>JAQOWZ010000011.1:2385000-7385000 GCA_035578165.1 Stenolophus ochropezus | reverse complement strand
GTATCTTTTAGACCAGTAATCAGCTGAATAATCTTCAACTGATAAATTTTCTCGGTGGATTACTTCGTTGTCTTCCACCAAAAACTGCAAATTTTACACATTTCTTTAACACAAAAAATATGATATCAGATGTGACTTACTTCTTTCTGTGGATCGTTAATAACTCCTTTATAAATCCAGGTCTCTAATATGTTCATATATGGAACTGCAGCGGCTTGAGTCAAACTCAAACATAACTCTTGCGCCTTTGAATCTCCGATGGAGCCTAATGTTTGTTCGTGTAATAAACTCAACACTTTGCCACCTCTAGCATCTGCTTTGCTTATAGTAGCTGTAATACCGGCTACTATACCCATTGAATGCATATTTTGTTGTACATAAAACCACATTTTATGTAGATTCAATGTGCCGTTTTTATATTCCGTTTCTAGTTGGCAAATGAATAACTAAAATACATATGATACTAGTAGAAGTCGCTTTGGAGGACTTTTTTACAAGTAATAAAAAATATTTTAAAATTTTGGTGAGAAAATAATAAAAATACCCATTTTGAGTAGAAAGTTTTTGTTTCTAAAAATAGTCCATATTGATAGACGTCGAGGCACTGATTTACAAATTTACCAACAGAATTTAATTTTTTTTTCATTCCTGAGATTTTTTGCTCTCAAAATTGCACCTCAGAAAACTGTATTTTTTGGGTATATCTCTAAAATATTTTTTATGTAACTTTGCCCGTAGAATCGACTGGTACAAAAGTTGAGATTGCATCTATATCCATTTTTGAGATCTACTCAACAAAACATTTTTTTGAGGTGCTACTTTGAGAGCAAAATAAGGATTTTCAGAAACAAAAATTTTTGACCCAAAAATAAGAATTTTTGGATAATTTCGGATGTATAAACACGATTTAATTTGTATTTTTTCTTAGTTTCATCTGATCTGATCTGAGTAGCAAAAGGGTGCTATTACTTTGTTACAGAGAAAATCTTTTTAGTCTTATTAATAGGTATATCAGTAAATTATCATAATTTTGAATAACTCAAAAAACACTCTGAGAATGGTTAAAATTTCGGTTTTATCTTATTAACACTACATTTTTATAAATAATAGAGTATAGTATAATCACTTACAGCATAATCAATAAGAAGGGTTTGTATGGCAGCACACAAGGCATTATTAACTTGTCCGTACTCAAACTGCATCTTTTCTTCTATAAACCTTTGCATCATGGAATAATGCGATGCTAAAGGTAAAATCTGTCTGACCAATTCGCTGAGAGAAACATCTACAGATTCATCTATAACGAAATCACGAGGGCCGTAGGGATCAATTAATGGTTTAGATTCAATAAAACAACCCTCTAAACCCATCAACACATTTAACAAATCTTCTATGAGATTATTTTCTTGTGAACAAATCGGGACATCACCTATATTTAAACCTAAGATTAATTTATATCGTAATAAATATAAAAAAATAATGTACCTGAACAGCCAATGCTAGAAGGGGAAAGGGTGAAGTCCCAAGACATATTTGGGCGCTTTTTGACCCAAGAAATGGCACATGGAGTGGAATGGCTTACGACCATTTGTTTCTGAGCTATTTCAGGAGATTGGTTTATTCCAGGAGTTTTTTTAACCGCTTTTAACAAGCGATTTCTGACCTACCATTAAAAATTAATACAAAAATAATTTTACAATTCCTAAAAACTTACTTGTGGCAAGTCGTCGGCAGTCATCTCTGAAGCAACTTTGCTCTCTTTGATAGATTTACCAGCAGACTTATCTTTTCTTGAAATAATATTTTTTAAGTTGCTATCTTCTGATATTTTACATAATACACTAATAAATGGATCCAAATAGTCAACACTATAAAAAAGTAGTCATAAAAAATGTAAAAAAAATATTAAAAACATACTTTTTCAACTTCAACTCTTCATATTTATCTAAAAACAACTTCGGATTCTGACTAGATTTAGCTAAAGAAAGAACTTTACTTTGTAGTTTTGTATGAGTTTCAACTCCAGCGGAAGATACATTTTCGAGTTTACTTTTTTGAAGAAGTTCTACAAATTCTTCGGGAGATGCTTTACTCCTAAAAAAATTAATAAAAAAAAAACTATAATTATCATTTATTTCGCTCTTACCCTAGAACTTCTAATAATTCTCCAACTAAATGATGAATTTTAAACTCACTCATCTTTTAAATCTTTTATAAACAACACTTTTAACCTCTCTTTGACAGACAACTGTCAATAGTACAAATTAATCATTTTACAATCATTAATAATATTATTAAACTTAGTAAATAGTACAATAATGATATACAATAATTATCTCATAATGAATTATCTAATTACGCGCACAAACGATTCTGAAAAGTTTAAATAAGCACTAGCAGTGCCAACTTATCTGTGATTATTGTTTTTGTTCGGTTAGTGGAGTTTCCATAAAATGTTGAGGGAAACGTTGAAAATTGCAAAATAAAATTATGAGATACATATGGTGAACATCATTTTAGTGCAATTACTTTACATCTAAGAAAATTTTAACAATTAATAACGAATTTCTTTTATAAAAAACATTTACATATCGCTGACACTCGTGACTAGGGAAATTTATGTAGCGGTGTTTTTCGCTCAAAGTAGGGCACGAAAGTTCAAATTTCTAACTTTTTGGAGAAAGGAAATATAACAGTACTTTGCAGTTTCTGTTAGAAACATGAACTTTATCAAAATACTTTTTGGCCAAATGGCCTTATGTATGACGATATTTGGTGGAATAATAAACGTTTTAGAAAATCGTTTACCAATTTTTTTTGTGCAAACATTTCGGTATGGTAAACACGCGTGTAAAGAATCTACCAAAGGAATTTTGAAGCCAATAGAAGTGCCCAAATCATGGTTTAAACATTTTTATGTATTTGCTGGAATTATATCGTCTGTTTCTTTGTATTTTATATTCATCGCTTATATTTTGAAACAAGCCGTACCTGATTGGGTGTTGAAATTTTTGGATGTTGTAGCTGGGACACAGAGATATGCCACAGGTAGGAAATAATAAAATAACTAATAAATAAATATTTATTTTTATTTTTCCAGTTACTCCAGCTGCTACTTCTTTAGCTTTAATTTTATTAAGTTTACAATGTTATCGAAGGTTTTATGATACTCATTTTGTATCTGTTTTTGGCAAAGACGTACGGATAAATTTAATACATTACATAGTTGGTTTTGTTCATTATGCTGGAGCTATTTTAGCAGTTTTATGTGAAGCTCCCAAATTTTCTACTACTACTGGTACATATTGTTTTATTACTAATTTATGAAAAATAAATATTATTCTGTTTCAGCAAATAATTTACAATTAAAGTTTAGTGATATTTCCTATTTACATCTGTCAGGGGCAGTTTTATTTCTATGGGCTTGGTGGCATCAGTCAAAAGCTACTAAAATATTAGCTAATTTACGGAAAAATTCCAAAGGTAATTATGGCAGCAATTGATCAGGGTTGATTATATGTAGAATGATTTATGGCAGTGTTTCTCAATCGCTGTGTCCGCAGAGCACTTTTCTGTTATTTTTGTTATTGTTTCTCTCGATCTTTTACGTGCAATCAAATTTTTAATGACACATTTATTTTATTACAAATAAAATTACCTATATTACTTTTAGTGGTCTGCAGGAGAAAACTGAATATTTTGTTATAGTCTATTTTTTATAAGAAAGACGTGTGAAGATAAAAGTAAGATCAAACTGCTTCTATCTTCTCCACATTTCGTTCTTATAAAAAATAAACTATAGGCGCTTCTATCTGGCGGAAAAATTTGGAAACTTAATGTTTTACATTGGTCGCGACTAGGTTTGTGAACGTTAATTGTATTTTTTTGAAGTTAAAAATTATTTTGTGCTAAAGTCAAGAGTAATAAAAAAAAATCCAAATTTTGCAGTCAGATAGGAAGCGCTTGGCTGGCATCGCCTACAGGCCGTGATGCATTTTCGGTTGAGAAACACTGATTTATGGAAATTATTATTTAAATATGTACAATTCTATTTATTTAGGGCAAGTGGTGTCCCAAAAACATCACATCCCAAGTGGTGATCTATTCACTTACGTATCATCGCCGCATTTGCTTACAGAAATACTAATGTATGTATCATTAACGGCTATTTTGTGGCAAAATACAACTTGGTGGTTTATCACGTTTTGGGTTGTTTGCAACCAGGTAAATTATATTAAAAGAATATCACAACAGAAAATTTATTCTAATTTTGCAGGTTGAATGCGCGTTACTAACTCATTGGTGGTACCAAGAAACATTCCCAAAATACCCAACAGAAAGAAAAGCTTTAATACCTTTTGTATATTAACGCAAATACGGTAAAAGATCACCAAGTTTTTCTAAGTAAAAATCTGGTACCAGATCTAGCTCAGCTTTTTGTTTAGAGTGTTTCCAAACGTTAGCTTCGTTTAAAGTCGTCACTCCAGTTAACACCAATAGAGATTGGAAACCGCAATTTTTCGCTAAGAGTATATCTGTGTTACATCTATAAAAATTGTTACTTAATATATATTTTTATATTTATAATAAATATGTTTACCTATCTCCAATCATGAGAGTTTTTTTCGGATCAACATTATACTGTTTCATAATAATATCTGATATGTAGGTATTTGGTTTTCCAATAACCATTGCTTGCCGACCAGCGGCTGTTTCAATAGCTTTAACAATACTTCCTGTTCCGGGAACGACTAAATCACTTGCTACGGGAAATCTTTCGTCCGTGTTTGTCGCAATAAAAATGCAATCAGGTCGACTTAGATAGCTTGCAGCACGAAGCATTTTTGGATAAGAAAAATGTTCATCAAAACCAACTACAACGGCTCCTACATCTTTATCTAATTTTATTCCATGAACTAGCTCAGCTAGATTTGATTGCAACACATCAGGCTGTATAAAATTAATTTTAGTGTCTTAATATTATGCCTGCAATTTATACTTACTCCTATTTGTGTATGTTTAATTCCTACTAAATCAAGTTCTTGAGTAATTCCTTTCGTACCAACTACAAAAACTTTTTTGTCAAATCCATTATTTTTTAAATAATTTGCAGCTAAATATGATGTAGATATAATTTCATCCTGTAATTCACAAATAAATTTATGTTTTTTAAGGTGTAGTAAAACTTACTTTGTGAACGATAAATCCCATTTTCTTAGCTTTTGTAACAAAATCATCGCGAATCTTAGTTGAATTATTCGTAACAAAAAACACCCGTTTACCGATTTCCCGAAACCTATTTAAGGTTTCAGGTGCTTTATCTATATGTTCATCGTCTAGCCATAAAACTCCATCACAGTCTGTTAATACTGTATCAAAAGAATCCAAAAAGGATACTACCTCATTAAGAGGCAATTTACTTAAGTTGGTTAACGACTGGTGATACATAGTAAACTAGAAATGACTTGACAACGTGATATGTTCATGATGATATATAAACACGTACCTATCACTTACAGTTCTTTTAAATATAGATAAGATGTTACGCATTTATTATCAAATTATTTACTGATTAACTAAGAATTCTTAACCTAGCATATTCAAATTTAAATGTCAGAAACAAGGACAACGAAGGTCAACTTTTTCTGCAGGATTACCAACAATAATATTTGGCGGTTTAATGGTCATAATATAAAACTTTATTATTCCCTCATATACCATACAACAATAATAATAATTATAAATAATATAACAATTAATCCTTCTTGCGTAGTTTAGCACTGGATACTTCAATGCATTCAGTCAAATGTTTTAACTCAACCGGCATTGGAGGTTGATGATCTAATTCCCTTCCCAACATTTTGTTTACTACTAAAGGCACATCCAAATTAATAATATTTTGCTTGCTAATAACAATGGCTCGTACAAATCCATCATTAAGCGTAATGAATTGTTGTTCCAGATACATTACTTTGTCGGTATAATAAATGAGCTAAAAAATACATATTCATACATAAGAAATGACAAACAAAATCATTTGAATTGCAAACCTTAGTAGTGATTTTATAAGGAGTAAATATTGGTATGGTACGTCGGTATCTAATAAATGATGCACTTTGAAGCGCATGACCTTTAACTTTCATAATTTCATCGTAGAATCCCGTTCTGTCATAAAAATGAAAACGAGCAAAATCTAATTCACGAACATATCTTGCGTTATTCATATGCTGGAAAAAGATATCTACATCTTGTGTTGTGCAAAAACCTACAACCGTTGATAAAAAAATTAGTAGGAGCAAAGAACAGTTAAGTCATTCTAACATTCAGTTGTTAATAAGATAAGAATAATTTTTGAATAGAATTTCTGAATGGAACATGGTAAAAAACATCTTTTAACTTACCATAAATAGAACTGGAATCTCCTAATTTTATCTTCTTTTGGAAAAATCTACCCCATCCTATGACAACAGCGACTCTAATAAAATAATTTACATCGAAAAAAACGTACAGCAGGCATACAATGAATACTAAAACTAATGTAAATAGAGAACAGTCCATGGTGATCTCTATTTCGATATGTATTGTACTTCCCGTTTTTTAAATTTTAAAATTTAGTGTATTGAAGTGCGTCTGTATGCGGTACAATCAACGGAACGGGAATAATGTATTTTAAAAGACTTGTCAGGTAACTTAAAGTAGTGGGGAGGAACTTACTTTGACCTTGTAAAGAAAGACCTGCTAGAATATTCACAAATTTATTCTTGCAAACAATACAAGTAGAAGAATATTTAACAAATATTTTAACTTTTATATGTAAATGTTTATTTATGGTATATTAATAGAATTAATGTTGTACATGTTATAGTCTACTACTTCCGTACTCTTGATTTGTGTTGAAAACAAACAGTATTTTTTCTAATCTATAGTACTGATAATAAAATTGTGTTAATGAGTATGATAAAAAATAATTAAGTATCCGCGAGTTTCCGGATTTTTGCGCTTGATACTTCACTACATTGACACAAATAATGTACTTCCTCTGGTTTATTGGGTTTTTCGCTAATGTCTTTATCCAACATAGAACATACAAGTTTATGTAAATTTAATCCAATGCAATTTTGTTTACTAATAACTACAGCGCATACAAAATTATCGCTAAGTGTTATAAATTGATGCTCAAAAAACAACGACTTTTCTTCCCAATATATTAACTGAAACAAAAGTTTGTAATTTTTTTTAAAGAAAAATTCATTTTTTTACCTTTGTTGTTATTCTGTATGGAGAAAAAATTAAAATCGGTTTTCTATAACGGATATAAGTTGTACTTTGCAATAAACTTCCATGAACGCTTATAATTGCACTATATAGACCAGTTCTTTCGCAAAATTGAAGGCGAGCAAAATCTAATTCGCGTACATACCGAGCATTATTCATATGTTGCCAATATATGTCCACATCATTAGTTGTACACATTCCTCAAAAATTAAAACCGTTAAAAAAATAAATATGAATAAATGAAGATTTCTTACCATATAAAATTCCAGTATCACTTAATTTCATTTTACTTTGAAACAATCTAGCCCACCACATAGTAAAAATCATTCTATTAAAATAATGAACATCTAGGAATATATACATCAAAGATATCCCTATCATAATTAGGGTAATAATAAGTAAAATCATGTCTATATCCACTTTTAGCACAATCATTTTTACTGTATAAGAAAATAATTCACCCACAAGCTATTTTATCAAATATACCTACGTAAAGGTTTTCAATCGAATGAAGTAGAAATCTTAAGATATGCAATTTTCTGTTCCTTTGGTCTACATTTAATTTTTTCGAAACAGCAAAACTTTCGCACATCATTCTAATATCTTTCAGATTTTAAATATTTATTACTTTCTCTAATTATTCTTGAGCTACTTACCGTAATTTACATCTTTTGCAATAAAATTCTCCGGAAGAAATATAAGTAATAATTAAACAAAAATACTTTATAATTTACTTTTTATTCATAATTTAACAATAACAAAGTTCATTGTTTACTCAACAAATTATTGCATTATTCATGTGCAAATTGTTAAATAAACTTTGTATCAGAGAAACGATTAATTATTCCAGTGCGTAATTTAAATATAGAACGTGCCCTCACATTTTTTGATCCAAAATTTCACAGACTGACAAATTCGATTTTCATGTTTTCTGTTCATATTTCGGGATTAACTTTTACATTACTGCATTCTTTAAAATTTCTGCTACATTTCTAATGTATTTTAAATCAAAATTTACATTCGTTTTATATCTTTTACTAGAAAAATAGTTAGGTTAGTATGACAATACGTCAAATTTACACACCTTACATATTATTGAAAATTTTTATTTTTGTAGGTATTAATTCTAATTGTTAATTTTATAAATTTAAAGAGTTTTGTATGAAAATGTTTTTCTTTTTTTGAATTAAATTTTAAACATTTTACAGTTGGTAATACAGACCATTGTAAAGTAGTTTGATGGGTGCTTGCTTGTCTGCGAGATTATGGGTAATTTCCCAAGATTCTTTACTATTTACAAAATTTTGATTATTTGTTGTGTTTATGTACATGTTCAATAATCTAATTTACAATTGTTTATGTGATTATCACGTATGTACTGTATAAAAATACATTTTATATTAATTGATTAGTTTTGAAAAGAAGCCATTTTGAAAGAAATAAATATTGTCTAAATTTTGTTCACCTTTATTTTTAATTTTTGTAATGTTTATTTGAAACTTAAACTTCAAGTTGTAGCATTTTTACTTTATGGTCTCTATATGACATATTTAATAAGATATAATTATTAAAGATGCCAACGACCCGAATACAATTCTCACAGAATTACAAATACAACAATCGGAAGACGAAGATGGATTAGTTTATTACACAATTTTGAAAAATGATAATGCTGATGAAAGTTTTACCATAAAAAACGAAGATGACTTTCTGGACACTAACAATGTATTTTACTTACTTAACAATGAGAATATGGAAGACACAAATGAAGTACAAGAAGATCTCATTACGGAGGATCAGGAATCTAAAGTTAACATGGAATTTCTTGAACAAGTAACGCTTCCAGATGGGACTCAAGCTTACATGACCCGAGACTCACCTGGTATGAAATTGTACATTTTACTTTTATGCTTTGTAACAATATAACTTTTAGAAGAGAATTTATTTGAACAAACTGATGATAGTTTTGAACTAGCAAATTCTTCTACAATGTTGCTACAAAACATTGATGAAAATTTAGAAAGTGATATGAAACTTCAAACAAACAGCGATGAAGAGGATGGTAATTTAGAAACGGAAGAATCAAACTTAGAAGACAAAATAATTTTTACTCAAAACGTGGAAGAGGATGTTGATAGTAAGTTCATATTTTTTAAACTAATAATTTTATTAACTTGAGTTTACTTTAGCTACTAATTATAAACAAATAAAATTAGAAGATGGTAGTATAGCTATGATAGAAATTGATTTGTATAATAAAATACTAGAACAAAGTAAGAAAAAGCCAGTAAAACAAGATAAAGAATCTATTGCTAGTACTAGTATTACAAAGTACCAATGCCCGAATGAAGGCTGTGAGAAGACTTATACTACTATGCATCATTTGAGAGTAAGTTAGGATATATCTAGATAAATATCTTACACAAACACTACGGAGATGTTAACACCTTGAAAGACAAACAGAAACTAACACCAGAAAGCTTGTTTCAATAAATTCTATTTGGATGTTATATAACTTATATTCAAATTAATTTTAATTTCTTGTAATTTATTGGTTTAGGTGCACATGAGGAATCATACAGGCACTCGGCCGTATGTTTGCGATGTGGAAGGTTGCTTCAAAACCTTCGCCACAGGCTATTCCCTCAAGGCTCATTCCCGTACTCACACTGGAGAGAAACCTTACGCTTGTCAGTCCTGCGAGAAGAGGTTCAAAACATCTGGGGATCTGCAGAAACACAACAGAATACACACAGGTACAATGTTAAAATAAGATACATAAACCAAACATTAAATAATCACAGCCTAACTCAACTAAGATTTTAAAACCGGTGCATTGACAAAACAAAAACGTAAATAATGATAAATAATAGAAAGTAATAACAGCTACACTCATGCCTCTAGCAGACTATGCCCGAACAATATTTTTGTTATATATTTTCTATTGCTGGCTTACCAAAAACAAAACATTCATTCCGGAAGGATAGGGATTGTTTTGTCTAGTTATATTTTATCGGTGGCCCAAACAAACGACAGCAGTGCGCTCATGCTCTATTGGCAATAGTTCACGATATTTCTAACAGATGTCAGTCCCCAGACTGCATTCGGATTAATTTACTATTTATTGATGAATCGTAAATTTAATAAAAATATTTATTTGAAGAAAGTTTTTTAAAATAAATTTTTAAAAAGAATTAGTTTAAAGTTTTTGTTCCAAATATTATCATTTTAAAGTTATCCTAAACGTTATATTGTATCCAATGAATAATACAAATATGGAATGGAAATGAAAATCGCATCTGATTATATTTAACAGATGTTAGACCCCTTTTTTGAAAAAAGTAAAATAAAGAACTTCTAGTTTGACTAGTTTTTCATATTGAGAGTTCAATTTGTTGCGTAGGAGAGAAGCCATTTGTATGTCCAGTAGAAGGCTGCGGCCGTTCGTTTACAACTTCCAATATACGAAAGGTGCATATCCGATCACACACTGGAGAACGCCCTTACGAATGTCCTGAACCGGGTTGCAACAAAGCCTTCGCCTCCGCTACAAACTACAAAAACCACATTCGAATCCATTCCGGAGAAAAGCCGTACTCTTGTTCCATTGAAGTAAGTTTTATTTATTTTTATTTAAACCGTACAACATCATTTCTTCTCCAGGGTTGTGGCAAACGCTTTACAGAATATTCTTCGCTGTACAAACATCAACTCGTCCACAGCAACGCCAAATCTTGCCGTTGCGAATATTGCGGAAGGACTTGCAGACACCCAGCGTCTCTTATTGCTCATAAAAGATCTGTGCACAATATTATTGTCACGGATAACGGAACGGAGATCATGGTAAAGATGGTGGACAACGGAGAAGAGGAAGAAACAACGGATGCAGAAGATGTTAATACTCAAATATTCTTTGTTTCTCAGTAATTAAAAAAGTATTATGAAAAACATTCCTTATTTATTGTGGTGTACATTTATGGCTGTTTTATTTATTATAAATTGTTTTTCTTTTGACGTTTGACACTGACAAGGTAGATTTTGTAAAATCATGGTTTAATAAATTATTTTCAATATGTCTAAAAGATATTTTTTATTTCTAAATATAAGCAGAAATTTTATTTCATGGAATAGTCCACATGGATTTTGTAATAAAATGAAAGTGAGACAACATATTCCGTTTTTAAAATTTGAAAAACAGTGTAATACAGAAGCTAGTGTGAAAAATGATGAATACAATCGACATCGTTATCACAACATTGTTGAAAGATTAATAAATGATCAGGTAAATACAGAATTCACTGCTGCTTACAATTATTTAGGGATAGCGATGTATTATGGGAGATCGAGTGTAGCTTTACCGGGCTGTTATGGATTTTTTATGAAAATGTATTACGAAGAACTGCAACACGCAATGGATTTTATGCAGTACCAAACATTAAGAGGAGGAAAAGTTATCTTACAACCCATCACACCCAATAAAGAAACGGAATACTGTGATTTAGCAGATTGTTTTCGAATGGCGCTAGAAATGGAGAAAACCGTTAAAGAGGTAAAAGACAACATTATTGTTATTCTTATATCATTTTATTTTTTTCTCTTAACAATACATTTATTTTATACAAGTAGACTACATGCAAAAAGAATTAAAAAGTTTTCAGAAAAAATATAAAAGCAGAACTAGTAGTAAGTGCGGAAAGTTTAATAATTGATTATCTCTGAAAGTAAATATTTTTCGATAAAAGTTATAGAAAAAAAAAGATTTTTAAAATTGCAATTTTTGAGATGTAAGTAATTTTCTATTGACGGCAGTAAAAAATATTCCCAAATATAAAATTACGGTTGAACAATAAATTTTATAACAATGTTTATTAGAAAGTTTAGGAATTCAATTTTAGATTAGATAAAAAAATGTGTAAATAGAGCACGTTCTTTTTGTAAAATATTGTTTAGCAAATTAATAATTATAACACAAACAAATTAAAAATATCTTAATATGCAATTAAAAGTAGAACAATTACGTTACACAATTGCTTGATTGTGAAATAATGTGCAAGTGATTTATGTTACGTGCGTCACAATATTTAATACATACAATTTTCCGTAGAAGTTACAAGCATTGATGCGTTGTGCGAATGAAGTACAGGATACAGATGTTGAAAATATTTTAGATTCGTATATCGAGCATCAGGTAAATTAGTAAAGTAGTATAATTACTCACCTGCGTTAACACCTGACTGTTTAAAAAGGAAAAATCTATTAGTGAACTTGCTCGACTTTACACACGTGCATGCGACTTAGCAACAATTGAAATAGGAAAATACCTTTTTGATAGAGAATTACACGAAACCCATGTGAAAGGAATGCCAGGAAAATGTACAGCAGAAGTTGGAAGTAAATTATATACTTGAATAATTTTATTTACTAGTGTATTTACAAAGTAATAAAACAATTAAATTTGTGCGTATAATACGTAGAAATATTTGAAAAAAATATTGACTAAGCTAAGCACCAAGAGTATATGTTAAGTTTCAACATTTTTGATTTATTGTTCTTGAATTTTCTTATCGAACATGTAAACTCCCAAACCTTCTCCAACCCTTTTCAAATTTGTAACGTGGTCAGCGATTTCTTTTATAGCGTCAACTTGCTCTTGTAAGAATTCCGTTTCCAAAAAGTCGCACAAATTTGCGTCCCCATGTGATGATGCAACGCCGTGTAATTGCAAAAGACTCTAAAATTCAAATAAAAAATAAATTTTAGTAATGCCCATTATTATGCTACTGTATTAAGATTTATTAAATTAAATAAAAAAGATAGAAGCAAAAGCTGTATACAATTTAATATTTATTTACCTCATTAACACTTCGTTCCAGATTCAGTGCCGTAGTCATAGCTTCTTCGGCAGTGCCCCATTCCTTCTTTTCGGGTGCAGTTATGTCCTTTAAAATAATCCGGCCTCCTCGCTTATTTTGATACTTTAAAAATTTCATAGCGTGTTCTCGTTCTTCATCAGAAGCTTTCTTGAAATACCAATGCATTCCTGGAAGAGCAATATCTTCCCTGTCGAAGTAATACGCCTGAAAATGAAATATATTTTTTTATTTTTAAATTTATTTACGCCGCGCGAATTGCTATTGATTTTTACATCACTATAATTTATTTACCATTGAAAGATACACATAACTGGCGTAAAGCTCCATATTTATTTGGTTGTTAATTGCATCTTCACATTCTTTATGATAATTTTGTCGCGTTAAAGACATTTTTCACAGTTTAGCTCACAGGATTTGAATTTTGCACCCAAGAATGTATTACGCCTAGCAGAGCGATGAGTTGCATTGCACTTATATGCGACGCTGGTAGTGGTAGACAGCAGAGGGGGAATAATATTTTTATTTAAAGTAACTTATTTTGGCTTCAAACGTATTCTAATTAAAGAAATACAGTTATAGGCAAAGGTACATCTTAAGAGTACTACTTAGGGTCTAATTTAAGTAAGGTAGTAGTAAGTAGTTTACATTAAGTAAAGAACTGAAATGAAATTTTAAATACGGATCTGTGCATATTATCACATGCGCTGTCCACAAGGAAGAGTTGGGACATTTGACATGTAAAATGGAAACATGAAAAATGGTGAAATTAAAGAATTTGAAAATATTTTTCATATTGTTAGAAATTGTACTTGGAATATCAGCGTCCACTCATTGGATAGTTACTGAAAATGGTCGAATTCAATCACATGTAAGTAGAAAAAATATGTGTTATGTTTTGTAAACATATAGGTTAATGATGTGTACATTTTTCAAAATATGTAATCATCTTGTTTACAAATTAATTGCTTTGTATTTGTAAAAGATAACATAAACATTAAGCATACTTCAAATTGACATGTTTATAAAATTTATTTATAAATATGTTTGACGTTTATAGTAATCAATAATCAGCTGACCTGATTGTTGAAAGACACATGTTGAATAGAGAATGACAGATGTGTTTTGAAACTTTCAGCTTGATTCTCCATTCCATTTACGTCGTCCTTATGATCTCCTAGGGCTCTTGGACCAAGAGCACAGGCTCACAAAAATAGATACCCTCTACCAGGACCTCGTAACTAGAAAGACATTAATCGACAAAAAATGGTCTGGGTTAGAGGGGGCCTCAGACCTCGAATCCAGGATCTATTCTCAGGATCCAGACTGTTTAAAAGCTGGAAAGTTGTTAAGTGAGATAGATTTATATACAAGCATCGCCGCTGATGGCAGCGATCGGGATGGTATCCGCTTGGCGGATTTCCTCATCGAAGATGCTTCTGAGGGTTCCGATGTACCTGATTGTCGGAAGGCTGTGCGGTTAGATTTTAGCATGTTTGTGTTCGAGCATCTGTCTGCGATGGTAAACAGAGCCAATCTTAGCATCATGCCGGAGCAAGCCCTGGAACAGTGGCTACAACCAGGGACCACTGTGGCTACTTTTGGCCACCAGGTTTCCTTAGGGCTCGTACGCAACAGTACCTCCTGGTTGCATCATAATCTCGGTGCAATTTATTGGAGGATTAAGGGGGATGCCTTGCAAGCTGTCGAGTGTGGCAGGAGAGCAGTTCATTTCGCACCAAGGTAAATAAATAAAAATAATAATACAATGTGTAATTACGTAAATATTTTTTTATTTAAGACAATACTAATCATATGTAACGGAAATTAAACGAGCGGATGTGGTTGTTTACCAAAAGGAGTTTAATCATTTTTTATCTGTTTTCCTTGTAATGTTTACTTTTGTCATATTTTTGTTATGATGAATAATGTTATTTTTTAACAATTTAATTGTCATATAAACAAGGAATAAAATATTACAGGGAATATCGCGATATTGCGCTCCTAAACATGGCAAGCATATTCCACCAAGCGCGCTACCCAGGCGAAGCTGCGATAATTCTACACGCAGCAGTGGACCATGCCCCACACCAACCAGCAAACCACTTCGCTTTAGGCAACGTGTACGCAGTCCTAGCCGACTACAATCGCTCTGTTGCGTGCTACGATAACTTCCTAAAGCTTAGACCTGGTTTGCCAGAAGCCCTGACCACCAAACATGCTACCCTGTGTCATAAAAAGCTCGAGAAAGGTCTGATGGATCTGCATGAGTCCTTGCAAGGGATCCTATCAGAGCTTCACGATTATCATAGCCAGCAGGAGCAGTGGCTACGGCTGCAAGAAAGGTTAATGTGGGAACAAGCGCCTTTAGAAGCGAAATTAGTTGCTTACAACCATGAAACCTTCAGCGCAATGCTGGCCAACAGGGGCCAGAGTTGTATGCAACGAAGTGGCGACGATGGAAAGCCATCGGTGTTAAGTTGTGATTTAAACAGTGATAGCCAAATGATGGCGCATAATCTCCAAATCGATATTACTTTAAGTCTTCAAATGTTGTTACGAAATGTAGAGTCACAAGCACAAAAAATCAGCGAACAAATGGCGAAAGGAAAACGATATGTTAATAAAATCATTTCGCACAAGAACAAAAAAGAAACACAAGTAAAACCTAAATACGTTTCTAGTTTTAATTCTTTGAGTATTGATTCTGAAGAAATTGTTGTACCTGCTACTCAGGAACCGAAATATCCTCCAGATATGGTTGTTTCTAAAACTAGCGCTAATTTTGATAGTCCTGGTTGGCCAACAAAGCAGCAGTGTGTTCAATGGAAGTTATACACTAATTCAGGCAAGAAGGATACTGTTTTGCCTGTCTTCTTAAATCCCGAAAATAAAGGATTCGAGTACGAAAATTAAATATTTCTTAATATTTTTTATAATGTAAAATTTTATAGGGTAGCAAGAATTCTATCAGATTTAATAGGATTGTCAGGTGGGATGGAACACGCTTTACCGTGGTATCCTCCAATATGCCAATCCCCGGAGGGAAGTGATAAACCTTTGGATAAGAAATACTTCCCTGCTTCTTTACTACGAAGTGGCTTAAACTCACAGTTGTCTTCTGATGTGTTTTTACAGTTTCAATTGTTGAATTATGTTAATCAGGGCAAAGTTAACGAAGCTGAAATCGGACAGCGAATCATCACCGCTATTCAGAAAGTAATTAATAAAACACTCTGGGTTATTTTAGTTACACTTTTATATTGTTACGTTTCATATTTTCAGAAATCTGGGCCAGGATGGTTGCTGGCAACACTGGCCAGTTTATATTGGAGAGTCCGATCAAACGCTAGAAACAGCATCGACTGTCTCAACTTAGCTTTGCAGTCAGTCCCTAGCGAATACAAAGACGTAGTTTTAGTTTCCATAAGTTCTGTATTGTATGAACTAGGTTACATCGACGATGCCTTAAAAGTTGCACTAGAAGCATTCAGTCTGAACAAAGTCGAACCAGCAACTAATTTTCTACTAGCATTACTTTACAACGCAAAAGATAATCCAGTGATTGCGAGTTACCATTTAAAACAGACATTACGCGTTGAGCCCAATTTTTACAATGATAAGGCAGATACGTTGTTGAGGACCTGGGCTTGTAAGACGCGGCTGAATATTCTTGAAGACGGCGCCATCAAGCAAGAGCTGAAAGATGCAATGTGTGCGGAGAAAGATGGAATGAGTGCAGAAGGAGTTATTTGTAGTGCAGGGGGCGAACAGTGCAAGGCTGCTGCTATTCAGTGCTACAGAGCGGAATCCATTCCAGACGACTCAGGTAAGACACATATAAAAAATATAGATTCGATTTTTTTTAATCGCAATAGTTGTAATTTATGTTTCAATATTGTATTTTATTTTCTAGATATTCAATCTCTGTCGAAATTATTAGCAAGTGAGAATTGCATAACGCGAAAAGTAGGTCTGGGTCATTCCCTGATCTCTACTCTCTTAGCAGCTAACAGTGGTGGAGATAGTTCTTCCATAGAGGGTTCTGGAAATCTGGAGCCTGATCAGTCCCAACTGGAAAGCATGGGCGAACAACAACAAGCTTTCCACATGCGAATTTCCTTGGGCGATGAAAATACACCTATAAGTGCCAGCACTTTGGGGGACTTCTATGGTAAATAAAATATATTTACTCAATTAAATTAATACATTTATTAATAGTTTCAGTGTCTTTAACGGATGATCCAACGCCGGAAGCCATGTTGTATGTGTACGACAAATCCGGGACTTACCCTCTGAGTCCAAAAGGCTGCCGGGCGATCAAAGACGCTGACTGGTTGCACTTTAGCTCGATGTGGCAGAGCATTGCTACGAGAAATATGGAGTAAGAACTTTATTTCAAATATTTAAATTGTTTATTAATAAATTATTACAGTATTGGTCCGATGTTAAAACCTCTTCTTCCGAACCAAGAACCATTGAAGCCTCATTGTGATATAAGTTTACCTCCATCACCAACAACTCTGGACCATTTAACATCCATGCGGTTGCGGTATCATCGCTTGATGCCTAACCCGGAACCAGCGTTGGTTGAATGGTTGGGGTTGATGGCAGGTGATCAGTCAGCAACTCTGAGAGATTTGGGGACGAGGATTGCCATTGCCCTGCAAGAAGTTAATAAAATCATAAATATATTTAAATGAGTGGTTAATAAACTCTAGTTTTAGAATACAACGTCTTGGATCTTGGCAACAGCTGCTGCTTTATATTGGAGAACGTTGGGTTATACCGACGAAGCGGTGACGTGTCTCAGACAAGCCTTGACGTTCGCTCCAGCTGATATGAGAGACATTCCACTTATAAATCTAGCGAATGTTCTGCACAGGTACAAAAAAAAACAGTTATAGCACACAAAATCGACAGTTACAATCGAATTCATATTTTATAGTAACTTATTTCACGATTTAGTTAAAATTTCAAAACAATATCTCGATCTAATGTGGCTGTCGGTAATAAATTGTAATGTAAAATAAAAATTGAATATTTCAGGGTGGGTTTTCACAGCGACGCGCTTGAAGTGGCGTATATGGCGCTGGATAGTCGTCCGAACTTCGTGGTGAACCACTTCACCATAGGCAACATCCAGACGTCTCTGGGAGACCTGGAGAAGGCGATCTCTTTTTACAGATCGTCGCTAGCTCTGGACGCCAACTTCGAGCCGGCGAGGAACCGGCTGCAGGCTATCCTCTGCACACTTCTCTTTGACGAAACGGGCTCGCTGAGGGACTCTACAGATTTATCTGATAATTAATTTTGTTTGTAGTCTTGAGGCGGTTTTATTTCGAGAAACGATTGTTTGTATTTTTTACTCTGCATTTATATTGCATAACGTACAAAAAGTTTTTTTTTCGAAGTCGCTTTTTATGGATTGAATTTTTAATTTTTTTACTTATTCTTTTTTGACAGTTTTTTTAGTACAAAATATTTTATAGAAGATAATTTTGTAATCAAACCTGCATGTTTATATATCATTTTCATTATCGTTTCATTCGTTTTTTACCAGTTGTTTTCTTGTTCTACTTATTAATTTAGATTTAAGGGAAAGTACAAAATGAGGATTTATTTAATTCGGGATGAGTTTTAATTTTGATTATTGAGGTTGATTATTTAAGTGGCATATCTCAAAAAAGCCAAAGAACATTTAGTTTAAGACATCGACATTCCCATTTTACCATTTATTTGACTTGTTTCTTTGTACTCAAGTTTTGAAAGACCAAGAAGTGAAAAAGTACCTTAACTTTTAAATGGCATATAAATATGAACATATATGTACGCAATTTATTGGTATTACCATGTAAATTTATATGTGTAGACCAAATTTATTTTAAAAGAAATAAAGACTGCATAAGCAAATCTGACGTGTTCTGACTTTTTTCTCTTGTGCAATTTGGGAGTTTTTATTACATTTATTGATTTAAATGAACTTTGACATTTACAGCTGAAATGCTTTTATCTACAGTACTACGGAAATCTCGGGAGCCCTAGTCAATGAAATCAATCTTCAATTATCCCTTATTTCATTTCATATATTTATTAATTTCTAATTATTGGATATTTCACATATCTAACGACAAAAATAATATATGAAATTCGTCGTTAGATATGTGAAATATATTTTTTTTAAAACGAGAATTTAAAATATTATAGTTTTTATATGAAATCTGTATAAAATAAATACAAGAGAATAATATGTATTATAAATAAACATTTAACTTTTTTATTATTTAAGTCACGATGGTTATGATAGATGGCATTACTAGTATTGTTTTCAAATGTTTCGCAGTTGTTTTGAGAATAGTAACGAACATAAACAAGTTTCAACAATTAAATTTATAAAATTTACCTAATTATTTACATTTTTTGTACATTTGACTTATTGGTGTTCCAATGAGTGTAATGAATAAAATTATTCTTTTTAATTAAAACAAAGTACAATATCTTGTTAGAAACATTAATAATTCAGAGAAAATGAAGAATGGCGAAAACATATGTGTGTGTAGTGTTACATTACATTAATAAGAAAATGTGTTTTGTTTGTGAATTAACACAAACATTTGAAGGTGATGCTCAACTATAAAGTTTTCAAAAGGAATAAATTGGAAATCACCGGCAAAGGTTAGACATTTTTATTTGTTTTATTTAGTTGTAAATTTCCTGTTATGTGCTTCGTACGTTTTGAATGGGAAATGAAAATTTTCTGTAAATAATTTAATAACTTTTGCTCTACTTCAAGAGCTCCATTAATAAAAATATTAGATTATAAATAAACTGCGTACGAAAATGACATGTGGATAGAAATATTAAAGAGAAAGAATTATTAATGTTTCGAAGTGTGTCTCGTTATAAAATTAAATCGATCTTTGATTAATTTTACATGTGGGAAAGTAATGCAACATGTTGGCTTAGTTTCTTTAACAACGATAAGAATGTATTGAAATGAAATAGCCATATAATATATTCTCAACTATTCCGTATATTTTATATTATAATTTCTATTGGTTGCATTAATTTTTACAATATTATTATTGTATAAAAATGAAATGACAAATTAATAATCCAGGAAATAACAAAAACATGAAATAAGCAAACAAATGAGGTTCAATAAATAAATTTCCATTTTGTAAAGTCTAATTATGAATGAGAATGTCTATTTTTGCTTGACCTTTTCATCTTTGAGTGTTTCATACACAGGTGAACAATTTTATTGAATACAGTGCGCGATGCATCTATTTTTTCCCCAGGCCTACGCATTCTTAGATACGTTCAATTTAATCCAATCTGGATCGAGAGCTGTTCTCATTCTTCCGCTGGTTAATTCCGTTGTCCTATGCGTATTTTTAGTCCTCTTTAGGAAATAATAAATGTATTTTTAATCACTGCTATTTTTGAAAGAAGTAGTAGAAAATATAATTACTAAGCAATTTATTTAGAATAGTGCAACAAATTTTTCCGACGACTACTATGATTTATCAATTTTTTTATTTCCTTCTTCGAAATAAAGAAAGTATTGTAATCGCGAAATATTTCGGTTATACGTACGTATGTACGTAGGTTTCTATCTGGCATAATTCAAAAATGATTAGCCGTAAAATGTTAAAATTTTGAATATGGGATTACTATAACATCTAATTGTGCACCTTCCTTTTTTTTATTGCAATCGGCAGTGTCAAAAAGGGCATTTTATTCGAAAGTTTTTATTTTATTTTTTCGCATGTCAAAAACAATTAGCCGTAGAATGTTGAAATTTTGTATATGGGACTACTAAAATATCTAATTATGCAACTGCCTACTTTATTGAAATGCCTAAACGGCATTTACTCGAAAGGTTTTTTTGAATTTTTTTAATAATTCTAAAAATGATTAGCTGCAGCATGCTGAAATTTTGTATGTAGGATTGCTATAACACCTAGTTGAGTACCTTCTTTTTTTTATTGCAATCGGCAATTCAAAAACAATTAGCAGTAGAGGTAGAATTTTGAAATTTTCTAAGTATGACTGCTATAACATAAAGTTGTATAACATTTTTTTTTTATTATAAGAGGGTACTTTACTCAAAGGTTTTTTTTAATTTTGAACTTGAAAACGACTAGCCACAGAATATTGAAAATTGCTAAGTGGGACTGCTTTAACATCTAATTGTGCCTTTCTATTTTTAATGCAATGCCAAAGGGGCACTAGTTTGAAGGGTTTTTTGAATTTTTCGCATAATTCAAAAACTGTTAAAATATCTATCTATCTAATATTGTGTATTTCACTTATAAGGAAGTCATGTGATGACAAAATCAGATTTAAATTATTTTTTTAAATATACAATACATTTAAATCTGGAATTTTAAAATTTATTTCTTTCAGTCTTTTAAAAAATTAGAATCAATTTTGAAAAAATGTGTGAATAAAATAATGAATTCTACATTCAAATTTTTCAAGTTTAAATTTAAGTAAAGGTTTGAATCAAAAGTAGAATCCCTGATCACATATACAATATTGTATATGTGATCAGGGGTAGAATGTAATATTACTTATCAACTTACAATTTTTTTGGTGCAACTTAAGCAATAATTGGAAAATGAAATAGGCTCTTTTTTGCTAGTGTGGCAACTAGCAAAACATCAGAGAAAAGTGGGTCTATACTCAAAAATATTAATTGGTGAATTTACCTTTTCTTCTTTAACCATTATTTAATGATAAATAATTTAATTGTTATGTAACTGAATATTGTTGTTAAAAAGTAGATTTTTTTCGGTTAATTTAAAATTACCAGAATTAGGAAATAATCGTGAATATTTGAAGTAATTTTCTTATTATACTGACAACCAGCAAAACACCAAAGTAATGCAAGACTATATCGCAAAATTTGAAATTTTGATAGTGTCCAACGTCCAAGTCTTGAATATTGTTGAAATTAGTCTGGAAGTTATCGGTTAAGACATATTTATACCTTAGTTTTTACTTCTCTGGAAATCTAACAGCCTTGGAAAGTGCACCACAAGGCTGATTTTATTTGAGAAATAAATGATAAAGTATTTGATTCGGTGGGGCTTGAAGTTTTGTTTTAATCACTCCATTTTCTTAAGTTTACAATTTGCCACTTCTCGAGCACTTTAGCTGGTGTGGAGAGTGCACCACACGGGTTATTTTATAAGCGAAATAGTAAAGAATTGTAGTTTGTGGGATGTGAACTTCAATTTTGGTTGTTTTTTGTCCATTGAGTATTTTTTACAAGTTTGTCACTTGTTCCTTTCCGAGCTAGTGTGGAGAGTGCATCACAGGACAGATGTTTTTTTAAATGGAAAGTAAATGTTAAATATTTGATCTGGCTATTTTTAATTTGGTCGTTGTACACTGGGATTGGGAGTATTGTTTACGTTTAGTTTCTTGCAAGTTATTGTTGATGACAAATGAATGTTTGTTGTTTATTGTTGAACCAGAGCATCCACCATAGCCGCTGTCACACGCACAAGAGTTATTCTAAATCTAATCTTGAGCAGTGTCCAGCAGCTAAGGAAGGTTCTCTTTCACTTTCACTCACTACTTTCCCTTTCGTACACCACAGAACTTCTCTTAACATTTCTCTTCCACTTCACACATTATTTTCTTCTTTACATTTGTTGTCATTTTCTTCATTCTTCTGCTTCTATTATTCATGGAAACACAAGGACCAATTGTATATATTTTACATGGTATCCATTCTTCCACTGAAGAACACCTATTTTAAGGAATTTTACTTTCACTTTAGTGGTGTAGGTTGCCAATCTATAGCCTTTTTGGCACATATGTTTTAACCACAATTACAAATATTTCTTCTTATATTTTTCAGGATAAAATATATTTAACATTTTATTGTTATACAACACGAATTTAAAAAAAATAAGAAATTGATTTATATTTACAAAGAGTTACATTTAGGAAATAATATTAACACTATTTTTTTTGAGAATTATTTAATTACAATTTCTTTTAAAACAAAGACAAAGACAAAAGAATTATTAATGCATAAACAACGTATACGATGTTCTATTTTGTCAACACATCGGTCTTATTTTTTATTTACTGTTGCCTGTCCTAACTAAAAGATCAAATTTCATCAAGATCAAAAAATATTCACTTACACTTTCTCTTCGTCTTTTTATTTATTTTTTTGAGTATATCACGCATAGTTATTTAAACCGACCTGTAACAATATCTATTTTATTTTTTCTCGATCTTTTTCTGATAAATCAATAGTATTGATTTTCTTTAAAATAAGGCCTCTATTTTAATTTCAGAATATATTTGTTACAAAAAATCATACTGATAGATTATAATTTGTATTTTATGTTTAAAATATTTCATTGTAAATAAATAATGTATTTTTTATAATTATATTTTCTATAAAATTTATTAAAATGAAGTATAAAGGTGTTTTAAAAAAAGAATTTATACTTCTTTTTGTTTTACAAATATTTAAAAATACCTATATTATATATTACATAAAAATATTTTAGACGAAAGTTATTGTAGATATTTTGAAAACATTTTTCATTATTTTTTATAAAAATTGTATTGGTAAATTATTATTATAATATTGTATTATAATAAATTATTAAACACAATATATAAATATATATATATATATATATATATATATATATATATATATATATATATATATTTTGCAAAATTATTTTAAAAATAAAATAAAATTACTCGATTTACCTAAAGTGATTTTTTTGGTAAATGTTCAATAATAAGTTATTTGCAAGTATTGGATTTTATCTTATCTATCCTTAAGCATCTGTCCGACGGTAGGCCTAAATACCGATCAAGTAATCCTTGGAAAATATCAAAAATACACCAGGAATCAACAACACACTTAAGTACCTTACATAAAACACTTCAAATCTTAAAAAAAAACACCAAAAAATAACAAAAAAAATGAATAAAAACAATGCTAGAAATTCTTTTGTCACAGTTTGACACTTCTCGAAACAGTTGAATAAACAAAACACCACCGATTCGACAATCCTTTCTCACTGAACATTCTCAGTCACTTTCGCGAAAATTCCTGAAGATTTTTGTTTAATTTGTCACATTTTCACGGATGTTTAGCAACCGTTTTGCACTACGAAGATATTTATAGTCTTTGGGGCTTAGTTTTCTGTCACAATTTGGTAAATTTCTCGTGTTTGGAACAATTTTTCCGGTGTTTACAAGTGCAATGTCCACGGTAAGGACTACAACTGACTAAGCTCTACGCACTTATTTCCTTGCGCTTGCGCAGTGGGAATATGTCGGAAGTTTACAGAGAGTGGGGGATAGTAAAATTTTATAGTAAGGACCCAATATTAAATTCATTGTAAAAAATACATGACATTTCAAAGAAAACTGAATTAAAATGCATTCTGACACCAATTATTAATACCATTTTTTCCCGTAAAACTGGTGCACTCTACTTATCAGTTGTGAGTGCTTCAAAGGTAATAATAATAGTATTGATACGCCCAATAATAAGTTATAATATATGTTATTTTAATTTTTTTACTAGTAAATTGAATTTGTATTTTGTGATTAGATTTTTGGTCATCTTAAAAGTTTTGGTTGCTTAGAACTAGCACTGTTTACTTATTATTTTTAACAGTTACTAAAATATGTTATCACAAGATGAGGCGATTATAAATTTATATTTTACAAGTAGAGTTTCGCCAAGATTACTAAAATAATAAATAATTAATAATAATTAATTTCAGGTGTAAGATTTCTTGTAAAAAAAAATAATTTTTCTTCTGCTTGTCTTGTCTTGTTTATAAGTAAAAAACAAGTAAATGATTTATTAAATTCTTTTCAGAATGAGAATGATATGTATATAATACAAAAGTATGATTTGTTCTTAAACTATTTACTATCTTTGGTATTTTTACTAGATTCCTAGAATTTACAAAAATAAATTCTGGAATTTTTGATCCGAGAGGTTCCAGATTATATTTATATTATAGTGTAAGTAGGGGTGAGATGGACCGGTAGGTGACATGGTCTTTTGGTCTTAAAAGTACATTAGAGTGATATCTAAAATTAATGCAGTCAACATTGAATAATCCAAGATTTACTTAAAAAATTGACAAAAAAAATTGTACCTTATATATACTAGTTAATTACTATTTCGGTAGGTTTAAACTAATTATTTATGTACGTTTTTTATAAACATGTACATAAGACTTAACGTAACCGAAAAATGTGGTTCTATCTGTACACAGTAACAGGTAATTTAGTGGTCCATTTAACATTGTTCTGAGGACAGATGGATCATCTATGCTGATTGTTAGGAGAGATGGACCCGAGGATTTTTACTGTTAAAAAGATCAGCTCAGTGGATAAACAGGAAAATAATCATTCAAACATAGAAAGCTAGACGATCTAGTTGCTAATCCTGGAGATCTAAAGAACTGTTGTTAAATGGTTAATCAGAGGGTGCATGATGAAGATTATGAAAACAAAAATGCGGGATGCAAGGAAAGAAGGATGATTGGCTAAAATGTGTAATTTGTGGTCGCTGTTTGCACGAAGAGTATACCACATATGACAAATGTCAACAATATGTTAACCAGTTCATTTCCTCATAGCCTTGGTCCGTCTCCCCTATATAGTGGAGGAGTGTTTAAATTTATTCTTTATTCTTATGTATAAGCCTAGATTATATGTTGTTAAAAACAAATTTTGTTTTTTAAATATTATTCAATATTATTCAGTAATAATTATTTCTCAAAATACTGGTCCATCTCATTCCCACTTACCGTGTAGAAACAATCTGTTGACTTTAATAGTTTTTAACAGATTTTATCTTCGATGTAATCAAAGCTGTTATAGAAAAATTGAATGGAACTAAAAATTATTATTTTGTATGGTCTTAGTTTAGATTCTATATAGAACAATATAAAATAATGCAGAATTCTTTTATTTAAAAATTAGTTTATTCGATTTTACTTTCATGGTATTGACGGTTGTTGAAAAGAATGTTGGAGTGCATTAAATATTATTAGGTGTGACAAATAATTTGAATTCTACACTGAAAATATTGAAAGTAGCTGTTAATGAGAAAGTGTGAACTATTATTTCATGCAATAAATAATACGTTTTTCCGGCCGAAAAATTGGTAAATTTGATTGCGTGTTGAAGTTAGATGAACAGATATTGTTACGTGGTAACAGCCGTGAATATATCGTTTACACATTCTAATACAGTGCTGAATTATTTACTAAGCAGCTGGACGTTCCCCAGAACTTTATAATACAACTAATTATTTCTTCCATCTTTTAACATGAAGTAGACAGTAGATGTAACTTTTACCTACCGCCCTGACATATAAATACTCCTATAATCTACATTTTAAGTATTTATATCGGTCAAAGATTTATATACCAAACGTGTATTTTAATTGTTTAAAAAATATTCTTTATGTGATTTAATTTTCATTAGCATTGGCTCTAGTCAGAGTCGGATTTTTGTATGTTGGGGCCTAAAGCGATTATAAAAATTGAGTCCTATACTTTATTTTTTTGTTATATATGTATTTAACCCAGTGGGTTTCTAATTTTTTTTGTGACGGCACCACAAAGTCATTTTATTAATCTTAGAAAAACTTGTGATACATGAGTCATGAGATAGATATAATTTACATAATTCTTTTATATTTGGGTGTATTTTGGACAAACATACTCGTATTTCATGTTCAATCGACTTCAATTGTTATCTCTTTAGTTTTGATTTTAAAAAACCTAGAAATCTTAGGTCACATTCACACCTAGTGCTCTGACTCGTACCTATATTGCGATATTTATTCTGAATAAATATGTAAAAGGATTCTAATGAAAATTCATATTATTTCTTTCGCAACGTATGCAGTCAAAACTATCAATAGATATATTTGAAAAATAGTAGCAAATCTTCTTAATTTTCTTCTTAACGTTAAGAGGAAACGAAAAAATAAACAAAATTTCGTTCTCTCATTAAAATCGGACATAAATATTAACTTTTTTTGATAATTTTTAATTTATTTTAAAAATAAATATTTAATGTATGGGTTTCTAGTGTTGAAATTTGTATTATTTGTTTTACGTGAAATTTACAGAACTTTATTTGTTCTACTGCGCGCTGGCAGTGGTCTTTCCTCTTAACAAGACTTTTAGTGTTTTATGAAATATGCCTTCCAAATACTGAGTGATTTTCCAGTAAATTATTACTCTTTCGGTGTGTTTCTTGTATTTTCTTTTGTTATTGTGTATCAATTTTATTTTCTCATCTTAATTAGTTTTTTACCTAATCTTTAATAGAAAGTAAAAAAGGAGCTCCTTAAATTTGGGGGTCTGAAGCGGCTACTTCAACCGCTTAATGCTAAATCCGGCTCTGGATTTAGTAGTCTTTTTAGATTCGTAACTTTCCAAATACTAAAAATACTTTTTGGATGTACAAATCGTTTAACGCAATTAAAACGTCAAACGCTTACGAATCTTAGGTATAGGCCAATTCTGAACAAATCTGTAAAGTCTTATGATCTGTAAATCTGTAAATAATGAACAAAACCACAACGAAACCAGTCGCTTTTATACATAATTTTATATTAATCAACAAAAATTGATGCGTTTTTGTCAGTTTTTTACAGATTTAGAGATCTGTAAGACTTACAGATTTGTTCAGAATTGGTCCATTAGTTTTTTGCCCATAAATAACTATTTCGTACATTTCCCAAAACTCCCATAAAATTTACAAAAAAAAATTCATTAATCTTATACCTATATCAGAATATTACAAACAATTTTTTGGAGTTGCAACTTTCAGGGAGTTTAATCACAATTGGAGCATGGAGCGCTTACGAATTAGATTTTTATCCCATAAAATTGTTAATTTGTTGCATTTAAGGTAATATGCGAGTGTTGTATTTTCTGGGAATGTATGTCTGTGGGAATAATAGATGATGTGTATGAATGTTTAATCCATGGGAAGGTGCACGTGGGTGCAGGGCCGGACTAGAGGACACGCGATTCGAGGCCGCGAAGGGATGTATTATTCACCCACACCATACCTTGTATTATAATAATTAAAGGGAGAACCACTCAATTTTTCAATACACGGTAAACGGTCAACGTCTAGTCTTCCTACGTTGTTACAAAAATTATTTGGATTATAGAAAATTGTAGCATTTTAAACTAATTTTACTAATTTTTACTAATTGGTTATTACAATATTTTTGGTTATTGCCATTATCCATATACAGTCTATTTCCCGTAGTTGATCCTCATGTCATTAATTGTACCCATGTGATTCAAATCGTTGGGGGGCGATTGATGACATCATCGTGTCGGGTGAAATAGTGTGATTTCCGATGTAAATAAATGTCAAAACTGACAGTATTATATACAAATATAATAATGGATGAAACTTATGAAAAGACTTTTAAACTAATTAAACTATCAACACACTATAAAGTACAAATTATCAATGGCAAAATCATCTCAATTTTTTTAAATATGTAACAATATCCGTTACCGCGTTTACTCTACTGTTTCTATTTTATTTTGTCGCAGATTAGATACAGAAAGCATATATAGTCCTCTGTAACACGTACGATAATGAAATAGCAAATAAGTCTTATTTGCCATGCATATACGACAAAGACACAAGATAAAAATTTAATAATTCTTACAGTAGAAATCGATGACGTGAGGAAAAAATGTTAAAACATCTTATTTTATAACAACGGGGATATGGTGTTATTATTTTTATAAACTCTTTTGCAAACCATTTGATGTGACCAGCACATTTTTGCAAAATCTCATTTTTTTTGCATTTTTACCCATCCCCTTAAATTAACGAGACATTTTGGTATTTTCGCTAATAATACCACTAGAAACTACAGGTTTGATTTGGCCGGATATTTTTTTATTTTCATGAACATTTGGTTGGCTATGCACTCATGATTTTGTAGTATAAATTTTTTGAACAAATTGTCATTAATAAACCAAGTGTGAATATTTATAAATAAAAAAATATTCCGCGCAAAAAATCAAACTTCCATAGTATTATATATTGCGAAGTATTAAACTGAATTGAAAATAATTTTATTTAGTTGACATATCAAAAATATTGAAAAGAATGCGTTACCATGGAGGTAAAGTAAAATATCCAATTTATTCACTTACATTTCGTCTTCCTTCCTAATAATAGAATTATTATATGTAATACCACTAGTAACTATAATTCTACTAGAAAATTTTGTCATGTCACGATTGATGGTTGCGACAAAAATCAAACGATTGCATAGTACGAGTTATGATTTTCTAAAGTAACAAGCAGAGTTAGGCAAAAATTACAAGTAAAATTCATAATTCAACCAGCTTTGTAATAAAATCTGTAACAAAATTTTGAAAAATATCGAGAAAATTTACAAGAAAAGTTACTAGTAAATCCTGTCTTTCTCTACGAATTCTATAACTTTTAAAAAATCATTACCCTTTAGACAATAATACATATTTTGTGTACAATCATTGCCTGTTAACTAACGAAATTAAAAATTCTTATTCTAAATCAAAATTTGCATATTTTTCAAGATAAAAATTTCAAATAAGTTCATGTTTTGCTCGAAAATTTTTGTTTTAAAAAATAATAATTTGGTACGTTAATTTCAAATTTTCAAAGATTTAATTATAATTTTTCTTTTGGAAATTTGAAATTAGTGCATTAGTATTACGTCCAAGAAATTAAAATTTTCCTGAGCGAGAAATTGAAATTGAATAGATTTTTTCCATTTTTCCTAATTTTCACGCAACTGTTTCAAATATGTGGAGATAACATTTTTTCATGTAACTTTTGCCAAAAAATTGGATAGTAAAGTAGTTGAGATTGTATCTCTACCCATTTTTGATATATACTCAAAAACAGTTTTTTTGAGACGCAATTTTGAAATCAAATATCTCAGGAACGAAAACAAGTATTTCAATTCTGTGTGAAAATTTGTAATTCAGTTTTTGTTTTTCGAATTATTGCAAAAAAAATTAGATCATAAATGAGATTTATTCAAATAATTTTTGATTTCACCAAAATATGATTTGAATTAAAACAGTACAATTTTTGCAATTAATTTCTTCGATTTTCAAGCAGACATATTGAAATAATAGATTTTCCAAAACAAATTATATTTTGTTGTCCCTAAATAATAGAAATGTAATTAAAAAAATATGGTAATGAATTTTTCGAAAAAATATAGTAAAGATTAAAAATGTATTTAATGTATTTGAAAGTATAAATAAAAACTATAAATTTTAAAATGTTAAAATTGTGAAATTATGAATAATAATAATACGATTTAGATCTTAGATATTTCTTACTATAAGAACTACTTACATTAAAATAATCATAAAAAAAACAACAAAACTATAAAAGCACTAAACAAGAGAAACAGAAAATAACAAAATAGAAAACCAATATTTAACGAAACACAATAATATTGAGTGGATCACCTGGCACTGTTGATCACTACTGAGGTGTGTACCCCCAGGTCATCCCTTATAAACGGTCTGTCCCCACCCCCCACAAATTATGTCTTTCTTTATAACAGGGGTGGAATCAGTGCATTTCATTCCTTCAATTGTTTATTGTAAGATGTAGTTACCATACATAGAAACAAATCCCAATATCGCAAAGTATTAAACTATTTAAAAAAAAAAACAAAACAAAGGAGAATCAGTACATTTTACTGTTTCAGTTGTTTATTGCAAAATATAATAATATAAGCAAACAAAATTTTTGCGTCGCCGACTTTTAACCAAATAAAAATAACGCAGTGTTTTACTTGTTGAGATCTACAAACTATAGCTTCCTATGTAAGATTGTTAGCTGTTATGCCTCATCACTAAAATGCAAGTAAAATATCCATGGACTAGCTGAAACACACATCTCCATTTCACCTGCTACCAAAATTTTCTTACGGTACAGTAGTTTATTGTTGTTTTATTCAAGCTAATATAAATAAAAATTGCAATGTATTTTTATCTAAAAAGAAATATTGGATTGTATTTTTAATACTACTCGGCATAATAGTTTGTATAAATATATAGAAAAAGTTTTGATATTTTTAAACAAAATATTCTAATTCAGGAATGTAAAGTCTTAAAATGACACCGGAGTAGAAATGTAGCTATACTTCTAGGCCACCGGAGTAAAAGTAAAATAAATAATCAAATAAAACAATTTCTTTTAGTAATATTTCTGTATAGTTTATTAAACCCAAAGTTTCAACAACATAACCTGACAGATTTAAATTGATAACGTACAAATTGAACTCAAGTAGTATATTATTTTTTAAAATGTCTGAGTTATTATTTTTAAATAAATATTTGAGTTCTAACAAAAAATACCTGAAAATTGTACCTATTTTTGAAAATATTTATTATAAAATCTGTCCGTCGGAATAATTTTATAAAAATTATTATTCTCATCTCATAAAACCAAACTTAAAGAATTTATTGGTGACATGCACGATATTGTGTCTCATTCCCAGTGTTAAGGTATTGTTGAAGAAGGAATAAAAATAGAAATTACAAATTACTAATTTTACAAAAGTTTGATATTTTTGTTAACCTATAATCATGCAGACAATACAACACAGAGTTAAAAATATATTTTTTAGTTTAAAATTTACTAAATTTGTTATTTAATTATTACTGAAATATTGATGCATTTCAAAAATGAAATATAACAATGCTTTCAAAAGAGTTGTAGAAAAACATATGTTAAAAATAAATATATTTTATAGTATGTCAAGTTTAATTTTATTAATTTAATAATTTATTCTATATTTTCATTAGTTTAACACATTATAAATAAATAATGACAAATATTTTCGTGAAAAACGCATATACAACAATATATTTTTAATAAAATAATTCCAGTAGTTTATTTCAAAGTATATCATGCTTTTTTTTATCATTCTATTACCTTATTAGATCCAAATTTTACTCATTTTGGCACAATTAAACCTGGAATACCTTTGTTTGGGTTATTGCGTAGTAACACGTCGTCTTTTTGTAAATTAGCAACGACGTCGGGGCGCCATTGGTCCGCCATTTCGCCAATAACGGACGCTGGTGTCTGTGATTGGTCGGGCAAGTCCGTCCCTGTTCTACATGCTATCACTAATTTAAATACGCTTTACAATATTGTAAATTCTAATACATAAAGTTAAATATTTATAAAAACAGAGGAAAAAAAGTTTTTCTGATAAAGTTTTTTCAAGTTGGACAGGTAGATTACATAGATTTGATTTTGAAATCGATGATAAAATTATTAAATTTTTATATTTTTAGGGGTTGGAAAAAAATACTGATTGTTTTGTGTAAATAATTAAAATATAACCTATACTTTGAAGTCAATATAAAAAAAACATTGTTGTAATTTAAAATAAAAGTATGTTTAACAAAAATATATCTTCTTGTTATTAATTTAATAATTTGTTAAAATAAAATAAAAATTTAATAAATAAATTGTCTTACTAAGTAAACAAATTTAAAATAAATAATAGATACAAAGAAATATTAATAATATTTATAAAAATGTATAACTAAAATTTTACAGTTAAAGTGTTAAACTAGATGTTTTATAGAACTATTAGTTTAATACAAAAAAAAGAATACATGAATTTGTGTTGGGCTAGGTTAGATTTGTAATGATTATAACTGTTTATTTAAAAAAAAAATGGTTTAAAAATATATTTAATAATGAATTATGTTTTCATTTAGTGAATTACCTAGTTATAAAATATCAGATTTTATACATTAACGGGAGTATGTTATTTTTATTAATTGTTGTTTTTTTAAAAAAATAATAGTAGAGCATATTGCTTTTTAATTAGTAATAAAGATATTTAGAAATTTCCTTCAACAAATTATTTCAATAGATTATTTGTTAAAGAGGATCGATAAAATAATTTAAATTAATTATAATTTGATCTGAAAGTTCTGAGAATTCAATTTTATAAATAATAAATAAATTAGAGTGTATATATTTTAGTAAATTTTAATTAAAATATTAAATTCAATTTTTATACCTACTTTTGTTGATTCTACGACGCTTGAAATTTACGCCTATTGTTTCATCGTGCTGAGAACAAATGCCAATTGAAAAATGTAAATTCGGAAAAAGTCAGTCAGTCTAGAACAGATAGAAGTGTTATTTTTTGTACAATAAATATTTTAAAATTATTAGATTATTAAAATTATGGTGGTCAAACATAAGATAATATAAATATTAGAACTATACATGCATGTAGAAATGAGTATAATAAATAATTAAATAGTACCTATATATAAATGAAGGGATATACTATATTCTATATAAAGTAATAATTACTAATTGAGGACATAAAGTAATAATGTCTAATATATTAATTGCCAAATACAAGTTAATCATTAATAAGTTAAACTTATAATAGTCGTTTATGATTAAGGACGTAATCAAAAGATTATAGCACAAGGGAATGTTTAAAGCTCGACGCGGAGCAGAGAGCTTTAAATTTCTTGATTATGTTTTATTTCATTTTGGTACTTGAAATGAAAAAAATCTGTAGGTATATAATCCATGTTGTGGTTTCATTGTAAATAGTTAGCATTGTTAGATTGTTTGTTCTTAAATAAATTTAATATGATCGAAGTGTCACTGTCATTGTCAAATATACATGGATTATTCTGGCGAAAAATTAATTAAATTTGAAACTGCAAGGACCAAATTTGTTTTTAAAAATTCAAAATATTTACAAGAAAAGGAATTTGAATAGGGCAATAAAAGCTAAGTTACGCCTGCATTTGAGAGCGTATAAACAAGTTTATGATTCCAAAATGTAATAAAATATTATTATATTATTTAAAAATATAAATTAATCGATTGATAAATATATTAGTAATGTTTTCAAAATAATTGGAAATTATCGTTTTGAACCCGTCTTCTCATTAAAATGTTAGGCACTATAATATAAAATTTAAAAAAAAATACATTAAAGTCGTTTACATCCAAAAATATTTTATTTTATTTTTATATGAAATTAAGAAATGATTTTATCTTCCTATTTTCAATGTTATAAACAATTTTATAAGTATTTCCAATTCTGTACAAAAATTTAAAATATATTTTATTGACTAAATAGTTAGTTATGTGGGCGTCGTTCGTCACAGGCATTTATTTCCGGGTGTTGGGCTGGAGACGGAAGTGTGACTGCTGCCCCCTCGCGTGCTCCGAAGCCCTGCAGGTGTGCGGATAGTGTTACACCTTCAGGGGATTCCTGTCGAAGTCCTACGAGTGCCCAAACACCAGTGACAGTCACCAAAATTATTCATTTCTTATGTTCATTATATATGTCCAACACTGTATTGTTATTTTTAAATAAATATATTGTAGCAGATTGACGCACCCATTAATGAGAAATAAGCATTGATGGATATATATTTATTTATATTTTATTTAATTAAATTTTAGTATATTAAAAAAGGAACAAAATTGATAGTATTCATGTAATGTCAAAGTTCAGCATATGACATTGAGAAAAAGAAAATATTTGAAATTAAATGGTTATGCGTTTAAATCTTTTACTTATTAAGTAATTTATAACAAAATAACTTTAATAAAAAAGGTTTATTTGCAACAAAAATTAAATCGTTATAGGTACTTATAAATATTTCATTCAAGTATAAGCTATTTTTCAATTTCAATTTCATTCACTAAACGAGTTAATATATTTATATATTAATTATTAATATTTTCTTACAACTTATAACAACGCTTTTTTAAAACTTCATTTTTCTTGATTGAAGGTGAAATATGCATTCCACTTATGGAATGTGCAAAACGTTTTGAAGCAGTTATTGTTGTAATTAATAATAACCCATAAAACATTTATATTATATGAAATTTGGATATTATCCACGAAAGACAAAATGAACCGGCCATATATTATTTACAAATATGTTAAAAATTAACAATAATAAATAATGTAGAATTGGTGTTAAACGATTATAGAGGGCATCATATAAAATTTATTAAGATATTTTAAAATTTGAAAAATATTTATTGAATTCTATAATTTTAAAAAAATATTAAATAATAATTTACTATATGTAGTAATAAATAGAATTTTAGCTTTTAGGCTTAAAATTTCCGTCGGTATATTTATATATGTAGAACTATTGTAACAATATTTAATTAATGTATAATTAGTAATAAATTAATTGTATTATTTATTTAGATTAATATAATACTAACTGATTTATTTATTTTTACTATTTAATTGAAAATTGAACAAAGAAATTTTTATTATAAATTAATTTTATTATATTATTACCCTCATTTTTTATCTAAATCTATATATAAATAATATTAATATTTATTAACATTATAAGAAATATATCAAAATAACCTGTATTCATAAAAAGATATATGAGAATACAGGTTACTCGTTTGACTGCACATTGAAGTCTCCACGTATATCGTTAAATTCTTTGTTATATTCAAACATTTTGAAAAAAATTATTATATTTTTGATATGTTTTACTAATAATAGACATTGTACAATAATTTAAAATAAACATTTAATATTATTTTATTTATATTATAGCCGGTTGTATAGATATAACGTACATTTTAAGTTTCTCTTAAATGAAGAATATCACATTGCTGTCAAAATTTCGAAAAGCATTTTTTTTTAGACATGGCTTAAAATTGAAGCTTTTTTGATGTAACTGTAATAATATTAAAATAAAGTAGCGCATTAATAAAAATATAATTATTAAAATATTTGTAGTGTATTATTTGCTTTTTTTCTAATATTTTTTTAAATAAGTTTAGGGTTGAAAAAAATATGTATGTGACGCCAATGCTCAGGAACGGATTAGAGCATAATTGGATGATAGAAACGTGGCATGTGTCTCTGGACAGAACTGGAACTCAATCTGTGTCGATTGTTCAATGTTTGTATTCACAATTATACTGTACTAATGTTACTTACACTTCTAATTATTACATGCGTATAATAGAACATTAAGTACTTGTGTCTTTATACTTATCCCTGATGTCTGCAATATTTACTTACAAACATATAAATTATAGAATCCTATAATTTATTTTGTAAATAAGTAGATACGTTTTTATTTCGAATCTGAATAGATATTTACTCACCACTACGTACATATAATAAAGGTTGTAATTAGGGTAGGAAAAATTTCGATTTATTAAAAATTTTAAAATATCGATTTTTTTTTTATTTAAATCGGATTTTTTTGATTTAATCCAAAAAAATTTGATCCAGTTTTTATTTTATTATTTTTATTATTGCAAACTATTTTCAATAAATGGTAACGTGTATATATAATAAAAATAATTCCTTTTTTTTTCTAAGTGAGATAACGTATGCATTTTCATTATTAGTGCCAATCTGGCTTTTTTAGAACATAATTCTAAAAACCAGTTACTGAAGGATAGATGAAATAAGGGTGGGTAAAAGTCCCTATAAGCGATCCAGTATAAAGTTTGAATTATCGAGATTCTGATAGGAAAATGAATCCGATTTGGGATAATTTTGTTGAAAGAAATGTTAAATAACATAAAAGAGTTTATTTTATTTTATGTTAGGATTGTGTGATTGGAAAACAATTTTTATTTAATTTCATTAAAAAAATTTTTAATTTATGTCATGATATGTTTTCTTGATTTAAATCATGATTTATGTCGTCCGGAATATATTCTTCAATATAATACAATAATGAAAAAAAATATTCATAATATTTAAATGTAGAAAAAATATTTGTAGTAAAAACTAATATTGATTTCGGTATATATTTTAAAATTAATAATAAATTAAATGTAGTGAATATTGAGGAAAATATCCCGGCTGATATTTGGGGCGATCGAAACTCAGTCCAGAGCCATCTGCCGGTGAGAGTTTGAAGCTTGTTCAGTCGCTTAACCCGGAGCCGGAGCCAACTCCGGAGTCCGGACGTGAGAGCCCAGAATACAGGTGGCGCTGGCTACAAAATATGCGCCAGTTTTGTTCCTTACAATGCAATTTTCGTTAAAGTTGAATTTTGACGTATTTTAAATTTAAAATATATTTTATTTTATTCACTTTATTTTTATTTATTTTTTAGGAAGATATATAAGAATAGACAATTATTTTTAGTAATTTTAAGCTATATAGTTATCACTTTATTGGTTCTACAGTTCTTGAAGCTTCAATCAAAGTTTTTAATGTGCATTGCAACCAAGATGTTAATTATATAGAAATTATTTTTTAATCATTATTCTATTTAACTACCATTCAAAAATATGAGTATAATTGTTTCAATTTTGTAGACAACTTGCAATTTAATGTCATAGCCTACAAATTCTGCATATTTTAACATCAGTTTTTTTACGGATCGCATTTTTTAAGTCGATATAATTGAGTGGCTGTGTAGTTTTGTAACAGAGGTCATAAAATCAAAACAACGACGGAGGTAATAAAATAATCAAGGATAAAAGTAAAAACTTTTATTTGTTACTGACATGTAAACCGTAATTTATTTGAACTGTTTTTCACCAGGGAAACTAACATTTACAAGCTACTAACTTGTAAAAGTATCTGTCAGTTTTATTGGTTAGTAGTTGCATTGTTTCATTATTGGAAACTGTATTTTGTCCCTGTCATATAAATTTTTGACAGCATTAGTAACTGTCTATATTATTTACAAGCGAATAACAAATAAACTATTGTACAATATACGCGAGGTAACAGTTTTTACTGCTTCTAGGGGGTAACATGCTCACCTAATTGATTCGCTAGTGTCTTTTCTTCCTATCACCAGAAAAAAATAGATAAGTCGATTATGTCAATGAATTGCAGTAAAGTTAAAGCTGTTGAAAATATTTTCATCATTAGTTAAAGGCCGTATATACTTGGGATTTTTAAAGTAATCTGGTAAGTTAGTTTTATTTACTTGGCACCATTTAAGTAAACCAGAACAGTTGCCGAACTGATCCAACTGCCCCAGCTATTTTGGAGGGTTGGTAGATTGTAGATTCAACCCAAGTTCAACCCGTTTTCTATCTTATTCTTTCAAATTTTCCTTGTTTTCCATGACAGGCAAGACAGTACGACGATTTGTTTTGTACATTTAAAGGTAAATATAGCAAACAAATGTAATTTGACGTTTATTTTGCCATAAAAAATATGACATTATTTTAAATTTATCGCTAATTTTTATAACTACTAACATAAAATGGAACATTAATTTGAAAGTAAAACAAGTTACTTTTAGATCAGATCAGGGTTGAACCTAAAGGTACTACATAAATACAGCCATTGACAACTGTAACTGTAAATATAATTTAGAACCCATGCCTAATTCTGGGTATGCCAATCCATATTATTAAACATTCAATTACAATATGAAATCAATGAATCGTCCTTTGCGAAATCCTTTAATGATTTCCTGTTCCTGCGTTGAATAAGCAGCGTTTCCTGGTGGCCATTGAGTTTGGGGTGATTCAGTTGTTTTTGTGTTAGCTCATGACGATGACATGTCAATAGCTCCCCCCACCCGGCGTCGCGGCGCGGTGACGTCAGCACGGGGCGGCGTGCTCACCATGACGTCAGCAGCGCACGCCTGCGCACTACGACCGCGGTAAGTTCGCGCCGCGCTGGCAACGCTGTGAAGCACGTGCACCAAGGGTGAAAGTGAATACAAGTTACACAAAGACTTCGCAAGTTTCCAAACCCTAAATGGGTGTAGATATGAGATTTGTTTCTATATATCAAAAAGAAATCTTTTCTGTAAAATACTATTGTATGGATATGAGGGTTTAAGCGTTTTGTCGCTTTTTGTCAACGCGACCTAGAAGATCTATTGTGACAGCCCTTACTTAGTTTTTCCGGAAGTAGATCCAGATTTTTGGTGAAGCCGATTAGGCCTCAAGTACCTGAAGTACTTGTTTCGTGACATGTTTTACTTGCATTTTAATGATGCAGGTTGTCAGCCTACAGTCTCTGCAAGGCCAGCACACACCGAGCCGTTGTGCGGCAACCCATCCAATTGGACAGGGCGGGCTATGTTGCTTATCTACACGATCAGACAAGACACGCCACGACCACACAACCGTACTGGCTGACTTGTAAAATACTAATCAAATTATCTAATGTTTCAATTTTTTTACTGGTACCCTCTTTTTTCGGCCTAGGGCCTAGGGTTCTAGTTCTGAGAAACCGAGTTCGAATCTCGCTTAGTCATCTTTATCATACATTTATCACTTAAAAATGGTCCGTGATATGCATTTCCATACTAGCTTAATACCCAGGAGGTAATCTCTAGTAAAAGTCCTTATTGTATAAATATATGTCATTTATATACAATTTATTATTTGAGTATAATAATAAATTAATAGTACTATACTATACCATTATTATGGACACTGTATGCTGTTTAAGAGAGTATGTCATTGTGTATTTTCTCAGCGGATTTTGTTTGTATTGTAATAACAAATTATTAATAAAAAAATACAATACATAAAGGAAAGTAGACTATATACACATATCTAATAGTTTTTGAATGAATATATATGAAGCAATTTTGTAAATAGTCTATAAAGTGATGGGGAACCGTATATTGCGTAGCATTGTATATACGAGGGCGGTCCGATAAGTACTTAGCCTCACCGCCCTATAGCATAACAATCACAAGAGCAATTTTTTATTGCTTAGAACATCACCGTAGACAGCTACTGTCAAATTTTCAGCCGAATCGGACGCGAAGTTTTGTTTTGACCGCGTGTGGAAGCGAGCGTGTCCGCAGATTTGAGAAAAATGGAAAAAGAACACTATCGGTCGGTGATTTGATTCTTGTTTTTGGAGGGGAAATCGCGCAACGAAATTAAAGACCGTTTGGATGCTGTATAGGGTGACTCTTTTCCTTCGATGGCGACCGTCAAAAATTGGTTCAACTAGTTTCAACGTGGTCGCACGTCGGTTTTTGATGAGTCACGCCCAGGTGCCCCGAAAACGGCTACCACGGAGGATAACGTAACAAAAATCCACGATTTCGCATTGGCAGACCGCCGATTGAAGGTGCGTGAGATAGCTGACACAGTAGGCATCTCAAAAGACCGCGTGGGTCATACCTTGCATGAATTATTGGGTATGAGAAAGCTGTCGGCGCGACGGGTGCCGCGTTTGCTCACTCCTGACAACATGCGCATCCGTGAGACCACTTCAGAGCAGAATTTGACGATGTTTAGGAGCAATCCGAAGGAGTTTCTGAGTCGTTTCGTGACCGTCGACGAAACATGGGTACACTGGTACACACCAGAGACCAAGGAACAGTCGAAACAGTGGACTTCACCCGGCGAACGTGCTCCAAAGAAGGCGAAGACTGTCCTATCGGCCGGAAAGGTTATGGCCACGGTTTTCTGGAATTCAAAAGGTGTGATCTACATCGACTACCTGGAGAAGGGTAAAACGATTACAGGGCTCTACTATGCCGAATTATTGGGCCGATTCGACGCCGAATTGCAGAAAAAACGGCCCCATTTGTCGAAGAAACGAATGCTTTTCCACCGTGACAATGCACCGGCTCACACCTCCGCCGGCGCCACAGCCAAATTGGTAGAATTAGGCTACGAACTGCTACCCCACCCACCGTATTCTCCGGATTTGGCCCTGTGCGACTTTTTTTTGTTTCCAAATTTGAAAAAGTCACTCGCTGGGCAGAAATTTCAGTCGAGTGGGGCAGTTATCACCGCCACGAAAGCCTACTTTGCACACCTTCAGAAAATGTTTTTTTCAGACGGGTTACAGAAGTTGGAGCATCGCTGGATCGAGTGTATAGAACTCAAAGGAGATTATGTTGAAAAATAAATCGCCATTTTTGAAAAAAAATTGTTATTCTTTTGTAGGCTAAGTACTTATCGGACCACCCTCGTATATATTGACCGTATTTGGTGCGTAAATACACGAGGTCATGAGTTCATATCCTTGACCTAAAAACGAGAACCCGAAAAATGTTAGGAAATCTAAATAGTTCTTTTTTTATGAAAATATGTTTTCGAAAATGAATTATTTTTTACTATTAAATAGAACCACAACGATTAAAACAAATAAGATATTAAAATATCATAAAATAAATATTTTTTAAATTAAATTTAAAATATATTATTATATTAAATAGCAGTATGAAGCTCTATGATCATTGTTGCTGAAATATTAAAAAAAAAATAGAAAATAATATTGTATTTTTCTTTTTCTATAGTACTTCTTTTCTAAAAGGGACATGATCTCTAGTACAATAGGTTTTTTTATGACAATTTTTATTTTAATGGTAAATAAAAGATTTCAGTGTTCTAGTTTAGCCTCTGTAAATGATACATATTTTGTAATGGGTTCTAAACTAAACCCCAGATCTCGTAGTCCTTTTTCTAGTTGGAACACGCTATTCAATTCATTTTCTGTTTATTGTAGTAGTAAGGTTTAAATTGGAGACTATTTTATTTGGGGTTAATACTTGTTTCTGCGAGAATAAAACCCCAGATCTGATACTCTGTTTTCGAGTTGGAACACGCGTTTAAATTCAACGTCTGCTTATTCTAGTAGTAAGGTGTAAGTTGGTTTGAGATATAGAGTGGAGTGTTTATAATAATAAGGATATTTGGGTGTGTGTAAGAGGGTGAGACCTTGAATCGTAATTCATTTATTTGCAACAGGAGCGTAGCGTCTGTGGAAAGTAGGCCATGAGAATAGCGGCGTAATGTGAGAGCATGCACACCGTGCGCCGTTCTAGTGCCCCTGGTTGCGTCAATGGATCATTCAATAACCCATTCCTTCATCACCAACTATTACTTATTTCAGCCACCATATATACAATAAAAATGTGTCATTTGTTTTTGCATATTACATACTTGTACATATATGGGGAGTTTTTTAATTTACTTTTCGTAACAAAAACAAAAATATACTGTAACATTTTGCCACTGCCAGGCCGCGTGCATGTCTCCCTTCCGAAAGTTCTAAGAAATTTGTGTAGAGTAGGGTGAACTGTTCATCCTGTACCTGCACCATCTACTACTAATCTTCTCATTAAAAGAAGAGTAAGAGATACGAGGAAAGACTATATCTGGAGATCTTAATATTAAAGGAACTAATCAGTAAACTTAACAAAAAGTCACATTAGTACAAAACTTTTCTGCGTTATAAATACAAAATATTATACCAGTAAAGTCGTTTTATCGACGAAGTAAAACAAATTTAGTAGTTTTTCATTCATTCATATGCCTTTTTCCCCCATTTACGTAAATCTGGAATGTTAAATAACAATTGCAGAAGAAGTGATTTTAATTAGTAGTAGTAGTAAATATTTTATTTGTTACCTTTCGGTGTTCAAATTTCTACATTATCTAAATTATATTTATATTTTTATATTTTAATTAATGATTTAAAAAAAACAATGTGATTTAAAACTGATTAAAATGAAGTGATTGAAATGAATGCAAGGTATAGGATTGAGGCCTGTTGCTATTGCTGAGTATATGGAGCTAAGGGGAATGTTAAATAACAATTGCAGAACAAGTGATTTAAATCAATGATTTTTTTAAATCAATTTGATTTAAATGAGTGATTAAAATGAAGTGACTGAGATGAATGGTAGGTATAGGATTGAGGCCTGTTGCTACTGCTGGGTATATGCAGCTAAGGGTAGTGTGTGAGGGTATTGCACTCCCTGCTCTGTCTCTGTCTGGCGGGAGCGTGCCGGGCTATTATTAGTTGGAGGCCGAGGTATTTTTAGCCCGCGGGAATGTGGGTCACGAGGCCGGGGCGCGGGACGCCGGCGTCGCGCTGCGCACGCGTCGCTCCGTGACGTCATTCCTGCCCTACATAGCCCAGGGTCGACTCACACAACACCATCGCCATTCTACACCGATTAGCCTAAACACACACCTAATTCATTTCTTTCTCACAATGCGTTTACTTCAAATACTGCCTTTATGGGAATCAAACCCCAGTTCCAATTTCTCGTTTTTACTAATTACAGGCTCTGCAAATTTTTTGTTATTAGTCGGTGATTTTAGGAATACAAAACTTAGTCCCCAAATTTCCCACTTCTTTGTAATAGGTATAATTTTTATTTAAAAAAATATTTGATGTGGACATCACATGACTTCCTTGCAGAACTTGAACCTGAACCTTAACGAAACCGTAACCGAAAACCGATATTTGACTTTTTATGAAACCGTTACCGAAAATCGAAACTTATATTTTATTTCTTCAAATAGGGAAACCGATAAAATATAGGTACTCAAACCAGAATAAATTCTTCTTCACTTCTATATAAGTCAAAATGGAGTCAGGGATAGTCGAAACGTACCTATATTTCCGTGGAAATCTGAAAACCGATTTTTTTCGCAAATAAAAATACTTGGTTGTTGTCAAATTACAAAAAAAAAAATACTTGGTCTTGTTTGTTTCTTTATGCTGGTAAAAGTCTCTACAATATTTTCGTTAATAGTTGACAACTCTGGAAATCGAATCCAGCTCTGTTGTCATAATCAGTTATTTCAATTTATTTCATAATATGTATCAAAATCTAGATTCATTGTTATTAATGCTGTGTTTTTGATAATTCGAGTTCAACTTGAGAAAAAAATTATTTATAAACTATTTTTCACTTAAGAACGGCACCTATACTCTTCACGCTACTAAAAAGTCCGAGAGGTGACGTCTAGTAAACGCCCTCTGCTGTAGCAATGTATAATCATCATGTATGGTACACCATTCCTAGATGAAACAAGGCTTCTGGTACCTAAGATACTTGTTTTCCGACAAATTTTTCTTGCAATTTAACCACTAAATACTATTTTTATTTGGATACAGACTGTCGAAACTGGGATTTGAACCCTAAATCTCACATTCCGAGTTAATTTATAATAACGAGGGATATATGTAATTATATAAATCCCTATTTTGATGTTTTAATTTAATAAATGATTTCTCGGGGTAAAATTTCCGATTGTAACCCTAAAATCAGTCTTGCCGAATACTGACAAAGGTCTTTATTAAAATCCGTTCCGACTCCATCCCCCCTGTATGACGTCAGCAGTGCACAGGGCAGGGTGCGCGCCCTGGGGGGAAGGTCCGGGGCCCTCGCCCCCCGCCACCAGTGACGTCATTACGCCGGGAGGTCGATAACCTACCCCTCTGCACCCCCATACAGACCTTGGCTGCAAATTGGAATTGGGAACAGAATAGGATCATGAGGAGGGAATATTTAATTTGGGGTGTACTCTACACTGCAGAACCGAATACTTCATCTTAGGGCAGGTCAATTCTAAATTTCAGTCCCAAGAAATATAGAATATTAATTGTGGTGTATTCTCTTCATATGCTGTGAGTTCCTCATTAAAATCTATTGTAGTTAGAATAGTATGCCTTTTGGTACACTTTCTATAACAGGTGTACTCTACACTGCAGAACCGAGTACTTCATCTTAGGGCAGGTCAATTTTAAATTTTAATCCCAAGAACTACAGTTTGAATTCCAATTGTGGTGTACTATCTTCAAATGCAGTGAGTTCCTCATTCAAATTTATTATATAGATACAATAGTATGCCATTTGGTACACTCTCTATAACAGCTTGAAGTATATGTATTGTGTGGAATGATCAGCTGTAGTTCTATTAATCTGACTTCGTTTCCCAAATATAAATGTTTCTTGTAGTGCATTCGCTACGTCAGATAGATTGTCCAGAAGGTGACGTCTATATAAATTACCGATATCTGCGACAAAAATAGATTGACGCCATTCAGCAGTAGGTATTAAGCTGTGAATGATATATTTCTACAATAGTTTTATTCCGTTGTGACGTGCATGTGAGGATATTTAAATGTTCATACGCTAGTAATTTTGTAAATCTCTATGCAGTACTGTAATCTGACATTTTTAAAGGTCAGGATAATAATAGATCACCAAGACATGTTCGGTTTAACATTAAGAATGAACTATTTTTTTTTTGAACTGCAATATGTTTTTTATAAAAATAAAATTTGAAATGAATATTAAAAATATATATTTACTACAATTGTTAGTATTTCTACAAGTAGGTAATCAATATTTTAGACAAAAACTCATTAAAAAATGAAATTTTATTTTTTAGAAAAAATTCGCATTTAAATTTGAGTACTAATAGGTCCAATCCAATCCTTTTTTAAAACTAAACTACCCCTGAATTAAATGCATGTACAGCGAAAAATGGTGGAGTCGCCTTTCAAGTTTGAATGTAAATATCTCGAGAACAGTAACAAATATCGAGATATCGAACTTCCGTTTGAAAATTTGAAATCTAAGGATCTGAATTTACTTTTTTTTTATAAAGTAACCTAAAAATGTGGTTCTATTTGTACACAGTTATAAGTAATTTAGTTGTCCATATAACATCAGCTCTGAGGACAGATGGACCATCTATGCTGAGGAGAGCTGGGTCAGAGGATTTTTATTATTAAAATGATCAATTCAACCGGTAAACAGATAAAAAATTATTCGCACATAGAAAGGTAGACAATCTAGTTGCTATTCCATGAGTTCTGAAGAACTGTTGTTCAATGGTTAATCAGAAGGTGATGATAATGAAGGAGCTGAAGAGTATGAAAACGAATATGCGGGATGCAAGGAAAATTATTTTAAAAACTATAAAGAAGGATGATTGGATAAAAAGTGTAACTTGTAGTCTCTGTTTACACAAAGAGTGTACCACATATGACAAATGACAATAATTTGTTAATTAGTTCATCTCCTCATAGCCTTGGTCCGTCTCACCTATATTGGAGGAGAGTTGGACTTTTGTGAACTCCAATAAAATATTTTTTTGTAGTTTTCAGAATATGGGTTAATTTTTTTCTTATTCTTATAAGTAAGCCTTGATTATATGGAGTTATAAGTAAATTTTGTTTTTTAAATATTATTCAATATTATAGAGTAATAATTTATTTTCCAATATATGGTCTACATCACCCCCCCCCCTTCCCCTCTTACTTTATAAATAATGACCATTTTTAAATTACTATATTTTATGTAACTAAAATTAATTTTGAATGTAAACCTCTTTAACAATTGTTGTGACGTAAAAGGCGATTGATGTGACATTTTAATTTGAGGGCTAGTTTTGATGTGCTGTGGAAGTAGGTGTGAATTAGATTTGGGGGTGAAGGTGGAAAGGTCAGTGCTTGTGCACCGGTAGCGACTGCCACCCACGCAGTTCATCGCTCGCGAGCGCAGCGTGGGTGCCACTGCGAGCACTTTGGGGTAGGTCGCACAACCACTTTCACCACCATTATTATTATTCCTGTTTTTACTTACCACTACAATACATATCGTAGCCTTTTCCAACTTGTTTTAATCATTCAATTTTTTTGTGCCCAATTAAAAATTTGGGACCCTAACAAATTTTGCTCTTTATAAATAAGGCGAAAATTTACTTTTGGTCTCCTTATAAGTAAACATGATAATCACAAAAAAGTTATTTTCTACGATAGTTGCAATTTTATGCATTGCTCGGTAAATTAACTCAATTTTTTTAGCTTTTAGAAGTTATAAAAAAAATGTAACAATAAAAATTGCTTACAAAAACGATAATTACCCCAAATTATCGTTCAATAAAGTCTTGTAGAAATATATTTTTTTATTATTTTCATTGTTTTTCAAAGAATCTTTTTACGGAGCCCATCATATTTTTTTTTGAAAACAACTTTCCAGTAGAGGTGGTATATTCGAATCTTTTAAAAGATTTTTTTACTGTACCTGTTATTTAAAAAAAATAAGACAATTTGTGTACCTACCTAACGAAAATAGTTCTCCCTGTATAATTTTGGGAGTCAGATTCAGTATATAATGTTTATACTGTTTCTGTGCGTGTACGATACGAATTATTTCGGGGATCCTGATTCATACGGTTTGACTCTTTTAAAAGATTTATTCGGTTTATACGAATCCTACGAATACTAAAACACATCTTTGCTTTCTAGGGCCATTTCTAGCCTGTTAAGTTGCTTCGTATAACAAAAGGATTGGTGCCTTTTTGAAATCAATAAAAAATCTAAATTATAGTAGAGTTCATTATGAATTTTATTTTTTATGAAAAAAATAGTCTTACAAATATTACGTTATATAGGTTATAGGTTTGTTCCAATTCCAATTAACCTGAGAATCAGTTTGGAACTGTACAACGCATGCGTAGTTTGAAAAGAACATTCCAACTAAATTCAAACCCAAAATCTGACTGTTAGTTGGTTGTTTCTACTATTTTTTTACCGATTCCAAACCTATTCTATTGCTGTCAAAATAGTCAGAGAATCGCAGAATGTACTTAGTCAAAACAATTTAATTTTTTTTCAAACATCATAAAAAGACATCATTTGTGACGTGATTGACAAGGTTTTTTTTAACTAACAAGCTGTATTTAAAAATAATAATTTAGTATCCCCTTTTATCATCGATAGTGTTTTTTTTATTAATTAAAATTATATTTATTCATCAGTTTGTGAGGTATCCTAACCTATCTTGAATTATACTTCTTGCAAAAATTAGCATATGAATGAAGGGGTAATAAGCCACCTTGACTCAGAGGTCAGTGTGGCAATTTCAATTGATAATGATCGCTAGTGCATTTAGAATGTAAGACAGAACCTGATGCAAAAATAACCATCAAGACCTCGACCATTCCGCAAATAGCCCACTGGCTATTTATACACACAATCCGCAACTATTTTTAGACATTCTTCTGTCGAAACAATCGGTAGCAATGTGATAGAAAAAATATATAAAAAGCATTACAATTTATCATATTAGAATAATTTCTAGGCATTTAAATCTAATTTATTGACATAAAAATAAGATTATTAATATTATCTATATTTTTAATGAATATATGAAAGTTTTTTTGAAAAAGTAATAACCTCTACCTTAAAGCAAAAAATGGTGGAGTCGCCTTTAATTTAAGTTTAAAATACCTCTAGAAATGTAAAAGGTATCGAAATTCTGATATCTGCATATGTATTATGTCAATTAACTGAATTTTTTTTTGTTTTTCACCCTCAAAAATTTACTCCTTTTAATAACTCTAAAGGAGTACTGCTTTACCAATTTTACTATTAGATTCTCCATATCGAAAAACATAAGTGTGCAAATTTTCGCAGAAATATACCCCTGTTTATAATTATTATAAAGTATTTTTCAAAAATGAAAACAATTAGGTATAATTTCAGGTTTTTTAAATTTTCTTTTGTGAAATATTTATGTAAAATTCTTTGTAGAATTAAATGGTGAAGTTGTTGGATTTAGGTGTATTTTTGCAAAATGAGCATTCGACTTTGAAAATTTGTTTTGAAAAATTGAAAAGTATGCTTTGAGATGCGTAAAATTCGATTTTTTAGTTCGACTCTTTTTTAGAAAATATAATTTAATATAGGTAAATACATAGCTAAAATTTGAACATCCTACGACCAAATTTACTTATTTTTCTTTGTGTTCATATTGTTGTCATCATTATAAAATTAAAAAAAATCAATGCCATTTTTTGTTTTAATTATAATATTATTAAATTTGTATTGTTTTCTATAATCTCAAACAATGGATAAATAACTAGTATTTTTTGTATTTATTTTAAATATTCTCTGAAAACTATGTTATTACTTTATGTTTAACAATTAATATTTTTATGTGTATACATTTTATTTTTCGAGCATAGTATTAGCAAGATGACATATCGCGTGATGTGTTGTCCACAGCCTATAGCACTTATGCGTTTTTCATGTACATTTGCCTTTACTCTATATAATTAACCACACTTTCATGCATGTAAGGGACGCATAGGGCTTTCGCGTTATATAATCATGCATCAAACATTAAATATGACTGGATATTACTTTGTATTAGCCTAAAATATTACGGAGTAAATATTGTCAGTATAGATCATTTTTGAAATAAAACCACAAACAAATATATTAACGAACATATACAAACAATGAAATCATAGTTGCTATAAACAATAAACAAATTTGTTTTCTTAAAATATAAATAGTGCACTCAGTTTTGTTTTATTTCTACAATATTTAATATATAAATAAATATATCTATTATAATTATATTTTTAAGGCTACTAAATTAAAGATTTGTATCTAAAAGAGTATATTATATGATTTTTTTTTGTGTTTCACAAAGTTTAAAAACTTTAGTGAGTGTTTTACATGAGCTGAGAATACAGTTTTTATATTAAATATTTATATTTTTCATATTATTAACATTGATAATATCTGGAAAACAATATATTTTTTTGGTATATTTATCACATATATCAACATTTAAAAAAAAAGCCAGTTTTCATATGAGAAGTGTCAATAAATTAATAATAACTGAAAAAATTATGGTATACAATAAGAAATGTAGAAATTTACAATATAAAAAGTATTATAAATATATAAAGTTTAATTTCACAAATTAACTTAACAAGAACAAGAAAAATATAATTAAATAATATTACAAAATATGGTACTAGTATTAACACAAAAATATATTAGTTATCATTTGTTATTTTTTCATAACTCCAATTTTTAAATCCACGGCCAATCGTCTAACAGTGTCTGCAAAACTATGTGCTGTGGCACAGCAGTGTGTGTCGCTAAAGATTCTAGGTGTACCTCGAAAGATTTAAAAATACAAATATTATTGAAATATACGACTCAACATGCAATTATCATTAACATAAGAAAAAAAAATTAATAGGCTTGAAAAACGATCTTGTTCACAAAGCCTTATTTTCTGTTCTAACATTATCATAAATTTAATTTCGCTAATATACCGTATATCCGTTAAATTTGTTGTCCTTTGGACGTTTTTCGGCGCTTATGAAATAGAAAAAAACTGGGACGATCACAGATGATAGATGAGGAATTATTTGTTTGTTTATCTAATTTATAGATGCGTTTTGACAAAATTATTTCTCAAAATTAATTCCACCCATTATTAATAACATTATTATGTTACGAGTAATATTTCCATAAAACAAAGTTTTTTTATGTTATTATAATTAGAATGATTTTAATTTTATTCGTAATAATAAGGTATATATAATTTTACGAAGATTTTTATTTCGGATGTCTGAGTGCCGCAAAATAAATTCTCTTCGCTTAATGTGCCGTAGGGCAAAGAGTTTGGTAGACACTGGTCTAACATAAACATAAATAATATGTATTAAGGTACTAGAAGAACAAATAACACAGATAAAGCATTTGCATGATAGTACGCCACGGTAACAAAGATCGACTGTGAGTTGATATATAGACTAAATTTTTCTTTTCAATATAAATAAAACTAAAAAATAATATTAAAATTTTTGGTTAAAGTTTGTGACATATATTAAACAATAGCAGACTTAACCAAAAAGTCATGATAATTCGCTAGGGTAACAATGATCGACTGTGCGTTGATATATGGACAAAATTTTTCTTCCCAATACAAATTAAAATCTGAAAAATATATTAAAATTTTTGGTTAAACTTCGTGACATATTAAACAACAGTACATTTAACCAAAAACTTTTTAGTGAATGATATCTAATAAGAGATAAACTTATACATACCTTTAACCAGTGATGTGTTGTGTGTGGTATGCGGAGTTGATGTTCGTATCACCGTGCACTTTCCTGCTGAAGCTGCAGCCAGCGCGGCCGGCGTGCGGTGCAGGACTGGCGCTCAGCAGGATGAATCTGGCGGAGGTTAGCGGCAACGCCGCACATGCCAGTGAATGGATGTGCGCGCCCATTGGCCCGCTGCCGCTCTGACGTCATTACATTGATTGTCAGCCTCACGTGCTGCAGGAGATAACTGTAAGGGGTTGTTCACCACCGCGGCTACAGAATCAGGTGGTTGGGGTTCGGTAAGGGATAGTGGGTTCGGAAAAAATCATGCACCCATTGCAGGGTATGTCCGGGAGAGCTACTTTCTACAGATGGCAGCACTAATAACTGACTTATAGGGAAAACATTGTATTTTACATAAGTGCTAGTGTTATTTTGATACTTTGTTTTGAGGATTGTTATTTTTAATTTGATTCAAATTTGTCATTACATTGATTGTCAACCTCTCGTGCTGCAGGAGATAACTGTAAGGGGTTGTTCACCACCGCGGCTACAGAATCAGGTGGTCGGGGTTCGGTTAGGGATAGTGGGTTCGGAAAAAAACACGTACCCATTGCAGGATATATATCTAGATTTATAAATTATTGTCTTTCGTACTAAAAGTATTTGCTTCATGTTAGCCAGCAGTTCGTTTTTCTCCTTCATACAAAGTGTGGGAAATTATAAGAACGGTTACAAATAGAGAAGTAAAGAAAGAAACAATTATACATAATAATTTTATGTACCGTGATCACAGGTCAGGTTAGGTTAGGTTAGTTCAGATTAGGTCAGGTTAGGTCTGATTAGATTAGGTCAAAAGGCAGCGGGTCGAGTAGGCCGGTGTAGGGCCGACAGTAGGGCATGTGGCGCCCTTCCGCAACTTATAAAATGACGCTCCTTTATATATATATATATATATATATATATATATATATATATATATATATATATATATATATTTAGATCTTGTTACGTTTCGTATTTCGAACTGTTTTATTAGAAGGAAAACATGTAAGCTTCGAACATTAAATATCTAACTAAATTGTAAAGACATTTGAAATATATCTTTTCTCCGCATATACTTTTGGTGGAACGATTTAGTTTGTTGACAAACGTGAAATATCCCAAAAATACTTATTTTTGTGCCAAAAATTTTGATTTTTGGAAATACTGTACATTGATAGAGCTCGACGCGCTGATTTCAAATGTTCAAACAAAATTAAATTATCTCTTTCCGTTCCTGAAATATTTGCTGTTAAAGTTGCACTTCAAAAAAGTGTATTTTTTAGCTATATCTCTAAAATGGGTAGAGATACAATTTCAACGATTATACCAGTCGATTCTACGGAAAAAGTTACATAAAGAAATGTTTTCTCCGCATATACGTTCTTTGGAACGATTAGGTGAAAAATAAGAAAAACGAAAAAACTTAAATTTCAATATTTCACCTCGAAACTTTTTGTCTCCAAAATTTTTCATTTTTTGAACTTAAGTAGATATCTGTACACTGATTCCAAATTTTCAAACCGAATTCAATTATCTCTTCCCGTTCTCGAGATATTTGTGTTCAAAGTTGAGTTTTAACAATACCTAAAAAAATAGGTTTTTTAGGTATACCCCTTTAATGGTTAGGTTTACGACTTCGGCGACCTCACCAATCGATTCTACGGGCAAAATTACATAAGTATACCAATTTTTAGAATTTTACTGCAAAGGATACAATTTGTAGAAAGGAAAAACGAAAATGGCCAAAACCGAAAAAAATGCCTGATGAACCCCTTGCGATTTTTTCGATTTTTTGCCATTTTCAGTTTTTTCCTTCTAGAAATTCTATCTGTTGAGATAAAAATCTAAAAATTGGTACACTTATGTAATTTTGCCCGTAGAATCGAATGGTGAGGTCGCCGAAACCGTAAACCTAACCATTAAAGGGGTATACCTAAAAAACCTAATTTTTTAGGCATAACTTTGAACTCAAATATCTTGAGAACGGAAAGAGATAATTGAATTCTGTTTGAAAATTTGGAATCAGCGCATCGATATCTACTTAAGCCCAAAAAATGAAAAATTTTGGAGACAAAAAGTTTCGAGGCGAAATATTGAAATTTAGGTTTTTTCGTTTTTCTTATTTTTCACCTAATCGTTCCAAAGAACGTATATCTGGGCAAAACATTTCTTTATATAACTTTTCCCGTAGAATCGAATGGTAAAGTATTTGAGATTGTATCTCTAATCATTTTTGAAATATACTTAAAAAAGCCACTTTTTTGAGGTACAACTTTGAGAGCGAATATCTCCAAAATGAAAAGAGATAATTAAATTCTGTTTGTAAATTTGCTATCAGCGTAACTAATTCTTTAAAAAAAATTACAAACAAAATTTTGTAAAATTTGAAAATTTTCGAGCAGAAAATTCGATATTTTCAAATAGTTTCAGGTTTACGGAAAATACAGTATTAGCGACTTTGGGAATTACTTTCCTTATTAGTACTACATACATAAACTTCGTTTCGAAGTAATATTCATGCCGCAGTATTTGAATTTAGGAAATCAAAATGTTCTAAAGATTTTGTTTGAATCTAATAATATGAATGAAATATTTGTTCCTTTTGATGATGATTTTAATATGGATGATGATATGTCTGTCTCTGAGCTAAGAAAGAAAATAAACAAAAAACAAATGTAAATTATCGTGATTCTCTACTCATTACAATTAAATTATTAACTTTGTTGGCAAATAAATAATAATAAAAATAGACACAAGAAAATTTCACATACTGGAATATAATTCCTCCAACATATTCCCACACAAATTCCTCTTCAGAAAATTCAAGGAATTGTCTGACTTACGAAAGAAAAGTGTTATAGAAATATTTGAAGTATTTTTCACTCATGATTTGCTTCAGTTCGTCATAAAACAAATTGAATTTTAGGGAAACAAAAAAATCTAGAAAATTTTTCTTTGGCTAAAGATACGATCTAAGGTACTTTTTGGAATTTTATTATTGAGCGGGTAAGTAGGTACCTAAAATTACACCAAACAGATGGAAAGAGTTTCGTTTCGTCTCAAGTATTTTTACATTTGAATGATAACTCATTTTAAATCATTGACAAATATTAATCGGTAATTTCGTATAATATATGTATAATAAATTAATATTTAGATTTAAAATTATTAAAAAAAAACCCGAAAGTACTTTCGTTGCAAGACAATTCTTGCCTTTTCTTATTAATTATTTAAAATTTGTAGCTCTTGTCTTGTTCTTCTACAAAAAAAATATAAGACTCTCATTAAATTCGAGTCGAAGTTCGAAGCACTGTAAAACACCAATCACCAGACCCGGATTTAAGGGACAAGACAAAAATTTTATCAAAAAACATAAATTAATGGAAAATAAGAAAGAGCAACCATGGAAAAAAATAAAAATTCATTACTTGTAACTTTACTAGATTTGGACGCAATGACTTTTTTTTATTTTGTACATAAATGATAATTCTATACAACATCCAAACATCCCCTCAGGGATTAAAAGTGCTACTTCAGTCTTCGAAAATGAAGAGTAAAGTAGGCTTTTACTCCCGGAAGTGCAAAAAAATCATATATTATATATTGATTTTAAATTTTTATTGCTAGTTGAAAAAGGGCCCCACCAAAGTTTAGCCCAGAGGCCTCCACCATTATAAATCCGATTCTGCCAACCATCATTCTTCCTGGGTACTGTCAAATACATAACAGCTTTGAAATCAAAACACCATTATGCATATTTTCTACTAATCACAGACGTACCTACTTGTTTCTGTGGTAATATAATGCTTTTAATCCCTTCAGGGATTAAAAGTACTACTTCATTCTTCGAAAATAAATAAGAGTAAAGAAGGCTTTTACCCCCGGAAGAGCAAAAAAATCATATATTACACATAGATTTTCAATTTTTATTTTTTGGTGACAAAGGAAAAAGGGTCCCACCAAACTTTAACCCAGAGGCCTCCACCATTATAATGCCGCCCATGATTCTTCCTGGGTGTATGAAATGGTATTTAGTGGAGCTGGGTTGTGGGTATATTGTGTTGATGTCCGTGCGGCTGGCGGCAGGTCGGGCATTGAGGTCATGACGCGGGAGCGACAAGGACGGAGCATGCAGAGTTCTGAATCGGAGTCGCCAGCAGGATCGAAGCTGCTGCATTCGCGTCATTCACCAAACCTGCCGCCATACATACAGATACGTACCTGCAACAGGATACCTAACCTCTCAATGCAACGAAAAATTTATTTTTGGACGACAATCTCATTATTGGGATCTTCCATGTTTTTTTATTTATTATTAATTAGTATTGTAATGGCAAAAAAAAATCGGTTTTCAGGTTTCAACGAAAATTTTTTGACCATCCCTGAATCCATTTTGACTAGTTTAGGCGTATCATTGATATCTGTAGAATGTTAAATTTTGTATATGGGACTGCTACATCTAGTTGTATACCTCCCTTAAAAACGATTATCAGTAGAATGTCTCAATTTTGTATATTTAATTACTATAATATCTAGTTATGCACCTCCATTTTCGGTTCCAATCAGCCTTTTCAAAAGTGTAGTTTGTATTTAACAGAAACTGAATAAAAATTATAATTTAGTTTCATTACTAATAGAATTATTCCAAAATGTACCGCGGTGGGGATATGATATAGGTTATAGAATATATAAACTAACCACTACAGCTTCTCATTATCGTAATAAAAACTAAACATTACTGTTCAATAATATAGTTATTAACCAGTTAATAATATGTGACATCAGCATGGTAGAATCGTGGAAAAAGGCAAGAAGACTATCTCTTACGCTTCCGGTGTATCTGTCTTCTTTCACGATTCCACCACGCTGACGTTACAACACCCCTTCCTCAAATTTTTAATAATTATTTTCTCGTAAACATATAATTATTCCACCCCTTCCTCAAATTTTTAATAATTATTTTCTCGTAAAGTACATATAATGACTCTGTCTAGTATCATATACATATGTAAAAATCAAAATTTGATCACATACTCCAATCTGATACTAACCAGACCGAAAACTGTCAAAAGTTTAAATCATTATTCATATTTATTTTTAGATTGTAAATTATTGTTCTTGGTAGATTATGGAGGTGTAGGAATTTTCTATAATTTTATATTTACTGATAAGATAGATAGATAATTAATAATAGCGAATACTTCAATAGTATTTTTAAATCATGTACCTTGCAGAATTATGCCCAAGGTGTATTTTCATAAAAAAATACACTTATTAGTTAGATCACTAAAAAGTAACCACGGTCTTCAGGAACTATGTTAGTGAAAAAGTAATAGAGGTTACACTGGTTGAAGATTGCAATTCGAAATATACCATAAGTATTTCAAAACGTTGAACGTCTGTGCACATATGTATTGCTGGTTGCATTTCCTGTTTTTCTGAAATCGTTACTGATAAGGGAGTAATATTTTCTTGGCTGGAGATTTGTTGATGGATGGAAGTCAATCAATGCTTAAAAAGTTTATTTATAATCAAACCAAATTTGGCTTTTTTACTCCTTAAAAATTTCATCCCTCCATTATAGATAATATTTATAAATTATTCTAGTAACCAATGATTCATATGTTTGCTAGTTACAGAAAAGTAGGAGGGTTTCTTTAAATAATTTTCCCTATTTGGCAGTTGTCATTACAATTTTAATTAATATGTCTGTTGTGAGACCGATTAGCAGTACTGTAGGTATTATAGTAGTGGTTGATACGGCCCGTTCCTGGTGTATCTGTTAATGAATTTTATTTATGCCTCTTACCCTATTAGACATAAGTTTTTTTTAAATATTTTCCCTTATTTGCCAGTTATTACAATATAAATATGATATTCATTCTGAGAGCGATTAGTGCACTTGTAGGTAGTAGTGGTTGACAGGGCCCGGTCCTGGTGTATCTGTTAATGAATTCTATTTATATCTGTATGCAGCACGGCGGCGGCGGAGTTGGTGAGTGAACTGCAGGGCTATGACCTGGCCTCGCTGCGCTGACCTACTTGCCGCCCTGTTTGACACACTTCGCAACAAGTATTGACGCCGCCTGCCCCCACCCCCGCCACCCGTGACGTCATCCGCACCGTCAGTGCACTCGCCGTTATAGCCCATCATGCTCAACTCACTCATATTCATCACACTCATATCAGCTCTCTTGGTTGTTTTGAACCTTCTTTTTGTCACAAATAACGTGATGCTTAGTCGCCTCCAAAGTTGCAAAGTTATATTACTAAGTATAAAAAATTATTGCTATGTTTAAATTAGATATGCTAAGCAACAAAATTGAATCTTGATAAATAATTCAATAACTGTGTATGAAAATATGTGTCATAGTAATTAAATTGCTTTGTATGTTACTTCATGTTTTGCCCAGTCAATAATAATTTCTTTTAGTAATTTTTTTTTAATTGTTCTGTAGAAATAATAGAAAGTAGATTCATTACATAGAATGTTCAGTAAAATAATAGACGCCAAGTTTATGTAATAGATGCTCAGTAAAATAATAGAAGCTAGGTTTATAATAATATATGCACAGTTGAATATTTATGATATTCTTCTAAAGTAATCGGAATTTATATTGCGAAGTTTGTTAATTTGTCGAAATAAGAGCGTTTGTTTCTTTTTATTTCTTTTACTATTGGTTAGTTTAGGTTACGTTGCCTATGGTTAGGTTAGGTTTAGTTAGGATTTGTTTGATTCGTTTGATTTAATCATGATCTAAATCAACGGAATTTTTAAATAAACATCATTGATTAAGACACTTAGATATGTTTAAAAATTAAAAAAATAATTGATTTTTTTAAATAAATCATAATTTTTGCCAACCCTGTTTCGAATGTTACATAATTATACATTATATATCTTGAATATGTACTTATAAAATCTACTTACCAAATTAATATTAAACATAGCAATTTATTTATTTATTTTTTGAAAAATACTATGAATTCATTGCCTTTTTATGAATTGAAAATATAGGTATTGTTTCATTACTGAATTAAAATATTGTTATTTTGTTTATAATAATAACAAATTTGCTACTGTGGTAGGTAATATGTTTTAATATTATTAACACATTAAAATTTATAACAATGTTTTAAATTTACCGTTAAGACCATTAAATGAAGAGGTATAGATGGTACGTGCATTATTAACAACCGTAGAAATTAAAATAAATAATACAGTAGACTAGTACATATTATATTTTTTGTTGTGTTTTGACTCTTACAGTTTTACTTCCAATACATAAAAATCACTTCTACTTATAATATTATTTAAGCCGCACTCGCCAGAATTGTTATATTTACCTTATTTTTTCCTTTATACAAATTCAGTAAAATATGTATTTAAAAATAGTTTCGATTATAAAAGCATTTACTTTAGGACATTACAAATTACAAATGAATTTGACCTGTATTTAATATAATTAAAAAATAACTATTTTTTTTAAAGTACGTAATAGGAAATACGACGAAATAAAGTGTAGGTGTCTGTGCATTTAGTGTATATTGTTGCACAATTAATGAATGATTCCAGAACACCTGTTATAGAACCCAAGTCCTACACATTTTAAATTTACGTAGGTATAGTTTAAATTAATTTAAAATACGAATGGATGAATAGTTGATTATTTTATTAATTTCAGTGAACTTTGAATTTGATTCCTATTTGTAAATATAAAACCGTGATTTTTAAAATATTGGATACTGCCATGAACATAGAGGTGTATTGCTGGTTGCTATAAAAATTTTCACTAATTTTTTCATTCACATTATTATACTACAGTATTTATTGTGTGTGAAAATTGATAATTGAGTTCAGGAATAATGAATTGTCTACACTCTATCATTAAATAGTATTTTAGTAAAAAAATTCTATTGTTGATTATAAATGATTAATTTATTAGATAATTGAATATTGATTAGCTGATCAGGGGTCTAAACTTTATTGTTATTTAAGCATACAATTAGGGGATGAATTTAATTAAACAGAAAACAAATCATCTCGTCAAGTATTAATATTTATTTTGTGTTTATTATTTAATAAAGTTCCATGAAATTTTAATAGCTTAGAGTGAAGACTAAATAATATTTTTTTTTCATATTTTGTAATTTATTGAATATTATTTTTATTTCTCAAAATTATGAAAACTGCAACACAATTTGCAGATCTGTTTTGTTAGTTACTTATTATATTTTAGGATTGTCAATAATAACCTGATAAAGATGCAAATATTTGATGGAATAATTATTTTATGTTAAATAGATTTTGTACAAAACTATTTCAATGAGCAAAAATTATTTTTTTTCTACCATGGATTTTCTAACACATAAAAATCAACGTTGTTATTTTAAATGGGACAATATTTTACATTTTACTTGCTTACTCGAAAGAGAATTTTATTCTGAATTTAGAGATCAATTTATTTAAAATAATTGTAGTGCATTTTTTATCACACTTAGGCTACGACTCGACATGAATATGTTTACACAAGTGATTTGTATGTCATGCTGATGAGAACTGTCAAATTATCTACACAATCTTTGTTGTTGTTGTTGCTATTGTTCCTTTTAATAATAAAAGCTGTTCGAGAGGTATGTTATAATTTTTATTTTTAATGGTTATTATTTGATGGCCTTACCTAATTTTTTAGTGAAGAGATAATAATATCACAGTATCATAGTAATGGTTACATTTTGTTCATATTATTTATTATTAAAATTTAATATGCATTTGTAGAGAGTAGCAGATTTGGAATAAATTAATTCATATAAAAACGTTATACTTTGAGACATCATAGTCTAATTATAAATATTGGTGACGTTTCTTCACTCCTTAGAAATTTTGACTATAAAGTAATAAAGTTGGTCTCCATATTTTGAAAATCACTGTTAAAAAAAATATGCTTTTTAAAAAAGTTTTTTAAAATAAAATTGGTTTAGTAATTTAAGTCAATTATGCGTTAGAAGAGAGCAGCAGATGAGGAATAAATTAATTCACATATAAACGTCGTACTTCGTGACGTCATAGTCAAGTTACAACTATTGACGACGTTTTTTCGTCTTCACTCCTTAAGAATTTTGCCCATAAAATAACCAAGTTGGTCTCCATATTTTGAAAATCACTATTAGAAAAAAATATGATTTTTAAAATAATCTTGTAAAATAAAAATTGTTTGTTAATTTTACCGACTTCATAGCTCATATAGTTTTCTAGATAGCGCAATAGTATATCGTTTATAATGAACCTACAATATATTGTTAGGCAGGAAATAATATAAATAAAAATTGCTGTAATAATTATTGCTGTAAGTGAGTGTTGTGCTAATGTGTAGGTCCCATTGAGCAATTCAACATAGTCTAGTTACAACAATTGATGACGTCTTTTCGTTTTCATTCCTTAAGAATTTTGACTATAAAATAACAAAGTTGGTCACCATACCTTGAAAATCACTGTTAGAAAAAAAATATGATTTTAAAAATAATCTTGCAAAATAGAAATTATTTGTTAATTTAACTGACTTCATAGCTCATATAGTTCTCGAGATAGCAATAATGTAGCACTAAAAATGAATACACATATTGTTAGGCACAAAATAATATAAATATATAAATAACTAAATAAACACAGTAAAATTACTTTTATAATTATTGTTATAAGTGAGTGTTGTGCTAATGTGTGGGTCCCATTGAGCAATCCGACATCTTCACCCATCAGCCGAATCTCTCCGCGTGCCCTGCACTGCCCCAGTTTCAGCGCTCGCTCCACTCATTCATTGGAAGATATGAATGAGGCGTCCGCACTCCGGCCCGGCCGGGTTCATGTCGGGGGGTGGCCGCACCGCGCCATTCATGGAAAAATGGATCGCCGTTCCAGAATGGATATGGGCTGGGCTGGGGGCGAATTGGCTGGGGCTCAAATGGCCAGGGGATGAAATGGGGGCTAGGGCTGGTTAGAATGGAAAATATTGGTATGGAGTAAGATACAGAAAAATATAAAAAATAACAATAATACAAAGTTAAAGAATCGGTTGAATACATAAGGATAAGTTAACAAATTATTATTTGCAAAAGAGTAAATTTCATATAATAAATAATATTAATTAATAAATAGGATGAATAAGCATTTGAATAATTTAAAAAAAATAATACAATAACAAAGGATAATTAATATTCAATGTATAAAAAATATGTTAAAGAGTGCTATAAGAAAGTACAGATAAGTACAAGAAATAAATTGAATGTAGATTAAATGAACAAAATTACAAATGCTAGGAAATATAATGAATAAAAAATAAAGCTTTGTTAATTTTAACCATTGGTTAACTTTTTAACAGCAATGTATTTTTAATATGTTATCATGGTAACAAAGTTACATTATACAGTTGTTTATTTAACCATGCTTTATGAAACTAGACCTTGGTGATTTAATTTAAAATTTGGAAAAATAAATGCATGTATGTAGATAAACTGTAGAATGTAAATGTATGAACAAAACATGTAGTTTAGAAAATAAGAACAAATTTCTCCTTAAAATATTGTACAGAATGCATACCTACATTCAAGTATTGCTGGTTGCAGTGTGTGAATCTGTGTAAGAAAATATAACAGTAATAATTTTTATTAGCTAATAATATTTAAATTATTAACTATTTGAAAAATAACTATCACATCTATTATTGAATGTAAATTTCTATTTTAATATGAATCAAACATTTTTAAAATTGTAATTATTGACCTATTTTTTTTATAGTGCAACTATTATCAAAAAAATAAGTTGATTCACATCCATTACTAATAATAGTATTAGTACTCATATATCAATTTATTAAAAGTATCAAATATGTCCAAATATACAGCGATGTGTATAAGTAGGTCATTGAAATCTCTTCCAAAATTCTATATATTTTCAGAACTATGTACCATGTTTGAAGTAGTAATATTAAAATATTGTTAGTAGACTCAAATTAATATAAATTAACATATTTTTTTTTTACAAACTATAATTTTGATGATAAATAAAAACAATTATAATGTATAACTGTTTAGGTTTGTATATTGTTTTTGAGATAACTGTAACTGTAGATTATAAATAGTAATATGAATTGTTGAATATCCAAATGAAAATATAACAAAAAAGAGCTTTGTAGTGGAGTATTGGATGTTAAATAAAAACTATAATATAATATATAGCTATTTAGGTTTGTTTATTGTTTTTGAGACAACTGTAGATTATAAATAGTAATATGAATTGTTGATTATTTAAATGAAAATATAATAAAAAAGATTTTTGTAATGGAGTTTTTGGTGTTAAGTGCAAACTATAATATAATGTATATCAATTTATTTTTGTTTATTGTGTGTGTATTTTTGAGACAATTTGAGATTATAGGTAATAATATGAATAGTTGAATATCCAAATGAGAATATAATAAAAAAAAGATGTTTATAGTGGATTATTTGATGTTACATGAAAACTGTAATATAATATATATCAATATATGTTTGTTTATTGTTTTTGAGACAATTTGAGATTACAGTTAATAACAAATAGTTTCATATCCAAATGAGATATAATAAACAAGATGTATGTAGTGGTGTATATTTCGTTGATGCTCACCCTGCACCCCCCCCCCCCTGGTTCCCGTGCAGGAATCAGCACATTGATGACGCACGTATCGGGATGTAGGTACATATCCTGGCTCGGCCGGGCCGGATCCAGGTCGTCGCTCCCGACCTACTTCCCGGGTCGCTGCACTGCTGCCTGGTGACGTCAGCATGACGTCATACCCCACTTCATTCTAAACTATCCCCCACCAACCACAACCGGGTATTTTTAGCTCACGAGGGTAAATATAGATCGGGGGCCCAGAAACTAGGGGGGGGGGGGGGTGGCTGGGTGGCTCATTGGGGAGGTTTTCTTTATGTGGAATAAGGCAATGGAATTAGTTTTGTTATTTGGTAGTAATTTTATTGGTTGTTTGGTGGGTGTAGGGCAAAGATTTGAATGCCTGCATGTGACGTTTCAAAAATAAAATTTGAAATTTCTAGGATTTAGCTCATGTTGGTGACTGTACTAGGATATATATTATATTATGTTACCAAAAACATATAATTTACATAAATAACAATAGATATATGGCATAATTAAAATTTAATATTTATATTGACGTCACTGGAAACCAAACAATTGGAAATATTTATTTAAAACAATTTATTTATATGACTAGACAAAAAAAAATATATCTTTGAAGTCCTTTTATTTTATATTCATATAAATATCTGATGTACCTTAAACAACTTTGAGAATTGAGATACGAAGTATTTCTTTGATTCGTAGCAAACGTGTTTTGTATAAATTAGGTTAAATATTTTGTGATATTTCTTACCAGAAATTATATGTTTTATGTGTCATAAAATTTTAAAAACTTAATGTGAGTTTTAAATAATATTTGTAAATATACTTTACTCACCAACTCTTGATAATTATTTTTATTTCTTAGATTTGTAAGAACTGCCACACACAATACATACATGTATCTCTGGTTGCTTCAAGAACATACTATATTTTTTTGAATATTTCTTAGTATTATAAAGAAATATTTGCTAAATATATTTCTAATTTGTAACAATATGTCAAAAATTTAAATAGTAATTATGGACGTCACAAAATAGTTTTTTTTATATCATTAGATATGCTTTTTATCATCTTCAAAGCTTAGTATATCCATTACAGGGTATGCCAATTTGCTTTAATAAATGAGATTGAATAATTGAAATCAAAATCATATTTGCAAATAATTATACATATATTTATAATGTAGAAGGCGTTTACCAGACGTTACCTTCCTACTATTCTTGCTGGCTAAAGGCTTTTATATAAGAAATAAATGGTTAACAATTTGGCTCGACTGTATTCGAGTTTAGGTTCTAATTTCTAGAATCCCGTGCTTCATAAATTGTCATGTATTTAAATATTTGGTGTAGCATAATGTACCTGAATGCAAAGTAACATTGTATGCGTATAATTACAACAAAGTAATACATGTATTGTGAAGTACGGACGAAGAAAATGCAGCTCAAACTCTATCCAAACATTGAATGTTAACCTGTTGCCATAGAGACGGCGATGACGTCATTGCTGCGACTCGTACCCCGTACCCCTGCACCACTTATTCACCAGCTCGCACCCGCATTAAATAGGTCAAGTTATTTTAGGTATTATTTGCACATTCTAAATATAGACCTGCAGCTGGTCAATGAAACCAGTTACTAGACCATACACCTTTCAAAAAATCATTCCCATCAACTTTTACCTCATAAGAACCCTTCAAAAACAATTCATATACAAGTATACATTTCTAATTAATTAATTTCTAACCTAAAAAAATGCAACTGTTTACATTTTCAACCACCAATTGTCTCATAATTGTTTGCAACAACGACTCTCATTTTTTACTTGTCTAAAAAAGTCCAAGAAGGCTCCAAAATTTTGTTTTGATCCAAGCACGTGATTCCAGTGTCAATGACCTGCATAAACACGTGCTTAGTTTACAGTTTTCCTGCTAGAGGCGCCACTAATCAATAGTCAGAACGCACCCTCTACTGAAATCTTGCTGAAATGATTCTGAAATGTTTAAGAGACTACAGCAGGAATCTACAAGTTTGAACGTGTCCCGGGAAAAATAAATATGATGCCAAATGATGTTCTAATTTGAAATATGGAGGTGTTAAACGGTATTTTAGTAAATAGGGGGGCGAATGGTTGGAAGGATATACTGTTTTGCATTTTTGTGGGAAATTTATTATAAAGTAAACACAGAATATAAAATAAGTTCTAGCTACCATTGCGTTATTTTGCGTCTTTATATATTAACTAATACAAAAACATTATTTTATCGTTTTTAATTCTTTCCACATTCCAATTAAAAACTAAATATTGTTAGAAAAACAATTCATAATAAATAGTTTTAGGGAATATTAATAATAGATTCTTCAGAATAGGCAGAATAGGTATGTTAAAAATCATTTATTTTTAAAACAAATCAAATAAATAATGATTTTTTTGAATATTTACATTTTAAAATATCTAAGCAGCACTTTTTAAACAAAATTAATATTTTATTTTAAAAACAAAAACTTAATCTGTAATAAAACCAAAACTATTCATCTCAATAAAACTAGGAAGAGTAACAAAGAAGTAATATTTTTTGTTACACATTTAAATAAATATTTTTCTTTCTTTTATTAAGACAATTAAAGTGATAAGATATCATTTAATTCTGAGATATTATTACTTAAATACAATATTTATTTTGTTTGTATTAATAGTTTTCTAGCAAATAAATACATTTTAGTTACAATTTGGGTATTTTTTTTATCTTTGATAAAAAAGCAATGATTTTCATTAAAAATTCAGTTGATTTAAATAGTAATTTAAATCAAATGATTTAAATCAGATCAACCATGGTACTATCTGTTTTTCAAAATATGTAGTAGTATCATATTAAAAATAATAATGATTTCTTTATTTTCTTAATAATTTCGCAAATTCGCAATGTTTTCGTAAACTAAATTCAGCTGTTAAAACGTAATGTGTTGAGACTTTTGCGTAATGTAAAAATAAATGATTTGGCCTGGTGTTTGTCGGAAGAGTAATAAAAATAGAAAGAATAATTAGGAGCAAGTGAATGAACGTGAGATTTTTTGGCACCTGAGTATTTTGGAAAGATACATGCTTTAGTTCTCGACATTTGGTTGACCCATCACATCAGATCACCACTTAATATAACATAAAAACGTCAAACAATTTTTCATAAACAAATCGTTATTATATATTTTCATATTTCTATCTTGTTGGACCCATATAAGTCACATTTTCAACTAATGTTAAATAAACAATATCGTATCGAAATAAAATGTCAAATGTATTATTTAACATTACAATCAAAAAGTATTTTTTTATTTTATTACTTGAAAATACATATGCAGCCAATATATTCCAAAAGTACCCATTTCTTTTTGAAATTATTGATAATTTTTTTATTAGCTACTAAGATTCTTGCTCTCAAATTTGCACCTTAAAAAGTGTGATTTTTACGTATATTTCTATAATGACGAGAGATACAATGTTAATGATTTTACCAGTCGATTTTACGGGCAAAGTTACATAGAGGAATATTATAAAAAAATCAGAATTGCAGTTTTTCGTTCGGGAACTTTTGTTTGTGAGAAAAATTCTAAGATGTGTACCTTAGATTCTCCTCGATTTTTGACAATTTTCGTTTTTTTTGCTTTAAAAATTGTATCCGTTAGAATAGAAATTTGAAAATTGCTACACTTATATAATTTTGCCACTAGAATCGATATTTCGCCGAAGTCGTATCTTGACCCATTAGAGAGAACGGTAAAAGATAACTGAAGTCTGTTTGAAAATTTGGAATTAGTGCATCAATCAAAGTTTATAAAATAAACATTTTTGGACCAAAATAGTTTCTGAGCGAAAAAATAAAATAGAGGTTTCTCGTTTTTCTCATTTTACCGAATCGTTCCAAAGAATGTATATGCGGAAATATATCTTTATGTAACTTTGCCCGTACAATCGACTGGTATTATCGTTGAGAATGTATCTCTACCCATTTTTGAGATGTACAAAAAAGACCCACTTTTTTGAGGTGCAATTTTAAAAGCAAAAATCTCAGGAACGAGAGAGAGGAAATTAAATTCTGTTTTTTCTGTAACTTATATGAAATGATGACATTTCATACCTCCTGTCATTTGCAGAAATATCACATTTTATCTCAAGGGACAGAATTAGTGGTTATAGAAAAAAAATATTTTATTATATACGGGGTAATTAACAGATTTTAGTGCTCTGTGTGATTGTAACCCTCCGCTGCGCGTCGGTATATAAATGTCACACCTTGCGCTAAAATCTGTTACTTTTATCCCTTATATAATAAATATCTATTATGTCTTTGATATCAATTTTTAAAAAGTATGTTTAACAGAGCGATAATTTGTCATTTTGTCCGAGGCGACTTAAAACCTAGAGCGGGCATTGCTCCTTCGCAAAAAATCTACCCAGAGTCAACCCTGATCAAATTTCCTACGTATTCCGAGAGTTTTAAGTTACATTAACAAATCGAAGCAATAACAATCCCATACTACATCCTCTCTAACAAAGCTAAAAGTCAGTAACTTTCCAGTTTTGTATACCAGCACAGCACACAAAAATAAGTCTCATCCTCCCACACCTAGACCGTATGCTCGCTTGTTGTAGGGTATATTTGAGCTGCGGCGAGGTGTCTATTTGCGTCTCCGGGCGTGGACGCTGCCTATATGGCCGTGCGAGCCGCGGTCGAGGTGGGGGGCCGCTGCCTCAGGTGGGGAACGTGGTGCGCGCCCCAGCTCGCCACAGTCAGCAGGAGAAGGTCTGGTTGACTAGTCACGCGCCTTCCTTCCCAGACTCAGGTACGGTGCAGTGTAGTGAAGTGAGAGTGAATATAAAGCGTTCATTGTAAATATATACAATTGTGTTTAAGTCTATTGGAAAAATTATACTGAAGTACTATGTTTAATAACTATGAGGAGTGAATTCTGTAGGCACATTTACAATGTGGTAGATCACAATAAAGTTAAAAGAAAACAAAACTAAAAAAAACTGATCATCGCGAAACAAAACTCAAAATACTCTGATACAATACCAAATGTGACAAACATATACCTAATAACTTAAGATAGTAGGTACTTGGTGACAAATATCATTAAGTGTAAAATTAGCTTTAAGACAGCCAATCAGAAGTATTTTAATGCACCAACTTCAATTCACTCTTCCTAGTTTTTAAATACAGTATAGTGTCCACCAAATTATTCTTCAAAAACTTTAACAGCACCACCCAGAAATTGGTGTATTGTAGTTGCAACAAAACTTGTATTAATCTTAAACAAAATCATTGTTATTACTTAGGTGCTATATATTTTAAATATATAATATTCAATACACAAACAATTGCTACTTGCTATAATTATATTAAATGCAAAAATTATTGTAACACTATTGATACTATTGATAACTGCACCCAGAAATGGGTATATAACGGCATAATAGATACATTAAAACAAAATTAACTCAATTACTACAACTATATTACTAAATGGGTTTATTTATAAATATCAGTATTGCTTTATATTAAATATTTCTTTCATACCCAGTTTGTGGGTATATAACTAATGATATCTAAATATTTTATGGTTAAAATAAAAATATACTATAAGGTTACCTGAAGAATTGAACAATTTAAATAAAATAGATAACTATTAACAAAAAAAATAATCTGCCTTACAGATATTGTGTGCTGACAATCTATACCATTAATTTGCAAGTAAAATTCTTCATGATTTAAATAATTTATTAATGCTATCAGAATTATTGGTAAATTTCTTAAAATGAAATTTGAAAATTAGTGATGAAATCTGCCTAATTGCTAACTTGTCTTAAATGACATTGACTTAGGCTACGGGCTTTTTTTGGATAGATGAATAGACACATCCTATTCGTAGCTAAAAATATTTGCAATCTATTTTACAGATATATCTTTAAATTGATTTTTATTTTTATAACACATTTGATATCAATTTAACAATTTAACAGAAGTTTTATTTATAGATACGTTAATGTAGACTTAGTTTTATTTTTGTAAGTTTTCTTTCTTATGTAACACAACTGGTAAACAGGGAAATGTTGAAGTATTGGCTGAAGAAAGAACAATTTTAGCCAAAGACGTGGAAATAAATGGGAGGCATTTTGCCAGACATTCTTGGAATTAAAGCGGTTTACACCATCAGCAATTGTGAAATCTATTTACTTGAAACAGGCATTTTGCTTTTAATAACAAAAATAACTTTAAAAAAATTGGATCACGTACAAGAGATCAAATAACATTATTAAGTAAATAAGTAATAATTTAATTGTTAATTTCAAACCGGTTTCGAAGATTGGTTATAACGTTATAAAAAAAGCTAAAAATGAAATATAAAATAGCTCAGACACAGCTTATTTGAAGCTCTCTAGATCCTTTTTTTTAGAAGGACCGGTCCACGATTCTTTTTCGAAATAATTGTTAAATTATTTATAATAAAAGTAATAATTAAAATATGTACTACCGAATGTCGATTATTGAATTGCTTACTAATAAAAAAACTGATTATTAGAAAAACATTTTTAGAAATTCCAATTAATGTTCAATTATTAACGAAAAGTAATTGTTAAGAAAAAGGAAATACCAAATCCCTGTTGAAATCTTAGAACAAGAAGCAATATCGCGCGCCAAATTAGGCTACAGAGCTCCGGACGTTGGACGTTTATTTTGAGTCGAGTTAAAAATAACTTAGCGTTAGCTTCACGTTACTAGTACTCTACTCTAATATTATCCATTATCATTTATTGTTAACACATTTTGTTTTATTTCAGTTTTAACCCTACAAAACAACCAAAATGGCGGACGATGAGGTGAGGTAAGTATCAAAAAATATTTTTTTTTATTGAAAAATATTAATGAATTTCTTTTTTCCCCCAATTTGGATTATCTTCGGTCTGCAGTTCAAAGTCACTTTCACTAAAAGGTAAATATTGCTATAACTGCTTGCTTTCTTAATCTTTTAGAATTAGATTATTTGGTAATGTTAGATTTAGATATTAGTTTCTTGAAACCATCCTATAGGGACTGGTTTTACGTTTACCCTTTTTCTATTATTACCTTGTAAGTATTCTTTCTGTCTGTAAATACGCTTTCGATGTATTTTCGGTAACTAATTTTCTATCCTGTTACTTACCATGTTCTAATATTAAGCGCTTAAAAATGTGATGTAAATAATTTTTAACAAGATGAACGATTTTTGTCAAATTTTGACTTCATCTTGTATTGAGTAATATTTTTGTCAATTCCCCAAAACCCTTATTTTGTGTATAATTTTTTGTATAAATGTTAAATGTACCCCCCCTCATGTCTTTATATGTTAAATGTTGTTTGTAGTTGTAACAGCAACAATGAAATGAATTATAGTTTAAAAAGTTGCTGGTACAACAAAAATTTGGGATAAAAATGATTTTCTAATTCTTTTTTGTGTTTTTACAGAGAAAGAAAGTGGAAGAGGCACGTAAATATAAAAAACACACTCATAACACATTAAACACACAATTAAACATATTTAAAAACAAAAAAACAAATCATAAATAAAAATGGAAAAATTTTCATACTATAATATCACTTATAAATTTGCTATTTTAAAATATACTTATAGGTATTGTTGGTTGCATTTATGACATTTCTGTCATTTCATTTGTTTTTAGTACTGGTAGCATTTTTATAATTTTTACTGTGTTTTGTTTTCAATAATATCACTTATAAATTTGCTATTTTAAAATATACTTTTATGTATTGTTGGTTGCATTTTTGACATTTCTGTCATTTCATTTGTTTTTAGTGCTGCTAGCATTTTTATAACTTTTCTTTACTTTTACTATGTTTTGTTTTCATTTTTTTGTAAATGAACACATACATGTACACATAGACAAGGTACAGGGTAAGAGAACTAGGTCTAACAATTCTGTGGATGACGCGATACAGGAAAAGAAGAGGAAACAGGCGGAAATCGACCGCAAGAGGGCCGAGGTCCGTGCCCGTATGGAAGAGGCCTCTAAGGCCAAGAAAGCCAAGAAGGGTTTCATGACACCGGAGAGAAAGAAGAAACTTAGGGTAAGTACCAGTAACAATCTACGTAACATTTTCATCCCAAAAACGAAAAATAAATAATAAGTATGGAAGTTACATGTATTGTTTTATTAAAAAAATAAGTTGAGTTGGATGTTGCAGTCTTTTATTTAAATTATTTTTAATTTTTTCATAAATTCGGTTCAGATTATTTTAAGGACCTAAATCAAAATTACGTAAAAGTTATGTAAAATTTTCATTCTACATAAAAACTAATCAGTATGGAAATTAAATAATATTAAAAAAAATGTTAAAGTTCTTCAAGTCCAGAAGCTACAGCATCTTTTTTCATCATTTTAAATCACGTTATTTTACTAGTAGAACAAAAATTATATATACCAAATTAAAGTTATCAATATTTTAATAATGTACCTTGTATTAAAGTTTAACGCTACATTTTTAATTCTAAATTTTATAATAACATGTAGGTCGTTTGCAAAAAATATAAAATACTGTAAACAGGGTACGAATCTAGGACAAGAAAATAAAATATAAAATTAAACATTCTTTATTTATTGTTTATTATTATAATATAAATATTTACCGCACTAGTTCGTGAAAAGTTGCAAATAACTATTTTATGCGATATTATATGATTTCAGTAGAATCTTTGCATAAAGTGTTACGTATCGGTAAAACTACTGATGTCACATACACTTTCTCGAAAATTTGGTAGGGAAATTTAGAAAACACGAGTATTTATTGTCTTCAAATTCATATAAAATAGTGAAAGAATCTTATATTTTTTTGCATATATTTTTAATTATATTAAGATTAATTTTAGAATGAAAAATTTATCAATTTATATCTTTTTTAAAAATTATTCAGAAAAATATAGAACTAATTTCTATTGGGGTTATATTTCACTTAATCTAAACTCTAAATTACACTTAAATTTAAAATATTTAAAAAAAATTATGCCAAAAATCTAAACGGCTCCGTATAATACATATATGAATTTTAATGTTGACTTTTGATATTACTGAATAATGAAGACAGTATGTTGATGGTCGTTTTTGTGGTATATAGCTGCTGTTGAGAAAGAAAGCCGCTGAGGAACTGAAGAAGGAACAGGAGCGCAAAGCTGCTGAACGTAGGCGCATCATTGAAGAACGTTGCGGCAAACCTAAACTCGTCGACGACGCCAATGAAGGTAGGAACGTTGCCAATAGGCATCCCTGGATAAACATCCTCCTACAGACATCTACAACTAAACTTGAAAGCGTTACTTTGCCTCAAAACTAAATTCAAAATATTCACTAGTATTTTTATTTCTTTATTTACATAGTTGCACCAATATTAAACTATTTTTTTTTAACTTTCAATTTCAATTGTTGTATTAAAAGTAACGTTTTCATATTCCCTTGTTTATATTTAAGCAAAGATATAAATTTTTGAAGCCAGTAATTTTTTGGGAATTTTCTAACACAATACACTTTTTATTATGAACTGATAAAAACATCGGATTTGAATTCAGATTCCCTGAGACGCATAATCAATGATTATTACGCTAGAATCAACAAACTGGAAGACCTTAAGTACGATATGGAGTACATTGTGAAAAGTAAAGATTTCCAGGTACATCACTCTTGGATGTTAAATCTTCGCACGACGCGTTTTCTATCTCTTTTTTACTCTACACTCCACTCCATTCTGCAACATTCATACAACACTTTTGACACTGAACATCAGTACATTTTATACATTTTTGGTCATTAATTCCAAAATGTTTTTGACTGTGTACGAAATCATCTTTCAACTTTTCTTTGTGTGTAAACTTGGTAACTTCTCGATTAACACCAAATTTCTCAAAATGGGATACTAGGAAGAAATAATTTAATATTCGACAATAATAAATATAAAATCCAAATAAAACATTTTACATCCACTCCAAATATTATAATAATAAATCATTATGAAATACAACCATTATTTACTATAATATTTTGTAGTAAAATGTGTTATATTACCAGTATAGTAACAACATTTTTTTAACATCTTTTAAATATATTTTTTATTTAAAATTTAAAAAGACTCTTCGCTAACAAAAATTATCCTGCTTACGACAAATAGAGGTCGGTTTTAAAAGCTCTCTACGATTTAAAAATATTATTATCGATATTCATGATAAGGAATATCTGAGATATATTAAATTTATTTTTAGTTCATTTATCGAAAGCTGTTAGTTTTATTAAAAACGTGCAAAAGTACATTGTTTCGTACTAATTGTTTTTGTTTATTATTTCAATGATTTCTGGTAGATGATTTCTTAGGTAAAAATAACAGTTAGGTACACAAAATTATTAAATAAGTAACATAAGTAATGCCACTACTAACTAGAATTTTTCCTCGAAATTTTTGTCGTTGTGGTCATGACTGATTGTTGCAACGAAAATCAAACGAGTCCGCAGGACGAGTGACGATTTTCTAAAGCAACATGTAGGAGTGAGTTAGATAAAAATTATAAGTAAAATTCTAGTTAGGAATGGTATTCGGCATGACAATTCCTCGAAATATATAATTTTTTATTAATTACTTGTGACAATTTTTTTATCTTAGCAAAGCCTATTTAGTCGTAACTGACAATTGTTAGTGAGATTTGAATCTGATTGGTTCAATTCACCAAAATACTGATATTTAATTAGTTGACAAATTATGATTGGAATTGTCTAAGTAATTTTTTTTGGAAAATATTATGGGATGATATGATTTCTTCCTAGTGTCCCTAGTCTTCTTCGTACACAGTTTCAGCATTTCTTCGTGGGAATCTTGCAGAATGCGGAGTCAGCTTTTTTCTAGCGCGTGTTTTTTCTTTTTGCTGCCGGGAAATGACCCCAAACTCTCCCCCGTCAACCGCGGTCTTTCTCTTTATTCTGATTCTGAACTGTGACTCTACTTCCACTCTTGTGTACTGTTTAGGCCAATTAAAACAGTACTGTACCATGTACCACAAGCGTATCGCGGAGCTGGAAAACCAGAAATATGACCTAGAGATCGAAGTGGAACGCAAGTCTCTGGAGGTACCAAAGCACCTCGCGCTGCGCACGCTCTAGGAATGCCTTCCGATCGACTTTGGCACCCAAATTACCGACCCTCTTTGTTACACTGCTGTAGACTTATTCATACTGAAATTTATTTCGTATGCTGCAATTTACACCACTGCAACAACTCTTTTACATTTTTACACATTTTTACACATTTTTAACAATATTTTTATAATTTTTTATTTATTATTTTGACTACATCATGAAGTATTTTTATAGTTTTATTACATATTACTACATTTCTACAATAAGCCATTAACGAAATCTGTTATACATCTAAAAATGAGTATTAAACCAGAAGTGATAAATTTATTTTAAACTTTAAATAATATGACCGGAGTACAGTCAAATTCTTTACTATTTATTTACTAAATAAACAGGCTTTCGTCATGAACTCTCCACTCCAGTTTAAGTACATGGACATAACGTCCAATAAATTATCTTTATAAATACACCCAGCAATGGGTAATAAGCTTTGAATAAAATATCCTCAATTTATGTTGCCATATGACTATAAACACATTGATGTATTGTGGGTCACATTAACTACAATACTTGAAATTTTTGGGTAAAGAAAATTTTTTGTAGAAATAATTAAAAATCATATTCCGTAGTTCAAGTTAATCTGTTTATTTTTAAAAAAAATATGTTTAGGTGTGTAGTTTTGAGTGAAGCTATATAAATACTTGAATACTATAAACACATTGATGTATTGTGGGTCACATTACCTACAATACTTGAAATTTTTGGGTAAAGAAAATGTTTTGTAGAAATAATTAAAAATCATATTCGGAGTTCAAGTTAATCTGTTTATTTTTAAAAAAAATATTTTTAGGTGTGTAGTTTTGAGTGAAACTATATAAATACTTTGTGTTTGTAAACAATTTTTGTCGTGGTTTTGGCCCAAAATTGTAGCGTTTTTACGTCGAAAGAACTGGTGATTCCTCTTTGCACAGGCCTACTGATAGATTATATGTCAGCACAGTATATAATAGCCCTAGGGAGCACAGTAGTTGTGACTAAACCGCGAGCGATGAATTTCACTAAACCCGACCGACCGCGCCTTTTCTGCGAGGCTTCGCTTCACACGCTTCCACCCAGTTCCCAGTGTCCGAACCCCAGGAAACGTGGAAAAACAGCGACATACATCACACGAGGGATGGGCTTACAAAAATATACCACACTCAAGCCCTGAAAAGTACAAATCATTCATTGACTATTTCACCAAGTATTCCACTAATCTAAGCTGTTTTACTTCTTACTTGGAAGTTAACCTGATTGTGCCTTACGTAAATATTTAAAAAAAAAAATGAGCCATATACATTTTTTTAGATGTTGAGAATTTCACCAAGCTTTCCACTTATCTAAGTTGCTTTACTTGGAAGTTAACCTGGTTATGCCTTACGTAAATATTTAAAAAAAAATGAGCCATATACCTATTTTTAGATGTTGAGACAAAAGTATGAAGTCCTTATTTCCGTTATTATAAATAAAAATATTTATTAATGATTGACTATAATTAAAATAAGTTAAGTGAGAAATAATTACCTAGGGCATTGTAGATTGCGTCGCACATTTTTTTTGACATTTTGACTAATAATTATAACATAGGGCGTCAACTAAAGTATTATAAATTATTATTTCTTTGGTTTTACATAAGCATAAGCAAATTGTTGTAAAATCCAGAAAAAATCATTGGACATATTCTCTCGGTCGACGTACATCCCTTGGACAAAGAGATCCTTGGATTGTACTTTACTTACCGTTATCATATTTATAATTCCCTTCATACCTTAGTAACTATTTTGTCTTCCTACTTTGCTATTGGCACATCTAGGGATATATAATAACCGCACGGGAATTACATGTTGCTACTTTTTTCAAGGGCCCTCGACTTTTGTAAATTAATCGCTCTTAGTTGGATATAACATTGATCATTTTGCGTTGTAAGTGTAGTAAAATTAAAATATAATTGAAATTTTTAAAAGTTTGGGGAGATGGAAGGCTTAGATTCAATTATTTTTTGGTGGAATATTGGGAAATAGTAAATGATGTTTGTAGGGTTTTGTATATGAGTGTTATCGGGTAATTTATAAATAAATAGTCGAATTAAAGGTTAAGAAAGCGAATGCAATGAACGGGTGTCCTTATCTGATATTTTGGTTTCTTCTAGCGGAACTCCAAACAATTTGTAACGAATACTGGCAAAGAATATGTATGCTCGAAGGCGATAAGTTTGATTTAGAACGGATCAGTAGTGTAAAGGACCTTGAGGTATCAGAACACAGAATTACAGCACGCGTTTTCTGAGATTTTGATTTTCTGTTTCTGATTTTTGATTTTGACGATGTTTAGGTTTCTAGCATTAGGCATTCTAATACTGGCGACATGTTTTACTTAACAATGAGCACTTTTGGCTGCAAGGTGACTTGCTTGGGAAAATTCGTTGTTAGAACAAAAGTGCTTATTCTCTTGGCTGCTGGTCTCTCCTCTGCAGTGTACATATGCCAAGCGACGCCAAGTCGAAGTCGAGGTCACTCTCCACGTAGGACTTGGAGAATCTATTATTACCCCCCTCTTTATACTATCACATTTATACCTACATTCACCGCGGTCTCTTTCTCAAAACACATCACATAAATACTCTTATAGGTTCTATACCAAATTTCTTTTCGATCTATTGGACTTAACTCAAAGCAAAGTTACAATTTTTGCCTTCATTTTACTTATAAATATTTACAGTTCCAACTAGTTTCGCCCTCTTCCAGACTTTCTTCAAGGAGTATAAGTCAATTCCAGATATAAGTGAAATAAATTTTTTTGTGACTTTTGACTTACACTCTTTGAAGAAGGCCTAGGAGAGGCCGAAAATAGTTGAAACTGTAAAATCCAGATAGTCTTATATTCTTCCATTAAAACAAAGTGTTGTAGATAAATAATTCCAAATAGATCGAATTATAATAGATAATATATAATGATCCCTTTTATATTAATATTTTGATGATTCTCCTTATATCTTCCAAAAGATGCATGTTTTGACAAGTTTCTAAATTGGTTTTTGATAGATTCTAATGCGTTAGCAAAATGTACGTAAAGGAGAGGGAATTAGTAGATTTAGAATGCTCGTGTTGTGTCTGTGCACTGATTTTGACTGGTCGTTCCGTTTCCGATTGTAGGCCAGCTTAAGAAGATAGTGCAGGACTATTTTGACCGAATGTATAGTTGTGAGGAACAGAAGTGGGACTTGGAACGCGAAGTCCGGAAAAGAGACTGGGAGGTACCGGCACACAATACACTCATGTGTTCTTTCTTGCTTGATCATATGATATGGTGTCAGATATACCTACATTCAATACGTGTCATTTGTACGTGTCTTTGACAGAGAACAGCGTTCATACATCACACACCACCTCTGCTTTCTTTTCTTTCTTTTTCCAAACAGTTACTCTACATTTCTCTACTTTTAACATCAATCATTCTCTTGTTTTTTAATGAAAGCAGGCGAGTAGGAACAAGAATTTCATTGCCTATCTAATTAAAAAACTATTTTTCTCAATATAGTATATATTTATTTAAAAATATCTTGATTAAAATTGATGAATAAATGAATTATGTAAATATTCTCTGAGAGCGCTGTTAGGGTTGGTATATAGAAATAATGTGTTTGCCGGTTCCTAGGCGAATGATGAAAGTAAAGGAAAGCATTGGTATTTTCCAACTCAGTCTCTTGTGGAAATTTTGGAGTTTGAATCCACTTTCTACCTGTGTTTTCCGTTTTGATTTGTTCCCATAACTGAGAGGTGTGCGTATTTTGATTAGTATAACAGGACTGGAATCCGCCCTTTTTCGTATAGCGTAGGAAATGGATTATCCACAAGAACTGACACACGGTGCAGTCCTGAGGTTTAAACGAAGAATTTTTTAAACAGTGATATAATTTTGTAAGAATATGAAGTGCCCACACCTTCCCTGCGATTTTAATTTTTGATTTTTGTTTTTTATTTTCTACAATTTTTACTAACCCTGACATAAATGTTTATATATGGATAACCCAGGGCTGGCCAAAGTTCACTCAACAACATTCACACGAACAAGTTTTCTGTAAATAAAATTTTAACACGAATTCGCTTTGCGTATTTATAATACGCGCAATGTGCAAAACCGATTCTGAGTTGTTTCCCTCCATGGCTCCTGCGATGCATGCTTCCCGCTTTCTAAACCTCACAGCACCGCTGCTTAGCCACACACAAGCTCCAAATGTTCTCATCTGTAGAATTGACGCAGCCAGTTTCCTAGAATATGTTCAAATCTCTAACCTTGGCTTGAAATAGTCTGTTGACGTCAGTATCTGTGTACCATAAAGTTGGCTTTTGCAAACAGATGAGTGTCGTGATTCATTTGTTTGTTGATGTTCGCTTGTTTTGAGCTTAGGAAGTGTCCCGTATGTTGCTGCTGCTGTGTTGAGTATGGCACTTCATATTTGTTATAAAATGTGGTTTAATAAAAGGATAAATAAAGTGATTTGTTGAGACACGTACACAGTCCGAACCGCACCCACATCTCTCCTCTCTCTCACACACATTAGGTGGAACAGAGATGATAGTACTTCTTGACCTTGAATCGGAACCGGAACGTATTGGTTTAGAAGTGCCATGCTACATTTCCTGCTTCCCGTAGATTTGACACACCCTGTACATATACCATGCCGTCCTCCCTGCACACAGAGCACCAGCACTTGTTTGTTGTGAGTTGCAGGGTTCTGGTGTTTTGTCCCGGTAGGGCGGTTGTTGTGTCTGTGTCAATTCAGGATCGTTTTTGTACAAGTGTAAATACCAGAATGAGTTGTTTGAAGTAATCTAGGTTGGGAGAGGCTTGAAGCTGGATGTAACAGCATTGTACATACAGATATGATTGTAGCTCGATAGAATGACGAGGAAGCTTTTCTTCGAGTGACGTCTAAAGCTGCTCAAGACCAGCAGAAGCACGGCAGATAGAACACCCACATGATCTTTTTTCAAATCAGTACATTTTGCGTCTATATGTTTGTTATTTTTCCTGAGAAATAAACACTTTTTGATGTTTCTCTGCAGTTTACAGGTTACCATATTTTGACACGTTCGCGTCGGATATTTTTGTGATGTATTTGTTTTTTCGGCGAATGGATCCCGTAAAGTTACACTCCACTGTTTATAGTACCCTAGACTTCTCCTGTCTTTGTCTTTCGCTGCTCGCAATACTTTCAGCTAATTTTCATTTTCACTAATTGTTTGTTTGTCGTGAGTTTCAATAATGATTTTCTGCACTTTTCCTAACATTGTGTGTTATTTTCTCTAGTTCATAGTTCTTCTATTTTTCACTTCTCTAGTTATTTTTGTATTTTTCTTTCCATTATTGATTCTTTTACCTGTCTTTACTTAGTAAAGTTTCAACTAATATTTTTTGTACTTTTTGTCGGTAGAAGAATTAATAATTATTTTTTAAACCCGCACTGGCTAATACTAATTTGGTTTATCTAGATCTCCGATCTGAACAGCCAAGTCAACGACCTCAGAGGCAAATTGTAAGTTTATCAGCTTTATACATCCATTACCTAATCTTCATATTAAAATATAATTCATCCCTTTAACATTTACAATGGTTGAAGCATTTTAGTTTAATTGTAATGTTTATCTGTAGCGTCAAGCCTACCTTGAAGAAGGTATCCAAGTACGAGAACAAATTCGCTAAGCTCCAGAAGAAGGCCGCCGAATTCAACTTCCGTAACCAACTCAAAGTCGTCAAGAAGAAGGAATTCACCCTTGAAGAAGAAGACAAGGAGGTATGGCTATCCTATTGCACCCCTCTACACTACTTTCATAAATTCATAGACGTATTAATCATTGCAGTACCCAAAAACCACAAAATAATATTTCAATTAAAAAAGAATTGATTTTGTTCTACAACTATAGTTGGTGGTGTGATCGAAAAACAGTCACATAATGATCGTAGAAAAAGTATAGTACATAACTCGAACTGAGTGAAGTATGAGATCAGGGGTTCGATTCCCAACATCGCCAACTATTAACTAAATAAAAATAAAAATTTTAAACAACTGACTGACATTCAGAATTTTTTCTACGACAGTATCCGAATAATTCAGAATACACTGTAAACAATAGTTTTCCAGTGGCTTTAGCAGGTTGACAATAAAGTCTATTATATATTTTAAACAACTTATTTTTTGTGGTATTGTAACTGTAATAATTATTATTCCTGTGAATTTATATAATCGAAAAATAATCATCAACTCATTTTTCGCAACAAGAGTCTTTTTCAGTTATTTTTCTCAGATATCTTTTTGATTTTACACGACATTTTTGATTACAACTACCTATATAAAGTAGCTGACTTTATGTAGTGGCTGTATTTTGTCTTTTTGTCCAGTATTTTTGTGCTTTGTGACGTCCGCTATTCTATCTCTTTACCATACACATGCAGACATTTTTGACATCTCTCTCAACATGTCTTTCCTTCACAGGCCAAGCAACAAGAGAAGGCCGAATGGATGAAGAAGTGAACAACTTACTTTCCTCTAATTATGATTAAACATAACTTAATAATACATATTTATGAAACAAATATAATATATAAAACATCAATCTATTATAAATAATAAATAAATATTAGTATTCTAACTTAACCCCTTATTTCATTTCAGAAATTTATTTACTATTTTGAATTTTCACAATTTTTCACTTTTCTAAAGTTTTTTCCCTTTTTACAATTTTTACACAAACACATTTTCTTTTTCTTCTACTAATTTTTCTTTGTCTATTTTGTATTTTTATTCTTGAATGCTTTTTGTATATGTTTTGTCCGTTTTGGAGTCTTTACAAAGGTGAGACTGCAACTATACTTCTTTGCTTCAATTTGCTTTAAGATCAATTTACAATATATAAGCTTTGTAAATTGGTCTTTATATGTTATTTCATGTGCTTTTTATGTTTATTCGCTTGTTGTAGACAAAAATAGATTCTATGTGTAGAATAGTGTAGAAGTTGTTTAACTTTTATACAAAACATTTTCTTCAAACACTATTTCTATTGTTATCTTGAAAAATTGCATTATTTTATGTAAATAACATCAAGTTTGAACGAATCAATTTACAATGAACTGATTACAAGAATAAAAAGAGTATTGTCTGTTAAAATCGTTGTAAATATTTGTTCTCGAAAAAAATGCGCCACCAATAACAATTTATGTATTTCGTATTTCGTGCTTTCAAATGTTGTTTTATATTTATTGTCTTTATCTAAATATTTTTGTGGTGTTTGCAGAAAAAACCCGACTGGTCCAAGAAGCCTGGAGATGAGAAGAAGGTAAAAGAAGAAGAAGTCGAGGCATGAAGACCTGTTGTCTGACTTTTCCTTTGTATATTTGTAACTAATGTCCATCTTTCTCAATCTATGCTATACGGGGTAAAATGTAATTCCCATACTACATACATATATTTTTTGCACGATTCCCATGTATAGATCCTGATAAATATCTGTGTATTTATGATAATTTATTCTTCAGTGAAAAATAATGGTGATCTAAGTACGAATGTGTTTTGTCTTGTACCTTGATTGTCCTTTATCCTTGTTTTGGGTCTTTCTGTTGAGGATTTTATTTTTTTATTTTCCTTGGTTTTGTTTTGGGTTGAGGATTTCATATTATTTTATTTTTATTTTTACTTCATTAAGAAATGAAAAGAATATGAAATACTTAAATGATAATTGTCATACCTTATTACTGTTAGTGATTTGTTATCTTTGTTTAAGTATTTGTGGTTTGTAGGTGTGAAATCCTTAAAGTGTTGTCTGTTCAACCCTGGTAAGTTATTTAATATATTTGTCAATACAAGTCTCAAATTAATTTCTGTTTTATTTACTTTCACCTTTAAATGGGTGTAAGATAGAGCTTTAACAATTATACCATTAGATTTTGAATATAAATATATGCAAAATTTTTAATTTTGAATATTGAGTTGAAGCGAATGGTGATCTAAAAATTATATTTCTTGCATTTGTGGCTAGTTCCGTTCTGTGTTATACATACGCGCATTGCTAGTTGCCTATTTATTTTTAAAATTATTTTTGTTAAATACGTGATTCCACTTAATTGTTAAATAAAACTACAAAGAGCTCTAATTATTGCCCTAATGTAATTAGATCAAAATTACACATTTAAATTAGTACTCTAATATCATATCTAATATGAAGTACTTTAATTTTTGCCTCAATAAAATCATGGGCGCCGACTACATAGAATATATAAGGAAAAATTTCATATAGGCAATTCGTCCAAGGACACATTTCGCTTAGCGTACTATTTTTTACATGAGTATTAAAGCTCTAAATTGTTTTAAAGAATTTTTGTGCCTCCTTCAATTTTTTAGTAATAGTCACTTTAAAAGTGGATGTGTTACACTCTTAAAAATATTATCAGTGAATTCCTCACATCAAAGTACCTATGTAAACAAATTTTCATTTTTAAATTCCCACTAGTACAGCTATAGTTACAAATCGAATATTAGCTAATAGGAATCCATATGACCGATAATAATGCGCGTCTCAGGATATACCGGGGATCCTGAGTCAAGAATGATTGAAGCTCTATATTGTGTTCTGGCTTCAGTGGACCAACAAACAAAGCAAATATTCAGAGTGGTCTGGTTCTTAGCCTGCTTAAACTAGAGCACATTCTAGTGCACTGATGTTCTGGATTTTGCTGTGGTTTCAGTATCTTAAAAAGTATAGCAAATACTTCAGAATGTTCTGATTTTTGACCTACTGAGACCACAGCAAATTATAAAACTTTGAATTGTTTTAATTCACCCAAGAGTATCAGTCAATTAAAATTACATCAATCATACTCGGAAGGAGACTTTCCCTGTTGGATTATTATTCTTTTAAAGATGACTTAACTAGTTCACATCGTTTAGTAAACTAGGAGCTCAGTGCACTATAACTTATTAATGTACACTAGACGGATATAAGCACTTATTTAAAAAAGTGAAGAAAGTAAAATTAAGTTTTAGTTTCCCGTCAATCCTTTCAAATATTTCTTTTTTTTTGTAATTTTATGTTTTGATTTTGGTAATTATAAGAAATTTAGCCTCACGGAAATTTTGAAAACTCGGTGCCCATGATTGAAAATACTTGTATAAATTATAACTATTAAGTCTGCAATCTGCAACACAACTTTTAAACAGAATTAAGTTTCTCGTTAGGCATAGATGTAATGTTGGTTGCGTCCTTGTAGGAAGAAACTGAAGCTCCTCCTGCTGAAGGAGAAGCACCTCCAGGCGAAGCACCTCCAGGCGAAGCACCACCTGGTGAAGCACCTCCTGCTGAAGGCGAGAAACCTGCTGAAGCTCCTGCAGAAGGTGCACCTGCTGAAGGAGCCCCACCTGCAGAGGGTGCCCCACCTGCTGAAGGAGAAGCACCTCCAAGTGGGGAAGCACCACCTGAAGGTGCACCACCTGCAGAAGGTAATTCCAATGAACCGTCCTAATTGTAACAAAATCTTTCACAATTTTTTAACAGGAGCACCCCCAGCGGAAGGTGCACCACCTGGAGAAGGCGCCCCACCTGCTGAAGGAGCACCACCTGCTGAAGGAGCACCTGCAGAAGGAGCACCTGCTGAAGGTAAAAAAAATTCTAATAACTTAAAAAAAATTGGGTAATTTCGTTACAATCCAGGTGTAACAGCACCAGCAGAAGGTGCCCCAGCACCAGCTGCCGAGGGCGAAGCACCTGCAGCTCCCGCTGAAGGAGCACCCACGACAGAAGGTACGTAGAGATTTATTTTTAACACTTCAAAGAATGTCAATTATGAATGAGGCAGGATGTTATTTTGTGGTTGTGATTCATGAAAACTTCTTTTAAAACATCACTTATTCTTAGATTATTCCACATAAATCTACATTCTTTTAAACATAAACATTTTACAAATTTAACCAATTACTCTATCCATATTTCTAAACCATGATTTAAAATGTCAAGATATATTGATATTCCAGTGACCATAAAACATTTTATCTACAAAATCTAGAAATAAATATTAAAAATAAAGTAACGTTTAAATAAGTGTTTATTAATTAATTAGTAGACTATTACACAAACCATTTTATTAGCACTTATTAATTGTATAACCATCGGAAATATAAAAGAACCACTTCCAACCGTAAATCATCATTTGTAAGCAATCACTTGTAATCAAAACATCAACGATGGTTATTATAGGAGAACCACCAGCACCAGCTGCAGCTGAAAGTGCACCAGCAGAAGCTGCCCCTCCAGCAGAAGGCGATGCAGCCCCTGCACCTGCTGCTGCACCAGAAGGAGCTCCTGAAGCACCAGCTCCAGCCGAGGGTAAGAAACAGTTGACAAATCTACATAACCTAACATTATTTTTTTTTTCATTCACTTGTTTGCAACTGTGGAAGATAAATGGTTCATTATTTTAACACTGATATTTTAGCTTGGAAAAGGAATAAAGGAAAATGTTTTCAGAGATAAAAAAAAGTATTTCACAACTGCTACTAATCATATTAATAAACCAATTCTGAACAAATCTGTAAGTCTTTCAGATCTTGTAAATCTGTAAATAATGAACAAAGTCGCAACGATATAAACCAGTCATGTATAATTTTATATTAATCAACAAAAATAGATGTGTTTTTGTCAGTTTTTTATAGATTTAAAGATCTGTAAGACTTACAGATTTGTTCAGAATTGGCCCATTAATAAGTAATCAAGAATATGTATTTAATAGACGACAAAAAGTACTTTATAAGTTTTCAGAAAATGTTACAACAAATTCATAGTTATTTGATATTTTATGATGTCTTAGGGGGAGACGCCGCCCCAGCTGAGCCCCCAGCACCTGCAGCAGAAGCCGAACCAAGCCCTGCAGCCCCAGAAGCTCCAGCCGAAGTACCCGCTGAAGGTTTGTACAGGAAGTTACATTATATGCAGTTTGCTCTACATTCATTTTATATCATGAGTATTGGTGCCAGTTCTACTTTATTTTAAATTGAATTTGGAGGCATTTAGAAGCATTTATCGCGAAAATAAACTACACATTAATCAGATAACATCGTATTACGCAGTATCTAATTAAAATATGTTTTTAATTAGCCATAAAAAAACAATTACATAATTAAAACAAAGAAGTATTTTCACTAAGTAATACTTTTGCTATCTAAAATTATTTAACTGTAATCATAACACAGTAACAGTTTTATTCTAACTGCATTTTTTATGTACGCATTTGTTAAAAAGTTATGCATTTGTAACTGTTTATTAACCATTAAACAGTAGTTGATGATGATTTTGTGTATTGCAGCTCCCGCCTCCTAATTCCATAAAAAGAAGTGTGAAATGGGCAGTGGGCAGAACCCGGAAACTCTATATCCTATTGTTGCGGATATAGATCGAGAATTCGTGATTTGAAACACAATGGGGAATCGATATGTGACACTACTCTTGACTATTTTTCCAAATGTTCTTTACTACTTCATAATGAAATCATTATTTTTGTTCTTGTATCATTACATTCAAATAAATTTATTGGAGTTATTTTATACTAATGCGTTTATTTTGCAAACCCATTTAATTACCCATTATAAAATAAATTATAATTATCAGTGACATAAATTTATAAATGTATAAACATCAACCATAAAAATTATAACCCATAACACATTGAATAGAATTTTCCTAGCAGTTTGTAGTTTTAATTTTCTTTTTAAATATATGAAAGTGTAATTCAATTGTTGTTAATTAATTTGCAAAAACAAAATCAATTTTTATAATCATGCAATCTGATTGTTGGTCACGTGATCAGCGGGAAATCATTTGTCAAACAAGCGCGCGAGCTCAGTCGTGTTTTGGTCGCGTTTGGTGTAGCACGTAAAGTTCGACCTGTGAGAAGAAACTACACGCTTCTTAAATCAGTGTTCAATCTTCATCTTCCCATCTGAATCTTCATGTTTTAAATTACTAACATGACGTCATAGAAACACCGAGGCCATCAGTTAAAAATAATTAAGGTGAGTGATTTTTAACCTGCACTATTTTAAAACTGTCAATCGTGCGACTAGATTGCGCATATCTTTATTGTTGGACTGATTTATGTAAAATCGATTGTTAGTGAAATTTATTTAGGATAGATTAACAAACAGTAAAAATACTTCTGGGAAATTGTTTTAGTTATGGAAACAAATAAATAGCTAATATTTTTATGCAAACAGTTTGAAGTTTGTACTATGTATTTCGTATTTTGATAAAAGTTATGTAAACATTGAATTTTATATAATTTTCCGCAGTTATCATTGAGGAAACTGATTGAAAAACATGCGTTAACCTCCCACGTCCTTCACTATATCAAATTTGGTATTGGTTTCCTGTCAATCAAATCGGACTTCTTTTTTTGGTCTGAATTTATGTCGTTCTAAATTATGATAAACTAGATATAATTGTAACATACGACTTTAATTAGAATAATGGATAATATTTCGCATTTAAATTTAACTAATTTTTGTAATATAATTATTATTTTGAGCACATTGTTATGATGAAAACAGTAGAGGTATTTTAATTAAGGTTGTTTTTAATTAGCAACCAGAATAAAAAATGAATACCCACGCTTGCAAAAATATCAGAATCATAATAGGTGGTCGCATAATTTTATGCAAATAGAGAAACATTAAGCATTAGTTTAATATTTATATAAAGTTTATTTTCCTATGAGCTAGTACTATCCTGTGGTACAAATATTTTTCTTGTTTGTGCACTAGTTTCCAAGTCTTAAAAAACACTTTAAAAATAAATATTTGAAGTTATGTTACACTATTTTCATATTTCTTTTCACAATTTTGAAGTGAATCCGGAAGTAATAAAAATTACATTAACGTCAAAAAATGAAGTGTCAAAATATCTTTAACAAGTATGTTCAATGTTTACTTTAGTTAATTTTAACCCGCTTCTTAAGTGAACTACATTTCCCGTGTTCAATAACCAGATACCCAAGTACTAGAAGATAAATCAATTTATTTTTAAAAACATTTGATAGCAACATGATGCTGCGGTTACCGCCTATCGACAAAAGTGTCGGATTTAATGTACTTCCGTTATAGAAAAGCTGATTATGTATTTTTAAAGGCCTTTTAATTCTGCTTTTACGTACTTTAGTAGGCATTGTTAAACTCTTTTGTCATCTAGGTAGGCGAGCGCACAAAACAAATGAGTTTTTTGTTCTGTCTGTTTGTGATGCAATAATAGATTTTTAACGGATTTTTTATTGTTGATGGATCAGCTTGGAATTTGATCTGAATATTATTTTTTGCGACATGAAGCGATAAAGAATTTATAATTTGAGATGTCATTGAAATTTTATTGGTAAGTAACATGTTATTAGATTTTTGTGTTAGATATAATGTTACTTGTAAGTTGTTATTAAGTTGTGTCAGTGTTGCATTTAGATCATTGCTTCAAAAAAACTTAAGGATGGTCTCTGAGTTCATAGCGCGAAGATGTCAATTAACAAGTACATCATGTTATGTAAAGTGTTCCAAATTTGGTGGTATAGTTTTTCGTTAAATTATTACGAAACGAGTAAGCATATAGTTCGTGACGTGTTTGATTATTACAAATTGAAAGTCACGCATCAGGAATTAAAATTTTGAAAGAGGTAGCGGCGTCAAATTCAAACATGAATTATCGCTGTTGAAGTTTGCTTTCTACGCGGATTGTACTCCACTGACAGCTCACTGCGACAACAGCGCGCGGTGCGGCAGTCGTCGAAGTAGATTGCAGAATGACGGTTCATTATGTTGTATCACATCAGATAAAAGTATTTCTGAGTGATTCACTAGCGAGCAACAAGTTATAAGTCAAATAACAAGTAACAAAGACTGTGATAATCGTGTGTATTAGTAGTTCAAGTGCTCTGAAGCCAGTGCAGTTCAGTAAACTGTGCAGTGTGTTTTGGGAGGTTATACAAGTGGCATTAAATAGAGTGCGACAAGTTCCTTGGCCTCACACCCACATTATCAAACAACTAAATGCCACGACATTAACGAGTATCGATCTAACATTTTGAGTGAATTAACACAGTTTTGTACACGTTGAAGGTAACCTCATTATGTCAGTGTGTCAAGCTAGGGCTCTGTACGACTTTGCGGGCGAGCCCAACACAGCTGAGTTGTCAATAAACGCGGGAGAGACTCTCACTGTCACTCGGAAAGATGTCGGCGAAGGCTGGTGGGAAGGCTGCAACTCGCAAGGCAAGACCGGCCTGTTCCCGGCCGCCTACGTCGAGGAGATCACATCACCAGGTCCCCCTAGCGTCCCAGCTCCCGTTCTCCAGCCGCAACAAGATGACGATTGGGGCGAATCACCAGGTTACCAGGCCCAGCAGGACAACGACGGCTGGGACGATGATTGGGATGACGACGTATACTCCGAAATTCCCAACCAGGCTCAGCCGAGCAACCAACAACCGGAGCAGATCTACGCCAACGACCAGCCTGGCCAGTACCCCATGCCCATGGCCACGGTGCCCAAAAACCGTCTAGAAGATAACGATAATATATCTGTAGCCGGCGGCGATAACAGAGGTACAGTTACAAAGAAAAATTTAAATCGCTTTTCTACTTTTGTTAAATCGGGGGGCGAGAGCTACATTCTAGGAGTAGTCAGGCCACAAGTATCAGAAGCTGATAAAATATACATACGTCAGCATGACGATGGCTACTACTGGGACCCAATCACACAACCGTACTCTGTATCTGTTGCTTCCCCTAAAAAGGAATCAAAACTAAAAGGATTAAAAAGTTTCATAGCATATCAACTCACTCCATCATTCAACAATATCCAAGTATCACGACGGTACAAACATTTCGACTGGCTTCACGAGAGATTGACTGATAAATATTGTTTGATTCCCGTTCCTCCACTTCCTGACAAGCAGATCTCCGGCCGTTACGAGGAGCAGTTCATTGAGCACCGACGCGTGCAACTCCAGGAGTTCGTAAATTGGGTGTGCAGACATCCAGTACTTTCCATTTCCCCTGTTTGGCAGCATTTCCTCACCTGTACCGACGAAAAACGATGGAAAGCCGGGAAGAGAATGGCGGAAAAGGACCCTCTACTAGGAGCGAACTACTGCAACGCCATTGCAGCCCCAGAAAGAAATCTCCAGCTCTCCTACATCGATCAGCAACTGGATGTTTGTGGTAATTTCATTCACAGCTTAGATTTATCGGTGAAAAATTTGATGGCAACTGCTCAAGATCAGTGTAAGAAACACCAAGGGCCCTACAAACGTGAGTACATTAAAATCGGAGACAGTTTTGCTAGTCTAGGAGCTGCTTTAGAGCTAGATGAGGGCGTTACACCCTCCAAACTAACAAATGCTATTAAACACACCGGGGCAGCATATATGGCTATCGGTAAATTCTTTGAAGATCAGCCCAAATACGACTGGGAGCCCTTATCTGATAAACTTCACATTTACAAAGGCATCACCAACGCATTCCCAGATGTGCTAGCGGTTCACAAAGGCACCATGTTGAAAAGAAAAGAGTGTGAGAAACTCACAGCCGAACACAAAATGGACATGCCTCAACTTATGGAGGTACAAAAGCGCACAGATGTAGTAAGTTACGCAGTTTTGGCAGAAATAAATCACTTCAGAAGTGAGCGTTCTGTTGATTTAAAAAATGCAATGAAAAGTTATCTCCAAGAGCAGATTAACTTCTATCAAAAAATCGTGGACCAATTGCAACAGACTTTAACGCATTTCGAAGATTAAGTGTGTGGATAATCGTGTAGAAAACCTGTGATGTTAAATTTATACTTTATACAGTTCTGTATATTTCCAGATATTAAGTTTTATCATTTCTGTAAGCATGATCATATTATAAAATTGTTAATTTGTTATATATTGCAACAATGTGTAAGTAAATTTTATGAATGTGTATATTTTTATAGCAACTATACTCTATTTGTATTGTAGGCATTTAATTGTGTATAGTTGGCACACCTCGTGCAATGAAACAATCACAAGATTGTATTTTATTTATGTCCTAAAATAAAAGCCCTTTTATATCGATTCAAATAAAAATAGCTTTCCTAACATATTTGTCTGCGTTTCATTTTTTACCGAATCGATACTCAAATTGCTCTACTTGTCTAAAATTTGCTTATCGTTACTTATTTGTAAAATTGTTATCACAGGTAGTATTTATTGATAAAAATTTTGATAATGTTATTTTTTAAATATTTTGTTTTGTTGTACATTCCGTGCAAGAATCAATATGTGTTCATTATCCTTTTTCGCGTGATACAATCAGGTCAAGCCAGACAATGATAAATATTCTTTGCTACGCCTCTGCCCACATTAATAATGATAATTTACTGTGTATATTAGTTGAGAAGTAAATTTGTTATCATTTATTCGCATGATCAAAGGGCGGAGATTGTCTGTAACTAAATATTTTATTTACTAAATTTACGACTATTACTGATGACATGTTCAACCTTTAATTGTGGGATTTTAATTGACGTCATAGTTTACATAAACAAATACGGAAAATGATAGTATTGAACAATTCCTTTGGTATTATTGGACTATTTATTTTGCGATAATTTTATCGAATATTTTTACTGTAAATTTTACTTTCTAGATAAACTTAAAAGTAATGCTCGCTTACGATAAAAGTACTTCGTTTGTTTGGCTTGAATTTAAAATGAAATTGAGTGATTTTAGCTGTCTACAATGAAGCTACAGTGTTTTCCAAGTTATTTGAGGTATGTAGTTTAATTTGGCTAAAGTACAGAGTTATTTATTAGGTATTTATGCCGTGTACCAAAAAGTGTGGGTGGAAATAAAACTATTTCAGAATTAGATTAATAATATTTTATTTTCACTTTTATTATTTTATAAATATTTAAATATATACATAGATACAAAAAGTCGGTCTGTAAACATGTGTACAACTTCAAATTTTTATTTTAATATCAATCAATAATAATTATTCGACATATAATAATATAATATTAAATATTTTTTTATTTTATTTAATTGCATTTAATAGTTTAAAAAGACAAATAACAACTTTTAAATAATTTACAAAAATTGAGTTTGAAATAATATGTTTTAAAATAGTTTAATATTATTAATTGCTCTAGTTATTTGTATTTCGTTTCTTTATTGTCATTTTACTTGTAAATTCAAGAGTAATGACTTTTGTGGTTAAATCATCAGAGCGCATCGTACAAAACTGTTAATACTGTGACTAACTTTTTTCGGAATTATGACTAACATCTTTCATTTTGGAGTAGTATAATTTATTTAGTGATTCATAAATTTTTAATTTATTAATTGTGACCTTTAATTGTTTAAAATCAATAAAAATATTTTATATTGATACTCTTGTTAATGGCACGTTATTATCTTGTAAATAGTGTTATAGTTATTTATTAAGATAAGCAGTAAACACATGGTAATTATACATTTAAATATGTTCAATGTACACACGTACGCATACAATGTCATTGCGACATTGTTGGAATCGTTAATTTATAAATAAAGTAATTGCAATCTTGCAGAGGATATAAACAAGGAGTGTCTTTCGTGACATCTTTTGCGTGACACCGAAAATTAATTTGAAGATGGATACTCAACTTAGAATTTTATAATTAATTAAGCATGACACGAAAATAAAAACAATAAAATAAGTAGAGCAGTTTTTAATTATTAAATAATTGCAGATATTTTCCTATTACCTATTTCTAAGTCTGTTGTACTAATTGTAGATTGTTTTATTCCTAACTGATAGAGTGCACCACAGTGACTATTTTTATGTGGCAAATAGGTGGTAATTTTTTTGGTGTTTTCTTATATATCAACTATCAAAGAAAAATACGAGTAATAAATTAATAAAATTTTCGTGATGTAACTATAAACACATTATTTAAAATAAATAGAAATAGTGATGTCCTTCACAAGAAATGTGACGTCACAGACAGGCGCCCACTTTTTAAAATTTTATTTATTTATAAATATTGAACATTTTATAATATTTTAATATAATATATAATAATAAATTTTTAATGTAAATTTCTTTAAAAATTGTCATATATTTATGATTGTTACTATCTGAGATTTTTTTTTTATCTTTTTTATGGCTTAGTGAAAAGCTATTAAATCCTTTCCTTGATGAATACTTATTGTGTTTCTTGTCTCATGTCGTGTTATGTGTTTACGATTTATGATAAAGCATGAGATGTCAAATATTTACTAAGGTTTTACAGTCGGTGTACTGTTTTTCTCCTTAAGTACATTGCGTAATTTTTATGTGAGCTTACTTAACATGTACATATAATTGTCTTTAAACGTACATTTGTTCTGTGACATCTCGTCCACCGTGAGAAACTACAACAAAAATGCAGACAAGTTTTTAGGTTGGTTAAATAAAACACGGTTTTGAGATTATTAGCTTATTGCTGTGAGTAAGATATGAAAAATAAATACAGATTTTGTGGTTTACAAACCATAATAAAAGAGTAAAATAGATACATATATTCGAAAATAAAAAGGAGGCGTGCTCCTGTGACGTAGTAACCTGAACGAACCACGGGTCTTAACTTCATTAAAATGCTACCATTTTTAATTTTGCCTAGTTTCTATCTTTTACTAAGCTATCGTTTGAATAAGGACGTCACGATAAATCTTTATTAATTTATTTCTTGTGTATTATTAAGTTTTTAAAATAAAAAAATACTTGTCCAATATTTTTATTTCAAGGTTAATATACAGTGTAGAATGTGAAATAGGAAACACCTTTTTTCTCGAAAGTTATTATAGATACCAGAAAATAGTTTAAATAGTATTTTAGTATTTTTAATAAACTAACTGAATCTGTAAAAATTTGGTAAAAGAAGTTTAATTTTCGTAGATGTTGCCATATTTGTACTTTTTTAAATAGCATACCTGTATACTATTGCACTAATTATTCTAAACTCGAAATTTTTTGAGATATTTATGAAAATATTTAAATGTTTCTTCTCAAAATAAAGTGTGAGTTGCAAACAAAATTTGTTGACAGTTAAGCTATTTCGTATTTGCGCTAAAACAATTCAACACACACTTTATTTTGAGAAGAAACATTTAAATATTTTCTTTAATATCTCAAAAACTATCAATTTTAAAACTTATGAACTCTGAAACTATTTTATAGCAAAAAATATTTTTTATTAATTAGTGCAATAACATACAGGATATATACTTTATATTAACGATTTTTCAGTATCTGTAATAATTTCCGACAAAAAATTCGCATTCCAGCCTGTATATAAAAAAAAAATTATGAAAAACCCCATTGTACTAGAATAATTTGAGTAAAATGTAACAACGGAATGTAAATTTCGTGACGTCATTGTTACTTATGATAGATAATTCTTATTGGCCAGAGCACCATAGCTATTTTCTTTTTGCGTTATATTTAATCTCATGATCTTACTAACAAAAGAAATGCCATATGCCACTATGGTCAGGCTTTTATGTGGCAAAAATTTACCGTTGATTTTTGGAATCGTTTTGAAGTTGAACTACGGTACATATGTTTGGTAAACATTAGAAAACACACATCCTCGTGCAGTGCGACTATTTCTAGAAGTTTATGTCTGAAGCAGCGGAGGAAACATTTTCCACACATATTATGCAAATGCCGTAAGTTGCGAGTATTTGTACGATTGTAAGAGGGTAAATTACACGGTCCGCATCGCCGCCACTGCCTCTAGGGCCGGCAACATCAACCAATGAATCAATTGCTTCCATTGCAAACGCCAGAGTGGGAGCGATGTGGAGTGCGGTACACATCCACATATGGCGAGGTATGTTGATTGCCTAGCAGGCCTGCAAGCATGGAACGTTCTCAGTTCTCACAGAATATCCACACCCAAGATGGGGTTTTCCAGAGGATGTATTTTAAAGATATGTATGTTGCAAATTAAAATTTGAGATAAATGGAGTGTAATGATGTTAAAATTGTTATTAAATGTTTGATATTTATAAGAGAAATTCGAAAATTAAAAAAGGGGTGTGTCTCTGTAGTTGCCTGTGACGTAGTAACCCGAACAGACCACGGAATAGTTACATACAGAAGCGACACTCCGTGTCGGTACCTTTCATGTTACCCTATTCAGTTCTATGACCTTGGAGCATTATGTAGACCTTTAAATTTGTTGACTTCCCCTATCTCTCCCTGAGATGTGACGAAACTTTCCAATTTTAAACAATGAGCCTTTTAAATTTGTTGACTTTTCCCATCTCTCTCTAATTTTCGTTTCTCTGCCTTACTGTCGCCTCTGTATAAACCTATTCTGTGGTTTAACTTCACTGAAACGCTACCACCTTTACTTCTGCCTAATTTCTTTCTCACACAAAACACTAATTATCTTTCTCTCAGCTATCGTTTGGATAATGACGTCACGATAAATCTTTATTCATTTATTTCTCACGTATTTTTAAAAATGAAAAAATACGTGTCTAATTTTATTATTTGAAGATTAATACTTATACCAAAAATTCCATCGGGGCATAGACTAAAAATTTCCTATTTGTTTTGAATTTTTTATCATATTTATTGGCAATCGCAATCGGAATGTAATAAATTAAAATATGTTGACGCTTGTATACTATTCACAGTTTTACTATCGCATAAATATTTCTTACCCATCATTGAGGCTTACTAGCCATATTTTCTTTGGTTTTGAATATAAAACATTTTTAAATGTAATATAAATGACATGTCTGATTAACTTCTATATTAGTTTTTGCAAACATATAAACAACTGATCAGTTTTCTTAAAATTATATGATTTCAACGATGGGTAAAACCAAAACACATGTTTCATTTTAAACACAAATTTAATAATTAATGAAATATTTACAAATGGTCTTTCAAACATGATCATCAGTGCGGTGTCATGTAATAATTTTTTCTACGACCACTAAAATATTTGCTTGTTGTATGTTTGTTATTGCTACGGATACATAGTAGATTGTAAACACACTCGCTTGGAATGTCCATTTCATACTCGTATGAAATGAGTACCATTCCATGTTTGTTGTATAATATACTATTTTTAATATTTAAAAAAAAATAATTGATGAAAGGAAATGAAATAAATAATTATAAAACACATTCATATTTAGGTAAATTATTTCATTTTTCTGTGACAATAATCCTTGGCTTATTTTGTAAAACGAAAATGAGCGGAATTTCTAACCATAATCCTTCAACAGAATATTGTAGTAAAATTTTAACGCCCTTTAAATTTTAGCGCCCTTATTTCAGGAACTAATTTTAAAATTATCTGCTACAGCTCTTCGTTCAAATCTCAGTTTTGCCAATCTTTAATCAAATAAAAATACCGCTGTCAACCTTCACCGTTAAAGTGCAAGTAAAACTTGAAGTAAATATCTTAGGTTCTTGAAATCCTATTCTACATAGGAATGTTGTGATTTGACTATAAAAGAATTTAATTTTTGATTCAATAAATTAAAATATCAATACCTATAGCCTTTTGAGAAACATAAATTTATCTGTAATTGCCACACCTAGATATCACCAATACGTACATTCATTCCAATGCCTACTATTTCATTCATCGTTGCTCCATTGAGTCAATTAGTCCAGATTTACTCGTACCAGGCCAACGAGTACAAGTTCTAGGAACCCTCCACAACACCAACACACGCCGTAATGTAGTCCGACAACATACCTAGCGACCCGACAGCCTATGCCTGTGGACCTCGCCGGTGGAGCTGAAGACATCCAGCCATAACCGTACCCGTGCCTCGTAGTAGCACAGCAGTTTCCGGTTCCGCCTACGTCAAACGGTGGTTCGGTGGGCAGAGGATCACGCGAGAGCACGTGCTGGACAAATAAGATGTGACCTAATAGTATCAGAAAAACTCCAACAAAAATTACTAGATGCGTAGATCTTACAATACTAGATGCATAGATCTTACAATAGTTAGTTCTTAGTTGTATGATCTATGCTAGATGTACTGAACCGACAACTGGTCATATCTAGATTCCAAGTCAGTGGTTTTGTATATAGATATATCGGCTCTATAACAAAAAGTCATATAAAATACCAAAGGGTTGATGTCTGGATAAAATTAAAGTTGATAAGTAAATTTTCTAAAATGTCTATTTTAAGGTCAAAAAATTTAGTTTTAATAGAAGTCGATGTTTTGATTTCAAAATCAAATTCAACAGAATTGAATGATCTCTTTTTGTCCCTGAGATTTTTGTTCTAAAAAAGTAACAATTATACTATTTGATTCTACAGGCAAAATTACACAAAGAAATGTTTTCTTTGCATATATGTTTTTTGGCTGATTCGATGAAAAAGGAGAAAAAAGAAAAAAATTCAAACCGAGTTCAATTGTCTCTTACTTTTACTGTTCTCGTTAAATTTACGTACCCAAGCAAACAAAAAAATGATATAGAGGTTTTATTGTTTTTCTCAATTTTCATCGAATCGTTCCAAAGAACATATATGCGGAGAAAACATTTTCTTTTTAACTTTGCCCGTATTATCTTGACTCATTAGACAACTAAGCTTGAAAAACCTTTTGTTTTGAAAAATAAAAAAAATTGGAGAAAAAGTTCCCGAGCAAAAAAATGAATTAGAGGTTTTTTTCGTTTTTCTCATTTTTCACCGATTCATTCCAAAGAATTTTTTTATTAACTTTGTCCGTATAATCTATTGGTATCCTTAAATAATTAAGTTTTTTTAAGAGTACCCTAAAAGGCACGTTGATATCTCTTGACGGTTTCAAGAAACGTGTCTTCAAAGTTTTAATCACCCTCGTTTTTGGGTATTTCATATTATTTGAAATGATTCACATATTTTGTATGAAACTGTGTCAATATATCTTTCTATTAAAACTGGTCAATTATTCTTGAAGTATAAAATATATCTATTGCGACTAAATAAAAAATGGTGCTGCCATTTAAGTACAAGACATAATAACGTTATTTATTTCTGTCAGTTTTTGAACTATAGCCGCTTTTATTATGAAGCAATATAATAATTAATTTGCTACAATTACTCACTTTATTATACCACAGAAAATTAATTACATCTTTCGAGAATTAGAAATATAAATAATGTAATGAATGAATGAAATGTGTTGTCTTGAAGTACAATAATCTTTATGGAATCATCTTAAATGGATGGGTGTGCCGAAGAAATAGTTTTTTATTTAATAACTTCAGAAAGTCGAAAGTGATATTCGATGTTTATCTTCGTTGCTGTGTGGGTTTTTAGAATGAAAATTTGAAAAATATGCTAATTTTTTAATGACATTTAATAATAGGCTTACAATGGTAATTTGAGAGCTACTTTTGTTACGAATTTTGTGCGTAAAAATTATGTAATAATACATGAATATTAAAAAAAAAAATTCAATCGATGAATTACAAATCTGATGCTCTAATGGACTTTTCATTTATTGTTCCTTATGTATTACTTTTACTTTGTAAACAAATTAATAAAAAATTAACTCGACAAACCTCGAACTTCAGTTTTTGTAACTACAGCAGGTCATTTACCGACTATACCATGGACGGCGTTTGTTTTAAAAATTATAATTTTAATCATGTGTATCTGGTTCTAGTAAATTAATTAGTAGTAGGTTATGTGGACGATGTAATAAGTAAGAAGTATAGTAGTAGTGTCTTGTAGGTTTTCCGGTACATTACAGAATCTGTAAGTTGTACAATTCTCTATTCATCTCTTACAAACAACCGGTTGTATGTGAGTGCCATTCATTGCTGACCAGTGCTCTGCTTCACTCACGTACATGTGGATGTGAATGTAAGAAGATAGACTGTTTGTAATCCGAGCACGTAAGGGTGTTACACTCCACAAGAGAATGACAAAATGCTATTATAAATTATTGTATTGGTACTAGAATATATTTTTCACGCCTCCGTTTCATTATGAGTTGTATTACAGAACTCAAAATCGTTCAGAAACTCTCTGTTTGCAGGCCTAGGCCGGCAAAATGTAAGGATGCCAACTTAAATATTTAGCTTTACATCATGTCAAAACAAAATTATTTTATTTTATTGAAAATGTAAACAGCTATTTTTGATTTATTATATTAGAACATATGTCACTAAATTTTTTGAATAAAACAAATGAATTGTTTATGTATCCATGTGAATCGGAAATATTACTAACATAAAAAAGTATAGTGTATTAATTTTTAAGTAGTAATAAAATTTCTTTAATAAATTAAAAGTATCATCGGCGCAAAAAATCTTTTGTATCACATGCCCATGCAGAAACTCTTTTGCGAGATCACGCATTATTTGTCAAAATAAGCTCGCTGTCGCAAAAAAAAAAAACTATTTCTTTCGTTCGGACGTAAACTGACACCTTTCCCATGTGTGAACCGGAAAGTGTATTATTCCGGTATTGTAGTGTAGTTGCTATTTTTCCGGTCGATGACAAATCATTTTCATACAGTACTCAAGTCCATTGTTTTCCGTAAATAAAACTACAATCATATTTACGAAACAAAAGTGACTTCCAAGACACCTGATGTTTTCCTCCATCGTCCGGGAATATATCACTTTTCGTACTAGATACACAATATACTCTTAATTGAAATGCGATTTCCTGATCAAATGTCTGTCTGTGATGTAGTGTTAGATTATTTCAAATTACAAAGATTGACATTATAAGCAAATGTCACAATACAAAATATGTAAATAAGTATTTAGAAATAATGTCATTAAGTATGATATATGAATATAAAATAGATAATATATATTTGTTTGATAACATAAATGTCACGTATCTTTCCTATAGAGACACTTGTATACTAGTCTTGCCCATATTTGCCATATTTAGACCGGATTTAGATCAAGATGGGTAATTGTCCATATCAGGTCCGTCAACAAACAAAAGAACAGTTCCGCCTACTTAATTCCCCGGCGTTAGAAACAAAAACAATCGATTAAGAAAAACAAGTGCATGTCAAAAAGCCTGAATAATTTATTCAAATTTCCTGAGACTGTTACGATACTGTGCTGAGAATACGGAGATTAATTCATGTGGACGTAAAAAGTTTCACCTTCTAACAGTACAAGATGTCAGATCAGTATCAGGTAACACCGCCCTAGCTACGAGTCACTTGTTACGTTACTACATGGGTGACGTGGCGACGATGATCTTTTATTTTCATTCAATTTTTTTCAACATATGGTACTTGTAAGTTAATTTAGCGCGAAATTATCAAACATATAAAAGATGTTATAATTATAAACACTCTTCATCATGCTATACACGTGAGAACATTTTATTGCTCATTTAAGTAGTAAATAATTTACCCTGTAAATATATATTTGTTTTTATTACAAGAGAAAATAAACAGGTAAATAAACATTAAATAGTCTGTCTATAAAGTTGCTTAAATTTACTATTAAACATATGAAATTAAAATCAAATTTTAAGTATCTACAGTCCATTTAATTGGGCCAGTTTTAATTTTTTTTTCATTTTGGCCGAATTAAAAAAAAAATGCCCCAAGTAAATAAATAATAAATTCAGAAATGAATCTGAAGAACTCTAATTCTGGCCCTAATATAATTACATCAAAATAACTGCTTCCTCTGATGTATTTAGCTTAAAACATAGCTTAAAATCAACCACCGTAAAACCAGTCACCATAATGTTTATTATCTGACAGAGGGGTGTCCAATCACTGTGACGTGCTCTAATTCTTGCTCTGATATAATTAGCTCAAAATTTATCTCCGTAAAAACAAGTCACCCTAATATTTACTACCAGACAAAAGGGTGGTCACTCACTGTGAAGTACTCTAATTCTTGCCCTGATATAATTAGCTTAAAATCAACCTCTGTAAAAACCAGTCACCGTAATGTTTACTACCTGACAGATGGGTGGTCACTCACTGTGAAGAGCTCTAATTCTTGCCCTGATATAATTAGCTCAAAATCAATCTCTGTAAAAACCAGTCACCGTAATATTTACTACCTGACAGAGGGGTGTCCACTCACTGTTAAGTGCTCTAAATCTTTCCGTAACGTAATTAGATCAAAATCACTGTCCCTAAAAACTCGGTTAAAAATAAGATTTTTTTGTTACAATAAGAAATACGATGTAATGCACAGGAAAGTATTTTTAATCTGAGAGAATTGAATGGAGAATATTTAAAAAAATAAAACATTCAAACCATAACAATGCAAGGACAGCATGGGAATATTATTGTTTATTTCCAATGCAATGATTTATTACATCGTCCGGATATTTTCACGTGAGAGTATTGTTAATCTCTTGATATGATTGAAATTTATGATTGTGCCATTTATGGCATAAATAAACCATATTATGGTTTGTTGGGTATTCAAATGGCACGTAGGTATTGAGAAATTGTTTGGAAGATATTTATCGTTCATTGTTGAAGTTTTTCTGTTTAACTGTACTGCTACAATTTCAAACTCTCATGAAGTGTTTTTTGTCCTTAAACTTTTTCTTTTCTCAGAACTAAACTTGAACTAAATTTAAAGAAAATTCTGCATATCATGACTCACAGTTCAAAATAGCGTTTTAATTTTGACTATATTTAAAAAGTAATAAAATATCTATAAATACATTTATAACTCAACTCAGTATTCGCATAAACTGTAACTCTACGCTTTGACATAAAATTAGTTCAACAAATTTATTCTGTCATTAAGTATGACATGAAGCAAAATCTAGTAATATAATAACATAAATAAACAGCGTATGAGATCACTATTTGTATGTTTTGCAGCAATGTGGCCATGCTGTTGTTTCAGTGTGATCTAGTCTGGTCTAATGCCAGTAAAAATAGTCAAAATAGTTTAGCTTATGATAAATGTAAATAGTTTAAATTACAGACAAAACTTTATGGCAAAAGTACACATGGCTCCTTGTAATAATAAATATATAAATTTATCACTCTCTGCTGTTATCCATTACTTGATGTACCAATTTTAATATATTTAATGTCGGTACCCTACATAACGTAGAGGACTTTTACCAAATACTAAGATACGAAAATTAATAATAAATTTAAATTACTAATCGTTTATTTTAGTTGATTTAAAAAATTAGCTTGATGTCGGAATATTCGCAAAACAACCTAAAGATGACAAGAATAGACTGTGTCTTCTGATGGTTAACCGATTTTTATCAAAAGTTTTTCCATTAATGTCAAAAGTTTATTTATGTAATTTCATTAAAATTCGGTAACCAAAACGTATTGTAAAGGCCCTAATTGATGGATATCCCTTAAAATTTAGAAACGTCAGAATCGGTATAATTACAATATCTCCCTTTTTATTTTATATGAATTAGCATCCTCTTACTTTATGAAAATGAAAAATGTGTTGCCGTCTAGATCTAGACTTTCTAGACTCTTGTCTTGTCTTGTCTAGATTATCAGAACAAGACTGGCAAAAGACGTTTTGAAATTTCAAGATAGGACAAGACTTTAGATAAATTTAAATTTATAAATTTTCGAAATATAATTATATCATGCGAAGTTGAAACAGTGATTGTAAAATAGAAGAAGAACGCTGCCGACGAATTTTCTGTCCTTATGTAAAACGTATGCGCAAGTTAAAGTCGAGTCTTGAAACAATCTAGAGTCTAGATATCTAGACAAGACTTTTTATCTAGACTTAGAATTAGTCAAGTCTTGTCTTGAATTTTGTAAAATCTTTTCTTGTTTTGGCTAGACGGCAACACTAATGAAACAGTGCAATAAAATTTTAATGTATGTATTATTTCATTACAGGAATCATGGCAAATATGATCTACTTCCGGCTTGTAATGAACTGAACAGCATGTCTACGGAACAGAAAAATCGTCCGACTCAAAATCACACCGGTCTTCTTTGCCTCAAGTATTCTCTTCATATCTTTAACTTCTTTTTTGTGGTAAGTAATGACTAATAAAATAGTTTACATTCCAAAAGAAACAGATATACAACTGATAAAAATACCACTTCCTTTTTCTTTAATTTGGTAGGAAATTAAAATACCAACATTTTACAGATTTTAAGAAAGATCATAGTTCATTTTTTAGCTGAGACCCGCGAAATACAAATAAATATTCAACGACTAAACAATCATAAAATTTTTATTTATAAACTGATATTATATGTTTATACACATGGTTGTAATATCTTTTACTACATATGTTTACCGATATATTTATGCTACCATTGTATGCCTGTTTAATATTCAAAATTAATTGTATCTCGTACGTGATTCTGAGAATAAATACAACACCTGTTTTGCAAGTTGTAAGAAATATTATGAAAATGGCCCCTGATAAGACTCAAAGCTAACAAGCACGTTATCCGCAATTATATGTCTATTTAATTGAAGAAAATTGTATAGGAGCCATTAGAGATAACTACATCAACTACAGTTATTAACTAAAGAAAAATTCGAAATACTAAATCTTAACAACTTTTTATCTGAATTTCTTTCGTATTGTTGGAATGTCAATGCTATTGTGAACTAATCGTAAGCTGTACACCCTATCATTAAATTTTTGTATCAATCTATTGTTAAAAGATGAATATCGTAAAACAAAAGACATGGGAAAGCACGCCTACTTGAATATCTGATTGTAATTATTAATGATATGTTCTTTAAATTTGAAATATCATACTTGGAATCTCTATAAATGATATTCCTTTACTATAAGTAAGCAAGGTAAGCGTGGCAGAAGGGCGCCAAGATGTGAGGGGCACCGTACCTCCAAAATAAATAAATAAAAATAGAAAATCGGAAAAGAAAATACTTGGAAATTATTTGTAAAAAATAAAAACTGTAGATTTTGCATTTGCTCCTATATTTTCGATTTATTTATATAGCGTGTGGCATTTAACGGAAGTGATCATGTACATATAATTATTTATGTTTATTTTTGTCTAAATTGTTTGAGATCCTTATGCAGAGTGGTTTATTTATAAATGCTTTTCAAGAGTTACACGTGTTATACCTGTTTATATAATTTAGGTGCCTCTGAATATATAGGCTTTACCAAGAATAATTAAAATTTACGAATGAAACAGGACAGTTTAAAAGAAATGTCTAAAAAGGAGGCGGTCATATATCAGGGGAAATAATTTTCAAAGCCACTGATGCTGCATTTTTCCGTAAACCTGAAAATTCTTAAAAAATATCGAATTTTTAGATCGAAAATTTTCAAATTTTACAAAATTTTGTTTGTGATATTTTTTAAAGATTTAGCAACGCTGATACCAAATTTACAAACAGAATTTAATTATCTCTTTTCGTTTCGGAGATATTTGGTCACAAAGTTGTACCTCAAAAAAGTGTGTTTTTTAAGTATATTTAAAAAATGATTAGAGCTACAATCTCAACTACTTTACCATTCGATTCTACGGGAAAAGATACATAAAGAAATGTTTTGTCAACACATACGTTTTTTGGAACGATTAGGTGAAAAATACGAAAAACGAAAAAACCTAAATTTCAATTTTTTGCCTCGAAACTTTTTGTCTCCAAAATTATTCATTTTTTGGACTTAAGTAAATATCGATACGCTGATTTCAAATTTTCAAACAGAATTCAATTATCTGTTTTCGTTCTCGAGATATTTGTGTTCAAAGTTATACCTAAAAAATTAGGTTTTTTAGGTATACCTCTTAAATGATTAGGTTTTAGGTTTCGGTGACCTCACCAATCGATTCAACGGGCAAAATTACATAAGTGTACCAATTTTCAGATTTTTATCTTAACAGATAGAATTTCTAGAAGGAAAAAACTGAAAATGGCCAAAATCAAGAAAAATCGTCAGGGGTTCGTTCATCAGGCATTTTTTTCGATTTTGGCCATTTTCGTTTTTCCTTTCTACAAATTGTATCCTTTGGAATAAAAATCTAAAAATTGGTATACTTATGTAATTTTGTCCGTAGAATCGATTGGTGAGGTCGCCGAAGTCGTAAACCTAACCATTAAAGGGGTATACCTAAAAAACCTGTTTTTTTAGGTATTGCCAAAACTCAACTTTGAACATGAATATCTCGAGAACGGGAAGAGATAATTGAATTCGGTTTGAAAATTTGGAATCAGCGCATCGTTATTTACTTAAGTCTAGAAAATAAAAAGTTTTGGAGATAAAAATTTTCTCGGAAAAATTTTGGAATTTAGGTTTTTTCGATTATCTTATTTTTCACACAATCGTTCCAAAGAACGTATATGCGAAGAAAACATTTCTTTATGTAACTTTTCCCGTAGAATCGACTGCTATAATCGTTGAGACTGTATCTTAACTCATTTTAGAGATAAAACCAAAAAACACACTTTTTTGAGGTGCAATTTTAATAACAATTATCTCTGAAATGAAAAGAGGTAATTAAATTCTGTTTAAAAAATTGAAGTCAGCATGTCAAAATCTATCAATGTACACTATACCTCCAAATTAAAATTTTGGACACAAAAATGAGTTTTTTTGGGGTATATTGCGTTTGTTAACACAATTTTTAAAACCGTTGTTTGGTTTGTTTTAACTTTACCTAACTATGATGTGGGGTTATTCGTTTTGAAAATAAATAAAAGATCTAAAAAGATTCTAAAAATGGGCGTCATCTTATAAGTTGCGAAAATGTGCTACGTGCCTAAAAAACATTAAAATTATTAAATGAGCTATATTTAAAGAAATAGAATAATTGTAACAATTAACAGTAATTACTATACAATCTATTATTAAGAACAATTAATTTATCATAAAAATACATATTATAAAGTAAAGAAACACGATAAACAAATCTGATATTTATCTATAATAGTAACATAATCATTAATTACATAATTACAATAATTTTCCGTGTTTCAATATTTTTTAATAATGACGTAATTCTTTAAAATAATAAAAATATAATTTAATAAATTATTGGAAGCATTTTATTTTTCCACTATTTTTCCGGTCACCCATTCAAATATTAACTGTATCCACTCTTTCTTGATTTTGGTTGTATTATACAGTTTGTAAAAAAATTGTAATTTATTCACCAAATAACACTTCATATAGATGTCAAAAAGTTTATGGTAATCAGAGCATGCATCTTAAGAGCAGTCAATTAACACTGGTATTAAAATCAATTAATTTTGATTTATCGCGTATAATATTATCGCAGATCTAATAAAATCTATAATATTACACTATATAAATATTTATTAGCAATATATGCTACATTTTACATGTTTTTCAGAGATGTGTGTCTATTTATTTTAACCTAAATATATTCATATAACTACTGGATTATATTATTCATACATCCTTGTATAGAAGTGTGTACATTAAAATGGATTACATTGCTCAAGGCAAACAGGATGATTTAATAAGTACAGAGGACAATATATTCATTCATTTACTGTTTACCATAAATATATCTATACTTTCATTTTGACATATTTGTAAAAAATATTGCCTATACTATAGGCGAAACGAATAGCCAAAATATAAATTAATACTCTCTCTATTTTAATTCCTTATGCATACTTGATATTTGGTACATTATTTTCAAATTAATTTAGACAATATATAAAAAAAAGTACTATAAAAATAAAGTAATACACTTGATTATTGTTGTTGTACCAATAATCAAAATAATTTCTTTTTGTTCTAGGTTGCAGGAATAGTAGTACTTCTATTCGCATCCAGTGCTATAATAAATGATCATGATTTTGTGTCATTATTATCATCAAGTACTTATCCCGCCATAGCATACTTGATGGTGATAACTGGATGTCTTGTTATCATATTTTCCATATTTGGATGTTATGCTCTTATTAAAGATCATCTTCCTGTTCTTCTATGTGTAAGTATCTCTATTTATTTAAATAAATTTATACTTCTTGACTTATTATCCATTGTTGGTTGTGGTATTTTTATTTTAGAATGGCCAGCTGTCAGAATTTTTACCATTTGATTATGACAGCTGGTCATTCTACCTACTAGTACGAACCCTATATTTCTATTTCTACAAGTTAAATATCTTCCAATATGTATGCTATGTTGTGAGTCCGCTATTTGTTAATTATTTCCTAAAGCGAATGGTGAACTCAACTTAATTGACACCTACACAGGGTCAAACTCAGTGGGTCGACCCATTGGTCAATTATCCGTCATTTTAGTGAGTTAAGCTGCAATCAGAGTACTATGTACACTTCGGCTTTCCGCAAAGATGAGAGCCAAGAGCTCATTGCATGCAAATTGCCAACTATCTCATACTTAATCGTTACGTGGAATACTCATTCCCATTTAAATGGTCATTGCAGGTTCAATTGCAATGAATCATTACTTGTCATCGATGCAAACGATAGAATTATTAAAATAATTGCATATTAAATCACCTTTACATATTATACAGCAGCTTCGAATATTTTTTTTGCAATCTGTTAAAATATAACCACACCCTAATTTTTGTGAAGAGGACCTGTATTTTTTTTGTAATATTTAAAATTTCGTTGCAGTTCCTTTTCATGTTGGCATTCATCTTCCTCATGGAATCTATGATTGGAGCTGTGGCTTACATCTACAAAGACTCAGTCAGAGAAGAAATGCACTGGAATCTCAATTCAACGTTCAATAAATATTATTATTTTGATCAAGAAAAAACTGATGCCATAAATCTCTTGCAACAAAGGGTATGTTCTTTTTGTACCTTATTGTGTTTTGTACAATAAATCGTATTGCAGTATAAGTGTTGCGGAGTGCACAGCTTTGAAGAATGGTACTCGAGTCGATGGAGACTCGAACTCAAAGCTGAATCCAACTTCGTTCCGGATTCTTGCTGCAAATCTGTCACAGAACATTGCGGAAAAAGTTACCATCCTAGTAATATTTATTATAGTGTAAGTAACAACACATTAATTTAAATCTCTAATTTAATACTCCAAGATTAAAAATGTTTTTACTAATCTATTTAGTGTACATTTTTTTCTTAATCATTTCATTTCTTGAATTCGATTAAAAAATAGATCTTGATTTTATATGGAATTGGACAAAAAGTAAATCAACTATAGCAAATTCTATCAAAATGAAGAACATCTGGAGTAAAATTTTGTGAATAAAATTTATTGTAAATATAGATCGACGAGTAATTTTCTACGAATAGAGTTAAACCTAAGCAGATCATTTAGATCAAATTCTTTAGCCAAAATTCGACCAAAAACGAAAAGATGTAGATCAAATTTTGATAATGGAATTTGATTAAAAATTTATATTCTTGAGGAATACTTGAATAAATGGAATTGAATCAAAAGTACATTATATAAGGTCTGAAAAACGAAATTGTAGACCATGTGGAACAAATTTTGATGTATGGTATAAGATCAAAAAATGGATCAAATTGAGACATTTTATGTTAAAATTATGTGGTTAAGAATTTGATATTTTAAAGGAGTAAAGTATGAAGTAATAAATAAGATTAATATAATCTAATAGATAAATAAATATTTTATTTTTTTTAGGGTTGCATCACCTCTTTCGCGAAGGAAATCGAATACCATTTAAACTACTTAGGAGCGATTAGTCTAGGAGTAAGTGTGTTGCATATCATCGGTGTAATGCTGGCAGTGTTCTACTACTATAAACTGAAAGATGTGCTGTTGGCAGATACGTAGACATTTCAAAGTTCCAATGCTTAGAATAGACTGTTCATGACAAGAACAACATACCTGACTAGTTGGTAAGACTTCATGTGCTTAATTGTTACTTCATCCAATGAGGCTATCGTTATTACGTACAAATGCTTTCAAAGCTGAATTATTTATTTAAACCAAAAATATAACACTTATAACATTTATTTTAGAGATATGTACATATGTAGTATCACATAGAATAAAATATATATTTATTAATTAAGCAGGATTGATCAAAAACCTTTCCATATTGGTCAAATGTTCGCACAGCATGTCTTCATTTGGTGATAGTGCAACAATCACCCAACCAACAATCGCCAAGACTGACCGCCAGGTGGACAGTGTGTTCCAGTGGTTTAGGAACTCTATATCCATCTAGAAAATAAATAACCATTTCATTTCTTTGCCCCACATTCCCAAAATTCCTTTTGTTTGTTTCCTCTTCTACATTCATATTTTTTGTACCTTTTAAAAACACTTCTTTTACTTACCATTTCCAATGTTCCGTTTATATTTAAAAAAGTACTGTTAAGATTATTCATTTCTTGGTCCAAATAATTATAAGTAGTAATCCGATCATCATTTCTCGCATTTGCTAAATGAGACAAAAGCGCGGCTACATAAATAAAAATAGCAAAAAAACTCTTTCTATTTTGCACTAGATCAACAAAGTTAGTGAAATTCATGTGTTTAACATCATACCTAAAAGAAATAATTGTAAAACAATTATTTATTTTGTAACTTTTTTGTTTTACCTATCAAACACCGAGATGACACAAATAACACACAAGAAGTAAAATGCAGTTGTATAGGGTTCTGAATATGTTTGATATTGCTTAACAAACTCTTCGGACATAATACTGCGGTGTGTTACAATAGTATGTGCTAGGGCTAGACCAGCTAGTAACCCGTGGCACAATACTGTAAATGGTAACCAGTATTTTTGTAAATTTACAGCCAATTCTATGGGCGCCATATCTGAAAAACTACAATCAAAATTAATTAAATACTTAAATATACCCAATATTGCTGAAAACGCATATTAATATTTAAAAAATGAGATAATTTGTGCTCAAAATAACAGATGGTGTTAGTTTCTTGCTGTCACACGTTATTATGTACCGGTAAAATTTGTGTTAAAAACATTGAAAATTGTTGTGTAATTTGTAAGTTTAAAATGTTTTAGTAGCATATAAGTAGTTTTTATGTGTTTATATATATTTATAGTGAATATGATTTGTGTATTAACTTTTAAAAACGGTTATCCAGAAATTTCAACTCCACTTCTAAGGTTATATAACATCTTGGTAAGTACCATTGTACATGGTATCATTAAAATGAAATATTATTTACCGTTTGTCCATTTGATCATCTTTGCCCATTTCAATGCTACTATAAAGTCTATCTCTTGGTGTTGGTTCGAAACCATTTCGTTTTTGTACATATACTGTGTTAGATCTTGTAGGAATTTTCAATTGTGCTTCATACTGATATGTAATATTATTTGGGTCTTTTTCAAATACATCATCTTGTAATTCTTCCAAAGCGACTGTAATATCATTTTTAATTTCATATTCATCTCGTTTTCTGTGTTTCTTTTTATGACTAGAGCCAGGAAGAGGTGAAGATTCTTTAGACTTGGACTTGGATTTTTTGGTTTTACGTTTTCCTGACGGTATCATTTGTTCCCGACTATCGCCAATGCCTGCTAGACTTTCCTCAGAATCGAATTGTTTCTTTTTGCGCGATTTAGATTTCTGAGATTTCATAATTCCTGCCAATAGTACATCTTCTTTTTCTCGGTTGAGTACATTTTGGATTTCTTTGTAGGTGCTGGCGTCCAATTCAATATCTATTTTCCGGTCATCTTTTCTACGTTTTAAAACACGTTTTTCTTCCGGACTGAGTTGTTCCAACTGACCGGATAGTTCTTCCGGGTCTTTCTCTTCCTCGTAGAAACTCAAGCTCTGTGGTCTAGAGTCGGTGAAGTGACTATATTTGCTTTTTTCTTTGATTATTTCCGATTCCATGAAACCGATGATTCCTCTTTCAATTTTAGAGTTTATCATAATCTCACTTTCGCAGGATATGTCTCGAGTTAATGCTAGATTCTGGTAGTTTAAATTCTCATTTTTGTCTTCTACCACACTGTATGTTTTGTTAGATTCGGAGCTTGTTTCTATTTCTGGTTTATTTTCTATGCCATTCGGTATTTGAATCTCGGTATGATTTATATCATTTTTTATTGGTTTGTGCACTTGTGCGACTGATTCATTTATATTTTCTTCTTTGTTTTTATGTTTTCTTGAACGTGGTTTCGGAGAGGATTTTGTGCTCATTTTTAAATCTGTTTTTAAGCCCGCTGTAGAGTATTGATTTTTTACGCCTCAGTTCTCTTTGAAATATCTCAGTAAATACGCAGTTTCTGTTTGTAATTCAGTATATTATAAATAAATCTGTTCGTTGTTTATATATTTATATAAAATCATAACACAAAATTAAAGTTTTTACCCGGAAAATACGACTTTAAGAGTCAATACTCCATTTCTACTTCTACCGTAACGCCATATGTAAACAAAACTAAAAATCAATGCAAAGAGAAAAAGAAAATTGTAGTTAACATTATATATTTCTAAAATTGCATATTTTTATATAAAACAAAGTAATAGTTTAAATAATTTCATTCTTCTATGAGAAGCATTTAAACAAGTTCTACTTGTGATAATAGTTCGACGAGTTTTACAGAGATGTCTCTGTCGTGTTAGTTTCGGATTTCTCGCAAAGTAAACTACGCGTAGTGAACGTAAATAAATTTATAATAAAAAATGATAGAACATGGCGGTCGTTTCTAACACAAATGTATTAGAATGTAGGCGACCTTGTCTAACTGGTTTGCTAATACTTGCAAATATTCACGCACCCAGATATTGTTTTTTCTTCAATTAAAATGGGACTCAACAACGAGAATGTATTTGTTATTTACAATGCAATTGCAAACTATAATACTTAACAAACAATATCCATTACAAAGAATAATTATTTATTTATGAAATGATAATAATATGTAAAAAAATATCATTATCAATAATGTAATTGTAACAATTTTTTATTTATATTTCATCATATCAAACAAAAGAATAAGTCAAAATTACATCTTATCTAACCTTCGCAAACATGTTTTGTCTTTCCAACTTTTTTGGTTTTCGACCATGGAAAGAATTTAAAGAATTTATTATGCAAAAAATAATTTACGACTGACAAATCTTCAACTGATAATCTCTGATCTACCAAATGACAAAGATGAGTAGGTTTTTAAAAGCCAGGTGTTTCCAACAAAAATAATATTTTATTTTTTATATCCAAGAAATCAGAGAATTCAAAAATGTTGCCATTATAATTTTTGTAAAAGATGCTCATTTTAAGTATAGCATTTTAAAATGTTTAATTTAGCACTTTTAAATCAAGAGTTGTTTTGACACACAGTGCAAAAAAAAAAGATAAAAGATTACAAATTCACAAACATTTACATTGACCATAAAGTTTACGACCTATGACAAAATTTAATAAGATGATTAATGTGTTATCATATTGCAAAATATTCGTTGGGGTCTGATAAAAAAATTAAACAAAATATATGAAACTATTCTATTTATTGCAACATATTTTACAAAAATATATTTCTTAATCTACAATATCTATACAGTATTAAAATAAATTATTATTATGATTTTATACATAACTTTAATAAACTTAAATCTAAATAAATCTTTATTGTACATTTTATAAGGTACATACATGATTTATAAATATTACTCGCGAAAATTTCGCAACTCTTCATACATATACATTTTGGATACATAACTTTATTATAACGTTCATAGAACATACAAGAAGAATATATCATAGATATATGGGACCAAGATCACTGATCTTTAAACAAAGATAAGAAACTCGTCCGTTGAGCTCAAGAAATCACATTTCGAGCACCAAACATTCAAAGTTCTCTTCGTTTATTTCTCAGTAAATATTAAATTTTCGTGGCAAGAAATTACCTTCTTGCTGAGACGATTAACTACCGTCGAAAAGCAGTCTCGATGACTTCGAAACTGCTTGTTAGTAAATATATTACCTTTCACCACCCGAACCTGTTACCCCCAAATAAATACACGGAATAAATAACCTAACCTAATATTTACAAATTTCACTCATTCCTCTTTATAAAGAATACGGATGACAGAATTGGTAGACCAGTCGTTGCGACCTTTCCGTCTTCTTCATAATCCCTTTCTTGTAGTATTGCCTTATTGACCTGCTGAGCTTGTCGTAGTTCATGGCAGGTCGGTTCTTCCTCTTGCCCCAAAGTTTAGCCACCTTGACGGAGTCCTCGATCTTGAACACGCCCTTGCCGCGATCCAACCAACGGATACAAGACCCGTGAACTGCTGGGGACGCTAACAGTTCCTTCAGAAACTGCCATAAGTGGATATGTGAACCTCCAGACTGCCGGGAACCAGATGGTTTGGAACTGCTGGGTGATTGTGACGTGGTTTCGTCCTCGTCATCTACAAGAATAGAAAGAAAATGTTAATGGTGGACATCAGAGGAGGACGCTATTCTTTTCGTTGGGGGCATACACTTATTTATATATTTGTCATTTTCTTTCATTTCAATTTCGCGTGCAAAAGTTTATTTTGTCTGCTTCAAGTTTATTTCTTGTTTAAATTTAGTTTCTGTATATTATTATTAACAAAATTCCTGGCTTTATATATTTACATTTCGCTATAAAACTTTATGGCAGCTATTACAAAATTATTGTTACATTTTTTGCGTTTATAATTTGGACAAGTTTTTTGTAACATTAGAAAAACAAAGTTCGCATAAGAATTAGAATGTAGGTGTATTATTAATATTGTACACGTGTGTTGTTATTGAAAAGAGACAAGAGCAAATCTTGCAAGATTAAGAGAGAAAGATCATTCGCGAAGGTCACTCTCAACTGGGCTCTTGAGATTTATTTAACTGGATTGCTATTATTTTTTTATGTAAAATAGAATAATTAAAAGCAAGTTTTTTCTTAATAACTTTGCTCTATAAATGTCGTAAGTAATATAACTGTTCCCATACAATTAAAATATTTAATTGTTGATAATTGTGCAATAAAAAATAATTAACATTAGACATTGATTTATAATTTAATTGCAATTTTCTCTGTTCCTTTGATCTTTATTGAATACCTTTGCGTAAAATTTTCATAATAAATATTGCAAAAGAACAACCGCTCAAAACTAGATTTTTTACTTTTGGTTGTTTTAAGAGAATTATCTCGTCTACTCGTTATCTAAAGTTCAAGGGGTCAAGATTTCGAAAATTCTTGGAAAGATTGAGATAAAGTGATGTATGTAGTTTTTATTTGTAAGCCAGGTAAAGCATAACTCACCATCTGAGAGGTCAGCACAATTTGACCCTGTGGACAAGTTGGTTGACCACTGCATGGACAAATCGTCTTCTAAACACGCTGCCTTCCAGATCTCCAGCTGAGCGTGGAGAATACTACCACTCTGCAAATAAAAACACAACTTTATACATTTTATTTCATTTTATTATTACTATAAAGATAAAAATAAAGTTGTCACATGTAATTTAAATTTGTATTTCAGCGCACAAAATATTTTCTAGCGCTACTAACAGATGGCCCTAGTTGGCTTATAGTTGTCAGTTGTTATTTTGTTCCCGGTAAATAGTATGTGGAAAAAATAAAATATGTGTGTTTTTATGTAAAATACTTCAATTTTATACTGATATAAGTAATTTTAAAGTGTTTTAGTGTTGCGTGAATATACTTTTTATGGTGTACCAAATTTTAAAGACATATTTCAAGACTTTCAAAAATTGCAGGCAACGGTATGTTGTTGAAACCTGTTACTTATATTTTGTTAAACTTTTATTTGATAATGTCTACTATTACAATTCAAAAACATATTTTATCACGACCAGCGATTTGTTTAAATAACAAGATACAAAGTTTTAAAGGAAAATTTATCTTAAGACACTGATAAATTACAAATAAATTGTTTATCCGACTCAACCTTGTAATAAAATAATACCGGCATTCAAATTAGAAAATAAATAATTCTTATTACTTGTAACACTATTCTAGGCAGTTTAAAAGCAATTATTCCGGCAAATTAAAAACATTAACACAGCAATAAAAACTAGATTTTCAAATAGTAATTAACAAACCAAGTGTTTAAATATCCATAAATAATTAAACGCAATTATATGTAATTATGGCTAATAAAACACGGGAGAAAAATCTGAAAATATTTGGGACGCGTTAAATATTTGGAGAAGTAACTGTTCATCTCGGTTTGCAACATTGTGCAACAAGAAAGCGAGTTGGAGTTGGAGATATAATATAGTGAAATTGTTGAGTCACTGTTATTTTGACACACTGTTAAAATATAACAGTAGAAAATAGGGCCCTTTGCCTAGTGGGTAGAATGGCCGGAAATTAAAAAATTGGTGCATTCTCCACGTCAGCGAATGAGCCCGGGAAGTGACGTCTAGCAAACGCTCTTTTCGATGTAAATATATTATTAACGATATTTACGATTACTACACCCAGTAATGGGTAACAAAAAAAAACCATTTTTTTAAAATACATCCAAGCAATTGTTCTGCAATTTGTTGAAAGTAATAAAATTTTAATTAATATTTCTTCGGATTTCCCTCGAATGATGTCATTTTCACGTTCAATTATTTAGTCAGAACCGAATGACAATGTTGTATGAGATGCGCATTGTTTTGTATTTTCCCATCACACCCATAACCAATACGTCGCTATCGGTCATCAAGTATAATTAATTCAGCAATCTAAGTATTGAATTATTCAACAAAACGAGAATTATTGATTTTATCTGCAATTTTCAAAGATTTATTTATTATTCTTGCTGTAATTGGTATTTGATGGTTAGTTAGATTGTTACTATAATAGTTTCAACGTAAAATCAGTATAATTCATTTCTTTACATCTACCGAATGATGCCATATGGAGACAATTTGTGTCAACAAGTAGAAAATATGTTTATATATTTTGTTGCAAATAGTTGCAATGTTTTTGTAAAACAAAACACTAACTAGGATACATATACATCACATTTTTTTTAATGTATTATAAAATTTCAGTATGCCATGATTTGATTTTGCACTGATGTTCAACTGTTATACCTAGTGTAAATGCACAAAACAAACGAATCAAAAGATGGCCAAAGATATGACCTATAATGTATATTTTGAGGGAGTGTGATGTGGTCTGATTAGTGAGTGATTCGGGCATTGCTGACAGCCTTGGGCAATGTCACGTCCTAGGCTGTTGCTGTTGGTGTCTTCCACCTTACATGCACATGTGCGTCACGGAGAAAGTCGCCGAGTCGTGGCCTACTTCCTCCGGCCGCCGAAACAGAAGAAACGCGCGAGGAATGCAATGGTGATGGCGATGCCGCAGCCAAACATGCGATTCTTAGCGTTGGTGTACCTGTAGCTCTTACTAATCACACAACAAGTCAACAACTATTTCATGGCGCCACCAACGAACGAACTTCTATTCTCATGCTCATTGATTACTTGTCAAAATTTAATTGTTGTTATCCATTTAAACTAATAGGTGAATTCTGAACAAATCTGTAAGACTTACAGATCTGTAAATCTGTAAATAATTTTATATTAATCAACACAAATAGATAAGTTTTCGTCAGTTGTTTACAGATTTACAGATCTGTAAGACTTACAGATTTGTTCAGAATCCATATTAGTCAGCAATTATGAGATTCTGAAATTAAAAATTTGAAAAATTTTAGATGCTACGTGGCAATTGATAGAAATATAAAAAATTATTAGAATGTCATCAATAATCTTTAGTAGTGGCAATTTATTTTTTATGGATGATATATTGGTAGTAATTTATTTTTTCTTATGGGAACGGTTTTTGAAATTTACGAGTTGAATATAAATATCAAATTAAAATTTAATAGTTTAAGTTTTGATACCATAAAAAAGCGAAAAAATGTGAATATGTAAAAGAAGATGACTCTTGATTATCTAGTCGCATATTATTACAACATAAACTTAATCATATTCAGCGATAAAACTATGAAAATCAATTATTTTTTATATAGTAGAAATCTTATCACATTTATGATAATTTGCTGAAATGTAGGAAAAAATGTCACATTTTCATAACCAGTTTTCAAGGTTAAATTTTTCTCCGAAAATATTCAGCAATTACAACGAGTGCAATTTCTAGCCGCCATGTTGGTCGGCCATTTTAAGTTTGCAACTTTCTAACCTGTCCATAAATCAAGCTGGTTGTCTGTTGTTATTTTTGCATGAGTAACGGTTAGCGCCGTGGCTGTTCTTTTGTTTCCCACGAGTATTTCGGATGAGGAGTGAATACAGATCTTGAGTCACGTAGTTGTAGTCATTACGCGGGAAATATGAATCAGAATGGACAACAAGGACGTGTTTCGTAATTTGAAAGTGATTTCCATTTGTGGCGAATGAGGGATTTATTAGGAATGAACTTTTCATAAGACAGAGTGCTTTCCATAACGGTCGCTCCCTTTTATTATTACTGACACACGCATTCTCCTTGTTGACATTTACTTATTCTATTTCGAAATCTTCTCAGAATCTTATTTGCTTTATTAATAATCAACATGATTTGTTAGACTATTTTATTTATTCCACATCAATAGTTTTAAAGAGTTTAAGTAGTTTGTCTCAATATTTAATAGACGGTTATGATAGAAAGAAGAAAAATGAATACAACTGACCTGGGGAGCACGTTGTGTGAATCCGTCTTCGGAGAGGACGATGAGATCGGCACCCGGCATGTCGAACAGGTCGGGTTGGATCCCTGATAAACTGAATTGTTGTGTCGTCCACTGCACCCAGGCTTTCACATGTTCCGAACTCCATTGGCTCGGGTCTGTAACAATGGGCAACATCTTCATAAACTCATTGTTCACTAGGTCATTCCATTCAACACATACTCTTTAAGATAATTATAATTTATAAAATAGTTTACTAATCAAGAAATTCATTTCACACATAAAATGGCCTATGTGGTGCACTTTCCGCGCCAGCTATAGTCTGATATTATTAAATCATTACTGACATCTGCACTAAAGTAGATTAAATACATTCAGGATTGTACAGTTTTAAATCAGCGGACGGTAACTATTATGTAATGAAGTGTCACATTTTTTGAAATCTTAAATTTCAGAAAAAGATGGTGCCACTAAAGAAAAAGGCAGAAATTGAAGTAAAAAAATTGTAGTAAAATAAATTTTATTCTTTAGGGACCTAAAATTAATTCTCATTTGGTACCACAAAAGGGTGACTTTAACCAAGTTAATTAGAGAGAAATAACATTGCTCAGTAAGTCTAGCAAAATACTATCAAAAATTTTCTTGACAGAATAAAGGAAAAGGTACTATACATCTTTTTCCTAAATGAATTTGGTAAATGTAAAAGTTTCAAGGAAATTCCTAAAATCTGGTTGCTGACCGCTGTCTTAAACCGTGAGTGGTACTTATGAATAATTTCAGCTGTCCAGATTTTAAACCGGCTTAAAAAATTGTGGTACAATCTCCACTATAGATGTGAATACCTGTTATACTAAAGTAATTATTATATCGTTTTGTTGTTGTACTACAATCTACTTTAGTATTCACAGTACCAACCATTAAAATTTATTTTTAAAATGCAATTTATCAAAAGTGTGTTTTCTGCATCATGGTTATGCAAATGGTATCGCATAAGTAAAGATCTCCTGAGAACGCGCAATGTTGTTTGCATCGACAAAACACGAGATAAATATCAAATACCGTAACTCGACATTTGTAAACAATATAAGTTGTTCTCGTTTTTTCTAATCATTACGATAGGCCTTGAAGTTTATATATAGATACACCACACCCTCTAATATTAAATTCTTTGCAAGAACAACGAGATACCAAACGCATAAAACGTATTTAAATTGCATTCCTTGCATAAGACAAAAACGCAGAAAAAAGATACATTATATATTTAATTTTTCACATACTTGTTCACAAATGTTGCATTCACACTGGCTAGAGTGCCCGTGATAAGAATGTTTTCAAAATTTAATTTTCATCGTAAGTATTAATAAAGTTTTGATTATCAATTTCGTAATTTGACTTTTATGAATCACATTCCTCTTACAAATTATTTTTACATAAACATGTATGTTTACTTTTCACATATGCACGTGCATTCTGTATGATATGTTGCTAAAATTTTCCGACTCGTGACGTGTATGCAATTTCCCTTTGAAGTCCTCTGCAATTGCAATCCTATGCAGCAGTTAATCATAATCCAAACACTCCTTTCCATCCGCTCCTTCGATCCAAATTTAGCCACAGCCAACGTTGACTGCGTGTGCGTTTATGTATATTTTACGCGATCGGTAATGTCTTTGGATATTTTTATTTCATTTGTGATTTATAAGAACCGCTCGCCTACAAATTGTGAAAAACTGGTCTATTTTGAAGGTCACACTACGCGTTTAATTATTCAGGGCGTGGCTGGACAAAAGAGAAAAGTTTTTTCAAGGCACTCTATTAATTTTTATTTTGCTTGTTGACAGTTTTTGTTGAGTCCTTTTCATTCATATACGCAGTTTCAAATGTTTTTATTAAACACTTTTTTAAGGTACACGGGGCAAGAATTTTACTTATAAACTTTTTTATTTATATTTTTTTTGTCCATAAAAGGACTTAAACATTCATTCATGTTTTTGTTATTTTCCAAATGAGTTCACACAAAATCATTCATCCGAAAATCTAAACAAATTGAATGTTGTATATAAACAAATTTTTCGAATGAAATCTATAATTAAAATTTGATTCATTGTTTAGGCGCTAAAACGAAGTAGTTACTTCGTGTTTGTTCGTGGTTTTGATTGAAACAATAACGTTTGTTTCAAAACTCTTTTGATTTGCGTTTGTTTTTTGTTGATTGTAACGCGCCTTATATAAATTGTTTAAACAACGATGATTTAAATATGATAAACAGTTTATTATAGATTTGATCGTTTGGGTGTTTACAGCTAGAAACCTAACCTCCAAATATATAATTTATAGATTATTTTTGAAAGGGCAAATAATAATTTTGATGAATGTGGTGATATTTTTGATAAGATCTGTTCCTTGTTTTGTCAGATGGAAACCAATAATTTGTCCGACCTATAAATGCAAATTTAGTATGATTAACTGTAAAAATTTCCGCGCTCCGTTACAACAAAATGTCAAATACACAATTTAATCGTCGGCACCTGAAGGTCGCTACGACTTAAATCAGTGTACAGTGTTTGTTTATAACAAACCACAACGGCTAATGTATCTAAGTGAGCGCTGGGTAACTCTCGGCACTCAAGGTCGCGATTCTATCGAGGAGGCCATGCAGAACGAGGAAAATTGTTTTCTAAGATGCCTGTTGGAATTCTGACACTTTCCTAACGTTTCACCACACCGAATTACTTATATATTAATACCCACACATTTAATAAAATGACAATCAAAATATTTTTGTTTTAATTTATGTTAGTATAATCAGCCAATGAGGTCTTGTAAAAAAATAATAATAAGTGAACCTTTTTTTTTGTTTAAATGGAACCTACAGTGTCTAATTTGTTGCTCTATATGCAAAAGTTGTGACGTCTATAGATTCTGGTGTGAAGTTATCTACGTGTGGCTACCAAATCACAAATATTATGGTTTGTCGCGTTTGAAAGTTGGTAAAGTGGACAGTCTATGATTGAAATGATGTGAATTAAGAATACAAATCCGCAATGTTCGGTGATTAATGAATATGTATTCTGATCACATTGTAATGTTAGTTGTATATTAGAGCAATAATTGTTTTTACTACAACCGTATTCCTTTTTTTTTAACTTGGCCTGAAGTGAAGTTAACTACCACTACTAGATGATTCAGCAAAAAGTGAACAGCTCTTATTATAAAAATAATTTCAAATTTCAACCTTATTAATTTGCAGTCATTTTGACTCGTTTATAAATTCTACATATTCGTTTTTTTACTCTTATGATTAAAATGACATTTATAAAACTTGATACATAATCAAGGTAAAATTATTATTTCCAATAAAAAACTATAACGGCGACGCTATTTTCTAATCAAAGTGGTTGTAAAAATGTAAAGATAATGTTGGTTACCACTGGTGTAAAACAAGTGAAATGTCGTACCTAGCGTGTACGTTGAAAGCTTTTGTAACTTAAACAGAGCATGAACAGCAATAGAATACTTAATAGATTTCTTTTATACTTAAATACTTTTTGCTTCGTGACCCACAAGGTCTTGTGGAATTTTGTGATTTTCATGAATATTAGCAGCATGATAGTTGATTTATTAATAACAATAACGTAAGTTATTAACATACAACAAGGACAAGAATATAATTATTGCGGTGTAGAAAATCCTTTATGACGTTAGTTTTAATCGCTGAATCATTTGCAAAAAAACTGGCGAAAAAAGTTTTAATAAAACTTCAATCAACGCAAATGGCAAAAAGGTTTACTATACCGAATTATAAACAAACGACTTTCAGTACACAAGCACTTATTTGAAATACACATTTTATTTTAAACAGAAAATAATTAATTTATATTATTAAACTAGTAGCGTATTTTAATTTGTTATTTTTGTCGCGAATGTCTGTCAATGAACTTCCAAATTATGAAACTATATTATCATGCAAACCGCAAAGTTGACGTGTTTTAAATTTTAATCTTACCTTGTGAAATGCCGAGTGCAGAGCAAGTATTACTGACATCTTTCTTCATTTGTTCCATGGCTAAAGAGATCACAGGTTCAATCTTCTCTTGGGAGAGCAAATCCCCTTCAACTTCCGGTTCTTCCATCTTGATAGAATTTCCCACAAATCCGGTAGCCAGACCAAAGTCAAACGGCTTTAAATTGTACCTCTTTTGAAAGCTTGTGTCTTTAAGAACTTGTCTTAATAATTGGTGGTCTTGATTCTTTGGCTTTTCTTCGCTTTCTGGTTTTTTGTAGTCATCTTCTAGAATGTCTTTCAAGCTGGAAAGGTTCTGGAAAAGTTCTCCAAAGTCTACTGTGCTTTCTTGTTTGATTTGCTTGTCCAAGAAGTTGTTTTCTAGATAGACTTCGTTGATGAGTTGATGATTTACTGAAGGGGAAGAATGATTTGAATAACTGGAGCAACTTGTAGGAGAACTAACTTGGCTGCAAGGGCTTAGAAAACCTTCTTCTTTAATTTGATACTGTGTGAATTCTTTGTTCTCTTCTTTGATAAAGTTAGAGTAATAGAGATAGTTATCAGGAGAAGATGGGTACTGGGGACTGATTAAGTTTTGTTGGTAAATGTGTTCTGGAGTGGAGCAATATGAGCTTCCAGGCGACGCAGGGTAGAGGTTACTGCTGGGAACCTCCAGCTTGTCTTTCTCTGGAGCAAGGAGCTTTTGGAAGTCCGGGCCGAGTTCTATGTCGGAGTGGAAATGCTCAGGGCTGTTGGGGATGAAGGTGGTGTAGATCTTAGGCTTCTCCAGCGGGGGTGGGGACTGGGTGTACAGCTGGGTGGAGGGGGACAGTGGAAGGTCGGTTTCTCCTCCAGGAAGTAGAGATAGGTCGAAGCTGTCTGCCTCGAACGCGCTGTAGTCACACGGGGGCGTGAAGCCTGCGGATGGCACCATTTGCGGCATCTGAAATGCAAAACAAATATTCAGTTAATTTATCAAAAACCATCGGAGACATAATTGGAAGTAACTTTAAAAAAAAAAAAATTCCAGAATGCCGTGGGTTTAATATGTTCGTCAAATTATTCCAAAATTATTGTAGTACAATGTTTACTCATTCTAAACAGATTTATTCGGTTTTGAAAAAGTTGTAATGCTTGACATACAATTTTTAATAATATGATAATCTCTACTTAAAAATTTATAGTGTCAAAAATCATTCATTACTTTAAATAAAGATTAATCAGAGATTAAATAAAAGTACCGTTTGTAGTAACCGAAACGTCACTTACAATTATTTAAGTGAAGATTATATTTAATGCGCTTTTATGAAATCGGCCCTAATCGTTTTAATTTTAAATTATATTTGTTATACATTTATCTTTTTCAATACCGCACTTTTTGTTACTAATAATTTCTTTAGCACTAAAATATAGATTACACACAAATTCACATTAGTAGTGTTGTAACTACTTCAGATTTTTTTTATTCTAAGATTAAATTTAGGCACAAATTACACTTTTTTTGTTCTTTAAATTGTTTTAGGTAGAAATGACTATTCATGTTTTCGAAAATAGATTCTTCATTTTGATTTGACATTTTATAAATACTTGCAGTGTATCTATTTTTATTTCAATCTATAATTACTGATTTTGAAATGTTTCGTTCGTAATTAAATGGTATAATTAATAGGATCAATTTATACTTAAAAATATCAAGGTTGCAGTTTCTCAGTTCCTGCTTCTAAGTTCTTCAACTCTTTCGTTGGTTGATTGTACGAAGTTTAGTTTCAGAATTGTATAGGCAAATATTTTGCGGTTTTGTTTACGATAGAGTTGATATTCACTGCCTTCTTTTCATTGCGGTTACAATTAAGGAATTAAGGAAAGTCATTGATATTTTAAAATTTATTTCATTTACGTTGAATGGATTCCCCGAAGTTGATAAGTCGATGACTTTAAACAGAACGTGATGAAGTGTCGGTGTATTTACAAAAAGGAAATGTGGTTGACACAGTTTATATTTTTGGTTTCATTTACGTTGAATGCATTTCGCGAAAATGATAAGTTGATGAGTTGTCATAACTTATTGCAATTTATAAAGTTTTTAGATTTTAGCTAAAGTAAATCTGTAAAAATTTATAATATTGAACTTTGCTTTTTGGTAATAAAAAATCGCAATCCAAAAATAAATCTCATATAATATTAATGTGAAATTAATAGTAGTTTTATCTTTTTGTGTTTAAGTACTTGTATGACGTTAGTAAGTACAAGATGTCTATAATTTAAATTCAATTATAATTATGTATAGCCTGAAGCAATAGCCTCACCCAAGAATGTTGTTCTGTCGTTTTTACATTCTTTATATCAAGATTACGTGCGATAAAATTTAGAACAATTTTAAATAGGGTTTGTGGTAAAAAAAATACTGGTTGTGGTTCGAGAACACAGTTCGAAACCCACCGAGTCAATTTTTTTATCAGTTACATTTGTTTCTATGGTGCACTCTTCATATTAGCTACAGTGCCCGACAGGTGACGCCTGATAAACATGCTCTAACTGATAACCTATATTTCATTCAAAAATAAATTAATATCATGAAATATTAAATCAATTGACACACTCAGCAAGAGTAAATAAACCGTAATATTATTCTCCTTTTATGTCTTAAGTATTATAAATTTGTTTCGCATTATTAAAATCAGTAATATATTTCTTAATTTCCGGTATTTTGAATCGATTAACACTTGTTTTGGTTGAGTTTTCTGATGGTTTTCCGGGAAGTTGTTCATTTGTTTCGAATACCAGAAGAATTCACACATCTGCTGCTTATTTTCAAAACCCAGCATTTTAGCACTCATTTGTTAATATAAACAACTTTGTGACGTCGCCAAGGAATGTGAAAAATTTAGATAAAAAATGTAAAAATAATTTGTAAATTTGTAAAGTTATATCGGTTGTAAGATGCTATTTTTAAATCTGTCAATAGCAGAAATTGGATAACTAATCGATTCGCAATTATTTTCACAAAGCACTTGATGTTGTAACATCATCTGGGAAATGTGGTTAATTATAAACAATATCATATATTACTTACGTCAAAATTAAGACGTCATAGTGTGTGGTTTTTATTATAATAAATATTTATTATTGTATGATTCCTCACCTTCAGTCATTCTGAAAATTTGTAATTCCCGCGAAACAAGACACGCACAGCCACCTATCACAACACAAACTGATTTGATCTCTTTTTAACCGGCAGATTTGGGGTATACCTCTCTCACTTTTGCGTATCACCTTGACGGATCTTGCGTGTCATTTGTTTTGTGCGTCGTGACGTCATGCGTTTTTTGGCGCCAGATTTTGAATAAATTACTACCTTTTTATTGCTTTGTTTTCCTTGAATTTTACAATATATTCTCAATTGTTGTATGTCTAAAAATTATTACATTTGTAATAAAACTTGCAAAAATAAAAAATGTGTAAAGAATTTCATATCAAATATGCAGATTAATAGTCTAAACAAGGACATAAAATCAGGCGGCTCAAACGATAGAGAGAGGTAGTATGATAGTGGGAGATGCAGAGATCACGTTTAAGTTTCGGGAAAACCACAAGTTACCTTGATGGCTATGACGTCATCCATAACTTGTCTTAAGACGGCAACAGTGATTCTCAACATGTGGCTTTTTATTGTTGATTATCTTTCACTTTCATATAAGATTCTTATTGGATTCCAATTTGGAGTATAAATGATTGAACAAAATTTTCAAAAATGTATAAAATGCTTAATAATTTATATAGTTTCAATATGAAATTAAATGTGATTTTATTGATAAAATTTCATAACTTGTACGATTATTTTTTTGTTACTCATATAATCAAATCATTAAATTGTCATTACTACTAAAAAAATGTCGCTAATATCAGTAAATTAAATACATATTTATACAGATCAATTATCGAAAAACTATTTACTGTAATTATTCGAAATTATTATTTACTTTACTAGTACTACTATTTCTACAGCTCTTCTGTTACTTTTACTGGTAATTTTTAGACAAAAAATAAAGTGTGGTAAAAGATGAAATTATAAGTGGTATAAATTTTTAGAGAAAACGTAGAGTAAGAATGCTGTCATCCACAGAAATGGTAATGAAATAATAAACTATTTTCCTTGTAGAAGTAATATAAGCAAAAATGTAGTATTTTATCATAAATACCAAGGATGTATTTTTTCACAGAATCTTTGTTTGTTAAGCACCTAGATATTGTAGGTTCAAATCCCGCAGAAGCATTAATATTTATGTGTGTTTTCATTCCATCGACTGCTTATGAAATTTTGAAGGAAAATAATTAAATATTTGATTGCCCTTATGATTGTCCTCCTATTGTACAGTTTAATTAATATATGCCTCTGTGCCATGACATTTCAAGAAGAAACAGAGCCTTAAGGCATGTTTTGTGATAATTGTCTTTCATTTTAATATTTGTTAAATTAATTTTTACTGTGGTTAAAAATCGTCATTACCGAAATTTCTTATGATGATATTACTCTTTCCGGAGTTAAGAAATTCTCGATGACTATGCGCCAAAGAATTCTGATTGCAATGGCTTTTTGATTTCGAGTTGTTGCACAACATGTCAACAACCCTGTACCAAGTGAAAGTTTTCTCCGAAGTTAAGACAGTGTTGCTGGTTGTTAGAAAGCGACAGCTTCGTTCGGTCCGGTGCACAACGGTTTTATTCCTGGAAAATCCCCGTTTCGTAACCAACGAATCCGGTAATACTTTTTCTCAATCAACTGAAGAAATATATCGCCACTTACATAAAAGCAGTAGATGACAGAAAAAATGGTCTACATAATTTAAATACATAAATTTTGCTTTTTAAAGACAATTTTGACAACGTAATTTATATTTAAAGTTACCTATTTACAAATGTAGACCTCAAGTATACCATTTCTATAATACGGTATCGTTTCAGTACTGTAAGTTTTCAGCGCGTTTCATTGCACACACTATAAAGCATTTGCACAAGCGATTAATTTTATTTGATTCTTAGTTGACGACGTTGGTATTTGAACCCTAGATCTAACTCAATCGGAGTACGTTTATTAATTAAGTACTTAGCATATTTTAAGTACAACTAAAATTTTAATTTTGTTTTAAGAATATACGATGGATCACTAGTATTGTGCCCAAATTGTTTAGAATCCAGTATAAATTGTAGGTCCTTTACGGAACCTGTATCTGATAAATGCAAGTATATTTTTATGGAAACAAATATGTATTAAATTCTTTTCGTCTTTGGAATTTTGTGGCATAGAAGAGCAGAGTTAATTAAAGATAATTTTGTAAAATAAATTGACACACTTGACAATGGATAAAATTGTCTCGAAACAAATAATGATTGTATTATTCATCTTAGGAATGTTGTGCCATAGATTTCGCTTGAGGGGCACACCCAGTAATGAATAAGATGATCAATCCATGTTTATTACTATTGATTTAGGTTGTTGTTTATCGATTACTGATTCTCGCAATTGTTTTATTTTTTGCGTTGTTTATTTACTGTGGAGGTTCCGAGAAGTACTCCGTCCAACTTCCTTTTTCATTGAGTCGACTTGAAAATTCCACAATTGCGAAAACTCATTGAATCCGATGCCGTGCTCAATTCGCTTCTGAGAAAAAGCACCGTTGCGCGACATGCTTGTACATCTCGGCCCGATGTGTTTTTGTCCACCGAGATGTCAAGTGTAAACAACATGGAGGCCTGCTGCAGCCATTTACCACGACTACATCACCTCCACTACTGGTCTTTGGTCTACCTTTATAATTACTGCACTGTAGTCAAAGGATAATACAATAAAACTTATTTTAAATTGCATAATTTAGAATTTGATGGTACTAGCCTTTTGCTACTATATCATCAAAATCATTTAAGGCACAACAGAGTCTCAAGTTCTTAAACTATTTGCTTCATGACATTTCTACTTGCATAATAGTTATGTAGTGTTAGTCTTTGTAAGCATAGCTTATAATGGGTTCATAACTGCTCGGTCAGTCTTTAATTGCTTATTAGCTGACAATGTTGGATTTCAATCCGATATTTCGCATTCCACTCAGATTAGGTTTGCATATACTCATCTCATAAATGAGGAACCACTGGTTTCACAATTCAGTAGACATGGTTTTGTCTTTGCCTTTTCGTTATTTCTTTTATTTTATCTCGTCACTGTCATTTGATTTTAGATAATTTCATATAATAGTCAAATAGTCGTTACACACCAAAATAATATTTTTTCACTATTAGTTAGATTAAGATTTAAATGCTAGTAGTGAAAAAATAATATATGTACCACGGTTGAGAAGACCATTATTTACCAGCGCCTTATGTCCCTCGGTTGCTTCGCATCTCGCACCTCGGGACACATCTTGGCGCTAACTCAATAATGAGTCTTATCAACCTTAGTTTATTACTATTAGAACTCTATTATACTTGTCTGCCTCAAAATGGGAATGAAAATTAAAATTTTCTGCTTAGCAAGTTAAATAATATTGCTGCCACGTGGTACATTATCTTCAAGGTTCCATATTTATGAATCAAATGTTGTAAAAAATTATTGTTATGAATCAAATTAATATTAGCTTCTGCTGTTTTGATAAATAACTATTTTATTATTAGGTTTGGTTCATGAAGATGCTGCGTGACAAAATAGAAGAAATCCTTTTTTAGAATTCGATATTTGTTTGTTGTGTATAACATTATAAACAGATAAGAATTAAACAAATATATTTATAAGTAATTTTCCACTCTTTTATTTGATAAATATGTGTGTCATATTATCTTAAATTCTTTTCTAGATGTGAATTACATTAAATTAATTAATATTTTTAAGACATGCCATAAAAATATTTTTGTTATTCAAATATAATTTTTATCATCTTTGATTTTAAAATTTAGTTGAATTAAGTATCAAATTTCAAGATTTCTTATGGAGTGTAAATATTTTTTCTGTGTTATTATTATTGTTGCTAATGTTGCTTTTATTGTTTCAGATGCTTGGAGAAATCAGGTATGAATATAATTTTTTATTAATTGTATTCTAGAACATTCATAAATGTGAATAACACATTAAGTTGAACTATTTTGCTTTCACTAGATAGTTGGTAAATGATTTCTTCAATGAAATGAATTTGATATTCTAGAAATTATTTGGGCATATAAATAACTTACGTGTGTACTAGCACTTTCGAATATCACTCGTTTAGTTATTAAGATATGGAACTTGAAATGCTATTAAAAAGTGATTATTTGAATGAATTTGTACACGTTTCTCATATTTAAACCGCGGACGTAATATAGTCATTTAGATAGGAACATTAAATTGCTTTATATATGTCATTCAACATTTCCAAAAAAAAATATATATTTATATACATTAATTTAGTTCTGTGTAGAGCATAAAATAATTAAGATATATTTTTTTGTCATAAACTTTTAATAGAATTTTACGAGTAATTTTTGAAAGAAATATTTAATGGGTTTCCTACCACTTGGATTAACGGTACTTTTATTAATAATGATGAAAACAGATTTTCAATTTTTTTTTATTTATAGTAATAGTTAAATAATTAATAGAAATGTTTTTAATCCTCATTTGTTCAAACTTGACTCTACAAATGACATGTAACATTTTATTCATAAAAATACTATAAAATATAAGGTTGCATGTAAGAAAATATACAATTTACATGATTTTAAAGATATGTAAAATTAATTCTAGCAATATCATATAAGGTAACTTGCCATATGGAGGCTAGACATATCTTATTGGATCTTAGATATAAAGCTGATTATAGACATAAATAAATATAAGTAAGTAAATTTAGAACAGCCATATTTTACATTTATAGGATTATTAATAAAGTAATAAATAATTTATTTCTGCTACAGTCCAATACATATTTATAGATTTTTAGCTCTTTGTCTGTCATCCATTCAAATTCATATTTATATAATTTTAATACTTTTGCATTTTTTTGGACAGTTATTAATTCAAAAGTTTCATTTGATATCAGTAGACTTTTTAATAAATAAGAGTTCACATAATTTTTATATTTTTATTTTGGTGGATACCCTTCGAAATATGAACTCTACACTTTTACTAAATATTCTTCCCAAATATAATTTTTTACCGATTTCAGGATATTAAGCTTTTTTTTACACAGACAAAAGTAAACAAATGTCAAAATAACTTGGGACAATTGTCATATCATATCAACTCATACAGACTTGATCGCGAAAACTTTATTAGCAAGAGAATTTTATAAAATATTTATTCATAACATGAAACGGTAAACTATTGAACAAACCATGGATATTATGAAATATACCATGCTTTAGATTCAATTGACATCTGCGGCGGTTATGATACTCGTAACTATCCTAGATATGTTTATAGCTATTCTTTTCTCAGGATGTCGTTATATTTTTTTAATAGTTATATGAATTATAGTATTTTACAGTATTAGCGAGGTAAAAAGGATTTTACTGGCTGTCACCTCTTAAAATCACTAGAAAATAAAATTAAAATTAAATCCAAATTCTAACGTCAAAAATTTGTAAGACAGGGACAAAACACAGTTTTCAATAATGAAACAATGCAATTATTAATTAGTAAAACTGACAGATACTTTTACAGATTTTTTTTTCTCGTGGAATACAGTTTAAATAAATGACGGTTTACAAGTGAGTAACAAGTAAAACACTTTACATTCGAATTATTTTTATAGTTGTAATTTCAGAAAATCAGATATTTCGTACATATACAAGGACAATATGATGCGACAAAGTATATTGGTACATCCAGATAGTTAGTTATTTTGTCTACGGCAAGCCTTAGCATCCACCTGTGCGTATGACCCGCTTAGCCGGGAGATGAATGTTTAATTATCATGATGTATAAGTAATTAGCGTGTAAATTGGCCGCGAGTGCTGTGAATCAGCTTCGCAGACCATCCCGGGCAGAGCGGCCAGACACATGCGAGCTACTAACTTCTAACTGTACTCCGTGTCGTCCAAGACTCGGCCAGATACATCATGCGTTTTTATCTCTGTCTCTGTGCCAATCTACTTTACGCACATTTCGTACAGCATGTTACATACCATTGCAGAGTATGATATATGATTCGCTCAGATCTAGGGTTCAAATCCCAGCCTTCAAATACCGCTGTGGTCAATTTGTTTGGAACACCCTACACGCTGTAGATTTCTAAATTGTTTTAAAAATGCAAGAAAAATATCACGAAACAAGTACCTAAGTTACTTTGAGGCCATCATTTTTACATAATTGAGGAATTTTATTTTATTTCAATTTATACTATTCAAAAGTTTAATAACGGATTACTACAGCTTATAATGGGTTCCGAACTATTCGCTCATAGCGATATTTTATTTTTGGTTAAAGTTTGTTATCACGTAATTTGAATCTCAGATCTCACACTGCATTGCGAGTAGGAGCGCGCTAATCAAGTGAGTAACCACTGCCCGTAATATTGCGAGAAATATGAAATTAATACATAGATTTCATTGTACAATTAGTTCTACAATGGTTGTAATACGAATAATAGTTATTATTACATATTATACTTTGAAATCATAAACCACTGAATTCGTTGAATTCAAATTTCCCGCTCTACATTGAACATTCATAATTAAATTTTTTCTTCTGTGATGTAAAAAAATTTCAAAATGTATCTACCATATTTCATTATTTTTTTTCGCACAGATTTCGAAAAATAAATCATTTGATAGTTGCTAGTGGTACTGCTATCTTATTACATTTATGTAGTTTAAAGAGTTCTACTATTTTTATCTATCGTAAAATAACATAAAGGGAAACAATCAACAAGTATCATAGGCGTGCGCACGGGTGCCAAATGTTGCGGGCGAGGATAAGGCAAAAAGATGAATTATCCTCTCATTATTCATAGAATTAGTTACTTTGTTACTTTCTATTTGAGATATAAAATGTATCTTTGGGAAATGGTTTCACTTACATTTGATATTTTTATTTTACAATAGGTAATAATTATAAAAAAATATTTTGGCAACCCCACAAGAAAATTTATACGCACGCCTATGACAAGTATCTCAGTAACATAGTCGCGACCTGATCATTTGTTTTTTTTTTTAAATGCAATACAAAATGCAGATTACTTAATAGTATCTGATACTGTCTTGGTTAAAAATTATACAACGTAAAGACATTATTTGACCCAGATCTCATACCAAATTTGAAGATCACGGTCAAAGGGAATGTCATGTAATAATATCATCCTCTATACATATTATAAAATATACCATATAAGGATGATAAAATTTTATTTTTATTCAATTTGAGTTATCAAGAATGTAATAATAGTAAATACCGACTGCGGTTTAAGAATGATAAAATGTAGTCTTTTTCCGATAATAATTAAAAATATCTACGTATTTATATTATCCTATTGGCTACATACATATATAGTAGTCAAAAAATTACGGTTATATTTTTTTCTTAAATTTTTTGTATATAGGATAGAATAAATGTAGGTATAGTATGCTTAAAAATACTAACCGCGATTTTATACATTAGTTATAGTGTGTCAAAAAAATAGCTGTACATAAAATAATTATAAACTAAATATTTTGCAAAAGGTATAGTGCGTTAAGAAGATTAAAAATTTTGTATTAAATATAAAGTGTAACGTAAATAAAAGAAATTTCTATATCGATAACATATTTTATACCTTAGTTATAGTATATCAAAAAAAATATAGCTGTATATAAAATAATTATAAAGTAAATATTATGCGTTGAGAAAATTAAAATTTTGAATTAAATATAAAATGTAACGTAAATAAAAGAAATTTCTATATCGATATAACATTTTCTTGTTTTTACGCTACTAAAAATAAATTTAGAAAGTCAATTTAATCCTTGTTTACATCTAAGACAAACCATGTAAAATTGAAAAATCAGTAAATAGCGACTTACAGTTTCGCTGTCAACAGATTGGCGATTATAAACCATTTTGAGTCCTGTCACTTGTCACAACACTAAACAATGCGAGTGGGTTAATTGTTGTGAGCGATCATGGCACGCTCGATGTGCACGGCTCGAAGACTCTCGATTGAATGTCTTCGCGCAAGCCGCGACCTATATTACAAGCGACTTGCTCGCTGCGCAACTGTTCAAGACTGTCATGGCGGACGCGAAGCACCACTCCGTATTCATTATCGCGGTTTCTTATCCACTGTTGTTGGCTGGCGGTATCGCGGATTTCTTGGTAGTTTATCAATGGGATGGGTACTTATCCTTCTCAGGTATTAACAAGTGGAGAGTGCACCCAAGACACTTTTGTGAGAAATTATTTATTTATAGAGAAAAGCAACAAACCAATAATAGGGACATATGTATAGATAAAGTTACATTAATACAATTAATACAACCGGCTCATTTTATTATGCTTTATGGGTTACTAGAAGTGCTGTCGATTTTCGAGAAAATATAATTCGAAATTTCATTGCAAAATAATTCGAAATTCGGAAATTTCGTATTTCGAAATCTGGAATTTGAAATTGAAAAATTCGAATTCGACATTCAAAAATTCGAATTCGAAATCCAAAAATAAGTAGGTAATAAAAACTAAAAAATAAATGAAACAGAAAATATATTTTTAATTATAAAATTATAAGATAGGTAGTTAATACATTCCTTTATCAAGCAAAAGCAAATACAATCGAAAACAAAATTCGAAATTCTAAAAGTTACAAAGTAATTTTTTCGAATTTCATCAACACCACGACACACTAGTATATTTTTTCTAATTAATATTGTGAGTACGAGATACGAGGTTTAATTCATAAGCAGTTTAAGTACCTACTTAGGGTCTATTATGCATAAAATTTGATTTAGTTTTGTGAGCTAGTGAACTAATTTTGAAAGCAAAAATGTAGACGAAAATTGTTTTCATGGGCTGATTTTTTTAGTTTTGTTTAAAGGACCGGTTACTTTCAATCTTTATTGAATGAATTTTTATTTATGAGCATTGGCAATACGTTCTTATTAAGAGAAAAATTAATAAAAAACTATTATTTTTATGAAATGAAAATGAAATTTGTATATTTACATATTTATAAATGTTAAATAATATAAACATATCTTATCCAAATTCCTTCTTCATACAATAACCAATCATTTAATATTTATTTCTTCCAAGGACTCCTTTTATTTTATTATCAATAATCGACGGAGTACTAAAATATTTTTAAAAATAACTTACGCCTGAATATCTATAGATTGTTATTGTCTTAAGACGTACTGAATTTCCTATAGTATATGGGGGAAAATAATCAAGATCCAATGTTATATATATATGTGCCATATATGAACATTCATGGTGTAAAGTTCTGATTCAGTTTTACAAGTAACAAAAATAAAATAAAAATTAGAATGTGCCATACATGGCACACTATACAGTAAAGGGTTAATAACCTATATTTTTGATAACTTTTTGTTTTAACTTTATTATGATCTGCGAAGGAATGATGAAATATTTAAGAAGATACTTACATACTGACAGATGCGCTGTTATGGTTGCATAGATGATAATTCGAAGAAATTTTCGAAGAAAGCACATTTGTTATCCAAATTTTACACTTTCGACATTAATTTATATAACACACTATTATAATCATTTAATATAATTTTATAAGGATTTTATAAAATAATTTAAATTTTAAAGTGTTATTTGTTTACGTGCTGCAAATATATTAAAATATATTTTACAACTTTCACAGTATAAATATGAATTATAATTCGATTATATATGTGTAGTATTTAGATGTGTTTCATTCTACTTCTAATTTCGCGCGTTTCTTTCTAATGTCTTGAACCCAACATATCCCTGTTCGGAAGGAAATGAAATGTGACTGCTGGGTGTAAGAGAATTCCGATGATTTTATACATTGATCCAATGCTTATTTATTCAATAAATGCCTGAGTTGCGTACGAATACGTAAAACAAGTGAATGAATGATTCATTTATTTTTACTGCATAAAAAACACCATAGAGACAGATACTCTGATGATGACATAACTGGGTATCCCTATTTCCATACCCGAGGAAATAAATCGCGAAGCTACAGAGTCGGATCATATATTTTGTTGATACCGCCACAAATAAGAAAATTACCATACCGAATCAAGATTTTAACGAATGTTCACGAATTAGGTCCTACAATAAGTTTTTTATTATTTTGGCATAATGTTTGTTGGTTTGTTCGTCCAAATGTATTTATGCACATGTAGAGAAACTTCATTTCTAAGCTTATTACAATAATGGGATGAGTTGATCAAATTTTGGTAAAATTTCGTCAACAAGAAGTTAACATTTAAAATATATTTTTTGAAATATTTCGTAACAGAATAACATCTATCAAAAGAAATTATTTGATTATTTTTATTTATAATTTAGTAACTATTAAACGACTTTTATATAAATTTTATTAAATTTATTTCGGCGGAAAATATACTTTGACATTTCTTAATACATTTTAAGTAAACTGAATAACAATAAAAATATCACAATACTGATCTAGAAAGATGTGATTTTGAAAAACTAATTCTGGATTTGTTATTTTTGCTGATAAAATTAAAACCTGTACTTTTGTCAAATAGGTAGGTGTATAAAAAAATAAGTATACGGAACGAACATCTTCCTTCCTGTTTATAGAATTAACCTCAGGGTATTTTCTAAGATAAGACAATAACAATACAATATCCTTTTCCTTGTTTGCCTATTATTAATGTCGCAAGGAAAATGTCATAAAAGTGACGTCGCGGATTTCTGATAAAAAAACGGAATTTTTTATCGTACAAACTGTGACGTTTCGTACGTATTTTTATGTTGATATTTTCCTCGTAATATAAATAAATACATCTTATAAAAATAAATATGTTATCATCGATATATTTACTATATTAGTACATAAAATCAATTGATATTTAATTGATAACTGTGATAGTTAAATCTTAAATGTTTTGATAAGTTCTGTAAGTTAAATTTAGGTTTAGATTGTACATTTAATTGAATGTATTTAATAAAATAATACAAATTGTTTCTTAGTTAACAACATTTATTTGGTAGTCTATTGAATTCTTTGAATTTATTAGTATCTGTCTACAGCATTTGAGCAGTTTATAATAAAAAAAATTGTCAGTACTTCTCTGTTGATAGCTAATTAAAATAGTAAATAAAATATGGTAAAACCATAGAAATGGAATAATAATAGTGCGGAAGTTCCATCGTTGTATTACCATAAAATCTTTAATTGATAGTTATTATCCTGCACAATATGCATAAATTATGTTGGACTTTTTCTTGTTATCAGAAAATTTTTATATGTGATATAATAAATAAGACACTCTGGTATTTTTTGTCGTTTCATTTTCCATTTTCTTTTTGACTAAGTAGCAGGTTTCATTTTCTATTTTTAATTATATTCTCATTGGAAAATAAATAAAAAAATCATCACGGCTTATAAGCTTATAACCCATTACCAGGTATAATAATTTATATGATATTTATATCTGGAGTAGGAACTTGATTTACATATTGTAATTATTTATCTACTTTAATAAATAAATAATAAAATGTGCATGATTTCTTAAAAAAGGTTTTACCGGAACAGACAATTTAAATTTCTTGTTGTCTTTCAATATTCCGTTTGCTATCTGAGACTGTTTTTACACAGTAAAGTTATAACATTTAGAACAGTACAACGATTAAACATTTCATTCTTCATTATTTCTTTTGCTATTAAGTGTCCATATTTGAAAATTTTCTGGACATGCAAAAATCACGATAGAAAATGTAAATATCCTGTGGTTATACAAAATGAAGCATTACCGAACTGGTTATATAATTAGCTTTTTCCATACTCTTGAAATCGATTTTATTTTATTTGATATTAACCTACAGATTGTTTGAGATACAAAATTCTATTAACGGTAAAATTTATACTGGTTCACGTGAATTTTGAATAATCTTAATTTTAATTCAGTCAAAGTAATATTGTAGCATATATGTTACTAAAGAAAATATAAAAAAATAGACAATAGTTATTTGTGTATTAAATGGCCAGAATGAGAAATGAGATAAAATATAAACTATTAAGAAATACGTGGACACCCGAAGAAGATTATGATTATACATAATTATGGTTATTAGTCCAGAAACTGAACTTTTGCGAGAGCGAGCTTATTTTGACTGGCCTAGCTGAAAGCTTTTCCTGATTTGAAGAAACTAGATCTTGACCTATATCCCGAACTAGATCATCTAGATCACATTCAGTAAACACCAGTTGATCCAGTTATTTTTCCTTGAACTTCAAGTCTGGAAGGGAGGTTCAGAGTTATTTTAAAATATCGACCAATAGTAAAAACATATTTTCCTTTTGAATCTATTTTTGTTCTCTCAATCCACTGTTATAAATAGCTTTGAAGTGTTGTTTTGTTTCGCTACATATGTATAAAATGCAGCAGAGCATGTGTGTATATACGCATGCTGATTACATATGTCCACGGTTCTCTCGTCAGAGATACAAAGTCTTAGAATTCATTATCAGCTCCGTGATTATTTTTAGATTAAGGATATGCGATAAGATGCTTTACAACAATAAAATTTGTTTAACAACTTTTGTGTACTGTAAATAAACATAATAACATTTACCAATAAATGAAAGGATGAATTTTTATCAGCAGGTGTACTAGCTTCTAGCTGGTAAATATTAGGTGATTATAAGGGTGAATATCAGGTGCGCAATGTTGGCTTAGTGGATTAGCGCACTCTAGGAATAATATTCCTGTCAGAGTGGTTCGCAATCCGCAATAAGTTTACACTACTAAAATGCAATACTTGTTACAAAACAAGTAGTAACTTCGGAGAAATAATTTTAGTAAGTCAGAAATAAACTGAATAACTTTTACAGTAAGCGTTTAATTTTTATAAACTTCATGTACTTGTGTAAAAACAGGGGTGTGTTTCAGAGTATAATTTTTAGTAAGATAAATAAATATTCAAAATGATCAGTATTTTATACACCTTTTTTCTTACATGGTTATTAAACTTAATATTACTCTTAAATTATATGGTAAAAAACATTACATACATTGTTCTTTATACATTGTACTTTTAGAAAGTACATTTATAATTGTATATTTTATCATAATAATTGTTTATTTGACAATTATAAATAATGTCTATTCGGGAAACAACTCAACGGTTTTACATTAAATTAAAATATGTTATATAAAAACATCAAGTCGAAGAATATTTTATTAATTTCACAAAAGAAAACGAAACTATTTTAAAAATATGAATAATTTATATTATTATATACCTATGTAAGTCATGTATCTTTTTTATATATTTTATGTTAAGTAATATTATAAATATGCAACCTGATCAATTCATGTTTAAAATCGATACCACGAACAATAAATGAAATGCTGTTTTATTTTCTTTGTTTTTATTATTTTATAAACAATACTATTACACTGTATTACTTTCTGTTTCATATAAAAAGCTGTCATTTTTATTGTGTTTTATGCTGCACTTAAAAAAATTTAGTTTACCGCAATTTGTTATATGGATTATTAAAAATATATTCACGTTCAAAGTGAACTGATTATAATAATTTCTCCAATAGTAGGTAGTTGAGGACTTTTGTCATCTAAGAATGTTATCCATAGTGCCACAATGCCACAAATGACGATGAATTTGAAATAACTGCATACTATGTTATTCTTTACCATGTATTTTTCAAGTAAAAATTATCCTTGTGGTTTTCTCAACACCAGCTTTAGTGTCTGAGAGGTGACATCTAGTAATTGATTGAGTAGATTAAGCAAATTGGTAACTTTTAAATAACGAGTGATGATAATGAAAACATAAATATGACTAATCAAGCTTTTATTGTAACATTTAACCATAAAAAATGTAAACAACATACTGCAACAATAATGAAAAAGGTTATGGTTTAATTATAAGGTGTACACCAATCTCAGTACCGTGTAATTTTGAACCGTTTGTTAGTAATTAATCTGCAGATCGATAATTAATCTATATTTTCCTTCTGGTTTCGTAACTTTATTTATCTTTGTGTATCACTCGGACTTGGCAATTACTCACTCTACCTATTAAATAAAATTGATTGCAAATTATGTGACCTAGATGCATTAATCTATGCAAATAGCGGGTGCAGATCACATCTGTGAGAATTGTAGCGATAGCGAGCCTTGAACGAATTCATTACGCACAGAAATTGCTCTCCTGTCATATATGACAAATCTACTACGAATTCGACTTTTTGTTGCGTTGTAAATTCACGCTAATTTGTATCACAATAAAATTTTGACGTTTATGTTTTGGTTCTGGACAGATATTAAATGGACATATTAGAAAGTAAAGCAATAAATAATATTATAATATGTTAATGTATTAATTTTTTACGATCGTAAATAATTCAATGTTATATATAGTTCAATTTTGCTATTTCAAAGCTATAAAATTTATAAAAAAAATGCTCTAAAATTACATGGAGAGAAATATTTATAAATTACTAACTGTAAGTTTTTTACCAGTATAGACCATTCCAAAATGGCGTCACATCGTCGCCATGTTTGTTGAGGGGCATAGAGAACTGTCATTCGCTTTATATCACGCGTTTGAAAGCGTTGTGTTAAGTATAGCAACTTTAAATGTAGCATACATTTTCGTAAAAACCGAGAAAAATAAAAACCCCTATTAACCCTCTAAATAACGGGATACCAGATAAAACTGAAGTTTGAATGCCCTGCAATAAACATGGTAGATCCGTCAAAGTCACGTGATCTGGAATGATCTATTTATTATTTTTAGCCATTTCAAGTATTTATTTTTAATCTCGAAATATTTGCATTCAAAGTTAAAAGATGACTTCACAGATTCTTCGGAACTTTAGAATTTTTACTCAAGAGATACTAATTTAAAAAAAAATTGAAAAAAAATCTTACAAGATTTTTAATTAGCGACTTTATATTTTCTTATATTCAACGTGTAATTTGAATTGGCAAAAAAATCGTATTGAATAAATAATATGATCTATTTATAGTTTATACAAAGGCCATTTACTAGATTTTACAAAGAATTAATGTTTAAGTCAATCATATTTTTTATAATCGATATATATTTATACCTGATATTTAAGCATAACAATGATAGCGCAGATATTAATTCTATAAATGACCTTTTAGTAACCACATATCTGTAGATCTTGTTCCTTGATTTATAGCGTTGGGTTGTATGTATTTACGTCGATTTTCCGAGCGTAAATTTCCTACAGACTCTGTGATTCACTTCAGATATTATTTGATTATTGATAATTGATGAGTAAGGAACACTTGCTCAATATTTTCAGAAGATGGGATTTACTAAGGGACGCAAAAACATTATTTTTAATAGTGACTAATAAAAAATATGTTTTTTTCACTGATACGCGAAGCGACTGTCTGATGTTATTTTATTATGATTACACAAAAACAAACTATTATTATGCTACTTTATACACAAAACTGACAATTTTAGAATATAATAATAAAGTTATTAATTAACAACGAGGTCAAAAAAAAATAATTGTACCTTTTCTTTTGTTAAAATCGAACCTACGATGTCTAATTTGTTGCTCTATATAATGTAATTCTTTTTTTATTTACATTTTGTGTTTTAAAGTATCATACAAAAAGACAGGTCGCAATAATTGTGACGCCTGTAGGTTCTGGTATGAAGTTATCCACGTGTGGATGCCAGATCCCAAATATTGTGGTTTGATGCGTTTAAAAGTTGGTAAAGTGGACAGTCTGTGTTAAAGTATTGTTAGGCTTTTGTGTGCCACTATATTTGCATATTTCAATTTGTCAGTTTGGATGCTAAAACATTATATTTGACGTTGAAAAGAAGTGAAGTTGGGTAAGAACCTTGATACGTCACTGGACAAGGGGAAAGTGGGGTAACTTAGCCGCTTTTTGATAGCAGTTTTTTCATTATTAAAAGTCAATTAAGGGAAAAATAAAAAATACATGTCTAATATTTTTCATTATCCTATTGATTAGAGCTAAAAATGAAATATCGTGCAATATCTAATTCATGTAACTTATCCGTGTTCAACAAAAATTTAACTAACTTTTAACTTAACTACATAAGTTTCAGTTTTGGTTACGTTTACGGCCGAAACTAGAAGAGGAGCCGAATATTTAGTTACGTTATCGGTTTCGGAGTTTCGGTTACGGCTGAAAGGAGCGGTATATTTGGGTTCGGCTGAAAATCGTGTTTTGGTCGGACACTAGTATTTTATAACGGATTTCCATAATATATGTTGACGAGAAGATACCGCTTACTATTTCTCTATAAATTCAGATAACAAAACAAATGATCATTTGCAAAAATGAATCAGCAAAGTCTGTGAACAATCTGTGTTTACTTCTGGTAAATTTGCACATTGGTGTTCAAAGAACAGATTCTACGTTGAGCAAACCGCAAAATATTAGATAATTTTATTTATAGAGCCGAGATTTTCCCAGAACCCGTACTACCTTCTCATACATTAGATTTTGTTGGGCATGAGAATGGGTATCCACAACACCTGCGGCCATATTATAAAAAATAATGACCATAGGACAAATGAGTAGGTTCGATCGGGTTTAGTTTTGTACGCTTTTTATATAATGAATCGTAAGTTTGTAAATCATGCGGAAAATAATTGAAAATAAAACTGTGAAGTACCAAACTATTGGTAGTTTGTTTTTATAAGAATAATAAACACACTAAAAAATAAAACATATAAATTGTGGATAAAAATTTCTTCTTCAAATATACAGAATAATTAAAATAAAAATTTTAATTTCAAAAAGATATTTGAATAAGGAAAAATAATTTAACGTTTAAGAACATTAAAATTGAAATTTGGTGAACATTATTTTTAGGGATATTTATGTGAAAGTAGATAAAATTATTAATTTGAATTAATGATTTTAAAGACATTAGAAAAACATTTGTAAACAATCATATTAACTTTTGAAAAGAAAAATTATCAATCGCTGACTAAACCATGACATTTTGAAATTTTATAAATAATCTGTTTATATCGAAACACATTGTCGTGTACACAAAGATTTTTTCTGCTCATCTCTTGTCCTACGTCACATCTTTAATAAAAACTGTCACCATTCGGTGTCTCTGACGTCATTAGTGTAAAAAATGCCTGTGAAAGTGTCTGTACACTCCAAGATATAAATGCCATCGACTCATTGTTGCAAGACACAGGAAATGCCTTTCATATGACAATCAATCAATTGTTAATTATATGAAATAATATCGAATCAGTAGGAAATCAATTATTGGTGTGAAAAATGAAAGCCAATGGAATGTGTAAACGTGCGAGAATGAAAATTAAGTAATTATAGAGTTGTATTTATACACGTGTGATTAATTTATTGTCGAAATGTTTTCATAGAATTAAAATGATTCATAAATTATTTCTGTAGGAGCCATGCCCATGAAATTGTGGTTATTGTAAATTACATTCGTGTTGGAATTTCAAAATAGATTGATATCAATTTAAGCATTTATTATTTATCTATATTTGTATCGCTTACCGTGCTATTAAAATATAATGTCGATAATATATGTTAACACATTAAATTTCTATAATAGATTGCGACATTTATAATAATAATAATGGCAAAATAAGTACAATTCTAAGGCCAATCTTTTTCCAAACAAAAATACCATTATTACTAGTTTATGTATGGATTTACAATAGGGGAACTTATTCCTAATGCCGATGATCTTGTATTTTTGAGAAAATATCGAATTTTTAGCTCGAAAATTTTCAAATTTTAGAAAATTTAGTTTGGAATATTTTTTAAAGAATTATCTACACTGATACCAAATTTACAAACAGAATTTAATTATCTCTTTTCGTTTCGGAAATATTTGCTCTTAAAGTTGTACCTCAAAAAAGCTTGTTTTTTTAGTATATTTCAAAAATGAGTAGATATACAATCTCAACTACTTTACCAGTCGATTCTACGGGAAAAGTTATATAAAGAAATGTTTTGTCCACATATACGTCCTTTGGACCGATTCGGTGAAAAATTAGAAAAACGAAAAAACCTAAATTTCAGTTTTTCGCATAAAAACTTTTTGTCTCCAATTTTTTTAATTTTTTGAACTTAAGTAGATGTCAATGTGCTGATTCCAAATTTTCAAACAGAATTCAATTATCTCTTTCCGTTTTCAAGATATTTGAGTTCGAAGTTATACCTAAAAAATCAGGTTTTTTAGGTATATCCCTTAAATGGTTAGGTTTAAGGTTTCGGCGACCTCACCATTCGATTCTACGGGCAAAATTACATAAGTGTACCAATTTTCAGATTTTTATCTCAACAGATAAAATTTCTAGAAGGAAAAAACTGAAAATGGCCCAGAATCGAAAAAAATCGTAAGGGGTTCATCAGGCATTTTTTTCGATTCTGGCCATTTTCGTTTTTCCTTTCTAAAAATTGTATTTTTCGGAATAAAAATCTAAAAATTGGTATGCTTATGTAATTTTGCCCGTAGAATCGATTGGTGAGGTCGCCGAAGTCGTAAACCTAACCCTTAAAGGGATGTACCTAAAAAACCTATTTTTTTAGGTATTGCCAAAACTCAACTTTGAATGCGAATATCTCGAGAACGGTAAGAGATAATTGAATTCGGTTTGAAAATTTGAAATCAGCGCATGAATGTTTACTTAAGTCTAGAAAATGGCAAGTTTTGGAGATAAAAAGTTCCTCGGAGAAATTTTGGAATTTAGGTTTTTTCCATTTTCTTATTTTTCACCTAATCATTCCAAAGAACGCATATGCGGAGAAAACATTTCTTTATATAACTTTTCCCGTAGAATCGACTGCTTTAATCGTTGAGATTGTATCTCTACCCATTTTAGAGATATTGTCAAAAAACACACTTTTTTGAGGTGCAACTTTGACAGCAAATATCTCGGGAATGAAAAGAGATAATTAAATTCTGTTTGAAAATTTGAAATTAGCGCGCAAAGGACTACCAATATACACTATTTCCCAAAATCAAAATTTTGGGCACAAAAATGGGTATTTTTGGGATATTTCGTGTTTGTCAACACAATTTTTGGTTTAATACTGTTGTTTGGTTTATTTTAACTCTACACAAATTTTATAAAGGTTTCCAGGTTTTGAAAATAAATAAAAGTTAGATAATAAAGCGACAGAATAAAACTGAAGTCTAGAAAATGAAAAGTTCCTCGGAGAAATTTTAAAATTTAGGTTTTTTATTTTTTCATTTTTCACCTAGTCGTTTTAAAGAACGTATGTTCGGAGAAAATATTTCTTTACAACATATATATGTTTTCTCCTTTTTAAAAGTGAGTTTATAAAATTAATAATTATTATACAACAGCGACACTATGTCCGAGTGATGCGAAAACCACTATAAGCTGTCATCATTAAGCTGCAAGTAAAATTTGTCAAGAAACAAGTACGTTAGATATTTGACACGATGATAATAAACAATAAATATAATTATCTAATCCGATAAATGTCTGCGAAGTTTAACACGATCATCTCATATCAAGGTGGCGTTGAATAAAAAATATATGAAATATAAATAGAATATTGGAATTGGTTATCTACAGAATCTTGGAACAAAGCAAATTCCAGCGTTTTTGTGTTGTTTACATGATGAAATTCAGCTCCCGTTTTGCGAGTGCGTATGTTGTTGATTTGCATGCAACATGAAAGGTTGCGTACGACATGTGCGTACTTCAGCGGCAGGTAATTCCACGTGGCATTGTTGATTAATTAATTAATAAACTGGATCAGAGGGCGTGTGCATTCTTCGGCTGTGCCACCCACTCGCGAGACCAATGCTGATTTATTTTAAGGATATCCATCGGTTTTCCAATTTGCATCCGCCTGCCTCACTATCTTAACTGCTCACCTTTTTCAGACACTATAAACTAGGCATTAAAGGATTTATTCGTATTTCTTGTATTATTACAAATATTTATTTACATGTTATACCAGTGACGGGGAATTTTATTGGTGTAAAAGAAATACAGGAGATCAAGAACAAACCTTAAAAAATGTAATTTTTAGATTTTTAGGGTAAAATTGTTTTTACATTTCAGAATTAAGCCAAAATACCCATTTTTAGGTCCAACATTTTTGTTTCTAAAAATAGACTATATAGGTAGTATGCGATGCGTTGAAAATTTGCAACAAGATTTTAATTTGCACCTCAAAAAAGGGTGTTTTTGTGCATATCTCAAAAATGGGTAGAGATACAATCGTAATTATACCAATTAATTCTATCAGTATAGTTTTACTTTGGTACGATTCGGTGAAAAATAAAAAAAATGAGAAAACAGGATTTTCAGTATTTCGTTGGAAACTTTTTTCTCCAAAAAAATTTTGGACTTAAGTAAATATAAATGCAATGATTCCAAATTTTCAAACAGCCTTTAATGGTCTCATACCGTTCTCGAGATATTTACGTTAAAAAATAGATAAAAAGGAAAGATTTTCCATGCATAAGCTAGAATACGACATTGGCGACCTCAACAAACGCTGCTACGGGCAAAATAATATAAGTGTACCAATTTTCAGATTTTTATTATGAAGGGTACAATTTTCAGAACGGAAAAAATATAATTGTTTTCCTCATTTTTCACCGAATGATTCCAAAAAACGTATACGCAGAGAAAATATTTTGTTATGTAACTTTGTCCGCAAAATTTGCTGGTATAATAGTTGAGATTGAATCTGTACCCAAAAATAGAAAAAAAATCAGAAACAACAAGCGATAAATAAATTCTGTTTGTAAGTTTGAAATAAGTTTATCGCCGTCTAGCTATATAAACCTGAAAATCAATATTTTTCGATTATTTCGGCAATACATGAAAAGTTTTATTGTAAAAAATTGTAACTTTTCATTTTTAACTGTGATTGGAAATAATTTGGAAATATAAAAGATTTTAATGTTTAATTGGAAATGTGAATTTCTTTCTACTATCGTACATCATGGACTCATTGGACGTCAATTATTAAATTGCTCTAAAATATTTTTATGATATCATCGATAAAATTATCAAAAATAGTGACGAAATTTAAATAACTCAACTGTATCACTTTTTATTCTTTAGGAAAATCCACGTAGCAAAAAATCTAACGTACGATATGTTTGCATCCGCTATCAATGAATAATATAAGAAGGATATGTTTAAAAATAGTAACCTGCTATTATGATTAAATTATGTAAATAGAGCCAATTAATAATCTGGAGTATTTATTGGTTATTTAAATTGGAAATGAGACACTTGTACGGTCTACTGTTTATTATATACAATATATTCAATAACAGATGCTTACAATAAATACCACTAGTAGGTAACAATCCAATAGAAATTATATACATATATACCTTACAACATTTTAAGTGACAATTTTGCAAATAAATAAATTTCCTTGCATTATTTGAAAATAAATAACTGCTTAACTGTAAGGTAAAAGAAATTTGCTGAAATGTCAACTTGGGATAATGACAAGAAAGCAAGGATCTTTTGAATGGCTTATTTTATAAAAATAACTTTAGCTTCCGTATCCTCTCGACGATCCAGATGTGTTCACGAGGGATGAAAATGCCCCTGCCGCTCCCTACAACACAAACCAATCATTCAATAAACAATACATAAACAAATTAATATTCATTGTTGATTATGGTTATGAAAATAATGTATTCATGAATTCAAACAGATTATTAACGCTTTCAAATTATTGTTTCTACATTTTGTTTGTTAAATCAGGCATATGTTTTTATGTTTTTAATTTTAACTGGTTATGTTGTTGTAAAATTGTGATAAAGTGTATAATCATTTTTTTTTAAGAAAAAAATTAATTAGTTTTATTTCATGATAAAATGTATACGAAACAGAATTTTGTGTGCAGTTGTTTATTCCAGGATAAATATATCATAACAAATATAAAAGCAGATCTGGCACACATTCAGAAATGGGTAATAAGTAATGAATAATATATTTACTTTTATATTTGTCTTACAACAATATAACCATTTAATTTCAACAATAATGTACTATAATTGCATTAGGTATTTTAAATAATTTATTATTATAAATTATTAATTAATATTTTTAAAAAATATATTATTTTTTTTAGTAATATTATATTATTATTTTTGTTTTATTAAATATTTTCATTAATATATTAAATATTAAAATCTTTGTACATCTTTAAATGTGTTAAAATTTAGGATTTCTGTATTATTTTTCAATGTTCTACTGAATGTAAAATGCACATGAAAATGTTAACGGCTATAAAACGTTATCTTATGTCGATGAGTGATAAAAGTAAAACGTGTTTTTACCGTGTGCTTTACAAACTTGTACCGTCGGCATTTATGTATAAACTCTGATTGTAATAGTTTCTGAGTGACCGTTCGTGTTCTGCTGAACTGAAATACTGTACAAACCTAGACGCCAAGCCCTATAAGTAACACACAAACAAAACAAACATCACAATATGTACAGAAACTAAAAAACATTCATTCAACATTCATAAAAATACACAAAAAAATAAAGTAAAAACTATAGAAGTTGAAATAATGCATAAAATCGAAAAGTAAAAAAATTGATATATTTGCTCTATTTCAAGATAGATGTGTTCAACATTTGAGGTTTGAAAGTTAGATTTTGTTGGAAAAAACTTTAAATAGGTTCTATGGACAAAATTATAAACATATACCAATTTTCAGACTTATTTGAAAGGAAGCAATTGCTATAAATTGTATCCGTTGTTTAAAAATGATTAATTGTAATGAAATTAATCTATAGAATCTAATGATAATGTTTAAATCTAAACAATCTAATTTTTGGTCGTAAATTTAAGAACCCTTATTTCGTAAATTAGAATAGATATTCCAATTTTGTTAAAAAGCGAGCGAATTATATTAAATATTACCTTAATATTAAAGTTAATAAAATATTTTAGTTTTTTTTTTTCTGAAAAACTTTAAATTTTAACTAAATTGTTTGTTCCAGATTGCTTTGCCTCTTACTGATGTCTGAAAATCAAAACTTAAGATGGTGAGTTAAAATTTAATAATATCTTATAATTTTTACCCAAAATTAAGCATATATAACTTTAAGAAAAAGGAAATATTTATACATTTTATTTGTTATTTCTTCAATTTTTCTTTGTTATTTATTTTTGTTTACCTGTATAGCATTCCCAAGGAAACTCGTGAACGCTCTGGTAACTGACACCGCTGCATTTACCAACCGTCCCCTAAACTGACTATCCCCATCTGGTATGCCACTGACTGGCCTAAAAGCTACGGGAGGTAGAGGAGCCTTTCTCGTAGATTCCTCCACATCTTGCGAATATCTGGGAGGTTCTACTCGTGGAGAACGAGTTGGTTTCGGAGTTCCTGGAGATTGGTCTTCTCTTAGGGATTGGATCTGGGCTAACAGGGTGGATAGCTCAGACGGGGTGAGGTCGGAGAGGGTTTTCTTAGAGTTAAGCAGGTTTTGAGTTGGTCTGGAAAAAGACAAAATTGTCAGCAACATGATAAATTCATGAAGAGAGAAATAAGCGACTGATGTTGGTCATGGAATAAATAAATAAACAGGACTGCAGTCGGAAATAATTTGGTTAGTCTAGGCCAAAGTTTCGCTGCCTATTGCAGCTTCTCCAGGGCAAAGACTAAAAGTATATATTTCGTGTCTCTAAATTTTTTATATTTAGTGACACAATATATATACTTTTAGTCTTTGCCCCGAAGAAGCTGCAATAGGCAGCGAAACGTTGGCCTAGACTAGCCAAATAAATTATTTCTGACTGCAGTCCTGTTTATTTATTTATTCCATGATAAATTCACTCATTTCATTTATTGTTGACTTACGGACACAAGAGGGTATAAGATATAGCATCATTGACTTTACAGTCGATCTACTAAATGCTGAGATAAACTATATGCTACATTTGAGATTGTTCCTTTCTTTCTAAATTTATTAAGGAAAGTCTTAATAAGTCGGACTTGTTGCTAGTTTAATAAATACACAAACTACTGGGAATGTTGTACAATAGAAGAATAATTGTACTTACTTTGTAGTTGTTGTTGTAGTAGTAGTAGTAGTCCTTGTTGTTGCCGGTTCACCCTTAATGGCTTGTTGTATATTCCTAGCTGCTTTTGGATCACTCTGTATAGCCTGAATTTCCTTCAACAACACTACCAATTCTTGTGCACTTAAATCCCCTCTCCTTCCTGGAATATACGTTTTGCTGTCTCTGCCCGTGAACTGTTTCACTATATTTTGTGCAGCTACGGGATCCTTCTGTATGGCCTGGATTTGCTTCAACAGCACAGAGATCTCCCTCTGTTCTTGCTGCTGTAGGTCAGAAGCGATGGATCGAGGTCGAAGGGTTGAGCTGGAAATGGTGTTGGTTTCGGTGTCTGGGATGTCGTATACTACGGGGGTTAAGCGAGTTGGTTGACGAGTCATGATTTCGTCAGTGGTTGATTCCACACGAGTAGGACGGGGTGCCGGAGCTAGGCGATTTAGAAGCCAGTTGAGACCTTGCATTATCATGCCTGGACGGGCGGTAGTTGTGGCTGGACGAACCGCCTATAAAATGGAAAGAATTAAAGAAAAAATAAGCCGAGAATGATACATTTGTGTTTATACTTGAGTATTCATAATGAAAGGTTTTGAAAGAAAATAGTAAAAGAAGATTAGATAAATTACGTAAGCACATTTAGATTAAAATAAGAGCTCACTCCTAAGCTCCAGATAATGTTTCACACATTGATTTTGTTACCTTCTTCTAGAAAGAATTAGTTTAAATACATGACCACTGATGTATCTCTGGTAATCGACCTAATGAGACAAGAGCTCAATCCTGAACTGCAGGTTTTGTTTACAAGAGGAACTAAACTACATTCCCTACTATTGTACTACAGTGTGGATGTGAAGAAAATGAAGTGAACATTATACACAAAATATACAAAAAATAAAATGGTGCAAAATATAGTGCAATTTTGATGGTTGTATAATACACCATAAGGCCTGTGGTGATTTATAGTTACAGAGTGTATGTACTAGAAGTGCTGTAAGCATAGAATATATACAAAATAGAAGATAAAGAGCAAAGAATAACTAAAAAGAAAAGAAGATTAATAAGACTGCAAGAGCTGGAATTATTACTATATCTTACCCCTGCTTGAAGCTGCTGTACTAGTTCCAACCGTGGGGTGTTAGGCCCAATGCCTTGCTCTTTCAAAATCGCAGCCAAAATGGCATCATTACTTTTTCCGTAAGGTGTTGACACTGTGGGTTGGGTACTACTAGCTACTTGCACCCCTTGAGTGTTATACTGCTTCACCAGTTTATCCAATTGACTTTGTGGAATAGATTTCGTCTGCTGATTAGCTGTTCTAGTTGCAAGAGTTTCGAAAAGATTTTCCGTGGAGGCCTTCTGTGTTGTAGTTTGTTTTTGAGTTGTTGGGGCGTTTGTTGATGTCGCTTGCATTTGTCTTAACAGTAATTCTATTTCTGCTTGAGTATTGCTCTTTGTTTTTTGTTTGTCAGTTGTTGTGGAGATGATATCGAATAGACTGGATGTTGTAGCCGGTTTAGATGTTGTTTTAAAAGTGCTCAAATCGTACTGTCTTAATATTTGGTCTAATTGAGTTGAAGCATCAGGTTGAACCTTTGTTGATGGGGATAGGCTGTCTAAAAGATTAAAAGTTGTTGGACGTTTTGTTGTTGACTGAACACCGTTCAGTGAATCCAAAATCTAAAAAGAAAAATATTTAAAACACTTGTTACAAAATTATTTCTTTTTTGTTAAAGTCTGTAGTATCGTTTCGTCATTTATAGTCAAAAATTTATGTTTTTAAAAGTGCAATAATAGAAGAAAAAGGAAAGTTATTTATGTACATTAACAAGAAACTGTACATACGCTATTAATAGAAGTAACAGATTCCCTGGAAGGTCTAGAAGTAGTAGACTTGCCCAATCTTGGTCCCCCTGGAATCTATCAGAAACAATGTACAACAGAAACCAAACAACAATGCACAATCATACCAAGTTAGTCAAAAACGAAAGCTGTTTCAAAATGGCAGCTTGCTCCCTTTCTAATTCAGCCAACTGTTCTAGATTTCTCTTTTGTTCTTCCGTCAATGTCTTCAACGTACTAGAAATTGTCCTTGCTGTTGTTGAAGAAATCTGAATAGGTGGTTCAGGTGTAATAGTGACTAACTCCACAGCTGGAGTAATTGTCACTCTTTCAGTTTCAGGAGAGAAACTGGCCTGAAGTCTGGCCAAAGTTGAAGATCTTTCAGCTTCAGATGTTGTTGGGGCGAATGTTGTTGGAGCGAATGTTGTGGTTATAAACTTTCTAGAACCTCTTCTAGCTGTGACTGTTATAGGAGGAACAGTCGTTGTAGGAACTGTTGTTCGGATTGTTGTTGGACGACTACGACGAAGAGTTGTTACTGGAGGCTCAGTTGTTGTGGGCCTTGTTGTTGGCGGTCTAGTTGTAGGTGGTCTTGTGGTAGTAGTTGGCCTAGTAGTCGTAGTGGTAGGTATTGTTGTTGTTGTAGTTGGCCTAGTAGTTGTAGTGGTTGTTGTTGTAGTAGTAGGCCTAGTAGTTGTAGTAGTTGTTGTTGTGGTAGTTGGCCTAGTAGTTGTAGTAGTTGTTGTTGTAGTAGTTGGCCTAGTAGTTGTAGTAGTTGTTGTTGTAGTAGTTGGCCTAGTTGTTGTTGTAGTGGTAGTAGTAGGTGTAGTAGTTGGTGCTTGAGTTGTGGTTGGTGCTTGTGTTGTTGTTGTGGTTGTAGATGCTCTAGTCGTAATAATAACTCTTTCTGTTGTTGGGGGAGCTCTGGTAGTAACAAAAACAGTTGTAGGAGCTCCTGATAATGGTTCTTGTGTTGTTGACGGAATATTAGTGGTTTGAACTCTCTGAGTTGTTGAAGGAATTGTTGTAGGCATTGGAGTTGCCTGAGTTGATGGTTGTTGTGTTGTTGGAGAGACTTGTACTGCCGCTCTCAGGTTTTGACGCATTTGTTCCATAAGATCCATCAACATTGTTGTAACTCGTGGAGTAGTTGAAGATACACGTTGTGGAGTTGATGGTGCTTTTGTTGTAGTTGAAGGTGCAGTGGTTGTTGTAGTAGTAGATTTAGAAGTAGGAGTAATTGCAACAACATTACTGGCTTGTGTGCTACTTGCACTTATAATGTTGGCATCGGAGTTAATTTTGTTTCCAATCTGAAATGACGTTGTTTTAATAAATAGTTATGGGCAGTTTGATTAGTGCATCACCTCGACAATAGGTGGAGCAGTGACTGGTTTCCATCTGAACACAGTATTGCCCGACCCACTGACTTGCCCAGGTCTATCAGTTTTAACTTGGTTCGTCTACAAACCAACCATGCATTCAAACCCTTAGCCATGCATTGCTAAGATAGAGATATACTCACTAAAGGATCAATGTCTAAAGTCTTATACATCACTCTTCCCGTTGTGGTTCTGTCGTTGAGGAGCTGATCTAGGGTGGGTAAAGCTGAGGAAGCCGTGTCCTCCTGTAATGTGAACTGAGTTATCATCGTGACGATACGGCGATGATCTACCCCTGCGTTGACTAGTTAGTGGCGTGGATGGCTGGATTATACAAACAAGCTTTCAGTCACCTGATGATCTCGATGATGCTACTACGGCCTGTTAAGCGATGGCATGAGCTTGAAATGAAACTATTCTTCTAGTCTTTTTAATTTTGATTGCTATGAGTGTGCATGAGTCAGTCACATGAGAGTATGACCAGGTGACCAAAGGGAGGGGCAAGCTGAAAACCTCGCGGGTTTACCAGTTTCTTCAACATATTTATTTATACAGAAAGAGATTCACCATGTACTAAAAGAAATACTTTTGAGAATCTTTTTTCAAAGCATTTCTTGCAGGCAGGTCGAAAGGGATCTGTATTGGAGAAGAGATCTTCAAGATATACTAGAAAATCTCTTCTTTTTGTTTTCATTATTAGTGACGACTTACTGTACAACATTTTATAGGTATTATAGAAGCTCTATATACAAATGTTTTTAAGTTTACCCCTAAATTTACAATTTATTTTACAAAAAATCAATGCCTATAACTCTTTAACACTGAAATAATCTACATGTGATATGCTAATAGAAATATATTATTGAAAACTATCATTAGAAGAAAGAGTGGTAGTAGAAATTTGAAAGTAATTATAAATACAGATTCCTTTTGAAATTGACTTCAAAAGAACTTATTTTAGTAAATGGTGAAAAATAAAAAAAAATAATATACACACCAAAAAGTTTTTTAAAGTAATGAAAATAGAATATTTAGATTTGAGAAAATAAAACAGATAAAGTTGGAATAGTTTATAAATATAATACAACAGTAGTGTTTCAGAAAAGAAAAAGAATTTGGAAGGTTTACATATGTACAAATTTGAGTTTTTTTTGTGAAGTGTAAGTCAAGGTGTGCGCAAACTGATAAACGTGAGGCTTGTGTGAAGCGCAACCAGAACCAAAGTTACTTGAGGGTAGATACCGTGGTGAGTGTTGAGCCGCTTGGAGTTACTTGGTTACTGGTTATGTCCGGAGGGTTGGGCCGGGTGTCAAATCCACGGACTTGTATCACGGGTTCCTCGGGTACCAGCGTACCGTTCGGAAACTTGCGGATTATTGTGTTATTGGGGTAAATGCCAACAATCAGGAACGGGGTCTCTTTAGTCGGGTACATGGACGGCTTTTTACGTACCACAGTGTTGTTGGGTAAGATCGCGAACAGGTAGTAATCCTTGTCGGGTGAGACTGTCGACGGAGTGTTTGTTAAAACGGGGGGGATAGTGTTAGAGGAGATATCTAGTGTGGTAGTGTCAGGCACCATGGTGCTCTGCTCTGGCTCTGGTTGTTTAGTGGTGCTAATGATCTCGAAAGGTAAAGCGGTTTCTGTGCTCTGTACAGACTCTGTGCTTGCTTCAATAGACTCCAACACACTAGACACATCGTTCGCCGAGCTCACGCTAACGCTCTCTACGTTCACCGAGAAACGCGGTGACAAGAAATTCTCAATCGAAGACAGAGATACATCTACTGTTGTTCCTTCAACCATATTCTCAGTAGTTGACTCTGTTGTTCCCATTGGTGTTGTCATTTGGAGATCTTCCCTCATAACAACAGTGGACATTGTATCAAATGTTCCAGTAGTAGATCCAACAGATTCTGGAGTAGTAACTTGAACCATTTCTGGCATAATAGTAGAAGGTTCATTTGTAGTCGAAACAACCATTTCAGGAGTAGTCATTTGAATTCTTTCTGACATAACAGTAGAGGGAACAAAAGTAGTTGATGGAACAGATTCTGGAGTAGTCATTACGCTAGAAGGAACATTGGTAGTAGTAGGAATATTAGTAGTTGATATTTCAGATTCAGGAATATTAAACTGAATTCTTTCGGATAGTACTGGTTGTATAGTAGAAGGATCATTGGTAGTAACAGGCGTACGAGTAGTTGTTGTTGCGAATTTAGCAGAAATTTGAATTTGTTCCGTGACAGTGGAAGGATCATTGGTACTAGTAGGATTAGTAGTTGATTGAGGCGTTGTTATTTGAATTCTTTCTGGACGTCCTGTCGAAGGGAAAAATGTAGAAAGAAGTTCTACAGCAAAAGGATTATCTGTAAAAAGTCTAGATAGGATTGTTGTTGATGGTGGATTAGACATTGTTGTTGGAGAAGAAGTTGTTACTGTACTGGGAATACTTGTAGTTGTTGGAGGACTATTTGTTGTTGTTTGTGGACTACTTCCAGTTGTTGTAGGACTATTTGTTGTTGTTTGTGGACTACTTCCAGTTGTTGGAGGACTATTTGTTGTTGTTTGTGGACTACTTCCAGTAGTTTGCATACTATTCGCCGTTGTTGGAACAACAGTAGTGACCTCTTTACCAATAAGAGGCAAAGCATTAGGAGTGCTACTAGTTCCTGCTTTAGTAGGAGTAGCAAGATTGAGCAAATTGATAAGAGTAGAGAGCGTTCGCTTTTGAAGAGTATTTTCCGTAGAAATCTCATTCAAGAATCCCTTAATAGGGTCGATAGTAGAAGACTGAGCTTGCGTAGAGAGAATAGTGACCGACCTGACGGACTTGTCAGTCGGAGTAGTGCGTTTAGTGGTAGAAGAAGGCACCGTGCGTCTACTACTAGATTTAGCTTTTTTCTGAGTTGGTTTAGTGATAATTACCACGCGCTCCGTAGGTGTTGTAGTGTCCACAATACTCCGAATGGACGATAAAGAGTTTAGAATGTTTTCGATAACAGATCTGGGCGTTCCAAACGCAATCATGTCTTCTCGTTTCGGGATCCGCTGAATGGTGGACTGCGTGGTGGTCGTGGTTGTGGTAGTTGGTTTCATTGTCGTTGTAGTGGTTGAATTCTGCGTCAGAGATTGAATAATTCGTTCAAATAGTGAGTGGTTTTTCTCAGTTGTTAGGTGATTAGTATGATCTCCGTTGACGGTTCGTTTATGTATGTATTGTGGGGTGGTTAGACCAGAAGGGGTAGTAGAAGTAGAAGAAGAAGAAGAAGAAGGAGAATTATTAGAAGTGATGGCGTGTAAGATCGACTGGAGTATGTTGGGCTGTCGTGTACTAACTTTGGGGTCTGTCAGCGTCTGGTTAGCGTAATCGTCTCTGATTAGGTTAGCGGAGGGGATGGACACTCTCACGGGCTCGTCCAGTGAAATGATTTCCATTCCAAGCTCATTCTCCTCCGTTACTACGCCCGCTGCGGTCGACGTCTGCAAACAAACTTTTCCTTTCATCGGCTTCAACCACAACTACCATTACTCTACATTCTGCAAATTGTTACCAATTACGATATTTACAACGACATCTGCACCCTTACAGCTCAAAAGCTCCGCAAACCGTCACTAAATAAATAACCAAAACTTTCAGGGTATGTTCTCTTTATCACAGAATTTAATAATAATGCATTTTTCCAAATACAATATTTATCAAAAGTCACCGTCTAGGCAAGTGGTTCTCAAACTTTTTATGAGAAGGTACCCCAAATCGATTATGTAAATTTTTTGGCACCCCCCAATATAAAGTACATGAAATTTTAAAGACATTTTATTAATCTAGAAATCTTAGATCACATTCACAAAAGGTATAAAATTTAAATAAAACTTTAAGGATTACCATTCTGAATAAATTGAATTGTCTTTAAAAGTTCTAATTTTATCGGACAATTTTAACAAATTTTTAAATTTTGCATGCCGGAATTTACTTTATTCAATTCTTCTGTTATATAAGCTAATTTAATAAACCAAAATTCACTTTCAGAACTACTGATGTAAGCATTGATACCTGGTATGAAGAGTGCACCACCGATAATTTTTTTGTAGGAAATAATGGACACCTACCGAATCCATAAATAATCAAATAATTAATAGTTACTACTTGATGGAACATAATAAAAATAATTGTAACGTAACATATGTGTATTGCACTTTTTATTATTTATTGTAATCAGAAGATTGATGCTGTCCGAAAAGACGAAACGATCGTAATAATAAATAATAAATAGCTGAATCAAGTTTTCAAACTTTTTGTAGAACTCCCGTATCGGTCATTTATTATATGACAGTCTGCAGAAAGGATTTTTTTTACTTTTGGGTTATTCTCGAATAGTTGATCATCATCATCAGCTTTCGATGTGAACGTTGCTTGGTCCTGTGTAGTTGTAAATCAAATAGAGAAACTTATAATTTCCACCGGTTTTGAAATTTTTAATACATCATCGTAAAGGTTAAAATTCCGGTGGGGACTATAAGTCTCTCACAATTTAATTCTCACATTTATTTACAACGAATAGAAAGCAAATCTATCAAGCCTGAAATTTTTTGCAACAAATATTGTTTCAAACTTAATACATTTGAAATTAATTCGGTTCTATAATAATATGTATGATATCTACATATTTACAAGATGAAATAATGAAAAGCCAATTTTCAATCCAGTTGCATTTATTAGTAAAATAAACTATAGATAAAATACAAATTGATCTTACAACTATCCCATCTAACTAGAGTACAACACCTTATATGTAGTTATAAAAAAGTTTACAACAACATGATTATGATACAAATATAAAATATGGTTAAAACAGTTAATTATATACATTATAGTGTATAAAATGGTATAAAATACTGATTGTGCGCAAAATTAGTGGTGCGTTAAAGTAGAAAATAGAATAGAAAAGAATAAAAAAGTATAAAAATGTAATGTGAATCAATGGTTTGTAAAAAAATATTGAGAAATTCCTTTGGTTTTTATATACAATGAAATGTTGACAAAAAAGTGAAATGACAGTGGCGGGGTAGATGTTTTTTCCAATGGGTCAATAGCAAGAAAGTGAAACATTTCTCTTTCGCCACCACTGTTTTTATTCGTAGTCCTTACACATCGCTTAGTCTAACATCAGAAGAAGAAGATTTTTTTTTCAAAATATCAAAGTTACAGGGATACACAATAATATTACCTATTATTTTACATCCAAAATGTTCTTATAAAAATATATATTATTTACTTTTTCTCCAAAATAATATTTTAATCAATTAGAAATACAATTGTGTATTTGTTTATAAAAATAAAAAAACTTATAGTTATTTTTATCTGAGTATTATTTATAATGCGTAACTTTAATGAGTATTGCGTGTTGGAGGTATGGTAGAAGTATAAAAATGCACCATTTTACTGAGTATTATCTGGTATCATCCCTTGAAGGTATCACGACTTACCATAACGGCAAAATTTTAAAAATTAAAGCTTATCAAAATAATATCCTGGTTCTTCATGACGTCACAACCGGTTAAACGACCAATGATAGTCGATATCCTTAGACAAAAGACAGTCGTGTTAATAACAATTTTCGTAGCAATTGTTTCTTGTCTGTGCCTTGTATGTTGTGCGTTTATTGTTGTTTCCGTTGTTTGTGGTGAACTTCCGGTTTGCTGCTTCGTAAATTAGCTTTCCGGTAAATGTAGCTTGGGTTAGTATGAAGAGAGGTTGGATCTTCAATTTTTGAGATATTTAAATATAAATAAATAAATAAATATTTCATCACGACTTATTATTTATAACTGAGTTTAATATTGACTTTTTTATTATATCTTAAATTAAAAATGTATGTATAGAAAAATAATTAAATATCTCAAAAACAGAAGAAACAATATGTAGTACATAATTCTAAGTAAAGATTTTCGATACAAAGTAATTGTTATACTTGTGTAACTTGTAACATAAATACAAGGAGTAATACTTGTATTAGTGAAGTTTACATAATCCCATTTACCGAAAAACTTATTTACACAATTGGATACAATTGGCTTTTCATTTCAAAGAGCTACGGTTTACATGACTGAAAATGAAATTGTCCTACGTGTCTTCATTAATATTTTTCATTTTGAAAATAATATATTTGTCCCCAAAAAGAATATTTTTCCAACAATTTATTACAGAAGATAAATAGGCTTCAAAATTAAATTTTATTTTGTTTATTAATTGTAAACTAAACTTACTAATTTTAAATTCAAATGTTAAAGACATATTTAGGTTATATTTGGATACAGTATAAAGGTACAAAAATATTTGAATAATATATTTTTTTTGGGAACAAATTGAAATCAGTAGACCACTTTTTAAAAATTATTTGATGAAAGTTTATATGACTTTGATTAGTCTAATTTTTTAATGAATTGTAAAACAAATAAGAAATGTAATAACACTATCAGTCAAATTGTTGATGGTGTAAATTTTTATATATTATAAAATTAAAATTAACGATTTTTTAGATAATTAGTACACTATTTTCAGTAACGAAAATAAAATTTAATAACTTATACTGAAACAAATAAAAGTTCAAGATTTAACAATGACATTTTTTAATAATGGAAGAAATATTTAGAGAAACATTTTTAACTATGAAGATATTAATGTCTTGAATTTGAATGAACAAAATTTTACTTAAGGAGTAACTTTACAAATAGAAAAATATCGCACCGAAAAACTAATGTAAGTTGTTAAAAATACACGTTATTTACTAGTTCGATGCGATATTTTTCTATTAACCAAATGTTAAAGTGTCGGTTACCTTAACTATCGGTTAATAGAAAAATATCGCATTGAAAAAGTAAATAACGTATATTTTGGACAACTTACATCAGCTTTTACCTAACCGACGTTTAATAGAAAAATATCGCATCGAAAAACAGATAAAAATGTTATTTTCTATTTCGATGCGATATTTTTCTATTAACCGTTGATTAACGTAACCAGCACTTAAACCAGAGATGGTAAAACTAGATCTATAAAGAATTTAGCGTAGTAGACGAAGATGTTTTACTAACTTCTTATAATTTTACGATGATAATAATTACTTTTAAATTTTCTTTGGCCTCAAAAGTGATCTACAGATTCTCCTACTTCTGCATCTACTCCTACTCGGTCTACCTATATGATGAGATTGAAGCTGTCGTGGCGACTTACCGACACGTAGGGCGTGACCGTGGGCACGGTGGGCACGTAGGCGGGCTGCGGTGACGGTTTGAATCCGGTGGCCCGGAGCAAGTCCGAGCGGTACTTGGCGCTGTAGCGCGGCTTCGCCGGCGCTGCTGGCTTCGCAGGCTTCACTGCTGTCGCCTGCAATGCACAACGGTTAGCTTGGTGGACGACAAGCAGGAAAAGAGTGGATAGTCGTGGATAGTGTTGAAAGTTTGAAGGAAATGTGTACAAAGATATGTTGTAAAGCGAGCTGTGGTGTGGGTATGGTTGACGGTCAAGCAGTTTTTGTTAAGAGTGTTGGGATTTGGTGTTGGATTTCTGAAAGCAGGGGCGGACTAGGCATTTAAAATTGCAATTGTTTCAAAATAATTACTTTTCGCGCTATTGTTTTTTATCCGTAGCTACTAGATATTTAAGTGACCCATAACAGATGTTTATAATTCTTCTTCACGACAGAATTGAATAATACATGCAGTAAAAAAAAAACTTAGATTAAAAAATGTAGTAAAAAGTAAAACATAAATAATGTTGATGACAAATGTCAAATGAGCTGTATTTTAAAATACTTAAGTATAATTTTTCAGAAGCACTATTATTGGGGTTATAATCCAGGGCGGTAAAATCCATTGTAGAAGAAAATTAGGTTAGTAGTGATTTTGAAAAACCTATCCGGATAAAGCACGAAGCAGGGAGGGGATAAGTAAGTTTTCTGTAGCCTCCCAATAATATATAAGGTTTTTCAATTGTTACGCCTAATCTTTAAAATATAATAAAAAGACTTGTACATTAGTTAAAGCATGAATTTTTATTGCGACTTGAAACACATTTAATGCCATTATGTTTTGAAAATAATATGGTTCAAATGACCTCGGGTCGTTGGCAAGTGAGGGTCCGAAAAACCCTTTTTGCGATTACTTTTCTGTACAATTCCGTCTGGATTTTAGCAATAATTCGAATGATGTTCTTCTCCTGGTCGTTAATTGTTGCTGGCTCTAGTATAGACCAGAGATTTAACGTAGCCCCAAAGAAAAAAAAATCTAAGGGCGTTAAATCACACGACCTTGCTGGTCAATTGATTTCACCTATCCTAGAAATAACGCGCTCTGGAAACTGTTCTTGTAATAATTTCACTGTGTTACCCGCTGGGTGGCACGTAGCGCTATCTTTCTGGAATATTTTCGACTGATTGAATGTTTCAACGACACACAGGTTGCCCGATTAGCAACTGAACCAACTGAACTCAAATTTTATAATTAGTTGTTGAATTGTGCTTTCGGTAGGGCGGTTATAGCGACCATAAATTTCACGTAGCTCACGAAAGGTTTGGCGATCTGAGTACGAATTTTAATAATTAATTTTCCTAATTTCGCTGCCTTGTTTAATCGTACATTTTTCAATCAACTGTCAAAGTTAAGGAGTGTATATTGAAAGACCCTATACATATATCTTAACATCCTCGAAAATTATTAGGACCTCGACATAAGTCGCGGCCTATTAGAACTTCCTTGAAAATAAAGGCGTACTTACACTCCTTGTAAGTGTTAATAACTACATTTCTCATTTTTTCCTGTAATATTAGCTACCACAAGTTTTTTTGTTATTTTAGGCTCCATATGTTGTAGGGAAGTCCCACCAAATGTAATTATAAATATAAATGAAACGTGGTGATTTAAGTGGTAATATGTTATTTTCAATATAAGGCGAAGAAAGTGCGATGATAGGTTAGAAATGAAAATGGAGGTGTAGTAATAACATACAGTGAGGTAAATGCGTGAAACATGATATAGATAAGACTTTTTACCTCTTATGTAAATGAAGAAAGTTCTGCTTATTAAAATATGTTCATAATTATATACTTCCTTCAAAAAATATTTCAATATCTCATGCATATGCGATAATATTTAATTACAATAAGAAATTTGCTTAAGTACATATATTATCAACATGATATCAAATCGAAATTCATTTCATACTTTTAAATTTGTTTTGTACCGGTTTATCTTTTTAAATTTACCAAACTCATCACAATCTTTGCATCCTCTTACCTCTGTGGTGGAAGTCTCAAACACAGTATTCCCTCTTGGCTGATACTTCCTCTCCTTCCTCTCATTCCTCTCCTCTTTCCTGACACTCCTCTCCGTGGTCGGTGCCTTCTTGCTGCTGTACACCCCTGTGGGGGGATGTCTCTGCGTGGTTCTCGGTTTGTCCACCCCTGGAGTAGAGGTTCGATTCTGAGACCCTTTGAACCTGGCGTGGAACCTTTGACGCGTTACCTTTGAGGAGATGGAGGTTAGGACTTCCTTCATGGTGGAGGTGCTAGGTGTGGAGGTGCTGGGAGATGGTCTGGGGGTTGTTCGACGGGGGAGGGAGGGGATTACAGGGATGGTGTTGTCTTCGTCCTGAAAAATTAAATAAATTAGAATGAGGTCTTGCACGATTTTTCGTTTTTAGATTTAATCAATACAATAATAAAAAATATTGGACCCGTATTTCTATTTTTCCAAAAATTGATTATTGAGAATGAAAAAACTGCTATTAAAAATTATATCCTTTAAAACGCGGCTGAATTGCCTCACTTCCCCCCTTGTTCAACTTCACTTCGTTGCAAACGTCAAATGTAATGTTTTCTTCCAAATTGACAAATTGAATAATCTTCTACAAATATAGTGGCACATAAAAGCCTAACAATTCTTTAAATAATAGACTGTCCACTTTACCAACTTTCAAACCAGCCAAACCACAAAATTTTTAATATTATTTAACATAAAATATAAATAAAAAAGAATTACATCATATAGAGCAACAATATAGACATTGTAGGTTCGATTTAAACAAAAAATATTTTCATATATGTTTCACGCACTTACTTAAAAATAGGTGTAATATAAATTGAAAAGCAAATACTAATGTATCTTTTTATATTTATTTACATATAAATCCTAAAAATTATAAACTTTGAAAACAATGGTATCTCTTATTGTGTGAGTATTGTCTAGGTCTAGAGAGCAAAACCTGTTAAACAATTTGATTTATCTATCTTCTCTATCTAATTATATCACGCATATTCAACCACTTTGCTAAAAAAATTCCTTATGTTTAGTTAGTATACCTATGTATACTAATCTTTATTAAAATATTCGTACGATTTTTTTTTTACTAGTTATAGAAAAAACAATTACCCTACAGGATGTTTTTTTATTGTACTCATTTTAAGACTTTCCTTTCTAAAAATTATTTCTGAAAAGATAAAAATTTAACAATAAATACGTTAATAAAGTTTTTCCACGAAATACAATGGTGAAGTCACCAAATTTGTATCTCGACCTATTTAAAAGAAATGAAAATTATTATTTTTAGTTAAAAGTTAAATATTTCTTTGTTTTTCCCAAGATATTACTAATCACAGTTGAATCTTAAAAATCAGATAAGCAAAATAAAATTGTTTTTGTTCCTGAGTTATTTGCACTCAAAGTTGTATTCATAAAAAAGTATGATTTTCTAATATTACTGTAAAAGATACTGTTTTTATTTATTTTTTATTAATTTTAGATAAGTATTCCATTTTCTAACGATTAAAGAACTGTTATATTTAAATTACAACCGAATTATTTTTTTGTTCCAGATTATTGTGCCTCATATGGACATCAGGAAATCAGAGCTTAAGATGGTGAGTTAAAATTAAATTATGCGACCTTCAAAAATTAACATAAGAAGTACAAAGATTTATTAATCGTTGTAGCTACTTTCAACATTCATTTTTAACTTCTAACCTAATTTCTTAAATGGTGGTGCATGTCAATCTGCTAAACAGCAGGAGCTAATTTCAGGTCTAATAGCTCTATAAATATTAATATTAACTCGGAATTTGGGAAATGAGTAATTAAACTTTCTTTCTAAAACAATTTATTAGTTTGAAATGTTCCAAATTCCAAATATAGATTTTATACAACAAACACTTCTAATAGAGCGGTTTCTAATTAAATTTAATTATAGAAGTGTTGCAGCGAACTTTACAAAGTAATTATGTAGTACATGAAGTAATTATGGACTATATTGTTGAATAAATCTTTTACTGACAGGAAAGAATTCAATATATGAACTTTAACATTTCTTCCTGCATTCATATATTCTCTTATTATTTTATTTTGGTGTTAAGGTCGTTACACATTATCTTCAACTTTTTTAAGACCTAATTTCTTTGTTTCAAAATAAATGTAACAGATTTTTTGTTTATTATAATTAACATCAATAAGTTAACCTAAAAAATTTTTGTATTTGGTTTTTCAAACATTTTTAACCCCTAATTTCATTGTCATTTTTTTATAAATGAACATAACAAATTTCTTAGTTTAATACATTAATAAACGTCAAAAAACGAACCGAAAAATTTGTTTAAGTAAATATATTTCAAGATAAAAGAGAGCTGAAAAACTGGTAGTGTGTAGTAGGCTTTATATTGAATGTAAATTCGTATCTGAGTGTGTTTATTGCAGTATTTAGGCCAGACAGTTACCTTTTAAATATAAAAAACCAATATCTTTCTCGATTATATCAAACAACTGTTACAAATATAACAATTTGAAAGTGAAAGTGCCGAGACAAGAGAACATGGTCCATTTTACGCATAAATTCAATGGATTAAAATATTGCCTGTCAATTCATTCAATGAGCAATTCATATACTTTCAATTTAATCATACTACATTTTTTTGTATTATTTCCTGAGTATGAGAAATCGAGATGAAGTTTCCGGTTGTTTCATACACAGTTTTACTTGTATTTTAATAACACTTGTTGGTTGGAGACTTTTCAGTCCGTTACAGGGGAGTTAATAAGTTTCGGATTAATATTTTATTGTTTAAATAGGAAATCAGTAATGAGTAATATTGTATGTTTTCACTTTAAGTATGGCGAGAAATTTGTATTTTCGAGAAATTTCAACGCTCGGTTATAAAGTAAACCTCAGCAGATTTCAACGAGCATTTTCGTTTTAAACTTGTTACATGAATTCGTATTTCATTCCAGAAACTGTTATTATTGAGGTTGAACAAAGATTATTCCCGAAATGCATTCGAAACTTTTCTCCCTACCATTAAATTTAAATAATTCAATTTATTTATGCTTAATTCTCAAATAGACGTGCAATCAAAAATATATACAGAGTTACAAAGAATCTACCACTATCGAATAATTGTCCTGAATGAACAGTAATTTTTTGTTTTCAAATAAAAATTATTATTTTCATATTCTTCAGCGATTTTCTTTAAATTATATTTATCTGTTAAAAAACTAAAAATGACAAGAGTAAACTGTCACTTCCGGTGATGCCATCCACGTCAGAAACTTAAATGAAAAGTTTAAATGCCGTGGTATCTTACAAATGAACCAGTACATTCGGATTTAAAAATTAAAAATATTAAGGGACTAGTAGAAACATACTTTACTCGAAAGGAAAATCGCTTACATAACCATATTAATAATTTAGCATTAAATTTATTAGATAATTCCTCAGAAATAAGAAGATTGAAAAGAACTAAACCTCTAGATATAGCATCTAAATTATGAAGTAAAAATAACACAAAACATATTCGTCTTCTTCATTTTGAGACGGAGTGTACCAACCAAGTGCATCACATCACTAACAATAAAAAGCATGTTTCCAAAAAAAATATGTTCCCGATTCTGGTCTTTATCTTTTGAGAATGAACCGTTTTCTTTTTCCTTCCGGCTATAGCCTGATGACAGTATGTGGTAACCAAGTAACTGGCTACAAGTTCAGTGTGTATGTAACCGAGTAATCGTGATCAGCATGATTGGTAGTTGTTTCACTTTCAACTGTTAGCTGCATTTTTGTGTTTGCTCAACAGCCCATGCGAAATGGCACTTTTTGCAACTAGTGAAATTGCCGTGTTTTTATACATCAGTTCAATACAACAGTTGTTTCAATTGATAGAAAATCTCGGATATAATTACGCTCGATATGATTCAGAGAAAGCCTTTCTGAAGGTCTTTATTATTTGCAATATTTATACAACAGTAGCGATAATGTCTGACATCGAGACTATTAATTAGTGCACAAACACTCATCTGTAGAGATTTGAACTATCGAAATGTTTATTCTTGAGGAACGTTCTTAGAAAAGCAGTGCCAATGAAGATTAAAGAATGTAAACTTTCGAATAAAATGTGAAACGACCTTGTGAAGTAAAAAACACTCCAGTTACCAGGTTTTGCAATTGTTATAAGGTACATTTGAATTTTTATATGCGAAATGATATGTTAGAGTTCTGGTTGAGTACCAATAAATTGCAAAAGACATGATTACAAGCTACGAGTAATTGCAGTTAACAAAGTTTTAAATCATTAAAAATCTAAATGTCAAGTCAACACTTTGCGGATAATTTAAATCTCGGAAACCGAATCCTCCATGTTATTAACCTAAATGTTTCGAGAGAAGATACAGTTTTCATCATTATGATGAAATTCAGGTAATTGCTGGTTATTAATGATATCAAAATGTAATCAATCATAAATACATTTTTACAGATTATTATCTAGTGTTGTAAATATTAATAAACCTATATGCAATAATGCAGTTTAAATATAAATAAAATATATCACGACTTTTTGCCACAATTTTTTGTCACAAATTTTGGTAATATTAATATATATTTAGGACATTTATGAAAAAATCTAATGTATAAAAATTCATATACTGTGATTTTATTTTAATATAAAACATGGGATTTATCATATCCATGGTTGTCTTCTATGTCTCATTTAAAATGAAACATAGGGAACGAATTTGACATTTGCTTTTTGCACTTGGTGTAGGCCTGACAGAAAATTTTATTTGTTTTATTTTAAATGAGAGAAGCAAAAAAATATTACTGTTAATCAAATAATTGGCTATAACAAAGTTATTTATTTAATAGTTGGTAATTTAGCAAATCAAATAGGAAAATAATAATGAATTTTATATTAATAGTCTATAATATATAGAAGTCAGCCAGTACGGTTGTGTGGTCGTGGCGTGTCTTGTCTGATCGTGTAGATAAGCAACATAGCCCGCCCTGTCCAATTGGATGGGTTACCGCACAACGGCTCGGTGTGTGCTGACCTTGCAGAGACTGTAGGCTGACAACCTGCATCACTAAAATGCAAGTAAAACTGTCATGAAACAAGTACCTCAGGTACTTGAGGCCCTATTCCTCAGAGGAATGTTGTGCCATAGAGAGAGATAATATATAGAATCAATTGAATTTTTATTGAATCATTTTTGTTCGTACTCATGTCATCGCCAATATTTTTTTGTAAAGATTTTCTAACGAAAAAATAGCGAAAAAATAATTAAAGAATATTATTTATTACGTGGTGATTGTGTCGATCATATACCAAATTTTTATAGTTCATTTAAATATGTACAACGTAATATTCTATTAAAATATATGTTTACATGTAACCGTTTATCTTGGCAATATATCGCTTGTTGAACATGTGACTTCCTACTTGTTTAATTCCAATAGTGCATAGTTCACCTACAGAGCTGTTCATCTTTCACCAAATCCACGTCAATGCACAATCACCGTTTCACTTTCATCTCGATCTACTCACTTTAGAGTGGTCACGGATGGCTTGCAGCGAAGCCGCCGTGGATCTCGTGGACTGACGCTCCGTGGACGACGCAACCTCTTCGGCTCGTGGCCTTGACTCCTGCAACAATAGCAAGTTCAGTGTTGAGGATTTGCTGTTCTCACAATAGGAATTATGCAGATTGAGGTTAAGATGTTGCTGATCGCGTAACAGAAGCGAAAAAGGTGTTAATTTGAAGCTATTGTTTTTTCATTGTTAGAGGTGCTATTTGTTTTACTACTGCAAACAAATAAAAATTATCCAAATTTCCAAACACGTTTTGTTTCAACTGATAATATTTATAAAAGAAGGTTTTGGAGTTGCAGTCATTTAATAAATTCCATTAATGCGCCAACGTTTCGACTGTAAATAAGTCTTCATCAGGTTTTAATACTATTTATCACCCTGATAAAGATTGATTTACAGTCGAAACGTTGGTGTATTAATGGAATTTATTAAATGACTGCAACTGCAAAAAAGACCTTCTTTTATTAACATCCAGTCGATAAAACCAATCCTACATTGAAAATATTTATGCTTAATAAAATATATATCGTAAGATAATAATATTAAGTTGTGAGAATCAGTAAATAAACGCATTTTCATTAGTTAATTTATGTTTTAATTTCGTCATATATTTATTGAAAAGCATAAAATATTTGTCTATAGTTACCTCAAGCGATATATATTTATGTAAAGCAAATTGGCACACCTAATAATGCGTAATAAACTGTGTTATATTTAATTAGTGCTTACTTTTTGTTTGAGTTTGGCCTGGAGTAGTGCTTTGAACGGCTCAGGGTAATTATCCGATTCATCAATTTCCTCTTCAGAGCTGGTGAGTTCAGAATGGTCCTTTGTAGTTCCTCTCTTTGTATTCCTAGATCTTTTGGGAAGTTGAGTAGTTCCTTCTTCCAAGCTCTTAACACTTTTAGATACATTACTCTCTTCAGAACCAATCAACTCATCTTCCATTTTGTTGAATCTTGAGTTGCCTCGAGTTAATGGCCGAGTAGTTGTCTTGATTTCTTGTTTTTGAGTAGTGGGTTTTACAGTTGTTGTGGTAGTGGAAGATGAAGAAGGTCTTCGTTGAGGAGAACGTCTAGGTGCAAGGTTTTGAAGACGAGTTTCAGAAACTGATGGTTCTACTCTCTTCGCAGGTGTTCTAGATGGTTTTCTGGATGACTGTGTGGTGGTTTCTTGAGCATGTCTAGATCTGCTTCTTACAGGTGCTGCAGTACTTGTTTCTTTTCTAGAATTTCTAGCGGTGTCTCTGGATCTAACTGGGGGTTGTGCTGTAGTTGAAGGAACATTAGGTCGTCGTCTGCTGTGTGGTTCAGAATCTAATTTATTGTTTTTGACTTCCCTGATTGGTGGTCTGGAAGGTATACGTCTACTTCCAACTCTAGATTTTGGAGTAGATGCTTCGGGAGTTGGTTTTGGAGTTGTTTGAACTGTAGTAGATTCTGCAGCAGGTTTAGGAGTTGTTAAAGGTGTTGTAGATTCGGGAACAATTTTAGATAATTCTGGAATATTATCTACAGCAGTTGATTTTTCAGTTTTTGTGTCGCTTTCGAACAAAGGGAGAACTTCTAGTTTAGTTTCGTCAAATTGAGGTTGTCTAGTTCGAGAATTTCTTCTTGGATTTTGTGTAGAAGAAGGTTCAGCTTGAAAACTTCTTCCTCTATTGACTGGAGCTCTTCTAAGTTTGTTGATTTCTTTATTGTCATGTATAGCTTGATTTTCAGCAGCTACAACTGTTTCTCTTCTTCTGCTACTTGCTGCTGCAATTCTTACTGGTCTGCTAGTATCTACATATTCTACTTCAGCACTAGAATCCATTCTTCGTCCAACCCGTTGATGTTCTAAGATTTTTCTTCCGGTTCTAGATCTAGTAGGATGTTCTACTTCTGAAGAAAAGACGGACGGACCGCGTCGGCCAATTTCTGAAGCAACAGGCTCACTTGGTCTTCTTCGAAAGTTGCTTCTGGTTCTTTGAGTGGTTGTGGATTCTTGTACCGGTTCTGATTTTCTTGTAGGACGAGTTCTTTGCACAGAGCGAGGGGTAGAAGGTTCTTCTATCCTTGCATTAGCTCTAGATTTGAGTTGAGCACGAGGTAAAGTCTTTCTAGGTTCTTCTCTAGAAAGTTCTGAAACTGGTGCTGGCTCTATTCGGGGACTATTTTGTTGTATAGTTTGTTCACTTGTTTCTGGTGTAAATAATTTAACATTTGAAGGGATGTCACTACTATTATCTTCTTGTAAGATTGTAGTGAGCTCCGAAACTTTTTGTTCTTCAGTGCTTACATCGGGAATCTTTGTAGTAGTGCTGCTAACAACTTGTTCTGTGGAAATCTCCTTCGCGGGTAATTGTTCAGGTCTGGGTCTTAGTAGAGGCCTCTTTTCTCTGGGAATGTCATCCACCACTTCCTCCACCTCGTACGAAGAGGAGGACTTGGGTCTGACTGGAGTAGCGGTTTCCTTGACATTTGGACGAGTTTCTAAGTTACGTTCGTAGTCTAGGCGACGACGAGCTGCAGGTTTGGCTTTCCGGGGCTGTACGTCCGCGACGTCGGCGATTTCCGAGAACTCTGGGCTCGAGGTGAATTTTGCTCTACCTCGGTTTGTGATAGCACGTTGCGTTGGGGCTTCAGCACTCGTGGACTCGACCCTCTGAAAAGAAAAAAATCACTTACAATAAGAACAATGCAATTCACAAATATTTTAAAAATATAGATTTTTTTTCAAGCGGCTTCCACATGATTATGATATTAATTTGTATAAATCTTTTAACACACATGTGTCATCAGTAACTATGATTTTATTCTTTTTTTCACATTATTCAGGTAAAAAATTAGAGTAAACATATCAGCGTGCTCGAATTCCTGGATAACTAATTTGAGCCTATTGAAACTGAACCCCGAACAGTTAAACTGAAGGTGTCTAGTTTCAGTAGGCCAAGAATCAGAGCTAACACTTCAGCGTGCTCTAATTCTTGACCCACTGATTCCAAATCACATTCCAGAACAGTTAAACTGCTCTCGAATGTGATCCAGTTTCATTAGGTCAAGAATCAGAACAAACTCATCAAAGTGCTCTAATTCCCGACCCACTGATTCCAAATCACATACCAGAACAGTTAAACTGTTCCACAATGCGATCCAGTTTCAGCAAGCTAAGAATCAGAGCAAACTCATCAGCGTGCTCTAATTCCTGACCCACTGATTCCAAATCACATTTAAACTGCTTCAGAATGTGATCCAGTTTCAGAAGTCTAGGAATCAGAGCAAACTTAGCGTGCTCTAAATCCTGACCCATTGAACTAGATCACACTCCAGAGCATCCTTCTTTACTAGGACGCCCCGGAAGGTGATCTAGTTTAGACCACTAGGCGGGAGGAGCAGAGGCTCAAGGCCAGGCAGCCTCCCTGGATCCCCGCCGAAGCAGGAGTCAGTTGTCCTGTCGCAGGACCCTCCTTTTATACCCGGAGTCACGCATCGCGCATCCTTTACCAGAAATCCTGTTATTTGATTGGTTGACATTCAATCTTTAATTCTAAATACACTATTGCGAATTTTTAAACGAAAATTTGTACGCAAAATATTTTGAAGCTAGAATTTAAATGGTATTTTTTTAAAAATTTAGTAAAAGGCAAAACATGTTTATATTGTTTATCATAATAATTACAGTAATATAGTCAACCAATATTATTTAGATGCATTCGTCGAAAGATGAAATGGATTATTAATTTTTTATCTTGATCTTTTGTGTTTCATTTAAGTTTATATGACATATATAGCGGAACAAACAGTTGTAATATCCATAATCAAAACTTAATCGTTCCATTAGGAAAGTTTTTTGACACAAACGAAATTTAATTACGCTATGCGTGCGGTTACAAAAAGCGTTGTTAAGTAATTTAAGCTCGTGGTGACTTTCACACTGTGTTGAGAAAAATTGAACAACGCACGCAGGTTCCGGGCAACGCTGATCATTTCCGGCAGAAGAAACACACTAGAGAACGAAAAAATCTGATTAATCGTATCTTAAGCGATAGGAATTAGCTTACTGGTTTTCGAATTGACAGTAATGATTTCCTGCCATGTTTGACTAGTACAATAATTAATTTTTAAAAGATATTTTTTACAGAACATCTTAATGAGAGATAACAAATTATCTTAATTTTTCCTCTTCTAAAAAACCGTTTATACTTCTAATTTATTTTCAAAACTCTGTTAATTATAAATAAGTATATTTTTTTAAATAAATCTTATTGGAAATTTATTAATTAGTATTCAAAAAAATTCAAATATATTGCAAGAATAAATTATAAATTGCAATTATAATTTTCTAAAATATGATTGATGGTTTTGAAATTAATATTAATTGTGGAATATACTTAGAAAAGATACAATAACTAACTTAATATTTGTAATGACATAAATTGCTTTAATTTATCAGTTGTTAAACTATTATTACAATTTTAAAATCGTTAGTATTTCATTTAAAAATTCCTGCAATAATTGTAGTGTGTTTTTATAAGCAGATTTGCATTCAAAAGAAGTTTTGAAATTATCAATTAAAATAATTAATAATTTTAATATTTGACTTTCAAAAACACTTCTAATTATTTATTGTTTAATATTTGGTGTATTTTTCTCAAGAAAATATTTATTTACAATAATTTCTTTGTAACAAACTTTTAATTAATTTATTCCTTCAACAATGCTATCTTTTATTATCAAAATCTTTGTATAATAATACAAACATGTGTGAAAACTTGTGACTTGACAATTGTTGCTACATATTGCAATTTGGAGAAATTATAGTTTACTGGCAGCAATAATATTTTACTCACACAATTCTGTGGTTACGTTAGGTTAATGAACTTGAATATTTGGGATGGAATAAGATAAAATACTTTCTTTTTCAATTATTACTTCCTATTATGTTTTTATAATATATTAATAGGCTCTCAAGAATAAAATTCTAACCTGAAATTTGATTTGGCGTCACTCGAAATAATGAAAAATATCTATATCAATCAGAGATTGTAACCGCAAAATATATACTTTCTGTAAATAAATTACATTATGAATTCCTATTGAAGTGTAATACACTTAAAGGAAGAATTAAGAAATTGTATCAACTTCAAACGATAGAAATTCGACATTGTATGAACCAAAACGAATTGATTGCTTAATGTTTTTGACGAAAAGTTTTCTCTTTTTACGCCATTCATAAATTTTCAATCAGTAAAATTTCTCTTAATTTTTAATTAACATATTAATAGTGCATTAGGTGTTATCTTCAATATTGGAAATTTAAAATAGAAAACAAAAATATAAACATATTTTTTTTTCTAAATTTTTTAACATGATGAAATTTTAATTCCTTTTTCTAAGAAATATTAGTATTATTGACATATAAAGACTCTAGATTGTTTCAAGACATTAACCTGCGCATACGCTTTACACAAGGACAGATCATTCTTTGTCTTGAAATTTAGCCTGTTTTGTCTAGATCTAGAGGGCAATAATAATTGTCCATATAGTCGTAGCCATGATTTTCGTTTTTATTGAAATATGTAATTTGTTCGGGGGGGTTCAGTTACATAGCCAGGGGAGGAGCTGAAATCCGCCCATCTCCGAAATTGTAATGAATTTAGTATAAACGTATATAAATATCTGCAAGTTTATTAAAAATCAGATATTGTATTGAATCATGTAATTTTTTCGTGAAAACTTCCGTAAAAATCCGTGTTTTATTTATTCAGAACACGTTCTCTAAAAAAAAAGATACAGACTTGATAGAGGAAAATTATAGTATACCCTGTTTCTTTCATTTCCCACAATTTTGAATAATTTCTCAAGTAATTATTCAATTTTCTAAGTCTCTCGCAGTTTCTAAAAAAGTTGACCGTTTTATTACATTGTTATCCAAAGGGGGATTTCGCCCCCAAAACCCCCTCCCTGGTTACGCCTATGATTGTCCTAGAGAATTTACAGGATACGTGGTGGTTCCAGAGAAAATTTGATTTAATTAATATTTAATTACCAAACAGCAATTTTTCGTCCACTTAACAAAATTAAATAAAATATTATTGGGTGATTATTTGTAGATAACTTAAAAACTGGATGTCAGTCAGAAACTTTATTTAAATTTCAGCCTTTACTAATTTCGGCATCCCTTATGCCATCTTCAGGAGGTGAGGAGATAAATTGAGATGATCAAATTTTTTTTGAATTTTATACATTCATAATGTTTATTGAGGTTAAACCACCCCGACCTACTTTAAAACATTTTAAAACCACTATTGCCAACCGGGTCAAACCTATTTCAAAATTGTTTTGGTGTGACGTCAATTTTTGTGTTCATTCGAGAAAATAATGAGTTTTAAAACGACCCAGCGAATCGCCTGAACAGATTTATCAAAAAATGAAACACCCAGCATTGAGCAACAATTTGTGTTGATATATTTATGAAAATATCATGTATTCGAACAAAGACATGTGAATGTTTGTTTGGTCAGCTAATGGAGGTGGTATTTACGCGATCCGTTTTTTATCAGTGATAAGCGATTGGATATCCTTGTACCAGAAGGTAAGGAAAGAATGGAACGGTCACCGTTATGGGTTATTCCATCGTGAGAGCGGCCACGTTATACAAAACTCAATGACTAACAATAAAATAAACACATAGTTCCGGCCACAAACACTTGGTCTGTAGATTCGCAACGATAGATTCAATTTGGCACAAATACAACTTTGATTGATTATGTTATATAATACCTTTCACCGTCATTAATTTTGGACGCCCTATTTATTCTTGGTATAGTTCATACATAATTCTTCTAATTCTTCTAATATGTAATAGAAACATGCCATTTAAGTTTGACTAGTGTAGCTGATAAATCATGAGCAAAAATTAAACAAACTAAGGAAGATATCAGAAGGATAACAGTTAAGACTAATCTAAAATAAGAAATGTGAAGAGAAATGATAAGATTATAGAAACCAAAATGACGAAACTGGGAAATAAAAAACTTATGATATTTGGATAAATCAAATCTGAATAGAATAATTTGGAAAGTGGTAGAAAAGGGAGAAACAAAAACAGAGGTAAATAGAGAAAGATATAAGATTCAAATTAAGAAGAAAAAAGGCTTAAGGCTTACAATTAGTGATATGTGATTTTGAAAGAAAAAATATCAAATAAAAATTGTCGATACCAATATCGGAATGAAGGAAAAATATCGTTACTTTCAAGTATTGAAAGAAAAATAAAAAAAGATTGAGAAAAAAAATATATTCGTAAAACATAAAAACTTGATAATCTATTTTACAATTAAATTAAATGCTCGAACCTTCTTCATCCCAAGCACCAAGAAAAATCATTTCGGTTAGGCTTTTTCCCAGATGTACCTAATAAAAAAGTTAATTTTGTATTCAATAAATTTTAATCAGAAAGAAACATTTATATTTAATTTAATAATTTAAAACCCGATACTGTATTAAATGTACTGATATTAATAAAATATCGGAAGAAAGTAGATCAGAAAATCCCTACTTGTAATATGGTCAGAATCCAAAATTACATACCAACCAACATACAAACAATTTTAAATTTGAAATTAATCACAAAAGTTAATTGCAAATAGAACAGTGAATCATATTGAAAACTGTACAGTAGTTTAAGTCATGAAATACTAAACAAACAGTTTCATATTTACACTTAGTATTTGCTAAAGTCTGCTAACGCAAATTCCATGTCTTAAAAGGAAATCCTCAAATAGAAATTTTTATTTTGTCTTCTAAAACACGAAGTATATGTCTGAACTAATATTTCATTGTGTCCTCGGTGTTTACATAAGTGATCATTCAAATCAGGCCAAAACTCACGATGCATTAACTTGAGCAACTGGTGTTCTTGGTTACCGAGACGAGAGAAAGTAAACCTGTTTGCAGTGGTCACTGCAAAATGCACATATTGCTCGAAATTTCAATTTGGGCCATATATTCGGCCTCGTAACGTGTGGAAAGTGGAAATGTTTTATTATTTGCATTGTTTCAAGTTTTATTGGATGTAGCATGTAAATGTTTTGTTTAAAAGAAACTGAAGATTTCATTTCCTAATTGTTACAAAACAAAATTTCAGGGAAATACAAAAAATACTTTTGTCACTATTAGAAGTAGAATACAATTTCTAAGATAGTGACAAAAAATAATGTATTATTTCCTAGGCAATAAATGGTTCCAAAATGTTAGCTCTAGGCAGTGGGAAACTTTTTTTTTCAATCATTTTAAATCACCTTTATTAATCTTCAATAAAAAATATTACATTTTTTAACATTATAAAAAACTCAATAGTAAACGAGTAGATATGAAATTAAAAATATTTTCATGAAAATCAGCACATAGACACGGATAACGTTAGCTTATTTGATTAGCACCAGCAGTTTTGGTTTCGTTTTAGGTTTCGTTCAGTTTTTTTTTTTGTTTGTTTGTTAATAGTTTTGTCGTACGTTATTTAATTTTTCTTCTTTTTGAAGACATAATGATTATTTTATTGTCGTTATTGTAAGGCTGTTAATGTGTTAATACAAAGGTGTTAAGTGCAAGATGAGACAAGATCTCATTAATTTAGTTTGTAGATTTAAAACGAAGACTTATTGTAGAATTTAGAGAAAAAAATAACGTCATTGTAAGAGAATAGCATACATTAAAAAAAACTGTTAATAACAAATTCTTCCTGAAAAGACTACTTATTTGATTGTGAATATTTGTGATATTTATGAGGTGGTGATAGATAACTTTTACTTTACTTCTTTAGTAAAGATAATTTAATAATTGTATAATACTTTAAAAGGTAAGAAAATACTAGATTTCTGTGTTTAATTAAAATTTAACTAAATTTGAACCACATAAGTTTCTGTTTTGGTTACATTTTCGGCCGACACTAGAAGAGGAGCCGAATATTCGGTTACGATTTCCGCCGGACACTAATTTTAGGTAAATACTTGTTCTTTGAATTTGTCTATCAATGTACAATCTTCTCCAGTCTCCAGGAGCTTTAAGTAATAATCAACAATAATCTTACTTTTTCTTCTTTATCTGCAGAGTATATAAATATAAAGTAAATGTAACATTCAAGGTACGGATATCAAATGACCTTTGAAGTTATTTAGTGTGCGATTGGATATGCGTCTTATATCTTATAACTGTAACAGTAACAATATCCTCTGGATTGCATTGCACAAACTAATTGTCATATACACGCAAGAATTCTAACAAAAACTCTAGTTATTTTAATTATAGATATGTTAATAAATAAACCGGAATGCGGTATAGGAAATTTTTAAATAAATATTTACATGCAAGAAATATGTTTTCACTTACTTTATATCTAAATATGTAATTAATTTATTACCACTTTATTAATTATTGCTTAATATGCCATAATATATTTAATTTAATATAAATTATGGAAATCAATTTTTCTTTTCATGTTTGATTCTTTTCATATTTCGAATGGATTTAGGTTGCTATCGAGTTTCATTTTAACAGTATTTAGCATGATAGTTGGTAACCATGAAAATACTACTTATTGCGTGCTATTAACAATAGTTTTATTTTTCAGGTAAAATATATTTTGATAGTGTTCTACGAAGAAACAACTGAAAAACTTTAAAAACATCAAATGGTGAGTTTTTTAACACGATAATTATATTTCATAATTAAATATTATGTACTGTTTAAAAAAAGTACTATAACCTGTTAACATAAATTTATGACGACATTATTACAAATGTATAGTTTTTCTTTAACTATAATTAAAAATATGTTTCACAAAAAAAAAACTATTACTTGTTTTACAAGTAAAAGTAAGTAAGTAATATCCATTTAAGTTATTAATTACATGTTGTAAATATTAATATCCTACTAGTCGGGTGTATAATTTTCTTTTTAATTATCGGAATTTGACGTAAGAGGTTATGTTACTAATTTCACTGTTAATAAAATGGAGTACGCTTCGTGGTGATGGTGTTCTGCTCTATATTCCAATCTGGAGAATCAAAATTCTCCGCTTCCGTGAAAGCAGGAACCGATTATTTATCACATTTTTGTCAAGAAAATATTCTGAGAGTGTAACGAAGATGATAATGTTTACATATTTTATTGCACTTTAATTCAGGAAATTCTAATAGATAATAACATACCTCGCATGAACATTAATAATATAATAGTATAGTTCCTGTGGGTTACTAATAATTTTGTATCATGATAAGAAATGTAATTTACATAAAATTTATTTTTTCTATAGTATTTTTCTATATATAAATTGTACTTTATAGAAAATAGATAGCACCATTCAAATATAATGAAATATTAATATCTATTGCTGTACAACTAATGGCCAGAGTGCTTTTCACACAAATTTTTTTAAAATATTTCACTTCTTAAGTTAAAATTGGGTTTATACACATGAGTAGTACACAAACATTATCTGTTATGATTCGCATTTCCAATAAAAAATATAAATCTTTCTACATCTCCATTTTCAATCACAGTTAAACATAAAAAGTTACAATATTTAGCTTTTTTAGTTCAAATTTTGGGTTTTGAAAATAGTGCATATTGATCTTGAGATTTTTGCTCGATTTGGTGAAAAAAAATCGGATTCGTCAAAAATCGAGAAAAATGTAAGAAATCTTAGATTTTTCGATTGGAATAAAAATCTGAAAAAGGGCATACTTATTATGAAATTTCGCCTCTTTTTAACTGTTGAAGATGTTTCTCAAAAAGAAAAAATATTTAAAAAGTTTTATGTGGTTTTTTTCGTTTCATATAATAAAATTGGGGTATGACATTAAATATTGAATTTGTGACACCTATTATAAGTGTGGAAATTTCATAACTTTATACACTATTAATTTCAATAAGGAAGCCATTTCAAAAATTTATTTATATGAGAAGAATTTCATATGGCATTTGGTATCCGTCATTAATTTAATGCTAATTTAAATGTCAAGAAAGACCAGCACCAAATTAAACTTATATAACATATAAAGTAGTCCTTGATACATATACCTCGTCCGTGTTTTGTTTACGTCCAAGGCAACGCAGATCCTTAAATACCAAATTCCACCCCGCCCAAAAAGTCAACAAACTTAAAAACTTTCTTCATTTTCTCAACTTGTCTCATTTGTCAGAGCATCAACCTATAGCGTGTCACCATCTCGTGGCTTAAATTTCCAAATAATTAATACTTATGAATAAATTTTAGACTACGGTACAATTTCTAAAACCACAAATATGAATTAATATATATGCAATGTTTAACAGATGAATGGATCTAGTAAGGACGTCTAGGAACATTTGTTTTTACAAAAAAAAAACATTGAACTGTCAGATTTAAAATATAAATTTTATTTGCCTATTGTATAAATTAGAATTCATTGTAAAAACTAGATCTTATTTCATGAGTAGTAGCTGAATTATTAGCGCACTCCAATTCAAAATTAAATATCAAAATTAAGTACCTCTTGTCTCCAAATTGTCCAAATATTTTTTTTTAATTTGACATTAAATATCTAGATTTGGAGGTTCTCTATATTTTACACTCTAAACCTATCAGTAAATTATTGTTATTTGTTGACAAAAATACAATTAAAATGCAAATAAAATTGATATAAAACAATTATTTATTGTACTTGAGATTCTGCTATATTTAAAATTGATATTCATAAAATGTAGCAGTAACATAATTAATTATTTTCGAAGTATTTATTTTTAGGAAATTAGCATATAGAACTGACACACCCATTAGTAGGTAATAAATCTTGTTAAAAAGGTTGGATTTGTGACCCATTTGTTCATTGCTATCTTTAAGTTGTGTAAAAAATATGAACATATTTTTGTTGTAGTTGATGTGAATATAATTCTTCAACTGAAATTTTATCATTTTTTGTTATCATTACGAATATCTATGTCTAAGTAAATTGCCACACCTAGAAAATAAACCGTGAGGATTTATTTATTTGTTTTGTTTCCTTTCTCAGCCCTTTGATTAGCATATAACATTAAAAGAAGGCGCGCAGCTAAATGTTAAATGTTTCATAATATAATAATAGTATAATCGCAATAAATACATCAAGAAGTGTGTGTAAAAGCGCGAGCACTATATTAATAATCCTTTTGACATTTTGATCTTAAGAACAATCAATCTTATATCGTTCAATCGGTCAGTATCAGTAACAAGAACTGTTAAAGTGTAATAATAGCCTGTTATTGTTTAGCGTGTTATTATCACTGTGTCTTTCACGATACTCAAGGTTGGTGAGAAATACTTTCTAAGATATACCGTTTATACATTTATAAAAATATGTTTATTTTTCTCCTACATCATTAAAGAAGAATATTCACAAAGTTTTAAAAAATGGTGTTATGGTACAAAATCATTTCCTGTTTAACTCATGGGTCAATAAAAGAATTAATATTCACATTTCCAATTAAAAACAGTATTTAATTATGTATTACCTTCCTGAATTTTTTTCTCTCAAAATTGTACTTCATTTTTCACCTAATCCTTCCAATGAACGTATATGCAGCGGCAATATTTCTTTATGTAACTTTGCCCGTAGAATTGGTTACATCGTTAAAATTATATCTGTACATCTCTACACCCCAAAAACACAATTTTTGAGGTGCAATTTTGATAGAAAAAATCTCAGGAACGAAAAAAGATAATTAAATTCTATTTGTTAATATGAAATCATCGCTACGATATCTGTCAATATAGATTATTTTCAATATTGCTTTATTTTTGGAAAATTTAGGGTGTATAAATACAATTTTAAGTTAAAAATCTAAAAATTTTATTTTGTAACGTTCGTTCTTGGTTTTTATATAGATACCTATTAAAATTATAAAACATTGTCCTGTGTCAAAGTATGCACGGTTTATGTACGAAAGTATCTTCCTCTTTTCCCAATGAGATTGTATTTGTTGATTGCCACTCACATGTTTTTCACCACTGCACCTGCTTCGTTTCTAATTTTGAAACATCGGATAGAGAAACAAGGATCTGATGTCCTTGAAATGATTTCAATATTCAAACCAGAGATTGACATGCGATTTAAACTGGCAAAAATAAGTTGTAATTTCATGTAAGTGTTTAATTACTCATTTATTGTGCAATTTCGTTTTGTAATTAGCGTTTCAGAACGGAAACTTTATGATAAATTTGTTTTTGGTTTGTTTTTACCTCAACTATGACGAGAAATTGAAGATTTGTAAATGTTTTTCAAAGATTTCAATGATCGAGCAAGGCAGAAACCCATAAATGTTGGAGACTACAACGCTCGAATTGCACACAAACCCACTATTTTCCCACACATACCATCTTTCTTATTGGTTAGTAAATATTTATTTCTGGGGGTGTCCTGTATAAAATCGTGACTGATATATTAAATTTGTTATACCTACTTATATTGTTGCAAATAATCATTAGAAAATTAAATTTATAACGTTCAAATATAAACTGTTAAACAAATGTAAACATGATATTAATTTGATATTGTCACAAACAAACAATAACTACAAGTGTAAATAAAACAATTATGCATTTCTAAGTTTTAGAAAGTAATATTAAAAACGTACGCAAATACTTGGCGTATTTTTCACATAATTCATTGCACATCATACTTAATATTGTCATGATTCACATTTGCTTCAAATGATACATTGATTGATACATGCTTTCTCTTCTGTTTTTGCAAAAACTAAGGAACTATGTTAAAGTGTGCTATGAAACATAACAATAATTTAGCTCAGTGACAGGTGTAATATAGAACGGAAGTCTAGGATCAATACAAATAGAAGAGATAATAAATAAGAGGAAATCCTGTATCAGGTTTAATTCACTTGTTTTATTAATTTTAATTAGCTCAGTGGCACGAGCGATCTTGGAAGCTTTGACACGCAGCATCCGTCGTTTAATCTTCATTTGTTTTCATTTGACAGCTAAAAAATTGGACAGGCATGAAAGTTTAGATAAGTTATTGTTGTTGACATATATTTAATTTTCTCTAAGGCAGTTTTTAAAATTTCCTGCTTTAGTTTAGTTTAATATATTCTATTTTCTATTGTTCTTGACAATCCATAAGTTATTTCTTCAAATAAAGATAAATGTCAACATTGATAGATAAATTACGAGTTAGACATTTTGACAATTATTTATTGCCTTGTATTAACTTTCATATTTTTGTGAATACATTTTCATACACTTTAAGACATTAGTTTCAAATTTCAAACATCTGAAGCTTCTATTAGACTTATAAAATTGAATAATATTCATTTTTTTATTATTTAAATGTCAATGTTTATTGAAAGAATTCATGAAACATTGAACATTTTTTATATTTAGTATAGTACACAATGGTTACCGACGAAAAGTTAAATAAAACAATGTTCGAAATTCGAATTTTTGTTTCTAAACATTTTCATTTTTTTGGAAATGCATGATATAAAGAAATTTTGAGCTTTAGATTATATACTGACAAAATTCATTTTTTTGTTTAATATTCACTTATAATCCCGCAAGAGCATTTATTCTTTCCGGAATTTTTTTTTTTGTGCAGTCCAAAAATATAATATGCACAAGTGGAACACGAGTGCAAATTACGGTATTGGAATGCACAATAAAAAAATTTCAGAATATAAAATCAAAACTCGAGGGTAAATTCGGTAAGAAAATCTTAACGACATGAAGACAGAAAGTAAAATTAATTTAGGTTTTTTGTTTTGCTTAAAATGTTCAAGTTATGATAGAATAATAATAAGAATTAATTATTATTTCTAAAACATCTGTCTTTGATACAATGACAGCTCAACATAATTTTTTAAAATGTCAAAGTGCCTTTTTGACAGGAAAAAATTTTCACCTATTAATTTTACTTATGTAGATAAGGCAACTAACGAAAAATTTCCAAGATATTTTTATATTACCTTGGTAACCATTATAATGTTTCTATTGGTGTTAATTAGTGTCGTACGATTTTCGTGATTACAAGTTGCACCACATTTAAGAAATAAAAGCTTTACTTCAATTAATTGATACGTAAGTGGGAATCGAAGTCTAGGTTATCAGGTACAATACCGTACCAGTACGGGTGTCTTAAAGAAAGTAGAAATGGATAAGTTTTCTCTGTTGTTGGACAGCGACGTAAAAACTCCAAGTCGTGAAGCTGAGACGCTTGGTCGGAGGTCAATGTCGCGATGTGAAATCGCAGAGGCACGATTCATATCGGAGGAAGGCGGAGATGTTTACCTAGTGTAATAATCAATCATTGTTTACCTGTTCATAATGCCAGGAAGGAAAAGAAATTATTTATTTATCTTTTAAATGTGTGGTTAGTTTATTAATAGATTATTAAAAATTAACCACAAAATTATATTTATTTCGTTATTGATTTATTTTGTCAATCAAATATATTAATATTTCTTGTAGTTTATAATAATTTCCTAGTTTATAAATATAGGAATAATTTATTTACCTTCATATCGGAGGAAGGCGAAGGTGTTTACCTAGTGTAATAATCAATCATTGTTTACCTCTTTATAATGCCAGGAAGGAACAGAAATAATTTATTTATCTTTTAAATGTGTGGTCAATTTACTAATAGAGTATTAAAAATTAACCACAAAATTATATTTGTTTCGTTACCGATTTATTTTGTCAATCAAATATATTATTATTTCTTGTAGTTTATAATAATTTACTAGTTTATAAATGTAGGAATAATTTATTTATCTTTTATATGTGTGGTTATTTTACTAATAGAGTATTAAAAAGTAACCACAAAATTATATTTATTTCGTTATTGATTTATTTTGTCAATCAAATTTATTAATATTTCTTGTATTTTACAATAATTTCCTAGTTTATACATTTTGCAACCACAAACCACAGCTAGCTATATTTACCAACAATATATATAAATTTTTGCTCAATACTTATTACTATATTTATTATTTATATTTATATTTATAATTATTATATATTACATATAATTGGATTAAAGTATACAAAAGAAACAACAAACATATATAGACACTCGCATAAATAATCGTATATAATTTTATTTCTAGTATATTTATAAATAGAAGACGAATTAAGTCGTTTTTACTTCATTGTATAATCTGTATTTTTTGTCCTATTTTTTGCGAAAGGTCGTTTCAAAATTAGTAATAGATTAACAGGAAAATAAACTTCTTTTTAAGAAGAAAACGTCACTAATTAAGAGCTACCTGTTGAAAAAGTTAATCTTTATTTCCGTAAAATAAAAGAAACTGATTCATAAATTAATAGATTTCTATTTAGAATAAATTTTCTAGTAATAAATAAATTTACGTATTACTCATTTCTTGGTACATATGTAGTTGTATTTTTTTAATTTAAACCAAAAGAAATGAATTTCATGACACATTCAAATATTTTTATAAACTTTGTGTTTGTGATTAATGTTATATTTTCTGCAAGGACTTTTAATCTAACTAATTCAAGTATTAATTAATAACATAAGGTCTAGTCGTCATGGTAACTGCATTTATAATCAATAAAATTCTAATTTTTAATAATTGCGAATTGCAAATTCCCAACCGATGTTTATGATTGAGTTAACCCAGTTTTGTTTTTACAAGTAAAGTAAAAGTGACCAATTTATATAATCCAGGCGTTGAACAAGAGTGAATGGTTTTGTAGTGATAAATCACCGCAAAGTGACTGCAGATGATACAAGATAAAGTTACCGAGAATAATAGTTATTATTACAATAATAAAGTGTCATAAAAATGGCATATTAAAAAGTGACACGGTTGTTAATTTTGCAGGTGTTTAAAGAAGTTTTATGAAATTAGAATGTTTCAAACGTTCATATGCTTATTTATTTAAATTTATTGTAAGTATAATTAATGGCTATGATACTAAAAACCCTATGAATAAAATTCTTTAGCAACTATTTCCCACATAAAAGTGTCCCCTTGTGGTACACTTTCTAGGCCACCTAGGATGTTTAAGAGATGGCGCTTAAATACTTTCAACTTTATAAGTAAAAAATTACCGTTTAGGGCATTTCTATAAAATGAATGACTTTTACGAACAAAAAAGAAAAAGAATGCTTAAATATTAATACCTTTTATATTACGCCAAAAACAATCATATTCTTAGCCTGCATATATTTTTTAATAACAAATAACTTTTAGAATACAGTCCATTTCAGTATTTCAAAGGATTATCACAAATAATAACACCTTTTCTTTTTATTACTAAAAATACAATATCTTAATCTTAGCCTGCATATATTTTTTAACAACAAATAACTTTTAGAATATAGTCCATTTCAGTGTTTCAAAGGATTATCTCAAAGAATACTCATGTTCAAATCCAACCGATATCAAAAACTCTAAAATAATTTTGTAGTACATTCTCTACATAAGCTATAACTGGTGATAAAAGATATAACAAAATCGCGATATTAACGCTCACTTTTACATCAAAATCTTTTGTAAAATGAACGTTAAAATCGCGATTTTATTATAAAAGCGAACTAGCTCACTTTTATAATAATATCGTGATTTTAACTTTCAATTTTACATAAGATTATGATATAAAAGTGGGCGTTAAAATCGCTATTTTTTTATAAAAGTGAGTTCGTAATACGAGCCAAAGTGTTTATTGAAATTTGCACATCCTATATAGTCATATATGATAATTTTGGTTCGTTATTTGTACAATTGTTGTTATTATTGTTATTAAGAAAAAGAGAACATATGTATTGTCCTTCATTATAAAATAATAATATTAAGAAGAAGAGTTTAATAAAGCAATTTTTATGTTCTCACGATTATCGTATGTCATTACTAATAAATAACCATAATGCATTTCTAACAACTGCCTACAAAAAGCAGGAAACGTTGTATAGAATTCCTGCATTACTATTTCACTATTCTAATTACCCTCCTGCATATTGTATCTCTGATCAGACAATCCAGCCGGCTGCGCATAATCAAAAACAAAAAATCCTGTATCTAGGCTGCTCGGTTTCCTGCAAGCGTGTTCGCAGGAGTTGCGCATTCTCCTGCGCCCCAGGCTGGCGACTGTTAGGTAATTACTAGGACTAGTTTAGCTCTAGTTTCGATCAATGAACGGTTTCACAATCTATGAAATGTAATAGCTCCCCGAGATTTTTAAATCATATATTACTGCCGAACAGATAATAACTACAATTGTTGCAATAATATTTATTAATGAAAAATCTTTCAAAATTCACAACAATAATAAAAATAAAATATCCGTTTTAGTTTTGTAAAATTTTTGAGATGATACTTTAAATATTACCTCGCTCTATACTTTTATTTTTATAGTGTGGCTTCTGAAAAGCTAAGCTAGGTTTAAATCTAGCCCTTAAAATAATGGCACTAATGTGCTATAAATATTTTACATTTATTACATTTTGTAAATACATCAAAAACATATATATTTTCTTCAAATAATCTTAATTAAATCAATTGCAAGAAAAATATATTAAAACATTTTTTCGTTTAAAAGAACTTACAATTGTTTGAAGAATTGAAGCCAAAATATAAACCAGTTTTCACAGTATAAAATAGGTAATTATTTTTGATTGCAGATTGCGAAATAGTACTTTTATATTCAAGAATGCAAAAGCATATCGCCATCAAGTATCAAACAACATTTTTTCAAAAAGTATGTCCCAAAATTAGTAAAAATGCAACGAGGAAATTTTGATGTTCATTAAATCAGATATTATTTGACAGATGACAGCTGATTGATAGCAAAAATTAAACAATTGTTTTAAATTACATCAATTTTCAAGTAGAACATTTCAATAATTCTTTGTTCAATACTATTAAAATGATATCAAAAAGCGGCGAATACAATAAAGTGATGGATTTAATTATAATCTGACCGTTTATTTTATCAAAAAAATTGCTAGATGCAAAAGACTTTTGCCTCCTATAGACAACAAACAATAATTTGTGTATTGATGACAATTTTCGAGAAACATATTTTAAAATTTATGATTCTGTTAAGTCTAATTTAAATCATATTCGTCAATTATTTTCCATAACAAAAACTGTCCTTGTATCAGACTCTCTCTACCAGTTTGTTATTATCATTTGTTGTAATATGTCATTATTAGAAAAATTTGTAACAAAAATTTAAAAAAAAGTGGGTAATTCTGAAAATAGTTGGGTTTTGGGTGCCATTAGTGTCTGTTCTGCTTGATCATTGCAATCTCCAGTAATTTATAAATTAATCATTAATTTACTATTTATGAATTTATTTCACGGTTTTACAATTTGTGTAAAAAGTAATTTACGTTTTATCGTGTTGTCCGTGAACTATAATCTATCTCAATTAATCTTCCAATAAAAGAAAAAGAACTGATACTAAATGTTCTATATTTTAAGATAACAATCAAATTTCAGTCATTACATCATCGAGTGGTATAAATCCTACTGAACAACATATAAATTTATTCAAATAATTATTAATTATAGTAATGCAAGTGAAAGTAAAATAACCAAGAATTTTTCAGTTGTGTCCCGTTCACTTCGTGTTGGTTATAATTCATGTTTACTTGTTGCTAACGGTAAAGTAATTTTCCGGTACCGGAACAAGATTAGCAACAATTAAACATATTAACAAATAGAAGTCTTAGCGCTTACGAAAAATATTTTGACATTAATACATTAACATTTTACAAATGTTTTTTTATTTGTTCTACATTTGAGGTTACAAAACAGTTGAAAAACTCTATTGTGACATATCCGTGCATCGGGGTTTGATAAGTTTTGGCGCAAGGCTACGGAATGCTTAAGTAGGAATGGATGTTTTGTGATTGATGCGAAAGTAATTTAGAGATTCTGGTAGTGAAAGCGAGATTTGATTTGGTTCGTGACCTTTGGGAGGCACCATACATTTCGGATGTGATCAAAGAATTCCCTGAGAGAAAATTTTGCGTGCCATGGTACCATATACAAGTTTTAATTGCCATACATGCCATGAATCTTTTTTACTTATTACGTATTTACAGACAAAAAGTTATCTCAGAAATATTTTAATTATTTTCTTATTTTTTCTGTTTTTAATTTAAGCTTATAAAATCTAAAATGATATTTATATTTACCCATTTTGCTGATCTATTTATTTGTTCTCGTTTATTTAATTCTTCTTTTGTTTATTGTCGCATACTCCTAAGAATTGCTCTATTTATTTAGTTCAGGATTGGTCAATTTCTCCTTAAATTGCTCTATTTATGAGTCCCAGAATTTTTCCAATTTATTAAATTCCTCACCCCGAGAATTTGCTCTTATTATTTGTTCTAATTCCTTATAAATACTCTACTTTGCTCTAAAATACTCTAATTGAATGTTCCAAATGTTTACTCTAGTTATTTGTTCTAGACCCAGGTCCTTATTCATTACTCTCCTTATTTGTTCCAGAATGCTCCATTCTTTATGTCCTAGTTCCAGGTAACTGCTCTAAGTACTTGCTCTATATACATTTTTTTATCGGCCTGAGGTTTTTTTATTTTTATTCACTTTTTATTTCTTAATCTGAAACTTTACCTCTAGAGCTCTAGAAAACTTTACTGAAAGTTCAATGTAAATATTTTTACAAAAATTTGTTTAAACATGTTTTTTGACCCAAGGAATTTATTTTTGGGATTCTTTAACCTATTTCTAGGTGTGGAATGCATATTAATTTATAATATAATATTTGTGTTCATGTTTTTCGAGCTGATAACATTTTATTTCATTCTATCTCACATCTATTGCACAGATGAAGGACTCTGTCAATACTAATCAGTCTTAGATTATTAAAAATGTATGTTTACTTATTTAAATAAATAATATTTACAGCACTACCATCTGTTTTTAACTATCAATGCTTTCCTAACCAACTTTTACCTTCATGTTAATTAGAATATTAACATAAATGTTCCTTAATGACAGTCTATACTGTGTTGACATTGTTCGCTATTTCCAATGCGTTTTGGATGTTCTTTTATCAAAGCTACGCATGCTAGATTGCGTTAATTTACGTTAATTTCACGCGAGAATGTATGTATGTAGGTAACAAGAAAAGGGACATTGGAAAAACACTACAGTACAGTTAACAAAAAGCTTATAATTATTTATAAAGGAAAGTTGATATATACATATATTAATTGTTTACTACAAAGATATGTATTGAAAGTAAATTAATGTTAATTTGAAAATATACATTTTTAATAATTGAAGCGAAACTTTAAATTTCTGTTATTACATTTTGACCAAGTATGTCAATAATACATTAGTATTATTGAAAACTGTAAATGTTATATTATTATTGAAATACTCATAATGTACTATTATTTTATCATAGGTATTATTATCAATTTATGTAGGTTATGGATTATATTCGCTCAATTTAACATATAAGTAACCGATTTTTTCTAAAAAATAGAATTTATAGCTTCATTAAATTAATTCATTATTTTTTTTTAATAAAGTAATTGTATAATGTACACCTCATACGAGTATAAAATGGACATTCCATGCGAGGTGTACATTATACTTTTACTACAACTACGATATTATTTCGTAATTCATTTATATTTTAACAATAAAGATGTCTTCATTTCAGTACTTCCTATAGCAATTAACTATAAAACTAAAATTAAACAATACGATTTTTGACAGAACTGTGAGATATGAATTAATACCTTAACGTTTTCTATGGTTACCGTGGGAAATGAAATGTATTTACAATATACTACGTATCCGTAGCAATAACAAATATAAGCAGATGTCTTAATGGTCGTAGAAAAAACGATTTTTGCATTATTTTAAATTTATTGTAACTTCATAAAATATGTTGTTTTTAATAAAAAATTTGACGACGACTGAACTATAATAATATATTACAAATTTTAATATTTTATTAAATATCTTCACCATTTAAAAATGCATAGATTAACATTTTCCAATTATAGAGTAGTCTAAAATTGTGAATGTCAAGATCATTACAACTTTTACTAATAATCCATAAATTTATCTCTTCTTAAATATGAAGAAATCTTATACTTTATATTTACTCAAGTTTTCCTATTTCACTTTCTTTAAGGAAAAGTTTTTAAACTTTAAACAAGTTTGGTTAGAAATTTGACAAGAAAGTTATAAATGACAATAATCAAAATATAAATTCATTTTTTAAAAAACTTTTAAAATTGACACAGATTGTACATCCTTATTAGTTCTTCCTTTCCAAACGTAACCTTCAAGAAGCAGTAAATAAATTAAAACATCTTAGTATGTAGGTGAAGAATTTTAATAGTTATGTAGGTTGAAAAATGAATCACATACTGAACTTTTTTCAGTGTTTATTGTAGGTATACGAGTATAGGAAATAAAAAATAAAATACAAAGTCATCAATGATCGAGCAAAATACAAACCATAGATATTTCAACAGGTAATTATTACACAAACACAACCTTTTCTCCATGTAAGTAAGTTATAATTTAGATGATTGGTTATTAGTTATCAATTACTGGGTTCCTCAATTACTTTACTGTACCAGTTTAACAAAAAAAAATTAAAATTAAAATTAGTTAACAATAAAATAGTTTAATAAAATAATATCCTAAATGTCACAAATAAAAGATTTTAAAATAAAATAAAAGGTGTGGTAATATGAATATATTTTAGAATTTAGAGCACTGTGAAATATGTTTTTGTTATTTTTCTTTTTCCAATTTTTTGTTTTCCATACATACTACTTTTATACACACAAAACATTTATAAAAAGTATTTTATTTATTAAAGTAAAAAACTAAATATATGTTTTTGTATATGCTTAAAGTCCAGTTAATTACTACAGCACGTTTGTGAAGGCCTTGTGAAATAGTTTCGTTTACTTCGCTTGCATTCTAAGATAAATTCATTAGTTTCACTTTTTATTCTGTTGGAATAGAATCAGAAATTCAATCAAGTCGTGAAGAATAAATCCTTCACAATTTATATTAATAATTCATTAAACGGTGCTAATTTGTTCAAATGTGGAAATTAGACAAATTGTTTTTTCGAAACAATTGTTATGATTTTTAATTTAATGGATTTCTAACCTTATAATTAGTTTAAAAAGCATAAACTGACAGTTTTGTACCGTGTTGTTTAATGGCGGAAGTATAGAAATAAATTTATAAACCGGAAGACGTACACTTTCATTAAAGTTATTATTTTATATTTATTTATTATATTACTATAAATTTAACGGTTTCTTACCTCCAGTTGGTAAATAATACCACATTATTCAATGAACATGTAATGTGTGCTATTACTCATGAGAACAAAGTTTGCCAACACGAGCGAAAGCGAGTTTTGTAAATTATTCCATTAAGTAATAGCCATTACATGCGAATAGAATATTATACTTTATCCACAACTATAATAAAAACGAGTATAATTTAAATTTGACAGCAATTGAATAATATTATTCTATCGAACTGTCAATATTATTCAATTAGCAACAGTAACATAAACTAATGTGGCTTCAGAACATTTTATACACGGTCAGAAGCTAACTATCACATTTTTTCTTTGCATTCGTAGAAAAAGTATAGTAGGTGGCTTGTTTATGTATAAATTTTATTATAATATAATAAACATATTTCAAGACAAATGTCAATGATGTTTTTAATGTTCAATAATGGTGGAATGTAACAGTAGATATCTATAAACATGCAAAAGTACTAGTCTTTAAAATATAAGTACATAATTTTATTTTGCTTTTGTCCTTAACTTTAACGACTACTGTATACAAAGAATTAATTTAAAAAATACTTGTAATATTTTCATCGCATTGCCCAACAATTTAAACATGTCATTAAAATCTCTACAGAATATTCAAATAATTTTGTATTCCTAATGATGAATATTAAAATTTTTCTACTAAAAATTCTCTCTTAGTTTTATGTTTTATTGTCAGAGACAATTGTCTATTCTTTCTGAAATATGTCATCAGAAATACAATACAATTTCTAAACAGTCAAATTTCTCTAATCAAGCCTAAAATTATACAACAATTAAATCAAAAAATGACTTTCATGTGTAAAATATCAAATAATACAATTTCGTGGAGAATACATTCACAAGAACCGTGGGACCAGAAAACGACCTTAACATTTAACTGAAATTTCCACAAAATTATAATCACTGTAGTTATTATTGTATTCAGAATCGTAACAAGAATATTTGAAACCATATGTGCATCTGTAACAGGTATAATTATCAGTGTCCATTAAAACTAAATAATAATGTTTATTATTCTATACAGAAAAACTGTTTACAATATAAATACAAGGCATGGTGTCGCATTTTAATATCAAATATTTGTATAGGTATTGCATTCTGACTTAGCGTTGAAATCACTGTACTTGCGTTCACTAATTTTCAATTTCTACTCGCAGTTCAAGAGAAATCAAACAAAACTAAATTCTGTTACAAAAATTACAAAACAAGTTACACATTATTACATACTTGTACGTAGTTATTACTGTTTTAAAATAAATGAAATGTTAACTACTTGTTAGAAACAAATTCTTAAATATAAATATACCCCTAACATCTTATTACCCATAATTGGACGAGTGGTGATATATTTTTATATTGACTAAGACTCAAATTCGGATTGTCAGAATTATAGATTATTATTATAGGAATGGCCAAAAAACATCGATTTTTTAAAGAGAATATCAATTTTTTCAAATTGATGTGTGTTTTGATATATCAAGTAAAACATTTTTTTAACGATATTTAAGGACTATGTTTAATATTTCTATAATAACATTTTGTACAAAGTTAAGTAAATTAATACAATTATAAAGAATAAACGGCATACGAAATAGGTATGTTTTTGTTACATTATACTTTTGTAAAAATAATTGATAATTTCCTCCATTAGTCTCTGGTGTTCACTACTTTTTTGTTTAAGCCTAATTTTGTACAATTACATTTAATTTTTATTTTATTATAATTTGTTTATGTTAAACTCATTTTTGTTCTTAACATTTTTTCAAAATCAACTTTTCTTAAAGATTGATTTTTCAGTTTCGATTTTTATGGAAAATCTATTCTTTTTTCAATAAATTATTTGATGTGAAAATCTATATGTTTAATTTTTGGCCTTAACTATCATAATAAAATAAAATCTTCTAAATCATAAATTATATTGTTTAAAAGACTATAAACTTTTCAGAAAAAAACTAGTATGAAAGTGAAATAAATGCTCCACATTCCAAAATTATTAATAACATAAAAATTCCTTTTCCCATATTTTAATAACTAATTAGACTTGTAAATATATTTAGATAAAACCATATTTCCATAAATATCTACATCTTGCCAAGTTTGCAAACTAGGAAAAGTAAATTTTGTAATTGCACAGAATTAAGTAAAAGTTACTTATTTATAAGAAAAGCAATTTGTAATGTACACCCACACAGGGCGTGGCCAGCACGAGAAATACGAGAAATAATTGGAGCGGTTGAAATTCAGTGGTTCAAATGATTAAAAAAATATAGAGAAAATGAAGACGCATTCCTTTGTGCAATGACAGTTTTCCTTTTATTTTTTATTCTCATTTTTGCCATATGTTACCAACATATGTTTTAAATTATAACATATTTGTCTTAAAACTCTCCAACAAATTCATGATAATCACTTATAAATTTTTGATCAATAAAGGATCATGTGATTCTGAAAACTAACCATTTTTCCACCACGTTCTGCGTTATTAATACATTTTATTTTATAAAATTTGCAATAAAGCACATTGGCACACCAAACAATGCATAAAAATTCGTGATGATTATTTATTTATATCTTATCAATTGTTTTTTTTTTGTAAATAAAATGTCACTCCCAATTGTCAAACAATAACAATGTATTTATTTTTTGTAATTTGTCAGCTATTTGCATATAAAGGAAATTTTAATAAGAATTTTATTTCAAATAGTAAACAAATTAGTTAGAAAAACGGTATCATTTTTTATGTGTGATTATAAGCTGTTCTTAATACCAAATTTCGGCCACCTTGTCCAGTGACGTAATTAATATAAACTATAACATTTATATTGAACATAATTGCAAAATGCTAATTGCTAAAAGTTGTCGACCCTGAGACCTAAAATTAAAAACGAGATTGAAAGTACTTCTGGATATATTATACAACAGAACCAGAACAAAATGTCAGAACTAACATACTACTTCTACACCCAAAACTGGGTACCTATTTGAATATGAAAATACCAGTTGTACTTTTTAAATAGTTTTTATATTTATTTTAAGCCAAAACAATTTTTAAATGCTCTTAAATTAAACAATGTTTCATTTTCACGGAAGTAATTTATGTTTTCTCAAAAATTTGTGCGAACTTTTAAATAATTTTAGTTAATTTTGCTAAAATGTTCGTTAAGGACACAAAAAAATATATTCTTATTTTATAGATAGAACAAAGTAAAAGTTACGTACATAAACAAAAATTATTATTATTTTTTTGTTAGTGTTTTGTCAGCCTGACAGCTCATGATAAAAAGATAGTTAAAATTTTATTTATTGCTTAATCTATATTACATATACATATTGTGTTATATATTTTTATCATGCCATATTGGTATATTTAAATAAGCCAAACCTAAAATTTTTATATATTTGATTAAAAAGTTAACCTTTATAAACAGATCTAGTTATCTTTGAAATAACAATGGAGTAAATTCAAGTCAGTCAGTTGAATATCGTAAACCTGTTAACAAATGTCATATGTTAATTCATTTTTTTGCATATTAATAAACTTTTTATCTAATGAGTGTTTTGAAAAAACAATTGCAGTGATTATATTATTGTAGTACAAACATATTTGACTCAATAAATAATTGTAAGTATGTTTTCCATTCCGTATTCCGTGTGATTTTTTTAGGTTATAACGCGGAATGTTGAATAAAATTATAAAGTAATGACAGCAAATTTATTGTGCCGGAATGAAAGTTGATCATTCAGAAAGCGACAGTTTAAACGTTTTGTATATCATAATGCCTTATGACTCCATTTTCTATTTCCTTATATGGTAATATCATCTCATTTAGACTACAAATGAATTTACATGTATTCAGATTGTATACTTAAATTGGCTCAGATTTCTATCATGCATATATAAACAAATAATAAATATATCATTTCGATTTAGTTTTTCATATGATGTTAAATATTTAAAATATTGTCATTTATATTTTTTTTAAATACGATAAAATATTCTATTATTACACCAATTCTTTTTATAATACATTTAAACCGTTGATTGAAAAATAGAGATATTATTTATTAAAAGATTAAACTAAAAAAAAATCTTGGTTACAACAGTTATTTTTTTTTAAGTTAGCTAATACAAATTCGAAATATAAAATTTGTTATCGTTATTAAAATTTACGAACAACTCAAGAAAAATTAAATATTTTATTTTGCATATTGTTCGCAATACAATAATTATTTAAACAATAGAGTTGAAGTATGTACAAAAACTTGTATTAGACAAGATTAGATAAATTCTATTATCCTAATAATTTTCTTACAACAATTTTCTTGTAAGCGTGAAGGTTATTTAGTTGCACAACTTGCACAATTAATTATACGTTCACATATGCATAATTATATCAATTAATGGCTTTATACGAAAGCTAAACCGCGACTTATATGCATGTTAATCATTTTAAACTCGTTACAAATTAATTTTTATTTTGATAACAGGAAATATGTGAACTTTATTTTCATTTATTGTTGAAAGTTAAATGAATTTCACAACGTACTGCATTTTTTTATTAATTATGACAGATTTAATCAGACATGTTCTAATTGGAAAATGTCGATAATTATTTATTGACATAACTCAAATTTTATGTAACTAAACTTGGTGAAAATAAATTATGCAATCGATCAAGTTATTTCAATATACAAATTAAATTAAATCTTTCTTTTATTTTATTTATTTAACTTCAATTATATCACTTTTTATTTTTTTATAGAATCAAAGTGGACGCAAGGATCTACTACCCAATCCAATTCATTAATCTTCCAAGAGCTGTAGCAGATATAGAAAATCTAAGTTTGGAGTGAGTTTTTTTTCTTACCGTCGGTCTCCGCTGAGCTGAGCTTCCTATTACGAATAAAACCACACAAAACAAATGCAACAGCCTCATTGTAATTCAGTCACAACCACTAAGTCATCTATCACAGTCTAACCCCCAAAAAAACCTTCAAAATCACAATAAAATACAAATACAAAATTCGAATATACCGCCGTTATTTAACACGTAGCGCCATTACACAGGGGTGGCGATCGCGCGCATCATCCGCAGCGCAGTTGTTTTCGGCGCGAGACCAAACGTCACACTGACGACGATCGGCTATCGATGCAAAAATGGATAATTTTATATAAAAAAGAAACCGAAAAAGTATAACGAAGTTTCCCTCTCACTGTAGTCGCAGGCGCTGGCCTTTCTCTGTGCGGCCCCCTCTTAACGCGCCACTCGTGGGGACACCTGACTCGACACAACACGGACACACTACCAGAGACACAGACTGTTTCATTGTTGAAAGTTACCTGCAGAAAATTTTACTCTTCATTTCTTATTGACTCATCCACCAGCACATCTTTCATTAACTATAAATTATTCAGGTCACAAACTTTTTCCAAAACGTTTAACTAATTTCTCTTTCATCTTACAAAAAATTATTTCGAATAGACATTCTAAAAATATTTATTTTTATTTTTCGTCAATATCTGAATTGAATTAATTTGTTAATTATTTGCACGTGATCACTCATCCAAAAAATACCTTTTCTAATTCAAGCTTGATCTATTTATATAAGAATTAGTTATACATGTACATTTTGGGCCAGTACATATCTGTTTTCAATTTTTTTCGCACAAAACTTTACTTTTCTGCTAAGAATATTGAGCTAATACAACCCTGTGTCTGAATTTTACAGACTACTTTTTTGGCAAATTAAGCTTGATTCCTAGATTTTAACATTTTTTTTATTATTTATTTTCAATAAACACTTTGCGCCAGTACGAGTTTGATATTTTGTAAACTAGTTGTAATTTTTTTATTAGGAAACTGGGCTAAGCCAGTCCTGTGTCTAAATTTTATTAAATTGAATTTATTAATTTGCAGATGAATGCAAATACTTCCGGAAGTAATTAAACAGTTAAAATTACACTAATATTAGATGGGAATAATAAAATAAAGAATAATAAAACAATTATAAATTGAATGTCATATATTTCTCAACATATACAAATAATTCGTTGCATAAAATTCGTGCTTAAAAACAGAGAGCAATAAATATTAAATAGCGTGTAAAGATCTCATAAACTATTCTAATGTTTGTACCAATTACGGACGGAATCATTTACATGTGAATAGCACTTTACATTTAGTAATCTGTGGATAAGTACGGCTTGCTATCTTCTATTTTTATTAATCTTCGCGGGTCCACTTTCTCGGAACACATTGGACATATGTCTTCCGATTCCAAAATACTGAAACGAACAAATTTAAAATCATTCAAATTTATATTTGGTAATATTTTACCTTATAAACTCTGTCCAAATTGCCGGGAAATCGCATTCAGGACATGCAGTGAGATCAGAAGTTATTATATGCCTTCCCTAAAATCACAATAATTATTATTTTAACTACACCTAAATTATTTCATTACCGTTGCGATACAAAATGGCAGATTATTCTTGCACTGCATACAGCACATTTCTGTTTCGGGTAACTTGTATTCGCAGTACGGACAGGGCGTTAAAGGTTCTATAGGGTCAGCTCCTTCGCCATCTTTACTTTGCTTTGGTGGTCGCCGAACTACAGCTTCTATTTTCTTCGCGTATTTCGGGTCAATTTGAGATCGGTTTTCTGGTCGCATTAACATCGTAGCAAATGTAAATGCTGATTGTTTGAGACCAGCACGGTGACATTCTATCACAGCGGAGGTCAAAATAGGAACTACATCTATAAGAAAAAGAAAATTTATACATTCGGCAGTGGCGATAGATGACAACGGTTATTTTTTTTACTTACGCGATGGAAACTTCGAAATATTATTTGCGACTCGTATCAACATCCTCGCGCCTTTGAGATGATCACCTCTTCTGACATGCAATCTAACTAAAATATAACTATGCAACAAAGTTAAATTCGCCAGCATTTCATTCGGGACCCGAATTCTATTCCTTCTTAGCTCCTGATACATGCTGAATAACACATCATGTGCATTTCTATAATTTCCATTTATTTGTTCTTCGCTTGCAATAATCACTGCTGTTTTTGCTGCTTCTGTGTATTGCTTTCGAGCCATGTATAGTCGGAATAAATATTTAGGATCTTTTGGCATTCCATCTACTTCTCCTAAAAGAAATTCTACAAGTTGTTTTCCCAAAGATTCATCATTTGAAGAGGCCACAACATCTATAGCAGTTGTTAGTGCTTCGTTCTCATCGGAATTTGATTTTGCTGCTCGCAGTAAATATTTCATGGCCTAAAAAATAAATTGGTAGTTTCAAATATTTAATAGATATTTTAATTTACTTTTTGAAAGTCTCGGGCGTGATAAGAATATTTTCCGGCTAGTAAAAAGTTTCGTTCATTTTCAAAATACATAACTAGACTCCTAAAATCTTGAGGTCTGGTTTCTTCTGGTGATAAACTATTAACTAAAACTTCTCCATATAAAGGCAGCTTTCCATGTTTCCTGGCTAATTCAAAAGCTTCTTCATGACATCGGGATAAAACCAAAAATCTTATAGCTGATGGGTAATCGTTTAATTTTTGGAAAAATCTGTAAAACGAACAAATTTTTCTGTTTTTCTTTTCCAATTTTGATTTCTTACCTGGCTACTAATTTTGCACCCTCAATGCTTTTCGTTTCTTGCACAAGCTCTACTGCTGCTTCAGGATTATTTAAAAACTCCAACTGCAGTCTTATAACTGAATCATAATCTTTTCCCAGCATATAAGCATTCGCCGCTTCTTCAAATCTGCCTTCTTGTTCTTTTGCTTTTGCGTACTGTAGATGAATTTTGTTAGATGATACATTCGAGATGAGTTCTCCTACTTTTTGCCAGTTTCTTAGCTTGATATAAGCTAAAGCAGCTTTGTCAAAAAGTTGGGCTCTTTCGTACAAAATAGCAGCGTCTAGAGTTTGTTTCTTATGTTCTAGGATGTCGGCGCAATCTTTCAGGAGCTGTTTGTTGTTGAGTTCTAAGGCTAAGTTGATGCCGTGTTTGTAGTTACCGACTCTGATGGACATTCGAGCTACGCCGGACTTGCATTGGATTATGTTGTCGTTGTTTGAAGCATCGGATAAACCTTTTTCATAGTGAACTAGAGCTTCTGGATAATTACCACTAAGAAAAATGTTTAATTAATATTTCTACATTACTGATATATTAAATATTCTAGAACAAGTTTTTTGCTAAAACATTTCTTACGTGAATTCAAGTTGTTGAGCATATTCTCTTGCAATACCAGGAATTTGACTGGCATCCAATTTTTTAGCTAAACTTAAAGCCTGATCCCATTGTAACAAATCTCTTCTCATTTCTAGAGCTGCTGTAGGTTTGTTTGATTTTAAAAACCATTCTTCGGCTCTTTCAAAATCGTGTAAAAACATTGAAACATATCCGCACAAAAGTTTATATTCTTCAAGATCAGATATTTCGTTTAAAGCCCAAACCATTGCTACATCTTCAATATGTCGGTAAACTCTCATAGCTATAAATCAAATAATTATTTTATCTATTAATTTTAAGTTTACGCATTACCTAAATCAATTTCCAAATGTTGTAATGCTTTTTCGGCCAGTTGAACCCAACATTCTTTTCGTGTTAAAGTCTGACATGTTTTCCAAGCTTCTGAAAATCTGTGGAGTAGTAACTGTTTAGTTAAATTTACGTCTGATGTGGAGTTTTCTTTTAAAGTAATTGTTTGAGTGAAAGAATCATGAGTTGCTAAAGTCATTTGAGTTAACTGACCGCCCGTTGTACCTAGAATTACTTCTCCAGCGTATAATAAAAGTGGAATTTGTTGTGATACTAATTTTGTTTTTCCTATTTTTTCCACAGTAGATCCTACAATTTGTATTATTAATATAAAACAGTTATCGTAGTTTTCCTTTAACATACCATATATAGATTGTTTTATATAAATATATGTGTACATATCTTGTTCATCAAATACAACGAAAACATTTCTATCAGCCATATTATTATCCCAAATAACTCTCGATACCTTATTTGGTAAATCAGAAATAGATATTACTTCTCCACTAACTGGATTATAAACATATCCATGACTTTTATCATCTACAAAAACTAATCTAGTTCCTGTAGCATCAACAAATATTTCTCGAATGCCGCTTAAATGACGAAATTCTGTCGCAAATGCCCAATCTTCTACATAGAAATAGTAAATATGTCCCACCTAAATTACATTATATTAAAAACAAATACAAAAATATTGAAAATAATATTTACATCAGTTCCATAAACTAAAAATTCGTTGGTCAAACAATGGCAAGTAATAACAATATTTTGTGTGCCAGATTCCGGAAATATTTTACTTTCTCTTTCTTCGCTGGTAACTTCGGGTTGTTCAATCTATAAATATATAAATTACAAAAAAAATCAAATATTATTAATTAAATGTACCATATGAAGATGAATCTTGCCGTCGTACAAAGCAGAGGCGTATTCAGCATTTAATTTCATACTAACAACAGCCCCTAAATATTCTCGGTCTCTGATTAAAAGTGGTTGTTTTTCCGGGCCAGGTTGAGGTCGAGTTAAATCATAAAACCAAGCTCGGTTGTTCATACCAACCGCCATGTGGTATGGACCAATGGCTAAAAAGCCAGGCTCGGTTTCAGTGGTAATTATGGACGGAACTAATTTAGTCTAAAACATTTTTTTTAATAGATTGATAAAGCAAAATGAAAAATTTACCTTTTCTGGTGAATAGTTATAGAGAGAAACTTCCATCAAACTAGACAAAACGGCAATTTTGGTTCCATAAACTGCAGATAAATTTGGAATTTGGGATAAATAAACATTAACAGATCCATTTTGAGTACAGACTGCTAAAAGTTGACCGTCTTCACTCCAAGCTATTCTTTCTACACCCGTTTCTTGATTTAAAGAAAGAACGCTTGATGTTTCTTGTAAATTTGATATGTCGTGAATCTTAACACTAAAAATATTTTTTACAATGAAAAAATTTAAATATCAATATTATTTATTACTTGTTATCGCCACAAGAAGCGACTTTGTTGATAGCAACCGAAATGGCAACATCAGTTAAACTATTTTTGTGGTTGCGAACTTGGAAAAGCTCTTGTCCAACTTCTTTGATGTGAGTTGAAATGGCAATGAAATAACCAGCACTAAAACCTAATAAAATATATCCGTCTCCGAACCATTTATATGTGACTATATGGCCATAATGTTGCTGAAATGCAAGTTCGATTGGATTTTCCGGATCCAATAAATTGTAGAGGTATAGGGTCCGTTTTCCAACAATTACACTTATCTAAATTTCAAACAATTATTGAGATATATTTATCATTTTACGGTAAATCTTACGGTATTTTCGCCGCCTACACGTTCGTCCAATTTCATTTCACTGAATTGGATTTCTGCCGGTTCATATCTTAAAGTAATTACTCGTAAAGTATCTCCATCGGCGTTATTTATTGAAAGAGTCCGATCCTCCGATCCTAAAGCTAATAAATTTTCCGAATTCCATGACCCGCATGTAATTCGTTTAGAATGTTTTCCAATAATTGGAATACGCCTATAAATATAATTCATAAAAACTATTTCAAATTATTATATTTTAAATATTACTTAGAAGTATTGTGGTTGTAAATAGATAAGTTTCCTTTGGCTGTACCTACGGCTATAACTGGAGCAGTTTTAGACCAAAACATACAGCTCAAAGTATCCCTTATCCCAACATCTATATATTGTTTTTTGTCCTGATTTGCGTCCCATAATATCAACTGAGAAGAGTTCTCGCTTATAACTGCTAGAAGATCTCCATCAGAATCCCAGCCAAAACCACAACAATAACTAAAAACCCAACATTTTTACTGTGTACATTTTTATTTTAAACATTGAAAAGTACCCCTGTAGGTGAATACTGCTAAAAAGTTGCCCATAGCGATCAAAAATCTTAATACAAGAGTCGTAACCCGTAGAAGCTAAATAATTTCCGGAGCCTTTTTGCCATGCTATGTAAATATCTCCTAATCCATGCGGTTGCTCCAATCGAAAAAATAACTACAATGAAATAATCATATAGCTCATCATTCATTTCTGTATTTATTTCTACCTTTTCGTTGCTCATTGTCAAATTTATTTCAAAGCATTTTAAAAATGTCACTTTGATGTTTCAAGCGTTTATTGACCAGCACTGTGACCAACATAAATTTAATAGTAATTTCCCTATATTTGACAGCTGTCAATGTCATGTGTTTGACATCTGTCACTTAATTAGTTAATAAACATTATTATTTATGTAGAAGTAATTTAATATGAGTAAGAGATATCGGAAAAGATCTCCAAGTTATGAACGATCATACAAAAGTAATAAATATGATCATGAAGATCGAAAACCAGCAGATCCTTTTGCAGTTTTTGCAAAATACAGATATGAATTAAATAAATTTATAAATGCCAGAGAAATAAATATTAAAGAAACAGCAGATTTTTGGAAATTTTTGGATAAATATCAGTTGATGTCCGAGAGATCCAAAAATACACAAACAGAAAAATGTAAATGGGCTTTTACAATACTTTTACTAACTATTTTAATAAAAATAATGTTACAGGGGATAAAACAAATGTAATACAATTTAAATTTAAGAAAAATATTCAACGTTTATATGAATTGATACCAGTATTAGATAAAAATGGACAAAGACTTAAAATAAGTTTTGAACATTTTAAAACGTTTGTTGACATTATATTAATTTATTTAGATTTCAAACAAAAAGAAAAATTCAATAAACTCAAAAAATTAAGAAATACACAGTCTCAACTACCTGTGTATGAATACAGGTATTCTGAAATATATTATTTATAATTGGTATACTGAAAATACTGTTTTAGAGATGAAATAATTAAATCCGTCCACGAAAACAGAGTAATTTTAATAGCAGGTGATACTGGATGTGGTAAATCTACTCAAATACCTCAATATATTTTAAAAGCCGGCTTTAAAAAAATAGGTAACTACTATTAAAATTACAAATTCCAAAAGCTAATGCATATTTTTAGCTTGTACCCAACCTCGACGAATTGCTTGTATATCTCTTGCAAAACGAGTAGCTCATGAAATGCTCACAGAGTACAATTCAGTAGTAGGATACCAAATTCGTTTTGAAAAAACCAAACGAAAAGACACAAATATTATTTTCATTACTGAAGGATTGTTACTTAGACAAACATCAGACGAAGAAACTCTCACTTCTTATGATGTCGTTATTCTCGATGAAGTGCATGAAAGACATTTACATGGCGATTTTTTGATAGGAATTATGAAATGTTTATTGTATAAACGGCCAGATTTAAAACTTATTTTGATGAGCGCTACAATAAATATTAATTTGTTTAGCAGTTATTTTTCCGAAGAGAAAATTAAAGTCATACAGGTAATATTTTTGGCAGTCGATAGATATTTGTTTTAACGAGATTTTGTGTAGGTACCTGGTAGATTATATCCAATAGAAATTATTTATAAACCAATAATTAAAGACAGATATGAAAAACGAAATGTTAAATTTGATCCAACGCCGTACTTACAAATCTTACAAATTATTGATGAAAAATATCCAAGTCAGTATTTTTTAAAAGATGGTAATCTGAATCCATAAAATGTTAAATTTTTTAGGAAATGAGAGGGGCGATTTGTTAATATTTTTGAGTGGTATAGCTGACATTACGTCTCTATCTGAAGCAGTTGTCGAATATAGTAAAGAAAGTCAAAATTGGATTGTTTTACAACTTCATAGTTCGCTGTCTCTTGCAGAACAAGATAAAGTATAGATTATATTGCAAAATTTTTACTTATTTTCAATATATAACTTTTTAAGGTATTTTACTATCCACCAGAAGGAGTACGTAAATGTATAATATCCACAAATATTGCCGAAACTTCTGTAACTATCGACGGAGTAAGATTCGTTATAGATTCCGGTAAAGTAAATAAAATGAGTTACAATATGTTGGGGGGAGTAAATACTTTAAGTGAACAATTCATTTCACAAGACAGTGCTAAACAAAGATCTGGTCGAGCTGGAAGAACAGGTATTCAATTTGTATTTAAAAATATGTAAAAAAAAATCAACAATAATTTTTAAGGACCTGGTGTATCTTATCGACTATATTCTGAGGATGAATTCAATAATTTTGAACCATTTACCATAGCAGAAATACATTTAGTACCTCTAGAAACTTTAGTTCTAAACATGGTTTCGTTAGGATTAAGTGATATTACCAATTTTCCATTTTTGGAAAAGCCTAACTCAGTTGCAATTAAAGATGCAATTGAAAAACTACGATTTTATGTATGTATACAATAAATAAATAAACATACGCATAATTTAATTTTTCGTAGGGCGCTCTGTATTCTTTAGACGGTCTACACCTAACACCATTAGGTGAAGCCCTAAACAAACTTCCGGTAGACTTAGCTATAGGAAAAATGTTGATAATGTCCACAGTTTTTGGAAATGTAACTCCAGTTTTATGCCTGGCAGCTGCTGTAAGCGTTCAAAGTCCTTATACGAATAAGGCATACCGAGATCTTGAAGCACAAGTATGTTACATTTATTTTTGTTGTAATTAGCTGACAAAAATAATTTTAGAATTTGCGGAAAGAATTTGAATCTGATCATGGTGATCCAATGACTTTATTAAATTTATTTAAAGAGTGGTTGGATATTAAACAACATGCCAGAGCATTTGATGAACGCAGGACAGAAAATTCTAGACATTGGTGCAAAAAAAGAGGATTGGAAGAACAAAGATTTTATGAAATTGTTAAACTTATGACTCAATTTAAAGACATTTTACAGGTATTCAATCACAAGTATTGTTGTATGAAATGTACAAAATTTATTTTAAGGATACGGAATTATTAAATAACGCCCCAACTGCTGACATGACAAGCGCTGAACGATCAATGCGTTTTGGTGAGCTTAAAAAATTAAAAAAGCTTCGATACGAACTGAAGAACGAGAAAACATCTCAGAGAAAAAAATTAAAATATTCTTCGCACAACGACGACGATGAAGAAGAATCTACATCAAAAAATGACATCCGAGATGTAGAATTTCGGATCAGTAATGATTACGAAACATTACAAAAATTACTAAACGAAACTTCTCTGTCTGGTCACAAAGACTTAACTTTGTTAAAATTAATTTTATGTGCTGGTTTATACCCTCAAATAGCTGTAGGGGATGAATATAATTATTGCAAAGTAGGTTTATGGTATTAAGTAAAGAATATTTGAAAATATTTTATTTTAGTCACCCAGTGAACAATTATTTCATACGAGAAATAAATATTTTGTGTCTCTACATCCAATGAGTTATTTCGGAAATAATACTGATTCTTTAAAATTATCAGACGATGAAATAGAGGTACCGCCTCCAGGTTATTTTTGTAAAATACCTTTAAGTAACAAACACAAAGTTCTTGTTTATCAGTGAGTAATAATCTATTTAAATTACTGCAATTATTGATGACATATAATTATAGGTCTTTGTTAGAAACTACGAAAGTGTATTTGATGAATACAATGAGAATGCCAGCTTTGCAAACTATGTTACTGTTTAGTAAAAATATTCAAACAAATCAAACTCTGACGAGAATGGCATGTGACGAATTTTTATTATTTGATTTGCCGTACGTTGGACAAGGCAAAACTTTACTTTTAAGAGCTATTAAATTGAGGAATAAATGGAGTACTCTTCTAAATGCTAAATTAGAAGGTAAAACAGGAATTGATAATAAAATAATGTGTTCTACTAAAATATTTATTTAGGAAAGGAAATAAAAGATTCTGAGGCAATATCCTACGATTTAATTCAAGACTTAGTTCAATTCATAACAACATCTGCCAGCTACACAATGAAACGTCTTCTAAAAGCAGATTTAAAAACAATCTACACATTTTCAGCTGATGATACGTTAATTGCAATACTAAAAAATAATCCATTTGATCCAAATTTTACTGCAGTACAAGATTATCAATATGGTGGCGTAAAAGTAACAACTAATGTTACGTATAATTGGTAATTATTTCGATAAAAAAAAAATTCAGTAAAGATAAATTTTATGTTTTTTTTAGTATGGTCGAAGATGATTGGTCTTTAAATTTAACTTTAGAATTAGATAGTCATGTATTTTGTTGTCCAAAATGTGATAAAGAAATTTATGGAACTTTCGTGGAAAAACTAAGTCATGAAGAATTCTGCACAGCAACTAAAGAAAGTAAGAAATATTTCCATATTTTAATAACAGTTCATACATATTTATATTTTAGAAGATGAATTAAATACTGTAAATACACCCCAATCTTCTAAAGGAAATACACAAGAATATAATTGCGATATTTGTAAAAAGATTTTACATTTATCTCCTATCGATATATTGAGGCACAAAAAGAAATGTGTGTAGACATATTTATTTTTAAATCCATACAAAAATAAACCGCTCAACAGTGTGTCAGTGTAAATAAAATAAGTGTATTTTTGTAAAATAAAATTAATAATTTACATTAGTTTGTATTATTTTTAATAGCGTCTAATATCGGATTATATACTAATTTTATATCATCTTTACCAAACAGAAAATCTATGTGATTAAATTGTTTCAAGGGGACGATATAATGTCCCACTTTCTTTGGTAAAATTTTAGCTAATTTTTGTACATCCTAAAAAACAAAAAATATAATAAATGATTTGAGAGTGTTGAGAGAAATATTATTTCTTACCACTGGTCCGGCCAGCCAATCGTTCTCTGCAGACATCAAATAAATCGGAACTTGAATGTTGCTTATATTATAATTGGGAGGACATTTTGATCCATATCGTCTCATGTTTTCTTTTGCTCCGTAATCATATTCGCAAAACAAACCTCCTGATTTTATTTGTTGCGCGTAATGAATAACAGTCTTGGTTGATGAACCTGCTGGTTCGTGGTTTAATACTGACAATAAAATATCCTAAAAATTATATTATTTATTTGACTCAAGAAAATATTTCAGAAATCTTACTCGATTAAATTCGATGGGATCAAATCCACAGAATAAGAAAATAATATCTTCACATAAATTCATTTCTCGTGTACCCCTGTCACATCCAATATCAGCCAAATATTTTAATATTTTACTGTTAGGTAAAAATTCGTTTATACCTAAATATTTCGCTAACCACTAAAAGTACAAATTTAGACATTTTTCTGACATTAATTACAAAACATACTTCAATATTGTTGGCCCACGGTGCTAAATATTTTATCGGAGATCTAACATCAGTTAAAAATGCAACAGGAGCTAAAGCCACCATCAAATTAATTGTATCGCTAGCATTTTTAATCATTGATGAATATATGAAGAACATTGTTGTACCCATAGAATGCCCAATGTATGTTATATTCCCTACTTGATTGGTTTTGTTTTGAATAAAATCAAATGTTGCCGGTAAATCCAGTGTACCCATTTCGTGAAAGCTAAAATAAGTGTGAGATATTTCTAGATTATAAAAAGTGAAAAACAATACCTAAAATCCCAAAATTCGGCTTGTTTCGGTGTATATTTAACATGTCCACGGGAATAAGTGTTCCCCCTAGCATTTCCCAACCAAACGTCGTAACCGGCATCCGATAATACGAAAGCTAAAGTTTTAAAATAAATTAGAAATTATTTTAACAAGTTGAAGAATCATACCTAAAGATTTATTTCCTTGTAATACCCAGTCTGAAGAAGCACCCAACACCCCATGTTGCACAAAAACTACAGGACGATTTCCTGATCTACAGTTTTTACAATAAGGAATACGATGTAAAGTTAATAAAAATCCATCACTGGATTGAATTATGTGAGATTCGGCTGGGTATCCATGTCGAGCAATAATTTGTAACTAAAAATTTATTGATTCAGAAAAAGAAATAGTTGTTTAAGTATTTCTTACCGTTGTTAAGTACACATCTGGATTGTCAGACCCTCTCCCCTTAATTAAAGCATTTGTAAAAGAATCTTCTACTCTTTCTACAATAAAGTAGGAGTTAACAATAGTTAAAACAGTGAAGATAAACACTATCACAAGTTGTGTCATCTTGCACTTCTCACAGAATGAACTAAGTTTGAAAGTTCGTTAGAATAGTACATAAAATAGTTTGCAATAGCTACATTTATCTTTAAATGACTCAGAATAATTGACGTTCAAATATATAATTATTAGTCATGTGGGTATTCAAAAAAGATATTAACCCTTGTATCAAAACAAACCGGTAGATCAATTCCGGGGTACACAATTTTGAAACTTAACAAAGCTATGGATAAAGATTAAATTTAGAATTTGATGTTTGATCCGATTTATGCAATTGTATGTAAAGTTACGCATGTCCAGCAAAACATGTGTTAGTAATCAAATTGTGAAACGATCGAAAAATAAAAATTATCAGTTTAAAAATAAGTGATTCATAATTAATAACAATGTAAGAAATCATATAAAATCAATAATATAATAAAATTATATTGTTATAATATTGTAGGTTAGGTGTAAAAACTTTAGCTCAAAGTTTGTTAAAAAATTACTATCCTTTTATTGAAGTAAGTAAAAATTTACATACAACTACTGCCCTTTGTGCGTGGCAGTCTGATAGGAGGGCTCTTCCATGGTTAAAAAACAATGAAAAAATATATCCACCCCAGTTGCCTGACGAAGAACGAAGGCCTGCTGTAAGTTAAGAATTTATTTCAATAAATAAATTGTTAAAAAATACTTTCCTACAGTATGTATGTCACGCGAAGAAGAATATCAAATACAGCCCCTGGAAAATGTGGTACATTGCAACCCTCGTTCGAGGATTAAGTGTAGACGAAGCTCTTCGACAATTAAAATTTGTTTTAAAGAAAGGTGCTACAGATGTAGCTGAGACCATAAAAGAAGCAAAAGAGATGGCTGTATCTGAGCACAATGTAGAATATGGAAGTAATTTATGGGTAGCCGAATCTTTCGTAGGAAAGGGTAGAGTTATGAAAGGAGTTAGAAGACATGCACGAGGTAGACATGGAAAAGTGGAATACTTCCATTGCCATTACTTTGTTCGCCTTGAAGAAGGCTCACCTCCTGAAAATTATTATGCACCACCTAAACAACCTCATGAACAACTCGAAGATTGGTTAAAACAAATGCGCAGTAGGAAAGTCATTAGTTCTTTGTAAAGTTTGGTGTAAATAAAAAAAATAATAGTTTGAAGTTATGGTTTTATTGTAAAAAGTAACACCGTTTTAACACAAATTAAAGTCCAGAATGTTTTATAAATATGTATTTTCACATTTGTTGATATTCTTACAATAAAAAATATACAGGACAAACGGAAAATTTACAACTTTAGCTTAGTTCTACGCCAGTGACGTCTCTTCGCGTTGTATCTGTAACAGAAAAACACGAATTATAACCTCAACAATGCACACTGTGCAACAATATCATGAAATCATTATTTGTAGAAACTATGTGTGCAAACACAGAAAATGAATTTCAAAGCAGGAAAACAGCAATATTATTAATAAATTATTTACCTAATGGTGTTTCCAGTCCTCATTCTGACCCACTGGGGAATGGGGCGATTTTGCTTAAGTTTTTTCGCAAGCTTACGCTTGATGATGAAAGTCTTGTGTGCAGACTGAAAATAAAAACACAAATCATTAGAATAATACTTTAACTTCACAATTCATTTATAATTTCACTAAATTATCTTAAGATTACACAAATATTTTCGAATATTTATAACTTCAACGTACCATTTTGACCGACAAATGTCTGTACTCCGAATAGAAAGAAAAAGAACACGCTCGATGTGTCAATCGCTCTTTTGGTATGAAGTTAGCCTAGCGCTTATAGGAACTTGTTTTTTGAAGACACAAAATTAAAATCCCTAAAATAAGCCGCTCAACTTGAAATATTTAAATTTATTTATATGATATATCAACCATATAAATCACAATCCAAAGATTTTAAAATAATGTTTTAGGAATAATAATAAACATACTTTAGCAACGAGATGCTGTATAAAGTCCTTAAAATTCAATTATTTTTTTTTCTTTAAAACAAATCAGGTATATATATCCCACTCCTCAAAAAAAACATCAAATATTTGGCCAGTTTTTTGTATGAATAAAAGGAATAAGTAAAATTACGATTTATGCATAATTAATTTTTATTTCCATGTTTTGGTTTTAAATAAATAGTAAATAATAATTGTTGCTACACTTTAAATCACATTAACGCAATTTTCTACAACACAATTAATTCCAAAGAACATAACAAATTTATTATTTACAAAGTTTCGTGTGAAACCATTTTAAAAAGAATTTCATAGATAACAATTACTTTGTTAAAAAGTTATGGAATGAATGCTGTACATTTATCAAATATATTTTTATATATTATACTTGCAAGTACGAATTACTAACTTGTCTCTGCTGTGATGTCTCAACATTCAATATTATTTACTCTTCCATAAATAAAATTGTTAATATCCTTCTTGTCAAGCTTAACAGGCAAAACATGAATAAATACACCAGACAGCACCAATAACAACAAATTCATGCAAACACAACAGTATAATTTAATATTGAGGAACCATACAGCTGTCAGATTATTTGTCAGGATTATGGCGTTGAGATTTGTTCAAAAGATTTTACTCAAATCTGGGATGATGCTTGGCGTTGTCTCCTTCTTCGGCAGTTCTAATCGAGGCAAATCTGCTATTTTTACTTCTTTCCTAAATAGTTGTCCTATACTTCGTCCGATCAACTGCAACATAAAAAATTATTATCACAAAGCACTGCACATTCAATTTTATTATTTACCGGTCCGATTATCTTCTTAAACAGATCTTTTTTGACTTTTTCAACTTTGTTGCCTTTACTGGTCCCACTTGAAATTCTTTCATCCAATTTCTGTAGGTCTACTGGGTTCACGTTGGGAATTTGTTGCATTACGTGTAATACGTCAGGGAATAGCGGTCGCAGTAACTCATAAAGTTGTGCTCCTAGAGTTAACAACGATCCTTGATTCCCGTCGTGCTGTCCGTGTAAAGTGAGCGCTTGTAGTACCGACATCATCATATGCGCAGCCATTCCGCCGGTTAGCGATCCGTCTGCTACTAATAATCTGACTATTGGTCCAGTAAGAAGCGTCGCTTTGATAGATGCGTTGCTGTCTATCCAAGACAACGCCCCCAACACAGTCAGAACCAAAGGCTGACAAGTGCGTTCGCTGCGGAGTAAAACAGTTCCAAGTTCTGATATTACTTCCGTGGCTAACGCATTTCTCGACGGTGGAGGCGGTGCGTCCATTGAAATCTCTTCATTCTCTGCTGAGTCCGGGAAAGTACCGCCTATTAAAGCGATTTTAATTACATCTAAATATTCCCGAGTTAAAGCTCTGGTTAGGATATCGTCTAAAACTTCTTGTGTGTCTGCGTTGTCGTCTAGCGCTCCGCTGTCGCGAAGTTCACTGACTTGTTGCCATTTTGCTCCCAGACGATTCACCACTAAAATTATAACTTTATTATAAGGAATAAGTTGAAATGTTTAAAAACTTACTGAAGGGTACAAGGTGCGCCAAAATGGGCAGTAAAACAGCTTCATAGAACGCTGGTGGACAAGAATGAATAAACGGTTTTAAAAATGCTCTAATCACTGGTCTCAGTCTATAATCAGGAATAACATGTAGGCTCGATAAAACACTATTAACTATCGCATCGCCCAGTAGTGGCAGTTGATACAAATCTCTTCCTAGAGATGGTCCGGCAGATCCTAACATATGATAACAAGCTTCGTGTAAATACATCAAAAATCTCTGCATTCTCTCCCCTTGAGTCTGGGCCCCTGAGGCCTCCATGGGGTCCGTATTCACCGACGTCCCCACCAGGCCCAACAAATTAGTACGTTCTAAAGTCGACATATTTAAACAAATTGAGTAACCTTTCGATATTCGAGCTTGGGCTTCTGGGCAGTACATTTCATTAAAAATACGCATTAGGTCTAGCAAATGTGGCAAAAGAGGAACTACGTGAGGAGTCGCCGGATTCCGACAAACTGGATTTCCAGACTCTGTTAATCCCACAACAAATCCTCCCCTAGCAGCCCTTTCGGGATCATCAGGCCAAGCACATCGTTTCACAACCCCCAAAAGGAGATTCACGCACAAAACCACTTGGCTACGATTCTGGCCACAAGCGTCGTCTGAACCTGGAGGAACTGGGGCTTTGTCCAAACCAATAAACGACATAAACTGAATCACACTCTTAAACACTCCCGCTTGTGCAATATTCAACCAATGTGCATTCGCTTCCAAAATAACTTCCCCTACAAAATTAGTCTGGCGATCGTAGTCACAGAAATGATTCGATATCAGAAGTAAAGCTTCCTGGAGAGTCACTCTTTCTAGCATACTCAACTGTGCTGCTCCGGTCTGCCGCTCTAAATTAGCAACAGTTGCTCTGATTTGGTCAAAAACTGGCAGCAGCAGAAGTGGATATTTATGGCCGATTTTTACCATTAAAGATGCCGCATGCCTTCGCACGTTCTTCACAGCTTTAGACCGCGTATCTTTAGTCTGCCCTGGCGAGGAAAACATTAAAACTGAGAATATTTTATCCAGAACTCTAGGAAGTAGTGCTGCTCCAGATATCGCAACAGGATTCACCGCAGGGGCCATATGTCCCGAAGACATACTCAAAAATACAAACAGCGCAGAAATACAAGTTAATAAAGTTGATTGAATCAATGGATCATGAGGTTCATAAACCAAACACAGTTCTAATAGGCGCAGACCTGCAGCAGTTGATGGCCGTTCAGTCGCTTGCAACACTCGACTCAAAACACTTTCAGTTACATTCGCCAAGGCTTCCCATTCCAAATACAACGTATCTTGAGAACTCAATCCGAAAGTCGTGTTGGGCATCTGCACACACTTGGTCATCCACTGCTCCACGTAGGCAAAAGTAACCAGAGGAGCAACTACTGTTGCTTGTCGGAATGTATCCAGAAAATCAACCCGACATCGGTAGAAAAACAAAGAAAATTCTTCTTCACTGTCGTAATCCAGTTTCAAATAACTGGCGGTGTCGGGTGGACTGCAGGGTACTGATGTCAGAGGATAAGTCACTTTCATGATTTTCGGAGCGGTGCATTGTACCCAGCGAGGAATGTACGACAAGAACACGGGGTCACGCGAAACGTGATCATGTTTCAGCATACTGTTCCAGAGTGGATTGGCTAAATGCGCTAAAGTTAAACTAGCATGGCTTGAAAACGCTAACATGGCATCGAGATATAGAGAGAAATTACTCGGGCGACTAGCTATTCCGTGATCTTTACCCCACAGGGCACACAACTGGGATCCCAATCCAGTTAAAACCTACAATTATTTTTATTAGATACAACAACAATAAATACAGAAACTAAAGATAACTTACATGAATTATTTTCTTTTTAAACAAATACTGCTGTTCATTTAATGTAGGACTTTCAAGTTTAGCCGCCGCTAGTAAACAATTTGCCGCTTCATCGCTGAATAAAATTAACAACGGTCTGCGCTCTTCCGGACGTCCTTTACGATTTACTATCTGGAACGAATTATTAAAATTTTGCCCTTGGATCTAAATTTAAAATATCTACCTGCAGAAGACACTCGGCAGCAGAGCATTGAAATGCGCTGTCAGTCAAAAGAAGGCATAAAATATGCAAGAGGCGACCATCGCGAGCCATGATGTGCGTCATAGAAACCCACTCCACAAAACCGCCAAGAGTCAGTAAAACCACTTGCACAACTCGACCGTGAGCTGCGGCCTTTTCCGTATCACCAGCTTCACTTCGAGCGCGGAATTGGCTTACATGAAGTTCGATTAATTGTAAAAAAAATTCAAAAATCACTGCCATATTCGTCGTCAAAGCTTGATAGATATCTTTCCGTCTTTGATTTGATTCTAAAGTCTAAAACGAATAAAAATAACAATTGTTTACAATAAATTATTAGAATATTTACTTGTAGTAAAGCCACATCTTCTACTAATCGTAAAAAGATTAATAAAACTAGTTCAGTCTGTACTTCTCCACAACTACAGGCATCCGACAATTCAGCTAACAATCCAGGCCATTGTTGGGGCCACTCCCGTTTCACCATTTCAACAACTACCCGACTTAAAGCATCTTTCATATGTGGCTCGCCACTTATTCCGCCTGCTGCTAATAGTTTCATCGCGTTTTCCTGTTTCGTACAACAGTTTTAATAAAAATTTAAACACTTAGAGAGAATATCCTACCTTAATAAATAACTTTTCATGTTGAGATATGTGATTCCAACGATATTTTACAGTGTGTTCCATTAATTGTAAACCAAAATGTCTTACAACGGTAGAATGTTGTTCACCACCCGCTAAATATAGGCCTGCTTGAGCACAAATTGGCGATGTTTCTTTAAATCTCTCGCAGGCCGTATAAGCTTCATGACGTGCAACTTGCGAAGCAGTTGCACTCATCGTGAGTTCAACTGCACGCGCAAGTTCTTCAGCCAAAAGGGCAACATCTTCCCCAGACATGGTTTACTACCCGTAATCAAGCTCCAGATTGCTAAAAATCACAATTTATTTATATAGAAAGAAAACAATATCGTTTAAACAGCATGGTCCATATTGCACATGTGTGTATCACCGTGTGTTCGTCATCTAAAGATGACTTAATATGAGGCAATCACTTACTTAACTAAATTTAAACAGGAGTCAAATGCTCATACTCGGGAATTACTATTTACAAATACTTTAATACCGGCAACTTCAGCGTATCACAAGCATAGAAATCGTTCAAAACAAAAAGGTTGTGTTGCAAGTATTAAATGTACATCCCTCTCAAGCATCTCTTCTCTGAGCATGCGCTTTTTTATATTTTCCGCGTGTACCTCCAACTTTGATGATGTTAAAATATAAAAATATATCAATTTTTTCTTATTTTATTATTTTTTTATAGTTCTATTATTCTTCTTACGGTTTATATAAACTTTCCTAAAAAAATAGTACTTTTGTCCGTACAGATAAATGAATTAGAATATGGATTGAAGTGAAACCGTTGTAACGTAAGCTTGTAAACATACAAAACTTGAAGTTTGCAGCATCAAAAACGCGGAGAGGTTGTACAAAAACGTTGGTTTGAAATTTGAAAATGACAAGACAAACAACTGATGTTGAAATGGCGGAAGACACTGTAAAAAATATTAATAAACCAACTTATGTTAAAAATTTCGATGATCAAATATACAGTGTACAGTTTTCTCCTTATGAATTGTCTCATGACATTCTTATCATTGCATTTGGAAAGAAAATTAGTATAGCACAAGTTAAATTTCAGGTAAATCAAAACATTATTTGTTTTATACAAATATAATTATTTATTGTATGTAGGATGAATTCGAATTTAAAATAATAGGAGAATTTAACCATGAAGTGCAATGTACATGTGTTGCTTTATCTCCTCTAACTCATCTTAATATTTTACCAAAAGTATTACAATTTTGTACTGCCGGAGATGATTATAAAATAAGATTCTTTAAAAGCGATTTATTGAGAGATAACACGTTTAAGGTATTTATTTTTAAATCCAACATTTACTTGTTTTTAAAGCAAATATTTTATAGACTTTAAATGGCCATAATAGTTTTATCAATGATATATGTTTCGAATCAGAAAATAATTATTTAGCTTCAGTTAGTGACGATCAAACCGCGAGAGTGTGGGACACAAATGAATGCACTTCTTTCACAGTATTTTATCTTACCTCACCAGGTTAGAAAACTGAACACTATAAAATACAGTTTAGTAATCTTAAGTATTGTAGGTGTTTCTGTTTGTTGGCATAATGAAGATAACGCCAAACTAATGGTTTGTGAAAAGAACGGAATAGTAAGATTTTACAACGTTCATTCTCAACAGCCGATTTTATCGTTAGAAAGTAATTCACCTGTCTCGTTTGCTCATTGGAGTCCTTCAAATTCTCAATTAGTGGGTGCTATTCAACAAGGGGAGTTAGTTTTGTGGGAATTGACTCGTCCTAGGTAAATAAATACTTATAAATCAAAAATAGCAATTAATAATTGATTTCGGTAGTCGTCCAGCACATACCAAAGTTATCCACGTAGACGGAGGTGGCCATATGCAGTTCAGCCCACTTGGAAACCTTGTTGCTACAGTAAATTTTTGGGAATCTTGTTTAAAAGTTACTCAGCTGCAAAATGGGCAGACGAAATTAAATGCTCAAGCATTACTTCCTACCAATGCAACCTGGCATTATCGTTTGCCCATAGTTTGTATTGGAAATGATAGAGATATTTGTTTCTGGAAAATTGATTCTAACTAATTGTTGTTCTTTTGTTTATTGTCATTTTTATGTATTTTTTTAAATAAAAGATGCATGTGTAAAATTTTACGTCGTAATTTTTTTAAATAAATTTAAAAGTGTGATATTCAAAATGTCCGGAGATGGAAGTGGAAAGGTATGTGTAAGAGGATATTACGCCTCAAGGGAGGAAAACTCAATTTTACTCTCGCGGGTGAAGTGACAACAAGAAACTGACACGAGGAAAATTAAGAGATTCAATCTAGTGCTATCACTTCACCCAAAAGAACAAGCATTCCTCCAAAGGGCAATATGATAATTTTTATAACGAGTGCAAAGAAAAGCGGGCAGAAAAGTGCCTTTGGCAACCCTCGAGTTACCCACGCTGTCACTTCATCCGATAGAGCAAAAGCGTTCCTCCCGAGAGCAATACGATAGTTTTTGATACGAGTATAAAGTAAAACGGGCCGAAAAGTGTGTTTAAAGGGAGCAGAACGTTTTTTTTTTTTTTGCAATAGCAAAACAGTCTGAGGGGGGAGCAAAGTAAAAAAAAATGCATTTTTCTCCCTCTGAACAAGCACTTTTTGGTTCGTTTTCGTGCACATGTAACAAAAAATATTAAAATTTCCTTTCTGTAGGGAGAACCTAACTTAAAAACTACACCTTTTGATCCTCGTTTTCCTCAAACAAATCAAGCATTAGCATGTTTTACAAATTATGTGGATTATTATCGCTGCATAGATCTTCTGCCTGATGATAACAGATGCGATATACTAAAGAAATTTTTTACTACACTTTGTCCGAATAAATGGGTAGAGGATTGGGATGCCATGCGAGAAGACGGAACGTTTCCTAATAAAATCATAAGGGTGCCCAAGGATTATTGCGACCCGAAGCCGAAAGGAAAATGCTCTTAGTTTCATCAACATGAGTATTTATTTCAATAAGAAAATACATTTTTCATAAAAATATATAAATAATTTATGTGCTTGTATTAAAAAAAATAAATGAAAGAAAATCTGTAGTGCAATATGAACAAATTTACTTACTAACGTAAGAGAAATTGGCACTTTGGCTGACGGGGAAGTTGGTGAGATGACACAACACGACCTACAACACAACAGTCTAAAGTCTAGTCTGTTACTGCATTGCGACAATGTCCGAACGAGCAGTCGGGGTCCCTGCACTCGCCCAGCAAGTCGTATGGACACAAAATGGACAGCGGGTTGCAGTTCTGCTGCTCTCTGAAACACACCACCTTGGAGACTAGATACCTCGGTATACTCACAATTCACACCTTTTCAGCTGGATGTGGTCCAAAGGGGAACTGTATTTTAATATACTACACTCTTTCTTTTCTTCCTCAGAGTTTTCTTCTATTTCCATGTCTTCTGGTTCATGCACTATTTTGTCTTCCTCTGGGGCTGGGGTTATGGCACTCAGATCGCAAGGGATCTGATTCGTCTCTTCTTCACGTAAAGGTTCTTTGTTTGGCGTCGATGTACAAACGGGCGGATTGTTATTTTGTTCTTGGTCCAAACTGCAATTTAATAGTATCTTGCTGCAAAATATCTACTTAACACTAGTAAACGTCGTTAAATGAATTATTATAGAGCTGGAATACATAAGAATGATTGATGAATGAAATAGACTAACCGTTTGTCTATAAGTGACTTTTCTTTAACTAGCTGCTGCATTAAGACGGTATAGGTTTGGTGAGAAGTCGTCAGGGCAGCTCTTGCGACCCGCAAGTCATTGATTAATTGTTTCACTTCTGCTTGAGCCTTATCCCGTGCAACGCGGGCGTCCGAAACCTTCGTCATCAGTGGACCGAGCTCTTCGTACTTACCTTTTACTTGCAACCTGTAACTAATTGTGTAATTACGTCTTTACATACATTTATTCTACAGACTTTTCACCTGTCGTCTTTATTATTTAGTTTTTCATCAGTTTTTAGTGTTGTCTTTGGTTGTTTTGATATGTTTTTATCTTTTATATTATTAACAAGTTTTAATTTATTTTCATCCGGATTAATTAATTTTTTAGTTCTCGCGGCTGCTTTTAATTTGCTTCTTGTTAATTGTTGGAGTTTTCGTTGCAAGCGTCGGTATTCCAATTGCTGAGACTTTGGAAGATGAGAAATATCACTTCTGCGCTCGGCATCAGATTTTGCTCGCGCTTGCTTTAAGAACAATGATAAACTTTTATCAAATAAGTCACTACTTTTAACTACTTTTTCATTATTTTTCTTATCAACCACAGTTTGATCACAGTCTGAGTCGGAATCCGAGTTTAGATTAATAATAAATCTATTTACAGGTACGGAAGGCAATTTAAGAGTATTTTTGGTATCACTAGGATTTTTAGGAATAATATTAGTTTTATTTATTTTAATATTATTTTTACTAATTATAGTGTTGGCTTGTTTGGCATTTTTCTTATCAGCAATTTTTTTTGATATATTAGCTAACAACATAGCGCGCAATATATCTTCGTCATCATCTATATTGTTTTTTGCGTTATCTGTCTTATCAACTTTATGCTTATTACTATCAGCATTGTTTTCTATATTTTCTTGATTTGATACTTTTGATATAAGCATGGAACGTAATATTACGTCATTTTCATTATCAGATTTCTCTCCAACTTTTCTCTTTTTTTCTTGATTTGATATACTTGAAAGCAACATTGCTCGCAGAAAGGCTTCATCTTCATCGACGTTAGATTCAACAGTAGCTTTTTCTTCACTTACTAATTTACTATTACTGTCTGACTTCTGCATATCTTCTAATTTAGTTTCAGGAGATTCAGTTTGTTCCTTTGGAGTCTCAGTTGCACTTTTCTCGTCCTTGTTTTCTGCATCAGCGGATTGTGTCTTTTTCATTTGCTCCTCTTTGTTTTTCCGTCTGTTTTGATGCTTTTTAAGAACTGCAGATTGTAAAGCTATTAATCTTAATTCTATAAGATCTTTGTCTGTTAATATTGGTTCGTCTTTTTCACTTGCACTGTCCTTTTTCGATTTAGATTGCAAAGCTAGATCTCGTAGAGTATCCAAATCGTTATCATCTTCAGAGTTATTTTTGGAACCTGCTGAATCCGGTTCTATCATACGTTTTATTCTGGTACGTAAACTGCAGTTAGGTAATTTTTGTGATTTGTTAATTTGAACTGCATCCCTTAATTGCCGCAAAATTTCTTTATCCTGATAATCTGAATCTTCAGAACTGCTGGAAATGTTGCTATATTCTTTTCGTAGACTAGTTGTTCTTCGTCGAACCACGCGCCTTTCTGACAATTTTCTTACTCTTTTGGTGCCTGTTCGTTTTCGTTCTTCTCTTCTATGTCGATGTTTCCGATTAACTTCTTGATTAATTAATTCTCTTGATCTTGTGGCAATTAGTCTCCTACTATATCTGAGCTCCTTGTCGTCTGAATCGTCACTGATACTCGTCAGGGATAATTCTCTGAAAGGTTCTCTGTTTGTAGATAAGCAAGGTGACTTACCCGACAAAATCATCGGTATCGGCACCATCGATAAAGAACTATTATCCGAAACATCTTCCAAATCTTCATCTGTTAATTCTCCTTCTTCACGCTCCATTTTAATAATGTATAATAATAAAAATAGGACGCGAAATAAAATCGTGTAAAAGAGTACCTACACTAAAAATATCAACTACTCCGCTGCAATTAACAAATTAAAGTACTTAAAACAAAATATCAAACACTAGCAATCTGTTAACACATAATTAGTAACTACACGTACCACTTAGATGTCCAAAATCGTTAGAAAAATTATTGTACTTGAACAATATGCTTCCTTAGCACAATGACTAACATAACTGACATAAGTGACATCTGTGGCTATCGAAACAGCTGAATTTGTCCTCGTAGAAAGAAGTGCACGATGTAAAATTCTTTTGTAAATAAATACGTCATAAAACAATTGTAAATAATAAATAAAAAACATTACGTAATATACACACAGATTATAAATTTTATTTAACTGTGTTGTAATACAATTTTTTGTAAAATATATGTGTGAATCTTCCATGCTGTTGTTATCTTTGACTGTACAATTTAAAATATGAATCTAAAGAGCTATTTTTATTGGTTCAAGGTTTTTGATGTACATATTTCTGCAAGAATCATATGTAGTTCTATTTATTAATATATAAGTTATGTGATAGCGTTTATTGATTAAGAATAAGCTCTTAAAATATGTCTAGAATGGAATATTTAATAACATAAACTATCAAATAAAAAAATACAAGTCAATATTTATAACCTAATTGTATCGAGAGCAAAGCAAAATGTCAGAACATTTCCTTCACGTGTGTACTTATCCGGGCTGTGAGGCCAGGTTTCAAAGGCCTTCAAAGTTAAAAGTTCACATAAGAAAGCACACAGGAGAAGTAAATAATATTAGACAATATTTGTATTATTTATTACTCATGACCAATTTTAGCGTCCCTTTACTTGCGATGTTCAAGGCTGTAATAAAACATACACAAATGAATCTCATTTACGACGACACAAACAAAGGACTCACATGAAAGATACTATTGCTAACACGAAGTGTATATGCCCAGTGGAAGAATGTGGGAAAGTGTTTTCCAATATAGATAACATGAAACGGCATAAAGCCAATATTCATGACAAAAAGGACTATGTTTGTCCTATTTGCAATGAAGGGTTCCATAAAAAAGTCAAACTTCGAGTTCATATGGAAGGACATACAGGGCTTTGCGAATATAGGTAATATTTGGAAGGAATCATTTTGAAAAGAGATATATTAGAAATGTTGTAGATGTGAGTTTTGTCCAGCTACGTTCCAAAACAGACCAGAATATAAAAAACATAGATATAATCATAAAACTTACACCTGTTCTTGTGGTGAAGAATTTTATAGATGGTCTATGTATCTCAAACACCGAAGGACTGATCATATGCAAAGTAAATATTTATATATTTTTATGAATATTGCTACATGGTATTATTTTTAGTGCACGTTTGCAAATATTGTACAAAAGTTTTTGTACATAAAAATAATTATAACATGCATTTAAAAACACACGAAGAAAAACGTACTGTATCTGAATGTCCCATTGAAGGCTGTGGAAGGTAAATAAATATCTATTCATATCTTCTTTTATTATATAATTTATTCTTAGGGTGTACTATTACGATAAAAATCTCCGAGAACACATTCGTTCATTTCATTTAAAAATTAAGAAACCGTTACCACCGTCTAAACAAAAATTAAGAGACGCAAGACAAATGAATAAAGAAAGAAAACCACCGAAAACATTAGCAACTGGCCGAAAACCAAGAAAAGATAGGAAAACAATTAAACAAAGTACTGCCTTGAAGATGGTTGGCCTGGCGGTTCCATACGACGCTGAAAAATCTGTTCTACAGGGAACTCCAATCGAAGGAGAAGTTTCAGATTCCTTCAGCTACAGCGACTTTAGTGATTTAGACGTGTCCAGAAAGTTGCCACCAGCAGCCACCCAATCCGTACGAATGTCAGACGACAGTGATAGAGAAAAAAGTATATTAAGATCAACATTAACTGCCCCTATAACAATTTCTTCAGATAGTGATAGAGAACGAACTCCCTCTTTTAAGATTGAGGATTTGGGTTTTGTAGATATTAAAAAAGAAATAATAGATCCCAGTGATAACGAAATGACTGATAAAATGCAAATGCCTGCCCCTCCCATACCAGAACTATTAAATATCAACCCTGCAGTGAATTATTAATATTTGCACCATTAAGACTTATTTACTATTACATTGGGTTTTGGGCTAATGCACAAATTGTATCAAAACAATTGTAGAAATATATTTCATTCCTCAGCATACTTTAGAGGAAGTTTTGTTATTATTCTCAACAAAATATTTATACTCTGTTCACAATGCAAGTATTATTACCTATGTATTATGCTTATTTTTAAAATAAAATATACGTATCTCTAATCGTCATATTTTTGTCGATACAGTCGACTAAACTGTAGACAAAATAAGTTTAAGACAAGCAAAAGAGATTTAAATTTATATAAATTCCATAAAAATTTTAATTCGCTCGTGACGTATCTACTCTAGCCTTTGTTCCGACTGCCCCGCCGCAGTGGATATTTGCGGTTCTACGAAACAATGAAAAGAACTATTATATTCAAATACGTACTAAACTCTAGAAAAAATGTAACTATTATTATATAGTTGGCAATGAAAACAAAGTGTTTTTATGTGTTTACAAATTTTTTTCGTCGTATGTGTATCTCTCATTTTATTTGTCCTTTTCTATAGAGGATGTCATACGTCACAGCTAAATAGTGGGTAAAATATCGTACACTTAATAATTTATTATAAGTGATCTATATTCTTATTAAATAAAATTATATATTTGTTAACATTGTTTTGTAGCAAATTATTGAAAACATATTCAAAATATTTTAAATTTGAGTTATGCGGAAAAAACAATCGCTGTCCGTTAAAATATATCTGTACGTATCTCGAATCATTATGTTTTTGTCGACACTGAGCAAATAATTAGATGGATTACCTCACAATAATGGCTACTTTTGCACTGAATTCAGAATTTTAACAACTAAATCAAATAAAATCCGTTGCCAAAAATGAAGAAACGGTACTTCTTTAAATTTTGAATATGCGCATGAGCGAATTTAAAAAACCACCTGCCGAAATTCGCAAAAAAATATGGCGCTCAAAATCTACCTGTGACATTGAAACTAACAACTAACGCGTCTTTTGTATTAGCGAGTGGGGCGTGCAAAGTCAAGTCTGGGAAAGAAAATCGCTGTGATATCATTTGTGTAATACCTGACTCAGAGCAAGTTGTAAGTTACTTTCTCACATGTGGAATCTAAGACGTGCATTGTTGCGTATTATAAGTGACCAATTATTTTTCATCTTATTTTGAGCAAGTTAAAAAAGTGAGTATGAATTGTTTACTTATATTTTTTTTCATACTTAACCAACATTTCTTTTTACTAAAAAGTTAAACTCATTAAAATTTACTTTCTCGACCGCGCATTAAAATTTCGATAGTGAAAGTTTGAAGTAGAACGCGTTCCAACTTAAATGGGCGTTGACAAATAGCATTAACTATAACTTCTAAACATTTACAACAATAAAAAATTGTTTACCTAATATTTTTTAAATAATTGATGCATTTACTTTCCAAGTTTTTTTTTAATAATTTTTTATGTTATGAAAAATATAATCTTGAAATGTTATGAGTCAAACAAAGAAAATGTTAATAATAATAAATGTTCTAAAATGATGTAATCCCCCATTCGTCCCTGATCTTAAATGCAACGTCCTTTTAAATGACCTACTTATGCTACACCTGCAGATGTAACGCATAAAAACTATGTTTACTTCTGCCAGTCAGCTAATTATGTATGCGAAGACAATCCCAAGCACTTATTTAAATCGAAGTACTTAGCATTGCGCCAACTGTGTTGAAAATATTGCGCAAACTCCAAAACAGGCGGACTGTTAGAATCCAAACTAACTTTGCTTTTCATTTAGATATAATCATTCAACAATGGGGTACGGACAAGAAATGGATGGGTGCGGGAAGTTCATCAAGTTCAGCATGTTCATTGTCAATTTTATCATCTTTGTAAGTGTTCATCCTTCGCTGTTGCATTTGTATAAATAAATATTGTATGTGTGTGGATGAGCTAAAGAATTTATTTAAATGATTGGGTGCTTATATTTTTTGTTTATTTTTATTTCAGCTTGGAGGATGCATAGTTCTCGGTCTTGGTATTTGGACCATTGTGGACAAAGCTTTCGTGACAGAACTTTTGGGGACTAACTTATTCATGGGAGCAGCTTATGTTCTGGTAGCTACAGGAGCTGCAGTTTGTTTAGTTTCCTTCCTTGGATGTGTTGGATCTGTAAGAGAAGTACGATGCATGCTGCTTACAGTAAGTATAAAAATAAATATCACACATCACTATTTTTAAAAAGAATTTTACTTGCATATTTTACAATAACTTTCTTCGAATATTTTTCAAAATGTTAATCTATTAAGAAATATTCTCAAAAAACTTATAACTTACAAAAATACAAAAGTTCAATTGTTAAAAGCTTAAATATGAAGTTTTTTTAAAATCTATTCAACTGAATTTGCACTATACGTGCACACAAATATCCAGACTGACGGACGGGTTGAAATCGCGCAAAAATGAGTCAAAACTTAATTTAACGACCTTAATTTATAAATATCCGTTGAAATCTCGAAATATATTACATATTAATATATTCTACTTAGTTGAGATTAATAAATTTTGACCTAATTAGATTAAAATTGACCTTCGCATATCCAGTCACTGGGTCACCAATATTTACTTCCTGTGAGAGAGTTACTCACCCTTTGTAAAATACTTTAATTTTTGCCCTATTTAAATAGATCAAAATCACCCTTTAGAAAAACTAGTCACCATAATGTTTATTACTTGAAAGAAGAGTACTCAGTCACTGTGAAGTATTCTAAGTCTGGCCCTAATATAATTTGATCAAAATCAACCACCGTAAAAACCACTGTAACTATCGCAATTAAGTGTTTAAATTATGTATTAGTTTGTAGTTTTATTGTTTATGACTTGTTTAGTACTTGTAATAAAACTTTATTTATTGTTAAAGATTTGTGCAAATAGTTTTTTCATTGTCAGTATAAATTGTTATATTTTGACTTATTAAAATTTTAATGATTTCTATTAGTTATTTTTTAATGAGACGATTAATTGTATGATGTATATAAATGACCTCGGAGAAAATTAAATTATGTTTCTCGTTAGTACTTCATCACCATCTTGATCATCTTCACGGTGATGCTGCTTGGTGGTATCCTAAGCTACGTATTCCGCGAGCGAGTTGAAGTGACAATGCGGCAAGAGATGCTGTCGTCTCTGCGACATTACGGAACGGATCGCGCAGTGTCTGACGCCTGGGACACTACACAAGAACGACTCCAATGCTGCGGAGTGCACGGGGCTGACGACTGGAAGAACACCGTGCCGGTATCCTGCTGCAGAGAGCCAGTGCCCGGCAAGAAACAACCTTGTCAAGATCTCAACACTCGAGGGACAAGACATGAAGATGGCTGTTTGAATGTTACGAAGAGATATGTTAAGGAGCATGCTGCTGTTATTGGAGGCGCGGGCATAGGAGTTGCTTGTTTGATGGTAAGTAAAAGCATATATACTTTAGGAAATGCTTTTTCAATTTTTTAACATTCATGGAATTTTTTTTTGTAGATTCTAGGAATGATATGTTCATGTGCGCTATTTAAAATGATAAAGTAGCATTTCGTTACTTGAAGATCTACAGTACTACTTGTATATTAGTTTATTATATGTAAATGATAAGTTTTTTTTATACGACTATATTGAAACAAAATGTGTGAGTGTGTGCAAAGAAGTCTGTTGAAATGTAAAAAGCACTAGCATTTTATTTTTGTTTATATAATATAAGTTTATAATACAAAATATACACTTTGAAGCTGAAATGGAACTGGCAGTAATGCAGGAACTGCAAAATAAGCAGCGAAGCGATCAACTACAGTCAACTTCATGGAAATTAAGTACATGTAGAAAACATTTCATCTGCACATTGAAATTCTATAGCAAAGCGAACTACGATTTGTCTTTTCATAAGTAAATTTATAAAGTGTAAATTGGACCCGCTTTGTTGTAAATCAAACATACAAATAAAAGATTTTGTATCATGTTATTAATTTACATGAAGTATTCTGTAAAAATAAATAAAATGTTATACAATAGAGCATATATACATGTGAGTATTGTTACAGACAAGTATATCTGTTATAAAATAGTATAAATCGATGTAGGAGGAATAAAAGGTAACTAATATCAGTGACGCTCGTAATCCGCATAACACTGCGGGAGCGAAATAGTTACAAGAATTGGAAGCTGCTTGGACGCTGGACGAGGCAAACGCTGACCGCAGCATTTGCTCAAGAAGACTCGCGTTGGAAGGCGAGACAAGCGATGCTTATCGAACACAGACACATTGTTAAAATGCCAATTGTCACATAGACGGACGTAATAAGCCAAAAGGCGAACATGTACAACGTTTTGTTGCAATACTTTCCCGAAGCCGGATCATAATTCGGTTCAAACTCCTTGTAAACCCATATTGACCCAATTATAAACCACCCCAGCATAAAACAACAAAGTAGCGTTTGTGTAGGAGATTGTCGCAAGTTTTCTTCATCCCGTTCTTCGCCTCTTTTTTTTACTCTCACTGATAAATGTAACAGTTGCTTCATTATTCCAAAAATACCTGCAATACAATGAGTTACATCTACGCTTTACTCGTGCGCATGAAATTATACCCCCAATGAGTAAATAAATTGGTATATATTGGTTTTGCGGACATTCGTGGAGATATACAGATCCTATTACAATCATACATATTGGAATAACAAAACTAACTCCCAGTATAATCGTACAGCCAACTAAAACAGTAACAGTAGTACGCAAGCCGCAGAATGAAATTAGTAAATACATACTTGTACCAAGTAAAAGAATTAGTATATTTTTAAAAAAATCTAATGCGCCCGAACTGCTTTTCTGAACTTCTTTCACTCGTCCAAACAGAGAATCATAAGAAGGTGGTGGAGCTACAATAAGGTTAGGTTAATAAGAAAATATAAGTTAGTAAGCACAATGAATGTTACCATTAGGATTGCTCACTTCTTCATAAGTAGGCAGGGCTCCAAAATCATTATCCACAGCCACCCCGTCCAAGTGTGCACTAACTGGAGGGGCCGCACGATTTTGACTTGCATAGTTTGTCATGGAATCTGGATATCTTGCAAATAACATTGTTAACAATGCACTCTACTTATCTCTTACATTAAATTATAGTATACATTATATTTAAAAAAACTTATATGACATAACAATCAAAAATAACTACCATAAAATAATGCCAAATAAATAAACACCCACAACAGCCATCTTCTTCATGCAAATTAAATATTTAGATTAATACCTCTATTATAAAATATTACAGTGCCCTAAGAACATTATTTATACACTATGTTTTATAATAATATTACGCACTTAGTTAAAAAAATATCATCATTTATTATTTATTGATCCGCTCATTTCAATGTCATTCATAATATCGCGGTAAATACAAACAGCAGGTACATTTTGAATTTTATAAATAATAATATTATAAAAATAATAATAATGTGTAATAAGAAGTCATTATTTACTATTATTTATGCCTGATAATAAACCTAAGTAAATAAAGTTATTAAATTTTAATACAGTAATAAATACATAATTCAATTCATACTTATGACCTTTTAATTATTATTGTTATGTTATTTATAGTCATAAAACGGTAGCAACAATTGTATTATAAGATTGTGTCATATTTTGTTACATTTATTGTAGAATACAAGTATAGAAATAAAACTCCTACATTTATGTATTAGTGCCACAAGGTAGTATTGGGTGTTGCCTAAAATTTAATTCGATGGGAAATGTGAATTATAAAATGAATATTTGGGGTTGGCGCACAAAATGGACACCAAATTCGTTAGTTTCATGGTCGACTCTATATAATAGCATGCTTTTATTCCCTAATTTTACAAAGTAGTTGCATCTTCAAACAAAAAAAAATAATATAAATTAAAAGTATATGAATTGTATTCTTAATAGAATGATAATTAAATTGAAATCAGTACAAAAAAATTAAAAAAATAGAATGAGAAACTGTAGCTTAAAATTTTAGTGTAGTGATTTTATTTGTAGTTATAACTTGAAGAAAATAATAGTAATGTTCTTTTCTTTAATGCAGATGTAGCAGTGAAGAGATCGCTCTTCTGTCATGGTTTTGGGAGGTTTCCCATGACGTTAAGGAAGAATTTCCAGAAGAGAGTACGCCTGACGCCCTCCTAGCAAGTCCCGTAGGCATACTAGGGTCTTCTATTTTTCACATTTTCATGTAATTGTGTTACAATATTTTAAACAATGTATAACACTGTATAAAGAATAATATATGTTGTTGAAATAACCATATAAATGAATAAAATGTCTACGATATAAACATATTATTTATTATCAATACCTCTGACCATCTCCATCAGTCCCAAATGTATTCATGTATATTTAGAGTATATTTTACATTGTTAATATTATTGTATGTAACATATTTTAAAAGTTCAAAATTTAAGTAAAAATAAAATATATAAAAAAATTACTATTGTTTCATTTAAATTGAATATCTCTATACATATATATTTATTTAAAATAAACACCCTCACATATATGGTAACTTCTGTATATCTTGTACGCTACTTGTATGAATAAATTTATTTATTCTGTATGTTTTACACATATCAATTATTTTTCTGTTTGTTTAGATGGAGGACGATCTGCACTTCACCCCCAGATGCATTTCCAGGAAACTACAAATGAAAATATTAAATAAATTGTATATGTATTATTTTATTATTATATTACTATAATTATTTGTATTTAAATTTTAAAATAAAGAGACAGTTAAGTTATATATGTTTTATTATATCTAACATAAAACCTTTTGCAACCCTTAAAAATAGGAAATATGGGCCATATCCTTACTTTATGAACACTAATTGACACCTGAAAAGTAAGAAACCCATAAAGTTGCTTTCACTGTATCCCAAGACGTCGGCAACATATGCACAAATATACGTAACATTTGGACACGGGGTTAATAACCTTTTTTTTATTGTATATTGTTGTCATAGACTTCTATTGTTCTTATGTATTAACAATTAAAAAAACTGTATTGTTATATACTATTTTTAATGATATATCATTTATATTACATATTCAAAAAAAAATTTAAATACACAGGGTAGTTTTAAATATATTTATTTACACCTTTAACTTGCATAAACATAATACTATTACATAAAAGATACGCTAATAATACTTAAAAAACATCTAAGGATGGAGGTGCAATTTGGACATCAGATTCGGGAATCTACAAAACATTTAATCAAAGGGAAACGTGAATTACCCCTAAACAAGGGGTCGGCGCACAAAACGGACATCAGATTCGCTAGTTTCACGGTTGACTCTATAGGATAGCATACTTTTTTCCCATAATTTCACTAATTAGTTGCATCGTAAAAAACCCTGGACTATAGCCCATGGTTTTTGACCTTGAACCCCAAATTTTCGGAGTTAGACATGTCATCCCCTTAATTCGACCCTTCCGCTTCCCGTGCCGGTGTCCGTTTTTGGCGCTCTCGCTTAGTTCTTACGTAATTCGCGATTGAAGTTCCAGAAGTAGAGCATTATTTTACCCCCATAATATTGACGTGAAAATTTTCAAACTTTGCATATGAACTAAGCTTCTAATACTAAATTCATAAAAAAAATATAAAATTTTTAGTGCAACTATAAGGGTAGTTTATTTGAAGATTTTTAACAAATTATTTTCTGTTATCTATATTATTAGGGGTAGAGATCTCAAATATTGTATTTAGACTAAGAACTTAATGCTACATCTGTAAAAAAATTACCAATTTTATAGGGCACCCCAAAGTGGTAGTTCTCTTGAAGAAGATTCGAACGGAACTTATCTTTAAGACAGATATGTACTTAAACAATTATCTTTAAAAAGAAAAATCGAATAAGAATTTTTTTAAATAAAAGATGCTTAGAATTTTATTCCCAACAAAAAACTCTAATAAAGTTTTCCTCTAAAGTTAATATTTTCCACCCTTGTAAAATATATAATTGAATAACTCCCTTAATATCAACCCCTAGAGGCTCATATTTGGTTGTCTACTAGATCTATGTCCCTAGTTTATCAAAATCGGACAAAAGAAAATGTCACAGTATAATACAATATAAGAAGAACATAAACTTATAATGTGTACAGGGGTGCTTTTATTAAAAGGGTGACATCAAATCTGTAAGGGTACAGAATTTAAATAAATGTATAGTAACTACATGTGATACCTAAATGTAGAGCAAAATTACGTTATTTTTAAAATTTAATTTATCGTTAATTGATGTTGATGCTTACATAACTGCATTCAAAATATATTTAAATTCTAAAATCGCTGTTCTATTTCAAGCTAACAACTATGGCTAATATTAACAACTATGATATTCTAATGTTAATATTAAATACATGCATGATACACATGATACATTTTAAAAAGAAAATGACCCAATTAACTATGAAACAAAAACACCAGCGGACAAAAAAGTGTTTCAAATAGAAGATGTCCAAAATATTATTCTCTTTAATATATCCTAATAAAAATTTTCTTCAAACTTAATATTTTTCCAGTTAATTGTAAAATATGTTTATTAAATTCATGAATGTACCGCACAAGATATGTGAGGGTGTTCGTATTGAAGGGGTGGTTTTTTGGTTTTATACTATTAATTCCATGTCGAAGATTCCGTATTCGGTGTCCAAATTTCCCTACGACTTATAGTTCTTACATAATAAGCGATTTAAATGTTTAATATTAAATAACTCGTTTTCGGTAACAAAAAAATGAAGGCTTTATATAGTCCAGGGTTTTTGAAGTTCATACTAATTAGTGATTTTAAATATGTTACTTATGGATTCGACCCTAAAAATCATGAATCTGATGTCCGTTTGTTGCGCAATTGCGTCGTTCTTGCGTAATTCGCGTTTTCCCGCAAATTCAATTTTAGGAAAGAACCAAGACATACATAAATATAGGAGACATTTGTGTTCTTGTATTTTACAATCCTACCCGCGAAAAATATCAAAGCGGCTGACATCTGGTGAGGAAATTTCATACTTCTGTAATCGGGATATCGCTTTGTTATTTGTATTGACGGAGGGTTACAAATTCGTTCGGAATTAAAATATGTTAATAAAAGATTGTTCCCTGTAGAATAGATGTCGAAAAGTATTGATTTCTTCGATCGACCAATCGTTCCAATTTAAAATTTCAAATTTTTTTTTAGAAAATTGTTCTCAAAAATTTAATAATTTTCTTTTGTGTTCTTAATTTACCTTTTATTTGTAGCTGGTTTCGTGGAATTCTTCTGCAACTTATTGTTGACTGTAAACAGGAGAACTAAAAATAAATTCAAACAAGGTTCCCTGTGGTTATTAAAAATCGTTTTCAAAACTAAAGGACACTATCCACACAACACACATTTTTCCCCATTTTAGATTCAAATCTGTAATATGGTTTAATTAGTTACTTACTTATTACACTGTTCAGTATTTTTCATTTTAAATCCATTGTCATAAAATAGATTTGCACACAAAGATTAATTATTTCTATTATTTATTCAGTACCATATCGAAAAATAAATAATTCTATTAAAAACTGTAATATTCTATTAATATTATGCTCAGAAAAATAATAAAATGAAAACAAAAATATGAATACAAATTCACAAATTAAAACAGTAATACATAGCACAGACTGAGAATACATACAAAGTAAAATTATTTTACATAGGCTAGCGTTACATGGAATAATATACAAGGCCACGTGGTTTGAAGGCGGGCTTTAAGACGAGATGGTCCACTGGAGCACACTCGTGTCGTTGCCTCCGATGGAGATGAGCCGCATGTCGTCGTGGAGGAATGTCACCGCTGTCACGTGGCTGCTGTGCCCCCCGTAAGCGTGGCTCAGTGACTGTATGACAAATTTGTTTTTAGTCACAAGAAATACCACAAACAAGTATCTTATTTCTTAATTTACTTTAGATTTAGATTAAATAGAGTCCTAAACCATTGTCGAAATATTACCATTTGAAAGTAGAATATGAAAATATGCATTAATTATGAATGAAAATGTTTTATTCAAATATTATTTCGTTCGCGAGCTACGAGAGATTATTTTTTTAAAATCTTAGAACTTCTGGAAGGGAGAAATGCATGAAAAATGTTTTTGTTATGAAAATAACCAATACTCTGTAAAACTAAAAGTTTGTTCAACACGAAAGATTTTTTAGAAAAAAATAACAAAATGGTACAGGACCCCATTAGATCAGTTTTGGATAACAAAATCAGAATTATATTTACCGAACAAAACACATTAATATCCAAATATTTCTCTTACCTGTACATCAATCAAGTTTTATATCATTCTTTTAATAATTTCTAAATCATACAAGTTTTGAAATAAAACATTACCGACTTAGAATAATTCACAAAACAATCTAAATCTTCTTTCTTTCTTCTTTAAACTTGTAAATTATAAGTCCACCACAAACTGATAAAAATGTATTTAATTACTTTTTAAATTGGCAAAATAATAAACCAAACATAACTGGTTTGCATTTTTACTTACCCTGGGTTGCGTAACTGGATAAGAATAAAGCTTAACCTTCCCGAAATCATCTGCAGTAGCTAGAAGCTTTCCATTTCGACTTCTATCGCAGTAATTAACATCGGTTCCATCTGCATTCTCTGGCCAAATACCTATCGTACTAAAACTAATAGTACACGTATTTGTTGCCCATTCTACGTCGCGCATTTGGGAACTTTGAGGGATTTGTCTGCACGTACTCGCGTTCCCTGGAGAAATAAATATGAGATTTGTACACAAAAATATAATATGAGTAACTTACAGTACAGCAATTCATAATCGCCTGAATTGCTACGGAAGAACTGGCTGTCCGCAGACCAGTCCAAATGCGTAATGAAACTCGAGTGGCCCTATAAGAAAAATATTTTAGAGATACACAAAAAAATATAAGTTCACACTAAAACACTGAAGACAAATGTGTATATAATATACAGTGAAAAACAATTTTAAGCATAAATAAAAGCACTTTACAATTATGCGATTTCTAACACAAAATACACATTTATAAATTACACAAATATAATAAAAATTTACCGATGTACTACGTCTATATTTTGTTCCTCCAGCCTGATAATGCAGCATGAATAAAATTTAATATATATAATATTTTAATTATGTTTTTTTTCTGACATGTTTTAAAAAATCATAAACCTATATTTACAACAAAAATAACAATAACTTAACACGAAACCGGTTTTAGTTTATATACTATTTTAACCGGAATTTTATTTTTAGATAGGAGTTTTTAACAATAACTTTTTATTCGTTGATATTATTAATTCTTGTTATTTAAAATTAAAATTTATTTGAATAATAAAGTTAAGGGCGACTTACCATGCATTTTCCTACGCGACTATATCTTCGTCCCTCGTCAGAAATTTGATAAACGTAGATATAATTATCCCTAGAACCAATTGCAAGCAGTTGTCCATCTGGAGAATAGCTCACTACTTGCAGTGGCTCTGCCCCATCGGAATGTTGACAAATTAAGTCTCTGGTCATGGCATCGAACACCATCCATCTACCGGTTACACCACCACAAGCTACCACTGAACCATCGGCGGAAAAAGCTACACTTTGCACCTAACAATAAAATTATTAATATCGAATATACTTTTTGGTTGTTTTTCTTACCTGTTCGCCAATATCTTTGCTCCAAACAACACTATGAGACATAGAGTCCCACATTTGGAGCAAACGATCATGTCCAGCTGTAGCAAATTGTGGTACAGAGGGATGTGAAGCCAAGCCCCATAATTCGTCTGTGTGGCCGAGAACTATCGGCTGGAATCCTAGAGACATCGCTCCAGTCAAAATACAGTTGCGAGTTGTACCGAGAAGAACTTGAGAACCTCGACCTTCGGATATCACGCGGATACCTCCAAAGTGACCCTCAATCTTTAAAAATTAAACGTTATTAATTAAATAGATTTGTGCATAATTTATTATGAATAAACTTACTTGTGATTCTTCGCCAGATCGGTTTAGTTGTGCATCGAACATAACCAGTCGTCCGTCTTTCCCTCCTCCTGAGATAACATTCCCCTCCTTGAGAACACAAATGGAGAACACTGATCCTTCATGAACATTCCTAATGAATTTGCTGATTGTGTTTGTTCCTCTGCCCCACACAATTAGATTTCCGTATGAATCTCCCGTTAAAACATCACCGTTTTGTGTAAAGGCAACGCAGGTGACGTATTTAGGTTTGTCACGGTTTTCAAACACCCCCATACGTTTGTAGAGCATTCCGCTAGCGTCTAAAGTCCAGAAACTGATGTGTGATTTTCCGCATGTCACGATACAGTTGCGGTCCAACGGGTGAAATTCTGCCGCCACTACTGTGTCCACCGAACACTAAAAACGAAACATGTAAATGTAAACTGAGAACCTTACATACTTTTACTAAGTTTGAGCACATTCAGTTATAAACAGTAGCTTGACCGTCTTAAGGATTTGAGGACTTGACCGTCACTTGGATTGGGAATACTTGGACCGTCAAGTGGATTGGAGATATATGATTTGAATTTATATATCTTATACTACTAATGTTCTGGTTTGGGTTATATTATAACTTAGTTAATATTTTTCTTACCTTGGTTTCGGTGATTTTGTAGCCATGTTCCCCTTTCTGCCAGTCCCAAACGCTGATATTGTGATCGGGCGCTTCATCGACAGCTAACAACAAAGACCCGCCATCTGCCTTGCTGAAGGACAAACAGCAAACAGAAAGGTCAAAGTCTCCAACTCCGATCACGGCTATTGTGCTCAGGCTTACGGAATTCCAGATTCTTACGTGCGGCTGGAATATTATTTCCTTGCATAAATATCATTTTATTGGAAAGTTTTAAAAGAAATTTCTTACCCGAGCATCTCTTCGATCATGACCTGCACACTGACCTGTTGCTACTAGGAGTTTGTTTGGGTGAATTGCAATACTGGAAAAGAGAGAAAATATATTTCAGTATTTTCAAAATTCAATAAAATTATGGTAATTGATAACTTGAGTGATGGTCGACTGTAGAATAATTGAGGTCCAAAGGAAAATAATCGGACAAACAGTTTTCAATTGGAATTATTTATTTCATAACCGACTTTTCGACTAAAACGTTAGTTTTCTTCAGGGCTTGAAGTAGTCGTACTTAAAATAATGTTCCATACACCCATAAGGTGTAATTTAAAAACATTTTTGACAGAGTTGATCGTCAAACAGAATAAAAACATAAATAATATCATGTAAAATAATTTGAGTCAATTGTAAAATAATAAATAAATAACTTTTATTGTAAAAAATGTAGTCAATAATATAAAATAAAATTGTATGAACCGAAAAAATGTAATATTTTAATATTTTTGTAACTGCAGTTAACAGTGAAAAATGTTTTTAAATTATACCTTATGGGTGCAGGGAACATTATTTTAAGTACAACTTTTTCTAGCCCTGAAGAGTCTAACTTTTTAAGCGAAACGTCGATTATGAAATAAATAATTCCAATTGAAGACTGCTTGTCCGATTATTTTCCTTTGGACCTCTATGGTAATTGAGTTCAAATATTTGGTAAATGAAAAATAAATTAAAGAAATTATTATACTGTGTGTTGGCATGATATTTTCCTTACCTTTTGACGTCGTCGGTGTGTCCCAAATAATGCCTCTGGCACTGTTCTTCCACGTTATACAAAACCACAACAGCTGCGACAAAATAAACCATCTCTCCAGTAGGTAAGTACGCCAGGTTGGACCTACAATCTCTGCCTCTATACCCGTATACCCAGTCCAGTTTTAACCTGGAGGACGGTGCCGTAGCTACCTTGCTAATATCGTAGCCATCGGCCAAAATGGCTGAAGGTGCTTGCAAAACAATTGGACGGCCTCGAAGGTACATTCGGAGGGTACCTTCCTCTTCATTGTAAGTTGCGTCACGGGTACTAAAAGAAAAAAATATAAATAATAGATAATAAAAATATGAGAAAACAATACAGTATTTAATTTTATGATAATTCGTTTTTGTTTTGTACTTTAGATATTAAAATGCATGATTTCATATTTTTAAACAAATTATAAAAACATTTGTACATGGTACTTCCTCAATTATTTACAAGGAAAATCATTATAAACAAAAATGTGTATCCTGTAAAAATAAAACATTTTAGAAATAAAAAAATCGCGTGATGCAAAAACAGTTAATTATATCCGTTATTCCATTAACATATTCAAATTATTTTATATGGATCAATAAATTATGAATAATAAACATACCTATATACATTCTGCACAGTTTTGATCATATTTAGAACTTTTTCACTATAAACTACCTTGTGTTCATGTCAGAATAATATCTTGACTAAATGTGGTTGGTTTGAATGCCACATTAGTTTCGGAAGATAAGATAATGCGTTAATACGAAATACAAACATACACAAGCGCGCAAACATGAAGATAAATGCACTGAATTAACTCAAACAATACTGGATAGAGAATAAATAGTTACTAATAGTAAATAGATGACTGTAAACACTTGCTAGGGTTATTAATACTTTCAAATTCAAGGACATTGCGTCAGAAAAAATATGAAATACCCATCGTAACAAAGCACAGTGATTATATGAGGAAAATTTGTAATAAATTTCTAGTCATAAATAATCTACAATGTACCTTTACTTTTTATTATAAGCTATAAACATCTACTTTCATATTAACTTTCAAGATATAGTAGATTAGTGTATTACACTTTTATCTTTATTACAAAATCTATGTTTAAAGTAGCTTAGATATTAAATAAATAAATATAATACTGTAGTTCAAACCAGCGGTGGTTCCGAAAACATGAACTTCAATTCCGCTGAGTCCGTGGTGCACTCTCCACGCCAGAAAGAGTGTCCGGTAGACGATGTAACCATTACTGTTTTAAACAGATTTGGCAAATTTATCAAGTAGAAAGTGCACTTTTATGTAACAAAAGTTTTCAAAAATCGATTTATAAATTATGTGGAAGTTATACTGAAGATCTATTTAAATATACGATTCTAATTACTTCTATCAACAACATAAACAACGTAGATGTCTCCACTGACCTTTCCATAGTAAACACTATCAAAACAACAATCACAACAACTTGTGAACAACTTGCTCGTCAACAATGAACTACACCGTAAACGGCTTTCACGACGTCTGGCTTGCGGCTTTCTAAAAATCGCGTTAATCCCGAGCTGAATATGAAGGAACGTTCAAACTTCACGTGTGGTCAGTCAAGTGTACTACTTCGGAATGACTTTGAGTCACAGGATACCGCAGAGTAGGTGGCGAATTTCGCGTTGCAGAAACCTTTATTGATTAATAACAGATGAAAAGAATTAGATAATGAATTAATTTAGCTAATAACACATAGCGGATTAAGATAGTTTCTTAGATAAAATTAATCTGCTTCATTCATTGTGTTTTTGAAAAAATTAAATAACAAATATATCTCTCACAAATTTTTACTCATTTATTTTATTTAATCTGCAAAAAACGTTTATCAGTTGTTACCTTTCGGGCACTCTAACTGGTATGGAGAATGCATCACAATATATTGTTTACATATTATTATACGGAAATATATGTAAATACTTATAAATTTTACGGCAACTTCAAATATCTATCTATTAATATTCTGACGGAGTAAACTGTTTTCCGGTTTCCCGAATTTGCTTAACACATACATCCGGACGGATCGACAGACATAACTCAAAATAGTTATAATTCATTGTTCCTAAATTTTTGATTAAATACTTCTCTTATCAAATGTTATAGTAGGTGAAAAGGAAAATAATATGAATCATGTTTGAATCATTTTGTTTCTTGAAATTTTATCAAATCGATAAGTTTTGAATTGCAAATTAAATGGATGTATTGTTTCCGATTTTTTTACCTATAAAACGTGGCTTTGTATAAACCAAATAGGATTAATTATCAACAATTATTTTCTAAAAAAATTTGGAAAACAAACATTGATAATGGTCTATTGTGTGTCCATCAGCTGTCTATCCTAATTCGAATCCAGGGCAGGACTGAAATATTTCCGCATCGATTGCATAATGTATTCTCAAGGACGTTTCGGATAACAAAACATGATTACATTTTCGTGTTTAGCGTCATTTCAAAGCCAGTCACAGTTTCACTAAGCGGTTGAAATTACAGTCAGTACAATAATTAGATTTTGGTTTAAATAGGGTACAAACACGAGAGACGGTTATCCATCTCGACAGGAACCTTTCCCCCTGTTGCTTGACTCCAAAAAACAAATTAATATCATATTTACAATAAAAATTCTTACTCTTGCATATTATTTAACAGCAACACTATTTAAATATTTTTATATTTATACCAACAGCATGTCACTTTCGACTGACCAATAAATATGAAGATTAATAAAAAATCTGTTCTACTGAATTTGCCTATAAGTGCACACATACATCCAGACGTATGGACCAACAGACATTACATTAAAAACTGTATTATAAAGTCCATATTTCGTGGACATCCGTTAAAATTTTCTTCTTATATCAATCGGAAAAAATCTAGAATTAATTTTGTCAATTTCCGGAGTTGCAAATTTTATAGTAAAAAAGATCGATTGTGAAATTTCCGATTACAACCCTGTCGCGCCCTTTTAGCATCCAGTTCAAGGGCACATTCAGTAACCGTGAAATCAACAATATTACCGGAAAACACTTAACTACTATAATTTCCTGTCTGATACCAAACGTTAAAGATTATACTTAATCGGTGTGTATGCGAGATGATTATGTTTTACACTAGGTGCTAAAAATAGACGTTACCTATATCTGCAACAAAACTGCATTATTATTCTTGACGGAATAGGCATTAGCTACGGTGTACAATAAATAGAAATGACATGTGATGAAGCCATGGATTTTATTTGTCATAATATTTTTTGAAATATATGAATGTTATGTTATTTACCACGCAAACCTTTTATGGAGTAATTTATTACTAAAAATTTGATAATATTTATTGCTATATTGTTTTGTAATTTGTTTATTTGCATTACAATAATTTTATGGCCATGAGAAAATAATAAAATTTTTATTAACCAACAGTAAATTTAATAAGTATAAACTGTTATTCTCTTGTTATTCCTATTCAAGAAGTAACAGATTTTCTACTGTTATAGAAACAACTGCATCTCAAACAATTGCTACACATGACATATGACAGTTTGTCAGTTTAGCATATGTTTCACAAAAAAAAACTGTTGATGAAACAGTTCCTTGTTTTGTTGTCCTTGGGAAGAAGATGAGTCGAATGGAGGTAATAAATTAAGGCTAAGTGGGTGGAAAACGCATTGTTTATGTAAATTACACCTGAGCAAGTGTTTCATTATGTAAGATTATTGATCATACTGCTACTCTGGGATGAAACGCAACCAGCATTCCCTTTACGCAGTGCAGAGATGAAAAGGGATTAAAAAGTTTAAAGTGTTAAAAAAATACATCCCAAGAATTTTTATATAACAAATATAATTTTAATTTGCATTATTACGACCTCGTTATAAAGAAATACATTCCAAGAAGACTTTTTTTGTGCTAATATAATTTTAATTTGCAATAATATGACTTAGTAAATACTTTAAAGGGGCATTTTATTTGTGAAATATATGGTAAAGAATTATACATCATATTGTATTTAACACTGTTTTTTTGAGTAAATATACTTTGAATTTTTCCAAGAAGTAAATTAAATCAAAATTAAAATGAACTTAGATAAGTATTTATTAAATTAGTAATGATATGGAGTGCATTTCCATAATGGAATTCTATTTTGGAATTCAATTTTCCGGTTGTTATCGTGCATGAACGCAATGAAAGTTCAGGTGCTCTGAATGTAATAAGTTTCCTATCCATCATGCACTTATCTTGTTATTAATTTATAAAACATAAACTACGATCGCATCACATTATGCGGCATGGCACTCCTAGATCCGCTGGCACGCCCACCTGATCCCCAGTTATATAATGGGAAACGTGATTATATTAACATTCATCTGTTATATTATGGGCATAAATCATAGAAGCATGCAAAATAATAAAAATAAATCGGCATACCCATGCTTCAGCGCTGGCTGGCTGGATGGTTTCGAGAATAGGTTTAAGAGGGACTTAGTGGAAAATCTAACAAAACAAAATACAAATCAAAAATTAACAAAAATAAAAACAAACACAAACTGAGATCTATCCTTTTCTTTTCTATTATTATTCTATAGATTGGGTTTAAGTTTTAAGAGTGTCAGTTTCTGTATTACAAACAGAAACGTATTTAAAATCAATAAATATTGATTACAATATTAAAATAGTATTGTTTGTTCACAAACAAGTTAAAGAAAATAATAAAAAAGTAAAGAATAAATCAATAAAAATTAATAGAAGCTAACAACTCATATCTGTTTACTTATTTTCTTTACCAGAATCAATTAACGACTTGAAAAAGTATTTTTAAAGGTTACCTTTATCATTGGACTAAGTATAGACGCAGTACTGCGGCGCCATAAATAAGAGGGCGCCTAAAATTTTAAGAAAAGTAATACATGACATTTTTATTAAATTAGTAAAGAAAACTATTCATATTTTCAATTTTTCATCTTAATAATTATGAAATGTGTTTCTAAAAGAAATTATATTGATTTAGAAAATTGCAAAAAAGCCCCACTGTAAGAACATATCCAAGATCCTCTTCAAAGGTGTGGTGTGTAATTTTTTTTGGGATAATATATAATTACCTCAATTCCGTAAGGAAGTTACTAGCTCTTAGCAACGTTACTAACATCATTAGCCAATAAAAATAGTAGACACTAAATAAAATATGAAAATGACAACTTTTACAAATATTTCTATTGGTTAAAATTTTTTAGTAACGTTACTAAGAGCTAGCATCTTCTTTACAGAATTGGGCTGATTGACTACTGCATTTCAGTGCCCGTTCATTATTTTTCAGTAACACTTTTAGCAAAAAATTATTTATTCCCTAACCTGGACTGAACGGGACTCCCTGCATCTTTGTGGTTGAAATCCCCAGTGCTGCTCCATCTTTTCGCGTGTTGCAGACTTCCAGTAGTTGTAGCAGCGCTGGACGCTCTTGGCATGGGGGACGGTCTGGTTCCGTTGGGAGTCGTCGTCGTGGGTAGCGGGGTGGACCTGGGGCTCGGTGACGGAATCGGAGACACGCTACTGGAGGATTGAGAATCTGAGTGAAGGGAGCCTGTTGATTGATAGTGGACGGCACGTCGCTGCAAACAAAATAATTAATTAATAAAATCCGTCTTCGAAAGATACTGTATATAATAGGGGTTGTATTTTATTGATGCCAATTTTCTTATTTCGATATTTTCACTTTTGGTAATAATCGATCTAAAAGTAAAAGTTTTAAAAAATATATATTTGAAGAATGTTACTTTAAAATTTAGTAATAAATCCGAAGAAACATTTAAATATTTTAATTAATATCTCAAAATCTATCAATTTTAGAAGATAAGAACTCTTAAACTTTTTTAAAGCAAAAAATATTTACTACTAATTAATGCAATAATATATAGGTATTCCATTAAAAAATCAAATAGGGCAATATTTACGAAAATTATACTCTTTATTACCAAATTTATACAGATTTAGTTAGCTTATTAAAAATACCAAAAAGTTTATTTAAACAATTTTTCGGTATTTATGATAATACTTAAAATAAGGAGCACATTGTGCAATAAGTGCAGAAAGTCCCACCCAAGGTGGGAAATAAGTGATTCTGCACGAGTGGCACTTCTCACACTGCACACGCGCAGTTATGGTAAATACAATGAAAAATGATTTCTCACATTTTAACCAACCATTTTAGGAATAAGCAACTTTGAAGCTTTATATAATGTAAGAAAAGTGCCACTTTTCAAAGTGATCGTAGAAAAAATATATTATTTATCGGTATTTCTAATCCATTTGATAGATTATTAGATGATAATATGTACCGACTTCTGATAAGATATAAATAACTATAAAATCGACATTTTTGTAGTAGCTCTTGGGTAGGTAAGAATTCTCCTTTTGATTAAAATTTTACTACATTATATTTAAAATAATTTTTAAACAAGAAAAATTATCAGCAAATATTCGAATATGGTCCTCGAGTGACAGCATTCACATAAACAGTTCATTGAAAGTGCAGTTTACACAATAATATCTCAGATCAATTTTATTTCTCTAATTGCACGGATTTAAAAGCCAAACAATATCTTGGAACTATAATCTTTATTTGAAAAATAAATATCGACACTATTTCGTTATGGCGGTTTCTTCGGTAAAGACCTTATAATCTTTTAAAAATATTCTTACTTGTGGCAGGGCGGAATTCGTGGTATATCCCCTTTTAACCTGAGGCTGTCTCAATCTCACTTCTTTTCCAAGTGGTATATTTTTAACAGCCTGGAGGTTCTGTGTGCTGTACCCATTCCGAACAGGAGTACTGGGTGTTGTGGTGGGACTTGTGCCATTATGGGATCCTCGGAGTCCTTCCAGAAGGTTTAACCGTCGAAGGACATCAGCTAAAGTGGCGCGAAGACAGACCAGCTCGTCACCCTGCTCTAGGACTTTACGCTCGAGGTCTGACACGCGAGACGCCAGGGTGTGACGTTCTGTCGCCAGCATCTCATCTACAAATGGAAAATTAAATTAGTTTTTTATTATTTTAAAAGTCTAACACTCAAATTATTTTTATAGTTCAAACATAATAATAGTATATTGTGCCACTTATGCTGTATGCAGAATTATTTATTTTATATAAGGTATTATTCCAGCGCTCGACTGTATCTAGTGGTAATACTTTTACACCTAACGTACTAAGGAAATAGTATATTGTGCAACAACAACAGAAAGTCGCTTATTTCCCACGAGATGTGAAAGTTTCGGCACGAGTTGAAGTTGAGTGCTGGAGTCAGACAAGGTGGGAAATAAGTAATTCTGCATGAGTGGCACATTATACTGTTTCTACGACCACACTGGTAAATATTACAGAATAAAAATACAAGCCTTTGAAGCTTTATATACTGTGAGAAAAGTGCCACTTTCCATAGTGGTCGTAGAAATGGTACTTTATAAATAAAAACGAAAATTATTTGATATAAAAAATACGTATTGTAAATATGAAAAATATAGCACCAATTTTTTTTTTTAATTGTATATTTTGTTGACGGGTATTATAAATTTCTAGTAGTTTTTGTAGGATGCCAGATTTTCCCTTTATTTAGAGTTCATATATTTTTTTTCTAAAAGAATAACAAATTTAAAACAGTATTTTTTTAGGATGAATAATTTTTCATTTAACCCATTTTTAGAAGACATGTTTACAAAGAGAATAACAATGTTGAACAATAGTTTTTCAAACTTTTGTTTTTCCAACTGTTCTTTTGATTGTTCCCAAACCAGCAATTGTGAACTTTTGCTAGTTTTCAACTTGAAAAGCTCAGCATTATTAAACTTTAACAAGTTTTGTTCGATTGTAATTCAACTCTTGTTTGTAACCGCAGTTAGAATACGAGCAACGCATTTGCAGATGGAAATAATGTAGTGCAAGGGTATGCATGAAGTCACGTGATTTTGCATTTGCTACGATTATTACAGATTTTTTACAGTCAGGAAAACAACTCTGGCCTTGAATAGAAACAGTATGATCCAGTTACAACGAGAGAACAAATGAGTGTAATATTCGCGCCTATTCTAATGTGGGTTCGTATGAACCCTCACAAGAAAAACATTTCATTCAACAAAAGAAATATATTAAAATAATCCAAAAATTCTTATGATATTAAAATATTTTACATACAATTATATATTTTGCATTAAAATTTACATAAATATATCTTTCAAAAATACCCATTAGTAGGTGTACGAAATATGTTTTTTATGTGAGCAAAGATAGAAAAGAATGTGAATATATTTTGAATTAAAACAATAAACGGTTTTATTCTAAGAAGTTCATATATTTTATCTTTATGGTATCAATAATGACTTATGAAAATAATAACTAATAAATATATAGCGCATTTAAATATCAATACCGTAATTAATATTAAATCTTAGTACATTAATTAATGTATGTAAATAGAGTAACAAATCATGTTACTATTTTTTAACATTAAAATTATTCTCTATAACCTACTGTAGACTTTGGCCAGGTGCAAATTTTGTATGGCAGTTTTGTAGAGACTCATTTTTACAGTTAATTCACACTTCACAAATAAATAAAAAACTCTTAAATAAATAAAACTGTACACACTACATTTTAGCACTCATCTTGAAAATTTGGTGGCATGATACTAATCGTAAATGTGGAACGAATGGCATAATTGATAACCCAGGTCACAACCTTTTGTAAAATTATTCAGTATTATAATAAGGAATGACGAAAAATATGTAGCGCTAAATATAAATTTATTTACAATAATAAAACATTTCAAATCACGTTATAACAATAATAATAAACTTTTATAAAATAAATATACCATTTATTACCCTGAGAGAATGTAATTTTTAACATACATGTTTTATATAAATAAATACATCACTCATGGCTTATTACTTTTACCCATTTCTGGATGTGCTAGATCTGGCTTTATGACAGATTATGTTTAGAAATAATAATAACTAAAATAATGATTACAGCTCTGTTAGATTAAAATAATTATTAATTCATATTTTCAAATTTTTATTTGAGTGTAGAAATTATTGTGTACATTGTATTTATGTATTTGTAATATTTAATATAAAAATGTATTGTACGTTATAATTTAGGTTTACATAGACAAAATCAATTTATGTAAAATTCACTGTGCATTTATTTAAATCACTTAATTTAATTCTCATTTAAATCAATAATCAAATTGATTATTTTAAAAAATCATTGATTTAAATCACTTGTTCTGCAATTGTTTTTTATTATATCTATAAATTTTTACTTATTCTTTACAATATTTTTTTTCATTATATTTTTATTTTTTTAATCGGCTTTTTATGCCTGGTAAAATTAGATAACATATTACTTAAAGAAACTAATGTTGTAGATACGAAATTTTGACAACCTGCATTACGTTTAAGTAAAATAAGTTTCAGGTAATACTGCAGTTTTTTAAAATTTACTATTTATAAATTATTAAAAAAAATATATGTAAATAAATATATTACTTACAACTTATTATCCATTCCTAGATTTGCGAATCTATTTTATTATAGATATTAGTAATATTATATTTTTACCATAAAAGTTATTTACCAAAAATTTCACGGACACGCTAAGTGGTGTGGCAAGTAAACTTCAGGGGCTATTTTTATGTGAGAAATAAATGGTTAAGAATTTGACTTGGTGGGACTACGACCCGCATAAAATATATAACATATTTCAGTGGGATATGAACCCAAGATTCTTTAGTAAATAAATTTATCAGTTAACCTAATTTCGGGATGAAACCCACTTACGCCAGGCATCATAAACTTGATCCCGGATGGAATCCGGCGGCGACTCCACAATTTCCGGGAGCTCAAACTTCCCGTTCTTCACTTCCGCTTTACCATTTTCCACGGTTTCCTCCATTTCATAAAGCTGCACGAATTTAGGCCGGCCAGTCACATTTTATTAAATTAAAACACATGCAGTAGGCCACGAACGTGGTAGTGAGTGTTTTGTTTACAAATGAAGGCGCAGAGGTGAGTTGTTGATTGGACGGTTGGTTGGTTAATTCCCCCGGTTGTGTTTTGTTTTGGTTGGCGTTTGTTTAGAATATTGACCAGGGGGGTATTGAATTTTTTATGCCCTTGACCATGGGCTATTCAATATTACGTAATGATATAAAGTATTTATAATTTAGTCCTCAAATTCAATAACTGAATCAAGGACGCTCTATTTATTTATTTATTTATTTATTAAGTACTTAATATTTTTTCCAAACTCTAATTCAGAAAATATATCAAGGATATTTTGTTACATACATTTTTTTATGGTTAACTTTAAAATTTTGAAGTAAGATCTATTTAAAATTGTACCAATATGGTGTAAAAATATTTCGACATCTAAATGTGTAATTTAAAAATTTAATATTTATTAGATTAATTTATTTATATGTGAACATATATCTACATAAAAACAAAGCACTAATTATTTCACAATAACACGACAAATTTTGTTAATAATTATTTTCACATCACATGAAACAAAACACTTAAAAATTTATATAAAAACAAAAAAAACGTACAATGCACTACACCGATTAATAAACGAATAGTTTTACTTAATTTTTGTCTTTTTACGAAGACAACAATGAAAGCTTTAAGTTTAAAGACGGAGCTTTGCGTGGGAGTGTGTTCAGTGTGGAGGCAGCCGCCTCACTGACTCGCTACAGGCGCCAAGCGTCGAGACGAACGACGCCGAGTGGGGAGCGATTATAAGGGGAGAATACTACGTTACTACCCTCCACTGGGGGGATGAAGGAACATCATAACTGAATAAGAGTTTCAATGTAGAATTCACATGCTCTTGATAGGAAGTTTGGAAAATACTTTTTCACAAACATTAATAACTAGTATATTATATATTGAGCTCATATACTTTAGTCCTGTAATATATACACTTTTTTTTGCACTTCCGTATATAAATTTTAAAATAATATTTATTTGATTATAAATATTTATATAACTGTAAAATACATGACAGCTTTGAAAACAAAACATATTTTTCTGGAAAGCTAGGCTAGGTTACATACATATACCTACTTGTTTATATGTTAACATAATACTTGTTTATTAATTTAATCACCAATCACACACAGAGATTAAATTCATATTTCATTAATTAATGATTAAAAGTTCTACTTTAGTCTTCGAAAATGAAGACTAAAATAGACTTTTACTTCCAAAAGTGCAAAAAGGTTGTTTATTTAACATTTAAGCTAAAAACATATACTCTATTTTTCGCAGTTGATCCTCATGTCATCAATTTGTACCATAAGAATTATTAAACATTTATCTTGCATCTTGTCATATACACAGGGCCTAGATTAGACTTTTATTCGTTATTTCATTATCGTATATATGTTACAGACGGGTATATATGCTATCTGCGTCTAACCAAGGATAAAAATGAAATAGATATAATACCGAATATTTTCAAATATTTAAAAAACCTGAATGATATTCATTGATGACCATGATTTTAGTGTGGATAGTTTGTGCTTCATTGTGTGTTGCTAGTTTCGTTAGTTTATTCTACAATTCTTTGTTTATGTTTCATCCATTTTTATATTTATATATAATACTTTCAGTTTTGGCATTTCTTTAATTCGGAAATCAAACGATTGTATCAAACAAATTGATGTCATCAATCCCCTTTCTCCTTCAAAGATTTGAATCACATAGTTACATTTGATGACGTGGGGATCAACGGTAAAAAATAGAGTGTACATCGATAAAATGCAAATTAAATTGTCTTGAAACAAACTTAAATTCCATATCGATTTTATCTGCCCATGTTTTTCCATAAAATAATGGCACATTATTTTTCTTATTGCAGATATTTTCTCTTTTATTAATGATAATATTAAATTTTATGAGTGTGGTATATAAGAATTAAAAAAATTAATTAATTAATTTCGCTGTAAAAAACAAAATGTGATATATTTGTTTACAACAAAAAATAAAGATGTACTCCTATTTATAACTAAAAGATTACGTTTTTGTAATTAATTTTCAAACATTTTTATTTTTAATGGCGCTATAAAAGTGAAAACAATTTTTTTCCACGTCTAATTAATCGAATTTGCATATCTAGTTTACGTTGTCGTTTTTACTGTAATCCAAACCACAATAAGATTAATTTAATGTTAAAATTAGCTTTCTAATTACAATAAAAAGTTAGGCGACGTGATTTTTGTCATTACACCCCTGTAGAAAGTGAGGCCGAACTTCAAAGGAATAATTAGTTAAACACCTTAATTGCTGTCAAATATATCACGTGACACGCCGGCTTCATAATGAGATTATTTCCGTCCTAACACGCCCTCTGATTAGGCCTTTGTGACAGATTCGGTTACACAAAGAAATTTGGAAATTATAGGGTCAAGAAATATGCCACGAAAATTAAATAAACTAATTTAGTTTAGGTTATTAAATTACAGTAATATAATAAATAATATCTATTTTTCAATAAACGGAAATATAGGTTGAAAAGTTGAAAATAGATTCTATTTGTCAATTTGGAAATGGGACTAAAACTTAACCGACAATTAATTTGAAATCAAATCACAAATTATCGGCTTAAACCTTAATTAAATTGGCTTAAGCGATCGATTCTGGTCTGAATTTAGGTTATTAAATTCACACCCTATTTCTTATCGTCCCGGTCTTTGACCTTATTGATTATAGTTCTATTTAAACTGCATACTTCACTATAAACTTATTAAATAAATAACTTAATTATATTAATATAAACAATGTAGGTAACAGTTTGATCTAATGAGACATCGTTTACAAAAGAAAATAGTTTTCAATTATTTTACTTTATATAGTTGTAAAATTAAAACAGCAACAGAAGTGTTGCATTTTAATCATTATTATTTAAAGTATTTAACATAACATCTATAAAATTACTTTCCTATTTTCTGTTGTATCTTTCCTATCTTTAATAGTTAAATTCCTGTATTTTTCTACTTGCTAACAATATATTCAATTAAAAATTTCTTTATCCAGTATAATTAAAAGCATTTTAATGGTTTCCCGTAGCTATAAAATACAAGACATCATCCCTAATAAGACTCTTATCTGTCTTTATCATCCAATCAATAAAAATTCTCGTATTTTACTCCATACGTGGTCTTTGTCTTGAAAGACAGCCAATGCGTCATACAGTCGCCGATAATAAAACCAATTGCGAGTAGACACAACCTATGCAGGGCCGGTCAAGGGAAGAATAACCACAGAAAAATTATAAATATTTGTTTCATTTTGGAATCATAAATTTGCTAAGTTACTGAAACAAATTAAAATTGTGGCTAATACAATAAATTTTAATCTTAAGTAAGTATGTAACATTCACATAACTATTCAAATTGTTTTTCATGTTAATCTTTCGAATTTTTATAAATCAACTTGGTGTGTGCAGCGTTAAATTCTATTAATATTTCGCCAGAATATCAGTACATGACATTCTATATGATTTGACAGTGACAGTGACACTTCGATTGTTCGATTATATTCAATTTGTTTAAGAACAAACAATCTAAGAATGTCAACTATTTATAACGAAACTACAACATGGAATATATTACCTACAGATTTTTTTTTATTTCAAATATCAAAATAAAATAAAATATTATATGTACCACGGGCATAATCAAGCTCTGCTCTGCGTCGAGCTTTAAACATCCCCTCCTGCTATAATCTTTTGATTATGCCCTTAATACATAAATAACTATTTTATGTAAAAAGATACTTATGTAGTTCTTAGTTGCCCAAAGAAATAAATTAATAATTCATATGCATATCAGTAAACAAGAAGTTATAAATAAGGTACAGAAATTATTGTTTTTTATGAAATAAAAGATATCGATTTTACATTTCAAAATAGTTAAATTTGAATAAAACGTTGTATGCACCACGGGCATAATCAAGATTATAGCACTCAAGAAATTTAAAGCTCTCCGCTCCGCGTCGAACTTTAAACATCCCGTCGTGCTATAATCTTTTGATTATACCCTCAATACATAAATAAATATTTCCTGTAAATTTGTTTGGTTTTAAGTTGTCCCAAAAAAACAAATTTATAATTCATATGCATATCAGTAATCAAAAAGTTATAAATATGTTACGAAAATTATTGTTTTGTATGAAATAAAAGATATCGATTTTACATTTCAAAATAGTTAAATCTGAATGTAACATTTAAATTTGCATTGTTGATATGTATGTTTGTAGGTGATCATCCGAAGAATTTCTAATAAATATTTATACTCTGTCATATCCGCAATTGACTTGTTCTTGTATCTTATTTGAATGTGTTGATTGTCAGAGTTTCACTGGCATACTAATCCCCAGTGTACTTACACACTGTAATTAAAACAAGCGCACATCGCATGTCGTTATCCAATCACTAGAACCGCCTAGTTTTTCATGTACACAAAACAGGCGCACATCTGTTTTGTTAAACAAGTGAAGCCAAGGACGCGAAGACTAGATCATTTGCTATAAAAAAACAATTGATTTGTCACACTGTATAAAAATAACATGAACTAACATTCATTAACTATGACAGATGAGAATTAGTATATGATAGACAAAAATTTTGGCCATAAAATTGAAAATTTAATTGCAAATATCTCGAGAACGAAAAAAGACATCGAACTGAAGTTTGAAAATTTTAATAACTTACATAAACCACGGAGAACATTTTTCGGTTGTTTTTTTTTTGCGCATAATTTGTTTTAAATTTGAATTTTTTTTAACTACTTCACAGTTGGTAGTGATGATTTTTATTCAAGTTCAATACAATAAAATATACAACCAGCTTTACCCAAATCTAAAGTTGGTTGCATTAAAAATTCATTATTTAATTCTTCTTCTATAAAGTTTTATCCAACATTTTGATGTATAATTCAATGTAACCCACATTTTTATAATTCATCTCGATGGATAAAAATATTTCATACAAAATGGTTCTCGTTCGATAATTTTTCATGGAAGATTATTCTTTGAAATCGAGGATTTTCCAGTGATTTACTTCGCATAGGATCCGTAAAATAAATGGATTTAATCAAATCTAGGTTATTGAAGCTGTAAATTTAAAAAAAAAACAAGATGAAAATTGAGTTTTATATCAGAATAGTTAAACTATATTATATATAAAAAGGTTTTATTAAACAAAGTAAATTTTTGCTCATAGTTTTATTCTAAAATATAATAATTTTTGTTTTATAAAATTAATTAATAGAAACTATTTTTTTATCGTACAAGTTGACGTTTCAAGGCCGTTCACATAAGAAAGTAGATTTATTATACAATAAAAATTCCCGTATCTTCTTAATGTGTTTATTTTGCAAATACTTTATTTTTGTCTAAAAACAAATGCAAATTCCCATACTTTCCATTTTAGAAGGAACATGACATCATATGTAAATCTTTATATAATAATTTAAAATGCACATGATGATCACTTATAATATTTACAATTTATTACTCTGCCTCTTAAACCGGTTTTTATAACCAACATTCCTTGCACATCGCGAAATACCAACCAGAATGGGCTTGGATTTCGATTGGAAAATATCTATTAATTTCTTTATTACTTCCTTGTACAGGATCATAAATTTTAAGAAAAATTTCTATTGACGACTTGTAAGAATGTCTATTACTTATATCCGTTTATGTACACACGCATTGTTAGGTGTGTAACAATTAAATCTTTATTGATTTATCCGAAAAAAATTTAGTTGTAGCAAAATTCTGTAGATAAAAAGGAAATGCAATAAATAATTAAAGATATAAATGACAGAGAATATATGCATACATTTTTAGCTATACACAAAGTATGTTTCAATGTATAGAGTATAAACATTTGTAAATAGTTAAAATACCTTATAAAATTATTTTAATACAAAATAAAGTAAGGAGATTAAATTATTGTACGTTTGTATATAGAACATTTGGCAATTGTATTTTTATTGAAATTTTAAGACAAGACAAGACATTCTTATTCTACATCGAGACGAGAACATTTAAGAAAATTTTCAAGACTAAATTTTGGGAATGAGTGAGTGTCATTGCTTACGGTTTCGTGATCAACAGAAATTTATCCGGTAAAATAAAAAGCTCTCGTGTTTTCCTAAAAAACAAATAATTATATTTAGTTACCTAAAGTGGTATTTAGACTATTTACGCTAGGTCTTTTTACTCGTAGAAATGAAAATATACTGTCTGATACATCTGTTTACACAAGATTTGTCTTGTTAATTAACACCTATGGATATTATGCAAACTCCCGCTTCAATTAATTTCTTAAATACAAACGAATATGGCGGCATCAGCCATTTGCATTTCAACCTCCGAGGACATCAGACGTGGGGTAAGTGATATTTGACAGTTTTTTTTTTTTGACAACTTCATATTAATAAACATTGATCTATATATTTACTTGTATATGCTATTGAACTTAGTTTACTTTATTATTAACAATATTTTATATTATTATTCTTTTTATCTTTTATAGTGTATTATCAAATAATAAAAAATATATACTTTTTAAAGCTGTTTAAAAATGACACTTTTTCGTATATTCCTTTTACTTATTCAACCCTCATATTTTTTTTTTACTCTTTCTAAGCTTCATGAATTGTTGACTATTTAAAAGAAAAACTTACAGTTACTAACTTTACAATAATTAACCATTTTTTGAAACTGAATATAACGTGACACATTAGACGTACGTGTGGTGTGTGAATGGATAAGCGAAATCTTTTCTGCAAAACTGTCCGGAAAGTTTTGCAGATGGGACTAGCTTTTAGTTATAAGTTAGCTTAGATTAAGTTGTGTCACGTTTTATTCAGGTTTTTTATATGTAGAGGTCCTTTTATTATTTCAAATAGTCAACATGACATGAAACATGCGGTTTATATTTAATTTATTTACATATAATTTTTTAATCAGTTCCCGAAGTCAATTTCCAATTTCAAATATTTAAAATAAATTGTTCAACTAGTTGTTCTTTCTCACTGTAATGATACAAACATGCATGAAGTAAAAATTTTGCTAAAATAAATATTTATCGAAAAGCATGAGCATGAGAATATTTGTTTTTATTTTCAGGAGTGCATCTGGCTACGACTTATTACTTCCTGAAGACTTCTATATAATGAGATTTCCCTAAAATTGTGAATGACAACACATGTTTAGTTTTGATTTAAATTTGTTTAACGTAAAAACACATAAAAATGTAATATGGCAACACTATATATTTTAAATTAACCCTTTTAGAAATATTCTTATTCTGTAAGCATCGATGATAATTATTATGATTTGAAGCTCTGATAACTGTATTTTTAAGACCTTTATTCCCTTTTCTTCATTAGTTACATTCTTGCCTTTATGTTGCACCGCTCTTGCTCATGCGGTTTCAGGAAGCGACCTCCATTTATGGTTCGGATTCCCTGGGCTTCTTCTCTGGTATAGCTCGCTTCGGCCACTTGCCCGGTGTGGCTCATTGTATGAAGTTCTGTACTTGGTTGGAAGTGAAATGTTATTTGGGTGAACTTGGGATGAGTTCTTACTCTTTTGGTGCCCCCTTTGTTCGTTTGACTTCCTGCCCGGCAGGGTTGGTGGGGGGCTGACGGTGCTTAGGTGGTGTTTTTAAGGGTTGGACATGTGCTTGTGAAGGATGAGCGTGTGCTAATGAAGCCTTTCTGGCCAAGAAATAGTCTCGGTGACTACTCAGCAATACTAGTACTTTCCCTTATTATGTGCAATAGTCTAGAAGGCTATTTCTTTCTTGAATTGAGCTTGTACTAGTGAAATTTTAATAACATCAATTAGCTTGTATGGCTTTCAACATACCACTAGCATTTATTCCCTTATTTTGTTCAATAGTCTAGATGGCTATTCCTTTATTTTTATTAAACTTAGTGTAAGCTAGTGGATTTAGGAGTTTCAAAGACATTTTGGCCGATGTCTAAAACACTAGTATTAATTCCCTAATTATGTGCAATAGTCTAGATGGCTATTACTTAATTCTTAATTTCTATTGAGATAAATGTAAACTAGTGAAAATACCCGATCCACTCTAGACATAAGTTTTCAAAGATATTATGGCCAATTTGAGATTTGCAGCCTGTATGGCTATTTACTAATAACATAACACTAACACTTATTCCCTGATTTTGTTCAATAGTCTAGATGGCTATTTCTTTATTTTTATCGAACTAATTGTGAGCTAGTGAATTTCAACGTCATTATGGCCGATTTCAGAAACACTAGTGAACTAGTGAAAGACAACAACCATACTCGTTACGAGTATCTATTAAGATTATAGTCTCGGTGACTATTCAACAACACTAGTACTTTCCCTTATTATGTGCAATAGTCTAGATGGCTATTTCTTTTTTAATTGATCTTTTCATCCCGTATATTGTGAAATAGTCTAGATGGCTATTCCTATATTTTTATTGTACTAGTGAAGCAATAAATTTTGCCAAATTTTAGAAACATTAGTATTTATTCCCTAATTATGTGCAATAGTCTAGATGGCTATTCCTTTTTTATTTCTATCGCTACATGTATGTACAGCCCATATGGCTATTAATTTCATAGCTCTTCCGATATGAAATGGCAACATACTCCAATTTGTTCTATTATCCTTTTCTATGGACTGAAAGGTCCCAAGTCAATATCCGCCGTGTCTGCAATGGTTCCAAATTCCTTTTTTCATTAAATTTCATAATACTGAATATGACTTGACAAGTTAGGTGTGTTAGGCTGTGTGGTGTGTGAATGGATAAGCGAAATCTCTTTTGTAAAACTGCCCGGGAAGTTTTGCAGATGGGACTAGCTTTAGATATAAGGTAGTTTGGATTAAGTAGGTGTCAAGTTTTATTCAGTATTTTTGTTTCTTGCTTTTATTATAACAACAATATAACAATAATAACTGGAACTGTTGCAGAACATATTTTTAATTAATTCTAGTTTTAACTCATCCCAGAGAAAATCAAATGTTGTCAGATCATATCCATATCTTCCATATTAGGTTACAGGAACCAACATCCAACAACGTTTTACATTTGGATTTTCCTTTAAAATTATATAACGTTTCAATTACCCTTAGTTTTTAAGTTTGCCCAGTCAATTTTTGCAGTGTTGCCATACCCTCCCTTAGTTTTAACTAACATTCAAAATAGAAAGTGTTGTCATATCCCCTCAAGTTTAACAAAAAAAATACAACATACAAAACTACCAAACCTTACCAATAATTTTTTTTTAGGAATACTTCAGTACATTTTCATATTGCGGAATGGAAATAGAACAATTTATGAGTCGGAGTGTTATGGAGGTATTTAGGTTTTGTTTAATGTTTTGGTTTAAGATACGGTAAAGTTGAATCATGGTTCAGGGTTCGCAGTGCTATAAGAGTAACTGTGTTTAGATTTAACTTGCGCTTTTGGTTCCGCAGTGTTATAAGAACCTGCGTTTAGATTTAAGTTAAAGGTGGTTGCGCCGAGTAGATCTACTCTTAATTTTAAGTTTCCATTTTTGATTACTCGTACCCCTGCTTCTTTTAGTTTTAAGTTTCGTCCTATTTGGTTCTGAGGTTTCTTGGTTTTGTTGCGTCCAAAGGGTTGCAGTTTCTTAGTTTTAAGTTGCGCTAAAGATAATTGTTTTTTTTTTGTTTTCAGGTTATAATTGTGTATTTTTGTTTTCAGGTTATAATTTTGTTTTATTTTTGGTTTTCTGGTTATAAATGTGTTTTTTTGTTGTTTTCAGGTTATAATTGTGTCATGTTTGTTTTCAGGTTGTAATTGTTTATTTTTTCTTTTCTTGTTTTCAGGTTATAAATTTGTTTTTTTTTTCTTGTTTTCAGGTTATAATTTTGTTTTTTTTTTGTTTTCAGGTTATAATTGTGTATTTTTTGCTTTTAGGTTATAATTGTGTTTTTTTTGTTTTCAGGTTATAATTATTTTTTTGTTGTTTCCAGGTTATAATTGTGTTTTTTTTTTTTCAAGTTATAATTTTTATTTCAAAATTGCTTCCCTTAATTGTTACCCTCTCATCCCGGGGGTTTTGAATACCGGGATGGCTCTATCCTTCCTTCCTCGCGCGAATAGGCAGGCAGGATCGGGCCCCTGCCCAAGTGGAGAGACCTTGCCGTGGTGGCAGGGCTTAACCATCTTCTATGACTTTTCATTATTTTAAATGTTTATTTTTTATTACCAATATCAACGGTTTACTTTATTTCCATTATCTAAATTTTTATTGTTAACAAAGAAAATTAATAGAAGATGGAACCAACGTCTCCACATTAAAATAAAAACTAAATTTATTAAAATCTGTGACATAAAAAACATCATATTTTCAAGTTATTTAAAATTTATTGTAAAATTATATTTATTTATAAAAAAATTATATTGTGGTCAGCTATGTTAATATTTGAATTATTTATTATATATTTTTATTTATTATATGCCTTTGTCAATTTTTTATTTAATAAATGCATTACTTTGAAATATTTGTTCTTAATTTATTTTGTTTTTTTTATGTCGTATAAACATAGTACCAATAGTACCCACTTACAAAAATAGGTAAAAGCATTAGAATCTCATCTCTACTTATTACTCTTTTCACATCACAGAGGGTAATTTAATGTAGAAATTATTGGTATAGAATTTTATTTATTTTATATTTATTTATTAACCGAATGTTATCGTGAATTGCCTTATAGAATGAATCAGCCTGCACCTTAAAAGGCCTCTCAGCCTCCCGCGATTGAGATGCAAGATTGGTTATGAAGATGGCGAATTTACTTTTTGTTGTAAGTGTGCCAGAATCTTTTCTCATGCGCACAACATTCGTGAGAACTACTCAAATATTTTCTCTGCACTTCACTTAGAATGTTATAGAGGTAATAATGCAGATGACTCTAGTCGTTTCTATGGATCATGGAAAACAAAATAAACAAATCAACCTGAGTGGAATAATTGGAGACTTATTAGCATATTTTATTTGTATTTGTTTTTCAGAAATACTTAAAAATGTGCATTATAATTTATCTATTAATTTGACACGTATTTTTTAAAAATGTAATAACATAAATAACAGTTTTTTGTCTAATTATTTGACAAACGTTATTTTTATCCTATCAGAATGCTTCATTTGAAGGAAATATAGTTATTTAGTGAAAAAAATTGATCGATTTTATTAGGAATAATTTATAGGAAGTCAATAATTAATACAGTAAGTTATAATATAAAGTTTATTTCTTGTACATACATTCAATAAGAAACTTTTTTTCTTTACTGGTGTACGGAGACTAATTGGTTCGAGTGTATACATAATTTTTTTTTTCAGTTAAGTAGGTAACTATTTTTCCTCATATAATTGTCTAATGTCAATCTAATCTATGGAAAATATATGACTACTTATTTATTTGCTATTGAAGTCCAGAGTATGTAATTACTTTTTGTATTAAGCTAATCATTTACTTTTCTTAAACATTTACACATTTAACTAGAATTAATTATAAGTTGTACTATCTTGCAGGCAAGAAAGTACTAAGTTGTTTTAGCGAATGCTATATTTGACACATAATACGAACAATACTGAATGTATAATTATTTCGTTTATCACTATTATAATCAAACTTTCTTTGCCTCGAGTAGTTTATTGAAGACGGCAGTACTGTTTTAGTTTTTTATATTGTTTTAACAGCTCAATTATCGTAGTTTATATGAAGCCAATAATATTTAAAATTCTACATTTATCCATGCAGTGTCATTGCAAATATATAGTACATGAAGTAATGTTTGTAGATATTATTATTCCTTATTTGTATGCCAAATGACGTCAGGTTATATGTATGTTGTAGCTTCTAGCATATATGTTATATAAGGCATAGATAACGTCACCTGCTTCATAATAGAATTGTTTTGCACTTAGACTGAAGACAAAATAAAGATAACTAGGCAATGTGTAAAAAATATAATAATATTTTGGTATGATAAATGAATGAATAATAGGTACTCGTACAAATAATGTATCTTAACATTTCAAAAATTGCTTAATTATATATTATTATATCTGTATCATAATCCTTCTTTTACACACTAAAAAATGTTCGAAAACGCACGATTAAAAAAACACGCAGTGCATTAAGTTGCTAAAGCAATAACATAAATATGTAATGTCAGATCAAAATTATGAAATATCAAAATCAAATTTCAGATCCTTTTTTCCAGCATATTGTGTTAAAAAGCAAAATTAAGGGTAGTTTACGTAAAGAATAAAAGTACCAGTGGATTTTTTTTCTATATTACTTACAGTCTCAAATATTAAAATCTCCTATCCAACAAGTTAAAAGATGTTTCCTTCAAAAACCGTTAAAGTTAATTTTGTATGAAGTGCGAGAAGTTTGTGTTTTTAGTGCATGGGATGTCACTTTTTTGTGGAAATTTGCTGAGTCAATAAAGTCTATCGAACGCACTAAAAACATTTCGCGCACAAAATACTTCGCACATGTAAAATAAAAAATTGCCTACTTTATGGATTATTATTGGAATAAAAATGTTAACATTTTTGACAATTGTAGAAAATACAAATTTTTCAATTTTCAAAAATTTCTTTTTGATTCAGATTAGTAACTTTAAATTTATATACGAGTATCTATACCCTCAAAATTTGTTTCTGGTTTCTGTTTATCTAGAAACTGTTTGTGAATATACGAGTAGCACAAAAAGCGTTTTTTACAACAAAAGCATTATTTTTTTCAAATGGCATATAGAAAGAGGAATGCGTTTCTTTTCATAATTTCTATCAATAAATTTGCATCATTTCATTTAATCCATGTAGACAAAGTATTTGCCAAGCCATTAAATAAAAACAGGACAAAACAGAAATACTAAAAGAGAAAATGTATTGTAAAGTAAAACTACAATGTTTGACATCTGTTGAATAGATTGGCAATACGTTATAAATTTATTTTTCTCTGTACAATTTGGACGCGTGCTTGAACCCACAACCTAATCCCCGTCTAATTTATGCCTTCACATCTCTATTTATTTAATTTGCTCAATCAGTGGGCGTAATTTGAAAATAAGCAAATAATTTATCCCACACTCATTGAGTTTGGGTGCATGACCCAAGTGAGGCGATGCTATCGCTTGTCCAGGACAAATCTGCTCATGCTCCGCTCCTTTTCGGGACTCGAACCCCGGGTAACTGTATCGCGACCAGTTCTCTCTGACTCATACCGCCCTTACAACATTTGATATCGGATGCGTTGGAGGAAATTTTTAATGTAGAAAAGCAATAAATTGTAAACATCACTTTGGATAATAAATTTAGAAAATTAATTATGAAATATTTTTTAATATCGTTGGCTTCCAAATAAAAATGTTTTAAAATTAGATCTGTATTATAATAGTTATTTAAGTATGCCCGAGAGCATACAATACTTAATATAAATATTTCAAGTTATTATTTTAAACTAAATTTTAAGTACTTTTAAATTTCATTTATTTATTTATTTCAATCTTTAATTATAACTGGTTAGGAAAAAACCAAGAAGCAAATGTAATGCATTAAATAATAACAATTCGAGAAATAATTCTCATTTTTCGTTCAATTTAATGTTGCTTTTACATAGATGCCAAATCTAAAGATTTATAGTTCTTTTCAGTCTTCTTATTTCTGAGGAATTGTCTAATAAATTTAGTGCTAAATTAATACTATGGTTATGTAAGCGATTTTCTTATCGAGTAGATTATGTTTCTATTAGTCACATAATATTTTTAATTTTTAAATCCAAACGTATTGATTCATATGTGACATACCACGGAAAATTTACAATAAATTTATTTTGAACCTTTGTATAATATTTAAATTTAATTTCTTTGCGAAACGTTTTTCTTAACAAAAATAAAATTATGTTCGACAACTGATATGATGTAATTTTAATTTTGCAAAATCTACTAAAGTTTAAATTCAGGAGAAAATACTAGTTTCCCTTTACTTCTTTGCGCATCTGAAAAAAACATGCATTTCTTATCCTTGATGTACCTATAATGTATTAATTTCTACGACCTTTAAAATATTTGCTTGTTGTATGTTGGTTATTCCCACGTACACATAATATATTGTAAACACATTTTCATTTTCCATAGTTACCATAGACAAAATTAAGTCATAAATTCATATCTAACAGTTCTGTCAAAAATCGTATTGTTTAATTTTTGTTTTAAAGCTAGTTGCTTAAGAAGTAGTGAAATGAAGACATTTTTATTATTAAAATATAAATGAATTAGGAATAATATCGTGGTCGTAGAAAAAGTATAGTCTGTACTTGCTCGGAATATCCATTTCATTTTTCATGCTATAAACTGTCATACTCATATGAAATTAGTACCATTCCATGCTTGTTGTACATTATACTATTCAAATATGTTAACTATTTCGAATATTCAGATTAAGACAGTTGTATTACTATACTTTTTTTCTTCATAGGAATATATGCATATGAATTAAAATTCGTTATATAATGTTATAGAAACGGTATCAAATATGAATTTAAATAATTCAAATCAATGACTCATATTTGGCGATAGAGTGTTATTGAACTTCAAATCACCCAATAAAAATATCCAAACTAATTCAAAATTAATGAGGAAAAGCACAGATGTGTTACGATACAAAATTACCATTAATTACCGTAATTTGAATAATTCTCAATGGCAATATGTTATTGCAGATTTTCCTATGAGAAAAGCAAACGCAGAATCGTTGAGTACACAACGCATAATTACTTCCATACAAGGCCGACTACTTCGGGAAAAAATCTCTGTTTATATCGCAAATTGTTTCCAACGAGATGAGAAGACGAAATTTACAAGCTTCGGTTTTTGTAGACCGGTTTTTGTTTACAAAATTACGATGGACAGTTTTTGCAACTGTTTTTCGCAAGAATCATTCAATAATAAACTAATTAGCATCCGTGCATTAAATTTCAAAAAATATATATTTTTGACTTACCCATATTTTCATCGTGTTCCTCCTCCAAAGCATTCTGGTGTTCGAGGACCACTCCACCGTTACTACCGTTGAGCCTCATGACGTCACTGTTTGTCATTCACTACTGCATCGCATGCACGGTAAATAAGATAGTATCCTGTAACACACAATACCATATGTCATAAATACTACATCGTAAAATGCATATTATCTTTATAGATTGAGAATGTGCGAGAATATGTAAAGCAGTAGGTTATCTGCCATCAGAAAGTAGAGAAAATACGAAGAAAAGCCTTCGTTTTTCCACAAACATAAATAGAAAATACCATATCAACTCATGTCCGAAAGTCTATATTATAGGATTTATGGAAAATATTAAATTTAATAGAACAGGCCATGATTAAATTTTATTATGTCTAACATAAAGTTAATTGTTAAAGCAATTGTTCAGAATGTTTTCCTTTTGTCTGAGTACATATTCTAGCCCATCCTACAATTGAAGTAACTCTGATGAATGTCAAGTATCAGGTTAGGCTCTCATAAATGTAATAGTATCCATATTGACCTGTATTCCGAATTTAATTTTGTACGTACTTTTGTTAAAAGTGTCGTTTGGCGTCATAAGATTATAAATGTAAAAATATAAAAAAATGTCTTCCTAAAAGCGATTTTATTATAAAAGAGAGCTCGAAATACCGACCTTGGTTTCAGTTTTGATTCCCATTTTCATTTTGGTATCGTTTTTGGTACAAGTAGCATTTTCAAAATATTTACAGAAAGAACTATCTCGTACTTTCACTAATTTGGTATGAGGTAAAAAATAATAAACTATAAAAATACATGATAAAGATTTCAGTTTTGATTGTTGATCTATTTAAAATTCGAGTTTAAAAATAGTTATTATTAATTCTCGATTGCGAAATGCCAGGTACTTTTGCATTCGAGAAAAAAATCGAGAATGCAAAAGCATTTTGTAATTAAACAACACTTTTTCGAAAACTATATCTCAAAATTAGTATAAAAGTGCAAAGAGAAAATTTTGACGTCTATCAAATCAGATATTCTTTGACAGTTGACAGCTAGTTAACCGCAAAAATCAAACAATTGCTTTAAATTTTATCAATTCTCAAGTGAAATATTTCAATACCTCTTTGTTTAATACTATTAAAATGATATCAGAAAGCTACAAAGACAATAAAGTGACAAACTTGATTAAATTGTAACCCTTTATTTTTACCAAAAAAAATTGTTGAATGCAAAAGACTTTTACGTCCAGAATACAAAACACTTTTAACATGATTACAAACATTATTTTGAGAATGGCTGATGTATAACATGAGTTTAACCTTTGAAAAGGTTTTTGTTTGCATAAGTATATTTATATTTCCATTTACAATCCAATTTCTTCCATTTCCTTTGCCACAGAGGTCAAGGTCATAAAATCCGCAAAGCATCCCGCCTCTCACAGAAACAAAAGAACAGCAGCCCAGCTCAGTTCCGCTGTGCACAGCCAACAACTGAACATCGACGTGAGAGCGGATGTTACGCCCCTGCCCCACACCACGAACAGTTGAAGTTTCCGTTCCCTTTCGATTTCCCACCTGCAGGGGGATACACACTATACGAAAATGACACAAAGAATAAAGAATGCACACCAATATTCAAAATTATAATTTTCTAATTAATAATGTAATCGTGGAAACATAAATGGTTTTTTTTATTAACTTCATAAAAATAATAATTTTGTTTTTATTTAAATTTTCATTACATTTCTAATTTAATAAAGTCTGTTCTTAGGTGCCTAATAGCAAAGAGTATATATATTATACTTCGTATATAGAGGAACAACGCAACGTAAAATATTGCAACGCGAAAAAATTCCCGAAACCTTTGAGTGCCATCTCTTTATCGGGAACGGAACTAAAATAGTTGGATATCATCAAAAGACGTATGTCATAACTTTATCAGACGCATGCAGGTTCCATGGAATAAAATAAACATAGAGAGGGATCTCAGCGGTTCAATATAAACAAACACAGTACCAGGTCAAAAAATATAGAATACACCTACTGCTTCATATCTGCATTTAATTTGCTATATGAATGAATTTTTAATCGAACTTGTTTATACATATTGAACGTACTTGTTCTTTCTTTATTCATTACGTCAAAATTTGAAAATGTTATTTCATCCCCATAAATTATCACATAATTTGTTAAGTTAAGCGATACGTTTATTTTGAAAGATATATTTCACTCATTACTTACATACGTGATGATAGAATAAATTTTAAAGAAAATTAATGCGACAAAAGTTTGTTTTTATTGTCATATTTTTGTCTATACTTCATTAGTTTGTGTCTGAAATTTGAAAATTTGTTATTCTTTGTAAAATATTACCATCATGAGATGCAACCCTATCTCAACAGCAGATTTGAAACTTCAGTATTGAGAATACTGCAAGATATGTAGCATCTTTATTAGGGTTGCTTGTATATTTTGATTTCATACCTTTATTAATTAAATATCGGTTAGTATTTTACATTAGACAGTTAGTTGTATAATCAGTAAAAATATATTTTATCATGGCTTCACTTAAAAAATGTGAATATGTGAATTGTGTTTCATCACGACAGTTATTTTCTAAAATGCACTTTTTCAAATTTCCAACTAACAATGCTGAAAGGTGTAAACAATGGATAGTGAATTGTGGAAATGTTATCTTGTTAAACATTAGTGAAGAAAAACTGTGTTCTAAATTATTGTGTGAAAAACACTTCCTTCCAGAAGATTTTACAAACTCTAAAAAAAATAGACTTGTACGTAATGCAGTTCCTATTAATTACAAATTTCATCTAGATAGTACCAGAGTTTTACAACAACCTTCAACTTCTACTGAAGAGTTTTCTTCAAAAGTTTTAACACCTAAGAAGACTTACGCGCGTAAACCACATATTGTTTTTACTCCCGAGAAATCATCATCAGACGAGTCAATCACTACTATATTTTGGAAATGTCGAGCCCAATCAAACCCTCAATATCTCCCAGGAAATTGAAACTTAAAAAAAAGATAAAGATATAGTCAAAAATAATTTCCAAAAAAACGCAATGAAAATTATAGGCTACGGTCTAAAATACTTGCAGTTAAATCTCATTATAGTAAGTTCAGTGTTATTAATAAAAATATATTTATTCGAACATTTACAAATATGTTGCTACATCATAAAAAAACGACAGCCATGGACAAAACAAGAGAAAAATGTGTGTATCAAATTATATTTCCGATCGCCAGCAACATATAAATATATGAGAGACGTTTTCAATTTTCCATTACCAGCAATAACAACCATAAGAAACTGGAATAAAGTGAGCTGTTTACGTACCGGATTAACAAATAATAACTTTTTTCATAAATTAAGAATAAAATCAAAAACAATGACAAATTCAGAAAGACAATGTGTTTTATAAATAGATGAAATGGCAATAAAAAAAGGATTAGAGTATAACGCTATTTTTGATATCATTGAAGGATTTGAAGATCACGGTCATCTAGGAAGATCTGATAAAATAGGAACCCAGGCTATTGTTTTTATGATAAGGGGCTTAATTCATTCATGGAAAATACCGGTAGCATATTATATTAGTGCAAGTAGTATCAAAGCAGATAAGTTAACAAATCTGATAAAATTTGTTCTGCATCAATTACATAAAATTGGATTTAATATCAGGGTTATAACTTCCGATCAAGGCTCAAACAATAGGAAAGTGTTTATAAATTTAGGTATTTGTTCAGAAACTCCATTTTTTGAAATGTCAGGAAAAAAAAATTTTGCCCTTTATGATGTACCACATTTAATAAAAAGTGTACGAAATATTTCAATGAAATATAATATTTCAATAAAAGATTCGGAAGTGTCATGGTTAGACATTAAAAATACATATTTTATTGACAAAAAAAATGTTCTTGCCCGAGCTTTAGTTAATATAACAGATGCACATATTAATCCTAATACATTTCAAAAAATGCGAGTTAAATTTGCCACCCAAATATTTAGTCATAAGATGTCTACAGCTATTCTAACTGCGCATCAGACTGGAGAGTTAAAATCAAGTACAGCTTTAACTACATCAGAATTCTGTAAAAGACTTAATCATTTATTTGATTGTTTAAATAGTAAAAATTTATATGACCACAATATTTTTAAAAAACCTCTATGTTCCGGTAACAAAAAAATAGAAAATACTTTACGAAGTAGCCTTGAGTGGATAAAATATTGGAAAATTTATACAACTGCTCAAAAAGAAAAAAAAAGGAATATATTGTATAGAAGGATTTATTCAAACAATAAATGGAGTATTGCATTTATGGGAAGATCTGCAGAAAGAAAACTATAGTTTCCTCTTAACAAATAGATTAAATCAAGATCCGATTGAAAATTTATTTTCTTATATTAGAAGACAAGGGGGGGGGGGCATAGTACAAATCCAACAGTAAAACATTTTAGAATAGCACTGCAACACTTTAGAACCATAAAAATTCAAGAACCATCTGAAAGTGCTAATTGTGAATATGATGAAGATGACACTCTAGATCTAGACTATACGCCTGAAACTGTTAGTGATTCTAGTGTAAGTGCAACACAGGACATACAAGTTTATTCTCCACAAACATTTGAAAATTCTTCTAGTAGTGATGAATCCTGTTCTGAAGAATTTCCCAGTAAAATAGAATTAAAAGTTACATTAAAAACTTGTAGTGTAGTGTATTTTTCAGGCTACTTAATTCATAACTGTTACAAAAAATACAAATGTCAACGATGCATCAGTACTTTATCAAAATTAAAAGTTAATTTATCTAATCAGAAAGAATTATTAATTATTAATAGTGATAATATAAGATTTTTAAAACAACCAAATTTAGAATTTGTTAACATTGTAAAAAGCTGTTTAAAAATATTTCATCACAACTTTAATATTTTAAAAGCGAAAAAAAATATTAACCAGTCTTTATTACAATTATGTATTAATAAAATAAATTCAAAATTTCCTACTTTCTTCGATATCTGTAAAGAATATCGCTTATTTATAGTGGAGCGAATTGTATATATTAAATTGATAAAATGTCTACAATGGGATACCTCTGATCTGCAAAAACCGAGGCAAAAACCTAAAATTCCTAAAGCAAAAAAGAATTTGTTCTCTTTGTAAATTATATTATTGGATTGTTTATATTTTATTCATAAGTTATGAGTGTTTATAAATGTATGTATGTCTGTAAATGTGTTTTACTTTATTTGACATGTAAAAATATGTTTTTGATTAATAAAAATTAAATAAGACACACCCTTACACATAAATACATTAATATTTATATTGCAATGTCAAAAATATACAAATCAGATGTTACGAAATAAAATACTATTTAATATTTCTTAAGAGCTTAATCCTATGTTCTACATTCATTCATGTTCTATATATATATATATATATATATCCTTTAGACGGTTTGTTCTGTCAACAATATAAATTTAAATTTTACAGTAAGTATACTAAATATCTAAATTCCTTATTTGTATCACAAATGAAAAGTTAAAAATAGGAATAAATCAATTTTGAAATAAATCCTTAAACTTATAATTCAATAAATATTCACTTATTTCAATTTTTTATTTTCATTGATGTTTTTAATATTGTTTTTATAAAAATAAGCTTATATCAAGTATTTTAAAAAAAATGCAACATTAATTTTTCTTATTTAAATATTTATTAATTACAATAAGAATTTTATAATTAATATTTTACCATTTATACATCTTCCAAAAAAATTGTCTAGGAATCATTATGATGTAGGTTTAAATGTAAAGACGATACGTCTGTTTAAGTCTATTATGTGTTAGAAGATATTTATATAAACAAAACAAGCGTGGTCTTTACCTGCTTGCCGCGAGAAACCATCAGTGATTCTGCAACGACTTACGTCCCATTTATTCATTAGAAAGAGATAGACGGTTGTCAACAGTCCCCTTGCCTCTCCCCAAAATTACCAAAATCAAACCGCGCTCGTTTTACTGCGTAAGGTTGTTTCTCTATATGTATAAATCCTCTTTGCTAATAGTAAAAGTATTCTTGACTAGTTAAGAAATGAAATAAGACATTGTTTGCTTTGTCATTGTCGTGTAGAGTGAAACATCCGTACCTTCACCTGCTCTGAAAACTTAGAAAGGCTTCTGTAACTTTGATAAATGGTTGGGTTGTACTTTTGTATTCCTAACGTTTGTTTAGGTGACTACAATTTAATAGCTTAATACCTTAACCTTGACGTCTACAAAAAATTAATGGCCAGCGTATAAAAACATCATAGTGTCATCATTACAGTCTGGCACATGATGTGAAACAGGAAATAGAATTTCTCATTTGAGATTAAGTTTTATGGAGGAGAATTTAAGGAATAGCAATCCACCGGAAGGACTAAGTGAAAGCCGATTTCACAAGGTTGTCAAAGACGATTTCATAATTGAATATGTAATGTTGGTATTGCAAACACGAACATAAGAACACTACATTGTTCCACAACAATCGTATCATATCACTGCTATTGTTGCCTGTCTAACAAGTTTAAAATTTACCCAGCATTTTTTTATTGTATTCCTTACAGTTGACTACTAGAAACCATTACCAAAACAGACAGAACAATCCCAATATTAAAACAGTAACTAGAAGTTTTCTTACTTTTTAGAAATAGATACATAAGGTTTTCAAGTGAAGTTCCTTGACTTTTAAATCCCTAACAGTTAACAATACCATTAACAACAAATGTACAAATAAAGCACATGTGAAAATTGAAACATTTAGTTGTACTTGTACACTCATATAACGATTATTTTACAATATGAATATATCTTAGGTCAACTACTTTCTGCTCGATATTAATAATAGTAAATCTAAGGTATATCTGTGTATTTTTGACATAAGTATTAAAAATTCAAAGGAATGAATTTGACGAAAACAATATAAAAACTAAATACCGCTAAAACTGATAACAGAACTAAAACAACACTTTTATAATATTATAATAACCGAAACCAGGTTTATCAGTCTATTTTATGTAGCTTCCATGATAACATGTTTTTTATACTTTCGGGAGTAAAAGTCTACTTTACTCTTCATTTTCGAAGACTGAAGTAGCACTTTTAATCCCCGAGGAATCAAATATGAATTTAATCCCTGGCTGATTAAATTAATAAACATGCATTATTTTACCACAGAAACAAGTAGATAATGTATGTTACCTAGCCTAGCTTACCAGAAAAATGTGCATAATGATATTTTGTTTTCAAAGCTTTTATGTATTTGACAGTTATATAAATAACACCAAAAAATTATTATTTTAAAACGTATATGTGGAAGTGCAAAAAATATTGTATATACCACAGGACTAAAATGAATTTAATCTCTCAAGTGATTATTTCACGAAGATTAAATCATGCACTTTAGTCCCTCAGTGTATAAACACTATTATTATATACTTTAAAAAATTTTGTTTCTATGTTTAGAAATTTTTATTAATATTGTTATTCAGTGAAAAATATTTATTTGTATTGAAATTCAATATCTCTAAAACTGTTGTGCAGTATTCAAATTACAGGCAAGTTGTTTACAAATCATCCTACTTATATTGACTCCTGTCAAACCTGTAATTCTGTTTGTTCTTGTGTCATTTTGTTTTTCTCGTGCTCATTATATCTCTAATTTATTATGTTAATTATAAATATTTCTTTTCGTTGTTTGCAAGTTTATATTTTTTCAAATAAATCTAGAAAAGATTTGCAGAATTGAGCGTATGTTTACGAATTTTTAAAATGATTTTGTGGAAATCGATTTGCAAATTTTCCAATAGTATCCTTTGTGTCGAAAGCAGCTGACAGCAACCCAGCTATGAACAATGCAAGTTTGCAACGCATACCAATCTGTCATGGTGCGGAGTGACGTGTAACGTGATCGTGACACCGACTGATATGACGTGACGTGACTGATTGCCTGTGCTGGCAGCCAGAGGCTTTTACAACGCATACGTATGCTAATACATGCACATGGACACCCGCATTTCTAAATCAGTTTCTCTTCCACTCGGCGACGGAATCTCACAAAAGATTTTCTGATACGAATATCTCTTTCTTCAGATTTTCAAGATATACAGGGTGCAACAGAAATAAGAACATTAAATAATTTAACCAGTGATAGAACTCGCCGAGAGTAACAATATTTATTAGTATTTTTATCTCAGTTTTTTTGAAATTTGATCCAGTAACAAAAATAATATAACAACTGTTTTTGATAAATGCAAGTAGTCAAATATTTTTAATAAGTAATGAAAATAACAAGAGCCTTGAATTTATTGGAAAAATTTGCGAATAGTTGTTCCTTAGTAACAGACAAAACGAGTGTCAAAAATGACATTTTAGATCACGAAAGCAAATTTGGAGTGACTTATAGTATATTACATGTGAGGTGGGAAATGTTTCATTACAGCCGAGGGCTTATTATATGACCGAGAGGCGAAGCCTCGAGGCTCAGATATAGCGCAAGGCTGTATTGAAACTCCCACCGAACTATGTATACTATTTTATTCACAATTATCCAAATTAATTTCTACTCGTATATCGTCTTTTTCCAATAAACTAAATTAAAGTACGGTAGTAGTCTATGAAAACAAAAGTATAAATTTATTTTAATATGTTTGACAGCACTGATCACCTTACTTTTAGAGATTTATGACAGTATTACTAGGCAACCATAGTAAACACTTCCCCCCCAAGGGATTTTAAAGTATTTCCCACCCGTGAGATTGTCATTGCAGTTAAAAATGACATACGTTTCTAACCTTTGACAGGTTAGGAATTGACATATTACTATAGTGATTGTGAATAAAGAATTATTTTGACCCGAGTTGTTGTTAGATTCCAGGTTGTGAGTAATTTCTACCAATTACATTCATAGATCGAATTGTATTGCTAGATTATTTCAAGTATGACAAAAAATTGCATATTTTCATCGAATAAATCATTCTGATTGGATGAAAATGACATGTGTGAAACAATCAAGTAAATTGATAAATAATAAAATTCAATAAAAATGACTGCCTTTACGAACAGCGAGAATACGATTATTGTGCTGGCTTATGTGAAATGTGACATTTAGAAACGTCAGTTAATTTTGAAAAATTACACTTTACATGTCAAAATTAGAAAAAAAGATACCTTATTCAAAATCTAGAAGGTTTACAAAAGTTACTAATAAATTTATTTCTCTCAACGAGTTCTATTGCACTGATTAAATTTAATGAACTAATTTGTGTTACACCCTGTATAATGGAAAAAGCCTTTTTGAATAATAATAAATACTGATTCATTTAGGTAAACAATGAACAATTATTTAATTTAGAAAATAAAACACCAATTGGTTTAATATAAAAGACCAGTATAAGCTGCAGATTGGTAACATGTACCACTAAAATACAATTTCTATGAACTGGGTGAAATTCGCCTTTAATTATTATAATTTCAAATAGAAACGGTTGATGGCTTATATATGGAACACTGTCTTGAATATTTTATAAGATAATTAATGAAATCTGAGATGAAAAAGAAAGAAACCGAGTAACATGTAACAAGATGTGATGCTATATTTTATTTGCCTTCTGTACACAAAGTACAAACAGATACATGTTACAAATCTCAGTGGATAAATGTAATCTCCTACTGACGTCGGATATCAAATGTCTACAATATAATCTATATATGAAACTAAATATATGTACACAGTTAAAGAATTTAATAACAGGCTAGTTATTTATGCAGAACATTTATATGTCAAGGAAGATAATAAAAACTTGAATTTGACATGCGCAATAATTTATATTCCGCCATTTTTGCTATTTAAGGTGAGGCGAATTAAAATTCAAGTCTTATTTTTCTTGTCTCTCAATTATAACCGCAATTACACTATCGATAGCAAGAAAAAAATCAGACATATAAGGAGATCCTTGACACTAACCTTGCCTCCCAGAAGGTGAAGCTCATATTCAAATGAGTGAATTAAAAATTGCACAACTTTTAATTCAATACCCATTTTACTAATTCATCTATTACACAGTTATTAACTAATTTTACACACGTAATAGAATTTCCTTAAAGGATTTCATGCATCGCTCGACGGAAACAAATACAATGTCTCGTCTTTCCCACGAGAAATTAGTTTCATTTTTCTCTTCTTAGAAAATAAACAATATTTTGTTTTATGATTCATGATAAGAGTAAAATTATCATCTCAAGCAAAATATTATCTAATTAAAATAAATAAGAGGTTTGTTTGAATGGTAATCAAAAATCAAAATTAAAAGTGAAACCTTTAACTGAAAAAACATAAATATGATAAAAACTTGGTTTTGTTTTTTAAATATAAAATTAATGACATAAAGGCAAAAATTAGACTACTTGCCATGAGTTAACTCCCTCTTACAGATAACAAACATTAGGTGACTAGTTTTGTGGAGGGTGAATTTAAACTAATTACATTTGAATTTTTTTTAGAGATCATGTTTAATTTTGAGAAAAAACGGCCTTGTGAATCCAATAATTAAGAAAATTATTTGCAACATGTCACATTGATAATTGATGTTACATTTTAAATTTAACAAAAATAGGTAAAAGCATTAATTCAGATCGCATCAACATTAAGTAAGAATTGGTGTAAGCACTCCTCTCACAGATAGAATACATTATAGTGATTGGTTTTTAGGGAGGGTTAATTAGGGCAAGAATTAGTGTACTTTCCAATGACAACTCCTTTCTCATGGGTAGTAAACATTATGAGGACTAATTTTAAGTGGGGATCATTTGGTCTTAGCCATTAGGGCAAGTATTATGTTCTTCAGAGGTTTATTTTAGAATTTATTATTAGTTATTTTAATTGCAGCAGCCGCTTAATGGGGAATGTAAAAAACATTTATTTGTAATAATATAGTACAGTTTGATAATTGGGAAAGGGATATGTAATGTCATTGTGATAAGATTGTGAAAAAAGGGAGGTATAGACTGTCTCTTTCGCTCCCAGTCTATTTTTTTCACAATTCTACTAAATTGACGTCACAACATCCCTACCCCAGATTTTTAATAATTATTTTCTCGTATACTACGAATAATGAATAATGAATTATATATCTAGTATCATATATGTGCATATAAAAATTTGGTCACATATCACATACCCCATTGGACCAAAATTTATTAGTCCCAACCACAACAGAGAAGAATTAGTAACAGATAAATATGAATCTCTACCAGATACATGCCATTTAAATAGTGTTTTCTGCATAATTATGGTTTCTGTATATGATGGAAAGGGTGATGATATAGTTATGTAACGTGAGCTTGGCATTGTTATATGCGTGTGCTGTATATGGTGTGAGAAAGAGCGCGCCGATGGTCAGTGGATTTATGATTTCATGGGCCGAGCTGCACCAATGACTCACGCAAGCCTTTGCCTTATACAGACGAAAAAGGCCACTGATTTTAGTTGTCGCCAAGGCTTGACCCACTTACCCAGCTGGAAAACCGAGAAAATCACATTCACATATTCTTATCTATCTAGTACGCATTCAGCGAAATGCTCCCTAATTTAGGAAGAGATAGTAAGTTAAACTAAAAGCCAGGGTACACACCAGAATTTTTTAGAAACAATACATTGATGAATCGGTTATATATAGTTTGCTTAATTTTTGTTTCTTAATTTGTTATTAGTACCATCTTAGTATTGAAGGTGAATTAAAAAAAACTAGCAGACATAAAATAGTTTTATTTTTAGTTTCTTCAACTACAGCATGAGAAGTTTTAAATCACCTAGTTTTAAGAAAAAACTTGCAAGTGATGGCCATTATTGTCAATATACTGTTGCAGGTGGATTTTAAGATTTTGTATATCTCTATTCAGTAGTTTTTCTGAAAGTAAGTTTCGACAGTAAAAGTCACACGCCATATTTACTATTGAGGGGAATTATAAACATAATTTTCCGACTATCTACTACTTTTGCGATTATCCTTACCCTTCACAATAACCTATTGAAAGTAGTTCGGTTTAGTTTCAGATTATTTTAGTTTTCTTCTTTTCCTATTCTTTCTGCGTTTGGACGTCGAGATCTCGTGACAGTCTTGAGATCCAATAAGCAGTGACTGATATATTTATCATCACGCACGAGTCGAATGTGTAATGATCAAACGAAAAGCGCTAATTGGTCGTCAAGGCTGATTGTGCAAGGAGATTTTTCGCATCCAGTAATTATATCAGAATCCTATCCAATCGAACAAGTGACCTGGATTCCCGCCGAAAAGGAACTTGCCGCCCGCATAATTTAACCGAGCAACGCTCTACATTCAACGTCTAAGATGCGGTTACTCCGATTGCTATTGTAACCCGAAGGAATTTCACTTTTGATGGATGTGGATCGTTTATAAACGAACAAGTGAAAGAAGACCTGTATCTGCTTCAATAAAGGTTATCGCTAGTATTGAGAAGTCTGTAAAGTTATCTTGTTTGTTGAGTAAAAGGTGCGATGTGTTTTTTACTTTCCAATATGTTTGAAAGTGTTTGAACTCTTATAAGGTGCGATTTGTTCTCATTTGTAAATAATCTTCTACTTTATCCGTCGCTGTATATAAAATTGATTAATATTTGAATAAATTTATCACCGTTTCCAATTACTTATCTGTTTTAATTAATCTTTAATCTAGTGATAAAAATAGAAAAATGGAGTCCATGGTTCAGTGAGTAGAATGACTGACTGTGATTATGAAAACCTGAGTTCGAATTCAGCCATATCAAACTTTTCAGCACCCTTTTCTCACAAAAAAGACCTTTTTTACAACCACTATGAAAAGCGAAACTTTTCTCATACTTTAGAATGCTAAAAATTTGCGTAATCATGAGTTAAAGTGTGAGAAATCAGTTTTCACTGTATTTGTCAACACTACGCATATGCAGTTTGGGAAATATCATTTCTCACAGTAATTGCCAACCCTGCGCATACGTGAAGGTACTCTTTGTAATATTATCTGCGCCATCTTGTTTTTTGTTTCAAATAGTTTTTGTGTATTTTTTTCTGTATGTGCCACTCGTGCAGAATCACGTATTTCCCACGAGGTGTGAAATTGCACACTTTCTGTACTAGTTGCGCTATTTACTATTGTAATGCATTCTCCACGCTGCTATAGAGTGCCTGAGAAATGACGTCTGTTATAAATATATTACCTATTACCGATATCTGCTGTGAAAGCCAATATGATACTTCCAGCAATGGGTATCTAATGTCATTATAGTAATATGTATATTTGTATGTTTTATATATTTAAATTATTACTTTACTATTACTAGAAATGACTCATTTAAAGTGCATCTTGATATTCAATCAATGTTACATAATATTATTTATAATTAATTATATATTTATCAGTTTTGATATTTTATATTGGTTAATACACCGCTTCAATTTTTATATCACTCTAGAGTTTATTTCCATTTATAATAACCGATAAATTACAGCGATTTTCGTTGTTCTGGATTTTCAGACGTTTTTTGGAAAACAAGCACTGAATGATCTAATACGAGCATTAGATTTTTATCTAGTTGAATATCTAAAAAGACTTTCCTTTTGTCTATTGAATTCAGATTATAGTTCATGAATAAATCGAACTCAAAGTTAATTCTAAAAATAATTTTCTGGAACATGTCAAAAGTTCGATAAACAGTTCAAGATCTTTAATAAATTATAAGAAAGAATAATCGAAAATACTGAAAGTAATAAAAAATTAATTATAAACTTTTATAGTTGGTGTTGATATGGCAAGAGCAGCATGAGTACTGTGAACAATAGAATATAAATGTTCTTGTTACTATCAATGATATTATATTTTTGTAGGTTATTATAATCAATGACGAACAACGAAACGGAACCCATTCTAATCTGAATCAACCTTCCTCTTTTATCAGATGAAAAGAATTATCAACTTGACACATTTATCTTTAAATTAAAAGATAATTTAAATGACGTTGTTTGATCTAATTATGCAATGACTATTGTCTTCTTATCTTGATCTTTATCTCTGATAATGTACGTGAAATAATATTACTAAATATACGCCATCGTAAAAGACAATAAAGTTCAACACAACAAGATAGAAAATTTTATAAATAAATGTGATATTGGCAAAAAATTATAGTACTATAATCTTCTATTGTTTTGTTGTAATTTATATGGATTAATACTACAATAAATATTAATTTCATTTTGTTTGCCATTTCAGAAAACAATTGAAAATAATGTTTACTTAATTGTATTAAAATTCCATTTAATCGAAAGATAATCCTAGTAGAGGTGAAAATCGAAAAAACAGATAACTTAATTAGTTTGGTCACTTCTAGAAAGACCTGGGTAGATAGAACAACAGAAGAAAAGTATCTTTTGTTTAAAAAAGTATGAATACGTAATTTCTATATGTACTTTTATTTTTTGTATTCAAAATATTCATATGAGGCGTGTTCAAATATATTGTTTTCCTTTGCAATATAGTAACAATAAAAATTCCTTCTCATAATAACAGATCATTAATATTTTATTCCCACCCACGACTTTTACTTTTCTACTAAATTATAACCTATAAAATTTCACTGAAACATCTGCCTCCCGGTAACCGTTTACCAACCGGAAGTGGCGGTTGCTGCACGAGTGCACCGTGGCGCCACCTGCGTCTCGCGACAGCTGAATACCGCCGATGTGCAACTGTTCTTCACACCGCTTTTTGTCCTAGGAAAGTGAAGTAAAAACACTAAAGCTCCACAGAAATGGTTAATGGTTCGAAAACGGTTACACGATGGTTTGATACGCCGTAAAATAATGATTTGAGAAGGTTTTACAAGTACAACAATATATTCAATCTATAAGCAGTTCAATTCACTCATAGCAAAAAGTACAAAAAAAAGTAATACGCCCTAATAACATGCAAAAATGTTAAGATATGTACATGTGTTGCTTATTATAGTTTTCATGATATCGGCGAATTAAACTTTTTTTCCAAAATTATTGGAATATTCGAATACGATTCTATTAACCTTTAAAATAATAAACGCCAAACATTGTAAATTGACAACCACACCCAGTACAGGTACATAAACATTTTTAACGTCTTATTAACCTACTTTTCTTTGCAATTACAACAATTTTCTGCACTGAGTTCTTATCTGCAAATCTTTTTGTTTAAACTAAAATTAATTACTACTTAGAGTATAATAAAATGTGGTGTATATTTTTCTCTGGCACATGATGATTGTTTTTTGTATAGTGAATGTATTCTGTATTTAAATGCATTACTTTCTTTTCAATGGGATCGTACACGAAGTGAAAATGCATTCAAAAAATTCTTATTCTTTCAATTAATTTTCGATTTCCGTTCAAGATGAAATCGACAGGAAATACTTTTACTGTGGATTTGATTGTTTTTTGATGAAATTCTCTGAGAGATAAAGATGATTCATCGGTGATATCAATCAATAAATATATGAGCAGTTTAATAATTAAAATAGTTGTATATGGAAGCAATCAATTTTTATTAGAAATTCTTTTGACATCTTCCTACATGCTCATAATTTAATTAAGCATCCAAGACTTCCATGACATCATTGTTTTTTTGTCGTAGACATCTAGATACTTTTCATTTCTGAAACTTTTTTTAAAGATCAATCATAAATGAAGATCATCAATTAATAATAAAATGAATGGCACAATTTACCGTTCCGATCTAGAAGTTTTGGAAGATATTGAAATATATATATAGTTGGTTTTTGGTTTATGAAATTTTATGTAAGAATTTGCGAATTTCCTGATGTTGCAATGAATGTGAATAAGTCAGTGATGCAAACCGAGGCGATAAGCGATTAGATTTCTCGTTATTACATTTCCTCTTTACGGCCGGTGGCTTTTATTTATTGCATTCTTTAAATCATAAGCCGGTCGCGTACATGGTCACAAAAAGCGCATTCCGCGAAAAATTACGCAGACGTACACTGCCACAAAAAGCGAAAGTACCAGAATGTCACCACAGATTAGAAACCGATGGATACACTCACTTTTACATATCAGGTTCACGCACTCTTTCCATTAACCAATACTATCAATTCAAACATTCAATGCCATTAACTTGCTATTACCACAGAATAGGGTTATACAGAAGCGACAGTAAGACATAGAAACGTAAATTAAAGAGAGATGGGGAAAGTCAACAAATTTAAAGGGCTCATTGTTTAAAATCGGAAAATTTTGTCACATCTTAGTAAGAGATAGGGGAAGAGAGCAAATTTAAAGGTCTACACAATGCTCCAAGGTCATAGAACTGAATAGAGTAACATGAAAGGTACCGACACGGAGTGTCGCTTCTGTATGTAACTATTCTGTGCTATTACTATAAACTTGTACATCTGCCAAAACATCAATGGATGATCCTCAACTGTTAATATAATGTGAGATTATTGGTATATATTTAAAAAAAATAAAACTTGGATTCCAAATTAAGTTATGTATGTTAATAAGGAAAGAGAATGAAACAGCAAAAATAAAAAGATAAATGAAGATTGATAGAAACAGAAAAAGAAATGAGAAAAGAGCACAATGCCAAAAATCTTAGAAGGCATTTATTGAAAATTGATGGATCAGGGTCAAATACCTACTTGTTTCGTGACAAATTTTACTTGCACTTTAGTTGTGTAGGTTGTCAACCTATAGACTTTGCAAGGACAGAGAGCTTAATTTGAACACAGCGGTATTTTATTTGATTAAAGATTGACGTGCCTAGAATTTGAACCCCAGGTATCTAACTGGGTTCAATTCAAGTTAATCGAAATTTAGAATAAACACGCAACCAAAACTAAAATTAAAACTATTGTTGTTGCTCTGAGATGGCTTGGACATGTATGGAGAGCAGAAGAAAGGGATATAATAAGATCAATAGTCGAGTGTTGCCCAGACGGAAGAAGACGAGGCAGAACTAGATCAACAAAGCTACGAGAAGCAGAAGAAGACCTGAAAGCAATAGGAATTAACAAATGGAAGAGCAAAACAAGAGATAGGGATAGAGAGTTGTGGAAGAAGATTATAAAAAACATCTAAAGAACAATAAAGGAGATTGATCCACACCAATAAAAATAGGATCTAGACAGCTTCGAAAGAAGCGGCGCAACCCTATGGGAGTGTTAAGATAGTACATATCTATTGTTATTACTCTATAAAAATATTCCTGGATTTAATGAGCGAAGAGTTTTTGAAAGAATATGTTTTTGTTAATTATGCTCATGGGTTTTCGATTCCTTTATTGTATTGCAAACAAATATTATCATCGATTCGGCTAAATTCGAAATAGAATTTTCAGAACAGTCGGCATTTTACGTCTATGTAGATATTTTAACGACACTACTAACTGTAGAGAATTGTAGGAGTAATTTAGTGTTACGTTTGGATGGTAGATATTTGCAATAGATAGTGTTTTTACTCGGTGTACTCCGTGTGAAAAGTAGTGTGGTTAATGAACATGAAACGTTAGTCGCAAGAATGCCTGTTGGCTCTGCGTTCCTCGTTCTTGTTCCCAGAGATTCAAATACATTAGAAAGTTCGTAAAGATCGTAATCTGCTCTTCACACTTGCAGGACTATAATGCACACCAAGTTAAATATATAACAACCGTAAAACCAACTCTTACTACTCAATTTAATTGCGTTTTTAACTCAATATTGACGCAATGTACTCAACAATGACTTATTATTTACACTAAGGGCCAGTATTTCAGTGTCCTGATAAGTGTCTGAAAAGCCTTTGTTAAATTTATCCTCGTGGTAACCAAGAATTTCGGTTTTTCATTATCTTGTTATCGTTACTAAGAGGATAAATCTTAGATGACAGGAGAATAAACTAACAGCTACTTTATGCTGCCGATAAAATTTTGCCAGTATAAGATAAATTTGCGAAGTTGGTCCGAATATGACCGAATGTAAAATATACTGTAGCATTTGTCAAATATTTCACAGTTTTTGATAATATTGTGAAAAGAGATCTTACGTTTTTTCAAAAGATATAATTTTAGTAAAAATACAGCAATGTATTTATTACAAAAAGCATAAAATATTGTCCTGTTTTCTATTAGCAGGTAAATAAAATTATTTCGTAAAGGCATTTAAAACTTAACATACAATTATCTGTACAGTAAAATTATTGCTATACTAACTTGTCAAAATTACATGGAATACAATGACATTAGCTACCCTGCTTACTTTTGTCTATGTAAACAAAAGTTTAATATTCTGAAACCGGTAGCTTTGTTTAAAATGGTAGTTGTTTACACGAAAATATACTACGGCGTTTACCAACCAAATAAATTTAATCAGTTTGGAAGTTAACAAGAACTTTGACAGACGATTGAAAAACCGGCCCTAGTGATAAATATTAACACGTATCAAATTTTTAGCAGCTTCTGCAAAGGATCTTCTGTTTATAGTAGGTTCCGAATCACTCGGATACAACAGTATTTTCGTTTTGGTTAAAGATTGACGACGGTAGGATTTGAACCCCAGATTTTAATATCTAAAAGAATATTTTTTACTGTTGCATTAAAAATATGAGTACGTATAACCTTGCTAAAATCTGCTCTGTATAATGTTCAAATAAATCACATCACAATTTAATTCAAACGTTAACCTCCAATGTTAACTTGCAAATATCTAAGCGAATATATTCTTGACGGCCTATGTTTGGGTCTACAGGATGTCCACACCTTTTGTGTGTGATTTTGACTCTCTCGGAATGTTAATTCTCGCCCTGATCTGTCATAGAATACGACATTGAAGGATTATTCATAGTCATAGATTGATGACGTGGTGTAGAACACCTTGAACTCAAGTGACTCAGGGAGAAAAGATGCCCTTTCTAAAGAAGAAAGTATGATAACTTTCAATCTATAAAAAGTTACAGTGCATAGCCCATTAGTAATTAGATAAGATGTAGTTTTTAAATAAATATATCATCTAAATATTAACCTTAACTTACTTACAAAACTTGCAATATGCAATTTTCTTTGTTTGTATTTTTAATGTAAAAATGTAAGGCGTATTCAAATAGAGTTTTATAATTTGAATAACTGGATAATATTTATTGTGGAATAAAATTTTATCGCAGCTATAAACCATTGTCGATGACGTAGAACCTATTTTTATTTGCAGTGAACGTAGTATAATTGCTTGACAGGATACTGCAATCAGCTTATTATTTCTATAGAGAAATACAACGCAAGGACATTATTTTTTCATTTCCGTTTGTCGAGGTTAACTGAAATATTTCGGGTGTTGGGATTTTCATTCCGTATTCTTGTGGTTATATAACAGTTGGAAATTTGTAATATTTTACGCTTCAAATACTGAATTAAATGTTTGGTTTACATATTCGCACATCAATCATACTTTGTTGTTACATCAAAAACTGTTAATTAAGACATTTATAGTTGTCTTAATTTCTAAGAAAACTCATTCATTTTCTTCATTTACATGCATTACCATATTGTCTATAATGTTTTGCAGAAAGTTCTATTAATAAAAAATATACTGTTATGGTTAAAAAAATTACTCTGTAGTCTTTTAGCTTCCTCTTAGGAATATAATATAATATTTGCTTGAATTTCGCTCTTCATAAAATATATCCTAAATAAACATAGCCCTTTTGTAGCACTCTTCATGTCAGCTAGAGTGCCTGTAATATTCAGCAGATATAGAACAACCGGCAATGTACAAGATATGGCACAATAACCTCCCTACTTTCAGGAGGTAAATGTGAAGGGAAGGTATGTCGTAGAAGAAGATAGTCGCAAAAGAAGCAGATAGTTGGAAAGTTATGTTTATAATTCCCCTCAACCGCCCTGTGACTATTTCTTCTGTGGGTATCTAAAGACTGATTTGTCCCAGAACCCAAAAAACCCTGGAGGTTGCAATCCGTTTGGAAATAGCCCTAATGTGAAAAAATATGCTTCATAGTTCATAGAGCCATTCAAAATCCTTGAATCCGCCTGCAGCAGTATATTGACAACAATGACTACCACTTGTAAGATATCATTTTTAAAACTAGGTGATTTAAAACTTCCCGTAACGTAGTTGAAGAAACTAAAAATAAAACCTTTGTATGTCCACTAGTTTTTTTAATTCTCCCCGTGAAATATATACTCGTAATCTTTTATATTTTGATAAACCAATTGTTCTCTAAATCTATTTACAGCATGAAAAGGTAAAGATTATAATATTTTGTTTAGACTTCTCCTGAGAGAACACGAGAAGAGAGAAGAGTGTAATGTTAAACGTATAGGCTTCGCGGCATGTGTAAGAGGCAGGAAACGAGTTAAACGTTGTGCAGCTCCACAGGTGAATTGTGAATTCCTAACAGTACCACGAACTGAACTGATAACACCGGGAAACCTTACTCTCACAGCTAATCGTGCACACATTCACCCGGCGTTATTACTTACGTTTAGCACCGCACTAATTGCAATCCAAATAAGAAACTAACATTATAAGATGTCACTTTTTTAAAATAGAAACTTTGTTATAAATAACTATAACTCCTTTTTGATTATATCCAATAATCAATGTAATTATAAGTTAATAATTATATATTCATATGACCCATAATGTAGCGTTTAGAATAATCGGCTGTGATTTAGAGAATCGAGTTCAAATCCCAGTGAATCAAATTCGTTAGTCGTTACCACTATTTCTTGCATAAAATCTGATAACTACATCTACAGTAAATAAATAATATATCATTATCGATAACTGAAATAAGTTAGCACAATTAGCATATCTCAGACATATCTAGAGTATAATTCATCTCACGAGAATTCGAGGATTCGTCATAAAACTATTAAACTTCTGTCACAGAGAAACTTAAATTTATGTCATAAATAAGATTAGATACATCGTCAGAGTTGGACTTTTTCCTAATTAAAATATTATGAAGTAATAAAATAGTTGTCTCCTAAAATAAAATTCGAATCATAGTAATACAACAATATCCTTAAATCTTTGGGTAGTTTTTTAATCTGGATTGGATTGGAGTGCCCCATAAGATGTTTAAGTTTTTCCTTCAATCCAATCCTGGAAAGAGCATGTATTGGCAAACCCAAAGCAATTTGCGGTGTATTGAGCTAAACTGTTCTTTTGTGGTTTTATGGAATAGAGGTTTACCATTGTTATTGTAACTAGCTTGTAAGAATTAATGATTTTTACAATTCTCTGAAAACTGCTGGCCTCATAGTATCTATATCTAGATTAAGTAAAAAATAAGGAAGGAATAATAGATAAACAAAGTACTGACTCATTTTAAGAGGTGTGTGGTTTAATGACAATTTACCAATTACTTCCTCGATAAAAATACTCTAGCAGTGCTTCATCCAATCTAGCTAAAGTAGTTAGGTAGATAATGTCTGGTAAATAACCACTATGGTATGTTACATAATTATCAATATCAAACATATCTGGTATACCCAACAATGGGAAGCCGTGAATGATATATTTATTTATTATATATATATTAGTACATCTGAAAGTAAAGTACAGTTAGAACACTATACATTTTTATTATAAGCAAAAATGTAGAAAAACAGAATGTAGATATATCCTAACAGTATCTGGATACTGGTTATCTTTGAGTGGTGAGGAGCTGGAGGTTATCCGAGGAACTCGTTCTGCAGAGCGTGCGTTCCTTCGCACCTGTACACTTATAATAATAAAACAGATATATGATTATGCGTTTTCATGCTGCAGGAAACTATGCATCGCTATAGAAGCTGCATTCTGGAACAAGGTGATTTATACCGATACTCTGTGTTTATTTCAGCTACAAGCACGAGTCACTATCAACCTGATACAATGTAGCAAAACAAATACTTCATCACGTTCAATTATTATTATTTTAGTCGTTGTGGTACATTCTATACTCCAGCTAAGACACGCCCTCTGCTGTGTAAGAGATGGTAAGCAGTTTGAAGCTTTTGTCACTGCAAATTGTAATATATTGTGGCACAGCCCTTACTTAATTTTCTGGAAACAGTTTCACATTAAAAAAAAACAATTTCCTGGAATCAAGTTCATGATCTCATCTACCGTAAGGTACTTCTTGCATACTTGAATCTCTGTGTGGTTATGGCTGGGAATATACACAGTACGGGTTCCAATGATTCTTTGTCTTCTTTACAGCGACAGATGTCATTTTCAGCTTTACTAATTTTGTATACATGGTATTTCAAAGGAATAAGGATATCTAGAACCCGTTGGAGAATGTTTTTTCAAAATTCCGGTTCGTTTAGATGCTTAGCTCCTTTCCTTGTGAGTTCGTCAGATTGCTCGTTTTGTAGAATATTGTATTTTCAGTTTGAAACTTTGAAATTTTACATAATTTTGTTTGTAATATTTTTTAAAGAATTAGCTACGCTGATACTAAATTTACCAACAAAATTTAATTATCCCTTTTCGTTTCTGAGATATTTGCTCTAAAAGTTGTACCTCAAAAAAGTGTGTTTTTTGAGTATATTTCAAAAATGAGTAGATATACAATCTCAACTACTTTACCAGTCAATTCTACGGGAAAAGTTATACAAAGAAATGTATTGCCCACATATACGTTCTTTGGAACGATTCGATGAAAAATAAGAAAAACGAAAAAACCTAAATTTCAGTTTATCGCCTCGAAACTTTTTGTCTCCAAAATTTCTCATTTTCTGGACTTAAGTAGATATCGATGTGCTGATTACAAATTTTCAAACAGAATTCAATTATCTTTTCCCGTTCTCGAGATATTTGAGTTTAAAGTTATACCTAAAAAAATAGGTTTTTTAGGTATAACTCTTAAATGGTTAGGTTTAAGGTTTTGGCGACCTCACCATTCGATTCTACGGGCAAAATTACATAAGTGTACCAATTTTCAGATTTTTATCTCAACAGATAGAATTTCTAGAAGGAAAAAACTGAAAATGGCCAAAATCGAAAAAAATCGTCAGGGGTTCATCAGGCATTTTTTTCGATTTGGGCCATTTTCGTTTTTCTTTTCTACAAACTGTATCCTTTGGAATAAAAATCTGAAAATTGGTACACTTACGTAATTTTGCCCGTAGAATCGATTGGTGAGATCACCGAAGTCGTAAACCTAACCCTTAAAGAGGTATACCTAAAAAACCTATTTTTTTAGGTATTACCAAAACTCAACTTTGATTGCGAATATCTCGAGAACGGTAAGAGATAATTGAATTCTGTTTGAAAATTTGGAATCAGCATATTGATATTTACTTAAGTATACAAAATTAAAAGTTTTGAAGAAAAAAAGTTCCTCGGAGAAATTTTAAAATTCAGGTTTTTTCGATTTTCTCATTTTTCACTTAATCGTTCCAAAGAACGTATATGCAGAGAAAACGTTTCTTTATGTAACTTTTGTCGTAGAATCGACTGGTATAAACGTTAAGATCGTATCTCTACCGAATTTAAAGATATAGCCAAAAAACACACTTTTTTGAGGTGCAACTTTGACAGCAAATATCTCAGGAACGAAAATAGATAATTAAATTCCGTTTGAAATTTTGAAATCAGCGCGTCGAGATCTATCAATGTAATCTATTTCACAAAATAAAAATTTTGGGCATAAAAATGAGTATTTTTGGGATATTTTGCATTTTTGCAACGCAACTTTAGGTTTAATGCTGTTGTTTGGTTTGTTTTAACTCTACACAACTATGATATGGATTTATAGGTATTGAAAATAAATAAAAGTGGAACACGAGTCTTACAAAATATGGTAAGTATTCGAGGACTGGACTCGTCCTCCCTTACCATATTTTTTAAAACTAATATTCTTTTGGACACTTTCCAAAAATTCAGAATGACAGGCGATAAATTTAATATTTATTACCAAAAACTAAAACGGGTCGATTCTGGATGCAACATTAAATGTCCAAACGATCAATATCACTTATGGAAACATTCCATATTGTTAGAATTCGAACAAAACTTAGTACTGATTTGTTTTCGTAGTGCTGTTTTGTTTTAGCGAGAGGATGCTGAGAGAGGAAGTGCTAGGCGTGGTAGAGTCCACTAAATCTTCCTCTATTGTTCGTGGATTGGCGATCCGCTACACGGCATCGTGAGAAAGAGAAATCCCGCAGTACTAAACCCTAAACGATGCCCGCTCGTTTCATTAACTATTCACCGGTGCCAGTGCCTGTGCCACTAGCCAGGTCACTGAACTATTTTGTGTGCATGAGTGTTGACATTTCCGCTGCGATGCGCATATTTTTTGCCGCGATTGAGAAATTAGAAAGAAATATTTTTTATACTTTCGAAGTAATCGATAATACGATCACTTTCCAGGGAAGTATTTTTATTGAAACATGTTAGTTAACACACTTTCAAAACGTTTAAAAATATTAAAACTCTTTATAAAATTCAGAAGTTATCTCAATTAATCTTAATTTTTAGAATTAGGATAAATACTTCCATTAGCAAGAAAGTGTTTTAATATTTATCTTCATTACTAATTCCTTCAACGAATCAAGCCTAAATACCATACTTCTTCTTACAGGTCTTGTTTATTCCAACGACTTTACATATTTTTCTACGCCTTACATATTTACGATTGGTAAAAGTATGCAACCTTAATATATTCGTAAATTCCTTTAGCGCAAACATTTGCATGAGACACAGAGTTTGTCACATTCGCGCTAAAGTTGCATAATTACCTATTGCATATTCTGTTATCAAAAAATTGTTGCACATGTTGTTGCAAAATAATACTGGTGATAAAATAAATGTCACTCACATCTTTTTACCCATTGCTAGGTATGCCAATCTGCTTTGATGTGGATAGGGATATTCTAGTACTACTAATACGATACCAGTTACCAGTATCGATACTTTTGTTTCGATAACGATATCTTTATTAATATCAGTACATTTAACACATGCAGTATCGGAAAACCTATCGAATCCCATGTAAAAAATATTAATTTTGTGGTGTAACTTAAGAAGTACTGGTTTAAAAAAAATTATTCTATAATCAAAAGGTCCCTTTGCTCTCCTACAACTTTGATATTCAGTATATTTTTGTATCTGTAATAACTTCCGATAAAAACCATGTGCCCAACTTTTGACTCCACCCTGTATGTTACTTGTATAAGCAACACCAAAGTTTTCATTTTCTTTTTTCATGCTTCCTAAATTTTTCTGTCGATACTTGAATGTATCGATACTTTTCTTACAATCTGATATTGATATTAATAGTTGATACTTTCTCATTATCTTACATCCCTAGATGTGGACGGTGTTTCATAAAATCTATTTCTATTTGTGAAATAAATAGTAAAGAAGTGTAACTAAAGTAAGTAAATGTATATGTGTAGTTGCATCTATTCGAGAGTGCGTATTGCGATTCATTGAGATAAGTGGAAACAAATGTAAAGGGCATTAGTGTGCTGTGAACCTCTTTGTCTGGTCGCGCTGTAGTGCAAGTGGCATTGGCCTCAGCCTCACCGGTTGCTACAGCCTCAGAGGAACTCAGACTCAGAGTAACGCACCAGAACAACATCTTGCCATGCGGATTCTGCTTCGCATTCACCACACAAATTATACTCAATTCTTCCTTTTATTATAATTACTGCATAACGGCTTATTACCCATTACTTACATATCTTCGTCAGCCAAAATATTTCCTTAAATAATAAAATAAAAACACTTGATGATGTCCATGAAATAAATTTTAATAAATTCAACTAGGACATCACCAAGTGTTTTTATTTTATTATTTAACTTTGAAAAATGTTTCACCAAGTGCCGACAACATCCTCAATTAATACTATCATTTTAAATAGTTTTAAATATTGTATTTTATTGTGAGGAATTTTAACAGGTTTTATTTTTGCAAGTGGTCATTTATTTTTTTTATCTATTCATATTGCAAGCTTGCTTAATTCAGCAAACAGTAGCAGTTGTCGATTTGTAACAGTGCATTGTTTTTTCGTCACTCACGTGACGATGACGCAAATAATTTTTGCGTACCTACGTGCACATTATCGTAAAATGATGCCGCCTTTTTCTATTCAATTTCACGTGAAATAATAGTGATTACTTATCGCGCATTACCTCGGCTGCCATATAAAATACACTGTAATTAAAGTTTTTTACCCATTAGCCCAATTTTGTTAAGTATCGGAGAGAAAAACGCGCCTAATTACTAAATAACATCTTTATTTTAGAAAGGAGAAGCCAATTTTACTATAAATACACAATATTTTCAATTAATAAAATATGTATCAAGTCATATTGTTAAGCTAACCCAGGAGGTAACTTCTAGAGATACAAACTTGTTGATGGTTGACCATAAAATTGTACTAACAATTTTTTTAATTATATAAATTAATTTAAGGATTATTTCTTTCATCTACAATCTCCTTGAGTATTTTCAACACCAGCAAAGAGTGTCTAAAAGCATATATTTAATAACAGGGACAGGACATCAAATTGGGTACTTGTTTCGTGATAAATGTTCTTTACAATTTATAGGCTTTTAGTCAGTGATAAAGAAACTGGGATTTGAACCACCACAAATATCAATGAGGTATTCCAGTTCAATCGAATTTAGAAAAATTAGTTTTAAAAATAGAAAGTATATGCATAATACTGAATATTACGAAAGAAATAAAATGATATACTTAAAATACTTCCAAAATACGGGGGCCTTTGTCATAGCTGACATCAACTTTACGAATTGCATCAATATTTTGATTGGGGACTTTAAAAGACTGCGAATGTTTTGATTGGCAAGTGAAAAATCGGCCATCAAGTTTGACGAATGAGCTTGAAGAACATAAAGGGCGTGACCTTGAGTCACAGTAAACTTCATTTGTATACTTTTAAAGTGTTATTAGTTTAATTAGTGTCTTATATATTCACTTTTATTATTTCTTATCTGTGACAGTATTATTTACAAGATTAGTGCATAAATTACTAGTTTATGTATAATTTGTTAAAAGTTTGCATCACTAGCTACACTGCTATTCTCAAACAGTATTTTTTGAATATAAAATCATTTTTAAACTTATTTAATTAAATACACTTGCTATTTTTAAGAATGTACTTATTTATTTTTTAAATATCAGCATATACTTGAAGAACATTTTGGTCCACGAATAAAACAGTTTGACGAGAAAATCTATATTCGTGATATCACATTGATTATTTCAAACTTTGTAAGCCTGTAACTCGGATTTTCACCAATAATCTTAGTGTCCCTCATAATTTAAAATGAAATTATAAAAAAAAATGGTAGAACTCCCATTGAGATACCACTGGTAGCACAACTGTACTTTAGAATAAACATATTTCCTTTTGTGTGTATTTATGCAAAACAGATTGGCAGAGCCTTGATATTTAGTTGTTTTTGAGTTTTCCGGAGTGGATGTTTGCGCAAATTGGTGGTCTGTGTCTTGCGCGTGCATTGAAGTCGCCGGCGATTAGCATAGCATCGTGCTGGCCGATCCTCGAGCGATATTCACGAGCACGGCAGCAAATAGTGCATGAAACTGATGCATTTAGTTTTTATACCGGATGTTACTCAAATAAAACCACACAGGAAAAGCTCATCAAAGATATAATGCCTGTTCTCTAACGGACTCAATCACTCGCCTAAACATTCTAACTCAATTCATTATACACTATTATGTTGTACGACCACTACAACAAAAACACGAGTTTATTTATTATAATTATCTGATTTACAGCAAAAACCTCATATTATAACTTGCTAAAAATCGTAATATAGTATCTAATGCGCAAAAAAATTACTCAAATTCTTCCAAAATTATTTCCATACAATAAGATCAATTCAATATCTTTTAAATATAGGTATTACAAAATAGGATACTGTAATAAATTTCTGGAATTTGGTCAATTTTGGAAACTAAAGTCATTCCTTGAATAAGATTCATGTGAGGTCGAAATTTATTTGGATCAGTAATAAAGTCTTATAAAATTGACTGAATTCCAGAAATTTATTGTATTTTAACGAAATTCAGTAATAAAATAAGAAATGTATCACATAAGGTTTTAATATCGTATAATGATATATGAGATGGGTAAAAAAAAAACAGACATTCGATCTGGTAACATTTGGGACGCGGGACTTGTATAGGGGAAGCATTTGGATGTCTGTAGCGATATTTTTCGTGAAATATTTTTTTCTAGTGCGTTCTAAAAATGACTAACGTCAATTTCAAACTACGATGAGCTATCAGGTTTTGGTTCAAACTTGGACACAGGGCAATGGAAACTTTTTAGTACTTTCAGAAGGAAAAGAGTCGATTGAAGATGAAACACACAGCGAGAGGCATTCATTTTCAAAGACAGATTTATTGGAAATGAGAAAAATCTGAGCAAAAAAAATGAGATTTTGGCCAGTAAAACATCCTATATGGCTCCTCAGCCTCCTCGCCTGACTTGAATTCTTGTGATTTTTTCCTTTTCCCGGGATTGAAAATCACCACGAGGGTCATTTTGGGACACTTCAAAACATTTAATCGGCTGTAACTGATCAGCTGAAGATTACTCCAGTATCCGAGTTTCAGCACTGTCATGAGGATAGCAAGAACCGTCTGCAGCACTGGGTGGCTTCCCAAGGAAGTTATTTTAAGGGTGACTATATTGAATTGTAATTCTATTTGAACATTTCTTTTAATCAGTTTTATTACTTAATTACACACCTCTTATGTAACGTACAGATCACTTACTAGGCAAGGTCATATTGGTTGCAATTCTGTTTCGAATTCAACAAGACAGTTTTCCTGCTAAGAATATGTATCGTTTATTTTGTAAGGAACAACAGAGAGCGTTAATTAAAAAGATCATTTGGATTAGTAGGTATCATTAGCTATAAAAGCAATTAAATTTATATTTAGAAGACAATTTCCCACGATGCGTCAATTTTTATATGTATATATGTATCTTTTAATCTGAATCTTCAAGGAATACTCATCCAAAAAATCGTGTTCAGTGGCTTCCTCACTCATGATTTCTTTAATGACGACTTGAGCGAGTAATTACATAATTCCCCACATATATCTCCAGTTCGTTACGCACTCGGGCTGAAAGTGAAATCCAGGCAAGGCGAATTCTTCGGCCGAGCATTGTCAGCTTTTATTTTAGCGCTAATTATTGCGCCGGGTCGTGTGGGATTCTCGGGTTCATTCATAACCTCGGCGAGTAGGAAGCACAACGGATTCTACAACGCCAGTTACATCACATCACAAGGATTCGCGTGTTGGATTATCAAATTAGACTTCTTATTGTTTTTGTTGGGATTATTATCCAGAGCAAACGTGTAATTTACATTAGATGACTAACTGATGATAAAATACACACAGCAAATTACTATAATACGTTTTTTCTTTGAATTCAAACTATTGTAGAAATGCACTAGCAGAAAGGTGATTAGAACCCTTACTTTGGTTTTTTTTTTGAAAGCTTAAGTTCCGAAACTTTTTGGAAGACACAATAAAAATTTAAATAAAAATTTATTGTAGTTTTCTAGTTTCCAAATTTTATGAATGAAAAATACAAAATCGAAAATTCGGTACTTTTTTATTTCTATATTTTTTGGCAATGTTAATTTATATTATTTTATTCCTAAATTATAATTGTGTTTTACATTTTGCTATAAAAATCCAGCCAATTTAAATTATTTTCGTAATTAGTTCTCCAATGTTTTTTAATCGTAAATAAGTATATAAATAATATTATAACTTAAAATGTAATTGGAACAAAAATTTTTGAACGTAGGTCTTAGATTGAGACAAATCTCCATGTTGCCATGGGAACCCAATGCGTGCTGTTTCAGGTAGATTATACCTTCTTTGTGAACTTCTGTGAAGTCATTGTTTAAAAAAAAATCATTTTAAGACAAATCTAAGCATCTTTAAATGAAATATAATTTTGAAGGTAATCTTAATAAAATTTAAAAAAAACACTAAACTTCCCCATTATATTCAATAGCCCATATATTTTTGAGATCAAATAAAATAGCATCATTTCTTACACCGTTTCTAGTCATTGGTATAATTTTCCTTGAAAAATCGACTCGCAATCTCACAATTTGCGAATTTGTGATTTTATTAATTATTAATCATTGTTATTTTATTTCTTGTTAAATGAAGATTCTTTTATTTATTATATGTTTATATTTATTATATGTTAACTTTTTTTCTTATTTACACTCCAATGATTCTTAACCAGTGTTCCGTGAACCTAAAAAAGATGTGCCGCCAATTTTTGCTAATTAGTTAATTTCAAATAATTTTCTTCTACAGGTATCCAATAAGAGTTAGCCCAAACTACAATTTTCGAGGGGTCTTCTTGGTTCTATGTATGTTATTCGTGTGCGTTTGACTCTGGATATAGAGTTGCCTCTGAATGGATTCGCAAGTCTTTCGCTTGCAGTTAGTTTGCGGGGTCGTATTTTTTTCCAAATTTGGATTGTTAAAAAATTGAAGGAGTGATAGTAGCGATTTGAAACAAACATTATAAAGTACGGATTTCTCTTTATTAGATATTTTTACTCAATCTTCATCTAGATTGTTCAGTTTGGCGACTCCGTTAATTAATATAATTTAATTCCCTAATAATGTTCACTATTCTAAAATCTAAAGATAAATGTACCCAAATAAACATTTTTTGAAATAGATTTTCTTTTAATTTGCACAGAGGCCCCTTTTAGAGAAATATACATAAAAATTAGTTTTAAATGTTTTCAATTCTACATTATTTATTTTCACATTTGTTAGATTCGTATATTTATTGTAAAAATGATCAATCGAATATAGGTACACTACATAAACATAACTATAATAAATGTGTAGTTTAATATATCAAAACTATTACCCTTTCAAGTAAAAAATTGATGATTGATCAATATATTTTTTATGGTATCAAATATGCAAAAATATTGAATTCTGTTTCAAATATTTCATTGGTATTTTATCGCCAAATTTTCAATTTCATTATTTACACACTTGTTCTACAGTTTTCAAACAATATTAAAGTTTTGTTTTGTTCTCTTATCACACAAATTTTAAAAGCCTTCAGCAAAAATTTAAAATATACTTTTTATACATTCTTGATTTTTATGACCATTTTACCTGTCTTAAGTAATAGTTCTTGGAAAATCATTTCAAATATGTTGTAACCTTTACCTAGTCGTAATAACTATTCACAAATCTTTTGTGTAGAAATATTCACATGTTTATTGTGTTATTATACAGATTTCATACATGACATGTATACATTCATTTGAAACATAAATTTTAACTAAAAATCTTAAATATGAGATAAAATTTATTTAATATAATATTTGGACAGGCATTATAAACAAAATAATAAAACAACGTTATCAAAAAACCAATATTCTTTATCGTATTTTGCATATATATACATACTGTGGTTCATGAAAAAATTTACTAAACACCTGTTATAAATTTTAATTAAAAAACAATATGTTGTTATTTTTTTATATAAATAAAGATTCACAATATTGTTTTTGATTTATGTAGTAAAACAAAACATAACCAAAAAATCAAATAAATTTATAAGCGCTAAGAATTTTTTTTAAATGAATAATTTCAAACTCACCATTACAAGCTCCTCAACGGTTAAGTATCCTATCTGTATCCCCAGGAATCGAACCAAGAACCAGTGATAATAATAATAAAGTTGCACAAATGTATATCAACACAGCACTGAGTCAAGTACGACAACAAACTAAACTTAACCTGTGTGTTCTGTGTAGCTCAGCCAGTACCTGATTACCTGCCCCACTACAGGTGGGGATATAGGTAGATAGTGCTGATACGAGAGGAAAATATTAAATAATTTTGCAATAATGATTCATTGTTGTTGATATGCTTGTTTACATTTTAAAATTTATTGTTTTTATTGTTGCAATATATTCATTATTGTTTAATATTTTTATATCGTAACAACAATAAATGTTTTATTTAGGTAATTTCATTGAAATAATTTTTAATCCACTTGTAAATTAATTTTTAACAATTTTTATTTAACTATAATATGTCCCAGATATATTTTAAATAAAAATATTTATTTTAGAGTTTAATTCAGCCTGCAGTATATGTAACCAGTTATACACATAGAACGAGTATAAATTATTTTAAGACTCGTTTTTTTCGGAGATTAAAAAATATTTTTGTTTTGCACATGTTATTTTCATAAGTACATTCCGATACTTAAATACTGCAATAAAAATTTTTTAGCTACTATTGTTTTGGCTACAGTAACTGCGTAAATAATAAATATATCAACTCATGTGAACACGTTTTATTTGCATGTTTTATTGTAACTTTCTTTAAACATTTGTTTCGTTATTTCAAAAACTTATTTTATGAATAAAGGAGGTAAAAACAAAGAAATTAAATATACAGTAATAAAGTTTAAAAATTATTTATTATCTTTTTAACACATCTATAAAAGTTTCCCTAGGAATTTGAACATTGGCAATCGATTTCATTTTCCGTTTTCCTTCCGCTTGTCTTGCTAGTAATTTCATTCTTCTTGTGACATCTCCTCCATACTAAAATTATTTTAATTTAATCTCCCACACTGTTCAAATATTTTTAACTTACAAGTTTGGCAGTAACGTCTTTTCTAAACGCTTTTAGCGTTTCTCTCGCCACAATTTGTGATCCTACTGCAGCTTGAATTGCTATTTGAATTAACTGCCTTGGTATGATTTCTTTTAATCTTAAAACCATTCTTCGGCCAGTGGTTTTCGCTCTAGAACTATGGACTACGTTGCACAGTTCGTCAACTTCAACTCCGTTCAATAGAATGCTCAACTAAAATGTATTTTTTAGTATTCCTGTTTTAGTTATTATGTTTTATTTACTTTGACAATACTGCTCGGGTGAAATCCATTGTCTTCGTAATCAAAACTAGCGTAACCTGAAGTGATGGATTTTAAAGTGTCGTGGAAATCTATAACGATTTCACAAAGAGGTAGATCGTATTGTAGCATCACTCTATCGTTATCTATATTTGTTGATACTCTTTGTATACCGCGACGTTCTATACAAAGGGATATTACCGGTCCTAGGTAGTCACTAGGTGTTATTATTGTTCCTAGAAGAAATTTTATATCTTTTTTTTTTTGTTTATTTAAAAAAATACTATAAACGGACCTATAACCATTGGTTCATAATATTCTTCAACTAATCGTGAATCAGGTAACAATGCTGGATTAGTTATATACACTTCATTTGACCCAAATTTATTGACATGTTTCGTTGGTTTTAATTTCACTTTATACGTTACTGATGGTGCTGTTAAAATAGGTTCAGCTGAATATTCCTGTTGTAATCTTTGACAAAACACTTCCAAATGCAGTAAACCTAAAAATCCTAGTCGCCAACCTTGCCCGAGAGCAGGACTGTGACCGAAAAATAGTCACAAATCAGAAATTTTAGGTAATTTATTTTTAACGAACGCCACATTTAATAAGTGAAGTATTATAATTATACCGATTTTTATATTTCGAGATTTTAGCAGATTTCCTCGAATTAAGGTCTTTACAATACATTCTGATTATTTTTAGTGCGATTACTGTCGAACTGTCTGTCTGGATGTATGTAAACAAATTCGATCAATGCCAAAACTTTTGGTAAAAATCGGGCAGCCGTAAGTGACAGTTTACTATTGTTATTTTAGTTTTTTAGGAATACTTTGTAACATAAATATTTCGAAAAAAATATTTGAAGAATGTTTCGGTAAAAAATACAAGGAACAACGGTGATTTGAAAAATGAATAATTTAATTTTGTGGCGGTCGATTTTGTACCGATCACAGCTGATTTTTTTTACCTGGAGTCAATGGCAACAGTAACTGCTGGGTCATTTAAAACAAGTTTTTCTATAGCGCCTCGTAAAGCCACATGTTGAGATTGATCCATAGGGTAAACTCCAGCAAATACCATCGGTTTAGCCGGGGTAAAACCGGTTAACGGTTCAACTGGTTTGTCTGTTAAGCAAAAGGTGTCGCCTATGTGAGCTTCTTTGCTACTGCGCATGTTACAACCAACTAAACCAATCTGGCCCGCCACTCTAAAAAGAAATAGGTTCGGATAAACCCGCTTTATATATTTACAAGTTCTTACAGTTTTTTGACATTTTCTTCATGGGGTCTAAGTACAGATAAACTCTTAACTTCGTAACTCTTTTTAGTGTGACACGATTGTACACTGTCTCCAATTTTTATCATTCCATCGTGTATATAAATTAAATTTAGTGCCCCTCTGTATCTATCGTACCAACTATCATATAAAAGAGCTCGAAAATTTCCATCTCTGTTTACTTCTGGTGGAGGCAATCTATCTATTATTGCCTCAAGAACTGAGTGCACATTTATTCCTTTTTTAGCTGAAATCTACTTCAAATATATTTGTGGTTTACATGAAAAATATTGTGTATATACTTTTATTATTTCAGAAGATTCAATATCAAATAATGATTTAAGTTGTCCGCAAACTTTTTCTGGATTTGCGTTTTTTAAATCTATTTTGTTTATAACAGGTACGATAACTAAATCTTTACCAAAAGCTAGGTAAAAATTAGCAACAGTTTGTGCTTGTACTCCATCATTTGCATCCACAAGAAGAACTACTCCTTGGCAAGCCGATAAAGAACGAGACACTTCATTTGAAAAATCTACATGTCCAGGTGTATCAATCAAATTTAATAAATAATCTTCACCCTTGTAATTGTAAATTAAGGAGGCACTTTGGGCCTTAACAGTAATTCCTCTTTCTTTTTCCACTTGTAGTTTATCAAGCACTTGAGTATTTCCAGCATCTTTTGAAATAGCACCTGTTATTTCTAATAATCTATCAGCTAGCGTACTTTTTCCATGATCAACATGAGCAATTATGCTAAAATTTCTTATTCTCTCTACTGGAAATTCAGAGAAATTATACTCAATTTTTGTGCAATATTTTCTGCATTCTTTGGTACAACTGTCAGAAGAGTAAGGTTATAAAAAAACGTAAAGAAAAGATCATCATTTTGTGACTATTACCTTTGAAAAATATAATATCTATATCTCAGGTTAGTTCTTATAAATTGTTTAAACGTTCTGGATAATAACATTTTGTGTTCATAAACGCATAACTGTTGAAAAAGTAGCACGTTTATTTTGACATTTAGTTAACCTAATATATTTATCAAGTTGACATTTCTTGTATTTTAGGTAAAAATTATGTAATTATGGCTGCATTGAGAATTTTAAATAGTTTTCGAACAATTAACAACAAAGTACCATGTTTTAAAATAAGTAATGTATATTGTCAACAAAAATTCTTTTCACTTAACAAACAGCCTGAAAATGGTGAAGGAGAAAAGAAAAGAAAAACTACTCCAATTCCAAAAATTACTCTAGTATCTCCAGATGAAAGCATGCAAGTTGTTTCCTTGGAAGAAGCCAGGAAAATATCTAAACGAAGAGATTTAAAACTAGTAAAAATAATAGATATAGATACAAAAACGCAACGACCAGTCTATAAATTGATGACTGGGGCCGAATATCATGCAGAAGATTTAAAACAAAGAGAAATAAAGAAGGAGAAAAAGAATGAAACTTTAATAAAGGGAGAGAAATTATTGTTAATTAATTCTAGAATAAGTGAGCATGATTTGGAATCTAGGATTAAAAATATTTTAAAATGGATAAACAAAAAGTACGAAGTTAGGGTCGTAATAAGCGGTGATGCAACGAACATGGACTCTTGTGTAAGTAAAAATTATTGAACACTATTATGTACTCGGGTAATTTCAATTTTATTGCAGGAAAATGTATACACTTCCATAGAAGAGAAAATAAAGGCTGAAAGTAGAATCCTTCAAAAACGAACAAAAGGAAATGAATTAAAATTCCAAATTTTGCCTCCGAAAGCTCCCAAGAAATCAGAGAACCCCTTATGACTATCTAAGGAAATAGGAACAACAGTTTCACTTATATTTGTTGTTTTGTTTGTAAAATATTATTTTTTGTCTAAGTGGTATAAAAGGAAACAAGATTAATGTTTTATAAAGGCTACGATTTCTTATTTACACTCATTATTGTCTTATAATAATTTTATGTACACTTTTCAGTACGAATACAATTTTTTTGTCTATTTTATATAAAACTAGTAAGATTTATTTAAGTAACTACAAATTACAACTATTTCACATTCGTTTTAATGCTCAGGTCATTCTAATCAAATATCACTATTCTAAATACTTATATAATGTAAATATTGCAAATACATGATGCATTTTGTTTTGTACAAACGAATAAAATATAAGAAAGTTCAAAATATCTTTCATTCACCTCGTTTCAGATATGTTATCAACAATAGATCTCTTGGCACATTTAATAGAATGAGCCCAATAACAAACAAAACTATTTAAAATATTCTACAACATGACTTCGAAAACAAACATGTACAAAATTGTCAATTACGGATATACTAATCTATATTAATAAATGAATGTAAAACTGTATTAATTTTATAAATAAATAATTATGAAATACTTTAGAAGAATGTCTGTTATTTCTACTTCATGTGTAGAATATTTATTTCATAACATTTATAAAACGTTCTGTTCAATCCATTAAATGTCCTTATTTCGGCGACATTTCCCAATTTGGCAATAAGTCTTACTTATTTCCAGAACAAGGGAAGACATGACAAGGTTTAGTTTCTATCCTAGATAAACAAGACTTTCCTCCAGCTCTAGGATGTCGAAGAATCTTTCGTGTGCGTTGCTGTATTCCCTCACCCTCACCACAATCTATGCTACACGGTGACCAAGGAGACCATTTGGACATGACGCAGTCTTGGTAAGAGTCGCTACCATCTGGTGGGCCCCAGGTTGGATCTAGCTCATTGCTAGAGCTCTTTTCTAAAGAGTTTCACTCATAAAATGAGAATTCGCAAAAGCAGTAAGAAGCGAAGAAGCGATAAACAAAATGAAATGAAGAAACAACCACAAAAGTAGTAATTAGAAAAAAGCAAGCGAAAAAAATTGATAAGCAAAAAACAAACGAAATTATGGAAGAAAAAAAAAAGAACTAGTGATGAAAAAAGCAATTTGATTTTCCATTTAATTTGAACTATTTGCTCCAATTTCTAAATCAATTTTTATTATATTTACAAATTTAATTGTCCAAATTCAAAACATATGACAAAAATGTAGGTCTATTTTTTGTTTGAAGTCCATAAAAAAATAAAAACTAAGCTGATTAATTTATACATTTTTCTTTTATTTTATCAAATTTGTAATATCAAGTCAAAGCAACATGCCAAACAATAATGAGTGTAAGTATATTAAAAAATATATTAATATGTAGGCAGTATATTTGCAACAAGTGCAGAAAGTAGGTAATTCTGTACGATCACATTGCTAAATATATTAGAGAATAAATATATACGAAAATTGTGACGTAAGCAAACTTAACGCGCAAGCGTAGTTTTGACTATTAAGAGAAATTATATTTTTCATATTGCACATGCGCAGTATTGGTAAGCGAAATGATTTCTCATGTGCTATTTCAAGCTTTATTATATGCAGAAGGGGTGTAGCAAATTAATAATAATTTACGAATTCATGCAGAGCGCAAATATATATTCCCGTGCAGTAAAAAAAAAAATTAAAAACTCACCGATACACGGTACCCGGCAGCGTTTAAACTTGATCAGTTTTTTGGGGCAATCTTTCCCGCCATTCATTGGATGTTCCTGTAATCATTTTATTAAACCCTAAACGAAATCTATTTTTTCTATACTTACCACAATATCTCGATGCCTTTTCTTAAAGCCTTTCGTACACGGTTCTGTCGCATTACATGGCGTCCATTTTGTCCAGCGGGACACTCTGCAATCAACTACACTTGACGGTACATCGAATCTTGGGATGTTGTCGAGTACGTAGGAGCCTGCGGGCAGAGGACCGATACGGTAGTCGTCCAGTGGATCAGGCGTCGCTAAAAATGTAACTTGTTAAATGAAGAATTCAATGCAAAAGATTTATAAGTTAAAGTGTTTTATGTTAGTAAATGTTAATACCATAATGTGCACCAATGTTAGAATCGTCTTGCATTTGTAGATTATAATTCATAACACCGGAAACAGACAATCCTAGCTCTTTCTTCCTTACGGTTCTGTTTGCTATTAGTTCTTCTGCAAACATTAGTTGGTTATTAAGAGTTAGTAAGTTGTTATTAGTTATTTACTTCTAAAATGTCCGCAGACTTTTTCACAATGTTCTCTCGTTTCAAAGTTATTCCTATTTCCCGAACAACCTGTGAAGCTGAATGGTTCACATTTTACTTTTATGTAGTCGAAATACCAGCGTTGGAAGTTCGCTCTGCAAGGGCCTTTGTCTTTAGGCATTCTGCAGATATCTACATCAATATTAGTAGAATTAGTAAAGGGATGTTGAAAAAGTGATTGATAAATAAAAAGATAATTTTTAGATTATGAAATTGCAAATAATAATTTTTCAATTTGCAAATTGCAATTTTCATGTGAAATATAAAGATCAGTTTGAGTTATAATAGGTTTATTAATTCCCAAAATGAGTAGAACTTTTTAGATATAAAGAGCTTACCTTCGGCAGAAGCGGCTGAAATATCACAAGTAGGTATTTCAGCTTCACATTCCACTGTTTGTTTATCCCTTTCATCTTCACATGGATCATATTCTTCATCATTTTCGCTATTACTGTTATCATCATAATCTTCTTCAGTGTTGACCGGATCTCTTGTCCTCATTTTGAAACCGTTACCGCAAGTTACTGAACACGGAGACCAGTCACTCCACGGTCTATCTGGACAATCTCCTACTTCATTGTTGTCTATTTTCTCTTCTTTGTCGTCTGGACAAGGGCCGTATACCCCTTCGCATGCTTCGGTCTCTTTCATTTTTTCTGGATTACGCGAGCAGTGTTTGGTTGCATTTCGTGTCAGATATCGCCGGTCTCTAGTTCGGCTGCCTTTGCCGCAAGTGACGCTGCAAGAAGACCATTCTGACCAATCGGTCATGGCACATTTGGGATCGTCGATTAAATCGTCGTTGCGGTCGGGGCAGGTGCGCACTAGGCCCCAGCAAGAGGCCCGGGAAGTGAGGTGTTTCGTGCAGACGAATTTGGAAGAATCGTGGATGTATTTACGTTGGCGGTATTTTGTACCGCGACCACAAGTTGCAGAACATGGAGACCAATCCGACCAGTCAGTCACGTCACAGTCGTCCGGCTGTTCCGAAGTGTCTAACAAAATATATTAACCGAATTATTGTTTTTGTATTTAGATTATAACAGATGATATATTTCGGATTGGGATTAGGAAAACAAGCAAATCGATAAATGAAAAATATATCACTAGGAATTAAAGAAGAATTAAACGATAATGTCTAGCAATGGAAAACAACAATAATATATTGATTAGAAATGATGATTACATTTTACTAACCACCATATTTAATAAAGGTTGTATTGTAATACTTTAATTAATTAGTTACCATTACGTTGAGAGGGATGCTTTCTCACTATGAATTTTAATTAATGTCGAATAAATATTTGGGTAAAAAATTGAAATAACGAAGTTGCAGTAAAATGTGCAAGTAACAATCTTTTTTTTTTTAAATAATAATAATTTTGTGACATTTTTGTCGTATAGCATACATATTGGGTATTGGCAATCGATTCTGTGGTGGTCAAATCTGATTTTTTGTGAATGGAAAGGGAAAGTTTTGTAAAGAAATGTATGGAAAAAATATTTATCTTACCTCGGGTGTCCACATCACCGCAGGGTTTTTCATACAGCCGTTGTCGAGAAAGATACAACCTGGCAAGCGGTTTCATCTCAGCGCCGGTCGGATCGTAAAATGGAGACCTCGGGTCATTGGGACTGTTGGATTTAATCCTCCGGATGGGGTTCCTCGGCGTGGATGGCGAATCTGGCGACTGAAAATCAAATCAATCCTCATGAAAACGAAAGTGCTATCAATAAAAACTTCTTTGCTAGTCAAACTTACAATGTAGGTCCATCCGTCATCGGTGCCCGCGTCCCACGGGTACAGATTCAATACCTTAGATTCGATCCACGAACAGTTCTGCAAACATAATTCTAAACTCGAGACGCCGACGAACCAGTCGGGCGAAGGGTCGATCATTGACACCAGAGACATCAGGTGGTGTTGATTGTCCACTCGAAACACCGCGAACGTTTTGCCCGTTACATTCGGGTAGCTTATGCCTCTCGCTTTGATTATTGTCCTTATGTGATCACTCTACACAAAAACATATCAATAATTACAAACAAAATTATAAATCGCAATACATTTTTTTAATGCGATAACTCTTTATTTATAATTTGTAATTTTCAATTATTAAAAAGTATTTCTGGAATTTAAGCGCTTTGTTATAAACACTGCCACTTGTAGCAGTTGCAAAGAAGTTGTCCAGCTTAAATGTAAGTCATGTTCCGGAAATCTAGTTTCCCGCTAACGCGTTAGCTTATATTGTTAAAGTTGAGTTAAACGGGTCGACGGCGTGAAATATATCGTCTTTATTGTCTGGTTCACCCTTGGATAGTTTGTTAGTTAGTTGTTAGGGTGTACAACCACATGGTCTTTAATTAAAGATTGTAGTAGTTTAACGCGACCGTGCAAACTTCAAGGATACACATGTTAACTAGCTTAACTTTCAACCAACCTATTATTCTCATCATTTCACTTAGCTTTTGTATCGACAAAGCGAGGAACTAGTTTCACGCTGTAATATTATTAACTTAATTGTTGAACAAAGATTGCTAAGAACAATTAACATTAACTGTAATCACGTTGTTGGCGTGGTTCTACATTATAGTTATCCAGTTATGAAGTTAAAAATTGTTTAAAAGCAAGTAGATTACAGAAAACAAGTGTACAAAGAAAATTACGTTTTTTACGTAGAGAGAATTTTAAACAAAGATTATAACTAGTACTACGGATAAATTAAAAGTAAACATTAATTCTTACCTTTCCTTTCAGTTCACTTTCTAACATTCTTGTATTTCCATTTTCTGCGACTTGTCTTAAACCTTCACTGGCGTACTCTCCATAATTCCAAAATGTGTAGTTTCTCGTATGACTTGCTCCAATTACATCACTGAACCTGTTAAATATCAATAAAGTAAGTAATATTATGCAACAAGTGGGATCAATGAAAAGTGATTCCGCACGAGTGGCACACTATTTTTCTACGACCACACTTTTTGACATTACTAAATCAATAATTCATTTTAACATAGAACATAATTTTATATTCAAAACAATATAGCGTAAATATTAGCGCTTAAAGGTAAATAAATAACTTGCATGCGCAACAACGGCTATGAGAAATAATATTTCTCACATTGCACATGCGCAGTGTTAGCAAATGTTATGAGAAATAATTTCCAATACTTTTGTGGAAAATACGCAACTTTGAAGAAAAGTGTGAGTTTTCAAGTGACCGTAAAAAATATCCTTTCCGCAAAATATATTTATCTTATTTACTTTGTAAGCCAGCCGTTGGAAGGAAAATCCTTCGGATGTGTATTCCTCGACCAGAGTCCTTCAAACGTGACTTCATACTTCGCTTCATCACAAGCACAGCATTTGCCAAGCACGGGCGGTTGGGAATCATCTGATTCGGTGACTTCTTCGCAAAGTATTTTCGTTAATTCGCCTTCGTCCATGTACCACATGTCCCGTTGTTCAACAACGGTGGCGCGAAAAGCTACACAGCCGGAACCAGATGGCGGTGCCTTCCAAAATACCTGCAGCAAACAGAAAAATATGTTATGTTTGTACGTGACTTCGTTGTTTTTATTGTTGTTAATAAATATTTCCAATAATCTAATCTTGTAATTTAATTTCAAATCGTCATCACCCCTAATATTATTTAATTTGTTGAGCGTATAAATCTACATAAATTAATGAAGCATGAAGGGATAATTTACTATAAATTATTGAATTTGTAATTTTCATTGAATGTAATTTTCGTTATTCAGCCTTCAAATATGGAATTTGAAAAATGCAGTGGACTAAATAAAAAAAGTTTTTTTCCTACAGCGAACATTATTTACGTAGCAAAACATTGTTGCAATTTTATTATCTCTATTCAAAAATCTGTAAAATTTACATATGTATTCAGATTCAGATTTATTGAATGCAAACAAAGACTAATCTGGAAACATATGTAGAGTAAACATATTTTCCATTTTGGATTTATATTTCAAGCGTTCAGTAAATAACCTAATCATAATTACATTCTTTTTCGAATAACAATTTAATACATAAACACGTCGTAATAGCAATTTGCAATAATAATACATTTGCCATAAAATTAATTGAAAATAAATAGATTTATAGAGGAATAACAAACAGTATGCCATTTCACTAACTATAGTAGATATGATATTCAGGGTCTAGTTCTAGAAGTTTGTCCTTGGGGAAAATAGGTGAGGAGAATTATAGAATATCTCGGTTGGTAATGTATTCTGCACCATTTGCTAGTGTAATATAACTCCACTTCCGCGGAGACATCACAATGCGTCTTGATCAATGCACGAACAGCCTCAGCTGCTGTGACACTAGGAAATTATTTAGGAAATCATTTGAATGACACATCATCGCAGGTGACGCCATGAGTTATGGCTCTTCCTTTTGATTGCGAATCATGTGACAGGGATAATTACAAACATTATCTACAGGAATCTCCTTGTTTGTCTGATTACATGCTCTATTGAAACTAGGGAAGGAAATATCACTTCAATTTGTACCATCATACATCAAATGTACAGAAATAGGTATAAATAGATACGTATTAATTTTTATAAATTGTTTATGATTTAATATATTATCATTTAAATAAAACCGCCAAATAAAATCCATAGTATTGATTTTCTCCGATTTGCACAGGGAAATTCGTGTAGTTCAATCAATTTATAATAGATGACATATTAGTAGATGCACATTAATAGATGATTATTAAAATCAAATTTATTTTCTAGTTAAACAAATAAGTACTGCAAAACACTACATATCAAAACAAATTAAAATCATAAAGATCGTCAATATTTATAAATAAGGTTAAAAAATTACTGAAATTTTTGCTCCGACAAATATTAATCCATAATATTGATTTACTCCGATTTACACTAATGAAATAAGACAGTTAAATAAATTTCTAAAAGATGGCATATGCTTGCACATTTGAAAATAATTATTAGAATAAATTTTTTTGACTAAACAATGGAGAATGCGACCAAATTTTAATTTTTATATAGATATGATACTAGACATACTACGATATCGATGGCCATTCAAAATTAGATTATAATTTAATTTAAGTAAACATTAAAAAATGCCATATGCTTGCAATTAGATTAAACTGCCGTTAAAAATAGGAAGTACGTAAAATAAAAGTTAGAAAATTAAAAACAAACATAATTCTGAGATTTTGTAACAGGTGAAATTCATTGTATTGCGTAAAGTTAAGAGAAAATAAAGCAAAGAAATAAAGCACACGAACAAAATTCATGTGGCTCATGTAAAACGAATAAAAATGACGTTATACGACTCTCCGAGAATTCTTGTATATTCTCCAGTGAGTTTTCTAGTACTTCTCAACAAATTTCTAAGCCATTTCAACAAGGCCAAAGTAGGTTTTCCATTCAATGGAAAATGAAACTAACGAAAACGAAAAATAAGGGTCGGCACGATATAGTTCTCTGGATATGGGCTACTTTCTGGCACTTGAAGCAAATTGAGATTGTTACAATAACTTAGCAAATGACGTATGATGAATACCTGTATTTCGGTTTTGGATAAGGAGTTTGTCTGGCTGACAGCGTTGGGGCAGACATCGCTGAACTTCGTCAAAGCGTCTCCCAGGAGCGTGAAGTGTCCTACTTGAGGAGCCGGAGGACCTCGGCGTTCCGCGTGTCCTGCTAACTCCTGCTGTTCCGGTTCTATCACCAGCAGGAAGTCCTTGAACTTGTGTTGCTCTTGGGTGTTCACCGTTCCTCGCAGGAACACTGCAAAAAATATCATTGTTCACTATGTCATAAAAAAACATAAAAATTAAAAAAATTATGAAGCCATAAATATATGTTTTATGGTTTATTAGATGACATCTCTTAGGTACTTTCACTCATATGGGGAGTGCTCCACACAAGCTATTTTAATTTGGGAAATAAAAAAAAATTCAAAACATATTGTTATACACTATTTCCAGCAGTTGATCTTCACGTCATCAATTTCTGTTGCAATAATTATTAATCTTTTATCTTCCATCTTTGTCGTGTACACATAGCATAGATGAGACTTTTATTCACTATCTCATCATGTACATTTTACGAACGGGTTCATAATGCTATCTGCGTACAACCAACGACAAAAATGAAATAAAAACAGTAGTGTAACAACCGTAACGGATATTTTTAGATACTTAAAAAAAATTGCATTGACAATTTGTGTTTCACTGTGTGTTTTAGTTTCGTTAGTTTAATCTACAACTCTTTTTGTATGTTTCATCCATTATTATATATCATACCATTTATCACCCTGATGAAGACTGATTTACAGTCGAAACTTTGGTGTATTAGTGGATTTTACTAAATGACTGCAACTCCAAAAAAGACCTTCTTTTATTAACATCCAGTCGATAAAACCAATCCTACTTACATTATTATGTTTGTAATATGTTTATTATATAATACTGTCAGTTTTAACATTTATTTACTTCGGAGTTCGGAAATCACACGATTTTACCCGACAATATGATGTCACCAATCCCCAGTTCCCCAGCGATTTGAATAACATGGTTACAATTGCTGACGTGAATCAACTGCGGGAAATAAAGTGTATTTATTCTTTATACAAAACAACTGATTTCTTTTATTTTTAACTCATTAAATAAGTTTCTATATAAAATAGAATTAAGGTTAATTAAAAAAAAAGATGATTCGCAATAAAATAATAATTATAAGTTTCTTGGTTTCAAAGTTTTTAAAAAATCTCAAATTTCACATCTACCTATATGTCAACACAGGGAGGTTAAATGAGTTTTGGAGTATATAAATAGACAATTAACCAAAGAGATTGGTTCTTGTTATTGGTAGACAGTCGCAAATCAACTGTCGATTCTTGAGAAGGTTGTAAGAAATATTTCCTGATTTTCTTTCTATATTGATATCTGACCCGTAATTGATTTATAAGTGTATTTCCATCCCTTTGCCGGGAACAGGAGTGCTCATTAAGGGTAGAAAAAGTGGTGAGTGATATTTAGTTGTAGAGCAAACTTCCCGCGGAGGCACAAAAGAAAATCAGTCTAATTTGGAGCAGAATCTCTGGCTTTGACATCATCAAGTGATTCAACTCAGGCGTAACTCAATATCCGTTCACACACAATCAGTTTCATTTTTCTCACATCCCGAGGGACGGGTTACACATGTGGAGTTTCCTGTTCATTTCAATTCAGGAAAATTACTCTATGTTTTTTAAAAAGTCTGAATTATTTTTATAATGAAATGGAAATTGCGGTTTCAGTTTCAATCATGACAAACAATAAAATAAATTGTTCTTGCATACGTTCAAAATTTTTGTAGACACATTGCCTCAAATCAACATAACAAATCTAAAAAAAATCTAATATATGCGCCACGTCAAATTTTAAAATACAACTCATTAGAGAGCTGTTTCAAAAAAAAGATGATAGAGGATCCATGTTCTTAATTTTTTCGAGTCTTTAGAGAAAGGTATCTGCTTTCCCTTAATCTCTACCAATTTTTGAGAAAAATCTACCCAGAAATACACATTTTCAAGATGCAACTTTGAGATAATAAAATTCTATTTGTAAATTTGAAACTAGCATTTTTTAATACAATGGAGAAATTTAGCGTGATTGAAATTACATGTGAAATATTTTTAATCTGAAGTATATCAATACTTATAACTTAAAAAGTAATTGAAAGTTAAAATTATAGTTCCATTTATTTATAATTATTGATTTATCAACGAACTTTTGTGATGTCATGACTTTTTGAACGTAGATCTTAAATTGAGGCAAAACTCTCTGTTGTCATGGAAACATTTTTTTAAGAAATCAAGACATCTTTGAATGAAATAAAATGGAAAATATCAGTTTTGAAGATAATATTAATTATATAAAAAAATAAAAAAAGTCGCCAAACTTCCCCCATTCCTATAGACTTCCTTTAATAAGGTGACTGGATTATTGATTACAGTAAAACCTTAATACAACGGACTTTGGATATAACGAACAAAATTTCCAGTCAGATGTATTTTGTTTAATCCTGTTAATATTATTCATTTTAAAATCCAAGTGTCACCGATAGTGAAAGCAATACTATGGTGAAACTTAATGCATTTGCATTGCTAGTCTAGTTTAATTATATTACGAAAAATTATTTTTATATAACGATTCTACTATAATAATATATAAGTAAATTTGTTAATAGGTGCGGTGGTGCAAAACGCATCCACCATCCACCATTTTTCACATATACAACTATGTTATCGTGTACGTTAAGTTATTTCTTGCCAAAATGTAAGTACGTGTAATAAATAATAGTAATCTTGTTGAATGCAACAAAAGGATGAAAATCTAAGAACTATTTATGAACAGTACAATGACATAAATTCCGCAATACAATTCTAAACAATGGTGAGGTTTTCTCGATACAAATCGTATTAAATCATTGTAAACGCTCGTAATTTGAAAAGTAATTTCTCCGCTGCCATCCGAGATGAAATATGTTAGGCATTAAAACGTGTGGAATATCTGATCTAGACATCGGCGGATTGTTCCGTGACGTCATCAGGCTGCAGGGATGCCAACCCCGAGCTATTTCTTGTTATTTCTTATTAGGCGATTTGGAACTATGCCGAAATTACCTCTTTGTGCATTCGCGCTCTATTACTTTCTAGATTATATGGCGGATTATAACTAGGTTTATGGCATGGCTTCAATTCAATAAGACTCACCGATAGTGATACTTTGTAACGTGCTACTGCTTCCCGCATGATAAACCAACAAAGGATGCCTCTAGTTGTTGCTTTTCAAAGAATATTGATTCGTTTTCCATAACCATTAATGTCACAATATGTTATTAACTTTTAAATAATAACACTCGATATTCAACGAACTTTACTTGTGTTTTTTACATTTGTTACAGTACTTAGTTTATTTTACTATATATTCTGTTCTATTCACTTCATTATAACAAGATTAAAGAATATTTTTTCACTTTTTAAGTTTAAAAGAGGTTTACGGTACACAATAATTTTTAAATGAAAAAATAAAAATTCAAAACTCCAAGTTAACATTTTTAGTTTTTCTCTGTCATATTTTTCATATACAGTTGAAATAATTGAAAAATACGAATTTTTGCGTCCAAAATTTTGGTTTTTAAATATAGTCCATAATTATAGACGTCGATGTTCTGATTTCAAATTATCAAGTAGAACTTCCTTTATCCAGAGAAAACATTTCTTTACGTAACTTTGCCAGTATAATTGAGTGGCATAATCGTTAAGATTGTATATCTACCAATTTTTAAGATATAACCAAAAAAATACGCTTTTTGAGATGAAAATTTGAGAGTAAAAATCTGAGAAATGAAAAGAGATATATACATTCTGTTTGAAAATTTGAAATAAGCCTATCGCCTATTTTCAAAAGTCAAAATTTTGGAGCCAAACATGGGTATTTTTTATATTTCTAAATATTTAAAAGTTTTATTTTTAATGTTCTTTCTTGGTCTCATGTATGTTGTATATAGCTTTTTCCAGCAGGTTTATAATTTATTATTTGTTTAGGGTTTAGGCAATCTATCCGATGCCTCTTTTTTGATTCAGCAAAAACATAAATATGTCGAAATTTTCTTTTATAACATTTGTTCTATCAAGAACCGCCATGTGTTTCATACAAGGGAGAGACAGCGAAGTACTTCGCTTCTGTACCCGCGAGTTTCTCTCATAAAATTTCTTAAATCCCGCCCCAGTTCGTAGATAATATGTTGCTCACATATTTTTGTTGCTAATTCTCTTACGTGAAAGCGTTAACCATTCTCTGTAAGAGGTGCATTAGAAAATTTAATTATTTTTATTTTTTACTCATATTCAACACATTCTTACTAAAAGCTTCCATTAATATGCATTATTAATAGGGTTGCATTATATGACAGCAGAAACATAAAACACCAGCATTCTTCTGTTTCCTCTTATTTCACGGCCAACTATCCCAACTTATTAATCTGCCGTCGCAGGTGCGAGTCCCGTCTGTCAGGCGTCTGTTTAGCGCGAATTCCGCCGCGACGTCTGGCGTCGCTGCAGCGAATAAATGATTATGAAGTGCGACCATGACAAACCGACCGCATTACACGAGCTAGACAAAGAGAAAACTTGCGGGATAAAACGTAAGTGAGATAAACAGAGAAAGAGGATAAAGGACCTGGGGTGGGATTCTGTAACTACGTACGTTATGATTTAAGTACGTTATATAACGGATGGAAATAATAGACATAATCATAAATATTTATAGTAATCAAATATTTAATTTCAGATGAAATAAGTATCATACCATCCTCATTTAACAAAAAAATACAATTTTATTGATTATTTAGGTATTACTTACTTATGAATTAAGTTTTAGTCTTTGAAGTGGACAAAATAATGTTCAGTGACAGATACTTTTTATCTTTTGTTTTTGATAACGGACTCAAATAACGCATTAACTGTTATTTGAGTGCGTTATGTAGTTACAGAATCCCACCCCTGTACATGTACACGATTCATTGCCAGGGTTTTTTGGTTTTGAAAGGTACAAGGAAGCGTCAAATATAAAAATAATAAATAACTAGCGTTGAGAATCTAGTAGACAATACTTTGTTCCTCTAAAACTGAAAATTTTAAGCTATAAATTATTGAAACCACATATTTTTATTTAATACTTTTACAAAACTATTGGCGTTACTACAAAAAATTAAATTTACATACAAGAAATATGTGAAGCAAAATATTGTTATTTATAGAAAGCTTTATAGTACGTCCGACAAAGAATTTATTTTTATTCTTTTACTTCTGCAGGATATATAAGCTCAAAACTGTAAAAATAAAAATCAAAACTTTAAAAATAAAAATTTATGAAATTAATATATGAGTTTGCTAGCTGCCTCAAGCAAATAGGCGAGGCTTTCAAAAGCACTTGTTCTCGAAGTGCATATTAAAATTTTCCGTCGACTACTAAACAGATCTAGTAATAAATAGAATTTAGTGACAATGAAATAAAACAATTCCATTCTGATCAATTAGATCAACAATATCAGTGACTTTTATATTGACAATTTTAAAAGATAAAAAAATATGATGTGGACTCCTCAAGAAAATCGAATAAAAACAACAAAAAAAATTGACAGAAATACGAATGCAAACAGTAAACGAAACGTAATTGCAGGCTTAATAACTATTCTATTATTACCGATCTCAGTACTCATATTCATGCAGCTGTTTAAAAAGAGAAGAGTTTATTGTGCCTCTGTTCTGCATCCCAAGTACCTATAGTAAAAGTAATCTTGTAGTGTGAAAAAAAAATGACAATCTAAAAGTGTGCGGTATTTTCGGAAAACGCTGGATTTAGCAACTTTGTAGAAAATGAACTAAGGTAAAATCGTTGACAATAAACTGACTAAATTAACACTAAGCAAGCCTTCCTTTATAATTACAATCAAGGATCATCTTACAAAATAAATATTGCAATATTTATATCATTAATATTCGTGCTACTTGTGTTAACTACGTGTACCTTGTTCCAACAACGTAACAACTATCTCATATATTGTGTTGTGTCTGGTTCAATACACAAGCAAAACCGCTTCCAAACTATCATCTTCGGGGGCAAAAACGTCCGGAACTCGAGCACGGGCGGTTATATCAGCCGAATCATTTGTTTGGTTCGGATTGACCTGCAGAGCTAATGGTCCTTTCATGGAAATGAACCGCCGACATCCCAAGTCATACGCTGGATAGAGCAGCAGAAAAAATACGAACAAGACGCAAGGAAATCATCAGAAAATAACCGACAAGGGGAAGAAATACAATACTTTCAACTTGCAGTTAAACAGGTAACTATTTAATGGCAATAGTCTTCCAATATCAAATGCAGTGATTATCTATCTCAACTTTCGGAAGATTTGCTTTTGTCTTTGAGTGGAGTGTTAAAATCACGGTCGCCCTTTTTCGGTTTCGACCTAGAAACTCTTGTTTTCAATGCAAATTTCTGAACTCTGGTTTTATGATATAAATCTTCGGGTTAAATAATCATTTCATCTTATTATACCTATATATTTTGTGTCCCAGATCAGTGTTGTCATAAACATTTAATATGAGAAAACTGTTTTTGGTAAATAAAATTTATCTGGCTAATAACTGGGTTACCTTATTACACAGGACTATACTACATGTTCATATCTTTCGAAATAGCAATAGTATACTACTAAAAATAAAAATTCCGTGTACCTAACAACAATTCAATATGGCATGAACTCCAACAACTCACAAACTCACTACACAGAACGTACTGACAAGTGAACTTTTCAAAGGCTTAGAAGACTAAAACAAAATAGTATATTGTGCAACAAGTGCAGAAAATCGTCTACTTGTTGTGAAAGTTACGGTACGAGACGAGTCGAGTGCTGGAATCACACAAGGTGGGTAATAGGCTATTCAGCACGAGTGGCACACGCATGCCTAGTGTTGGTAATTACCGTGAGAAATGATTTCTCACACTTTAATGCAAATACTCAACTTTGAAGCCTTATACAGTATGAGAAAACTTTTATTTTTCCTGACTTAATTAGGAGGTACATTTTAAGATATATACAAAACCAGCGCGGGCATTATGAATACCTATGGTAATATTAACAACAAATAGAAAAAAACATTGGGATAAAGTGTAAAAAATAAACAATTGCATTTAAAAATTACTTCGCAATTTTTATCAAAAATTTCTTATCTATTTATTAGGTTTTTAAGAAATTTTATTAAAACAAAGTACGTATTATATGCAGAACGAATTTTTTTTTGTTAATTACATAAATCAAGTTATTAAACTACATTTGAAAATATGATAAAAGGAATAGGAAATATTTATATTTTCTTAAATTGAAGGAAGGCAAAAATTTGGAGCACGAAATCAATAAAATGTTCGTTGATGAAGTGGTTTAAATCAGGGTTGTCCAAATCCTTCCCATCCCTTAGCTACTGGACCATAAATTTAATTAATTTTGAGAGGTTATATGTACTTACAAGCATTTTGAAATCTTATTAACTTATTCATCAATATTGGACCGGGTGTTTATTTGAATATTGACAAGTAAAGTGTTATGCGAATCCGATTGCCTGTAACATGTTTAAGCCCCCGTAAACCGCATCCATAATGCAGCAGCAAATCTAGAATAACATCACAAATAACTTATGATGCGAAATCTCCTTTTGCCGTTCCTTGTTTGATGTGGTAGCGAGCAGAGTAAGCGTTGGAGTCTAGACGCAGAAACAACAAAGACAGCAGGGCTGCAGGGCTGACCACGTCCCAACCACAAACTGTTTGTGTAGGTTGCCCACCACCTTGCCGGGAAATGCTGTCATAACCCACTTACACCTCGACGCACTCACCAACAAACACACGGAAACTAACTTACGTTTACAAAAATACTGAATATTAAAATAATTATTTTGCGCAGTGTCGTAGCAGCACCTCTAGGGGCACGGGTTCTTAAATATTTGTCGCCCCCCCCTGTCTCTGTTCGTGCAGAGCTGGGAAAGATACTTTTAAAAAATATCTAGATACTTTTAAAATATACTTATATAAATTTGTTAAACATACTTAAGTACCTAGATTCTTTTTATTTTAAGTATCATAAGATACAAATATTTCTTAAAAGTATCTAAAATAACTTCTTAAGATACTTTTAAATATCTTAGATACTTTCAGATATCCACCTTAAGATACTATTAAATAGGTACTTCCTTATTAACTGCAAGTTAAGAGATACGTCCCCTTTTTTAATTTTCTAATTTCTCTTATAAATATATAACACTTTATAATAATTTTTACATCATTACATTCTATTTAACTCAAATTGTCATTGGCAATATAAATTTCTTTAAAATACGTCCTCTACCCTCAATAAAGCTTCTCTTTTTGTGTGTTAGAATTACAATGATAACAAATCAACTCAATAAACAGCACAATCAAAAAAACTAATTCAGTCAGACAAACTGAAGAAAAATACAATGTATTTAGCATGCTTACTAATTTATTTTTAACACAGTTTAATATTCTTCGGGTTTATTTAGTAAAATATTTTAAATATAGGTAAATAACACACTTTTTTTTTAGATGAAAAATATTTTTTTATGACAAAAGATACATTTTTTTGATAAAATATACCTTTTACATAAAATAGAAAGTAGGTATCTAATATATTTTATCTTAGTTACTTTTTGTTACATTACTTTTTCGGGATTTGGCATATAATACAATAAATTTTGTGACAGACCCAGAGATCCTATTTTATTTTCTACGTAAAGCATAAATAACGATTATAAATGATCTTGACCCTCAGAAATCTTAGATGTTTTAATTATTTTTAATTTCGAGGACAGTTTTGCAGAAGCAACTGTAAGGGGGATAGTTAAAAATAAATAGCAAAGGGATATAATTTTCGTGAGACTATTGCAGGCTGAATTATCTACTGTAATAAATAATAAATCCTTTACATCAGGTGGTATTGATTTTAGTTCATCTGCGAAACACCGACGAAAACTTATCAGTTGTAAAAGCATGTCTGGTATATCATCTTCATAAATTGTACAAATTTTCAGGCATTTCACATAAATAGCAGTCATTTGCATTAAATAGAATTTAACTATCTAAAACTTTAAAATTATTTACTATTAATTGCAAATTGGCTGTCCTATTTTTCAATTGATTAATAACGACATCTAATACGTTAAAAATATGACGAAATAAGTGTTTGTATTATTTATTCGTTACTAGCGATCTGTAAGTAGACAATATTTTTGTCTATTACTTGCTACTGTATTTTCTTGTTGGCACATTTTTTGCTTTAAATATTTACAGGCCCCGGGTCCCCATAAAATCCCGCTAGACAGTTACGCCGCTGATTTACGCCATTGTTGACGTAAGCATAACATACTTCCACAGCAACAAGTTGTAAGTTTCCCATTATAAACAGAGTGTTAGTAGAAAATAATATTCCTTCAATAGGGTAATTATGAAAATCTTACTACTGGTCGTCTAACAAATGTAACATTCCATAAATCAAGTCTAATACATAAATTGAAAAGGACGAAATTTAACTTAATTTTTCAATTTGCGACATGCATTCCATTTAAAAGTGTGAATATTTGATAAATACGAAAGTAAAGAACGCTGTAAGAATCGTAGAAATAGATAATTAATTTCCGATATCGTTGATTAATTCGCATTACTGCAATCTGTACCCGTATCGGCTGAATCTAAATCATTAATGAAGCTCTGAATTTGAAAAATGTAAAAACGGAGATATCCTTCTTGTGATCAAGGACCTTGAGCGTCCTCGAAGACAAGAAATGATAAATTACAGCGAGCAGTCGCCGATAAGTAGATTACAGACATCGTATTATTGTATTCTGCAAGTATAATGTTTTTGATCGTAGGCCCGGACATTTTAATAAACGTCATCACTGAAAATAACACTAAAATGGATGATTCTTATTATATTTTTAATTTGTACACTGTTTACATATTTCTGCAATGCCATTCAAAGATTTTTATACGAAAATAAGCCTAATTTAAAATTGATTTATATTTTGTGTCACTAATACGATATTGTTTATTAACAACGAAATATTGTGAAGAAAATAAGCAATCACATTTATAGATTACTTCAGATATACATAAATAACTACAAAATGACTAGTTGAAATGTTTCATCGAAATGAAATTATTTATTCTGAAACCGATGGTTATAGCAAAAATAATAATAAAGCCTCATTGTTTGAGATCAATTTCATCTATACTTCTCTGTCACAGTTAATTTAAAAATTAATTATGACTAGATGAAGAATTGTTTTCAAATTTCATCAAGTTTCATAAAAAAATATTTAAAAAATATGGAAGATCCCATTATTGTACTGTACATAAAAAAAACGATTATTTTGATTTCTGTCATTATGTTTCTAATATTAGAGTTTTTTGCAATAGCAAATAGTTTCGGATGAAATCGAATAGTTCCATTTTGATAACACCTTTATACACTTATAACAGCAATTGGTATGAAGATGAAATGAATGTACTTTTGTGATTTAGTGAAATAATATTTGTTCACATAGAAGAAAAGATATTTGGAGAATATTAATTTTGGTTCTAAGGTAAAATAAAAACGGAACGAGATGTTGGTAAATGTAGTAGGAATGGGGGTAAATGTAGTAGGAAACCCGCCATCAATAGCCTTGGAAGTCTGGAAATCTGTTATTAATTTCAGGGAAAAACAAGAAGTGTGAATGCAGAGATAATTTGAAACTGGAAAGTTGAAACTATAAGAACTATCTGGCCTGGCAAATCGAGCTGAAGTAACTTTTCTCTTTCTCCGCCTCGTAATTATTTGCAAGGCCTCTATCTACCCCTTTCGCTACTGACATTTATCCAACCGGAAGTAAATACATGGCGCCAAATCCGCAAATTGATTAACTTTGTTCAATCAATTTGTCTCAATCCCAAAACGACTTTTATGTCAATACACCTACAGATGGGTATTTATTTCGCTAAGCCCCTAAAACCTCCATACGCGTTTATAATTCAATACAATGAATATTGACATTATTCATACGCATACGACATTTACAAGCTGTATTCAATGCTGCTTTATAATCATAAACCTCGGCAATTATTAACATAATATATTACGATAATTTGAACAATATGTACATTTAATCTATATTAATATAATAATTATATTAAACTAACTGTCGAAAACATATATTAGATTTTTAACAAATTCATTCATAATTTAATAAGATGTTTTAAAATAATATCAAATTTACTTTTGCACTCAAAAATTGCATGTAAAATTTAGCATGACAATTTCTAAAAATATATAGATTTTCAATTATTTGTGACTTCAAAAATTTTGACTGACCAAAGTAATGCCTATTTAATAGTGATCTGACGAATAGCAGTTCAGCCGAATAACCGAATAACGAATATTTTGTGAATTTTTAATCAAATATTTGGCCGAATATTTGACATTACACAATAATGTATTTTTCTGTAATGTGATTGAATTGTCAGTTACTGGCAATTGCCGCGGAATTTACACGACTAAATAGGCGTTGCTAACATACAACAACAGTCAAAATTGTGACAAATAATTAATTGAAAATATATATATATCGAAGAATTATCATGTCGAATACTATTCACAACTTTAGAAAATCGTTACTTATCCCGCAGACTCGTTTGATATTCATCGCAACAATCAATCGTAACCATAACGACAAAAATTTATAGTAAACATCTGTTTTCTAGTGGTATTACATAGGAAAATAACAGTACATAAGACACTATTAAAAAATTGAAGCAAAACATAACCAATTAACGTTTAAAATGAAGCTAAACAAAAAAATATTTTAATTTAAAATAAAAATAAAGCAATTGTTTTTTATTAAAAGAATGTGGTAACCATTTGTGAAAAATTGCTTCATATTTCAAGTGTGAAAATTCTTTCTGATGTCATCTTATTGTTGCTGAAAAATATTGCTAAAAAATTCACGTTCCTTTGAGAATATTTCAAGAGTGAATTAAAAAATGGGCAGAGAGAAATGTGATAAATCCGAAATGCCCGCACGCTGTTTCAGCAAACGCGCAAAACAAGCCCTAATTCTGACGATGTTCTCATCAACACGGGCAAGAGTGATGGCTGTATAAATTATTTGAAGAAATATTTCAGTGGAAATTGTTGGCATAGTTTGTACACGACTATAAATCTCCTGATTTGATATATTGTAAAACCGCTGCGCTGTAGCACGTGGACTTTTATCGATAACAGATTAAAATAAATTGCCTTTTGTTCTACACCAAATTCACACTGGGGTGCCTCCGGAAGCCCAAGTTATTAATTGCTCAAATGCAATTATAAATACCAGGATGCCTAATTCTGGGGGAGTAACATATTCATATGATTTTCATTGGCCTATTATTACAACATAAGTATGATTTATTTACTAAGTAGTCAAAATAGAATCCGGTTATTTAAAGCATGCGAAAATTACAAAACGAGACGCAGATGAGTTTTGTAAGAGCAAAAGTTAAATAACCACTCAGTTTTCTAACGTGTTTCGTGTTTCATACATCAGTCAAAAATTCTGATTTAAATCAAAAAATCTGATTAATAAAAAATCTGATTTTTATGTACTGGAGAAATTTTAATCACTGTGAATTTAATAAATGTAATAACTGTGTTATTAATATTTGTAAAAACAATAAGAACTACATTTTCTACTTTTGTAATTAATGTTAATGTTTGTATATATTCCTACTTGCCATTTTGATTTCAAGTGAAATAATGATCTTATTATTTCTCTAATGAAATAATGGAATTAATAACCTAACTGAAATTAGTAAAAAAAAGTTACTAATTAATTGGAAGTAGAAAAAACTGGTTGTATAAAGAGAGGACTTTTTAAATTTATAACAATTTAAAATTTGACTTAACTGGATCAGTATAAGAATTGATAGAAATGGCATAACAATGGTGTTGGGTTGGTGAGGGGTTTAAGGATTGTTGGTGCGTGATGAAGTGAGTATCAGCGATATTTGAAGCTGCTGCAGCGTTCCTGGAAGCGTACGACGCTGTGTTATTAATACCCCACTGAATATTTTTGATGAACTTGTCGTATTTTTAGCTCGTTTTATGCTCCACACTTCGCACTTTTCACTTTTTATTAACTAAACGATAAAAGTGTCACATAGATAGATTTCATTAAAAAAAGAACAGACATTGATTAAATATTCTAATAAATAAATATATTCTCACAGCCCATTTCCCATTACTGGCTGTGCCAATTTAATAAGTACAACATGAATAAAAACTATGATAAATGAAGAATGTACGGCAATAACTAGATAAGTAATTAGAAAAATTAACAGGAATTTAAAAGCACATTCTAAGGCAAATAAGTAATGCCATGATAGGAAATTAAAAAAAAATACTAGATCAACAAACCTACAACAAACCTGCAGCAGAATTTGTTCTGGTTTCAGTAGGCCAAGAATTAGAGCAACAGTTTCAAAATGCTCTAATTCCTGACCCACTGTAACCAGAGCACAATCCAGTGCAGCCAAATCTGCTCCAAAATGTGCTCCGGTATCAGTAGGCCAAGAGTGAGAGAAACCGATTCAAAATGCTGTAATTCCTGACACACTGAAACTAAAACACAATCCAGAGCAGCCAAATCTGCCCCAGAATGTGTTCTAGTTTCAGTAGCCTAAGAATTAGAGCAACCGCTTCAAAATGCTCTAATTCCTGACCCTCTGAAACCAGAGCACCATTCAGAGCAACTAAATCTGCTCCAGAATGTGCTCTGGTTTCAGTAGACCAAGAATTAGAGCAACAGCTTCAAAATGCTCTAATTCCTGACCCACTGAAACCAGAGCACAATCCAGAACAGCGAAATCTGCTTCAGAATGTGTTCTAGTTTCAGTAGCCTAAGAATTAGAGCAACCGCTTCAAAATGCTCTAATTCCTGACCCTCTGAAACCAGAGCAGCTAACTCTACTCCAGAATGTGCTCTGGTTTCAGCAGGTCAAGAATTAGAGCACACGCTGAAGAGTGCTTCAATTCCCGGCCTGCTAAACTAAAGCACCCTTCAGGGCACTGGATGTCCTGGAAGGCGGTCTAGTCCGACCACCAGATGGGGTGAAGGCCCAAAGGCCCATACCACCCCGGCGCCCCGCCGAGCGGGACTGAGTTCTACCGTCTCAGGATCTCTGATATATCCTGAGACGCGCATTATTATCGGTCATATGGATTCCTATTGGCTGATATTCAATCTGTAATTGTGGCTGTACTAGTGGGAATTTTTGAATGAAAATTTGTATACATAGGAACTTTGTTGCGAGAAATTCAAAGGTAATATTTTTAAGGGTGTAAGTGTAACGGAAATGCCTCCTTGTTGAAAATTCTTGGGGACAAGAGCCTCTATGTTCTCATGTATAAACAGAAACATATAATTAGATAATATTACATCATTTGGAACAAATTCACAGATACATGGAGCAATAAAAAAAGAATTACAAGTACGTACGAAATGAAGGTTGTGAGGCATTATAAATATATTAGGAATTAGATCAACTAGAGTAAATAACTTCAGCAATTACCGGAAAATTAAAACACACTTTAGGGAATCTAATAATGCAATAATAAACAGATCAGGAATTAAATAAATAGGAATAAAAATTTACTTCTTTTTGTGATGATTATCACTGTTATCCTTTATAGTATATATCAATTATTTTGTATCTATAGCGTAGACGGCGTTTACTAAATGCAAAGGGAGACCATTTTCATGTGGAAACTGGATGGTACAGAATTTGCCTCGACAGGTCTCGAACTCATCTTCTCAGAACTACAGTTGGTCATTATTCCCACTATATAAATTATATATGTGCACGGAATATTGTGTGCTTATAAATATTTGAGCGAAGTAAATGTAACGTAGCAATGATGAATGAAAGTTAGGCAAAATATAAACAAATCCCACAACATCCTGGTGGAAAGTTTGTCGCCGGGCCGGGGCGTAGGCTGTCATGGGGGAATTTATACGCCTCTTCCTTCCGCTAAGTCACGAAAACAATTAAGAAGTCCCTCGCTACAATTCGCCTGTGTAAACACTGCTTACTCCACTAGCCTGACACATGCTGGATCTGCTTACACACACTCTCTCCTTCTTGTTCAGGATAAGGGGAGCGGGTCCTTGTTTATTCCTTACACAAGCGCCGACAAGGAATTTTTATTTAAGGATATCCATATTATCCATATTAATGTTGAAGCATTTGTTACACTTATTAAGATATTAAATTTAATCTTGTTTGTTATTCATACATATACTCTACTATAAGTTGAGATATTTATTAATTATATATAATTTATCATAGATTACGTATCAAATTTATTTAGGCTGTATTAATATAAGTTCAGTGTATTTTTTGCCGCTTAAATAACAAATATATATTATTTCAGGATATAAATGATAAAGAAAAAGAAAAAATATTTATTGATTGATTTCATTTATATTTTTCAATATGTTCTGTTACTCGTAATAAAGATTTTTAAAAGCGTAATATAAGTTTTAAATTACAAAAATTTGTTCTTCTTCGCCAATAAAATACTATACTGAGAGCTGGAGAAATCATGAATTAGAGAAATTACTTTCGTAGTTCTGTAACGAATGCCGTTATGTTCAAAAATATTTAAAATGTTTATAATATTTTATTTGACGGATTATCAATGAAACATATGAACAAAACATATATCAGCATTGATAAAGATGATCGATATCGATATCCAAGTTGATGTCAAGGAAGTAAAAATTGGACGGCAGTCTTAATATTGAGAATGTATTTCAAAACCAACGTTTTGTCTATTCTTTAGTTTTCTTCAGGGTTAGAAATAGTCAGATGTAAAATTTGTAAAACAGCATTAACTTTCTTTATTTAAAATTATATTTGAATAACTTTAAGAAGAGAAGATATCCGGGATTTCCTTAATGGATAAAAATTCGTAATTATATTTAACAGTATCGTTATCTTTCGGGGATCTTAATTTTATGATAAATTAAAATCTGTGTCAAAGTATTTAACTGCAATTTATTCTTTTTGCATATATTTGTAATCGTAAGCAATTCTGTATTAAAAACTTGGCATAACAAAGTTTGAAAGAAAAATAAAGTTGGGAAATTTTTGTCAGGTTATTAATCAACTTTTGAAAATTAAGAAGGCGTTATTAATTAAGCAAAACGTTCCTAATTTGCTTAAATGCAGATGTTTCACTCACAAACACCTAATCATTTTATGGTTTTAGGTTTAATAATATTACCGTTAAACTTGTACTTTTATTCTAAATTCTACATAAAATTAGTTATTTATTATAGGTACAATCGGTTCAAAAGAATGTGTAACGAATTAATACGTTGAAGATTCTTTAATAATTTTTTATAGAAACAAATAAAAGTATACTTTTTGTTCTTGAATTTTACAGTACTTGTAATGTATGTATAATTATTTTTGTTAAAAAATAATTACTTGTTATACATACTTACATTTTTTTTATAAAATAACAAATTTAATGGTCTATATTATGTATCTAAGTAAATAAGAATGGATTTATAAGCAATATTAAACAAATGAAATTTAATAATTTATTTTAAAAAACAAATTCCCTGCTTGGGTATTTTGCCTACGCCAATGGAAGCAGCAGCTAATGTTACGCACGATTGGTGAAAAAACCGCTAAAATAAACCAAACAAGTGTCATTATATATCACACAGCAGATGTGTCCCGCAAAAAATATTCAAAACAAAATCATATTTTGCTATAAACAAAAACTATGGAAACTACAGAGCAGGATCTTTGTGAAAGGTCGCACAAAAGCGCGAATATTTTCTGTTTTTTCCATCTTTGTGGTGAATTGTCTTCACATCGTATAATTTTAAGTGAATAATGTATTTCGGGTTTTTGCTGAGCGTGCATAGTAATAAAGGGCTATTGTGCAATTCTCTTTGACTTCAAGACGAGTAATTATTTTGTAGTTCTCTTGAAACTTTTCGAACCGACATATTTTTGCATTCGCCATAGGGTAAAGCGTGAAATTTGAATTTATTTAATCTTCTATTGTCATGAAAAGTAGGAGTTAATTTATGCTTGCTTAGTAATCAACATGAATTATTAAACAAACAACTCATCTTGGCATAACATTCTACGAGAAGCAGGGACTCAAGTATCCGAGGTATTGTCTCATCAAAATTTTAGTTTCAGTTCGACGGTGTACGTTGTACGTTTTCAGTCCTATAGTGTTATAAGTGGCTTACAAGTTATATTGACTTATGTATTTGGTATTTTAATTATTAATTGATAATTTTCCCAATTAAACTAATAAAAAACTTCTTTTAACAAATTTAATTGCTTATTAAAAATACTTATTTTTTATACATTGCGTTAACAATTTCTCTATTTTATTATTATAACGAAATTACTGCCAACCGAAAATTTGCGGTTTTATATTATTTGCAAAAATAGGTTATGTATGTAGTAAGAACAGGGAAAGCCTCTGATGTTGTATTTTTCCATAAACCCGAAATTTTTTTAAAATATCGAAATTTTACCTCGAAAATTTTCAAATTTTACAAAATTTTGTTTGTAATAGATTTTAAAGAATAAGCTACGCTAAAGCTAAATTTATAAACAGATTTTAATTATCTCTTTTCGTTTCGGAGATATTTGCTCTCAAAGTGGTACCTCAAAAAAGTGTATTTTTTTAGTATATTTCAAAAATTAGTAGAGATACAGTCTCAACTACTTTACCATTCAATTCTACAGGAAAAGTTATATAAAGAAATGTTTTGTCCACATATATGTTCTCTGGAACGATTTGGTGAAAAATAAGAAAATCGAAAAAACCTAAATTTCAATTTTTCGCCTCGAATTTTTTTGTCTCCAATATTTTTCATTTTTTGGGCCTAAGTAGATATCGATGTGCTGATTCCAAATTTTCAAACAGAATTCAATTATCTCTTTTCGTTCTCGAGATATTTGAGTTCAAAGTTATACCTAAAAATTCAGGTTTTTCAGGTATACCCCTTAAATGGTTAGGTTTATGGTTTCAACGACCTCACCATTCGATTCTAGGGACAAAATTACATAAGTGTACCAATTTTCAGATTTTTATCTCAACAGATAGAATTTCTAGAAGGAAAAAACTGAAAATGGCCAAAAATCGAAAAAATCGTCAGGGGTTCATCAGGCATTTTTTTCGAATTTGGCCATTTTCGTTTTTCCTTTCTAAAAATTGTATCCTTTGTGATAAGAATCTAAAAATTGGTATACTTATGTAATTTTGCTCGTAGAATCGATTGGAGAGGTCGATGAAGTCGTACACCTAACCTTTAAAGCAGAATACCTAAAAAACCTGTTTTTTTAGGTATTGCCAAAATTCAACTTTGAACACGAATATCTCGAGAACAGTAAGAGATAATTCAATTCGGTTTGAAAATTTGGAATCAGCTCAACGATATCTACTTAAGTCCAGAAAACGAATAGTTTTGGAGAAAAAAAGTTCCACGGAAAAATTTTGAAATTTAGGTTTTTTCGATTTTCTCATTTTTCACCTAATCATTCCAAAGAACGTATATGCAGAGAAAACATTTCTTTATGTAACTTTTCCCGTAGAATCGACTGGTGTAATCGATGAGATTGTATCTCTATCCATTTTAGAGATATAGCCAAAAAACACACTTTTTTGAGGAGCAACTTTGACATAAAATATTTCACGAACGAAAAGAGATAATTAAATTCTGTTTGAAAATTTGAAATCAGTGCATCGAGCTCTATCAATGTAAATTATTTCCCAAAATCAAAATTTTGCGGAGAAAACATTTCTTTGTGTAACTTTTCCCGAAGAATCGACTAGTATAATCGTTGATATTACATCTCAACCCATTTTAGGTTGATTGAGGTGCAACTTTGACAGCAAATATCTCAGGATCGAAAAGAGAATTAAATTTCGTTTGAATATTTTAAATCAGCGAGTCGAGATCTATCAATGTACCCTATTTCCCAAAATCAAAATTTTGGGCACAAAAATTAGTATTGGGATATTTCGCGATTGTCAACATCATTTTACTTTAAAATTGTTGTTTGGTTTGTTTTAACTCTACATAACTTTAATATGAATTTATAAGTTTTGAAAATAAATAAAAGTTAGTTAACAAAGCGACAGAATAAAATCGAAAAGGCGTAATAGGATTGCAGGTTTTGAAATCAGCGCAGCGATATTAATTAAGTCTAGAAAATACATTTTTTCCTTTTAATAAAAGAGTTCGAAATACGAAGCAAGATCTAAAAATAATTGCTAAAAAGGGCGTCATTTTACAAGTTGCCTAAGGGCGCCATGATTCATATTTTTATAAAATACCGTATTATAAAATAAAATAATGGTATACTATTCCAATATTCTTTGGAATTTCTATATTAGGTTTAGTGCGCTTTGACTCTGAATCATTTAAGAAACGTGGAATTTTTATAAGAAAGTTTTGGCAATATATAAAATATGATAGTAGAATATACAATAAGCTGCAGTAGTTGCGGAAAACTATTTATTGTTAATTACTTTAAATATAAATGATGCGCTTGTGTGTGTTTGAAAACTAATTCAAAATTTGTTGTTTAAAACTTTATTATTTACCACCAGAACACCTACTAAAATTTTCACTGAATCTATCACAATTTAAAATATTCTCATGAAATATTTCTACAGTAATAAAATTGTTGTTGCACTTGGCGTAAGCCTGTCAGAAAATTTTATAACCCAAAAAGCAAATGTCAACTTTAATCTCTATGTTTTATTTAGACAAGCAAATATACATTGCTGTCAATCAAATATCAAATCGTAACCATGGATATTATAAATCCCATGTTTCATGTTAAAAAAATACTCACGGTATATCAGTTTTACATGAGCAGAAAGTTTTGCAACAGCAATTAAAATTTCGATTTGTCACAAAAAATATCTAGTTTTACAAATAATTGTTTATGTATGAAATTAAGTTTTCGCAATTAAAATTTGACGTGGAATGAAAATATTTCTTTGTCTGCAAAGCAAAACGCAAATAAATGTAGTGATTTGCTAATCATAATGCGGTGGGAATAATGAATGTTTGAATGTTTGAAATAAAATGAATGGTAAACAGGCACGCACTTCATCGGCACGATCCCGGTAGATGATACGGGTGATTCCGCACTGCGCACGTACTATTTGCGTACAGATAAATCCGCGCGCTATCTTTGTTGTATCTGCAATTTCGCACGGAAAAATGTGCTAAACTTACGCCACTGTTTTTAATCCAGCATATTTCAAACTTTTTGCTGAAATTATTAATATTTGCACAACAGATGGGTGCTGCTTACAGAGATAAATTTTTTCTCTTATTTATTATAACTTGTTTTTGCAAGTTATTTGTTTGCATAGTTCACATTCTGTGAAAACTAACATTGCGTCACATAATAAATGAATCATAAATAACATAGATTTAAAAAAAAATAGTGATTTAAATGACCTTTTCTGCAATTGTTATTTGACATTCCAGGATTACAAAAATTGGGAAACAAACATAACAAAGAGAAAATGGAAAGTACAATCCTAATACATGAATTCTACAGGTTGTATTTAAGATTTTCGGTTCCAAAAGTGGAACTAAGAAGTTTATTACATGATTCAATTACAATTTTTTCACTAAATAAATAATGTTTTGTAAGATACTGTAACGTGTATTTATTTGGGTGAAGTGTAAAAATAATTGAAACACGAAAATTTATTTACACGATATTTATATCACCTACTATTTATGTTCACCACTCATAGTAATACCTAATTGTCATCCCGGTCTTTTATGCTTGGGTTTATATATCACAGCAATTAAAATCTCCAATATTCTGGCAGCTTCGATGCTGCGACCGGCGACCTTGCAATCGCTACAATACATATACATTTTATAATAAGCGCGAAAAAAAGGGTTTCTCCACTATTACAAATACACTTTATAATGCAGATTTTTTTAAAATAATGTTTAATTTACTTTGAAAGTGGTACAATAAAAAAAATCGATTTAAATAACAATTATTCATTGTTGGGCGTATCAATCTGCTTTGTTCCTTTTGTCAATCGCTACATATATGTATAAGGGCGGTATAGTCGCCTCGAATAAACAATTATGTTGCGTCATGTCAAACATCAATAAATTTTAATGAGGTTTCATGAACTACATTATTGTTTTTATTTGTACAAAGTATCTATCTGTTATATATTACGTTACACCGTTGCTTATTTCAGGCGACAATAGATATGGTGAAATAAATTAAGTCAATAATTAAATATAATATTTTTTAAATGAACTTATTTTTTGTATTTTTTTACCGTGTAATTGTTCATTGTTTTGTTTTTGTTTTCTCTTCATAATTAATTATTAAAGTTGTGTATTTGACATTTCACGAATATTCATAAAAATAATCTTATTTATCTTCAATTTTATTTTGTCCGTGAAATAATTTTTAATTTTTGATGTTTACAATTTTCATGTCATTCTCCACAAAGACAATGTAATAAGGAACAAAAGAGAAAATATTCAGTATCTAATTTTGTAAAATATTTTTTAGTACCTAATCTTCCACACTTTAGCATCATCCATGCGAGTCACCGGAAACAATCTGCAGACGTTAGAACATCAATTTGCTTGTAAAAGAATAATTTCCGGTTTTCCGCGTCACGTGGCGAGCGTTTTTTGTTTGTCCTTCTAAGGACAATGGAAGGGAGGATTGTCATTTGTTCACTTCGACCTGTTTAATTGGCTGGTGTCGCTGAAAGGTTCTACGTATTAATTTCATTTAAATATCTGCCAAGTTATCATATTAGAATGGCGTAAATTTCTTTGAAGTATCATCAGCACTACTTAACTTTTATTTAGTTTAATGAAGGAGGAGAAAGACCAAGATTTAAAAGGAAATTGATAGTTCACATCAAAGGAATGAAGAGTTGGAATAAAATATTTTTATTCAACAAAGCAAAGATAATCAATTTAAAGTCAATACGTATAGGCAGGGCCGGCGGTACAGAATATCACGCCCTTTCACAACTTTAAACATTTATTTAACTAAATTATAGACATAAAATTTGTTGTCAATTAAGTTTGCTATTAAATAAAAATTATTAATTTTATAAACTAACTTCTAAAAAGAATAAAATATACCTGTTGTGAAGAAATGTTTTCTCCACATACACGTTCGATGAAACGATTAATAAAATCTGAAAAAAACCTAAATTTAAAAATTTCCCCGAGAAACTTTTTTTCTCAAAAACTTTTCATATTCTAAACTTAAGTAAATATCGATGCGCTGATTCCAAATTTTCAAACCGAATTGAATTATCTCTTACCGATCTCGAGATATTCGTGTTCAAAGTTGAGCTTAGGCAATACCTAAACAAAACAAGTTTTTTAGGTATACCTCTTTAAGAGTTAGGTTTACGACTTTGACGACCTCACCAATCGATTCTACGAGCAAAATTACATAAGTATACCAATTTTCAGATTTTTATGGCAAGGGATACAGTTTGTAGAAAGGAAAAACGAAAATGGCCAAAATCGAAAAAAATGCCTGATTGCCTGACGATTTTTCTTGATTTTGGCCATTTTCAGTTTTTTCCTTGTAGAAATTCTATCTGTTGAGATAATAATCTGAAAATTGGTACACTTATGTAATTTTGCCCGTAGAATCGAATGCAGAGGATGCCGAAAACGTAAACCTAACCATTTAAGGGGTATACCTAAAAAACCTAATATTTTAGGTATAATTTTGAACACAAATATCTCGAGAACGGAAATAGATAATTGATTTCTGTTTGCAAATTTGAAATCAGCTCATCGATATGTACTTAATATCAGAAAAGGACAAATTTTGGAGACAAAAAGTTTCGGAGCGAAAAATTGAAATTTAGGATTTTTCGATTTTCTTATTTTTCACCTAATCGTTCCAAAGAACGTATATGTGGACAAAACATTTTTTATATAAATTTTTCCGTACAATCGAATTGTAAAATACTTGAGATTGTATCTGTATTCTTTTTTGGATTATACTCAAAAAACATACTTTTTTGAGGTACAACTTTGACAGTAAATATCTCCGAAACGAAAAGAGGTAATTAAAATAAGTTTGGAAATTTGGTATCAGCGTAGCTTATTCTTTAAAAAATATTACAAACAAAATTTTTTAAAATTTGAAAATTTTCGTGCAAAAAAATCGATATTTTCAAAAATTTTCTGGTTTACAAGTGTCCAGTTTCATTGGTAAATTTAATTTATTGTTAGTAAAGTCTATATGTATGTTCGGGGGCCCTGAAATTATATGTAGATGGTAAAATGTATTTGATTTTTTTTTAAATTTCAGAGTATATCATTATCTAAGTAGAAAATATAGTAGCAGTTACAAAAATAAATGAATGAATAAAGTGTATGTGATTAAATCGGTGATTTTGTTGTTGTTGGAGTGATGGTGTGACAGAAGCTTTAGAATGGTAACACATGTTGTCTGAATAAAATGTTATTTTTATTTGCGGCATAATTTAAATTTTTCATTTGGTACCTGGTGTTATTTTATTATAAAGTTTGTAGTGAGCGTTACTTTATATGAAACTTAGTTCAAACATCTGAAACAGCAACCACATAAACTTTATCATAACATTTCACAATTTTATTCTAGCCGTAATATGTTGCCTCCATCATAATTCCACATTTTATAGCTGCAGCATTTTTGTTATTCAGAACTGTCACATACAGAGCAGTGTTACAATGCTACAGGAACAAATAATTAATTTAGCCATGTTTATTCCAACCTTCGTGGCAAAAAACACTTAAACCATAATATCCCTCATTACATAAACGCCAGCCGGAATCACAACAGCCGAATCGTGAAAAAATCCCACATTATCCCCATTGTGATATGGGCTCGGGAAGACAAAAGGGTGGGTTTGTGTAAGTGGGGCTTCGCTCTAATTAAATTGGGCCGCAAATCGTGATCTTTAAAGCCGGAGCCTGCTAGTGACTTATTGACGAACAAATGAATTTTTATCTACACACTGCTACAAAGCTGCGACGTTCCCTTGTTTCGACATTTGCCGGTGTTGTTGACGATGCGCTATTGTCTCGTCAAGGCGAGGAAGGCACGGCACACTCGGATGTAAATGGAAACCGTTTAGCGGAAGTGGAGATTCCAAGGGAAAAATGTTTTAATTGTGATGTTGGGTAGGCTGTTCAAGTTTAATTACAAAAATAACCACTCAAAGAGTTTTAATTAATAAGAGAGGCTCACTCGGATTCTTTCATACAAATTAAAAATATTTTGTTCGATGCTTTCCTAAGATTTTCATTTTACTTAATTATCAACTTAAGAATATACAATTTCAGTTTCCACTTTCTCTTTCCACTGCCACCAAATTTTTGATATGAATCTTACTGAATCTTAAATAATCATCTTTTCTGACACAGCATTCATATTTTACTTTTTACTCTAATTTGATTTCTGTAATTTTAGACCTATTTATTACTCCATTTTCCTACTATTATTTGCGTTAAATTCAAATGTAGAAATAGTAATTTTATTTTAAGCTTTACAGAAAATTTTAAAATCATGATAATTTAATTCAATTACTTGAAATGAATCAAATCATTTAAATCAGTGCCAATTATCAGCCAGGTTTAATTAATCGGTTTGAAATTTGAAGTGACTCTATAGTTAATGGAAAAGTGCGCTAAATATTTCCCAATTGAAGATCAACGAGTTGTTTAAACAAAAGGACTGCAGTTACTAAATTAGAGTGAATCAGTAAGCTGAAAATCATATTCAGCGGCTGGTCGTTTCCGAGCTTAGCGGATTTTGTTGGTTTAGAAAATTGAAGCCATAGCTAAGTGTTTCACTTTCAACGACCTCGTGAATTAAAACTCTTATTCTTTTTATTATTTAATTAACTTCTAGCCAAGCAAAGATTTCCCTCAAAAAATTGTCACGTGATTGCACAGTTGAAGAAAATTGAAGACATTGTTAAGCTAGCCATGCGTCTTTTTTTTACTTTACTTTTTATTTCACCACTAGATCTTCCTCATGTTCTTATATTTAATTTTCCACAGAGCACATTCTTTTTCCTAGCAAAATTGAAAAATTAATTGCACACATTTATAAATAGAAAACTAATTTAATATAAGTTCCACTACAAGTACTTAAAGGAACATGAAAACATGTCATGAAAGTTGAATTAATGAAATATACAAGCAAATATAATTTGAACTAAGAATTTAATATGTAAAATTTACTCACAATTCTTGTTTAGTAACGACAATTATTGTTAATATTATTTGAGATGAGAAATTGATTTTCACTACCGCTTACTTGGTAATCAGGATCACTTAGGTCAATACCAAATTTTTGTTAACTATGATCGATAATTAAAACTGTCACTTTTTAAAGAAACTCTCATCTCCAAATCTCAATATTGTTTGAATTATTTAATTCAAGAAAAGTGTAAAGTATGGATTCACAATTTAAATATACCGTCTGAATTAAATAAGTAGATCAAATAAAACCAAATTAAAAATCAAAAATGAGGTTGACAATTGAAACATCAAATATAAAAACAAAGATAGCATTGTTTATTTTTGTGAATATTAAGAAACAAATTAATGTTCATCTCAAAATGTTAATGTCAATATATTTTTTTTAGTAGGATTGGGACTGAAATGCTTGGCACTAGGACAATAATGATATTATTAGTATATTAGTAAAATAAAGGGTTTTTTATCAATCTTGGTGTATAATATGCTATTAAATCACTCCAGCTTCTCTGTCGTAATTTAAATGTCACTTTCTATTTTGACAATCGTTTGTCTGTTACTGTATGCAAAAACTGTTCGTAAATTTTTCCGATAAATTCGTGTCTCTTATTGTATTACTAATAACAAAAAAGTTATCGAAACACAATTTTGTACGCTCACAAATAATAAAACAAAGGATGAACCTCTCCTTAATTATTATGGAAAAGTAAACATTGCGAATGTGAGTATTTGTGAGTAAGAACATCTCATATAAAGTTATTGTCATACAAATTTCATAATAATGACAGCTATCAATTACCATGGCTGCATTAATTGCAGGATCTGCATGAGAATGATGCTGCCTGCTTTGCATAATAGCTGAGCATCACCACTGCTCACGATCAAGTGGTCTGTGAAACAATACGCCTTGCTTGGCACATACCGCCATGCTACACCCTAACTCAATTACACTCGCGAAGAGTGCGCCAAACAACAATTACAAATACCAGAGGTGAGGAAAGTTTCAAAAAGTACATTGTCATACATTAAAAAACAAATAATTAATAAAAATACCAAGAAGAAAATTTTACCAAACTTCGATCCATGAACTCCTCCCATAACAATGTTGGTTATTTAACGCATGCGAAAATTATAAAACGATAGGAAGGCAAGGTTTTCAAGAGTAGAAGTTCAATCACCTAGTTTTCTTACGTGTTTCACACAATATGTTTTCTACTTTCGTTTGAATAAATACAAATATTTATTTGAAATGATGCATTTTTGATATTTTGATGACATTTGCACAATAAACAAAAAAAAAAGATATCTTTCTCTCAGCCATCGTCCGGATAATGACGTCACGAAAAATCTTTATTAATTTATTTCTCGTGTAATATTAAGTATTTTTATTTGAAAAGTAATAAGTAAAGAAATAAGAAATATGAATATTTCTCATATTATCATTTCCGTTTTAAGACAAAAAAGCGAGAAATGAATTATAAATTCTATAAAAATTCAGATTATCTCGTAACGTATATATTAGTCTTAAGTCTTTAAAATCTAGACAAGACAAGAGTCTAGAATGTCTAGACCTCTAGACGACATTAGTATTGCTAACAAAGTGAGCCATTATTGTTCGAGTATTTCTTGAAATATTTTATTTAAATTTTTTTACACTGAGAAAAAAATTAAAATTAATTTCCATCGTTTTTCGCTCAAACGAAACTATAAAAAAATGAAATAAATTGTTATTTATTAAAATTCCTATAATATGAAGATAGGAACATGTAAATTTTAATTATACATTAACCTATTCAGTATGTCATATTTTTCAGGCAAAACTTTAATAAAAAATTCTTAATGAATTTTTAATTCCTCCACATTCTCATACACAAATCCCACATCAAAGACCCGGCCACAGTAAACGAAATTATGAAATTTACAAACTTTTAATTTTGATGTAATTACTACATTTTAATTCCCACTCTTATTATTAATTAATAAATAAACATTTCACGCAGGGCCAACTATGACAGTTGCGCTGAATAAATAAATGGCGTGTAGGCCTGTAAACAGATGAACAACGCCCAACAACCATGGCCAACTGACATTTTAAAGTCATTAATGTCAATTTAGCCGTCCTGCTATATTAATCTCATGGAAAATTTGTATTTTTCACAGTGACAAATCATTTTTAACTCGCGCTAGCGAAAAATGCACATAAAATATTTAATTACCCCTATTTCAAAATTTAATACGCATATTTGGGGCACCGGGACGCTAAGTTTTTATCGAATTTTAGACGTAAAAAAGTCATTAAAAAGCAGCCATTATTCTTTCACACCAAATTTTCAAACAATAACACATTTAAAAATGTTAGTACGTAAAGTATTTTTTTCACTACCAGCCTTTACATTCACTAATATTAACCTTTATTTCACATACTGGTTACTTAATAACCATGGTCACTTTTAGGTCACTAATAAATTATTATTAACCATGGTCGATAATAATTGAAACTGTCACTTTTTAAAGAAATGATTTTTTTTATTTGGTTAAAAAATGATCATCCCAGTCCATATTGTATGTACCTCGAATAAAACAACTGAATACGCTTGGTCACATATATGCCCTTGATACATTAATAACTGTAATTTATTAAAATGTATAAAACCCTGGTACATCCAAATTTGCTGACTTCCATTTACTAGACGCAAAAAGAAAAAAAAAAGAAATACTCATGCGCGATCACGTATCGTGTGGGTAGAACAGATTATTTTTTGTTGAATTAATTAATATCTTGGTTTCAGACCCTATTATTTAAATATTTATTATGAATTCATTTAAAATAATTATATTTCCTATAAAAATAAACAATTATAATTTCAAATGTTAGTTCTAAACATGTATTTAACTGTACTTTGTAATGAATAAAAATGTAATTTGGTGGGCCACACTATAAACTTGCGTTATCTGATGGGGATTTGATTTTGGAATTAAAAGGGAAGTAAAAACCGCGGAGAAAAGTTGGGAAAAACTCAGATTCTATTCCAGATGTTTCCGCTAAATTACGTTTTAATTGATCTAATGTGTATCACAAACAAAACACTGCGATTTGTCACAGATACCCCGACAGACCAATTACATCATCCCCCCATCCCCCAATATTTTAACCGTGAATAAGAATTAGAAACTTTGAAGAATTTCAATGGATTAATTATTTCCAATTGTCAATAAGGAAGGAAAGAAAAAGAAGATAAAGTATTATAATTAATATCTGAAGAGTATTGGGTATTAAAAAAGGGTCACAAAATTTGAAGTATATTTCCAAGTTTTTAGAATTGTATGATTAAGAGATAGTTTTGTTACGAGGATTTCGATACATTGCGTGGAACAATTTGACTCGAAAATTTGTGTTTTCAGAACCTCACCAAAATAGTTCATTTACAATTTATTTCTGATGTCCTTTTAACTAGTGAAATTTAGTTAAACCGACACAATTAGTAATTCTATTCCAACAATGTTTATAATTCAAAGTACACCAAAGGTAGCGTACGATTATTCTTTGACGCAGTCCATTTCAACCATAATGCATGTTTGCAAACAGCTCTTCAATTAAATTAAATTTATACAGACGCAATTGTGATTTAATTGCACGTTTGCATCCATTTGTATCCATTGCACAAAGCTTTGAATCGTATTAAAAATTCAGCGTTATTCTTTTTGTCCTGTCTATTAACAGACAGATAATTAAATGTATTGGATTCAGGGGATAAGAAATGAGAAAATTTCTTATTTGAAAAAGATCAAAAACAAAAGATTTAAACGATTTTTCATGCAAGAATATTAAAATGTATTACAGACTTTTATATTTCTTACAAAGAATGCTCTTTTTTCGATTTATCTTTATGCTGCAAATTATTGTCATTGATAACAAATATTTTTAAATATTTCCTTCCTTAATAATTTATAGATATTTATATTTTTATCAAATACCATGTAATTATAACACTAACTCAATAAATAAAGGTGTAAACATTTCTTACATGACTTATTTGTAATGTAACTATTATTAAGGTATTTTAAATGAAACAATCTGGAGTTTCAAATAAAGTAACACTTATGGTTGTATAATTAATTGTAGACAGAGTTTTTACTACAAACTTTTACCACTATAACAAAATATTTAAATTTCTTTTGATAATAATTGAGCCATGAGCCGATAAGAGTTTATCATATTTTCATACATTAGGGACCATGAAAATGTTTTAACACAATTCCTACTTAATATTTCAACTTTTGGCTAAATGGTTACAGAGTCATTACGACTAAATTACTGATTTATCTATTTTATTTTATTAGTCAATTTTAAAGTTAAGCTCTAAATATTAGTTATTGACAGAAATAAAAAAATATTATATGTTGATTTCAAGTTGCAAATAGATTCAACGATCAACAAAATTAAAAATTTGACTCCACCGTATTTAGAAGTGTTTTCAGAAAACTAAGTACGGTCCATATTACAATAGACACAAGCAACAGTTATCAATTATCAACTTTAGCACACCGATATTATAGCACTGAAAGACACAATTGAATTATAGCACTTCGGGGTTAATCTGCATAGCTATCGAACTAAGTGACCTATGACTTGAGTTTAGTATATAACTATGGCTATATATCAGTAAGTAGAAGACTTACCTGTGTAGCGCTCCCCGGGCACATAGGTCTCGGGGTTTCCGGAGATCTGGATGTGGAAGCGGTCGTTGGCGGAAGTGCGCGGGTAGGGGTTGCCATCCGGCGAGCGGTCGCAGCGGCCCCAGCACACACCCACGAGCGTCGCCAGCACCAGGCTCACGTGCATTGACACCATCACACACTGCAACAACAATGCATTCTATCAAAAAGTGGCTATTTCTATTACGGTTTCATCAAGTCAAATAGTTTGATGTTGTTGTTAATTACTTGACTTTTGCTTTTTTAAATTCAGTACTTGATTGATTTTTTACCTTATAAGGTAGCTATAGCTACTTGACTTGATATGAAGCCCATCACACTGCAACAACACGTAAGTGGTTAAACCCACTCCTCATTCTATCAAGAAATGTCAATTTCTATTATGGTTGCATCAAGTTAACTTGTTTGTTGTTGTTAATTACTTGACTTGACTTGAAAATCAAACTTTTTTAAATTCGGTACTTGACTTGATATGAAGCCCATCACACACTGCAACAACAACACGTAAATGGTTAAACCCACTCTTCATTCTATCAAAAAATGACAATTTCTATTATGGTTGTATCAAGTTAACTTGCTTGATGTTGTTGTTAATTACTTGACTTGACTTGAAAGACAAGCCAGAAAAAAGCCTTATCTTGAAATTTCAAGACAAGGCAAGACTTTCTTATTCTAGATCAAGTCGAGAAAATTCTAAACAATTTTCAAGACTCTAGATCAGGGTTTCTCAATTTTTGAAAAACAAAATCAGAAATAAAGAAAAATTTCCAGACTTGTCAAATGATATTAACCCATATCTGCAGGAGGTTCAAAATTTGCATTTAGTTTAAATGAGTAAATCGCATTGTCAAATATTTTCATATATAACTTCCTTAGATTCATACTAATTCATATTCATACGTACTTCGATGAAAATTAACGGAGTGACGCCAATTTTTAAATTAAAAGAGTAATATCGGAACTTTATATTTTAATTGATTTTGTTTCAAATTCAATAACTTTTATTTTTATTTATCAATTGAACATCATTCTATCTCAGCTTGTAACGGACAAAGTTGTGGAAAGGTGGTTCATATAAAAATTTGCATTATAATATGATGTTTTTAATAAAACACTTTTCCGAAAAATATATTTTTTGTAATAACAGGTAAAATAAATTACATAGATTTAAAAATTGTTATTAATAGTCAAATACGATTAATATTTTCCAATTAATTAATTTCTTCATTAATAATTATAAAAAAAATGATTAAATACGAGTTATTACTTTGTCATATTTGAAATTTTCTACAGTAAAAGTTTCACGAAAATATTATGAAAAGATACAGCTCATTTCCTGATACACTTTGAAATCTTCAAAGAAACTAATTTCAAACAGTTTTTTATCCTTTAATGCATACCATCCACTTTTTCATTTTTTAATAAATATTTTCACTGACGTGTTTTATAATTAGTGCATTATTATTTACGCTCTCTTTGAGTACTTTCACAAAAATTTCATTTCTAGTTATCGATTAGGGAACTGTGAATGAAATACGTCGGATATGTTCTTTTATTTTTATTAATTTTCAAAACTTCAAAGTTAAAATTGTCACGTAATCTGTCCATTGCAGTTCCCAATATTTGATTTAAGGGTTTCAATAAAATAAAAAGGTAGTATAGAATTGATTGATTTTGTAATAAAAGTGGAAGACATATTTCCGATTTCAAGCGTAATTTTTATTATTGACTCAACTGCCTACAGTTAATAATGCCGACTATTTTAGAGGAACTGTTATAGGAACTTTGTTTGATTGAACATCGGTTTGAAAATTTGTCTAAGAATAACAAATCAACAAACGCTGCCTACTTTATTTTTGTAAATATTAAGAAATAAATACCTAAATATTAATGTCGAAATCTTTATTATTATCAGTATAAATCTTAAGTAGGATTAGTATTTAAGTGCTAATAGTGAAAAAAAAATAATGTATATACCACAGTTGAGAATAACATTATTGACCAGTGCCTTATATTCCTCCGTTGCTTCGGATCTCAGGATACAAGGCGCTGGTCAATAATGATTTTCTCAACCGTGATATATACAGGTGTTCTACAACTTAGGACAAAAAAATAAAGGGTATATAATATACGACGTACTGACCATGAAACAAAAATAATTTTTAAAAATTCGCAAAGTTAAGAGTAGTTTACATGAAGTAGACAATTTTTAGATCACTGGAGTAGCTATTAAATACACAATATTAGACATTTATAAGTATTAGATGTTATGTAAATAATTACACTCATTGTAGAAGATTTGAAAAAAAATATTAAAAATATCTACCAACCAGTGGCAAAAAAATATTTTCCTGAAATACGATGTAATTTTTTTAGGAATTTATTTTTTTTTGTTTTATAATCAGCACGTCGTAAGTATACACCCTTTCTTTTTTGTCGTAAGTTGTGGAACCCCCTGTATATTTTTGCGTTAGGTCAATAATGCTAGTCTTTTCAACCTTGGTGTATAATACTTCTTGAACTACTTGTGAAGTAAGCTTGAAAACGGTGATGAATTGTGAATTTTTATGAATGTTTTTATTAAATTACTGGGGCACCCATCCTTTTATCCTTTTTGCAAAATCAGCCGTAGTTTTTTGTTCCGGTATTCATTTTTCTCGTTTTTGGGTTAAGCTTTATACACATTTTATCGTGCACGTGTTAGAAGGGTTGTAAAAACTTGTCTATCCATTAAAACATGACACAGAACGTTTATTCCCAGTTTTATTTCATGAATAAACTGTTAAACGCGCACTTTCATCAATTTCCTACTCGATCCTATCACCAGACCAATAAAAACCCGCGCAGATAGCCAGGCCACCATGTCCGAGGCTTTGTTCTGCCATTCAATTACAAGTTTCCATTACATCATGTCACCAGACTAGTGACAACCTGGAATCCACCCTTCACAAATACTAAACAATACGGCTTCCAAGGTGACCGCTTTAGACTCATTCTTATACGCTTAGGTTTAACCATGTTCTATTCAACGTAATCGTATAAAAGGTTTTTATTTGGTATTTATTTGTAAACCGTTATTTATTTGAACTGTTTATTCAACAGCGAAACTAACTTTTACAAGCTACTAACCTGAAAATTTTACAAGTTGGTAGTTGCAAAGTTGTGTTTTGTTACTGTCAAACAAATTATTGATACAACATTACTAACTGTCAGGATTTGGTTATAATTTGGTAATAGTATTACTCAAGGAGTTTTACCTTGCTAATAATAATATAAAATATTATTAATAGTACGACCTACATATATAAATACAATTTCTATAAAACTTTTCAATTACATACGATGATATTTGGACAATTGTAATATTTTTAATTTGAACTTTTAATTCATCTAAATTTTGGAGATTTCCCCCAGCACAAACTTCTGATTTTAAAGGTCATCAATAAAAAAAACTAGATATGTAATATCAAGTGATCTAGTAGACTATTCCACTATTCTACCATGTTCTCTAAAGTTATAAATGATTCCTAAAATTGTTATTGCACTTGGTGTAGATCTTTCAAAAATTATAAACTTATAACCCAAAAAGAAAATGTCAAATTCGTTCCCTACGTTTCATTGTTTCATTTTAAATTAGACAAGCAAATATACACTGCTGTCAATCAAAAATCAAGTCATGGATATAATAATCCTATGTTTCACTTTAAAAAATATTCACGGTAAAACTAGCTAATTATGGAACCAGTTAGAAAATGTTTCATTTTATATAAGGTTGGGATATTTGCGGAGCGAGTGAAGCGAGATATTTCTAACGTGTTCCATACAAGAATTTTTCTAATTTTAATAAGATTCTTCTGATTTTTAATTTTTTTGCTAATTTTGATATAAGAACTGGCAGTTTCCAAAACTAACTGACGTTTGGAAGCGCCATACTTTTTATAACCAATTATTGAAAAAAAATCACTTTTTGTTATTCAGTGATGAAAAATATCGTAACTTGTTATATAAAGGAAGATATTTCGAAAGGTCATTCAGTCTTGAAAAATGACACTTTATATGTCAAAATTAGAAAATGCCGTTTATTTTACTGATACACCTTTTCTAGTCAGATCAGTTCAAATAGGTTAATTGATATTTTTTATCAAAAATAAGATTGGCTTGTGCAATATTTCTTGCTTGTGCACACCATCAGTCACTTGATACTCAATATAGCATATTTCTCTTCAGTTTTCACAAAGAACAAAAGCCGATTGATAACCCTTTGGAGATAATACCCAAAGATTGTTTAAAGCGTCGTGAAGTGATTTTCAGTGACAATAAGGCCAGATATAAATCTGCATGATTTTAATTAAGCAGCGTCTATTTATCGAGTTCTCAATCAACGATGAGTTTTACGAGGGCCTTTCCCGGTGCGAATAAATTCCCTCTTTATTTTATTCGTGTTTTACGAGGAATGCGCAGGTGAGTCCGGCCCTGCACTCAACGACCTGGCTCCTGGAGCTGACACTCAACAACGAGATTGATTCGCGAAATTTTACGACTTCTCTTCTTCGAGTGGAAGACAATGAGTGGATTCTATGTTCTTCCGAGAAATTTAAGCTTCTCAAATTGTAATCATTACGAAAAATACGTCCGGTGATTTATTTAATTTGTTTTCTAACTAACATTAAACTTTTAAAAAGATGATACATTTACATTCAAATTTATTATTGTTTGTAAAACTTAAAAGTTTGTGTACAGACACTTTAATTTATCTGGAAATTTTATGAACAAAATTAACTCTGATTGTTTTTTTGTTCTGTATAAATAATGTCTCAAATTCTCCAACGCAATAATTGTAATATTTTTAAAATTACTCGATTACTAGTGAACTTGAAACTTTGGATATAACATTTTGACAGCCTAGATTAGATCTGATTGTATTTTGTATTAATCATGCAACCGGAATTGGTGTTTTCATAAAGATCTGAAGTGTTTTTCTCAATATATTAATTTATTAGCTTTATTATTGTTGGTTATAAACAAATAAACGATGTAAAATAAAGTTGTCATTTAAGTTTTTTGAATACGAATCTCTGTGAATCTAATAAATGTAATAAATATATTATTAATATTTGTAAAGATAATGTTCTATTTTTGTAGCTGTCAATGATTCTATATATGCCTACTTTCCAATTTGATTTCGCGAGAAATAATGATCTCATTCTTTTACTAGTAAAATAATGAAATCAATAACATAACTGAAATTAGTGAAATAAAGTCTCTCATTAAACGGAAGTAAAAAAAAATAATTATCGAATAACCTAAAGGAAAACTGTAAGTAGTACCTAATTATTTTTATAATTTATTTTACCGTGTCAGCAGTCAACACATAGATACTGCAAAAATGAAAACCAAGAGAAAATCTGCGAAGCAAAAAAATGTAGCAGATAAGAAATATAAAAAGAAAAAAGAAGCGATCCTGATTATAATGGCCACATCAGATTTTTGTTGTGTAATAATTATCGTATTTCTACTTCGTATTGTGAAAGAATATTTTTAAATATAAATAAAAGACAAATATCTGAGAGGAAAGAAGAGTGGGATTGTTTAATATTTCCCAAAGTGAAATCAATTACAGCTGAAAGTTATTTCTTCATTAAACAAAGGAAATTAAAAGTGAAAATGGTCCGAAAACGTCCTCAATCAATTAATTACTTCAGTTCAACAGAAATTAATTTTCCTCTAGAGAATACTAGTCACCGAATGAAAACAGAACGTGCATCACTGTTAATTAATATATCCTTATTAAATTTTCATTTTATTTCTATTTTATATGTATCCTGTTTTATTATTAATTAAATCAAAAGTTTAGTGGAACATTTTGTAAAGTACGGGAGTGTGTTACTAAACGGCCAGAAAGGCACTAACCAATGCTAGTCACGTTTACGGGTTAAAAACCTTTTAAAATTACTTTTCATTTCTTTTCTATCAGAAAATCGAATGTGAATAAGTAGTTGCGTGTAAACTCAAAATACTTAATCGTTTTAATAAAAATCTGCAAATGATTTTTAAGTTAAAGTGAAAACTCATATTATTCTGAGAAGGTAAGGAACGCATTCACAGTAAAAATTAAGTGTTATATTTTTAGTGTAGAATATTCACAAGTCATAAAAATGATATTTTCACTAATTTTGCACAATTTTAAAATATAGATTATTTAAGTAAAATATTTTTCATTAATTTGCATTCTAAATGCTTTAATTTAACAGTATTAAGCATGAGTTAAATAAATATATATTAATTCACAGTATATTTTACACTACCTTAATTACAAATAACTCTTCACTAGCACTATTATTTAATTTTTTTCAAACTAATAATTCATATATTTAATTATTTTATGAATTTACAGTAGTGTGACACTGTATATAACACTATACAAATACTGTATTAACACTGAAATTTCACATTTGTAACGCTAAATATTTCACTAATTTATCACTATTACTAACACTTCTTTAACACTATTTTTTGTTTCTAATAAACACTGTTATAAATGTGAAACACTACCAATAAACACTATTTGTAGTGTTATTTTTAACACTTAATATAAAGTGGACCTAATGGTATACTAGCTAGTGTTACTTTAGTATTAAAAAATTTTTGTGCGTAAAACGCAAACATCTCTTAATGATAGATAAAAATTCTGGCAAATTTTTTCCAGTGCAAAGTTGAGAAAAACAAAACTTTATCCAATGACCTTAACCTCTTTCTACGAACTACATCATGTGGTTTTGAGAAATTAGATTTGGGATGTTCTAGCATCTGGCTATATTCACGGCCAATCCATAAAATCGGTACCGCGTGTTTCATATATTTGAACTTGACTTCTTATTAATAATAATCCGAACAATAGTTTGATCAGCGACCAAAAACTTGTTTTCAATTGACGTCGTGACGTAGATGGATTGATTATTTTTTGATGAAAATAGGTCAGTTATGACGATAAAAATGATACAACCAAAATCACTTTTTATTGCTACTTCAAAACAAGCGGAAACAAAAATATTTGCCATTATAATCTTCATTGCAATTCATTTATATTGCGAAATTTGTTTTTTTTTATATTTCTATTTAAAATATAAATTTACTCTCTACGAGTAAATAAAAAGCGAAAAACAATTTTTGTTTATATTGAAGGTTATTTTTGTATTTCAGTTGTTATTTGTCGATAGTGTTTTGCCATTCAACTATTAAAATAATACCAAACAAAACCCTGAAAATTCAGTGTAGAGAATAAATAATGAACGACAATAAAAATTTAATTGATAAAATTAAACTTTTTGTGTGCATGTAATATTTTATTTCATCGCGAATCAAAAACCTACTGTAGAGATTTAAATTAAACGTCTCTCCTCAATTTCTTGAATTTCAATTGCTAAATATGTAAATTTCTAACTTGGATTTGCTTACTCGACAAACAAAACTTTATATCGAGACTTCATCTAAATTGTTATTAGTTTCAGGAAGTCTGGAATGTCTTATTCATATTCCTAGTATGTGCAAAATTAAAATATCAACATGTGTTCCAAAATCAGAATTAAGTTCTGTGACAATTGTTACATTTTAATATGTTCGTTACATTTGTAATAACAATAATAGATGAAAAGAGATAATTCTATAAAATATTAAATCTACAATAAATAAAATATACACCCAGATTTATAAAAGAACCCTGATTAGTTAGTCCCAAAGTTATACCGCTTGTTAAATAACTACAATCCCAATTCATAAAAAGGATTAAGTATATTATTTAGTTCCAAAGATAACTACACTAGTTTAATGAAATTAGCAATATTTGTAGATGGTTATCAGCATTTCTAAATAATACAGAGGAAGAGGAAGATTTGTGGTGACTTATTATCATGAAAACAAGATATATTCTTAAGATGACTTCTTTGTTTGGAAAAGGATCCTGTACTTTTTCTTTTATTAAACTACACATAAGTAGTAATCGACTAAAGACACTATTATTGTCTTCTATTAAAAATTAAGTCATTCCATTGTACATTAGTAAGTTACAAGTACATAAATTTTGGTGTTTTCCAGGTTGGCCCCTTGTTAACTAGGTAGGGGCCACTGGGCTGCAGTCCAGTCTGCGCATCCTTAAATCCAGGCCTGAGTGGAATTATCCTAATTATCCTGTTATTTTCTCACTCCGTTGACAATAGTAACCAAATAAGAAATGTTACCAGAATCTTATGTGAATGGTGGCGCATAAAATATATTAATAAAAATTTAATTTTAAAACATGACAACTGAAAGTCAACCAGACTGAGTTTTTTTTTTAATTTTATGTTAATTTATCAGTAACAACTTCCTTAGAAATAAAGATTTACTTACATTATTTATTTCTGAAATAAGTATTATTAAAATAAGACTTTATATGTATATTGTGCGGTTTTGTGTGAACCAAGATATCCAGTAGTAAAGTCGTATTATCTTAAATCCAGCAAATCCATGTTCTTGAGTTACTTTCCGACACATGGCGTCAATTACTGTAACGAAGCATTGCGAACGTCGCGCGAGCAGATTGAGATGTGTGGGGATATTGCCGGCTTAATCTGCGGAAAGCTGCACTTACATATTCATTATCCGGGGCTCCGGAACCGCTTCCGGAGTATGCAAGCAGAACTGCACGTGTCAGCACAAGATAACCAAACTCATTATTCCAATTGTTTTTTTCGCTGATGCCTCAAAACAAATATGGACCACATTACATGAATTAATATTCACAAACATTGTCATTTCTCCTAGATATTACGCATTAAATTGTGACTATTCCAATTGTTTTTTCGCTGATGCCTCAACACAAATATGGACCACATTATATGAATTAATATTCACAAACATTGTCATTTCTCCTAGTTATTACGCATTAAATTGTGACTATTCCAATTGTTTTTTTCGCTAATGTCTCAAAACAAATATGGACCACATTATATGAATTAATATTCACAAACATGTCAAATTGTGACCTCGCAATTTGTAAATAATGTTTAAAATTGTTTTATTTGTGTTGGGTGGTTAACGTTATAACCATTTGTGGTTTGCGGTTCAAATTTTGCAGTTGACAGTTCATTACGAAAATGAAAGATCAAAGAGGTTACGGATTAATAAATAGTATATTAAATAACGAGGATCATAATGGGCTTTTCTATATTAAAGTGATTTTTATACACCGGGAGTTTTTTTTTCAAATATTACTCTTATTTTTATTTTCGTAGTATAATTATATTACACATAATGTTATCGGATAAAAAGGGCACCAAATTTTATTTCGACGAACCCGAGATCCGAGATTGCTTAGTAGGAATTATGAATAAATTTTACCGATTAAATTCATAGCTCGAATTATGTCTGCTTAATTATTCATGATCTAACTGTCATTTTTGACATTCGTTTGTCTGTTACTGTGTAACTATTCGTAAATTTTTTCAAAAAATTTATGGCTCTTATTATTTTACTTATGATTAGTTAACAAATGACAGTAGTTGAAACAACATATTTCATATAAACAAAATGTAACCATAACGATGTTACTGTGGTTTTATTAATTTTTTCAATAAAAACTATATTAATAAAAGTTCCGTGAAGTACCTATCAGAAAAAGTAGATAAAAGAGTAATAAAAGTAGTGATGGTCTTTTCAGCGAACTTAAGCTTATTACAAAATATTGAATATTTTGTTATAGAAGGCAAATAAAAATATACGACATTATTCATTAATGGATGCTTTATCACAGACCTCAATTTTTATAATAAAATGTTACATTAATTTACAACAACTGTGGAGAATGTACTCACGGAGAAATGTCGAAACCAAAGGCAGCTACTGTCTTTTTATGCCTGAAAAATTATTTCCGTAGCTGTCCCTTTGAAGTTAAAAATTCCTTCATTTTTTTCAAAAGATATATTTCCCCGATAACTCTTTCTAACAAATGCCTGGCAGAGAAACAAAGGAAACAAATAACAACAAAAAATCCTTAAGAATAAGTACTCAAAATACTTGAGCAAATTTCAAACATTTGTTTTAATTAACCCAAATTCTTTAAATTCCTGGGAAACTTTAAAAATCTTGTAAAGAAGGGGGTTTTTCAAGCAGAAATTGAATTTATGTAAATAGGCGTTAAGTTGGCGCAATTATGGCTTCGGGCATAGAATGTTTTGAGGAATTTTCTAACTTCTGGCATTCCGCGCGCTGACCGAGCAGATGAGGGATGTCTGTGCAGGAAAGTGGCCTTTAACTGCAGAAAACCGACCGCTGGGACTTTTGCTCTATTTGCAACGCAACAGACGCTGAAACTATGCCAAATATTAACCGTTTTCACCAGCACTCTGTTTTATACTATGACTTCATCACTTTTAGTTGTAGTTTCACTGTTTCACATACTATTTCATAGTTAACACTCTGCTAAACATCCCGCAATTATAAACATAATTCAAAATGAAACAGTCATTATTTAAGGCTTCATGTATAAAAAAAGTTACGAAACAAAACTATTTCATTTATAAAATAAACACAAACAAAACCGAAATCAAAACCGTTCTTGTTGGATTACTACCCTTGCAATACGACTTTTTTATAGTTTTCAAGTTATTTTTGACTTTTAAATCCTTCATATTTGGTCAACATTTAAAGGAATACATTAGGTATATAATTGCGAACTTTAATAGAGCAGAAAACAGATGATCAAGAACAGTGTTTCTCAAAGTGGGTGCCTTTCATTACTTGTAGAGGTGCTAGGGATGTGGTGTAAAATTTAGCATCATAGGTATTTAACAATTCTTGGATCTAAGCATTTGAACATTCTTCATGATTGCAAATTAAAAGTAGAACTATGTGCTCAGTTTTTTTTATGAACAAGAAAACAAAGTTAAATTTTGTGAATTGTTGAAATATGTATTTTAAGAACTGAGTAAAGTAAATTCCATGAAGGAAAAAATAAGAGACGTAAATTTGTTACAACCGTCCGATAAAATTAGAATTAGACAAGATAGAATTTTGGAAATTGAGGCACGTTGAAAATGTTTACAAAAACACCTAAAACAGTTGTTCACACTAAAAATACAGAGTTTGTACTATTTTCCAGATATTTCTATTAATAATTTTAACTGGATACGTTACGAATGAAATATTTGAAATTTTCATTAGAATCCTTTTGGATATTTATTCAGAATATAGGAGCCAGAGCACTTCGAGTTTATTTCAATTTTCTATGAATGTGACCTATGATTTCTGTACGTTTGTTAACATCAAAACTAAAAAGAGAGAACGATTGAAATCGGTAGAACATGAAATGGGAGTTTGTTTGTCCAAAATACTCCCAAATATAAAAGTTTATATAAATTACATCTAGCTCGTGTATCACATATTTTCCTAAGATAAAATATCGTTATAAATTCATGCACATAATGTTTAGGGGTGCCGGAAATTTTATATTATTGATTTGGGGTGCCTTCTTATCAAAATGTTTGAGAACCACTGATCTACTATATAAGTATTAGTGGTGAAAATGCAAATTTTAAATTTTATTTCAAAAGAAAATGAAACCGAAACATGTAACTAATGTGCTTACATAACTTGGTAAATCTTTTGCAATAAAGGGAAATAAATTTTCGAAAAGTCTTTTTCCAAATGAAGAGGAAGATAAAGGTATAAGTTGTAAAAATTGGGTATTTTTATTTTCCATTATAGACATAACCTGGTTAGAAGTATATTGACCTCGTAATTGATTCATTTTCCGACGACAGTCTCAAGAGCGTCTTTATGTAAATTTGTATTGATTGGTCTCTTTACAGTTTTCAATATCCCGGTGCTCCAGTATCTAATACTCTCATTCCCATGATAATAGATATTTCATTATGCATTACTCATTATTCTACTAAGTATAACCATCATAGTTTTACGACCGTTATAAAATAAGCTCTCAAGAGTAGTTACAAGTTCCTTAGGGATTTTAGATCGCAAGAAAATTTCAAAATTATTACCAAAAAATATTTTTTAAAGTTCTTAATTTTACTGCTATAAATTTAAATTTAAACATTTTTCTTTATTATTACATTTGCCACAATTAAAACAAATAATAATACTTATGTACAAAAAATAAAAAGCATAACCAACAAATAATTGTTTAACAATAAAGTGAAGTTGAGTCTCCGGAATAAAATTAGCTGTGAGCCGAACTTATTAAGAATGACGAAAAAATCGCGGCCCGCAAAAATTTCATCATTCACATATCACTTCTTTTTTTCTCATTCGTGGTCATTCATATGAATGGCAGAGTAACATAGGCATAATACACGTTCCAGTATTACTATATTTCAGTGGGTTACATCAAAGATTTTTTCGTGTTACGATATAAAAAATTGTGAAAAATCTGATTACGAATTCTGTCTGCAGGATGTCGAATCTCTGATGAATTGTCAGCCCTCATCTTTGGTCGGAAAAGCATGTTGACTGAAGAATATAATTCTGAATAATCCTAAGGTTTATTTAATAAAATTGCCGGCAAAAGGAAGAGGAAAGCGGGGCCGAGAAGATTCAGTTCCGCCTAGGTAAGAACTAGGGGCTAGGCAAAGGAAGAAAAAGAAATATGAAAGGAGATCGGGCGTGTGAGATAATAAAAGCACAAAGCATTTTATTTGGGTTAATTGAAAGAGAGTTGAGTCGGGAAGATGACAGAGCACGGCGCGAAGGCGATGCAAAAGGGAAATTAAGACTCCACTTAGATTCCTCCATTCTGCTAATGCATACACTCTATTCACTTTTATATTTTACTGATTTTTCGCCGCATTTAGCAATTCGCACCAACGTTATTTTCATTCTTTATTGCCTTAATGAGATTGTTGTCTTATTCTATTCCACAATGAGCACACATTCCGGTTTAAAATTACTTTTAATAATCATTAATCTCACCGGATCAAATATTTATAGTGATTTCCATATCCTGGCATTTAAATATTTATTATTTTAATAACAGGACAGAATAGGGGTAGAATACCATAACTCGTAACAACTACAATATTACAAATGATCATTGCTGATTGCTCTTATTAACTCTTTAGGGTAGGCAGATGTAAAAATATTAAAATTCTCATTTCCAATTAAAATTTCAAATTTACGTATAGAATTTAATTACCTCTTTTCGTTCCTGAGATTTTAGCTCTCAAAGATGCACCTCACAGGAATATTAGTTTTTCGCTCGGGAATTTTTTTTCTCCAATATTTTTAAGTTTCTAGAGAATTTATAAGATGCGCAAATTTTAAATTTTCAAATAGAATTCAATTATCTCTTACTGTTTTCGAAATATTTGTACTCAAAGTTAGACCCAAAAAAAAAAGACTTGACATCACCAATCGATGCTACGGGCAAAATTAAAAAAGTATACCAATTTTCAGATTTTTCTTTTGAATTCGATACAATTGCGGTAAGAGATACATGAATTCTGCTTGAAAATTTAAAATCAGCGCATCGTTATTTACGACTTATTTTCGTTTTTATACTTTTTCACCGAATTGCTCCAAAGAACGTATATTTCTTTATGTAATTTTTTCCGTAGAATCGAGAGGTCTATTCGTTGAGATTGTATCTCTAATACCCATTTTGGAGTTATATCCAAAAAATAAATTTTTTTGGGGTACTGTGAGAACAAAAATCTCGAGAGCGAAGAGATAACTAAATTCTGTTTGTAAATTTGAAAGGGATGTCGATGTGCCGATTTTGAGAACTGAAAATTTGAGATCCAAAATGATTTGTTTAGTCAATCTGTCTCATGCCATTTTTGTCCTGCTAAATCTACTTGCATTATAAAGGTGTCACACTTAATTCAAAAATATGTAATAACGAATGTATAAGGTACTTAAACCTGTGACTGTTTGATTATACGAGCTTGAGAGTATTGCAAACACTTTCATTGTATTTGATCGCAATTAATGAATCGCAGGCACTAAATAATGCAAGCAGGATTGCGCGGTCTAGTCAGGGAAAACGTTCCTGGTTGGCGGCTTGGCTGATGCTTTTAATCTGATTGCAAGTGTTCGGATGTGAACACAGACTTGTTAATATTTCACTATGCAGACGTTAATGCGACTTTGTTATCTATTTTGATAATTAATATTGTTCTAATCGCGCGGAACACTATAAGCTTTCCAGCGGTTTCCGTAACCGCAACTGCACTTACTTCATTGCACTAAATCTATTACTTCGAACAAAACATTTGCTTAATAATTTTCATTTTTTTTTTCATTAGAGCAGCGGTGGTTCAAGTGATCAGATTTCTGCAATTTGAACTATGTGAGATCCGGGGTCCAATTGCAGTGTCGCCAACCACTAAAGCTTGATTTACAACTGACACAAAACAGAATACAGTTTAACATGGTTTAGCACAACATAAAATTTTGTTTAGCTGTTTTATAAATGTCACACAAGACAGAAAGAAAAAATAGACGTCGGAAATGAGTTCACGCTGCTGTTTCATTTGGTTTTTATAATCAGCCTTCTTCTTATCATACAAAATTAGCTGTTTTTTTAATTTTACTTAGTCCATTTTTTCCTTCAATCTGGGCGTCATGTAATTAACAGAAACCCTTTTTTCCAACCCTCTAGTAGAATTTCTTTTTATTCCTTGCTTTAGGGTAAGTGGGGTTGAGATGGACCACTTTTTGGAAAAATAATTATTATTTTATAATGTTGAATAATATTTAAAAAACATAATTTGTTTATAACAACCTATAATCTAGGCTTACTTACAAGAATAAGAAAAAAATTAAAATATGTTCGGAAAACTACAAAAAATATTTTATTCGGATTTAAAAAAATCCAACTTTCCTCTAATACATAGAGAAGAAGGACCAAGTCTATGAGGAGATGAACTGGTTAACATATTGTCATTTGTCATATGTGGTACAATCTTCGTGCAAACAGCGACCACAAATTACACATTTTATCCAATCATCCTTCTTTATCGTTTTTTTTTTTAATAATTTTCCTTGGATCCCGCATATTTGTTTTCATAATCACCCTCTGATTAACCATTTAACACCAGTTTTTCAGAACCCGTTTATCGTTGTATAGATCTTTTTAACAATAAAAATCCTCCGGTCCATCTCTCCTCAGCATAACTAGTCCATCTGTCCTTAGAGCAGAGGTTAAATTGAACTATTAAATTATTACTTATGACTATGTACAAATAAAATAAAATCACTTTTTTTTTTGTTTTATATTTTATTTATTATGAATGGACACATTAATTTTCTTAACTTAACTGTGTTTTTTTGTGCTAAATTATAAACTTAAAATAAAATTACGTTGTTTACTGTAGCTTTTCAACTCTTTTATTAAAACGCAAGTAAGGTACCGCAGGCCCTGTTACATTGGGATATTATGCCACCGCTACTGAAATGAATTGAAAAATGCAGGAAAGAATTATAAAGCTGTAATGATATGTTTCTTTGATTTGCTTCGAAACATTAATGTATAATGATATTTACACAGTGGTTTGTTATTTTTTAACATTGGTAAAGTTGTTTGAATACTCTTTGCTTGTAATTGATACGCATCAAACGCATGTTTTAATTAAATTAAATTCCATTTAATTTGCAAAATTATTTCTCTCAAATCGAATTACATATTCCCGGAATATTAGTATATTTCATTCATTTATATTTATTAAAAAAGGAAGAGTGTATTAAAAATATTACAATGTTCTTTCAAACGAATTAACTTTTTATTAAAAAATATATGAAATATTTTTCAAAATGTAATTTTCATTTACAAATCATTTTAAAAATCCTTAATGAAACTTTCAACGATCAAAGAAAATAAAACTTTTGATGTTCATATAACAACAAATACTTATTTAAAACATGATTTAAATTTGTGGCCCACACTTATGGTAGGTTTTAAGTTCAGCATTTTTAAAAAAAATGTAGCTTGTTTTAACAAATGACATATTTGTTTTTATGTTAGCAAACTAAACAAACATGGATAAGGATTAAAAGTAGAACAAAAAATTACTTGATGAACAGCGCATATTTTTTATAATATGTAAAGAACAAATATTTTTTTCGAAGCGAATTTAGCGAATTTTGGTGTATGGCGTATTTATTATTTACCTTTGATAATAATTTATCTGATTTCATGCAGACGACGTCTAAAGCAGATGTTAAGAAAAATGAAAATTATAAAGAAATATTTGATTCTTTGACGTACGTTTGTTATCATAGCCATCCCCGTCTCAAAGCTATATAGCTGACATTTTACAAACACATATAATGCTACTTATTTATGTTTTTAATTAATAATTTAATGACGGAAAAGTATTTTTATTACTCAGACGGTATATTCTCCCCTGCTATCACCTTGTAGAATAAATTCCATATGTGTAATAAAAAATTATAATTAAGTCCCTTGATATACAAATAACTATTATGATAAAAGTTAAAATAATTTGAACCATTTGATTAAAATAGTTTAAATTCTTTGATCTTGTAAAAACACCTTTAGAATATAAAACTATAATTTGCGACTTCCTCACTAACATTTGAAATTCAATACTGTTTATTCCTACCTACGTACTGTATTTTGCTCACACAATAAAAATACTTTTTGTTACAAAGATTAAAGACTACATTTTTATCCTATTAGGTGTCTTATTTTCTTTAGAAATTTAATATCAGCAGGGCCGTGCCAAGGCAGGGGCGAGCGGGGCCCCGGCCCAGGGCGCAAAGTCAAAGGGGCGCAAATCGACGTAAGATGCAAAAAAAAAAATTGAAAATGAACTTAATTTATTATTTTATTATTACCCATAAGGCCATAAGTGTAGTTTGTTAAACTCATACAGAACGCCAAACTGCGGTGTCTTTTGCCTTTGTATATTCTTATACCCTATTACTTATTAAAAAAAATTCGTAGAATCCACGTATTATAGCAGATTTGATAGTGATAATTGGTGTTAAGCGGGCGGCCGCCAACAAAGATATCGGTTAGTACTTAGTAATATTAAATAATAAAAACATTTCCTTTTCCTTGAATCATTATTTCTCCCGTCAGAGAAACCTGCAGAATGATTTTGTGTGTTTGCACATTTGATATTTACTTGAGTATTCTATTCTAAATTTGAATTTGTGTAGTTCATTATTTTTATTGTAAAGTTTTTGTTGTCTATTTGGTTATATTTATATTATTTATATTTCGTGATAATAGATTTCTATCTATTGAAGCAGTACTGCTAGCATGTATAATTTTGTTATTAATAATATTAGAAATAATCTCTAATATGTATAAATATTTTATGAACAAAGTATTTTACGTAGAATATTTAATTTGTATAATGAATTCTTGTGCGACTGTACGGCACGAGACCTTATCTGTTTATTGTTTAGTCTAGCGCAGGCCAGGGTGTTACAACCACTTGAAAAAATGATATTTCCTAGCCGATGCGTCGCCGTACGGGTGAACTGTTTACAAATCAGCATCTTCGGACGAGAATTAAGACAAAGAAGTTATCATGCATCCAAGTGAGATGGAATATTAAAAATATTCTTGAAGCTTCCACGATCACGTGCTCGGATCATGGACTACCCCCGAACCACCATAGTTCTGAAGGTGTGAAGAGGGATATTTTTGTATATAACCCGAGTCCAAAGCTGTACTCGGGGAGTCGGTTCCAGGACTCCACTTATGTCTGGCTTGTCCGGAGTAAGTCCTCCTGGTCTCCTAGACTCCACTTCCTTATACCCACTCTCCTCCCCACTAGAATCGTCTCTGACGCAGCTTCAGGCAATGTCTGGCACCAAGACGACCTAGTGCACCTCTGAACCCGCTATCGTGACGCAGCTACAGGCAATGTCTGGCACCACGATAGACCTCCCGACCCACTAGAATCGTCTCTGACGCAGCTTCAGGCAATGTCTGGCACCAAGACGACCTAGTGCACCTCTGAACCCGCTATCGTGACGCAGCTACAGGCAATGTCTGGCACCACGATAGACCTCCCGACCCACTAGAATCGTCTCTGACGCAGCTTCAGGCAATGTCTGGCACCAAGACGACCTAGTGCACCTCTGAACCCGCTATCGTGACGCAGCTACAGGCAATGTCTGGCACCACGATAGACCTCCCGACCCACTAGAATCGTCTCTGACGCAGCTTCAGGCAATGTCTGGCACCAAGACGACCTAGTGTACTCTTTGAAACCGTCTCCGTTTTATGTCAAGATCCTATTAAATACCTACCAACTACGTCGCTGTTCGGACAGGCCAGGTATGAGTTATTTATATATATATTTTTTTATAGTTGTCACAATGATATCATATTTTTATTAAATATAACCGATCTAATATTGTTTGTCGAACAATTGTAACACCACAGACTCGCCAGCTCAGCTGGGTGTCTACATCAAATACAACTATCAACAAATATTTCTGATAGCTCTGACTGTGTGCTCGCCGTGGCCGGTTCACGATTACTGTGTGCTCTTAGGGCCGGTAGAACCGTGAGCTCATGGGCCGGTCTTTGCGATTCAGACCATCTATAACAATATGGCCCTCTGACAAAACAGAGCGCCCTACAAAACAAAAGACCTCAGTGCAACGGCATGCCGACTCTGACAACAATAAAACACAAACCAATTACAACAACAATTACAATTGTCACTGACAACCAATATAAGTTTGGTCTCAATCACTCAATTTTACCATACATGATTATAATAAATTATTGGGACAACTCTTTATGAATTGAATGCAATCTTTTTATATAATTCTTGTATTGTCAAATTGTCTCCCTATCTGGGGTTTTGGCTGTGGTTTCCCCCAGGTTATTAAGGTGAATGCCAGAGAGCGTAATATTCCACAGCATTCTACGATTTTCTTAATTATAAATAAATGCACAAGATAGATATTTTGTCTATCTTTTGGAGTGAATATCATTCTTTTATTTTATCAAATACCTGTCCCGATTCCTCCACTTTTAACAGCTACTCTGTATTACGACGATGAAGGGTTACTTATTTAAATAAACACAACGTAGGGTAAGTTAAACCTTCCACTAAACGATCTTTGGCTAAAATAAAATTGTATGTACGGAGGAGGTGGGTACGTACTGTTACACTATCTACAAATTAAGTCTTCATCTTGAGTATGTTTTATTATATTATTCACTGTATATTACTCCAGATTATACTGGCTTAAATATAAGAATATATCTGAACCAGATATATTCTTACATTCAAGCCAGTATACAATATACTTGCACGGTACTGGATTTTTCTGAATTTCGGTAATTAAGAAAACAAAAAGATCCTTATTTAAAAACAGCAACACCATTAGATATTTTAAATAATATTGCTCTCTATGATTTAAGTTCATCGTACCCAAACATAGAAATAGCATATAAAATATTTTTAAGTATTCCTATAACAGTAGCTTCTTGTGAACAAGGGTTTAGTGAACTAAAATTAATAAAATCGTATAACAATCTAGTAGCCACGAGAGATTATCAGGTTTAGCGATTTTATCAATTGAACATGAAAATTCAAAATCGTTAAATTTTGATGAAATAATTAATAATTTTTCTTCAATTAAAGCACGATAAGTTAACTTATAGTTTATTTATATCGATGTTTATGTTTAAATGGAAAATGTAAGCTTTTTTTGATAATTTTGTTTTAAGTATTTTTTTTTGAGAAGAAATTGGGGCGCAAATAACAATATTTGCCCCGGGTGCAAAATAGGCTAGGCACGGCCCTGAATATCAGTGATATACAAAAACCAATGAATCCTTTCTAATAATATTTGGCAACAATTAATTGAGATGAAATAATTAGTATGAAAATGTTTGCGTATCATGCAGCAGGTTAATTAAAATCTCGATCAACAAAACATGCGACCGATGCGTGAAACGTTACCGCTCTACCAAATTCAATCTAAATATCACATTGACAGCTTGCGTAAAGATATTTCATCTCAATTTTATGAACATGGAGCTATAGAGTTTAATAGTTTGTTGTAGTAAATTAATATGGCACAAATTCAATACTCCATTAATAAATAATGCTTTGAATAATATAATACACCGTGAATATTATAGCTAAACATATTTTAACTTTTATCTATAAATCTAAACAGAATAGTGGTCTAATAATTGCTTATTATTTTAGTATTTTTATTATTTTTTAAATTTGCTTTTAAAAATACATTTTAAAATGTGTATATACGGTTAACTATGTTTTTATAAAAGTGCGTTTAAAATTATGCGTGTTTAAATAACAATGTTAATTCTAGTTGTTTGAAAAATATTTTCATAAAGTTGGCAATTTGTTTTTCCGTACATCACTTTATTGTTTTACATCCTCATTCATGTGTTTAATGTGTAAACAAGTTTTTTGCGATGTAATTTCATAATTTTTTGCGGAAAATGTTTATTATGTTAAAAATGATCAATTAATTTACATACGAATTACGCGTTTTCATAACACGTACATTTTATGTCATTCGCATTATTATTCGTTTGTTTTCACGTCAATGAAAAATTACATATTATAATTTTCACAATTCAAATTCTAATTTTGCCAACAGAAAATTACATTTTGTATAAAATTATAAAATTGGCGTATCTAACAACGAAGTGTAACTTCGTTCATAAAATGAGGCATTTCCTTTCTTAATCAATATTTTTGGAGATAAAAATAAATTTCGGAGTGAAAATTTAATATCGCATTGGTAGAAAGTGTATCCTTTTCAGATATCTGCACAAAGCGAAATAACTTGATAATATCTCAATAGAACAGCGTCAGGTAGGCGTCAGAAAATAATAAATGACTGGCTGTTGATTGTAAAATGAAAATATAAAACCGGTGTAATGAATTTTTCGCTATAGACATTCTGTCAGTCACAATGGCCGGCCCTGGCGATTACCATAATTGACGTTTTGACAACAGATTAATAATCGCTGGGAAATTAGAACATACCGTATATGTGGAGTCATCATCACTGTATGCACATAATTCAACACAATGCGTATTCAAACTAACAAAATTAATTTCAAATTCAAACGACTCATCTGCTTCCTTTTTGCATAGTCTAATTATTAAATAATATCCAATATTGGTAATTAAGACATTGTTCTAATTCGTAATGTGTCTGATAATACGAGATGTGCAGATTAAGTAATAAGACTTGCAACGTAACATTCGATCTTGTACAACTTGAGTAAGGTGTCATGTGGTTGTCCGTTGTGATTTTTTTCATAGAACAGTTTTTTTGTGCGTTCAAAAAATGAGTAACGTCAATTTCAAACAACGATATGCTATCAGGATTTGCTTCAGACTTGGGTACAGTGCAATGGAAACTTTTACAAAACTTAAGCAGACCTACGGAAACATTTCAAAGGACCAGGTTTTTTGGTGGTTTTGGGTATTTTCAGAAGGAAAATAGTCGATTGAAGATGAAGTTCTTCATCTTCAAGAACTGATGAAAATGGGATCTTGTGCATTCAAATCTTCGATTTATAGTTTTGAATGATTAGGGAAGAGTTAAATTTGATTCACACCACCGTTCATCAGATTTTGACTAATTCATTGGGGATGAGAAAAATTTGCTGAAAACTGGTTTAAAAAAAATTAGATTTTGGACAATAAAAGCATTCCTTTATTAGCTTGATTTGAGTTCTTATGACTTTTTTTTTCTTCTCGAGATTGACAAATCATCTCAAGGTAACTCATTTTGAGACATTTCAACAACCGTCTTCAGAACTAATTTATTTTAAGAGAGACAATATAAAATTGTAATTACATTCAAACAATTTAAAAAAATCTGAATTATTACTGAATATATACACACCATGTATAAGCTTTAATTTATGACCTCATTAAAATACTGGAACTAGACCTACTGCTCTAATTTTTCACAATATATCTAATTTAGCAATAAGTTATGTAACTATCTAGGTTTCCTAGTGATCTGGAATTTTACTTTCTGGCTTACTTTAATATAAGACAATGGTCTAGTTTAGGATCTGATACGAAATAAGATTAAAATTTATCGCCCAAATGTTATTCAGGATTCGTGAGAAAGTGCAGAAAATTAGACTAGCTTTTACAAAATATGATGAGGGGATGATTTTCGCTCAGCCCTATCGTCTGATGAAAAATAACGTTTATAGTTTGTAATAACATTTAGTCTTCTTTATAAAATTTAATTGTAAGAAAATTGGGTGTCATCTAAATCATTATTATATAAAATCATCTAAGGTAATCATAGCATCATCCTGTTACATTATTAATATTTTTAATATCCTTAAAAGGAATTCAGGCATAAAATATGTTACAATATAGTTTACCAAGTGTCTACACTCTAGTTTACGAACTAGAAGAATAATTCAGCCATAAATCACGAATCGGTATAAATTTACGTATTCAAACTGTCGTGAGAACCAGTGTTTGTTGTGTTGCTCAGTGAGTTACAGTGCCTGTAGGTATTAAAATGTACAATCCCGGTAATATGGACTGAAGCCGAGTATCAAGTTAATTAGGTAAACAGTACTGCAGGGCGGTAAATGAATTTCCGTATATATGAATGAGCAATAACCGATGCAAATTTCGATCAGTGACAAGCGATGATTACATTTCATAGAATCATGACAATGACTTTAAAGCCGCTGCTGCGGTCAGAGGTGTTTGCCGATGTAAATGCTCGGCCCAGAGATTCAATAACTATCGACCAACATGCGGAAAATTGGATCCACTGCTAATTTCCCAGCCCAGATACCATCTGTCTATTATGCTATTCACACTTCATCACAAAAATATTCTTTACATGTTCATATTATCCACAACACAATTGTTTTATTTTGTATAGCACACTATTTCTGTACGGAAGAAGTAACTAAAATACTTATACCGTGAGTTTATTTTGAAATATGAGATTTCGTAGTTATGGTTACGGTTTGCCATTTGATTGACAGCAATATATCAGAGCGTTGAATTTAAAATAAAACATAGCAGATATAATATTGAGGTTAAATAATAATAAAACTCATTTATAATATTTCTATTTTGAGTAAGTTTGATGTGTCTAGAGAAATTTTGAACTTTAGTTCTTTAATTATTATACATATAGCCATTAGATAAATTCGTCTTTAATGTTCCCCTGTTTAAAAATATCAAGTACGGGGAGATCAGGAGATCAAGCGGGCCACTTTATTTGTTCACCACGTCCATTCCAAAAATTCCAACGAGGTGGGAATATGTTATTTTAAAATATATATCTCAATTTGACTGTTAATAATGAATTTTCCTCAATTTTAATAAACATAAATAACTTTTCTTGAAGTTATAGTACAGAATAGGTTTATACAGAAGCGACCGTAAGACAGAGAAACGAAAATTAGAGAGAGATGGGGAAAGGCAACAAATTTAAAGGGCTCATTGTTTAAAATCGAAAAGTTTCGTCACATCTTAGAGAGAGATAGGGGAAGACAACAAATTTTAAGGTCTACACAATGCTCCAAGGTCATAGAACTGAATAGGGTAACATGAAAGGTACCGACACGGAGTGTCGCTTCTGTATGTAACTATTCTGTGGTTATGGGGCGGACGATTTAGAAGATTATTTAATTTTATATTTTTTATCAATAAACCTAATGATATATGATATATTATGCTTTTACAAAACTTGCCTGCGTCTCTTTTTGTAATTTTCGCATGCGTTAAATAACCACCTTTGTTTCCTTACTTATTAACTACATAGCTGTTACGTTGATTTCAATACCCATATTTTTTTATTAGTAACTTACACACCCTTAAAAAGGCCTAGGAGAGGCCGAAACTAATTAGATCTATAATACAACTAAATTCAGAGTCAATAAACTAAAATCCAGAGTTTTATTCTCTTCCATTATTTATTAATATACAAGACTGTGACAAAGTGACAAGAAGTATATGGATAACATTTGTGAAGATAATATGGTGATGTATATTTATTGAGCGCAAGTATAAGTGGTTGACATACATCATGGTAGGAAGTAGTGAAGTGTAAGTCGCACATATTCCGCGTAACAAATGCGCATTTTGGCCTCACATATGTTACAAATAGACTCCGACTCGACGCTGCTCATATGTGGATTGAACTGTACCGATCAATCTTTCTGTGTTTCCGAATAATATATCTCCTCAATTACCAGCCGTTGCCGTTCAGTTACGTGGCAAATTTTTGACGTATGGCATGTCAAAAACATCACATGAAAAAATCCCGTACTTACAGGTGGACCACCCCATCCAATATTTCATTTTTAATCACGGAAAGTTCCATACAATTAATGATCAAACAATAAATATTCATGCTACATTGGAAAAATCTGACGTTTGTTAGCGAAATTAATAATGCAACAAGGATTTGGAGATATTTCAATACAGCATTACAATTTTTGTTTTGTAAATGCAAATACTACAGATGCATAATGAACATTGCATTAAAATAATTTATTCAAAACCTTCTTTTTAATAATGTGAAAATTCTGACATTTGACTTGCATATTTTGAAATATACACATTTGTTTTTATTCTTATTTTGTTGCTGATATAAATTTATATGAAAAGCAATGTATACAACACATTACTATACACTATTTCAAGTGTAATTACTGGAGTACATCTGGAGCAATTTTTTCCAAAATTTGATCCAGTTTTCACAGTCGACATTAGAGTAAAAGTACAAGAATGATCTTAATCTTGAAGTACACAAAATAGAGCACATTCTTTAGATGATAAAACTAGAATAAATTTATGTTTTATGTATATGTCTATTATTATTTAAAGATTATTTGGTAGTAATGGTAGGCCATAATTTAGATATATTCTGATCATATTTCCCATATAAATGGTTAGAGGATTATTACGCCGGAAATAATAAGATACAGTTATTATTAAAATGTAGATAATAAATGCGTTGCGTATGAATAACGGCGGCAATGTTGCGCGATACAAACGATTCGTGCAGAGGGAATAAATTCGCGCAATTTATCTTAAAATCTCTTGCTGTATCTAGATGTGGATGCTAGATACAGTAATGGAGCTACGGATGTCACAACTGCTACGGTGTATTGTTCGTTTTAAGCTCCGGCTTAAATTTGTACCGCGAGCTCTAAATTTCTCTATGATTTATTGCACTTACATATGCAACTTAATACGCGCAGCTCCTAGTTTTTGCTCATTGGGTATTCACTTTGCAGAGGTGCTGGCTACCGGACAATTTTTTGCCGCGTTTTAAAGGTTTCATAATTAGGGTACTTATGTTTATTTATTATTTATAAAAACACTTGCTTCACATGGCTCTTTTCTTAAACAGATAGTGCACAAAAAAATAAAAAATGTGTAATATATTACCTTTACGTTTCATTTCTGTTATACATTTTGTCATAATTTTACTTTGTAAAATCTTAATATTTAATACTTCTGTGTTTTTAAATGATCAGGCACAGACATGGGCGCCGACTTCATGTAGACATTGGGGCTTATGCCCCCAAAGAAAATTTTCTAAGGGCCAATGCTCCTAAGGAGACATTTCTCGTAGCGCAGCATTTTTTAAAATCCTGAATTGTTATTATTTTTAAGTAACTAACTACTGCCCTAAAATATGTGAGTTGCATCATTAAAAATATTACCAGTGAATTACTCGTATCAAAGTACCTATGTATACAAATTTTCATTTTAAAATTTCCACTAGTACAGCCACAATTACAAATTGTATATCAACCAATATACTGAGAATCCTGAGAAGCTAAGGAAATTTTGAAAAGTCGGCGACCATGGACACATTTATTATTTTTTGTAAACAAAGAACAAATCTTTTTTTTTCGTATAATGATTAATGGGTAATAGAGGCAGAATTTATAATTTTTATCTAATAAAATGGAAGTTTCTGTACAAAACCTAATGAGACAAATAATTAAAACGTAGATATTTGATTTTTAACAGATTTTATTTTTTGACCTGATAAATTATGGCTTTTTACAAACTTATTTCATTACATAATATAATATAATATTCAAATACCGAAAAACGCTACTATGTTTCTTATATGTCAATGTATTATATTGGCAGTGTAATAAATAAATATAAATGTCTATAAGATGGCACATTTTTTCTTATTTATTTTTACATTTTTTGATGTTTTATAACGAGTAGAAATTATAATTAAATAAAATTTCTGTTTTGTGAAATTATTCGGTAAGAATTTGCTTGATGTATGTATATTAAGAGCCTTTTTTAATTTATCAATAAATATACTTGTATTTCTTCGTCGAGTGAATTTGTGGCTTATATTAAAATTTTGTAATATCTTAGAGACTGTTGAAGTGGTTTTATTGCAGATGTTAATATTGGAAGAAATAGAGTAGTTTTTCCGCGCAATATATTAGGGTTTTTAGTGAATTGTTGAGCGGGTTGGAATTTCATTTGATCCTGGAGGGAATTTATTGCAAATCGGAAAATTCCAATAGGCAACATTACTTTCATTATTTAAACTAAATACGAGGAATCGGTCTTATCTGAACGTGGGGGCGAGAGTGCTCTGCTGGCGCTAGTCGGCACTAATGTAAAATCTAACTCGATAATCGAGCAACAGCCCATAAATTCGTTAGGAGGAATTCCAAGCTATTTATCTAGCATAAAATTTAATGATCTGAGCAGTTTACTTCATTGGAAATCAATAATAACAATAGATACACTCTTGGTGCTTCGGTACATCCCGAACATAAACCAAATTAGATATTTTATCGCTAATATTAATGTCACTAACCTAACCTCACTTTTAACAAAAAAAATCGTTTCATATATCGTGAAATTGAATAATGTGACGTCACGAATATGGATTTTCTTGTCAAACGTTTTCTTTGTGGACCTAAATGTTTTTAAAATGTTTCTACTTTATATTTATAAAAAAATCAGCATAGTAAACAACAAATACTAACCAATATTAATAAAAACAATTATACGTCACATGAAACAAAATAATTAAAAATTTCATCAAAATGCCACTTATGTAAGTCTTTTTAAATTATAAATAAATATAATGAAAATTAGCGTATGCCACATACAATATGTGTTTTTAAAGCACTAATGCTTGTAATATTTCATGTACACACTAGTACTGTAATATACATTTTTTTGCTTTGTTTATATTATTAAAAAATGATACTACTTGTACGTAATGAATTTAAGATTTTTTTGTACCATTTACTAAATTACGTACATATTTCTTTTGGTTTTTCTGAACATATTTACATGGTCATTGACCAAAAGACATGAATAATTTTCACATTTACTAAACATATTCCGGTATTTGCTTTATAATCGGGGATATAATTGCAACATTAAAATCCGCTGGGTTTAATATTAGCAAAATCGCAGCAACGAAATTCCTTTAACTCACATTCTCTGGTCGAGAGCTCATATTTAATGTCAAAATAGCAAGAGTTTATCACGCATTTCTGATTTTGCTCTCCTCTACCACCGGAAAGTAATATAGGACATAAAACGCTACGATTCGAGAAAAAATAAAGTTAATATTACCTTCCTCCAAAGGCATTTGACAATTTCCAGTTATCGGAATGGCCAGTAAATATGGATTCTTAAAATTTCGCACTTATTGAAAACTACATTTATCTCTGTAGATTCACACTATCACGTCAGCACTTCAAAGAATGTTTCTTTCTTAAAATTCATGCAATCTTTTGTCACAAATTCAAAAGTACCAACTAAAGAAGCAAACTGCAGTGTACAAATACCAACCTAAACAGGTGTTAACAAAAACAAGATGGCGATTGTCTTTTGTTGGCGTTGGGTGTGATATTTATTTGCAAAAGAATATTTTGATGCTAAGTAATTAAAATTTACAAGGATGACCTCAAAAAAACACTCTCTGCTATGCAAATTTATTTATCATTACCGATAAATGCTATAAAGCAGATTTGGCACACCCAGCAATGGGTAATAAGCCGTGAGTGATATATTTATATGGGCAACAGTGCCTTCACTTGGTTAACGCGCCCAGATTCGAATTAAGCACAGCTCAAAGCACAGCTTTACCAAACTTTAACCAAATAAAAATACAAAAGTACCTTTTACTTGAGACCTTGTTCCATAGGAATGTTGTACCGTAGATGATGATATATTTATACTTATTTAATAGAAATTACTAAAAAATATTATATCATGTTTTTTATAACTCTAATCAGTTTTTTATATTGTCATTGCTAAATTGTGAATTTTTTATTGTCCCTCTGGTACAATAACGAATTTTGTGTTTATTTTTCGAGGCAATACTTTTAGCACCTAATGTATTTACGCAGACAAAATAAATATTATTGGATGTAAGTCATACAATAAGCGATAGGATAACAACAAAACCACGACAGGCATCTCAAATTTAATATTCCATCCGTGGAATCGAACAAAAAACTTGGGAGGGAAAATCAATAGCAAGTACAATATGCACTCCTCACTCAGTCTCAGTCCCAGTCCATTTTAAGAATGTTTGGGTACTTTAGGCCCCCGCCATATTGCCGCACGTTCAATGGCGATTTATTAGCTCTTCTTGTTCCATTCGCCAAAAAGTTTGCCGAGTTGAGGCCCATTGAGGAAATGCTCGCGATAAAGGTTCAATTTATCGCGTTAAATTGCAGCCACTCCACTTTAAATACAATTTTCACTCGCGGAATTAGTGCGGGATTCTCAGGGGATGCACGCTATCTGCTACGATTAGCTTATACCCAACTATCTGATTTCGTCTGCTAGTCTTTTTGGCAGACGACGTAATTAACTGCTAAATGAACTTCTACCCTGTTCAATCGCACAGGAATATTGTTACACCCCCATTTTAATAACGAGATACACTTCACAGGGCCGTATTCCCAAATTTCAGCGCCCTGGGCCGAAAAAATTCACACTGTATTTACTAATCCATTGGCGTGCAGTCCATATGTGCAAGGGGTGCAGTACACACCCTGGAAATAATTGCATTAATAATATTTATAATTTTTTAATTTAATTTTGACATAAAAATGTGATTTATTATTGCGAAGAAATTTTAACGCTGTGAATAGGCTAAACGCGAGCTGATAGGCCAAGTGCACTCATCCCTTGTGCACGGTTAGCGCAGCTCATTCGTATGGGCAAGGTACTATCACAGTCACATTACGCAGAGAGAGATACAATACTGCACAAACTTAAGAAATCTAATCACTAAGTCTCTGTCCTTCGGGTGCACTGGAAATTATGCACGTTCGTAGAGTTAAATGATTCTGGCTTACGTATTTTAATTTATATTTACATTTTATTATCAGTTTTAAGTAAATAAAAATAAATCTTAAAATATAAAAACTAACCACTGTAACTTTTCATTACAATAATAAAAACTAAACATTTGCTTGGAAAAATAAAGTTATTAGCAATTTAATGTTCCAGAGAAGGACGCGTGACATCAGTTTGATAGGATCGTGGAAAAAGGCTGGTAGTCTGTTTCTTACGCTCCCAGTCTAACTCTTTTATTTTACGATTCTACCATGTGATGTGACAGCCTGACAGCATCCCTTCCTTAAATCTTTAATAATTATTTTATAATAACCTACCAATTACGAATCGATTTAAAAAAAATACGGGTATTTTATTTTTGTCTAGTATCATATATGTAGAAATCGAGGTAGAAATCAAAATTTGGTCACATAACCCATTATAACTAGATATGTTTATATGCCTTACTGCAATTATTTTTAACTTGTTATTTTGAATCAAATATTTTTGACTGAAATATAAGTACCCATTAAACAATATATTTATAGTAAATCTATGACAAATTATATTTTATAATTCGCAAGTAAATCTGTTTTAATTAGGTACTTATACAAACATCATCCGTATATACTATTTGCATCTGTAATTACAGAAAATATTTTATAACGAATTAATTACATTTATATCATAAACATGTAAACTAATTCGGAAATTCTCATTAACTAAAACAACAATAACTAGAAACCATTCGTCAAAATATAAACATATTTGTTAGTACCACTTCGAAAATTATTATAAATAATAAAATGTTTAATTAATTTATAATCTACAAAAAAAAAAATTGTGTAACAGATGTATATTATTATTATGTAATATCATTAATAAAACAATAAAACCTTTAAACAAAAATATTGCTCAGTATAGGACTATTTAAATTTTGCTACAAATATGTCTGAATTTTGGCATATTTTTTTTTACTACAGAAAAGTAGTGTCCATGTATATAGATTTGATATTAAACGGAAACGGTCTATGTTTAAATTATTGTAATACTGTCATTTACAATTTGAATTCTGTGCATGCGTAAATAAAAAAAACTGATCTAGTTCCCAGTGCGCGCACGTAGTCAAATGTAAACAATTTTAATTCCAAATGTTTCAAATGCATCACTTGATGTCAGCTGTCAATATCCTGTAAAATTAATGTCAATAATGTCTATTTGTATTTGGCAATTAGTTTACACTGTAAACTTATCCAACTTATTTCTTTTTTCTATCAGCAATGAATTCAGAATTCGTTATCATTGTATTGTTACTACCAGATAACAAAAAGGAAATTATGTGTTTTGTTTGGCAAATGTACTTTCATGTTTCTGTTTATTTTGTTTAGAATTCAGTTAAAATATTCGATATGCAGTTAACATTTGTTGATTGAAAACAGTACAGCTAGCTTTTGTTAGAGCACAAAATAAAAATAATAAATAACATTACCATGATTTTTTTATTAACAAGCGTTATCTGTTATCTGTCGTTCTTTGTAAAGGAGTAGGTACGAATAAATTATAAGATATATTTTCGTAACTTTGGTAATAATTTTCAACAATCTACTGTCATGTTACTAAGTAAAAAACTTTTTAAAGAAGTGTCAAAAGATCCAGATACGATTGTCCATTTGTTAAACGGAAATAGCTTTCTTTTCACGTCAGTTTTCCATCAAAATTTCATAAAAATCACGTCGTCTGCGCTTTACTAAATCCTCTACCGCAAACTACAAACTCTGCCCCGTATCGGCTGTCACACGCTATAGGACACTTACAACGTCTGAGGTAGATAAACCTCGAACTGGAAAACAGGAAATACGAAGGCATTTGTATAGATGTTTTTCAACAGTTTTCATACAATCATGTGTCTCTCTTATTTCATTGGTTAAATGTCAGATTGAACTTGTTGAATATGTCAACTAGAAAGTATCACCTACATACTCTGCATTTTTCTTGTAAGCACATTTTGATATTGGTTTATTCTTAAATTAGTAATTTTGGAGTACGGTAAATACTTATAGAAAAGAGAAATACAAGTTAATAGTAAATTAAAATGGAGAACACAAAGTGAGGAAGTTTCTGTACGAGCTGAAGTCGAGTGCTGGAATCATACAAGGTGGGAAATAGATTATTCTGCACGAGTGATACACTATACTTTTTATGCTTTTTTACTGCTAAATGTTGCAAAACAAAAATAGAAGAACGAAAGCAATTTCACAAAAAAAATGGCACATAGGTATAACTTCACAAAGAGTACCTTCACGCATGAGTATTGTTGACAATTACTGTGCGAATTTGTCAAACTAGAGAGGAAAGCGTATCTTTTTATCACTCGAGCTCGATTTTGGCATTCGAGTAAGAATTTTTCCTTCGTGTTGGACACAATTTTTTTTTTTCCGAAAAAGCGAAGCCACGTAATAAGCTATAAAACTCGGTTATGTAAACTTTGACGTTTAGCAGTGCAAACACAATTGCAATTGTTACAGAATTGCCATATGCCAATTTAAGTTCATGTTCAAATTGTGAAATAATGTGAGAAAAGGAAAATAACAAAAACTCCCGTTTCGTTCGCAATCAGATATTGTTGTTGCCGCTTTTGAGAATATACGCCAAATATCCATGATTTTCCAAAAAATCCTTGAGAGTATACGACGTACCTATATGGAGTACACCCTATAAAAACATCACTGCATGTACTCTGTACCTAGTCGTGTTGTCACGAAAAAACACTTCCTGAAAACCATTGGGAAATCGTATTTCCCTCATTTGTCACCGTTTTTTTTATTCTGAAAAATGTTTTTAAAAATTGCTATATAGGTTCATAGCAAAAATTTCTTGTTGCAAACCTGTCTAACAAAAGAATATCAAATGAAACTATATTAAATGCGCAAATAGAAATCAATCTCATTGTCGTCTTCTTCCAGAAATGATGGTTAATAATATTTTATTTCGAATGCACAACAAACTACTTACTTGCAACTTTTACGTCTGTTTTTATGAAGGGTGTTTATTGCAAAGTTTTCTCTTCCGTGCGTCAGGACGCTGTAGTTCGTGACAGCTCCTACAATCTGCTCACAATGTTCCAGTCTGTTATAAAATTCTAATACTGAGCACATCGCTCCGAATGTTAAACAAAATTCCCGACAGGGCTCAGCTGTGCGCTGAGTGGAAGAAAAATTGTGTTTTCCGTTTCTTTAGAGCGATCCCACCCGTTCGCACCTTCATTCACTCTAAACTGGAGCAGCGAATGCAAGAAAAGATACGTGACGCTATCCGGCATCTCACATGCCTTCTCTCCGGAAAATAATTCTACATTGTTTTTCACAGTTCTAAATCTTTATCGTATTTACACCACAAATAAATTTCTTGAGAAATTCAATACAATATGTTAGGGAATAAAAACGAATACAGTTAATACTATATCCAGAAATGGGTAATAAATAATACAAAAAATGGAATACTTAGGTCAAAAAATATTCTCTTTGAAACATCGGTCACATCAGCGGGACAAAAAATCGTTTACGGTTAATAGTAGAAAAATATAATATTTGGAAGTTATTTGTAAAAATAAAACCGGTAAATTTGATATTTTTTCCTACATTTATTTATTTAGCTTATGACATTTGTTTGAGCTCCTTATGAAGGGTGGATTATTTATAAAACCTTTTCAATAATCACACGTGTTATACCTGTAGGTATATATAATTTCGACGCCCCCAAAAATAAAATAAACTTTCCAATTAAACTGACAGGTTTAATTTATGTTTTGTCACTTCCAGACATCGCAAACATCCAAACTTAGTTTTGTATTTTAAAAAGCACAAAGGCGTTTTTCTTTTATATCACACCGCGGTAATGAGGTATTTCAATTAAAATGAAAAAATGTTAGAATTAGAATATATGGATAAGATATTTTTATATTGAAAAATCAGATCTTGGCGTATCGTTTGATTTTATAATAAATTATACAGAAGATATATTTTCTTTTTTGAAAAGTAAGTTTTTAAAATTAAATACTAATAACAATACGGGAAATAATTCCCAAAACCGCTAATGTTGTATTTTTTGCGTAAAACCAAAAAATATTTAAAATTTTATCATTTTTAGCTCGCAACTTTCAAATTTAACAAAATTTTGTTTTTAATTTTTCTTTTTGTTTCGGAGATATTAGCTCTCAAAGTTGTTTCAAACATGAGTATTTTTGGGATATTTCGCTTTTGTCTATACAATTTTTGGTTCAATACTGTTGTTTGGTTTGTTTCAACTTTACACAACTTTGATATGGGGTTATAGGTTTTGAAAATAAATAAAAGTTAGATAATAAAGCCACAGAATAAAATCGAAAAGAAGTAATAAAATTACAGGTTTTAAAATCAGCGCATCGATATTTACTTAACTCTAGAAAATGAAAACTTTTGGAGAAAAAAAGTACCTCGGAGAAAATTTTAAATTAATAAGTTTTTTCGATTTTCTCATTTTTCACCTAGTACAATACGGAGCAATAAATAGATCATAAAGAGAAATATTGATAAATCACTCACTTTTGAATGCAAGACTATAAATAGATAAGGAGATACACTAGAGTAAATTCTGAGGTACATAATTAAAGCAATTTACGGAAAAATTAGACAATACCATTTCTGCAATCACTAAAATCTAGCGGAAATACTAGACCAAAAATGTGGAATACATAAATCGGAAATCGGGAACCGAGTAAATTGTTAATAAATTAGTGCATCAGGATATATTACCTATAATTAGAGAAATTGCAGTTAATAATAATATTTATTAATGGCATCATTTGGAATTAACGATTAGCTGAATACAGTTAAACCATTTGTATTATTTTTATGATTATTGATATCGCCTGGATAAATTAATTATGATCCAATATTGAATACATCACATATCGGTTTACATGAAGTACTTTAGCTTAATGTGATTTAATTAAACATAGGTGAATATTTGTGGACGCGTTATAGTGGGTGTAGTTTCATTCTCTGTGCAGTGGTCCGTATTCAATTAACCAGAGGTCCCCAAAATGCGTGCTGCGTAGCTCCAAAGCAGAAAGTTTAAATTTATGTGCATATTTTATGTTGTTTATGAATTTTAAGAGCTTATTTCCACTGAAAGCACCTACAGTAAAATATGACCAGATTTGTAAATTATGCTCAATTAGATCATTTCAGAAATACGAAGTTAACCCTTCACAACTTTGCGAATTGTAAGAGACAGATACAACAAGGTTCTGGAAATAAACAAATATAGAATCGCTAATATATTTTCTGGATGAGAAATTTTGAGTCATATAACATTATAAGAGGATTATTATTAATTAATCGGAGTAAAGTGTTGTCAATCATCATTTGTAAAGGGGATCTTCTTACTAAAAATAAACGAATGGAATTGAATATTTAACCAATGATGCATTAAACATGTTTTTAGTTAATAATACGGTAGTGAAGTATTGTAACGTACAAGAGCCATGTTTATTTATTTCAAAATTATAGATTTATTATTTAAAAAAAAACGTGTATTTTATATTTTACATGCTATCATATCTATAAAATTTAGAAATTTTATCACCTATCCCATCCAAACTAAACATATCTGTGAAACCGTGACGTCAGCATTGAAAGATTTAAAATTTAAGACAATCATTTTTCTTATTTGAAGGATTCTAAGGTGTTAATATAAACACCAACAAATTTTATTTCACCTACTATGTCAAGAAAAAATAAATCTGAAAGCAAATTGTCGAGACTGAAACGTAAAGTGTGCTTTTTTTAAACTCAATATGCAACTTTTAACTTTTAACACGATTCCTATATCCTTGTTATCTACGTTGAATTAAACAAAAATAAATCCAGTATTTCCGGCAGTTTAATAATAACAATTTATTGGTTTAGGAAGGACGAAGTCAATATCTGTAGTTAATTTCGAAATGTACCTTAAAATGCGTTTGAAATTCGTCTTTCATAAAATTCCGGTATAAATTCGAAATGTCAGCGCCTGATTGCAAAATTTAAATTTAAAATGACAGTTGATAGAATAATATTGAACTAGAATTCAGATATGAAATTTAACGGTATGAGCTCAAATACGAAGCGAAACGTCATTCCTGACATCAAAAGACGCAATTTATCAGCCTACGAATCGAAGAAATTCCTCTTTAAATATTTCTAGAATTGTGATAATTCCCTCTTCTGCCTTTTGCTTTCGGAGTACATCTTATCTCAATGGTATCGTAATGAAACAGTAATCGCAAGCAGATAATGAGTTGACGAAACTCTCAGTTTTAATTGAAATATTCGACCCGGAAAAGGTCACAAATACGCACAAATCCAACACAAAAAACAAGCTATTTATACAGGACTATTATTAATTAATTTATTAATTTAAATTAATCTGCACTTCAATTTAACATTCCACAAAATAATTTCCAAAAAAATGAGACAAATTGACATTCAAAATTTAATATGGTATAATTTTATCAGCACCATTATAATTATGAAGTACTGATGCATACAATATTTAATGTTGACTATCATTTCTTAGGATCGGTATTTCGAACAACAGATAAAACTCGGAATACGGGATATATTTATTATTTGTAGAATAAACATAGTTGTGTATATACAAATGTTTTTATTCTGAAATTAGTTATCCTGTAGTAAGAAGTGCTGTTTCTAATCAGTGTCATTTTGTTGTACATTAGTATATTTCATATATTATTATTTTTTCGCAGTAGTCATATCAATATCCCCAAAGTCTCGGACTGTTATACATGTTATTTGATACAAAGTATCAAAGAGCAACCAGTACTTAAATGAGGTACAGAAGGTACTGCATAATTTGAATAAAAAATAACAATAATATAGGTATTTTATTACTTTATCAAACCGAATTTTTGATAGCCGAAAGCGAGTGAAAAATTCTTCGTCATTCCAAAAATTAAAATTATCTGGTCTTACTCTTATGGTACATACGCGTTAAATATAATTAACACTCTCTTCATCATCATCGTCAAATATATATTGAAAGTCGTTATCCATAATTGTTATTAAAATAGTAAAGTGTAGGTCGTACCCTCGGTCGTACCTTCGAATAATTATTTAATCGCAAGTAAACTGAATAAATGAATTTATTAAATAAACCCTATATAAGTACGCGTAAAAATATCAAATTTGTATTTTAATCTTACGGTAGCATTAATCATATTGTTAACAAAATTTAACTATAGATGGAAATATGGCCCTTAATCTAATAAACAAGACATTTAAAAAATTGCGATGTTATTTATGAATGCGATTGCTTCTTTTCTATTTTTATGTTAAACTAATATCAATATTAGTTGTCTTTTCAAAGGTATATTATAACTCGTATTATGTCATCAATAATAAGCGAGAAATAAAAATAAATTAGTAAAATAGTTATAAAATAATGAAAGCATATTTTACATCTAGTTTCTTACGCAATATCAAAAAGTATTGTACTAGCAATTCTTGTTAATGTAAACACTCATTTATATCAATGAAAATGCAGTTAAAGTCTATTTAAAGTGTAGCAGCAATTAAAGGCAAATAAAATAAGCTCTTTTCTCTTAAATGGTACATTCGTATATTACATATGTTGTCTTTTTATTTGCATTTTAATTGATATTCTTTGCAAAGGTCGTACAATTTCCGAAGTTAATTTGCAGAATTTATTTCATTGCTCTATTTTTCATTTTCAATATGCAAATATTGCTAGCTATTAAATGTTTCATATGTTATAATTATATAAAATTTATTAACCTATATATAATCCTCATGCACAAGTGAATATGAGTTAATAAATGTAATAAATTTAAGTACAATGATATTTATGTATTTATTCAAAATAATATTGTTGAAATATTACTGCAGGTTATTTGTTTATTTTATTATACATGTTCATATTCTATATGCTACAATTAATTATATAGACAAAGCCATTCCAACGAGTAAACAAATTTTAAACAATTGGTTTCATTGCAATATTTACTTTAAAAAACATTCAATATTATTGGTTATTAAATAACGCTACATTAATAATATAACATTTTATCCATAAGTATATATGATAAAAATACTGTCAATTTATTTAAAATTTAATCAATTTTTATTTTCGTACAAGTTCAGTCAAGAATCATCCGTCACTTAAAAGGAAATAATTCTTTGCGTTTTTACCTCCCGCCTATCAATATATAGAGGTCAGATTTCTCGAGTGTGAGTTTTCAACAAATGAACACGAATTAGGGTCTCTAGAATACGATTTTGCTATTTTTACCGTGATGTCTGTATATCCGTGTGTATGTTTATGTGTCTAAATACCAATTTTCGCAAAATACCTTATTATTAAATATAAACATATTTTAATTTTTTAGCTACATGCATAATTACGTTTATATATAACTAAACAGAAAAAATATACAATTTATAATAATTTTAAATATCGTTTAGGCTGATATAAAACATATAAGTTATTCATAAGTTCACCAAATTTAACATAAGATGTCAGATTTGATGTAAATAAGTTTAAAACATAAAGTAGGTAAATATAAAGTAGATTTATTGTAAAATTACAAAAGATGGAAGAAATATATAAGGAATATATTTACATGCATGAATCAAAGTATGTTCGGTTCCGGTTTTAGTATAACGTCAAAAATATCTGTTTTTTTTTTATCTTGCAAGTTTTATGAAGGACATTTTAGGTATGAAATGAATTAAAAATATACTTGACTGCAATAACAAGCTAATTTTAAAACTATAAATTAAATGTACTAAAAAACTTATATAGAATTTATTACTACAGTGGCGGAAGGTAATGTATTGGACACATCAGATTTTTCATTATTTGAATAGTCTTGCTAATGTGATGCAAGTTTGCTCCAACTAACTTCGTAATTTAGATCCTCCTTAGGAAACCTTATTACAACTAGTCCATTAAAGTAAAAGTAAAGAAAAGAAGAAACTTACGTCAATCTGTCATCGACGCAGCACAGCAAACAGCAACAGAAACAAGAAAGCAAAGTTACAAGTGTTGTTTTGGCAACTGACAATGAAACGCGCGAAGTTGTACCGTTTATTCGACGCGTCCTCTCGCGACTGGAGCAGAACACAGACTGACGCTCTGGAGAGCGACGCGTGCTATAAGGGGAACGTAACGACGCGCGTCGAAGAAGTTTGGATTGTTCTCAAGTAAAAGTAATAAAATGGAGAGGCTAATTTTTTACCACACAACAGAATATTTTATTTAATATTTCTCAGAATTGAGCAACAACATAATAACCACATGTAGCTCTCATATTTTAGACATGTTGTTCTTTAATTAAAAAATTTACAAGGGCTGAAGAAACTAAAAATAATGTGCTGCGTTTACAGAAAATTAATAAATAGAAAATTAGTTGCAATTTACGATATACGATTTCCGATATTATTCTAGTGGTTAGAACAACCCAGGTATTATGGGTTTGAATTCCTACAATTCCAATGGAAAGTAAAAGGAATGTTGTAAATTTGTGCATTTTGATCCTAATCGCAGAGTTTATGATTGAATATATTTTGGAGAAGATAAGCTGAGAAATATTTGGTGTTCACTTATTAACAGCGATGGTTTATTTGGTTCTTCTTCCATTCGAATTGCGAAGGGTGTCAAATCTAGGGTTCGTATACCAAATCCACCCTAAAAAACTAAATTAATTCAAAATAAATATAATATAATTAATATATTTTGACGTTTCTAATAAAATCCGGGTTTTTCTCAACCCTGATAAAAATAAATGGAACTCTTCTTGATTTCATCTGTCTCAGTGGAATGATGACGTACTGTTTAAAATAAAAGGAATAATGACTAAAGATATTTACCAAAATGTATCGGAAAATCATTTACTACCATCTGATGAGAAATTGGTATATATTTTAAAGTTAATGATCCCAAAATTCATAGAGGTTGATAGTTAAGTGTTATATATTACGCTATTTTCTAATATTTATCAACCTTCTTCAAACCTTCTGTCTTTGGTTTACATGTATGTGTGTCTTTATTTCACCATAAAACCCTGACGGTCGTTAATCATTAAGAGGAAAGGAGAAATACTTCAATTGAAGATAATAACGTTTTTAAGAGAATATGAACTTCTAACAATATTTGCAAACTATTCATGGAAATGTTGATTTCGAGAATTCCATTAATTTTTTAATTATCGTATCTGTTAAACAACAACTTTTTTATTAGTATTTACATTTATAATTCAAAGAACGACGGTATCTGATAACCGAAAAGAAAGACCTCAAGATGATAGCTAGATTTGGATGTGGAAAGGAAGAGGAATCTTTAAGGCATCTAAGGACATTTTGCAAGGAAGTTCGTAGCGAAAAAAAAGAAGAGGTTCTGTTAGATGATTTGGAATCAAGACAAAACTGAATGAAAGATATTATTAACAAGAGGAAGGTTAATGTTTGATAGATTCTAAGCCGACTGGCAAGAATAAGTAAATAGGCAGTGGGGGTGAAATGGACCACATTTTGTAAAAAAAAATAAATATTTATAACAACATACCATCTAGGCTTTCTTATAAGAATAAGAAAAAAAATTAAACTATATTCTGAAAACTACAAAAAAATATATTTTATTTGGGTTCACAAAAGTTCAGTTTTCCTCCACTATAAAGGTGAGACGTACCAAGACTGAGGAGATGAACTGGTTAACAGATTGTTCTCATTTGTCATATGTGGTATACTCGTGCAAACAGCGACTACAAATTGCACAATTTATCCAATCATCCTTTAATGTCATTTTTCTTTAAATAATTTTTCCTGAATCCCGTATATTCGTTTTCATAATCTTGAGCTTCTTCAATCACCCTCTGATTAACCATTTAACAGCAATTCTTCAGAACTCATGGAATAGCAACTACTCGCAGATCCTCTACCTTTCTATCTGCCAATGATTTTTTCCTGTTTACTGTTTTATTGATTTTTTTAACAATAAAATCCTCTGGTTCATCTCTTCTCAGCATGCACCACCAAATTACTTACGACAGTGTACAGACAAAGCCACATTTTTAGGTTACGGTAAGTCTTATGCACATGTTTATAAAGTATGTGTATAAATAATTAGTTTAAAACAGTCAAAGTAGTAATTAACTAAATGTGTATATAAGGTACAACATATTTTGGCAATTTTTCTTTAAGTAAATCATGAGTATAACAATAAAATTAACATTCCCTATGAGAGATATCACTCTAATGTACATTTAGAAACAAAAGTCTATTTTTCCTACCATTCCTTCTCTCCCCTACTTACCTTATTATTATCATATTTATAACATAACGGTGTGATGTTAATACGCAAACAAATCTAGTGTTTACTCTGGAGTTCGGAGACAAACACAACCTCCCGATTTAATCTAGTAATCAATAATTAATTACAAGTCGAAATCTGCGTCATAATCTAGACTCCCCTCAAAAAATTAATTAAAAACAGAGCGGGAACTGTGCAATCTCACCTCTCATTGTCTGCTGAATGCATCTCGTCGCATTAAACTGTAATGGCCTTCCCAAAGCCGGCACCGAACTAGAATACTCTAACATAAAGTGAATAGCGACAACGGTGTTAGTTTCCAACCTGATGGATCAAATCGTTACGCTTAATCACTTCCTACCAACCGCTAAGCACAGGACAGAAAACAAAATTGAAAGCGGAAAGAAATACTTAAGAAGAAAAATTTAAGAATGAGTGTTTTGTCATTCGTTATCCTGAAAATACTTCCTACTAACGGCTAAGGATCATCATCATCAGTGGCACAACATTCCTATGTGGAACAAGGCCTCAAGTACCTGAAGTACTTGTTTCGTGACATGTTTTACTTGCATTTTAGTGATGCAGGTTGTCAGCCTACAGTCTCTGCAAGGCCAGCACACACCGAGCCGTTGAGCGGTAACCCATCCAATTGGACAGGGCGGGCTATGTTGCTTATCTACACGATCAGACAAGACACGCCACGACCACACAACCGTACTGGCTGACTAAGGCTAAGGATAGGACCGAAAATAAAATTGAAAGTGAGAAAAAAATATTTAAGACGAACAATTTAAGAAACAGTGTTTGATCATTCGTTTTCCTGAAAGTACTGAATCGTCAATAAGTAGTATATTGTGTATAAAGTAAGAAAAGTATATATTCCCGGAGGTTGGTAGAAATTGCGGAACGAACCGTAGGTGAGACCAGCAACACCAGGAATCCGAGAAGTTACTTTTCGTACGTTGTACATATACTATTTTTCTATTTCGATCAAGTTATATTCAATAATAATGAAAAAATATCATTGTATTTTTATTTACGGAAAACAATGAACTGCGTACTGTACGGGAATGCTTTGACACCAGCCGGAATAGTAAATGAGTTCTTACGATATGAATAATATGTTTTCGGACGAGGCGACGAAGGAACCCAATCAGGAATTTCGAAATGACTACCGTATAAATCATTAACAGCCGAATATCGTACACATTTTTTAATTTAAATCAAGGGTTTAATTTTGTTACTTTCAAAATTTTAAGAAAGCAATGAAAAATTTAAGAAGAAAAACACTACTATCTATCACTAATGACATGTCAATCACTAACTTTCAATGAAATTTTATTAAAATAAGGTCAGATTTAAAGAATTTAAATTTAGTTCTACAAAATATGAGAGTGTACAAATATTCAAATCATTTAAAGGGCGTAAAGATTAGTACTACCGCAATGTCTCGATTATCGGATTAAAATCACAACTATGTAAAAATGGAAATGCAATGAAATAAAATGACAGTTTGCCCATGCTGCAAATCATACGACTATGAAATGGACATTCTAATCAAGTTGCACACTATACGTATTCTATGAACGCGATATTATTTCCTAATTCATTTATATTTTAATAATAAAGAAGGCTTCATTTCACTACTTCCTAGCAACTAGCTACAAAATAAAAAAAAAACAATATGATATTATATTATAACGTTGTCTATGGTTGCCGCGGGAAATTAAAATATGTTTACAATATACTATGTATTCGTAGCAATAACAAACATACAACAAGCAAATATCTTAATGGTCGTAGAAAAAAAATATTCCCAGACTGTTATTTTAAGCGTCAGTTTTCGTCCGAACGAAAAACTCCTTTCGGTACGTTACAGCTCCAATATGTCATTGTAATAGTGAGTATTAATTTCTGTACTAATGAAACCCTACAAGTAGAGTTTCCGTGTTATAGATGGAATCGAATGTACCTCATAGATGGTTATCTAGGTAATGAATGTTGTCATTTTTGAGATGGGTTGGGGCTTTATGAATGTGGCGATACGGCTCTGGCGCGCGTCTGATTTAGTAAAGTTAGGCCTAGAATAACCCAGATCCATACAGAACAGGGAATTAACAATGTTCAATCAGTAACCCATAGCAGACACTGGACGAAATAGAATATCGTGATGAATTTAATTGTAACATAGGAGAGATACTATAAAGCTGAAATTAACGGTGAATTAGACGAAATGTAGTTAGTAAGGGGACGAGTTATACATGACCCAATTTTGAATTACTGAAATATTTTTGATACCAAACGAATAATAATAATAAGGGTAGTGCCGGCACTTTTAGTTTAACTTTGTCAGATTTCTATTTTCGCATTGGCGTGCAGTCTATGGAAACTTTGAAAGCACCACTTCCCTCATATATACTATGTAGATAAATACATATTTTCATATTTTAGCGAACTTTGAATTACTTAAAATTTATATTTTATTACAAATCATATTTACTAAAAACTTACTCCCAATGGAAGCGCTGTGCAAGGTATATTCTCGAAGAAAATAATGAATCGTGTAAAATAGGCAGATTGTACACATTCATTCTAATATGCGTTTTGGGGAGCACCAACCCACATGCAGTTGAGCTCTTGGATGCTACACTACAAAATATCACATAGCACTTACACTCACAATTATTCTATTCATTAGCCACTCATAACTCATAGGGAATTATTTGGATTGTTTTTTGATTTAGCAAAGAATATTTTATATTTTTATGTTTAACAGGAAATAATTATTGTATACTATTAAATATATATTTGTAAATTATAAAGTATTTTGTATCAGGTACTGATATCCACCACAAATTTAGTTTGAACAAGTTTTCATAGTTTAATTTTTAATTTTAGCACTTATATGATAACTACCGTTGCAAAATGTAACTGTAAAATTAAAAATTTATTTAAAAGAAGTTTTTGTTCCAGACCATATAATGAAAATTAAAATATAAAAAGTGAAAGAAGCGAAATTAAAATAGTGATAACACAACAAAAAAAAAAACCAGTTCGCATTTTCATAATAAAATTTATGTTTCATGTCAAAAATATATATTTTAGTATTAAAATAAATAAACTGTTTATTTTTGTAATTGCCAGTAATTGTATATAATTTTTATGAAACAGCTTCACTATAATCAAATGTTACCGCACGCCACTGTATTTTGATCGGGGGTGCCCACATGTTAAAGCATATATACAGTCGATTTCGTTTAATTTTGACCTGATTATACTAAAGCAATAATTTAAGTACTTTATAATAAGCGAGTACTCTCGATGAGTTTTTCTTAAGAAGGTTGATTTTTATCTAATTACATTAGAGAAATTTTAATATTTAATTTTAACAACTAGACTATTTCAGTATGAATATCTAGGGCTCAAATATCAGCTTCGTATATTTAAGCAAATAAAAAAAGTACCGTCGTTGTATGAACCAACATTAAAATGCAAATAAAACTGTAACGATACGAGTAAAATTCACATCTCAATTTCACCTACGTCAAAAACCTTTTTGGATTTTAGCACCAGAGATTATTATTATAAAGATTTAATTTCTTGACTGGATGGAGAATTAGAAGAAAATTACTAGGTTTCAATCTCCCGAGTAGGACCGAAACGTCGATGAAGTAAATTAAATCGTTTTATGATTGAAACATAGTAATTAGTAATTCCTTCTTCTAATTATTATTACAATAAATCTGTATAATATAAATTCTCAACCCGTTTCTGGGAGTAAAAGCTTCTCTTGTGAAATTAATATCTTCTATGATGCAAATTTAATCCTAACTTTAAACATCTTCTGAGAAATTAATACATAACAATGCAATTAAGATACTGAAAGATTTTCCAGTCTGTGAATTTATTTGTTTTCCGAAAGGTTGCTTCGTTTTATAACAGGATAATTTTAATTAATTCCCGAAACTTAATACAAAATGAAAGTAGTCAAAACAGCAAAAGTTTCTGATTAGAAATAGATTAATACGTAATCCACTTAGTGCATAGAACCAAAGGTAAACAGAAATTCGAGAATAGGTAGCACATAATCAATACAGATGAGTTACATTTTGTCTATACAGAACACGAGATAGGAGTTTCGCTTGTTTCCGTGTCAATTTATTTTCAATTAAACGGTATTTCAAATATCTCAGAATCAAAGCTTTTGATCACATTGCATTGCAATTAAATGTCTACTTATTAGCGTTGTTTATTTATAGAACAATTTATAAATAACTAGTATTAACCCTTGCAAATCTAATTTCAAGTATCCCACTAATTTAAATTGTATACTCAAAGAAAATAAAGGTAATAAATTTATGCTGTTGCGAAAAGATTAGTTATTTATGTAGGCTTAAGATAATGTTTTTGCCCAACCAAGGGATATAAGTTTACATGGTCGAGGATCTGTTAGTAATTCTCTGTGGTCTGTGGTGCAAACAATACTTTATGTCTTACTATACTTTCTTAATTTGTCGACAACGAAAAATTCGTCACTATTTCCCAACGTTCTCATATTTGACTTCTTACCAGTGTTTAGGTATATCAATTTGCTTATTGTAGATTATATATACTCCTTGTTAAGTTGATGTTTTTGATTTTAAAATTCCTAACATTAGGTCAACAATATATAGATATGCTATAGGTAGATAAATGCTTACCCTTATCAAACAGAAAGCAGTTGATCTATATATTCGTAAAGATACATTTTACATGTAGAATGCATTGCACGAATAATCATTATAGGAATCTACAACTGGATGTTTCAATTTGGCAATTTTTGAGATTGTATTAAATTGCGTTTCTAGTTACGATCTTATATTAGCGATTGAAAACTTAAAAAATATATATCTTTGTGGTACACTTTTTACGCGACCTACACTACCTAGGAGTAGTGTTGAATCCAGTGGGGTGACCGGTGAAATTGAATTTGTTTGATTTGGAGCAGAATTACCAAGAACAAAAACTATTTGCCGAAATATTGTGGAAACACAAATGCCAAACTTAAAATGAATCTGACATTCCCGTGCAAATGAAATTCTGAAACAATTTGGTACTGTTATTTATTTATTCGTAAATAAATTATTAACAATATTAAGTAAGGAAATTAAAACTATTTTAAGGAGTTCAATCCGAAGAAAGTGTTGATTCGATTGCATCGTCAAAAAAATTAGATTATAAGTTTCGTTAACCTATTTTTTTCTAAGAATAATTTTAATTTTTAATATTTTTTTTAATTCAATGATTCTGTTCTAATTAATAAATTTTGTGGTTAACATTATTATTTATTTTATTGTTTGCCATTAGCTAATTCGCCCCTCCCTAGGAAAGTTTCTGGATCCGCCACTGGTTTAAGGTAACCCGCACTTAAACCAGAAGTAAAAAAATCGGCTCTTCATTTGTTACATGTACGTGTATATTACATTCTGTAGTATTAGGTCATTCAGATTTTTATTCCGTTATATGAAGCCTTTAATATCAACAATGTAAGTATTTAAGTGGAGATTGAAAAATCACTGGTGATTTAATTGTTTCCATATTATTTAATGGACAGGGCGTACAATTTTTAAAAGCTTGTGAAATTTGTGCAGCCAATATTGACGGATATATTAGTCGTGTCTGGAAAATTCATTAGAATAAATATTTACAGAGCATTATCCGAAAGAATGACACAACTCTGTTGGATGGCGCTTCGTTAAAAGTTGAGGGAATTTATAAACCGATTAAACGTGCGACGCTGATTAAAACCCGTCTGGATCGAGTTAAACGATCACTGAAAGTATAATCTCATAATCGTTATAATTAACGGACTCTTCCAAAGGATTGCGAGCTGTCAAACTGGCCGGACGCGGAATCGGGTCGCACCTATTAGTTTGGATACAAATCACCTAAATAAAATAAATCATCACGTAAGCCACTGACTCGCCGGCGATTTATAAAATCAATTTCATCTCGTACTATCCATACATTGTTCAAACAATAGGATGACAAAGACAAACTCAATTTACATTGCAAATATGTAAAACAAATATATCATCAGGCTTTTCAAAATCTTTTTATAACCTACACAGTTTTATGCAGTATTCAAATCAATTGATCATATAGTTATAAATAGAAGTTATATTCTGATGTACTACTAGTACTTGATGGATTACGGGATATAATACTCGCACAGACATTATGAGTTACTATGGCAATATTGAAAACAAATTATAGAGCACAGGGAAGAAAAGAAACAATCGCATTCATAGATTTCTATTATAGTTATTTATGTTACAAGTGTGTTACGTTATAAATAAGCCGCGTGAGAAATTAACACACATGAGCCTTACAACATTTTATCCAATACAATATAAAATATATAAAAAAATTGACTGCTGATATTTTAAAATGACATTTAATAAAAAAATACAGTAGAAAAGATTTTATAAAGCAGTTTCTATGACACGAACTACCAAACAGTGACAGTGAGTTATAATTTCTAACTCACATGTTGTCGAAATGTTGTAATTAATAAATTATTACAGAACTTAAACCCAAATATTGTCTATTTATTAACCCACATGTGTTTTATGACTTACTTTTTTTATCTAAAAACGCCATAGTTATACGGTGTTGAATAAATGTTATTAAAAAATGATAGTAAGACGAAATATTCTCTTGGGTGTAAATATTTTTATAATATTTTAAAACTTTTAATAGATAAATATTAATGAATTACAACTAACATTTTCTGAATTAAAATTGAGTCATTTGAATTATATGTAATTGCTTCTGAAATCAAACTAAATAAAGAAGTATAGGGGATTATTGTTATTGTATTAAATTAGATGATATTCTAATTTACAAATGTTGAATAAAACGAAGGTAATAGAGTATAAAACCACAAGTGGAGTTATTGGAGATAACCTTTTGTACAACGGGGCCCTCCACCATAATAGCAAATTAAAAAATTGATCACTTATAGTCAATCCAGTTCTTAATTCTGTATGATAGGAACTATCAAAATAAAAAAAGTTATTCAAGTTTTTAGTGTTCTTAACATCTACATCACAATATTACACCTTTCTCTTTCACACATCTACCCAAATACAAATTCTTACTACTTCCAAGCCTACCGTCAGTGTCAAATATCATATTTGACAATTAATCTATAGCTGGTAGGACTACTAACGTTTTTTACATTCTAAGCGGTGATCAATCCATGTTTTATTTACTTTCATATTTACTTCAGTCAAAATTAAGGGTTGGTAACGTTCAGACGTAACAACCCACGCGGTGTAAGTTTAAACCTTAGTAATTGAGCAGTCATTAGACAGTGGGAAAAAATTGTGAATAGGCGTTAATTTTTTTGGTAACTTTTAAGGTCTCTGTAAGGTCACTGACGTTTATTTATGAACAAAACATAGTATGATCCTTGTAGATATCCTTGTAAGCAAAAACCGTCCGTTACTTTCCCTCGCTAAGTGGCTAATAGATTATAACTCCCCATTTGTAGGGCTTCTGTAAGTAGCAACCCGAGTCCCGTCCCAAGTCCGGCTGATCGGATATGCCGGCCGGCGATCCATCGCTGCCCGACATCCGATCACGCCCGCGCCCGCACCGCGCTGAAAAATTACCCTCATTCGCAAACACCGGTTTCCTTTCTCTCTAAGTAGCCTACCGCAAAACTAGGACACTGAGGTGCTCATATATTTGCCCTAATCAACTCATGAATTCTTTTCACACCCTCCTAAGTATAAAACCCTTTTTTGGGCAAAATGAATCGCACTATTTATTTATATTTTTACAGTTAAAAAATGGACAGTGATGAAACGTCACTAATTTTCAACCAAATAAGAATACATCTCTCTGTTGTACGTTCTTCAAATATTGGAATCAAAACCACAATTCGACTAAGTAAGGTTGCAAAATCACGTCAGAAAACAACAGAATTTAAAAAAAAATCAAAATTTGTTAAATTTTAATGGTAAAACTAAAAAAATAATAAATTGTAATATAAATTGAATGAATATTGTAAAATATTTGCAATAAATTCGATTTTACTTTTTTACTATTTTCAATTTTCAAGAATTCAAGATAGCGTAGCCCCCAGAAACAACGCTATTGTTTTTGTTTACCACAGCATAAAAATACATTGGCATAAACCTAAAGTCTGATTAATTTGAAATGTTGTGACTCAAAATTTTACCGTACAGAATACAAATTAATAATCCGAAAACATGTCGTTCAGTAAATCTAAAGTTTCCCGATTTGGAGAAAAAGGTTTGTGAAAGTCAAATACACAACATATTTATTACAAATGACATTTTGCAGATACGTTATTGCAAAAGACCAGCAATACAGATTTTAAAGTTGGTAGCAGAGATTCCACAAGGAGCAATCCCAGTGCTAGAACCAATGCTAGCGCTAGTTTCGATAATACTGTAAGTGACATCAATTTTTATTTTCACTTCTTACGACAAACAGATATTTTATAGCTAGGTATTAACAAATACTTTATAAATAAATTAAATGTCATTTTTAAATAAATTTTTATTATTATTCTCAAATAAGGCAACTATAAAAATATTTGATATTTTAAAAGGATAATTCACTTTAAACTTTTATTTCTTTTGACAATGTTATATCCAATATTGTAAAGAAAACTATGAATAATTTACTTTTTCACTTTGACATGTGACAGTTTCTGATAAAGTGAATATTACACCTATACAAATCAATACTTGAGATTGCAAAATAAAATTTTAAACATTGATATTTACCGTAAAATAGACATTGGTTCTATCTGTCTTCTTCCACGATTGAACCATGCCGACGTCACAAATTCCTTCTCCAAACATTTAACAGCTAAAAACGTTGAAGCTTTAAAATTTATTTAGCAAAATTCGATGAGTAGAAATTGCTCTATAATACCCATACAATAAATCTTGAAATGCCAAAAACGTTGCGAATACTCTCCCACATATGTGGCGTTCGGTAACACCCAAGTATCTAATTCTGTTTGTGACAACTTGACTTACTTTTTATTTATTACACAAAAACTGATGTTACACTTTTTGCTGTAAAAATGAATGTTCGAAGTTGATATGTATGATATACCGGGTGTTTATATTTTCAAGGTGCACATTGGAGATTAACATGGGAAATCAGTTTTTTGCAGGCTTTTGCCCTCCGTTTTCACTGACAAAAATAGTTTTGATATCAATAGTTAGATAAAATTCTGCATCAAATGACACCAAATACATGTACATTATGTCGTATTATAATCGTATAAATTATTTTTTTAATTTATTCAATTTCTTAATAATAGCAATAGCCATGGCATTTGCACAAAAAAATAAAACCTATCAAATTCTAAAGACAAAAAGTTAAACGTCAAATATTTGATTATATTTTTGATCAAATGCCATAGCTATCACTATTATTAAGAAATTGAATACATTTTAAAAATAATTATTTGATTAAAATACTGCATAATGTACAGGTGTTTCGTGTAATTTTTTTATCATTTGATACCACAATCATTATTGTTAGTTAACGGGATGAAACAGCTTGTAAAAACTGATTTCCCATGTTAATCTGCTACGTACACCGTGAAAAAAAATTATTACAACAAAATATTCTTTTATGGAGAATCTCTGTTTGTCTTTGGCGAATAATTGAGAATGCCTGAAAGCCGGCAAATGTACAATTGAGACGTTGCAGACGTTGTGAAGTTCTTTTCAACTTGAATCCGGCCAGCGTGGGAATCTGCACTTGCAGACAATGTTGCGAATTAAAAATAAACACATTTTAAATTGTCTGCGTCTTGTCTGCGGACTGCTTCCTGCTGGCTTTATTATTTTTGATTGTATCACGCAAGAATGGGATCAAATCCGATTTATTTTTGTTTCTTTCGAGTTAATCTCGTCTAGAATTAAAACAGGCAAATCCACAAAGACGGAAATATCAGACATTTATTTATTCAACAAATTTAACAGAAAAAAATAATAAAAACTCTTGGTATTGTTTTACATTTTGGAAACAATTCTTTTTCTTGATTACAATATCAATTTATTATTGTAATCAAATGAAACATTTTCTGTATTTACTAGATAATTCATATTTACTTGTAAATAAATATATAAATCATTTTCAATTTATTACCCATTATTAAGGTTGTCAAGTTAGTTTTTTACATATATTATATCATAGAAGGCACTTTAGCTTAGCGTGCAGAGAACACCACAAATGAATCAGCTACTGATCGACCTCATTAATTCCTGTCAAATCTGTAATTCTTATTTCATAATCATATCTATAATTTATTACTTTATTTATATATCGTTATTGTCTCTTATTATCAGGTTCAGTTTATAATTCGGAAAACTTAACATTTGTTATTTAATTTTGCGATAATCAGTATTTCTAAATGCGATATTTTTTTATATATTTTTTAAATATGTCAAGTGTTGTATGGAAGGATGAATTTCTCCTTCTGAATGATTTATTAGTTCATTTCAGTCTGATTTCTGCGTGCTTGTGCATCTATTATCGCTATCAGATTGCTCTTGATTGATGAATATTAACTTGCTACCTGTAGCCTCAAACCGTACAAGATGCAATCGATGTTGATAGCGATAGAGGAAATTAAAAATTAATAGAAAACGCAGACAGGAACTTCATTGTATTTTTGTCGGAAACACTGCATAACAATTAAATTTTCCTATACAAGAACTCGAAGATCTGAAGGATATGTAGAATTTTTAAATGCTGACATTGTGTTTTGAATTGCGATACTTGTTCTTATGATTCTGCCAATAATGTACCATTAAAATTTCTGCGTGACAATGTGTATTGTGAATAAAGGCATATTGGGTTAGTAGTTCAATAGTTTGTTGCATGAATGTTCGACTACGTTGTCATCATGCAAATTGACGTTGATGTTACAATAATAATAATTATTTGTCCAGCAAAATGAAAATGATTTATCCCGCCGAACCGTCACGACGGATTAGGGAATAAATCAACTTAGAGATAGAATAAAACCCGGAATTTTGCATACTAATTTACGACACAAAAATAATAAACATTTTTATATCAGAAAATTTATAGATTTTATACATGTCGAAATTTTAATACAACTGCATCATAAATTACAATTTTTAACGTATGCCAAATATAATAATGGAGGTATAGTAATTTTACACATTTTGACGTTTCAAGATTTTAAAGTTTTCAAAAATAATAACCATATACCAGAAAATTTATAGATTTTATACATGTCGAAATTTTAATACAACTGCATCATAAATTACAATCTTTAACGAATGTCAAATATAATAATGGAGGTACAGTAATTTTACAAATTTTGATGTTTCGAGATTTTAACGTTTTTCTTTTATGAGCCATCAAGCAGTATAAAAATTTTAAACACGTCAGTCGTTCATACGTCGATTCCTGTCGTTATTTTTATTCTTATCTTACGTTATTGCTCAATATTTGTAGAATCCACTATTTACTAGAGAGTTTTCTTGTTTCTTACTGTTATTTTCTTCTTGTTTGTGAAAATGTCGTGAGATATTGTAATACCTGTAACATCTGATCACACTTTTTCAATGCGCAAAGATGCAAAGAATATAAGTAAATCACAGTTTTCTTTCTTCTAGCCGAGAACACCCACACCACCGGATCAAAAGGAGCTATGTGCAGCCCCAATGAGCTTAACAGAAGTAAGTATCGCATGCGCATCAGTTTAATCATATCAGGCTAGTTTTTCATATTTAGGCGCGCCCAACTAAAGAAGAAACTCCGAAACATAATTGTTCAACCCGCATTGGTCGACCCAACCTGAAAAGAACTCCTCTTAAACCAAAATCAGCCAAAGACAAAGATTGTATTCGCAAAAATTCTCATGTTACTGTTGAGAGCTCCAAAAGTGGACCGCCTTCAACTAGAATTCCATCAGGTAAGGAAAGATCGTGATTAACGAAAGATTAGTTTGAAATAAATAATTCTGTAATTATTTTTTCAAACTACTATAATATTGAAGAGAATTTCTCTCTTGCGCTTAGTTCTTGGAGATAAGTCTTCCAAGAATTCCTCGCGCGCAAGTTCTTTTGTAGGTTCTGTCAGCAAGTCTCCAGACTTCCAAAAGAGAAATGTTGAAATGCAGTATAATATAAAAGCTAAACGTCTTGCCAACATGAAAAGGGAACTCATTGAAAAACAGGTTTAAATTTATAAAAGTGTATCTTTCAGAATTATTTGAATTTTCATATTTCAGAGACATGCTATAGAAGTCTATAGAAACATGTTACTTCTGCGAAATAGATATAAAGAGTTAAATGGAAAAGAATTGCCTTTGGAAGAGCTGAAAATTGTTGAATGCCCCGAGTTTAAAGTTATAGATGAAAAACAGAAAGAAGCAGGTAAAAAATGTTTTTATGGCCACTATGGAAAAATAATTTTGAATAGTTGTTAACACTGCGCCTGTGCGTATATTCTATTTATTTACCTTCGCCATATTATTATTTATGTTAAATAGCTTTTGTGTTTTTTGTTATAAATAGTGTGGCTATATAAAAATGAAAGTGTATACATTAAGAGCAACTTCTATTACTTCTTCATTTTTCTTTTGTGTAGAAGAGGCACGCCTCCGCGATATTAAAAAAGAATTCAACGAAATTCCAAGCGTTTTCTTGACTCTCTGTCGCCAAATCCTTAACGAAAAATGTTCCATATTGGACAAAACATTCAACGACGACAACAAATGGGACCAAGATGAATTCATGAAACAGATTCATACCTTCAAAGAACAATCTACTTTACTTACCGGTAAAATAGAGTCCAAACTAATTGAGGAAGAAGGTAAACTGCGGGAACTGATCAAAGAGTGGTACAACATCGCCAAAGACCACATGGGCACTGGGGTCTGTCCTCTAACCTACGGCACTGAAATGGAAGCCAAGTTACAAGAAGCGGAAATTAAGTTATCTCAAGCGCTAGCAGATTTACAAATAGAGAAAACCAAGAAAAATAAAGAAATCTTTGAAAGAAACAGAATTCTAGAATCGGAAATGAACAAATTGAGAGAAAAACTAAATGTGAGCATACTTATTAAATTCTGTTATTCTTTTTTATGTTTTGTTTTCTTTTGTCAGGAATCACAAAAAGCTTTAGAAGAAGAACGCACCAAATTCGTATGTCAGAAAGAACGCCATGCACATCTTGAGCATAAACTAAAGCAGGCTAAAGTTCGCATGAAAGAAGCCGAAGTCGTAAAACAAGATCTTGAGGCTCAAATTAATACCTTGAATGCTGCCATTCAGTAAGTAAAACTTCTTATGTATTTTTTTACCCAACAAAGATCTTTTTGTTAGTTATGCTATTTAAATTCATAAATCGTGCCGGTGATATTATTTGTACAAAAATGTTTTTTAAATTTGTAGAGAAAAAACTGAACAGCACGAAGAATTTTGCAATACTTGTACAAATTTTATTAAACACGTTGAATCATTATTGTTCAATCTTAACGCGACCGACTCCTCAACATTTTAAATGTAATTTTGATGAATTTCAAAATAGTTATAATTTATATTAATTGTGTGTTTGTAGGAAAAACAACGACGAATGGAAGTGCAGAGAAATGACCATAGAAAATCGTCACAAAGATCTAGACGCAGCCATAGAAAGCCACAGAAGCGACGTGGAAAAGCTGGAGAGAGAACGACACGCTATAGATGTTAGGTTGTTATTCCAATTAGTCCTAAATGCTTTCAATCAAATACTCGTGCCTATTTACACTAGTTATTAATCAACTGACTATTTAGGTTTACACTTTATGATTAACGTATGTCTACAAATTTTAGTCATATTTACCATTTACTTTCAAAATAAAAATTCCCTGTGCAATTGTACAAATCAGTTATTTCCAAATTTAAAAAGTAAATCCGGTAAACTATGAGCCTAATGCTTTGCCAAACCAAAACTTGTATCAAATCTAAATTTGAAATTAAAACATGACGTTTACTCATGTCAAAAAAGTTTTTGTCGTTTATTGTTAATTGTTAGATTTCTTTTTGGTACTTGAAGATAAACTCTGCAGCTTCAAAAAGGTATAAAATCCCCCTGACAGTTTTTCATTGGAATGAGCCTTGTTTGTGTGTACAGGGTCCAAGAAGTGCAAAACGAATACAAAGCCAGAGAAGAAGAATACTTGTCGAAGATTCAGTTACAAGAAGTTGAATTACAAGAGCTCACTGCTCATATCAACACCTTGGAAACTGAAAACAATGCCCTGAAAATCAATGCGGTGTCTTCCGAGGTCTACACTCACATGCAAGATATGATCAAAAAGAAGATCGAAATTGGAGGTAAAAATAAACAATACGGAAATAGTTGTATATTAATTTAGACTTTTTAGATAATTCTGCAATTAAATCAGCAGCAGAAATGACTCTTTGGAAAGAATTAAAAGAATCACAAAGCGCATTAAAGTTGGCTGAAGAAAAGCTTCAAATTTATGCAGAAGAAAAAAATAGATTCTTAAATACTATCAGCGAACACTACGTAAGTAAATCTATAGGACATGCCGGCGCTACGATCAGTTTTCGAAACTTTAGATGTCTGAAAGATGCGTATTTAAAGTTTCCTACTACATTTTGCATCATTTCAAACAATCGCAGCGTCGGTGTGTCCTATTTTAATTTACAAAAATTGTAGCAAGAAGATGAGACTGCGGTGAATATGACTCAAAAATTAATGCAAAAAGAAGAATTAATATCTACACTTATTTTACAAAATAAACAATTGCAAGAAACTTTAGAAGAAAAGTAAAAACAATTTTTATTTTTTAACACTTTTAATTATTTCCATTTATTCTAGTAACATAGACTTTGAGCAACAACAATTAAAAATTAAAGAAATGGAAGAGAAATACCACGTTTTAAACGAACAACTTTTTGCCTCAGATGTGAACTCTGAGAAAGAGGTACGCCAAAAAAATACAAGAATAAAATAAATTTAAAACATTTCTTTCAGATTTATGACTTGCACGTAAAACTAAATTACGAAATTGAACAAAATAAAGCTCTTCAAGCTCAATTGGACGATGCAAATAGCGAGCAAACCAAAGTAAAAGAAATGATATTAGATTATGAAAATTTGTTAAAAATTAGAGATGGCCTGTTAAACATGATGCAAGAAAAACGGGAAGCATCAGAAGAACAAAATAATAGCTTAAAAGATTATATTGTTCAAATGAGGGAACAATTAAATTTAGTAAGTACTCATTTAGAAACAGACTTTAGTAACTAATTTGTTATTTGTACTCAGATGGGAATAGACAAATCGAAGAAGGAGCAAGAATTAAAGACACTGACAATTCTTTTGGAAGAGAAAACAGGCTACATCGATAAGATCGAAGAGCGAGTTCTTGAGCTAGAGTCTTCCGTTGAGGAACTCAAAAATAAGCGGGTAAATTTGCAAGAACAAATCATTATATCCGATGGGGAACTCAGAGTTACAAAGGACAAAATATCACGCCTGAAAAAACGGTAACTCACATGAATGTATTTTTTTGCCCTAGTGTAACTCTTTGTTTTACTAAGTTGCGCTTTACTTTCAAAACTAAAATCACAAAAAATTCTTAATTTGCCCACCGTAGTTAAAAATGTTAAAAGTTTTACCGAAAATATAAAAGATGAAACCTACTTAGAAAATACAAAAAATTATTTCTTATTTTACACTTTAGCTTATTATAATTGTTTTTCTCTTTTCAGGCAAGCACAATAAACCTAATCGAACACCCATCAACTCCACGTCAAACCTTGGCGCTCCAACGAACACCATCCAAGGATAACTTGCAGCAGTTCATCTCTCATGCGCAGAACCTTCATACGCAGGAGATTCTGCGCTATCGCAAGCGTTTACATCGCAGACACGCGCAGCCAAATGTTTCCATCGTGGGGCCCAAGTCCATAGAGCACAAACATCACAGCCGATCAGGCATTCTGCACAGCACATGTGAGAAACACAAAACATAATACAGTTAGTACTGTTTTCATTTGTACTTGACGCTTTTGAAATATATCATTTAAAATCATTCAAATACAAATGAAAAAATAAACAAAATGTTGCTAATATTTAAAGGACAGAGTTCTAAATCTATGACTGATTCATTTTTGTAAATTTATCCATTCTAATTTTGTGTTTGCAGCAGAAACGAAGATTTTGACAACGGTGAGTGACATTATGCGACGCTACAAAAGTACAGAGGGATTGGATTTAAAAGAATTCGCAAGTTCTTCAGACATTAGCGTTAACAATATGCCAATATAGTGTAGTAATTGTTCACAACAAAATTATAATGTAATGTACATCGTTTGATTTCTCAACAAATAATTTAAATTTGTAATATGAATAAATTTCGTGATAATGCAATGCTCTTCGATCTCATATTCTTTCTGTGTTAATAATTTATTTAAAACATTCTTTTAGTATTAAAATAGAAACTGAAGATCCAATTAAAAATAGTCCTCAATTTCAATTTAATATAATTTCTTATTACATTTAAGATGCAATACAAGTTTTTTTCGTTATATATTAACAAATTGCAAATATAGGTGTTATACGGTAAGAAAATATTTACATATTTCCGAAGTTGATCTTATAATTTAACTTGTATTTAACGTATACTGTGTAAAAATTATTGATATATATTTATTTGTCATATTTCCTGTTAGCCTCACGAAGTAAACATTTTAAAGGTATAAAGCTACACTTACAAATATTCTTGCTTGCAGATGCGAACCGATGTCATCGAGTTCAATCTACGAGTTCTGAAATATATTTACATTTACATTTATCCATTCATAATAGCATGCAATATATACATTTTCTATCCTTTTTACATAAAGCATAAAACATGGTGTCTGCATCACATCGTTAATCTATAAAAACTATTTTTTATGTGTATAATGCATATCAAACCCCTAAATTAACAAAAAACCTGTAATATAAGTAATAACTAATAAAACGGTAAAAAATTATGAATATTTAAGATAATTATTATATGATGGAAATTAAAGTAATATTATTTTTATTTATACTTTGTCATACATCATAAAAAAATTAAATATACTTCTCATCACCATACAATATTATTGTATATATTGGATGTTATAAATAAAATCGAATTGCTGTTTGTTATTGCTTGGACAGCCTACAAACAATATTCTACTACTCCACCTTCGAATTAAAAGATAAACATCACAAATAAACAAGACAACTTTAATGTAAGCAAACTTCGGCCTCGTTGTTCCCGTCCAGGAGTCCTCCTACTGCGCCTTCTTCGTTCTCGGCCTCGCGTCTGCTCTGGTCAGCCTCCGCCAGGTCGCCGTTATCCACCCGGGGAGCGTTGCCAAAGCCAGCACTAGGCTTCTGATCCAGCTGGAGGAACTGAAACGGCTCGAAAGCCAGCGAGGAAGGCTCGCCAAGAAATAACAGCGGGTTCACGGCGATGTTGTCCGCGGGCTTGTGGTTGTGGTTGCGTGAGTTCGGCCGCTCTTTGGTGGATGATGGCGGGGTTGGCAGTTCTTCTAGCAGGATGTCCGCTATTGTTTTCAGCAGGTCTTCTCGGATGTCCATTATTCTTCAAAAAAAATTGGAAATATTGTTCTTGATGTGGAAACTTCTCAAGATTAATTATTTAAAATCAAACTCAAATGATGATTTGCTTGCAACCATTGTCTTTGTAAATAAGAAGGAAGTAATACAGAAAAAAAAATATGTACCAAATATGCGAAGAAATCGGATTTTTATGTAATAGTGGTAATTTTTCATTAATTAAATAAATAGAATATGGAAATATATATTAATTAATGTGTAGGAGTGAAAATATTTTATTTAAATACTATTTCGTTCACGACCTATAAGAGATTATTGCGACGTGCAATATTGTAATACGTCTTGAGCAATTTCATTAGTTGCCTGATTTTTAAAGACAATCGCGCGGTCGCATTTCTTAAAACTTACGGATGGAAGACATGCATGCGGCCTGGCAGTGTCAAAAATGTTACTTTATGTTCCTGTTTTGGTTATGAAAAATCACTGGTAAAGACATATAAGATCACAGGCCAAAATTTTCTCTTATTCGCTTATTACGAAAGATTTTTCAATCGTGTTTTTACTAATATTTTCATTTCACTCTTATGTAAAAAAAAACAATAAAAAATGTTTAGGGTACCATTAAATGATATCTTTAATGCAGTAAAACATTAATCATCGTTAATGAAATTCCCTATAATGTATTTTACTTAGCTAAAAAGAAAATTGGTAAATTTGAAGACAAAGTTAATTAATCTAAGATAAAAATAAAGTTTAAGAATGAGGTTATTTAACTTTATTTGCTTACCGTTTTCCCTTGTACTTGGCGAGCGATTCATTAAACATAGCATCCAGTTTCGCTTGTAACTTATTACTCGTAGCTGTCTGTTTAGTTGGCAAGAACTGGAAGATCATAATCTTGATCATGTCCATTAGTCCATTGTGGAAAACATCTTCGTTGTGAGACTTGAGAATGGGAAGAAGTTCTATGAGAATGCGTTGAGTATCGGCATCTAATTTACAGCTGGAGACTTGGTTGGTGGGTTCGGAGGAGTTCGGTTGCACGTAGTACCTCGCTGCTGTCTTTTCTGGCTTGTTTCGCGGAGGTGCAGACGGTTGAGGCTGCGGAAAAGAGGTTGATGATGTTGGAAGGCGCTCATCAGAACTAAGAGTCGGCGTCTGAAAAATAACATTAATATTTGCAGGAACTTGTAATAAATTTTACTTACAGATGCATTTGTGTCTGTAAATGATCTAGTTATTAGAGCTTGAATACTCTGTAGAGCGCTTCGTCTAAGTGGATCTGAACTAATAAGCTGTAGGTCTCTAAATAGTTGGATTAAAAAATGTGGCCGATTTTCATTCGCAGATATCAACAAAGTAACTTCTTTGTAAACATTTTCCCGTAAAACTTCGAACAATTTAGACCTAAAACATCAAAAATTACACTCTGCAAATAAATATATATTTGACTTACTTTTGGGGTGAACTTTCCGCTTGTGGCGTCTCTTCATTCCATTCATTCCTATTTCTATTTCCTCTGTTTCTCTTCGCAGTTTTTGCTCGTTCTGTTCTACTAGTAGATCGTTCTCTTTGAGATTCATGGTTACTGGAATCTGCAGATCCTTCATGTATTGGAGTGTTTATTTTAGGAAGAGGTTGAGATCGCGGAAGAGTTACAGGATGACAAAAACCGGCATTTGAACGGTCGAACATGGATAAAGAGTTTTGAGAACCCTCGTTACTTTTTGTGGAAGTTGATAAGAGATTCTGGCGAGAGTAGCTATAAAAGAAATTATTTTTAAAACTGTTTTTTAGTCAATCCTTACTTTTCTTACCTTCTAAAGTTGTCCCAGTAGTTATTTGCTCTATTTCCGGGAGCCACCTGATTATTCAGAGCTTGATTCCCGGTCCAGACGGGTTGTGGTTGCGACATGACTCCTACAGGAATATTCCTAGTGAGATTCGGCGATACTCTATCCCGGGTTGCAATTCCCGGATACTCCGTATTATTAGACGGCAGTCTTGTTGGTAAAGAACACGCACTACCAACGGTTTCGCTTGGAGGATGAGATACATTTATTTGCGGTTTCGTTTGCATCTACGGATAAAATAAGTGTTGGAAAAATGATTCACAGTGTTGTAATTGTTTCTTACAATGTTGACGGTATTGATTAAAGAATTGATGTCTTGTTGTTGTAGCCACAACAGTTGACAACATTGGCTGATTGTGCTAAGCATTAGAGCTTGTTGCATTTGCATGTAACTGGTGTACCATTGGAAGTTTGGTGGGTTGCACTGTGTAGGCATTACTTGCCTTTGTTGTTCCAGAAGAGATTGACATAAACTTGTCATCAACTCTAATTGCTACAAGAATATTTCGACGAATTACAAAGGGAAAATCAGATTATCAACATTGTTAATATTGAATTACCGTTAACTACAATTTATTTATGGAAAATTTAAAGAAGGGAATGTAAAATAAGTTATTAAATTGTCTGACCTGTTTGTGATCGGCTCCGCTGTACTGCGGGAAATTCTGACTAACAGAAGGAGTGGAAGCTGTTTCCTGCAGAGGAGGATTATAGTTCAACGCAGGTCGAATCGGATTGGGAATTTGCTTCCCAAAGTTGCAGTGAACGTAATCAGCTGGCTTGGCAGTGTCGTTATTGAGCTGAGTGTAATTTTCCAACTCCTCTTCATCACTGATAAACATGACATGAACTAGATTATAATCAAACTCGTAATTAATCTTTCATAAAGAGGGAAAAAATATACAATAGTTACAAGCGTGTGACCCGATAACATTGTTAAATGATTTCCGGTTGTAAAAAAAGTATACATACCTGGAATAAACATTTTCGCGGGAAACGCAAGAATCTCTAGGCGGAGTATTATCTTGGAGAAGAGTCCATGAGCTAGGAACACTGTCCAACGAAAATGATTGTTCTGCTTTGTTTAAAACTAGCTCACTACAAACGTCTTGGTTTATAGCTGAAGTACGGTCTATCAAGCAAAAATATTAAACATGTAAGATAAAAAGTTTAGCCGTTATTTAAATAAAAATTTTACAGTTTGTAAAAATAGTAACAAGTTATTTCTTACCTTGATCCTTGTACATAAGTTCCTCGAGTTCCTGTTTCTTAGCCTGTAGCTCTGCCTGTAGCTGCTCTCTAGAACTGGAAACAGAACTCTTGTTGCTCTGTTTTCCCAGTGTTCCCCAACGTCTTTCAGGCTCAGAGTCCGACAAACCTAGCGAACTGGATTTGGGAACGTTTTCCGATTTAACTATCGGAACTTCTCCGCATTCAGAACGTTCCACGCTGTTCTGATGTAGTAAAGCTGCTTCTGTTGATTTTGCAGCAGATAACATATCTTCAAAGAATGAGAGAATAATTAATTTTAAATAATAATTATAAGTAAAGTTACCTTTTAATGTGGCGAGCTGTTCTTTCATGGCAACAATTTGTCTGATTTGATTGGCCATGTCGTCCCCATCTTCGCTTATTGCATCTCCTCCACCTCCGTAGCTATGCAGCTGTGAAACTAAGTGATCTATCTGCTGCTTCTTGTTGTTCAACTCTTGTAACTTTTGTTGCAAGGCTTGTTGTTCTGCGCACAATTCATTATCCCTTGCATCTAACAACCGCAGTAACTGTCCTCTTCCTTCGTTTGTACTCGGCATTAGTCCAAGCTCCGTTTGAGATTCTATATCACCTTGTGATAACTCGACACACCTGTTCTTATCTTTCGATTCTGGAATATGTTGAGGGACACCGTTTAGAAGTCTTTCTTGAGCTTTTCTAGCATCGCGAAGTTGGTTTTCTGCTTTTTCTTGCAGACGCATTAATAAGCTTTGGTGTTCGTGTAAAGCTTGAAGTTTTCTATCCGAGTGTTCCATTTTTTCTACGATTTCGCTACGAGCTGCGACGTTATTTTGAAAGGTTTGGAAAATTGGGTCAGAATCTAGAGTTGGAATTCCGTTTTCTGAAGCCTATAAGAGATCCAATTTCAAATTCTGATAAAATTGTCCCTAATGTACCATAAATGAAATAAGAATATGTGTATGTGTGAATTGTCTTGTTAGTTATTAGTATTTTAATGCTCCCAATAAAATGTTTAGGTCACGAAGTTAAATGATCAAACCAGCATTAGTTAAATCAAAAATCAATCAGTATTGAAATTTGTTAAATAATTTTGTAAATTCACCTCATTTTGATTGGCTTGTGAAGAATTATCTGCCTCAATCTCTTTAATAGCTAACATCGCCTCCAGTTTTTTCTCGCTATCTCTGAGAGCTGACAGCATTTCATATAGCTCTGCATTTTCATCATTTTGTGACTTTAAATTTAAAATTTATTTTTAACTAATACTAATTTTAACTAGCACATTAATCAGGAAGTATTTCTCACCTGATCCTCCTTGACGCTGGACATGAGAGCAGACGTAACTTTTAAGTATTCGCGAATTTGATTTAACTTATCTTCGATTTGTTTCTTATCCGGATATTTAGTAATATTGTCGCATTTGCGAATAGCACCGCCTGAATGTCTTCGAGAAGTTGAGCCGCTTGTGCTCGGACTAGTCGTACCACCTGTTAAGATTGTATTATTAAAAGGAAAAGTAAAATAAAACAAAACGTACCAGACATGTTGATGTATGGTAAACTGTTATAGTTCGGTAAAACTCTGTCGTCCACACATAGACCTAAAATAAAATAAGGAAGCAATGTGTGTCAAGCGTACGTGGAGTGTAAATTTAGTTACCCTCAAAACAATGATAATTTGAGCATCTCTGGCGGTTCCGCAATTCGGAGTGTGATCGTTCTTGGTTCGGCAGCATCGAACTGGCCTATCAGAGTTACATGATTAGTGCGTTATTTTAAAATCAAGTAATTCATTTACTAAATATAGAATAGTTATTTTTGATCAAGATTCCAGAACATTTACACTATGTTTACATCGTATGCAATGGTGTGAACATTATAGCGAGAAATTACGTAGGAGCATAACTTCTTTTATTTATAAATTACAAAAGATTGTAGATTCCATGTAGTATAAAAGTAAGGTTACTTTAAAAATAGAACTCTAGTAGTACTTACTAAATTATTTGCTACATGTGAGTCGTGAAGTACCGCAGTGTTGTTCCAATATCTTACTTTAGGAACTGTCCCTGTTTCTTTGGAAATCATTTTTTTCTTGCCATCTGGCATTGTTAAAATCTACTATTAGGCCTAATAGTATTTTAAGTATTGCACTTCGTACGTCTGCAATATGAAAGCCAAATACTGATTCATTAAAATATTTTCACTAAAACCATGTACGATTGCTACATAACCAACGCAAGAGCTTTATTTATAGAATGTAAAAATCATACATAACTGGTCTAAGGCAGGTGCAACTGCATACAAAAAGAACAAGAACTGTTATTATTAAAAGGACAACCACCTGCTGTAAAACAACTTTTTGTAATAGATAAAATCTAACTCAAATTTTGAAAATTTGTGCATTATCATTAGTATTAAACAATAATATACATTTATTTACCTTTTTGACATTAAACAATTGTTATTACATACCTTAATTGTTGTTTTTTGCACCACAATAATCACAACTATCTGTCAAACATCAATCATAAACAGGGACTATCAAACTGTTTTCAGTATGGATTTGAATAAATACAATTTATATCTTTTCTGTATATTTAACCACTAAATTTCAATAAATCACTATTTAAAATACATAAACTGTTTAAAATATCATTCTGTATTAATATATATTATAGAGTCTCAAAAATCTCACATATCCTGCCTCTAAGGTTCACAGCACTGGGTGTCATTTGTGAAAGTCGGTGTCACGAACTGTCAACCTCTCACCGAAGTCATGGAAGATATTGATAATATTATAATAGACTCATTAAAACATTTGAATTGGTAAAAAGGATAATATATAATGAAATGACGTGTACATTTTATTTTTTAGTCCCATAGAGGAAGACATTCGCTCTCTGAAACAATTCGACAATGATATGGTCATCAAAGCAATTATGTCTTGCATTGATGTTATTACTCCTGGAACTGGATTACCACATTCTTTACCACCTTCTATGAGCCAAAGATTAAAACTGGCAACAAATGTAGCAGATCATATCAAAGAATTAGGTTTCCGTGGTGATATTGGATACCAAATGATACTTTATTGCAATGAAGTTGAAATACGACGATTGTTAATGTTTTTAATTGAAAGATTACCTAGGGAACCAGATAAAAATGTTCATTCGGAAGATTCTAGTAAGATTCTTATTAAAGTTTGTTTATAATTAAATTAATATTTCTGAATAGGTAAAACGGCATCTTTAGTCAAAACAATAAGATATAAATTAAGTAAAAGTTTAAAAACTGTCTGGGTTCCTAGTGAAGTTTTACGAAATGGTATTCGTAATAGTCAAGGATTGTCTATTCGTTTAGGGTATGGCCATTGTTATCCTTTAGAAACCAAAATACTACACATTCCAAATACTCAGTCTGATAATTCAGAAGGTAATAAATAATAAAACCTTAACTACTATTTTACAATAACTATAAATTATTTCAGAATTAAAGCAGTACTGTGTGCATCATTTAGCTGATGTAACTAAACAATGTTCCTATAAGAATCTAATTCCATCACTTTTATTTGATTCAACGAACGATATGAAAGCAATGGATGAAAACCATGTACAAGAAATTATAAAAAAATCTGAGACGGTTCATAGTAAAAATTTAACAGAAACAATTACCAGTGACAAATCACCAAGTGTTCAAGTAAAAGAAATTGTAAAATCTGAAGAAGCAAAGTCTACTACAGAAGAATCTGTTCCCGATATTATTACATCTTTAACAAATGAAATAGAACTGGGAAAAGAAAATATTATTGAACTACAAAATGAAATTAAAACATTAGAAACGAAAAAATTAGAAGTATATTTACTAATATTTTTTTATTCATTGTTTTAAATATTTGTATTTTAGATTTTAGAAACAAAAGCTTTGAAAGAAAAAGAATTAGAAAATAGCATACAAAATTTAAATATAAAATCAAAAAGTCATACAATATTATCAAATAAAGAAAATATCGCCCAATTAAAAACCGTAATCGAAAAAGGAAATCAAAAATTAGTTTCGATGAGAAATCAATTTCAAAATGTTCAAGAATCATTGTTGGCTAAATATAAAGATTTAAAAGAAACTTTAAATGTTAATAAGGTAAATATAAATTTTAATGTCTCTAAATTTTATTAACAAATTACTTAGTCCGAAGCTCAAGATTTACAAGAGCGTTTACAAAACGCAAAACAAAAATGTAAAAAAGCAAATGAAGAATTAAAAGAAAAAGATCAATTATTAGCCCAATTATCAGACCAATATAGTAAACTTACAAAACAAACAAATAGGTAAGATTTTTAATTTTAAAATATGCTTAAAATTAATATCTAAATTGTAGGTCAGCTTATACGCGACGAATACTGGAAATAATTTCAAATATTAAAAAACAAAGCAATGATATTGATAAAATTTTAACTGATACAAGAGTTGTTCAAAAAGAAATTAACAGTTTAAATGGACAACTGGAAAGATCATTTGCCCTTTCTGACGAAGTTATCTTCCGGGTAAGAAAATTTATTGAAATTCTAGTACAAATTATAATTTAAATTTTTAGGATGCAAAACAAGACGAAACAGCGCGTAAAGCTTACAAACTCCTAGCCTCGATGCATACAGAATACGGCGAAGTAATCCGCGCTTCTACCGACCTAGGTTCCATCATTCGCGAATCTAGAAACCTGCAGGAACAGGTGGACACAGAAGAAGCCAAGGACATAGGAGCGCGGCTGGAGAGGGTCATAACGGATTTGAACCAAGTTCGAAGTGAAACAGCTTTGTTAATGAAACAAAATTGTAATAAAAACTAATACACAATAAACTTAGTCGTTTTTACTGTACACCTTTTGTACATCTGGGGGAACGTAGCTGGCGTCAGCTTGGCGTGGTTTCTTCTTCTTGCCGAACCAGCGTTTGGGATAAAAGACTCTCTTGTCTTCGATTTCTAGTTCGATTTGTTCTTGGTTGTTGAAGTACCATAATAATTTTTCTTTTTGCTTTAACTTCTCCTGGGATTCTTCAATTGCGGATAATCTTTCGGCGATCTTAAATCGTTGTTCTTGTTTCTCTAAAGCTTCTTGCCGCAACTGATGCCAATTATCGTACATTTTACATTGTTCTTCAATGTCTTTCTCTGCGCAGTTTCTTTCTGCTTCTTTACATTTATTTTCTAAATATTCTTGAATATTAACACTTTCTGATTTTAAACTTCTCGCAGCAGTTTTTATTTCGTTGTCATCCGGTAATAAATTAAGAGCGTCTCCAACAATACTTTCATTTTTACTGATAAGTGCTTTAGCTAAATCATTTTTATTTTGCAAAGCAAGTCCGACTATTTGAAAAGATCTACCGACTGCATCATTCAAAGTTCTTCCAGCCATATGAATAGTTTTTCCAACAATTTGCAAAGGATTATTCAAGTCAAAATGATCATCAAAGTATGGATTTCGAATAAATTTAACTCTTACTTTCACTTCCTCTTCAGGTTCTTCTGGAGGAGCCGGTTCTGTCCATCCTTCTGGTTTTTGTAAGAATTTATAACAATGTAATAATGATAAATAAGTGACTAAAGGATGACTAAAATCTTCCTGAAGCATTATTTGACTAGCCACTTTAGCTCCAGAAATATAATCATTCTTCTTCCAGAAAGTATCTAATAATAAGTTAGCAGTATAGTTATCCAGGAATAGTCCATAGTTTAAACGATCGTCCAGAACCTGAAGTAGCTTTTCATAGAGACCGAATTCGCTTAAACATCTTATAACAGCATGTTCTGTAGATGGTAAACTGTTACATGTATCTGCACTTAACCGCAATTTATGGACAAGATCTAATAATTCATCAATGTGATTATCATCATGCACTCCATTTGCAAATATATCTACATCTACTGCACTGATATTTTTATTTTTGGTATAAGTAGCATCCAATTCATGATATAAATCATCTAAGTCAACTTTTTGCAAAATTGGTAACTTTAAACGAGAGTTCCAAACTTCTCTACAATAATAAGCGTTGGATAGAAATGTACGCCTTGCGATTTTCTGATGAATATTTGCTGTTTTGTAATAGAATAATATGTTTCGACAACTAGTAGTAATTATTTTTGACATTTTTAAATGCAGCACTTCTTTCGCTTAACCTATGTTACAAATCGAGCGACATGAAATTCGCAAGTTTTAAAAAAATCGGAAAATAATTTTGGGCGCGAATATAAAATTAATTTATGGAAACAAATAACATAAATTTAAATTTAACGAGTAAAATATATATTTCCTACAATCTGAAAATATAAATTCATATTTTATTTGTACAATTAACATTTTATGTTTTTATGCATGATTGATATCATACAATTAATAGGAATTAAAGTACTGCGTCAGTGTTTTTTATAATATATTTATTTGTTCATGGCTAATGTTAGATCGTAAGCTTTAGATACAGTGACTTCTCTGACACCGGAGGAAAAAGAACTTGAACTTGGTGAGAGGGGAAGGGGTAGTACACAAACTGTACGCGAACTATTGCAACAAGTGTTTGTGATATGTTATGTATTACATGTGATAAAACTTTTCTAACGATAAAGTATGTAAAAACAATCTGTTATTTTCATTGATTGACAAGAAGTTGCATTTATACAATGACTCGAAGTGGCTATACGTGTATTCGACGTGTATTTTGCTGGTTGAACATTACTTTATGGGTAAGTTACTTTTTGCAAAACTGTCCTTGCTGTGATAAATATATTTTTAGCTAACTGGTTGTGGAGTACTATCCGTTGCTCTATGGTTGAAATATGCCTATGAAGGTTACATTTCCTTATTACCACAATACGCTCTTTTGAGCGCGGATTCAATTTTATTAATTGTGGGTGGCGTAACTTTATTACTAGCGTTTTTCGGGTGTTGCGGATCTTGGTTTCAAAACAGATGTTTATTAATAACAGTAAGAAACTTGTTTTTAGTTTACAAACAAATATTAAAAATTATGTTTAGTATTTCAGCTGTATAATTCTCATATTTGAAATCGAAATATTTTTGGGGACACTAGCATTTATATTCCGAAAATATATCGGAAATACAATTGTTACAGAACTGCGAAATGGTATTCAATATCATTATAACACAACAGTTCATGGACCAAACAGTTTGGTCGATATTTGGAATCATGTACAAACAGATGTAAGTTTAAATAATATTTGGAATATAGTTGTTATTTTTTACTTACTTTACTTTAGCTGCATTGTTGCGGAGTTGTAAACGCCGTTGATTGGTTTAAAATCGACGCATGGCCTACAGAGAATTGGGTTCCGGATTCTTGTTGCATTTCCTACGAAGAAAATTGTGGACGAGCAGGACTTGCAGAGTTGTGGCATTCTAGGGGATGTGCCGATCAGATTCACATGTGGTTCATTGAGAGATTATATATTATAGGAATCATTGGATTGGTTGTGGCATTCATACAGGTAGGAACTATTTTAAATATTTTTTATCCTACACGGAAGAAGTTTTTATAAATGTCCCACAAGACACAAAAAACTGTCTTTCTTTCTATAATACAAACTGTGTCTTGCAGTAAACCGAAGCACATTTTCTCATCCCTCTAGTAGAATTTATTTGTACTATCACGAAGTATATCGAATCGCGCCGAATATGCACGAGCACAAAACAGACAGAAAATATACTTTGATCAATTCCTTATCAGTGTAATTTTTTGTTTTGTGTTCTGTGTTTATTATAAAAGGGTTTTCTATACTAAATTATAGTCTGTGTTCTATACTACTTATAAATCAGCTTTCAAATCTGCAAATTGCAAGATCTAATTGAGAAATCATTTCATAGATGGCAATAACAGTATACGTGATTTTTTTTTGTCAAACTGACTATTCCTGTTTTAAAGTCTGATTTATTTTACTTAATGTTAAATCATTTTTATTATTTTGTAGTGTAGGATAAAAAATATTGTGTGTTACATGACAGTAAAATGTTTTTCCGAATCTCAAATTGTCTTTTTGTAGCTATTTGGGCTGATTTCTTCCATGATGTTATTCTGCACTGTGAAAAAAAGAAGATTGTCAGAAACATATACATCGTTTAGTCCAAATGCATAAAAAATTCCGTCCTTCAAAAAGGAAAATGTACCTCCGATATTGTTAAAAGTGTATATTTTAATATTTATTAATCATAATTAATATAAATGTTTAATACTGCTATATGACAATAATTATTTTATATTTTATCCAGTGAAGATCTAATATATTTTATGTTGATAATTCAAATAAAGCTTTATTTTATCGTATTTACTCAGTAGTTTTATTTGTTTTAATCTATTAGTAACAGTAGTTAAATATTAACATGCTTTAATAATACAAAAAGGAAATAAATAATGTAGCTCATCAACGCAATAAATATTAAACAAGCTTGATAAAGATAATAAATTTATATTTAGAAATGAACACAAAATTGCAAAATAAAATCCTGATTCATTGAACTGAAAATTTTTATGATCTCATGTAATAAATTATCTTGACATTTCCAATAATAAGTGAATCAATATGTAAATAATGTCTGAATTGTTTAAGATATTTGAATCACACAGTATTATCACAGATGTATACATTCAATTTTAAGATAGATCATTATTAAAAATGGCTCTCTTAAGACCACTAGTTTTAATTTTTTGTTTTGTGTATGTTAATAGTTTGCAATGTAAAAATGAAAATAATGAGTCCGTTGATTGGTATGGTATACTTAATTACACTTTATCGTTAAATTTATAGTTAATAATTATAGGTTTTATCTATATAAACTACCAAAAGATCATAGTAATAATTCTTTAATTGAAAATGGAGTAGCTTATATGTTTATGACTTCTAAAGATTATAAAACTGGCTGGAAATTATCAAATATATCATTAGATAACTCCAGTTCTATTCCAGGGTTAACTTTATCTCCATATTATAATGTAAGATTATTATTTTAAGCAAAAAGTAATTATAAACAAGTTTATTTTTAGTATGGAACTTCCATGCACGTAATTTATAATGATGAAGTACCAGATGGCCCAAAAAATGACAAATTAGGACATACAAAAGGCGTTTTACTCTCTGATGAAAATACTGGTTTTTGGTTGATTCATTCAGTTCCAAAATACCCACCTACTGATAAATATTACTATCCAGACACAGGAGTGAGATATGGACAAAGTTTTCTATGCATTTCTTTTAACTTAGAAAATATTAATAACATTGGGAAACAATTGCTATATAATGAACCACAAATATATGATTCTTATATAAATGATACTTTAAAAAATAAATTAGATAATATAAATGCTGTACTAAGAAAGGAAAAAGTAAGATTTGCACCATGGTATAGATTAACTACTTTGGAATCTTTGGGTGGACAAAAGTTTACGTCTTTTGCTAAAGGTAGGAAGTTTGGGAAAGAAATATATGAGGATTGGATTGCACCAAGTTTAGATAGTGACTTGTTGGTTGAAACTTGGTTAAATGGAGCTGGTAGGATACCATCAGAATGTAATATGGTATACTCGTAAGTATAATAACATATTATTTTGTAAAATAGTGCAAAGGAAAAATTGCAGGGTGCGTAATGTGGAAACAATACAACTACCTGGTATAACATTTCCTTCAAGTAAAGACCACTCAAAATGGGCATTAACTGACAACAAAAGCACAAAAAATAACTGGATATGTGTTGGAGACATCAACAGAGAAGTAATATACAATAATAATATTAAATAAGTTCTAAAACTAACTCACCGTAGGAGCACCAAAAGGAACGGGGAGGAGGCACAGTTTGTCTCAACAATGAGCTGATTTGGGGTGCATATAAACGTAGCATTACTGCTACAGAATTATGTAATTCGTGAATAAATTCAATAATCTATTATTTCTAAAAACAATATTTACAATTCATTACATAACCCAAAAATTACTTCTTCACTGCAGAAGGTTGGGGGCAACGGAATCTGTTCATTTCTATTTCTGCTTCGAAGTAGCTGTTTTTGTTATAATTAAAATACTCGGGGACTTTGTATTCTGCGTTTTTAGCAGCCCCAGGACCTACAGGTTCTTCGGTCGTATGTACTGCAGCACTCAGTCCAGGAACATCTTGAATTGTTGGACCACTTTGAACTGGTTCAGGGACAGGAGTTGCTTGGATTGTTTCAGATTGACCTGGTTGGTTATTGAACACAACAACTGGACCACTAAATTGTCTTCGAAGCAGAGAAATTGGATGAATTTTGCAGATTTCTTGGCGCAGAATGTTTAGACTGGCCGCCATCTTGAATTTTGACAACGTATTGCCAACAATCAAATTATGTCTCTATTATTGCGAAAAAAATTTAAATAAATGTTTTCTGAAGGAATTTTTGATTATTGTTATTTGATTATTAAGTAATTTAAATTACTTATTGATTTAAAAGCAAACCTTTAGGAAATTACTTTAAATTGAATAATAAAAAGCTACATTCATTTAAAAATATGTATTTAAAAAGACAAACTTATTCTAAAATATAAAATTACTATTCACAATATCAGTCTTTTTATCTAAAAATAAATAATATACACAAGCACACAAATATATATCTTTATCCTAACACATAAAATTCCTGAGCAGTTTGTACATTGTCAGCGTCAGCCCTAAATTATCTTAAATAATGACAAGAAATGAGATCACAATATAAATATTCACAAAATAGTACTTGAAAATTCAGTTATATAATAAACATCTTAATTTTGTGGTCTCATTTCTAAGGGCGGCAATTTCGCATTTGAGTTTGAGGTTTTCTTGTTCGAGGAAGGCAGCTCTGATGGCGATTTCGTCTTCTTTTGCTCTTCTGGCATCTCGGGAACGTTTTGCTGCCTCGTTATTTTTTCGTCTCTTCTCCCAATAGGAAGCGTCTTTGCCATCTTTGCACTCCTCGATGCCATTTGGTAGGTTTGAGCGACGCATTTTCGCATTCGTAACTCCGGACTGGTAATTTCCTCGCACCTGGAAAATAAAAAGAAAATTAGCAAAGAACCAAAACAATAATAAATTGTAATAAGACTATATGTGAACACGCATTTTCATTATTAATTGTAAAATATATATTTACCTGGGAAAGCATTCTCCTTCTGAATTCAGCATAAGCTTCGGCGGATTCCTGCCCCAAAATAGCATCAGCGGAACTGGCTCCAATGGCCAAAAAGAACGGATCTTTTGGGTACGCTTTGAACGGTCTGGGCATTTTCGTTTTCTTCTCATGTCCTCCATATAGAGATACGTCTTGCATATCCGATCTGACTGATCCTTCCTCCGATGAATCTACTTCCGGCACAGGTAGTGACGTCATCACCGGTGGAGAATGAGGGTAGTGTACGGGTGGACTTGGGGAAGACTTTACACTTTCTGCTTGGGGGGAAAGTGATCGTCGAGTCGATAAATCCAAAACTGGGGGAGTTGAACAGTCCAGAGGCTCAGTCCGGAAGAAAAGAGACGTTAGGGAAAGATTGGCGTTCGGATCATAAATAGCTGACATCTAAAAGGAAACAAAAATATAATTAATACAAAAATGCATGGAAATATTTTAATAATAATTTATCATGAAACTCTATATTTAATTTTTATTACTTGTACCAATATTTTAATACAAACATTCATGAAAATATTTAATTAATAATTTTTCATGAAGCTTTTATAGCAAAATGTATATGAGCAGATAATAAACAAATGTTGTATATTTATGCATTAATTAAATTTTGTAAGTAAAATAAATGTTGAAAATTAAACAAATATAAAATTTAAATGATACGTTTATTTTTAAATGTTGTGTAAAATTGTAAAAATATTTGCACCTACCTTGTCTGATAACGGTAAAAAATAAATCCAAAATCACTGTGTGCACTGTTCGCAAACTGAGCTCGTACTGACCACTAGAGGAGGGTGGGATAACGGTATCTGAAGAACTACAAACTACCACTAACTTTCGCATGTTGTGTCCGCCAATATATACCATCGGTGTCCACAACCCTTTGGCCAATGGTAAAATTCGCAATTCCTCCCCTCCCACTCGTCAATTGTCACTAACAACTCTGTTGCTGGCTTCAAAACAAAAGAATGCGCTCCAAGGAAAATTTCTTGCGTTACATCAAGTAATAATAACAGAGGTGTTAATTTGAAGATGGAATGATAGGCGGCCATGAAATTAGAATGCAGATTGTTTTGGAATTGGAAATCAGTTATTTTTTAGTCATATCGGTGCAATATCGGTAGTTAAGCTAATGAATCGGTGGAAAATTTTGTTATTTTTATTTTGGACATTAATATTGTTTTCACTTTTTATTTTACTTTTGTGCATTATTTTTAAATTACATAAGATCAAGATAAGATAAAAAATGGAAAATACAATTTTCTGATTGATTCTTTTACACTTTTCTTTTGAAGACATTTCAATAAAAAATTGTCTTAAAATAAAACCAATAAATAATAAGATGTATTTAATAATAAAATACTATAAAATATACTATTGTACGTAAAAAAAAATTTATAGCACACATTACTGGATGTGCTAAAACAATGCTTTTTAGTTTATGTGGAGAGTGTACCACAAGACCATTATTAAATGAAACACGAACAATTCATTAAAATTAAGCCACAAAGGACTAGTATTTTATTACTTTAATATACAAAATTTTAATAATTTGTCATTTACAGTTGCTTACCCATTATTGGGTATGTTAATTTGTGATTATAGCAGATTGCAGAAGATATATGTATTAAAATAATAAAAAAATGTATAATTACTGTTGGGAACAATTTTGTTTTAAAAAATAAATTTTGTTTTAATTAATAAAAAAATATAACACCGCTTACGGTTTATTATTAGTTTTTTTAAAGGCGTTTACTACCATTTTCCATATATAGTTAATGTGGAGAGTGCACCTCAAAGATCACTTTCATTAGGGAAATATTTGGTTAAGAATTTAACTTATTTGATTCTAAATCATAAATTCATAAAAAAACAAGGTTCTTGTAAAAAATAAGACTATGAATTCAAAGGTGTGTGATGTTAATCATTTCCCATATATAGTTAATGTGGAGAGTGCACCTCAAAGGCTACTTTTATTTGGGAAATATTTGGTTAAGAATTTAACTCATCTGACTCTAAATCTTAAATGCACAAAAAAATAATAACAAGAATCGTGTAGAAATTAAGATTATGAATTGTCAGTCTGTGAGACTGTGTTGAGTAGTAAAAAATTCTTCATAAAACATTTTAGAAAGTTGCTTTTCCATGATTCGCTAACCCCTTTTCGCAAAATGAAACAATTTTGCAATCCTGTTACGACTGGGAAGATTCGCAACCCTTTGTCACAAGCAGAGACCACCAATCGCGCCTTTATTGCAGGGATTAGTCCATCTTTTCTCCTTCTGTCACCAGTGTTTACCTCAGTGGCGCACGCCAGCCTTTCTCTTCTTCCCAGAACATTGCCAAGCAACCCTTTCAGAGCTTGGCCCACTGAACGAGTTATGAAATTTAGGACCTTTCCTTGACATACTTATGGCCTGTAAATTTGGAATATTTAAATCGTAAAGTCATTGCTACTGTAGACTCGGTAATCAAGTTGTAAATTAAAGATTTAGCAAATAGTTTTCCCAGAAACGAAACTGGGTGCAAATTTCGATAATCCTATTTTTTCCAACTCAGAAATTATAATTCTAGAAAGGCACGCTTATACTAATTTTCAAATGAATTTTCTTAAATCTTTAGTTTATTTCAGATTCATATTTTTTATTATAAATATATAATTTTATCCCAGACATCGGTGGGACGTTACAGGCATGACATTCTGGACACTCTAGCTGGTTTGAAGAAATCACCACATAAATAATTTTAATAAATAATGTAAAATAAATTAAATATTTTCCGTTATTTGAACAAAAAAAAAACTAATCAAATTATTTTAAGACATCATTTAAAATTTTAAAAAAGGAAAATTCTTTTTATATGCTTCCACATATAATAAAGAAGGTATTAAACTATTTACAATAAAGTTTGATTTTGATCTAGTTATGCACCTCCATTGGTCGACCTTTTCAAAAGTGCACTTCAATTTTAGCTAAAACAAATAATAGTTTAGTAAACTTTTAACTTTTGTAGGTACATTTGATAATAAATGGACATTGACAATTGTCAGAATATATTTCGTGAGGAATATGTATAAAATAAATGAAAACAACAACTCTTTCTTTGCAAATTTTTGAGCAATTAAAATAATTTTGTGTAATACAATAAGGAAAAGTTATAAACATGTTAATAAAATTTTCAAAAGATGATCCATTTCGAAGGGAAGTTGGAAGATATGAAACGAATGGAAGTTGACGAATGATTAGCCGTATAATGATCTCACTTTCAAGTGAAATAAGTTGAAATGAAGTGCAGCAAAAATTGTGTATAATTTAGCATATAAGGAAGTCATGTGTTGTCCACATCAGATATTTGTTATTTAAGTTCATAATATTAATGGTAAAACTTGTTCAGCTATTAGTAAAAATCAGTTAACTGTATGTGATGTTGCGAAAAATAAACCTAGGAAAATAAAGGTGTTTTTTGAATCATAAAGTTTGCAAAACATTTCTTTTTCCTGTTCTGTTATAAAATTTCACACGGTAAAGAAATTAGAAAGTATATTGATATTTTGTATTAGGGACTGTTATAACATCTAGTGGTGCACCTCCCTTTTGTATTACAGTCGGCAGTGCCAAAAAGGCACTTTGCACGTAGTGGTTTTTTCGTATAACTTTTGTATGGTACATTTGATAATAAATTGTCAATGACTATTGTCAGAATATATTTCTTGAGAAGTAGGTATGTATGAAATAAATAAAAACAACATCTTATTCGCAAGATTTTGAGCGTTTAAAATAATTTTGTGTAATGCAAAAAGGAATAATGATAAACATGTTAATCAAAATTTTAAATGATGATCCATTTCGAAGGGAAGTTGGAAGAATAAAACGAATATTAAATGAAATGCAGCAAAAATTGTGTTTAATTTAGTGTATAAGAAAGTCATGTGGTGTCCACATCAAATTTTTTTTTACTTAAGTAAATCAGTTAACGGTTTGTAATATTACGAAAAATAAACCCAGGAAAAAGGTGTTTTTTTGATCATAAAGTTTGCAAAACATTTCTTTTTAGTTCAGTTATAAAATTTCAAACGGTTTAGAAAGTACCGTACCATTCCTTTTCGCAAGAATTACAATATTCAAAGCTCCCGTTTTTTACAGCTTTCCACAGTTATTCGCAAACAAGCACCCGATCATAAAACATCCCCTGTCTGCAAAAAACTGTCTCCTTGTCTCGAGTCCCGTTATCTTGCAAAATTCCCTGCAATTCTGCGTAAGCGAGTAACTGTATTTTCTTAGCGCCCCTATAAATATTTGCGAGAACAGGTAGCAGTTGTGGCGGCTTGCGCAACAATGGCAGGTAGAGGTTTTTTCTATGGGGTGCATCATTGGACTTACAGTTAGAATAGTGGTAACTTTTGGCTTAAAGGGTTTATTATTGCAAGGCAATTGTGTGTAAGTAGGGTAATTTGCTACTGTTGAGATAAGCTTGGGTAATATTAATTTGGATATTCCCTCATTTCAATTAATATTTTAATCCACTTTACAAAATTGTAGGAACAATTTAGTATATTCTTAAGAAAGAATTATTGGTTGGTACTTAATGAAGCGTGTAATTACATTAAAAATAAAGTAACTTGTAAAGTATTTGGTGATTCCTCTAGTTATTGTTATGATATCATAGCAATAACATTTCGAAATTTTAACAGATATCTACGAATTAACATCTTTGCAATAAGTTTTCATTATTTTTATCGTAATATCTGTCTGTATTGATAAATATCAGTGGTGGAAAGAGGCAAATAAAATAGAAATAAAAATATATTTTAAGAACCAGCAATCCTTCCTTTTTTATCTCGTCAAAGAAGCATTTTGGTAAGAAAATATATCCTCTTTCACCACTGATAAATATGAACATTTACCTAAATTAATTTGAATGAAAATGTAAAACATGGAAACAACAGCCTTTATTTGAAATTGTGCAAATATCTTGCAATGGTGGTTGTTGCAGCTAAAAATGATATATGTTCAATTTGACATATTTGACATTAACATTGACAATTTAAAATTTGATAGATATTGACAGAAACATTACAACTATTACAGGATACTTGACAAAAATAGTAATCAATTTAGATAGAAAATAGATGAATACTGTTGTTGGTTATTAACAAAAAAATATAGATTGTTATTGACAAAAATAAAGATCCTTAGAAAAAATATCATCCCTTTCTTCAATTTGGTATTTATTTTTATTTTTTCAAATAAAATCTTCATTCAATTTATTTTCGTACTGCGGCAAAATTTTGCGATTTCTCTGTCCATACTTTGCTCAACATTACCACAATGTGCGAAATTCACCCCGTTTCCTATATACTATACATAACGTCCCCTAACATAATTCACAACTCACACCCCCACATGTGGAGATTTGCGGAAGCGGAAGGGTAGAAGCACTTGCCCTTTCATCCGCTGAAATTGGGCCTTATATCCCATGCTATATAGGAACACACGGAACACGGAATAACCCTTACAGTTCCGTGTGTGGAAAGGGTTGACACAGTTAGAATATGACGAGCGTTTTGCAAATATTACCACAGGGGTGGGAAGCAAACAACATGCAAAATGGAGGATGGTAAACAACATGCAATGCGGAAGAGGAAATAAGAAAAATGTGTACAATAGAATAATGCAAACTACGTAGTTTAACAACATTTTTTTTTTAAAATATAATAAGGATCTTATCGTTTTTTCCGAGTTTGATGATGTTCGAAAAAGTGAAATTATTGTTACAATATATTAGTAAATTGAATGTGGATAAACTAAATACAAAATTGAATTGTTTTATTAAATAATACATTATCTCGAGTAGGGGTGGGCGATATTGGAAAAAATATCGAATATATCGATAATAAAAAAAATATCGATATATTCGATATATCGAAGATTTGATATATCGAATATATCGATTTATTGGATTATCGATATATCGAATAACCGATATATCGAATAACCGATATATCGAATTATCGATATATCGAATTATCGATATATTGAATTATCGATATATCGAATTATCGATATATCTAGTTATCAATATATCTAATTATCGATATATCGGGTTTTTGATACCTACATTAGATTATGGATATATCGAATTACTCTTTCGACCGCGAAGTGTTTGCAATGAATGAAAACCAAAAATCACAATATCTGTCTCTAGCATAGCGCATATATTGGATACGTCGGTTATTAGGTCGTTCAAAGCACCATTTGCTTCGCGGTCAAAATAGACTATAATAGATATTATATTTCCTTACGTATTTTGTTAGTTGGTCTAAATATCGTAGATAATATAGCTCGTAATTTAAAGTTGTAGCTTGTTAAGAAATATCAAGGTAGATTTATTTCCGCAAAATATATATTATATTATACTTACTGGTTTTTTCATTTTTGAACATAATTTTCTTAATTCAAGGTGACAAATACAGTTATAATAGAAATAAATTTATAGGTTATAGGTATTAAAATTTTTGTTTGTTTGTTTCAAAATTGAAGTAAATGTCGTCCAGTACCAACTATCAAAAAAAAAAATGCGTTTCGAAATAGAGGACTATTGACACATTTTCCCGGATATTCAACTGTTTAGGAATTATTTGAGAAAGAAGAAATAGATGAAAATCAGTATTTCGCCATTTTCTTATAAGCTATGGGGAATTTTGGGATAACAAGAACACCGTTAAAATCGCCCATGAGATGCGCACAATAACTCCCATTTAATTGGAGTCGTAGCTCTTATAGTTTCCGAGATCCCAATGATGGCAGATGAAATATAGACAGACTGTATAATTATTCAATATAGGTATATATCGAATTTTCGATTATAAGATATATCGAATTATCAAATATGCGATATATCGAATAATTGAATGTACTATATATCGAATCATCGAATATGCGATATATCGAATCATCGAATATGCGATATATCTAATTATCGAATATGCGATATATCGAATTATCGAATATGCGATATATCGAATTATCGAATATAAGATATATCGAATTATCGATATTGTCGCATTATCGATATATCGATATATCGAATTATCGATATATCGATATTTATTTTTTTTAAATATCGGTATTCGATATATCGACTATTCGATAAAGTAATCGATATATCGCAAAAAGTACCCAGCCCTAATCTCGAGTGCCGACTACAGACTCTCTTTCAGTTAAAAATATATTATTATAAACAATAACAATTAACTGATTATTATTTATTATTCCGTTAAAAATTTCTGATATTTTTAATCTTGAAATTACAGTTTTTCATTGAAAATATTGGTTGCAGATTTTTCTAACCAAATCCATGCTCTGATTACAATAACTAATTTGCTATTTCATTCAAAATTAAAATATTTAAACATTACCTGACAATTTTTTACTATATTTCAATAAATTTTGATAATCATACACAGACAATTTAAACATGTTGTTAGAAACTAATATTTTTAAGACTGGAGGAAGTAAAACAGTAGAGAAGACTATATAAATAGTTTTGGATAATTTTAAATAAACTAGAAAAAGTTCAAAAATATTTAAAATAGTTTATAAAAAACTAAACGTAGTCGAGAAGTATTTAAAACAGTTTCCAGATGTTTGAAATTGATTTAAGACAAAATAGAAGGGTTGAAATTGATTACAAAAGTAATAAGCATGTCAATGTGAATAAAATCAAGACATTGGAAAATGTTTATAACTATTCTGGTCTATAAGAAATTAATTGAGAAGAATTTAACAGTTTTTAATAATCTTAATTTAGTTGAGAAATATTTAAGCCAAGTTGTTTGGAACTAAATTATGACAGAAATAAGAAATTTATTACAACAGTTTTGTAGGTAAAGAGAAAAAAAGTAAGACAGCGAGTATTTGATTTGGAATTAAAATTAGTTTCTAGTAATTTTAAGTAAATTTAAGAGTTAAGAGTTGTTTTATAGTAAAAATAAAATAAATATATAATCAGTAAGAAACAATTTTGATATAAAGTATTTCATTAATATTTTATTTTAAGAATTCCCATAGAGTAAACTCACTAAACATTTAGTGTACGGCAATATCTAGATTGTGATTATTAATGAAAAGTGGAAATCTGTCGATCTATATTCGTCTGCAGCTGACCACAGTCCACTATTGTCTGTCACCCATTGTTACAGATTCTGTCAATTCTGTAACAAGTTTGGCACATTTGTAATCTGATTTCCTCTTATCTAGTTACTGCATTTACCATGACACATCACTCGCCATTTTGCTTGCACATGCAATTGTTTTCCTCAGCACATTATTCTCTAATTATATGTAGAACAATAACAGAGATAGTTAATGAGATGTACATTACATGTCTGTTTATAGAGTCAATATTATGTTTATAAGATGCGACTATCGTATCGGATGGTGATTAGGATGAACTATGCGCAATTTGGCACGTAGGCTTGTTTTGTTTTTGAGAAGTCAAATTTAGAAGATGCGTAATTCTTAATTTTATTCTTCGTAATAATTAGGAGCACAAATATAATTAAGAAGTCATTCAAATCAAATGTAATAACTACTGATTACAAAATATTAAAATTTGTAAACAGTATATCACTATGTTCTATATTTTTCCAGCTAAAATTTGTATTGGAAAGTATCTAATAAATTAATAAAAATTTTGTTGAATCATGAGTAATTATTTACGGTTGGTGAATTATTTCCTGTCTCATCTTTCAAACTTTAAGGAATATCTTTATATCCATGTATGCGTTCAAATTTTGCTAAGCTTTAACCATATCTAAATTATCCTTTACATTTTCCCATACTCTAACATCATTGTTGAAGATCTTTAGCGTGGGCTGACGTCTTCATGCGTGCGAAATAACGGGCACATCAACATCACACAAGGGAGACAAGCAAAGCAAATCTCCATCTCGGCTTGCACATAGTTATAACCCATCTACGTCCAGAATCCCATGAGTGTGTACCGTAACGAAAAGATTCCCAGAGAAAGCGACTTTGCACACGATAACTGTACACGGATAGGTAAATAGCGACCAAATACACAGCGGTGGCGGGCAGAAATATTTTTGGGGACGCGGAAGTAAAGAAAATCACAGAAAAAATAAATGCCATCGAATCTTTCATCTAGTAAACATTTTCTCATTTCTAATTCTCGATTTGCCAATATGCTTTATCAAAAACTCTACCTGGCAAGAAGAATCAAATTTTATATTATTACAATATAATTGTCTCCACTCAAAACAATCATTTTAATTTTTGATTTAAATATATTGTACTATAAGGGCAGAAATTCGCATATATCTCACGGCATGTGAAAGTTTCGGTACGAGATTAAGACGAGTGCTGGAATCACACAAAGTGGGAAATAGATGATTCTACACGTGTGTCACACTATAAGCTGACATTACATAATAAAAATACATGGACGGAAGCTATTTGACATAAAGAAAAATATGACGCACATAATTTCACAAAAAGTACTCTGAGAAATGACATTTCTTACAATACTGTGAGAAATGATTGCTCATTCTTTAACCCACGATTGTGGGAAATTATTAAATCTTTATATAGTGTGAAAAAAAGTGCCACTTTCCATAGTGGTCGGAGGAAAACTATCTTTTTCTACGAATACTATGGAAACTTGTATTTTTCTCATATTATATAAAACTTCAAAATTGCATATTTCTCATATTTGTGGATTAAAGTGTGAAAACACATTTTTCACAATATTTGCCAAAACTGAGCATGTGCAGAGTGAGAAATATCGAATGCCTGATCGTCTTATTTTTATTTACAACTGCTAGTTATGTTAAGTATTTTTACTCACAAATTTAATTGTAAATTATGTTCTTAATTAAAATGAATTATTAATTTAATTATGTCAAAAAATATAGTGTGCCCTTATTTCTCATCTTGTATGATTCGAGCACTCGACTTCGTCTCGTGTAGAAACTTTCATACCTCATAGAAAAATGGCGATTTTTTGCAATATTATTAATTTATTTCTCAAATATATTATATAATTATATATAACTTACAAAATTTCTTTAGGAATATTAATATCCGAAAAAGCAAAAAACCGGAATACCTCATTCTGTCCCTGATAAGATTTTGCCCTACGTCTATGTGCAAGTGGATGGCCGTGTGAACATATACGGTACCTCCAACCCCATCACCTGGTCAGGCTCACTTGACAGTGGCAGTGTGGCCAGCCATTTACAGTTAGCGGCCACAAAGCACAGCTTTAGTGTGGGCGGTAGTCTCATCCACGCACACAGCCCGTAACTGTTGTTGTATGTGTGGGAGATGCAGCTTTCTTCACACATGGTTGACATGCAATGTGGATTCTAAGACGGGATTACCAACCAGTAGCTAAATATTCCCGGGTGGCTTGCATACATTACATGATGGATGCGTTTTTTGTTGGGGGTTTACATCTGGGTGGCAGAATTGCGAAATTTTACGAGGAATTAATTTCTAAATGCTTTCGGTATCGCCTATAGTAGAAAGATTTCTTTTTATAATAGGTTCTAGACTAGATTTTAAATTTAGTGATTTTTTAGACACTTGTATTATCCCAAAAATATCCACATTAATAAAAAGAGAGTATTTCCGAACTCATAATCTTAAATTTAAATATTGTAAGTAAGGAAACAAAGGTGCGAAAATTACAAAACGAGACGCAGGCGAATTTTGTAAGAGCAAAAGTTAAATAAATAACCAACAAGTTTCCTATCGTGTTTCATATAATTGTTCCTCTACTTCGGTTAGAACGAATACAAAATTTTGATGACATTTATAAAATAGAGAAAAAAGACAATACTGATGACTGCTTAATTTTGTGCGTTACTGTTCCTATCACTATAATAAAATTGTTGGTTAAAAATAGATAAACGATATAATAGTATATTTAATGAGCATGTAATATGTGCTATTACTCATGAGAAAGAAGTTTGCCAACACGAGCGAAAGCGATATTATTCCATCGAACTATCATTATTATTCCATTAACAGTAACGAAGGTCATTAATTGATAAAAAAACGATTGAATTATAGGTATATTATTTGACAGTTGTTGATAAATAATCATTCGTGTTTTTTGAATTATGAAATACGAGACATTGTGAATATAATAAATGTAATAAGTGTTATTAATATTCGTAAAAAAATGAGAACTCAATTTTCTATTTTTGTAACTGTTATTGTTTTTATATATGCCTATTTTTCATTTTGATTTTGAGAGAATTTATGATATTATTTCATTAGGGAAATAATGGATTTAATAAACTACCTATAATTAGTAAAATAAAGTCTCTTATTAAAAGGAAGTAGAAAAAGTTGTATTTCTATTTTTAATATTACTTATTAATTATTCTGAAAGACTTTTCTATAAACTCAGATAAAATATTTTTTCTTATTTGCACTTTTTCTGTGAAATGTAATGTTCTGGTCTTTTGTGAATGTGAGAAATTTGTCCGTATGTGTGTAACAATTAGCAATTCGTTCGCACGAACATTTTCATTTATCACTCATGATTCAGCAAAATTTAAACAATCCCTAATCTCTTATACAAATTTACCTCAAACGAAATAACACAGGCTGTCATTCCACTAAAATCCTTCAAGTATTGTAACTCTATCCATTGACCAGCGTCCACCATTCTTAAAGCTTTTTGTACATATTTGCAGTTCCATATTTCAAAAAATATTACGAAGTTGCGGTCAGTTTTGCAAATTCTCATAAACCCTTTGAGAGCAGATGTTCCTGAAACGCACCAAAATGATCTTTATGGAGCCAAGCAAAAGGGTGGTTTTGGAGAATAACTGTACCTTTTGAAAGTTGTCATTTGACATAGACATCAATCATAACTGTAGGAAGAAAGGCTTTGCGTAGCTTAGTGGTGGTAAGAGAGGGCTGGCAGGCTGTATTTGCAGGGTTTTAGGAAATGACAAGTGACAGAGATAAGCGCAATACAAAACAACTGGACAACAGATACAATCTTCACTGTGTGATCAATCTTACGAACAATATACACAATTGCTAACATTGCATTTAAAATATGTTACATATGAATCAAATTTTAATTTGATTCTTATTAAAAAATTATGCTCATATTTTTTTAATATTTTGAGATAAATTAAAATCTGCAAGAAATAAAGAATATCCTTAAATCCCATTATTTTGGGATTAGTAAAGATTCAAGTTTAGACAACGTATCTTTACAAAAATGACATGCTATTGTTATATTTTTCATTCTTTATAGTTTTCTTTTTCTGTTTCACTTCATATTTTTCTTTGTAAAATTAATACCAGAATAAAACGAAATAAATCATCTTTATTTTTAATAATGTATCAACAATGACAGTTTAGTCATTCTACTATAAAAATATAAATGTGTCACCTCAGTTGTATCTGTATTTTTGGATATAGCACTTTGTACTAAGAAATTTCGATAGATGGTATATTTTTAGATTTGTAGAACAGTTATTAGTCAACATATCATTCAACATATGTCAAATAAGTAAAATAATAAAATAAGAGCAGTTATTTTATAGAATATAAATGGTTTTGATCATAAACCGGTTAATTATTTTTTAATATAAAATTCCAATTTAAAAATTAATTTATTAGTCTTTTTTATTAATTTTTCTGTTTGTCAGAACTTTTAATAATAATAATATTTTTTTATAGTTTAAACTGTAAATTTTGTTTAAAATAATACATAAATGACATGATGTATATAAATAAAACTACTATTAATTGAAAACAAAATTTATTTCAACGAATCTATAATTTTTTTTCTTATTTGTTTTTGCTGACATGCGCCAAATCATATTTTCCTCTTACGCATTTGAGTTTAACTCCAGGACAATCCTGCACTCTACCGACTCTTACGAGAACTATGTTGTGCTCTTGTAGATTATGTCCAATGCCAGGAATGTATGCTACCATTTCCTTTCCATTAGATAGCCTCACCAAAACGCACTTTCTGTTGGCAGAGTTTGGTTTCTTTGGTTTTTTAATTAAAGTCTTGAGGACTACGCCCTTGGCGAAAGGATTGCCGTCCAAAGGGTTGCGAGACGGGCGGTTCTTTTTGTGAGGCCCCGTGCGGTGCATTTGCTGAAGGGATGCATTGCGAGCTAAGAAAAAATAAAACAATTGAAAACTATTTAAAAAAAAGTTAAATTTAATTAAGTATTTTTTATCGTATAATGTTCATGTAAAAATGTAAATAAAAAAATGTTAATATACGGAAGTGGCGGTCGGTTCTAAGGGAACCAAGACTATTTTTTTTTGTAAGATTATGAAAATGTTTCTGCTAATCATATTTGTGAAGAATTTGAAAAGAAAATGTCTTTATCTGGGCAGGTGACGTTAGCGTTGGTCAGTAATGGTCAGGCAACTCTTTGGCAACAAGAATGGGTAACAGTGACAGTTGAATAGCGGGGTGGACAATGACAGCAGTGCCACATCACGCTGTATTACACAGGGAAATTGGAAATATGTCGGTGGACGGATTATGATATTACCAAATGTGCCTGACCACACACAACTACTGGACGTATGCTTGATTACGTTCAGAACATATGCCAAGGAACAAAGATTTTTGAAAAGATTGATTTTGGCGGAAATAGCAAAAATTATAATTTGAAAAATAATATCACAAAATAAAATAATATTTAAATAAAATAATAACTAACTTGATTGATATTTGAAAAATAAAAATAATAAATCATGCCTATTTACAAATATAACGACCAATAAATTCTATAAATATTAAGTATTTCTGATAAATTATTATACTCATAATCAATGTTAATAAACATTTTTTATCGCTACTATATTGTTTTCGAGGACATACTGAAACTAAAAATCGTGTAGTAATAACAAAAATTTAACTACATGTTTTAGAGTATTAATCCACAAAAATGGTTTAAGGTACATTCTTTCTTAATTTTTCGCTTTGTTGTAGTAATTGTTTTAATTAAAAAATGTTTCTAATTATAACAACCTTGTATTGTTACGGCAGAAAATCTGGAGCACAAATCCGTAAGACTTTGTTGTTGTGGAAGGCGAACTTCTAAAATAACAATTAATTAATTGTTGTTAATTTTATTTGTTGTTAACTTTTACCTTGTTTAGCGTATGTAGATATAATATTAGAAATTGTTCCTATTCTTTGTCTTAGAAAATTCATTTTACTGCACAAAACAAATAAAAATTATAAATATTTTATGTAATATAACCTCAAAAATTAAAAACGGTTTAAATTACAAAATACGAAAATAATTTAAATAGTAAATAGTAATACCTTAACTATATTGTAACGTATTTAAAGTTTGTGTTACAAATAGTTTAAAACATGAAGTATTTCATTGAAAATTAATAAAAAATTGTAATTGTATTTGTCAAATGTGATTCTTATTTATTTTGGAGAAATTTGGGGAAATTGTATTGTAGGTTTTGGGTAAAAATAGTTGGCAAAGCCCGGAGTTTGTCTGAAGTCTGGAAAAAGAGTAAGAAAAAGTATGAAAATGGTGGTCAAAACAATTGACAAACGTTCCATCTAGTGGTGAATAGCGAAACAAATAAATACAGAGACCGTACAAACTGGAGTGGGGATGAGAATTGAAAACTGTAAAGCGACATAGGAGTTTCATAATAGATTGGTGCTGCCACCTAAGATGGGAGAATTGCACATAATTTAGGTGCATATGTATACACATTGATACATTATTTTATATAACTTTATTTACACACTACTACACACTGTATATATTCTACATTATATGAGAATTTATACAGCTACAGTTAAACAATAATTTTCCGATATAATTTAGATTATAAATAAATAATTATATCACAGATAATTGACAATGACAATTGGGATCTATTTCATACACGTATCTCTTGGAATAAACTATTTAATATATTACTAATCAAATGTTTGCTTCTCACGAGTATTTTTTGTTTATTTTAATTAATGCCCCTGATATTTGTATACCTAATTTGGGTATGACAACTATAAATTTATAAATAAATTATCTTATAACATACAGCTAATATTTTTATACTCTAAAGTTTATTGCACACTTAAAACATGTATTCTCACGACTGTGTACAATCTGCCCGTATTGGGTGTGGCAATTTTTTGCGAATGATTATTTTCCACTTCCCACATATATCAGCATGGCATCGTATAAAATCTGTCCTAATTAACCCTGTTAAAAAAGCAATTCCCCTGGCTTTAGTTGGTCGTGGAGTGTTTCTGTAGGGGTATGGAGTTAGGGGTAATATTTATGGCTGTTAATTGTAAGCTAATCGCCCCGTTCCCACAACAGGGGTTGCGCTGCCCGTATCGCAGCACCCGGCGGTGGTGTCATCAGCGGAGCCCTATGCTACAAGTCACTAGAGCCCACATCATTGGCATATGTCAGAGATGGACGACAGGACCGTAGTCGCAACGGTTTAATAATTAAACTAATTTAAATTTTCAAACTATTTTTTTTTGTAACTATAAATAATTTATGAAAGTGTTTCAAATATATTTATTCTTTCTGTGCATTTAAATGTTGATTATGTAAAAAAAGCAAAATGTAATGTTTATATTTTTAGAACGGTGTCGACGTGCTTCTGATTTTTGTTCTGGTTGTCGAGTTATTTGTATTCAAAATTGACACATAAATACATCTTTTTCTGAGCTTGATACCAAAAAAATAGAAACAGACATAATTTATGCGACTACATGGCTAACATTACATATAAATACATAATTTGAGAATTAGTGATTCAATTTTTATAATAAGTGTTACAAAATCTCGAAAAACGGTTAAAATTTGAAATAATTTGTAGGAGATTTTCAGTCTTTCTTTTCTAAAAGTTGCATGTAATGAGATAAAAATCTGGAAATAAGTTCTGCAATTTTTGTTTAACATTCCAGGTTTACAAAAATTAGAGGAAAAGCATGTAGCAATATTGCCATGTGGCATTTGTTTCAAAAACTACTTTTTAACTTCATCTTACTGTTGTATTATTATAACGTAGATAATTTTTCCCATAATGTGCAATGTTTTGTTTAATTTACTTTAAAATGTAAAATCTGGTTATAACGACATCGAAAGAACCTCAAAAATTTCGTCGCTATAGCCATCAGAAGTCGCTATAATCGAAATATAAAAATAAAATATAACGTTACAGGGCTTATATAGGATGGGCTTTCAAAAAAGACGTTACAATTCTAAGGTTAAAATCAATTTATCGCTATGTGTTATCTTTATAAACGTATTTTACTGTATTTTTTATTGCTTCTTTAAATTTTTACTTATTATTTACAATAAGGCTCTTCTATAATAAATGTTTTTTTGTGAAATACGTTTTTGAAAACATAACACTCCTTTTTAAGAAAAATAAAAAAAGTTTTAAATGAAAAAAAAACCCATTTAAATTTAAAAAATCTGAACAAAAGATAATCCATTTCGGTAGGAATTTCGTAGATATTAAATGAATGGAAGTTAAAGAACGTGTAGAAGTGCAGAAAAAATGTTTATAATTTAACAAGAAAGTTGTATAGTGTCCACATCAGATTTTCTTATTTGCATTTTAGGTGAAATAGGTTCTGAACCTATAATCTCTGTAAGGAACGTACAGCTTGTGGTAGGTTCCGAACCACTCACACATACAGCAATATTTGGTTAAAGATTAACGTTGCTGAGATTTGAACCCCAGATCTCACACTCAGCTCAATTCAACTCGAACCGATAATCAAGTAAACTACAAAAGAAAATATAAAACATATTCCCCCTATTTGTATTGAGTCGTTTTGGGCTAAGCCCGCCCTGTGCGCTATTATATTTACATCGCGGTACTTGAAAAAATCGTTAGATTGAAGTCGATGAATTTATTGAGGGAGTCTCCCTTATGCCGGTCATCGCTTGTTCCACTTTGCCCGCCAATTACGTAATTCGAGCATTAGACGCGCGCATTCAAATGCAAATCTGCAAACAGCGGATTCTATTACCTCAACCGCAAGTTCAATGAGTGATACTCCACGACAACTGTTGCACCAACCACGACTATATTTAGAATATGAACTTTGATAATTCAATCAGTTTTTATACACATTAATAACCACAACGACAGACATATTGTATGTTGTAAAAAATGTCAAGTATTTTAAATGCATCTTTTTATAACTGATAAATAAATGAATGAATATAAAAGTAAAAAAAGTAGAGTAAAATTCTGTTTTACCAACATCAGATATATAAAAATAGAGTTCGACACAGTCTAATAATGCTTAAAAAACTAAACTTACAATAATTTAAACATATATTTTAAATAAATATAAAAATATTATTATAGTAACGTCTGTACAAAATAGAATTTATTTTATTTAACATTAAATTTGACTGCAGAATTAATTATTTTGTTCAATTATTTTACTGGTTTCAGAATATTAAACTTTTATTTCTGTACAAAACTAAGCTGCAGTAACTAAGTAATAACTACCTGTACGGTAATATTATTACCAAACTGACTTTTTAAAATTGTGTAAGAAGCAAGATACTGTAATAGGCGTTATATCAACTCATACAGACTTGATCACGAAAACGTTATTGAAAGGAAAATTTTTATAAAATAATATTTATTAATAACTTCTTTACTATTGAACCACGGATGTTATGAATCATACCAGGCCTTAGATGTCTTAAAATCCTCCTCTGTGGCATTTTTGTTGATACTCATAACAATCCTAGTTATGTTAGTAGATATTACAAGCCAATTTAGTAATTTTAATAAATGTGAACATTAAAAGGGTCCTACAATTCAATTTTGGTATTACTTATTTAAATAAAGTGTCGTTATTTTTATATTAAACAGGTAAAAAATTATTATTAGATTTTATAAATCTACCACAAACAGTAAATTAATCGCCTAATAATGGGATGTGTTATTAATTACTTTTACGATTTATTGTGAATTTATTTTTTAAATTTAATTTTATTGTGTTAAATCAAGTCTTAAAATTATTTTTTTAATTTACACCTGTAGAAGATTTAACGTTTTTTCTGCGAACTCGCACAATTCTGGCGTGACATTTCATGACCTTGCTGATAAGTAACTTCGCTTAAATATTTATTTAGTTGCACAACAATGGACATATATCCTAAGCAAACAATCGCCATGACAACGACAACAATAACAAGTGAATATGGAGGAAAGCTGCATACAATACTTCCTGCACAGTGACTTTCGTTTTCACGTAAGAGTATGTCACTTCGTCGCTTCATCAACTCACTTTTAAACTTTCAACAAACATATTTATTTTTGCATATTGCAATGCGATGTTTTACTTTTGCAACTACGTGCTAATATGCATAAATATTAAGGCTTGTTTATAAAAAGGCACCTTATCTTTACAAGAATTTTACGAAGTTATATTCTGAACAAAAATACAGACACAAATTTAATTTTTAATAGAATACAGAACTAAAATTCAATGCTATTTGTAAATATATAAAATTAAAATAATACAACAGAAGAAACAAAAAATTAGAATTTTAATATGTTGGATGACAATATGTTAAAAATTATAGTTTTATTTGAATTTAGAATAGTTACGGATCAATGTTCCTGGAAGACAAATTACATATTCAAGAATCAAAAAAATTTCGGAATAACATTTGACAAATCTTTTATTATATTAACAGAAATATTGTGTCACAACTCATAGGATATACGTACCCACATCAACTTTTAGTTTTAACGATTAAAACATTTTTATACTGCTTAATTTTATATTACTTTGAAACATTACATTGAAATTAAATAAATAAATACATAAAAAACGAATGCTGTTTTATATTTCTGTGCAGTTTTCCATAAATATTTATTTTGATATTTTGTTTCTATTTGTATTACATTGTTGAAAATTTTATTAAAATAATATTCCAATCTACAAACAACCTTCAAATAAATACAGTTTCCGGTATTTTGATTGCAACTATGTATTCATCTGATGTATACGTGCGCAAATGTAAAATAATTATCAGCAATTTTGCTTGGAATATGTGTCATTATATGAAACATTATTTATTGTAAATTGTAACGTCTTATAGAAAAACATGAAGAATATAAAAATCACTCACCCTTGGAGCAAAAGAGGTATTGAAGATTTTCATATCTGAAACAAAACAAGTTGCATAAAAATTAAAATTAAACACCACCATATCAAATCTGGGTTCTTATCACAATATAAAATGACAATTACGATTTTTAAAACTCTTTTTTAATAGATAATTATCTACGATTTTATATATAAAGTATTATTATAATAAATAATCGTATAGAGATACAGATTGATGTAAAGCAATTTACATTTTTTTTTGAGAAAATTAATCCTTCTTTCGTACAAGTTGCAATTGTAACAACCTCTTAGGACGAATTGAACTTATGACGTCAGTAAATTTGAATTTGTACAAACATATGCTATTTAGGGGAATATAACCTATAATTTAAAAGCTACTATTGAGTATTCGTGTTCTAGATAATTAAAACAGGAATTTCCATTATCTCTACCTCTTAATATTCATGCATTACATAACAATTTCCCTCGTACCATCATACGTCAAATCTGTCACGTGACCAGCAGCGCCACACGCGCGTTTAACTGTTCGAGTGTCATGTGACGAGATGGGGGTCACGTGTGTGTTTACACACCCCTTAACGCGCCAAAACAAATGCGGGTAGTGTGGATAAACCATGTGTACTACAGCCATAAGGGACAGAATAGGGAAGCAAGCAAGTCAGATGATAACAAGAGGGTAATTGGAAATGAAAATATAATGGCGTTGTTAAAGAGGGATTATTTTATTAATGTGCGAATTGTGGACTCAAGGGGCTAGATTTTATGACGAGAAAAATAAATTGTCTTTTATAATAGACTTTTTATTTTGTATGAAACTTTGGACACCCCCCGCCCAATATCATTTTATTTTGGACCATAAAAAAATTGTTTTGTAAGGTTAAGCAATTATATTATATTACAAGTATACCTGAAAATTGTTGACCTAAAGTTAGGAATTCAAAAGTCAAAAGAATGTACTTGACTAGAACTTTACCTATATCTTTCATTTTTTACTATGACTAACAACTTTTAAATTAAAAATAATTTAATATTTTAAAATTATTTTATTATTCTATAGAGTTTCGCTGCCACTAGTTGCTTCTTCAGAAAAACTAAGCCATTATAGTTATATAAGCTACAAGGAATGTAAATACATTATAACATTCCCGGAGATATGAATTGAGGCGGAGCTTGTGGAACTGAAATTCTTGTTACTATACGAGAATAGGTGTAGTACCTACTTACATTTCGAATCTCTTATTGCATTTTTTGCGCCATTGACAGCAATTAACTTCAAGTAATGTTATAGTATACTGTGCAACAAGTGCAGAAAGTCGCCTTTTTCCCATGAGGTAGGAAATATGTGATTCTCCACGAGTGGCACCCTTTACTTTTTGTACGACAACACTGCTGACCTTTACACAATAAAAATATATGCACGAAAGCTAATTGATATAAAAAAATATGGCGCAAGTAATCTCACAAAGAGTATCATCCCGCATGTATACTGTAACAAATGATTTCTCACACTTTAACCACTACTGTGGGAAATCCGTAACTTTGAAGCTTTATACAGTGTGAGAAAAGTGTTACTTTCCACAGTGGTCGTAGAAAAAATATATTATGAAGTTGCAAATAGTAGCGATACATTGTACTATTCCCCGGTAATAACAAATATTTATTACATTACAATGATGTAGTGTATGACTATGAAATAAAATTGGCAGTTTAGATTTAGCTGCATGAGATAACGAATTCCCGATGCAACATATGGAGGCAATTTGAAGAGCAGATGCTGTGGCATGAATGAAATTTAAATACGTTGAGATTGTAGCCAGTAGAGTACAACAAGCAGTACTACACATCGCATAAATACTTGTATTGCGCTATAACTTAGTGGCTGCGTAGTAAGCTGCTGATCCCAGCCATATGTTACTCCCATGACCAACATTTACAAGCTCGCATTTTTCTCTCGAAGAGTAAACACTTCAAATGGTTTCCGTTCTCTACAAATCAAACATGCTAAATAAATATATCATCTTATCTTTCATATTTCGTATATGTTACCATTTTTTATATATTTATTATTTATTTTATAGATACATATAAAGCACCTATTTATTTTGTTAAAAGGGTGTGCCAATCAAATTTATTTTTCATAATTAATACTGTGCTTGCACTCAAATATATCCAGATATCTTGGTTTGATTCTTACAATCAACAAATTATTAACAAAATTATCAGATATTCTTTAAATTTCTTAAATGTTTTTTTGCATCTTACAATGAGTTTTCTACTTTACCTTTAATATATAAATCTAAAACGTAAAACCAATATAAATCAATTTTTTTATTTGATATCCCAGAAATTATACATGTAAAGATTATTAACATAGACCAACAGAAAAGTAATAAATCTTTATTTTAGGTACCTACTAACAGAATAAGCAAAAAAATGGTATCTATTTATAGGTTTTCTTTCCAAGAAAACTATTTAGAGGATTAAGTAAAGCACTATTGGTTGACCACTTTGATTTTCGGAGAAAACAATTTTTAAATAAATTTGTATTAAAATTTATTTTTAGGTTGAAATAGAGTATAAATGATTCATAACAAATTTTATTTGCAATTCAGTGGTGTAGGGTGTTGGCCTGCAGACTCTGCAAAAGTCCTACAGCTTATAGCTGTAGTTGTTCTCAAAACTTTAATCGATGCTGCGATTCTCCAAATCATTTGTAATAAAAACTAGATTTTGTGTAATTGCTTGTTTATTAAATGTAAAATTCTGTATCTTTTCCTTATAGTTATCAGGTGGAATTCTCAATACAATTATTTTCTTTCTAGAGAAATGTTCCAATGTAATAGTAAAATGATTACCCATCTTGACATCATCTGCGCTTATCTTTGCTGGAGTCAACAACACTGTTTTTTTATAGTCAATGCTGTCATTTGAAATAAAGAATAATGGAATTCCTGTTGATATTTTAAGATTCCATTCTGGTGTGTATTTTTTCCCTTGTGTGCGCAGAGAAAAACTCGTCCTCGTCTCCATAACAACGCGGTCTGCAGACAAGTGCTGGTCGCTGTGGCGGTCGTGGATGATGTGATTATACGTAAATATAAATACTACGTCGAATCGCTAACGCCACCAGTTGCTGAACCACTGCCGAGCGCGGTTGTGGAAAATACCAGAAACTTGCTACTCTACATCGGTTCTCCGTATGCGACTTTATGTGATATAAGGGAATGACGCTAGCATGTTTAGTTGGTAGGATTTGTCGACTTTCACAACAAGAGAATAAGTAAAATAAGAGGAAAGGGCTCTTTGAATATAATTATTCAAAAGAATTTGAGTTAAGAACGACCATTTTTTTTTTTTAATTTTCACTATTTGGTTTAAAATGTCTGTTTAACTAATGGGTCAGTAAAAATAAAAAATTTACATTTCCAATTATAATTTAATAACTATTTATATCTTCAAGTTATTTCCAATCACAGTTGAATATGAAAAAGTACAATTTTTAGTTTTTTACTTTAATATTTTTCATATACAGCAGAAATAATGCAAAATAACAATTTTTGGTTCCAAAATAATGGTTTTTGAAAATAGTCCATATTCATAGAAGTCAAATTTACAAACAGAAATTAAATATCTCTTATTGTTCCTGGGAATTTTGCTCTCAAAGTTGCATCACAAAAAAGTGTGTATTTTGTGTATGTGTCAAAAATGTGTAGAGATACAATCTCACGGATTATCCCAGTCGATTCTATGGCAAAATTAAAGAAATAAACGTTTTCTCCGCATATACATTCTTTGAAACGATGCGGTGAAAAATTAATCGTTCAAAAGAACGTATATGCATAGAATACATTTCTTTATATAACTTTGCTAGTAGAATTGACTGGTATAATCGTTGATATTGTATCTTTACCCAATTTTGAAATATACACGAAAAACACCATTTTTTTGAGGTGCAACTTTCTGAGCAAATATCTCAGGAACGATAAAAGATAATTAATTCGGTTTGTGAATATGAAATCAGCTAATCGAGTTCTATTAATATGGACAAGTTTTAAAAATCAAAGATTTGGGCTAAAAATGAGAATTTTTTATTATATCGGATGTATAAAAAAATGAATTGAATTAGAACATTATTGACTTTAATAATTTATCCGCTCTGATGTTAATACGTCAATAAACAAATTTTCAAAACAATATCCATTGAAGCACAGTTTATATAATGGATTTTCTAAAATAAATTTAAAATTTTGCACTTAAAAATAAGTACAAGTTAATATCAACGTTGTTACGAATTTAATTTATTGTTACATGTCATCGTCTTATACCTCTGATGCTGTTTGATGAGTGAGTCTGGCGGTTTCAGAGAAATTGGAATCGAATGCGGCTGGAATGTTCGCGAACTGTTTACGGATGTTTTTCGTTGCGTCACTATAAAAGGAATTAAGTGGTTCTGTGTTTCTCGTTTCTCCAGACTTTAAATTCGAATTTTGGCAATGAAGTAAACAAATTTGCTCTTGAAGTGTCCAAAATAAGGAAAACGCTTCTCGCGTCATATGTTTTTGCAAAAAAATATATAAATATTTAAAACGTACAAGACACAAAAAATTATAACCCATTACTAGGCTCTCTAACTTTGGAAAACAAAATATTTTTGCATCTTTTCATCAGTATTTTAATGAAATAGACAATATTTAAACAAAAGAATAAGAATTCATAATGTAATCTAATCTAACAAAACATATTTTATTATTTATTTGACCAAAAATGTTTAAATATACTGCCCAACTAAATATAAATGTTTTTGCAGTAAAGACACCTAAATCTAGCATGGAGAGTTAACTTTAGATTGTATTTAACAAAAAAGTGTACTTAAATTTTTATGAAATATTACCGGTTTATTGAATCAGATGTGTCAATGAATGATACGTGATTCATAGCTTCTTCAATTTGCAAAAAAAAAAGTGTGAAATCTAATTAGTTTTAAAAAGACAGGGACGTACTCCGAATTTATAATTCGTACACGAAATAACATTAATAATGACACTAAAATATCACGGACGACATTTACTTTAAATTATGATGAATTCTTTTTTAACAACCTTGAAGAATTTCTAAAAGAAAATGTAATTTCCAAGTCATAAAATGCTAAGCATAATATTAATATCACTTTCATTTTATATTTATTTATTACTAAATTAGAATATGTCCATAAAATATGCAAAAACCGTTTTAATATTATAATTAAATATAATTATAATAATAATAAAAAATATATTTATGATGCGGTTAAATATTTCTTTTTTATCATTTTAGCTTAACCAAATCCGTATGCCAATTTGTTTTGACAAGAAATTTTAAAAATAGTAACATTATTATCGCAAAGGGCACTTATAGCTGAGGTCGAGAAAGTCCACATGATTTTTTTATAATTTTTATGAAGAATTATGAAACATAATACAAAAATTTACACACAACATAAAAACAAAATCAAAATAGTTGTTTTGTACTTGAGTTTCGGTTCTTTTTAAAAATGAGATTATTTTTTTGTACTCTTACAATCAAACTTGTTGATTCGCATCCCCCAGATTAGTGTGCGGGAAATTTTGGAAAAAAGACTCCTATGTACATAATAATTAAAAATATTTGTATTTTATGTTTTTTTTCCCGGATTCGTTTTATTACAGCGCTCTTAAGCTCGCGGAAAATGGCGTTCCCACACTTGATATGTAAAAAACAATCACAGTTTAGTGTAATGTCAAAGCAGCAGAAATGAATAAATTAATAAAATACATGTTAATAAAAAGTACTAAATAAATATTTATTAATACTGTTCTGTGCATAATTTATAGAAGTTTTTTCTTTTGAAATAAAAATGTAATAGCCTAAACGTTCAAATGTTTATTTTTTATTCTTCCAGGTGGTTTTTTCTGTCCACGTAGGTGGAAAAAGCCAATTGAGCAAAATTCTGTTGGAGACTGCAAACTGGTTGTGAGCAACAGCTAGCAGTACCCTGGGATTTTTTACTTCACTTTTTGCGAATTGTCTTGTGGAGGTCAGAATTAAATAGATTTTAGCTTTAATTAAACATTTGCGTCTAGTTTTTTCTATCACGAAACATAAATTTGTATGTCTATTGTTTTTTCATAGGTGAAACTTCAAGGTTTCTCTTTAACTTATTGCTGTATTCTCAGAAGATAAATTTTAATTAGTTGTATTGTCATATTTTCACGCCTTCCACAATTATTTCGACAACTATTTGCACTTTATTATTGTAAAATAATCACTACTATACTTCACTTCAGCTAACAGTGCCCATATGGTAGTTAAGTCTAACTTTGGGAGAAATATCTCAGAAATGAAAAGAGGAAACAAATTTTTATACAACATATTGTTACATTCTTTTTGTTAAGAACTTAAAAATCATTGTCATTATATGTCTATTTCTTTTATCTATTTGTATTTTACAAAAATAAGTTCTCTACAGTATAATGTTATTTTCGAAATCTGAGACAAAGATGTATTAATGAGAAATGTGCGATGATAAAATATTTATTTGTGTGTTATCACTAGGCACTTGTTTTTGGAATAAATGATCTTCCAAAATGATTCACGATTGTGTAGTGAATGAGCTATGATTTAGAAACAAAACTTGAGAGGCTTATAAATTTCAAAGCCTACTGTTTATTTGGTTGGATCACGCTACTCTTTCAAGATCATTTGGAACATACGTCAAATGATTAAATCAAGAAATTGTATTAAACGAAATACATTCATAGATGATCATTTTATGCTAAGCAGGATCATTAGGATAAGTTTGATCATTTATATTCAAAAATGTAAATAGTTTTGTATGTAAATATTTAAAGTAATGCAAATGTATATAGTTTACTTTGCAGTTCTTTCGTGGCCAATGCATTAACGATGTTTGGTTGAAGCTAATTTAGTTTAAATTTATATTACTAGATTTTTGGGCAATAATTTTTAGCATTACTAGCACCAGGAACTGGTAGACGAAATTAGAACCATAATCATCAACCGAAAAATATAAGAAAAAATGCTGACGTGTTACATATTACTTCACACTATATTAAGCATTAAATTTTATTACTCCTTTTATATTGATTTTCTTGAATTTCACATTAAAAACTTCATATTTTATTATTTACTTATGCATTAATGAAATTTTGTAAACATATGAATAACTCATCTGTTTTATTGAAATTACGAACGATGCGTAAAACCGCAAAAATTGTATTAACCAAACTTTCAGAAGTTATTTGTACAAACAGTGGCGCATCCAAGGAAAGGATTTTGGGGATTCGAACACCCCCTGAAATTAATTAGATACTTTATTAAAGTAAAGAAATATATTAATCATATAATGTATGTCATAGAAAAATAATAATAGAATTTGAGAATAAATGGTAGAGGTATCTTTCCATGTAGGAAATATAGTTAAAAAAAATCAAGCAAAGTGCATTCACGATCATCACTCACAGATATCATTGTAAAAATATTACAAGCAAGTTGTGTCCAAGCGGATAACAATTGGCTTGACGAAAACAAAAGTAAAACAATGGAATATAATAGGGTATTAGTTTGTTTGTAATTAGCATCTTCCAGTGCAATTAGTGTAATGGCAACAATGGGCATAGAGCATTGTTGGTGTGAATGGCACTCGTGATGTCTGGAGAGGAGAAAGTAAGCACTCACTCTCCTCTCAGTGAAAGAAGAGTGAAAACATACTGGAGGCAGCCACTTGCAGCCACTTGGCCGTGACCCACTGCTCAGTTCATCATCAACAACATCTTCATCAACAGCTCAAACTTCTTTACTATCAACAGAGTTCTAAATTCAAAAGAAATACAAATACGGATACGGTACAGTACGTCGTTACCGACATTTTCAATCAGCAATGGGTATTAGCCGATAGTGACAATTTATTTTAGAAAAACACCGTTACTATCAATACTTTACAAGAGTTCTAAATTCGACAAAAATACAAATATGGTACAGTTCGTCGTTACCGACATCTTCGATCAGCAATGAGTAATAGCCGATAGTAACAATTTATTATAGAAATAACAAAAATATATATTCGAAGGATGTAAGATTGAGCTAATTCTCTGGGTTAACAATTTATTAGTCTAAAAAGACACTACTGTGTTTACAACAAATTGTCTGTCATTTACTGAGGTTAACTAAAAATCAGGAACCTGGTAATCTGGAACCTGAAACGCCTGGAACTGAAACCGAACTGACATGAGCGTAGCGACAGGGGGGCTAAAGGGAGCGCCTACCCCTCTGAGAAATTATACATTACTATAATTTTACTTACTTAATATTTTAGCAAAGAATATATTTTCTACATTAGGTACATAAATTGAGTTTGTTCTATAATTAACAAAATGTAAAATAAGAACTGTGATTTTGATATTCGCTATGACTGGCGCAAGGTAGTTTAAACAAGTAACCTATAAATTGCTCTAGAAACATACTTCATATCATTAAAATTTACACTGGTTCACTTAATTTTTAATAATCTTTACCGGTTTCAGGATATTAAACTCTTCTTTACATAGACAAAAGTAAATTAAAGCATTCACTTTTAATTTCAATACTGAAGCAGAAAAAAATCCTGGCTACGCCTATACGAACCGAAATCCTGAATCAAAATTTTTTATGTGAACCCGTAATATAAATAAATTTTAAAAAGAAATATAATTACACATTCCGAATGGCTTATTATATTTTTCACGCCATATACTCATATATAAAATGTGTCACTTCAGTTCAGATTCAGTGTTAGTTGGTAACCAAATAATAAGTGTTATCAGTCACTTATCATTTATGTTGCTATGAAGGTAAGTTATGCTTAATTCAACGATGGCGCGAATAATATTAAAAAAATTAAGAAAAAAGTTGTCGTCAGATGTAACTTAATAGGTACCTCTCGCTATTTTACTTTTAATAATATACTACCTGTTCCTGACATATTTTTTCCAATACTTAGGTACAATACTTAAATATTTCAAAATAAAACTCTATTAATGTCTAAATACTATTCAGTCAGATTTGGTAATAAAATATGACCAATAAAGTAAAGAAATATGAAAATATATTAAAGCACTTAAGAACCAGGTCGTCTTGGAAATTACTGTTCTAAGTTATTCTCAATTGTCTTAAATTTATTTACATTTTCTGAAACGTTTTACATTATTTTTAATTGTTGTAAATTTATTTAGAAATGCCTAAAGAAGAACATCGTGACATATTCTTGCTTTCTTATCTCATCAATGTGATTCCAATTATGCAGAAAGTAATTGTCCATTTAATTCACAATTGTTGGTCGTAAATCGTCCGAATGTTTATGACTGGAGGCTTATTTACATGACGCGTTCATAATGCGTGCGTATTTAAATGTCTCTAACACAGATTGGGGTCACGATTGTCCAAGAGAACTGCAGTTACGAAATTCGGCCTCATCTTGAAATTTTTACAACAGGAAAAATCCTTCACAAATTTATGGCAAATCATATTTATTCACTGGAAACCACAATAGTTAATAAATCATAACTGCTTATTATCCATTATTGGATAATGATTCTTTGAGAATAATAGAATTAAGATTTTTAAAAGGCCTAAAGTAGTGTTTACAGCTACATTGAAATTTATGTTTAAACATAAAATCCTTGAAACCAAATAATAAATATTATCAGTCACTTATGGCTGATGTTTCTATGGAAGTAAGGTATTAAGTCAATGGTAGCACGAAAAATAATTTTATCTACTTCCTTTTAATAAGAGATTCTTTATTATTCTATTTCCGTCAGGTTATTGATTCCATTATTTCACTTGTGAAATAATGAGATCATTATTTTACGCGAAATCAAATTCTTTATAAATATTAATAATATAGTTATTATATTTATTAGATTCACAGAAATTCGTATTTTAAAATTCAAAAAACTTAAATGTCAACTTTATTTTGTATCGTTCATATGTTTATAACCAACAATTTTGTTATAATAACTTAGTAGCGCAAAAAAAAGCAGTTCGTGGTATTGTCCTTTTTGTTTATTTTGCAAATGTTATCAAAATACATTTTTGTACTTATTCAAACGAAAGTAGAAAAAATATTATATGGAACACGTAAGGAAACTAGGTGGTTATTCTATAAAACAGATGAGTTATTCATATTTTCACAAAATATGACATATGATATAAACTTTTAAGTTTAAAAGATTAAATAAGTAAATATGAAGTACTTTCTGGAAAATTAAAAAAAGGTGGAAGAAATATATAAGGAATATATTTGCATGCGCAAATCAAAGTAAGTTTGGTTCCGGTTTTACTAACGTCAAAAATAGCTGTTTTTTTGTCATACAAATTTTATGAGAGAATTTTTATTAAATGAATTAAAAATATTCTGAACTGCAATAATAAACTAATTTTAAAACTACAAATTAAATGTACTAAAAAACTTATACATATAGAATATATTACTACAGTGGCGGGAGGTAATATGTTAAGATACATCATTTTTACATTTTACATTTATATATTACTTAAGCTTAATGCACGCTGTAGGTGTGAACATAGCTGTTTTTTTAACAGTTTGTCTCTAGAGTGTTCTATCCCTATATTTGTTTTATCTTTATTGGAGCTAAATACGTATTAATTAACAAGATAACATCTTGTCTCCAATTAATACATAAGTTAACGAGAGCATTTTTGTCGGAGTGTGTGGGCACTGCGTGTTTGTTATGCACTAACATTAATATCATAATTTCACGCCTGGGGTGGCAGATATCATCGCTGCAAGTTTTCACGCCAATGCGCCATACTCCTTGCACGAGTTTTTAAATCGCTCAACAAAGGGGGTTAATCATTCGCTGAGTGCATGAAACCTGCCATTTCCTTCGCAAAATGTGTTTGCTTTTCATTATAACATCTGATATGCATACGTCAAGATTGGAATCTTCTTTCTTCGAATACTTCAAAATATTCCAAACAAAACAGATCGTTGATATCGTTTTAAAATAATCAGTGCTGATCATTATCTTCCAAACTTTACTGAAAATGTTTTTTCAGACGATCACATATGAAAGTAGCCATATTTACACTGTAATTAACACCAGAAATGTAACATAGCACACGGCGTGTGTTATAATAACACACTAGTGTGTTATACAACCGGATATGACGATTAGTGGTCAATAGATGGAACTTTGATAATGAAATGTAACAAAATTAATGAAAATTTGCTTAAAACTACGATTTTAAAATTGGTAGTGAATTAATAACAAAAATAAAGAGTCAAAATGTTCTGATAGTTTTATTAATTGTTCAAATAATACGTACTAGACTTCCAAATCAGTTTCCGGTAAACTAGTGATACTTAACCTCAAACCCAAACGTCAATGCTTTCGTGAGTTGTGTTTGACATTGACACTTTTGTATAAACCCAGTTTTTATTACAATATTTTGTGGTCCTCTGAAAAATAGTGTACATAACTCGCTTGAAAGTGAATAGCAACGCTCGTGTATTAAATCACTCGGCGCTACACGCCTCGTTCTTCAATCTCTACACACGCTTACTATTTACCACTTTCCACGCTTGTTATGTAAATAACTATTATGTCATTGTAATTAAATTAAAAATAATAAAAAGTAGAAATTTTGCAAATTATACTTATAGGACTACTAGGACAATTAAATAGTAGAATTTTATTTGAAAATAAGAATTATTTGAAAGGGTGTAACTGTATTATTCGGTGGTTCACTTGGTTGGCGCACTCCAATTACAACGAGATCTTGCACAATTTTTCATTTTTGCTTCAATCGATAGAATAATGAAAAATACTAGACTCGTATTTTTTATTTTTGCCCAAATTAACTTTTAATAAAGAAAAAATTGCTATTACAAATACTGTGCCCCTTGTCTAGTGATATATCTAGGTTCTTACCCAACTTCACTTCGTTTCAAATGTCTAATGTAATGTATTAATTTCCAAACTGATGAAATGAAGAAAGTTCTGCAAATATAGTGTTTTACAAATGCCTTAAAACGCTTTAAATCCCTTCAAAAAATCCATGTGTGGATAACTTCATACCAAGTAAAAATTATTATTATATTTCATTTTTTTATATATATTTAGAAATTTAATATGCAATTTTAATCTACATATTTTTTCTTTTCATTTTTTGTCCTTTCTAACAAAAAACAAATATATCTTCCAAATAAACCTATGGACGTCATAACATAGCTGAATGTTTGCGACTTTTTAAAATATGATCCTTTTAAACTATATTATATAACATAAAATGTAAACAAAAAAAGAATTGCATCATATAGAGCAACATATTTAGTAGGTTCGATTTAAACTAGAAAAATGTTTACTTAATTTTTTTGCAAGACTTCATTCTACAGAATTTATGGTTTTTAATCAAGTAAAAAATCCGCTCTGTTCAAGTTCCTTTAACAGGCTGTAGGCTGAGAAAAAACAACCAGAATGCAAGTAAAACTAGTCATGAAACAAGTAGTTATTTTAGGTACTTTGGGTGTATCAGTCAATCGAATCGAAATTAGAAACGAAACCGTCAACTAAAGTTTAGAAGGAAAACATTACACAAATTTACATTTTATCAATTTATAAAATATGTAAAGTAATGTAATCAATGTTTAGTTCAGAAATTTCAATGTTGTACAAAATTCTTTGACAAAGAAAAAAATTCGCGTAAGTTATGTTACCACAAGACAAAGAGCGCATGCATGAATTGTTAGTTGAGTAAATACATGTTTCTTGAAAATTTCAATGTTTCATATAATTTCATTGAAGCGGTGTATAAACAATAATGTTTTTAAATAAAAAATATTTTTGTAATAACAATTCAAACATTGATTCACATCCTGTTGAATTTTATCAAAGACACTAAATCATTTCCACAGCTCATATATCATAAATAAATATTATGTATAATTCTATTTACTGTTATTCATCTGTTGTGCCAACCGTAGAGGTTTCTGGTTGCGAGAGCGATATGGAGCGTTTGGCGCTACTGATATGCGATTGTCGCTTGTTATCACCGCCAACTTGGATTTCAAATCGCACAGTCACTTGTTTGTTTTGCCTCTTATCACTTATCACAGGCCGAAATAGCTACACATCTTTACACAGAATGTAAATAGAGATGATATAGGATTTTTTGCACTGAGTCTGCTATTTTTAGTGTTATCAAACAGGTCAGGATTAAATTATAATTGTACAGGATGTTTAATTAAACTTAATGTTTCATTTGAACTGACACCTTTGTTGTAAATCAATGTATAGTTCTGACAGAAAAATTAATTTTACAAAATAACATATTTTACTAAGTCGAGTAATTTCTCTATGATTCTGGTAGAACTATACCTAAGAATACAACATTGTAGTATGTGGTTAACAACTGCTGAACTCTTAAGCTAACCACAGGCCAAAGAAATTATACAGAAACGGAAACATAATATATTCAAAGTATGAAATACTGTACAAGAAACTTTTTCAAACACATGCAGTAAGGAAACAAAAATTCGTTTCAATAGATAACAGATACCGATAAAATAAAATGGTACTGGATTCATAAAACGAAATGATTCATAAACTTCATTTATATTTTTTCAAGAGATCTTTATTAGCAACCAGAGATGTAGTCCAAAAAAGAAGTGTGACGCTTACGACAAGAAAATGTTCAAAATCTAAAAGTAATTTTATTATTTCACAAACGTCATTTTCACTTAATAAAAATGCTTCATTTGCAAATTTTCATATAAAAAACTGATAAAGTCACAGCAGCATAGTCATGTTTACATTTTGTTGATTTGAAAAAAAGTATGTTCGAACTGAATTTTGAAGAAATATATTTATTATTTGACCACAAATTACAAAATGCATATACTTATTATTAAGTGTCTACCTTGCACATTACAAATATATTATTTTATAATTAAGAAAAATCTTTTAGAGTAGCAATCATTTAATAAAATCCAATAATACACCAAAGATTCGACTGTAAATCAGTCTTCAGCAAACAAACATAGCTAAGCCGTAAGCAGACTTAAATATTAAAAATTATTCAAGCATACTCGTAACCTGTAAATTACTTTACAGAAATCTTTCGCCAAACGTAAATGTACTACTAAAATACTACTACAAAAGTTTTATCCTAATAACTAACTATGCAGTCAAATAAAACCAATCTTGTATAAAATTTTTAGTGGGCGTTCAAATTGGCAGGAAACTATAAAACAGGAAATGTGATTTCTTATAATCGTTACTTGATAAGTTAACATTTGATAAATTTTAAATATTTCACACGCATTGTTATTATCAGTTTAAAAGTTCAAACCATTTAAAATAACGGTTTCATAGATGCTTGAAAATACTTAGCAAATTCAACAGAAAAATATAATTTTTGTTCTAGTTTGTCTAGTTTTTAAATTGATAAAATATAATAACAATTTTCAGTTTTTCAGATCAATATATCACTTATGGCTCAACAGCTTTCTATAATATTACTATGTGAGATGATATACTTAATCGCAGATTTTGTTAATAGTATATTTCTACTGTTTTGGAAGTTCACCGTTGTCATTTTAGCTGGGACCATTTTTATCTGCGAAATCGTTGCTGTAGAATTTTTATCTAAGCTCAGAATACATATTGTTTTATTCCAAATATCGATAACGTAAACTAAGAATTTCGCCGTTTCGTGGACAGGCTGTAACTTGGTGTTTTCTTTTCGTATGTGTAATTTCGTTGATAATGCAGCGACTAGCCGTGAAAACTCACTAACTAGATAAACGCTTTACGTAACCGTAATAAGCTATTTGGTTACAGATGTAACCAGCGGTTAGACGTTAATAATTAATATTCGTGATTATTCTTTCAGCGAAATCTGTCTGCAAAAACTTCAATGAAAAACACCATAAACTCGTTTCGATATGTTTATTTTTAGTTTTAGCACAAACCTGCTAATACTGCTTTCCTCTTAAGGCATATGCCAGCGGTCCTCAACTTCTTACACGGAGGATCAGTTAGAATACCACTTGAACTTACATACAAATGAAGAACAATTATTTTATTGTTTTAGATATAGACTGGGATGTATTTCCAAAACTTAAAATCCAAAACTTTAAGAATTAAGAAGAAGGCTGATAACCATTTAAATTAACGGTTTTGGTTTCAATTTCTACAAAAATACATTTCCGATTCTAGCGTTTGAAGTAAATGGGCGCCAAAACTTGCACTACAGAACAATAACATATAAATTATCTGTGATTTCAAAGAACATTTTTATTTCATAAGGAAAACAATTGATCCTCTATGTATGAAGTAAAGAAGTTCTTAAAAAATTCAGTCAATTTATTATTTTTATCAATTGATTGTAAATGATTAAATGATGTATGATGTGGATGTAATACAAATTGTTTTATCCTATGACAATTAGTTTGTGCAATAATTTTTATAAGAACAGTTTTTGTAATTTAAATTTTAACAATTGTCACCCTGAAAAAAACGGACTGAATTCTTCAAGAACTTCTGAATTCATATTTTCATTTCAGTACTTTTTTGTTTTTTAGAGTTAATAGTTTCGGTTTTGATTTCATTGAATGACCACGTTGCTTACCACCGCATGTAGCTGTGTCGGTTTATTATATTTAATTCAACTAAAATTTGCTCAAGAAACTGCACTAATTTTAGGATTATTTGCTATTATAATTTGCATATTTCTTAAAGTTGAAATGAATATAATCCAAGTAAAAATATTACTGGTATTTTAGATAAATTAGGTTAGGTAAGGTTTAAAGGTTTAGGTTTGATTACAATTACTCAACATCATTCAATAAAATGGACTGGTTATGATAAGAAGCAGATTTCGAATACTACCGAGTTATATTGTTTACCAAGTATTTACCACTACTAATAACATCTGTTGTGGTGCACTCCTCGCGTCAGCTAGAGTTCCTGAGAGGTGACATTTGGCAAAAACCATCTACGATATACGGGTATATTATTATCTATCTATAAAGTATATTTGGTACAGCTTGCAAAGTGTATAATAAGACTAAATAGCAGTATATTTAAAAGAACGTGTTAAGTAGAGGCTTTGAGTGCACATTTATTGGCGCAATAAATAGTGCGTTAATTGTTAGCCATCACTGTTTCGTGATAAAATACGACAATATGCAAATGACTAATTAAATCTAGTTTTTCTCTGAGTGCGTAATAAGTAATACTTCTTGCACTCCATAGTGAGATCTTGTGTACATTGACTGATTTTCTGGTTTCGCAATGAATTTTACTTTCATTAAATGTAGCATAACTAGTTTTTATGCTGGAATATGTGGAGCTTCTAGAACAGTTGCGGGACCGCTATGGCGCATTCAAACAGCGCGCCAAAGGTCATCAAAACTGACTTCCGCAAAGGCTCACAGATAAATATGTTATTTACAATTCATACAAAGTGACGTCGCAATGAAAATCCTTGAAACCAACGTGTCTGTAATATGTTTCCCATGTGAGGGATCGGCAGCCGGTAATAATACAACAAACCAGAAAAAATAACCAATAAATAGCATATTCCGAAAATGAACCTCGGTGCGGTTATGGTTTAACCGTGGTTATAATTTGACCGGTACCACGGTTGAGAAACGGAAAGCAGCTGTGACATCTTGATACTTATTAAAAAGTTCATGCTTGGTTATTAGATTGTAAATTTTTATTCTTGGTGCATTATAAAGGTAGTATTTTTGAAATATTTTTATACCAACTGACTTAAAAATAGTTTATATTTGAATAATATTTTTAATTAATAATTTTACTCGTTTGCGAATCAAACCTTAAACTGTCAAATCTTAATAACCAGATTGTAACCACCAATCTATCGCGATTAGTTTAGTCACTAAAAAGGAACCAATACCTTCAGAAATCGTTAATGTACCCGGTTACTGAAAAAGTAACTGCGGTTACTCTGGTACAATTTCTGAATGTACCATAAATGAATCACCAAATGTTGTTACCCATTATAATGGCGGATTTGAGGAGCCCCCTAAAACAGGCATGGTTTTTCAATTGCGAAAACCATAACAAATAAAACTGCAAAGGCGTCTCACGTATATAAGACCGTATGAAGATTTTATTTGATTTAGAGCAGAATTGTCAACAACAAAAACTATTTGCCGAAATATTGTTATAAAAATACAAATGCCTAACTTACAATTAATCAGATATTCTTGTTACAATGTGACGCTGATTTTTATATATTAGCAAATAAATTAGTAACAATATTAGTAACCCTACCTGTCAGTGTCTATGAATATTCGTAAAAATATGATTTTAGAATTGAAAAAAATTGGCGGGGATTAGATTTATTTTATAATTTTGTATTTACTAAGTCAATAATATTGTGTTAATTAATAAATTCTGTATTTTACTTTATTATATACTTTATTGTTTATAATAGATAATTCGCCCCTCCATAAAAGAATTTCTACATCCGCCATTTACTCATTACTGGATGTGCCCCTCAGCTTTACTATAAATTTCGAAATTTATTCATTTATTGTAAAAGAGCATAAGGTGTGGCAATTATTTGTACTGGATTATGAATTTTATTTCTACTTGCAGAAACAATAAGTAATTCAAGGGAACAAGCCAGCACACTGTACTATTAAATTCAAGTGAAAGTCATTAAATAAAAATTAATAAAACTTACGTACTTGAAGCTTTGTTTTGACTTTTTTGTTTAAAATATTCCTTATGTTTACTCATAAAATAAACGCTTCAATACATTGCGGTCATTTTGTAACTATGGTAATGAAACTACTCTATGTTTACTGATAAAATAAACTCCCGGTATATAGGTATACGCAATTTATTTTCTTCGAAAGTATGGGACACGAAATTTTAATCATTTTCAAAGCGTGTACCATCAAAAATTTCTCTTTATTGTAAATCATAAATTTCATCTATATCTATTCGGTTTATATATTCAGCGGAATATGTAATATTGTGGAGGTATTGTTGAGCACAATACAACAGCCTCGAACCTAAATACAGGTAGGATAATTGCCAATGTCATGAACGACAATCATCGGAAAATCGGGAGGTCGTTATTATGGCCGTGTCACCGTGATATACAGAGCGTTGCGGTTCCAATTACCCCACCGCTATTGTGCGCTTACACAGCGTTTTTTACTGTTTTTATTTTGTTAAAACCGTAATTTCCAATCTACATATATAAATACATCATCGCACTTTCTATGTCACAACTGGGACAACAAAAAATGTATAAATACATCACCATGGCTTGTTACTCATTAGAGGATGTTTACATCACCTTCCGGGCACTCTGGCAGACTGGAGAGTGTACCACAGGAACCTATTTTATGTGAGATATAATTTAATCTTCGAATTAATTAATTAAAAGTGTTAGTCATGTAAAATAAAGAAATTATAAAAGAATACACTTAGGCAACTAGCAATTTATGCGAGCATTTAGCTATATGGCAACATAACGTACAGATTGTTTTTATTTACAACTGATTACAGTACGCGTCAAATTCATTTCTTTGACTGTTAAATGTGTAACTTCTAAAGTTTGAAAAATTTCTGTTTTCAGGTTTCAAACTTTTTGAAATTTTGTAAGTGGGTGTAACATCTAATTGTGCACCTCCCTTTTTAATTGCTATCGGCAGTGCCAAAAAGGCATTTTGCTCGTAGTGTTTTTTGAATTTTTCGCATAATTTAAAAACGATTAACTGTAGAATGTTAAAATTTTATATATGTAATTACTAGAACATCTAGTAATGCCCTTTAATTTTTTGTTCTAATCGGCCTTTTCAAAGGACAATTTACTGTTGGCAGAAACCTAATAAAAATAACAATTTACTTGGCTTCTAATTTTTGTAGGAAACATTTTACAATAAATTAACATTGAAAACTGTCAGAATATATATCGGGAGATATACCTACAAAATACATGAAAATCATATTTCTTTCTAAGATATGAAACGAATGGAAGTTGAAGAATGATTAGCCGTAGAATGATCTCACTTTCAAGTGAAATAAGTTGATATGAAGTGCAATATAAAAATGTGTTCTTTGATTGTTAAAAGCATAACTCTTTGTCAACAATATCAAGGTATACTGTATTCATATGAGATATATTTGTGGTGAAAATATGTAAAAAAAAATGTAGAAATGCATAACTGGTTGTTTCAATCTTCACAATTTCGAAAGCCGAAATTTACATTTATGATTAAGAACATTGTTAATCTAAAGTTAGGGCTTTAAAAGACAAAGAAATAAACTTGCCGAAATATATTCCCAATTATCATTAATTTATGAAAAATATTTTAAGAAAGTACGATTTGTTTTTAATAATAACTTTTAACAAACGCGCATGTCATTAGATGTTAAAAATTATAATAAATCAATTGATTAACAAATAATATAGAACGCGTTTAAATGAAATGGAAAGGATAAATATTAGAAAAGTAATGGTATTATTATCAGCAAAATGTCGAAGTGTATTAAACAGTCATTGATTAGATTGGATTGAAATAGGTTAAATAAGCGAAGTTCGATTGTTATTGACCTGTCACAAGTGCTACCAACCACTAACCTATAAAACCAGTAGAGCAGTAAAAGGCGCATTGCATTATCCTTAGTGATTTGTAAGTTTATGTGGTTGGCTGCCTGGTGAATATTTATTCTCCAAGGTGGTACTCCCGCCCAGTAATTATATGCAAATCACTTGTATCAAATTCACACATAGAGTAATTGTATGCCTGCCTCCGTCCCCTCGACTAATTAAAACATTTTATCACATTATGCTTGTAATAAAAATGAATAACGTCGGTGTAAAAGTAGCTGAGATGTAATTATTTACATTTAATACTTTCACAAATAATTTAATTTTCTTTTATACTTTTCTTAAGTGGTCATGCTTCAGTAATGTTATAAAATATTTAATAATAATATATAGAGCAATTTCCGTTTGCAAGTTTGAACATTTTGCAAATAAATTAGGTCATTATTTTGTAACAGCCGGTATTATAATAACTGGTCAGGGAATATGAATGACATTGTTTATTTTAATAATCCTAAAATAAACATCTGATACACTCAATACAGTACCTCCCCCTATTTATTCTATATATTAATTTATGTCCTGTTTAACAAACCAGCGATTTTGTGATTAAAATCAGGATAAGTTTTTCAATACATTCAATTTGTAGTTTTCAAATTAGTTTGTTATTGCAGTTCAGAATATTTTTAATTCATTTTATACCTAAAATTTCCTTCATAAAATTTGTATGACCAAAAAAGCAGCTATTTTTGACGTTACTAAAACCGGAACCTTGATTCACGCATGCAAATATATTCCTTATATATTTCTTCCATCTTATTCAATTTTACAACAAAACTACTTTATATTTACTTATGTTATCTTTTAAACTAACTTACATTAAATATGACATCATATATCAAATTTTGTGAACATATGAATAACTCATCTATTTTACAGAAATTCCTCAGCCTAAATGATATATAAAATTATTATAAACGTAATTATGCAGATCGATGGAAAATTAAAAAATGTTTATATTTAATAACGTAATTTGCGAAAAATGATATTTTGAGGTATTTAAGTCTTAAATACCAAATATTAAATGTGTCTTATTGGATATCGTGGACGAAAAATAGCAAAAAATTATTCTAGGAACCCTAATTCGTGGTTGAAAACTCACACTCGAGAAATTTAAATAAAAACAATACCTCCCTTATCTACATATTGATAGCCGGGAGGTAAAAACAAACAGAAAAAAGTAAATTAAACATTAATTACTCAAATTCTATTAAAATTTTAAATATGTCTGTTTATACCCGTGTTGATATAATATTTAACTATAAAAAAATAGGATAGATTATTTTAAGTCCATATTTTGTGCGTCTTTATTTCATTAACCAATCACCTTGAAAGCCTATTATTAAGCAAGTATTTTTCAAAACATTGTTATCAATCGTATTTATTTTTATAACCGTGTGATTTGAAGTCATATTTTCCATAGTAAGCACCTAATGTATGAGCCATTGTTCATTGTGCTATATGTGAGTAATAAATGTTTACTTATACGAAATCGTCCTCATAAGTAACTCCAAATCACAACAAAGTGATTCTTTGTGTGTAGCCAGTGACCCGTATCCTACATAAACTTGTAAACCACTTGCACGGCCCTAACTCGCAATATCCGGTCTTCCCATAGAATTTAATACTTCCTCTGCCTAAGAGGAGAAAGCTAGCCACACGCCACAGGTGAACCATATTACACCACCTAGAATATTGGCCAAAGATTAAAACTCCAAGAGCCACCTGCAGAAGTGGAAATTTCACAATTATCACGGACGTAAAATGACAGGTGGAGACGAGTTAAAAGGTTGGGGGTGTCTGTGTTTGCTGTTTTCATAAACACCTGTAAGAGGGTAGCATGTTTTACTACGCAGTAAAAATATTACGCAACTAAATTTGTTTTTGTAACACTTCCATAAATATGTAGCATTCCTATATCTTTGCATGATCTTTAAATTTATTTATTATTATTGTTACTATAATTATACTAACTGATCTTTTGTAAACAGGCAACCAACAAAACATATAAGTATTTTTAATTATATAGAAACTTTCTTGAAATAAAAAGCAGTAAATTTCTCTTGAATTATCAACATTAATAAAACGATTTAACTTCTGTGGTAAAATGAACAGAATTCTTACATCTCACAAATTTACAGCAAAGTTTTTATAACTTGAGATATTGATCTTTATATAACTAAAAAAATCTACAAGTTGTTAAGATTTATGAAAGACAGCAAACCTTTAAAAAAATAATGTAGTCAAGGAGTTTTATTCAAGTTAATTGTTATCAAATTAGGAACCTCATGTTCGATATTTCAATTTCTATCAAAAAAAAATTTAATTAGGTCATTAAAGAATTGCTCTTAGTTTCTTGTATATCAAAGACGTGTGTATCATATATTTTTTTAACCAATTTGAATACAATCCCTTTTTTTTCAAAAGCACCCAGTAATCTTGAAGATTGTAAGTGGAAAAATACAGTCCCTTTTGTTTTTCGTGTTTCTGCACGAAGTTAGCCGAAGGCTCTCGTGTTTCCCCTCCACTCCGGGTACCGGATCGACTAACCGGATCCTTATTCAAAGTGCAAGCTAATCAATCTTGCAACTACTTATAGACAGCGTGCAGATACTAAAAATTGTATTTAGTTTGATATATACTATGCAGCTTTGAGTTTTTGGTAACTTTGTTATAACCTATAATTGCCTTTTTACATAATTATTTATATAAGTTTAGGTATGTGTAGAATGTGTATTATATAGAATAATCATAATTTGAACAAAGCCTCAAGTATCAAGTTATTTGTTTTGAAACTTGTTGTACTTGCATTTTAATGATGTAGGTTGTGAATCTTACAGTGTTTGCAAGATGCAAGACCAGCAAACTTCCTATATTACCTATGTATATCATTTTTGCAGAATTTGGCACCTGCACAGCTGATTAGCACATTCAACAATGGACAATAAAAACTACAACTGTTGATAATAATCTTCTAATTATTTTGTACCCCATACCCCTGGGAAACTGCATTCTGCATTATATTTGAATGCAACTGATTTGAATAGTAAATTGGTATTGTTTAGCTCTGAAGAGGAAGTGTAGCAACCTGTATATAAATGACCCTTATGAAACCACCCTCGTTTAAGTGTTATTCCATGTCATACCCCTGTGCGTGTGGGTGTATGCGTATCAGTGTCTGACCGGAAAGAGGAAGTGCTGTGCAGTATCACGGCCGTTTTGTTTTTAATCAGCATGTGGAGTTGTCATGGTCGCTGGCTGTATGCGAGTGAATGTGAACCGACGCCCCGTTTTCAAATCCAATGCATGACTTGATAAATGCATTCTTTACCACTGCTACATATTCCTATGCCTTTATATATCGCCTCAATGTTGGACTTCCCTGTTAACTAACCGCAAATTACAGATAAGGAAACTAATTGTTCACTAAATAATTATAATGCATTTAAATAAATTCAATCACTCATAAAAAATTCATTATTTTTATATTGGATTTCCCTGTAATTCTTTAAACATTATAAACGTACACTCTATTTTCCGCAGTTAATCCTCACGTCATCAATGGGGTAGGTGACCAAGGTAGAATTTTAATGAAAAAACTATTAAATTATAGAAAGTATGTTTATTTATGAACGTTGACATTAAAAAAGTTAAATATTTATCAGCAATTGTTTAGTAATTTGCGTTAAATAGAAACAGCGTCCATTACTATGACGTTTACTAAGTTCGCACGCTGATTGGTTAAAATTTGAAGGTGTGGCAATATACCTATTTATCTCACTCACACCACATATTTTCGTCTCTGTCTACCTTCGCCCCTCTCATGAATTTAGTTGACGTCATAATCCCCTCCCAAGTACTATATTATTTATTTACTTCAAAACAACAAATAATTAACAATTTTAAAAAAATACGGGTATATTATTTTTGTACAAGCTATCACATATACCAAATTTAGAAATTGGTCACCTACCCCATTGGGGAGGACGGGGGATTAATGACATCATCTTGTCGGATAAAATCGTATGATTTCCGAAATAAATAAATGCCAAAACTGATAGCAATATATATATAAATATAATAATGGAAGAAACATACCAAAAGAGTTGTAGATGAAACTAACTACCAACACATAATAAAGCACAAATTTTCAACGCTAAAATGACATGAATGACATACTTAATTTTTTTAAATACTTGAAAATATCCTTGCAGCGATTGCACTAGTGTTTCTGTTCCATTTTTGTCGTTGGTTAAACACTGATAGCATATATACCTCTCGGTAACACGTACGATAATGAGATAGCGAATAAGTCTCATCTATGCCATGTGTATATGACAAAAATGCAAAACAAAAGTTTAAAAATTCTTGCAACAAAACTTCACATCTCAAGTAACTTTCTGTACTTATTCAATAATAATTTAAGCAATGTTTCACAATCTTCATATCATTTCATCTCATTACTCTTAGTTATCAATAATTTAGTAGGTTTTTGCTGATGACGTGCATGTGGTTTTTATATTGAAAATTAATTTTACTGTTAAATAAACTATGCTGATATAAAATATTGTGAAATATCTATGACGCCACCACTAATACTTTTTCTCTTTCACCTGTTTTGCTGTTAGCTAGGTATTTGTTACGATTTTTTTTTATTCATTGTTCCTTTATTACTTATTAGGATTTATCCAAGTTAAAGTACGTAGATAAAATTTTGATTTAAATAGTTAACCTAAGAAGCCCTCTTGATAATTAAAATTCTTACAACATAAAAAAACGAATATATTTAACACTTATTTCAATAATTTTCACACATACAATTGGTTTGTTAACAAACATCAATTGGACACAGATTACCCTGTTTTCTAAGGGATCATGAAAATATTTTCTAAATAAAAGTATCTCTATCGTTGGGTTGTTGATTTTATAATATGTATATATATTGATTACAATAGATCATCCTTAGAAACTCGTATTAACCGAAATCTACTACAATAAAAAAATAGAAAATTGTCTATTGTGAAACTACCACATTTTAGTTATTATAGACGCAGTGAGGATCAGTAAAAAAATGATAAAAAAGCAGAGATTACGTTGAACGTAGAATCGAATAAGGAATCCAGTAATCCTTCGCCATCCAATACCGTTTGTTTACAAAGCGCTTCTTCTTTTTGTGGTGTCACCTTCTACTAAGTCCACTTAAATATTGATGCATTTCGCGTGGTGTTTTTATTGCCGGAGCCGAGAACGGGTTAGTGATTTTACCTGGAACAGGTTTGAGTTTCGGCCGGACAAATCAACTCACACTCGTAAATATCCACCGCGACACGCAGCGTATCCGGAAAACATCAACCGACTCTCTCGGGCTCGGGTACCGCACTACGATCAGGTGTTACAGAATTTTTTGTGAGTTTATCGATAGTTGTGGAATTCGCAAAAATAAACCAAAAGGAGAAAAGACTCTAGCGTATTCTATATTACAATATAAAACTATACAGGTTAAAACAAAAATAAGTACTTTAAATTAACCAGTGATAGAACTCTTCGAGAGCAACAATATTTATTAGTAATTTGTTTTTGTAAAGCTTCTAGATATTAAGTAATTTTGTCACAAATTTCATTAATCGCCTATGAATAAGAAATCCTTTTTTACTTCCCTTTAATAAGAGACTCTTTATTTCACTAATTTCAGTTAGGTTATTGATTATATTATTTCACGAGAAATCAATTTGGAAAGTAGGCGTATATACAAACATTGACAGCTACAAAAATTGAATATTTATATCTTATTATCTTTACAAATATTTGTAATATATAATATGGGTGAATAAAATACAATTGAAAATCTATAAAAATATATGGGTTGTTCCATTTAAAAAAGGCAAACAATTCTCGCCGAGGCGTAATGCAACACCCTGTATATGTGAAAATTATATTAAGTTATGCTCCTTGGGTAGACGAATAAATTCTATTAATAAATTTATACTGTATTTCTAACGACAAGGGAGATACCGAAAACGGGCATTTCACTCATCCTGTATAAAAATTTATTTATGTTTAGTTTTCAATTACAATTACGAATAAAATAAAAAAACAATATTGAAATCTCGTTATTTCATAAAACAAAATTAGCACAAAAATATGTGCAAAAATTAACTAAGAATACGGTAATTTAAAAATAAAAAATTAGTAGTAAATATAGTGACCAAATAAATATATAATTTTTATTTGAAGAAATGTAATTTTTCATCTCTGTTGCCCATAAGCCATTTATATTTGATGCATCCGATAATTATGTTTTTTAAATAAATTGCAGAAGTGAGTATAGATTTAATCTCAACCACTTGTTCAATCGATTTTATGGGAACAGGTACATAAAAATATATTTCCCTCACATATATGTATATGTACGTTCTTTGGAACGATTATGGGTAATATTAAATTGAAAACTGGTAATTTCAATTTTTCACAGAAAAACTTTTTAATGTTATAGCTCTTGTGGTAATTAAATTTAGTTGGATATAAAATTAAATATAATTAGAAATGAATATTTTTCTATCAGGAAATGGTTAGAAAATTTTGTATGCATTTAAATCACAAAGCGGTTAATATTCTCTTAAGATTTCTCATAGCCGGTTGTATGTACCATTTAATCGCATATAGTAATACCTAATAAGCGTAAAATACTATTTCTGCTTTAGACCTGGTTGTATATTAGCAATAAAATGTGTTTCACGCGTTTAGTTAGAGTAGATAACAGTACGTATGTTTAAAAAAACAACAGATAATTTTCAAAACTGTACTTTGTATTGTGGCAGAAAATATGTATTATCGGTATTCTGTTGTCTGTTGTTAAAAAAATGTGAAAACAAAAGACTCACCAATGATGTACTAGGAACATAAAACAACTGCTACGAAGACATCAGTCACTCAGTCTGGAAAAAGAAATATGTATTAAGAAAGAAACAATAACGGTTTCTTTTATTTTTTCTCAAAATTTATTAAGTATAAGAATGAACTTAGAAAACTAGCCTAACATTTATAATAATAAATTAATTGCTTTACCTGTTCTGTGTATTTTTTGGTGAAGATTTTGATACCGGTTCAATTTGTTTTCGTTTTTTCCGTTGTCGGTTATTTGGATTATTATAAATGTGAGTTTGTGAACTCTATAAATCATTTGTTGTCTATGATTTATGTACGTGAGTGTACCTGTTGTATAGGCACGGAAAGTGACAGCCGGAAGTTATAATTCCAGTGCATAGGATGATTAAAACGAAAGTAGCGGAACCACTTTTCCAATAATTACGAATTATATATTGCGCTTCCTAATAAATCACGCCCTACAGTCTTATACATTAATCATTACATATTCTTAAATTATAAAACATTTGATTAAAAAAACGAGATAAAGGGAAGACATGAATTGTAAACTGATTATATATAACATTATAAAGAAAATCAGAAAATAGTTATTTGTATATCAAGGCTACCGTAAATTCAAATTTTGACATAAGAGTCTGTAAAGCTTTACTTTACCTGAATTTATAAAACTAATCGTATCGATTTAAAAAAAAAGTCTGTTTTAGCTCAAGTCCAGAAACACTTTAGCAACTGTGAGTCATTATAATAAAGTAAGCCTACAACTTCCTTAGTTCAAAATCTATGAATAATAATAACAAATATATTTAAAAAGCGATAAAAACAATGACTAATATAATTTAGTGCCTGAATCACTTTACTCAAATAAATATAACTTAAAATAAATATTTAGACTTTCGCTTAATATTTCGTAACAATATTTAATTGGTATTGTCAATTCATTCATAAAATACAGTCCAGTACTAAGGAGGAGAATAAATAATGCACCGACACTTTCACTATCATCCAATTATTTATAATTATTTTTAAAATATTTAAAGTGTGATAATATTTTGTACAAAAATCATTATTGTAACAACATAATATTCTATGTACTTTAAACTAGGTCAAATAATAATAGCTCTTAAATTATTTTTTATGATAGGTGTAATTATTATTATTGCACATAATACTGATTAGATTTTTAAATAGACATAATTTTTGTGTTTTTCGTTCCAGTACAATTTCTTCAGTGTTATATAAATTAAAAAAAAATTAATTCAAAATTAGAATGTAATAACACAACATTTCTAGAAGGAACTATGCTTCAAGTACGCAAGACCGGCTCTATACGGTAAGCAAGGTAAGAGTGGCAGAAGGGCGCCAAAATGTAAGGTGCCTCCAAAATAAATAAATGATAAAAAAATGGAAAAAGAAACTACTTAAAATTATTTGTAAAAATTAAAAACTAAATTTTATATTTTTTCCTATATTTATCGATTTATTTATTTACCGTATGTCATTTACATGGAAGTGATCATGTACATATAATTATATATTATTGTCTAAATTGTTTGAGATCCTCCTACAGGGTGGATTATTTACAAAACCTTTTCAAGAGTTATACGTACTGTACCAGTATATTTATTGATATAATAAAAGATATATTTTCTTCTTTTTAAAAGTGAGTTTATAAAATTAATAATTAATAATAAAATAGTGTATGTAGGAACAGGAGAAGTAATTCCCGAAGCCGCGTAAATCCGAAAATATTTGAAAATATAGCATTTTTAGCTCGAAAATTTCCAAATTTTACAAAATTTTGTATAAAATGTTTTTTGAAGAATTAGCTACGCTGATCCCAAATTTACAAACAGAATTTAATTATCTCTTTTCATTTCGGAGATATTTGCTGTCAAAGTTGCACCTCAAAAAAGTGTGTTTTTTGAGTATATTTCAAAAATGAGTAGAGATACAATCTCAGTTACTTTACCATTCGATTCTACGGGAAAAGTTATATAAAGAAATGTTTTGCCCACATATACGTTCTTTAGAACGATTAGGTGAAAAATAAGAAAAACGAAACAACCTAAATTTCAATTTTTCACTTCGAAACTTCTAGTCTCCAAAATTTTTGATTTTTTGGGCTTAAGTAGATATCGATGTGCTGATTCCAAATTTTCAAACAGAATTCAATTATCTTTTCCCGTTCCCGAGATATTTGAGTTCAAAGTTATACCTAAAAAATCAGGTTTTTTAGGTATATCCCTTAAATGGTTAGGTTTAAGGTTTCGGCGACCTCACCATTCGATTTTACGGACCAAATTACATAAGTGTACCAATTTTCAGATTTTTATCTCAACAGATAGAATTTCTACAAGGAAAAAACTGAAAATGGCCAAAATCAAGAAAAATCGTCAGGGGTTCATCAGGCATTTTTTTCGATTTTGGCCATTTTCGTTTTTCCTTTCTACAAATTGTATCCTTCGGAATAAAAATCTAAAAATTGGTACACTTATGTAATTTTGTCCGTAGAATCGATTGGTGAGGTTGCCGAAGTCGTAAACCGAACCCTTAAAGGGGTATACCTAAAAAACCTGTTTTTTTAGGTATTGCCAAAACTCAACTTTGAACACGAATATCTCGAGAACTGGAAGAGATAATTGAATTCGGTTTGAAAATTTGGAATCAGCACATCGATATCTACTTAAGTACAGAAAATGAAAAGTTTTGAAGACAAAAAGTTCCTCGGAGAAATTTTGAAATTTAGGTTTTTTCGATTTTCTCATTTTTCACGTAATCGTTCCAAAGAACGTATATGGGAAGAAAACATTTCTTTATGTAATTTTTCCCGTAGAATCGACTGGTATAAACGTTGAGATTGTATCTCAACTCATTTTAGAGATATAGCCAAAAAACACACTTTTTTGAGGTGCAACTTTGACAGCAAATATCTCAGGAACGAAAAGAAATAATTAAATTCCGTTTGAAAATTGAAATTAGCGCGTCGAGATCTACCAGTGTACACTGTTTCCCAAAATCAAAATTTTGGGCACAAAAATGAGTATTTTTGGGATATTTCGCGTTTGTAAATACAATTTTTGGTTTAATACTGTTGTTTGGTTTGTTTTAACTCTACACAACTTTGATATGGGATTATAGGTTCTGAAAATAAATAAAAGTTAATTAATAAAGCGACAGTAAAAAAAAAATAGAAAATTTTACTATTCCTTATAGTAAAAAAGTGTGCGTTCGCTGATACATCCTGTATATTATTATCGATATTTGCGATAAAGCACAGTTAGTAATAAACCACAAGTGATATATTTATTTGTTAATAAAATACGTATGACTAAAATTGGCAAAGTTAGTAAAAGGTAAGAAGGCAATTTTAAGAATTTATTCATCTAACGGTTAACTGTGGATTCGAGACCATAATCTCCGGCTTACTAAGCAAGCACAGTATGAATGAATCATCCTCGTCGTACGGTTATAAATGTTAGAATTCTTGTAGATACAACTCTGTAAATTGTAAGTGAAATAGTACGTGCAGTGATTCACTATTACTCAGTAAAGATGGCCGTAGTGACTCACGTAAAAAACAAAAGCGAGACATGCCTATACGTTTAAGGGAGGGGGTATGTATAGAAAACAAACGAAGAACAAAGGGAAAGGAAATTGTTTTGAATATATGACTAATACATTTGCCACTGTGAATATATATTTAAAATATATTATTTTAAATTTTAAGTCAAGCCCTGATGAGAACGATTTTTATTCTGATGGGTTACCGCTTGATGATTTATTTACAGAACAAAATATTATCTCTGGTGTATATTGAGATAAAGTAAAGATTTATCGTTTGTACGGTATACAATTCCTGAAATCTAAGTTAAAGTTGATTTGCAAACCCAGAAATGGGTTATAAATAACCAGTAAGCTGACTCACAAATAGATAAAAAAATATTTTTTTACTATTACTACAGCTCATGTTTTCTAATAGATAAATTTGAAGGACACGATGAATTTATTTTATCTATAATAGTCATCTCAAATCTAAGTATAGTACAACACTATAATAAATATATTCAATTTATATACCAAAATTAAACTGTATTTTATGCTACTAGTATAAAACTACTTTTTATTTTTTTATACCTGATTACATCTTCTCATAAATTTTCAATTATTTTGTAACGTGTGACATCTTTAGTCAAGACGAGTTTTGTAACCAAAAAAATTTACATTAGACATAGTGACAATTGCTTAATTATTCACGCATAGATTAAGAAAGATACATCCTTCTTAAAGCAGTTTTCCTTTGTTTAACTAATTTTTCTTTTCATTATTTTTTTCTGTCATATTTAACCTTTAAATACATAATATATTACTTATAGAAATTATTTCAATTTGGGTATTTTTTCAAATATATTAGGGTAATTTTAAACAAAATCATGTTTTTTTTGTAAACAAAAATATTTCCGGACTCCAACATTAAAATTATCTACATAGTACATTCATCACTACAAACAACCTCCAATGTTTTCTGCAGTAATTATTACAAAAATATACGACTAAGCAAACAGGCATATCTAAGAATAGATAATATTTTTTTATTTCTTTATCATATTAATTTATATTAGCAAACTGTATTACTAACTACAGTTTACGGTTTAATTGCTATAATAAAAGGTTTTATTTCTGACAATTCAACAACAACAAAAGAATCGTTACTTCCAAAAATATTGACTAGTAGAAAAAACTCTCACCAAACTGCTCCAATGTTTCTTTCAGGCAACGTTTACTAAAACTTCAGTTGAAGATTGGTATTTCGTGCAATTTAAGCTCAAGCAAACACTACTAACTTCCTCAGTAAGATGGTTTCTTCTTAACGATGAATATAAGGTCTCATAAAAGTTCGCACAAACGATGCGTGCGTCACCTTTGATACGCCTGCCATCACTGTGTATTGTATAATGCAAATAATTAAAAGTTGTATTATTTCATACTTTTAATTTTATTTATTTTTACTCCCCCTGTCTTTAGAAATGTTCTTCGGGGTAAATAGGTCCAAGAGTACGTATTTTAAAAAAAAATATATTGCTGTGACGTAGTAACCTCTCCCTAATTTTATACAAAACACTATATATCTAGTTATCTTTCTCTCAGCTATCGTTCGAGCAATGACGTCACGATAAATCTTTAAGAATTTATTTATCGTGTATTATTAAGTATTTTTAAAAATAAAAAAAATACGTGTCTAATATTTTTATGTGATTATTCCCACACACGTCATTTTTACCCAATGAGAATATTTCAATTGATGGTCATAGGTTTTTCAGTGAAGAAATTTGATAAAACCACAGTATCATCACAAAATAGGTTTATACAGAAGCGACAGTAAGACAGAGAAGCGAAAATTAGAGAGAGATGGAGAATGTGCACAAATTTAAAGGGCCCATTGTTTAAAATCGGAAAGTTTCCTCACATCTGAGAGAGAAATAGGGGAAGAGCACAAATTTAAAGGTCTACACAATGCTTTAAGGTCATAGAACTTACTAGGGGAAAATGAAAGGTACCGACATGGAGTGTCGCTTCTGTGTGTAACTATTCTGTGGTATCATAGTCATGGTTACATTTTGTTGATATCAAAAATTTTGTTTGAACTGTTGTCATTCGTGAAATAAATCAAGCAAATATAATTCGAGCTATGAATTTAATTGGTAATATTTACTCACTATTCGTATTTTTCCAATAAATTCATGACTCTTAGGTATTATATTACTTATGAAAATTCCATTAGTAATAATCAGCACTTATTTGATTTTATTTATAACAATTTCCACCTCCCCTGGTCAGATTTCGTGTGTTGTGGGTATATCCGCGGTGTGTACATTTTGTAACTTGGGTTTTCACTTTCGGCTGTGTGCGGGGTACGGGGCGTGTAGGTCCATCTCATCTCGGATGGCCATGGTGAGCCGCGCAACGCGTCTTCATGCGTGCGACAGAGACGGACGCAGACCCGGACCATTGGGACCGGTTTCGTTAACTACTCATATTATGGACGTGTTCTGCGGGTTAGTTGGCGTGGACTATGTTCACATGAGGGCTTTCACAGCGACTTATAATCCATGAAGAAAGAAATACAAACGCGAGTTACATACATATTTTTTGCTGTTTTACACCAGGTGTCTATTGTTTTTGTTATATAGAAAATTCAATTATAAAATTTTCATTTCGTCATATTTTTTTTCTAAGCACAGAATAGTTACATACAGAAGCGACTCTCCATGTCGGTACCTTTTATGTTCCCGTAGTCAGTTCTACGACCTTGAAGCATTGTGTAGACGTTTAAATTTGTGCTCTTCCCCTATCTCTTCCTAAGATATGTCGAAACTTTCCAATTTTAAACAATGAGCCCTTTAAATTTGTTGATTTTCCCCATCTCTCTCTAATTTTCGTTTCTCTGTCTACTGTCGCTTCTATATAAACCTATTCTGTGGTAAAAGTTTAAATACAAAATCTTACTAGCATTAAGGTAACAATTAAAAAAAACATAGTGTCAAACTGAATCAAATCAAAATAAAGTTTAAAGAATGAAATTTAAATTTACCTGTATCTCGTAAAAGGATCGTTCTATGTCATTGAAAAGGTGCTCATTGGATGCACATTTTAATTCTAAACAACTTTTATATATAAATTTGTGTTCTAACATTAATAGGAAAAATTTATAGCGTGATTAAAAATTTTACCACTAACAAAAAAATGTAGATGTAGACACCCGGTAAGCTATCACCAGGGCGTAATAAGTTTGAATAAAAATGAAATATAACGCAAAAGAATTTGAACCAATGACTTCTAGATCAAATCTGAATATATGATAGTATCACAAGGAATGTATTGTAATTATAACGAGTTTGACATGACTGTTCGTCGGAATTATATGTGCAAAATTGGCTAAATATTTTATAACTTCATATTTAAACCATTGATATCAATGACAACTTTATTTCTTTATTGTGTTCTTCCAAGGCATCGTTTCCAAACACCTGACGAGTCTTATGAATTGTTTCGCTTTGAGACTCACAAAGATTTTACAAAACTTGTCCCATCATTTTTGCATTTTGACCTAATCGGATATCTGACGTATACTTGCAATAATATCTCATGCAGCAGCTACCAAACAACGAATGATGCACCAGATCGTTAATCGAAAATTTAGGCATGCTTTTGAGATCTAGGAAGATTGACTAGCTGGAGAACTTCAATTAAAATATATTTCCTACATAAAAATAGTCTCTGTAGTACTCTTTCCATGCCACCCTGTAATATCACTACCGATTTCTATTATGAAGCAGATTTGGCACACCCAGAAATGCGTAATAATAATAAAATCATAATATCGATAATATATTTAAAAATATATATTAGTTGGCAAAACAGAAAAGAATTAAAAGATCATGATTTTGAAATATGAAATGATGTATACAAGTGCTTCTTTGTTTTGGTTGCATGTAAACGTAGTAAAATCTAAAACATTTCTCGAAACTTCGTATCGCATGTGTTCATTTTTAATTGCGTTACTTGTTCTATAGATACACTTTAAAACAATTGTTATCTCATCTACTTATGTATTTCTCCACATTACAATTTACAGCTCAATTGTTCAAGATATCAAAAATTTACACAATTTTTTAGATAAGAAATCTTCTTTGCTTGAAATAATATTACTTAAACTCTTAATATAGAAGTAAAAAGAGATATAAGTAGGAACATATCCTTCTTAATGTAATAATCGATCAAATGAAGAAGCACTTGTAACAATCGATCATTTTGCTTATTCAAAGGTGATCAGAGTATTATATAATATAGAATGCCCTTACTTACGGACAATGACATATCAATTGTAAAAATTATCTGGGACATAAGATGCTCTTATTGTAATTCACTAGAATACATTTGTACTTGGGGCACAATTGGTACGTCGGTTCCCCAATATTTCATGGCAAAATTAATATTTTATCATTGGTACACTTATTTCACCATAACTGACTTACGTCATCAATAAAGCCACTAAATTTATGACGGATTCTTTATCAAAAAGTAGATAATCATATGCTGAGTTTTTGTTGATAACGTATGAAATATTTTTGAATGATTAATAAAAAATAAAATAAATATATATTTACAGCTTTAAACTTGGCTTGGATAGTGATTCAATTTTTGTAATAAAAGGCATGGACGTCGACTTCGGGGCTCATGCCCCTAAGAAAAAATTCGTAGGGGCAATGCCCCCTATATAGGAGACATTTTCCGTAGTGATAATTATTATTATTTTAAAAACTTTTAATACTTTCCATTTTTTTGTAACTGACTACTTTGTTTTGCTTTCAGTGGGTCAGGAATTAGAACACTAAAAAGTGTTTGCTCTAATTCTAGGTCTGCTGAAATCAGAGCACATTCTGAAGCAGATTTTGCTACTCTGGACTGTGCTCTGGTTTCAATGCATCAACAATTACAGCATTCAAATGTATTTGCTCTCATTTTAGTTCTGCTGAAACCCAATACAAATAATATATCCTTCCATTTCTTTCTAATATATCTTTATTCTTTCAATTTTACTTTGGTCATTAGAAGAAATTTTGCCCTTAAGGATGTTTTGAAAAGTCGACGCCATTGTATAATATGCACCATTAGACAATACATTTGTATGTAATTAATAATTAATATTAATTAATATTCGTATGCACTTTTTTAAAACAAAATGTGAGTAATTTAAAAATCAAAGCATCATGATGAGAACTCTATGTATAAATACCTTCTAAAATGCTTTTAGAAAAGTTTCTGTTTGTTTGTTAATTATATACCTATATAATTAACAATAAATTTAGTATTTAGTGCTCGAAATTAATAATAAAATTTATGACTAAGAATAACTTAAAACTAATACTATAACATAACTTTATTGCAAGTACCTATTTCAAAAGTTACTCACAACAAAACCATTAAAATTCTATAGTTACTAACTTTTAAGAATTGTAAAACAATAAATATCTTTTGTACTTACAGTAAATTCAATCGTATTGGTAAATTTCAATTAATTGCAATTATTTACACTTTTCAACCATTTAGATTATACACAACTGTCAAAACAAATTGTTGCCAACTTATAGCACACAAATGTTTAATGAAATTTCAGCGAATCTCAACATTTTTATGGCGGATAATAATTACGAGAAATATAAAGAATTTAAATAATTGAATGCAGAAATTCTGTGGAAAATATAGGTTAGAATTTATTTATAAGCTGTAGATTCCTTACAAATATATACTACAGGTTAATAACCTTTACAAGAAAAAGAGACAGACTAAAAGATTTGTAGAACCAATTATTATTGTAAACAGAATTAGATATAAAGTTGTCTAGTGTAGTATTTATTGATATAGACTTCTACCTTTAAAACTTAATTAATTAATGGTCAATTCTATATCTGTTGCGATTCTGTTTAAATTACGTTCCCAATTATCGAATTATACAACTTCCATAAGCAGAAAGGCGCGTTTGAAAAAATATAAAATTTAATTCTAATTTCTCCCGTAATTGGTGTGGGGCGTGGTGATATATTTTCCAGTTCCTTATTAAAATTTAATAACCCCAGAAGGTTAATTAGGGAACAATAAAAAGAAAACTAATAAATTGGGAGTTTAACTATCGAATACGGACAAAACGAAAGCAGAAAGCAGACGTCGAATCCGAATCTTGATCGCTGGTTTGAGAGAAGCCAAGCCCTGGAAAGGAACTCGTCAACGAAGAAAGAAGAATGGGGATAGCGTCTTGAAGAAACTACATACGTGGCAGGAGAGAAACATTGAGGAATCCTATTTTGATTTCAGATCGGGACAACCATTACACTTCTTTACTGTTTACGAATTTTGGAGCCATTGGCGTACGGAATAAAATTTACTACTTAATTTTTGAAAATTGTTTTGTTAGTAATATAATTTTAATATTTTTTCCATAAAAAATAAAACACAATAGTGTAAATCATACTACATAAATAAATTTTTCTTCAAACGTCATAAAAGTGACATCTTCTGTGACGTGATTGACAAGGTTGAAGTTTAATTTCTATGCCAACGTAATATAATTTTTTATTCTAGCCGCCGTATAATATTGTCGCCGCCGTATAGCCAATAAGAAGTAACTTATACAATAGAAATCTGTAATATCGCCCTAAATGTCACTATAAAAACTAGATAACCTAAGAATAAAGTTACTAAAAATTATGAATAACTGACAGGTAACCTACATATTAAACGTCAAATAGTAATTTATTTTTTAAAATTTCTAAGTTTGAAGAAAAAATAGCATGTGTTATTCAGAGTAAAAGTGTCTTTGTGTGCCTCGCATGCAATTGTCCGACTCGCTTCGCTCGTCGTGCAAACTTCCATGCTCGCCACACAAAGTATCACTTTTACTCTTAATAACACAATATACTATTCTCTCTAGCAAGAGATGACGTTACAAGAATACGTCTACTTTTGTAATTTTATATTTTTTTAAATAAAATCTTGTGTATTACACGCCCAGATAGCAGATACTTTTTAGCGATATCTCCCATTATTTCTGTCAAAATAAGCTCGCTCTCGCAAATGCTCGGTTTTTCGACTAGTGATAAAAATAACTATTTATATATAATTCCTATAAAAATAATTTATTTACAATTATAAATAACACTTTATAATGAACAGCTAAAAAAAATTGACAATTTTTATAAATAAATTAGAACTGTTCTTAAAATTATAATTGTGTGTATATTTAAAAATTTAGTAATGAAAACGTAATGGTAAATTATATGTATTGTTACTGTTATTGTGAAAGAGTAATATTGAAACAAAAAAAAATATTGAAAAAATTGACAATTTTTATAAATAAATTAGAACTATTTTTAAAATTATAATTGTGTGCATATTTAAAAATTTAGTAATGAAAACGTAATGGTAAATTATATGTATTGCTACTGTTTTTGTGGAAGAGTAATATTGAAACAAAAAAAAAATATTGTTAATGTAAATATTGAAATTGAGAAAAAATATTATTGCAATGCTTTAAACCTACAATTGAATATTATTCCATTTGTCGTCTTGAACTGTTTCTATAAATATTGTTCTATTTCTACCTTTGGAATTTCAATGAAAACAACTTCTAGATATTCATTTTTAATATTGTTTATAACAGTGAAAGTAAATTCAACCATATTTTTATCTAGACCTGTAATTATCTGCCGAAGTTTTAGGCTTGTTCGAGCTGTGATATTTTAATTATTCCAGATAACAGTAATTTAATCTATAATCTAAAAACTCACTTATTAATAACGGTTATTATAACCACAATGCAGGCATTTATATTACAAGCTAGTATGTAAATTTTCCTTTGTTACAGTTCTGGATAATTGAAAATCGCTAAAGATTTGTCAACAATTAAAAATCGGTTTGAAATTACATACTGGCAACAATGTAATTGCAGAAATATTGTTATGCTAATTTAATACCAGTTGCTACATTTACAAAGATGTGTGTATGGTAATTATATTTATTTGCAAAGAAATATTCGTATTTATGTGCATAATAACTTATAATAATATAGATATTGTGTTTCTATAATTGTAAAGTATTACTCTATTTACCGTTTTAGTACATAAACAATTGAACAGTTACAAATACAATTATTTTTTTTGTTATATTAGAATTTGTATTAAAAAATACAAGCATAATTATTAAAATGGAAAGAAGGGTTTTCATATGTTTTCAATGAGAAATTAATTTTCTTAAAAACTGCTGTTTAATAAGCTATTAAAACAATTAATAAATTATATAAATTTTATTTAAAAAACGTCTATTAATTAATAAAATTTTGTTTTTTTTTTCTTGTCGCAATAAAACAAAATAATCTATAGCAATAGCTGTTAAATTACAAAAATATATATCTATATGCTTTTTATTATACTATTATAGCAAATAAATAATTTGAACATTTTATTTAAAGAAACATAAAAATAACAAGCTATTAACTATTTACTAATAATAATTTTGTTAGGGTTTGGGGAGCAATTTAAACAAAATGCAATATGGGTCAAATTTGTATTACTATTATGTTTATTTAGTTATTGAGTTCTTATGAAATAAATATTTTCTGTAGTGTATTCTACACATCAGTTATTAGTGCCAGCACAGGTAAGAAACAACTATACTTGGGACGCTGAACAGATGCACAAGAAACTCCTCCCACTAACGAGCGCTAAATTTAAATAGAACATTGCTATTGGTAAATACGAGTATTAAGATCGGTATTAACGAAATCAGTGTTAAGTTCGCAATTACGTTTAGTTTTCTGTTTGCATTTGTATCTCTGTCAAATATTTTTGTTGCTTCGATACGATTATCTTATTTGAAAATAATATTATAAATACTGTCAAATATAAACATAATTGTTTTACATTTCTTAATTTGCAAAATTGCATTATGTAATTTAGGACTTGCACATTAATTTAATTAGTGCATCTGTTCGGCGTCCCAAGTATAGTATACGTTTTTTAATTTGATAAAGAATAATAGTGCAGACTACACAGTACAGATATATTATTACACCGAGTAATGTGTAAGAAGCCATGAGCGATTATATTTTCCCTCCCCAGTGTCGCCGTCCATGCCCGCGGTCCTGGGATGACGCGAGACTGGCCGTCCACTCGTCCTGATGTCTGCTTGACCCTCCGTTTGTGGCGGTCACATTTAATATAAAACAATTGGACACAGCTGTACTGTAAGTGCACGGACCACTGTCGCCTAGTTAGGAAGATGAGACAATGTAGCCTAATGGCTGCTTGTTTGCAATTCACCATTCACTACGCACTATCGCTCTACAAATCACTAATATCACCAGTGAAAAAATCAACAATATTAACAACTCATAGATATCTATATTTGCAATAATATAAATTATGTTTATATCTTTTCAGACGACCACATATGAAAGTAGCCATATTTACACTGTAATTAACACCAGAAAATGTAACACAGCACACGGCGTGTGTTATAATAACACACTAGTGTGTTATATAACCGGATATGACGATTAGTGGTCAATAGATGGAACTTTGATAATGAAATGTAACAAAATTAATGAAAATTTGCTTAAAACTACGATTTTAAAATTGGTAGTGAATTAATAACAAAAATAAAGAGTCAAAATGTACTGACAGTTCCAAATCAGTTTCCGGTTGACTAGTGATACTTAACCTCAAACCCAAACTTCAATGCTTTCGTGAGTTGTTTTGACATTGACACTTTTGTATAAACCCTGTTTTTATTATAATATTTTGTGGTCGTCTGAAAAATAGTGTACATAACTCGCTCGAAAGTGCATAGCAACGCATCACTCGGCGCTACGCGCCTCGTTCTTCAAATTTCTACACACGCTTGCTATTTACCACTTTCCACGCTTGCTATGTAAATAACTATTACGTATTGTTTGTCTCAATATGTAATAACAGGGCCGGATTTATTTTATGAAAATCTACCTTCCATTTATCACTCTGATGAAGACTGATGTACAGTCGAAACGTTGATGTATTAGTGGATTTTATTATATGACTGCAACTCCAAAAGTATTTTCCTAATTACTTATTATAAAGTCGAGTTAAACAAATTCTGCATTAAAATTTAATTTTGGTACTTTTCTTGCTTTCTTCTTTGTATATGATAATACTTTTAAAAAATAATTGTTGATGCGCAGAAGTATTAGATGATGTTTTAGGCGTTGTTCGATCGTAACAGTTCTCAGTCTGTTTTTTAATGTTGTTAATTTTAAGAGTAATCTTTCTGTGGTGTAATTTGTTACCACGAAAACAATATAAAATCCCAAGATGACTTCCACGTGTGGAAAAAGATACTACACTTTTTTCTATTATTAAATTATATATAGGTAAATAGTTCTCGACTAAAGACACGATTATTATCTTTTATTAAAAATTAAGTCATTCGGTTGTACATTAGTAAAGTTAAAAGTACACAAATTTTGGTGTTTTCCAGGTTGGTTCTTTGAATTCGCGCCTGCTCAAAATACAATAATAATTAAGAATCAGTCTTTTAAATCGTGAAACACAGGTTTAGTTTACTGTGAAAAGACGTCCAACCAAGCTCCTAGAAGATGAATAAAGTTTTAGTTGTAAGTTGTTGGGTGTGAGTATGATATTTATTTAACCTTCCGCAACTAATATGAATTCAAAACCCGTATTCTGTTCTGCTATTTTCCGCTTCACACTTTTACTTGTAAATTTGAAATGAGATTCTGTATTCAATGTTAATGCAATTATAAATTATCTACATTAGGAAATGACCTTTTGGTCGTTTAAATATTACTTTGAGTTTTAATGTGATTCCATATATCATTAAAAATATTTGAAATGATATGGAATGAATTCATTAATTATGAAAGATACAAATTTGTAACAAATTTATTTACTTTCTAATATATAACTTGTAAAATATACAAATTTTTGTCGTTTATTTTTCAGAGAAGATTATTCTTTCTATCTTGACTGGTCCTAAAATTGTTTGTATTATTTTGCTTTTCATTTTTTTTTAGATTTTCTTCCTCTTTTTTTGTCATTGTGATATCTTAGCTGCTTATAATGTTATTGATCTTATTATTGATTTATATATTCTGATTTTGATAACAACAGTGTTTTGCTTTTTAATAGTTTTTTATTTGCGTAAAAAGCTCTGTTTTTTACTTATTATCTGTTCTTTAACTTCAGTTTCTCTTTCTCCTTTGCTTGATAACACAATTCCTAGATATATAAATGTATCTACTTGCTGGAAAGTGTGTTCTCAAATTTTTATTCGTTTATTTACGCTATAGTGTTTAGTTTTTATATTTTATAAATTATGCATATACTGAAATTCGATTATGGTCACAGAATAGTTACATACAGAAGCGACACTCCGTGTCGGTGCCTTTCATGTTACCCTATTCAGTTCTACGACCTTGAAGCATTGTGTAGACCTTTAAATTTGTTGTCTTCCTCAATCTCTCCCTAAGATATGACACTTTCCGATTTTAAACAATGAGCCCTTTAAATTTGTTGCATTTCCCCATCCCTCTCTAATTTCAGTTTGTCTGTCTTACTGCCGCTTCTGTATAAACCTATTCTGTGGTATTGTCGGGAACTTTCGGAGCAGTGGCAAGTGGTAAGTACATTTAGTAGTGCACTGCGTACAGCAGCCTAGCAGCAGCCAAGAGCGCTTGACTGAGTAACCTCGCTCTTGAACCGGCTGCTGGGTTCACCAAATCACGCCATTCACAACACTCACTTTATTCTTCACAAATATACCGTTACTGAATATATACTCCATCATATCCAAACAATACCTTCAAATCAATACCGCATACAGAACGGTCATGTCAGATTACCGGATTACCATATTTGAACTAGATCAGTATCGCTAACATGCCTAACTTACTACCCAATTTAGATCAAAATCGAATACTAATTCATTTTTTCATGTAAATTAAGTACCCGACCTTAAATCAATTTTCTAGAGATTCAACTGCATTACACATTGAGTACTTTTTAACGTAAAACATAAGGATTTATCATATCCTTGATTGTACTTGATATTTGATTGACAGCAATGTATTTTATTGCTTCATTTAAAATTAAACATATAGGGAATGAATTTACAACAGTATTAATTTTTAATATTATAAGAAAATACAAAACAAAGAACTAATAAATCAACTAACAAACAATTAAGTATAATAACATACAATCAAACAATAATTACAATAAATTTTCAAAAACGACTTAATCTACTGTAAAACTTTTCAATTACATATACGATGATATTTGGGCAATTGTAATATTTTGAGAAATGTTTTGAATTTAAACTTTTAACTTATCTAAATTTTTAAGATTTCCCTTGATACAAATTTCGGATTTTAAGTCATAGCTAAAAAAAATCTATATGTCTAAGATCGATACCTATATACTATCATTTTCTCTAAAGTTATTGATGATTTTTAAAATTATTGTTGCACTTGGGGTACGCCTATCAGGAAATGTTATAACCCAAAAAGCAAATGTCAAATTCGTTCCCTATGTTTCATTCTGAATGAGACAAGCAAGTACACATTATAGTCAATCAAATATCAAATCGTAACCGTGGATATAATAAAGCCTATGATATCAAGCCAAAAGGAGAATGTATAGCTACAAGAAGAGAAGAAAGATGAAACGAGCACATAACAAGAATGGCAAAAAAATAGCAAGGGATATCTAAATAAAAGAAGTAGGAAAACTTCATAAAAAAGATGGAAAGATAATATAATATAATCGTTAGGAAAAAAACAAACCAATGGATAGACGAAGAAGAAGGAAAACTAGGAATTAAGAATTTATTTCCTATAACTTAGCTGCAGTTGATGGAATTTATTATTTAATAAAACTATATGTTGAAACCTACATTATTGTAACGAAATATAGTAATATCCTTTCGAGCATTATTCTGATAATATCTAAAAAGACGAGACGATCATTACTTCGTCACTACATTTTAACAAGTAAATATGGATAAACTAAAAAGAATATTATTTTGTTTGAATTGTTAAGGTATAGTTAATTAATAATGTCCTTTTCGTATCATTATGCGTGATGTATTGTGCAGTGTATAAATAAATGTAGCTAACAAGCCACCGTTCATCAGCCAGTTTTTAATCTTAGCGGGAAGTCAAAAACTTCTTCCCATTAGCTATTCCAGTGGGGTAAGCATGTGTGGATGTGAGAACTGCTTTAAATTCCATGTGTGCTAGGCCGTATTAAGGGATCTTTTTATTTCATGTCTGAGCTTTTATTCTTTTTAGGCTCCCGCGCTAATACGTTACATGCCGTGGTGGTGGCTGCCAACATCAAAATTACTCATTCATTTTAATTGTAATTTAACATTGCATATGCAATGGGCTTCGTTCTGCCTTCTGTTTGACGAGCTAATTCCTCGAATTAAGATGTTGTACTCGTTTTTAACACTGTATGCAAAATAGCGAAAAATTAGGAAAATGTATCAATTAAATTATTATACTACTTGTTTTCGTTTTCGAGCCATTTGAGTTTACCGATTTTCTGATTGTTTTCTCGATAGATAGAAGATCTAGAAAGGAAAATATCGCAGGGAATGATTTTCGTCTTTGACTTTTCCTTCTTCTACAAATTATATCTGTTATTTAAAAATTATGAAAATTGGTGTACTTATTGTGACCGTGAAATCTAAAGGCATTTACCTAAATAAGCAATATACTAATTCCAATTTATCTAAAAATAGATATACGAGGTCTGTAAATTAAGAAAAAAAAATGATTTTTTTTTAAATTGTTCGAATGGAATTACAATTCAATAATGTCTCCCTCAAAATAAATTCCTTGGGAAGTCACACAGTGCTGGAGACGATTCTTCCTATCCTCATGGCATTGCTGGAACTCGGATACTGGAATCATCTTCAGCAGGTCAGTTACAGCCGTTTAAATGTTTTGTGGTGTCCCAAAATGAGTTACCTTGAGGTGATTCTTCATTCTTGGGAAGAGGAAAAAGTCACAAGAACTCAAGCCCGGCAAATAAGTAGCTTGAGGAGCCACAGGAATATTTTTACTGGTCAAAATCTCATTGTTTGGGCAGATTTTTCTCATCCCAATAAATTAGTCAAAATCTGATGAACGGTGGTATGAATTAAATTTATCACGTCACCAATCATTCAGTACTGTCAATCGACGATCTGAATGCACAAGAATCCAGATTTTGTCGACAGTTTCATCAGTTCCTGAAGTTGAAGGCCTTCCGCTGCGTGTTTCATCTCTAATCGACTCTTTTCCTTCTGAAAATGCCTAAAATCACCTATCCTCTATCTTCATATGTCTACTTAAGTTTTGTAAAGTTTCCATTGTACTGTGCCCAAGTCTGAAGCAAAACCTGATAGCACAACGTTGTTTGAAATTGACGTTACCCATTTTTTTTCACGAAAAAAATCGCTACGGTCAACTAAATAACTCTAGCGAGTTCAAACTCATACTGAAGGCATAGAACATCTTCACTTGTGCCTCCTTTTCAAGTCCCGCGTCTCAAGTGTTACCAGATTGAACGCTACGTTGCCAGTCTTATTACCAATTTTACACACCTCGTACCTATATGATATTTGAAACCATTACTCAATATAAGGTAGGAACAAATAATTGACAATAAAGCATCCGATTTTTCAGATAAAACAAAGTCTAGGTATTTTGAAACAATAACTTTAATTTTTAGCAGGAAGTCTTTGAAATCAATATGCATATTGTACATGTAAAAATAATGATCTCAAATATGAAAAACGGCTGTTAGATTTGAAGATAAACTATTTAAATGATTGTGTTAATAAAGAACACCCTGTACATTAATAATACATGATTCAATTAAAAAACAGAAGGTGATTTGAACGCCCAAGGGCCAATGAATCTCCTAATGAAATTATTCTTAATTTATAGCCGACTGCAACATAAATATTGTTAATAGTTCCTCTTTGATGTAATGACGATATTAAATCATTGTTCGTGCGAGGACTTAACGAGAAAAATCCCTGCATCGGCCAGCACATGCTCCGCTTGCGATTCATCAATTTCTCTTTTATACTCAGGTGATCCGGTATGCAACCGCTTAGAAAGTATTTGTGACAAACGATACTACCAGAGGAAACGGTAAAAACACATTAGCATCAACAGATTTAGCGTTTCCCGAGAGATTTTACTCTTTGCCTATTTCCTCTCTCAACTAAACAAACATTTTTATTGTAAATATAACAGTTTGTAAATAAAAACAAATGCATTGTCTGTTTATTTACTTGCAATTGTTCTTATACCGTTCTTAAATGTGACAGCTGCAAACATCTTCTGTATTGTCACAGAACTACTTAATGTCAAAATATTAAACTTTTTACGGTCAAGAGTACAGATATAGAAATAAAAAAATATTCCCAAGGGAATTAAATATTTAGCAAAGAAGTTTTTATTATTTATCGAAAGATCTGTCTTACTTTATATTGTTCATTGTTTTATAAACAACTTGAAAAGTATCTCAAATTAATTAATAATAGCTACATTTACTTTTTAACAAAAACATTTAATTTAAATTTTAAAATAGGTTAAAACCAGGGCATGTAACCGGTTAAAAAAACCGGTTAATAAAAACCGGTAACCGATATTTTTAACGAAAATTGCGAACTTTAACCGTAATTTTAACCGATATTTTTCAGGTCGAAAATACCGGTAACCGTTAACCAAAAAAAAAATAAACCGGTTTTAGCGAACATTAACCTTTATTTTAATATCATTTAGCGAGGATAAATTTTAATATATTTTTTTTATATCTGTGTTTTCTATTTGTATTTGAACATGAGTCATCACAGTTTTTACAATTAACATTTTATTGGAGAGTCATAAATGTAGGTAGTTTATTCTTTGGCCGTTAAGGTTACTTAAAAAGTCCCAAATAAATACGGCCTTTGTCAACACAGGCAAGTTTAAAATTGAAAAGTGACCTGCGTTTTTCTGAATATATTACGGGAATTTTTGTAAATATTCATTAATTAAATTGCTTTTTTTTAATTGTGATATTTTTCTCAGATGATATTTAAAAAAAAAAATTAATTAATTATTCTCTATTTTTTTAATCAAATTTTTATAATTAATTTGTTTTAATTAATTTTAATTATTTTTTAACCGATATATTAACCGGTTTAAACCGGTTTCCAATTTTCAAAAACCGGTTTTCGAACTAAAACCGTTATTATTATAACGTTCTCTATAAGGGTTAACCGTTAACCAGTATTTTTTTCGGTTACATGCCCTGGTTAAAACCAGTAGAAAACAAGCTACTAATACAAATTTTTTAAATAAAATGTCTGTAAGGTGTTCTACATTCTCGTTTAAGACACATTATTTATATCAATTCAATAGATAAGACACTATGGATAAATGACATTTTCTATTATAAATTCTTCCTTATGGAGATAATATCAAAATTATACGTTATTTTCACACTAGTATGGTAGATTCGAAAGTATGATAAATTTCTCGAATTAATTGAATCTGCTAAATTTTATAAACATATTTACTCTGCACAACATATGTTTGTATGTATCATTGCAACTTTCTCTATTATATAAATTTTTCAAGTGCCAATCTAATTATAAAAATATGCATAATATAGGCAGTCATTCTTACTATTTCTATGACTTCACTTCATAGAAATCAAATAATAAATACTCACTTTCATAATAATTGAAGTATTTTATATGTTTACATTTCCTTCACTTATTAATTGGGAATACCCAATTCTTAAGTGATTTAAAATTGCTTGTGTATTAACATACAAACGTGCTCTATATTTAAACATTTATTATTGCTTGAAAATATGTACCAATATTTCAAGTTCCAGATCTATTTATTGAAGGAACACTCTTCCTAAAATATATCCTAATTTTTCGGTTAATACTCTAATTGTTTACTTTCGAATTTGCTTCAGTTTTTCTAAAAACTGATCTAATTTATTTCCTAACATTCATGCTTCAGTAATTGTCGTACTTCTTATTTTTTCTGCTCTAATTACTCCGGTATTTGTTCCGTAATTTGCTCCAGTTTATCTCTAGTTCATGATCTCTTTATAGGTCCACATTTTTGATCTTATTCATAGATTTACTCAACTCATTTATTCCAGATTGCACTCTAATTCCTCAGGTAATTACTCTAATTATTCACTCCAGAATTTGTTCTACTTTATCTTAATTCAGATCTATTTATCTGCTCTAGAAAGTGGTCTAGTTACAAAAATTTGTGTACCTACTAGTGTTGCCGTCTAGATGTAGACTATCTTACACTTTTATTGGCTTGACTAAATTATTCATGACAAGACTAGCAAAAGTCTTGTCTTGAAATTTCATACTCTAGATTAAAACGATGATATTTTAGGCAAATTTCAAGATTCTAGATTATTATTTTTTTTAATTTTCTAAATATAAATATGTGTTGCGAAACTTGTTCCATACGAACTGAAACAGTGATTCTAAATTGGAAAAAGAACGCTGCCGAAGAATTATCTGTCCTTATCTAAAGCGTATGCGCAAGTATTGAAACAATCTAGAGTCTTAGTATTATAGACAAGACTTTTTAATCTAGACTTAAACTTAGTCAAGTGTTTAAATTTTGCAAAGTTTTTTCTTGTCTTGTCTAGACGGCAACACTTGTACCTATATTTAGGCGAATTCATATTTGGGGTTGATTTCATCTTACCACCTACCCAATTCTGGGTATGGAACGCGAATAAATAATATTCTATTACAATATAATGTACTAAAATATTATATTTTATTTGTCTTAAAGCTGTCGGCAAATTACAGAAGAATTGAAACCGTGATAGAACCATTATCGGAATATATGATTGTTGTGTTTGTGTATGAATTTGTAATATACAAAGGCAACAAATATCGTAGAGGCATGTGGTTACAAATCGCCGAGTTCGCCGAGTGTATATGAAGCATGAGCTGCATGTCATTACAGCGTTACGCTGGACTATGCAACGCTGATACGAAGTTGTATCACGACAACAATACCCGCTTAGGAATCATAATTATGAAATTTCAGTAACAAAATGATATGTGTAACATACGCACCGAATGCATACCTAAACAGATAAGCAGTACAAGGTCTAACAATGCTTTAATCACTTCATCAAATTCTGTAATTACATACTGTCTTAATATCTGGAATAATAAACTCATAAATCATCACGCCTTTGCTGATTTTCATCATGATCTCGAATTCTATTCAATCCTCCTGAATATCTATTTATTTATGACGTACCAAGTACATTATAGATATTATTGTTAACTATCTTATATGAAAAAGGAGAAAATTTGACAATTTTCTTAATCGTTAAATTATTTTATTTATCACTTGTACTAGAGAAATCATATAGTTACATGGATTTAACTTTTAATTTCTTATAATTACTTCTTAAATTTATATTTTTGTTCGTTTCTGGCATTATTTGATTTCAACGGATCGTAAAATTTACATTTACATAGACTAATGTTGCCGTCTAGTCTAGATCTAGATTTTCTAGTTTCTTGTCTTGTCTTGTCTAGATTATCAAGGCAAGATTGGCAAAAGTCTTGTCTTGAAATTTGAAGACAAGGCAAGATTTTCTAGATCAAGACGACCAAAATATTTTGGGTACATTTATTTTGATGTTCAGAATTTGTTTTAAAAGTTTTTTTTATTCATAATATTGTTTGTTCATTATTCAAAGAGCAAAAGTTTAATATCATTAGATTTCATCATTTCTTTTTTTTCTTGTTTTAATGTATTTCAATTGAGAGAATTAATGAGTTCTAAACGTTCTAGATTCGATGGAGAAAAGTAAATGACTACAAACAATCTTATAAACAAATATAAATGAATCTATTTCTAATGAGATATAAATAAAGCGATGTAGCAGAGATCACGTGATAGTGACGTCACCAATGGTATTATGATCACGGATATCATGTCAACGACTATTCATTAACATCGAGATGACTTTAAATTAATGCTGCAATTGCCAACATGACTTCTTTTATTAACACTCAAGTGAAAAGTCACCACACATGGAGACAAATTCCCAAGCGTATAACTAGTACAGTACATATTCCCATACGTAGAAATCATAAACACACATTTTATAATATAAATAGTAATATAATAAGATAAAAGAAAAGAAAACCATGTTATTTAAACTTTTATTTTTTTATTATCTACCGAATTATCTTGAATTTTTTACAAATATTTTTGTTACAAATGAGGTCCTGCACGATTGACTTTTAATAATGACAAAACTGCTATTAAAAATTATTTTTCAAAACGTGGCTGAATTACTTCACTTCCACCCTTTTCCAATGACGTACCAAGGTTCTTACCAAACTGAATAATCTTCAGCAAATATAGTGGCACACAATATCCTTACAATGCCTTATATCATATACTGTCCACTTTACCAAGTTTCAAACGCGCTAAATCACAATATTTGTCAGACGTCACAATTTTTACGATTTTTTTTTACTATAATACTTTAAAACGGTAGCATATAACATAAAATGTAAATAAAGAATTAGACATTTTAGGTTCGATTTAAAGAAAGAAAAAGGTTCACTTCATTTTTTTTTTGCAAGACCTCATTCAGGATGTCAACATATATACATACACATACAAAATTTGTGACCCTTTTTCGGTTACCAATTAAAAGATTGACCGAATTTTATATTTTATAAATTATAATAAGCCCAATTAAACAAATCTGAGTTGTTAACACCTCTAGCTTAATTGAAATACTGAGAACTCTAGAATGTTAATCATTTTTAGTTTGTACTAGTGTTCTTAATTCTCGAAACACATGTCTCCTTTTAAGTTTTGATACATATTTTAAAATAGTGGCTTTCAAATTTTTTCTGACTAAATTTTGAAACGTTTTATAAAATAACTTGTGAAATCTGAGCTTTGTGTAAAGGAAAGATTTTATGTAAAGCAAAGGGTTTGTTTATTTTCAAACATATCTAATCTATGAACATCTACGAATGCGATTGTAGTGAGGGGAAGCAGTGTTTAGTACTCCAGTGTAGTTCGGGTGCACGCGAATCATACGAATGAGCTGGTTGTTGTCTGGTGGTGCGTCCAGTGCATCCGGTAAGCCGAGACAAGCGCAGACGCTGCTGAAATTTAAAGCAGGGACACTCAGCGCGTTTCTTACGGGGTGCAGTTACATCTTACTGCGTAGCATACACTCGCCAACACAAACACAAACAAAGATGTGTCATTCAGTTTCAAATCACGAGATAATAGCTTGGATCAATCAGAACATACTGACATCAAAAATTGCGTAGTAGGTGAAAATTTTCAGAAACTTACAGTGGTTTGACATTGACAATTAAAATCACAAATGAGTCAAATTTTTAAATGTGGTTAACTGAATTTTTCATTTTTTAGTAATTATAAACAGTTCCGAGAAATGAAAATGACTGAGTAACTTACTTTTTAATGATAACTTGTATATATTTATTAATTTTTGATATAAAAATGGAATGTAACACAAGGAAATTTATATTAATTTTTTATTAAAAAATAGAATTACTTTATGTCCAGGGTATGCAAATGCAATATAAATAAATAGATGTGAAACAGATTTATAAACAAAGTTGGTTTGACAGATTGTTCATTTATACCATGTTATTTGTAAAAAACGTCTCGGGCACTTTTTGTCAAATTCCTACCAAAACAAACTCATCCAGTTTCTAGGTAACACATATTTTCATACAGAACTCATTAACAATGGGGTTACGCATAAAACTCCAATAAATAAATAAAGTAATATGAAGACAATTTAGTTTTTGAGTAATCATTGTATCCTCTTTCTAAATATAACTTATGATTCGATTAAATATCGATAATATTTAGAAAACTCAACTCTTGTTAATCCCAATCTTTGGAAAATGCAACTTCTGCTTCGCAGTTCGCAGTCGTTGCATTTTCGTCGTTGGGATTACCATTCGTCACATTTTGAAAATATTATCGGCAATAAACTCACCACTTGTTATTATTATCCTTGACAGAATTCTTGAAGGTTATACACGGATGAAATTTTTTTAAGTTACTAAGGGCTTCATAGTTTTTCGGTCCTAGGACTAAAAAGAACATCTTTACTACAGTTGTCATGGTGAAATTATCCCTGTCGTGCACTCTTTACGCCACTTGGATTACCCAGAATGTGATGCCTAATAAACCAAATAAATATATCTTTGGTAAAAGCAAATTAGTACACCCAGCAATGATTAATAATACTTATTATCTTTTTAACGTAATTTTGCACAGAATCTAAGTGTGCTTCAATTCGACAAGCATGTAAGATGCGGTATGTATTAAGGATGAAGGAAAAGGAAGAAGATTCTGTTTTACATACATCATCTTGATTCGCTATGGTGCTTCGCAGGTGATTATGTATGTGGGTATTTTTTTGCGCTACAATAGCAGTAATTAGCGCCAGAGTTCCTGTTATTGCGAACTAGGTGGATACTACGAAGGTCACCTGCTGATGCTACTAGCCTGTTTTCCTCTACGCATTGTTCTCGGCTACTCATACACCACGGATTATTTCCACAAAAAATTACCTCAATTTTACCAAACGGGAAATACTAAAATTCTTATTTAATATAACGATCCAATTAACATTCCCAGTCTGTTTTACAAAATTACATAGCATGAAACATGGGAAAAGCCTTCGGAAAAGCCAATATAATTCAAAATTTTTTATTTTTTCTTTCAGAAATTATATATAACACGGCATATTTTTTATCATAAATATTTTTATTATATTATTTTCTTAACTTATTACTTTGTACTCTTGTAGTTTTGTTCTAAATTTGTCAGGAGAGAGAGTATCCGCAGTTTTTTAAATTCCATGTTATAGTCTTATGTTCCGCGTTTCGTTGCACAAACTGTACATACTATACTTGAATGTTTCGATCTTCATACTTTTTGGTTGTTATTTATTTCAGCATTTGTGGTTATGGGTATTGTTGGCCTAATGTAAAGAATTTTAGAGTAAAAGAAGAAGAACTATACAATATATTGAGAAATAAAATGTTGAAAACTACAACTTTTTTATGAATCTTTTTTAATTAGCATTTCACAATTAAGTACGTTTGCTAGAAGTGTGTGATTATGGGATGTTTTTGCAATGGAAAGACTTGAGTAATGGTTGTGTGATTTTTGGAAATCGAAAGTGATTGAGATTGCTTCATCGGAGAAAGAAATATTGATAACTTTCTCCACTCGTCATATTTACTTTTCGCATCACGTTCTGCGTGCTTTCCATGCAAACATTCAACTGTTCGTGTCTCACACGACTTCTCTTCGGTCTTTATCGCAACGGCCATGGCTACGCAATTTTCACATTTCAATTCTTTGCAAAACACCACGAACCTCACACAAGAGGAATACCAAACGGGGAATTGTTAAAGGTGCAGGTTGCAGCATACAAGTAACCACATAACCATAATTAGAGAAGGATGGGGAAAGTGAACAAATTTAAAGGGCTCATTGTTTAAAATCGGAAAGTTTCCTCACATCTTAGAGAGAGATAGGGGAAAGGAACAAATTTAAAGATCTACACAATGTTTCAAGGTCATGGAATTGAATAGGGTACCATGAAAGTTACCGACACGGAGTGTCGCTTCTGTATGTAGCTATTCTGTGCTTGTAATCACGAAGTAATCGACCCTCGAAAAATCAACTCGCAAGCGAGTGGAAAATTTAAGCATCCAGTAATTCATATAAGTATATAAAGCCATGTGGTAACATAAATTTTTAGTTTCATTTAGAAAGAATTTACGGGGTACCGAGTAAAGTATTCTCGGACTGTTATTTTTCGTAACCTAGCATCTATAGTAAAATATTGGAATATTATACTTCCCGGTTCGAAAATATAAAGGAAACGTGTCAGTTTTCGACCGATCAAAAAAAAATATTGTTGGTATATTATGCTAGAGAAATACCTACTCGTAGTCCTTATTCAATTTTAACACTGTTACAAGTGAATTAAAGTTGTAGAAAGTGCGAAATAAATAGCAGTAATTATTGCCAATTGTATGGCGAAATGATGTTTATAAAGCAATCATTCTTACATTGAAAAAAAAGCTAAGGTATGATATACTCTAATTTTTATTTAACATATCAACAATCGTTTTCTCCAAGGGAACAATCATATGCAAGTTCATAATACCTAGTTTATTGAAATCTGTTATTTTTAACTAAAAAAAATTCTTTTCGTGAAATTGTACGCAACTAGTAAATAAGGAAAATATTTTTAATATCCAATCAGAATTGAAGAGAAAGAAGCCAAGGCCAAATGGACGTAAAGAAAACGTAATGAATGAATGTATGTGTAAAGTAAATAAATAATGACTTCATTTCCGTGTTATTGGTGGATATTGTTATTGTAGAGTCAGCACGTGGTCGGATATGAAATACGCTACTTGTTGCGATGATGTATGTGGAAGACTTGTACGATAAGCTGTTTATGTGCAACTAATGTGAGAAACGTCAACTTTGAAATATTTTTATTGCAATTTGCATTTCTTTTGATAAAGTCGATGTTGATTGTTATATGAACGTGTACGGGAAATTTATAGCTGAAGTATTACTTTACAAAAATTCTATTTACCATGAATAACAAACAGACAAAAGTGTAAATGATTCACAACTTAAGCTACAATATTTAATTTATTTTATAGATAATTTTCACTAATATCACATATTTTACTTTTTATGCCTGACAAGTATATTATTGTTACCTTCTGAGGTATATGAAGGTATAATGCTTTGACTGAGTTCCTTTATACAAAATCAAAAATCTTATGTTTCTCACAATGTTTTTACGAGTTCAATTCAATAATGTCTTAAATTTAGATAGAGAAATAAGAAAATATTTTCTGGGCAACGCTAAAGATGTTTCTAGTAACTACTTATACTCATATACTCAACATTTTTGTTTGAAACAAAAGATTTATGATTTTGTTTCCAAAGCACACTTGACCGAAGTGAATTAAACCAATAATTTTCTAATTTCTTAATTTATTTTTATTTTCATATATTTAATTTTATTGGACAAGGAAAAAATCTCTTTAGAGCATTAAAGTCAGCTTTGAACTCAATATTAAAACTGAAAGCTAGTTTACCATGGTTTTGTGTTTCATTTATATTAATTTTTAATATGTAATACGTAGTTAAAGTTTTATCTATATTTTAAAATATGTATATCAGTTTCATTTGATATAAAATGTATGTTATTAACACTTCTGTGTATAATTCATTTTAAGACAAAAAATTTGAGTGTATGTCCCTGTTTTCTGAGGAACATGATCTGTCTTCTTATGTAATCCAAATAAATCTCTCGCATTTCACATGTATGTTGAGGTTAAGCAAATAACAAAGTAATAAAATATTTGCGCATCTAAAAATACCTTTAGTTTCAACATACATATATGAATATTATTTTTGAAATGTTGATTTAAGACATTAAAACCTTCTATTAATATTTAGATGAAAATTAATGACGAAATAAAGATTTCAAAAGCGACCAACCGTGAATTAAGATATTGCTTAAAAGTTTTTTTTACGCTCTTCAGATATGTTTTTAAATGTTTTATAAATCATGATTTATTTATAAAATTTTACATCTCCAAGTTATTTATAATCGTATTTAAACATGAAGAGTTACAATTTTTAGTTTTTCCCTGAAAATTTTTTAAGTACAGCGAAAATAATCTAAAAATACCAATTTCTGGGCCCAAAATTTTTGTTTCTAAAAATAGGTTACAGTAATAGATGCGATGAATTCAAATTTACAAACGGAATTTAATTATCTCTTTTGGTTCTTGAGATTTTTACTCTCAAAGTTGCACCTCAAAAAATGTGTTCTTTGAGTATATTTCTGATATGGGTAGAGATACAATCTCAACGATTATACGAAAAGTTACTTAAAGAACTTATTTCTCTGCATGTACCTTCTTTGGAACGATTCGGTGAAAAATGAGAAAAAAGAAAAAACCTCTGTTTCAGTTTTTCGCTCGGGAATTTTTTTCTCCAATATTTATCATTTTATATATTTAAGTTAATATTGATAGACTGATTCCAAATTTTCAAACAGAACTTAATTATCTCGTACCGTTCTCGAGATATTTACGTTCAATGTTAGTCCCAAAAAAAGGGTTTTTCAAATATAGCCCTCTAATGGGTCAAAATACAACCTCGGCGACCTAACCAATCGATTCTACGGACAAAATTATACACAAGTATACCAAAACTAAAAATTGTAACTTGTCATTTACAACTATGATTGGAAATAATTTGGCGATGTAATAAGATACCAATTTTTAGATTATTTCGACTGTACATGAAATTTTTTTAGTAAAAACCTTAAAATTGTAACTTTTCATATTCAACTAAGATTGGATTTAACTCGGAGATTTAAAAAGAAATTAATTTTTAATTGAAAGTGAATTTTTTTCGCCTGTTGAATATATTGAAAAAGTTGTAGAAAAGAAATGAAGAATGAAGAGATTTCAGAATATATTTCATTCCATTATGAAATAAAATCCAGCCCAGATCCAGTAGAGAATTCTTCCTCACCTTGGCTGCTGTATAAGGCAGCAGAATCTATCCAAGCCTTCATTCCAGGGCGCTGCAAGCGGCTTCAGGCTTTACATCTTATAATTGCGCGTATAAATCATGGGATAACGCAAGGAAAAATTCTCATATGCTACAAATTTCCTCCATAGCACACTGCCTTTAATCGCCAGATTAGCGGCCGTTGTTTAGAATGTTTACACTCAAGGATGTCATCAAAATGGAAGTAATATGGAAATAATTGTGTCATTAAATTGCAATTTATCATAAATTATATAGAATGGTGTTGAAATAATGTACACGATCTAATAAACAAGCTTCAAAGATATTATTTATATTTCATCTTGGTGTTAACTATTATAGTTTATAATCAAATATTTCAATTCAATAACTGTCAAAATTGTAGGTTATAAATTAAACAAAACAAAGCTACTATTTTTTTAAATCAAATAAAACAATGAATGAAATTTATAAACTAAGATTTTATTGAACTATCATTGATGGTACCAAGCACTACCATTGTGTTGAATTGTTCTATTATTATTAAACTTTTAATTTTAAATATACATGCTGTGAAATCATTTATTTATATACTTAGTATATGTTTGGTATTTCACATGTGAGAATTATTTTAGTAGTGACATGGCAGATAATGTTGTTTGTTTTTGTTTAACAATTAATATTTCAAGAGAATTCCAAATGTTTTTACACTTCTGAAAATTGTTTAATAATAATAAATTGAAACCATATGTACAATTAGTAAACGATTTAATATAAACTGATGCAAGTCAATAACTTTAAATCTGGTAATTATTTACGAAATATTATCGTATATAATATCATAAGGGGGTTATATTTTGTTTATTTTTTTTTAATTTTCCGAGTGGCATTGAAAAAAAAAATCACGAGCTACTAGGGGAGTGATCACGAATGGTATTCGGATGACTATTTCCAAAATAAAAATAAGTGAACAACACCAACTTTGGTAGATACACATATAAACAATATGTTTCTAGGCACTCTTAAAACGTCAAAAAATTTTCGTTTAACATAACTGACTTTCTTGTAACATGTAACATCTTATTGGCTTAAAGGATACGAAATCTTGAATTTGGATTGGTTTATAAATGTATAAGTGAAATGGACACCACGAAATAATTCGTAATTACCAAAATCAGGTTGGTACACTCACCTCTGGGTAAAGCCATGATATTATTATTGCTTTTCATTCTTTGTTTTATGTAAATTGATAGACAGATTTCAATTCAACAATTACATTGTAATGGAAGTGTTGAAAGGCTGTTACAATGGTTAATAAACTTCCATTTCAATTGCAAAAATATGGCTATTTGGGTTAGCTTATGTGAATGTCCAACGTTCACGTAAAATAAAAGAAATTGACAGATGAAAAGGTCAAGCATGAATAGAATAATTAATGTGAACGAAACAAAAGAATACGCTAAGAATAGAACCTGCAAATTGCTTGCAATAATATATGAGTTTCCTTCGTTTCTTAGAAATACCTATAAGTATAAGAGAATACATTCCACCTGTTGTTATTATACAATCAACACTAACCGCCGAATTCACCATTTCTTAATCAACTCTGATCCATGAATCAATTAAATTCACTATAAAAAAACAATGATCAACTGATTCATCGTATTCCTTTAATCAAGTTTTGATCATCTGATTTAGTTTCCTGCTTCCCTCATTATTTTAAGTAAAAAGCTTCAAATAACGGTTACAGAGCATAAAATTCTGCAACTGAATCAATAAGCAAAATTAGTTTTTTATGCCTTATATAAGCTCAGAAATCACCACCTAAATAATATGAAAAGACAAATTATTGTATGTAACCTGGAATATATCTTTGTTTTTACACTCGGCCATAAACATTTTCAGAATGCCTTTTATAAGGAAAAAGCTATATTATCAGAAAGATAAATATTTATTTATTTGAACGGTATATAATATAGTGGTTAATTGTGTAAATAACATTGAAAAGTTCTATTTAACTAAAATATTTTCATAGAACAAATCACTAAAAATCGTATCCTATGATTGGTAGTTGGACAAAATACAAAATTCGCTATTAGCTTTAGAATCTCAAAAAAAAACTATGTGTCTAGTACAACAACTAGTAACAATGTTCTGTTCCTTTGTTTGTAATAATAGAAATGTCATTGCATTTCTGATGAATTAGCAGGTTGTTATTAATTATAAACGCGGATCTAGAAGCTTATGAAATTTCTAAGAACCACCACACAACCTACGCATTGATTCCATGTATATTTATATGCAAAATATATGAATTCATAAATACATGTGCAGTTTTATTCAATCTCGTGATTAACTAATTATTTACACATAATTATTTCGTTTGTGGCTCATCCTTGCATTCACATGATGCTGTGTATTATTTCCTTACGTGTTTATAAAAATAGATGAACTATGCACTATTAATATTCATTATTTCTTGTTTATTCTACCGATCTTAGCAATTTTCCTTGTATGTAGAAATAATTATATATTTTACATCAACAACGCAGAAGTGAAAAATAAATTCAACCTTCTGTAGTCATTAGAAAATACTATTTTATTTTTTAGTTTTACCAAAGATAAATGTTCTTGCAGTGTTATATTCAATTACAGTTGAATCTTAAGAATTTGACTTTGTAAATTTCACTCGAGCATATCTCAAAAGTTATTAAAGATTCTCGATCTTCAATAATTGCGCCGACATTTTTCGAAGATTTAAAATTATTTTTTTCTAACACCATAAATGTGACATCATTTGTGATTTGATTTACAAGATAAGAATTAAATTTCTACGCCGCAAAAGTAGAAATATATCTAATCCTACGCCAACAGCCTGCAATATTTTCCTAAATGTCACTATAAACTTAGATAACCTAAGAATGAAGTTACTAAAAATCATACGCCATTGAGTAGTATTAACAGTGTACCAATAAAACAAAATCAGCAACCAGATTTTTATATGACTATCTGGTACGTAAAGACAAAATGTAGATGGAGCAGATAATGATATTTTCTTCCTAATCTACGAAAAGATTATTCAATTTCCCTACATTTAGGGAAATTTCCCTAGGTATGGAAACACTTTGCACAGATGGCGACTTTGAAAACTCGAGATTCAAGACCGGACAAGCTAATAATATTCGAGACGAGAAATAAACGAGACGAGATACAATATATTACATGTAAAATGGACGATGCGAGAAAAAAAAATCTCGTCTCGTCTTGTCTCACACAATCACTTTTTTTGCATATAAATTTTTGTCATATTTTCGGATTTTTTGGTTTTTCTATTTGAACTTGTATCCAATAATAAATACAACCTAAACATTTTAAGAGGTACCCTTAAATGTGTTGAAAGTTTTTTTTTTTACAATTGCGATTTTATTATGTGTAATGTATGTAGTCCTTGTTCGCGGATTTTCCCAAAAATGTCATTCCAATAATAATTATCTCACTTGAAGATCAGTTGAAAAGCTGACGTATTTTTGAAACAAGTTCGGTTATATCATCTCTTGCAATGGTCTGTGCCCATATTTGCTAACCTATATACCAAACCGGGCCCAAAACAAAGCGTTGCGTGCAGAGTGCACCGCGGGGTACGAAGGGGTGAAGTAGCAAGTGGCACTTCTCAAAAAGCTAGCATAAAAACTCACCGATGCGGTTTCGAGATTTGGAAACCTTGAACGCTCCGCCACGGAACCCACGGAGAGGGGCAAGGCAACGCCGCTTCAAGGTTACGCAAGGGGCTTCTCAAACTCTCCCAGAACTGGCCTGCAAAAGAAAACATTGAAAGATTAGAAAAAATGTAATTAAAATATGTTTTCTTTAAAACGTCTAAAGGTGGCATCTTCTATGACGTGATTCACAAGGTAGACTAGTATATTGTGCATTAACTAGGAAAAAGAGATATAATCCCGGACGGTGCTAACAACACCGGGAGTCCGGGAAGTCACTTTTACTACGAGGTAATAGTAATAATGAAATAAATATGATTATATTTTTATTTAAGGGAAATAATGGACTGCGTACTGTATGAGAATGTTTTGTCACCGTCCGGAAAAATATTGTCGAACTGTTATTTTTCGTATCCCAGCAACTACAATAAAATATCGGAATAATGCACTTTCCGGTTGGAAAACACAACGGAAAAATTACAGTAATTATAAATAAAGGTCCTTAAAAAATGTTACCTACCGCAATAATGTCTTGAAGAAATATAAATTATTAATATGATTGATTGCAGAGCCTACCACAATTTTTTTGAAAGCAGCTCTTTTATTGAAATCCTTGATTTCATGTCAATAAACTTTTTTTTTAGAAAATAAAAAATATATTACATTATGTGTTCGTTAGGTATTTGAACATCGCTCGATTTTATTAGAAACTCCCGTTGTAAAATACAACCCACTGCACTTATAAAGTAAATAACTATTTTTGCATGATTGGTTATTTTTTAACATTTACCGATTCGGCTTTCAAGGCAGTAAGTTATGTTTACGAATTATTGAATACAATAAAAGATATAGAACATTATTTACCGAAAGGGAAATCGATATATAAATGGTAAATAAATTGTGATCATAGTTTAATTTAAAAATGGCAATCGAATGTTCCTAAAGAACTATTGTAAATTTGAAGTTAAATAAACATTTATAAATCTCTACACGTGTGTTTAGCAATAAAATTGTGAACACATTCAATATGTATAACTTCTTCTTCAGCATTAAAAACGGTTACATTAAAATTACGTGAATGGAAAAAACCAATAGTCTAACAAAAAAATGCATTAGGTGTTAGATTCGATGACGATGTCTGATTTATTTTTAGGTAATGTAAAAAAATGAAAACTATAAAAGCGACCATTGCCCATCCAGGTACTAACCGAATTTATACTTGCTTGATACTATCAGATATTAATAAAATTATTGTAAACAATTTTGTTAGAAGAATGCAGAAAATGTTGAGAATTTCTGCAGCCCATCTAAAGTTCGGGTCCAGTCGGGTAGAGCCGTCGTTTGTTTAGATCCTCCAGCTCTGTTGGAGTATTCGTAAACACAAGGGTTTGAAAAAAAACTCGTTAGCTGAAGTCATTTTCTCGCTGATGCTGCTTTTTTCATTGCTTTTTTACTCACCTCAACTGGAATGGGGTATTAGATATGAGACTTTACTGTTTATTGTTCTTTATTTAATGAAACGCACAGATCCTGAATCAGACACTTCATCAGAATTTGACATAAAATTAATTAAAGTTAGGTTATATTGTTTAAAACATTTTAAAACAAATATTTCAGTGCAGTCTCCATATTATTTCAAAATTCATTCTAAAGTAAAATCAAACATAACCTTAAAAATTATTTCAAATTGATCTTCAAATTAAGAACACAAATATTGATAGCGATAGTGAAAGTATAAATAAATGCCAATTGTTTACAGAGAATAAATATAATTAGAATTTTACCACGCCTTTATCATAAAAACTGATGTCCTTAACCATATAAGATTATTTAGTCGTCATATATACCTACATAGTATCTTGCTGTTATATTACCGTACTTGTTAACGGAAAATAATAATTTAAAATTAGATAATTAAAATTTATTTGTAGATAATGTACTTAATTTATTATACTATGCGTTTTCTTATAAACAACATTAACAAGTTTGTTTTATAAAATATAAATACATTATTATATTCTTCGAATTATTCATGTTTGTTGCTTTAAAAGAAAATTATAATTAATGTGTTTATTTCAAATATACTTATAGTAAGCTAAAATTATTAAATATTAGTAAACAATAGATGTGCAATTGTTAATTTAATTGTATTTTGTAAATATTCTTTATTAATTCATTTTCTTTAATGAATTTTGGTTATAATATTTACTAACTAAATTACCTATAATTTTATTTATAAATATTCAATTAAAAACGTGTAAATTAATTTCATTTTAAAATTAATTGCATTCGCACCTATTTCTTTCAATTATTTTATAGAGCAATATAAATATATATAATAAATAATGGCATATTTATATGGTATGTTAAAATTTATTATTTTTAATGCACATTAGAGAAGTAAAAACTACTAGCTGCATAATTATTTGAATAAAAATCCAATTTCTACAATAAAGTACGTACAAAGTTCCTCTATTTCCGATATCAGCTTTCTTACAATAACTTTACTTTCACTATACGCTTATGGGAAATTGGTTACTGCTTATTTCCATGTTATTTCCTCGTCCGTTTACTTTGCCATATAGAAAGTAAAAATCACATATCTGAATTTTAAAGTAACAAATATTTACAGTGAACTCGAAGATTACGCACTGATAATAAACAAAATAAATACAAAATTTATCTAGCTATAAATGTCTTCTTCATTTTTTATATTTTGTAGCTATACATTATTGATCAATATTTTAACAAAATAATTAGAAGCTGTAAGAATCTAACCTAAAATCTCTTAATAATGATATGTCACAGCCCTACTAGACAGTTTTTTGTTGATGCATTGTTTGTTAGTTATGTATAATTGTTATGAAATATGAAGAATAGGGAAATTATGTATTTTGCACGCGTTTTGCAATGTAGGATAGTTTTATCTTGCGCTAGTTTCAACATACATAATTTTACATTACAATTAAACTGCATCTAATCACAAACATAGTGGAAAATTGTTTATAACAAAGATACCTGGTTGCCAACTGTTAATATCTTTGTTTTTTTAAACAAACTTTGCTTGCAATTATTATTTTATTACTTTCAAGATGATGATAGCAATTATACGATAAATATGAAATATTTTGTTTTTTTTTAATTTATGGAATTTACCGCAGACATGGAAAGTTCTCTATATCTCGGGTTCGGCTAATTTATTTAATTTAAAAAAAAAAACAGTTACATATGGTCTAGAATCTAGTAGGCAAAACGACTGCTTGTGTTTTTAAGAACCCGAGTTCGAATCCTGCCGAGTCAAATTATTAATCATACAAATACGGAAGTAGATGTCCAGAAAACGTCTTTTACGATATAAATATAATCTTACCAATATCTGAAAACAGGGGTGGGATTCCATAACTTTGTTGCTATCATTTGGACTTATTATTATATCAATTGCAAATATCAGTTAGAAAGTGAGCTTATAATTCTATATAATCATTATTTGTGGTTAATACGCACTACACACATAAAAACACTCTACAAGTATAATTTGCAATGAATTTAAGATATTCTTACATGAATGTTTTTTTTTTATATGTGTAGGTTCCTATCAACCATAAATAATGCCTGGCTGTTATAGAATTGAAAATTCACTTTTGATATAACAAGTCCAGATGATAGTAACCGAAGTTATGGAATCCCACCCCTGATTTGATACATCCAGTTTTGAGTAATGATAATGAGTTATTTTAATATTTATATTGTCAATTTTAACTTGTATTTTAATGGACAACAGTCGGCTTAAAACCTACATTTGTTTTTAAAGTTTAATTTATAATAGTTATGTACATATTCTTAGTAGCTTCTTTCACCAATGTTGTCCTGAGTCCTGACCCCAGGACCTATTCTCTTGTTTAATTTCAAACTTTCTGCACGATGTCCTTCGATCCCTCAAAGAAAATTTTTGCCTTTCGCAAAGCGTACTCCTTTTCTTGTCACTTGGTAGTCAATACTTGTTGTTCCTCATTTAATTATCACATCATTGTGAGGTTTTTTTAATCGTCCAGTAAATATTTATATCTAAAATTGCTGTTCTTGTTGTTGTATGTCTTCTGAATGTTCTTTTTCTCTTTTATTAATTTAAACGCCTTCCTCTTATGCCCTGCAATCGAGTATTTAAAGTCGTTGTTTGCAATGCTAAACCAAACACTCGGCACATCTGTGGATCGAATGTCGCCTGGTCAAAGCAAGACAACCGCGACGTGTGTAGGGATACCTGGTCGTCTGAGGTGTTGGAAACCTATCCTCCGACATCGCAGGGCTTGGGTTACACGGATAGAATGATCAACAGTAGCGGAAACATGCGATCGGTCCACCTAGCTTTCTAGATTAGATGGATTGATCGTGGCAGAAATGAGCATCGTTGGAACTAGGCATATTTATTTATTTAATAAATCGAAGTCCAGTAAAAGGACACGAGACCTACAGCTTATGGTAGGTTCTAAACTACTCGGAAATAGCGGTTTGTTTTTATTGGTTACAGATTTGTCGTTACCGGGATTTGAAGATCTCGTAATATTTCACGAAATATTATCATAATAGTTATCTAAGTAACAAGAGCAGAAAGTGCTCTCTATTTACCAGTAGAGTATGATCCGAAACTGGTAAAACATTTACTGCCTTTAATGTTTATTAGATTTTTTACCCGACTGACGCAAAAACAAACTTAGAATTTGTAAATATTTTTATATTAAATTTTAATCGTTGCCAAGTTACCATTTACTGAAAAATTCCCCAAGTGGTAAGAAATAACTTACCGATCAGTAATTTGTAACAATAACTTACTTGCTTTGGTAACCAGCAATAAATACAAAATAAATGAAAACTGATGAAAACCATATTTCTTTCAATGCAATAAGGACTTGTGATAAACATTTTAATAATATGATAAAAGATGATCCATTTCTAAAGGATATTCGAAAATATAAAACGAATGAATGTTGAAGAAGGATTAGCCGTAGATTGATCTCACTTTCAAGTGAAATAAGTTTAAATGAAGTGCAGCAAAAAATGTGTAGGTATAATTTAACGTATAAGGAAGTCATGTGGTGTTACATCAGATTTTTTTTATTATAGCAAACATGAACTTCTTCAGATTCAGTGTTATGATAGGTTTTGCTAATTTTCCCAAAGTATAAGACATTTTTCGCAGTCCATATTAAATTTTATTTTCAATTTATCAGTTTCTCTTGATATTTTTTACCAATATTTTATTTTTATTTTTAATAAAGTTTGATACATTTGTCGTCCGATTTTTCTAATTTTAATAGTCTGTATAGTACTTCCACAATAACTAAATTTACGTCATCAATGTAATCTTCACTAACTCCTGACAATTTTCCTTTTAATTTAATGATACCTACTTATAGTCAACTTCACTCATCAGATTTTTTTGTAAACTAACAATAAATGTGTAACATAATATTGATTTATCATTAACTACAAAATGTTCTATTTGTTTACAATATCAATTTCTATTTACTTAGTTTGTATATTTTATGCAAATCATTGCATTTCGTGTTTCAAGTTTCTATATTTCAACTTATTTTATTTTGCTTAGCTTGTTTTACAAGTCGTTGCATAGTAACTCAAAACAACTTATATTAATTCCGCGAGTGTATAAATCTGTAAATATATGCTTAGCCTGATTAAATATTTGCGATTACATAAACAACTGCAAAAGTTGTAAAATTACCAGTTTTACCTGTAAATGGTGGATAAATTTGTAGAATTGTTATTCATCATTTGGCATTGAAAGTGAAATATTACAGATGACTCACAGTCACAGATCGACTTGATACCGATAAATAATTATCTTTAAAGAGAAAAGTTTTAAGAAATGAATCATGATGTTAAGTGTACTCATTTTTCTTTATATGCACCTGATTTTTTCTTATTTCACAATAAATTAAATTTTATATTTACACTACGCAAAGCGTTCACAGAACTCATCTCTTGGGCACTCTAGCTGACATGGAAGATGCACCATTGGTTTTTTTTTTATGAAATATATAAATGAACTATCTTATCAAAATTCGAAGTCAGGTTTTTTGACAACCACAGCTGGCATCCTTATGAAGTTTTCATTTTAAAACGTATTACTCCCTCAAATATAACATAGAAGTGATGATGTATTTATCTTCTGTTCCTTGAAAAAATATTGAAGAGTGGTCGTGTCTAAGTTATTTACCAATGACTTTAGGCCAAGTGCACTATTGACAGACTAATGTACATAACCTACATTAGGGCAGAATAGAAAATAGAGCAGGTCCTAAATTAAGTGCTCTTGACACCTAAGTGCTAAGAAGATTCCCAAAAACACTTCAGGCGTCAGAAAAGGCCATCCAATTTTTAGTTGAAAGAACACTTAAATTTTAAAAATTATATATTGCTTTATATTTTCATTTAACATTTTGGACTGTACCACCACGAAACAGTAAATGATGTAATCTAATAATTTATTGGAGTTATAGATTCTATTTTCATTTAATCATCATTCTAGTAAAATAAACAACACCTATTAATAAAAGTATTCAGTGTTCATTGAATTATGGTAAATATATTTAACAATAACATATTGTTACACCAATATAATATAATTTTAAAAATTATAAATTTATATATAGAAAAATTTTAAAATTTTAATTTTAATAAAACCTATAGTGTCATCTTTTCCTAATCCTATATTTTAAACATATTTAATAAACAAAGATTAATAGTCAGTTTTTTATAAATAACTTTACAATGAGCTGTTAATTTAAATTTATATTTATTATTCCCAGATTTTCATTTAATCAAAAAAAATACTAATAAAAATTTTGACAACGTCGTTAAATAATTCATTTGGATGAGACAATATTTGGGAAAATGTCCTACTAAAATTAAAAACTAGATGTTATAACAGTTCCATATTCAAAATTTCAAAATTCTACGTCACACCGAAAATAGTCAAGATGGATATTTCCATTGAAATCTGAAACCCGAAATTTTTCACGATTACAATACTTCCTTTACTTCGTACAAGGAAATAGAAACGAACTATATAAATACATTTCCTAATTCACCTATGTATCATTTATAAAATTTCAAATGGGAAATTTATTTTCTGAATAATTTTATCTTAATTTCTAACAATTTCTCCTATATTTTCAAAGTTGTTTAAGAATTTAGATCTGTTGCCTGGTTGACACGTTGAGTAACCTAAACTCTAATTTTAAAGACAACTTTACATTTTGATTTATTGTTCGTGTACATGTAGAATACCTAAGGCTATGTTTATGGTATGTATTTGATTGTGTATTAGTCAGTATTTGATAGATTTATCTGAATATTGTGTTGTTTTCTCCTGCATGTTGAAGAAAGAACTTTTACAGAGTGTTGTACCGCGTACCGTTTCGCGTTTCACTTTCTCTTGAGTTTCCTTTAGACGCCGAGTCACTGACTCACTGCGTCACTCTCAAAAATTCATTTTCACTAGAAATTCTCTATCCCACACAAACAAACAAACACAGAATATTCCAAAACAATTTACAAAATTATAATTTATTTCTTCTTCTAACATATTATAAAATTATATTTCAGACTGCCAAGAGACCTATATAAAAATAAATATTTTTGCTTTCAAAATAACAAAGAATGAAAAGTGCTCTTTATTGTAGTTAAGAAAAACTAGTATTTGAGGTTAAGTTTCCGTTGAGAATACACTTTTCTTTTTTAAAATAAATTTGAATATGTAAAACACTCACAAATAACTACAAAAGGTCAAGAAGATTAGTATGTCAAAATACATGTAACTATATTTCTTATTACTTTCTAGAATAGAAATATTCTCTCTTCAAATATTTTTGAGTCTTAAATTATCTTTTCCAAATAGCGTTATCATTTTGAGAGCATTTGAATACACAGCTCAAACCCTGATAAAGACCGTCTTGTTTAGAATTGATGTTTACTTATTTGATTTCGATCTTAGGGGAGAGTTTGAAAGAACGTTGTGTTCTCAAGATATTGAAGCCGTTCAAAATTTTAGATATTTACACAAAAATCGAAAGAACACGTGCGAAAGGAATAGTCAAATTGTTTACACAGATGGATGAAGTGAATTATATTTTATCAAGTTTTTACAACTATAGATTCGTAGCAATTTTTATTTTCATACAATATGTATTTTATTCATTTATAGTCAAAAATGAATTATGTAAAACTATTTTTACTATTACAAGTTTTATTATAGGATGTATGATACAAGACTTTTTCTGTGGTGATATCGTCAAAAAAAATAATGATTTTATTGTACCTATTTGATTAATCAAAATATATTCTAGGTTCAAAGTAACTTTATTTAATAACGCTTACCATTATGATAACTATGTCATATTTAACATTAAAAATAGTTACCTCTTTTTTACTGCCTAGACATTAATAATACTTTCAAATGTTTTTTTTTTACTATTTAGGCTGTTAAACTTATATTTTAAACGATGTCACGGATCAGTAAAATAATATATTTACTGTCATCATCAAGAAAATCGCAACGAAACCAGCCACTCTTATACATAATTTTACAATAATCAACAAAAATTGATGCGTTTTTGTTAGTTTTTTACTGATTTACAGATCTGTAAGATTTGTTCAGAATTGGTCCATAACTTATCTTTGACAATTGTCATATGTGATTTACTATCTGGGGAATAAAAATTCGTTAATTGACTAGGCATTAAAAATGTCATTTTAAAACTTCTAAAAAACAATACATTTACTGTAAATTTTGTTTGAATCTGTAATTATTACTTTTAGCCCAGTTGCTAACAAGACTAAAATTTTAAGCAACACTTAAACAAAAAAAATTTAATCGAAATTTTGAGGGCAAAGTTAAATAATTCATTTGACATTTTTTTCCGATGTAATATTGTCCATTTAAGGAAAACTTAAAATTTAAGTAACATTGGTGCAACCGGCCATTAAAGTTAAATAGTATATGAACAAAAAAGAAATACATTTTACATATATTAATGATCTCTTATTATATGAACAATAATGTTGTTTTTTTGACATTTTGACAAGCAGTGTGAATGTAATAGGATAATGCATATTCTTATTTTTGTAAAGGGTGTAATTTCTAAGTTAAAGATTTCTATTATTATAAAATATCTTATACAACCGATGTTGCCATATGTCATATTTAAAAGTGAAATTTATAATTTAGCAACAATGCTTGTTTGACCGGAACTGGTACTTTCTTTATATTCCCCTTCATAACTCAACTCGTACAATTAAATTGCAAGAACGGCAGTTAAACACAAGACTGTCGATGTAAATAAATGTTGTTACTTTCCGTTCCAATATAAAAATACAGTTCGCATAATGCGTAAACTAAACTCTGACTTGAGGCGAGGGTTTGTAACTTTACACTGACTTGCACATGTGAACGTTTCGGCCTTACGCAAACGTTCCATACGGTCTACTATGCAATCTGCTCGTGTACCACACTTAAGTTACAGTGCGAGTCAAATAAAGATGCTTACGCACAGAAAACTACACATGCAGTAAATTTTATTTGGTATATAAGAAAGTAACTTTTTGTGCGAACCAAACAAGTCTCCATGGAAGACAATATCGCCTCTATAGACAACAACGCAAGGAATAGAATCGCATCTAGATGAAAGTTAATCCTGTATTAAACGCCTACAGATCTTCTTATTACATGGCGGAAAGCATTATTGATAATTTTAAGGACTTTTGATTGAAAATGAAATGTTATTGCAGTTTCATGGTGTTTGTATGGATTTTACGGGGTTCCTTACTAGGAAATTTTTAATTGAAAATTAGCGGAAAACGGCTGAGAAACGATTGAATTTACAAGTATATATCTGGCGTTGTTAAAAGATGTAAACTTTTAATTACACATTTTAAAATTACAAGTTAATTAAACAACAAAAAATTAAGTAAAATAGTAAATTAATACAAGTTTTATAATTGTCATTTTATTTTGTGACAGACAAATGAAGTTTTACGAGAAAACAATTTGTAAAGAAATTTATTTATTTTAATTAGTGGTTTGTACTCAGGGAAGGAAAACGTAACGTAACAATATCCGATAATGTTATAATAACCTTTCATTTGCTAAAAAAAGTTATATTAACATGATATAACGAAATAAAAATAACGTTATATAACATTATGTTCTTCATTTTTTTAAAGTTGTATAACGTTGTATAACAAATTATTTTTTTATAACTTTATGAAATAATGTAACCTTATGTTAACGTTTTCCATTACCTGTTTGTACTACAATAAAAAGGCACCGAAATGACATATTAACGCACTGTTGTGGGTAGGTACTATAACATCTGTGTTACAGACACAAAATAGAAAAATAATAATTAAATATAAAGCAAAGTGCATTGTTGATTTTAAATACAATTACATATTTAATTTCAAAGGCATAATAAATACTGAATACAATTAAAATTTAGAACAATGATGCTGATACATTGGACACACCTAGCCAATTATACTTTCAATACAATAGTTAATAAAATTACTATTTCTTATCTGATTCGTATAAGTTTTGTAGTAGATAAAAGTTATTCTGAATACAATACAAAATGTAACAGCTACGCTTAATTTTCTACTACTATAAAAAAAAAATCATAAATAAACAATTAAAAAAAACTAAAGACAGATAATTTGCAGGTTATGATTAATATTGCTTGTAATTATATTTTAAAAAAGATTGCATATGTGCGTGCACTAAAATTATTTGTCAAAGAGAAACTTTGTTCATATTATGAAATAAATAATTTCATATTCTCATTTTCAATTATTGTATTGTGACATTGACAAATGAAAATACATTAATTCCTGACAAAAATAAATTGCAATAAACAATTAGATGTAATTAATACATTTATGCGAGATGTAAAGGAAATGAATTTCGTAGGTGAAAACTTTTTTCCAAAACAAAAATGAAAGTAAAACGCAAAAGGCGAAAGTTATAAACAAGCAAACACAAAATTTCTTAATTTTCAAATAAAAACATTAAAATTAATAACGGCAGCAAAGCATAGCATTTCCGTATTTCAAATGTTCGTAGTTCAATTCTTTAACCACAATAAAATTTATTGAAATGCTACTGATATTTTAAATTTATACAAACGCGTAAACAGTCTTATCAATTTAAAAATATCTAAAAAACATTTTAATGGCTCAATTTTGAGAACAATACGATTTACGACGTAAAAAGTATTTTACTTTCTAAAAAGCACAAAAAGTAATTAAATCATTATTATTTTAAAAAGGTAAAAACTCTAGAACGAATTAGTACTAATAAACATTATATTTACCACTTTAAAAACACTTGAAAAATTAAATAAATATTAAGAATACTAGGAAAATTATATCGGCTTATTACTAATTACTATGGACTTTATCTTTTACCGTACGAGTAAGTATTTATAAGAAATATGTATGTATGTATGTATGTAACATGTGCTTCGAACGTAATTTTATATTTTGAATACCGACATAAAAATTTTCAAATTATTATTTAATTCTGTCGAATCTCAAATGATAATACAAAGTGTTTCTTATCTTAAAGAACAGGCTTAATATTTCGAAGAAAATAATTAAAAATTTATATAATTATATTATTTAGGTTAATGCTAATCGAGATTAAATTGTGACCGACTACTACGAATTAAATTAAATTAAAAAACTTTTTGCAGGATCGGGCATTAGAAAAGGTTTATTGATTGGGTTTCCAAGAGTGTATAGGTTGCTCTTACAGGTTTTTAAATTAATTTATTGCTATTAATATTAAAAGTGCATTTATTAGTGCTATATTTATTTATAAATTATGGTACCTCAAAAATTATATATTAAATAGTATAGGCATTACGAACGGTAAGGAATTCCAATCTCTTCCAAACAATTGTGTTCAATCGGTAAAATCCCTTACCGTTCGTAAAACTTAATATAAATACTATTATATAAAAAAAACCGTTATAATTTTGTTAAATAGTAAAAAAAAGATGTATTTATATTAGTTTTTTACTGTATTTAGTTTCAAATGTAAAAGAATTATGGTTAATTTTGCTTGTCACACAGACTTATTCAAGGAATCATAAAAAACATCGTCAAAATTTAACATTTTTTGGTTCAAGATATTGTACCATTTCTTGTACTATTTATTGTCCCATATATAGACTAGTCTTTAGTAACAGTAATATAAGACGTAAATAAAAAAATCTATTGTCTAGTAACAACTTTGCACCTTAAATTTGAGTAATAAACATACCGCGGCTATTATTATTACCATTCAATATCAATTGTTTTTTTTCTATTATGATAGATTAAATTTGGTAGCTATTTCGTTACCCTTGTCTCTTGTCAGGTTTTACATTAATTTAATACGTGATTCATATTGTGTCAAAATACCTTTATAATTAAATATATAGTTTAAGATGTCCTGTTACAAAATATTGTTTTAAAAGAGCAGAAATTAATTGTAGATCATTTTCTATTACTAGAGTTGATTAAAAATAAATAAAACATATATTTACAGCTTGTTGCATAAGAGAAATAAAACTGTCCGGGAAAATTTATGGCAAATCCTTAATTATGATAATTAATCTAAATAGGAAATTTTACGTATTAGTATTAATTTCCTCTCGTCAATCAATTCGCATAATCGAAAGTTATATCCATATCTGATGTTCAAGGCTAAGCAGCAAAAAATCCTGCCAAACAGGTACGAAATATCGCACGAAATGCACACCACGTCGTAAAGATGCTCCAGGATGTAGCGAGCCGTAGGAGGCAATCGTTACCTAGACAATAATTTTTTGTGTGCGGTATAATTTATGCAAATTATTACTGATTTCTATGCGCATTCAATATTAATGATTTTAATATTAATAATGCCAATTACAGTAGTAACATGGAGCACCTTGGGAATTTAATCCTTGTAGTCAAAATGATTTAAATAGAAGTGTCTTTTCATCATTTAATCCGCATTCATATATGATATAGCAATGAAACATGTTATATAATAAATGTAAAAAAACTGTCACCCCCATCAAAATATCATCACTTCATAGGTAAAATGTATGAAAAAGGCGTAATAGATATTATTATTACGTATTATTATTATTATTATTATTATATCAGGTAGATTTTGATCTATTTTCGTTAGGACAAAAATTAGAGCACTATACAGCGAATGAACACTCATAGTAGTAAATATTACACCGAAGAGTGCTACTCAGTGAATGAGTACATACGACGACCAGTTTTCACGGGTGGTGATTTTTATCTGATCTTAAGGGAGAAATTAGAGTACTTCACAGTGATTGCGCACCCTTCTTTCAGATTAGTAAATATTACGGTGACTGATTTTTACGTATGGTGATTTTGAACTTATTATTTACATTAGAGCAAGAATTAGAGTACTTTACAGTGAGTGAGCACCCTTCTTTCAGGTAGTAAACATTTCGGTCACTGATTTTTAAGGAGGGTGATTTTGAAAAATTAGGTACATTAGGACAAGAATTAGAGTACTTTACAGTGAGTGAGCACACTTCTTTCAGGTAGTAAACATTACGGTGATTGGTTTTTATGAAGGGTGAACAACTAGAATACTTCACAATGAATGAGCATACATTTTCCGGTAGTGAACTATGGTGACTAGTTTTTACGAAGGGTGATTTTGAACTAATTATATAGAGACAATAATAAGAGTAATTTAGATTGAGTACACATCCTCACAGAGATAGTAAACATTACGGTGATTGGTTTTTACAAAGGGCAATTTTGATCTAATTTCATTAAACTAGGAATTAAAATGTATCACAGTGAATGAATAAACGATATTGTGACTAGTTTTTACGGAGGGCGATTTTAAATTCATTACATTAGGGTAAGATGTAGAATACTTTACAAAGAGCGAGTGTGTTATTATCGTACAGTGACATTAATTAGACGTCACCTCCTAGGAACTCTGGCTGAAATGGACAATACACTACAACTTAAGGATATTTTTTATGTAAGAAATAAATAAATGATTTCACTCTGCAGGGTTGTAAAAATGGTAGTCGATTATTTACCCATTACAACATCAATAACTTAAAACGTAATTTTTTGATAACATCTTGTCGGAAATGTAATAATCCATCATTGATATTTATTTAATTTAACAATAAATAGAAATAGGACACCTGTACAATATATACAAATAATCATCATTGCATCTTCGTTATTTGTGGGTGATTTCCACTGGGATAATTGGCGAGTTTTCCACGGCATTTTCCATTGTTGACGCGTGCGCAGTGCGAGAGGAAATAACGTAAAAATAAAAGTGTGCTGGATTTAAAGGCCAAGGCCACATGACGACACCAGCAGATTGTTATTCGCCGTTGCTGTTGCCGCTGCCGCTCGCTATCATTACCCGCACTGCTGAGTGGAGGAGCCGCGACTCGAATGTTTTTGTTACGGAGGAAAAGAATTCAGATCATGAAAAGTGAATTTAGACTCGCAAAAATAAAACGACCAGCGTTTGTGTGCCATTATATATAGCTTAGACCAGCGCACCCCAAGATTTTCTCTTTTTATTTTCAAATCAAACATTTGCAATATAGAAAAAAATACGGAGTGAAGAGACGTCATTAATATTTCTAACTAGATTATAACGTCATTATTTCTTCCAAATCTGCTGCTCACTATATATAGGTATAATTACTTTAAATTTTAATAACTACAAATAAAAAACACTGTTAATACGAAAACAAATAATAGCAATAACAACAAATATTTTACTGATAATTTGACAGTTCAAACGATCGGCGTGACATACAAATCTCTTATGTAAACATATTTAAGTCGAGCTGTAGGCAACGTGTGTTGAAACAATGCTCTACAATTATTTTTAATAAATTGACATTTCATTAACAACATTATATTTCAGTTTCAAATAATTGTAGTTTTTTTAGTAAATATACATAAATATATACCTTTTTATAGTAGCATTTTTTTCTTCTTGTTTTCCTAAATATTACAATAACTTGATTATTTCTTCAAATACTATTTCATTTTGTAATGTTTTTTTCTTTTCACGTACGATGTCTCTTCGCTCCGTAAATTTTTTTACTATAGATTTTGGTGGGCTCAGAAAACAGAAACGGTATAGTTTAACCACTAAAGGTGGTTTTATATAGTCTATTAAAGTTTATATCAATTTCTACAACTTCCACAGCATACAAGGATTATAGACTTTATTCCTATCAAAATTTACTAAAATAAAAGTAAGGTGCCTAAAATACTACTGTAATTTATTATTTAAAAATAATTTACGTCTCTAATTTTACGCCATCGATGTCTCCCAATGATATGAAGAGTACAAAACGAAATCATCCGAACTGACCCGATGTGTTTATCTTTCATGTATGAAATACGAAAAGAAATAGAGCTGTCATTATTATAAGTTTTCTTAGAATTACCTTAAAGATTTTTAAATGATCACCTATCCCATTATGTAACTTATCTCTTTTCTAATTCTAGCATAATTTACTGCAGTCCCTAAGTGTGACAATGTTGAGTGCCACTGCAATGATGCAATCTAGAGTGTGAAACAATGAGAGTAATGCTTTGCGATGAGACGATTGTTGGCGTTATGTTCTTGTTTTGTCGCTAATGTCCTACAACGCGTGCTGATTAACAACAGGTGCCCTCTGCACACACATCTTAAAACTACATTAATACGCCTCTGCAATACTACTTTCTTAAATCCAGTTATTAAACAATGGACATTATATTACAGCTATTTATCATATATTGCAAAATAAATTCTATATCAATTATAGTCTTGTATTTCGTGTAGGGTAAATATACTGACAGGTTTTACTTGTATTTTAATAGAAAATAAATTTAAATTCTTGTTTCTTTACAGACATTAAACTGTCACTCTTTCAAGATAATAAAAATTCTCTGGAAATGCAAAGAATGCCTTGGCCATGTTCCGTGTTTAAGAAAGGCAAGGAATTATTATTTTTGCAAATGATTAGGCCTATAAAGTAAGTGAAATAATCCCTGCAATGGTATCTCAATTAATATCAGCTGAATCCCACAATTAATTATCAGGTTACAAGTCAAACGCATCATTGAAATTCCTTGCATTTCCATAAAACTTGCACTTCTCTGAATTGCGGTTTTGTTGGTTATGTTTGATAGGATGACGGAAACTACTCTAATTTAATCTATAACATATAGTAGGCCTTGGCGATTTGCAACTTTCTACACTTCCTGTTTGGTGATTCGCAGTTATTTCGAGGGGCAATGAACAGCAAACATTAAATATTCTTCAACAATATTTTACTCAACAATTTACATCATTGGAAAATAACAAAGAGCAAATCTGGAAAGCACCAAAATTTATGTACTTGTAATTTTACTAATGTAAATGTTTCAGAAGAAAATAATAGTATCTTTAGTCGAAAACTATTAATGTATAATTTAATAATAGAAAAACAGAAAACTGTTATGATCGAACAATGTAAAACACCATCTAATACTTCTGAGCATCAACAATGACATTTTAAGAGTATTATGATATGAAGATATTACAGAATATTTTACAAAGAAGAAAACAAGAAAAATGCCAAAACTAAATTTTATTTTTACCAATACAGAATTGGTTATAAATAAAAATATCTCTTGCTGTTAAACAGTGACAAAAAATTGTTGATAATTAATTTATACGAAATGTAAAGAAAAAGTAACTAATGCCTGTTCTAGTCTGTTTTCTCTAAGTAGTGCAATTGATTTGTAATTTGACTGTTCACTGTTACATTGCCGAGATTTCACTATTTTTACATAAATATTACAAAGTACTCTTTCGAAATACCAACACCTGTACGAATAGATTCCATTTACAATTCAGCTACTCAATTATAAATTTATTCATTAGAACTCATTGCATATACTAAATATTCTTGAGCAATTCTGCAAATTGATTTATGATTTTTTAATGGCTGTGACGAATTTGTCTAATTTAAAAGCAAAAGAAGAAATGGTTATAAATTAAAACTGTTTAAAAACAATTAACCACAAATAATTTTATAGTTAAAATAAACCATAACTGTATGTTGGTTTCGCATTCTTATTTAGTTCCTGCATTGAAGAAACTATGATATTAAAAATTCGAATTTGAATCCAATCAAAATAAATTATAAATATTTGTGGTGCACCACAATTTCTTTAAAAGATCGGATTAAATATTAAGTATTACTGATTTAAAATTCGTGAACGCATATGCGGTATGTGGAAATAAATAATTTATTACCTCTGTCTCATGTTTAACATAATTATTAAATAATACTAGAGTAATAACAGTTTCCAGCGAATACATTAAATTTAAGAAATTTCAAATTTTACAGCAAAAATTTAGAAAGCTCGGTAATTTATAAATTAAATTCAGACAATTACAGCAAAATTTTGTAAACTATTTTCACCTTATTAAAAAAAGCGAGTAAAAAATAATTACGCTAATAACATAGTTTGTCAATCAAAGCAATCAATTTTTATTTGAACAGGATGTTTATTTATTTGTTATTCTTGAGACGAATCATGTACACAAATAAAAATAAGTTGTTTGGTGATACAGTGTGAATCATAATGAACACACCTTCTTTCGTTTAGTTTGATTAAAAATATTTAGTATTTATCGTTTGATTTAAAAAATATACAAAGATGAATTTATTTACAAATTGAAAACTATCATGCATTGTTATTACACATTAGTATATTTTGTCTCTGATTTTATTACTTAATGAAATATTTTTATAAGACATTTATCCACGGATGTTTTAAGAAATGCTTACCAGATCTATTTTATGTAGTAAATACTTAATTAATAATAGACAACAATATGAGTATTTATTGTACAGCATTCTGGTAACGGTTTATTAATTGTAAAAATTTTTCCTCTCTTGCTCTTTTTACTTCCTTGTACAAAGTAAAGAAAATATTGTAACCATGAAAAATTTCGGATTTCAGGTTTCAACGGAAATATCCATTTTGACCATCCCTGAATCCATTTTGACTTAGTTACAGCGTGACGTCTTTACGAACGTATCTCGCGTAACTCAAAATTGATTAGCCGTAAAATTTTGAAGTTTTGTGTGGGACTGCTATAACATCTAGTTGTGCACCTCCCTTTTTCAAAGGGCAAATAATAATTTAGTTGGCTTTTACTTTTTGTAGGAAACATTTAATAATAAATTGATATTGACAACTGTCAGAATATATTCTTGAGAAAAGTGTACGAAATAAATGAAAACCTCTGTTACTTTACATGTTTTTGAGCGATTATAATAATTTTGTGTACTGGAATAAGGAATAGTGAGAAATATTTTAATAAAATTTTCAAAACATGAACCATTTCGAAGGGAAGTTGGAAGAAATGAAACAAATGGTACTTGAAGAATGATTAGCCGTAGAATGATCTCACTTTCAAGTGAAATAAGTTTAAATGAAGTGTAGCAACGAATATGTATAATTTAGCGTACAAGGAAGTCATGTGATGTCCACCTGAGATTTTTTAATTTATAACAACACAGAAATAAATATTTATTAAATCGATTTACTGCTTACCTAGTATGAATGTACGTTTGTGTGTTTAGTGAAAATTGTTGGTTAAAAAAGTAAATGACGTGCTGTACTTCTCCAAAAGGAACAAGAGTAAGAAAATTAAGACATAGTACAGTTACAAACAATAATTTCTTATGATACTGCAATTATTTTTCTTTTTTTTTTTGTTTCTTATTGAATGGGATTAAATAATTCTCGTTGAGAACATAAACCAGCAACACAACAACAATAAAACCGAAAGGCAAGTTAGTAGGAAAGAGCCATAATAACGGTGAAATAATTTCACTATCTATATCTAGTAGCCTAGATAAGTTTAGCAAGTGTAGAATCCGCCAGTGTTAAGTGTGCGTGGATTTCAAGGTCGCGTTAGCATGTCCGCGACTCCCCAGCCAATCACGTTGCGTGCCAGACGATTGTCAATTGTTATGTATGTTGTTTGCTTGTCTGAATTTTCGTGCGTGTCGTTTGAAAGGATTTTTTACACATGATGTAATTGGTATTTCGTGAGTTGGAATACTACATGATTATTTGGTGTTTTCAATAATAGAAAAACAGAAACTGTATTGTATAAATGTATCATAACTTTACAAAAATAATTATTAATGGTTTTTCTACAACTCCAAATAGAACCTCTAGAATTGAATCATTGCATTTGTTTTTTCCGCTCCATATATTGTCAGTTTTCACAGTTTGATATTGAAATAATATATATATATAGTGGCTTAACACCCCCATGGGGTTGCGCCGCTTCCTTCGAAGCTTTCTAGATCCAATTTTATTGGAGTGGATCAATCTCCGTTCCTGTTTCTTAGATGTTCTTTATAATATTCCTCCACAACTCCCTATCTCTTGTTTTGTTCTTCCAGTTGCTAATTCCAGCTGCTTTCAGATCTTCTTCCACTTCTCTCAGCCATGTTGATCTGGGCCTGCCTCGTCTTCTTCTTCCGCCTGGGCTCCACTCGACTATTGATCTTATTGTATCCCTTTCTTCTGCTCTCCATACATGGCCAAGCCATCTCATTCTTTGTTGTTTAATTTTTTTCACTATATTATCTCCTTCTAATTCTTGTTCTATTTCATGGTTCATTCTTATTCTGTATTCATTTTCTGATACCTTGATTGGTCCTAGAATTGTTCGTATTATTTTGCGTTCCATTATTTTTAGATCTTCTTCTTCTTTTTTTGTCATTGTGATTGTTTCAGCTGCGTATAATGCTATTGGTCTTATTATTGATTTGTATATTCTGATTTTGGTATTTTTTGTTAATAATTTGCTTTTTAATATTTTTTTATTTGCGTAAAAAGCTCTACTTGTTGCTATAATCTTTTCCTTAATTTCTGTTTCTCTTTCTCCTTTACTTGATAACATAATTCCTAGATATTTAAACGTATCTACTTGTTCAAATGTGTGTTCTCCGATTTTTATTCCTTTGTTTTCAGCATTCTTTCCTAGCAGCATTATTTTGGTTTTTGCTTCGTTGATTTTTAATCCTATCTTATCTCCTTCGATCATTATTTCTTGCAGCATTTCTATCATTATATTCCTGTTCTTCGTTGCAATAACTATGTCGTCGGCATATGCTATTATTTGTCCTCCTCGTGTTCTAAGCGTTCCTTTATTTATTTTTCTAAGTATATATTCTAAAGCTAGGTTGAACAATGTTGCCGACAGCGCATCTCCTTGTCTGACCCCTTTATTTATCTCGATCTCTTCTGTCTCCCCTTTTTGTGTTATAATGCTTATTTTATTTTTCCTCATTGTCATCGAGATTAGTCTTCTTAATTTTGCTGGTATATTTAGCTCCTCAAGTGCTGTCATAAGCTTTTTTCTTTTAATGGAGTCAAAGGCTTGCTGGAAATCAATAAATAGCATTTCTATATTCAGATTGTATTCAACTGATTTTTCAATTATTTGTTTGACTGTATGTATGGCGTTTGTTGTTGATCTGCCTTTACTGAATCCACATTGATATTGTCCAATTATGTTATTTTCTGCATTTACTAATCTTCTTTGTATTAATGTGGATAGTATTTTATATGCCGTATTCAACATAGTAATACCTCTGTAGTTTTTACATACTTGCTGGTCACCTTTTTTATGAATTGTCACTATTTGTCCAGATTCCCATTCTTTTGGCATCTTTTCATCTCTCCATATTTTCTTTATGAGTTCGTATATTTGTTGTTGCAAGACTACTCCTCCATATTTTATTAATTCAATATTTATTCCATCTTTACCTGGTGTTTTTCCATTGTGACATTTTTTTATTATTTCTTGTACTTCTTTTAGCGTTGGCTCTTCTACTATTCTATCTTGTTCATTGTTTTGGGTTTCAAATTCATTTTCATCTTGTGTATCTGTTAATAAATCTTTAAAGTGGTTAATCCAAATTTGTTTATATTCTTGTTCGTTTTCTGCTATTCTCCCATTTATATTTTTTATGCCATGTACTTTGATTTTCTGTATTTTATTTTGTGCTTGAATTTGTTTGTAAAATCTTTTTGTATTTCTTTTCTGCCTTTCTTCTTCTATTTCTTTAATCTGATTCTCTGTCCATTCTCTCTTGTTTTTTCTTATAGTTTTGTTGCATTCGTTTCTTATTTTATCATTGCATTGCATTTGAAATAATGGACACTTATAATTTTGACGTCACAGATAGCTCCAAAGTAAAGGATAACAAGCAAGTAGAGTTAGTTGACAGACCAAGTCCCATTAGATCAATCCTTGTCTGAATGGTCTTGGTACACCGCGCCCTTCTGTTCCCTAGTTGTTTATTTGTTAGATGTCAGTTCCTGGGTTAGTTGTCAAAAAATCTTTCATGTTGTTTGATGCTTAGCAGTATGACTTTAAAAATTTATTTTAAGTTCTCGGGGCACTATTTATATTTCAAAACATTGAGAATAATTGTTTTTTATATTTATTTTTTTGTTTTACATGATAAACATTTTTATAAGTGTCCATTGTTTCGTAACTAATTTTACTTGCATTTTAATTGTAAGGGTTGTCAGATTGTGTGGATTCTACTGAAACACAAAAGTATTTTATTTAATTATAAATAGTTGGCGATATTGACACTGGAATCTAATATAACAGGTTGTCTCTTTGTTTTATAGTTCTTGTATAATGATCATTTCTTGAATTTCTATATCTCTAACTTTGGGTCAACAATAGTTTCAACCGCAAATGTAAAAATAAATAACAAGTAAAAAATTGGGAAGATTTAAATATCTACATAGTTATAGTATGTTTCAAGATAATTGCAAACGTACCTGTGGTACAGCCTGTCATTACGAAGCCTATTCAGTCGCAATTATTTGGAAACACACTATACCTATACACATTCCCATATTTATAAAAATTATTCTTGCAATTCATTTCATCATCTAATTTCTACTCGACAAAGGTAAGTGTACCTAAACTATACCTAGTATTAAAATAAACCTACAAAATTAAATAAAATCATATCATTATAACAATAACCTTTTTTGTATTTATCTAATTTGTCAAAAAATAATAATTACAGACAAAATCCCGTTATAAAAATTTAAACTTATTTTGAGTTATATCTTACAACCGAACGGATCCAGAAAATTTAATTTACGGAATAATTTGAAAATATTTGAAGACAAAGCCCGTAAAATCTGAATTTTCGTCAGCAGCAATTAAGCCCCGCTCGTATCTCTCCATCTGTTTGTCGTATTTTACGGCCGCCCCCCGGGGCGTAGGTACGGCTATCGGGTGCGCCCCAGGGGTCCTAGATAAGTCTCCAGTGTCCGCGTCCACCTCCAGTCTGCGAATGTGAAAGCGGGCACATGTCGAAATGTTTCATTTGTTTTACATGTCATTCTGCAACAATGTGTGATTGTTACCGTGCTATGAATTCTTCTGAGACACTCTGATTGTTTTCCTTTGCGAAATTGATAATGACAGATTTATTATTTCCTGATTCGCATTGTTGTACTATGAATTTAAAATAATAAACAGGTTTACACTAAAGTGCAAGCTACTAACATAATACACAGGTCTGGCATTATTTATTTATTTAACTCTTTCAAATAAATATCGAACAATGTACTTAATGAAATACAAGTTCAATCAAATATCTTACATTTCGCAGATCAACTTTTCAAGGTTAAGAAATTATATACCTATTAATTCATCATTGGCGATACAATCATAAAATAGATTTCGCCGCAAATAAAATCAATTGTTCCATAGCAATTTTTACTTGCATTTTAGTGGATATGTTGAATCAGCTTATAGCAAGTTCCGAACTACTGTAACTAGTTGACGATGCTGGAATTCGAACATCAGATCTCACACCTCCTAACCAAGTGAGACACTGCATCCTTTTTAGATTTTTAGCGTAAATTTATGTTTATACATCCTAAATAGTCCAAATTGCTTATTTCCGAAAATAGTTCATGTTAATCTCAAATTTACAAACAGATTTTAATTATATCTTTTCAATTCTGAGACTTTTTGCTCTCAAAGTTGCACGTCAAAAAAAAAGTAGGTTTTTTGGGTATATCTCTAAAATGGATACATATACAATTTCAACAGTTATACCAGTAAATTCTACGACAAAAGTTACATAAAGAAATGTTTTCTCTACATATACAATTTGTTGGAGCGATTCGGTAAACCATGGAAAAATGAAAAAAAAACAAGAATTTCAGTTTTTCGCTCAGAAAATTTTTTCTCCAAAAAAAAAAAAAGGATCTAGGATCGAAAACCAAAATTATGGACCAATATTCTGTGAAGGCCCTCAAAATTTCTAAACAAAATTAAATCTCGAAAAAATGAAAGTGCATAGCAATATTTGTAATTTTTTTTTAAATAATAAAAAAATTTCTTAAAAAGGATCATAACATCACTCTGTTGAATATATATATAGGCAAAATGGCTGTTAAAGAACTGATTGCATTTTTCAAAAAGCTATAATTAGTAGAAAAAGAGACCTACATTTATACTGGACGAATAAAGATGGATAAAGATTGACGAAGGTGGGATTTGAACTCCAGATCTCACACTATATTCAAATGAGCCACCGTTGCCCATATTTGGCAACTAATTTCCAAAGGCATGTTCGATCATGTATACATTTGAGATTATATTAGGAATAGCAGTTTTCTCGCGTAGGTTGCAAGTCAACAACCTGCTCAAAATGCATTTAAAAATGGCATATGACTTCTAATAAGTAAAAGTCATACCCTGTTTTTAATAAACATATTTCGCAATGGATTTTTCTCCACAACGACATACGCAACTGCACACACCTTAAGCGTGGTCTATCAGTCACGGTTGACTACGGATGGCCTAGTATCTCGGCGCCGTTGTCCAGTCAGGACACTCGACACTAGCGCTCATTAAACAACACGAACGTCCTGTTTATATCCCGAACGTGCTGTGGAAGAGGTTTGGGAATTGTTTTGAAAACAAATCACCCAAGAAATAAACGAACCAGCAACAGGTCGCGGTGATAAAAAAGTATCCCATAATATAGTTCATAATGTTTTCTTCTACGTTTTTTATTATTATGTACCTACCATAAATTCTTGGTTTACTGGCCGACAATATGAAACTGAAAATATTATAATCAGGGCATGTAACCGAAAAAAATACTGGTTAACGGTTAACCATTATAGAGAACGTTATAATAATAACGGTTTTAGTTCGAAAACCGGTTTTTGAAAATTAGAAACCGGTTTAAACCGGTTAATATATCGCAATTTTTGTTGAAAATATCGGTTACCGGTTTTTATTAACCGGTTTTTTTAACGGTTAATATCTTTTCTCATCTCCAAGTAATTTACAATCATAGTTAATCATGAAAACTAACAATATTTAGATTTGCACCTTAAAATTTTGATTTTACAGCCAAAAAAATCCAAAATGACCCATTTTTCGGTCAAAAATTTTGGTTTTTTAAAATAGTCCAAATTGATAGTCGCCGATGAGCTGATTCTAAATTTTCAAACCGAATTTAATTATCTCTTCCCATTCCTGAGATATTAGGCTTCAAAGTTGCACCTCAAAAAAGTGTGTTTTTTGACTATATCGCTAAAATGGGTAGAGATACAGTCTCAGCGATTATGCCAGTCGATTCTACGCACAAAGTTACATAAAGAAATGTTTTCTTCGCATATATGTTCTTTGGAACGATTTGGTGTAAAATGAGAAAAAAGAAAAAAACCGGAATTTCAGTTTTTCGCTGGAGAACTTTTTGGGTCCAAATCTTTTCATTTTTCAGACTTAAGTAAATACAGATGCGCTGATTTCAAATTTTCAAACCGATTTCAATTATCTCTTACCGTTCTCGAGATATTTGGGTTCAAAGTTGGAACTGAAAAAAATCGTTTTTCAGGAATATCCCTGAAATGGGTCAAGATACGATCTCGACGACTTCACCAATCGATTCTACGGGCAAAATTACATAAGTGTACTAATGTTCAGATTAATATTCCAATGGATACAATTTTTAGAGCGAAAAAACGAAAATCGCGAAAATTGAAAAATCGCCTGATGAACCCCTTGCGATTTTTTTCGATTTTTGACGATTTTCGTTTTTCCTCTATAAAATTTGTATCCACTGGAATAAAAATCTGAAAATTGGTACAAAAATGTAATTTTTCCCGTAGAATCGATTGGTGAGGTCGCCAAAGTCGTATCTGAACCCATTTCAGAATTATTCCTGAAAAACTGATTTTTTCAGGTCTAACTTTGAACACAAATATCTCGAGAACGGTAAAAGATAATTGAAATCGGTTTGAAAATTTGGAATCAGCGCATCTGTATTTACTTAAGTCCAGAATATAAAAAATTTTGGTGACAAAAAGTTTCCAAGCGAAAAATTGAAATTCAGGTTTTTTTCGTTTTTCTCATTTTTCACCAAATCGTTCCAAAGATCGTATATGCGGAGAAAACATTTCTTTATGTAACTTTGCACGTAGAATCGCCTGGTGTAATCGTTGATACTGTATCTCTACCCATTTTAGAGATATGTTCAAAAAACACACTTTTTTGAGGTGCAACTTTGAGGCCAAATATCTCAGGAATGGGAAGAGATAATTAAATTCGGTTTGAAAATTTGAAATCAGCGCAACGGCGACTATCAATTTGGTTTTTTCAAAAAAATCAATAAATTTTACATAAAAATGGGTTTATTTGGGTTATTTCACACCCTGGAATGGGTTTAAAGTGCTTAACAATGATTTAGGAGTTCATAATTAAAAAAATAAGTTTAACACGATTATGTGTTGCATTTTATACCCAAAAATGAGTTGAAAAGTGTCTAAACATATTGTATAGTACATTTGGAAATTTGTCACACCTTAAAATGGGTAAAAAGGAACTCAAACCTGACCTAAAATTGGGTTTAAAGGGTGTCAACAATCAAAAACCAAAATTTTGGACTCATACATGGGTATTTTTGGAATATTTCAGCTGTATATGAAAAATTTTACAGTAAAAACCTAAAAATTGTAACTTTTTATATTCAACTGTAATTAGAAATTACTAAAAGTTAGTTACAAACAGGGAATGTAACCGAAATAAATACTGGTTAACGGTTAACCCTTATAGAGAACGTTATAATAATAAAGGTTTTAGTTCGAAAACCGGTTTTTAAAAATTGGAAACCGGTTTAAACCGGTTAATATATCGGTTTAAAAAATTATTAACATTAATTAGAAAAAAAGTAATTATAAATATTTGATTAAAAAAATTATAGAATAAATAATTTTAAAAAATAATAAAAAATTACCATCGGAGAAAATATAACAATTAAAAAAAACAATTTAATTAATAAATATTCACAAAAATTCCCGTAATTTATTCAGAAAAACGCAGGTCACTTTTCAATTTTAAACTTGCCTGTGTTGACAAAGGCCGTATTTATTTGGACTTTTTAAGTAACCTTAACGGCCAAAGAGACCTACATTTATGACTCTCCAATAAAATGTTAATTATAAAAACTGTCATGACTCATGTTCAAATACAAATAGAAAACACAGATATAAAAAAATAATATTAATTATTTTCTCGCTAAATGATATTAAAATAAAGGTTAATGTTCGCTAAAACCGGTTTATTTTTTTTTGGTTACCGGTTACCGGTATTTTCGGCCTGAAAAATATCGGTTAAAATTACGGTTAAAGTTCGCAATTTTCGTTAAAAATATCGGTTACCGGTTTTTATTAACCGGTTTTTTTAACCGGTTACATGCCCTGATTATAATTAAGAAAAACGGTTTCTAAATATGGTTACGAATTTTGCTAACCAAAATAACCAATCTGGAGGTTCGGTTATTCCTTCGTTATTTCTCCCACCAGTACATTTTGGCAAGAATTTAAAACAAACAGTTGCATTAAAGGTTTACTTTATGTTGTTTTCCTGTTTGACTTGTAGGTATGTACTATTATTAATACTGTAAGAAGATTTATATTGTATATACTGAAATGAAGACATGAAATTTGGAACAGTTAAAAGATAAATCCATTCATCATTAATTAAAATAATTATTTATATTTTCATCATCAAGCGAATTGGAAAAATTAATAATTCGTCAATTCTTCATTTGTCTAATGACCGGTTGCACCAATATTACTTAAATTTTAAGTTTCCCTTATACCGTGAGTGTTTTTTAACGCGAAACATGGGATTTATTATATTCATGTCTACAACTTGATATTTGATTGGCAGCAATGTATTTTCTGTCTCAATTAAAATGAAACATAGGGAAGGAACTTGACATTTGCTTTTTGGGTAATAAAATTTTCTGACAGGCCTACAACATGTTCAACATCAATCTTAAGAATCGTTAATAACTTTAGAGGAAATGTAGAATAGAAGACTGGTATGCTAAATCTCAGGACCTTACATATCTAGATTCATTTTATTGGTGACCTTTAAAATCAGAAGTTTATACGGAGGAAAAATCTTCAAAATTTATATCAATTAAAAGTTCAAATTAAAAATATTTTGCAAAATATTACAATTGCCCAAATATCGTCGTAAGTAATTCAAGAGCTTTATAGCAGACAGGCATTTTTGAAAAGTTGTTGTAATTATTGCTTAATTATTTTTTAGTTGGTTAATTACTTCTTTATTTTGTAATTTCTTACAATATTAAAATTCAATACTACTGTCAAATTAATTTCAGATGTTTATTTTTAATGGAGACAATCAAATACATTGTTGTCAATCAAACATCAAATCGTAACCATGGATATCTATTCAACATTGCTGTCAAAAATTCAATTAGCATGTTTTTGTTTAAGTTTTGCTTGAAATTTAAGCCTTGTTGGTGTAACTGGGAATAAGTTCAAAGTCAATTCGTTCTATAAATAATTAAACATACACAAATTGTAGGTTACAATGTTACATTATAGTGTTTATATACTATAATTTACTGACCGATATAGATTTAAAAAAATGTTGAGAAGAGGGTTACCATTATTTTACCTACAGTCACTTAAATATTTTGAGAAAAACAATAAATATATAAAGATTTCAGGAAGAAAACAGGGCTAATTATTTAGTTAATTTATATGCAGGTTGTAAACAGCTGTAAAATTCAATAAAAACATCAAACAAATTGCCAAGTGTCCAATTAAAATAAATGAAAATATTTCCTGCGCCCAAACTAGTTGGCATTTAAAAATAGGCGCATATTTGCGACATTTGCCAGGTTTGTCGTACGGAGACTTTGTTTACTCGCGTATTTCTAGAACGAGAAAGATATTTTCGCATATATTCGCTGCCAGCGGCCAAGAATAAAGCTGGTGCGTAGGAACTATTGTGAAGGTTACTATAGTTCGCGAGTGAAGTACAGAATGTTGATTTTTTGCCAGCAGTCATTAGTTTTTCATTCATGAAGAATAACTTTAATTTATGTTTACTGCTTGTTTGATCTTCACGTATTTTTACTATTCACTTTATTTTCAAACCGGAACTTAGCCTAACCTTCAATTTTGCAAAGCAAATTATATTATTTCCGCCTTTTACACTCTAAAAAATATAAATAAGGAATACCCTATACACCAATAAACTGTAAAACCTCGTACGTATTTTTTCCTGAATTAAATTATCTGGCTGTAAACTACAAGGCAAAGAAAACGCGTTTTTCAATATGAATTTATCTGGCTGATAAGTAACACCCAGAATTCATTATCAACTGTCATTTTAAACAATTTTTTAATGATATATTAATTTTGACTAAAAAATATTAACAGTTGACAATTTGACAATTTTGGTACTTTTAAACATATTTCCGAAATATGCTAATCGTAATTTTATTTACATGTTAGTAGAAAACCGAATAATATTTTCTACATTTTATAATAAATACATTGCAGTATTTTTACTAAATCTAAATATTTTGAAAAAACGTGATCACTCCAGAAATTAAAATGATCTGGTAAACATTTAGGTAAGGTACTGATTGTTGTTTTCTATTGTCACTCGTCGAATATACATTTACTTGTATCAACTAATTCCTTATTTTGACAGTTTTGTCAAAAATTTGACAAATGCTACAGAATATTTTACATTCGGCCATATTCAGATAAACTTCGTACTTTTATCCTTTTGGCAAAATTTTATCGGCATCATACACTATCTACGATATACCCTTTTTGTAACGGTAACAAGATATTGAAAACCCAAAATTCATGGTCACCATGAGGATTAATTTAACAGAGATTCATCAAAAACAGAAATTTATCAAGACATTGAAAATGTTTAATTTAAGAGCAATTTAACGTTTAAATATATTAGAATATTTCAATTTAGCACCCATTAAAGTAATAGCCAAATGGTATTAGATACAAAATTAAATTGTATTTATAAAAATACTATAAAAACAATTTATTAGATTGTTTTTCAAAAAATTGTAATTGTTTTTAACTTTTGAAAATATAAATTCCATGTAGCATGTATTTAGTAGTAAGTTTGTTAGCTTCTGTTTACTGACTTTGTTGATTGCATGTTTACCTACTGTCATACCTGTAATGGACAAGAGTATATAAGTACTAGCACAACAATAGTTATTTATGTACCAAGGGCATTATGAAGATGTTTACACTAGAGGTATAAATGCTGAGTGTCGCAGCAACATTTTTTGCCTTATTATAATTACTTAGTAATCAGAAATTTCTAATAAAAATTGTGGAGTAGTCTATGAATTGTTTCTCTGCACATTAGACTTTTAAATGTGTGAATTTATGATTTTCTGGTTATGTTAATGTGAGTTTGTTTTTTGTGGTTTGTATTTGTGTTATTTTTAGATATTACCATATATTTTATTTATCCACATCTTGTAAGTCTTCTTGCAGGCAAAATTCAGAGTTTGAAATATTCTTAAGTCGCTGTTAAGTTTATGTTTTTATTAGCTTGAAATCCCAGTGTGTTTGGAGGGAGATGAAAGTAGTGTAGGATTTTTTATGAGTTCTTGGAAAGTTTTTAGGTCATGGTGTAGTTTTACAACCGAACCCTCGTAGCTCAAAGCCCAGTGATGCCTGAAAAGGGTCCGACAGGTCAAGGGATTGACGCTGGTTTATTGTGGGTTACCGCCCTCACAAGAGATTCTCAAACGGTGGTAACCAAATTTCATCCCTTACAAACTTTACTATAAATAAATAAGTTTTTACTGAGGTAAATAATTTAGCTTTTTGATTTATCATAGGATTACAAAAGATTCAGATAAAATATCATTAATTTTCTTTTTCATACGAAGATTGTTGCATATTTTACAAATTTCGAAAATCGATTTTTTTCGTGATTACATTACTTCCTTTACTTCGTATTAGTAAAAAATAAAAAGAGTAAATTATCACTTCTATTTGATCAGTTTTTATCAAAAGTCGATCAATTCTTGCCATTAATATCAAGAGTACAGTCCGTATTCCGTATAATACACTATCGTATTATTGTTTTTTTTTAAATATCCATTACTATAAATACTAAATGAAATTAAATACTACATTTAATATTTCTCAAAATGAAAACTGATAATTTTTTAAATACATTTTTAAAACATGTGCAACATAGTTCATGTTTCATAAATTTTAAATGATATTCTATCCGTGACAAATGAACGTTGAACCATCGTACCATCGAACCATCGAATAAATGTAATATAATAATTATATATTTATAACTTTATATACAACGTCTTTTTTTACATGTATATTAACAAACAACATTTTAATATTTCTTTTCTTTTTCAATAAACAGACATGACGTCAAACAACTTATATCTCTCATTCTTTTTAATTGACAAGATAACTACTAATAGCGCAAACATCTCAGATTAAATTCTAGTGAAGTAAATTGTTTCAATGTTGCAAAAACTTCCTACTATATTTTTTTTATCTCCGACACTAATTTAATTTTAAAATATCATAGTCAGCAATGAATGCGACAAATGATAACATTGTAAGCAAAAAAAATATCACTATTCAAGTAGGAAACATAATACCTAGAACAAAATAGAGTTATCATAATTCATTACTTTAAAAGTCATAAAATAACATAAAACTCAAAAATCCTAACCTTTTTAATTTTTCAGTCTTGACATTTTCAGAATTTTATACAATTATATTCAGAAGACGAAATGACAATTATATTCAGAAGACGAAAAAATAAATCCAGTTAAAAATCTTTTTATTTTGTAAGACTTTTTGTGGCTATAACTCAAAAATAAAAGAGATATAAATTTGGTAATTTTATCATTCGATTCTGCAAATAAAATTTCACTAATATTCAAAATTTGAGCAATTCGAGTTAAGTAATTTTAGAGGGAAAAGTTCAAAGATGAGGATGTCAAAATTGATATATTTTTGTAATGATTGAAGTAAAAACTATTAAAACTAAAATATATTTAGCGCAGTTGCCAAGTTAGATTTACGCAAAGTCTCAAATCAATCTCCTATATTTAACGCATCTATTTTCTCTTCTGGTGACGTCATAGGTCTAAACAATGACGTGTACTTTCTAAACATTTAGAGATTTTTCTCGTCAGGCGTGCGTCATCGCCTCACACCGCGGGCCGACGTTTCCTGCACGGCTAGTAGTGTGCGTGACGTCATACGAGGCGCGCGTATTAAAAAATGATTGAAAAACACAACACGTACTCCCGGACCACGTCAGCGCGAGAGACGAAGATGGAAAATGTTATTTGCGGGGGCGAAAAAATCGAGAAATTCAAAGAATTATATTACATTCAATAACGAATCAAATTTCTATTATATATTTACCGTTAAACTGTAAAACCTGGGTAATAGAATATTAATATAAAATATGGTTATATAGAAGGTGTAACAGAAATAAATACATTCAATTTAACCAGTGATAAAACTCGTTGAGAGCACTATTAACTTTTTCTTGTAAACCTTCTGGAAATTGAGTTTAAATTCAAAGTTTTGTCACAAATTTCCTACGCTCGTATGGTTGAATAATATATTTTATCCACAACTGTCAAATAATACATCTACAATTCAATCGTTTTTTATCAATTAATGACCTTTGTTACTGTTGTTAATTGAATAATATTGACAGTTCGATGGAATAATATTACTTGTCAAAAGAGTAAAAACCAGATTACTTTTAAGAAAGCTTTTTCTTCATAAAAAGCAAAATTTACACTAGCTTTGTTATTTTTCATAGTTTTCTTTTCGTTTCAAGCTTAAACTGTAGCTAAATAACACTAGAAATAATTACCTTGCGTTAAATATGCTGTGAAACAGTGACGCGAACTATTGTTATAATTATATACCTGTCTGCCTGTCAAAGTATGATGACATATTTAGTAATTATTAGTAATAAAAGTAATTAATTTTAATATATAAAATGTTATTTTTCAAAATTGATTAACTATAGGTCAGCATAATGTTTATTTACTCGCTTTTCGCAAAGGCAGATATTTTTAGAGATTATAACTTTTTCAAAAATAATTGTTTCATTGATTATGCTATTGGGATCAAATTATTATGAGAATACCTAAACGATTCTTTAATTACTAAGTAGTTAAAAAGCAAAAAAAAATAGATTTTTGAAAAAAATACTAAAACATATTGGTACTCTCAACAATTTCTATCAATGGTTAAATTTAATGTATGCGTTTCTGTTATAACAAAAAGTTGCAAATAACCTTTCAATGTCGTGTGTAATAATTTAATTAACTAATTGCAAATATTAAAGAACTAGTTCATCAAACTTTATCGCTAATATGAACCATTAAATTGCAACTCTAATTACAGCTAATTAAAAACAACCATGAAACTCAAATCTGTCGACTTCCTACATTAGAGATTAGGTTTCCTTGCCAACAATTTCAATTTTAATCCATCATGGTTGCCAATTTTTTGACGTTTCCTACTTCTTTAATTCTATAGAATTCACAAATAAATGCAATGCGTGGGATATATGATAGAAAACAAACAAAGTATTCACCTCTGAAATATATAAATAAACGTAGTAACATTGGCAAAGCATGACCCATAAATTGAAGTGTATTTAAGTCGTGTTCCAAAACAAATAACTAAGAAATGTTTCAATATAAACTACATTAGTTTATACACAAGTTATTGTTTTATTTAGAACAATAACAATATTTTATCAGTAATTGTTCAAGTAAAATTGCATTAAGTAAGGTCGTTAATTTTCAATTTTTTAAAAAATTATACAGAGTAATAATAAAACCTGTACAGATAACTTTTATTGGTTTTAATAAAAAGTACGACAACATAGGCACACAGTAAACTATTTATTATTATAAAAGAAAAACTATTTTTTATGACAATAATAATCGTTTTCAAACATACAAAATTCTCTTTAAAAATATTAAAATTTGAATTTGAATTTCGCAGTATTTCGACTAATAAATTTCAGTTCGTCATATTTCGAAAAAGATGATGATTTTTGTTTTACTAGTTTGTGAAAATCAAGTACATTTTGTGGTACATAATATACTCGTGCAGGCATTATAAAAATCTTTGGTGTACACATTGACATAAAGTATACAAAAAACAATTGGATTGAAAAAGAATATTTCTTTAAATGTCATAAAAGTGACATATTTTGTGACGTGATTTACAACGTAGAAATTTAATGCACGTGTATAATTTTGACGTCACACGCTTCAGATAGTTTCGTCTTCCAAATAAAGGACAAAAAGCTACTAGAGAGAGTTAGTTGACAGACCAAGACTCATTAGATCAATCCTTGGTATACCGTCCCCTTCACTCATATACCTATAGCTAGATAATAGGTATATGCCTTCACTACATTATGGCCCTCAGTTCGTAAGATATTTATTTGTCAGATGTCAATTGTTTGGTTGTCTAAAAATCTATTTCGTATTATTTATTGCTTGGCAGTATGACTTTAAAAATTGAGTTTAAGTAATTGATGTTTATCATTTAAATGTAAGTTTAGATACGTAGGTAATCACAAGTAAACGCCACTTAAATTTTAATTTTATAAGTGTCTTTTTCTACGTCGCAGGACTAAAATTTTTTACTTTTACGCCGCCGGAGTAAAAGCAAAATAAATAAGTATACATAAAGGAACTATGAGAATCCATAAAGGAACTATGAGAATCAAAATCAGCTAATAAGAAGTAACTGGTACAATAGAAACCTGTAATAAGTATTGCCTTAAATGTCACTACAAAACTAGATAACCTAAGAATAAAGTTACTAAAACTGACAGATTTAAATTGATAACCTACAAATTGAACGTTAAATATTAATTATTTTTTTAAATATCTACGTTTGAAGAAAAAATATAATGTGTCAGTCAGAGTATAAGTATCTTTGTGTGCCTCGCTTGTAATTGTCCGACTAGTTTCGCTCGTCGTGCAAAAAAGGTATCCACTTTTCTCTCCTAAGACAATATACCTATTGTTTTAAATTTTGAATTATTGCAATTTTAAATGGCGGGCATAAACATCTTCATAATGCAACATAGTTAAAAAACTATGTCATACAACCAAAAAATATTAGCAAATAGGTATATGCGTTTTAAAAACCTTTGAAACGAAACAAAAATTAGAAAAATTGAGACATGAATGGATTGTACTCGTGCGTCATTTCGCGAATCTTCCCACAATTACCTACGCCTTTCTTCTGTAATTGAGTGGACGTGTTGGTGACTGGCGAGGCTGCGACGAGTACAGAGTACAGCGTCCTAGAGCAGCCCTAGGCCACGCTACTCGCTCTCGTATTTTGTCAACTCAATTAGGTAATTTATGCAGCGGATGTTTGTTTATTGGATTAAACTTTGTTTTAATTCAATCTTCTAATTGTTTAACTGATCGCTCAGATTTAAACGGCCAAAATGCCTGCTTTGTTTCACCTCGCTCTATTAACTTGTTTAGTTTAAACTTCAGATGAAATTACTTAACAAGGAAAGAAAGAACACGCGGTAAAATATCTGAGGAAAGTCGGTGGAAACTGGACTCAAAGAAATTATTTTTAAAAACAAATTACCTTATAACATATCGATTTGTAGTCATTGTTATATTTTTCTGTCGTATTGTTTATTTTTGTTTCTTTCGCAAATCAGCAATAAATTTTTTGATACACAAGGTTTTAAAATAATAACAAATACAAAGAAAATAAAATAACTCACCATTTTTGACATGATCCAGGTATTGGTGTGGCTCTTATTTTCATCTGTAACAAATAAAATTATTTGTTTAAGTATTTAATCAAAATTCATTTGTCTCATAAATGAAGTAAGTGACTGTTAAAGTAAGGTCGTACTTTGATAATACTGAATTTACGTCATCCATTACAAGGCACTAAAATTATGACATCATATTCACCTAATTTATGTGAGACAGGACTGGATTGTTTTATATCTTTCGCTAGATACATTATACATTTGTCTATGATAGATATACTTTATTTTCCACAGTTGATCCTCACGCCATCAATTGAAGGGGGGTTGATGACATCATCTTGTCTGGTGAAATCGTTTAATTTCCGAAGTAAACAAATGTCAAAACCTCAAAACTGACACTTACAGCATATAATATTGCACGAAACCTACATAATTGTGGGCCTGGTTGCATTTGGATTAATATCAGGCGTTTCTGTCAAATATTATAAAAAAAAGAGCAATCACCAAATAATTCATAATACAAATTAGTTCTATAAGAAAATACACCAATGAACTATTGAAAGCGTTATCTTACTATATACAAAAAAAACTGAAATATGTAAAACATTTTTTTTATCTTATATTTTGTCTGTTCAATTCCACAAAGTAGTTCATGGAATCACGAACTAGATGGCTCTGACAAATCTGATTCCAAAACAGCGGATGCAAAAATATGCAGATTTCCCAATCAACGAAGAAACCGGAAGAAACATATCAAAATAGTTGTATATTAAACTAACGAAACTACCAACACACAATGAAGCAGAAATAGTCAACGCCAAAATCATCTTCACAAATGACATTAATGACATGAATGACACAGTCATTTTTTTTTAAATATTTGAAAATATCCGTAACTGCTGTTACACTACTATTTCTATTTCGATTTTGTCGTTGATTTTAACATGATCAATAATGAGATAGTAAATACAAGTCTCATTGAATACGTATAAGACAAAGATGCTAGAAAAAAGTTTAATAATTCTTGTAACAGAAATTGTACATATTACATATTTCTTCCCTGGACATTCAATTTATAATTTTGAAAGTATTTTAACATTTTAAACTAAACCACGAAATATATAACACTGCATGTTATGTATGTTCGTATCACAAAGTATACAGATACGTGTGTAAATATTATTTCTTTATGATTCAAAGGTTTATATTTGGAAAAAGCACACCATATATACATTTGCACTATTAGTACAAACATACTAATGAAGTAATTTAAAAACATAATTTAAGGTTATGTCCATTTAGCATGTGAAGCGATTGGTGTACTTATCAAACGATTAAATATATCACATGCAGCAATCATGTGGAATATTGCAGCATTTATTTCCCGTAATGTATGCCCTGTTAGTGAATAAAACATTATCCATATTCAAACTGGCCGCTCGGTAAAGCGACCGCACAATGTAGTTATAGGAGTACGTGTATAATTAGATACCTACAGTGGTATGGTATTTAAGCACACATATGATTATCATTTCATTGCTGTACTTCACTGCAGTATCCTTGCTTTCAATTCACTTATCCACTATAAACACACACTCATTTGCACACCTACACGGGTTCAGTACACTGAATGACATATGTGACGCGTGCGCACAATTCACATTCGCTCACCAAATTCCCCAACATCAAATATTAACAAGTCAATTTCAACTTTACAATAAACAACACAGAAAATCAATGTGAATCAAAAGACAATATTTAGGTTTAAAGTTCTGTAAAAATTTAATTAATTTACGTTTCGATAGCTCATTGCTGCCTTCGTCAGGTAAATAACAAAACTAAAAAAAAACTGAGCTGTCGAAACTTTGTAAATTAATAAAAATTTTACATTTAAACCCAAATATTGTCTTTTGATTAATTATGAGTTCTGAAAACTTCTTTCAATATTTAAAATCAATGTGGTTTAGTGAATATAGCTCATCAAATTCGTTTATTTAATTGAGATATATTAGTAAAAAATATTACGTTTTAGAAAGCGTTACAATAACACAACTATAGGAATTCGTATCTTCAAAAATTGTTTTTATAAGTATAAATATTATTAATCTAATGTTAAGTTTTTATAGTCAAAGAAATGAACTTGACAATTATATATGAGATCTTGCACGATTTTTCATTTCTAGCTTTAATCGATAGAATAATGAAAAATATTAGACCTGTATTTTTTATAATTCCCCAAATAGTAATGAAAAAACTGCTATTAAAATGATATCGTTCAAAAAGCGGCTGAATTACCCCTTGTCAAGTGACGTATCAAGGTTCTTAACCAACGTCACTTCGTTTCAAACGAAATATAATGTTTTTACTTCCAAACTCACAAATTGAATAATCTTATGCAAACATAATGGCACACAAAAGTCTTACAATGCTTTAATTCACAGAATGTCCACTTTACCAACTTTCAAACGCGCCAAACTACAATATTTGGGATCTGGTATCCACACGTGGATATCTTCACACCAGAACCTAAGGACGTCACAATTTTTTACTTTAAAACGATATTATATAACATAAAATATAAATAAAAAAGAATTACATCATATAGAGCAAAAATTTAAACAACAAAAAAGTTCACTTAACTTTTTGCATGATCTAATTCTTTGATTTTGTTTCACTCTTATCATCTAGATAAGAGAGCTCTAAGAATTTTGCTAGACGCACATATTAAAGTTTTGATAAATAACCGTACCACAACTGCGCTACTTATTGTACAAAAATACTCAAATATAGAGTACAAATAGTTGATTAAATTAATAAAATTTTAAGTAATTTTGGTATTAAGATACGAATGAAGCTTAGTATTTAAGTCATATTGATTCCTATGAATCTTAAGAAATTATATTATTAATATTAAAACTTAAATACAATACGAATACGTTACCCATAACAAAGTAATTGTATTGTGAAATAAGTATTAAGTGAATATAAAGGAAAATATTTGTTGCGAGTTGTTATTGAAGTTGTTTTCGCTGTTTTCTAAAAAGGGCGGAAATAGAAGTTTTTGAAGCACTGGTTTAGAATTAGTCACAGTCCAAGGGTGTGTTCGGGCACCCATAAAACCTTTCTCCATTCCCAAACCCATCGGTTCGCAATAAATAACATTTCTACATCCGTAATCTTCTGAAAAACCCCAATTATACGTGCATTTCCCATCTTCATAATTAACAAATGCAGCAAACAAATGCATTGCATAAGTACTATCAATCATTCTTGATAAATCGAAAAAAATCGCTAAGAAAAAATTATTGCCCTCTGTGAATGTTATCAAAACTATTTTCCTCGCGTCTTGACTCAAGGTTAGATCTCCGGCTGGACCAGCGAGAGGAACAGAGACAGACTTATGCAGGAACAGCGGGAGAGAAAGAGAGGAAATGAGGCAACGCAAGAGTGATCTTTTTTCGGTCTGTTTTGTATTAAGTCTGTTTTCATTAACGTTTGAAGTTAGACGTGTCGCAATAGCCAACGGATTGGCTGCGATGCTAGCTTGTTTTATATTCAATGGCTGATTAATTATGAATCGTAACCTACTGCGATAGTTCAAGAAGATGAGATATGGGAGAGTAATTTTCAATTGTTTACATATGTATTGCTTATAAACACATGTGGCTTTGAGCAAACCAAGAAAGGAAATCACGTTTTTATAACAGTTTCGTCCGCACTTCTGGCTGAATGTAAATATGAAAATGACACCCAAGAACGTTCGTCAGAACATCAACGATAATAATTATTTTTCAGGGCCGGATTTATATTGGTGGTGGCCTCTGAAAATCTATATTTTTTTATATTTATTTTAATAAATTATTAATTTTGCAAATACTTGAATAATTTTTATATCATTTATCACCCTGATGAAGACTGATTTGCAATCGAAAGGTTAGTGTATTAGTGGATTTTAATAAATGACTGCTACACCTAAAGTTTTTTTACTAATTATACAGTAGAATAAAACCAATTCTGTATTAGTAATCATAAAATTTAGTTTTGGCACGTTTTTTGCTTTCTTCTTTGTAAAATAGAATCATGTTTGAATATTCGAGTATTCTTAACTGTTGTGTTTTTAGTATTCCTATATTAAATTTAACTAAAAAAATGCAATGTACAAAATATTTTTCATATAAAACTTCTAAAGTAAACATTCATTAGTTGTAATAAGTTTTAGTAAAGAAAAAAAAAAAATTTTTTTAAATATTTTAGTGTGTTTTTAAGTTAAAATATCTTCAACTTCATGGAAAAATACCAATAAATTAATTCATACTTTCATTCGTTACTTTGATAACAAACTTAGATACGAGGTTTAATAAGAATATAGGAACATAATGAGTATTATATTAATATAAGGGATTCCGAACCATTTTGACACAGTGGTATTTATATTTGGATAAAAATTGGCGAAGCCGTAATTAGAAACCTCAGATCTCAAAATTCGCTCCAACCAAGTTAGTCACCGCTGCCCGTTAGGTGAAAATAATAAAATACAAACTTTTTCAAGTCATAGTTAATACGTCTTTAAAATAAGAAGAATATTCTTAGAATTACATACAAATGTAAGCGTAAAAATAAATAAAATAAAGTATACCACAAAAATCCGATAACAGTGTTTATAAATGAAATGACGCAAACTATGAATCTTTAACCGCTGTCCGATATATAAATTCGCGTATAGAGAATCTGAATCACAGTGACGTCAACCAGTTGATCGCGACTTATCTAGATTCTTATTTACGCTTTATTAACGTATCGTTAAACTGGAAAAATATTTTCCAAGCAGCAATCCAGGCTGTCGTTATGATAACGTTTATGTGCTCTCTTTTTATGATTTTTTGGGTAATTGAGAGATTGTAGGTTCGCCGAGTTTTTATCTTTGTTATGTAACGCTAAATGAATGACTTTGCGGATTACTTTTTACCAAGTTTAAAGAAATTATCGTTTAAATAATCTCGACCTTTTTCTAAATTTATTGTCACAAAACAATACATATTTGCACATAAATTATGCATACTTATTTATTAAAATAACAACAGTTTCTTTGTTTTATTATTTGAAAATATATTTCTTAAAAAACTTGAAAATATTTATATATCATTCTAATTTTTTGAGATATTTTTGTTTATACCTTAAAGGCACTGTCTTCTATTATGTTTTTTCAAAAATTCAAATTTAATAAGGTTATTTTTTTAAATTTGCAAGGTTTTTTTCTTATCTGAGTTTTTATAACCTCAAATATCTCAATTTTAAAATCATTAATTATGAATACTACTTTCCGGATAACCTGTAGTTAATTCTGACAGAAGTGAAATAAAAAATGATTCCTGAAACATCACTTTTTAATGATTGTTCAAGAAAAAGAAAATAACAGACATCTGCAGACGGATTAAACGCTAAATTAACAATTAACAATGAATAAGTCTACTGTTATTTACTAGACAATTTCACAGACATAAAATTAATTATTCACGTTTTTTTGATGAGCTATCTTTAATTAATAACCTCTCAAAATACAATTAAACATAATAATTTGATATCTATAAGAATTACCTTAATTGATAAAACCTTTTATAAATAATATCACGAGTAAAAGTCGTGATGTTTTGTTTGTTTATTTACAAAATGTAAAACAAAAAACAACAAGTAAAAAATTAAATAAACAATTTTCCAATTGTATTTGTAAAATATGTGAGCTATAAAAACAATATTATGTAATCAAACAATAAAGAAAACATTTTATCGGAAATTCAAAACATGAAAACAAACGAGAGACATAACGAAAGTTGGTGACAAGAGTTTACAATTTAAAATAAATATATGAAAATTTTACATAAAACACCATTTTACTAGTTTCGAAAACATTTAATATTAATTTTATCTGCAGGAATATTAAAAAAAATAGAACTTATATAGAAAGAAGTTCTAAAATATGTTTCACAATTTTTTTATGCCAGTGTTTAATGATTTTTTTATTATTTATTATTTTATATTAGGATTTGTGTTTTGTTAAGTTCCTACCAGCCCTAGCAGTAAAGTAGAAAATATTTTATCAGAAATTCAAAACATAAAAACAAATGAGAGAGATAAAACAAATTAATGACGTCAAGACGAAATCTTAACTGCCTTCTCCATCGTAATTCTACCCTTAGGGCCTCTACCCTACTCCCTCTTTATAAAAAAACAGTTTTCAAGATTTTCAACAGATAAATTTGCCCCACGTCAAACCCAAACACGCCACAAGTGTGCAGAAGAAAGTTTCGAGCATCTTCCAACTCGCTAAGTCATCTCAACGCACATCCAAAATCGCTCGTTGTATTCCTTCGAATATCAAAACTGCTCTCCACTAACTTACAGTATCCACAAGTGTTTAGAGTCGACCAGATCAAATAGTAAAGATGTTTGTATTGATTCTAAGGCAAGAAATAGCAGACGAACTTTATACATAAATTGTGGGGTGAAACTAAAGGACCAAGACAGGTTTACACAATGATATTTTTATGGGAAGACAGAAAAAATTGAATATTTTGCCATAGAATGTTGTTATGTAACTTTGAAAAGTCACAATCTATAAAAATCTTCACGATTTACAGAATATTTATGCGGAAATACCATATTATATTTATTTTAATTTTATATTTATAAGCATCTAACGCATATTTACATATATACCTTTTTTATACATATAAATATTGTATTTCGTCTCTAGTTACAAATTCTGCTTCTTATAAACATTTTTCATATTGTATACATAATATAAAGTTCTGCTTTATCATATTAATATAAATAAAATATTTGAACAATTATAGTTTATATAAATGAAATAACAAGCAATGTAAGTAGATTATAACTTTTGAGAAGGTATGAAATGAGGTGGAGCCTGCGGAACCGAAGTTTATGTTACTGAACGAGGATAGTTGCTTTGGAACTTACATTTTGAGTCACTTATTATATTTTTCGCGTCACCAGCAACAATTAATTTTAAATAATGTTAAAGTACTTGTAAAATGTGACAGTTACGATTTATTTTTTTGCAATTTTTTGTTGTTCATTTTACCCGTTGCTAGACGACCAGATGAAATTAGTAAGTTTTTCGTAATTACCCTGGTAAGAGGACAGTTATTTCTATAACTTCCCCTTGACAATGGTAACTGAATAACGGAAGTTATGAGGAACTTACTACTTATGTTTCTATGGAAGTAAGTTAAACTTACATGAATGGTTGTGCGAAAAAATATATTTTTTTCTGTAAGCTAATGATTAATTATATTATTCATTTTTATAATTGCCAGTTATTTTGCTGCAAGGGTTGTTAATCTGTTGAGCATCTTAAATTTCTTGAAATTACTTTTTAAATGTGCTATACAGGTTATTTGTATTTGTTCTCTTCTTAAAAATTAGATAACTATTTCAACTGAAACAAATACCTACACTTATTTTCAGTCTTTAAGTAATTTTCTATAAGGTCCTATTTTCTCCAGCATTGTTATCGCCCTTCTTATCACCTCAGGAATGATAACGGGTCATGAACCTAGTTCTTATTAAATTCTTAATATTTAGTACATTAAGATTAGAACACGCGGATATTACTATAAGAATTAATAACATGTAGGTATGTAGAAGTATAAAAAGAGGAATGTATTGAGTACATTGCTACCAATTGTATATAAGTTCGATAATAGTGTTGATATTGTATATCAATATTATTGGCATTGCAACCTTATCTGTATTATAGTTTATGTTTAAAACTTATAGCTGTACATGTAAGAAATTATTAGCATAGTCTATATGCCGATAATAGGCAGGTGTTCTAGATCTCAAACCCAAAAATGGGTGACAGGTAATTGAACAATGATTTTGTAATTCACTTCCTTTGCTCATGAAACATATGTGCAGCTATTTTTTAGTCAAAATTTTTAAGGAGTAAAGAGAACTAGAATATGGCCTCACGAAGTACATTGTTTATATGTGCATTAATTTAATCTAAATATGCTGCTTTCAAATACATCATTGTATCATCATCAAGTAGGCTTTTAGTCCCGGAAATGAAAAATAGTATATTGTGCAACAAGTGCAGAAAGTTGCCTATTTTCCACGAGGTGTGAAAGTTTCGGCACGAGACAAAGTCGAGTGCTGGAATCACACAAGCTGGAAAATAGGTGATTCTGTAAGAGTGACACACTATACCTTTTCTACGACCTCACTGCTAAACGTTATAAAACAAAAATACATGCATAAAAGCTATTTGACACAAAGAGTACCGTCACGCATGCGCAGTGTTGGCAATTACTTTGGGAACACTTTAGCCATGTTAGTGTGAGAAAAGTGCTCCTTTCCGTAGTAGTCGTTGAAAAAAATTATAACACTACTCTTGAACAGCTTTTAACATAAATATAACAATAGCAATAATAACAACAAAGATTTTGTAGATAATTTGACAGTTCAACCGATCGGCGTGACATACAAATTACTTTTATAAACATATTCAAATCTAGTCGTAGAAAAATAGGTACTACAATTATTTTCATTAAATTGACATTTCATTAAAAGCACTAATTTTCATTTAAAAATAATAGAAAGTATTATTAAACTGTATTATTTTTATAGTAGTACTTGTTTTTTGGATTTTATTAATAATTTAACATCATTCGATTATTTTTAAAAATTTTATTTCATTTTGTAATGTTTTTATGACGTCTCTTCACTCCTTCAAATTTTTTACTACATCAAAATACTTTTTTATTGAAAATTTTCTACTTTTAATGCATAAAACAATCAAACACCAATTTTTAGATATAAATTTGCAAATATTTCGAATTTTAGAGATTCAACAAGCAAAAAAAATCTTCAAAATTCTAAACTATCTGTAGAAATTTTACACTAATCTGATAATTACCAGCTAGTACACTGCTGTCAAAACATTCATACTACCAGGTAATACCTAGAATGTTAGGTAAAAGTTGGCATCCCTAGAATTGTGTGCACGTTGGCAACAATGGCCGGAGTGAATGCAAGTTGCAACGTCGCCGGCAAGGCGTAGTGCACAGCGACAACCGAACCCAGGCTGGAGAAAGCTCATTTGTAAATTCATGAAGATGACAATGATAATCTCTAACGCACGCACATGTAATACTCGGCCCAGAGCTAACCGACCGATCCTCGCAATCATGTCACACTAAATCCAGCCATGTCTTCAATTAGGAGATTTTAATTTCATTACAACACTTTCTAACGTCTTCACGGAGAAAGAAATGCTTATCGTTCTTTTTGTAATCTACTTCAATTCACATGATTTTAAAGAGAGATGAGTTAAAAGTGAACAGAGCAGAGATTTTTGTACAGAAAAAAAGATAATCGTGATATTTATTAAAAAGGACATGTTGATTTATGTATCTAATCAGTTCTAGTGCTATCTCTGAAAATCTGTTGGTACTACCTTTCGAACTAGATTCTAGTTGATGATATTTGCCCAAATTTAAAAAATTGGCATTTTCTGAAACCGGAGCAAAAGTACTATTTTCGTTCCTAAAATGTAGCTCGAAAGTTTCATTTTCCTGATTAGTCATGAAAACATTTAAACATTTTTGTTGTACCTAATTTTTTTATTTTTTACTTTTATATTTACAGGAACTTCATTGCTGTGATTAGTTCCCTAACATAATGCAAATTGCTATAAGTGCACTCATCAAAAATGCAAAACTGAATTTAGTTTTTGTTTATTTTCAATTTTTTGTGTCACCTTAGAAACGAAAGAAGCATACGACTAAATATTTATAGACAATCTGACTAACTAAAAATAATACAAGATTCGTCAGAAAAATGTCTGTACTTAACTCGGAGTCATAAAATAAGGCTCCTCGACAGTAATGTAACATTTTCCAAGCTCTTGTCAATATTCAGATTTGTGATCTAGCAGGCAGAATAACCATCTGTAGTTCTGAGAATCCGAGTTCATATCCTACCAAGTCATACTCTTTACAATTTATTTTCCGCATATAAATGACTCTTTTGGTGTACTCTTCGTAACATCTGGAAGGTGATACCAAATAAAAAAACTCATTACCGGTACTGTATACTGAAAAGTAGATAATTAAGTAAAGAAATGATGTATTTATTTAATAATAATCTCATCTTTTCATTGAGGAACACAAAGTAGATGAAATTGAGATAAGAATTATACCCATTTTTAGACAATTACAAACCTACAATTTAGAGTAGGTAGTAGTACTAGATCGGATATAGGAATATTTTTATTTTGTTAAATTGGCGATATTGGGAAATTGGGATTTATTAAAACTAGAAGAGTAGAAGTCTGATTACAAGATTCGTATATAACAAGTAACTAAAAGTTTGCACTTAATTAGAAAAATTTGTGAAAAAATGAAGCAATTAATTCTTATCAGACAAAGTGTTTGTGTTTGTGTAAAAATTACATTTCCCACTTATTCTAAATTGCATATAAGTGTAAGGCGCCAAGTAATTATTATTGTAAGTGAAGAATTTATTTGCATCAATTAATTTTTCACAATTAATGTAAATTGCGATAGAAAAAACGCAGCAAAAAACCGTGGTAATTCCTAGAAGTTTTCTCGAACTTTGCTCCATTGGAGTTGATTTATTTTCCTAGCCGTTGCATGTGATGCTTCGCATCATTATAAAATCCTCAGGAGAACATCCTGGTTGGCGTGGTAATGTGCAAAAAATCATTTTATTAGGGGGTACCTCTTGCCCAAAAAAGAAATACAAAGTTAAATTTGACCTTCACAAGACACGAAGCAAAAATTCATAAAAAAGTTTATGTATAAAGTAATTAAAAGTTGACACTAACTTTCAAAACATATTTTGTTTGCTTATAATAAAATAATTATATATTTATCTATTTGCATGTTGTAATAAAAAATATTATCTTTGTGTATTTTAAAACAAAAAAGATTTTTAAGTAAAGTATTACTTCCGGTTAACCAATTATAAAATCTAGTCAACTTTTCCCAGTATAATAAACATTTATATTTATTTTTTCATAAAATTGTTTAAAACAATGTATAGACTCATCATCTTAAAAAACACAAAAATATTATTTTTTCAGATGAAGAAATAGTAATGTAACTCTAGCTTGCAAAGAAGTTGAAATAAAATATAGAGAAAATTGAAAAACAGAAAAAATGGAAAAAAGAGGAAACAACTTTCTTTCTCTTAATGATTTGAAAAATTAGAATTAACTAAATCAATGACTAGTGTGCACACCTCCATAAGAAACTGGAAACTTATTTCTGCCGATCAGGCCATTGTCGGTCGGTGCCGAACAGTGTGCGACAGCCTTTAGGATACTTAAAATGACCTGATTCAAAAAATAAATTATGCGGATTTTAGTACGATACATATACTCCCTTCCCTCAAAGTTATGGGATGTATAATAAATATTCTGACTGTGGAATATTACTGTTAATTTTTTTGTTAATATTTAACATTAAGTTAAAATAATTTTCTATTAACTATTAAAAAATATTATATGATTGGAAGTAATGTTTATCACTGATAAGAAACGTACTTTTAATTTCAATAATGATTCATTTCTTGATGACGTACGGTGACTTGTGATTATCTATTCATGCGAAAATACAGTTTATAATCATTTTAATATTTCTCGTAAACATATAAAATAAAAATTACGAAAATGAGGTCTCTAATGTTATTTTTATTTATCACTCATCAAATTTCTAGAATGAAAAATAAATGACGTGACGTCAGTAAATGAGTTCGGCTATAATGACGCCCTAATAACCAAGTAATTAATTTCCAATTAATATCATCCACAGCCGTAATTGCAAAATAAAAATAACTGCGGAACAATAACACTGATTACGATACGCGTTTGCGAAAACAAACTTATCTTTTTCTAGAACACGAGATAACATCATGATACGAGAATTTTTTTAATACGCCTCTGTGCCGAGTGGTCAAGGCCAAGGATTTTTATTCCTTTTTGGGTAGTCCTCTAATAAAAGTGGAAGATTTTTTTGCCAAGCGTCTTATTACTTTGTTTTCAACATGAAAACTGCATCTTACTATTATCTCACAAATAATATATTCACATGTAGTAATTTTTAAATTGACTAATGCTATTTGAAATGTTTTCTTGTTATTTATATTTTAATTATATATCTTTTTTAATTTGTTTATTACTTTCCTTTAATAACGAGACTTAATAATTTAAATAAAAGTATTAAATCATTATAATTTGAATGTGTTTTTTCAGGATATTTGTTATCATCCAGTTTCTATTTTCCTTTTCGTAATATGCAATAAATAACGACTTGTTCTATGAATTTATTTAAATTAATAACGTAAATAATTATAAGAACAACCACATTTGACATTTATAAATGAAATGTTATCCACGTGTTTATACATGCAATTAAATATCCCATAGGGAAATTCACTGATTATTAAATAATGTGTAAACTAACAATTAAATAAAGTTATTTTCCTTGTACATTTGACAAAAAACCAAATTTTCCAGTGGACAAACAATTTAATTGCTTCTCGCTACAAAAATCAATCTGAATCGAAACGTATTTCCACGACGTAAGGGAATTCCAGTCTTACTATATGCAAATTTTGTTTATTGTTTGCTAGGCGTGTCCTTGAACGTTACATGTAAATGTCAACATAGCGTATGGGTTCGCTGTATGTAGAAGAATTATTCACATAGAAAATCTTGTTTGCCAAAAGTATGGAAAAAACGAAGAATATTTGTAAGAAAATAAGGAAATTGCCAAAACAAACATACATTGTTTTTCAAAAACACCAGTATTTTCGGAAACAAAAGAACAATCCTTATTTATTTAACATAAACAAACAAATAGATTTAAATGTTTTTATGTTTTTTAACCGTCACTCAATTGCTATAATCTTATAAGTCGTAACATATAAAAACTAACCATTGTAGATTCTCATTATAAGAATAAAAATTAAACATTACTTTGCAGTAATATAGTTATTAGGAATTAACTGTTCTGTAGAAAAGATATGTGACGTCAGCATAGTAGAATCGTGGAAAAAGGCAGGTACATTGTTTCTATGCTGACGTCACAGTGTCCCTTCAGTAAATTTTTAATAATTATTTTCTCGTAAACTATGAATGAGGAATATATTTAAAAAATTTGGATATTTTATTTTTTTGACTAGTATCATTTATGTAAAAAACTAAATTTGATGACATACGTCATTGTTTTTTACACGATCGACTATTTTTTTAATGTTTACCGATTGAATGAAGCATATTACCAGTTTTTTTTTGACAAAAGTACGTCAAATTTCACTTACAGAAAATCATAATAGAATGTTAGAGATTTCAGGGATAACAGGAAGAAAAGAAAGAGGGAGACTAGGAATCAAATGGATAAAAGCAGTACAAAAAGATTTACATGAACTAGGAATTCAAGATTGGAAACAGAAGACAAAAAACAAGAAAGAATGGAAGTTAGACATATTTGTTAGAAAGATTTTAGTATTTTAACAGGAGCTATTTTCATAGATGTCACATAGAACGTAGAAGCATGATGTAAATATTTATATAATAAGTGTAATTCGATGGTATCTTCAACTGAATGTACTTTTATCTTCGGAAGTAAATAAAACTTTGGCTTATTACCTATTACAACTTCCTAGAATGTTATGAGTTACTTACATTCCTTGTAACCCGAATGGCAATATTCTTTATATTATCATGAGTTATTATTTATTAGTATTAATTAAAAGTTGTTTAAGAATTGATGTTGTAAATTCACAATGTAGTTTTTTTCCATTTAAATATTTTAATTTACTTATACCATTATAAATGTTTACAACCAATAATTCAAAACTTGTTTACAATATATTGAAGTAACAGCGCCATTTAAATCTGAATAGCCTTTATTTTTTATAAAATTGTATTGTAAGAGTGAGAATACAGTAAACAGCACAAAAACTTGAATAGGTCAGTAGTAACTTCAAAGTCAAACAGAGGATAAATAAAAATAACTGGCTTAAAAACAATTATATCCAGCAAAAACGATTACACCCATTTGAATACGAAATTGTTCATATTAACATTCCTATTTTTTGTAAGTTGTTTTTTTCTTCTATTGTTCTATAAATGAAGTTAAGATAGAGCATTAAGCGATGAATTATTAATGCAGAGGACGGCCCGTGCAGCGTAGGTAGTGAAGCCCAGACAATTTCGCAGAATGCAATTATTTCTGGGTATAATATCCGAGACGAGAAAAAAGCCTGAAAAAACTCCCGTGTATACTTATGTAACACGGCTCGCATCATGTACCAAATTATACACTCACTGGCAAAATGGCACTTTTTGTCAGATTTAGATCCGTGTTTTGAAGAAGACGTCAAAAGACGAGTAAATTGCCCAAATGTAATTACAGTTTTCAATTATCAAGTAAAAAGCATGTAGCTATTAGTTTATTACAAATTGTTCTACAACGAATTGTCATGTGTTCAGAATTGTAGAATTCAAATAAAAAAAAAATTAACTGAAATCAAAACCCCTATAAAATTAACACAAAACCAAAACCAGAATAAAACCGTTACTATCGCTTCGTTGTACGAAATTTATTGTAATTTAAGCAGCAAGTAATGTAAGTGTACTATAACCTTTGAGAAAATATAAACTGAGGTGAAGCTTGCGGTGCTGATATTCCTATTATATTTTTCACGCCATCAGCATCATTTAACTTCAAATAAAGCCCACAAGGCTACGGCCTAGGCCCCGCTTATATAAGGGGCCCGCAAGGCCCTGTTGTTCTATAGTATTTCTTTACTTAATTTTTTATTTTGATTTCTTATTATTTTAAAATATAAAATATCTACTTTGTTTATAATATGACCAGCACAATCTATAATTAATTCGACTTAATTTCTCTTGGAGGAGTAATGATTAATGTGAAGAGGGAAGTTACTCTCAAAACATATCTAACGAAGATCAATTTTTTAAGTTTCTTGCTCTTATCACGGTATTATTCTATTTTATATTAATCTGTGATATTTCATAAGTTACTTATGCTTCAAACTATTGTAGTCTATCATAGTGTAAATATGGCTACATCATTCAATCCTCCTAGTTTTTAAATAGAATATATAGTAGGACAGTTATTTTCTATAACATAACAATAGTAACCAAATAATAAATGTTATCAGAAACTTACAACTTATGTTGCTATGGAAGTAAATTATAATTATATGAAAACTATAAAAAATATAAATGTGGTGGTTTATTTATTACAATAATTTAATGACAAATTTTATAAGTCCAATTTTTTTAGCAAATCATACACCGAAACCGACTTCTCCTAAAATCTGAAACCGGAATTAAAAAGGTAATTTTATTTTTAAATGTCCATAAATAAACCAAAATTATTCTTCAAAAATGCATAGAAAGAAAATTTTATACAATACTTATTTCTATTATAGTCACCCGGTTCAAAATAAACACACTACATCCAAACTTTGTAATAAATATCATTTTATCTAAAAACAAGAGATGATATTAATTTTATAAATTATTAGTTTTTAATTTAAATATAATTGGAAAAGGAGTATTTTAATTTGATATGTTTTATTTATATTTTAGTAACGGAAATTATCAATCTGAATGATTTAGAAAATAAATTGGTTTTTCAAAATCCGTAATTTTCAAGCGAAAACCTTATAACATATTTGAGTATTGAGATTTCCATTTTAAAAATTAATTTCTTTACAATTATCTCCTACTTACATATTCCGGGCCCGCTCAATTTCTATGCACATCACGCGTGCAGGCTATCTACGTCCATAACTTCTCATAACACGCAGCATAACGAAGACAAACGCAAGTGTCAGTGGCTCGGCATGACACTGTCACACCGCACTCATGTCATGTGTTTGTACGCTGGTTCTCACCTCTGTCAGAAACACGGTGTTGGGACGGGAAGATGGACTAGTAGTTACACAGGTGCAAATTGCTAATTTCTTCAGCAGGTAAATCAACAATAGGAACTTGGAAGTAGATATTTATATAGTAAATTAAGTAGTTTCGTAGTTTTATTTTAAAAGGGTAAATTCACTGACTATCTTTATATATTTTAAATAAATGTACCTATTATGTTCTATGCTGTACTGTTTTTTATACAAATGTTATTCTGTCTATTCTGTTTTCTTGTATATTCTTAATAATTGTTAAAAACAATAATTGATATTTTATGTCTTAATCCCAGAATTATGACATAGCCAAATCCGAATGAACTCATTTCAAATCACGTTTATTTTTCATGATAACACACTTATTTTTAGAGGTACCTATCTTTTCACTACTGCCTGGTAAGTAACTTTGTAAACTATTCTGTTTTCTTGTATATCCTGAATAATTGTTAAAAACAATACTTATTCATATTTTATGTCTGAATCCCAGATTTATGACAGCCAAAACAGAATGAACTCATTTTAAATAATGTTTATTTTTCATGATAACACATTTATTTATAGAGACTACTGCCTGGTAAATAATTGTCAAGGTAATTACAGAGAAAATTTAAAATTTAATATTAAATGACGTACATTTGCAAATAAAATGTAGTTCGACATATTTAAGCGACTTTTCCCTTATTATAGAACTATTAAATACAAATTCTCTTAATTTTATGGTTTATAGTAATTGAAGTAGAGATTATACAAAATCCCTACATGAGTAGTTAATAGTATATAAGGGATTATGATAGCCATTATTTGCGACGCTAGCTGTAGACGTAAGATGCAAATCATCTGAGTGAATAATGTCTATAATCCCGAATATAATACTGTACTTTTTCTACTTCTGTAAATGCGGAAAAACAAGATGACAATGACAAATGACTATACCGTCAACTGTCAAACGGTCATAGAAAAAGTGATCCATAATACTGCAGATTTAAAATAAACGTGAATAATTGATTTTTGGTTCTGTGATTGGCCGAAAAGAGTGAATCATGAGTCATATTTCACTGTGCAGAAATAAGGCAACTATAGTTAATCGAAAAAATTGAAATAATGGAGATGTATTTGCAGAGGAATAGAGAAAAATATATAAACTTATGGACATCATTGTAAATAATCAAAAATGTGCAGAGTTCTTAAATCAAAATCAAGGTTATTTTAGCACCATCCTTAGATTTTCCTTATCTATATGGAGGGATATAATAATTCTACTATATTTATTCGATCTTTTATTATTTTATTTTAATAGTGTATTGTTCATATAAGAGAGGTTCAATATTCGATTATATAATTGTTGGCACACCTAGTTTGGGTTGTCAACTGTCCTTAATTGTTTTGTTTTTCCTCCTTTTAATAATAATGTCCTCCAATAGTGCAATTAATTATTTTAGTTCAATTTTATTTTGTAAATCAGTGTGAATGTAGAAATGAAAAGAATAAGAATGTAATTAATTTGATTCGAGAATAGGGCAGAATTTGTAGTCTACATAAATGGTACAATAAATTATTCTGAATTTTATGATTTAAAAAATAGTAATTATAAGAAGTTAAATTAAATCTATGTATGTGAGTCTCTAGTACAACTAACAAATAAAGTTATTTAAAGATTAATATTTTTTTGGTTGTCAAATATCACCCTTGTTCGTATAAGATAGTTGGCAACCCTACACATAGTAATGTATAAAGTGATTTTTTTGGAAGGTATCGTTGAAGAGATGAATTTTCCGTGTGGAGAACTGTACCTGCCAGTACCCATGATGCAACGGCACAAAGCCTCGAACCCTAAAGGGAAAAAAACCCACAAAGGAGCTGAGCTAAGCTGAGGACCATAACGTTTTATTAGTTCCATTATATCGACATTGTATAACAAAGTTACCTTTTTTCTCTCATCGCTGAGGCACCTTACTTGTCATACAGTCAGTTGGATTTTGGGATTAGTGAGATTAATTAGTTTCGGTTTCATTAATGATGACGGTTTCATAATGCAAACATATATAAAGCGAAATTTGATAGATGGGTAAATAATTATTGGGACGATATTCTCAGGAGGAACAGGACTGCAAGTGTTAATAATTGTAATGCAAAAAGGATTCATTGCAAACATTTTTATAATTTGTAATAATGTAAATATGAATTCGATATCAGTGGTTTTTTTATCATACCATATTATATAGAATCTGTGATTCGTATTATTTTACAGCTAAACCAAAAACTAGAATAACTATTATTATTTAAGTATTAATGGTCTAGACTCTAGACTTCATAACGATCTCCAATAATTCGAAACAAATAAAACACTTAAGGTTCATTCCCAGCTACTGTTTCAATTTTAAGTTTTAGTTTTAATTTTATTTCTAAATTTTATTTATATACTTTAGTGCAGTACGGTTGTGATGTTTCTTGCTTATTTTATTATACAACATGATTGAGCTTATAAAATATATAAATAACATTCGACTTGCCGAACACCCATCAATAATTTGTACATAACTTTGGAAACTCAATCGTGCCAAAAATATAACAATACTATCCTGTTTTATATAAAACATGTAAAGATGTCATCATGAATTGATTGATGAATTCACTGTTATTTGTGTAGCGACTGTATATTTTTATAAATAAATTATTCATACCTTACTAATGAACTGTAAGCTTCTGAAAATAATATCACTTTTTAAATAAAGTTGAAAAAGATATAAAACTCGAAATGAAATATGATTGTCATAAGAATATATAAAATGTTTGAATATAATTTATTGAGATAAACACCGAGACGTGTTGTCTACGTGTAGGACAAGCAATGTTATTTATATTTAGTGAAATGAATCCAGAAACAAAGCAGGCTAGTGTTATCACCGCTATCGTAGTTCTGTTGTTATACATGGCCGACATCACGTACATATCGTTTCGTCATTTCCATCATTATGAATATTTCATTTTTCTGAGCTATTTATAAATTTTAAACACTTTATTGGTTGAACGGAAAAAGAAACTTATCTGACCTCGATTACATAGATGTTATTGACATCACTGGAAATTTTTTATTGTTACTTTCATTTGTCAAATTATATGCAAATCCAACGTTTTTCTTTTGTTTGAATTATTTTATATTTGTGCTAATATTTACAAAAACAAAGTTTTGCTGGAAAAGTACTAGATTTAAGTAACTAATTATTTTCGCATGTAATCACAATGCAAATAAAAACCGTAAATTTTAAATAAATATGCTCAGAATTACGCAATTACTTTTGCTAATATTTTGACTCTTGTTTTTCAAAATTAAGACGATAAACTGGACCAAACAGAAATTTAAACGCAAATAAAACAAATCAAACAAGAAGTTTGAGATCTGTGATTTAAATTTAAAAAAAATTTAAATCCATAATTTAATCCAAAACTTAATTTATATTAGGATTTTTCTTCCATAGTGTAATATAAATTAATGTGAAAATATACTAGCAACATAAAATATGTTGTAATAACATACTTATACTTTTTTTGTCCATAATAATTTACGCGTAACAGATTAAAATATGACACACCCAGCAACGTATAAATTTTTTTATTTGTTTACATTAAAAATAGAGGAAGTGATATCACGCATTATTGCCTTTAGTGTACAGAGTAATGTTTATTTTTCCAATATTGCAAGGAAAGAAATAGTTTATAAACGATTAGCGGTGTTTGAAGAACAGAATGTGTGTTAAGGACAATGTTAATTACCTATCCATCAGTCCTTTCGTCTCGTAATGTGTTAGTCATAGTGGTACATTGATTTTTATAGCACACAAAAAAGATAATACGCCATGGGAACCATGTATTCCACACCAAATTATACACAATCATCGCTAAAATTATACAGACTAAACAAATGAAAAACAGCATTATTATGCCAAAAAACAGTTTTTATATAAACAATTAATAACAACACATCATAGCATGCAAAAAGATAAGCGAAAAAATTTCCTAAATATTAGAACGACAGTCATTTTTTATTCTCATGTTTTAGATTCCTACTTAGATGTCCTAAAATTTCAAGTATCTGGTTAAGTAAATATTTCGTGACAAGTTTTGCATTTTAGTGGTGTAGGTTGTTAGTCAATGTTCTTCAAGAAACCTACAGCTTATAGTGGATTTCGAAACATCAGGTATTTTGATAAAAATTGGCTAATTTGGGATCTAACATTTCGTTTAATTGTATAATAACAATAACCAAGTGATCCACTGCTGCCCATAAGATTTTACAAATGTAAATATATCTATGAAATGGCCTATAGATTTTTTTTTCAATTACTAAATCAAATATGTTTTAGATATATTTATATTCGACCTATTTTCGATTTTTCTCTGAAACTAAAAGATAATTTGAAAAGGCTAAAATTAAATTGGCTCTTTTGGAACATGCAAAAACTTTTATCAAGAATATATTTTTCTCATGAAATAAAAAATTAAAACTGAAAACTGTGGATATACTGTATAAAGCATTATATTACATGTTATATTAAACAATCATTTTATTTAAATGTGAAAGAATCCATAAAAGTCTGCCAGGTACCTATTTACCCCGCTGAGTTGGCGTATACCATACAATTAGAAAGTCGAAGCCATAACCTTAAAAATTCGAACATACTATATAAACATTCCTTGGTAAGATAGAACCTCAAATATATTAAAGTATTTTGTTTACAACAATTTGAGTTCATTTTTTTGCGAGTTATCAGACATCAGTTTGAAAATAGTAAATAGGTACTAGATAGTAAATCATTAATAGAATTGGTAAATATCAGATATAAAACCAAAAAAAGAAAAATGTTCCAAAATATTTACATTATGATTTAATTTTTATTTAAATTGTCCCATATATTTATTTATAACAGTATCAAAAAATGTCACAAACAAAAATATTTTTAGTTTATTTTGAATAAACAATAATTATCTCTCATATGACTTTTCCTCTATCGCAAAATTGCGAAACAAAAACCAGATGTTTACAACAACAATAAAAATATTCAACAAGGATATGCAGTAAATACAACCCGATATAATTGTATATGAATGTTATTATTAAACGATGACTGGCGAATGAATGAATGCGAAGTCTGTATCATCGCCTTTAACAAATTACAAACACAACTGATATGAAAAATGAGAAAAAACTGAAGCCACAGGAGAAAAAAGGATGATAAGTAGATGTTTTGAAACCGCTGCTTGGAGAAGCTGTACAAATAGCATCAGAGCACAAAAAAACAGATAACCCTAACCCCACTGAAGATTTTTTTCTCAAGACTTGTTATGGAAGATTTAAAATTCTAACAGTTACGATTAGATAGAACCAGTGGCGACTCGACCTTAAGTGCTGCAGAGCTGCAGAAATTTTAAATAAAAATGCACATTAAGTTTGAATAAAAATGAGCATTATTAATTAATAATATATTTACATTATTAACATGTAAAAATCAAATAACAAAATTAGTTCTTCTTATTTTACATTATTTTGTGGCAGAGATGAGATACACTCAATCAAATAATCACTGAATTGTTTAATACTCGGTTTAATCCTTCAGCTACATCCACAACTTTGCTGACTGATTACGGATCTGGCGTAATTCACGCTTACTTATTATTTGTTAAAATTGAATATCATACAAAGGTAGCAATATGAGTATTTATAAATTAAAATTTACCTTAAATTAATTTTGATATTAAAGTTTAAATTCATGTTTAAAAATGACTGTAGTTATTCACTTACATAAAATTAGTTTTCCAAACTTTAAGAAGAATTGACAGTTATACAGCAAGGTTATCCAAAATCTGAACTAAATGCGAATTTGGGGTAAATCTTATAAAAGACAATTTAACAAAGCCATATATTAAGAAACAATTTGATTTTTGGTTTAACGACAATGAACTGAAACTAGTGTGAGAGATTTGTTGCATTTGACTAAGAAAGTAAACAAACCCGGATATTTATTGCCACAAAATTAACGAAAAAAGGAAAGACTTATTATTTTAAAATTTTAAATTAAAACGAACGAATATTTAATTCTTTTGATTATTAATATTAGATTTCCTTTTTTGTTTGATGCAGCACACCCACAAAAACGTATAGCACGAGCCGCCACTGGATAGAAATATTATAATACCATAAACATATTTATTTCTTTAAAAATTATTGTTATTTATGTATCATTGACATTATTAATAAAACATTAAATAATGCTATAATACCTTGTTTACTTTCATTTCTTAGGAAAATAATTAAAAGATTTTTACAAAAATTTATGAAGTCAATACACTTGTTAATATTACCTACCATAACTACTCATAATACTTGTGCAGGTAAACCTAAATCATAATTTATGACGTATTTATTTTCCCTTATTATTAAACAATTAAGATAATAATTAAACTTAGTTCTTCAGATATGTACAAAGAAATTGTATTTTATTATAAATTATAAATACAAGTGTCAAAATAACATTAAAATCTTATTTTTAAAAACTATTTATGTTACCATCAAATAATTTTCTAGAATATGTATAATGACAATAGATAACACAAATATTATTAATGGAGAAAATGTTATTGGAATATTAATTATCAATTTCAAAAATAATAAACATGATTTACAAACTCCAGCACGTAGTATTGATATTTTTTTCATAAATCAAAATTGTGAAATAATAACTCTTTTGATGTCAAAAAGTTTATTTTTATAAACTAATTATGTTACCATTAAATAATTCTTAATGTAATATATTTATAGAATTTTCTAGAATATGTATAATGACAATAGATGACACAAATATTATTAATAGAGAAAATGTCTTAGGAATATTAATTACCAATTTCAAAAATAATAAACATAGTTTACAAACTCCAGCGCGTAGTATTTGTATTTTTTCATAAATCAAAATTGTGAAACAACATAACTCTTTTGTTGTTAAAACAATAAAATTTTCCAAAAACATGCCTTATCACCAAATAACTGATATCGTGTATGGAAAACTAATTAACTATAAATAGCCTACTGAAAAAACGAAACATCCTGCGGTAACAATTCAGAATCACTGATCCGTCATTTTTAACATCTACTTATCTGGGGTGCGATATCAGGGGTTAAAGGTCAGCAAGGCAGGGGTTATCTCTAGCGTTATCATCAGGGTTCTGACGGAAAAGAGAAAAAATGACGGTGGTAGATGACGCAGACAAAGATAGGATTATTTATGGACAGGATAAAGAAGAAGAATATGTAATTGGATGATCTGACGTCAAATATATCCGGGATGATAAAAAATGCTACTTTTGGTTGGGAGAATGCATATATAAATACGAAATTTTCGAGTTATAAATTTTCAGAACATAAATAGTCAACAGTGCTTATCGTTTACATTTTTACCTTATTTTATTACCGCTATTTAAAAATGAAGTAAGACCTTAGATGATTAAATTTTTGATCTTTTTTTCTGTCAAATTTTTGATCAAATTTTTTCATTTTACAAATTAAAAACATCATTTCATTATAAATTAAGAGAAAAGTCATTTTCACCCAATCAGAATGCTTCATTTGATTCTTTACTCATTTTCATTATTAGCGATAAAATTTGATAAAATCGCAATAGCATCGTCATGGTTACATTTTGTTAAAATAAACAATTTTGTTAAACTGTTGCCATTCGTAAAATAAGCAAGCAAATATAATTCGAGGTATGAATGTAATGGGTAAAATTTCATAACAGGGTATGTGACAATAAACGAATAATAATAAAATCTAAATAGTAGTTCGCAATAATATAGCCATTAGCAATTAATTGTTTCGGAGAAGAGACGTATGACGACAGCATGGTAGAATCGTGGAAAAAGGCAGGTAGACTGTTTCTTACGCTCTCAGATTATCTCTCTTTCACGATACTGCCAAGATGACGTGACAGCATCCTTTCTCCCAAATTTTTAATAATTATTTTCTCGTAAACTGAGATTTAATTATTTTTTTTAAATTAGATATAAAACACTTTGATTTAAAAAAAGCATAGATTTAAATCATTTGTTCTGCGATTGTTATTAAACATCCTAGATTTACGAAAATTTGAGGGAAAAAGTATGTATTAATGTTACTACATGGCAATACTTTCAAGAACTACAAAATCTGTTTAACTCTGTCGGTAAAACAACTATACTGGTATATTATTTTCATTTTATAACGCAGAAAATTTTTACACTAATTTGTGATTTTTTGTTAAATTTACCTTGAAATCTGTACATTAATTAAAAATTTCATCGTTATAGCCAGAAGTTGGTAGAACCAATAAAAGTAAAATACATACCATTAGCAAATATGGACTTTCAAACAATTTTTCACAATTTCGACCTTATAACCAATTAGTCGCTATATGCTAAATGCGATATCGTTATAAACGGATTTTAACGTAGTGTTTTTTATATTTCTTTAAATTTTTACTTATTCTTTACAATATGTTTTTTCTTGATAATAAATGCAATATATGAAATCCGTTTTTGATACTATAGTATAGGTACTTTTCAAAGTAAATAAAAAAATCCGATTGAAATAAAAAAAAAGATTTTTATATTAAAAAAAAAAACGGATTTTTATGCAAAAATGTATTGCAAGAACCCTAATTCTTGGGCATTTGTCAAAATATCTAAATGTCAAAATCGATATAATTAAAATACCTCCCTTATTAAACGTTGCTAATAAAGAACTTTGAAATATCGATAACTATCAACATAAACTCGTTTCTTATTTGTTTGACAGCAGGAAAGCCTGTCCCAATGACATAACTTCCGATGGTTCTCACTATCTCCACTCCAACTAGTTCTGTGTGTAACTAAGCTACCGGGTACGTGAAAGTCCGGCTGGTTGTCACTTCCTCGTGCACCAAGGGCACCGCCAATGCTACGCGGTCAACAACTCGCAAATATCAACCTAACCTAGCTCTGGGACCAACACAATACGCCCGAATCTGGAGCGAAAGTCTGATCTTGAAACACTCCGTGCTATTTATTTACTAAATTCAATCACGGCTTTTGATCTTATTAACTTCAGAGTGCGATAAAATCGATAATACCTAACCTAACCCAACAAACAATAAACAACCAAAAGTGATATTGAAACATTGAATAATAATTATTTACGAAATTCGCCCAGTGGTTTTGATTTATTTTATTAGGTTTATAATTCGATCAAATTGTTGATAAACCTAACCTAGCCCAATGAAATCAATTTGTACGAAAGATGATCTTGAAACATTGTATAAATTTGATTTATTTTATTAAAGTAATATGGAAATTAAAGTATATACTTGACATTTTGAATAAGGAATGTTTTTAAGAATATAACAAAGAAGTTTCTATACCAAAATAGATGAAACCTCTAAGAGTAGTTATATATGAAAAAAATATAAAAAATTGCACTCACCATAAAATTCTAGATATCAAGCTGCAATCTGCATGGTTCTAATTTGGATGGATAGTCAATATATATTAAATGGTGAACATTCATTGCACTGTAACAAAAAGAAAATAATTACTCATGATAAATTAATTTTAAATAATTAATTATTTCATTTTCAATTTTATATTTTATGATATGTGTATGTCTTAAAAATAGGTTTTTAATATTAACGACTTGTAGTGCATACAGTGGCGCACACTAGGGGGTGGTTTCAGGGGTTCAAACCCCCCTTCCCTCCCCGAAATTAATTGTAAAAATATATATAATTATGAGGTATATATTATCTATTAAATGTACTCATTTTTTAATCTGGTATTTATTTTTTAAGATGCCAAAAGCTAAAGGATTTCGTAGACAAATGAAACGTTTAGAAATTTTGTTCATGAAAATAAAATGGAAATTTTTAGTTCCAATGATCAATTTAACAAAAAAAAACTAAAAAAAATAATGTGAGTCTTGTTGAATGAAAGAAATATGCGAAATTAATTTAATATTTATGAAGAGTAGAGCATGCATTTGTTTTAAAGAGTATTAGCATGTAAACTGTTTAAAAAAATTGGAAAATAATTTATTATGTTGGGACCCAAGACGCTATAATCTTTAAATATATATTTGCAGTAAGAATTAGAAGTAAATTTTTAATAGAAAGTATCTAGTTCAAAAACCATTTATTTTTACTCTAATAATGTTATGCCTAAATATATAAGCACTGATGTCGTTATGACAAAAAAATGTAAAGCAAATCGTGTTTATATTTTGAAATCGCCTCTCAACAAATTGTACAATCCAACAACAACGCACCCTACAACATACGTATTCATATATTTCTTGTAACAACAATTTTATTTTCCACTGCAGTAAGTTCCTTTTCCCCTATTTCAATGCCCTAACCTTTCCTTAACGCTTAACCTATACCCACCCTATTTTTCATCCACCTGTGGGTCCCCTATGCCAACAATAGGATTAGTTAGCAAGCCACAGGTGAAAATCACACATCACACATCCTAAACAAACAGGTATCCGGGTAACGAATCTCCAGACCAGACAGTTGAATTGCACCCCTCAAGGACAAGGACAATACACAGGTGCAAACTCGTAGGGTTGTAGCGTACATGTTTGTCAATCTCATATTACTTATTTTTTACCCTACAGGTGCAGTTTTTTCTAATTTATTTTGTATTAGGGTTAGATCTGGTTTCATGGGTGATAAAATATTATTTTTATGTTTTTATCAACCGAAATTTGGGACACTAATTATCCAACCCTATTTGCAACACAAAGAAATACATTTTATGGTACAAGTGTGTTATATTGCGCATAATTCATGCGAGACTACACAGCCCATAAAGCCGTTAAAGCAAACGAGATAATATATTTTAACGAACACCTATAATAGCTTAAAATGTAAAAGTTGATATTTTAACATGCAATTATTTTAATAATCGAATAATAAACAGTCAGCTGCATTATTTATTTCTCTTGTAAATTATAAACTATTCATATGTTTAAACACACATTATATAAACATATACTATTAATAGAAGATGTATAAAAAAATAAAGATAATAATAAACGAGTTCATCAAACAATAATAATTGTTTTTTTATTGTTAATAAAACTATGGAATATATTTGTTTTTAAAATATCTATATCGTTTACTATAACAACGAAACAACGTAGGTATATTTTCTTTTGTTAGTACACCGTAATTTCTTTTCTTAATTACCAGTAAATAACGACTATTCTTATAAGAAAAACACTCAAGAACAAATGAATAAAAAAGTGAAGAAAGAAAAATGATAGGAATGAATCATTTTTAGCTGAATCAACTGCACCATTCATGCTTTGAAAAAACATAAAAGTCGTGATGAATAGCAATGAGTAACAAATATGTTTGTTGTTCCTGTGTTCACAGTACTGCAAAGAAAAGTTCTTTACTAAGATTTATTATTACTTAATGGCCATTTATACGTAAGAAATAACGGAAAATAACGAAATATTACAAGAATATAACGCACAAATCATAAGGGGCACATTTTTATAAACAAAATTACCTGCATGTTCTCAAAATAATTGCAAACTTATCTGCTTTACAAAATATTCGAATTGTGACAAACGAAATATTTTGAGACATATAAAAACATAAATAAACTGCAGTGATGCAATTTGCAACTATGGCAACTCTAAAAAACACAAAAATTTAATTACTTGAACTTTATTAAATTCTAACATAAGGGCTTAGTTTTTAATATAGGAGAAAGTAATAGTTTCTTTAGTCGAGAACGCTTTATGTATAATTTAATCTTAGGAAAAATGCAGGATGCTTTTACAAACGTGGAAGTCATCTTACGAATCTATTTTGTATCATGATAACAAATTGCACCGTAGAAATATCGTTCTCAAAATGAAAATGATTAAAAAATAGACTGAGAACGGTTATAAATCAATTGTTAAGAAAAAAGTTATATAGTATATATAAATATTTATTCCATATTGAAAAAAGGGCCCCCACCAAAATTTTGCCCAGAGGCCCCCACCAATAAAATGCGGCCCTATATGGCAAAACACCTAAATGGAACAGAATATCATTGTCTCTTTGACAAGTTCTACTTGTATTTTAATTAAAATGTGGACAGTCAATAGTCTCTGCAAATCTTATGCTTATAGTACGTTCCAAATCAATCAATTAATATTAATTTTATTTAAAATTTCTCAATACAAAAGAAAACATTATTTTGAATGATTGGACGTCTAATTTAAATGCGTTTAGACTAAAAGTCGTTAATGTTATTTGTCATAACTAACTTCACATTTGATAACATGTTATTAATAAATAATATTATAAGTTCTTAGAAATGGAGTGTATTTATATATTTTTGATAAGACGTAAGAAAAATAAAAAGTTGATAAAATAAATTATAATACGTGTAAATGTTTGTACGATAGGTATTCATTTCAAAATATCTCTGTTCTTTCAGCGTCGCCATTTTATTCTTCGGAGTAGGCAGGCGTCCCGACGCTGCTCTGTGATTGGCTGAGCCCTGCACCAATTACATAATGATAAACTGCGCAAACGTGGTACAGGGGTGAATCTGATATTGAACGAACAACTGATAATGTAAACAATTGAAATAGTCATGCTATAAGTCCAGCGGTCTAGGTTAAGCATACTTGATTGTCATTTGTTCCATAGGCGGCGATAAGGAAGTTTTCAAGGGCGTAGATGTTTCGCGAATGAGTATTTGATTATGTTCATAGAATTTTATGTATGCGTATCAAAGGTTTTGTGAAAGAATGAATATTTTTTACATATTTCTGATATATTTGCATTCATATAAATTAATGTTTTAAATAAGATATGATTAAATATGTATTTAAGATGTTATCCACATTTATTTATTAACACTTTGTCCTTTCAAATGTCATCAGACTATATCTCTGACGTATGAAAGAACGAAATTATATTCACTACATTTTAATTTAATAAATAATTGTTTTATTAAATAACATGTACCACTAAATGCCGACGATGAACTGTTTTACTATCACAATTTTTAAAGCTACTTTTAAACATGATTATATCCAGTCGTATAAATGACAAGAAATGGTAAAAATTATATGTAAATTATGTTTATGGAAAAATAATAATAAATATTTCCCTCGAATAATTTTAATCAATCAGATTACAGTATTTTTTGAATTTCGAAATTGAAAATCGAATATCAGTGAATTTACCATACATGTGCATAACCTAAATATATTTGTTTATGTTAATGTCATAAATAACGTTTTATACTTTGCGTTCACAATTGCCCCATTATTATATCAAAAACAATTTAATAATATAAAATATTGTTAAACTTTTTGGTATTTTTGTTGTTGTAAAATTAGTACTTCTAACAACTGCATCCCACTTTAAATGTGAAACTGATAACCTCAAATATTTTTAAATGTTTTTTAATACAATTTATAGATATGATTTCTGAGTAGGAAAACCGAATAAACAAAATTAATTTAAAAGGATATTACAATTTCATAACTCATAATGTATAGATTTATAAATATTTTCATAATATTTTAAATGCATTTTTACAGATAAATGTGCCCAACTTCATTCAACACAGTTAAATAATTAAGTGAAGCAAAGTATAAAAAATTGCACATTATACTATTATACGTATAAATTGAAAATCGTGTTATAAAACTTGTATAATAATATACTATTATATGATAATTTAAAATACATATTAAATATTTATAGTAATACTTCATATATATTTAATATTAAAATTTTCTCCAGCTATATTAGGTATACTAATATAAAACTCTTGCATGGAAAATATAATCAGAATATTTTCTCGTGCTCTTGAAAAGTATTCAGGTATTTCCCATACACTTCTGATATACTTGTTGAATAAACCGTACCTAATATATTTTAAATTCAAGTCCTCGAAATTTATCTGTAGAATGAGTAAAATAGTCTTATCACACAATGTTCCGTCTGGTGTTATCTTGTATAAACAAGTGTGTGTATTTAATTTAAATTATTTATAATAGTTTTTATGTAGTGAGTAGTGATTTAAGTTGTTTTCCAGAACGTTATTTGAGTTAGTGATTACCAAGCTCGTTAAAAACCTGAACCATTCCAGGCAGTATTTGCTTAAGAACAAGTGTTTTTCTGCTCTCAGCTCACGGAGTTTTTGCGATTTGATGAATTTAAATTCAAGGACTTGGCTTATACATTCTAATCGCTGCTTTCTGAATGTTAAATTTGGAGACAATTCATTACATAAGTCATTCACAAAGGAATCAATTCACACACCTTATTTGCAAATTCCTCATTTTTAAAATATGTGTCCTTACGTAGAGTTTACAAACTTTTATGAAGGGTTGGACAGGCGACATAGATTATTATAAGCTGAAGGCATCACTTAAAATGAAAAAAATGGTCTTATTAAAGAAATTCATGCAGAATTTGTATTTTTCTATCCCTTTAATCCAATGTACTATTATTAGAGTACTTTTATCTAGGTTTAAGAGTACATAATTAAGAAACATCTTGAACACAAATTCCGGATACGGACCGTAGTATTATACCATAGAAGAAAATACCTATTTAAAGAACTTTTACATTTATTTACTTAATAAAAATTACTTTGCTTTTCGAATTTCGAGGTTCGAATTTTGAATTTCAAATTGATGAACGAATTTGAATTTCAAAGTTTGTTTTCAATTTTATTAGGTTTCGTTTGTTTGTATATAAATATAGCAAACGGGAAAATATTTTTTTTCTTTGGGGAACATGGTAATATGTTAACCTTCTTAACACAAAATCATAAATTTCTAAAATATATATAATAAAATAAATTAAGTTCATATTCTATAGTTTTTTTGGTACCTATTCTATTCTTATAATTTTACAATTAGAAAAATATCTTTTCTATTTCATTTATTATTTATTTTTTTCTATTTTTTATAACCTACTTCCTTTTGAATTTCAAATTACGTTTCAATGAAATTTTGAATTAATTAATTTTTTTGGAAAATCAACAGCACTAATTATTAGTGACTAGCAAAAGACTAGACCACTAGACATTGATTATTTTGACTAAAACTTGATTCAATAAGTTGCACCCTTATCATCACCTGATACTCATTAGTACTAGTAAGCATTTGTATGAGCAACTGTAATGTTTTGAAATATATACTTATTTGGGAAGAATATAACAACATTTTGAGAGGCACTGATACTCATCTTGAGAACGTGGTTCGTTTGTCGTGTGAAATAAAACAATCGCGAGTCGGTTTATTTGTCACCACGATCTCGACACCTCGCCTCCCTCGACGCTACAAGACGGCGAAACAAAGCGAAAGCGATTGTCAACTGTCCACGTCTGTCGCTGGCGTGATCGTCGATTGTTTCACGACGAGTGCATGGGAGAAAGTGATTGGAGTCATATTATGTTTTATTGTTTTCTTACATAAAACGCACTATAAACTAAAAGTTGTTGCGAATTTTTGTGGTTGCTAAGAAAATAAATTTTCAAATCGGATATTAAAGAAAATAAATACACAAATGAAAATATTTATACAAAAAAGAAATATTTTCTAGAGCGTAGTCATTTTAAAAATAAACAAACAATTGTATATACAACACCAAAAAAAGTAACAAAAATATCTTGTAGATAAAATTATTAACCAGAAAATAAAATTTACTACAAACAATAATTAGGAAATCTGTAGAAATATAGTGCAATGTAAGTAAAATTAGTGAAATACTTTAAAAGATTATTTTATTCTCTTGTTACACTAAAGAAGTAAGTATATTATACAAGGAGGGACTAAAGTGTATGACTTAATCCTGAGAGTAAGGTTTATTTCACGAACCGTAGGCCTCAAATCTACATGACAGGTTTGAAACAAAACACCATTATGTTCATTTTTTAGTAAACTGGGCTACACACATTTATATTTACATTTTTCTATGGTAACATAATTCTTGTTTATTAATTTAATAAAATATGGATTAAATTCATATTTAATATCACATGGATTAAAAGAGCTACTTCAGTCTTCGAAAATGAAGAGTAAAGTAGAGTTTTAGTCCCGGAAGTTCAAAAAATATAGAAACACATAATCAACACCACCTATCAATAAAAGCATTTATATTCATATTTTAATAAATGGACAACGAAAAAAAAATGTAAGGCAGTCTATTACGAAGATTCAAATTTCAGTAGATATTTTAAATTTTCACATTTTTTTCTTTCGATTTCTTCTAAAATCAATCATAAATTTACTTATACATTTCTGGTATAAATGTTATATTCTAAGTATGTAAATCTCATTAAAAAAATAGGATACTTTTTTAAAGTGAATTAATAAACGTGTGCCTTTTAACATTTTACTCAACACCTGTAAAATGATTTAAAATATATTTTAATTTTTATAATTTGATATTTGAAATGACCTTTGATAATAAAAAAAATAGTGGAGGGAAGTTGATATACTGTTTCAACGATAACACACAATATAGTTTTAATGACTTGTTAGGTAAAGTTTTTATCACACTAGTGAGTTATAAATTTTATTATTTATTTAGAATCACCATTACTATAGCATTATTATTAAGCTAAGTTGGACAAAATATTTTTAGTTATTAGCTAAATGACAGTTTATATATATTTTTTGGAGAAAATCTTAACATTTGAAATGTATGTATGATGAGCATAACCCACGGAAACCAGTTAGACTATCAGCGCGTTATCAGCGGCGTGCGGGCGGGTAGGGCAAGGGGCACGCACGCCACTGCCCGCGCAATCACATGGAAAATTCCACTAGTGGGACATGTGATGTGACAGAATCACTATCTCCTCATGCAACCAGCGTTGATTCAGCTCACTCTATGGGAGAATTTTCCAATGGATATAAATAAACTCCAATTCTAATGTTTATGGCTTCTCAGAAGGTTGTCATTACATGCTAAGTGTGTTTTAATTTCATTGATTGCTGGAGTAAATAACTCGACTGATTGGATTTGGACAAACAACTCCTATCTACTCAAATAATGCTCAAATTCTCTTTTTTATCTTACACAAATAAGATAAATTATACTTCAATATTGTTTTATATATAAATATTCTTCCAATATTACACTACTTATGATATAGCTTTTTTTATCGTAATATTTAAAGAAAAACCAGAACCGGCTCAAGATATGAAATGCCGTGAGCCAAATTATATTCAGCGCTTCATTTTTAAAAACCCCCTTTCCTCATTAATTTTGAATATTAAATTAAAGACAAACTTGAATATATGCATATGAATTATAATCAGCAATAACAATACACAATGAAATAAAAATACAAACACAAATATTACACTTCCTTATATAATCAACATAATTTTTCCTGATCTAATAAAACACAAACAAAATTATAGACGTATTTGAATGTTATTACAAATATAAAAATACTTCCGCATATTTTTTGCATCCTTTCCTACCTTTTCTATTCTATTTCAAAATTCAAAATAATTTAGGGTTGTTTGTAACGTATCTAAGGCCATAACCATAAAAACCATTACATCTAAGATCTAAGCAGTTTCTCTAGATGCGCTATGTAAAAATTAGATTTGTGTAAGTGCCTATTTATTTCGTTGTTAGTAAAATAGGTGGTAGCAGTAACAGGAGCAGGTGAGGTGACGTGTAAATTTAATTTATTTACACAAATCTATTTTTGAAGGGCTCCAAAATTAAATACTACAGAGCATATTTTATACACTGATTTTGTTTGTTGATTTATATATTTATATCTTTAGTTTTTAAATTTTGGGCGCCCTAATAAACCAGGCGCCCTAAGGCAGTGGCTAAATGACTCACGCTTTAAGCCGCAATTGATTTGTATCTAGGTACATATTTCAATACACACTTAATCCGCCACTGAGAAATATAGAAAAAATAGGCATAGCAAAAGATCAACCAATCAGCAAAATGTATACCTATATGATGTACATCTATACAAAATTTCTAAATAAAATTGAATTATTTCTTTTAATCCAGACGATAAATTGTTCCTTAAAAAGATGTAAAAAATTGATAACGATACAATATCAATTTACTGTTCGAATCTACGGAAAAGTTACACGAAGAAATGTTTATTGTCACCTGCTAGGCACTTTAACTGGAATGGAAAATATACCACAAAACCATTTAGGTAAAAATTTAATTATAAGAATTTAATTTAAGTAAACTTGAGTTTTACTGGGACCAAGGAGCACCATTTATTTAAGAATTGTAAAACCAATAAAGATAAAAAATGAAATATATTTTTGGAAAATTACAAAACATTTGATGAAATGAGTAGTGGAGAAATGCAGGCCATAGGTTGACGATCTTAACGCTTATCAGTATCCTGAGTGTTATCAGTCCTTCTCGACGTATTTTTGTTCCCAAAAATAGAAGCTGATATGAAACTTCTAGAACGTAACTGCAGTTATAAATGTACAACAAATTTGATTTACACTTTGATTTAAAAATTTTATGACTTGCATTTATGTTCAGGCTAATCTAAAGAAAAACAAACTGTTATTCTCGTTGGAAAAATATTTCACGTACGACTGCTAATTTTTTCAATATTTATTAACTTTTGAACTATGATAGCCACACAAAAATAAATAATAAAAAAAACACAAAATTACACATTAAATAGAAATCATTAAAAATATTAATAAATTTTAAAGTAGCAGGATAAATTTGAAACGCAAATTGTGGCTATTTTTTGGTTGATATGAATTGTGGTATTCTATAAATAAAAATGTAGTAATAATAATAGAATTATTTCCTATCAAATATGTATTTATTTATGTACTTCAACATTCAAATGAATTAGTAGTAAAATTTATGTTGAAATGTTTTTGTTGCTTGAGAAAATATTTTTAAAAATTAGACTGGTAAATAATAATGAACATTTAAAGAGTAATAAATTTTATTGTACATGCAATAAATTCAAAACTATAAATAAAATTTAATGCTATTGAACGTAAAAATAAAATATGTGGGTACAAAACGTATGTAAATGTAAGACACGTTGAAATATATTCAGCGACAATTTTTAAATCAGTTTTAGAGCTGATAAATTTAGCTTTTATTTTAAATTGAAAAATCATACATTTTATAAATCTCTACGATTTATTTTGACAAGCCGAATACATAAATATTAAATTAAAAATTTATAAAAATATTGAGAAAAAAATTCTAAAATATCGTCTAGCTTAAATTGAATTTAACAAACATATTTTTAATATATAAGTATTTATGTAAACATTTGTCTGACTATCAAATGGCCAAATTTGAATTTATTGTAGTAGAAATTATTTAGAGATTAATTTTTTATATATGAAGTAACAGTAAAACATTTGACACTTATGGTAGCTTATATTTTAAAGAAGAAATTCATATTTACACTTATAGTTTTTCCACTGTTATTATAAAATGACGATTCAGAGAGAATATTATATTCATTGGTTAAACTATATATATATATATATATATATATATATATATATATATATATATATATATATATATATATATATATATATATATATATATATATATATATATATTTAAGTATGATTGTGATTTTGCGAATAAAAATTATGTAAATTAAAAAATGTTACCAAATCCAAATTAACAACAAACATTAAGGTTATAAAAATATTTGTTTGTTTATCCGTCCTTAAGTATAACAATTGCTAATAATTTAAAGTTTATCATGTAGGTTATAGATTACGAATCATCATTGCACTATTCTTATCAAATTCCGGATATAAGGCTAAATCAGCAAAATACTCCAATCTGGAGGTCAACTTCAATTTCACTCGTTTACATTAATCAAATTGTTTTCTATTTTAATCATATCATGTGATACCCCAGAACATTCAGAGTAATTTTTATTTGTTTACTCGTAATGGTTTTTATATTTCTACGTGGAATTCTACGCAGTTATTGACTAATTTGAATGAAATGTGTTGTAAATGTAAAACAGTCTGTAATAGTTTTCATTAAGTGGGTAATCAGTACATTCCTTTTTTATGATCGGGTACAGTACGAAACAAAAAGAATTTTAATTTATAATTTGATTCAATGGAAATTAATCTTGAATGAGAGTAAAGTGAAATAATGTAACCATAGAGTATATAGCACATCTATGGCGCTCCCTTTTACGAAATACAGGCGGCTCTATTAAATAATAAATAATATCAAAACCTCTATTTTGGGTCTAATTTTGAACGTAAATATCTCGAGAACGGTAAAAGATAATTAAATTCTGCTTGAAAATATGGAATCATCGCATCTACATATCTATATTTACTTATGTCCAGAAAATGAAAAATTTTTGACAAAAAAAGTTCCCGACAAAAAAATTGAAATAGTGGTTTTTTCGTTTTTCTCATTTTTCACGAAATAATTAATTTCTGTTTATAAATTTGAAATCAGTGCATCGGAGTTTATACAGTCTATTTCCAGAAACATAAATTTTGGAACCAAAAATGTATATTTTGTATTATTTGAAAAATTTTAGAGTGAAAAATTAAACTGTAATTTTTCATATATAACTGTGTTTGAAAATAATAAATATAATATAATAATAAATAATAAAATATTTGATTTTTTTAAATGGAGGGTAATATTTTTCGGTTTAATATCAATAGTTATTAGCTTTTGTTGGGAGTGTTCTAGGTGTGTGAATAATTCGGTAGATAAATGCGGGTTCCTTAACATCTGTTGCACTGACCTTCGTCAAATCCGAGATCTCTGCAGGTGTCCACCACGCCAATGTTTTCATGAAATGCAGTAAACACTTTGCGTTTACTCTAACTTACTGCCAAATTATTTTTTATTAAAAATTTCATGGTAATAAATTATTTTTTTATAAAAAAAATCTGACAAAAAACAAACCTATTATTGAAATTTTAATAAAAATCAATGTTATAATTTCTATTGCGTATTTACAGATAAATTTATAATTTTATATTTAAAGAAACAAATTTTAATAATAAAATTTGTAAACATCGCGCACTTAATACAAAAATATATATTTTAAAACATTGTTTTCAAAACTAGATTTATGTGTTACCAATAAACAAAATTATGGATTATTAACAAATAAACAATTATCTTATAAATTGCTTCACTGTATCAAATTTTTATGTACCTAAAAAATAATTAAATTGATGTATTTTGCAATGAAATTTAAATGAATATATGCCTATCATATTATCCGGAAGTGGCTTAAAGATATTGATATTTCCTGTTTAGAAATATTTGCATAATGTAAAAAATAGTGTAATTCATTTTATATGTTCTCTCTATGTACTATTTTGTGGTTAGTTTCTCAGAATTTTATTAATAGTATTATGACAGACATTTACATTTAAATCGATAAGATTCAATAATTTGTCACATGATAATAATTGCGGTTTTTTATAATAGAAATATATTTTTATGCACAAATAATTGCATTTATATCTTCAAGTAAATGACATGAATATTGAAATTTTTATTTCGCAAAAAATATTAAAATAAATTGACATAAGAAGAAACAGTTGAATTTCAATGTTATATGAATCAATAATGTAACTAGATATGTACATAAAACACATATGCTTGTAATGTGTCATAACATATGTTTGTAAGTAAATATGAAATGCTATACTTATTACTGCAAAAACATAACCTATTAAAATATTCGTGACACAATTATGCGCGTTTGGAAAAAACCAAATTATAAAAAGTACACACGACGCATGACCAAGGAAACGAAAATATTATTTAAGTTGATGTTCTTTCCTTTGATTTTGATTTTCAAACCACTAATGACACCGCAAACTATCTTGATTCCCTAAAATTTGTACTTAACAATCTATGATTTGTATTATCATTTGTTTTAGTTTCCTCAAAAAGGGAAAAACAAAGATATATCGAATGAGTGGCATGACAAATATTTTTACCAAATATTTCACAATATTACATCTTAATCTTGTTTCATATTTCGAATAGTTTTAGAAAAAGGAAAAAATGTATTCTTCGAATATTAAACATTTATTTAACTAAATTATAAAGTCAGGTCGCTATTATACCTATAACAATTATTAATTTTATAGTCACTTTTAAAAAGAAGAAAATATATTTTTTGTAGAGAAATGTTTTTTCCAAATACACGTTCTTTGGAACGATTACATGTAAAATTATAAAATAAAAAAAAAAACAATTTTAAAATCACTCCAAGGAACATTTTTGTTTATCAAACTTTTATTTATTTTCAAAATCTGCAACCCCATATTAAAGTTGTGTAGTTAAAACAAACGAGACAATAGTACTACACCAAAAATTGTGTTGACAAACGCGAAATTTGGAAATCCCCCAAAAATACTCATTTTTGTGCCCAAAATTTTGATTTTGGAAAATAGTGTATATTGATAGATCTCGATGTGCTGATCTCAAATTTTCAAACTGAATTGAATTATCTCTTTTCGTTCTCGAGATATTTGCTGTCAAAGTTGTACTTCAAAAAAGTGTGTTTTTTAGCTACAACTCTAAAATGGGTAGAGATACAGTCTCAACGTTGATACCAGTCGATTGTACGGGAAAAGTTATATAAAGAAATGTTTTCTCTGCATATACGTTCTTTGGAGCGATTAGGTGAAAAATGAGAAAATCGAAAAAACCTAAATTTCAAAATTTCTCCGAGGAACTTTTTGTCTTCAAAACTTTTCATTTTCTGAACTTAAGTAGATATCGATGTGCTGATTCCAAATTTTCAAACCGAATTCAATTATCTCTTCCCGTTCTTGAGATATTTGTGTTCAAAGTTGAGTTTTGGCAATACCTAAAAAAACCGTTTTTTTAGGTATAGCCCTTTAAGGGTTAGGTTTACGACTTCGGCGACCTCACCAATCGATTCTACGGGCAAAATTACATAAGTGTACCAATTTTTAGATTTTTATTCCAAAGGATACAATTTGTAGAAAGGAAAAACGAAAATGGCTAAAATCGAAAAAAATGCCTGATGAACCCCTTGCGATTTTTTCGATTTTTGGTCATTTTCAGTTTTTTCCTTCTAGAAATTCTATCTGTTAAGATAAAAATCTGAAAATTGGTACACTTATGTAATTTTGCCCGTAGAATCGAATGGTGTGGTCGCCGAAACCTAAAACCTAACCATTTAAGAAGTATACCTAAAAAACCTAATTTTTTTGGTATAATTTTAAACTCAAATATCTCGAGAACGGGAAGAGATAATTGAATTCTGTTTGAAAATTTGGAATCAGCGCATCGATATCTACTAAAGTACAAAAAATGAAAAATTTTGGAGACAAAAAGTTTTGAGACGAAAAATTGAAATTTAGGTTTTTTCGTTTTTATTATTTTTCACTTAATCGTTCCAAAGAAAGTATATGTGGGCAAAACATTTCTTTATATAACTTTTCTCGTAGAATTGATTGGTAAAGTAGTTGAAATTGTATCTCTACTCATTTTTGAAATATTCTCAAAAAACCCACTTTTTTGAAGTGCAACTTTGACAGTAAATATCTCCGAAACGAACAGAGATAATTAAATTCTGTTTGTTAATTTGATATCAGTGTAGCTAATTCTTTAAAAACTATTACAAACAAAATTTTGTAAAATTTGAAAATTTTCGAACTAAAAATTCGATATATTCAAATATTTTCTGGTTTACACAAAAATACAGGATCAGCGGCTTTGGGAATTACTTCCCTTGTTATTCCTACATACATAAATTATTATATTATTGATTATTAATGCTATAAACTCACTTTAAAGAAAAAGGAAATACCTATATATTTTGTAGTTTTATATAATTTATTGTAAAGTCAAACGATACGCCAAGATTTGATTTTAATAGACAAATATCTAATCCATTCCCATTTATTTGAATTTTATATTTTTAATAGCAATTTTCCAATTCTAACAGATTTACATTTTAATAATATCTGCTTCAGAATATGTTTTAATTATTGATATGCTCTTAAATATGATCTAGTTACTTGGCCAATTTATCAAATAATAATTACAAACGTTTTGAATCAGACCATATTTAATAATTAACCTATCACTTTTTTTAATTTGATAGGATCAATTTTTAAAATAATACCAAGTTTACTAGTGTATTAAAATGTCAAATGTATGTATTTACTTTCATTATATTTTAAAATATATGGGCACCTGAGAATTTTCGTGTTGTTATTCTTTGTTGTTTACTTTGTTGGTATGATTTGGTATTCAGTTGGCTGTGAGACGTAGCAAGCGGTTCTCCTTGGAAAGTCACGGAAGTCCCGGACACACCGGACTGTTGACGCTCGGACTAAGGCCGGGAAAATTCGCGCAAATGTTTCTCTATTTCCATTTACACACCACTTGTTATGAATGGTTTACCCAGTTAAGCAATTAATTCACACATGTTTTCCTTCTAGGTATATAGTATGTTTCACTTTGTCGTAATTTTTTTTCAGTATTTAGACTATATACTTTATTTGTTATTACTTTGTAAACCGTTATTTATTTGAATTGTTTATTCACCAGGGAAATTAACCTTTACAAGCTACTAACCTGTAAACAATTATAAGTAAGTAGTTGCATTATTTACATTATTGAAAGCTGCGTTTTGTTAATGTCATACAAATTTTTATACCACTATTTTCAAGGTAAACATTTTATTGGTACAGAAACTGACAGGTTCGTCAGTCATTTCCTCCTATCAGCAGTAAAAATTGCTTTACCCTGCTAATAATGTAAAATACTATAACAAACAGAATTCTAGTAAATAATCATCAACCTTATCTTTTGAATTTTTTTGTTTTCAAGAACGATAAAAAAATTCCGTTAATTTATTAAAAAATATTTAAAGTACTTACAGCCGAATTCACCATTAATCCATTGATTAATGATCAACTGATTCAAGAATCAACCTGATCCGTAAATCAACATTTAATTAATAATTCACCACCTTGATTTACAGTTTTGTTTACGTTTTTGGCCGGTCATATAATTTAAAAGTGTGAATTAAACTTTCTGTCATTTATTGTTGACCTATGACCTTTAATTATATTTTTTATATCTGAAAAAAAATGGAGAACAAGAACGAAAAAGGGAGAAATTACATAGATTCATATAAATTTGTGAAAATTAAAATATTTTAGATTAATATTTACAACCAAAATCTTGTATACATAAATACATATGTTAAAACGTCAAAACGGGGATCAAATTCGATGATCAAAGCTTGATTAATGGAATACAATGGATCAGTTGATCATTGAATTTTTTAAGGGTGAACTGAATTGATTCTTGGATCATAGTTGATCAGTGAATCAGGTCTTGATTAAGGAATGGTGAATTCGGCCGTTACTAATTTATTTTTTGTTTAATTACTTTTTTATAATTTATTCCTATTTGAATTTGTTGCTTATATATAATAATTGGTAATTACTGCTTTCTCTAAAAAGAACCAGATATGTTAAGACAAGAGATTTTTGAACATTGTTTCCATTAATACTCATAACCATCACGCGGTAACCCATCCAACAGTGATGGCTATTCGTTGCTTTCCAACGATAATTTAATTTTTGAAGACTTTTATTTGTCGCATTCTTATACCGTCTACCGGCTATCTATTATGTCATTTATATTATTTACAAAATTGTAAGAACGGAACAATACAATTCCCAAATTATAACGAAGTAAATTGCTCTAAATTATAAATCTTACAGAAGTACGGAAGCTACGAACAATAAACGTGGAAACGATGAGGCATTTTCAATACAAAATCCGGTTATTTTTACAATGAATCACATACTAGGAAGATAAAAATTACATGTTACATAATTCATATATAATAATAATTATATATAATAGTATCCCATAAGTTTATAAGTATGTTTTCCTGTACTAACCTTTCTATTAGATTTTCCTTATTCAAAGGTCATTATTTAATTCCGGAATCCCGAAGATTAAGCAATAAAATTGAATATATCGGTTGTCATGCCATTAAGATTAAAAATTAATCAATTTTCCTTACATGTCCTTATCGAAAAAAGGCAAGAAATAAAATTAAAATATAACGAAATTTAAATAAACCCAGAAATCATTATTTATCATTAAAAAAACCCGGACACAAAAAAATCCTGTTACCAAATTTCGAATTGATCAGACTTGTGGAAATTGCTCTCATTCTCTCATCAACTACAAAAGAGCAGATTGACCTTGAATCATAGCTAAGAATACTCTCGATCAAGTAACCTTTCAAACAAAAAATGCTAAATCAAAATCTGTTCATCCGTTCATCTGTTTGGAAGCTACCATGCCACAAACAGACACATACATAGATACAGACGTTAAACTTATAAAAGCCCTCTGTTTGCGTAACGTTGTTGTAATTCTGAAATTTTTCCTATTGAAATCTTATGGTTATGTTGCTGTACTTGTAAATTTAATAGACTACAATAACTTTCTGTATATCTATATTACTAAATACTCTTGTATCTCGTAATGTTTTAATACCACAATAATAACAATAATTCACTTCTGTAAATAAATAGTTTACATTGTGTTTTGAATATAACGTTGTGGAATATTTTTGTTTTGTTTTTATTTATCGTTTGGTTCGGAATGTCGCAATAGTATGCGTAAATTAGAATCCAAAATGAAGGAATCCATGTTGGATTGTTGGAGAATTTCAGTAGCTGAACAAATCCGAAAGCGAACCGACTAATTAATTATGAGAAAGCGACTTTTGAAAACTTAAGCCGCTTACCAATCCATCAAACAGCATTAGGAACATTCTTCACAGTACAACACGTAATTCACACGCTTTGACAAAAAATCACCCGAAACATTTCAAAAAATCAAAAGGATTCATTATCGTAATTCATGTATCATTGGGTCATTCATTTTTATATGTCTTGCTAGTTTTTTTTATTAAGGTATGAGCAAAAATTAATTAGGGGATAAATTATATTAGAAAAGTAATGTAAGAATCATAATATCATTCCTTTATTTACAGCATAAGTATTTTTCTTTTTGATACCATTTTTTAATGTAATAGTAATACTTACATCGAAATCGGAGAAAAAAATATTTGAACTAATTGGGTTTTTAGGCTCCGCTTCGCCCAATGGTAAAGAAACCTTAGGTCATTAACTAAGCAATCAAACCAACCCGGATTTCAAATTTAATTCTCTTTTTAACTATTTACAGAAATTTTAAATATTAAATTAAGGCAGATTCTTCGAAATATTGCGGTTTTTTCTCAAATTGATTGAATATCCGTAAACAATCTTAGATATCTGCGTAGAGATCTCGTGGTGTATCTGCCACAGTAATTATACGCAGCCAAGTAATCTCCATTGCTGTTAGAAACATAATTAATTTTCAGCCTTTGCTATAATCAGCACGAGCATTTTTAATATTTATAATCTATACATTGTATTATAAGTAATTACTTTTACTTTGCTAATAATTACTACTAGAATTTTTTTATAAAACTGAAAAAGTCTTTACAGAACACATACACGCTTTATAAGTCAAAATTAGAAAAATTGTTATAAGCTAGAAGGCGAACAATACAAAACAACAACAACTGAGGCGAAGCTTGCGTAGCCGAAATTCATGATACCGTATGAGAATAGTTGTATTAGGTACTTGTATTTCGAAATGCTTATTTTATTTTTAGAGCCACCAGCAACATTTCAAATAATGTTAAAGTTTTTATAAAATGTGGGCTACTTAATAGATCAGTTTTATTTATTTGCAATTTTTTATAGTTTAGTACCCGTTACTAAACGACCAAATTTATATGAAATTCGTATGATTTTCATAATTATCCTGCTAGTGGGACAGTTATTTTCTATAACACTCCGTTGACAATGGAAAAGATCGATCAAGTATGATCAAAAGAGTCCAGATCGATGAACTACAGGTCAATCTTCAATAATAAAATGCAATCGAGGTTTGTGATCGATGAACGATCCTGATTTTAGCTCTATCTTATCAAGATCGGTCAAGTTTGATTAGATCAATCCAGATCATTCTGGATCGATCAAAAAAAATATCCTGATCTTAATTAATATGATAATCTCAACTACAGATCAATCTTCAATAATAAAATGCAATCGAAGTTCAATATCCATAGTTAAAAAAATACGAGAAATATGAAATGAGAGTTGAAAGTGTTCTACCTAGGTCCAAATGCAGACTAGGCATTCCAGCACCACAGAATAGGTTTATACAGAAGCGACAGTAAGACAGAGAAACGAAAATTAGAGAGAGACGGTGACTGTGCACAAATTTAAAGGGCTTATTGTTTAAAATCGGAAAGTTCACTCATCTTAGAGAGAGATAGGGGAAGAGCACAAATTTAAAGGTCTACACAATGCTTCAAGGTCATAGAACTGAAAAGGGGAACATGAAAGGTACCGACACGGAGTGTCGCTTCTGTATGTAACTATTCTGTATTAACATGTTAACCGTGAAGAATTTTAACTCAATTTCTAGTAGAGTTATCAATAAAAATTGTTGGTCTCGACTGGTTCTATCATTGGTTACATTTAATATACCTACTTACTTCTATTACAGCCTGTATATATTATTATTATTGTACAAAACAATATTATTAATTATCATTGTTTCCTTTTTTGGATATGTGACATTCAAAATAAAATAATAATGCATTTCCTCAAATTTGTAATGAATGAAAAAAATGTTGGTACAATTTGCCAAACCTGAACCTTCAACCTTTCATCATCTGTCTGCGGTTTTCACAGCCTTCCTGATTCCTGTACAGCAGGATAAACCGTGGTGGCGAAACTAGGAATTTTATCGCACGTTTCTCCGAATATGTGAGAAATCATTATTCGCAACAGCGATATTCTTTGTTTTCTTCAGCAGGAAGATTGCCAAACCACAAAGAGGAAGATACGAGGAATAGTAAACATGCTGCTGGTTATTAAACCAACCGAATGTTGTTTTTACTTAACATTCTAAATAAATAAAGCTATTTTATTTCGCCATTTCTTTCCTTGTTCTCATTCTTTATAAGATTGGTCGATGTCCTAATTGTCAACAGCTCCGCTTATTATTATCCATATCTTTCTTTCTGTGTTTTCCAGTTTTATTATTTCTATTCTGTTAAGTTCTCTTCTACCTGGCTCTGTATTTTCCTTTTATTTCCTACATTATTTTTTTAATTGATCTATCTACATTGGTTCTAAAATTGATCTTAATCCTGTTCGTGAAAAGTTGGTATTGTAATAGTGTTTTATTAATTTTTTTCTATAATATATTGTACAACAAGCATGGAATGGAACTCATTTCATATGAGCATGCAATTTGTAGCACACGAGAATGAAATAGACATTTCAAGCGAATTGTACACTATACTTTTTCGACGACCACGATATTATTTCCTAATTCATTTATATTTTAATAATAAAGATATCGTCATTTCACTACCACCTAGCAACTAGCTACAAAACAAAAATTAAACAATACGATTTTTGACAAAATTGCAAGATATGAATTTATATCTTAGCGTTGTCTTGGTTACCTTGGGAATTATGTTTACAATATACTATGTATCCTAAGCAATAACAAACATACAACAAGCAAATATCTTAATGGTCCATAGAAAAAATAATTTATTTCACTATTAAACATTATAATTAAATTAATCGCAATGAAATCGCAATGGTTCTCGACAATTTTTATTTGCATTATTTTATTATGTCGTTAATAATATATACTATGAGTAAAGAAGAAGAATTTATCTATATGATGTATAAAACATAATTTATCTGTAAGTAATGCAATGTATAACAGTACATGGTAACATTTCCTATTTCCCTGTAGTTTATTGCACAATTGTAAATAAACTGTTATTTATTTACTACCTTCCTTAAATGAAATTTTCCACCTTTATACTATGAATTAATTTTACATATAAATTTCAAAAGAAATTTATGGCTCGTCAATAATAAAGCAATAATATCCAAAACAAAAAAATTGTTATTAATGTTTTTAAGAATGAAAGAGAAAAAAACCTTGATTTCATAAGCATTAGCGAAAAATGTTTTAAAATTTACAATAATAACGAAAATTTTTAAAATATTAAAATAAAATTACATGGATTTCATTTAAAATAAGTGCAAGTAAAACTTGTTATGAAACAAAAACAAACACACTAGGTACCAGAGGACTTGAGTGATTAATGAATTAATATGTATTTACTATTTACTTGTGAGAAGATATTTTCATATGTAATTTTTGTAAAAATATGAAGAATTATACATATGCCATGTGGAGAATATAAATGCATACGGAGTGGTTCGATTGGTGCGAAGTTCAAAACAATAGATCATTAATATGTGTAGTTCCACACTTCCAAGAACTATAAAGTGAGTGCTAAAGACAAGTTCAATAAACTATCCAGGTGTCTCGTTACGTCCAAGGGGTTCTATGACTAATTTTAACCTTATTTTGCATACAATCTTAATTTAGAATAACATCTATATATACTCTCAAAATACTACATCACGCTTAATATAATTCCATATTATATTTTCGTAATCATTAGCTACAAGGAATGTAAATAGCTCATAACATTGGAGTAAATTAAGATGTTTGTATTATAAGACTATATATCACGATCATTGCCCAAAAGTCATCCTTAGTCAAAGGATATCTTAATCACCTTTAGATTTTATTATCAAGTTACTGTAATCCATTTTTTAATATAGAAAGGTATAACAAATCTAGTACTAATGATTCAATGTTTTATAAGGGATTGGAAATGTATAATTAACTCTCAAGTACTATTAAATAGATGTGTAGGGAAGAAATAATAATCGGGACGCTGTTGTAAGGTTTTTCTTTATTTCATTTAAACTTAAAACTATTAAAAATATTAGCTCCACAATAAATTTTAAGAGAAAAGTTAAAGAACATTATTTACCACAAAAAATATAACTTCGTTACTTAGTGACATTATATATTCCGCAATTGATCTTCACTTTATTTCTGCTACAAGAATTATTAAACTTTTATCTTGCATCTTTGTCGTATATGCATGTCTTATATTAGAGTTTTAGTCCCTGTCTCATTATCGTATGTTGTCACAGAGGGGTATATATGGTATCTGTGTCTAACCAACGACAAAATGAAATAGAAACAGTAGTGTAACCACGGTAACAGAATTTCAAATGTTTTAAAACTTCAAAATGTCATTAATGTCATTCCTTATAATTTTTAATACAAAATAGTCACCTTATACATAATATTTGTAATTAAAGCATATTTCTACTGGGGATATTCCCTTTGATTCTATTTATAAATACATTGAATTTGTTTTGTTTTTTTAATACAGACAATTAGAAATCTACTTTAATAAACCTATACGTATAGATCGGCTGTTAAATATTGATTAATTTTTTAGATTAACGTGTTTTTTATTTTCACTATGTGATATTAAAAAAATAAGTAATATTTTCTTTCTATTTGAAAGACAGAATTATCCATGACTGATGTCTTTCCTTTCATTACCTGTCATTCAGCATAAAGTAAAACTTAGCATTTAACTTCCTATACGTTTTATTTAATACCACGTACAATTTATGCATCATGTCAAAGCTTAGAGAAAGTTGTGCATGTCTCGCCCTCTCGATTAGATTCCCATACACCAAATTTACTCTTTTCTCTACTTTCAACAATTTCTGTGCCTATTATCGTCCATTAGCAGGTATTATAAACGCATTATTTCGTCTAAGTTCTAGCAAATAGCTAGATTTCAATGTCAGATGCAAATTGATGGGAAACAGAAAGAGGTTATCGTTTGTCATGGAGAACAGTAGAGGATTTCAATAAAAAATCATTAATCAAAAGCTATACATCTTCGGACTTTATATCCAAAGATATATATCTACATGTACTTGTTATTTTTTTCACGTTTCATGTAAGTATGTATTTCATCTATAGTCACTAGATATACAGTCTGTGCAACGAAACGCGGAACATAGGACTAATATGGGATTTCAAAAAATTGCGGATACTCTCTCCTGGTAGATTTAGAGCAAAACTATACCAGACAAAATTGTTTAAAATTAAGTTCTACATCAGGTCAGGTCAAATTTGACGCAACAGCACGACTATAATTCAAGAGTTATTAAATATAAAATTTAACATTTTCGTTAAAAATCAGACAGCCATGGAAATAAAAGAAAATATCTACGTGACATTTGTGACAGTTAATGACATGTCATTATAAATCATTTAATAGTTTTGTAATATTGGTATATTACTTACGAAAAGTAATCTAAATTCAACTTAAATAATATTAAAATACAGATAATAAAAATTATAATCAGTGATACTTCACTAAATTGTCACATAGATATTTACTTTAATTTTCATGGCTGTCTGATTTTTAATGAAATTATTACATTTTAAATTTAATAAATCTCGTAATGCAAACTTGATGTTAAATCAATTATGCTCTTGAATTTAATTTTGAACATCTTTGGACTTTTGCAGTTTTGCTCTAAACTTATCAGAAGAGAGAGTATCCGCAATTTTTTTTTAATCGAATGTTAAAGTCCTATATTCCGCGTTTCGTTGTTCATAATATATAGTTACTAGTAAAACATTTATTTTTTCTTTGATATGAACTTAATAATTTCACGTACAATGTTAAGAAAATATAATTATATAAACAATAACATAAAATATAAAACAACCTCGTCCCATTTAATATAAATGAGGTGAAGATGCCGTAATTAACTGAGTATTCTTTTAGTAATTCGTTTTAATTGGTTTCCGGAAGGTAGACTACTACAAACAGCCAAAAAACCTAACCTAACCTAACTAACAAATTACTATTTATTAACTGTTTAAGCTTCTTGTTATTTATAACTAAAATCCTTATATCTTTTTTTAAATAGTAGTATAAGGTCGTTTTTGTAAAACATATCCCTGTGATATTCGCTGTCATTAACTTTAACAAAGTGTTCTTTGGGTAACATAATTCGTACTATTTTAGCAACTGTCAATGTCTCAATTCTGTTGACATTGGTGCGTTTCCAACTACGTAAAAGTTGGTATTTTTGAGAGACAAACGTCCCGTTCATTTTTTCCTGCGTTAATTTGGAAAACAGCGCTGTAAATGAGCCGAGATGGAGAAATACTTGACAGCCAAGGACGCAGCGTCACCAACTAGGAAATATTTCACAATCAGGTGAAATATAAATATCATTTATTTATAAGCCGAATATCAATTTATTTCTGGAAAACCGGTAATTAATTTCGTTATAAATAATTCATTATCACCACAGTTATTTACAACAATAAAGGCGTTATTTTTATACGATAATATTAAATACAGGGTGTCTCAATAACTACGATTTGTGATCCATATGTATATAGTTTACTTCAGAAATATTGCAAGTTATTTTTTTTTTAATTCTATCAAAGGCGTTACTAATAAACAATTTTTGTATAACAATCTTTAAATTATCATGTGTGAAAAACTGGCTTTATACTTCTAATTGCTCGAATTTGAATCTAGTTGACGTTGATTATTCCTCAAACATTTGCCAAATAAAATTGTACCATAATGCACTTTCCTTATCAGTTTAAATATCCATGAAATAATGCCTGACAAACAACAGTAAGGTATTAATATGACATCACCGGAATCATGATAAGCAAATTAAAACATTAAATATTGGATAATAAGCCATATATCTATATCTATTATAGATTGACCGATTTATTATCAAGATATATCTATTTTCTGATAGATGCTAATCAGATGACGTATTGAAATCAGTTTATTCCCAGAATTTCCAATGAATTAACAAGACTCATCATTAGAGATAATATTAATTAACTAAAATTCTAATGTATTAATTATATTATCCGAAAATTCACGAGATACTTAAGTCACAAGACAAGACAAGATTGCATCATTGAACGAAGAGCTTTATGCTAATTAATTGCGTGAAAAAACAAAATGATTAATCGTATCAAACTGTTATCACAACATATGTCAACGTGCTTTCATATTCTATGTATATTTACAATTAATTTTGCCAATTACAACCAAATTGATTTGTGAAACTGCACATTTTCTAGCTCCATTTCAGAAATTATAATTATTAATTTATAAGACCGTCATAATCGTATCTTTTCGTATTGTATTTAAAATTCTCCCAAAATATTTAATTTCAATGATAACGCAAAAGAACAATAAATTCATTAAAAAATAACCTTTCAATTATAAATTATGATAATGTATTTAAGAGTGGTGATTAGAATTTCACCATGAAACACTTGTGTATATTTGTATGTGGTCATGATTTCTCCAAATGAATTTCACTTTAATCTCGAGTATTGTTCGCGACAAGGGTGGGAATTCCATTGTTTCTTAAATGAATGTAACCACACTAGATATTCTTCACAAATATTAAACAGACAATCATACTCTTCATCTCATGATACATTCAGAGTTGTACCATAATCAGTGGCGTAGACAACGGATGGGATATGGGGATGAATCCCCTCTATATCACTGTAAATAAATTATGATCTACATTTTACAATCTAAGAAAGAAAGATTATATTTCAACTGTTAAATTGTTAAATTATTAGAGTTATTGTAATTGTTATTTTTCTTAAAACTGACAGAAATGTATATTTTTTAAATTTATTGTATTATTATTCTTAGTAATAAATAATTATATTTTTTTAATTTGGTATATACATCATACTGTAAAAAATTGGTTAAACAAAAATGACATTAATGATATAATTGTACCTATTGAGATTATAGTAAATTCACCAATTTTATATTAAAATCTTTTCGAAACATTTTCGTAAACACATTCTAACTTTCGAAATTTAAAGATTTCCTCTGAATATTCAATATTACGTAAATGTCAAATGTCGAAAAAGTTATGAATATATTGAATATCAAACGTAATAAACAGGTATCTATAATTAGCATTAGCAACGAAATCCGTTCCATCCACATTGTCTGAGAACGAGTTTGACTTAAGTTGTAAATCAATTACTTAAGAATTAAAATAAATCACAAATAATAAAAGGTTAAATTACCGGACTAACTAAGCCTGATGAACTAATTAATTAATATTTATTGTCGCTATATAAGTAAATACCGAGAATTTCACGACTTATTTAATTAATGAATTATATAAAACATTTCATTAATTACTGTCATTGGAAAATTGTCTACAACATGTTTAATAATTTACAACTTTTCATTTTGGTCATCGCTCATTTCACTACCTCTTCTGTAGATTCTACATTATTTTCTTTATATGGGGCACGACATAAGAATACAAAGAAGCAATGGAGTATGTGACCATAATCGAATTTCAGAATGTCATAAAATATAAAAACTGACCCACGGTATAGTTTTAGCAATTAAATGTTTTGGAGAAGGAATCTGTGACGTCACCTTGGTATGATCTTGGAATAAGACTGGCTGTTTTTCTTTTTCTCTTTTACTTCCAGTCTATCTGTCTTCCTTGATAATTCCACCATGCTGACGTTACAATATGCCTACACCAAATTTTTAATTTCTCGTAAACAACGAATAATAAAAATACAGATATTTTATTTTTTGTATGGTATCATATACAAACGTAAAATATAAAATTTGATCACATAACCCACTTAAGATCGACAACTAAAAGATCGAAAAAAATGTCCCGTGACTGCTATTACTACTACTAGTACTACATTTTCGAGATAATAATAAATATTATTTTAATAGCTAATTGTACTTTGCAATTAGAAATGAAAGAGTTGGGTGATATGCGTGTTTACGTGGTTCCCATGGTAATGTCGCTATTCATAGCTAGTCCCGCAGTGGGCTACGGAACAAAAGGCGTTTTTCTCAGTGAAGGCCCACCGCGAGCAATTATACAAACAAAACACTGCGCTTGCCGCTTGCAGTTTTATTTATAGCACTTCGGGTTTCCATTTGACTCATATTCGCGCGTACGCAGAAGTCGGATGAATATAGAACATAATTTAAACACGGGTATAAACAGAACCTGTATTTTTATCTCACTACCCAACGAGTAATTGTTTTTAAACCAAGATTTAAGGGCCACCAAAAAGATTTGTAGCCCAAATGAAACCGTAAAAGTGTAGAATAAAATACTGGAATTGTAAATCTTTTTACATTTTTAAATTGCAGCACTCATTATATGTGTTCTGAAATTAAAATAAGATGCATCGTATTTTCAAAAACTAGATGATTTATAAATTATCGTCTAATTTTAAAATGCGAAACTATAGTACCTAATAATTTAAAATTTGCGAAATTGCATTGTGTAGATATTTCAGTATATATATATATATATATATAAAATAGAAAAAAAAAATTAAATCATTATTGCAAAAATTAGCTTTAAAAGTAGAGTTTCCGTAATAGTTATTTTCATATCAAGTGTGGGAACGTAATTTTCCTGTCTGAGTATTTTGTGGCGCAAGCTTACGCGCTATAATAGAACGAATCCGGGAAAAATGTTCACGCAAGAGGTTACTTTTTGTAAATTAAGTTTCATTCAATAACCCACCTGGTATTGTCTTTTATTATTATTAGACAAAAGAATGTTTGAGATATTATACTTTTTTATTGTAGGTATAATTTTTAAATAAATACTGTGTAAATAAGAGTGTTTTTTTCAAATATTTCCCGGTACGCTAATTTGGGGGAGACGTGGGAAGTTGAGATTCCCGACATTGCTTAGGTGATGCGAATCAACAGATTTTATTGTAGAAAGTAATTTAACAAATCATCCTTGTAAGAAATAATATAAAAATTATCTGTAGGTATTTAATAAATTGTTTATTACAATTTGTGAAATTTAATTAATTTAAAACAATAGTATTTGTAGGAAGATTAATTCTATATAATATTTTCATGTTCAGTTTTTAATATTATAATTGTAATATATTTTTATTTGTTTTCCACAGCAACGTGAAGAATGTAAGAATAAAAGTGAAAGTAAAATTAGTGTAAAACGAGCGAGATAATCTCTACTTGTGATACGCCTATCATGAATCATTTCCCAGCCTACTACGACAGTGAGGATGATTCAGGGAACAAGCTACTAAGTCCGATGTTTCATTGGCTGAGTGCATTATAATTGCTCCGCTAATGAATCTGTCAACCACATCAAAATTGTAGCAGGAAAATACCGCGCCGGTTTCCGCCACCTCCAACAGATAACCGTTTGGTGAAACATGGCGCAAGCATTTCCTTTCAATCATTTTATACTTTATAAGTAATCGTTCTTACTTTCCAAGAACTCTGTAATCGTTACAGGCAATCTCAACTCGAATTCGTACAATTCAACATTGTTTCAGTAAGACACTTCTTCAAGTAAATGTTGGCGCTAAAGTTTGGAGCATGTTATTATGGAAGAATATAATAATTTACTTATTCTTCTTGTCTGGGACCAAAATTGTTTTTTTTTTGTGTGATATCTAAATAACATTTAAACATGAAAATAAAATACAATTTTTAGTTCTTCAATCATAAATTTTTCATATTGAACCGAAATAACCAAACATCCCATTTTTAGGTTCAATATTTCGATTTTTGGAAATAGTCCATATATTGATAGACGCTGAATTGTTGATGTGAAATTTATAAACAGAACTTAATTGTTATATTTTTCAAGATACTTCTGTTTTTCTTTTTCTAGCAGATTTATAATTCCTGATTTGTTGAGACAATCTGTTTAGTGTCACTTTTATTAAAATAGCAAAAACCTAAATCCTGATTATATTCGACATTTCTTTAATAATAATTTTAATGGAGGCTCCATTAAATAATAAATGTATTTCGTATCTGGGCGTCTACTAACTTATATTAGTGTAGCCTGCAATTTTGCAAGAATCCTGCTGATAGTGAGTTTGGAGTCATCGATACTGATTAATTTCTGACAAAACCCAATACACAATAATGAGTGCAAGTGCACTAACCATTCGGTCCGGATGATTCATTAATCGGTACATGTCGGTACAAGGAAGTATATATGAGTGTGAATTGACTGCAAATAATAAAGTTTCATAATTTTGCAATTAAACTTTATTTTCCTTGAATAATTCTGAGCATACGTGCGCAAAGCAATCCTGTTATTTTCTAAACAATTGACAAATCATATTTATTGATTTCTTGTCCATAAATATCTTGCCACCTAAGATAAACAAAAACCATCATTTGTCTTGCGTAAAGCGCGTGTTATGCATAATGGTCGCTATGGCAACGGTACATAAGAGTGACAGTAAGAAACAAGCCGTGCTGTAAAGTAATCGTGATACGCGTTCACTTTCTCCGCACTTTCTTCGATCTGAAAGTGGAACAATATTATAGTATACGGGGAGTTCTAACAGGCCTTATGCACTACTACCACCCCAGAAACAAATACAACAAATAAATGTATCAGTGTTGTTTTATTACCCATTGTTGGGTATGCCAATCTGCTATATCAATTGTTAAAATCATTTTTCCGTATCCATGGTATGTAAATGACAAATTGTGTACTTCATTTGAGGTTAACAATGACGGATAAATATGAAAAGCGGGATAATATGAACATCTGGGGGTTTTAGCGGTGCAAGTATATGACGTGGCACCTACCAATAGAATTTAAAATAAAAATCATTTGAGTACAATAAAATACTGTTCAAGATAATTCGAAAATACAAAATTATTTTAATTATTTTTCCTATATTTCCGATATGTATGCCACAATAAGGTTTTCTGGAATTTTCTTAACTTTCTTTTCTTTAATTCATTTGAAGAATATGTCGTAATATTTCTCAAATCTCAGTTTTGATTTGGAATGTAATAAATTATAGAGTGGATAAATGTGGAGTATTTGAAAGATCACTATGACTTTCCATAATTATGTTTCATGTTAATTATAAAAACCAAAAGTCTCAGAACAGTCAAAATTCTAAATTATTTATAAGGTACTTTGTTACATGGTTTCAATAGTGTTTTACATTATAAAATTAACTTAAAACTTAAATTTTTGTTATTTATTATAATCTTCTAAAATACGGAAAAATCTAAATTTGAAAAACAGTTAGACGTTAAGAATATTATTTTAAAAACGTACAAAAAATGAGTTATTACAAAACTACGAACGACACTTTTGCTGTCACTAAGTACGCTCGTGCATCAAAAATCTTCGAGATGTAAGTAATATGTCTATATCTTCCCTTATGACGCAATATACTATTTTGATTGACATCATCAAGCAACATATCGATTTTATCAAATTTTCATATCTATATCACCTTAGTTACCAAAAACTATTGTTATTATTGAACGTTTATCATTGTTTCTTACATAAAGTTCTATATCTGTGTTGTTGCTTACGCTAGACTATAAAATTTTTGGCTCTGTTTACTAATATTTAAGTACATAATTGATAATAAATAAATATTCTAAGGGCGTTAACCTTTGCACTTGTTTGTTATTATGATAACATAGTTTAGGATTATTATGTGGTACACTTTTAAATGAAAAAATATTACTTAAAATAAACGCTGATATTAGATTAGAATTGCCGTAATAACAAATCTATTTTGCATTATAATGGATTTTAGAAATATTAATAACAAACATTATTTCGAATGATACACGCACAATGCTAAATAAAGTGTCCGTGAGATTTCCTCTTAGGTCGTAATAATATCATATGAACAATGGATAATAAGGATAGATTTATTTATTGTAAATATAATTTCCTTGTTTCAATATACTGTACTAAATTTCAAAGTTTTATTAATCCCTAGAATGTGATGGATCAAAACGTAAAATTTGCCATGGGCACTATTTTTTTTATTTTAAAATTTCTTTCCGTTTGGCGCCATTAATGTAAAAATAATATACCAGTTTAAAAAATGCCGAAATTTTCCACGAAACAAAATAAAACAAAATATTATCGGTGACGTCACTTAACAGCAACATTATTATGTTTATGCTAATACACGGCTCTTAAATTACACCAAGAAAATATTAAAAAGTCGTTTTCGTTTTCTACAAACAAGCGTGCTGTGAAAGTAAATCGACAACGGACGATCGCTTTGGACGATCTTCAGTCTTTTTCACAGTTCACGTGATTTTCATTATTCATTTTTAATATTTAAAAAAAAATGAAAGTACTTTAGGTAATACCCAATACAAAATTAATTATAGTCAAAATAATTCTGAAACATGTAAAAAACAGAATCAATCGTTTGGAATGGTCATATTCGTATAAGTATTATATTTCTTCGTTGCTTGAGTATTTTTTTGTATAAACCATTGATTTATTTTAGAAAATCCCATTGAAATTTAAATGTAGTTAATATTCTGGTGTAGTGAAAGAATGAATTCTCATTCCAACAAAGAGACACTGAAGGTCGCTAGAAATTGAAGCTCGAAGCACAGATAGTTAACGTAATTTATAGTTTGATACCGACTTACGCAATTAGCTTTTCTAAACATTCAAAGTACGCGACATAAACACTTTATTGCAATGCAGAAGATGTGAATTAATTAAATAATAAAAGTGCTATATTTAGTTGTACTTGGCAACGTGGAGGTTAAGTGCATTTTATTACTCTATCTTCGTCAGGAATTGTAAATTGTGGATATTTTCATTAGAAAACAGATGAGACCAGATTAGAACCGTTCGCAAACGTCGTAAAATTAGAACGATGTAAATTCGTTTCTATTATTCTCATAAACGATATTTATTACTACTAAATATAATTATTAATTTTATGATTCTATTATGAATTGAAACATAATGTATAATTTATTGCCTACTATACACTTAACTGTTTCCTTTAATTCAAGATTACTTTGTCGTTAAATTGTTCGTTACTATTACTCTCTAACAATACGTACTTTGTAAGTGCTTCAATTTAAAACATTTTCATGTCTAAGTCCCTTACTCTTTTTGCATTTTTTGTAAATAAATCTATATTAGGTACTTCCTTTTGTGATATCAGAGTCAATTTTTTGGACCAATTCGCTACGACAGCTTACATGAATTGCATGAGTACGTGATATATTATGGGCTTTATAATACCCAAGCGGGCATTATGAACAGAAAAGAAGATTTAACAAATTTTATAAAAAAAATTGATTTTATTACCAAATATAATTTTTTTCGATTTCATTATGAAAAATTTAAGGAGGCAATACATATTTTTATAGTATATAGTAAGTATAATATAAAATTTGTTTCGTATATGTATATTCAATAAAAAACTTTAAAAGAATAGAATACATTTTTCATTTACTGGTGTACGGAGACTAATTGCTGTGAGTATAGTTCTTCAAATTATAATTCGTGTATGTATCTATTTCATATTTTATTTTATACGTTTATAGTATGTTGTAGATTAACTAGGTAACGTATACAATAAAACTACTTAAAACGTCAAATAACAAACCATTTCTACACTCTACAGTTTAATAAACAGAACAATATTTCATGAAATAACTAGTTATTCCATAAAATAATGGAATTTTACGCTAACGGTACATTATTTAGTATCAAAACACTATTGTTTCACTCTCAGTACACCGATGTATTAATTGAACATGTTTTGAACATAAAAGAACATATTGCATGAAATAGACAAAATGTATGAATCTATATTTATAAACATAAAGAAAGAAAATTATGTTTCTATGTGAAATGGAATGTAGAGCATGCCATGTGTATCAATAGTATTAATTAAGTATTGAAAGTAATTAAGAAATAATAGTGGCGCAAACCATTGGGGCATAATGTTTCACTACTGATATATTTACTAAACAACTGAACTTGAAAGAAAATAATATTCCATGAGAAATGTAGTGCACTGTGTGTATCGATAATGAATTAAATATTGAAAGTAATTAAAAATAAGTAATGGCAGTGAAAGAATGTTGTCACTTTTAAAGAGCCTAGTGTAATTAAATGTAATTGGCGAGTCTTTGTTTAGAGAAAGCAGTGATGGGCTGAACGACTAATATACCTGTACGATTGCAGCGGTTTTTATGCTCAATCGAAAGTGATTCAGGAAACCGAGATGTTTTTATTGTCGATATATTGCCATTTGGCTTTTTCTATTTCCTTAGGATATTTCGTTGTCTTTCCGCAACAATAGAAACTTTTATTCAAATGCAGAAAATATTTCTCTTTATTATTTCTTATATGTGGCAGTCAATGACAAACCATTTTTGATTTGGTTCACGGAAACAAACAACAGAAAATATCCAAACACCTAACCTAACCTTACTTAACATAATTAATTATTTATTAAAAGTTAACAATTAAAATCGTTTAAAATTTTTTGGTTACCTATAATAATAACAATTGTATGTAAAACCACAATTTGAATATATAAATATAACACTCATTGGTTATTGTTATTAGTTATTATCATAGTTGTCACTTCGCTTGTCACAAAAAAAATATATAAAAATACAACATAGTACTTGACAATGTAGGTACAAAGTATGAAAAAAATCATATGTACATATAATAAAACAAAATGATTGTATAACCTGGAGATTTATCTCATAAAACCGAAATCTCCAATTTGGAATTGGAAGTGATTTTAGTACCGAACCGAAAAAATATCGGTACTAAAACCACTATAGATATATAAATATTGTACTTATCTGCAAATATTAATCAAAAATTTTACTTATTTTTATAAAATTCTAATGTAATTAAGGTAATAATCATTAACTAGTAAAAATTTACACTTAAAACATTTAAAACTTAAAATTAATGTAACTATACTTTCCTTTAAAACAACTTACAATTTTAACCGTAACCTTAATGGAAACCAATATAATATTTTCTAAAAACCTTTACGGATAACCAAAACCGAATTTTTATTAAAGTAAAAACCATAAACCGTACCCGACCTCCAAAATTTTTCATTTCGAGTACCTGATTTGAAAGTCTGAACGTTATGTTCTAAACTTCATAACATAAAATAACATTTATAACTTGTTCTCTGGTAAACAATTGTAATTTGTAATTATTTAAAAATATATGCGTATGACAGAAGAAAGAAAAATATTGACACATCTTTCTATAATTATTATCAATTGATGAAATAATGTTATTTGTTGTGAGTCGCTGAGTGTGACTTTTGACATGTTGACCAACTCCTGTTCCTTATTTACCCGCGATCGTGCGTAATCCAGTGGAAAATAACCGTGAAGTCTTCCCATTGAAATGAACAGATATCGATGGCAATTAAGATAGATGTGTTTATGCGACCCATATATATTTACTGTCATTACACACAAATATGTTTTTAAGCGCTATCACAAAAGAAAGTATAAGACTTTTTGACTTTCTATATTTAGAATTTATGACTTAATATCAAGGATTTTACATAATTAGATTGGAAATGTGTAAACATGTACGCAATGTCGTGGAAAAATGACATCGAACTTCATTTATCAATTTGTAATATGCATCATTTGTTTACAATAAGTAAATAAACAACAAAAAATACATATGTGCACTATGTTCATTTAAAAGACGAGTACATTATTATTGATAATTAAATAAACTAGCTATTACGTGTAATTTACTATTCCTACAATATACTTCTTTTAACTTTAAGCATTGGACAATATAAAAGTTTCATATTTCATTATTTCGTGTCTTACTAGCACTGTATTTATAAATTTATATACATAAGTTAATGTGTAATACAGGTGTAAGAGAAATAAGTCAGATACATAAAATTTAATCAGTAATAGAATTCTTTGTGAGAACAATATTAGCTAGTAACTTTTCCTCGTACACCTTCTAGAAATTGACGTAAAATTCTTAAAATTTTATCACTCACCTATAATTGAATAAAATATTTATTTAATTTTGACATATAACGTTTCACTATTCAAAATTGATCTTAGGCCAGCACAATATTTTTGTACTCGCTATTCCTAAAGGCAGGTGGTATTTTTACAGAGTACAACTTTTACAATAATTATTAATCGATCTATTTGTTAATATCAAAATTTATTTGACAAATTTTATCAATAGTTATTTGTGGTGCTAGATAGGAAAGTAATTCTAAAAAAATAAAATTTCAGAATAAAGTTTCTAGTAAATACTATTACTCTCAATGAGTTTTATTACTGGTTAAAATGTAATGTAAATTCTTATTTCTGTTACACCTTGTATAAACCCGAAAAGATTATTAAGAGTTGCTATGGTAATAATAATAACAAAATCTTTGTATTATTAGAAATTTCCAACCTATTAATTAAGTTAAGAATAAATATGTATACTCTCATTCAAAAATAAACATCCAAACATCATCGTAAAATTTTTAAATCAGAAGACCTGAATTTCATCAAGATCTCGATAAGTGATTTTCAAAAATTTTTATACCTCCCCAGCATTACGAGAGGTAAAACATTTTTTAAATACAAAAACACAATATCACCAGCAATATACTCTGACAAGACACCGAAATTTCTAAATTGTAAATCACTTCGAAAACCAATTTCCTTTAACGATTCCCGAAGTTTCAAGTTTCAGCCCATCTTTTCAACTCGAAGTCAAACTGGGAGTCAAATTTACAAGAGCGTGTAAAATTTTAGTGTAAACAGAAACGAAACTGGCAAACCGAAAATCATTTAGCGTCCAGCGAGAGAAGGGTCGTCGACCCGGGACTCCGTTAGACCCGGCCCTTGCAAGACCCAAGTCCTTCTTGGGACTCGACTTGCATGCTTACATCGCAACGCAATAAGGGTCAGTTTGCAATGAGCAGCTTTGCAATGTTTTGGTTGCGGTTTTGGGAGTTTTATCGAGTTAGCTCTGACTTTGAGATTCTTTGTTTCCAAACAAAAAAACAAATTCTACGAAGCCAGATTATATTTTTCCTCGTGCATATGTGACGAATGACATGTACATATACATAATACAATATTCTATAAATATACTGATAATTAAAATATGTGGACAACATATTACCTCACGCTATTGTAGATTTAAGTCACTGAAATATTTATTTCATATTCGTTCATTTTTGCAAACATAGGACAATTAAATATGGTAACTTATTTTTAAAAATTTATGTATCTTTTGATATTTATTAGGCTATACATAATAATATAATAATAGGTACCGACACATTTCAAAATTTTTATGAGTGATATTTAACTTTAATAGTTTTATACTGTATAGTTATTTTTTATAATAGAAAAAAACTTTGGAAATTCTGCTTAGGCACTATAGGTATAAATAATAAATAGTATATTATACACCAAGATTGAGAAGATTATCATTATTGACAAAGTGCCAATTTATATAAGGCACTGGTCAATAATGCTCTTCTTAACCGTGATACAATAAATTAAATTTTTTTCACTACTAACATTATAATCCCAATCCTACTAAAAAAATATATTGACAATAACAAACATTTTGCCATGAACAATCATTTGTTTCTTAATAATCACAAAAAAAGGAAGCTGTCTTTTGATTTCTAATTTGATTTTAATTTGATTTACTTATTTAATTTAAACGACATATTTAAATTGTGAACCCATTTGGAGACGAGTTTCTTTAAAAAGTGACACTTTTCATTATCAACAATGGTTAATAAAAACTTATTATTGACCTAGGTGACCATGCTGACCACAGGTAAGTGATAGTGAAAAACAATTTCTTATGTCAAATAATGAATAATATAGTGAGAATAGAGCCTAGTAGTGAAATAAAAGTTACTTTCTTTTTTGTACGATTGATAAAAATGAAAAATTGCACCACACTACATTTTTCCTTATTTCAAGTTAAAATTTTGTATGAACAATAACATAATTGTAATAATAGACTATTACTTCATCATGAAGGAAAATAAAAGAATATGGAAGGAAACAAATGTTATCTGGCCAAGGAAAGAAAATTAGTGGTTAATTATTATGAACTTTCCTTGAATTAATAATTACAGTAGATACCAAAGTACCCACATAAAAGTTTTAGGGCCAAAGCGACACTTTTACTTTTAACTATTAGCGGTTTTAGAAGATAACCACATTTTACGAGTATTTTGACATTGTAGCTAGCGGTTACCTAGAAAACTATGATTATCTATTGTTTTATTGCCAATGAGATAAAAACACAATATCCCTACTTATTTCAGAACATTAGACAGATTCAAATACAAACACATATTGAAATAAAAAATTATACACTCGAAGCAGAATAATACAATATCACTTCTAAGAAAAGTTTATGCCGAAATTAATCGGGTATTAAAATTTAATTTGTGTAAGTACAATGAATCATAAAATATGGATAAAGACCTATAAATGGTCTTTATGCATGCAGTATATTTATAGGTTATTTACTAAACAGCTGATTGAAACTAAAGCATTCTAAACATCTTAAACACTTTAAACAAACAAAACAATAAATATATACCACTATTTTAAACAAAAGACTATTTTATAATCAAATATTGTTTGCCAAATATAGGTTATGTTTTTGTTACTAGAAATTCAATAAAACACTGTCAATAAATATAATATTTTATAACATCAAGTAATATTTTATGTGCTAAAAGTAATAAAATAATAAAATACCTTTATATTTCTTAATATTTCTTCAACAAACACGAGATTAAAAACACTATATCACCACATAAGCAGTAACCGTTATAAACTGTCATTCTCTTGTTTCCATAGCCTGCTCGATCCCTGAACGTTGTGTATTTGTTTTGAATTGTGTTTGAAATAATACATAGAACACAGACTAAATGTTTTCATATGTGTTTTCGTATTATTATCATTATGAAATTATTAGAATATTGTTGCAATAGATTAAATATTATCATAAAACCGCTATCAAATAAGGAATATGCATTTATTTCCTCTACTCCTACAACACATTTATTAGTTCAATATTACATAATTCTGACTAGTTACATATATGTGTAAAATATATTCTTTATCTAAAAATAGTGAAAATTCTAATATATAAATGCAAAAAAAAAGAACAAAGCATCTATGGTACTTGATCGTGTTCCTCCTAGGGATGTAGTGCCAAAGAAAAAAAATAATAGTTATTATTTTGATATATAATTTCTTTTTACTTCTATTGTTAAAATATGAAAATGCGATGGATATTTTTAATGTTGAAATTAACCGATTGGATTTCTAAGACAGAAATAAATAATCGGTCAGTCGAGATCTCGACTGTTAAACCCCTTTATCTCGACTGTTAGTCGTGTTTATCTCGACTGTTATTCACATTTATCTCGACTATTAGACGAGTTTATCTTGAATATTATTCGCCTTTATTTCGACTGTTGGTCGAGTTTTTCTGGATTAAAAATTCAAATAATTTTCTGTGTTTCGCTTCGCGTTAACTCGTGATAAAGGCGGCTAACAGTCGAGATAAAGGCAACTAACAGTTGATATAGAGGTGATTAACAGTCCAGATAAACTCGACTAACAGTCGAAATAAAGACCAGTAATTGTTGAGAAAAACTCGACTAACAGTCAAGTTAAAAAAAGATTAAATATAGTGGGTTTCCAGCGCTTCCGTACAAATCAATCAATGTTTCGGCCATTTGGGGTCGAAATTGGTAGGAGCAGAAATAAAGCCTTCGAAACATTGACCGAATTCCAATAATTTCCATCCAAAAAATTCTTTAATCAACAGTAAATTATAGTTACAAAGTACTGATTAGTAAGTGATTTGGAACATCACATACCTATACCAGAGAATAGCAACGACCTAAGTTTAATTTAAAATGTCAACTCATAAAAAATTAGTTATTTTTTCCAATGATAACGACCTAAGATTGATTTTTAGTAAACAACTATTGAAAAATGGAGTTCCAATTATGATTTTTTCCCCTGACATTTTCTCCTGAATTGTGTACCGATTCCCTGATCCACCCATTTATTTCCAAGCTTAGTTTTTTGTAAATGTAAATGTTGTTGTGCATCTGCATTTATTGGTAGTGGGTCAGTTGAGTAGTGGACGCAGTGCATGACGTAACGATGCGTGTGAGTGTATTTGGCCGAGTGCGTACACACACTAAACATGCGTGTGGCCTCGATAATGCTGAATATGTTCACAGGCCAACGACACATGCAATTGCCGCATAGAGGTTACACACAATCAATGAAACACTCGCTGCTACAAATATTATTCATTGGGTCTTCAAAAACTGCACCTCATAAGTACATATCTGGCGCAATTGACTTTAACAAATACTTCTTATTTGTTAAAATTGATTATCATGCAACGGTAGCAATACGAGTATTTACAAATTCAAATTTACCTTAAAGTAACATGCTTCAAAATGAATTTAGTTATTCAATTACATCAAAATTAAGTTCATCAGGAACAGTTGGCAGTTAAACAACAAGGTTGTCCAAAACTTGAACTAAACATAAGGATTTCGGGTAAAAGTCAGGGTAAATCGTAAAAAAAAAACAATTTAACAAAGACATATATTTAAGAAACAATTGGATTTGTGGTAGTAACGATAAGAATGCTTCGTTTTGTTTTTCCCAGTTTACTTTTTGCAAAAAAACATTAATTGAAACTAGAGAGCGAGATTTGTTGCATTTGACTGAGATAAAAATTAACCCAAAAATTTATTACCACAAAACTACAATGAACAATTAATAGATAAGTTAACCGAAAAAAAGATTTGTTCTTATAAAATTTAATTCTTTTGATTAATATTATTTTCCTTATTTGTTTGATACAGAACATCCACAAATATGTAGCACGGCGCACTGCACTGAATCAAACAAATAGTCATTGCTACAAATACAATTAATTATTTTTATATGTATACTTGGTACAGTAAAAATATATAAAAAAATTTTAATATACCAAAAGTAATAATGTAGTCTTAAACTGACTCCGAAGGGACATACTGTCAATACTAACGATTCAAGATTGTGAACGGAATTTAATTTCCTCAATATTTAAAATTCAATGTTTCACTAAAGCTATTTCTACTATTATATTGCATTCCTCAGATTTACTATGAGTATATGAATATATATGAACAAATTATAAACGGAGAATTATATTAAATTACGACCATATATACAGTAATTGAATTACCGGAAGAAGTACTTTACTAAAAGAGCTTTAAATTGAAATGGTTTTTCTTAAAAATTACATTTATTATAAAAAAATGAAGTTTATTAAATTTTCTAACACTACATTTAGTAGTAATAACCTTACTTTTTGGTATTAAAAATGTCATTTAATATGAACCGTATTAAATGCATAATCATAAAATAAGTATTATTATATAAAAGCTCCTTTTTTGATTTTTATTAATTTTATAATAAATATTAATAACACACTGTTTTGTTAATTGTTAACATAACAACAATCGCAACAGAGGGCACAACAGAAATAAGTACCTATGTACATTAATCATTCAATTAATCAGTGATAGAACTCGGCGAGAGCAATAATATTTATACAATTTCTAGAAGGTAAAAGTTGCTAATAAATATTGTTGCTGTTGACGTGTTCCATCACTGGATAAATTTAATGTAGTTTATTCTGTTACACCCTGCATAGAAACTGTTAACTTTTAGCATATTTAATCTAGTTTTAAAAAAAATCTGATGTGGACACCACATGACTATAATGTATATATATCTTATGCTGCACTTCATTTAAAGTCACCCTTCGAAACAGATCATTTTTTGCAAATTTTGTTAAAATTATCACCTCGTTATCCCCCTCCTAATATTCACCACTGCTCTGTACAAGGAAGTAACAAATAACTTGCTTTTGTTTTAAGGTTATTTGTACAAAGTACAAACTAGCACATATAAAGCATGTCCACGGGTCGAGATTATTTTTTATTTTACGAGAAAAATATATTCTTCATAAAAGTTTTTGCATAAACCAAAACGGCCAATTCAGTTTTAACCTTTTTAAATTTTCTTTTAGTTTCAGAGAAAAATCGAAAATAGTTCTACTTAGTTGACAATTTTTGTAAGTCCCGAAAAACAAGTTCGCGTTGTCGTAGTCCCAAAAGTCGACCTATTTTCGATTTTTCTCTGAAACTAAAAGAAAATTTGAAAAGATTAAACTGAATAAATAAGTATATGTTGAGAATATGAAATGCATATGTGTATGAACATGAAGTTAGTGGTGATGTGGCAGGCAGATGAGATTTTTGTAGCTGGTGTGTGGTTTCGCTGTGTCTAATACAGCTAATATATTGTCCCGTACGTCAAACGAGCTGGCTTGTTGGCCAGCAGCTGTTAATTACACTCGAGTTAGAGTTAATTAAACGACTTGTACTGTTATATTTTATTGAACACGTTGTTTTCACTCACACAACACATATCCTCTCAAGGAACCAATCTCTCCTTACGTACATCACTCATGCACTTCGTTTTATACATTTTCCGGGAACTTTCATTCATCTACATGCTGCATTAAATACTTATACCAAGGCAAAGAAAAAAAAACATTACTATCTACAATTCTGTCAGATTTCACTGATTTGGTTATAAAAATTTAAATCCATGTTTCAAAATGATAAAAATCTGTTCCGAGTATGTAAGAGCATAGGGTTGCCATATTTTTCCTCGACCTTATCGGAACATTTTGTAGAATTGCAGATCCTTATAATTTCCAAAATTTAAAAAATAATAATACAGTACACATTTTTCAAGACATCTAAGTAGTAAGATTGAGATATTTTCGATTGGGAAATGAAATATAATCTTGATAGGAAAAATAAAAAATAATACTTTTGAAATTTATGAAATTGTTAGCACAAAAATTATGCTTAGATATATTTTGATGAAGACACATTCTTCATCCATTTTCAGTATAAAATAGTTATTTATGCAACTAGTTTGTAAAGTATTTTTTAGTCGAGTGATATTTATTTATAGCACAAGATAAAAAAACACTATGTTACACACGTGTTGCATACAACATTTTTCCTACAACTGAAATAGTAATAAAAATTAATTTCAAAAGTAAATAAAATTATTGATAAATGTGTTAAGTTACCCAGAAACGACTACTTTTCACGCACTAGTGCGTCAAAAGTGACACTTTACAAACTCTAAAGAGGGCATAAAGTTGTACTTTATGCTCAGTTGTAAGATGCATATTATGCACGAAGTGAAAAAGTTATACCTATAAGAGCCGCAAAATGTCTAGTATAATAATGGCTATTATTTACATTGGTGGTCGCAGAAAAAAAGACTTTTATAAGAATGTAGTACAGTAAAAAGTAGGTTAGTTTGAATAATAGATTTAGACAAACAATAGTAACTATAAATTCTATTTTAATGAATTTTTATCAGTAGGCATTCATATTTCAAAAATAGAAAAATACGTATTTCCTTTTATATTTACATACAATACAATATTACACATCAACTCTTAATAAATAATTAATTTTGTGTGATTAGATAGGTCAGGTTATTTTAGGTTAACAACATTGTAAATATATCAATTTAAAAACTCACCGTTTTTATGCGAAACTTGATCCACTCATGACCTCTGCCTCTAAAACAATAAAAATTCTCATTAGTTACAAACAGAAAAAAAACATAACACACATGCACACCACATTGCATCGCAACGAATTGCATTTGTTGTCATAGCAACCTAGCAAACCCTAACCTAACCGTCACTTTATGAATATACTTTACACCTGTTCGGCCGAGATTTGAAAGAAACTAGACCTTGTGTACGTTGCTTTAGAGAACAAGGAACAGATTTTTTGTTCAACGCAGGTGTTTAACCGAGGGTGGATCTTCAATAGACCTCCATTTAAAAGTTTCATCACAACTCATACATAACCTAACAACCATCCCACAATGTGATTCCTGTGCTCCCTAACCTAACTTGTAAAGAAAGCACAGATTTTTCAGGTTGAGATGTAGGGGTGAAGCGTAACATTTTTTGTTTGCCACGCACGATGTGTGGCTGTGCGTGTAGAGACATGTCAGTGTGTGGAAAGCTAATGGTGGTACGCTGCCACATGTTGGGGTTCCCACGGTATGGGCTGACAGCCATATGTAAGGTTAGGTCAGGTTACTGGGGGAGTACACCCCAACCACTTGCAGGAAGGAATCCCTTAGGAATGCCGTTAAGAATAAGAATTGGGGTAAGAAATTGAAAACACCCCAACCGAAATTTCGCAACCGGTGTATTTCTTATTTTCAAAAATCTGATGTGGACACCATATGACTTCTTTGTATGCTAAATTGTATACATTTTTTGCTGGATTTCATTGAAACTTATTTCACTAGAAAGTAAGATCATTCTACGGATAACTTCTCGTTGAAATGGATCATTTAAAATTTTATAAAATGGTTATCACTATTCCTTATTGCATTGCACAAAATTATTTCAATCGATCAACAACTTGCAAAGAATGAGATATTGTCTCATATTACAAGCACACTTTTATAATAAAATCGCTTTTAGAAAGCCTGATTTTACATTATAATCTTATGAGGCCAAATGTCACTTGTAATTTGGCACTCATAAAAGTAAGCTCGGAATACGATCCAATATTTTCATTTATTTCCTATATATTTATAACGAAATACAATATCTGTGTTAGAAGAATTTAAAATTTATTTTCGATTTTTCAAAAACATTATTACGATAAAAGTAATCACGTAGCCAAAACAATGTTATCAATTAAAAACATATCTGATTAATTCCTTGTTACTAAGTTTTTAAATAGTTTATCTGTAACATTGTTCAAAAATTATATTTAATATTTAACAACAGTGATAAAATTCTGTATCTTAGTACATCAAAACATAATAATTTTATGAGAGTTTTATCAGTTGTTCCAATTTTTAACTCCGGAACAAAGTACAGGTGACGCCTATGGTTTTTTTAAATTTTTACTTGTAGACAGATAGAGAAAGATATGAATTTTATAATTATTATCTGATCTAAATTTCTAAAATTATATTTATGTCTAAACAAACATATTGTCCAGTATTTAGCTGGTCAATTGTATACGTTTAGCAAAATGTGTAAAAGACAGAAATAAAAGACACTAGTCGACAATGTAAAAATTTGTAAAACATCAGTCAAGTATGAACCGCTGTCGAGTCGAGACAATAAATATAAGTTCAAGGTTCATATATTTTGTATAAAAATTTCTACTAGTAAAAATAAACTCCCGAACATCAATTAAGTATTTTATTCCCGTTTAACGACGGGTGGTCCTTCGATCCAATTCCTGGGGTTCACCATCAGTATCCCACACATATTAAATAACAGGAAATGAATTAGCACTAAAAAGATTGAACATCGAATTAAAAATTATCTATTTCTAGGGGTGTGTAGGTTTCGGCACGAGACGAAGTTGAGTGCTGGAATCACACAAGGTGGGAAATAGATGATTCTGCACGAGTGGCACACTATATTTTTTCTACGACCACACTTACTTACCAAAACAAAAATACATACACCATAGCTATTTAATATAAAAAACAATATGGCGCAGGTAACCTCGAAAAGTGTACCTTGACGCAGGCGTATTGTTGGCAATTACTGTAAGAAATCATTTCTCACACTTTAACCCACGATTGCGGAAAATACGCAACTTTCAAGTTTTATATAGTTTGAGCAAAGTGTCACTTTTCATAGTGGTCGTAGAAAAAAGTAATTTTTAATTAGATAATATTATTATTAAGTTTTTATCAGTATTCTTTTTGCAGAATAAAATCATACTAATGAATGATGAAACCGCAAACTCAACCGAAATAAATAAATAAATAACATCATTTACAATCTATGATGTTTGCTAAACAAACAAGTATATCATCAACTCTTCAGTGTTTGATTTTATGTAAAACATTTTTGTAATGAAGTGAAAATATGTAGTATAACGATTGGATGATATCAAAAACAAACAGATAAATATTTAATTGCAATTCCACATTGTTAGTGCTGGTAAAAAATTAATTGTGACTATTAGTATCATTTTATCGTGTTAGCGTATAAAGATCGAGATAGTGCGAACACTTATAAATAACTACATCAATAAAATACTTGTGCTCACTTAGATTACATTCATAAGAAGATAAATATTATATTCATGGCTTAGGCAAAATCCTATATGGTTACGAAAGTGGCGGAATTGAATTACTATTTCATATTCATTCAAGTTTTAGAATACGGTTTCTTTAATACTATTTAAAAAAATAGTTTTCTATTTTTTTCAATTTGACAACTGAACTGAAAAACTAATGAGCTTTGGCTACCTGTTGCAGAATATGTGCATTCTATTTTTAATTAAGAATGTGTGGATACCAATTAGTTGGCAAAAAAAAAATCGAGTATCGATTAATTGAATTTAAACTTTCGATAATATCAATATTTTTATCGTCGACTAATTAGACTTTGTTGACTTTTGTTTTCAAACCACAATTTCGACTTTTAAATTTAGACATCGACTTCGACATTTCAATTACTTAAAACTTTAGAATCTTTTCTAATTTTTTACCCTTAAACTTTTATAACATTAGAGTATTTTCAATAGGTTTCTAACATATAATTTACAGTATTCATTGTAAATGGACCGTGTTTAACTATATTAATATTGCATTTACTTAATATAGATTTTGTTTCCTGAAAATATATAATAGGAAATAAGACACAATAAGTAGACCAAAAAGTTAAACAACGTACATTTAAAATGCATTTTTATCTGAATACTTTAATCCAGATTTAAAATATAATTAGAAAACAACTTGAACGCATATTTCAACTGCTGTAGTACCTACATTTATTAGACAATATTCTTTACTAAAAGTTCCATAAAACTTTATGTTATGTTTTTCAGACTTTTTTGATATGTTAACTATTTTAATATTTTGACTTTTTCAACTTTTCTGGTATCTTCATTTTTAATTGTTTCTACTTATTCGACATCTCAAATTTTCAATTTTAAATAATTGACGATACACATTTTTAGTTAACAATAAATTCATTTGGACATCATCTTTTTAAGACTGATCTTTGAGAAGTATATTGAATCACTCCAGTGCTAAAGTTGTGCATAGGATAATTGGTTTTTTTCGTTGTATCCCCTCTGACGTGAGTGGCTAAGTGCTGAAGACAGTCCATCTTATTGTCCGCATGCATGCACCATATGCCTCCATACATCCGACACATGTAGATCAAGTTAGCCGGTTAGTGTCGACGCTTCTTTTTTCTCTTCATGTGCACTGACGTCATTGCACATGTGCTCACATGATCAGTAACCAGAGATATAAACACTCTGTCACAACTACCCTTCTTCTTTCTCATTGGATATTACGCAATCTCTCCCCAGTATAAAATACGAATCAGAAATCACAGGGGTGAATATATTACCAACAAGGGAGAAAATCTATTCTTTGATTGGTCAGTTTCAAACCAGCGTACATAAGCAGAAAAATAGAATGTCTGATTTGGCGAAAAACAAAATGTAATAGTAGTAAATATTTTATTTGTTACCTTTCGGTGTTGAAATTTCTACATTTTCTATATTTTACATTTCATGTGGTATTTATATTATTATAACTTACTATTTAATCTACTTATATATACTTTCTTCATCCAATCTGTGTCTGGTTTTCGTAGTGTAGTATCTGTTGTGTAGATTTGTCATTTTTCAGGTTTTCGCAATATTCTGCATTATCTGTCTTCGTCTCCTATCCAGTAATTATTCCTTTTTTCTTCGTTTCCCGTTCTAAATCTTGAGATTATTTTTAAATTTTTGTTTTCTGTTGTCAAGTATAGAGGTTTGCTTATAATAGTAGTCAATAATAGTATTTATATCCTGGATTATAAGTTGATTTACATATCTTTTCTCTTCTTATCTGAGCTTGTATATCTTGTTCCGTCCGTGTAATTTCATCTACCATGTTTTGGCCTGTATTTCTTCGTCTTTCTATGTCTGTTGTTGAATGTCCGTTGCTTTCATAGAATTTTGCCCGTTTTGCTTCCCATTGGTTCTTTTCCTGTTTTCATTCTTCTTTTTTTGTTATTTCTTCCCAACAATCAAATGCAAGGCTTTTCCATGGTGTCCCTCTTACAAAAAAATGTAAAATATATGTGAATGAGTATTTACTTATGTGACTATACTATTTAGTCTAAATAGGTAGTATTGAAAAATAGAATCATAGCGATAACCTCGTGACCCTTGACCTTTGGCTGTTGTGATTTATCATCTGTCTCAAATCGCATGATAAGTGATTAAAACAAGAGAAGAGAGGGTCCATTGTCGCGCAACAATAAAAACAACTCACTTAAGCCAGACGAACTCAACACGATTAATTAGGTGATTGCCAGTGACGTTCGTCGACCAGGGGGCAAAGTTGACGACCAATCTACCCATATTGCGTGCTGTTTATTCTATTTATCGTATTTCACTTACTTTATTATATTTATATATTACTTGTTTTTGTTTATTTTTACTCTGTTTATTATATAATTACGTCTTACAATACATAACTTAAAAATACATTATATGTTATTGCGATTTTATAAATCCAAATTCACAATCAGTGTAAATTAAATGCAGTCCTTTTTTGAAAGATCTACTTGTTTTTAACTACCTATACTTTTACTAAATCTCAGTCAGTCAGTCAGTTTTTTAACCAATACAGTATTTGTACCTACTACCTATACATATAAGGAAAAAACCTTTGAAAATCAAAATGTCCCATCGAAGAATATTACATAGAAATTTTAATATAAAGATAACGGGGTCTTAAAAACATGTATTCTTTGTGAGGTAATGTGTACAATATCGTTTTTTATGTCAAATAACTTTCGTGCAAGTATTTTTGTTCTGTAACTTTTAGCAGTATGATTGTAGAAAAAGTATAGTGTGCCACTCGTGTAAAATTACCTATTTCCCACCTTGCGTGTTTCCAGCACGAGACGAAGTCGAGTACTGAAACTTTCAAACCACGTGGGAAATAGGGGACTTTCTGCACTAGTTGCACAAGTTAAGAAATAAGGACGCGCGATTGTTTTCTAAAATCAGGAAACCAATGAAAATGCTAAAACATATGAGATCACAGGACATCGCAAGAAAATTTAATCTGTTATAGGTCGCGACCGAAATAATATTTAAAAGAAATATTTTCACTAATACTCATTAATTATTGTATATTTTCATATTCTTCTGAAAAACAGTAATATTTCGACAATTGTTTAGGATCCTTTTGGATAGTAAATAATATTGCAAGAAATATCATTTGTAAATTAAATTTACCAACTGTAGTCATATTATTGTAATTCAGATAAAAAATTTGAATTACATTTATTTTTTAATCTGAAAATAATTATTAATGAATCTGATAATATGGATAAAAAAATAAAATTGAACTAAAAAAATATAATTGTACAACTGAGGAAGACATTATTAATAAAAACAAAATAGTGTAACCACTATCCAATGACCATTGCTAGACTTGACACTGGAGCAGAGATGCCCATTCTATTTCTCTGCCCGCAGAAATAATAGCTGAAGGCTGACATACGGGCAGTGACATTGCAGCACTCATTATCTTCAAGTTTAGAGAAAACTGATGAAATGCTATCTCTATTTGGGTCACGCTGCCGAATCTCGGTGAACGTTTCCTGCGGCCAGGGTTGGCGGCTCTAGGAAGTGCTTCAACCAATCAATATGCCACTCGGAGCCCCAGGAGCCATTGGCATTCTACAGACGGTCTTCACCAACATTGAACATCAGTCAGTGTACTTGGATACATTTAGTTTTATTGTTGCTTTATGTTTTCTACGACTTTTTATTGCTAATTTATTAATTAAAATACAATAAAACTCATATTGTCATTTATGGTAATACGGAAATTTACAAATCAAATTGTTTTATTATTTTTTAAAAACAAATAAATATATATCTCTCACGGGTTATTATTCATTACTGGTTTTGCCACTATTTGAGCAAAAATTGGGTTCATGGTACATAGTTGTATGTTTAAAATTGCCGAGGTCGTATCTTGACCTTTTTGAAGATTATGATTGAAAAACCTCTTTTTTAAATAATTTTGAACGTGAATATCTCGAGAACGGAAAAAGATAATTAAATTCTGTTTGAAAATTTGGAATCAGCGTTTTCATATATTCATATACTCAAGTATAGAATATAAAATATTTTGGAGAAAAAAGTTTTCGAGCGAAATAACGAAATTATAGAGGATTTTTTCAATTTTCTCATTTTTCACTGAATCGTTCCAAAGAATGTATATGGGGAGAAAACATTTATTTTTATAACTTTGACCGTAATATCGACTGGTAGTACTTTAAGAGCAAAAATCTTAGCAACAGAAAGAGATAATTAAATTCTGTTTGTAAATTTGTAATCAGGTTGACATTGGTATATTTGGTTTATATTTTATATCAGGCGTATAATAATTATTTGTATATCAAGGGACTAAAGTATACTTTAGTCCTTAGATAAACATTATATTTTTTTCGAAATCGTTAAATTATTAATTAAAAATGGCTATGATTCTTTATATATAATTTTCATTAACAGCTGTTTAGACGTCGTCTGCATAAAATCAGATAAATTATTATCAAAGGTTAATAATAAATAAATTCACCAATAATATTATAGAATGATACGTTAGTTATTTTAGGTAATGTGAAAATAAACTGCAAACATATAATTCTATTAAAATATAGGTTAATTTAGTTTCATAAATGACCTATAAAATCAAATTTTGGCTAACTTCGCGGAGTGATATAAAGTTGTATTTGGTCTTTTGTATTTCTTTTTTTTGCAAACAGAAGCTTCCTGGGCCAGACAAAAGATGAAACCTCGTCGCAGACGATTTTAATTTATTTAAATGTTACATTGTAATTCAAAATGACTAAATATAAATCCGGGAAAATATTAATTTCCATTTTTTGTAAAAATTAACATTAAATAACTATTAAATGTGAATATTGTAACCTTGAGTTGTGTTGATATCGTGATCATTATAAAAACGATTCCAACTTTTATTTGTTCCTAACCAGATAACATCGCATTGGTACGCACAAGATCAAAGATTAATTTTTATTCCGAATCAATAAAAATTCCACTTTCAAATTTACAATAATATTTTCCACACTTCGATAAAAAATAGACACTTTAAAATTTATTCTTTCAATATTTTACTGATTACTGGTAATAACTAAAGTTCTATCAGCATTCAGGAATAGTTCAAAACAAACTCATATCTATTATTTACTGCATCTATTTATTTAGTCAGCATTTTGAAATATAATTTTATATATTTATATATCAGTATAAGTAATAAAAATGCAGTAATATACTATACTTCATTATAAATACTTTTCATTTTATTAAAATAAAACTAAATAGCAGCCACTATTTTCCACATTAAAATTAGCTTTGGGGTGCTTTCTCCATACCAGCTATGAGTGTCCACAATATGAATTTTTTTCTGAAACCTGGAGTTTGAGATGTGCTCATTATATATTAACTATAAACAGCTTCTTCGGAATTAATTATTATCTAATACTAAAATTTGTTACTAAGCAAATTGTTATAAATTGTAACATAATAAACTATGTATATAGTACTAATAGATAAAAAATCATCTATAAAATAGAGGTTCAGATATATACATCAGGTAATGAAGATATTTGTATTAATATACCATTTACATTGCAAAATATATACATGTGGTAAACATACGTAGGTACGTCATTCATCGGAAATTTAACGACAATATCAACGCCTTGTGACGTCACTAAAATATTTACTATGACTTCCTGGAAATTGTTTTACTTTTCATTGAACAATGATAGTTTAATGGCACTGACGTCATCGTTTTACTATACGATGCGGTTGAAAGAAAATATCAGGTATGTAAATGTTTTCATTTTGGGAAATATCGGAATAGCGTCATGGTCTAGTTTTTGTCTACCGCGTTCGAAATGATGTAATAATATTTGCGTGAAGAAAATATTTCCCATGTTTAGATTTTAACAAAAACGGTTTGTTATTTTTGTTGTTCTCAGAGCCGCAACTTATAACTTTTATTTAATTTCAAAACTTATAACACCATATTAAAGTTGTGTAGAATTAAATCAAACCAAATAACAGAATTAAACCAAAAATTGTGTTGATAAACGCAAAATATCTTAAAAATACTCATTTTTGTGCCCAAAATTTTGATTTTGGGAAATAGTGTACATTGATAGATCTCATCGTACTGATTTCAAATTTTCAAACAGAATTTAATTATCTCTTTTCTTTCCTGAGATATTTGCTGTTAAAGTTGCACCTCAAAAAAGTGTGTTTTTTCGTTATATCTCTAAAACGAGTTGAGATACAATCTCAACGTTTATACCAGTCGATTCTACGGGAAAAGTTACATAAAGAAATGTTTTCTCCGCATATGCGTTCTTTGGAACGATTAGGTGAAAAATAAGAAAAACGAAAAAACCTAAATTTCAAAATTTCTTCGAGGAACTTTTTGTCTTCTAAACTTTTCATTTTCTGGACTTAAGTAGATATCGATGTGCTGATTCCAAATTTTCAAACAGAATTCAATTATCTCTTCCCGTTCTCGAGATATTCGTGTTCAAAGTTGAGTTTTGGCAATACCTAAAAAAACAGGTTTTTTAGGTATACCTCTTTAAGGGTTAGGTTTACGACTTCGGCGATCTTATCAATCGATTCTACGGGCAAAATTACATAAGTGTACCAATTTTCAGATTTTTATTTCAAAGGATACAATTTGTAGAAAGGAAAAACGAAAATGGCCAAAATCGAAAAAAATGCCTGATGAACCCCTGACGATTTTTCTTGATTTTGGCCATTTTCAGTTTTTTCCTTGTAGAAATTCTATCTGTTGAGATAAAAAATCTGAAAATTGGTACACTTATGTAATTTTGCCCGTAGAATCGAATGGTGAGGTCGGTAAAGCTCTAAACCTAACCATTTAAAGGGTATACCTAAAAAACCTGATTTTTTAGGTATAACTTTGAACTCAAATATCTCGAGAACGGGAAGAGATAATTGAATTCTGTTTGAAAATTTGGAATCAGCGGATCGATATCTACTTAAGTACAAAAAATGAAAAATTTTGAAGACAAAAAGTTTCGAAGTGAAAAATTGAAATTTAAGTTTTTTCGTTTTTCTTATTTTTCACGTAATCGTTCCAAAGAACGTATATGTAGGCAAAACATTTCTTTATATAACTTTTCCCGTAGAATCGATTGGTAAAGTAGTTGAGATTGTTTATCTACTCATTTTTGAAATATGCTAAAAAAACACACTTTTTTGAGGTACAAGTTTGAGAGCAAATATCTCCAAAACGAAAAGTGATAATTAAATTCTGTACGCAAATTTGGTATCACAGTAGATAACTCTATAAAAAATGTTTCAAACAAAATTTTGTAAAATTTGAAAATTTTCGAGCAAAAAATTTGATATTTTTAAATATTTTCGGATTTGTGGAAAAATACAGCATCAGTAGCTTCGGGAATTGCTTCTCCTGTTGTTGTTACATATACATAATTTTTTTTTTAAAGTAATATATTAACTGAATAAAGAAAGGTAATACGTCAACTGATATGTTCATTGCATTTTATCACTTTTCATATATGTCAATACATACAGGTATCATGCGTATTTTTATGTTGAATGTAAAGTGATAAAATTAATCAATTAGGTTTGTGTTAATAACGTAAAAACGCCTTTATGTCGATGTTTGAATTATAGTGGTATTTTCCATTTGTTTTGTTGACTGATGCATTATTATTTCTAGAATTTATAATTCGCATGCAATTTTCAATGTCACCATAAAGTTAAGTTCATGTAACATTTACCACAAATGTGTTAGCAAAAGAATTATATTAATAATCATTCAAATGAATAGATTATTTTTTATGATTTTTAAGTAGGACAACAAACGTGAAATATTATTAGTGTTCTCAAACACAAAAAGTGATATTTGTTGTTCGTTATAAGCGAGTTCATCCGTATTTATAAGCAGGTTTATTTTGAAACATTTTCCCTGTCTATTTCTGTCCTATGTCGGTTAATATGCAGCATCGTTTTGTTTTCTAAAAGTGTAAATTTAAAAGTAGAAAAAGTCGTTAATGCTAAGAAAGTATGAGAGAAAAAACCCGAGTCTCCTGCTGAGTATCTCCGAACAGTTGAACGACGCAAAAAACAGAAAAATGACGCCTTAGCAAAGCCAGCTACGATCATATCGCATCTGGGACTTATGTCGCTTGTTTTATTGTCGACTCGACAAAACACACTCGTTTTATCACAACACTCTTTCCTTTCATTTGTTTTCATATTTCTTATTCTAATAAATAAATACCGTAACTAGTAACACAGGCTTTGTTTTGAAAACATTAATTTGAAATATGTTCGAACAAACCAAAAATATTATCCATTATTGGGTGTAATTTAATTTTAAGGTTATAGCTACATATATTTTGTAATTTTCAAATAAATATCAATAGAAATACATTTTGTAATAATTTAGAAACCATGAAATACTCATTCATAAAATCTAGAAAATGTGATTCAATTATGACAGCTACAGAAGGTCACCAAATTTTTTGTCCAATGACTTGCACAAAAATATTTGTAACAAATATTTTATAAATTTACATATTTACCTTTTAGAGATTTTCATATGATTCATATCATCGATTATATTTTTCAATTACAGTGAGTAAAGTCATCTATTAATACAAGTAGTTGACGTATGTAATGAGCATGAATTAAAGCTTGAGCATAATTTGTCAACGTCTAACCTTCATTTTCCCGCGCAAAACTTGGCAACGGTGTGGAAATGATATGGAACGCCTTAGTAGGAACTTATTTACACGATTTATCATACTCTACAAACACTGCAAATCAGCAGAAATTCTAAACGACTTCTACATACAACGCGACAATGAAATGGAACACGTACGCATAAATGCAAAAACATTTGCCTGACAATAAAGATCAACTGTTCCTGCACCTAAATAAACAAGAGATAGTGCTAAAAAGATCATATCGAGATTTATTAATAAGCACAAAAAATCGAAAATAACAAAATAAAAATCTTTAGTTGTGGTACTCTATAAATACATATAGATCTATATTGGTTCAATAATTTAAGTTATAGAACGATTTTTTATTCGCCAACAATATTTATGTATTGTGAATTCAATAAATAAGTGAATAACTCAGTGGTTCTCAAACTTTTTGATGTGAAGGCACCCCAAATCGATAATACAAAATTTCCGGTGCCCCAACATTATGTTCATGAAATTTTAAAGACATTTTATTTATCTTAGAAAAACATGTGATTTATGAGCTAGATATAATTTACATCATTCCTTTATATTGGGGTATATTTTGGACAAACATCTCGCAATTCATGTTCTACCGACTTCAATTGTTTTCTCCTTTCGGTTTTGAAGTTAACAAACATAGAAATCTTAGGTCACATTTAAATAAAACTCAAAGTGCTCTGGCTTCCATATTGAGCTATTTATTCTAAATAAATATCTAAATAGATTCTAATGAAAATTCAAAATGTTTCATGCGAAACGTATCCAGCCAAAACTATCAATAGATATTATCTAGAAAATAGTACCAAATTTGCATTCATAATCTTAATAACTGTTTTAGGTGTTCTTGTAAACATATCCAACTTGACTCAATTTCCAAAATTGTATCTTGTCTTTAAAAGTTCTAATTTTATCGGACGATTTTAACAAATTATCATCTCTTATTTTTTATGGAATTTACTTTAGTCAGTTCTTCAAATACATTTTTCAACAATTCATAAAATTCAAGTTTGCTTTCTTGTTCAAGAAAGTCAGTAGTCTTGTTTCTGTTATAAGTTATTTTTTTTAAAAGAATATTAAAATAGTTTCTATAGTTAGCAAAACTATATTTAATATCAACTTTACACAATAATGACAAGAAAATAAATTCTAATGAATAATTCTCTTCATAGTAATGGAATCATTAAATTGTGGTGGTGAATTATATTTTATTTTATCGAATGAATAAGTCATATTGATTCAGTAATTATTGAATGACTCATTCTGTGTTGGTATTTACAAGTATTTTTTGTAATAAATACAAATTTAATATTTTTTTGTAGTACGTTTTAATTTTTACATGTCTCACGATATTAACAATTTTTTTTTTACAAGTAATGATTTTTAATGTACAATTATTTCGAAGAAAAATAATAAAAGATTTGTAATTTGGCAATCATATTTTAATTTTAAAATTGTTGTACAAGTATTATAAAATGCTGCCACTCGCTCGTGTTTTGTTCGTTATGGCGTCTTAAATGAAAACATAGCGTGATTTTTTTTTCACATTTCGAGCCAGATGGATGTAAATACTTTATTTATTATTTTAAATTTTTATTAATAATATTTAATGTTTCATGTTTTATATACTTATAATAAAACCATTTTAAATATTTGGTTGGGGCTCTCGAATACTTTCAAATTTTCAAGAACTTGGCCACCCCTGTATATAGAGTAGCAGGAACTAATTTCGCTATGTATAGTACGCACAGAAAGACATAAAACGCAATGCTGAATGTGTGTAGTTGTTCCGGGTGTGACGTGTAACCTTGTAACTTAAAAATAGCTAATCACTTCCTATAATATGTGTACCTGTGCTCGGTGGATAGCAGACGCGTCACCATCGGCCTTGCCCCCACTACACGCCGCACGGACGCCACTGGACAGCACCACGTCCACCATAACAATACCCACTACTCTCAATATCAAGCTATTATACTTATACAGTCTGTTTGAAAAACAATTCATTTTAAATATTGTTTTAAACCAGACCTTTACATTTTGTGCATTTTGTATACAGCCGCACGGACGCCACTGGACAGCACCACGTCCACCATAACAATACCCACTACTCTCAATATCTTGCTATTATACTTATACAGTCTGTTTGAAAAACAATTCATTTTAAATATTGTTTTAAACCAGACCTTTACATTTTGTGCATTATTTGTATACAGCCGCACGGACGCCACTGGACAGCACCACGTCCACCATAACAATACCCACTACTCTTAATATCAAGCTATTATACTTATACAGTCTGTTGAAAAACAATTTATTTTAAATATTGTTTCTAACCAGACCTTACCGATACATCTATCTTTTCTCTATGCTCTTTACATTATGTGCATTATTTGTACACAAAATATCACATCACATCAGTTAATTCACTTATTGGCACCGTTCTTTTTGTCACAAATCAACTGTGATGAAGTGATGACATTTCTTTCCCCCATAAGCTGAGTTTTTCATGTTAGTTGAAAAATTACTTGTCAGTCAACAAATTGTTTCATTATTCATTTTAAAATATTGTTATTTTATTTGTAATAATAACAATATTACCAATAATATTAAAGGCATTTTTAAATTTATAACAATGTTTTAAAATTTATCGTTTTTGAAAATTAGAAAAAATACTTTGGTACAGGTTGACCTGATTTAAATGATGATTATAATGAAATGTTTTAATTAAAATCATTGATTTTTATCAAACATAAAAAAAATACAAATTATAATAAAAATGTATTTATTTGCTATAAAACTATTAATAACATCGAAAATATGTTCTATATATAATAATACCCTAAAATTAAATGATATTTTATCATTTTAATTGTCATTTAACAGAAGCAAAAAATAAGTATTTAAATGTCCCAAAAAGTGAAAATTCTTTTTTACTTTTCTTCAGATGAGTCATTTTGAGTTTTGATTATAATATTTGAATATGAACACCAATTTCCCCATATTTTCGATTTTCTTATAGATTTCGTTTTCGTTTATAAAATAAAATAATTATATTGCTTTTAAAACAACTAAAAAAGTGCAGTAATATTTTCAAAAATCTTCATTTTCAAAAATTAAAAAAAAACTTGATTTATTTGGTTTCTTCTTTTAAAAGAATATAGAATATATAGAAAATTGAAGTAAATGATTCATAAATTATTAATAAAATTGTTTACTTTCATTTTATTGATAGTAAAATCGAACAATGCAACTTTTTGTAATTTGTGCGATTTGATTATGCGTAAAAGTTAAAAATAAATTACTATTTCCCTATGAATAACATTTATATCCTAATTATTTTTAGCTTTACCGGACAAAAATACATTATTAGTGATTCAATTAAGAAACCTCGGAAGAGGAAAGCCAACCACAAATCAACATATAAATAATTTCTACGTCAGAAATTCGCTCGTGATTTAGTTATTAGTTGACATTGAGGATATAAATTCATAAATTTCCGATCATCTCACTGAAATTCAGAATCCAACAATAATGACGTCACGACAATTCACCAGAAACTGTAAAAAATGATTTTGCGTATAACTTTCACTTTCTTTATGACGTAAATATTTTTTATTATTCCGCAGAGCTGAGTTGAATGGCTTATATACACACACTGAGTAAAAAATATTTGTACGCCTAGCGATATTTTTGGATTATGCGTACGATATGATGACGAATACTATGATAAATACATTTAAATTACACATTTGTTTAAGAATTATTGCAATATATTAAATTATTGTAGTTCAACAATTCATAATATAAAATATAGAATTTTTAAAACTTAAAAGTTACATTTGTACATTGACTGTTAATTTATAATATTTCCCTTTTCTCTGCCAAAGCTGAGCAATTAAACATTTGCATAAATTCACGTAATTATCAGTGAATCAGGAAAAATACCTAAATATATAGGACAAAAGGTTGCACTATATGTACTTACGTGACTAATATCATAATTGGTGCTTTTTACTTACAAGATTGCACGTAATTATAAAAATTGTTGCAATACCAATAAATATGAACAATTTTCTTGAAAACGACAAAATTATGACCACAAATTTCAATGCATTTTATTATCAATTTATACTGAAAATGTATCAGTTTATGTGGATAATATAATAAATGACATGTACCATTTAATATTAATTAATAGAAATACATATATTATCATTTTTTTGAATATTTGGAATTCAGTCAATTTCAAAGTTTTATATAAAAAGGAATGAATTTAATATTTTTTTTTTAGCACTTATAGCATATTTGTGTATTGTGTCAAAGAAGTATTTTGAAATTAGTAACAATTTATTCACTTTTATTAAATACAAGCACCCATGGTTGGCCTGATTTAAAACATGATATAAATCCACAATTTTTTTAATAAAATTTATTGATAAAAAAAATAGAAATTATAATAAAATGTATCTTTTCCCTACAAAACTATTAATAATAATCAAAATATATTCTATATATAACAATATCTTTAAATTAAATGATATATTATCACTTTAATTGTCATATAACAGAAAAAAAATGTGTTTAAATGTATTACTAAAAGTAAAAATTCTTTGTTTCTCTTCCTAGTTGAATCGTTCTGGTTTTATTACAGATTTCGTTTTCGTTTATAAAATAAATATATATATTGCTTTTAAAACAATTAAAAAAAACGCAGTAATACTTATATATCTTTAAAAATTAAAATAAAACAAAAAATCATGATTTTTGCCAAACCTATATGTACCTACACAAAATGACTAAAAATTTTAAGGTAATTTGTATTGTTGGCACATAGTGAAACATATTGTTTAATAAAATAAATAATAATAATGTGTTTTTGGTGTTCTTGTAAACATACCAGTTTGACTCAGTTTCCAAAATTGTATCTTGTCTTTTAAAGTTCTAATTTTATCGGACGTTTAATAAAATAAATAATAATAATGATCGTTACATCTCTTTAGGGTGCCCAAAATCGATATTATATTTTTACAAATAAATGTAGATAACCTAATGCTTTATATTATTTATGAAGTAGTGAGTTTTGGCAATAGAAGTAATGGCTGCATTGTTAATGACATTCATTGATCTTTCTCACTCTCTCGTATTAGAAACTTGGTTACAGTTAGTTCATTTCACTTTTTGCGGCGCGAGTGTGGTTTAGCTAAGCCTATGCATGCGCAACTTCACGCTACGATGGCTTCCTGCCGAACTCCACGGCTGCGGCGATCCTCCAGAGAAATTGGAACTCCACAGCCAAATGGAACACATTCACTTTTATTCTACACACATTCGCGCATTACGTAATCTTGTAGGGTGTTCACTGCTTTCTTAATCAGATAAACACTCACAAACCATAGCAAAACAAAAAAGTTTATAAAAATTGTAAATTTTAAATAATAAAAATTATTACACACACGTCATTTTCTCCCAATCAAAATGCTTCATTTGACGGAAGTAGACAGTTAGTGAAAAATTTTAATAAACCACAGTAGCATCGTCATGATTACATTTTATTGATATGAAATACTATATTAAAAGGCTAATTCTGAACAAATCTGTAGGTCCTACAGATCTATAAATCTGAAAATAATGAACAAAATCGCAACGAAAGCTGCCACTCCTTTGTATAATTTTAAATTAATCAACAACAATAGATGCGTTTTTGTAGTTTACAAATCTGGAAGACTTACAGATATGTTCATAATTGGCCTAAAAATTTTAAAAATGGTAGAATTGTTGGGAAGAGGAGCGAAGCGACGATTCAAATTATTATCTGAAATTGGGATTCCCTAACGTTCGTAATGCTTATACTATTTTTTGCACGATCAAAATGAAATTTCCTTCAATATCACAAGTATCCAAAATGAGGTGTATTAAAATATATTCATGGAAAACCAATGACCGTTTCCTTGGTATTTTTCAAATATTTTTCCTTTTTGTAATGTCAAAGTCCTGTCATTTTACACGAAAAGAAATAACTGCGAAAATGATTTGCAAGGAACTATTATTATTATTAATCTATAATAATTGTATTACATATGTACAAATACTCATGCAAGATAATGAAATATTCAAAAAGGCAAAAGACAACAGAAATGCAAGAAATTCAGGCTATAAAGTGTAATTTAGGGCTTAGTTATAAACATAAAATATAATTTTTAAATATATAATTTAGTTATTACAAATCAAAATTGTAATATGCATGAAAAGACAGTTTGAGTAACACTGGAGTAGGCAGAGATGACGTCACAGGTCATCGCACAACTTTATAAAATTATATTTCGCTCAATATAAACAATATGAAATATTTACTAATCGTTATATCTTATTATAAAGTCTCAAAAAAAATTAAATGCATAACGCATTTTATAAATAACTGTTAAATATAAAAAATTGATGAAAATATTATCGTTAATGTTTTTTTAATATTGAAATGTGTTTATGAATGAATAATGGATGGATTATTGAATAAAATCGATCGCTGAGTCAGTATTTGAAAGGAAGTGACTAAAATTTGAATCGAAAGGCATATGCAAATGCATACGTGTGGCCTGGGTTCAAGAAGTTCACACTTTATTTACAATTATACATGTGAATGTCACGGCGAAATGTGGCTCTCTAAAAATATTCACTATTGTTGTATTGCTATTAAAATTGCTGTATTCAACGAGAGGCCTTGGTTTTAATTCGTTTAGTTGTAGCAACACTCGGTAAATTTATTTACTTTACAGTGATTCTCAACAATCCACACCTTTTAGCCACAAAAAGCACAAACTTAATAAGAACTTTGAGTGTGCCAATCCGATTTATCGCAGATTTTAGTTTAGCAGACATCAACTATCGGGCACTCTAAACCTGGAGAGTGCAACACAAAGAATTTAATCTAAAATATCTATCAAATACATTGAGAAATATAAGTTTCAAGCTATACCCATAAAAAAAATATTATATATGTACATTTATTTTTATAGATATTTTATATAAACAAATTATATTTTCTCTCAACCAGTAATAAATTGTCACTTTATATATTTAACAATTGACAGATACTAAACTAATTTATTCCCTAGGGAATAACGTAAAAATAAATAATATATTTACTTCATTATAATAATATATTATCCACTGATTGACTAAAATGCATGAGTGAGGTTTATTTCACGAGAGGTAGATGAGGAAAATATTCACTTGAGAGATTAAAGGCACTTTAGTCCTGTGGTATATACCTACAATATTTTTTGTACTTCCGCATATACATTTTAAAATTTGGTTTTATTTATAACTGTCAAATACATCACAGATTTGAAAATAAAACATCATTGTGCACATTTTCCTTGTAAGCTAGGTTAGGTTGCATACATATACCTATCATCCAGGGATTAAATTCATATTTACTCCCTTAAGGATTAAAAGTGCTACTTCAATCTTCGAAAATGAAGAGTAAAAAGATTTCTTTACAAACTTGATTCTATAAGCGTATATCAATTAGGAATTAAGCAAAAATTATTTAAATTTAAGGTCGCGAGTTTTGTATGGATTTCGCGAATAAACTTCGTTAGTCTTTACTTTATTTATTAACACGCATAAATAAATATTATCTTGATATATAATATAAAGAAAGTTCATTATCAAATCAGCTGATATTGATGGATATTTCAAATAGATAAATATTTCCTGTGTTTGAATTATTTATAAATACATTTATATGTCAAGTGAATAAATTTATCTATTTACAACAGTTATTTAGTTTTTGTAAAAGTATTGAAATTTTATTTAATTTTTATCAAAGATCACTTTGGTCAAAACGAATATACAAATTTTAGAAGAAATTATAGTTAAACTGCCATATAGGTAGTTGGAAAATTGATTGGGCAAGATATTCAAACAACAGTAACAAAAATTTAAATCTAAAGGATTGGCTTACGACAGAATCGGAAATAATAAGTAAAATAATACCTATATGGGAGGAAGTTTGGAAAGAATGATACAAAGTGTTAAAAGAGCTGTAATGGCAACTCTAAAATGTAAAGCACCGAAAGAAGAAGTATTATATACACTACTATGTGAAGCAGAAGACAAGATTAACTTGCAACCAAATAACTCGAGTATCAGATGATCCAGAAGACTACTACCGGATTAACTCGTAATCATTTTTTAAAAGGTACTGTTGCTGATTTTTCTTCAGTAATATTTACAAAAAGAGATCAAATAATATTTCTTGGAGAGTAGCTCAAAGTTTGGCCGAAGAATTTTAGAAACGATGAATAAAAGAGTACATCCCTATGCTAAATCAGAGAAGTATATGGTGGAAAGAAAAAAAAGGAAGAAAAAATATACTAATTTGTCAAACACATTGTAATTTGTAGATTTATTAATAAAAAGAAAAATTATTTCGAACCGGATATATTTATTGTTACGGTTATTTGTTGAAAGAAATGAATTTAGTCTTTTTGAGTACAAATTGTATGTGCGAGTAAAACCGGCAAGAAGTTAGAACATTTTGAGGACTGCGGTGTGAAGAAGTGCTGGTCTCGCAATGTTAACGTTATGTTGTGCTGTGTTAGCGCTAGCCAGCCTAGTGCGTCCTCGAGTCGTCCTGAACTTTGTAACATAAACCGAGATATGGTTTTTATCTGCACTTAGCTTGTTCACAAAGAACACCCAATGAACTATAATCTCACTTTAATTACTCACATACAACTTACCAGCACATTACAATATTCTTTTAAAATAAAACTTCAACTAACTCATATGTTTTGGTATCAAAATTTCTTTGATATATTTTTTTTGTAGGGAGCGATATAATTTTCACCACTGGAAATTTAGCTATTAATATTCCATTTTAAGGAAAACTACAATGACATATTACTTTTAAAATAAAACGTAAGTTTAGCTGTCAAAATATCTTACATTGTATTTGCGAAAATATGGTAAACTTTAAAAATAAAAAAAATATATTAAATCAATTGGGCATTAGAAATAAATATTTTTATGGTTTATGTTTTTTCTTTACATAATATAAAAAATTGGTACACTTTTTAAATTCATCATCACGACTAGTTATTATTGAGTGTTGTGTTGTAGATTTGGAAACAAAGCAAATATTTGATTGTCAATAACAGTTAGCGTGCTGAACACTTTTATTTTTATGAAAGTACTCGTCATACGCTTTCAGTTTTCATTTTATAGTTTTTATATTCCAATGGTTTTTGAATACACTAGCCAGTTTTATTATAAAACGGACTTTCATTGTAAATTGGAAAAAACTTATTTTCACTTCAATGCAACAATTAAAAAATTGTTTAAAAATGCACTGGCGCTACAGATCTAATTGACTTTTTGTTGTAAATGTCTTACAAACTATTTCAAAACATTGAATGCAACTAATTGATAGGAAATAATTATTTATGCATTGCTCGTATTATACAAGTTCATTTATGTGGAAAATATGTTGTCAGAGACTAACTTATGGCGGCAGGTACCTTTCTCTGGGATTTTTACTCTTGTTCGCGTTTCATTTTCAAAAACTCTTCAAGTAGTAAAAAAATAAAAAAATATAACTGTTGCCGCAAGGTAAAGTTCAAGTAATTGTACGTCTATTATAAATATTTTATTGTGATATTTATGGCACTTTGTAGTTTTCGCATTAGATGCGTATGTTTTTTGTTATTGTTGGGCAAGGTGGCAACCCTAGTTGGCGATTTGCGACTCACTTGGTGCTGTGATTTGTTTCGTAGCGATAGGAGAGAATAATAAATATGTAAGCAAGAAATGTTATCGCTGAGGTATTTAATTTGAAATAGAAGTAACGATATAGCGTGACGACACAAGATTCACTTTCGTTTAACAATCGTAGTATTTTGTGGAGCAGTGAGATCATTAGCGTTAAGCTATCGCATCTTGAGTACAGTAGCCCGGTTCGTTAGCGTCCGTCAATTACATCAATATTCAGAATGGAGTGCTGGGCGCCATAAGGGCGAGATTGAGCTGCGGGTTCTAGGAACGGCGGCAGCAACAAGCGAACTCTCGGCCTTGTAGCATGCGGGCCGCCCATTGGCCGCGCCGCGACCCCCCCACTCGCGCGAGACTACTACTCCGCTCGCCGCAACTCACGCCGCAGTAAGCGAGAGGTCTCTGTCGAGTGTGCACGTATCGCGGCGACATTGTTACGTTCGGTTTACACTGCGCAATTGACTTACAATCTGGAGCTACAGTGTGCTGTGAAGTGTGTGTGAGAGTTTGCGACTTGTGGAGTGTTACCCAAACGGAATAATATGTCAACTGCTGTGATGCCACAGTCCGCGGTGTACGACTTTGGAGACATGTTGAAGGTAACTATCCCTTGCTCGAGCAGGTCGAATGGCCGGCTACCTGTTGGCTGCGCAGCGCAACAGGTAGGCAGCGGCCTTTCCCCGCGCTGCGACTCGTCGCTGCACGCGAGGGTGCGTCGCTGCCGACGTGAAAAAGAGAAATGCCGGGCCAGCTGTAGCTTTCATGCGGCGTTGTTGTCATTGCGAGAAAGTAGGATTCTGGAACGAACTTTTACCAATTGTTGTTTGGCGAGGCGCGTTGGGATGAAAGTGTGCGTTTGGCGCCACGGATGTATTTGTGATGGGTTGTGTTTTGTGTGTTGTAGAGCATCCCTGGGAGCCAGGGAGTCGGGGAGTCGAGCGGCCACCTGGCGGTGGGCGCGCCGCCGCTAAGTCCACGGAGGCTGCGGTTCGCGCTGTCCCGCATGAGCTCCAGCCCGGCGGCGGCCAGCGCCACGGCGTCGCTGTTCTCCTCGCTGCTGGACAACCTGTCGAGCCAGCAGGCGCAGCACAAGCGCCTGGAGCGCACGCAGTCCGCGCCCGCGCCCAGCCTCACGCCCAGCCCCGCCAGCGCCGCCACCGCCGTCAACACCAGCCGCTACAAGACCGAGCTGTGCCGGCCGTACGAGGAGTTCGGCGTGTGCAAGTACGGAGACAAGTGCCAGTTCGCGCACGGCATGGCCGAGCTGCGCTCGCTGGCCAGGCACCCCAAGTACAAGACGGAGCTGTGCCGCACGTACCACACGGCGGGCTTCTGCCCGTACGGGCCGCGCTGCCACTTCGTGCACAACGAGGAGGAGGCGCGCCAGCACAACCGCGCCGTGGCGGCGCTGCTGGCCGCGCGGGGCGCGTCGCGGCCGCGGCCCTCGGCGCTGTCGCCCGCGCTCAGCCTGGACAGCCCCAGCCCCGCGTCCAGCCTCAGCCAGTCGCCCACGTCCAGCATGGGCTCGTTCTTCAGCAGCGAGCCCGAGCTGCACTCGCCCGTGCTGCCCCCGAGCGAGCCCTGCCCGCCCTCGCCTTCTTCCGAGTCCGCCGAGTTCAGGCTGCCCGTGTTCAACCGGCTGTCCGCCCCTGTGCTCGCGTTCGGCGATCTCATGCTCTAATGACTGGGGCCTCGATGTGCCTGTTTGTACATACTGCGTGGACCTCACGCTAGCCTAGGTTTTAGCGCTTTTAATCATGGGCAAATCATGCAATCATAATGCAGATGACGTTTATTTACAATAATTATTTAATACAAGTCTTTATTTATATTGAGCCCAACGTGACAGGCGTTGGGCGTGATTTTGATATCGTGTGATTTTTTTAATATATTATACAAATCTTATTATGTAGTAGAGGAGAGATTGCTAGAATGGCGTGTTTTGTTTTTGTTTTATTATTTTTTTAAGAATGTCGAGTAAATGTCGTCTTTGTGAATCTAGACTTAGTGATCCAAACTCTCGGTCTGCGTCTTTCCATTTATTTTGTAGATTTCCCCAGCTGTAACATTCCTTGCAACAAGTTATTTATTTTCTCTTCGACTCGCATTTCTCATTTCATTGACGCAAAGACCGGTAGGAGAAACATTCGATGATTTGTTATTTAAACCATTATTTAAATAAATCCGTTTATTTTCTCATTGCAACCTTTTATGTTATGTAATTATTAATTATTGAAATATAATTTATATGTAACTTATTATTTATATTGCAAATATTGTAGGTGACGCGACATTGTATACTGCACGTTTTTTTAAAGAGTGAGGACACGAACCCAGTGTTTCCTCACAGACTACCTGTATATTTATATTCTAGTTCAAGTGTATCTATGTAGCTATAATCTTCAGTAATATCAATAAATTATATTTGTTGTATACTCACATGTGTTTGTTATGGAAGACTGCGCAGACCTCGGCACACTCCGTGGGCGCCAGCCTCACGACAATTCCTCTCCTCTTTCCTCACAACCGTTTCTGTTACGTACTCGCACGGAACTTTTACTTTCCCTCCAACTTCAACGTGACTCTCATTCCACGCTAATTACTTTTACGTTTCTACACAACACTATCAATCACTCGCATTTATTATAAACTTATCGGCAATGTTCTTACACCAAAATCTATGTTCATTCACATTCAAATCAATATAAAACAAGAAAAGCATTTTAATTGTTGATTAATTACTATAGTTTCACTAAAACAATTGAAGTACTAAAATAACATCCGTTATTAATACCAGTACTGCCATCTATCAGAGAATGGCTGAACTATTCAAGTTAACCAAAAAATATTTTACTCTATTTTAGTCAATAACTTTACTTCAATTATTTGTTATAAATAAACATGTTAAAATTAACACATATTATTCAAAACCCTGTATTTTTAGCATCTTTTCAGCCATTTTGAGTATAGTAACGACATCCAATGTTCTCTAGCGAAATGACACTTCTTACGTCTGCTCATTTGGTCACGTATATTCTTTATAAACTGTCATCTTCTTTGATACAAATTACAAGTCATCAAAGCTAAACGATGGAAGGAATTGAAATAATTTTGCCGGACAAAGTAAGTACAATTTTTAAAACAAAATACATAACAATTAATGTCACTTTAACAAGCTTTGTATTTAGACAGATTACATTAATTCAACTTGTCCATTCTTGCATACTCATCACTTAACCTTAATGCTTTTATTGTAGGATGAAGGCAGTCCTGCCGAACAAAAACAGGCACTGCAAGACATGGATATGGAAGATTTATACACAAAATATAAGGTAGGAATTAAAACAAACGTCATTTATCTTTTCTATTGTTATGTTTTGTGTACCGGTTAATATGGATATCATAATGTATATTTATCTTCACAGAAACTGCAGCAAATGCTGGAGTTCTTAGAAGTCCAAGAGGAGTACATTAAAGACGAACAAAGAAACTTGAAAAAAGAATATCTTCATGCCCAGGAGGAAGTGAAGCGTATTCAATCAGTTCCTTTGGTAATCGGACAGTTTTTAGAAGCTGTAGATCAGAATACTGGTATTGTGGGTTCCACAACTGGTTCGAATTACTATGTCCGTATTTTGTCTACCATTGATAGGGAATTGTTGAAGCCTTCTGCTAGTGTTGCTCTTCATAAACACAGCAATGCGTTGGTTGATGTGTTGCCTCCTGAAGCCGACTCTTCCATCAGCATGCTTCAAGCTGGTAAGAAAGAAATATTTCTAAGTTTTCTCATTTCCTAATCTTTTTCTTTATTTTCCTTTTAGATGAGAAGCCGGATGTCCAGTACAGCGACATCGGAGGTATGGACATGCAGAAGCAAGAAATCCGAGAAGCTGTAGAACTCCCCTTAACTCACTTCGAACTCTACAAGCAGATTGGTATCGACCCCCCTCGCGGTGTCTTGATGTACGGGCCCCCAGGTTGCGGTAAGACTATGCTCGCCAAAGCAGTCGCCCATCACACAACTGCTGCTTTCATTCGCGTCGTCGGTTCCGAATTCGTCCAGAAATACTTGGGAGAAGGTCCCAGAATGGTCCGAGATGTCTTCAGGTTAGCTAAAGAAAACTCTCCAGCTATTATCTTCATTGATGAAATCGATGCAATTGCTACAAAGCGTTTCGATGCCCAAACCGGCGCTGATCGTGAAGTTCAGAGAATTCTGCTTGAATTGCTGAACCAGATGGACGGTTTCGATCAAACTACAAACGTAAAAGTCATCATGGCGACCAACCGAGCCGATACTTTGGATCCGGCTTTGTTGAGACCCGGTCGTTTGGACAGGAAAATTGAGTTTCCTCTTCCAGACAGGAGGCAAAAGCGTCTTATCTTCAGCACAATAACAGCCAAGATGAATCTCTCTGAAGAAGTGGACTTGGAGGACTTTGTCGCACGCCCAGACCGCATTTCCGGTGCGGATATCAACGCAATTTGCCAGGAAGCTGGTATGCATGCTGTAAGGGAAAACCGGTATATCGTCCTGCCGAAGGACTTTGAAAAAGGTTATAAAAATAATATTAAAAAAGATGAGAGTGAACATGAGTTTTATAAATAAATTTATAAATTCAATAAAATTAGTTGTATTACTGTGTAATTTATTGTAACATTTTATATCATGTCCGATTTTATTATTTTGAGGGATTTATTACTAACTACAAAATACAACCATCTTTTCATAACTGCGTAAGTTTTTTGTTGACCAGACTTCGTACCCAATTTATACTAACCGAACGAAAGGTTTCTATTTTTTGACAACGAATTAAATGTTTCGCAAATTCAATTTTAGTGTCTCTATTTTTCAATAAGAATATTTTTTATAATAAGTTAACATCAGATGAGGATAAAATGCAACATATCAAGATATAAACAATTCCTTCGTAGTTTGTTTTTATTTCTTCGTAATTATTTAAAATAACAAATACAATAATATTTATAATTTATTAAATAAAGTTTTATAAGTAGGTGTATCTAAGCTAGACTCAGATCAAATTCTAAATAAAACCAATAATTTCTTGATAACGAATTCAACAAAGAAAGTCAACAAATTTGGCTGATCTTTGGTGAACAAAACGTAAATATATGATTTGCTACTGTAAAGCTATTTTAAGAATGTTTTATAAAAATTGGACTTGCTTCAAAATGTCTAAAACAAAGTGCAAATCCAATGTCGATTAGAAGTGTTATTGATTATTTGCTGAACATTTTACTGTAATATCTGGAAGAAAACATGACATTATACCTACGTTATCTGTAATTGATATGCGCTTTTTCAACTCAAATTTACCCATTGTTTTGTTTGCAAATGAAATATAATTTTGCTCAAATAGAGGATTGAAAAAAGGCACTTTTAGTATTACGTAGGTATAATACATAAATGTTATTTTATTTAAAACATGCTCTATAATCATAATAAAATATAAGTATCACATTCGTTTTCTTGTACGTACCACTCCGGTACCTCATATAAATATATAATACACTGCATACAATTAACATAAACAAAGTCAAACAATAATAAATGTCTAAAGTTAGTGGAGATAGATCTTCAGAGTAATATAAACATTCTTGATATAATCGTAAGTATAATCTAAGATATCCAAATCATCTCGTACGGTTTAAGTAATACTTCAAGTAAATAAAATACACTCTCTAGAATTTTAAGAATCTTACATCGCAGTCGATGTATTACAAAATTGTCATATAGATATATATTTTTGATAAATTTCTACATTTGTGGTTGATATTTATAAAATTTAAAAATAGTAAGCGAATAATAGTGATTCATTATTGCGTTTTACATATTTAAATATTTTCACATCTTATAACTAATCTTTACTTGTCAATACATTAACATGTAAGAATTAAAACAAGCTATATAAAAACAGTATTTCTTTGTAACAATATTAATTTTCAAAGTTGAAACGTCAACTGGTCATAATATTTCTTATTAGGACATTCATTCAATAAAATAACAAAATAAAATTCAAAAACATAACACACTATAATAAAATTTAAACACAATATAATAATATGTTAGTAGCAAAATATTTTGTAGATTAGGTATATTGGTTACAAAATTATATTAGTATATTTATAGGCACAGGTAACTCTAACTTTAGGTAACTAACAGATTTCACTTTTGATCGATCTTCGCCTTCTTCGCAGCGACTTCTGCCAAGGTCGCTAAGCCAAAGAGATCCAGTTCCGTCGAAGAGCTAGCTGGCGCTTGCTCCTTTCCAAGCCTCGTGATGCTCTGCTTCCGAGGTTTTCTCTTCCTGGACCCAGTCAGGTTCGCGCTGCTCTTGCTATCACATTCAGATCTCGTCTCTGCTACTTGCTTCTTCTGCTCCGTCTCCTTCATCTTGCTGGCACGTAGGAATTTCCTCTTCTTGTTCTCTTTCTTCTTCTGCTGGAACTTGTCCAGACTCAGGCTGGGGAGCGCTTCGATTTTCTCGTCCAGGTTAAAGTCAGCTGCCCGGAACATCTTGTGAGGTTCCTGGATTGATTCGTATTCGTGAACGTCGCGACTGTTGTCATTGTGGTCCAATTCGGCTTGGGATTTGGGAGTTTTCGGGTAACTGCCCATGGTTCTTTCTGTTAATTTCTTTATGGTTTCGTTCAATTCAATTATTTCAGTATTTCGAGGCACTTTATCACTTGCGTTTGAGCTTGTGTACGAAGGCTTTGGTAATTTTGTGGTCATGTGTTTTTTGTTTCTTTTATTGACAAATAGTTTTCCTTCGGCCATGAACTTTGCGTATCGCAATCCTTTACAAGACCGGACTGATTTTCTGGTCTCTTTCGAATCGTCGCTCTGTGGACAAGTATTGCAATCGAAGTCGTCCATGTCGTCATTGTTGCTGTCGTTGGACTCAGATTTTGTGGAACACATATGATCAACAACTTTGTTAATTATTTCCTGCTGAGTAAAATTAGAATCTGTATTACTATATGGTCTTTCAACGGTATTGTCTCTATAATCTTCCATGTCGTCATTGTTTACTGTATCGACAAAATTCCCAAGTGCTTGGTCTAAAAGATTACTGTCAAAAATAGTTTTTTCTGGTATCTTTTCTGGCTCATTGTTACAAAATATACTTCTTACAATATTTTTATTATCTTTATGATTATGAAGAATACGTTTTTTGAAGGGTTTAGGAGGCTGGCACAATTCTGTATTGGGGGCAGGATTTGGAGACAATAAATAGTTTTGATATTTGGGGAATAATTCGGGTGTTTCATCCGGTTTGGCATCGGAATCGCTCTTACCACTAGGCTGCATTGTCTTGATGGCATTGCTGTCGCAGTGGATGAGGCTGGAGAGGCTGCCCAGTTGCGTTTCATCCGCAAGTTTCCCAGGCGTGAAGAGCTGTTGTTGCCGAGGCTTTTCTTCTTCCTCGGGACATGGCGTTGGCTTCGGAGGAGCCGGTGACTTCACGATGTTCCCTGGACGTGTGTTTAATGTACGTAGAGGAGGTGCTGGCAGTTTGTACCATTTGAAGTTTGGATTGGCCGAGAAAAATGCATTTTTGTACTACAATCAGAACAAATCTATTATACCCTGTTCACATTACTACAAATTCAATGTGGAAACCTTCTTTTTCCAACTCATTATACTTGCACTCTTGATAAACGTTCTTCTCATTTGACAATTATTAGTAGACTAATTTCAAACAATGAAATTCAAACCAAACGTAAACTAAAGTATTAATTTTAAAAATATTTTAACACTTGTGTGGACAATGTTTATAGAGTTTCTATCAATACTATTATTTTAATTAATTATAATTACAATAGTCGTCAAAACGACTGATTATTAAATAAAGCCATTAAAATGGCTGATATTTAAATTCCACAAATTAATAATAAATATCCAATCAAAATTAATGTCGATTTGAAATAAAAAGAAAATAAAAGACTTACCTGTTTGGCTAAGTCGGTGTAGCAGGCCTTCTCCTCGGTCTCTAAGGCAGCCCACCACTCTCCCAAGATCTTGGTGACGGCACGGTTCTCCAGGTGCGGGTACCGGTTCTTTACAACAGTCCGATGCCTCTTGCAGAAGATGAGAAAAGCGTTCATTGGTCTCCTGGCGTGGTGAGAAGGCTCACTCGCGTCAAATTCACTTATTGTCGTCTGGTCCGAAGAATACTCTCTCTGATATGAGTTATCACCATTGAGATTCTTGTCTTCCGTTGTTGCTTTCTCTCTCGAAGCCTCAGGTGATACAGGATCATGCTTATCATGAGCTGTACTATGTTTTGGTGTTACACTGGAGCTGTATTGTAACTGGTCGGTTTGATTAGTTACTGTTGGTGCTGTATCGTTTGTGTCTCTAGTTTCATGATCACTGGTTTGTTTAACAGGTGTTACATTATCCTGCATACAGGAATGTATCTCTTCATTAATAAATATGTTTGATTTATCTTTGGCGTGGTTGCTGCGGAAAGGTATCTGGCAGTTTTTATTCAAAAAACTGTTAATTTGTGAAGTGTTTGACCACATGTTGGGATGGTTTTCATCATATTTCATAATGTTGTGTTTGAAGGATGAAAGATTGTTATTATTTAAAAGGGTTGTTCCGTTCTGTAGACAAGCCATTTTCGTATACTTGGTTCACTGGCAGCCTGTAAAATGAGAAACTTGTCATTGAGAAATCAAATCATACGAAACAACACTTTGGATTGTAGGGCAATGGCAATAATGTCTGTCGTGCACGGAATTATATAACTAAAAATACCTGGTTCTTTATTACGTTTGGTGTTTCTACTATAAAATTGAATTGTTAAACCTCTCATCGCACCGGAATGCTGATAATTTTCAACAGGAACAGTTTGTAAAAATAACGCTCATTTGAAAACAGTATATCGCCACATATATAAACAACATGTTTATCGCAAGGAATAAGATTTTGATAAACTTCTGTATGGAAACCAGTCCATATATTCTAATATGTCACTAATTGCAGCATAAATACCACGGAATAATTATTATCCGAACAAAAAAAGTATCATGCGAAGCAGAAACAGCGGGGATGTACTGTCTATATTCTTTATCTATATTCACAAATATTTAGATATTTATTTTATTGTTCATGTTCAGTAAAAACCAATAAGCTAAGCAATTTCCTTATCATTCACATTGTTATCATAGAATTGTAAATTGAAATTGATTTAATAATAGTTTAATTATTAGTAATGAATATATTATAAACTAATTTTAGTAAAGAACTATAAATTTTCCTAACACGACCTTGAAACAAGCAATAAAAAATATTCACGAATATGCGATAATAAAAACAAATGAGAAAAGTGTTACATCAACTAAATATATTTAAATTATGCTAAAAATGGATAGATTTTGGACGAATTAGCCATTGTTCTATTCATAATATAGGTGGGCATCAATTAAAGAGTTAAGTAAACGGTAAAAAATAAATGTACTTTTCAATGTCACCAATTTAACGTATGTAAACCAAACTGTTATAAACGAAATTGCGAAATACGTCCTACTTTAAACTCACTTTCTCACTTATTTCTACGGCAGATGTTACTCCCAAATAAGTATAACTTAAAATCACTCAAATAATGACGAATTTTCACTTTTTAGAACGTTATTCTAAATATGTTGCCCATTTTTTGTTGCTATATTTCGTAAACCTTCAAGGACAATGTATATTCCGACTAGAAAGACGAAGACGCTTTGTTACCTCTGTTTTAAATGAAATTTACCTCTGATTCAATTAAAAACACAAATGCTCATATCAAATATGTATTAATCAACAATTTTACACAAATTTAAAACCGCGACACTACCCTAACAGAATGAAAATGTATATTTACCTGTGATTAAACGCTCCATGACAAATGTATACGTATGACGTCACTAGAGTCACAACAATAAGTACAACACCTGATAAATGTCATTAACAGTTTGTTACACTCACAAAAACAATACACTATCACTTATCTGTTGAAATTAATTTACATTATCTTTCGGGTTTCTGTCATTCTTTCTTCGGTAACAAAGTTCTGACCAACTTACAACGCTCAAGATGTCTGTCATGTCTGTTTAGTTCGTCAGCTGATCCCTACCCGCCCTCACCGGCCGAAAACAGCCGATGCTCGAGAATGACAGCCGCGATCGTCGATTGTCATGCGTGCGCATCAATGGATTCGTCCAATATTCAGCAGATGTATATGGATGATGACATGTAGATTTAATTCTACTTCTCTTATTTCCAAATTTAGCACGATTTCTCATTATGGAAATGTAACCACATTGAACAACATTTCTTTGTCTTAATCCATACAATATAAAAGTTCCACATGTTAAATTTTTAATTGAACATTTCTAAATTTAAAACAATCCAACTGTTGCACAATTGTTTATATATTTCCTTATTATTATTATTCAATGGACTTTGTACTTTAATATCAAATTAGAATATATTTTAAACAAACTTAAAAAATTATTTACTTTGTATCACAATTTAAAAACTCACTGTGTACATAAAATTCAAAAATTTATTTGTATTAATATATGCTATCTAATATAAATCATAAATAATTGAGTAAATACATGTATTGATACATATAACACCACATAGAAAAAATACAAAGTATATTAAAACATGTTAGTAATTATTAAACTATATCACGCTAAATGGACTGATAAATGAACTTTACATTAAAATGTAAATGAATAAATAACAATATTTACACAACGTCGCGATATATCTAGCAAATATAGAATATAAATATCAATAAAAAATTAAAATTATAAAATCAATTGGCAACATTATTATAATTTCTTTCTTCTATACCATCGCTTTCAGTAACAAGGGCTCTTTCTAAAATAACTCTACCTTCCTTGTAACGTTGATTGTCTTCTGTGGCAAATTCATACATCCATCCTAATTTAGAATCACAAGATTTGCAAGCTACATCTCGAACCTAAAATCAAATGTTATTATTCTACATAGGTGAAACAAAAAACTGTAGATCATTTTTATCTCGTCAACCTTGAAACAAAAAACAATCGAATGGAATGAGTAAAAAACTGTAAATGTTACACATTATGTCAATAATTTTTAATCGGTAAATAAATGTCAAATAATCAATACAGAAGAAATTTTGGCTCGTTAAAAATAAATTATTCTTGTCTCTTGTCTGTGTGTTTATTATTTATTTATCATAACGAAAATTCTTGGGATTTTCTTATTACCATATGTCGTCCAGTTAACATAACGCGATCTTGCACATCACTGTAAGTGAGATTGACCACTCGGTTAAAGAGAAATGCCCTTCCAGTGGCTCCAGTAAATCGAGTACTAATCAATTCCGAGCGATTTGTTAAATTTGTGTCACATCTGGCACACGAAAACAAACGAGTGCCTCCCATGTGTTCTAGAAAAATTTTACCCATTTCTGTAAAACATACAAGTAATCACAAACCAAACAAAGACTAGTGACGTTTTGGCATATCATAGGTGATGTGATTTAACAATAATCACCTGCGTTTGTTTAGGTAAATGAAGCAGAACACAGACAAGTTCTTCCGTTCTGATTTTCAATAAATGACAAAACAGATAAAATATATAATTTAGCAGAGAAAGCACAAATGTACAGCAACAAATACCACAACAAATGTTTTTATGTCACTTAAACAAGCGTCAGTTACGGGTTATAAATAGGGGTCATCATAAGTTTTTCTTTAATCTTAAACAGTATCTAATTGAAATAAATAAATATGTATATTCAGATAAGATAATTACTTTTTATGTTTACTTAAAAATACAAAAGTATATTTTATTTCATTAAATAAACTTTTTTATTCCACAGAAAATTTTAATGCACGCTAATGGATGCCATCTATCATCTCAATTTTGGGTTTAAAAATTAAAAAACTTATTTAATGCACAATTTTAATGTTAATATATATAATACAATTAAATAATAAATTTTAAATAATTATTTCAAGCTTTTTTAATTAACTTTTTTGACAAGTAAGCTTGACATCAAATTTGACAGTTGTAGATAACCCTTCATATTATGTTATCCATTATTTTTCTATATATTTTCTCTTTATAAAATTGAATATTAGGGTGTTTTAATGTTTTATTTATACAGTTATTTGTGTAGGTGTTTGTGTTCGTTTTCATCGGACATCACTCACATATTTAATTCACCGTAACCTAAAAATTTAAATTTTTAAAATAATGGGTAGATAAATATACTTACAATAAAATTAGTGCTGTTTTTACAAACCATGGCTAATCACAAAGCTGGAATACAAGGAGGACGTAAGAAAGTTCAGGTAGATACAGCGGATGAACTCAATTAATATATCAGTATTCTTTTGTTATTAAAAAACATTTGCATTAACTTATTCAACAGGTGTCTATGGTGATTTGCGAACAAGAGGAGAAGAAACATCGAGCTGGAGTAAATGCATTGCAACTTGACCCAGTAATGGGTCGACTTTACTCAGCTGGGCGGGATGGAATTATACGAGTATGGATGCCAGAAAATTACTTACAAAACATGGAACATCACACAGACTGGGTTAATGATATTGTTTTGTGTTGTGGGGGTCGAAATTGTATGTGACTTTATCTGTGTTGTGGTTGTGTACATAATTTATGGTTTTAGTAATATCGGCAAGTTCGGATACTACTGTTAAAGTTTGGAATGCACATAAAGGTTTCTGTATGTCTACATTACGGACTCATAGGGATTATGTTAAAGCTCTTGCGTATGCAAAAGATCGAGAACAAGTTGCTTCAGCTGGTCTCGATAAATCTATATTCCTATGGGATGTTAATACGTTAACAGCTCTTACAGCCAGTAACAACACTGTTACAAGTAAGAATTGTTGACTTTTATATATAATTTTAAAGGAATCAATGATCTTTATATCAATCAGGTTTTTAAAATGTATTGTTATTTTAGCTTCTAGTTTAATTGGTAACAAAGAATCGATATATAGTTTAACCATGAACCCCTCTGGTAGTGTAATTGTTAGTGGATCAACAGAAAAAGTATTAAGAATATGGGATCCTAGAACTTGTACAAAATTAATGAAATTAAAAGGGCACACGGACAATGTAAAAGCACTAGTCGTTTCTAGAGACGGATCTCAGTGTTTATCTGGTAGTTCTGATGGGACAATTAAATTATGGTCCATTGGGCAACAAAGGTATGTTTGTGTTGTATTTTTTAACAAAAAATTTATTATTTTTCTTTTGAAGATGTGTACAAACAATTAGAGTACATTCCGAAGCAGTTTGGGCACTTTTAGCGACTGATACTTTCAGTCATGTCATTTCCGGTGGCAGAGATAAAAAAGTAATTTTTTTTATTTAATTAATTTTCAATGTAACATTTCTTTTTTTTTAGGTAATTGTAACAGAACTTCGAAATACTAATAACAGTGTTGTAGTTTGTGTGGAAAGTGCACCTATTTTGCGATTATGTTTTGCAGCGGATAATCAAAGTATATGGGTAAGTTGCAATTGTTTTTTATAGTTTCAATTTTATTTTGTAACAAATTTTTAACTATAGGTTTCAACGTCGGAGTCAAACATCAAACGATGGAAACTACCACCTTTTACGCGACATATAGAAGAAGATACACAAAAGCAAGCTCAACCTGTTTCGGTTATACAGGGTGGTGCGGCTTTACGGACAGCTACTGTTTTAAATGATAAAAGGCACATTATAACTAAAGACACTGATAATAATGTTGCAGTATATGACGTTTTAAAAGTAAATTTTATTCAAAATAATATATTTTTCACTATTTACATATATTTTAGGCTTGTAAAGTAGAGGACTTAGGACAAGTAGACTACGAAGAAGAAATTAAAAAGCGATTTAAAATGGTTTTCGTACCGAATTGGTTCAATGTAGATTTGAAAACAGGCGTAAGACACAAAAATATTACTTAGAAACAATCATTGATCATATTATTTTTAGATGCTTACCATACATTTGGGTCAAGACGAAGTCGATTGTTTCTCTGCCTGGGTTTCCGCAAGAGACGCAGGTCTTTCAGGATGTGTAGAGCCTGACCAGAAAGTCAATTACGGTAAATTACTTCTTCAAGCTTTGCTAGAACATTGGAGAGGCGTTGAGACTGATCCCGAATCTAGAAGGTTGTACTTCAGCGTTCCACATCATACTCCTCTTATTTTCAGGTATGTAAATTTCCTAATAAAAAATATTTAATAAAATACATATAATAAATAAATACATATAAAATTACAATTCAACTATTATTAATTATATGATCCAGCAGTTCAAATTTAGTGGCTAATTTTACGAACTAAATTTAAATTAAAATAATTTTGAGTACTTAAATTTGAAATATCTTTGCGATATTAAAAACAGAGCAAGATTTAGCTCCCTAAAAAAAGTGACAGGCTATTTATATCAGAAAAGTTTGTAGTGGGGTACATGGGAGGAGCCTATTATTTAGCCAATAGAAAAAAAGAAAGAATCTTTTTTTGTAGATACTAAAATTTAACAAAAAAGGTTTCTAATAGATACGGTTTATAGTTCCAGTTTAAAATGAATAAATTTCAGTAACCGATTCATTTAAAAAATTTCAGTTTCGGTATCTAAATTCTTTTTTTATGTTTTTTAGTGAGGTGGGTGGTAGGACATTGTACAGAGTCCTAGTAGGTGACGCGGGTGGCGAAAACGAAACCGCGTTGCTAAACGAAACTGTGCCAGGTTGGGTGACATCGAACGTCGAAGAAAACTGCCCCAATAAGTTCATAAAAGTTCAGTTCTACCTTCTGCCGCACTCTAGCATGATGAAGCAAGACAGAATGAAGAAACCTGATAGACTTGTAGCCAACGACTTCATTCAGTGTCGGAAGGTGGCCGAACACGTGGTGGAAAAAGTGTTAGGGGAGGGAAATGCCAATTCACCAGGTGGGGCGGATGGAGAAAATACGTCACCCACGACGACGGCGTCCACAGAACAGGTTGAGTTGCTGTGCAATGATCAGGTAGGAAAGAAAATTTAACAAAGTTAATATCCATACAACATTTGGGAATTTGTGCAGGTTCTAGACCCGTCGATGGATCTCCGAACTGTGAAACATTTTATTTGGAAATCCACCGCAGATTTGACATTATATTATCGTTCAGTAAAATAATGTCATGTAAACGAACATTCTTTCTTCGTGTTATCAGTATTTTATGAACACCTTGTATATTGTAATTTTTTGAATTGTGAAATATTGTTAAAATAAATTTAGAAGTAATTTAATGATGTATATATGAATAAATGAACAATGTGTGCATAATTGACGAAATTAGATTTGGCGTGAAATTTGTGTATATGCCTCTATGTAGATTATTAAATTTATTACAGAAAAATATGTTTTTTTTATCATAAATTATTTTAAGGCTTTTTACGTATTGTTATTTTAATATCTTGTTTTATTGTTCATTTATAAAACAGCTATTTTTATTTTATGAAATAAAATTCGGACGTACAATTGTGTTTTTTTTTCTGTTACCGAAGTCCTCATCTATAAAAAAAATCTGAACCACTCAATTGATTTGAATTCTTAATTTGTTTACTTTTACTAAACATATATTCTGTTATAAAGAATCCCTTAATTTGTACATATATTATAGATTAAAATATTACTGTACCTTCCCCTTAATAATTCTAAAGTTTTCCGATTATCCTAGCAACCGTTTCTATGGAAATATATATACAAATATTAGACCCGCATTCTTGTTGTATCACGTTACAATGACAGATACGCGGAAAAAGTATATTATAAATATTACAGGTAAATTTATCCTGGAAAAATATCAAATGATTTATATTAACAAAATTTTAGATAATTTTTTCAATTCCAATTCATCTGAAAATGAAGAACGTATAGTGGGTCAAACCAAATTAGAACAATTCTTGGATAACGAGCAATGTGTAACTTTATGTGCCACCTCGCAAAATGATAATTTGCAAATAGAATTTCACAATGAGGTAAAATTGCAATAAAAATAAACTATTTGTTAACCATACAATTTTCACAGGTAGTACCATTGGTTAATCGAATGGTGATATTTTTTAAAAACCGGCAAAGTAGAATAAATGAAAATAATGTTCATGAAATTGTGCAATTCTTAGTTTTACAAGGATCACCTACTGCATCTCTGTATCATACTTTGCACAATGTATTTACACCTTTACTATTACAGGTAAGTGATAAAAATATACACAATTATTTATTACATAAAAATATATTTTAGGAAGGCAAGAAAAGCAACGCAATAAATTTAAATCTACAAAGACAGTTAACAACATTTCAAACTAGTTTAAGATCAGCTGCTTTTGTTTCTGATGATGCCACAAATTTATCAGAAAATAATTCGTTATCAGGTAACTTATATTAAAATATTAATCATATTTTGTGACGTACTTTTGTACTCATTTTAAAGCATATACTTATTAGAATAATACGTATATGTTTTAAAGCAAGGATTCTTATTGGCGAGTAATAAGTAGGGGACTAAAACAAAAATTAGAAACAGTATTTTTTTCGATGTTTTGTTTAAATATCAAATATATACTATAAAATCATGTTATATTATTTTCTTTTGTATTAATTTATAAATACAGTTTCAATATGTAATATTATTTTTAAATTAAATCTGTTTTCATGGAAAATACTGTTTGAGTCCCACTGGAATGAGAAGAATGACGTCACAACTCACCGCACAATTTACAAAATATAAATTTCCCTTAATATAAGAAAGTTTTAAACTGGATTTTAAATAATGACCATATTATATTATTTATTTTATTAGTTATTTCAACTCTTGATCATGAAGTGGAATATTGGAATTCTCTTGCGAATTCCACAAAAACTCCTGATATTAAATCTAGCAGCTTGGCTTTTCGCGATATTCTGAAACCACTTGCACGAGATTTCAGGTAAGATAAAATATTTTATTAGGGATAATCAATATAAGTGCGAGTAGTATGTTAGATGCATTACCACTCCTGGAAATAGAAGATGCTCTAGAAGGCGCCCATAATGTTCTGGATGATCTTTGGAGACATGACCCTCCTTATAGAAGAACAAGAATGCAACATCTTATGGATCTCATTGGTATTTTTTTTATATAATATTTAATTTCGCTATTTACAATTTTTTTATAGCATCTGATGTGATCCATTGCATAACAAGACAACTTTCAAACATAAAAATATGGGAAGATGATTATACAGATGTTACAGATTTATTAGAACAATCTATAAATATAGGCAAAAAATGGAATTCTGCCTGTACTCATTTGACGCAACTGTTTTGGCCAAATTATTCGCTTCATCCCTGGACAGGGGATTGTTACACACCTCAAAGTTTAGCAGATTTAGTAACAAGACTCGAAGAAGTACTATTTGTAATAAACAAAAAATAAAATATAAAATAAAATATATTTTAGGTCTTAAATTTGCGTGCAATTCACAGACAACTAACACGACTACTTAACTACAATGAAATTGCAGATTTACGCACTTCAGAAATGTTTAAACCATTTGCAGATTTAAATGTTTTGCAGTGTGGACCGTATTCGGAAAATTCTTGGAAAACAGCAGTAAAACAATTCGAATATTTGCTCTTACCAGCAGAACAAAGAGTAGGTGAAAAATTAAAAGTGCAATTAGCAAATGTCTCCAACAATACTAGACAAGTAATAGTTGTAACTAAATAATTATTGTACAAAATAAAAAATATTTATTTCTAGTTATTATATGAGTTTACAAGATATTCACAATTAATGGATAGACCAGTAGTACGAAAAATATTATTAGCGGAACGCCAAAATTTATTATCTTCTTTAGGTCAATATATTAAACAACTATCAGGAATGGTTGTAGAATCAAATATTTCGAAATCAGATACACCAAAAATTATAACAGAAATATCAAACATACGACAATTAGAATCCAAAGTAAAAAAGTAACTTTATGTTAAAATTACGTTATTAATTTATACTCTTTAGGCCCAAATTGTTCAGAAAACAGCAGAAAAATTATTAAACGATTTACCAGGATATGAAGAACTTCTTTTACAAGTTGCTGAATTTTTAAGAGAATTGAAAGCTCAACACAGTGAATTGTTTGATTCTTGGACAAGAGAATTAACTATTCAAATTAATAATAAAAGTTTAAGGTAACTGCATACTATCATTTTAAAATAACTCTAGCTGTAGCTAAGCTACTATTTTGTTAAAGTATTTAAGTTACTTTTTTTTTTCATATAGCTTGAAAGAATCTGATCCAGTGGTGCAATTCTCCTCCGCTCAGTTGATGAGGGTGAACTATTCTCCTCGTTTGGTATCTTTAGTCCACGAATACCGCCAGCTTTGCGCAATGGGTTACCGCATACCCGCTCACATTTCCCAAACTGCAGCCCATGCGAAGCAGTTTATGAAATATGCAAGAGCCCTAGAGCAGGTGGCCAATTTCCACAACACCATTGGTGATAGAATGGTAAACGCCCAAAGGCCAATGATGCTGGCAGGCGCGTTAGAATTGTCCAGATTAGTACAACAGGAAGAGGTCGTTTCTTGGGGAGATGTTAGGTCGGTGGAAAAGTATGTAGAAAGTTTGAGGAAAGCCGTAAATAGACTATCCAGAGAAAATAATTTGCTAGCGACTTACCATATGCAAATGTTAGAAAAGGTAAATACAATCACCGTTTGTGTAACTGAAGGGTCAATAAAGAATAATTTGTTCAATTGATAATTCTGTTTTAGATCAATGAATTGTCGGATATAGATCTAATTCGCCATTTACAAAAATGGAAAGATACGGCAAAAAGTTTACGAGATACTATGAACCAAGTGGAACAACAGGTACAGCATATTATCCGTAGATATTATTTGTTTTAATTTTAAAATTATTGTAGGGTTTCACAAATATGCAATCCTGGAAACTAGAAATAGATCGTTCTCTAGCTACAGAATTCGAAAAACAATATCGACAAAGTTTAGAAACAGTTCATTTACATCTTCCAGAAATTTATGCCGATTTGGTTTATCGGGACAGTCGATTACAATTCAATCCTCCTGAAAATAGACTTAGAGAAAAATATCAGTATCAGTTGAAGAGGTTCTTAGATCTGCCTCGAAGTTTCAGAGGAGTTTCCGAAATAACAGAAGGATCAGTCTTTACAGAAATAATAGAAAATTGTAAAGATCTTTACGCGCAGACAGAAAAACACACAGAAGAATTATTTGAAAGATTGGAAGGAGTTGTAGAACATTGGCAGTCTTGGCTTTCCCTTGGAGTTCTGGATACTAGTCAACTAGCTACCTGGCAACACTGGGATTTAAATTTCAGGGCTTCGAAAACGTTTGGTCAAGAAGTTGCTAAACTACCCAGGTAAAGGAAACGAGATTATGTCACCAGGAACTCCTATTAAAAGAAATATCGTTTCGGATTTGGTTTTTATGTTTTGCTCGGTTTTTAAATAATAATATTTGAGATTCAGTTCTTGTTTAGATTCATAAAAATTATTCAAAATGAGTTGTTTCAGTACCGAAGAACGAGTTGGATGTTTCGTTATAAGTTTATCATGCCTGCGTTCAGATTTGGAATCTCATAATCGAAGTTATTGGTCTCAGTTGATGTCCTCTTTACAAGATTCTATAGCTCAAGATGTTGTCCGGTTACAGCAATATGTAAATACATCAACAGCGACTTTAACTAAACAGCCTTTAACAATAGAGCAAATAGGACAGGCTCATGCTTCTCATTCTGATATTTTGAAGCAAATGCCAGATGTATGTGTTTCTCTTTTCATTATTATTTCTTATTAAAATTTATTATGTGTATAGATGCAAAAATTGTTTGAAGATATGGTTGATAAAAATAAAACATTAGCTAATTGGACGCGGGAAAGAGTTGAATCTGTTGCAAGACTACAAACTGCTTGGGAAAGACTACAAAGTCTTGTAGACAACCATCAACATCTTATTTCTAAACAAGTATATATTACATTATTTTAAATTTCAGTATTACGTTACGTATTTTTAGGTGGAAGCTTTCCAAAGTACAATAAACAGAACTTGTGAAAACCTCAACAATGAAATTGAACGATTTGCCCTTCACTGGGATCAATTTAAACCACGACCAGGATCAGGTCAAATAGCAAACGACAGCTTAAAAAATTTAGAAAACTATCTAGTTACCATTAAAGAAAAGAGGGAACAATGGGAAGAATTAGTTAAGCAGAAAGATAAAGTTTTGTAAGTTAATTTACTTAAAAATTGTTTCGTATTTAAATATTTTTCCTAGGGCTGATTGCGAACAATTTGGAATGGAACCTCCAGAATTCGCATTGTGCGATCAGGTTCAAACAGATTTAGATCAAGAAGAGAAAATCTGGACATTATTTGAAGAATTCAATGCAGATTTAGAAAAGCTAAGCAAAGAAGAATGGATAGTATTCCGCAAGCGAAGTTACAAACTAGAAGAATTTGTTACTGAATGGCAAAAACGTCTGGAATCATCTCCATCAACTGCTCTATCAACCCGTCTTTTACAAGAACTTCAAAAATATGAAGATGTAGTCCCAGTGATGAAATATCTTCGAGGGGAAGATTTTACAGAGAAGCACTGGATGGAAGTTTTTACTCTTCTTGGAATTACTCCTAAACCTGTAGACGTTCTAACTCTCCACGATTTTCTTGAGGTAAACAAGAACTTTTAAGTATTCTTAATTGTAAATAAATGCTTACAGGTTTCTACTCAAGTATCAGAGAACGTAGCAGAACTCCAAGCGATTTGTAAACGCGCTGCCAGTGAAGTTGTAGTGAGGCAAGCTCTAGCAGAGTTAGATCAGTGGGAGGTTCAAACGAGATTTGTTCTAACTGAACATCTAGATTCACAGAAACATACCGTCATGTTGGTCAAGGATTTCAAAGATATTTTAAACAAGGTAAAAATAAATACAATAAACTGTAAAATACATTTCCAAGCTTTATTATCAGAACTGAAGTATTTTACAATTTGAAAGATTGTTGATAATATAATATTTAAGAATGTAGATGTATTGTTCAATTAAAAAATAATTGAATAACTGATGGTAAAGCAAATCGATTATTACTTTGAGACATATTCTGATTTTAAAACTGTAAAGATTATCTTGTAAAATAGGTTTGTTATTTTTAGATTGGAGATAATCAAAGTTTATTGCAATCGGTGAAGAATTCAGCGGACTATGAAAGTTTTTCTGAACGGGCTGGACTTTGGGAAACTAAGCTTGCAGATCTGGATTATTATCTTGTTTCATTATCTCAAATACAACGCAAGTAAGTACTTTAATATTATTTTTAAAAATAACGTTTACAAATTTAAATGTACAATAGATGTAATCCAATCTTTATATGATCCAACTTTGGTGTAAAGTGTGAGAGGAATTGCTTGAAATCCGCACAAAAAGTTTCCATTTTTTAAGGATACAATCCCTATTAATTCATTTGTATCTAAGGTTATTAACGGTGCACCTTGATCTCCCTGTAAAATTTTACAAAAATTTAATAGCATTCGTATTCTATAAATTATACTTACTTTACAAGCGGTTTCTATTGTACACAATTTATTTGTCATAATAACGGGGTATGAACTGCAAAAACTGTTTTCAATAAGGCGTACATTTCCTTGGGTCATATTCCCGGAAAATTTGTCTGTGAGAGCTATAAAAAGAAATATTTAAATAAGAACTTAGAGTCAATCAGATTTTTACTTGGCTTAGAATATCCGTAACCCTTGATAATACATTCAGTGTTACTTAAATCTTTTTTATCGTTAGATATTTGAAGTATTTGGTTGTCATTATCTGCTGGTTTATCAAGTTGAAGCAAAGCTATATCACCAACAAGACTTTCTTGATTGAATTTTGGATAAATATAATATTCTTTAATTTTGATAGCTGTGCTAAAAGTTGAATTTAAAATTGTTTCACCTACTACTACTCGCAAATGATGGTTTTGCGACCTGAAACAATAATGTTTGATTTATATCGTACTTATTTTATATTAAATTTACTTTAGTGCACATAAAGCAGAAGTTAAAATCCAAGATTGATGAATTAAAGCTCCAGTACATAGTTGACTTCTATCATTGTTAAAAATTGCAGCAGTGTTTTTCGGCGATTGTGGAAATGATATGCCTGTTAATATTTTTTCTACTTTGTTAATTAATACGCCCTTGAAAATTGATTGATTTTTATAGTTAAAAACTATTATAATAATATATTACCTGTGATATACTGCAGGAGACAATAAATAATAAATAAATTGCGAACTGCATTTTGAAAATATGAGAAACATAAATGCGGTTATCAATTTATACTTGTGATACAGGAATAAATTAGGTCACAAAAAATTACTATTAGCATTTAATCAGTTTTGTGCGATGAAAAAAATAAATAAACAGTCATGAGTTTATTTATTGATAATACAATTGAAAGTAAGACATTATGTTATCATTTAATATTTTATGAAAAAATATTTTACAAGTTAACACCTGTAGTTCTAATCAGCCATGTTCGATATGGATACACATTTGTAAATGTTGTATACGGATATCGTCCACATAAACTTTGAGCCCCAGCGGTATTAGATATAATTCCAATCAGTTGATCATTATATGTTAAAGGTCCACCTTGATCACCCTGGTAATTATATATAATTAATAATTATTTTTTCGAATCAAATTATACACCTACCCTGCAAGCAAAATCTGTAATAGTGCAGAGTTTGCTGGAAGGTATAGTTGCATCACTTGCACGACATAGTGCAATATTTTGCAGAGTTGTTGATACTTGACTTAATGATGTAGTAGGTTCATTAATTTTATCTTTAAACAAATACATAATCGAATATAAGATACAGTTCAATAACTTATATGCCAAACTAATATAAAAAATATAGTATTTTATTTTACAGATCGGCAGGGCCATAAAGTGTCTTTTATAGCCTGTTCGTTTATAAATGCTTTTAAGAAACGAAATCACACTTTTTTCAGCAAAGCGCAAGTTCATTGCGCAAGCCATTTCTCGCTCTCACTACAATTTGTTAATTAATCTCTGTTCTTTTCTAAAACGTTAACAGCTCATTCAAAACTCATATAAAAAGATTATGCGAATATATGTATGCAGATACAAAATACAAAGTTGTTCGAAATTAAATTCTACGGCAGATAAGATCATAATTAATGCAATAGCACGTCTGTAGTACGAGATTTATTAAACATAACAAATAACAGTTTCGTTCAAAATCAGACAGATGGAAATAAAAAAAATATCTATGTGACATTTGTGGCAGTTAATGACATGCCAGTATAGGTATCGAAATTTGAGTTTAATCATTAAATTATGTTAGTCTAAAATTAGTTTTAAAATGGATGTTTCTTCCGGAGATATAATTAAAATTTGTTTTATGTGATGTACTTTTTATTTAATACTTTTTTAAGTTATATTCATAATATTTATGTAATATTGGTATATTATTTAATAAAAGAATTTAAACCCAACTTATTATAATATTAAAATACAGACAATAAGATTTATAATCGGTAATACTTCACTAAATTGACAGATATATATTTTCTTTTAATTCCATGGCTGTTTTATCTTTAACGATATTACATTTTATATTTAATAAATTTCGTACTGCAACAATTCTGATATCTGAAAAACAATTTATCAGGAGAAAGAGTATTCGCAACTTTTTTGAAATCCCATGTTAAAGTCCTATGCACCGCATTTCGTTGTACATATACACGATATAATTATAATATTATATTAAAGTAAATTATTGAAATTATTTTCAAAATATATTAAATTTAAATGTGACAGTAATTGATGTATCCTTGATTTTTTTTCATATTGAGTCTATTACTTACTTGGGTCGGTAGGTCCATATCCAGAAAATGTAACTGGAAGGTAGTCAACAGGTGCACGCGGAGTGATCACAAATCTTGTATTTGTTAAAGGCACACTTGTTTGAACCAATGCAATATCATTTGCTCGATTTGCGATACTGAAACTTGGGTGTGGTATAATATTATATATTCCTTCCGCACTGTCATAACGCGTTGTTTTTCCGTTTTGTAATGATATTTTACCATCAGCAGCATCTCCGGTTTTATATCGTATAGCCGAAGGTGAAATACTAAAATAAAATAAATTAAAGCAAACGTTGTATTAAATATTTTTGAAAATTTACTTTGAAAAACAGGAAGCAGCACTCAAGATCCAAAAATCATTGATAACAGCTCCTGAACACATAGCAACATCTGGCATGCGTTCCTGGAAAAAAGCAACGAAGCCACTTCCGTAGTTTGGTTTGGGGCTGTTAGTAACACCACCAAGTACTCTACTATTACCATCTCCGCCCTAATGTAATTGAAATAAATGCACCAAATCATTAATATTAATTTCACCTTTTTACTTATGATTGCTGAAAAAGCAAAATACTGAAATGTGTCGAAATTATGATAAACATTTTTGTTTCCAACTAACATTAAATTTTTACCGTGAGTATTTTTTAACGTGAAACATGGGGATTTATCATATCCATGGTTACGACTTAATATTTGATAGCCAGTAATGTATACTTGCTTGTCTCATTTAAAATGAAACATAGGGAATGAATTTGACAGAAGTATTAAATTTTAATATTGTAAGAAATTACAAAACAATGAACTAACAAACTAATTAACAAACAAGTGAGTATAATAACGCATAATTAAACAATAATTACTATAAATTTTCAAAAATCCGTCCATTATCTGCTATAACACTTTTGAATTACATACGATGATGTTTGGGCAATTGTAATATATTGCGATATGATTTGAATTTGAACTTTTAATTCATCTAATTATTGAAGATTTCCTCGGTATAAAGTTCTTATTTGAAAGGTCATCAATAAAAAGAATCTGGATGTGTAAGATCGAGTGATCTAGGAAATCTTTCTACTATACTACCGTTTCCTCTAAAGTTATTAATGATTCTTAAAATTATTGTTGCAATGAGGTAGGTCAGAAAATTTTATAACCCAAAAAGCAAATGTCATATTCGTTTCCTATGTTTCATTTTAAATGAGACAAGCAAATTTAAATTGTTGTCAATCAAATATCAATAAATGAAAAATGTTTCATATTAAAAAATATTCACGGTAAATTTTCCAATGTACTTTGATTTATTAAAAAGTTGATACTATTTGGCACTTTCGCATAAATAAACATCTGAAGGAATAAGTATCACTCATACTTTACTTTTAAAATAGCAGTGATTTATGGTTTGTTATTAAATGAATGGGAAAATCTAACATTTTCATTTTATAAATTATTACAATTTTAATTCTTAAATATTTATTAATAATATTATTTGTACCATTTTAACTTTACGTGCTTGATGTTTGCATTTTATATTTATTTCAAAATGAACTCACCTGCGCTTGAGCAGCGGCAAGCACGCAAAGAAAGACTGTTACAATTTTAATATTCATTTTCACAATGACTATATTTCTATTTATTTTCCTTTATATACGAAATAATATCATTTTAATCCATTGCTACGTAGTTTTTAAATTAATGTGTAAATACAAATGACTGATATGTATAATAAAATAAATCTTTAGTACTTATTTGTATTTAACTAGTAAATAACTCTTCCTTCATAAGATTTATATATTTAAAAAAATAAATTCTCAGGATTTTTCGTGCAAAGTTAATATAGAAATGCTAAAAATGATATATGATAGGTATATAACAAATATATAAATAAAATTCAGATTTACGATATCTTATAAATTTATTTTACAAGGACTGTAAATAAAAAAAAAATACCTATGAACTATCACGAAGCAGACCGCCTCTGCAAATGTAGGCTGAGCAAAAAAATAATTTTATTTTAACGGTAAAGTTGCTTTTATATTTTACAGCAATTTTTTTCAAATAATTTCATTCTCAGTTTCGTAACGTTAAAAACATGGCAAGATATATTTTTTTTAATTTTCACTGATTTGAGATACTTATAACATTAAAATTTTTTCAGTCAAATTTGATCTAGACGAACGAATGGACGGGCAGGAAGATAAAAATTCAAATCAAAACCAAAATAGTATATACAAATATATAAACATAGTAAAAATTCAAAAAATGCATGTATATAGTCATGAATTCATTTATTGATAATACAATTGAAAGTACGCCATTGTGTTATCATTTGTTAACATTTTGTATAAATTATTTTACAAATCAACACCTGTAGTTTTAATCAGCCATGCACGATATAAGAACACATTGGTAAAAGTTGTAAATGGATATTCTCCACATGAAAGTTGTGACTTAGCAGGACTAGATATGATTCCAATTAGTTCACCATTTGATACTAGAGGGCCACCTTGATCACCCTGATAATGAAATACAATTAATATATATTTTTCGAATTAAATTATTCACCTACCATGCAAGTAAAATCTGTAGAGCATAGTTTGTTTGTAGGAACACTTGCATCAATCGAACGACATAGTGCAATATTTTGTAGATAACTTGATATTTGGCTTAATAATGAAGAATCTGCATTAGCGTTACCTTTAAACAAATAAATAATTGAGTATGAGATATAATTCAATAAAATATATGCCAAACTACATTGTAATGTAATTTTCTTTAACGCTAAAAGGTCGTAGTTGTAATAAAAATGTAAAGTATGTATAAAAATTTACATATACCTGCAAAAAATAGTAAATAATCAAAAAAGCCAAAAACGTGGTATTATTATTTTCGGGCTTGCCAAGGCCAAAAAGAGTATTTTAGAGCCCGATCGTATATCAATGCTTTTATGAACGAAATAAACTTTTTTTTTCAGAAAAGCGAAACTCTATTGTGCAATCTATTTTTCGCTGTCACTACAATGGAGAAATTTAACGTTTTTTTTTTTGTCTTCAAAAATGATATTTCAGATTTTATTTCTCTCATATGTCTAGATTTATCTATAAATGAAATTTTATACAAAAATGACGTCACAGAAGTTCTCGAAAAAGGTATCGTTTGCCTTAAGCAGTGCTTGGTGGGTTTCCATGGAGACAGAGAGTTTTGCTTACGTTCAAAAAGTCAGGTCTCACCACCCTCTCTACGCAAGCGCATAACTTACTTGTGACGTCACAAAAGTTCGTTGATAAATCATTAATTATAAATAAATGGGAATATAAATATAACTTTAAATTATATTTTAATTTATAATTATTAATATATTTGCAACTAAAAAATTTCCTCATTTGTTAGTAAACATTTGTTTTTTTCTAAATCGTTAGTACGTCATACCATTCGGCCAACTCAATGGCTGTGAAATTCTCGTAATTAAATATAAAAGAAGCAAGTGAATATATTAAATTTGAATATTTTTCTTCATTATGGGTATATATTATATGTCTTACTTATTAAAGTAGGTCCATATCCCGATAAAGTGACAGGAAGATAGTCAACGGGTGCACGCCGTGTAATTATAAATCCTTGATTTCGTATAGGCGCAGTTGTTTGAACCAAAGCAATATCATTTGCTCGAGTTGCGATATTGAAACTTGGGTGCAAAATAATACGATGTATTATCTCCCCGGTTTCATAATGTGTTGTCCCAGTGGGTGCTGCTGGTAGTCTACCATTAGGGGCCTGGCCAGTTTTGTATCGTACATGCGTAGTTGCAAGACTAAAAAATATATATTAAATAAAATCGAGCATTGCATTAAATATTCGCGAAAACTTGCTTTCTAAAACAGGAAGCAGCACTCAGAATCCAAACATCGTTAATAACAGCTCCTGAACATATAGCAACATTTGGGTTTTGGTTTATCGTGAAAAAAGCGACGAAGCTAGTTACATAAGCTCCTTCAGTATCAGTATCACCATTAATTATTCTACTATTATCATTTTTGCCCTAAAGTAATAAAAATAAATACAATAAGTTATTAACATTAATTTCAACTTCTCACTTGTGATTGCTGAAAAAGCAAAACACCGAAAAGCACGGAAATTATGAAATTCATTTTTCGTTTTCAACTAATGTTAAATTGTTAATTTTGCTTTTATATACTTTTTTTATCTTTTATCAAAAATACTTTGATGATAAAAATCTCCGAAATACTAATTAATTTTTAATGTACTTTGATTTATTTAGTGAATTAGATATTAAAAAAAAATCAATACTGTTTGATACGTTCGTATTTACTGTAATAAACTTATTTGAAGAATTATATTCTACTTCTAGAAGATGAGTATTTTTTTGTAAAAAGAAAATATAAGAGAAGAGGAACCAATTACCTACATAATTTTTACTTTAAGTTGATCAAGTTGTACTAATGATGTCAGATGATTATATATAAAATTAAAGCTCTTTCAGTCGAATTTAACCCGACGTTACCCAAGTGGGGTATAATAAACCCCGGCAAAATTTCAGTGTTAGTTTTTTTAATTTTCTTGAAGTAGTACCTACACTATTTAGTATCTTCCTATAAAACTTTGCAGTTGAATATGGAAACACTATTTCAATCATATTTAAACTACAGTTAGCAGAAGACGTGTTAAAAGTGGTCTGGGGTGTATTAAACCACATATTTTTACAAAAGTTTTGTTTGTATGATAAAGGCAAATAGTTTTAAACATAATTATGTTAAATTAATTTATTCATTATTAAATAAATTTTATAGGCCAGTTTAAGTTGTGTAATTATCAAAATGAGCAAGGAAATTATGCACTTACTGATTATATGTCGGGCTGTATAGATTATGGCGATAACGAAGAAAATAATCATAAGTGAAGAGAACAGCCCAAAAAAAATACAAAATATAAGGAAAATATAATATATGCCCAAGAAGCAAAGTTCGAAAAACAATATATTTATGAACATTGTAAGGCTTTTGTGTGCATGGAATACGAGCACATATACTGTGAAAATATAAGGCGTATACTTTTTTTTATACATAAAATATTTGGAGACATATTTCAGTTTAAGATTGCACTTTAAAAATAAAATTTATTTTTGTTATTTTATTTGTATTATGTTTAAAAGTAATGCTATGTATAAAAACTGTAAAAGAATATAACATATTTCCAATAAAAATTATTATTTTAAATAAATGTATATTGGTCTAATCTTATTGTTTCTATAATTAATAAGAATGATAGATAATATAAATCACTTAAATAAATACCATTTTGTGCTTTTTAAAAAATAAAATCTTCTTTGGGGTTTATTAATACACCCACCAAATGTTACAAAATACACAGATGGGTAGACATACATGACGATATTAAAAGACAAGGTTTATTCCTTATTGCAAACTTATGTAGTAGTAAATTTATAATGTACAGGACGGCAGGACGGGAACTGTGACTGGTGTGGAGAATATACTACAGGTTTATTTTATTTAGGAATAATTGGTAAAGAATTTTGACTCCAGATTCAAACTTGAGATATCAGATTCAAAGATTAATAATCCGTTTCATAAAGTTAATATTTGTTTTATTTTTTGAAAAATAATGTTTAAATTAATTGTATAGTTAAAAAGAAAAAAAGTATTCTGACAATTTAAAAGAAGAAAGGAACTTTTAATAAGAAAAATGATAGAAGTTTGTTTCTATTTATTGAGATAACTACAAAAAGCACAAATTGATATTGAAGAACAGTTTTATTTTCTGATTATTCGGTTTTATACATATAAAATATTAGTTATGTTTGTTATCCAGTCCCTGTACGGGCTGACCCTTGTGTACGTTGTAACTGGAATTACTGTTCCTCCGCACATTGCAGCTTGATCTGGGGTGATGGATATTAATCCAAAAACAGTTTTCTTGTCTTCAGATAGTAGTGGTCCTCCTTGGTCTCCCTACATAAATTGAATATAAATGGTGTAGATGTTACAAAAAAAAAATTACCTCGCATGCTCTTGATTCGTAGGTGCATAATCTATCATCATCAATTGGAACAGGATATTGCATGCAGATTGTATTATCCAATATGTTAAGTCTTTTTTGACGAAGAGTTCCAGCACCAAGAATTTCCCCTGAAAATTCAATTTTTATTTATTGAAAAACATATTTTGGATATCATACCATTATTATTATTTCCATAACCAAGAGCATACACTCTAGTTCCTACAATATCTTCCTGATCTTCTGAAACTTTTACATGTCTTGTAATTCCAGGAGTAATAGTTTGGAGGTGAACTAATGCTATATCGTTGTCTAATAACCGGCCATTAAAGCCTGGATGAATATGAATTTCATAAATGTTTATACCACTATAGAAATCAAGGTTTACTTGACCACCTATAATAACTCGAAGTCTTTCGTTCATTCCCCTAAAAAATCGTTATTTTGAGAATTTTTAATTTCATATATTGGTGTGCAGTACCTTAAACCACAAGAGGCAGTAGTTAAAACCCATTGTGGTTGTATAAGAACACCAGAACAGATATTTCTGCCATTTTCATTAAACAATATTGCCACAGAATTTGGATCTGTTACTGGTGTTTCTGCACCTATTAATCTGGCTTGGCCATTTGCTACCTAAAAATTGGTTACTTAAAATATTGGTTACAACAAAAATAGTTATTTATGCAGTTAATGTGTAAAGTATATGTTTTTTAATCGAGTGCTCTTTAACGCATGAGGCGTAACCGAATGCGGAAATTATAGCACGAGATAAAAAAAACACTATGTTACACACGTGTTGCATACAATTTTTCCTACACCAAAATATTAATAAAAATTAATTTCAAAAGCACATGAAACCATTGATAAATGTTTACGTTGGCTAGCAACGATTTATTTTTCACGCACTAGTGCATAAAAGTGTTTACGTTGCCTAGCAACGGCTACCTTAACGCACTAGTGCGTGAAAAGTACTTTTCAAGCACAGTGTGTGAAAAGTAACTCTTTACAAATACAAAAGAGGACATAAAGTATGTACTTTATACCGGATTGTATAGGAAAAAAATCAATTGGTAATTGTAAACCAATTTTTTACCTGAATAAAACAAGGCAGCAAACTACAAAAAACAACCAAAAACAATTTCATTTTTAAGTTGTTTATACAATGAAGATTTTTTTTAATTTCTCTATGCTTTATAGTAACATTTTTAGATTAGTGATGCCAAGTTATTAAATATATTACTTTGTTTTTCTTATGATTTAAATATTTATTTAGTATTTTTTTGTTTGCGAAATTATTTTTAATTTATGTACATTTACCAAGAATATGATATGCAAACACTATATAATTTTTACGACCCCTACACACAGAGAAATATTTTAATGTACTGCAATTCAGACGAAAATATGTCTATAATATTCGATAATTATTGACACAACAGATTTTTAACATATTTTAATGATAATGAATATTCGACTGTAAAAGATGATTTGGATCGTTGTAATCGGGTATTCAATAAAAAATCTTTATTATCTACAAGGTCGACATTTCGACACCAATTGTGTCTTTCTCAGGGCTAGGAGATGTTTTACGTGGTAATGTTAGTTGAGTTTAAAAATGATGTATATACATACAAAATATATTCTGTAATCATAGAAAGATCGTCAAAATTAAAACTGAAAATATCGAATCACACCAAAAAATCGCACATGTTATTTTGGCAACCCAAAAAACATATTTAATTAATAATATTTTTTAATTATTTATCACATTACTATACGAATATACATCAAAGAAATCTAAATAATATAATTTGTGAAAATATATAGGTACTCACAAAAATAATTAATGCTAATATTTTACAAGGAAAAAAGATATAAATTATTAGATTCTTTGAAATAATTTTTTTTATATCTTATATGTGTTAATGATATGTATCTTTTTTATCTCAGTTATTGAGATCTAATTTCGTAATTTCCGTTAAAAACAATAGATAATAGATTTAAAAAACAGATAAAAGAATTGACGTTTAAATAATCATGTTTAATAATTATATTAGTGCATTTATTTATTTAAAATAAAACTTATCGATTGTTACTAAGGAAAATATTAAAAGGTGCATATCCTTAACATAAATATTTGAAACAAAATAGATATTATTTTTATAAGTGTTTACAGGTATCCGCTTTAATCATAACAGATACGATGTCGGTTAAATTGGGGCAAAGTTGCCATATTAATTGGCCATTTCCATGAAGTTTTTGTTTTTCCGAAAAAATGCATACGTCACTAGATATAAGCAAAAAACTGATTTTGGCCAATTTACTTTTTGATTTATAACTTTCTTGTTTCAATTCATACTAGTTTCTAGTTTGCACATTCTAAAGACACTTTTTCACAAAGAATTGACAGAGGTCCTCAAAATTTTTGTAAATCGAACACTTTCGAGAAATTCATATATTTTTTTCTCTTTCCAATGATATAAAATGCATGCATATAAATTAAAACGAAAATAAATTAAGATATTAGAAAATTCTTGATGAGTTTTACTCATTTCGGTCAAGCGTGCTTTGGAAAAAAATGAAAATCTATTTTTTCAAACTAATTTTTAACATATCAATTCAATATTCGCCTAAATTTCTACAAAACAGAATCTAATACATCGGGTGCGGTTATACCAAGTCTTCCTGGATAAAGCAAAAAATATGTATTTAAAGTTGTATAAATAAAAGCCATATATGAGGTTAATGATATTTATATTTTGTAAAGTAGTTACACAAATATATATTCATAATACATTTCCATTTACAGTAAATTTGATCCAGTAATTTGTTGAATCCATCCTCTATAATTTGCTGTAGATGTATAAGTTGTTACTGGGAATAAAGTATCGCAACCACAAGAAAATTCTTTATTTGACACTGCTATTTGAACTGCACTTACAGATAGCAATCCTATTACTTGGTTTTCTATTATTAATGGTGCTCCTTCATTACCCTGTTTGAAAATAAATAATTAAAAATATTGAACAAGCTGCCATCCAATTTCGTACCTCAATAGCAACATTAGAATATGAACACAATCTATTCTCACTCAGAAATACTGGATAGCGACTACATAAGTCGTTGTTCAAGATAACAACATTTCGTACGTCTGGGTATATATAGTTTGGATTGGTTTCAGTTGTTTCATTGTATCCCGTAGACGCAGTAGTTATCAAATTTACCAATCTAACAACAGCGGCTCTTTGAGCTTCACGTGAAATGACAGATCTGGGAATGTCAAAAATTTTTGCAGCTTGAGGAGCTAAATTGGCTAGTTGTATTAAAGCAATGTCGTTGATTCGCTCCTGGGAATAAAATCCTGGATGAATGTATCTATTTTGTATTTGACCTGCTACGTTGAAAGAATCCGAGTTACTGAAAAATATTCGCCGTACTTCATCATCACCTCTGTAACGAAAAAGAAAAGAAATTTTTAATTTATAATTAATACAAATAAAGGAAAGCACTTGGTTATTCTGTTGTTATTTATTGTTACAATTGTTTTGTTCTTTCGGACATTATCGTCGGAAGTTCTCGTAAAGGTCGAAACGATTATAACAATAAATAATAAATTGTGAATATATAAAGAAAAAAATATCATAAAACAATATTTACTTCAAGGCACAAACAGCAGAAGTAAGAACCCATTGCTGTGTAATAAGAATTCCAATACAACCGTTGTTACCCTCACTATTTGCTATTCTTACAACCCCACATACTTCTGGATTTGCATTGCTCTAAAATAAAATAATTAATACAACGTTATAAACTAAATCATGTTGTTAACAGACCTGCAAAAATTGTAGGAAAAGTACAAATAGAATACCTGTTGACAATTTCATTTTGAATGAATTAAAAAATAAAGATATTTTTTAACTATTTATATATGAGCTTGCTATAGTAAATATTTAAATGTTTTTGAAGTAGATTTATTTATTAACATATTTATTTTATCTTTCCGTGAGCTTAGTACTATTATTATTATTTATTTTGTGGAAATGGTGTGACTTTTCAGAATTTGACGTAGGAAATGTTAAATGAAAGTTATACTAATATTTTTTTATTATGCTCTATATTTCATTCAAATAATGTTTACAATAAGATTGTATTTTTATAAGAATTTTAACATTTATGAGAAGCAATAGTTTGATCTATCCACTGCCTGTAATAATTCACTCTTGTAAAAACAGCAGAATTCTGAATGGCACAGTTATAGGAATTTACTGAGGAACTTGCAATTCCTATTACAGTGTTTCCGATTATTAATGGACCACCTTCATCACCCTAAAAAACAAATTTAGAGGATATAAATGTAACTTTTTATATGATTTACCAAACAAATGGATCTTCCGCCCGTGCAAATTTTATAATAATTCATATAATTTCCGGATTGGGTGCATTTTGTTATATCCGTTATATATACATCTTTGTATCTCAGAATGTAAAAGCTAGCAGTTCCTTCGCTTCCTAAAATCAGAGTCTGATGCACAAAGATGTAATTTGAAAATTGATGAACTTACCATCATAGCCGTACCCTAAAACTCTGGCAAACTGACCGTTGTATTCCGTGGCAGAAACTGGTAAAGGTGGTAACTGAGCCAATGTAATACTAGTTACAGTTGAAGCATGTTTAACATGCAGAAGTGCAATATCATGTATCATATAATAAGAATTAAAATTTGGATGCGCTATAACATCATCAACTAACATTCCTGTTTCACCCAGTGAAACAGGTGGTAAAGAAGCACTCCCCAATATAACTCTCCATATTTGTTTCCTACAACATTTGTATTAGTAAATTTCAATTTAAATTAAAAATTATATACTTTTTAATGCAGTAAGCTGAAGTTAAGATCCATTCTGTTTTAATAATTACTCCTGAACATAATACGACTGGTAGTGAACTTGAATCAGATACGATTGCAACTTCATAATAATTAATTTTATATGGTGATTCTATTCCATCGGCTATTCTTGGCGAAATTTCTGCTGTTTCTATAATTATTTCTTATTAAAAAATCAGTTGTAACCGACCGCTACTAAATATATGCAACAAAAAAAAATTAATACACTTTTAAGTTGTTACAGTTACTAAAAAATTCTGCAAATAATTTTTCACATGATGTGAGAAAATTAAATAAAAAATTTCATTTTTTACGAGTGACCACTAATATCCAGACGAATACGGACATTACATTGAAAATAATTAAAAAGGAATGTAAAAATCTTAATACGTTATATAAAGTGGCGGTCGGTAAAAAATATAAAAATGTATACCATTTGTTACACTTTCATCTGCAGCCTAAAAATTAAAATGATTTATAATGAAATTGTATTTAAAATGAATAAATCTTACCACTACAGCAGCAAATGAAACTAATAATATAATTAAAGACAGATGCATTTTGTACACTAATAATTTTATTATTGTGAATGCAACTTATATGCACTTAGAATGGCAATGAATTATAGAAAAATGCAAAATAAATTTACATATATTTGTTCAAAACTTATTAGATTAAGATATGAATTATTTTTATTTTATAATAATCTAAATATTACGTGTTTTACAATATTATTATAAATATCAATCATTGTAGATGGGTGTACTTGGAACCTATTTTTGGGAGTGGAACTTTAAGACAAGAACGCTCCAGGTTCGATCGTCTGGATCGAGATTTTCGCCATGTTCTGAGCTACATCGAAAGAGATTCTCGAGTTACTTCCTTAGTTCGATACTCCAATATTCGCACTATTTTGGATACTCTTCAAGATCAATTATCTCGATGCCAAAATAGCCTGGATAATTTCTTAGGCGTAAGGAAACAAATTTTAAACTTGTTTATATTAATTGTAATTTATTTTAGGAGAAGCGACTCAAATTTCCTCGGTTTCTATTTCTTGGAGATGATGATTTGTTAGAGATTTTGGGACAATCTTCCAAAGAGAATGTAATACAAGCACATCTTAAAAAATTGTTTTCAGGAATACATAGTGTTAGAATGAACACTGAAAGTAAAGAAATTATAGCAATGTGTTCTTTACAAGGAGAAGTTGTACCTCTAGTTAAACCATTAAGTATTGAATGCCCTGTGGAAGTAATGATAAAAATTATTTTCAAAGTTTAAATAAACTATAATAAATTTTGTAGGACTGGTTGAATAATCTCGTAAACGAAATGCAGAATACTTTATGCCAACTTTTAAAACAATGTTTAATTGATTCGCAACAATCTGGACCGGATCCTTTACAATATCCCTCACAAGTTTTATGTTTATCTGATAGTATTATGTTCACATCTCGATGTGAACAAGCAATCAAATCTGCAACATTACCTCCTTTATTAGCTACATACAAGGTTTATAAATTTCACTAATTTTTTTCTTATATGTAAAACTATTTTTTTCAGAACCAGTTAAAAAGTTACAGTTTATTTGAACTCACAAACGAAGATATGTCCGGTCCCAGTTCAGAAAGCAAAGATGAAAATATTTTAGTATTAAAATTAAAAGCTTTGATGTTAGATACAATTCATCACATCGACGTTATAGAAGAGCTTTTGGACAATAATGTCACTTCTTTAAATGATTGGCATTGGCAGAAACAGTTAAGATTTTACAATAATCTTGTAAATGATGCTGTTACAGTACGAATGGCTAACGCTGAAATGAGTTACTCGTTCGAGTATTTAGGAAATGCTAGTAAATTAGTGCGAACACCGTTAACAGATAAGTGCTTCTTAACACTTACACAGGGGATGCATCTTGGAATGGGAGGGAATCCTTATGGACCAGCAGGAACTGGGAAAACTGAATCGGTCAAAGCTTTAGGATCACTTCTAGGAAGACAAGTTCTTGTTTTTAATTGTGATGAGGTAATAAATAAATTTATTATCATTTGACAAATAAATATTACCCGTTTCCAACTAAAATATATGAAAAGCTACAATTTTTAATATTTTACTCTATTATTTTTCATTTATAGGCAAAATAATCCGAAAAAAAAACTATTTTTGGGTGAAAAATTTTGGTTTTTGAAAATAGTCCATTTTGATACATATCGATTTTAAATTTACAAATGGTTATTTTCGGATTATTTCGAATTAATAAATTTTCAAATTATATCCTCTGGTAGATCCCAAATTTTCAAACAAAATATTTATACCTCTGGAATTTCTTATTCACACATTTCTGGATGGAATAAATCATAATTTTGTAAAAACATACTACAAGACTTGAATAATGATAGTATATATTATTTTGTAGGGAGTAGATGCTACGTCTATGGGCAGAATTTTGTCAGGATTAGTTCGTAGTGGTGCTTGGGGCTGCTTTGATGAATTTAATCGTTTAGATGAAGCGACTTTATCAGCAGTTTCTATGCAAATACAACCTATACAAGTAGCCTTGAGAACTGGACGAAAAAATCTTACACTTTTAGATCAACCGGTACATAAATATCTTGAATTAATTATTAATAAATTAAATGTTGTATGTTATTGATTTATAGATGGATATAAATCCGCATTGTGGTATATTCGTAACATTAAACCCAGTTGGTGGTGGTTATAAAGGCCGAAACAGACTCCCAGATAATTTAAAACAACTTTTCCGTCCTGTTGTTATGTCTCATCCAGATCACGAACAAATAACTAAAACATTACTACGATGCGATGGATATCAAAACGCTGATTTAATTGGAAAAAAACTTGTAGAAGTATTCGCAATGTCAAAGTATAAAAACAAATTATTTATTATAAATTACTAAAATTATATTTTTTAGTGAACTTTTGAGTAAACAACAACACTATGACTGGGGCCTTCGAGCCTTAAAAACAGTTATAGGAGCTTGCGGCACAGCTTTAAATAGAATTCGTAAAACCAAAGATTATTTAATTAACACCAGCATCACCAACGCAGAAGACGAGATGTTAAAAAAAGAAATGCAACTAGTTGTTGAAGCGTTAAGAGTTAACACATTGTCTAAACTAACATACACAGACAGTGAAAGATTTGATCAACTGGTTAACGATGTATTTGTGGGAGTTCCTTTTCAAAATACAGGGCACGAAAAATTGGTGGCAGCGCTTGAAGAAAGTTGCACAGAACTTGGTTTTCAAGTTAATGACAGACAAGTAAACATTTATATTTATTTTGTGCTTCATGTGTTAAAATAATTGTTGTAGATATCTAAATGTGTTGAGCTTTATGAACAACTACAACAGAGAATGGGAGTCACAGTTGTTGGACCTTCCGGTTCCGGGAAAAGTACTATACGGAAATTATTACTACGGGTATGTCTTTCTCTTTTATTTATTTTGTTTTGATTTTGTTGTTCTGTAGGCTTTAAATAAAATGAGTCACTCTATAACTCAACATGTATTCAACCCCAAAGCAATGACGAGATCACAGCTTTTGGGTCAAATTGATTTGGACACTAGACAATGGACTGATGGTGTTCTTACACTATATGCTTTACAAGTTTATAACGAACCAAGTGGTAAAATGTCTCATTTTTCATATTTATTCTTATTTAAAAGTGGTATATTTTGTAGAAGTATGGTCTTGGGTAGTATGCGATGGAGATATAGACCCAGAATGGGTAGAATCTCTAAATTCTGTACTTGATGACAATAGATTACTTACATTACCTTCTGGGTGGAGAATTCAGTTTGGACCAAATGTTAATTTCTTGTTTGAAACACATGATTTGAGTTATGCGTCTCCTGCTACTATTTCAAGAATGGGAATAGTTTTCTTGAGGTAATAATTACTTTAAAATTTATTTGATTATTACAAATGTTGATTACAGCGAAGAAGATGTAAAAATTGGAGATATTGTTAACAACTGGCTAAGTTGGCAACCTGAAGATACAATTAGAATTTTGACGCATTTATTAAATGATTATTTCTTTAAAGGTAAAAAATTTCTCATTGTAAATATGAATAATTTAATTCTGTTGTTTAGCGGTAGATTGGATAAAAACGGAAGGAGATCTCGTCATCCCATGCTCTAATATTTCTGTGGTGCAAACTGGACTTTCGCAGTTGAGGAAAATTAACAGTAAAGCACATTTTACAGTTGCTTTAATAGCAGGATTAGGTGGACTTATCACTGACCAAACAAGAGAACTCTTTGCTCAAAAAGTAATCATATAAACATTACTTTTAAAAAGTTTAACACATTTTTTCAGGTATTTGAATGGACAGGAGAACATTGTCCGGATGAAAAATCAATTCTTAGATGTTGCTACAATGTAAATAGAGATGTTATAGATATTTATTACTCTGACACAAACTACCACATCCAAGACACAAATTTAAACGATTTGCCTTTAGTTTTAACGGGACAAGTTTTGCAGACTGTAGATATATTGAAACCTTGGTTATCTGTAGGAACTGAAGAACATTTTCTTCTGGTAGGACCTCATGGCTCAGCTAAAAGGTAAGCTGACAAACCCCTTCTAAAAGAAGCAACTTTCTTTAAATATATTTTGTTTATTTCTCATTATTCCTGAAATCAACAATTGTTTTTACATAAACCAAATATTTAGTAACTTACTGTTAATAAACAAAAGCGTAATGAAAAATACATACTCTGATAATGTTTCAGTTTAATTATTAATCAATTGGTTCACGAACAACATAATATGGATATTGCAACAATATATTGCAGTAATAATATTATGCCACAATATGTTTTACACAAATTGACGCAGGTAAGAAATTAATATTAAAAGTTATGTTTCAGATAATTTTATTTTGTTTTTAGTATTGCATGGTAGTAAGCAGCAACCGTGGTCGAGTATTCAGACCAAAGAAAGGACGTCTAGTTTTGTATTTTAAAGGATTACATTTATTGAAACCAGATAAGTGGGGTACGAACATATTAATAGCATTTTTACATCAAGTAAGTACAACTCATTTAATTTAAATTCCAACGAAATGATAAATACAATAAACTATTGCTTATTAATAAATTCATCGCAAATAGAAGATAATTTTAAATTCTCTTGAACTTTTTGTTCCAATGCATTCTCCAGCGAATTTATCGTCAACTCAAGCATTTTTACCTTAGTTTTATATTTTTGAATATCATCCTTATGTTGTTGCCCCATATTACTAAGAGTTTCATTTGCTTGTTCGAGTTGATGAATGGAATTTTCTTTTAACTTTTCATATCTATATAAAGAATTATTAAAATGTTAAAATATAATGAAAGTAACGTACTTGTTTTGCAAATCCACAATGGTCCGTTCATTTTCTTTTATAGATTCCAAAAGAATTACTTCGTTTTCTTTGTATCCTTCCAATACCTGTTTTGATCGCTCATACTTCTGATGAACATCGGTAAAAGAAAATTCTAAGTTTGTTAAATGTGTAGAAACGACGTCGGTTTCTGATTTATGAACATTACGATCTAGAAATTAATTTTTAGTACGCATTTTGTGAAATTGTAAAACATACCCTTCATTAATTCGTTTAAAAGTCGATCGTATTCGTTCAAAACACTTAAAAATTCATTTTTATTATTCTTTAGTTTTTCGATTTCCGTCTGCAGCTCCATTTCTTTTTCTTGGCTTTCTTGAAGTTGCTTTTGAATATCGTTTCCCTTTTTAATTAACGTAAGCAAGGCGTCATGTTTATCTTGTAGTTGTTTAGTAAGATTATCGCAGTTATTGCATTTAGCGGAGGGCACTTTTGGAGAACCAACGGGCCAATCGGGATTGAAAAGCTGAAAATAGGACTATATTTTTCCATGAAAAAATGCTACATACTTATAGTTACTTTGAAAATTTCCATTTTTAAAGAATCGCGAAGTGTGACGGATGACACGACAATGATTTAACAATTATTGTTGGTGAAATAATTTTGTTTTCCATAGTAAACTATTTAATTATTTTCAGCTAATAACTTATGGAGGATTATTTGATTCAAATTTGGAATGGGTTGGACTAGAATCTGTTACGATTGTTGGAAGTTTATCAGTTTCTGATTATCTTTCTACTCGTTTTACTTCCATTATGAAAATACATAATATTGAGTAAGTTTACTATATCCAGTCAATACTTCTTTGGCTTATTATGGTTTTTGCAGATTACCAGAAAAGGAAGACTTAAATATAATATACGAGTCTTATATGTCGGCAATAATAAAATCATGTTTACCAAATAATTCTGTATGGGCAGTAAAAAGTAAAATATCTAAATTAGTTCTTACTATAATTGCTATTTATGAAGAAGTAAAAAATACTTTTACTGTTTTACAACAACGACATTACAAATTCAGTCCTCACGATTTGACTAATTGGTGTTCAAATTTAAATCGGTACAAATCAATTTTATCTACGAATCCTACGGACTCTGAAAACACTATGTTGGAAGTAAGAAATTATTTATGTAGTTTTTCCTAGCTTTAAATAATTTGTTACAGATATTAATATATGAAGCATTTAGAATATTTAGTGATAAATTAGTAAATGATGATGATCGCAACAAATTTGAATCTATTCTCGCTAAAATTTTCCAAATGCAATGGGGGAAATCAACATTGTTAAGTAACTTGAAAGGAATTTATTACGTGCCTTCAGAACAATATGACATCAAAAAACAAGAATCTGTATCTTTAAACAGATTAAATTCCGACGATTGGATAAGTTTAGTTAAGAAAGGAATATCACATTTTGGTAAATGATTTCAAATGAAAATGTTTTTCCACTGATAACATTTTTTTTTTCAGGACGAGAAGGCCAAACATTAGATTTATTAATAATATCTGAACTATTATCTTTAACGTCGTCTATAGCGCGTTCTTTATCTCAAAATACCGGTTGTGTCCTTTTGGCAGGACGATCCGGAGTTGGACGACATTCTTCTGTTAGAGTTGTCTCTGCTCTACAGTCTGCTAAATTAATTACACCTATTTCTGGTTCAATTGCACAATTTAAAAATGATTTAAAAACGGTATACACTTTCATATTGTTTAATAAGGGGTAAAATAAATAAAAATTATTTTCAGGCTATGCAAATAGCTGGGGTTGAAGGGGAACAAGTATATTTTATGCTAGAAGACCACATGATGCGAAATGTTGTCATTGTGGATCTAATTAATACTTTATTGGCTGCTGGAGAAGTAATATTTATTTTCTTTTATTACTTTGATAATAATTGATTAATTTTAGATTCCTGGTCTTCATACAACAGCAGAACTGGATTCTCTTTCTGCTGGTTTAAAAGAAGAAGCAGATAGAGAAAACTTTGAAGGAAATCATGTTCAGTATTTCATTCAAAGTAATTAAAATTCAATCTAAAACTTCAAATGACTAATTAATTATATTTGTAGGAGTTCGAAACAATCTACACTTAGTAATATGCCTGGAAGTAGATAGTTCTGAATTTTGGAGAATTTTAGAAAACTGTCCAATTTTATATCAAAGGTGTACAGTGATATGGCAATCGGAATGGAGTTCTGAATCTATGACAAAAATACCGAACTTATTATTGCAAAAGTATGACAAGAATACATTTTAAATTCAATTAGTTTTATGTTTGTTTATAGGCTTTCAAGTTTAGACGAAGAAACGGTAACAGATATGCCTCCAGGATTTTATGATATTCATAAAGAAGCTAAACAATCTTTAGCTACTCCTAGACGTTATATTTCTCTTATTAATTCATATTTAGATCTGTATATTGAAAAGAAAAAAGTTATTCTTCAAAGACAAACCAAACTACAAGTAAATTTACATATTTAATTTTTCTTTTTAGTTTTTAATTTATTTTTTAGGCGGGTATAACAAAATTAACAGAAGCTCGAAACGTAGTAGCAGATCTCAAAGTAAAAGCGTTGGACCAGCAAAAAATCTTAGCTGAAAAACAGGAAAAGGCGAACTCTGCTCTAGATATGATAAGCGCAACTATGCAAAACGCTAATGTCCACAAACAAGAAATGGAGACTTTGAAAGAACAAACTGAGAAAGAAAATGAACAAATTATTAAAAGAAAAAAAGCAATTGAACTGGAATTGGCGGACGTGGAACCAATTTTACAAGAAGCTCGCGCTGCGGTGGGAAATATCAGACCGGAAGCACTTTCTGAAATCAGATCTTTGCGGGCACCTCCTGATATTATTCGAGATATTTTAGAGGGAGTTTTACGATTGATGGGAACACAAGATACTTCATGGAACAGTATGAAAACATTTTTAGCTAAACGTGGCGTCAAAGAAGATATAAGGTAATATTATAAAATTTATTAAAATATTATTATTATAAAAGTATTTTAGATCTTTTGATGCAAGCAAAATCAATCCAGATAACCGTCAAGCAGTGGAACGTTTAATATCAACAAGAAGCGAATCATTCGATCCAAAAGCAGCTCGTAGGGCTTCTGTAGCCGCTGCCCCATTAGCTTCTTGGGTGATGGCTAATGTTAAATTCTCTCAAGTTGTTGAAAAAATACGTCCTCTTGAACGAGAACAATATAAATTACAACAGTAAGTAATTTTTGTTAGTCATTTATCAGTATTCTAACTTTTGCCGTAATATAATTAATTCAAAATCATTCTCCGTAAAAAATAGTCAGTGTAATGTTTACTATCCGAGAGAGAAATGCTATCTCACTGTGAAATACTCTAATTCTTGCCCTAATTTAGTTAGCTTAAAATCACCTTCCATAAAAACCAATCACCGTAATGTTTACTACCTGAGAGAAGGGTGCTCACTCACTGTGAAGTACTCTAATTCTTGCCCTAATTTACTTAGTTCAAAATCAGCCCCCATAAAAACCAGTCACCGTAATGTTTACTACCTGAGAGAAGGATGCTCACTCATTGTGAAATACTCTAATTCTTGCTCTAATTTACTTAGTTCAAAATCAGCCTCCATAAAAACCAGTCACCGTAATGTTTACTACCTGAGAGAAAGGTGCTCACCCACTGTGAAGTACTCTAATTCTTGCCCTAATTTACTTAGTTCAAAATCAGCCTCCATAAAAACCAGTCACCGTAATGTTTACTACCTGAGAGAAGGGTGCTCACCCACTGTGAAGTACTCTAATTCTTGCCCTAATTTAATTAGTTCAAAATCACTCTCTGTAAAAACCAGTCACCGTAATGTTTATTACCTGAGAGAAGGGTGCTCACTCACTGTGTAGTACTCTAATTCTTGCCCTAATTTAATTAGTTCAAAATCACTCTCTGTAAAAACCAGTCACTGTAATGTTTACTACCGGAATTTTCATTACTTTGGTTTCCGTTCCTTGTAATTTGGCCCAAAAAGTGGTTGCCCCAGTTAACCGACAGCGACATAAACTGCATTTATATTTTATTTCAGAAATTTAGAGAATGCAAAGCTACAAATTGGTGAACTAAGTGCAGGCTTGTCAGATGTTGATGCAAAAGTAGCTCAACTTAAAATAAAACTTTCAACATACACGAAAGAAGCAGCAGAAATTGAAATAAATTTAAAGAATGCTGAAGATAAACTGCACGCTGCAGAAGGACTTGTAAATAAATTAAATGAGGAATATGACAGATGGAAAACACAAGTACGTAACATTTATTTCTTAAATATTTTTTATAACATGTAATTTTAGTTGAAAGAATTATCTCAAGATCTCAATAACTTACCCATGAAATGCATTCTTGCGGCTGCTTATATTTGTTACCTTTCGGGTGAATTTGAAAATGAAAGGAAAATACAAATCGAAAAATGGTGTCATGCATTAGTTGGAGAAATGTATAATTTTAATTTTGAAGAGTTCTTATCCAGTGAAAGAGAACAACTACAATGGCAAACTGAAGGATTGTTGTCTGACAAACTTTCTATACATAATGCCATTATTATATTAAAGGTACTATATAGAACATTATACAATAAAACAGTTATATGCATTTTTTTTCTAGACAAATATAAATGTAATGCTCTTGGATCCCTCATCTCTTGCTTTACAATGGTTGAGAAATCATTTCAAACATCGCACAGTTGAAGTTGTAACTCAAAATTCATCTCGGTTTTCAAATTCACTGGAATTAGCAGTCAGGTATGGAAATATATTTATTAAATTTGAAATATGTGAATGAATATAAATTTCAGATTTGGAAAAGTGTTAATTATTGAAGAAATCGATAGCGTTCCTCCCTTATTGTATCCAATTTTGCGAAAGGAATTTGTTTATCAAGGTATTGTTTTATTATTTAAAATCAGTAAGTTTTAAAAGTAAAATTATAGGTGCAAGACGTTTAGTAATGTTGGGAAATAAATTAGTTGATTATCATAACGATTTTTCGCTCTATTTGAGTAGCAGAAATTTATTTGTTGAAATACCACCCGATGCATCATCTGTTTTAAGTATAGTTAACTTTACTACTACTAAAGCAGGATTAACAGGTAAAATACAATTATTATAAATAAAAACAAAACTATATTTATATTTTTAGAACAATTATTGAGTGGTGCAATTCGTCAAGAATACCCGGAGTTAGAAACAAAACGGAATGATTTATTACAAAAACAAGAAGAATTACAAGAACAACAATACAATTTACAAAATCAATTACTTGAAGAACTTGCAAATGCAACGGGAGATATTTTACAAAATAAAGTATGATTATTTATTTTTAAATTTATGTATTAATTATTTATTTTACAGCAATTATTAGCGTCTTTGAATGAAACAAAAGCAAGTAGCATTGCAATCACATCTTCTTTACAAGAATCCACAAAAATTCAAGAACAACTCAAAACAGAATGCGATGTCTTACGTCCTTTGTCAGCGTTTGGAAGTCGTTTATACTTTGTTACAACTGATTTAGTTCGATTAAATGTTATGTACTCTATATCAATTTCAGCTTTTATTAAATTATTCTTAAATTCAATTTCAACAACAAATAATGCACAGGAAGATTACAACCAAGTGCAAAAAGTTCTTTTGCAGTCTGTTTATTCGTATGTTAGTCGAGGAATGTTCAAGTCGGACAGACTTTTATTTGGGTTGTATTTATGTAAACATATGTTCCCAGAAAAAATCCCTAATGAGGTAATAATAAAGGTACTCATCATTAAAATAATTGCGCATATTTTTGAATTTTAGGAATGGGAACTATTTTTGGGTCACACAAAATCATCAAAAACTGAATCCACCACAAATTCAGATATTCAAAATTGGATACCTGAACAGTGTACACATAACGTTATAAATTTACAAGTAAATATTCTAAATATTTAATTGTCAAGTTGTTATTTAATTTTTTTTAGAATGCATTGCCGAATTTATACAACAATTTAAAATTGGATGAATATGTAAATTGGGAAAAATTCATGAAATCGCGAGAATGTGAAAAATATTTTCCTAATTTTAATTTAACAGATTTTCAACAAGTTTTAATTACTCAAACGTTAAGACCAGACCGTTTATACACAATTATGAACAGATGTGTATTGCATCTTACAGGAATGAAAAATTTGTCTCCAAGAGTGTTATATCTTTCTCAACTTTACAAAGAAACAGTTCCTCGCGATCCAGTTTTATTGATAACTGCACCAGGAGCTGATCCTTCTTCAGAATTAAGGGATTTGGCCGGGGCTTTAATTGGAATTGAAAAATATAAAGAGGTATATTTAAAATTGAAATTGTACATTATGCAAATAAATCTTTTTAGGTAGCAATGGGCGAAGGACAAGAATCTCTCGCACTTCAAGCTCTGGAAGATGCAGCAAAACTTGGTCACTGGTTATGTTTAAAAAATTTACATTTAGTCACATCATGGTCCTCATTACTTAGTCAGAAAATACAGTCTTTAAATCCACATGAAAACTTTAGATTGTGGCTTGTAACAGAACCGAATCCATTGTTTAGTTCCGTTTTAATTCAATCATGTACTAAACTTGCATATGAGGTATTTATTTTTGAAAAATTGCAAATATATATTAAAATGCAATTTACTTCTAGGCTCCACCAGGAATTAAAAACAACTTGTTAAGAAGTTACGCGACTTGGGGCAAAAATTACATTCAAAAACAAAATGCTACTGGAGCCAGATTATTATTTGTTCTTGCATATGTTCATGCATTATTACAAGAAAGGCGTATTTATATACCACAAGGTAAAATTATTAGTACTTTATTAGTTATATTCATACATTTCTTTCTTTTTATAACTTTAAAAATAATCATTTTTTTTTACTTATTTTCGGAACTAGACATTTTTCGAGTTAAAGTTAGAAAAGAAATATTACGCAGAATTGAACTTTAAGGGTGATTTACTTGAAACATTTTTTGCCAAGATTTCTCGTTTTCGAGATATTAATATTTTTATATTTATTTTGATTGTCGTAAATGATAGGTTGGACGAAATGGTACGAATTCAGTGACGTCGATTTATACACAGCTGCAAATTTATCTGAAGAAATTTGGACCTCTAAATCTGGATCAGTTTTATGGAACCATATTCGAGGATTATGCTCAGATGCAGTCTATGGAGGAAGAATAGATGAGAAACAAGACGAACGCGTTTTGCTCGCTTATTTAAGACAAAATTTTATTGATACTGTTTTGGGGCATAAGTGGAAATTATTAGGTATGAATACTACATTCCCCAATAATTCAAATTTTCAGGTATGTGCATTAAATATTTATATTAATGTTTTGTATTAATATTTTTATTTTTAAAGGACTATATTGAATGTATTAATCAATTGTCGGATAATGATACATTATCTTATTTTGGTTTGCCTGCAAATATTGACAGGGCATGGGAAATAAATTCTAGCGTAAAATTAATATCAAACTTAAAAGGTACACTAACTATATAATAAATATTAGATATTTACCGATATTTTTATAGTAATACAGCTACCAATAAAAAATTCTACAAAAATTGAACGCGAAGATTGGTCCAGAGGTTTAACGCCGCTATTAAACTTCTGGAAGAAATTAAACAAAGGGCAGGATTGGTTGAGAATAAACATTCCCAAACCTACAAATACAGATAATCCAATATCAACATATATGGCCGAAGAAAAAAGATTTTCGATTGAATTAATACAAAATATTCATCGATCACTAATTTCTATCAGTAAAATAAATCGTGGGACTGCTTTACCCACAGAAAAAGATTTTGAAATTGTGAATAGCTTACTTGCATATCAAGTAAGGGGAAATAAATTATTTTGTATTGTAAATTATAAATTAATTTTTTTAGACTCCTTACGAATGGTTATCTTTTTGGAAAGGACCTACAGAACCATTCAAATATCTGCAAACTGTAACTGATAAAGCTTTAGCAGTGTCCAAGTGGAGCGATGGAAACGATTCATATGAAATATTATTACAGTCTACTATAAATTTATCGTCTATGTTCCGTCCAAAAGTATTTTTAGCTGCACTTAAACAACACACTTCTAGGTATGTAACTAGGTTTTCTACAGGCCGTTTTAATTAATGGTTTTAATTTCGGTTTTGTTAAATATATTTACAGATTAACTAAAATTGCAATTAATGATCTTCACTTGGTAAATAACTGGCAAAAAACTTTACAAGCACCAGTAAATGTAACTCTTACTGGCATTTATGTGGAAGGGGCCTTATTTGATGGACAGAGATTAAATCAGTGTTCATCTGATTCGGAAAATATTACCGCTGCACCCAATTGTTCCATAGCTTGGGTTCCAAGGGTAATATGGTTTGATAAGATCTCTTGAATTTGTTTATTATAATTTAATGTTTTATAGAAGAGTTTTGACAAAAATGAAAATAATTTAGAAGTTGCTTTATACTCGTCTTCAAGAAGGGAAGAACTTTTAAGTGTTATGCTTTTGCCCTCTGATAAATCTAGTCATGATCAGTGGATCTTAACAGGTGTTTCTTTATTTGTTGAATATTAATTTTATTACATTTATTTAAATAAAATATATTTTTGAAAAACCAATAAATCCTGATTTCTCTATCTTCCAAAAAAATCTGCTGTTTAACAAAAAAAGTAACAAAAGAAAGTGGTAAAAAGTTTTTTTATTATTTTAATATTATGAAAGTAACTTGAGTATTGTGTTATAAGGGGTAATTTTCTGGATTAAAGAATAATTTGATTTCGCGCGAAAGCTCATATTACAGAGGGCAGTGACTCCGAAGCGTATGAAACGCAGATGCTTTTGTTTGCTTCCGGGTGATGTAGCACTGTTGTCATATTTTGCTGCAGTGTCGTTATGTGTTACTATTGTTTCTCTTCCAACCAGGTCTTGTGTACATTGTGATGTTAAAATTATAGATATTAGTTAAAGAAAATTTAATAAAGGTATGTACAGCGAGTACAGAAAGCGAGTAATGTTTTAAATAGTAGATATTGTCTACATGTGTGACCTTGCAACTTTCAGCTGTCATTGATCTTAAGACACTTCCGGTTATTTTCTAGCGGTTGTTTTAAATTTGTAAATATTATTTTAAAAGTATATTGTTAATAAAGTATATTATCGCATGTTCTTTAGATTTAAGTACACTTTATAAAAGTAAAATAAAAATATGAATAAGTTTCTGAGATGTCAAATTCTTTCAGACAATTTACAGTTAAGTAATGACAAGTTTTACAAATAATGGAAGGATCTGATTCAAGTCGAGAACTTCTAGATAATGTAACAATGACGGAAGTATCTCCACCGTTTATGATGCAACGCATAGGGGTCGAACCCCAACTCCTCAGTGGTGAGCTTTTGCCACCACATAGTGGTCTTGTTGTAGACATGACCAACAATGAGTACCTCCCAGCAGTCAGCTATGCTGCTGAGGATCTACTTGACCATGACTTAACAGAAGAAGATCGAAATCTAGCTGCTGCTCTTGTCGCTGTACAACTCGTACAACAGCAAAAGCAACAGCAGTTACATCAGGACTCTAATGTTATAGTTAGCACCAATTCTTTAGCCTCTTTAGTTTCTTCTTCTCATTTAGAAAATGGGAAAGTAGATTTAACGGATCAGCAACTTGTTATATCATCTGTTGACAAACCTGTGATATCATCCATTAATAACACGTATATAAGTACTATTGAAGATAGAAATTTGCATCATGATTCCCTTTTAAAGAAGGTATGTGGTTTGTTTTTTCTTAAACAATTTTCTATTTTTTTTTCTCGTAGTACGGCCATACAACAGTTGACACTAATAATAGATTTTCTATTGGTACTATTAAAGATGAATATATAACTGTTAAGCATGAACATGAAGAATCATTTCAACAGCAACGTGATTCAGATTGCGAAAATAAGTAAGTTCATTTATTTATAATTATTTCCCCAAATAACAATCAAATCTTTTAAGGAACGATGCGCGTTCGTCAAAGAAAAGTCTTCCACACAAAAAACGAATATCAAGAAAGTTAAAGAAAAATTGTGCAGTGAGAAAAGGACATAAGTGTGCTACATGTGATCAGGTTTTTAACACAATAGAAGAATTAAATGTTCACAGTACGTGCCATTCTGTAAATATTGTTGTTCAACCCAGTCCCTTTTCTTGCCAAATTTGTGGCGCAATTTGTAACGATCAGTTAACATTTTTTGAACATTTAAAAACCCATTACGAACCTAATCTAGTCTCTCAACCAATTAAAGAGGTATGTAATATATAACTTAATTCAATATTTTATTAATATTTCTGTTTTATAGAACGGCATTGTAAATCAAAAGCAAGAAGAATCAAAAGATTCTTTACTCAGCTCTTTATTACCACCTTTAAATTGTATTCATTGTGGTAAAAATTTCAGGAGGCAGAAAGCTTTTGAGGCTCACATGAGAGACGTTCACAATAGAGTAAGAAATACCGGTTCTAGTTTCGAATCCTTGCTTAGAAACATTTCTTTACAGATTGAAGACGAATTCAGCGAACCAGAAGACCTCATGGAAGGAATTCGCAGCGTAGTGGAAGCCAACGATCGTAACTCCGACGAAGAAGGGCCAGATTCAAAGATATGGTACCACGCAACTGGTCTTCAAGCAGCTGAAACGGACCTCCAAGAACTCGAAGGTCAAGGCCAGATTTGTCATCTTTGTGGCCAAATCTTCAGTTGCAACGAAGACGTGTTGAATCATCTTCAAGAATGTAAAGCAAATATTGAAACGAAGATGGAACAGTCCTCGGACTCGGAGTCGAAAAACCGGACGAGGAAAAAGAGACGGAAACATGGGAATTTGTTTTGCCCGCATTGCGATCGGGTGTTTAGTCATCGGAATTCCTTGATGTATCATTTAAGAGGACATACGGGGGAAAGACCTCATCAATGTGATATATGCGGGAAGAGCTTCTTTGCTGCCAGCGCCCTCAAAGTAAGAAAACATTTTAATGTTCTTTTACAATTAAAAATTTGAGTTCGAGTTTCGATTCATGTTCAGTTAAGACAATAAAAGGTTCAGGTTTGGGTCAGGTTTGTTAAATTTGAAAAGTTTCGCTTCAGTTCTAGTTTGGGTACCGAAAAGAATTCGTGTTTTCGGGTCTTCGATTCTGGTTCGAGTTCAGTTATAGGTCCCCGATTTTAACAATAAAAAAACTGATGTACATTACGGATTCATTTCAACTATCAAATTATGATATGCACCTTGATTTTTTTTGTTCTGTAAAATAGAAGAACATTGCATGTATTTGATTTTTCTTTCCATAGGTTCATATTCGATTACACTCAGGAGATAAACCGTACAAATGTGAATATTGCGGAAGGCATTTTAGACAATGTGGCGACTTAAAATATCATTGTATATCAATACATTCGGATGAAAAGCAATACCAATGTGAATACTGCGGTAAAGACTTTGCCCGAAAATATTCGTTAATAGTTCACAGAAGGATTCATACTGGGGAAAAGAATTATCGCTGCGAATTCTGCGGAAAGACATTCAGGGCGTCTTCTTATTTGCAGAACCATCGAAGAATTCATACAGGTATAAATACTTAACTGATTAAAAAATCAGTGTACATCTTTTCAAAAGAATTATATGTGTATTATTTTCTATCTAGGTGAGAAACCGCACCCGTGCGAAGTCTGCGGCAAGCCTTTCCGAGTGCGATCCGACATGAAGCGGCACCTAAACACCCACACTCGGCGGAGGAATTCCGCCGCGGTTCCTACCAGAACAACCGCTGTGATAGAAGTCGTTGGGGACGGAGAAAATTCAGAAAGCATTGTTCCTGACAACGATGACGGAATGATAGACAATCAAGACCTTCACATTGATAACGAAGAACCAGCGTCGGAAGAAAGCGTTCAGTACCAAAGAGATCCGCTTGAAACTGTGCGGGAAGGAACCAACACCCTGTATGTTATGCCATTACTCATTACGTAAATTTTTTCATTCCCCAGTAGAATCAATTTTCGTTAAGGGAAATGCATTCATTATTAACATAAGCGATTGTTGCATGCTACGATGTTTGAAGTTGCGCGGTTGATTGGGGAAATGATTAACTATTTTTTTATTTATTTATTTATTTTTTTTATTTTTTCATTTCATTGCGAAGGTTCAGTAATGGTCACTTACTCATCTGTTATCCTACTGAGTTACCAGCCAAACCAACAATGGAAACACAATGGATTCATAGTGATAGTTAAATAATAAAGTATTTATATAATATTAAATTATTATATATAATCTGGAATTTTTATTAAACAGTTTGATTTGTATGTTATATATTTATATTGTACATAAATTTCCATGAAAATTAAGCAATATACAAACGAAATATACATTTTTACAGAAAAAAAGTACTTTTAATTTTATTGATAATGATTCTAACGTTTTAAAGGGAAGAAAAATAAAAGCCTAAAACTTTATTCATTCCCGTTCTATGAAATTTATGTAATGTAATTTAGTTTCTACTAACAAATTTAAAAGTTATTAGGTATTTTTTTAGTACGCATGCGATCTTCGATGCTGTCAGTTTATAAAAATGTCCATCCCTTACAGCGGAACGTTTAAAAGGTCTGCAGGCCTTGTAAGTGCAATAGGAAAACAATTAAAAATAGTTAATTTAAAACCAGTTAAAAAAATCCAAGTTCAATTCGACCCTTTTCACGAAAATGCGAAGGCTGTAAGGTAAGAATATTTTGAGGTTAGAAAATATTGATCTGTAAATCTATTTATAAAACACATGCGCGATTAAAATTAGTTATTTTTGGTGAAAAGAATAATGTTTTCAGAGATTTCTTATACTACGTTTCTGCACCGAAGATCGTCAACACAAATTTGAGTTGTTTAGTCAAAACAAACGTCGTATGCGATAGAAGTGAACCGTTTGTTAAAATCGACTTAGCAGATTCCAAGTAAAGTATTCTAGAACCTCACTTCCAACAAAGGAAACAATTTGTTTACTTTCCAGGAATATAAAACTACTATCTGGGAATTTAACAGTGTTAGAGTTGCTGCAGTTGTTCAATAAGCATGTTAGTTCTTTAGTAAAGCCCGAAGATCCTGCTCCTGTACAGTTACCAAAGTCTACGAAGCAAGGGAAGAGACGTTGAATGTTGTTCTAGTCATGGCAGTGAAAGCAAATTCTAAAAACTACCAATTGAAGCTAATTGAACATCTTTACAATCAGCTACCGGCGTTTACGGACGTCTTCACTGAAGAAATCTTTTATACTACGGTAGTTGTCTTCGTTCTTTCTACTGTGGTTTTAGCATTTATACTGTCAAGATTTATCACTATTAGACCATCAGATTAAGATAAATAATGTTATACATAAATATATACAAATAAATGATTAAAATAACAGTATAATGTTCTTTGTATTTGCACATATGTTCTGTACATGTTTTATATTTTTCAATGTATGTTGCTTTAAGCTAGTAATGAGGGATTTCGGTTATTGGTAACGGTTTTTTAAAAATATATTGTTTTTCGTTTCGGTTAAAACAAACAAGTAAATTTCGGTTTCGTTACGTTTTCGTTTAAAATTGTAAGTTGTTTTAAGTAATTAAAGTATAATTAATTTAATTTCAAGTTGTGATTTAAAAATGAAAATTGCTCTTTAAAATAAAACTAGTTAATCATTATTACATTAATTTCACTAGAATTTTATAAAAATAAATAAAAAACATAGTTTAATCTGTGTGACTTTCGGTTACAGTTTCGTTACGGTTCGGGTTCCTGTTAGTAATATATTTAATAATCATGCTTTGTTAATTAGTAAATATTGTTTCCGGTTTTTAAAATCGATCATTTAGCAATGTTTTCTTGAAAAAAAACTTTCTCTTTCATCTCATACAGGTACCAGTATTAATAAACACCTTTCACTACTTAAAACTAGGCCAGAAGAATATCATAAATTTAAATTTGTAGTTTAGTTTGCAGATCACTTTGCAAAATGACGCGCATATTTAATTTTTTGCTGCTAACGTTTAGTATTTTGTCTTCAATAAATTATTGTTTGGGCCAACACCAGAAGGTATTTTCTTTTTAATTAAAAAGATAAGAGAGAAATAGTATACGGTACTGCAGTTAATTTTTTATTACTTTGAAAACGAAATTGATGATTTTTAGAAAAATATTTTTCGAATATGTAATATCCGTATATTATTTTTCTACATCTATTGCAAACAGTTGTACAATCATTTTTACATTAATAAGTATTGTTTTAGGTGGATGTTACAATTTTATACGAGTCTCTTTGCCCAGACAGTATAAAATTTATAACAGAACAACTATACCCAAACTGGGCTGAATTATCTCCTTATGTTAATCTCAACTTTGTTCCTTTTGGGAAATCATCGGTAAATAAAACATTTTATTGCACATAACAAATATTTATTTTTGGTTCAATTTAAATTATCACATCACTGGTCAATTGTTTAAATTATTACATGTTCATGGGTAATTCTAACATAACACATTATTATTAAATGGCAACAAATATTAATGGATACAATTATGAACAAATACTTTCATTCGTTGACAAAATAGATATTTATTGTCTTCCAGAGTATGAATGGTGGTCAACATTTTAAATGCCAACATGGGCCGATGGAATGTGCAGGGAACAAAATACAGTCTTGTGCTTTGAGCGGAGTAGAGGATATAAACGCACAAGTAGAATTTGTTCATTGCTTTATGAATACATTTGCAAGGACGGACGTGGGACAATCAGTAAGTAACATTTGGTTCACATAAAACATGTATCTTACATCTTGTTTAGTGCGCAGATAAAGTACAATTAAATTGGAATTACGTCGATCAATGTTACAACAGTCAGATGGGAATTCTGTTACAGTTACAAGCAGAGTCTGTAACGAAAAGTGTCCTCCCGAGATTTGTGCCCACAATCATTTACAACGGGGTACGTATAACAGCTATATTCATAAGATTTGTTCCATTTATTTAAACATAATTGACAATGAAATAATGAAAATGATATAAATACACAAAATAGACATGACAGTCTCAAAACAAAATTTTTTTTAGGTGTTCAATCAAGATGATCAAAATGAATCGCTCGTCAATTTTAAAGGCGTAGTTTGCAAGTACTTGAATCAATTATATCCAGGGACTTGTCGTTAACATTACCATAAAATATAAAAGCTTTAACTATTATAAAAATATTTGTAATATAAAGAATGCCATTCTGGCTTATAATTTTTTTTAATTGTTTATTGTAGCAACATGCGACCACGACCTATACAGAAATATGTAAATATAAAATAATTATTTTATTAATAAATGCATACCTCTGCCCATTGGTTGATTTCTGGGCTTCGAAGGAGCTCCCAAAGCAGGAAAATCGTTTTTCATATCTGGAGGTTGTTGGGGTATAAAACTCATAGCAATACCTGAAAAAATATCAAATTAAATTTTAAAAAAAGATAAAAGATAAAGTATTTACTTCGAGACTGTGGTTTCCGCATTCCTTTGGGTAAAGCCTCTACCCAAACAGGAGGAGGAGGCAAAGCAGCAGCTCCTTCTGTGTCGTCAAAAGCACTCTCGGGCCTTGGTGGCGAAGGGATCGGCGAAATATTTCGCTGTTGATTTACAGGAGGGTTGCGTACTCCGTTGGAGAGACTAGATGGTGGACGGCTGTTGTTGCGCGAAACGGTCGACCAATCGTTCTAAAAAAGTAATTACAAGAACCCATCCTTTGCGATACCAAAGAAAACATACTTGAGAGTTGGGACGCTGTTCTAATTTTGCTTGCCTTGAATTCATCGGAATATGGCGACCAGGAATTAACTGGATGTTTAGATCGTAGCAAGTATGATCACAAATGACAAACACTTTGCGAATTGCTTTTGAAAGAGAGCAATGTTGATATGCACAATCGCTAGTATCATGATACTTAAAAAAATCCAATTACAACCACAAAATTGCTATAAATATATAACTTACTTTACACGCGATACCTTTTACAAAATCGTATACATCTTTATCTAATTCATTTTGGGGAATAGAAAGAAAAGGAAAAGCTTTCTCCCCGGTAGCTCTAGTATGAGCAGCGTTTCTCAATACAAAGAATAAATATGATAATGAATAAACAGAAAACTCATTGTAAATGTTATTCCCATCATACTGATTATGAAGATATCTAAATACATCTTTAGCTATTTCTGCATTACTCGGATCCACGTAAACAGGAGGCAAATAATCGCGCGGTCCTACGTTTTTCTGGAAGTACACATTTTAAGATTGAATAAAAAAAAATCAAAAGAAAATGTTACCCTCAAAAATTCGGTCATGGAAAAAAATGCCTTACGAATATTTTTTTCGCTAATTTGCGCCACTTCCCCCTCATGAGGAGGAATTGGGATATTGTGCGTCTCTTCAGACACAGTAATCGCTGCAAGGCGATACCCAATGGGCATCTCACCTAAATATCAAATTTAAATTTGTAATAGAGAATTCCAGATCAGCCGAAAAAATACAATATTCTTACCAACATCTAATATCACACTATAGCAGTCTTCTAGGTCAATACCATCTTGTAAAGTAAATCTAACTATAGATATTTCCGCTGGAATATGTCTGTTTTGGGCAGAACAATAACAATAATGATTTACGTGAGCAACGTAAAAAGGTGTTGTTGCAAAATCATTTTCGTCTCTAACCAAATCTTCAATATATTTTTCCATTGCTCGTTTTTCACGCTCTTCGTCCTCATCTCTCTTTTTTGCCAATGAAACATCTTCGCCTAAAGCATTATATTTCTTATCTTTATGTTTAGCTTTCATTTCATTCTTCTTGTCTTCGTAAGGTTTTCGTTCTTCAAGAGTCATGCCCTGTATTAAATTCAAGCGATTATTACTGCTTTATAATAATATATTTAACTCAAAGTGATCTATTTTGTCCTGGGCACTCATATTTGGTACAGAAAGTGTACCAGTCGGATTAAAGGCAAAAACATGGGTAAACAAACTTGTAAAGTGTAAACTAACCTGCCATACAGGTCCAGCAGCAGTTGCTACTTCCGCAATGCTCTTGAAAAACCTGCCCTTTGTTTCTTCACTTTCTCTGAAGTCTTCCATGAAGAAGTAGAATGCATTTTTTGGTTGCTTCTTTTTTGGTGGCATCTTCTATTAAAAATTATAGATAGTACAAATATAACTTATAACAAACACAATTTTGTATTAGAGTTAGTGATGATAACACTATGCCTAGTTTATTATTAACACGTAACACTGTCTGATAACGTTAAGTAAACATTTTTAATATTATCAAAAAAACTTATTCAGCGAATTTCTGTTACTTACATGTTGTAAAGAAGAAAAAAATTAGCGATTATAATTAATTCTAATGTAATAATTCACTTGTTTATTTGCATTACCCCAAAATACTTGTCTGACGTCCGGCGAGCGCGAATTTATTTCACCTTAAACGGAAAGGTGCCGGAGAGTCTTATCTTGATCTTGTCACTTGTTTCCTGTTTTTCGTTTGTTAAAAAACCCTACTCTTACCCTTTCAAAACAAAGATGTCAATAAAAAAAATATTTAATATTTTAATATTTCATTTTCAAAATAACTGTTTGCAAAATGAATTACATTTAACCGAATAACCAGTGAATAACGATAAATATATTTCAGATGGAAAAACTGACAGCTGTTAACTTAGAGAATACATGATAGATGGCTCTACTGATATTAAATTAAGAAAATTGTTTCCCACGTGGGTTTGAGGTTGACAGGTTGACAGATATTTGTGTTTTAAAAGAAAATGTTGTCATTAATAGCTGAAACGCCTAAAATAAATTTTTTACCATGTATTAAATGGGTTAAACGTGGAGTTGCAAAAGCTAATCCAGAAAAGGTAATAACCATTTGTCATAAATTTTATATTACAATGTTTTTTTGCAGATCCAATTAACTAAAGAAGAATTAAAGCAAGTTATTGAACAGACAAAGTCTAAACTAAGGTAAGGAAGGATTGTTATACGTCTTGTATGGTTAAATTTTTAATAATTGTTTTTAGAAATGACAGTGTTGGAGAGGAGGGAGAAACGAGTTTAGCAAGCATTGATGGTGATGAATATAATTTGGATAAATACGACGATGAAGGTATACTTTTAATAATATAATAAATATCCAAATCATTATTTGTTTTTCAGCTGGTATCAGTGAAGAACAATTTGGAATTACATCTCTGGCTACAATACCAGCAGAAGAAGAGGATGGCAATTCTGATTCAGATTCAGAAAAGGAAGACGATATTATTAAACCAGAAGATAACTTGATTTTAGTGGGTCATGTAGAAGGTGATGCGAGTATACTTGAAGTTTATGGTAAGTCAATATTTCCATTAATTGCGCAATATTATAAAAATTCAATTTATAGACCTACATAATTTGCAAAATATAGGTGTCTATAAACTTGCTCACCATTGCTATCTCGAATACTATGTAATATGAACTTGATTAAATTAACAAATAGTTGCCATATTACAAGACTGAAAATAAGCCAAACATTTTTTTAAATCAGTGGTTCTGAAGATATGGGTGTCTTGAGAACCACTGGTTCAAAAAATTGTTTAGCTCAATTTAATAGTTTTGTAATATAGCAAAATATTTACAAATTTAACTAACTTCATATCTCTTCATGAATTGAGTTATGTAGGTCTCTATCATATATCTGAAATATTTATGTATATATATACTACATGGCGAAATATTTTTAAAGTTTACAATGAGGAGGAAGGATCAATGTACGTTCACCATGATTTAATCCTTCCAAGTTTTCCTTTATGTATGGAATGGTTGGACCACGAGACAGGCCAAACAACACCAGGCAACTATTGTGCTGTTGGTTCCATGACTCCAGTTATTGATGTCTGGGATATAGACATTGTAAATTGTCTGGAACCTGCTTTTACTTTAGGCCAACAAGGCAGTAGACGAAAGCGCATTCCTCGCATCGGTCACTCGGACGCAGTACTTGATTTATCTTGGAATAAAAACTTCCATCATATTCTGTCTAGCGCTTCAGTGGATAAGACGGTTATTCTTTGGGATTTGGATGCAGGGCAGCCTCATACGACGCTGAAAGCGTTTAAAGATAAAGTTCAGTGTATCAAATGGCACAACTTTGAGGCTCAGACTTTACTGGCGGGTGGTTGCGACAAAACTGCCAAAGTCTTTGATTGTAGAAATGATAATACCTTCCAGAATTGGGACTTGGATGGAGAGGCAGAGAGAATTATTTGGGATCCAATGGAACCTTTCTCTTTCTTAGTTGCTACGAGTATAGGCAGCGTTCAATGTTTTGATTGCCGGTAAATTTTTAATCAGGGATTCCAATTGCAAGAAAAAACTATTTTGTTTTGGTCTTCATTTGAATATTTTTTTATCGATATAAAAAATTTTCATTTTCTGCTTTATGTTTTGATTCGGTTGGAAACCCAGTTTGTAATACATAGCTTTAGGTAAATTCTAGTAAAGTACAATTTTAGAAAAGGATTACTGTGGAATCTTGATGCGCATGAAAAAGAAGTAACCGGTCTTGAAATCAGCAAACAGTGCAAAGGTCTAATGGTAACAACATCAGGAGACGGCACTTTAAAAACGTGGGATCATTCCTACAATAATATCCCCACATTAATTCACACGAAAGAATTAAAAATAGGAACAATTCATTGTCTTGAATACTGCCCCGATTTGCCTTTCGTTATAGCGGCTGGTGGGGACAACAGACAGCACAACTTAAAAGTTCTAGACTTGCGATCAATCGATCCAGGTAAGGAAGAACTTTATTTTTATTTGAACTTTAATTATACTTTATTAATATTTCAGTCAACCATACTTTTGGATCACGACCATTAGTGCAATTAGTGAGTGAAACAAACACCAATTGTGATGTAGAAATGGAAAACTTATCAATAAATAATTGATACTGTAACGTGTTTTAATAATTAATTAAAAAAAAGAGTATAAAACCAGTAAATTTGTCATTAGCGTGTAGTCACAATGTTTAAATTTATCGTAAACTTTTACAAAAATTTGAAATATTATTTCAAAAATATAAGTATCCATGGCTTGTGTACAATATTTCGCGGAACGTACTGGCCGGAAATGATTTTTTGGATTGTTATTTTTTTAATTTCCGTTCAGTATTTCTGCGCGTTGATTATTGATAATTTAATTTCATTTTATAGTCAACCAGTTACAAGATCTATAGACACGACTGCTTATCCAATTAATTTAATTCCTTTTCCAGCAATTACAGTTTGTAATTTTAATACCATTTATAAATCACGTGCAGAATTCATGATTAAATTATTGTATGTATTATTTGTTAATAGGGCAGGAAACTGTTCTTTGAATCTGATAAAATACGGCGCATTTCGGTTATTTTATCATTATTTTTCAGTTTCTTGCCATATTTCTTATAAATTTAAAATAAATATTAAAATATTTTTTTCATTAGAGTTAAGAACGGGGTTACCGAAGATGACGCAATTAATTTTTTTAATAATTTGCCATTATTAAGAAATCCTATGCCAGTTGAAATTGAACCTTTCAAAAAAATTTATAAAATTTTGGCTCAAAACGGTTATACCGATGACTCAGTTTGGATGGAAAATGTAAAATCTAAACTGCTTTTCTTTCAGTTATTAACTATTTCACATTTGTAGTTAGCTCAGCCTTGTAGTAGATTGTTGGAATATTGTAAATGGAACGATAGGGAACAAAATTGTACAGAGTTATTTGGCAGAACTAAAGGAGATTTTGGTTTTTGCTGTTCATTTAACAGTTATTTTGAGTATGAACATTAAAAATTTGTTTAACAAAGAATAACTTTTTATTATTGTAGTGTATTAAATGACACTGACTATTTCACAAGTGCAGGCGTGATTCACGGTTTATATTTAAAATTCAACTTAGATGTTGAAGAATACATGTCTCCTACATTTAATGTGACGGGAGTTATTGTAATATTTTAAATTTTAATTAGTAATTTGAACTAACAAGTTGCTTAGGTTTTAGTGCATAATAAAGAGACGTTTCCAACGAGTGATACAGTATTATTATATGCAATAGCTGAACCTGGTAAACATGTTAGCTTAAAAATTATACCAAAAATAATTAATGTTGAAGAATTGGTAAATACTCTTCCAGTAAATGCCAGACAATGTTATTTTGAAAACGAGGTCTTAGAATATTTTTTATGCATATATTTTTCGTTCATATATACATTTTTAGGGAACAAGATATAAAAATATGAATTACACTTTTGAAAATTGTATGGATATTTGTAAAAGCGAGGCAATTGCAAAATTATGCGGTTGTATTCCATATTATTTCCAAAATACTGGTAAATATTATCTAGCTTGATTCATATAAATTTTTTAAATGCATCATTATATTTGTATGCGGTTTAAGCTTAACTAATATATTTTAGGAAAATGGCGCGATTGTTCCTTATTGGATATGCCTTGTTTAGTATCAAATTTTGGTAAATATAAATATTTTCACAATATTAGTCATTAATAAATATTTTTTAGAAAGGTATAGCGCATTACAATTAAAATTAGACACAAATAGAAGTGGTAAGTAAAGAATTATTAAATGAGTAGAGAATTAAAATATAATTACTTTTAGATCGAAATAAGAAAAATACGAGTATGTTTTGTGAATGTTACCCTCGCTGTTCTGGAATTTCTTATTCTGGAGTTATTGAGGATATGTACTACAAAAATGAGTAGGTTTTCCAGTTAAATTATAACATAAATTCATAATAGGTTTTAACAGGAAAGGGGAGATAGAAACAAATAATACAAGCGCGAGTATATTTTTTCGGAGTAATTGGTGTTACAAATACACTGCAAGTAGATCTATGACATTTGAATCATTCATAGGTATGTAAAATAATAATAATGTATGTCATATTATTTATAATATTTACAGCGTCAGTTGGTGGATTTTTTTCACTTTGCATGGGTGGTTCAATATTAAGTATTTGTGAATTTATTTATTATTTTCTTAAAAGTTTGTTTGTAAAATCTGACAATGAAAATAAAGACGACAAAGAATATTTTCCAGAATTATACTGGAAAGAAATTCGTACAAATAGTTTAAAACCAGTAAAATATAATAAGAATATTGTTATATTTCACTCACAAATTACCTATCTTGAATAAATAAAATTAATATGTACCTTATTTGAATAAATATATTACCTTCCATTATAATTCGTTTAATTTATGATTTCTCTTGTGTATCATTTAAATTTAATTATTTTATGTATTTTAATTACATTTCAAATTTCACAGCTATAATTCTTGCAAAACAACTAATGTACTTTTCAATTACTTTAATGAAGTATATTATATTTTATTTTTTCTGCTATATAGAGTAGCGTTTATAATACTTGTTACCTAATCTATTAATACGTACCTTGAAATATTAGAATGATTTTTTAAATATAAAATGAATTCTAAAATAAAAATACAGTATAAAATTGACGACATTTATTTATATTAAAATTCATTATATTACAAATTAATTAAAAATGAATAAAGTTAGGCACTGTAAAAATCCTACAATTTTGTTTTTCACGTATGCGCCTTAACATGTCTGAGTAAACTACTGGACTGAGAGAAAGCCCTGTTGCATATATGGCAAACATGTGTCTTAATCCCCGAATGTGTTGCCATATGCGAAGCCAGTCCACTACTCTGAACAAATCTCTTGCTGCAGACATTACAGGCGTAGGGCTTCTCCCCAGTGTGGGTCCGTTCGTGAGAGCGCAGGTCCCCGCTTTGGGCGAAGCCCCGACCGCATTCTCCGCAGACGTAAGGGCGCTCGCCCGTGTGGGTTCGGATATGTGTGTTGAGATGGGTTATCCTGGCGAACGCCCTCCCGCAAGTGGGGCATAGGTAGGGCTTTTCCCCGGTGTGCGAACGGACATGGATTGTAAGGTCCCCGGAAGCGGTGAAGCTGCGGGTGCAGTGTGGGCATTTGAAGGGTTTTTCTCCTGAAAAGATATTTATCAAAATTCAAACCGAAACAAGTAAGGTTCTGTTAGAATTTTTTATTTGGTTTAAAATTTTTAATTAAAGTGAAGTTTGGGGAATACAGATGCAATTTGTTTTGTTTTTTGATTGGTTAGTATTGGGGTAGTTATCCATACAAGATCAATCTATTCTTAACTTCCTCACACTTCGTTCTTATGAAAAATAGACTATTGGCGTTGCCATCGTAGATGTCAGCGCTACCCACGGCAATATTGGAACTCTTAAGCCGGGTATAGTTTTTTTTTCTCATGATTTTATTAAAATGTATATATAGGTGTTCAAAAGTAGCACAAAATAATTTTAATCTTTAAAAAATGAAGGAAACATTCATCACCTTATTAAAACTATGGATTTCAATTCAGTTTTTATATTTAATTTAAAAAAAATCGTATCAGAAACCGAAGCCGAATAGTTTAAAATGAATCGGTTACCGAAAAGGAACCAAAAATTGATCCAAGTCCAAGACTTTTTTACTTGCCATTGGAATTCTAGAATTTTCTTACCTGAATGAATTTTCTTGTGTTGGTTCAGAATAGAAGTAGAAGTGAATCCTCGTCCACATTCGCTACACAAATGCGATCTTTTCCCGGTGTGTAAAGCTTGATGGTTGTTTAAGGAGATCATTTTTGTAAAACCCCTTCCACAATACTGACATTTAAATGGTTTAATACCCGAATGTGAATACTGGTGTATGGTAAGATTGGCTGGACTGGTATAGGCTTTATCACAATCTGTACATTTGAATTTTTTTTCTTCTGGTGTGAAGTTAGGGTCGTGTTTCTTTAAATGATTTTGAAGGTATCCTACAGTTCTGAATTTTTTATTGCAAACATGGCATTCATGGGATTGGCAATGTCGAAGATGAACACTGAGTATTTCTTCTTGTTGGAACTTTTTAAAACATCTGGGACACGATTTAGCGTCTCTATGGATGTTTTTATGATTATTGAGATCTTCATCTGTTGGGAAGTTTTCGCCACATTCTTTGCAGTCAAGTGCTTCCATTACAAAATCGGTTGGCACGATTTTTTCTTCATGTAAATCATCATCATCCATAGATGTATCTTGCATGGATGTGTAGTCGTCATTGTCATTTTCAACTTCATATTCCGGTATATTTTCTATTTTTATTATTTTTATATTTGTCATCTCATCGTTAAGATATGACCTAATAACAGCTTCTGATTTTTGGCACTGCAATTTGAATTCGTAGGCTTGGTTTATCACAGTGTAACATTGGAGACAAATTTGTTCAGGAAGACCATCTCCCCTTACAACCTATAATTAATTTAATGCTTGATTACAAGAAACAATATTATCTTACTACTTACCTGTAAAAATGAACACGACTCTAACATATCTATAATGGTAACATTATCCGTATTAAATGTATCAAAAACAGAAGTCATTTCACCTGTTTCTGATAAACAGGAACGACATATTTTATCTATATTTATTGTTAAACTGCTTGCTTCCATTCTTTTTGATGGTTAAAAATTTCTAACCAAGTTTAGAGTTGTCAATGAAGTTAAAGGTTTTGTCACAAGAGTGTGTATGTTGTCTACGTTTTTATTTTCTAGGTATACAGCTTATTTACTGATGTACAAAGTACCTCACGTATAAGGTCCCATGGTGTAATGGTTAGCACTCTGGACTTTGAATCCAGCGATCCGAGTTCAAATCTCGGTGGGACCTCGATGCTACTTTTTTTTCTTTTACTTTGTTAATTTTAATCGTTGTGTATTATTTTAAAAATATTTTTGATATTACTGTTTATTTTATATGACAAATATGTTTGGAAATGAATAACCAGAAAGCCACGTAGGGGAATAATAGAGTGTGTCCCCACTGTGGAATAAAAAACGATTAGAATAAGGTATAAGGTTGAGAGAGTGATAGAAGCGAGAGTAGCAGTGCGGTGTGCGTAGCCCACTTTTAAATGAGTATTTTCGAACGGCGTGTTGAGTGTTGGAGTGTGGAGTAGTATCTATAGACATAGACAGCTCGCCGTTGTGCATCTATTCGTCCGCGGCTTGCAGACGGCTAGCGGCTACAGTCGGGCTCGGGTCAGTGGGGTTAGGTGTGCTGTGAGGTCGTGTGTTCGCACGGCTTGGATTTAAGTCTATCGAACGAACTTGAAACGAAATAGTTTGCATACTGTGCATTCAGCATGATAACCGACGGATATAACAACGTTGGTATCGATCACCAATACGGTGATGGGTACATGGAACCAGAAGAAGAATGGGAACGTGAGGGGCTTCTGGATCCCGCTTGGGAAAAACAACAGAAAAAGGTTAGTCACGTACACTTCTCAAACTACGTTGACAACGCGATATTTTCATATTGACAGTTGACATGCTGCTACCTGTTAATTTATTCAGGGTATCTATCATCTTAAAATGACATATCTTAGCCTTAAAATCTAATTCTGGAATTAGAATACAGGTCAACATGTAATCAAACCAGAATTTATTTTTAAATTATTAATGTATAACCTCATAGAACAGTCACCGGTAAAAACAAATGTATTTCGTGTGTCAGGTATAAACATTCCGATTTCATTGAAGGAAAATTTGTTGGCGGCAAGTTTGACCGATATTTGTGCCTTGGTAGTCAGCAGTAACATAATCTAGCATAGAAATGTAGGATCCTATTTTTGGGTATGCCCCCCTTGACGTACAAGTTTACTGTGATGTAATAGTATGGGCTACTGCTTCTGATATGTGTATTAAAAATACACTTTTAATTTCAAATTTACTGAGTATATTAGAATTACGAGATGTACTTAACATTTACACATGAAATTACCGTGTAATATGAGTGGATTTAAATGTTAGCTTTAAGGACATTAGTATGTCAGAATAAGGTCATTGATTGAAATTGTGAAGGGCAGGATATTTGATATAATCTCTGACGGGTGTCAGCGGTATAAATTTTATAATATTTTGAGAATGTCACTGCAATTTTTAGCTAGGTTCGCGGTTTCGTACCTCAAGCAAATGTTTGTTGTACGACAGCACAGCAGCTGCTGTATCGAGTGCGCAGAATCGCAATAAAACGAGACGGAGGCCGGGTTTCTGCAAGCGTGAGAGAGACAGCGCTAGGCGTCGTGTTTCCCTGGTGTCCATGACCAAACATGGTGGCGACGCCTTGTGGGAGGTTACAATCGGCGTCGTTTTGCACCGGAAACTTTTATTTGCACAACACTTTCCCGCTCTTGTTCAATTCCTTGCGTTTTTGTGCATCATCTCGCAGGCATTTAAAAACAAGTCGGTCACATTCCTGGGAGATTACAAACCGAAATTTAACTTTCCACAAGACAGCTGGCTCTATTTTAGAAGCTCATATACCCACGTGTTTTCCTACAGATCTTATTACATAAATATATGTTTATGCTGTCCTATACGTTCCCGGAATATATTTCTGTGCCCTGTACTTGAAAATCGCACCAAGTACAAGTAAAAATAACCTGAAAATACGAACAACTCCCATAAGACAAGTAATAAATAATGAATTTGCTCTTTACCGTCCTAAGAATAGCCGGGAAGTACTGTGGAGCTATTATGTAATGCTGCTCAAAATATCTCTATGCATTACTAGATAATGTAGGATTGTTTGTAAAGTCGAGTATTTTTAAGTTTCGAGTAATTTCAGCGTAAGACATGGGGGTGGCAGACTTCTGTATGTGTGCATCTGACTCACTTCACTCTCAGTTAAATTTAGATCAGTTTTATAGGTTAGTTCGCGATGAAATTTTGTTTCTAGAAATTTTAAAAGCCAATGGCATTACACATTTATTTACACTAGGTTTATAACTCATAAAACATTAAGTCATCGAATGTATAATCAGTTTATATTCATTGCCATATATATAAAGTATGTACTAGTTTTTAAAATATCGATGAATAATTGATTTTAATATTGTTTTTGGAACCATAATATATATAATTTCTTTTGTAACTAGCAATAAAATTTATCTACATAAAACATTTGTTTTAATTACCGAACATGTATGACTTTTGTACAGATAAAACTGTATATAACTTTTTATTTCTTAGCTTCTAAATTTAGCACAAAAATTTAGATAAATGTTGAAAGTGTAAAGTTGGCACAATATGTTTTTATATCAATTTATCTTTCATAAATAAATTTAATAATAGCCAATATCAGGTCAAAGACATTGTATTAGTCTATAATTTCATGACTTCCGAATTTTTGGTGGGTTACTGGCCACAGAATTCAGAAAAACCATAAATCCCACACAAAAAATCCGGCCAATACTGATATTAATATCACAAAAAATTCTTCAGCAGGTAAACAAGCGATAAACATAATCTCCATGGTGATAATTAAAGGACATACCATTGTTGCTTCACTTGTTTCTGAGGCAGATGCCTCAGACATGAATATAATTAGACCGCGCTCATACATATTGATGAATTTCGGTGTAATTTTTAAAACAAACAAAAAACAATGCGGCTTATATGGCCCACAAATATTTTCGAGTTATTGACCTGTGTAAATTAATTTATCACTTTACAAGCGGATTTTTCTGTTCCGCTTAATTGCTACCGTACAGTTGTATAGTATTTGTACTAATTTTAGTGTTTGTTTTAACGCCTTGTTGAATATGTAGATTTTCTACAAACCATCATTAGAAACATGAAGATATTTGCAATGTTTTTAACCTATAATTAAACTATTATATTTGTTTTATTTATAATGCTACTAGAAATAAAATACTGCTGTTCAGAATGTTGAAGATTTTTTTGTAGAAGTTATAATTTGCAATCTTGCAAGTAAATTTATTAAAAATGTTGTATTGTAGAAAGTTATTCAGAATAAGTAATTTTTTTTTTGTATCTAATAAAATGGTATTTTTCCATCCATATTTCCCTGCAGTTTTTACTTTTACTACAATATTCTAATTAAATTGAAACTGGTAATTATGTCGAACAAAATATTTTTTTTTACTTTTAACATCATACACACTTTTTTGTGCAAACACTATTACAACCAAATTTAACATTCAAAAAATTCAAATACTCAAATATTGCATGTCTGTAAATTCCCGATTATATAGCAACAATTGTTTGGTAAATAAGTTAATCATAAGTTGATATAAATTTGACGTTTAATTACATTAATAACATTCAAGAAAATATTTAGTTGAAATTTAAAAAATCTGATGTGGACACCACATGATTTCCTTGTACACTAAATTATTCATATTTTTTTCTGGACTTTATTAACTTATTTAACTTGAAAGTGAGATCATTTTACGGATAACCCTTCTTCAACTTCGTTTCATATCTTCGGAAGTTCGAATTTCATATTTTCTTTCATATTTTGTAAAATTTTGTACTTCCTACAATAATACTGTGGATTTTTTTCTTTTAATATTGGTGTCATTAAATTACATTTTTATCTTGGAAAACAAAAGTTAATGATTTTACTTATAGTAATGTTTAAAGAAAAAATACATTTTAATTGTTAAATGGTAATAAAATAAAATGCACTATAAACTGTAGTTTAGTTACAAGTAGTGTGTGAAAATTATTTAAAATGGTCTGGATTAATTTAGTCAATTTATAAATATTGTAAATTATTCCTAGCACATAATTGGAGTGTATTTGTTGTAATGTCAGCTGTAGCCTTTATTATTTCCAGAATCAGTTAAACCTCCCCTATAATCCCTATTGTCGCAAATCCAGACAATTGCATTTTGCTTTTGCCGTTGGGATCGAAGCGTACACCCGCACATGTGTGTGCGTGTGTGTGTGGATTTGTTTATTTTGATGGCGAGACTGTAGGGTAGCGAAATACAACCCTCATGTAGATTTAATCAATTTCAACGCGAATTTGTACCTAGTACGACGGTTTGCAATGGGGAGATAGCGGATCAAATAACTCAGGTTTGTGTCTGGTTTTAAATGCGTTTCCTGTGCATTCAAAATTTGCATTTAGAGGACTCTATTAATGTTGCAATGCATTTTATTTGAATGGTTATTAAATTATAAAAGTATTCTCCTAATATCAAATCAAATTCTATATCATTTATTTCCTAAATAATATGGCCCTTGTGGTGCTTTCTCTACAACAGCCAGAGTTCTCAGAAAGTGACCTGTGGAAAATGCTTTCTATGGTATAAATATATTAATACCGATTTCTGATTTACATAAAGCATATTTGGTATATACTCTTGAACTGTAAACTCTATTATGCAGGGTGTTTATTTTAAATGGGCCACCATTGTTATCTCGAGAACTATAAGAGCTTCGAGGTCGTTTAAAAAATTATTTTTAAACGCAGAATTTGACGTTTGTTTTCTATTTATTCATAACGACTGCTATTTTCAGGTAAAAGTATATAAACTTAATGCCAACATAGGGATTTTAATTCTTAACTAAAAATTATGTAACTTTAAACATCATTGGATTTGTAGTTGTATGAAGATTTCAAAAATGTAAAAATATGTAGGTGTTCTATTTAAAATAAGAAAGTTGGTCCCATATCTTGAGAACCACTGGTTTAAAAAAAATAATTAATAAGTAACACAATAACACAACACAGTGTATACCTGTTATAACTTCTTCAAATCTTAAGGTGTGTTTACATTTCTTGTAGCTTAAATACATTTGATTTATACTTGTAGAATCACCTACATAATTATCAACAACTGGTTTATATTACTAATAATTTATTCGTTTATGAATGTTACCAAGGTTAATCATAAAAATGATTGTATTTTTCTGCATGTAGAATGCAAGTGCACTAATTCTAACTCCTGCATTTCTTTCTTTGTAACAATGGCAAGGTTACCCATGACAAGTTCATATTGCATTATGTGGTAATTGTTTCGATGGTCTAATTGCCTCATTAATTTTTCAGAGAATCTCAGTGCATGACTGTATGCCAGGAATTTCTCAATTATATCTTACAGTTTACAGATTTTATTTATATATGAGATAATCAAATGAAACTGTTAGCTGTAAAGCAGATAAAATAGATTTTATAACCTACAAACATGTTTCTGCATCTTGCAACAAAACAATTGAAAATTGCATAAAATTTTAATGATTACACTCCTGTTATTTTGTTTTCAACAAAATTTGTTGTTATTTTTTTATTAATTTACATGTGTCAAGTGTTTAAAATGTAATTCCGGATTCCGTTACAAAAACTATTTAACTTTGTCATTAGTTATGCGTCATTCATTTTTTACGATAAACAGTGTATTCATTGTTTTTTGTGACATGAAAAATAAATAATTGTTTCATCAACAAAAAATGTATCATAGCTCAATTTAATTTCTTTTAAGTAAACTACAGCTTGTACAGCTTTCTGAAATAATTGAACATTACTATATTTTTTCTAAGACCTCTATGGAAAGTGGCACTTTTCTCACACTATATAAAGCTTCAAAATTGCGTATTTCCCATAATTGAGGGTTAAAGTGTGGGAAATCATTTCTCACAGTATTTGCCAACACTGCGCATGTGCAGTATAAGAAATATAATTTTTGCCAAAACTGTTTGTGAGGTTACCTGCGTTATAATGTTTTTATGTCAAATAGCTTTCCTGATGCATGAATTTTTGATCTGTTATGGTTAGCAGTGTAGTCGTAAAAAAAGTATAGTGTGACATTCATGTGTGATTCCAGCACTCGACTTCTTCTCGTGCTGAAACATTCACACTTCATAGGAAATAGACGACTTTCTGTACATGTTGCACAATACACTAATGTCATAATTTAACTAGTATATTACTTTTTTATCTTGTTGTTTATTAATGAATAGTTGCTATGGTAACATAAACGAATATTATAAATATTGGAATAAATTACAGAAAAGAATCGTATTCAAAAAGTGTTTCGCAAATTTCTGATCTATATAAATTAAGTTATTAAGAAATGAGAGTAAAAGATTAACGCTCTCGAATATTCTTAATACTCTTGGTATATTAATAACTATTATTTTAACATTTCTCTTTTTTACTTGGGTATAAATTTTCTAAAATGAACCATGTTTAGTTTTGTGCGGTACCGTTAGGAATCTAATGAATCATTCAAATCAGAGCAAATTCACCTGCACATTTTTTCACACAAGAATTTTCTTTGAGGCTAGTCTAATTGTAATTGAACAGCTCGGTAGTTAATGAAGGGAGATTTTTTTAATTGCGTTGTTGTATAACGTGTGTGAACTTTACACGATATAGATGTCCGGGACCCAGTTCTCATAGCATTTCCGATTCAAGGTGAACGCGAGAAATACTCAACGTAGGATTTATAGTATTTGATCAGGATATGCCAAATTGCAGGAGATAGAAGATTATTGCCACTCTTTTCCCATCCATTTTTATTTGAAATCTTTAAAGCTCCACTGTTATATTTCATACAAATTGACATCGAATTACTAAACAAAAATCGCCAATATATTTTTTATTAAGTAAATACATATTTTATTTTAAAATGACATTAATATAATTTTTACTTAATTTGTTAGTGACTTAAGCCTTGATCTCTATTGATTTAAATAACATTTTTTACACAATTTATCAAAATGTGGATTTGGAACATATTACACATACATTTTATTTTTGTTTTTTAGAATTTTATTTCGTAAATTCTCAATTATACAGTATCGACTCGTGAACTAAAATTTTGGTCAGGAAGAAGATAGAATAGGAACTGAATAAAAACTTATTGACATGACATTCTTTTATCAGAAAATTAACATCAGGCGAACTTCATTTATTATTTGCATACTAGAAGAATTTACTGCCATTTTTTAAGAGTACACTTAAATTTAAAATTTAAAGACAACTGCAAATGCAACTGCTAAAATTTCAAAAGCAGACCAATTAGACAGCACTTGAGGCATGTCTCAAGACTCCTTTTTCTGAAACGGTAGTGCAGCGAAAGGAAAATCAATAAACGCTGTGATACAGCGCAGTTGTACTCGTACATTGAAGAAATTTGAGGCATGAGAATGTTTGCCTCTGCACTTCTGTAGTCTGCACTACGCTGGGCGGACGAATGCTTTATTCGACAGTATACAGGATAGAAAAACAGTGTGAAATTAGATCTTGTTGACTTAATGAGCGCTAAATTTTAAATTTCTAGAAATCTGAAATTTAAAAATACAGTGAAAAATTCTCTTTTTCTCATTTTGTATGAGGAGGCAATGCCTCACCTGCCTCCCCTGACGAGCCGCCGCTGCAATTATAATATATATTAGTTCTGTTCTTAATACGCGCGACAATTTTAATGAACACTTGACCTAATTTGGTATTGGTGTACTTTTATGTATTTAATAATACTAATAAATGTTATGAAGAACTTTTCATTTAGTTTTCTTTGAAAATCATTTAAGTTTGAGTTGAATTTGGAATGACTATTAAGTTTTATAAATTAATACTCCTGTGGTTGTACGTTTGCAAATACATCATAAGTCACTAACTATGAATACGCACATATGGCCTGGTTGAGTACAGGCAGCCGTGCATGAGTAATTTTAATGAAATTTCTGCCCTGCGTTAGGATAACCGACAGCAAATGTGAACCACATGGGGACGAAAACAACGAATTAATGTTCATAACATGAATGATCTTTAGTTTATGACTTTATAATATAATCTAGCAGCAATTTTAATAAGCATAGCGTTTCTAATGCATTCAATTATACGCTATATACTAGGCCTCAGAAAAAAAAGTTTTAATAAATATTACCAATTTTTTTTTAACATATTTTATGTAACATTTATATTATTTATACTAAAGTATACATAGTATATGTATTCAAAAGTAATAATAAAAAATTATATATTCAAACGTCAAACCATCGTACGGGTCAATATAACTATTGAACTAAAATTTTACTTGTACCGTTAAATGACATTGCGTTTCATATTTGAAGGGCCATTACATTTTAATACTTAACCTTTATTATAATTAGATCTCATATTTTTTTATATACGAGTAGATTGGAATGTTAATATCGATTCTTTAAACAAAGATCAATTAATTTTATTTAACTTTCGTAGCCTTCTAGATTTGTGAACGTGCAGATCTAATGCAATCAATAAATCGATTAGTTCCGGATCATAGAAATAGATTTACTTGTATTACAGATAATTGCGCTTTTAATATTATTAGTTGTACAAAATATTGTTTGACACATGTGTGTATTATCTATAATGATAAAAAAATATTTATAGGTTATTTTTACATTTTTCTAGAAGGTAGCATAACCTTGAACAGAAAATATATATTTACAAGTAGATAGCAGAAATTTTTATTATGTAATTTCTTCACGGTTTTTCAGAACAACATATTATAAATACGCTATAACTATATTTCTTAAATCATATTAACAATATTCATTTGAATTAAAATGTTTAATACAGATATATTATTTTATTATTTGCTGTCTTTCCGTTCTTAATTAAGGCATGTTTAAAATTTCATTTAAAATATATATAGAAGTTAATTTTATTTTACAGTTAAATATTAATAATTAGTTATATTGTATATTTGCTTTATGTGATAAAAGTACCGATAAAATTGTAAAGTAAATAGATTAAAATTTCTAAATAAATATTTGAGTACAAGATGTAATTATCTAGATAAAAAATTACTTATAAAATAACTGTATAAAAACGTTCCCAGTAACATGATACTGTATTCGTTTATTCTAATTCTTGCCACGTTCAAATTTAAGTGTAAAATAACAGTGTTAAGTTAATAATCTTAATAATTCTTTACGATGCTTTTATGTTTGTTATTTATTGTGAATTTGATCGGTACAGGACGTTGAATTAAGTAATTAAATTAAAGACAAGTGTTCTTCATTTGTACAAGGAAGTGACGCATTAAACAATTGCACTCATCATGGCGATTTTTATTTTAAGGGTTTTATTAAATTAAATAAATAATAGATATATGTGTTACAAACTTTAAAAGTGACATTTTATTTTGTAGGAGCCGTGTTACATTTTTCACAAAAAAATTTTGAACTCACATAAAACACATTGATAAAATTTAAGTTGACAATTAAACAAAAATTTGTTGTTAGTTCGATGTTTGATAAAATTAATAAAAATTAAAATATGAAAATGTTCCTTTAGAGTTACTAGATATTTATGACTTCAGTTATGAAGTTGAAACCAGTTGTACGAGATTACCTACAAAATGTACCATAATGCTGATATAAACTATAGTATGTAAATGTGCATTACGTTATGGTATGTCATAAAATAACTTTAAATTCGAAATATAAATTACTGCTAGTTGCATTTATAGAGATATAATATACATAAAATGTCTAATATTGGAAACTTACAGAGCTATCACTTATAATTTTAGACTTAAACAGTCAAAAGAAGCAATGCGAGATCTTTCTATATTGTTTTTTCATGGGTGGGATCAGTCAAATGGTTTTTTTAATACTAGTGTTTCTAACTCGAAAAATAAGTTTTAAAACGATATTTTTTGTTAGTGTTTGTAGAAAATAATATTTGCTCATTTATGAAGATGTTTATTCTCGCATGTTCTGTTGGTTTTTTGCAACGAAGACAATTTTATTGCAGCGAAACAAGTGCAGTTGGATGGTTAAGTTAATTCCAGCAACTTCCGCTACTTCCGGTAGGCGCTGCTGGAGCATGGCGGCGTCAAGCGTAAATTAAAAATAATCTCCTTGGATTGCAGGTTTCGTGTTTTTAACGCTTGACGATCTCGAAAACGAAATCAGTGCGGAAAGAATGCAAAAAGACCGGGAAAATTGATTTTCTAGGGAAAATAGAACATGTTTTCGACGTTCTATTGTTTTTGGAGGAAGTGGAACATTATTCGAATCTCCTTTTTCCTACAATTAGACGAATAATTAGCTCTACGCACTTCTACACAAGAATTCGTTGCTTAAATTTCTGCAATCTAGAACAGAATTTGAGACAATAGAAATTTAAAATTATCGCGTTCAACGTGACAGGGAACGATTTTATTCTCTCGCAACAGTATTAAACCAAAAATTGTGTTGACAAAAGCAAAATATCGCAAAAATAATCATTTTTATGCCCAAAATTTTGATTTTGGAAATTAGTGTATATTGATAGATCTTGATGTGCTGATCACAAATTTTCAAACGGAATTTAATTATCTCTTTTCGTTCCTGAGATATTTGCTGTTAAAGTTGCACTACAAAAAAGTGTGTTTTTTTGTTATATCTCTAAAATGGGTTGAGATACAATCTCAACGATTATACCAGTCGATTCTACAGGAAAAGTTACGTAAAGAAATGTTTTCTCCGAATATACGTTCTTTGGAGCGATTAGGTGAAAAATGAGAAAATCGGAAAAACCTAAATTTTAAAATTTCTTCGAGGAACTTTTTGTCTTCAAAACTTTTCATTTTCTGGACTTAAGTAGATATCGACGCCCTGATTCCAAATTTCCAAACAGAATTCAATTATCTCTTACCGTTCTAGAGATATTCGTGTTCAAAGTTGAGTTTTGGCAATACCTAAAAAAACAGGTTTTTTAGGTATACCTCTTTAAGGGTTAGGTTTACGACGTCGGCGATCTTACCAATCGATTCTACGGGCAAAATTACATAAGAGTACCAATTTTTAGATTTTTATTCCAAAGGATACAATTTGTAGAAAGGTAAAACGAAAATGGCCAAAATCGAAAAAAATGCCTGATGAACCCCTGACGATTTTTCTTGATTTTGGCCATTTTCAGTTTTTTCCTTGTAGAAATTCTATCTGTTGAGATAAAAATCTGAAAATTGGTACACATATGTAATTTTGCCCGTAGAATCGAATGGTGAGGTCGCCGAAACCTTAAACCTAACCATTTAAGGGGTATACCTAAAAAACCTGATTTTTTAGGTATAACTTTGAACTCAAATATCTCGAGAACGGGAAGAGATAATTGAATTCTGTTTGAAAATTTTGAATCAGCATGTCGACAATTACTTAAGTCCAAAAATTGAAATATTTTGGTGACAAAAAGTTTCGAGGTGAAAAATTGAATTTTAGGTTTTTTCGTTTTTCATATTTTTCACCTAATCGTTCCAAAGAACGTATATGTGGGCAAAACTTTTCTTTATATAATTTTTCCTGTAGAATCGAATGGTAATGTGGTTGAGATTGTATCTCTACTCATTTTTGAAATATACTCAAAAAACACACTTTTTTGAGGTACAACTTTGAGAGCAAATATCTCCGAAACGAAAAGAGATAATTAAATTCTGTTTGTAAATTTGGTATCAGTGTAGCTAATTCTTTAAAATATGTTATAAACAAAATTTTGTAAAATTTGAAAAATTTCGAGCCAAAAATGCATTATTTTAAAATATTTTCGGGTTTACGAAAAAATACAGCATCAGCTGCTTTTAGAATAACTTCCCATGTTGTTACTACATACATAAATTATTTTTCCAAGTAATATATGACTGCTATTTTGTGACAATCAAGGTTTCAAATAAGATCATTTAGGTGCATTTTCAACAATTAATTCACTAGTGCCAATCCTTATTGTAAATTTCGGCAATGATGACATTTTTACCGTTTTCCCGACGTCACATCTCGTAGTATTTTTGCCAAAGGCCGATCGCCACTTATGTAAAGTTCTAGGAAGAGGATCGACACGATTTCCGCCTAATTTGTCAGGAACAATGCATTGATCAATCGATCTAAATGGACGTAATCTCAGACGGCCTTGAGAGGCTCGCGTTCGTGTCCTACAATTGCCACGCTTCGGTTCCAACGAGGAAATAGGAACGTTTTAACGGTAGCCAGATTACATTTCTACAGCCTGATAAGATACGAGATGCAATTACTATCATTAAACCTTGTGCACACTTCAATTGCTAAATGCCAGTTACCTCAAATAAAACATTACGTAGATTACTTCGTAGTTTTCTAAATAATTAAAAAAAAAACTCTTGGTTAAGTACTGTTACCTATTAATTTCACATTTCTTACAAATGGAAATAAGTGAATCAAATTACAGAAGACAATCGCTTTCACCCAATATTTTAAATTTGCAACATCATTATTAATAAAAAATGCATTTCGTTCTTTTTCTTGGTCTCAGCTTAACAACACTTATTTATGTAAATATAACGATCGTTTTGCCCTTTTGTGCAAGAGTAATAGTATCTTGATGTCTTATTTTTTATCAGAACCATTTAAATAGTCAGTTTCATTTTCAAAATGATCGCAGCTAGTAAAAATTAAAAAAATCACATTTCCAATTAAAAATTGAAATATTTTACATCTCCAAATTATTTACAATCATAGTTAAGCATGAAAAGTTCTGATTTTTAGTTTTTTACTATAAAATTTTTCATATATAGCCGAAATAATCCAAATATAACCATTTTTGGGTACAAAATTTTGATTTTTCAAATTAGTCTATTGATGGACGGCGATGCGGTGATTTCTAATTTATAAACAAAATTTAATTATCTCTTTTAGTTCCTGAGTTTTGGCTCTCAAAGTTGCCCCTAAATAAAGTGTGTTTTTTGAGTATGTCTCTAAAATAGGTAGAGATAATACCAGTCGGTTCTACGGGCAAAGTTACGTAAAGAAATGTTTTCTCCACTTATGTGATCTTCGGTGAAATGAAGAAAGCGAGAAAACCGCTATTTTGGTTTTTCTCTCGGGGAACTTTTTTCTCCAAAACTTTATATTTTCTGGACTTAATTTTTGTAGTATATATAAAATAAAAGAAATTTGAAATAAAAGTGGTTTTGTGGTGATTAAAAGATAAGTGATATTTTAATGATGAAATAATTGCAATTAGTTTGTTTGAACAATAAACAAACAGTTGTTGAGTTTAATCAAAAATTGACAGGTACTTAAGCGAGATTACCCATAATCCCGCTACTGGAACTCTGTAAGCTTCGACAAAGAGTTCCACTTCCCGTTCTCGTATAATAAATGCAGAGGCGGATCATTTAAATACTGGTTCTTGTAGGCGAACAATCCAACATCAGCCCTGGATTCTCACTGTCTTCTCTCGAGAGTTCTCGGTACAGTTCCAACTGTTATTCCGTAAAAACGCTATTAATTACTCCATTATTACGAGGCGACATCGGCTGCAAGATGTCAAACGCGACGACGTAACTGTACGGATTTTATAGCCCCGGATTTTTCTCGTTTTTCCAACCGATTGTGCAAATTGGAAGTTAGAAACCACAGACAGTTTAATTTATTATTTAACCGCGGAGAGAAATTGCACAAACGTGCATTCTTCAAATTAATTTTCCGTGATTAATAGCGGAATAATATTTGTGGTTTCTTTAAAGATTTATAAGAAATTAATAAACTATCTTTGGAAAATGAATAATTATGAGTGTATTAAGGGAATAAATGCAAGTTATTTTTCCCAAAACTGTGATTAATTACTATGTTTATCCCAGTAATTTAAACTCGATTGAATTTCAAGGTTAACCCTCTTACATTTTTCTCATTCTTATTCTAGCGGGTTGAAGTGACTATTCGGACCACATCGAAAGTATCGGCGAAACAACTTCATGTGTATATATCAAATGTCAATTTTGTTGGTTATGTTTATCTAACTTCCTGATGAATGTTAACGTACTACATATTAAGAGTATGTATTGATAATAAAAGTAATCTGAATTACAAATAGTACGTGTTAACTTGACTAAACAATATTTTTAATCTCATAACAGTAATCAACCAAACACGAATGAAATTAGCTTCAAAACTTTGAACGGGTTGAGCGTTTATTCTGCGTAGTCAATCCAGTCGAACAGGCTCAACCCATTTATATTTTAGGGTTGAGTTTAACATTTCAATCCGGTTGGAAATGCGTCTTATTCCGATCATTTCAACTCACTAACTTTAGTCAGGTCAGGTCAACCAACTGGGTTGAAACTATCGGGAAAAACGTATACTTAGTAAATATATTCCCATGAATAATCGCGAAATATATTTGGAAAATTTAAATTATATTGAGGGAATAAACTTTTATTCTCGAGACTATAATTAATTTCTTCGAATCCACTTCGGGAATTTACATTTATAAGATAACGAAATTAATTCAAAAATTTTCTACTGACTATTAAATTTAAATAATACTTAATTGTCATGCATTCAAAAAATCACGTTTGTAATGAATATTTTTTTATAAAACTTTCTAGACAAGAAAATTTGTTACATTATTTCCTAGGGAATAAAATAGTCAAAAATATAATGTGAGTTTATTCGGGGTAGAGACAAAATAGTATATTGTGTATCTAGTAGGGAAAGTGATATATTCCCGAACGATGGTGGATATTACGAGACGAACCGTAGGCGAGACCAGCAACATCAGGAGTACGGGAAGACACTTGTCTAATTTTTTTTCGATACAGTTGTATTCAATAATTATGAAATAAATATGATTGTATTTTTATTTACGGAAAACTGGGCATTGTTCGAAAATGTTTTGTCACAGGAAAAATATTCTTGCACTGTTATTTTTCGTAGCCTAGCAACTACACTAAAATACCAGAATAATGCACTTTCCGGTTCGTAAACACACCGGAAAGGTGTCAGTTTTCGTCCGATCGAAAAAAGGGATATGTACAAAATTTTGTCAATTTTTTTTAAAGTTGCTTCTTCAAATATAATTTGTCATACTAGTATGTAATTATTTTTAATGACATGAGTACAGGATACATTTGTATATAAAATTTATTACCGGCCGAAGACAATTGTTTGAAGGAATAATAATTAATACATTTTTTATGTGATGGCACAATTTTCGTAAACAATTATTTGAAGAATACTTCCTTCGGTTTTTACTTCGTGTTCTAGAATTGAACAATGCTAATTACTAACATCTTTTGTTTGATTAACCTAAAAATACGTTCTTAATTATTTTCCCAATTTTAATGATAGAAAGTTGAAATGTGTGTTAAAGAAGACATTGTACAGATTCTAAATCCTGAATTTTATGGCTTGTCACTTATTGTCGGGACACGATTTACAAGTTGCCTCGTAAATAAACATCTTACAATACAAATATGTCAATGTAACCTGTATCTCAACATTATAAATTGTGAGTGGCATTACGTGCTGTTACTCTATCTGTTCTGTCGTACTTACTTTGCTTGAAATACAATTTAGATTAGATATTTTCTACATACAGAATATATCATTTAGTATGAGGCAACTTTATTGTAATAGTAATTGAAGATATATGCAATAATGCAATAATAGACGATAGATGACATTTGAAGAACTTGATTTCATAATATACGTACAAGAGTTTCAATAATGGTAACAACAACAATATTAAAAGGTTTCTAATGTAGTTCTGGTGAGTACTTTAGTCTAATAAAAATTATATTTGTGGTACACTTTCTGCAGCAGCTAAATATACATGTATTAGAACTAATTCTGCGAATGGATTTTTAATAATTTTTCATATTTAAGCTTCTCACTATAATGGCATGAGTTGATATGTAGAATCATTTGTAAATTAGAGTAAAGCATGAGATAATACAGTTACTAAATAGATGGGTAATCGCTTAAAAAGAAGTTTACCTGATGTCACCTAACGGACACTCTTCAGAAGAACGTACTTCTAAATTAAATACTTTTTCATCAGATCTAGTCTTCTTTGAATGTGACTTTTATTATAGTACTCTTGCAGTGTACATTTAAGTAGAATTCTAGATCAATTGAACTCGTAAATTTGATTTAATTCATTGCAAGTTCGCATAGACTATAGATCTTAATTCCTTTGGACGTTAACTATCTGCAGATTGATTTGTTTATAACTTGGAATGTCGCAGCTATTCTCAGAAGAAGTTGCAGTCATTATCTTCGTTATGAAGATGTAAATTCTGTAATGCAAGCTCTAAATATATTTGACAAATTTTTGTTATGCGCTCGCCAAAAAATAAAATATAAATAGACAGAAGCCAAAATAATGCCAGAGATGAAATGGAAATCTATTATTTATTTTTGGGAAATACGGTTGAGTGATTATATACCGGGTGTCCCAGCTCGACCGACACATGGGAGTTTTACATGGGAAATCAGTTAATTATGAATAGTATCTCCCCAGTGCAAGATATTAACTTGAAATTTTGTATACTTATCGGAGAATATTAATTCTATGGATCACACTTATTTGAAATATGCAATTTCGTCTGCAGGGCGAGATTTATTAAATTTAAAATCTAATATTTTCGTTCAAAATCAGTCAGCCATGGAAATAAAGGAAAATATTTATCTGACAGTTTAGTGACATATCACTGATTTTAATTTTTAATTCCCTGTATTTTAATTTTATTTAAGTTGAATTTAGTTTCTTTTTGTTAAATAATATACCAATATTACAAAAATATAAATATCTACAATGGCATGTCATTAACTGTCAGAACTGTCACATAGATATTTTCTTTTATTTCCATGGCTGACTGATTTTGAACGAAAATGTTAGATTTTATAATTTAATAAATCTCGTCTTGCAGACGAAATTACATATTTCAAATAACTGTAATCCGTAGAAATAATATTCCCCAACAAGCATACAAAATTTGAAGTTAATATCTTGCACTGGGGAGATACTATTCATAATTAACTGATTTCCTATGTAAAACTCCCATGTGTCGGTCGAGCTGGGACACCCGGTATACAATGTATTTGTATGGAAAAAAACTTTATTGTTGCTCTATTTATGTACCTATATATTTTATAATAAAATACGTAACAACTATTGCAAATTCTTTTAAACGTAGAATTAAACGGGAATTACACCTGTTTATAGAGCTATTTTCATTTGCATTTTAATTATGTATTGTCAAAATACAGCCTCTGCAAATAATTTACAATTTAAAATACCTTCAAAGTATTTGAATTCAATGGTTGTTAAATAAATAAATGTATCATCGTACCAACTTACTAAATTATAAATTTTGTTCGCTTTCGCTAATAGGTATGATTGTTCTTTATCTTGATTCTTTATTTTATAAAAAAATATAATTAAATAATCCACATGTACATTTTTATATGTATAATTAAAGTTCAAATTTTTTGGAAATTCCGAAATAATTATTTATCAAATTAGAGAGGAAAGCGTACCTTTTTATTTTTTATTCGGACGAAAAGGCGCAGCAACATGATAAGCTAGAAAATTAGGTTATGTAAACTTTGACGTTTAGCAGTGCAATTGTTACAATTTTGCCAATATGCCAATTCAAGTTCAAGTTGTCAAATTGAGAAATAATGTGAAAAAAGAAAAGAACAAGACATAATTGTAATTTTTTTTTTAAAGAATATCATTATTAAATAAGAATTTTTAATATAATATCCATGTTATACTATTGGTAACATTGGACATTTTCCTCTCGAGAGAGGAAAAAGTAATTTTCCTTATTATTTCCGAAGAAGAAAGTAGAGCTTTCTATGCATGCCGTAAAAAATATATTTTTATCACTGTAATCCGTACAAGTCATAAATTATACCCTTAAATGTTTTTGTTTTAATTTTGAAATATTCTAGTTTCTGCTTCTAAGAGTAAACATTATATACATAAAGAATATCTGGATAATGACCTAATGTAGGGGATTTAAAAGTCAAAGAAAGATCGTGGTAAAAAATGTATTTTAAGTAGTTTTCGGCTTTAAAATTTAATAAACGCCACGTTAGACTAGGCCACATCTGCGTGCAATTTCCCTTCAGCCCTTGCAGGTGGTGTCTGACAAATGCTGATCGAAGCGACGCGTGATCTCGCGTGGCACATGACACGCGGCTGCCACGTGACCCGACCCGATTCGCTTCTGTTTAGCCGGGTTCACACTTAATCGCATTCGAGAAATCTCTGAAAAACGACCTTCGTGGACATTAATATCATATTCACCGTGTCATCAAAACTACATTAAATCTAAACTCATTTCACACTCTATAAGCGAAATGAAGTTATTCACAGGTGTATGCTTTTCTTTTCACCTAATAACAAGGATATAAATCACTTGTCGCTAGTTATTGCTCGTATTTCAATAATAAGGGCAAAAAATAACAACTGCTTTATAAATTATAAATTTTCATACTTGTGTAGCAACTCTCTAACTTTATGTATATAATCTGTAACAGAGTAACATGAGAATTAAATTATAACACGTATTTATATACATATGTATGTTACTTTGACATTTAAAAATATTTTAGGTTATGAGAAACTGCTGGGAAGTACATCTTCAACATATAAAACAATTGAAATATAGTAATGTTTTATATTTTTGTGAAAATATGCAATTTGTTTATATTAAGAATTTCTACTTTGTTTTAATGGAATTTAACCTGAAATGTTATACGAAAGTCAATAATTTTTTGTTTTTTAAACAGTTATTTATCACAGTTTTAAAGATTTTAATTACTTAAAATGGTAATAAATATTTCTAAATATTTATGTTTATAACTATATTGCATATTTTCTTGATATTTCTGCTTGTATTTTGAACTTTATCATGCTATGTATTTACGAGTTACAGAATATTTAAACTTTAATCCTGTAGTTTACAACTTATAAGAGGTCATAAGTTCAGTTTAAGTATGTAAATTACCTTCTGTATACCGATTTATGAACATAACTGTTTTTGAGAAACTTATTGATAATTATGATTTATAACATAATTTTCTATTGTGAAAAAATCTCATTATTACTGCAGAATTAAAATGATTAGTAGGTACTTTCTTATAATAATAATAATGGTTATCAATTTTAATTAATAGATCAATAAAAGTGAATCAATATCAATTAAAGCTATAGGGAAAGTAATAAAATAATTGATTTAAACGAAATGATAATATGTGAAAGTGTAGAAAAATCATTTATCGGTATATCCGTGGAAAGTGAAAATTGTTAAGTGCTATCATTTAGGGTATTATTTATTTTTAGTTCCTGTTTTATAAATAAACTTCTTACGCTAAAATAATTACGCGAGACTTAAAAATAGGGATGTATCTAAGTATGAAATATGCCATTCAGGAAACTGAAGTAAATTTAGAATTTTCTAGACGCCCACATTTAAAGCAAATTTAGATGAACAAATAAATAAATTTATTGGAATATTCGGGAAGTTATGTTCATCTAATCCCAATTTATTTGAGGTTAAGATTTCATAAAAAAATTTAGACTGTTATATTTTTTATATATCAAAATCGTTAATAGTTGCCGACTTTGGGAATTCCATTGGAAAATATTAAAGTCATTGATACAGAATGAAATTTCTAATAATTTCTTCTCAATATGTAATTAATACGATAGAAATTGGTGTCTTCGAAAAAATTTGAATAGTAGAAAGTTTATAGGTTAAAAAGTGTTATTATTTGCGTCGGGACTGTTTGAAGTAAATGTGTATTTTGTTTTAAGAACATTAAAGTGTTGCGGAATCCAAGGAGGTCAACGGTACAAGTGCATTTCGCATTTCTCTTTCGTAAAGGACAACTTTCGTCATTTGAGATAAGAGAATATATATTGCAACCGCAACCATAACCGCTCCAAAATTTATAAACACCGACGACAGCTTCTTGGAAGAGAAGAATTTACATTTTTAGATAATTAACTGTAAATTATTTAAACATAATTGGTGGTTAAATATATACATTACTCTATTTTCCGTAGTTGAACCATGTGACTCAAATCGGTGGACAGGGAATTAATTGTATGACTTTATCTTATCGGGTGAAATCTTGTGATTTCCGATAAATGTCAAAACTGAAAATATTATATACAAATATAATAATAGATGAAATATACAAATAAGAGTTGTACATTTAACAACTATGAGTCACTGTAAGCTATATGTCGCTTCCAGACGCTGTAGGCTGATTTCGTGAACGTCAAAAAATATACTCGTTCATTGTTAAAGAGATAAATATTTTTTTTAAATTGTTTTACTTATAATTGGAGGTTAATAATATTTAATATAACTATTTGTTACTTATTACAATATTGTGTTTGCCTGATTCAAAACCACTATAGTACCACTAAACTGGAACTATAATTGACAGGATCGATAAAAACAAATATCTTTGTACCTTTTGTAAATTTGGCTATAGAGGACACATATTTTTGAAGTTTGGATAAAATGAATGTTCCACTCAAAAATGGAATGAAAATAAATATGTCGACTAAAAAATATTATGTAGGTACATAATATTTGTATGAGGTATTTGAAGATACATTTTTATTAAATCCTTCCGCTTCGCTTCTAGCTTCAATATAAAGCTTTGCTCTGTAAAATACAATCTACCGCACTTAATAACATAAATAACAATTTTTAAACATGACCTCTTGGGCATTCTAACTGGCGTGGAGAGTACATTATAAGTAAATACATAGTACGCAGTCGCTAGGTAACTACGAACTTCATCTAAAATTTGTGTTAAAATAATAAATAATATTGAGACATTCTCGTTTTCGCTGTATCTTTCACTAATATTGACATTTTCTCTGTCATCTGAAAAGGCTCGCTAGTTTATGAACATCTAATTAAAATTCCAGTGACAATGTAGGCGTTGGAGACATCAAACCATCATTGCGATTTGCGTTTTTTTGCCATTTTGACATTGATATGGAAAGTAAACATCGGTCGGAGTGAATGGCTGTTCCGTTGCTCGCATTTTGCTCGAATGCTGAGTGTAGAATGCAAATAAAGCACTGCGGAGCCAAGGTGTGGCATGAAGGTGTTTCATTGTAAATGAAAGTGAAGCATTGTTGCGCAAGACTTGCGGAAATGTTGTAGGTTAAATGTTAAATGTGACTAGAGAATGGGGCTAGGTCACTGCGATTAACTAACCTATAATAAAATAAAAATGTGATCAAAACAAACAATAATAATACACTAATACAACCCATCATTAAACACAAAGAAATTATAGCTAAATTGATTGATTTATTTTTTATTGCCATATACGATACATAATTTAAATTAATCATTTCATTAGATTGGTCTTTCAATCTAAATTATTGCTTCAAATATGATATTATTATAAAATATATTTCTTAGCAAGATCTGTAATACGAATTGTGAACATTGTAATTCATATTTATTAATAATAGCTGCATACGAAATATAATTTCTTTTTCCTACAATAAAGTACGTACTTTAAGCCTTCTTTTGAGTGTGTAAACAATTACTTTTCTCGCACTAGTGCTCGAAAAGTAGCTATTGCTAGGCAACATAAACACTTTTATCGCACTTGTGCGTGAAAACTAAATGATTTTGTACTAATTGATTAAAAGTGTTATTATATTACGAACGGTTTTTTTGACGACAATTTCTGGAGCGACACTCACTGAGAGATGGCACGTATAACTTTTTTATTGCAGATATTCCTATAATGATATATTTATTAAGACTGACGTCAATGCTCTCAAAGAGTCTAACTGGAGCGAAGAACACACCACCAGGAACATTTTCATGTGAGAAATAAATGGCAAAGATTTCGACCTCGGTGATATTTAAACTGTCAGAACCACAGCTGATTAATGTACGAACAAGACCACAGACTGCTATATTTTACCAACGAGAAATGAAATATTTTATTACAATATTTAATATAAAATAAAATTGTAAATAAACAGATAAAGAAAGGAAAGACCTACGATGGGTAACAAGGTAATAGAAAAATAAAATTACAATCTTTGAGATTAAGAAAAAATGTAAACAAACAGATAAAGAAAGGAAAAAAGGCTTAAATTTGAATCTTATCACGAAAAGATTTAGATTTGCGTGTGGTCTAGTACGTTGAAGTATTCAACTTTGATAAACAAAATGAAAACCACAATCCATTGTACAATTTCCCATTCCTGTTTACAAACAAAGCACGTAGCGTCGTTTCTAGGAGAAGTAAAAGTAAAAAGCGCCATAACAAACCCAATTCATCGGTTCAAACAGCCCGTGGATATAAACACATGAATCACTTCACTGTACTTCATTTATAGCGCGGTTCTTTGCCCTTAAAAGGAGCACACATCCGCTCGGAATACACATTTTATTGTGTTTATTATGGAGATAAACCCAGCCGAGAAGCTCACATATGGAGACAAACTGAATCATGATAAGATTATCGGCAAATATTGATTCCTTTTCAAAGAAAATAACGTAACACTTTAATGAAATTGTTTATTTTATGTATACATATGGTGTCTCATAATATGTTTCAAATTTATTGTTGTTATATTGCATCCAGCTGCATAAACAAAAGTAATGTATTGTTTCAAATGTTTCCATACGGTTAACTTTTAATTAAAAAGTTATTACATTATTATTTATTAACTGATTTTCCTTGACATTCACTACCTTCTAAACAATAACAATAAATTTTTCTTTTGTTTTACCGTAATAATCAAAACCAGTCTCAATTATAGACATTTGTTTCAATCACTTTGCAGTATAATCTATTTTTTTATTATTACAATAGAGCAGTGTTTCCCAAAGTGGGTACACGTACTTCTAGGGGTACGCAAAAAATTCATATAAAAAATATAATAGTTTATTTTATTTAAAAATAGAAAGTATAGCAAATATTACTTATTATTTCTTCCTACATCAATTCAATACAAACAGTACTATGCAAGATAAAATTCAAAAATTATTAAATAATAACATAACATAATTAATTAATTCAATTATAACAAGGGTAGTTCTTAATTAATTTATTATGAATCTTCTTCTTTAGATTAAATGATGTTTCTGATGAAGTATTTTCAGTAATATATTGTTTGTGAAAATTTTGTGTTAAATAAATTTTTAATAAATATCAGAGATTAAAATAATATTTATTTAGAATATATACGTTAGTGAAAACAAAGAGCCTATGTCCAAAATTTTTGTAATTAATAGAACATTAATTATCAGAAAATTTTACCAATGGTTAATTTATTTCTTATCAATGTATTAAAGCAATAACAATTTATATATCACAAAATTAAACTATTTCCAAGAACAAACGATATGAAACATTTCTGAAATATTTGAGTTAATATGCATTCAAAAGATACTTATTTTTAGATAGAAGGAAGGTTTATATTTAAATATTTCTGCAGCTAGTTTCACAAATGTTTTATTTTTAATTAACCTAGTTCTCTTTAATATTCTGCCAATTTTACAATACCTAGAATATTAACAAATATCACCAGATCGTATTTCTTACTATATTTATATTTACATTGACAACACTCTCGTCGTTCAGCAGATGTCACCTTTTTCGGGCACTCTTTCTAGCATGGAAAGGGCTGACGGGGTATTTTTATGTAGGAAGTAAAGGGTAAAGAATTTAATTCATTATAAATTTAGGTTTTTAGGAAGAAAGTTTACTTGTAAAGATATAGAACAGAAAAAACAATGATCTTGTAAGAGTTCCGCTAAAAAACTAGTTATCCTTGCTCAAAGAAATGAAAAGTATGGAATGCAGTTTGCAATATTCGGCGCCAGAAATTATAAATTCAATTCAATACTTCCCACTTGACATAACTGCGCAATGGATGTTCATTTGTTAATTTCCACAGTGTACAATTATGCAAATGTCTTGTACAATCCATTTGAATTCTGATGAGAGTGATATGGAGTTTCTAATTTCTCCACGGTTTCAATGTTAAGTTTACAGGAGCAGGTGCAAACGAAGAGCTATTTTCAAATCTGGCGCAACGAACTATTTTTACCTTCCGCCTTGACAGCTGACAATTTACTAATTAATTTATGAAAATTTATGGACGAAAAGGGTTAAAAAGAATTATACACAACAATTCAGAGAAATTTTAGAGCTTGGATTAGTATTTTTGTAGCAATTAGTTAAGACTGGAAGGCATAAAACTACAAATTGTTGTACAAGCTTCAGACTATATTTTGTTTCTAAATTTAACTTCTAAAATAAACAGATAAATACATCAGTTGGAACGACTAAATATACTCTTATAAAATAATGAAATAAAGTAAAGATATTCAACAATTTTTTTTTTAATTGAATCAACTCATACTTTATTTTAAAAGTTTATTGATAAATATTTATAATATATTATCCAAAAATAACTTTCAATGTGAATTATTTTTAATTTGTTTGGTCTTGTATATTTTTCTAGTTGAAACGTGTTGAAAGGAAAATTTAGCCCAAATTATGTAATTCCTAGAAACAGAAACACATATAGTAATTAAAACTTTTGTGTAATATATGATAATTTTATTAACTTCTAAACTATGTGTTATCTACAAATCTATTCTAAATTCAAGTAATCATTCGCTTAGCTAAGCACAACCACTTTTCCTTTTTCGCCCAAAAACAAAATACAAAAACATATGAAATGTCGTGTTGCTAAATTTTAAATTTTGACAGGTTACGCTGAGGTTAGGTGTTCATTTTGACGCAGATTAAATGTATATTGCAATATGAGCCATGAACTTACAAGAAGAAGGAAGTCAGACGAATTTTATTACAAGGTAAAAAATATTTACCAAAAAATACAATAAAAATTGCTATTTTTCAACGGTGACATTTGTCAGAAGTGACATTTGACAAGACGATAATTAGTCATTCCAAAAATAGAAAATGCATTCTAATTTAAACTTAATTCCAAACGAAATGAATATCTAGTGTTGCTGCCTAGACAAGACAAGACTTTGCAAGATCTTATCTTGTCTAGAAATTTCAAGACAAGACTTGACTAAATCTAAGTCTAGATTAAAAGTCTTGTCTGGACCTACGCTTTAGACAATGACATATAATTCTTCGGCAGCGTCCTTTTTCTATTTTACAATCACTATTTCATTTTCGCATAATGTATTGATATTTCGAAAATTTCAAATTTTTATTTAATCTAAAGTCTTGAAAATTATCTAGAATTTTCCCGTCTTGATCCAGAAAGTCTTGCTTGGTCTTAAAATTTCAAGACAATACTTTTGCCAGACTTGTCAAGCCAAGAGTCCAGAAAATCTAGATCTAGAGGGCAACACTATGAATATCGAGTAATAAATTTTTTTTTAGTAATAAATAACCATATAGTTTGTTACTGCTGGATGCTAGGTGTACCAGATATGCTTTCTTGTATATTTATACCATAAAAGGTCACATTCCGGGTACTCCAGCTGAGGTGACGAGTGCACTATAGGGGCCTTTTTATGTGAAAAAAAAATAAGGAATTTTAATTAGTGGAACTAATAAAACTAGTTATTTTATTCACTAAAACATGTACATTATTTTCTTTTTTTTTAAGTCAATATTTTTTTTTGATATTGATTATGGTCTGTACTTGAAATTTCTTGTGATATTACAAGTTAGAAACAGTCTTCCTTTGGCTAAAAACGTCTTAATTACGGCGAGTGACGTCTGACAGGAGAATTTTTTTATGAAAAGTGTAATTTTCTCCGGTTTAATAAGCAGTGTTATTGCCCTGATCTTACGAGTGCATGACTAAGTTCGTGAGTTATTCTGCTCAGGCAGCACGCCAAATATTGTATATATATCTCGCGACTTCCAAGGTCCTCGCTTAGCTAAGACACAAGGTGCAGTTGTGTGCACTAATTACGCTTGTCGACGCTATAAATCGGCCCACGTGAACAGTTTTGGTGTCAACTTACCAACTATTATCTGTTTGATAAAAACGTGCCCTTGGTTTTACTTTGGTATATGCGAAAATGGGACCTACTTGTTCTTTAAACGTTTCCAACAGTATAAAAGAACTGTTAGGAGTGTTAGGAAACATTTTAATTAATACCTCTATTTATTTTTATGGAAAACATGTTAGGAAACTTGATGTAACATCTAAGACAGTTAGAGATATCTTTATTGGAATCAAATTGTACAGGAATTTGTGTCACGACATGGCTTTAACTTACTTTTAAGAATCTTTATTAGAGCGCTAAAGTTCATCATGATATTTACTTCCCCTTACCTAGAAAAGGTATATCTTATATATCGTGTCAAAAATCATATATCGAGATTTTGATTAGTTGATTACGGCACCAAAAATTTGACACAGAAATTATGAAATTTAATATTTAAAAAGATTTGATGTAGTTAACAAGTATAAAATGTGTAATGTACAAGAAAAAGGAAATTAACGTACAATAACGGGAAGAGATGTACATTAATTTTTTTTATGGGATTGAATTGAAGTTGTCTACCCTTGTAGTTTCCGCTTAAATGTTACCAACTTCATCTTACTCAGCAGCTTTTAAAGCACAGCACGCTAAACGTTACAAAACGTTTGTGAAATTACAATACAACAAAATCACAATCAAAATGTCTATATTAACTAAACCGAAATCAGAAATGACTGCCCATGAACTAGGGGCAAAAGAAGAGGAAGAGTTTAAAACCGGACCATTATCTATTTTAACAGAATCTGTTAAAAACAATACTCAAGTGTTAATAAACTGCAGAAACGACAAGAAGTTGCTGGGAAGAGTGAAGGCATTTGACCGTCACTGTAACATGATTCTTGTAAACGTGAAAGAAATGTGGACGGAACTACCACGGACGGGAAAAGGAAAACAGAGTAACAAACCCGTCAACAAAGATCGTTTCATCTCCAAGATGTTCCTGAGAGGAGACTCGGTTATTATTGTTGTCAGCGTAGGCGGTAAAAACGCTCCAGCAAAATAATTTCTCCATAACCTTGATTTGGTTTCTCGTTTTACGAAAAACGAGAACATTTATGATGCAACTTTTTTGTTAGTGTTACTGCAATGTTCGGTTAAATTTGGACGGCCCACTTTAAAGTTTATGCCTGGCTCGCCACCAATTTTAATTTTATTTGGCACAATTCCGATGCTAACATAAGTTCTTCCCAAGCGCAACACCTACAGATTTGTTACTCATTCTGTAAACAGTTTTTTTAATGCTTAATAAATATTTGAATAACTAACTTTGCATTTATGTTTTTTGTTATTTTGTGAGAATTTTCCCGTAAATTATAATTAGTAAGAATTAATTTGTGGACTATCGCTATTATTGTATGCATCTCCGTAACTGTTTAGTGAACAGTTATTTTAGCGGTTTATGAATGAGAAGAATAAAGAAAGTAAAGATATAAATTTATATTAAATTAAAAAACATGTTTTGAAATCAGAGAGATCAAATTTTCATGGATTTTATATTTAAGTCTTCTTAAAATATACGATTGGTAGTGGTCTCACTGAGGAAGTTATTTTCAGCTTTAAAAACATTTGGCTTCCTCTATTTCTTTTTTATTTTTAAATATACAATTTTATGATTTTTCTAAAGTTACACTCTGTACAAGAAATTAAATATACTATCATTAAAATGACATTAATAGCGCATAAAATATTATCATTTAATTCCAACATATTGCTGGCACAGAATAAAATTTAAATATTTTTGTATTCCGGATACAAAATTTTGTATTCAAACAGTGTTTCATCTGTTTAGATTAGGGATTTCCTGAGAATAAGAAAGTTATGGAAATATAAGCATTTAAAATTTTATTATTGTAGAAAGTTTATCGTTTGTCATATTTGGTATTATAGAAGACATATTTATTTTACGAAATAAACGTTATTTACATTAAAATTTTGAAAACATTTTCCTATATCTTACATCTGTTGTTTATAATTATTGGGGTATGAATAATGTAAAGGTTTATAGACAAGTGAAATAATGAGTATTTTTGTTTTTGCAGACATTCACTGCATGGTGCAACAGTCACTTACGAAAAGCTGGAACAGCAATTGAAAACATCGAAGAAGATTTCAGAAATGGCCTCAAACTCATGCTGCTGCTTGAGGTTATCTCTGGTGAGACGCTGCCCAAGCCCGACCGTGGCAAGATGCGTTTCCATAAGATCGCAAACGTCAACAAAGCCCTGGACTTCATCGCCAGCAAGGGCGTCAAGCTCGTTTCTATCGGCGCTGAAGGTAAGAAACAACAAATTCGACATCTCCAAAATATCCTCCGAAAATGTTACCCTATTTTTCAAATAGAAGTTTTTTTTTATATAAATAAGTTTATAATTAATTACATATAATATTTAAATTTTCGTTGTGACGTATTAACGCCTTTTGCTTTACTTATTCGTTAGTGAATGTGTCCTTTTTTTAAGGGGTTAATACGTCACATATATAATGATATTTGGAAATTTGGTAGATCCTTGACCAATGTAATATCGTCTTTAGATATTCTTGTTGTGCAGAAATCGTGGATGGTAACTTGAAGATGACACTCGGTATGATCTGGACCATCATTCTGCGCTTCGCCATCCAGGACATCTCCGTAGAGGAGATGACCGCCAAGGAGGGTCTGTTGCTCTGGTGCCAGAGGAAGACCGCTCCTTACAAGAACGTCAACGTGCAGAACTTCCACCTGTCCTTCAAGGACGGTCTTGCCTTCTGCGCTCTCATCCATCGTCATCGTCCAGACCTTATCGACTACAACAAGCTCTCCAAGGATAACCCTCTGGAGAATCTCAACACCGCTTTCGATGTCGCTGAGAAGTACCTGGATATCCCCAGGATGTTGGATCCTGATGGTAAGACCCGAGTCGACACTTAACGACAACTTAATGGATATTTAATAGTTCAGAATTCTACTGACATGATTCATAATTAAGATTTGTTTTTATAAATATTTGCGCAGAAAAACAAAAAAATAATCCAGCGGTTCGAAACCTTTTGAAAATTTTTGATACCGAAATTGTTGAATGAAAGTATTAATGTTTTGTGATTGAAGTTGTGGGAAGTGAAATAAGAGTGGTGGGTACTTTCCAGATCTCATCAATACCCCGAAACCCGATGAGCGCGCCATCATGACCTACGTGTCATGTTATTATCATGCTTTCCAGGGCGCGCAGCAGGTACTGAGGCTTTTCGCGTTTTGATTTTCCCAGCTGCGCTACCAGTTTTCTTTTTCGAAATCCCAATAACATTTGTTTTGTGCTGTAGCAGTGTTTTTGAGCATAACAAATTTTGATTTTATTTTGTATAACAGTATTATAATTATTGTAAGAGCCAATAATTAGATGTTTTGTGTGTTTAACAATATTTTATTGCTGCATGCAGACTTACAGAACACCGCAATGCCCGATGAGAGAGCCGTTATGACGTACGTCTCATCATACTACCATTGCTTTTCTGGTGCTCAAAAGGTGAACATTTTACTCAATTATCATCGTAGACTTTTTTATTTTGCCTTAATAAACTAGCTCATTGTTTTGCTGTAGAATTTGTTTAAAGACATTTCCCTTTGTTTTTAAATTCAAATTAGGGCATGTAATCGAAAAAAAAGCTATTTAACGGTCATTCTACATAACGGTTTTTTGGTCGAAAAAATAAACCTCTTATAAATAATATTGCGAACAAAATTAAGTATATATTATTTATCTTTTCAATATTTACTGTTTACTCCTCGATTCCATGCCCTTGATATAATTATTCATACTACCATTGCTTTTCTGGTGCTCAAAAGGTGAACATTTTACTCAATTATCATCGTAGACTTTTTTATTTTGCCTTAATAAACTAGCTCATTGTTTTGCTGTAGAATTTGTTTAAAGACATTTCCCTTTGTTTTTAAATTCAAATTAGGGCATGTAATCGAAAAAAAAGCTATTTAACGGTCATTCTACATAACGGTTTTTTGGTCGAAAAAATAAACCTCTTATAAATAATATTGCGAACAAAATTAAGTATATATTATTTATCTTTTCAATATTTACTGTTTACTCCTCGATTCCATGCCCTTGATATAATTATTCAAAAAAACTAGTCTGCAAATAATATAAAACATTGGTAGGTAGTAAATTCAAAACAATTTTGAATAGATGCATGGATTAAAAAATGGAATAACAATAATGTTCCCAAATAAAAAAATAATGTTTTCTAGGCTGAAACCGCTGCCAATAGAATCTGCAAGGTGCTTAAAGTCAACCAAGAAAATGAACGCCTTATGGAAGAATATGAACGTTTGGCCAGTGATGTAAGTTGTATCTACCCCTGAAGTAATCAGCACTAATTGAAATGTCTTTAGCTGCTGGAATGGATCCGCCGTACTATGCCATGGTTGAACTCTCGCCAGACCGATAACTCTCTGGCTGGTGTACAGAAGAAACTGGAGGAATACCGTACTTACCGTCGCAAACACAAGCCTCCACGTGTGGAGCAGAAAGCCAAGCTGGAGACCAACTTCAACACTCTGCAAACTAAACTGCGTCTTTCTAACAGGCCGGCCTATATGCCCACCGAAGGAAAAATGGTTTCTGTAAGTAACAAATAAAGTTAAATTATGAACTTTTACAAGATGTCTTGGTGGAATGAAGATAAATTGTACAGCTTGGCTTCGCAGATCCTCGTAATTAAACCATATTTATTTACTTTTAACATGATCGTGTAAACAGTTTTAGCGTAATCTATTATTAGAAGATGAATTGGATACGGGCAAGCTACAATTCATTTATACATGTGATGCAATTCTCTGGTTTACTACAGTGACATCACAGTACTATTTACTCAAAAACGTTTAACTCTTCAAATCGTTATATTATTGTTTGGGCATGTAACAATATCCCTGACTCACTACTATTTACAGATATCGTCAGTTTTGCCAAACCTACTTTATTTCGCCACGAGAACATTCTTTAAAATTACTCTTTTATAAAAACAATATCGAAGTTAGAAAATAAACACATTTATTTTGATTCCGTTCTATTTATATTAAAAAACAAAATCTTCAATATGATATTTGTCGAAATCAACAATAACCTTTCCTTTTTTCTAACATTTATTCTTGCAAGTGAAATTATAAAAAACCAAGTACTAATTGTTCTTTTACCTATTCTTAGAATTGTTGTGCTACGAAAAAATAATAAAAAAATTACGGACTTCATATTTTTTTTTAAATAATGCAGTTACCTTGCAAGAAAATTGATCTTTAAAGGCCCTATTCTTCTGAGAATAATAACAATTAAAAATTAAATAAATATGCTAAGTAATGGGTTCTTGCTCCATTTTTATAAATTTGTAGAAAGATAAAAGCGTATATATAAGAGTTTACTTTTTATTTTGTTTAATATAAGTAAGCATTTCATTAAAAGCAATAAATTTCGTACAAAATTTTAATTTGCGTTATTATTATTATTGCTTTTGAAGATGTGAACGAAAAACGTTAAGATCTCTCATTACCATCAAATGACGTTGAAATGCTTGTACAGTTATTATTAAATTATAAATGTAATATATATTTTAATTGGGTCACTGTGCAATTTTGTGAAGAAAATATTGTCCGTAGGACATTGCCAATGCATGGAAGGGTCTGGAAACCGCGGAGAAATCCTTCGAAGAGTGGCTCCTCTCTGAGATGATGCGTCTTGAGCGTCTGGAGCACTTGGCCCAGAAGTTCAAGCACAAGGCCGACACTCACGAGGACTGGACTCGCGGCAAGGAAGAGATGCTGCAGAGCCAGGATTTCCGCCAATGCAAACTGAACGAACTCAAGGCTCTGAAGAAGAAGCACGAGGCCTTCGAGTCGGATCTGGCCGCCCACCAGGACAGAGTTGAACAGATTGCCGCCATTGCCCAGGAGCTCAAGTAAGTGCAAGGATAATTATGTTTCGATGTGTAATAAAATAATTATTTGACACTAAATTGTTATGGTACCTTTTGCCAAGTTTTGATTAGTTTTGAGATGACGTTTGGTAAATACTTTCTAGTTGAAATATGTATCGTCATTACCATAATCTACGTAAAGCAAATTGGCATTGCTAATATAAATATATGTTCACGTCATATTCTACAAAATTACTTGACATACGTGTGTGGACCAAACATGCAACACTCATTCGTCATATATTCCCATATCATTTTACACTAGAGATTTAGGTTTGCATTTTTTTCGGTTCGTCTTTTCGTTCCGATGTGCAATTTCTATCGATTTGATTCCGGGTTTTCGTTAATTATTTTTTATAATTACAAATTAACTTTTCAAATTCCAAACTCATTCATTAATAGTTATTAACATACATGGGATAGTAGCATAACCGCCGCAGATGTCAATTGAATTCCGAGCTCGGAGAGCAAGGATTTTAAAACATCTAAGGCCTGGTATGATTTATAACATCCGTGGTTTGTTCAATAATTTATCGGTTTCACGTTATTAATAAATATTGTTTTATAAATTCCTCTTGTGAGTAAGTTTGTATGATTTGATATGATATGACAATTGTCCCTTGTTATTTTGACAATCTGTACGATAAAATTATTACCAGAATAACTTCAAAATTACATGGTATACAATTATGACTCAGTTACCCTGCTTACTTTTATTTATATAAGCAAAAATTTAATATCATGAAACCGGTAAAAATATAAAAATGGTTCTATTTTGATTTGTTGATCGTAATATGTTCATATAGTTATAAAAAAATTATACGGGTATTAAAACAACAAAATAAATCGAACAATAAAATTTCCTAATTTAAGAGTACATTTGTCGTATTAAAATTTTGAAAATAAATGTCGTAAAACAGGTGGGTGTGTAGATTTACGGCTCCATTTTTTAATTAATAAAGGTCGGTAGTAAAATAGTCATTAATTTATTTTTGTCTCTTCATATTAGTTAGAATCTTTTTTTTATTATTACATAAGAAAAATAACATGTCGGTTCATTAAACGGCTATAATTTACTGAATGAATTCTATGTAACTAATTCAGTGTCACGTTATGAGGCTAGCTTGAATCTAATTTTATTTTTCTTTTCGTGCCAGTGGCTTCATAGTTATTTATTATCCAATGAAACATCGGCACCCAGCCAAAATAAATCAAATTTCTCATGTTCCAACTACAAACAAATTAAATTCGTCCAGAGAATGCAAGGTGGGCGTAGACCGGTCACTAAAATAACATTAAAAATATTAAGTACCTATGCGTGATAAATAACGCCTTCCCACACCTCTGTCATCTTTTTACTTGTTGGTTTACGATTGTTTAATTTCCGATTTCCTTCCAAAATTATTGCAACACATCCTGCAGACAACCTTCGTGATTTACCTACAAAAATAAAAACACAGATTATTTTTACGATATATCAGCTCTATATTACCTCATAGCCTTGATCTATATTCTATTCCACGCTGCATAATTTACAACGGACATGATTTATGTAAAAGTAAATATAAACATGTTATATCATTACTTCTCTACTTTGCAAACATCAAGTTTCGTACTCATGAATTTTATTCAAGTACTTGTTTAAGATTTATTTATTCTTCTGCATTTATTTTTGAATACTGGAATTTTAGCAAATCGGAAAAGACTATTTGAATAAGAATTGAATTAATTTAGACTAAATTTGGTTACTATTTTTTATTTATTTTAGAAACGATTTAAATCATCGATCAAAATTTATTTCATTACTTATTGTATTTTATCTAACAGAAATGTTGCTTATCGGCTTATGTATTTCAAGAATAAAAACGTTACTAATGCTATTAAATTTGAAAAAATAATATAATACAATTTAATTTATTTGTTTTTATAGTTTCCCGTTAAAGGTTACCACTATTTTGTTTCTAATATTGTTTCAAATGATTGTATTGATAAAGATTAAATTCTGGAACATAATACTCTATATTTATAAGTACAAGAAATGTGAAAATGTGCAGAAAAAAAATGTGAATGTACGAGACAAGAATCATGGCTTGAATTTTTTTTTCAGCACTCTTGAATACCACGACAGCGTGAGCGTGAACGCGCGTTGCCAGCGCATCTGCGACCAATGGGACCGCCTGGGCGCTCTGACCCAGCGTCGTCGCCAAGCCCTGGACGACGCCGAGCGCATTCTGGAGAAGATCGACATCCTCCACCTGGAGTTCGCCAAGCGCGCTGCTCCATTCAACAACTGGCTGGATGGAACCCGCGAGGACTTGGTGGACATGTTCATCGTGCACACCATGGAGGAGATCCAGGGACTCATCGACGCCCACGCGCACTTCAAGGCTACTTTGGGAGAGGCTGATAAGGAGTATCAAAGCATTGTTGGACTTGTACGCGAGGTGGAGAGCATCGTCAAGCAGCACCAGATCCCTGGAGGCTTGGAGAATCCCTACACTGCTCTCACCGCAAACGTAAGTTCAAATTATAAATATTATATTTAGAGCTTTATTCATTATAGATTCTACTTACGCAGATAATATTGAAATTTAGTAAATTTGTTGGAAAACGTTTGTTTACAAATGTTTTGTTTTATTATACTGACATTTTGCTGCCAAGGAAGGAATCACTGGTGATCTAGAGGTAATTTAGTATCTCTGGATTCCTCATCGCAGAAATTCATCAGGTCATACATTTACATCATATTTCATCACATTTTAGTTTTTTCATTCGTTGCATATGTACCGTATCACGAGCTGATTCCACTTGCTTCGTTCATGTCTAAAATGCTAAAAATCTGATCGTTTTTAAATTGAAATTTCTGTGGCATTAAAAACTTCAAATTAATATTTGCGAAATTTCAATTAAAAACTTTCAACTTCTGTGACTTATGTATTGTGTTCAGGGCTGGTAACCAATGAAAGGAATTGAAAAAGTTTCAGTTTTATATTCTTTTCGCAAAGTACTTGTGTATAGTGTAAAAAGAATTAAATTATAAAAATATTAGAGAACTTTAGTGCTTCCTATATTATTCGGTTTTTGTTTTTCGTTACCAGACCTGTTTGTGCTGCCTTTTATTGTAGTTGTATTATACAAATATCTAAATGCATGTAATAATTATTGTATTTCTTTAGGATCTTACAAGAAAGTGGTCCGACGTCAAACAATTGGTACCCCAGAGAGACGCTACCCTGCAGGCCGAGCTTAGGAAACAACAGAGTACGTACAATAAACTTGTGTAATTTCTAACAAAACTAACTGATTGATTTCTCTGCAGACAATGAAATGTTGCGCAGACAGTTCGCTGAGAAGGCCAACGCCGTGGGACCATGGATCGAAAGACAATTGGATGCTGTTACCGCTATTGGAATGGGTCTGCACGGTACCCTGGAAGACCAACTGCACCGTCTTAAGGAATATGAACAGGGCGTTTACGCCTACAAACCCCATATCGAAGAGCTGGAGAAGATCCACCAGGCTGTACAGGAAGGCATGATCTTCGAAAATAGGTAAGGGGAAGATAGATTCATCTTATTATTAACCATCGTGGACAATTCTATCATTAGGTTTTAGTGGAATTTTTCTTCAAAAAGAGGTAAACCAAGAAATGACTGTTTTTGGCTCGATTATTTTATTTGATTCTTGGTATCAAATTCTTTGATTTGTAGTTGTGATATTTGGGGTTTTTAGTTCGGTGCGAGGCACTGGTGTTAATTTTTGGTTGTTTCTTAGTTTTGGTCAAAAACTATTGGTAGAATTGGACATGAAGATTAGAAAGAATAAAGTAGTGTTTTTAATGAATTTAAAAAATGGTCAACAGAACTGTGACAAATTGCTTCTTAGTCTTCTGTTTTGCAAAACAAAGTTAACGGGAGATAAAACTCCCAGGTATGTACAAATTTTTAAAAAATCTAAATGTTTTTTTCACTCCTTGTTCCATTCACATTTGTTGTTAATTGTTGTTTGTAATTACAATTGAGTATGTTGTAAATGACGTTTTTGTGTAGGTATACACAATACACGATGGAAACCCTGCGCGTAGGCTGGGAACAACTGCTGACATCCATCAACCGCAACATCAACGAGGTGGAGAACCAGATCCTGACCAGAGACTCGAAGGGCATCACGCAGGAGCAGCTGAACGAGTTCCGCTCGTCATTCAACCACTTCGACAAGAACAGGACGGGCCGCCTGGCTCCCGACGAGTTCAAGTCCTGCCTCGTGTCCCTCGGCTACTCCATCGGCAAGGACCGTCAAGGAGACATCGACTTCCAGAGGATTCTCGCTGTGGTTGACCCCAACAACTCTGGATACGTGCAGTTCGACGCTTTCCTCGACTTCATGACCCGGGAAAGCACTGATACTGACACCGCGGAACAAGTCATCGACAGCTTCCGCATCCTCGCTGCCGACAAGGTGAGTCGTTAAACTAAAACAAAATAATATACAAGCAATCAAAAAATATAGAAATCGTTCAGTACGGTTACAATTCAAATGAATACTTTGTCCGTAATTATACCTCATTCCAAAATCAAATGTATTGATTGAATAATAAAAATATTGACTATTTTGTAGAATATATAAATTATAAAACGTAATTTTATCTTTTAAATTTTCAGATAAATAACGTAATTATACTTGAATATCAACTATAGAAGACCGTAGGATAAAATTTTTATTATAAGTTTTAAATTTTTATTTTTTTGGCAAATTGTAAGTTCGATGTATTATCTGTACCTCTTCAAAACATTTCTTCGTCGTATATTCACTATAATTTTACTAAACTTTATAAAGCTATATTCTATATTAAATACAGTCGATTCTGCTTAATTGGACGAGCGAAATTCCACACACATTTCAAAGAGAATGTTGCCTCAAATTGTAATTATCAGTTGCCAATTATCCGGAATCAAATGTATTTAAAATAATTATTACGCATGAAATTGATCAAATGCCACAAATGACTGGTAAAATTTGTACAGATTATTGAAGTAGTTATTCTATTATCATGTAACGATAGCTGGAATGTGTTTGTGTGTTTTTTTCATGTGATGTACGAGTTTGAAATGTGTTGTTTTCTCCGTAGCCATACATCTTGCCTGACGAGCTGAGACGCGAGCTGCCCCCAGATCAGGCGGAATACTGCATCCAGCGCATGCCGCCTTACAAGGGCCCCAACGCAGTGCCCGGAGCCCTGGACTACATGTCCTTCTCCACGGCGCTGTATGGCGAGTCGGACTTGTAAACCCACGGTCCGACTAGTGTGCGGAGTGCGGCAGTGTGTACTTCAGTTTGTGCAGACACTATCAGTTGCCATCGGATCGACATTGTGAAGGTATATAAGTCAAAATATTATATATTATTATGTATTCACCCATTGTAATGGATTATGCTGAACCCACCCAGATGTGTAAGAATGAAAATATTTATTTTAATGTTAGTAGTATGTTTGAATGCCCGCTTGGAGCGTGGGTTGTTGTGTGCACGTCGCGGCTCTCCTGTGTTCGGAGGCCCGCGCTTGCACAGCACAACCAAAGCGGCTCCGGGCGGGCGGAAGTATACTGAAGGTGCAACTGTATGCAAGTACGACGTCCGTGCGTTCCTGAGCCTCGAGAGCGCGCGGTCGAACCGAACACCGACACCCGAGATCCTGTCCACTCATATTGTAGCATGAAGAGTTCGCTTTGGTTGCCCTGGATTTGTAGCGCTGTTCCGTTCCCGCGCCCCGCAACTCGTTTCCGTTTCGTATCATCGCGCCTTCGCCACGCGTTTCCGTTCGTCTCATTCGTTTCTTTTCGTCGCGCTGCAACTCTGACTCAGACCGCGTCAGACCTAGAGCTATGGAACGCTGACTATTCGTATTTAATACTGTAAATTCTATGATATTTGCCCCAAGTATACCAACTCAATGTACATTAAAATAATAAATATATAACTAATAAAATCTATGTTATTTTTGTAACTATATTATCTATTTTTTAAATCTGGATGCGAGCGCGGTGGACTCGGGTATGTACCGTTTTTATTTTTGTTTTCTTTTTCTATTAATTTCTTTAATAACCAAATGAGGCCTCGAATAGAATACCGTGTTTTAACACTGCAGATTGGTGTGATTTTATTTTTGTTAATCTTGTGTTGCTTGTTATACATCTATTCTACATGCAAACACAATTATTTTTATGAAAAGTTTTATTTTATAATTTATTTCTCTGCTATATTATTACGTACAATAAATATTTTATTATTTTACAATTAAATTATAAATAAAAATGTACAAATATACACTGTTTTGTTATTACAATTGCCATAAATATCATTTCCTAAGTATTGATACTAAACTCAAATATTCATATCCCAAATCTAATAAACACAATCTATACTTTACAGCTTTGTGATGTTTTTGTTTGTTTTTTATTTTGTACTATTTATACGTTTATTTTTATATAATGAGGTAAGTTTACAATAAAAATGTCAACAATTCATCGCGGAACAACATTGTGTCGGAATTGGAAAAAGCTTTTAATGATCAATAACGAGTATTATTACGTTATGCATAAAAGCAGTTATTTTCCAATTAGTAAAATTAACTTATTATCTCGAATCGATAAAAATGCCATGCAGCCATAATCACGCAACTGTCAAATGCCAGCGCAATTATTAGTAGTCTCATTACTCATAAAAGCGCGGCTATTCCATCTTTCCGTGTTCCCGTCATTCCAGTCCACTATAGTTAGTGGACAATCTTCGCGATCGTGAATTTCCCAGGATATCAAATCGTCGATAATATCGGGTTTCGTTCGCTGATTGTCTTCGACTTATCGACTAGAATCCAACATCTCCGTTAGCGCAACTTTAGCGAGAATTTCGGAGTTTAAAATCCGTTGAGGTGCGCCGACCCGTTCATTCTAACGTGACACAACTGTTCGACGATAAAAAACTTTTAACTTTGGATGATTTAAAGTTTGTTTTCACAGAACGGCCTATGAATATTCGATCTTTCATCATAAATTATCAAAGTTTGCTCCGAACACATGAAATTTGAAACCTGCAATGTGTGTAATATATTAGCGCGCGCAGTAGTTGTACACTCAAGGTAAAAAGTCGTTCCATCGACCAGTAATTTTACCACTGATCTGTATATATTAATAATAATATATAGAGATCAGTGAATTTTACCCATTAAAATTATTTGTAATTATTGCAACGATTAGTTCATTAAAAAAATGTAGATGGCAATACTAGTTCAGTTTTGCACAAGTTTTTGTTTATGTAAGTTAATATTGGAATAAACAGATGCCAATAACAAATAAGTGCGTACAATAACGACCGTTAATTAATAAAATGATAATGATACTGTTAAAATATGTAATTAAAGTGAATGATGATTGTTATCATTAGTCTATTACGGTATAACAAAAGAAATAAGATTGCAGTACATAGTAGAGTGATCAAGAACAAGCGTTTACGGTATCAAATAATTACTCTACGTAATAAGCATTGCCAGGGCAGTTTGTTAATTTGTATTTGACAGTTGTGTGCGTTGTAGTAGATCTAGTCGCGGAGAACTAATATTATAACTGTTTTATTTTTATCAAAAGTGAAATAGAGCGTAACAAAGATAATTAATATTTATAGTGAAGTGCCGTTGTGAAGTGGAGCCTACAGCATAACCTGGAACACGGAAATTTACGACGCGAAAATAAGGTAGGACAACATGTGTATTTATGATAGATCAGTAATTCAGAAGGAGATTTACTTGATTAATAGTTTTAACTACCTAACTGCGAGCTTCTAGGCTTAAAAATCGCGAATTGGAATCGGAATTCCATTCACTACCAACTGCTAACCTGCAATTAATTAGAATTACATGCCATTGTTTTGTAATTATTGTCTTTCAACCAGATATCAGATTGCTTACTTATATGGCACAGAAACCTGCCAACAGTTTCGAAAGTATGTCTGTAATATTCTTTGTTGGATGCCAGTATGAATAATGTCAAATAGAAATGATTATAGTTAAAAATATAATGTAATAAACCCTAATCTATACCTAATATTAGATATATGGGCTTCAACTATTTATCTCTTTCCCTCTTGTTGTGTTGGGCTAGTGATGGTAGTGACGTCATTAATTTTCTTTAATTTATTTACTATTAAATACTATTAGGTTTTTTATAAAAAAAAAAAGTTTGTAATATTTTATTTGATAATAATTATTCATTTGAAAAATTTGTTGAAATGTTCTGTAATTTGTAATGGGAAAGCAATTTTGTATTGAAGCGAATGGTGACCACATTAAACAAGTACTGTAAATTCAAATAATTTATTTACCAATCAAATAAAAAATATCACAAATTGTTAAAACGTTTCCTTTACGGACATGTGTTTATTAATAAAAATAATTGTCGCTCTTTTATTGCAAAACGTGTATATCAATTTATCAAACATTATGACAGACAAATGGAATAATTTTTTTTTTATATAATTTAATTTATAATCTTGTATAGGTACTAGAGTTTTTGTCAAGCAAGCATTTGTACAAATTGAAATATGGATGGGTAACTGTGAAAGAATACAGTTTTTATGTGTACAAAAATGATTCATATTTTTAGAAACATAAAATAACATCCATTGTTATACATATTCGGCTGGCTGTTTTTAAAAATGTATAGTGGGCGAACATAAAACAATATTTTACTTTTTCTAAATTTATAGCGTTTTTTCAATGTCAACTTTTGTGGTGTCTGTTTTTTGTTAGACAGATTTTGTTTTATCTTTCGTGTTTGTTTTGTCTGTGAAAAAGAAATTCACATTTGTATGTTGTTAGGCAAAAAAAGATTGGAATCGTTTTGCAAATTGGAGGATTTTATCCATGTGATCCGTCTTCGATCTGGGAACGTATGAAACGTTGGATGTGTTCTCAGTCGTGTAGTAGGGCGGACTCGTGACTTTCTGTTAATTGGGCCTATTTAAATACACTTCCCATTCTTGTTTGACCTGTAAACATCAGCCCAGACGAAAATGAAAGACGCTTGTTGGACTCATGCCTCTAATATCCCAACAATGCTTTACCATGTTCCTGTTAACTGCTTCAGAAATACGTAAATGTTTAACTTCAAAAAGAGCAACGTACTTAAAACATATTTTATTTGAAATTTGAAATATACAAGCTATTGTATTTTGCAGAAATTATCTACTTATGATTTGATACTTAATGAAAATTATGACAATTCATTTATATTTTTTTTTGGGGTGCCAAAATAAATTATTACAATTATAATTATAAAATAAAAGTATGAAATATATATTCACTATGATGAATATTACTTGGGAAAATAGTTTATGTATGTAGTAACAACAGGGGAAGTAATTCCGAAAGCCGTTGATACTGTATTTTTGCGTAAACCCGAAAATATTTGAATATATCGAAATTTTAGTTCGAGAATTTTAAAATTTTACAAAATTTTGTTTGTAATATTTTTTAAAGAATTACCTACGCTGATACCAAATTTACAAACAGAATTTAATTATCTCTTTTCGTTTCGGAGATATTTGCTCTCGAAGTTGTGCCTCAAAAAAGTGTGTTTTTTGAGTATATTCCAAAAATGACTAGAGATACAATCTCAACTACTTTACCATTCGATTCTACGGGAAAAGTTATATAAAGAAATGTTTTACCCAGATATACGTTCTTTGGAACGATTGGGTGGAAAATAAGAAAAACGAAAATACCTAAATTTCAATTTTTCACCTCGAAACTTTTTGTCACCAAAATATTTCATTTTTTGGACGTAAGTAGATGTCGATGCGCTGATTCCAAATTTTCAAACAGAATTCAATTATCTCTTTCCGTTCTCGAGATATTTGAGTTCAAAGTTATACCTAAAAAATCAGGTTTTTTAGGTATACCGCTTAAATGGTTAGGTTTAAGGTTTCGGCGACCTCACCATTCGATTCTACGGGCAAAATTACATAAGTGTACCAATTTTCAGATTTTTATCTCAACAGATAGAATTTCTACAAGGAAAAAACAGAAATGGCCAAAAATCGAGAAAAATCGCAAGGGGTTCATCAGGCGTTTTTTTCGATTTTGGCCTTTTTGGTTTTTTCTTTCTACAAATCGTATCCTTTGCAATAAAAATCTAAAAATTGGTATACTTATGTAATTTTGCCCGTAGAATCGATTGGTAAGGTCGTCGAAGTCGTAAACCTAACCCTTAAAGGGGTATACCTAAAAAACCTGTTTTTTTAGGTACTGCCAAAATTCAACTTTGAACACGAATATCTCGAGAACGGGAAGAGATAATTGAATTCTGTTTGAAAATTTGAAATCAGCATAGTGATATTTACTTAAGTCTAGAAAATGAAAAGTTTTGGAGGAAAAAAGTTGCTCGGAAAAATTTTGAAATTTAGGTTTTTTCGATTTTCTCATTTTTCATCTAATCGTTCCAAAGAAGGTATATGCGGAGAAAACATTTCTTTATGTAACTTTTCCCGTAGAATCGACTGATATAATCGTTGATATTGTATCTCTACCCATTTTAGAGAAAAAGCCAAAAAACACATTTTTTTGAGGTGCAACTTTGACAGAAAATATCTCCGGAACGAAAAGAGATAATTAAGTTCCGTTTGAAAATTTGAAATCAGCACGACGAGATCTATCAATGTACATTATTTCCCAAAATCAAAATTTTTGGCACAAAAATGAGTATTTTTGGGATATTTCGCGTTTGTCAACATAATTTTTGGTTTACGTCACGCCGAAACTATTCAAAATGAATATTTTCTGAAATCTGATAACCTAAATACTGTACATCGAAAAGTAAAAAGTACTAGTTTTTGTTATGAAATTATTTTGGGAATGCCAAGAACATTTTTGACAAAAATGTATAAAAATTTATAATAAAAATAAATTGGCGGGTGTCGAATGGTGGATGAAGTGTTAGTCACACCATATTTTTTGTGTTCTTGTAATGAAACGAAGTGCAATTTGCGTAGCCGAGGCAGTCAGGGTGCCCGTATTATTATGTATGGATTGGTTTTATATTTGCAGCAATTAAGAGTAGGTTGTAATTAGTAGAGGCCGGATCTCGGCGCGAATTTTACGATCGGGTGATGAAGTTTGCTCGGTGGTGTGCAGCGATCGCATTCGCAAGTTTATATCGCGTTCGGCATGTATTTATATGCTTGCGTTGTAAACGCCATGTTCATGCAAATGAACTGATTTAATGTCGAAGGAAAATGAAATAACAACCGAGTGTAGTTTACTAACGTTGTTGAGAATAAACATCGCAACACTGTCTGATGGCTTTTTACAATTCTCGCGAACCAAACTATCTGAGCGTATGTAGATTTACAGTTTTATGTTTTTACCTGATGATATTTTGTATTGTGAGTCAAAAAACCTTTTTATTAAACTTGTATTCAACTATCATTGCAACACACATAAAATGATTTTAATGAGGAATATCTCAGCATAAATATTTTCTTCTCAATATTTACTGGACACGTTTTCTTACTACACGAATAACATTAGCAATAAAAGGAAAATGTGTGACTTGTATTAGGTTCTATAAACATAAATGTCGTTTTTAAAACAACATTCAATAATTAATTTTCCAATTTTAAGTTTTTAAAAATGTTTCATTATTTTACTGAATTTCATTGGTTCTTTACATTCACCAATCATTATGCTGTTCCCACTATAAGAAGTTTGCAGTTACGATAAGTGCTGCTTCTGGTGGATTTCTTTATAACTAAATATACATAATAAATACAAAAACAAACAATTTGAATTGTAAATATATATACATTATTTACATGACTAAGAAATTAATTAAAATGTTTAGACCACTTTAAATATATCTCAAATAAATATAAAAATACAGGTTCTTTCAAAATAATTTACAAATTAAAAATACTTTTCGTTTATTCCCACTATATGTGTCGTTCTATCTCGTTCTATCTCTTCAGATCGAAAAGTTTCTCGCGTAGGTACTGAAAATTGCACCGCAAAATATAAAATTATTTTTCATAAAATCATTATTTGTAGTAAATACATAAAAAAATATATGTACACATATTTTCTTGTAAATATTATAACAATATTCCAAGTAACATTGGTTATATAACAAGTTAAAAAATATCAAGAAAAGATTATTAATTATTTGTACGATATAGAATATTTATTCTCCGACTAGGTAATAATCCAAGAATGATATATTTATATTTATTATAAATATGTTTAAATAAATAGGAATATTTTGGTGATTTAGAGTAAAACAGGGTTGGCCTAATTTAAATCAACTGATTTTTTTAATAAAAATCATATATTTTTATCAAAGTTAAAAAGAAATGCATATTATAATGAAAATGTATTTATTTGCTATACTATTAATAACAACCAAAATAAGTTCTGTATTTAATAATATATTTAAATTATATAGTATTTTATCACTTTAATTGTTATAATAAAAGAAAGAAAAATAAATATTTAAATGTGTAACAAAAAGTAAAAATTCTTTATGAATAATTTTGGTTTTATTACAGATTTCGTTTTGTTTATGAAATAAAATATTAATATTGCTTTCGAAACAATTAAAAAAGTGCTGTCACACTTAGATATCTTTAAAAATTAAAAAAATCAAAAAAATCACGATTTATTTAATCTTTTAAAAAAATCAATGATTTTTCATTTAAGAAAAAAAAAAACAATTTTTGCCAATCCTGAAGTAAAATGAAGTATATTTTGAGTAAGGAATTTATTAATGTTAAATTTAGTGTGTATATTGAGCAAAGAATGATTTATGCAGGTGCAATAAAATGCGCGCCTACTATAAACTTCAAACAGATATCTGCGGGAGTATCGTACAGCATAGCTCCATTCATATTACGATTTCCTTGCGAAAAATTCCACTAAAATGATTCAGAGCCATAACTTCAAACCCAAAGATATTTAATAACTCCTCTTGCCAATAAAACTTTTATTTACTCTAGCACAAAAACAGTTTTATGCAAAATGCATCATAGCGTCTCGAGAAAACGAACAAGAGATATTTACGACTTCTGCCGTTATTATTACAATATAAAACACTGACTGACTTTAATTGTGCAGGCCAATAAATAAATTCCAGGTATTTAGGCGCATGCGGACGTATATTGCAGGCATTCGTTAGATCAGAGGTTTCCAACGGGATCGTTTAAGAGTTTCAATCCTCAAATGGACATGACTACAATTGGTATATACAACTTCATTCAATAGAGAAGATGACAATAGCCAATAATGTACTTTAAGTTTCAAATTATAGAATTGTCTTTGTTATTATAGTAGCATTTAAATTATTTTTCTGTGAATGCATTTCTAAATATTTTATCGGATCGAGTTGCAAAGAGGGAAAACATTTTTATTTTTTATTTTACGAGAAAAATATATTCTTTATAAAAGTTTTTGTATGTTCCAAAACACCCAATTCAGTTTTAATCTTTTCAAATTTTCTTTTAGTTTCAAAGAAAGATCAAAAATAGGTCTACTTATTTGAAAATTTGTTTAGATCCCAAAAAACAAGTTCGCGTTGTCATAGTAACTGGCATTATTTATTTAATTTCATTGCCTTTCAATTAGGAAAATCTGTTATAATCGTACAAAATTTAAAGGAGAGATTAGAAACGCTGCGACGTCTGTAACTCTGGAAGAAATTCCAAGAAGTTATAAAGAATTGTGTCGAAAAAAAAAATGTGCGTTTTGAAGGCGGTGAATAGATTGAGCAGAATACTTATTGTTTATATTATTTTTGTTGTTAAATTTATAAAATTAAAATTAAATAAAAGTCATGTTAACAAATGTTATTAAGGTTAAAACTTAATTGGCCGTTTTGGTGTTCTCCAAAAAATTAATATTTTATATATTTTTATCTTCTTTTCAATACAATTATACTATTAAACTTGTAATGATTGCAATAAATTTTATTTCATTCATTCTAATTTAAATTTGCGCTGTGAAATATTAACTATTTTCATACTTCGGCAAAGAAAATACCATTCATAGTAAAAATATCTTTTACTAAAGCTTTAAACATTTAGCTAAACAAGTAGTTGTACTTCAATTCTTAATAAATATAACTAATGATTTTAGTCATATTATAGTATTATTTTACATTAGTACCAAGATGAAACAGATTTTAATATCAGATATTAATATTGTGTTAAAAATTTGTGTGACAAAACACAACTTTTAGAAATGTAAACAATGCAACTAGCAACTTGTAATTTTTTTACAGGTTAGTAAACTTGTAAAGGTTAGTTTTCGTGATGAATAAACAGTTGAAATAAACAACAGTTTACAAATGAGTAACAAATAAATTTGTTAATGTTGTTTTGATACTATTATGTGGTGCAATAGTCGATATTGAGGAAAATGTTTGGCAATCCCTGCACTAGATTGTTTTTGTTTTTAGCGTGTGTTTGTCACAGCCCTCGTGGATATTGCGTGTTGCCGTGTTCCCCCGCAATTTGATAATTGCATACCGATGCATGCAGCAAAACAACCCATGTTTCATTGCCGTTTCATTTAAAGGGGTGCACTGTACATTTAAATTATTTTACACATATTATTATTTCAATAACCCCAAATTCACACATTGTATTTTACCCAATTAACTGCCGTTTTGAACTGGGGTTATTGTTAATAATACAAGCGCCATTTACTAAACTGTGAACCCTTAAAATATATTTCGTAGTTAGTAACATTTCATCATGATTTAGTGTTTGACCTAATTCTGAAATAAATATAACCTCTGATATTGTTACTCGTTACTATGTTACGGGTAATTTGTTTGATTAAGTAAGCAACTTTGTTGTTCAATTGCAGTGGCGGGTTTTAGGGATGGGGGGAAAAGTAGGCAGGTACCAATTTTGAGATTTTTATTCCAACGGAGACAATTTTTAGAGCGAAAAAACGAAAATCCTCAAAAATCAAGAAAAATTAAAGATATACACCGTAGATTTTTCTCAATTTTAGCTATTTTTAGTTTTTCCTTCCTAAAAATTGTATCCGTTGGAATAAAAATCTGAAAATTGGTACACTTATATAAATATGTCCGTAGAATCGATTGATGAGGTCGCCGAGTTCGTATCTTTACTCATTCGAGGGCTATGCGTGAAAAACATCTATTTTTGGGTCTAACTTTAAACGTAAATATCTCTAGAACGGTAAAAGATAAATGAATTCTGTTTAAAAATTTGGAATTAGTACATTGCTATTTACTAAATCCAGAAACAAAAATTTTGTTTTTCTAATTTTTCACTACATCGTTCCAAAGAACTTATATGTTGAGAAAATATTTCTTTATGTAACTGCCTGTAGAATCGACTGGTATAATCATTGAGATTGTATCTCTAACCATTTTTGAGATACATTCAAAAAACACACTTTTTTGAGGACCAACTTTGAGACAAAATATCTCAAGAACAAAAATAGATAATTAAATTCTGTTTATAAATTTGAAATCAACTTATCGACGTCTATCAACGTGGATTATTTTCAAAAACCAAAATTGCTGTGTAAACACAATTTTACGCTAAAAACCTAAAAATATAATTTATATTTTGCCAGGATCATAATTTTTGTTTACTCTATATTACAAACCAAATTGCCATATTCATTGAACTTTATAAACTATATTACATTAACAATTTCTGCTCCTAAACTAAAACCTAATTCTCATGATTGGAAAAACCAATCCCTGGGAAGCTAGCGACTTCCACGCGTGGTCCGAACATTAGTCTTGGACCTCTCGACACTGATGGTAGATAGAGTAGCGCGGGTGAGTGATGATTAGCCAGCGATGATTAATACGATTAGGCGCGCGAAGGTGACAACGCCCACGGCCCACGGAGGTTGCACCTCTGCACCGACAGATGTACGACAAGCCACGGAGGCAACAGGGACAAAACTGCAGATGGAGATTGCCAATATTATTCATTAATCTGCGCTGATGGTTCAACTCTTCAATTGTAGAGTGAATATTCTTTAAGTAAAAGTATCAATAAAAATCTTATGTGATTTGTACGTAAACTATCTTCCATTTATAGTTATTTATGGTACAAGTGTGTTACATTACAGATAAGTTACGTGGGAAAAGTTTAGCTCACGAGGCCGTTAGGCCGAGTGTGGTATTTTTTCAAGTGACTTAGGTAATTAACACACGTGTGCCATACATTTTATCCAACACATTTTAATCATTGATATAAAATACATATAAGATTTTTGATAGATGGAATTTTGAAATGATATTTAGGAACAAAATAGTGTAGAGGTTTTATAACGTAGTTACTATGATACGAACCAAAAAACAGTGAGCTAATATATTTACTCACTAGTAACTTATGACCTACTTTATTTATCTAAAAACAGCATACTTCTATCGTTATAATTACACGGTGTTGGATAAATTTATTTATAAGTATAATAAAAATTTCCGTATCCTAATTTATCTGGCTAATAGGTTAAGAAGAATTAACAAATTCATGTTTTAGTTAAAATTTAGATATAAAATTATGTGATGAATTCTAAGGATCTTGATAGTACAAAACAGTGGCGGCTGGTTCATAGGAGCGTTAGGGCGCTAGCGTTCCAAGATAAACAGAGTAAAAAATTAAAAATAAATAATTTATTTTAGGCTAAACAATCTCTTATTTATATTTTTTTATATAAAAACAAAAAAAAACACTAATTCAGCTCGTTTTCGTTGTAAGTCTCTAAGTTTCCTGAACCTCCGTAGCTTCTCTCATTGGGGCTCAAAAAATTAGCGCCCCAATACAACCCGATTATGGGCTGAGTATCACGTTTGTTTACTCTTAAGATAGGACCACTTCGGTTGTTGTACACTTTATGTCGTACAGTTAATATATGCAATTTTAACATGTAACCGAGGTGCTCGAATTGTGCGCCCAAGATCGCTTTTGTGAATCAAGCAGTACTATTTGCTTTGTGGGCGGGTATTAAATTAGAAAAAATGGCGGAACACACCGTGCAAACTGCAGATAGTGTCAAAAAGTGATAAAACATTATATTTCATTAAAAAAAGCAGAACATTAAAAAACTAATAAGAAAAATAAGAACTAAAAAATTATAAGATTGTTAATGTTTATTTGTGTTGATTAAAAATAAAATTGTTATTCAATTTTTTTTTTTTTCCATTAATGTAGCCCACCCATCGTGTTACGTGACGAGGAAAATAGGAAACATCTTCATTTAAATAAAGTGGGTTTTAGGGTTAAGAACTAAAATTAAAAATAAATTATTATTAAACTTTCCATTGGGCGATTTATTTTTCATCAAATTAATATATTTCTGAGTTCTCAAGGCACAGTTGATTCTTAATTAATTATATTTACTTTATAACCCGAATAAATGCTAAATATTTCCTGATTTATAAGATAATTTCTTATAAATTTTTTGTTTTGTTTTAATAAAAACTATTCTGCAGAAAAATGGTAGTTAGCGAAGGTTACACTTACCCAAGTATTCGTTATTGCAGTTTACGGAAAGAATATCGTTCCTTGAAGATATAACTGTCTTATATTACCCGCACAATGTGCTGCTACCTTGTAATAAACTGATAAAAATTGCTCCGGCACTTTCAGCATTCTTCCACAAATAAATAAACGCCATAAAACTCTAGTAAAACAGAAAGAATCTCGTGCTAAAACTAAATTAAAATGCCCGCTATGTAATTATTTCAAATACTTCGCAAATACTTAACAAGTGGATTTCATTATTTTTATAAATATCAAACAGAATTGCCGCACAAAGCATTCTTTCCTGCCACATTAGAACCTTTACGATAGTATTTTTACTAATCTAAATAGTTAATTTATAATTTACACAAAGTATTTATTTTTTCTGAAATTTTTTATCTTGCTCTTTCAGTAGAAAAAAAAATAATGGGACAGGCAGTTGTTTTGGGGATCCCGGATTCGAATCCCGACAAGAGTAATTAATTATTCCCATTATATCATGAAAATTTTAAAGACTTAAGAAAGTTGATATAAAATAAAAATTATTATTATTATTAAAGAAGAGAAGATTTTTATCTGTACTGAAGAATTCAGTCAATTTATTAAAATTCAACTATAGACAGCAAAGTTTCGACGATAATTAAGTCTTTTTCAGGCTGATAATTGTTCAATTTTAAAATATAAAAAGGTCATAGTATTAAAATAATTGCAGAAATAGCTTAAAACACATCCACATCTTTCAAATTTATAAGTAGGAAATATTTCGTGTTCGCAGTCGGTCATAAACACCTTCTTAATGCCTTTGGTACATAAATAACTATTATGCTATTATGTTTCATATTCAATAAAATATAAAACTGCAAATGAAGCCGATGAAATTCCGTTCCCACACTTAATAAAAAGTTAAGGAAACTTATATCAAGTCCGAGGTTACTTTAATAACTTTTAATTAAAATTGTAGTTTTTCGATATTGGAGAAATATTTGCGATGAAGTTCAAATGGCACAAGCGTGCGCAATGTAATTCGAAAATTCCCATCGGCAAAAATGCTGTATTATTTAGCTCTTCGGCAAGTGAGCTGATAGTGCTCAACCGTTTTAATTTTCGTCTAGAATGGAACGAAATGAACAAACAACGATAAAAACTAGACTCGAGATCCGGTATTACAGTATAAAAATTTCATCCAGCATCCAACGTACAACACTATAAATATTTGAAATACTTGATTATCTTTATATAACGAATTTCTCTTCAAAGCGCTTGTTTTTATTGCTCGCGTACTTGAAATGAAAATTGTTGGGAAATTGTTTTGCGAATTATATTAAAAGTGCATTTTCATTTACATAAGCGCGCAAATACCATTACAGCGATCGACCGGGTGACGATAAATTGAATTGCGAACGCATTATTTTTTTTCTATTTTGATTCTGCAATACAGCCATAACAGCATACAAAATCATTCAAGTCATTTTATAGCCTACCACAAATTATTTTTTAAGATTGCCTGTATCCTAATGTAAAAAATTACAAACTTGTGGAACAATCTTTTTTTAAAAAGTATTAATTTAAAATTTGTTGTTACTATAGAAAAATAATAATAATAAAGAGACAGATATCGTAATAAAAATAAGGTTAGGTTAAATGACAAATGAATCATCAACAATTTAAATGATATAAAAAAAACAACGGGGACGGATGTTCCGATACTATTGATATGATGCTAATATCGATACTTTTCTTTCGATACCGGTGTTTAACTATCGATACCAATCTTTCGATATTTTATTAATATCATTACATATAAGAGATTGAGGGTTTTAAGACATCTAAGGCCTGATAATTCAGTTTGACAGATGAGTCCGTAAAGTTAAATTTTGACATAAGAATCTGCGTAAAATTTTACTTTAGCTACTACTTTGGCTAACTTCGCTGAGTGATATCGTGTACTTTAGTATCGATTTCAAAAAAAATATTTATTTTTCATTACTTCTTATATTTTTCTTTCGATACCTGAAAGTATTCCATTTCTTTCGATCTGATACTAATGTCGATTATTTTGCGCATCGAAAATTTACTTCTCGCAAAATAAATGACATTTAGGAAAATTGTTCTTTAATACACTATTTCAATGTTATTAGAACAATATGAAATTCTAACGGCGTGGTATCTTGGCAGATTCGATATAATTCGCCTGTGAGATGAAGTTTAGCGAAACAGTAGACTACGAACTTGTTGCGGTGTGAGAGTTTCCAACCCAAATCGAATTGTTCCCCCATGTTTCGCTTTATGAGAATTTATTTCTTTCACAACAATTTTTCCAAAAATTACAAGTTATTGCAGTCTAGTCTTTTACTTTATGCAAAATATTACCCCAGAATTTTACATCATTCTTTTCATCCCCCCAAAAAATAAAACGTTTCGAAATATTCCCATTACATTTTCATTTAATTTTCAAATATCTGTGCTAAATTCAAATCAATGGAACGAATGACCACCTTGCGATACTTATCACCGGAAAATGAATAGAAAACAAACGAATTTTAACGGTGTTGTTTTTGGAATATGAATGCGGAGGAGTCGTAATATATGCGTGAATTTCAATTTTCAAATTTATGCAGATGCGCAAAAATAATTACACGGATCAGCGAAAAAATAGCTTCGAAATTCGAATGGAAAACTATTGAAATTTGTTTTTTCAGCTACGGTAAACACTGATCAAATTTTTATAAAAACAACAATGATTGATTTGGAATGCGGAGATAGATGGGATATTGAACACGTGAAATGGATACTGAAATATGTCAGTGCGAAATTAAATAATTACTGATATACAACATTAAAGTTTTATTTTTAAAATTCGTTATGAATCATTAGTTTTGTAAACTTTAAGGAGCGAAAAAAAATTTTTTTTCACTTAATAGTTAATTAAGCTACAACTACAACTGATCTAACATCATAATTATAGGTTATATCTCGGATTGAAAACTAGACTAGTAGAAATGGAATTTGAAATAAGTTTGTATGTACGCTACTTATTTTTATCCAAATATTTATGTTTAATATTTTTTGTAAAGGACAGTTTTCATTACAGATAATAGTGTAATTGCTATTTGTTGTAAAAATGTTATATTTGCAAAATATCATAAAATTAGCAAATTTTATTACTCATACTTAAGCTGAAATGATAGTGCTAAAATTTTTATTAATTTATGGCACCAGCACCAATAAATTTTTTGCCGTTTATTATACTAAGAAAATTGCAAGTATGTGTTAATTTTTAATGAAGTGCACGAAGTTAATATAAAGTTTCAATTTGATTGAAATGAAGTTTTTAATATCCAGAAAGTAGTTAATCTGTAATCTTTAATGCGGCAAATAATAATCGGAAGTTAATTATCTATCCATTTATACGAGAGCGTTTATGTGCGCCATTAAAATTAAATTCTGGCTCAAATAATACGAATTGGGAGTATTTTAATTTCATTATAATTACAAATGGAAATTACGCATCTGAGAAAAAGGAATGAAGTTTAATTTCGGTAATAGTACAAGATGATTTTTATAAATAGTAAATTACAGGGAACAGCAGTTACATTGTAATTATATTAAATATGAAATCCGACCCCATTTAAATAACAATTTTACATATGGGGAGGCATCCTTCTCATAATGTAAATGTAGTCAAATTGCCTCATTTTAAACATACAGTAATTTTTAAAATTATTCACTAACCATCAAAATCACAGGTAGTGGATAATTTTCCCTTTTTGTCTACAGTTTTTAATAATCCTTTTACAGAATGTTAGAAATATGAAATGTAAATGAGATTATTTCATATTTTCAAATATTATTCAAAGCATCCAAATTCGAAATTATTCAAATGTTTTGCTATTATATTTACATATTTCAAATATTCCCAAATATATTCGCATATATTAAACTAATAATTGTACTCATCAGCAATTCAAAACTAGATAACTAGACCAAACTGACATTATTTTGACAGCGTGTATATTCAATATTCAAATATTTTCTTAATATGCGTGTGGTTGTACTAGAACACATTGTTATTCACTTTTCGTTAGTAGTTTTGCGTTCAAATCATGTCACATCAAAATATATTTTTTTTTACTGTTATGAACTAAATTTGTATTTTATTGAGTACATACGAGAATGTGAGCAACTGATTTTATTTTGCTTAAACTTAAATAATAATATATAAAAATTATAGTTTAAAAATATTTATTTTGTTTTCTTCTTTTTTTTCAACCTTCTTAAAAGGCATTGCAATCGAATACTATTTTTTGTTTTAAAAATATTAGTATTGCTAAGTAACACATTTTTGTAAACGGAAATCTGACATATCAATGATATGAAAAAACAAAAAGTCAAGATTAAGTACTTGATAATAATAATATTTCAATAAATTATGTCAACCCTGTTCAGATAGTTATTTATAGGCATATTCAATTTGGCACTTTGAACTGATCCAAATTACACTTATGAATCCGGATCACTTATTTTTAATACCATTTGACTGGATCACTTTACCTCCTCTTCTGAACGAACTGATCCTAAGTAATCCACCCGCCGAAGTAGATCAGTTGAATCAGCTCTGATTCTCACGTGACTTTGCTGTGTTGTTAAATATTTGAAAAAAATATTATCCTAAACCCAACACAATTTATGAGTTAGAATTATCATCACAGATGATAACAAGACAAAATCAGGAAAAATTTAACTTATACAGTGTAATAGAATAGTAATAGAATTACAATTATAACCTCAATTATAAATATTACATATTGAATAAGTGAACTGATCCAACAAATCAATCTGAACTGAACCATCTGACTGGTAAAATAAATAACACTTATATCAGGATTGAAGAAAAATATAGCCCATATATTCACATTAAAAGTATTCTTTTTTGTTTCGACTTGTAATTGCAAAATTATGTATAATTTTAAATCCTAATACCGCAATATATTATTAATTTTTTATTTTATAATTTATCTGAGAATTGTGTCTCATAATATTAAATCATTATTAAAATAGTTGATACCATAACAAAATAGTATCTTAATTTAAAACATAGTAAATTGCGAAATATATCATCCAGGCAGAAAATAATTAGAACCGTTATAAAATATCTAGAACACGAGGAAGTAGCTGCTCACGATCTGTTGGCCGGCGACCACCCTGTACCACTCCAACTTTCAACAAAACGCTGTTAACAATTCCAGATAAGATTTAAACCTCTCCAAACTTAAATTATTATCCCGGACTGCTAGAAAAATGTGTAAATCTGATAGGTGACTAATCGTGCCTTGTAAACAAAGTGAAGCTCACTGCTTACGTGTCGTTATTCACCTCTCCGAAACAAAAATCTAATGGCGTAGCATTTAATACTGTAGGTGTTACTGAATAAATTATCAAGACAAATTGTGTGCTGCGACGCGTAAGTGGAAGTGTCTGGATTGTCCGCGGAGAATTCGTCCTACGATCATTCATCCCGGATTGATTCTTATCTAATTCATTCTTAATTCATGCAATATCATATATCCAATCAAGACAACAAGCATGACATTTTAAATATATTTCTTTGGTCCGATTTTATAATATATTATAATAATATTAAGTATATGAATGGATATTTTTTTATTTCATGAGAGAATTTATGAATACGGAAGAGGAAGACTGAATGATTAATTTTATTTAACCCATTTTTAAATTTGTATACATTGGCAGTTTTTATTTAATTGTGTACAAACTAAATAATTTATGTTTATTTGAACATGTATTTTTTGTATTTATTCTTAGTAGTGTTGGAAAACTCAATTTTTAAAAAAATGTAATTGTTACAGTACTTTTTTAATTATTTTGAAAGCAATATTAATATTTTATTTCATAGAAAAACATAATCTGTAATAAAACCAAAACTATTTATCTGAGAAAAACTAGGAAGTGTAACAAAGCATTTTTAATTGATGTTACACATTTAAATATTTATTTTTCTTTCTTCTATTATGACAATTAAAGTGGTAAAATATCGTTTAATTTTAGGATATTATTAAATACAGAACTTATTTTCGTTGTTATTAATAATTTTGTAGCAAATATATACATTTTCATTATAATTTGTATTTTTATATCTTTGATAAAAATTAATGATTTAAATCAAGCCAACCCTTATTCATAGTCTTTAATTTTATATCGTGTTTCTTTTACTTTAATAAAAGTGTTGATTTTAAAAGAAAATTTATATTATACAGTTATAACTACAATTTTCTTACAACTAGATTTTTCAAAGAAATGGTACGATATTCTTATTATTATTGTAGTAATAAATTAGATTTTTTCTTTCAAATAAAAATTTTGATCAATCATTATTTTTAAAGAACAATATTATACCTATATCAAATATTACCTCCCTTGGCTACGTTCCCTCTAAATTTTACTTGTTGATGTGTACATTTTTGTTTGCTTGTGTGCCTTTTTAACATGCATGTTTACAGTAAATTTTAATAATCAATAATAAAAATAACAGTTATTTTAATTTCTAAAGTTTCATTCTTGTAAGCGAATGTTGTCTGATCGTTACTTTGTCAATCTGTTTCTTATGCTCGAAATCTATCAGGAGTCTATTACGATGACGTAACAGCATCCCCTTCCTCAATATTCAATAATTATTTTCTGGTAAACTACTAATAATGAATCGATTTTAAAAAATACTGGTATTTTATTTTTTTGTCTCGTATCGCATATGAAAAAATCAAAATTTGGTCACATACCCCATTCTAATTTAAGGACGCGTAAAAAAATGAACATCCAATAAGTCAGGGAAATCCAAAACAAACAGAGCAAGTAATCTGAAATCCATAAAATCCTCGAATGTCATATAGGATTACAGTGCTCATGTAAACACACTAAATACACCGGGGTTTATAAATAGACTTTACAGCACCGAGACTTGGGTATTAATTTACAAAAATACAGCGTGGCTTCTGCAGACAGTGGTCGGTACGGCAGGGAGGCGCAGGAATGTGTGATTTATGTTGTTGATTTAGATAGGAAGAGTTATGGCTGATAAAACATGCCTGGTAGCGCTAAGCATGGAGCATGCCAGCTAATTTGTGATAAGAGGTGCTAATTTCTCAGATTCAAAATCAACATATACCAAATGAATTATTCATCGTCTTCGCTGCAACACAACTACACTTTTTATGCAACTGTCAATGGCTACTTTCAACACATATTTAGTCACTGCGCTGTAACTTTGTTCAACGCTTTTTTCATAAGTAAAATCTTTTACATTTGTTGCTGCACTAGTCTAAAATTTAGTCAATATGATAAACGATAATAATATTAAATTAAATTTAATTTAAAACATACTAGAGATACAGTACTACAAATATAAAAATCTGATGTGGCCATTACATAACATATTCTTGTTTGACAAGAAAAAAAATAATCACTGCCAAATATAAATCATTTATTACCATAGCTAAGCAGTTTAACCGCAATTGTAACAAATTTACCGGTTAAAAACCTTTATTTTACTATCATTTAACGCGAACATTTTAATTTTTTTTATATCTGTGTTATTTACCTATTTGTATTTGAATCTAAGTCATGACAGTTTTTACAATTTATAATTTATTGGAGAGTCATAAAAGTAGGTAGTCCCTTTGTCACTATTAGTCAAGTTTACAATTGATAAGTGACCTGGGTTTTTCTGATGGTATTACGGGAATTTTTGTGAATATTCGTTAAATAAGTTTCATTGTTTTATTCGTTATATTTTTTCAGATGGTAATATTTTAATTTTTTTTAAAATATTTTTTATTATATTTTTTGTAATTATTTTTTATTATATTTTTGTTTTTTTTAATTAATTTTTTTACCTATATATTAACCGGTTTAAACCGGTTTCCAATTTATAAAAACCGGTTTTAGAACTAAAACCATTATTATTATTACGAATAAAATCGAAGAACTACGTGCCTATCACATACTATGGGTCACCCTGTATTTAAATAGTTTCTGTACTGTGGTATTTGAAAAAAAAAAATAATAAAAATTACATTGGAATTATTATGAAACATATAAATATTTAACAATGATTTCGACCTGCATTGAAAAAAAAATATAATAATATATAAAGTAATTTACTTTAAAAATATTATTTTCATTAAAAAAATTTTCTCTGATCGTAAGAAAATGATAACTTTCTGATTTGATTTATTCTGAAAAATTCGTCATAAAACATGTTACAGTTACGATGATTACAAAGTAAAATCGTTGCGAAAAACAATTTCTCATGTCAAATAAGGATAAATAACAATTAATGATTAGGCAATTAGTGGAAATATAAATTATAAATTTAAGAAAAAGCACTTACGATTTTCGAGGTTCTGATCCATCCAGTTTTCTAGAAATGTTTTCAACCATAGTTCTTTCGTGGTTTAAATATTTCTTCTTTCTGCATTTCTGTCATTATAGAAACATACCTGAAACTGTCAGTCTATAAAAATATAATGTTTTAAATATAACTTTTGGATAGGTGATATTTTAATATCTACTACTATACATTTTTAAATAACACATAAGAATTAAGAATTGAAAATTATATTATAATTTCTTTAGCTCTAGCAAAATAAAAAATATTTTATATTTTTCTAAACTACTCATTAATAAAAAAAACTATTAGTTATTTTTACAATTATTAAAATATATGAACATATTTTACAATATTTGCTGCACTATTATTTATAAAAAAATATTTTGCACTCACCAATATAAATTGCTGCTTCTATAAGAAATTATACCATTTGAAATACGTTCTGCTTAATTTCTATCTATTATTCCCTAAAAATATCTGAAGAAAGAAATTTATAAAAATTGTTTCATCTGTAAATTATATCAATATAATATTAAAGTGGAGATGTTGGTCCCATCCTCTATTATTTTAGATTTGATGTTTAGAGGATAGTTAAGCCCTGCCACCACGACAAGGTCTCTCCACGACGGCAAGGGGGGAAGGGATGGTTTTGGGTTTAAGGAAAGGAGGAAGACTTAAAACTATTGCGACTTAAATCTAACCGCGACTAAAAAGTTATTCGGCGCGACTTAAACTAATGCAGTGTACTTCCAGCGAAAAGGGTCAGGGGTATTGGCATGAAAACCAAGAAAGAAGTAGAAAATGAAAATATAATATTAATTGTTATAGTCTATGTACAAACTCACTCCACAATTAGACATTTCAACACGCTAGCGGTCAGACACCCTTCCGGCCCTCCAGTACTAACGCCCAAAATGGTAAAAGGGCAGCAAGATGCACCAAGCACATCCGTAACTCTAACTTATAGACACGCTAATACGAGGGCGGTATCACAACCCTTCCGTGCAACCCATACCAACGACCAGAATGCTGTAAGCAGAGAAAGGAGTGCCTCGACTTATAATATACTACGGGGTATTGCACATTCAAAATTCAAATATTATAATTGGAGGACTTTAAAATCAAAAATTATTTTTTAGGGAAAAATTAATGGTTGAAATTAGTACCTAATAGGAGTAAATTAAAAAATTAAATCTAGCAATATTTGTACAAAAATGGCATAGTAAAAGTTGTGTAATATTTACATTTATAGTGAATTAAATAATTTACTCATAAATAAACAAAAGCAAAACAATTAATAAAACTAGGCACATTATAAACCTAAAATAAGTTGTACCTAAATATCGTCTTTACTGAAAACTTCCCGGGTAGTTTTGCAGTAAGGATCTGCTTCCATTCATACATCATACCTTATATCTATACACATCACATCTCAGTCCTAACCATCACACTATATATACATTTTCATATATTGTATTTAATCATCACACCTTAAATTTAATCATCACACCTTATATTTAATCATCACACCTTATATGTAATTATCACACCTTATATTAATCATCACACCTTAAATTTAATCATCACACCTTAAATTTAATCATCACACCTTAAATTTAATCATCCCACCTTAAATTTAATCATCACACCTTAAATTTAATCATCACACCTTATATTTAATCATCACACATTATATTTAATCATCACACCTTATATGTAATCATCACACCTTATATTAATCATCATACCTTATATTTAATCATCATTCCTTAAATTTAATCATCACACCTTAAATTTAATCATCACACCTTAAATTTAATCATCACACCTTAAATTTAATCATCACACCTAAATTTAATCATCACACCTTAAATTTAATCATCACACCTTATATTTAATCATCTCACCTTATATGTAATCATCACACATTATATTAATCATCATACCTTATATTTAATCATCATTCCTTAAATTTAATCAGCACACCTTAAATTTAATCAACACACCTTAAATTTAATCAGAACACCTTAAATTTAATAGCACACCTTATATTAATCATTACACCTTATATTTAATCATCACACCCTATATTTATTCATCATACCGTTCCTTACATCTAAGCATCACACTTTATATCTAAGAAGCACACTTTATATCTAATCATCACACCTTATATCTAAGCATCACATTTTAATTTAACCATCATACCTTGCATTCAACATACCTTATATTTAATCAGCACACCTTATATCTAACCATCATACCTTATATTTAAACATCACACCTAACCATCATACTTCACATGTTCACTCCACACTTTATACCTAGATCTCATTTCATACCTAATGTGCCAAGTCTTATTAATTTGTTTAGGAATAAATTTAATGCAATATATTTGCATGATACGGTATCAGTTAAAGTTAAGATTAAACAATGTCAACAATGTATCACGGAAATAATTCAAATTAAAAATGAGCTTATGGGAATTAAATTTAATGAAGTCGTAAAATATTCAGGGAGGATATTATTCTTAAATATCAAAATTGAAATTACTATTTCAATGGTGAGAAAAAAAACTGAGAAGTACCTGCTTCCCCCCTTACGTCTATATCTTATATCTATATCTTATATCTAGCAAGTAGCTGGAACCTGAAACAATAAAAAATATTAATTAGTTTATTTATAACAAAATTTGTTTTTAATAATAAAAAAAATATTTGTACTGCACACTAGTTTCAATAATAATATAGTAGTAGTAAATCGCAATAAATTATTAAAATTCAAATTAAAAAATAAAATTATAAATTGTGCTCACCTGATGACTGCTGAAAAGACACTGAAGATTTCTGTGTCGTTAATTATCATTTTAATAAATGAATAAAGGTAGGGGGATTACGAAATAGCTAACAGTTATTCAACGTTATATTAAAATTATTATATTAAATTAATAGTAGGGTATTAGCTAACACTATCAAGTATAAAATATAATTTAAATAAAAAATAAATATGTATACAGTGGCTCACAGAATTATTCGTACACCTAAGTTATCTATTTAAAAAGTGATAAATAGAGTACTTTAAAAAATAAAATTGACATATTACTGACGGGATCATATTCTCTCAAATTCCAGAAATAAAATGCAATAGCCAATTATGAAAAAAATATTATTTTTCTTATGTAAATTAAATAAAAACAAAATGCATACAAAAAATAGGTACACAAAATTATTCGTACACTTATGAAATTTTACATATTACGAGTCAATATTTATATTTATAAATATAAAACCTCTGTAATTACGTAATTATCATTTGTTTGAGTATTTTGTAAAAGGTTTTCTCAAAAATGGGTCGCATAACAAGAAATTACGGTAGTTGAAAGACGAATCTATTTGAAATGACTTTGCCAGTGTAAATCTTTAAGGGAGGTTGTCAAAATTGTATGAATATTTCTCTCAATATTTAAGAACATTAGAAGTAAATATTCAAATGAGGAATAGTTGAAAAATATTTGCCGTGGGGGCCGTAAGAAAATTTTAAATCAGCAGAATGAATGATTTATTGAACATTAAATCAAATTAAATTCTAAAAACCCCTGAATAAATTAACAAAAAATATATCTGAAATTTTTGGAGGATATATTGAAACATAGACTATTCGAAGAAATCTAAGAAATTTTGATTTTAATGGCCGTATAGTCATAAGGAGCACCTACATATCCCCAAACTATTATGATCTTGCCGCCGTGTTTCACTATTCTACATAAATTGCAGTTATTAAACTCAGAATTTGGATTTCTCCAATCAAAAGATTTGCCATTCTACTCAAATCCGCAAAATTACCAATTTCCAAAATACACAATCCGTGTTAATGTACTATTTGCAAAGGCGAGTCTCTTTATTTTATTTTGTTTGGAATTGTAGGACCCACTTTTTCCTATAAGACCATTAGAACCAAAATTTCTTAAACTTCTCTGAATAGTCTATGTTCCAATAGAACCTTAAAAATTTTAGTTATTCTTAATGTTAATTTATTCATGGAATTTTTAGGATTTGATTTCACTTAACGCTCAATATATAGTTTATTCTGCTGACTTAAAAATAATTTAAGGCCTCCACGGGGAATATTTTTTTACTGGTTCTCATTTTTATATTTACTTATAAGGTTCTCAACATTTAGTGCGATCTTCATTTAATTTCGACAACCTTCCTTAAAGATTTACACTGGCAAAATAATTTCAAGCAGATTCGCTTTTCAATTTTTTGTTTTTGTGACCTATTTTTGAAAAAATCTTATACAAAATACTCAGACAAATGATAATTATGCAATCACAGATGTTTCAAATTTATAAATATAAATATTGACTCGTTATATGCAAGATTTCATAAGTGTACAAATAATTTTGTGTATCTATTTTTTGTACACATTTTGTTTTTATTTAATTAACATAAGAAAAATAATATTTTTTTCATATCTGGCTATTGTATTTTGTTTCTGGAAAATAAGAGAATCTGATACCGCCAATAATACATCAATATTTTTTTGAAAGTACCCCTATTTTTCACTTTTTAAATATAAAACTTAGGTGTACGAATAATTTTGTGAGCCACTGTATGTAAATAGAATTGTAGTGTTACCGATGTCTAGGACGTACGAAATTGGCACACCGAACAATGGGTAAGAAGACATAAGTGAAATATATGTTTCTAATTAATTTAATTATAATTGCTACATATTTCTTTTGTTCTACCATATAGTAAAAAAATATACAGTGTGATTGAAAATGTGGAAAGGCCTTTTTATTTTATTTTATTATAACAGATGTACATTCAAACCAACTAGTCCCCGTACACCATAATAAAGGAAAACAGTTTTCTATTATTTTAAAGTTTTTTATTGAATATTTATATACACGAAATAAATTTTATATTATAACATACTGTATTAATAAAGAAAATAATGTATTGACTTTTTTTTGAATTTTGTTTAAAATAAAATTACAGCTGTAATATTGCTATAATTTTCCATTTGTTTTTAAAGCTAATGTAGAAGAAGCAAAAATAATATTTTAAAAGTTATATTCGGATTTATAAATGTTTTGCCTGAGAATAATAAAAGCTTAGAAGAAATCAAATTTAAAGAAACTAAAAATAAAACACTGCTTTAACACAATAGAAGAATTTTTAACATTAATCATCGTATATGGCATCATATTTCATTTTACTTTTATCCCTTTTTTTAAATATAAATACAGAATAGGTTTTGTACTGATTTCATTAAAAAAATAAATGGTCACTCTATATTAAAGTCCACGCGGTCTCTTCTGCTCAGCTTAACACGTTAACTGCCATGAGGTACATCTTATGTGCCTCACTAAAATATCCTCGTATGCTCTGAGATACATCGTTTGTGCCTCAGTGTTTGAATACTCATTATGCTTCGTCTAACGTTTGTACCTCGCAACGCATATCTGTGAACTTACTTTAATTCTCGGTGGCCTGGCAGACCAAAATCTATTCTTAGCTCATGATTTTTTGTTTTTTAGTCTCTGAAATGATAAAATACTGCAAATTTTGTGCCTCAATAAAATTCTTCAAATTTTAGAGCAACATTAAAAAAAATAAATTCTGTTATCATACTTGTATTTTCTAATATGAAAACACCCTAAATCTGTAAAAAAGAAAAAATGGCCCCAGGGACCCAACTTTTTTTTTTAATGGTGGCAGTTAACGTGTTAAATAGTAGAGCAATTAAGTTCGAGAATGTTCTTATATCTCACTCTCACTTATTATAATATAATTCAATAAATATATAAAATTGGTATTTTTGTTAGATAAACATTAATTAACATTTTTAGATGAAAAATTTATAAAAATTGAACCGCGATTAGCAAAACACTTAAGATATGATTAATTTTTTTTCTAAATGTTTTAACCTTTTATGTGAGAATAAGGTGTTAGAATTACCATTAAATATGGTAAGTTCCATAAAGTTCAACATATTCCGTTTAGTTTGGTCGTTTCGCTTATCACTTCTCTCGGAAAACCAATAAATGTCTAGTAGGACAAAAGCATAAAGCGTATAATTATTTATAAGTAGTATGTATGTTTTATACTACGGAAGACTTGTTCAAATAATATCTAATTTCATTGCAAACACAATGTAACTGAGAAAGTCTAGTGTCTGACAATAATGTGAAAATGATCCCCTATTACTGCTTCAAGTTAAAGACATTCTTTGTTATGAAATTACATATTCTGTTATATTTCCTACTCAAAAATATTAATTCTATATCATTTATCAACTTCACAGGGATACATTAGCTTTTATTGTTGCAAATAATAATATCTAATCGTATTTGATTTTTATTCAAAGTAATAATAATTGATATTAAAATAAAACAGTAGCAGACAGAATTATATTTATAAGCTAAATAAAATACCAGTGTTGTATCCAGTTCAACAGACTAACTTCAAATTCAATTCAAATAGTGAGTTTTTTTTGTGACTAGTTTTAAAGAAGAATTTTGAATATGCAAATTAAAAAAATTCTTCGTGCAACTTATAAATTATAACCTACATATAATTGGTAAACAAAACAGTTTTAAATAAATTATACGTTTTCCTGTCAAACGTAATTAATTGTGTCCAAACCCACTAAATTTTTCCGTGAAGAAAAATGTCTCAAGAACAAATAATCGTTAGATTTTAACCTGAAACTATTTTTAAATTGAAACTAAACACTAGAATAAATTATCCACGGCCGATAGTCAGAATTCTTCGTCGATTTATTTTTCTGTCGAGAGGAACATTTTTGGGATTTTTTATTCGCAGGTTGGAGAAATTAGCTCCTTGTCAACAAACAAAACGATGATATACTGGGTGTTTCACGCCTCACGGACGATATGTAAATGTTTATAAATACGAATTTGTCAAATTAGAACCGCTAGTCATTTACAAATCGGGAGGGAGATTCGTTAAGGTTTGGAGAATATTCTGAGAAGGACACTCATAATTTGATCATTTTTAACGACGAAATTCTGTCAAGGATAATATGAAAATATGGGCTAATATGACGGGCAATATTTTTAACGAAAGTGATTTAAATTTTATTCATCACACATTTTTTTGAGACCTCATTTTTTGAATTTCGATATTTTAACGGAAAACCACGTATCAATGATTTTAATGTAACTTCATATTTGAGCTTGTGACATCTATGGTATCTTACTGGTAGGCTTTAAATAAAAAAAATTTTAAAAAAGCATAGTAACCAGTCTAAAAATATTTTAAAGTTAGTCTCCATCTGTAAGTATTTAATTCCGTATTTAAAGAGTGTGTGATTTGAACGTCATTTGGATGGGTTGAAGAATTTTTTGTGCGTAGCAATGGAAGAAAAACAATCTCGTTAATTCGTAGTTAGCGTTAGACACCCTGTACAATGGCTGCAGCCGAGAAACTTTCAAATCCTTTATCCAGCAGCCCTGAAAATCTCCCCTAACTTGAATTTAGATACGGGTTTATATTTAAATTCCGTTATTTGTGAATAGACGTGCCGGCCCGTACAGTGCCGTATTCACAACAATTCTTATTCTCAAGGAAATCAGTTACAACTGGAAATACACTCTGATTTGAAAAAATATATTTGTTACAATTTTCTTGTGATTATAATTAAGCTTTTGAAAAAGTACCTTAATTTTTACTATAAAATATTAACTGTGGGAATCTTTTTTTGTTTAAATCGAACCTACAATGTCTAATTTGTTGTTCTGTATGTTGGTAAAGTGTACAATCTGTGATGTAAAGCATTGTAACGCTTTTGTGTGTCACTATATTTGTAGAAGATTTTTCAATTTGTCAGTTTGGAAGTTAAAACATTATATTTGACGTTTGAAATGAAGTGAAGTTGGGTAAGAATCTTGATACGTCATTGGGCAATGAGGGAAGTGGGGTAATTCAGCCCTGTTTTGAAGAATATCATTTTTAATAGCAGAATTTTCATTATTAGAATCAATAAAAAAAATAAAAAATGTGTGACTAAAATTTTTCAATATTCTGTTAATTAAAGCTAACACTGAAAAATGGTGCAAGATCTTATTACATTAGGACAAAAATTAGAGTACTTTACAGTGAGTGCACACCAATCTCTAAGGTAGTAAACATTATGGGAATTAATTTTTACGGAGAGTTATTTTGATCTAATTAGGTACATTAGGGTAAGAATTAGAGTACTTAACATGGAATGAACACCGTTCACACATGTATTACGATTAGTTTTGATGGGGCTGATTTTAATCATAATACATTAAAGCAGGGATTAGAATCCTTAATAGTGTTGTTTTAGAATTTATTATTAGTTCGTTTAGTTGATGGAACAGGGAAAATAGATTAGTCGCAATGTATTTCAATTAAGGAGCATTGATTACAATTTTTTTTGTAAACTAGTTGGCATACATTTATGGTAGGTTAGAGGGTTAGACTACGTAGTATGTTTCATTTACGTTAGAATAAACAACATAGTATATTAGTATTTATGTAGTTCGTGAACGGTAGAGTACACCGAAGCAGTTGGTAGTAATATCATTTATACTTTTTGAGAGACAAAAGTATCTAGCATCTTGCATATAGCACATAGTGTTCAAAGTTCACAGCACAGCAGTAGAATCACATTCGCTGACCATTATTCCACTTATCTCTTATTGTTAATTGTAAAGATACATATCAAATCAGCTACCGAGAGCTCACGAACCTATGATAAATAACAAGTAGAAAAATACACACTCGACCACATCTATGCAAAATACCCACAACCATACTCCGACATGAATATTTTACCACAAAAAAACACATTCTTGGAAATTTATTTATAAAAGTCAGGGAAACTTAATATCATGTTTTGAATTTAAAATAAAAAACTTTTCAGACTAATATCATAAACAAATGTTGCAATGACTCGAAAGGTTGTTTGAATTGCGATCTGAATATTAAATGATTTTTTCTACTAAGAAATAAGGTACATTGAGTTAATGTTAATGAGGATTCTCATGATTACTTATTTAAACATTTGCGTTATCATTGCAATAAAAATCAAATGCTTTTGAAAATTTCTATACATTATTTTTATTCACACATAATCAAACAGACGGAGTGAAAGACAAGAGTACCTTTACGTATTACTAAAAAAAAAATCTAGTAACTTTTTCTGATAACTTTCTACTATAGTGTAAATCTAACTTTCGCATTCGCTCCTCATTATAAAATTTGATATAGTCCTGCTTATAATAAAAAAGTAATACCTTTTTAATAACAATTAGTGTCCGACCGAGGTTTCGGTTTTAGCCAATTTCGGCTAAAACTAGCCTATTTTTTTTTTGTTTGTTAGTAGCTTTGTTTTGCATGTTATTTAATTTTTCTTCCTTTCGAAGTTATAATTGGTATTTTATTATCGTTATTCTGAGGTTCTTAGTACAAAGGTGCCAAGTGCAAGATGAGGAAAGATCTCATTAATTTAATTTGAAAAATTAAGACAATGACTTACCTATTGTAGAATTAAGAAAGAAGTGACGTATTTTAAAAGAATAAAATATATTATTAAATAACCTGTCAGTTAGTAACAAATAGTTCTTGAAGAGACTATTAGTTTGATTGTGATTATTTGTGATTTAAGTGGTGATAGATAACTAAAGTATTTTCTTCTTTGGTAAAGATAGTACCTATCTATGAGTTGCATTTGTTTAAATAAATTTATGCTGAGTGCGGCCCTGTATTCTGGGTTGTACACAAAACACAGTCGGTACAGTATACCGGAAGGGTGTTACATTCACTTCATTTCTAATGTGATTTTCATCTTGACAAATTTTCTTTCTAAACTGGTGATTGAATGTATTTTTATGCTAAACGGCTTTAGAGAAGTATCTGCCGTGTAGGAATCCTGAGCCTCAGACGACTGTTCTCCGCCAGAGCAGGACTAGGGGTGAGGGGTGAGCAAGTCAGTCTGATGCGCATACATGGAACAACCGCCGACGTCACATGACCCACAATTCCTTGCCTTCATTCTTTCACCAAATCATCAATATTGTTAATACAAACCTGTACGTTACATTAGAGAGTTTTTATGAATTATTTGACTTGAATTCACTAATTGACTTAACTACAATATTATTAATACAAACCTGTACATTCCGTAGAGTTTCATCAAGTCAAGTAAGTAGCTTGATGTTTTTATAAATTATTTGACTTGAATTCAGTACTTGACTTGATTTCAATTAAAAAATGAATGTTTTGCTGGCTAGTTTATTTAATAAACCCTTTTTCTCAACTTTTACAATTTCGATCCTATATGGGTCTTCTTCATGCCATGAAACAATTGAAGAAAATCCATGTGAGATAGAAATTATCGAGGTTGCAAGAATAAAGTTGACTAATTTCCAGAAACTATTGTCCATTGAATTTCAAGTTATTGGATATTATTTGATAAACAGATCGTATTTCTAATATTTCAAAGTAAGTAGTAACTTGAACTATTATGTAATAGAATAGACACATATATGTCGTTGATTTACCTAGCGAGGTTTCATTGCATTGTAGTTATCAATTAGTTATGATTTATTATTTATATTATACTCCATTTTTAGTAGTATGAACGAAACGCGAAATTACTTAAACTAAAGTTTATTTAAAAATAGTATACTTGTAATTTTCTTCTTATACGTCCGTTTAATAAGATAATCTTTATTTCTCTAATTTCAGGTTAGTTATTGATACCATTATTTCACTAGTGAAATAAATTCAACAAATTGCAGAATAGATAATATGATTTGGTATTGTCAATAAAAGTCATCACAAAAAATATTGTAAGACAATTTGATGCAAAATCAAGTATCTTGAACTTTCTTCAATTTCTTGAAACATTACTACTTGACTCTTGACTTAATTTGATATTCGACTGTAATAACTTGAATATTAAATCAATTCGTGAAATCCTAGTTTCATACTGAGTTTAATTTGTAGACATCTGTCAAAATTTGTATAATACAATCCCTCCATTGTACATATGACGGTCAGTAACAACGATTATCGAAAAATTATGGATATAGTAAGAAAACATTAACTTTATCAAGTATGGATGTGTTATGGGAAAAAATTAATTCGAGTAACCCACATGCATGTGACAATCATTACAAATTCGTGATTTGGAACAACAATAGGGTCATTCCCATCTCCCATATATCATCCATATTGCATAAAGCGATTAACTTGCCCCTAAAACAGCAAACAAACCCATCGCCGCATTCTCATGCTAATGCGGGAATCGGGAGTAGTGTGACGCCTGACGCGGGACTTTCAATACATTCGTTTTAAATGTGGCGTGAAATCCAATTATACACGTGCAGATATATCACACGTGTCGAACGTAGCTCCGCCAGTCTCAGAAAGACGCGTTTTTCCCCAACAAATATATTCTGTTGATCTCCGGGTAATTGTGGCGATAAACCATCGCGGCTCACGGCTCGTTATCTATTATTAATGCTCATTCTATTGGGACGCATTGGGTTGGGGCTAGTTGATGTTCTTTTATTCCCAACAACGAGTTTGTTTCCACAATTTCGGCGTTCCTAAATTTCTATCGTCGAAACATCCCACAGAGGTGGTTTTTATATCTGTCTTTGTCTATTTTTGTTACCTAATTTTTTTTAAGAAATATCAAATTGATAACAGTACGTAGAATTGCTTCATTTCCTAAAATTATTCTTTTTTTTGTAATTTTTGGGTTTCCCGAAATTTTATCATTAGGTGATTTTTCGTGGGAGGTACTTCAGTTGTTCACTGCCAATTTTAAAACATGGAACCTTTTTTAATTTTCGAATTTCTCTTAGAAATAATAAGCATTTTATAACATCATTACATTCTACTTATCTCAAATTTTAAATTGCAATATAAATTTCTTTAAAATACGCTCTCTTGGAAAATTTCATTACCTATTTTTAAAGATATATTTAAGGAGTTCACTGCCAATCTTAAACCCTAAGATTTTGGAAATGTAAAGGGCGAGGTAGCAAGTGGGCTGACCCAAAATTGTTCCCCCACATCTTAAAATAAACATTTAATCTATTATATACAGTCCGCAGTCAAATGAATTATAAGTGCAACTTAAAATTATGAATATTTCGTAAATTATTTTGTAATCCTATTTCTTCCTATTTAGGATTACTACTAATTAGTACAGAAGCCTAATCTTAGACAGATTAACATCAAATATCCCAAATTTATGTTCGAATGAATTTATGTGTGCTTTATTGTATAGGGGTGGAGCTTAGTAGTTTGATACACTATAATACGAGAAATGGTGTACCGTAATATTGTTAAAAATGAAATAATTTTTTAATAATGAAACAAATTGACACTATCTTGAAGGAAAATTATGTAAATTTGCCTCTTTATTAATATATTTTTAAAATTTTGTTTTAAACATATGGTACAATTTGTCTAATACAAGTAAACTTTAAATGAATAAAATAATAAAACTGGATAAAAATTTAAAAATCCCTTATTAGAGAGACATAGTATGAAGTATAATAAATTCACGTTAAAATGAACTTCTTCAATAAGAGTAAAACTTTTCGGATGACCTGTTACCTGTTACACCTACTTGGTATGTTAATAGCCTAATAAACAATAATTATTGAACATATCAGTGAAATGCAAATTTGTTATTGAAAGAAAAGTGCAAATGTGTGTACCCTACAGGAAACCATATCTAAGGCTGTCAAAAGAAAAGGTGGTATATAAAACAACAATGCGTATCGCAGAATATTTTAGCAGCAGCCATTACAAAGTGCGGAGATGCTATCGGGAGATCAGCTTTTGATTTACTCACTTATTAAGTAGTGGGAAATTAATTAACATATCAGTGTTAACATCGTTGTGAAAAAACGGCCGATTGCATCTGGCAGATAGCAACGTGTACAGAGGGAATATTTTACACGTATGGCGAATATTCAACAATACACAGCTGTAGTACGCGTATCTGCAATTATATTTTGCATATTTTAGTCTTGAATGCATAAATAATTACACCTGTATGCTACGGAGATTATGTATAAAATAAATTGCTTTATTATAAATATTTTATAGTTAATCATAGCTTCGTATCTAGTTCATGCATTTTACACCAATTAAAATACAACTATTACTTCTACAAAGGCTACAACATTGTACTATACTTCAGTGAATGTATTTTCATAATATTAAACATAAATTTATCCTAAATATCTTCTTGTACAGGAACATCCTTCATTTTCTGTTTTACATTTCTCCTGAAATTTACAGGTTACAATATAAGGAATAGCTATTAATATTCCTAGGATAGTAATGAGTATCATAACAGTCGTGGTTCGTTCAATAGTTTACCGATTTCACATTATTAATAAATATTATTTTATAAAATTCTCTTGTAAGTTTCGTGATCAAATCTGTATGGGTTGATATGTGACAATTGTCCCATGTTATTTTGACTATTCTGTACGGTAATAAGTAATTACCATATTGACTTGCCAAATTACATTTTATACAATTATGACTTAGTCACCCTTCTTAAATTTGTATTTGTAAACAAAAGCTTAATACCCTGAAATCTCATGCGAAATGTAAACTAAGGTACTTAAGAAAATATAAAGTACTTTAATACAATATAATATAGTTTACATGTAATTTCAACTATTATTTCATGCATACATACCTGTAGTTATACAGGATGTTACTACTAACTTGTAACACTCAAAAATGGCAGTTAGAACTCAACTTAGTATTAACACCCTGTGAATTCTAGAATAAACAGCCTGTGTACTAATACAACATTTACAAAAAAAAAACGAATATAACGCTATTCATACTTTTTATTTCTATGAAGTTTAAGTTAGATTACATTGATGTCTAACTGTACATTTGTCCTTTGTATCATCTATTTCTGATTCATGACGTTACGAAAATTGGGAGCGGGAATATCTTTTAAAAATATTATAAATGAAAAGTATTCTAGTTCATGTAAAAAAAATCGTAATTTTTCCATTCGCTAGTTTACTTTGCTTTCTAATATACTATTTCTAACTTATCGTTATCGAAACCTCTCTCTGTTTATTGCTAATCATACCGATACGCTGTGTCGCCGACCAAACATAAACCCTTATGAAAATTCATCCCGCGTGGTAGTGTAACAGTTATGAGCAGAATAGAAAAACATGTTTTTAATATCAGTTATCAAGGATCGCATGCATATTTGCACGAAACAACTACCACTCCACACAGACTTCCATTATCGTGTATACGCGATCAGCTTTAGGATTCGCTGCTCCTTGCTCCATTATAGACGTGACTCCAATCTGGAGCATTCTGCACAAAGCTACGGACGTTGTACTACGTAAAGATCATCATTGGCTTTACTTGTCTTTCCAAAGTCTTTGTCTTCTAAGTAACCAAAGTACTTCATCCACTGCTATTTTTATTAGTATTGTCAGATACCTATAATACGTGCGATATTTTTAGCACTCTTATAAAAATCATCATTGGCTTTACTTGTCCTTCCAAAGTCTTTGTCTTCTAAGTAACCAAAGTACTTGATTCAGTGCTATTTTTATTAGTATTGTCAGACACCTAATCTGTGCCATATTTTTAGTACTCTGATAAAACTTAACACTGATTTTTGATCAGGAAGTCCCAACTGTAATCATTCGACTACTTTGGTCATCCAAAATTGAAAAAGGATGCTACGACGAAATGAAATAATATAGTGATATTTTTATATATCCAACTGATGTCTATTACTGAATTTTCTAATAGTATAGTGTACAATAAGCATGGAATGGTACTCATTTCATACGTGTATGAGTTTGCAAATCATACGAATGTAAAATGGATATTCTAAGCGAGTTTACACTATACTTTTTCTTCGACCACGATATTATTTCCTAATTAATTTATATTTTAATAATAAAGATGTGTTCATTACACTACTTCCTTATAACTAGCTACAAAAGAAAAATTAAACAATACTATTTTTGAAAGAATTGTTAGATATGAATTTATATCTCACGTTGTCTATAGTTACTATAAGATACGAAAATGTATTTAGAATACACTAAGTATTCGTATCAAAAACAAATATACAACAAGCAAATATTTTTATGGTTGTAGAAAAAAATGTACCTTGGTATATTTTTTACACCAGCTACAAATACCTGAAAAGTAACATTTAGTAAATGCTATGTACTGTTATGATTACCAAAATATGAGATAAATAGTATTGTCTAGAAGCTTAGCAGTAGGAAATTAAGTTTTATGTGTACATATATTTTAAAGATTTTTTTTTTATTTTCAGGTTACCAACGACCGATTTGGATTGAATCGTCCAAATATGTAAGTAAATATAAAAATTTCTTTCTTGTATTCATTTCACTTACTTTTTATTTATGACGAAAAATATAATGCAGGAGCCTCTTAAAATATTTTGCCTTTATGCACCAAGATTTGAATTTTAATAAAATAGTTATTTAAGTTACAAGGAATGTAAGTTAAGTACGTCTTTATCTCGTAAAAGTTGTAATAGACCGAGTAGTACACTGAGGTCTTTTTGTTACTATAAATGAAATACATAATTACAATACAAGTAACGTTATTATTATTTGAAAAGTCACCTGTTTTGAGAACGAAAATTCTAGTTATCACTAGCATTAATTGATAAAAAAGTAATGATTATTCAACATGTAAATCTTATCAGAGATCTGAACAACTCTAGAGTTCAGTATTTTAAAATTAGCTTATTATTCAGTTAATTTGTCTTAGTATTGTTTCCAATGTTGCATTCAATAACCATCATTTGATTCTGTTGTACGCGAATGTATTTCTATATGAATGGTGGAAAGTTTTCTATACATTACAGTAGGTAATCTGTGAATAGTGTTCTGGTTATGATATTCTCCGGGCTCTGGTTGCATGTGCAGATGTAATAAGGCAGATACGGCGGCTTGATTTGGACTGTGGGTCAAATTAGCAAGTTGGATGTTTAGTTTAGTTTGAATACGCGGAATCTCACTTGCATTTCAAATTATAACTAACTTCGAATCACTTTTGTTTCACTTTGATTATGTTCGCTACAAAAACTACCATTATTACGGATATTACTTCTCGCTATTATTCTACCGCACAACTTTAAAACTTCTAACTTCGCTTATTGTAAATCAATTGCAATTCAATTGTCATATAAAAAAGCATTCTTAATATGTTTTGTATGCCTCATTATCAAAAAATAGTATATTATTTAATGAGCATGTAATGTGTGCTATTATTCATGAGAATGAAATTTGCCAACAGGAGTGCTATATATCATTCGAATGCGTAATAGCCATTACATACGAATAGAATACTATACTATATCCACAACTATATCACAGAATAGTTACACACAGCAGCGACACTCAGTGTCGGTACCTTTCATGTTCCTCTAGTCAGTTCTATGACCTTGAAGCATTGTGTAGACCTTTAAATTTGTGCTCTTCCCCTATCTCTCTCTCAGATGTGAGGAAACTTTCCGATTTTAAGCAATAGGCCCTTTAAATTTGTGCACATTCTCCATCTCTCTCTAATTTTCGCTTCTCTGTCTTACTGTCGTTTCTATATAAACCTATTCTGTAACTATATCATGAATAATATATGTTTATTATAACCAAATATGTCGACACACTTTGGCAAATAAATAACAATAGCTCGCGTCATTGTTTCTCAGCGTACTTAACACAAGCTAATTATTTCTAGTGTTATTTAAGCTTAAAATTAAACGAAAAGTATGAAAAATAACAAAACTAAGGGGACTTTAGCTTTTTATGTAGAAAAACTTACTTAAAAGTAATTTTGTGTTTACTCTTTTGAGTAACCAAGGTCATTCATTGATAAAAAACAATGGAATTACACGTATTTTATTTAATAGTTGTGGATAAATATATTTAAACGAATATTAAACAATGATTATAGAACAGGTTGTTATGTAAATTTGTGCTCTAGTTTAGAGAAAGCGCAGTAATTAATACTTTGCAAATTGTCACGGAATACTTTTCACACATAAATTGCCACATTTATTGCGAATAAAATCACTAATTACACTGTAAAACATTTGCTAAACTGCATAAAATTAGAGCAAAACAAATTATTTTATTACCCATATATAACTTTTATTTTTATATCCCTGTTATTTTACACGAATTTAAGAATTTTCAAACTTTACATTTAATGAATCAATAACAAATGATATAAATGTGATTGTAATCGTAAATAAAAGCGGGTGGTAATGGCATTGTTTTGTTATTCCGTGACAAATGCAAGAAGCTAATGTGGGCATTGAATGCCGTCCGGTTCACATATTGCGGTCGACTCATGTGAAATATTTCGTGTTTGTTTTCAAGTTATTTATGACACGAGGAAAGCATTCTGGCTTTCAAAAAGAAAATACTCGAAAGGGAAATATTATGTTCAGGACTTGTTGGATAAATATATATGATCACGCCTTTTGTCCTTATTTTAAAAACACAATTCATTCGAAAAAAACGTAAAGAGCATATGATATATGAAATCGAGATGATAATCTAAAGGTTCTTGATCATTTTACTTGTATTTTAGTCAGGCGCTCAATCCGAATGAGATTTTTCATGCCTATTATTTTTTTTAGAGAAATAGAAATAGAAACAGCGATAGCATTTTATGTACAAATTATTCTTTAGTTGGGCTTTAGATATTATAGGGAAATGCCCAATTTTTTAAAATTTTCAATGTATATTTATAAATCGTTTAGATTATAAAGACAAGAGTGGCAAATCTCAAGATAAGACAATACATTTATATTCTAGATCAAAACGAGGAAATTCTAGACAATTTTCAAAACTCTAGATGAAATAAAAAAATTTAATTTTCAAAATATAAATATATCATGCGAAGCTTGTTCCATCCAAACTGAAACAGTGTTTGTAAAATAGAAAAAGAACGCTGCCGAAGAATTATATATCCTTGTCTATAACGCATGCACATGTAATGCAGAATCTTGAAACAATCTAAAGTCTTGATATCTAGACAGGACTTTTTAATTTGTCTTGTCTAGATAACAACACTAGTCTCTGCCTATCTTGGTTCGCTTTTCATACACTTAATTGACTTCATCATCCCCCTCCAATAACCTTAGTATTTGTTTACTTCAAAACTACACATAATTAATAATTTCTAAAAAAATACGGGTATATTATTTTTTTGCAAACTATCGTAATATAAAATTTAGAAATCCTACTGCATTAATGAATTTTCTTGGCAGGTCGATGAGTAGGACATAGCAATCATTTCTGGAAATTTATTTTAGTTTATTTGTTAGCTGCAGTATGGATGCTTGTATAAAAAATATTAAATAATATTTTAGAAAACAGGTGAAGTTAATATTTGTATTGAAATCGTTGAAAAAACCAGCTTAGAGTTGAAGTACTTGACTTATGAAATATGTTATCATTTATGGAAATATGAATAGTAAGTCTATTTTTGTAGTCATTTATCATTGAAGTTATTTTTGCTCGTTCCGTGTGGAGTATGATGAACTAATATTTACATTTAATATTCATGAATTAATTTCTATCAACACGTTGGTCTGAGATCGCATGCGAGTAGTTCAATTAGCTATATTACTATATCTACATGCATGCGTACGCGCTAATTTATTAAACAAGTAGTGATGAATGAACCGCTCACCAGGCCAACGAACTGCAATCACAGTTGCATACAAATTGCACTTTGTTGCACATGTTAATTACTTCTTTCATCTCATATATTCAATCATTCATTTACTTTAAATTTCATCTACATTTGTTGCAAAGGATAATGTAACACAATGTAAGCATAGTTCCAACAGAAAGTAGGGAATTTATGTTTTGGAAGGATGCTATACTAACGGATTAAAGTTATATAATTTAAAAAATTAGACTTGGATTTAGACATTTTATTTGATAGTTTTTACCATGCTGAAGATTAGTTAGGTTTGTGGTGTTATCCCACATATTACGTTTTATTTTTTTTCTGAAAGTTTACCGGTTAAATATATGTAAATCTTATTTTTATGCCATTTATACATGTTGTTTTCTAGGTACATATAAAATTTTTATTTCAATTCTCAATAGAACTAAAACGTCACGAATGATTTAGCTCACTCTTGTCGACGAAATGTAGACTAATGTACTTTATATTTTCTTGTTTTCAAGTAAGTAATTTCAATTATATTTCATGCAAACAAATTTGTAGGGGGTGAATTTATGTTGGTGAGGACCTCTGGGAAAAATTTTTGTGGGGGCCCTTTTCTCAACATGGAATAAAAATTAAAATTCTATATTTTATAATTTTATTAAATAAATTATTTATTAATAAATACTTCAATAATTTTTACATTTATCGTACTGATGAATATTGACGTTGATGTATTATTTTATTAAATGACTGCCACTTCGAAAGGTTTTTCCTAATTTATCCCGTATTGAAAATTTTCAATGATATGTACTATTATATTACTTTAGATTTATTATTTTATAAAGAAAATCACGCTGGTACTTCTCTTATTATTATAAATGCTCAGAAGTACTAGATGTTTTATAATAATGTTAATTTTTTATCATGGAAACACGTTTGGAAAAGCATACTGATCTTTTTCTATTATTAAATTATATTTTGGTGTTTTTCAGGCTAGCTCTTTTTTATTTTCAGTAATATATATTTTTTATAATTTTTTTGACTTGCTGAGCTGAAAAATTTTGAATGAAAAATATTATATTTTGAGACATTCTAAATTCCAAGTTATTTATTGTTTATTTCTATGTCAGTTTTATGGTTTCATACATTAATTACGTTAGCTACACCAAAAAAAAGAAAATAGTATTAAATAACACTAGAGTGCACTTCTTTAAATGTAAAAATTATGCTGTATATTCATATTTTAATAAAAGAAACTTCAATTTTCTCGCTTGAATTAGAACATAAAAATTAATGCGAATATTATGCAGGTTGTAAAGTGCGTTCCGCTCATCCAGTGACCCGAGGGAATGTTTCATTTGTTTTTTTAAAATAAAATTGCTACCGTCGTAAAATACGCGTATGTATTTCTCTGCAATTAAAAGAACTATTGTAATATGAGTAGCAGCTTTTATATGCGAACACATGAATATTTTCACAATTCTTTACTTACAATATTTCACAAATAAATGTTTCCATTTTGTGAAAATTTTTCCTGAAATTGTTTTCTCTAAAAGCATAATTTTATAAACATTTCTTTCTGGACTAAAATATTATTCCAAAATCCTATTTCAGAGAAATGTACCATTAAATTAAATTAAAAAATATTAAAATAATAATGTGTGATGTAGGATTGTCGTCAATTATTAACCAAATAAAAAACACTATAGAAATGGTTTGGTATCCACTACAAGCTGTAGGTTTCTTGCAAAGGCTATTGGCTTACAACTTTTACTACTAAAATGCAAGTAAAAATATAGAATCTCAAAATGTCGGCGGTTAATGAAAGAAGAGATAATTAAGAAAAAATAATAATATTTTTTTTTAAAAATGTCCAATTTTTCAAACTTAATATCAAAAGAAATAACTGAGAAAAAACGAGAAAAATTATATTTTTGTATAAATCATAATAAATACGAAGTATGTCACCGAGAACAGTAATTCTCCATGCGTAAAACATTTGTAATAAAGTAATGTTATGAGTACTAGAACAGTAATGATTCGCTATTCACATATGATCATTACACGGTGAGATTACATACGCAATGGCTGTAATAATGACAACGCTCGTAACAATTTCCTCAGCTGAGGATAACTGCAGATGGTTTTTGTAATTGTAGTCAAGTGTCAGGAGAAAAAAACGTAATTGTTCTCATCAACGTGAGAATGGACCATTTCTCTACGGAGATTAATCATGAAAGCTGGTAAAGAAATCATAATAAATATTTTACCACATTTTTAAAAGGAGAATGGAATTCGGAGATGTTCAGATAGATTTATTTTTATCAGTTGATCATTTGTAGTATGTACTGCTTGATATAATGGATTTCATTTGAGTTGGCTAAGCATGATATGGTACTCATTTCATGCGAGTTGTACACAATACATTTTCTACAACTACGATATTATTTCCTAATTCATTTATATTTTAATAATAAAGATGTCTTAATTTCACTACTTCCTAGCAACTAGCTACAAAACAAAAATTAAACAATACGATTTTTGACAGAACAGTGAGATATGAATTTATACCTTAATGTTGTCTACGGTTACCGTGGAAAAAAATGTCTTTACTTTATCCTATGTATCCATAGCAATAACAAATATACAACAATCAAATATCTTCAGCTCATGCTGCAAATCATACGAGTTGTACACTATACTTTTTCTTCTACCTCGATATATTTCCTAATTCCTTTATATTTTAATTATAAAGATGTCTTCATTTCACTACTTCCTAGCAACTAGCTAAGCTACAAAGCAAAATTTAAACAATACGATTTTTAATAGAACAGTTTTATATGAATTTATATCTTAACGTTTTCCGTATTTACTGGTTACCTTGAAAAATCAAAATGTGTTTACAATATACTACTTATTCGTAGCAATAACAAACATACAACAAGCAAATATTCTAATGGTCGTACAAAAATAATTACCAATCTGGTATTCTAGTACATTCTTTAAGTCAGTTTGATATGTACATAAATATAATATCAACTTTATTTCAAAAAATTTTATATACCTATACAAAAATAAAGTAGATCTATGCGGAAGCCAGCAACTCGACAATGTTAGCAAAGATACTCAATTAGAGGAATGCAGAAATTTACGAGTGAACAATAAATTAAACCAATTTTAATATTCTAATAACTTTTACGGACAACTGTACCATAATTGTTCATTTACAATTTGGTTACCACGGCGGATAATTTTACTTTACGCCTTTGGGCAAAATTTAAAATATGCATTCTTATTAGGACATCCGTTACCTTCTATTTTTATAGCAATCGGCCATGCCAAAAGGGCACTATGCTTGAAGGGTTTTTTGAATTTTTTTCGTACTCAAAAACGATTAGCTTTTTAAATGAAAAAAGTTTAAATGAAGTGTAACAAAAAATGTATCAAAATTAATAGGCGAGCAAGAAAGTCAAGTGATGTCCACATCAGTACCTATATATATCTCTACTTTCCAAGATTTCTCAATATGTACATCTTCCATTTATTAGTTGTTGGTGTTTATGCTACCGCTTCGTGCGTTTTTTTCGTACTCAAAAACAATTAGCCTTTTAAATAAAAAAAGTTTAAGCGAAGTGTAACAAAAATTGTCTATAAATTAATACGCAAACAAGAAAGTCAAGTGATGTCCACATCAGTACCTATATCTGTACTTTCCAAGATTTCCCAACATGTACATCTTCCGTTGATATACAACCTAGTTGTTGTTGTTTATGCTACCACCACGTGCGAAGCCCGCCTTGCGGAGTCCCGTCCCGGTGAACCAGCTAACCCTTGGCTAATTATCATGAACTTGAACTTGAGTCGGACTGGGCTTGAAGTGAATTTGAATGCATTGTTCTTGTCCTCGCTGTGGAGCTGGAGCTGGCACGATCATATTACGTTATCTGCGCGCTCATATCTCACGACCTGTGCGGGGAGCGGGCACTGGGTCGTGATACTCAACTGTTCAACTCTGACTCCGCGGGACTCAATGCCGTCTGCCGATGGATAAACTCACACGACAGATTTCACTATCAAAGGCACTAACGAGATTTTTTTAATACAGGTGTGAATAAGCAAAGAACTTACCTTGAAAGTATAACTTTTGGGTTTTTAGCGTAAAATTGAGTTTGTTCATCCGAAATAATTCAAAACAACTCATTATTGGGTTTGGGACCAAAAGTTTTCTTTCAAAAAGTAGTGCTTATTGATAGAAGTTGATGCACTGATTTCAAATTTACAAACAGAATTAAATCTATATCTGTTCCTAAGATTTTTGCTCTCAAAGTTGCACTTACCTCTAAATTGGGTATAGATAAAATTTCAAGGATTATAACAGTCGTTCTACACAAAGTTTCATAAAGAAATGGTTTCTCCGCAAATGCGTACTTTGGAAATATTCGATGGAAATGAGTAAAACGATAAAACCTCTATTTAAATTTTTTGCTCGGGAACATTTCGTCTTCTAAATTTTCTGTTACTTAAGTAAAAAAAAAACGCGTTGATTTTAAAATTTCGAACATGATTCAATTATCTCTAACCGTTCTGGAGAAGTTTCAAAGTTAGACCTAAAAATTGAGATTTTTTGAACATAGCTCTCTAAAGGCTCGAGATACGACCTCGATGGTTTTTTTGTTCCACTGTTAGAGGTCTAAATTAGAACGTAAATATCTCGAGAACTAAAAAAGATAATGAATGGGAATCACCGCATCCATATTTAAGTAAGCGTAGAAAATAAAAAAATGGAGAAAAAAGTTTTGGAGCAAAAATTTTTTGTTTTCATTTTTCTCATTTTTACCGAATCGTTTCAAAGAACGTAAATGCGAAGAAAACATGTAACATTGTGTAATTTTGCTGGTAGAATCGACTGGTATAATCATTGAGATTGTATCTCTACCCATTTTAGTGATATACCTAAAGAACATATTTTTTCAGGTGCATCTTTGAGAGAAAAAATATCAGCAACGAAAAGAGATGCTTAAATTCTGTTTAGTAATTATAGATAATGCACATCCATTAATATTGTTTATTTTCAAGAAAATTGAACTTTTTGTGTTTAAATGTGATTGGTAATAACTTGGAGAATTGAAAAAAAATAAGTTTTAGTTGGAAATATAAATTCTTACATTTTTACTGACATCAAACAGACAATGATTATGTATCGTAAATTATGTATTGAGTTATAAATATAGTTTTGAATTTTATTGAAACTAGCTGAAATATAGAAATTTCCCGATTATATAATTTTACTGCAAAAGGTTCTACATGATTTGTTTTAAAATATGGGTAAAATACGTGATATAATAAATCGTTATCTATTGCGATCTTGTAATTTCCATTATGTTGGAACTTAATAAACGTCTAAGCAATTTCTACAATCTGCAAACATACAATCATCAAATCCATAAAAAATAATTAATGCTGTGAAGATAATGAATTTACAGTTATTACAGAGCAGCATTGTTTCCGCGTCTCTGTTAACCCACATCTTCGACCTCCATACTCATCCGAGCTGCACACAATCCCGATCAAGATATTTATTGCCTTATAATGCGATACGTTCGCTCCCAAATCGGTCTATTCCATACTTTTTCGCTTTTTAGCGCACAGTCAACCGGATAATCATTCGCCGAGTTTCTTATTGAAAGAAGATGAGTAATGGATTGGCTCAATGCATGTTTAGCATGGACCTTTTAATTCGCTTGAAATGTTTGTAAGAAAAGACACGTTACGTTTATTGTTACTTGTTAAAATTTTACATCCTGTTGCACAAGCAGGTATGGGATTAGTAAAAGGATAAAGGACTTTTGTCCAGGAATATATTGTGAAGTAATTATTACAAAGATTGGGCAATCGATATTTTTTACGGACAACGGATTTTTACTCTGATGCACTTAAAAAAGAAAATAAATATGTTTCACTTTTTGTGCCTTTTTTTCATCCCATTGCTTTGGGAAGGAAGATTGGGAACACCTAAACTTTTCTCAAATAATAAGATTAGATGATGACGAAGTCATACGTTTCCCAAGGATATTGTTGATCCTCACGTCATCAATTGTACCCATGTGATTCAAATCGTTGGGAGACGGGTGAAATCGTGTGATTTCCGTAGTAAATAAATGTCAAAACTGACTGAGTATTATATACATTAGTAAACAATAATAAAACTATTTTGTAATATTTGTAATTTGGGTAAGTTTGATGTTTCTAGAGTGATTTTAAATTTATTTTTTTAATTATTATACATATTGCCATTAAATAATTTTGTTTTTAATGTTCTCCAGATTAAAGTTCACAATTGGACAGTTAATAAGGACGTGAATTTTACAACCTATGTTTCATTTTAAAGCGAACGTTCTGATACATTACTGTCAATCAAATGTAAAGTCGTAACCATGGACATGGGAAATCCCATGTTTCACGTTAAAATAAACTCACGGTATTAAACCCTCTGTAACACGTACGATAATGAGATAGCGAATAAATGTCTCATCTATGCCATTTGTATACGACAAACACGCAAAATAAAAGTTTATTAATTCTTGCAATAGAAATTGATGACGTGAGAATCAATTGCGGGAAATATAGTGTATAAATATAATAAGCAAACTATGAATGCGATTGTTTTCTTTCTATACTTTTTCTCAATGTCAATATTAATTGTCAATATTACCATAGCAACTCACAAGCTATAAATATAATGGTATTTATTTCAGCTTCGTTTTTGTTTTTTATTCTAAGTAAAAGCTTCGATTGAATTTTTATATGATTTCATTTTCTTCCTTCAATATATTTAAAATAAACAAATCTAAAATATATCATTACTCCCATGTGCTTATTAAAACAAAATTGCTAAAATTACGTATCGATTTGAGATAATTTTAGAGCGATAAAATTTTTATTGTCTGCCCCAAGCACGCCAAGATCTTCCTAAAATGCCTTGTGTACTTAGGTAATGCGTATAATTATATACTACACCCACTATTTCAGCATTTTGCTCGTCGTTTTCTGATGGCCATATCAGAACTCATTGTTCAGTACTTTGCGTTTTTATTATCGACGGATTGTTTCATTGTTTAACTTGATGAGATAATGTTTTAATTATTTGTTGCACATTCGTTTATTGAATTTTTGAAGAAAAGTTTTACCACAAGCAAATATGATACATTGGTTTAGTAAATAGTGGAAGATAACATTGTCTTCACAGTCACAGAGACGCAGGTTTGAGACAATCACTTACCTTTAGACAATTTCCTATTTTTACCTTTAATATTGAATGGCCGCTCTAATATTAATATCACATACTATCGAATGATGATTATATTGAATTATTTTGTTCTAACAAGTACCAACTAGCTATTAATTTTCTCTCAATTTTCAATTAATTTCTCAGAAGCAACATCACAAGATAAACTTTTATTTTTTACGATTATTTTTCCTTAGCAACAAATACGAAAGGAAACTGCATGATATGTCCCGATTCCGAAGAAAGAGGAGGTTTTACCTAATGTCAGTTTGCTTTACTGATTTTTCTGAAAAGAACAAAAATAAGTGTGGTATTTAGTACAAGTACAATCTGAACTTTTCTAATTTCTAATTGGGTTTATCATCAGTTAGTATAAAATATTAATTACAATTTAGATTACATCTAACATGAAATTATGATTACAATTACAGTTTAAAGATATTATTGGTTTACAACCTAATTTAATAACATAGCGAGTTGTAATATACTCGTATAACATAATGAGTTCTAATTAATAATCTAATTTAATTCTTAATATTATTTTGAAATATTAATTCGCTGTCACACTGACAATTATAACAATAACAACTTTTTATTTACTTGGTTGCGGAGATTTATCGGGGTATTGGAATTTTATCAGTATAATACTGTTCTCATTGGTTGAATTTTCAAGTGTTTTACATCAAGGTTAATTAAAAGCTAATGTGGAAATTTATCTCTAAAAATCCTCAATTTTTTAAAATCTTGTAAATGGTTGTTGTGCTAAAACATATTAGTAAAACTTAAAGAAAAAAGTGATGAAACGAAGGGCGAGGGGAATGGTAATTATAAAATAAATAATGAAAGTACATTGGAACAAAAAGATAATTTAATTGCTTAGCCGGCAACTGATTCCAATTCGTTCTGGTCCTTTTCACATTGATTATATTTCAATCATATCAGAACTGTATAAAAATGAGCAAGTCATTTATTCTAATTTAGTTCACGTTTATTCCATGAGAACTTTCCATTTATTTCATCCTGTCAACTTTGATGAATTCTGCAACTTCATTGAGGAAATCACCATAGTGTTACTAGCGCTATTTTTATCGACAATCGGTTCGACACCCACGGGATTTCTTTATAAATTACTAAAATGAGAACCACTTTCTTTAGTTAACTCGGGTAATGAACCAATTATAGCCCAGACAAAACTCCATGGAAAAAGTACTTCGATCCTAATTTTAAATCAAAGATTTACTACATGGTCTATCGTTCTTATCTCTTTTATTATTCTTGAAAGTACGTTAGAAGAGATATAAATATATAAATTATATCAAAGTTAAAGAAAAATTTTGGGATTTTAGATATCAGCCATGATATCGTTTCTTAAGGATTCATGGAATATCTTCTCCCATAATTACGTTATCAGACACTATCTCTTCTCTCGATATCTTTGTCAAGATCAGGAGTGCTCTGCAGCTGTTGATGCTCTTTTCATGTGGGTTTGTTTCTCAGTAGCTATTCGCTCATTATTTGATAAGAACGGGTTCGACAATTAGTGACTTTCATGAATGTAGGCACGGATAGTTTGAATATAAATGACGCTTTTCGTTTTAAATAACTTTGGTTACTTATAGTTAATTAAGAGGGAATTGAAATAAATTTTAAAACAAGTAGGACAAATAGTATTTAAATCAGTACTTTGTATTCGTAAGCAGAGAACTTTTATTGTGGAAACTAATGCAAGTAATTATTGATTCAAGTCAGGTTTAATCGTAAATCCACTAAATATTAATAATTTTTTTTTTCGAAATCGATACTAAAGTACACGATATCACTCCGCGAAGTTAACCAAAGTAGTAGCTAAAGTAAAACTTTAGAGACTCATGTCAAAATTTAACTTTACGAACTCATCTGTCAAACTGAATTTATTTGTATTTTGATAGTATTATATTTATGCAGTTTCTTTTAACATTACCTAAAATAACAAACATATCAATTTATAATATTATTGGTGAATTTATTTATTATTTACCTTTGATAATAATTTATCTGATTTCATGCAGACGACGTCTAAGCAGGTGTAAATGTAATGAATGAATTATGAAAAAATAGTTGACACTTTGACAGTACGTTTGTTATCACAGCCAACCCCGTCTCATAATAGCTAGCTGACGTTTTACAAAAACATAATGCTATTTTTGTTTTAATTAATAAATTAACGATTTCGGAAAAAATATAATGTATATCTAGAGACTAAAGTATTTTTTATTACTCATATGGTTTATTCTCCTCAGCTCTCTCTTCGTAGAATAAATTCCATATACGTATTTAATAAAAAAATATACTTTAGTACCTTTATATACAAAAAACTATTTTTTGTTGTAAATTCTATATGCGTAATAAAAATTATACTTTAGTCCCTTGACATCCAAATAACTATTTAATTCTAAACAATATAAAATGCTGTCTATTAAATGATTGGTGGCATTAAAACGACTTCTATTTTGCTTAAGTTGTAAACGCAGCTTTATCTGTCCTGGGAGTGTCCAGAACAGTTGCTTGTTGTCTTCATGGCCTACTAGTGGACTACTGACAGGAACTTATGCAATGTGCTTGTAATTGATTTATTTAACAGCTATACATCTTGGTGAAGCGAATTTATCTCTATTTGATACATGTTTGAGTTACATTGCAATACCGGGCATATTTCAATCTAATAAAGCCTGCTTACTTGTGCAACATGTACTTTGCACCTTTATTTGATTGAGTTATTAGGACAGAATTATCATAATTGGCGATTAATGGAGAAATAGACTTTCTCATGGTGGTTCAAATAAAAAATAGGTTGGCGCCATATACCTCCGTATTCACAATACGGGTACAACCTTAGATAGAAACTTACTCGTTGATTATAGGAAAATCGTCACCATACTCGTAGATATAAGATATATGTAGTTTATAGTGAATATTTATGTGAACTTTTTGCACATAGCGGTTAATAATTGTAAATACTACTTACGTTTCACAACACATCTTTGTAAAAATAACTTCGTTTTTGGTTTTTTTGATTTTATGATATTTTCTGTGATACAATACCATAAAAATTGTAGTCTGCAGAATGTCGCTTTATTTGAATTGGACGGTATTTTATATAAAATTGTTTATAGATCAAAATTTAAGTTTTATGAACCAAAGAACAGACTTTATGTTTGAAGCTTTTGGAATATTTGATTATTATGTATATGGATCGGTGATTCTTTGGGATGTATTGTTTTAGAAAATGATGGAATTCTACGTAAAATGGAAGGAATTGCGATTAATGACGTTTAACGAAATATATTAGAAAATCCAAATTCCTTTTCTAAGGAATTATTCGTTGGTCTTAATATATTTACGAAATTGATGAACCTATAATTTGTGAAGGGTATGGTTTCCCGAATCAATAATATAAACAAATTATAACATTATAATCGGGACGCAGTCGAAATGATTTTTTATTTCGATCCTGAGGATGATAATCGAAAAAGAATTGAAATAATTGGGTGATGGTTGACTGTAGAATAGTTAAGGGATCCTAGAAAAATAATCGGACAGGTGGTCTACTCTAATTTTATTAGTCTTCATCAGAGCAAGAAATTATATAATTAAGACTATTAGGTTTGTGGCAACCACCTATGAGGAACAATTTTAAAAATAAATTATCACAGAATTGATAGTCGTACAGCATAAAAACATAAATAATAAACATGTAAAATAAAATTTGAAAGTCATTTGTCAAAAATAATAAATATGAGCTATTGTAAAAATATGTAGTCAAAAATATAAAATACAATAGTATGCTATTTTCCTAAATTCAGCACCCAGCTTCAAAAATTCTGACTGCATATAAATGTTCTGGGAGTATCCAATTTTTCTTTGAAGCGTTTTTCGACTATAAACGTAGTCCTTTTTCCATGTAGCGATTAAATGAAAGGCATTTTATCCGTTGTGATAATTTGAGCGGGTCGCATTTGGTAGTTAATAAAGGGTTAGTGTGTAAGGGAATCTCGTGCGTTTGAACAATAACGTTCGTGTGTAACATGACGTGTTCATTGTCCGCTTTCATCTCACAATAACCAAGTGGCATCAGCATCAATCGGACGCTGGCCTAACATGCAAACAGATACGCTATCACCATAAATTTACACACAAAAAAATCACCCAATATCTTTTCATATAAAGACAGTCATTAATTGCGCGCGGTCACGACATAATGCGGGATCCAGGGGGCAGGCCCGTAATGTACATTTCTCATTTTTATCGTCTTCTTTTCAATTGGCCCTCAATTATTAAATATACCTCAGGGAGACTCCGTCTTCTTTTGCTTCATTAAATACCGGGTAAATGTTACCTTACCGGAATAACGTACTTTATTTCTGCCATTAAAAATCAATTTCATAACGTTTGCCCATTCAAATAAATTATACTGGACAGTGTAGTACAAACGACCCAGTCGTAAACTTCAGACCACGCAACCCACATTCAAATACAACATTTCTCATTTTACAATTTTCTACATAAATATTGACATGTTGATATTATAAAAGTAACATATCAATTGTTTCACTGGGGTAATAATAATTTAAAAAAATTACAATAGTTGAATTATTTGTAAGAGATGGAAGAGACAGGGTCATATAAAAATCTTTAAGAGTGTCCTGCAGAAGTTAAAGTTGGCAGAAATTTTGTGAGATGTATAACACTTTGTTAATGACATATGGCAATAATTGAAAATATTAACATAACGACAGTTAATATTTATTTAAGCTACAAGGAATGTAAGTCATTATAACCTTGGAGAAGGTATGAAATCCACGGGCGCCGACTTTTTAATATTTCCTTGGGGACAAAATTTTTAATAATGATCAAAATCAAAATAAAAAATTGCTACCCAAAAAAATACTAAAAAGGAATGAATGGGATCTAAAAGAACTTTATATTCAATGAAAAATACTTAATTAATTTTATTTTGTTCTAAGGTTTTAGCAAACCAGAATATAATCCAGAGTAGAGAATTCTATTCCAGAATGTGCTTTGTTCTCAGTTGACGAAGAATTAAACTAAACACTTTAAAATGCTCTAATTCTTGATCAACTGTAACCAGTGTACAATCCATAGCAGCCAAATCGCTCTAGAATGTGCTCTAGTTTCAGCAGACTTAAAATTCGAGCAAACACTTCTGAGTACCCTAATCCCTGACCCACTAAAATCATAGTACAAATTGGAGCAGCCAAATCTGCTCCAGAATATGTTTTGGTTTCAGCAGGCCGTGAATTAGATCACCTTCCAGGGCATCTCTGTAGAAGCTTGATGTTTGGCATGTACTACGTTTATACACATTGTGTTCGTATCTACATTAATTTTAAATAAAATATTAGAAAAATATTCAGCAAAAAGTTTAAAAAACAGGGTACTAAGTAAAATTAATCAATTATTTTTTTTCTTTTAGCCAGATTTTAGGCAGGTAGCAATGCAGTAAATTTGTATAAATCACCGACAGATTATCATGTATCAGAAGTGGATGGCACATAACTGTGGAATTCTCTTTATATAAAAATATAACTATAGTTGACAATTCTGGATATAGTTCATAAAAATAGGTATTGCCTCTTCGCGACTCTGCGATTGCATATGACCAAAGCAATTGAGCGGCCGTTAAGCAAAAAATATAAGCTATCGAGTGAAAATAGTTTTTTCATTTATGTAAACAGAGTGTAAATAATTTGAACATTCTCAGCAAACGATCTGTTTGTAGTGTTTTGGTATGACAGTATTAGTAGGCGGTGCTAAAGTAAAATTTTTTATTTGCTCATAACTGTCTTAATACAACCCATTTTGCAAGTTTATAAAACGGCACGTTCTTACCACGTGACTAATTTATCTTTATACGTTACAATAAACTCGTTCGAGTCTCACGAATAAGAGAGAGAACACGTATACGAAACCGGTGTGCTGGAAAGAAATGAAGAGTAACATAGACGGTGTAATAAACATCAAGACGAAACTGAAATTGCAAGGAAAAAGAATGAAGAAATATGGTGATTCTTGAATTTAATTTGCACTCGAAATAAGGACCATTCGGCCGGCGATATCAATTTTATCACCGACGGTAAATTCGAATCTGGCACGGTATAACTAACACGTCTCATAATTCCTCTGATGCTGAATTAGCACCGATGGTAGGTATGGGGATATACCTACCGCATGCACTAACTCTGCCACGCCTACTTTCTTTTCTTTCACTTACTCGCAAGATATGTTCATTAACTTTTTCCACAAATAAATTCTTACTGAAAAACAACGTGGTAGCAAGCTGAAGACTCCTCGTAAACAAAATTAACGCATAATGTTATCCTGGCTTCTAACCATAATTTATTTTTATTCTATTTATTAAAGACACTGACAATTGAACGGTTAGCGAACTTACCTCGTAATTCATCAATCATAATTCTGAACTATCATTTGCCACATATGATAATAAAGGAGGTATACAGATTTTGTCATTATTACGGAATCCACGAATTGAGGTCTAGACCAAATCAAAATTCAATAAACTGAATACAGCGATTTTTAAATAATCATAAAAATTACTTAATCATTGCTTGCTGTAAAAAGGGTTTTTATTATTAATTATATACAGGCAGCGGTGGCTCCATTGGTTAGAGTGAATTGAGTGACGTGTGATATCTGTAAGCTGAAACTAGAGTAACTAGATAAGACTAATCAATATGTGAACCATATCACAGGTCCAAAACCAATGATTTTGTACTTAACTAGAAACCAACATTAATAAAATGTTTATTGTCATTATAGTAACGACACACTTTGATAAATTATATTTGTCTGCATTATAGAAATACCAATGATGTCTCACTAAGGTGTACAATCTATTTGTAGTGTTATCTCACTTGCAATCACCTTTTGACATAACCTCGAAAAAATGCGCTAAATTTAAAAGTCTGTCATTAAATAACTTCATAAATTTACTACTTACAGCGACATAATATTAGTTCTAAAGACCTGAACTTAATATGGAGCCCTGTGGTGATTGTACCTTATATTTCTGCCCTTAAAATTTCCATCATCTTACAAGCATCTTACGGAAATCTCTGAAAAATAGTTACGGAAACCTTCCCTGGGAATAAACACAAAGTATGTTACATATGTTGGAAACCATGTTATATACGACGTATATTGCACAATAGTATGTAGAAAAGTATAAAATCACTGTCCAAAACCAATAAATAGAAAGGGTATGTGATCAAATGTAGTTTTTTACATAGATATATAATACTAGATAGAAAATAAAATTCCAGTATTTTTTTAAATTGAGTCATATTCGCATTATACGAGATAATAATTATTAGAAAATTAGGGAGGGTATGCTATGATGTCAGCCTGTTAGAATCGTAAAAGAAGATAGATAAGATAGATTTGAAGCGTACCTAATGTTTATTTTTTTATTATTATAACAAGAAGCTATAGTGGTTAGTTGTTATATTTTATGACATATACTGATTTTTTTTATGGTCACATATCCCATTATTGTGACCTCCATCATGGTTTTCTTGTTTAGTATTCTATGCATCTTTCCTTAGTTTTTGACCTCTGTCCTCTGTCGTGGTTTATATGGTAATTAGTCCAGTCTAGTCTTTAAGCTGTAGGTTGACGATCTACACCACTAAAATACAAGTTAAACCTGACACGAAACAAGTACCTTAAGGTTCTTGCAGCCTTGTTCTGTCTAGGAGCCACAGATTTTGACTATTATTGATAAGACTGTTACATAAATGACTAATAAATAATTTTTTTGGTTTGGAACTTTTCCAGGAAACCTGGTATCTGAACTCAGATTCTCAAACAGATTGTTGTAAAAGCATGCGCTTTAACTACTGAACCATCAAATATAATAACTTGAAGTACTTCAACAATTCAATTAAGTTGTCAGCTCAAATCATTTCATATTTCCAAACATCCACATTGCGAACAACTACCATCTTTCCTAATCTTATTCTGAATGTTAATCCCCGGAGAGTGTGTTAAGCTTGGCGTCTTTTAGCATATTGGTCGGCGGCTCGGGGAGCACAGACGGTACTTGTGCCAAGAGACTCTTGTGCTAGAGAATAGAGCGGGCAGATTGGAATCTGCGGGCTTTGAGCGAGCCGCCGGCCGAGCGTGCCGGGAAAGAACGGCGCAGAGGCTTATTAGATATGTGGAGCCGTTGATTGATTTGTTTATGTCCACGGGTTTATAGAGTAATAAATGTTGGGTGCTATATGTGAGGGAATGCTCGCGGTTTGCGAGCTGCAACTATTTTCATATTTCAATGGTTTATCATTATTTTTTTTTGTTTATCGTATGCAGCTCTTCAATCATACTGTAACACTCTTTGTAATAAATATAAATAGTAATGGTTCAGTGATTATTTATTTTAAAACAACTTGAGTTCAAGCCAGACTTCAGTACTTATTACAACTACTATATAATGTTGTTATTGCTATGATTAGGGTCGCAGTAAGAAACGCCTTTGTGTAAATTAAATTTTAGCGCCCTATTACAATTTTACTTTTTTATGATGTACTTTTCGTCCTTTTGGACATCTTCAGAAACAATACATGCCTTAATAGAGGTGTGCTCGTGACACCTTTCTTTCTGTTCATTTAAATTTAGAAATACAAATATAATTGTCATGATCATAGTTGACTAGTTTAATACTTTTAAGTTTGTATGCTATTAGATATTGTAATAATATCTTTTGCATGAAATGCGCTTTCTTTATTTAATTGGGAACTGATAAAAAATCATGTACTTATATATTTTTTCGATTGTCATTATAAACTAGAACGCATAAAAATTATAGTAATTATTAATAGAGTATTTCATCTAAATAAAATCATAAATTTTTGGTTATATTATTTCCTACTTACTGCAGTAGAGATAAAAAGTTAGTTCTGTAAGGAGAAATATAACTATATTAACTTTTAAATTACAATAAAAGATTAGGTACATCGTTTTGAAACCTTTTGATAATGGCGCGGAAATATTTTGTCCGAGTATTACTTATTTTAAAACTTTACATATGATATTTTAGTGTGTAACCTCAAAATAAAATGTTATTGAATTGTCCTTGTCCACTACTAATACTGTGAAATCATCAAGAGAAATAAATTTTAGGGACAATATTTTCAAAAATGTTAACTATGTTTATACAAAAGCGACAGTAAGACAGAGAAGCGAAAATTAGAGAAAGATAGGGAAGGTGCACAAATTTAAAGGGCCCATTGTTTAAAATCAGAAAGTTTCCTCAAATCTGAGAGAGAGGTAAGGAAAGAGCACAAATTTAAAGGTCTACACAATGCTTCAAGGTCATACAACTGACTAGCGGAACATGAAAGGTACCTACACGGAGTGTCGTTTCTGTGTGTAACTATTTTGTAACATCAGTTTAACCATAGTTAAAGAGCTTATTTTAGTAAAGTAGAAAACAATGTTAAGCAAATGAAAGTGATAAAAGTAATATTAGTAACTTTTTAATTATGTTTTTATTATATGAGTATAAATTTAAAAATATATGAGATGTGGTATTTTAATTCGCCATAAAATTTGTGAAATATTTTTGATTTATGTATTGTTGTATTTAAAATTAATTTTAGTTTATTATAAATAATAAAATTCGCAATGTATGGAACAGGTTTTGCTAGCCGCACCGTGTTCCATTTTTGCTGAGCGGCACAGTTATAAAGCAGCTGCATAATGTCGATCATATTTACAAGCTACATAGAACACAAATAATTATTATGTATGTATGTACGCTCGTGTTACACATGTGCTTAGCAATGTTCAATGTTTCAACTCATCCACTCTATTGCACACACATAAATTCTTGCTATCTAAATATTTATAATCCTGCTGTTAGCATTCTAACTTGTAGCGCATATTTTATTTTAAATAATTGTGCACTGGGAACATAATATCTGGAAGAAACGACACTTTTTAAAAACAACTTGAAATAAAAATTTTATGGAGAGTAACATACTGGCCTATAGAGTACAGAGACTCAGTATGAATAAGAATTTGGTGGGTTCAAATAATTAATGTATATATTTTTGAACCTACACTAGAGTAATATAAAAAGTAGTTCAACTTTACGAGAGAGAAAGAGGTTGTGTTCAAAGAAGAATTATTGAACAGCTTTTGCAAAAAGAATTATTCTAATATTTAGATGTTCTTAAATAGGTGAATAATTATAATATTTATGTTTAATTAATTTCAGAACCCTATTTAATAATACTATAAAACTATTTTTTTCTTTCTCTGAAATATGTACATATATGAGGAACTGAGGGACTAAAGTACAGTATTAAATCTAGAGGGTGAAGTTTATTTCATCTGTGATTAAATTCTAATTTAATTCATCAGGGATTAAAAGTGCTACTTTGGTCTTTGAAAATGAAGGATAAAAGTGCAAAAAGAAATATATTTTGAATGACCTATTAAGTATCAAATTGTGTCAAATTCAAATTTGAAGACTATTTATTTTAAATAATAAAAAATAATTTTAAGAGTGATTAGATCATAATTTACTTAAGTACCTACCTAAGAACTATATCGATCAATCTATTTTTCTAATAATTGTGCCTATAACATTTTATTACAGATTTATTTCGTTTAAAAAATGGTTAAGGTCCGAATTAACCATTCCTTAATCAACTCTGATTCATGTATTAATTCAATTCACCATTAAAAGAAATCGATAATCAACTGATCCGTTCTTTAATGCTTCTCATTTGATCGTCGTTTTGACGTTTTGATATTTTTATTTATGTACACAAAATTTTGGCTGTTAAGAGTAATCTAAAATATTTTAATTTTTTTTAGGTGTGAAAAATATAATTATACCTCATATGTCAACAAAAAATGACAGAAAGTTGAATGTTGACCTAGGGATCAGTTTGATTCTTGAATCAGTTGATCATTAATCAGCGGACTAATGGTAAATTCGACTGTTAAAGAAATTAAAATAATTCTAGAACTGTTTAGATCAAGGATTAGATCTTGAAATTAAATTTTATATTAATTTAATTAAAGAAAATGAAATTTATGTATGTCAAGAATTAGAACATGAAAAAAAAAATTTTCCTGTGATGTGAAAATAGCGTGCTACATCCGGTGTAAATATTGCATTTGCTGGCCGCTGAAACACATATCCTGTAGGGGTATGCAAATGAGAAGGGAATAATTAAAAGCATTTTTGTTGCGCGTGTAGAAATTTCGGCACCCCGGTTAATTCGGGTGTAGTAAAGTATTTTTTTAAGTGTAATATTGCTTTCATCTCCAGCTTTCAACGTTTTCCCATGTTTAAATAACGCTTTTTAAATGACTGCGCGACTCCCTTGGGTGTACTACTCCATCACATGTGGTTGCCGCGGTCAGGTTCGTCATCAACATTTTCATACGGGCTTACGATTCTGGGGACATAAATAATAATTTCATTGGGATGGTTTGTTCATTAGAAAGGACAATGAAACAAAAAAAAATATAATTATTTCATTGTATATTTATATCTTAGTTTAATGATTGTATTTTTTGAGTGTTCATCTGTATTCGAACTCAGAACCTTCAACATATTAGTAATTTTTTGAGTAGTGCTTTATTGGAAAGGACAATGAAAAACTTACAATTATTTAATTGTATATTTATATCTGAGTTTCATGATTATATTACTTGGGTATCCACTTGAATTCAAACTCAGATCCTTGTATCTGGGCAGAAGCCTGATTTTTTTAATTTCTTTCTTTTTTATTATTTTTTTAATGGTAGGATCACTCGAATGTATAATAAAACTATATAACTTTCATATTTTTTTTATTGTTATTTTCTCGTAACTATTGATAATTTAAATTTAATCAATATCTTACAATAATAAATGATATTTGATCAATGGTTTATTTTGTGAAAAGACTAACTGCATTTTCTGTTTGCTGGTTCTGAGTATTTGAGTGGTACTAGTATTTTCTATTTTGGAAATAAAAGAAATTATAGAAAATGAAAATTCAATTAAAAAAACTGTATTTCACATTTTTTTCCCTTTAACTCTTAACCTTTCCTGTTAAAAATGTATTATAACTATCTTATTTGCCTTTTTTCATATTTTTTTTTATTTAATATAGTTCAGATAATTTTTCTTCACTTTCAAATAGCAATGATTATTCCACACACGTTCAGAATGCTTCCTTTGTTGACAGTTCGTAGCTTTTTAGTGATGAAATTTGAAAAAACCACAGTATCATAGTCATGGTTACATTTTGTTCATATCAAAAATTTTATGTTTGAACTGTTGTCATTCGTGAAATGAAATAATCATGCAAATAAATTCGCGCTATGAATTTAATAAATAAAATTTTCTTATAATTCCTGCCAAGTAACGACAACTCGAGTCAAAAATGTTGTGATCTAATTGTCACTTTTGACACTAATTTGTCTATTACTAACGATAAATTTGTAAATAAAAGTGTTCATGTTTGAGGTTAAATACAAATATTTTTTTTAAATATTAAAAATTCTGAAGTAAATCAAAATGAATGAGTGTCCTTAATCCGTCCCTGGCGTCCTGATGGCATGCCTCAAATAACAGAATCCCGAATCGGGTTGAACTATTAAACATTATAATTTCATGCATGCACGCATTTTGATCTCTCCAAATACATAAATAATAAATCATTTACATAAATACAAATGTAATACCTTGCATATCATTTCGTGTTCCTATTTTACATTCAACCCGAGTCTAGCTGCATCGGTCGATGCAAAGAATCCGAATCGCACTTTACAAAAAACACTAAACCGATATTGCAGTCTCATGGGGTTATTTCAGGCGCAATTTAACCTGCAACATTTGTCAATTTCTTACACAAAACTCTAACTCTATTCCATTTACAAATAAAAATAAATTCGACAATTTCGAGCAACGTCTTAAATTACACTATTCCAAAATTGCTCTGCCACCGAGTCAGTAAAATTGAATTTTCTTTTAATTTAAGTGTAACATTTTTCTTGTTTCGATTCCTTAATATTTATTATCAATTGGGCAGTCATTTCATCTGGTCTTCTTTTTACTGCTGAAGACGAATACAAAAAATTGGAACCTGCAACTATTACGTTAACTATCAGAAATAAAAAAGAAATGAAGAAAATATATTGAATTATTTAATACAGTTGAAGTTGATTTATAATTATTATTATTATTTTTCACATGAAGTTAAATTTCAGTGTTCTTTCAATTATCATCAATGTGATATATTTTTCACTAGAGCTCTGTTATTTACGTTCCGTAAATCTTTTTATAAAAAATCATGTCGCTTTAAAACCAACTTTAATTGTATTTTGCTTTTAATCCAAAAATATACATGTATGTACGTATAAAGGGCTCCACAACAGTAAAACAAAATATAAATTAAAAAAACAATTGTATACGGCGGATTTTATTGGCATACATGAAACTTGTGATTCCGCGTCTGTATCGAGTGACGGTCGACGAAATGAATTATTTCACACATTTTCACAGATGGGACAGAGGGGCATCCAGACTTTTCCGCAAAAGAAAAATCATTTCCCAAACCTGGATTAAAATTCTTCCACAGATTAGAGAATATTTACAAAATTTAAAAGTGACGGATGTTTAGATATGAAACATAAGAAAAGACAAGATTAAAAATTGATCGAAATGAAGAAAAGAAAAAGAATTTCTATGTGCAATAAAAAATCTACTCTCTAGAAAAGCTTTAACAAATCAATTAAATATTAGCGAATCTTCTTTAAGATTATTAAAAAACGAAAATATGTTGTAATTTATGATTGTAAATATATTGATTTTTTATTGATACATATTCTGTGGTACGTTATTTATAAATCAATTAATTATTAATTTTGATGACAAATTCATTTGACATTAAAAACCTATGTTGCATATAATTTAGAACGATATAGGTTACTGGTATTCTTATTAGAGGCGACTCGTGGCTTTAAATCTTGAGGGTGTTGCTACTTACGAAATTTTCAAAAACCCTGTAAATTCGTGTTTATACGTACATATACGGTTTTCTTATTTCTTGATGTTACATTTCTAAGGTCATAATTGTGAATAATTGTAATAATGTCTTAAAATATAAACTATGAAATATTTTATGTCTTTAATTGTAATATCCAAATATGTAAAGATACGGAATAAACACGATAAATATTATAAGCACGTTGATACACTACCGATTGAAGCGAAGGAACAGCTTGTTTTGCAGTGCCGAATTATGCTTCTCACTGCGAGTGTAAATGCTTGCGCTAATCGATGTAAGCTGTCTTACATTTGATATGATGCTGCAATAAAACACAAATGTTGCTATCATCCTGGTGTTGCGAGATGTATTTTTATAATATTTTATAGAAAATAATAATAAAGACAATTGATCACGATAAAATTTATTATTATAAGCAATTATAAATAAATTAATAATTATATTTATATATCAAGAAAACTTGGGGGTGCTGCAGTTCCTGAATTTGTATCAGAAAGAAAATTTTCAACATTCGGAAATTTGATTTTAACGTTTTTGAAGCAAGTATTAAAGCGGAGATTTTAGTATGTAGATTAATTATATAGTTTTGAAAATAAATTTGAACATTGCAAAATAATTTTTGAAATTTCCATGTGCGGACCTGCAAAAATGATGTGTTCTCAGGGGGTGGAGTAGAACGGAACACAGTGACTTTAATTTGAGCGTGTGTTTAATGCGCTTATATTGTTGTGCGCGCGTGTAAATTCACCGTGCTATTCCAACTCCCGGCATAACAGTTCCGATTGTGAAAATTTCAAACAAATTGCGTATTGAAAATGTATTTATACGAACAATTCCTAGTTTAGTTTTAGCGCATACACCAGACCATGTGGCCGGCGTGCGGTATTTGTGTGATTTTGAATTAAAACCAATTAAGTAGTAATATTTCCATGCAAAATTGAAACAATCGGAAATGGAGAATAATAACCAATGTATCAAATTTACAACAACACTCGCTAATGCACAACTGTTGATTGCAATTTCATGTCATTCCCTCAAAAATTACGGTTGTATTTATTTACACCTATTTATAATTCGCATTATTACAAAATATTTTAAACCATTTTACCACAGATAACATTGTTATAAAGAAAAATAAAAAAGGTAATTTTGTATTGGGAAAACGGCTAAGTCCATTTTCGGAAAATATAAAAACAGACATTTACTTTTTTTTAAATAAAAGGTGTTTAGATTATTAAACCCTACAGATAATCGCAATAATTGTATCACATTCCAAGTGAGTTGTACACCATTCTTTTTGGACGACTAAATACGTTATTATTTCCTAATTTATGCATATTTTAATAATAAAGATGTATTCATTTCACTACTTTCTAGTAACTAGCTACAAAACAAAAATTAAACAATACGATTTCTGACAGAACTGTGAGATATGAATTTATGCCGTAACCTTGTCTTTGGTTACCGTGGGAAATGAAAATGTGTTTACAATATACTATGTATCCGTAGAAATAACAAACATACAAAAAGCAAATGTAAGTTTTTTTCTACATTTCATACTTTACCAGAAACAAAATCATATAATATAATATTCAATTTCTGCCTTACAATGAACCCTCAGATTTTATTTCATGACTCACAAATAAATACATTTACACTAAGATTGAGATAATTTTGTGACAAAAACTAGATTGACCGATGCACGAATTTGAGGGCATGACCGTCACTCAGATTGGGAATAGTTAGACCGTCAGGTGGATTGTAAAAGGTTGACCGCAAATCGGATTCGGTACAATTTATAAATATCATTTATATCTAAATAATAAATAATTCTTATGTTTTTAATTAATTGTCCTTATAACCGCCGTTTAGGTATTTTTTTGCAAATTTGAAGAATAATGTAAAAGTACAAACAGTTAGATATTTGATTTTTTTAAAAGTATCTTGTAAATATAAGTTATAATATAATGATTTCATTTTGTGTAAATTTTTAATGTATAAATATAACTGCAAAGTGTTGCGTTTGACATTTGTATTAATCGATCTTCGTCTGAGTACAACTTGGTTCAATATCTGAAAGAAGAGTTTGGATTCTTGAGAAGTCTGAAGTCCCGAGAGATAGAGTTATAAATATCGCCTGCCAACTATCTTTCAAATATCCTAATGTTTATTTCATCGCCCGAAATTAACTGTTAAACTAGACGCACACATCCTATACATTTTTCAATTAAAATTCTTTGTTATTTTTCCCGCACGCAAGCGAGTTTTGGGCTATGAAAAGTCCACTGATATTTCGGCCACATTCAATTTGACCTCTGATAATGTTTCTCTAATTTTAATCCTATTTTTTTTCAAATGAATCTCAGATATTGAGATATTAAATTCATCATATTCTGAAATAATACAAAGAAATATGTTACTAATATATTACTTTCTTTTTCCTACGAAAATTATCACTCAAAATATGTTTATAGGTACGAAAAGATTACCACACGTCACTTGTTAAGCACTCCAGTTGGTATGGAGAGAGCACTATACAGAATACAAACCATTGTACTTGTAACAAATATTTATTTCTAATAGATAATGCCAATTAATTTCTAAGTATTTTAAATTTTTGCAGATATCTTGATATATGTATTACATTGTATCAGTAAAATTATATACACAATAATTAATTTTTATATTTAAAGATAGAGTATTTAGTTCTTTATTTCTGGTTCTGGTTTTTATAGTACACCTAATACTTATAATACTCTGTGTCTACATAGTGCATTCATCAAACCAGCTAGCGTGGTCGAAAGGTGTATAAATATATCATTATCCCAATATTTGTTGTTTTTATTATAAACATTTAACAATTTCTTTCAGTTGTTTATTGGGGGTAGGTTTGTGCCTGGATGAAATGAAACTGTATCCAGTGGATGAAAAAATGTTCATGCATGCATGTTGTTCCAAACATAACAGATGGCACTAGCACCTGCCATAGAACGAAACTATTTTTAATATTTAGACTAGAATTTATTTAGCGACGGTTTTGTTTTATTGTCCTGGCTAGCTCGGATAATATATCAAACGCTGTTGTAGTGTATCATGTTTTTTTGGCTATTACATGCAAACTGGAATTTTCAAAATTGCGGACTGCTGTTAATTATTTTTGGTACGGGAGTAAATTGTAAAACGATGGACGACATTTTCGGAGATAAGTGGTTTAAAAATACAGACTTTTTAGCAGAATTTATTATGAAATTGAAATATCCATGAAAATATTTATATAGGAAATTAAATTTTTTTTTATTTGTATTTCATATTTCATTATAATTTTCTCAATGTTTTTAAACGGTTCTCCAATTAACTGCATAAATATGATCTTCATTCTGTACATAGAAAATAGAAATCTACTTAATCATAATAATGTTATGTTGTGAAAATTATAATTATTATTCATAAACCGCTTTCAAAATTATTACAGTATTTGTATAACTTACTTTAGACATAGCTATAGTATGCATTTAATTTAAAATAAGTTAAATATACATTTAAATTTATGGTTAAAATTTTCCAATGATGTATAGTAATAGCCATAAATTTAAAGGTGAATCAGTGTACACTACAGCTCTATTTTTGCGTGTAGTATCCAAAAACAAAAACAACTTACACCATATGTAGAAGAACTAATTTTAGTGACAATAAAAATTCTTCTTTACATCTTTATAATTCCATAAATTTATTGCATTGTGCATAAATTTAATTTTAATTTCGGGAACATACTTTTGTTATTTTTGTCTTGCATTATATTTAAAATAAAAGTGATATATATATATATATATATATATATATATATATATATATATATATATTTAATTGTTTATGTGTACGTATGTATTTAATTATTAAGTTATATTTGTTCAATGTGTCAGTAAAATGACAAAGGATATTTATTTGTAGCGGCAAAGTCAGAAATGTTTAACAACTTTGTTCTGTTCAAAAACATCCAACTATGACAATACAGCAATTTTCTCGACATTCTTCTGAGTTTTAACAATTTTGGAAGCCATTACACACCCGGGTGCACTGACAAATTTCTTTTTCTTCTGAGAAGGCGTTGCCGGCGTGTTTGTTGGGCACATTGACCACCCATCTGTTTGTGGCATTACCGCTGGAACAATCAGACCACCCTGTGTACAGACGGTGACTTCTGCAAGATTAAACGCCTGGACAATGTGCGTATTATAGCGAGGAATATTCTTTCAAGTGGACAGATGAATAGCGATAACTAGAGGAGACGTCTTTGTTCGGTTTGTCTTATTTTTAACAAGATTTTTATTAATACCTTCTTTCGTTCTTTCTTTCGGAAATATTTAACGGATTAAAATATTTATAATCCTTAAAGTTCTGCAAAAGCTTTGCACAGAAAAACGAGCAGCAAGATTTATATATCCTAGTTTTAAAGTTTAAATTTGCTCTCATATACGTTTAAATTTATAGTTTTCATTCATTAACCATTTTATTTTAGTTTAGTTCATCTTTAATTTATTTCTGCCCTTATTTCAGTTTACCTAATATTTAACTATGTATGTACCCCACTATTTACTCAAGTATTAATTTTATGTTCAGGTAATTGCTCTAATTATATGAAACAAAAATTGCTTTAATTTCTTTAAAAGGTGCTCTAATTATTTGCCCAAAACTGATCCAGTTTAATTAATATTTAATATATTTAGCTATCAACATATTTATTTGAACATCCAGATTCCAGATAATTGCTTTATTTATTGGTCTAAAAATTTTTTGTTACTTTAAGGAATATATTCCTTATCTATTAAATTAATAAAATATTTCTCCTAGGACTGAGCATAAAATACATACTTTATGCCCTCTTTTGAGTTTGTAAAGAGTTACTTTTCATGCACTAGTGCTTGAAAAGTAGCCGTTGCTAGACAACGTAAATACTTTTCACGCCCTAGTGCATGAAAAGTACCGTTGCTAGGGAATGTGAACACATTTATCAATGGTTTCATTTACTTTTGAAATGAATTTAGGGAAAATATTGTACGCAACATCTGTGTACTATAATGTTTTTTATCTCGTGCTATAATTTCTGTACTCGACAAAAAAACACTTGCTTTATACACTAGTTGCATAAATATCTAATGTAGAACAAATAATTATTGAATAAAACATTTTTTTTAGTTATAGTTCTGTGTAGTTTATTTAATCCAATATTTCAGCAATATAAACTGCTGCCTTCTTCAAGGTTTATGCTGCCGATATGGTGGGTTTAATAAACTACATAGAACTATAACCAAAAAAATGTTATTTTATTCATTATCTATTCATGATTTTATTGTTGTAGATATGTTCTAATTATTTATGGTCTAATTGATAATATTCTATAAGAATTTGTTATAATTGTTTTATAATTGAATAGAGAACTTAATGGGAGATATAATTATTATGTGCATACAAAGAGATTTAGCAATGTAATATACTTTTCGGAAATGACGAGTAAAGCATATTCATATGTACACGTTTATATGTGCTTTGTCATCACATAACTATCCATATAAACCGAATTAATTACAGACATTCCCACCCGTATCTAAAAATACGTAGCACCATCCATCCATCATCATTACTAGCTAATCGCATTACATTCAAAACCAAAAAAGAGGGAAGCTCAGTAGCCAAGCTACGGTACGGTCTCTCCAACAGCTACCTAGACTAAATACCGATATATACAAGCGCTCATGCGTACAGCTAACATAAATATGACGTCAGGCTTAACAAGTAAAAAACGATGGACAAATGCCGCTTGAAAAAACTGTCATCGTTTTCATTTGTCGTGATGTCGCGGGTATATTGGCTGGGTCGCGCACAAAAGACAGGATGTTTTGCAGGTAAGGGCTGTGTGTGTTCACCTGCCTACGAGGGTCGTGTGTGCTTTTAAGATTAAATGTTTAAGGAAATTTAAGAAAGGGGATATGTTTAATTATGTAGGAAGCTTGAGAAAGATTTTTAACTTTGTTTGACGAGTAGGCTAACTACATGACGTTTCGAAAGGTTTACTCAACCTACAAATGTTTTGGGGACAAACGGTAAAGTTTGATGTGGCCGGCACATAGAGTTTCCAACTAACATTCATCAATTTATTTTGTCTTCCCATCCTCCATATTTGTACAATTATTTTTTTTTATTCGTTTTATGTATAAGTATTTTAATTTATTTTTATTATCCTTTTTAATAGGTACCGTCAGTATTTTTTTTTTAATGTGAATGAGATTTATCATATCCATGGTTATTACTTGATATTTGATTGACAGCAATGTATATTTGCTAGTCTCATTTAAATTGAAACTTAGGGCATGAATTTGACATTTACTTTTTGGGTTATAAAATTTTCTGACAGGCCTAGACCAAGTGCAACAACATTTTAAGGGTTATTCTTAACTTTAGAGGAATGGTCTGCTACACAAAAAGTAAATATAATTTCGAACAATTAAACAATAATTACAATAAATGTTCAAAAATCCATCCATTAACTGCTAAGCAATGACTTAATCTTCTATAAAACTTTTGAATTACGTACGATTGTATTTGGGCAATTGTAATACATTGAAAAATAATTTGAATTTGAACTTGTAATTCGTATATATTTTGGAGATATCCCCCAGTACAAACTTCTGATTTCTAAATGTCACCAAAAAAAGTAATCTGGATATATAAGATTTTACTATTCTACCATTGCCTCTAAAGTTATTAATAAATGTTAAAGTTGTTGTTGCACTTGGTGCAGGCCTGTCAGAAAATTTTATAACCCAAAAATGTAAAATTCATTCCCTATGTTTCATTTTAAATGTGACAAGCAAATATACATTGCTGTGAATCAAATATCAAGTCGTAACTATGGATATGACATATCCTATGTTTTACGTTTTATACTCATGGTATAAAGAATAAGACTAAATTACTTCTAATAATAAAATAACTGTTTTGTTTTACGATAACGTGACCATTTAAAAGAAAAAGCTATATAAAATAATTAAAATAAAATGAAAAATGAAAGCTCTGTTTTTTTTTCTTTTTAAATGATAATGATTTTATTTATCTCTGTTTCTTGTTAATGTTAACCATTTTTAATTTTGCAGTTTTTCTTTGATTTAATATTGTTAAGGTTGTTATCAAGAGTACCACGCAAAGTTCCATGTAAGATTTACTCATGCTCGGAAATTATATTTGAAGCTGTACTCGAAGCCGTAATCTAAATGTGATTTCTAACATAACTAAATTATTACTTACACGAACATATACTTATGAACTTAGTTGATACTTGTACATTAAATCATTATGCTAAACTTACTAAAAGGGTGCTTCACGACTTACATCTTACATCGTTTACTAATGAAATATTCCTTCATTGTACACAACTTCTCTAAACGACAACAAAATTAATATCAAAGTATAATAAAAAGTAGAGTTACTTAAAAATGTATTATTAAATAAATGTTTTTGTATTTCTATTATTGTGTGAAAGTAAAAAAATAAAAAAGAAATCCTATTACGCCTTTTATACTACAGTATGAAACCAAAATTATGTTGACAAACTCATAATATCCCAAAAATACTCATTTTTGTGCCCAAAATTTTGATTTTAGGATATAGTCTACATTGATAGATCTCATCGCGCTGATTTCATGTTTTTAAACGGAATTTAATTATCTCTTTTCGTTCCTGAGATATTTACTGCCAAAGTTGAACTTCAAAAAAGTGTGTTTTTTGGTTATATCTCTAAAATGGTTTGAGATACAATCTCAACGTTTATACCAGTCGATTCTACGGGAAAAGTTACATAAAGAAATGTTTTCTCCGCATATACGTTCTTTGGAACGATTAGGTGCAAATTGAGAAAATCGAAAAAACCTAAATTTCACAATTTCTCCGAGAAACTTTTTGTCTCCAAAACTTTTAATTTTCTGAACTTAAGTAGATGTCGATGTGCTGATTCCAAATTTTCCAACAGAATTCAATTATCACTTCCCGTACTCGAGATATTTACGTTCAAAGTTGAGTTTTGGCAATACCTAAAAAAAACAGGTTTTTTAGGTATACCCGTTAAAATATTAGGTTTACGACTTCGGCGACCTTACCAATCGATTCTACGGGCAAAATTACATAAGTATACCAATTTTTAGATTTTTATTGCAAAGCATACAATTTGTAGAAAGGAAAAACGAAAATGGCTAAAATCGAAAAAAATGCCTGATGAACCCCTGACGATTTTTTTCGATTTTTGGCTATTTTCAGTTTTTTCCTTCTAGAAATTTTATCTGTAGAGATAAAAATCTGAAAATTGGTAGAATCGAATGGTGAAGTCGTCAAAGTGATAAACCTAACCCTTTAAGTGGTACCTATACCTAAAAAACCTGACTTTTTAGGTATAATTTTAAACTCAAATATCTCGAGAACGGAAAGAGATAATTAAATTCTGTTTGAAAATTTAGAATCAGCGCATCGATATCTACTTACGTCCATGAAATGAAAAAAATTGAAGACAAAAAGTTTCGAGGCGAAAAATTGAAATTTAGGTTTTTTCGTTTTTCATATTTTTCACCTAATCGTCCCAAAGAACGTATATGTGGACAAAACATTTCTTTATATAACTTTTCCCGTAGAATCGAATGGTAAAGTAGTAGAGATTGTATCTGTACTTGTTTTTGAAATATACTCGAAAATTTTACTTTTTTGAGGTGCAACTTTGATTGCAAATATCTTTGAAACGAAAAGAGATAATTAAATTCTGTTTATAAATTTGGTATCAGCGTAGCTAATTCTTTAAAAACTATTATAAACAAAATTTTGTAAAATTTGAAAATTTTCGAGCTAAAAATTCGACATTATCATATATTTCCGGGTTTACGCAAAAATACAACATAAGTGGCTTTGGGAATTACTTCCCCTGTTATTACTACTTTTATAAACTATTATTAATTATTAATTTATAAACTCAGTTTAAAAAGGTCAAACGATTCCTACCCATTTCCATTTATTTGAATTTGATATTTTTAATAGCAGTTTTTTAATTTTACCATAGTTTCGTTGTGGTATACAACAAGTATAGATGTGGTTGTGGTATACAATTATAATGTACCTTCTTAAATTTTCTGTTGCTAGTGTAGTAATGCTGCATGTATTAATAATACCTCATTTTACTTGAAAAAGTTGGACAAATGTTGCAGAAACACAAATTCGGCCATGTAGCGGTTTTCCATAATAAAATAGTTTGTTTTTGTTTGTATTGATAAGGAAGTGTAAGGCCACACGAGTAAATAATTAAAGTCTGTGTTAAGTGAAATGTCGCGGCAGTGGAATAGGAATCCCAGATGGCAATCCTTTGGCGCAATACGAGATAATATCCGGTATATCGGATATCCGATCCGCAGAATGTATCATCGCATTGTGTGCGCGCAATCTTTTTATTCTTTTCGCTGCAGCGTAATACGAGAAGATTCGCCCGATTGTGTTTAATGCTTGCTTCTGTCCAGAGGCAGAGATGAAGCCTCAGCTGTTCTATCAATATTGGACCAACAGCAGAATGAAACTAGCGTAGTCCTAGTCCTAGTCGTAGTGGGGATTATGCCTTCGTACGAGGACGAGTATAGTTTCTAATGACGCGGATGCAGCATTATGGAGGTTTTGTCTCAAGATGCAACTAAGCGGGATTCGGACTTTTCAGCAACAAAGGTGTCTGTTTGCACATAGTTTACTGCTCTTTGTTCGCAACTATTCCAACAGAAATGCACGCTTTTGTGGATTATAAATGCTGCACAATTTTTCTCTTTTCCAAACTTCCTTATTATCTGTCCTTAAAATATATACATAAAAATATTTATTTATTTCTTATATTTATATTTTTCTTGAATCTATTTTATTAAAAACATAAACATGTTTTTACTAAAATTCCAAATATATACGATTCCATATTTTCTCTTCAACCTCCTCTGAAAATAGTCTAATGAGATATTTCATTCGCAATCATTTTGAATCTAATTAATTTAATAATAACAGAATTGTTATGTTAATTGTTACGGGGTTACTTTTAAAGTTATGACTTGGGACGCCGAACAGATGCACAAGAAAAACTTCCCATTAACGAGCGCTAAATTTGAATAGAACGTTGCTATTGGTAACCCGTTTTTACACAGCTGCAAGAATATGACTTGTGGAATCGGTAATAACGGAATCGGTGTTATATGTAAGATTTTTGTTGTTTTCATACCATTATCTTATATGAAATTAATATTGTTATTATATGTACTATTTATTAAAATACTTCAAGTATTAATTTAATTTCAAATACATACAAAACCGTTTCAAATTTTTAAATTTAGAAGGTGTAAACCTGACTTCTACGTATACTGTACTGCGCAATGTAGGCCCTGCTCATTAATTTAATAAAATGCATCTGTACAGTAAATTCAGAGTGACAAATATTATACCGATTCGATAGAAAAATGTTATAAGAAAATTAATAATTTATAGATAATTAAAATATTTTTAATAATTTATAGACAATTAAATTTTTAAAAATATTTTACTGACCTTTATTTTTTTATTTGATTACCAGCAGGTATTTTGTAAATAGATGACAATAATAACAGGATTTGTATTTTCGTTCTGTAACATATATTATTATTAATATATATTATTTAAAAAACATATAAAATAGGTTATTCCTTTCCGACGACCTCTTAACTACTTTTAAACAGGCGTCGCTAAAAGCACCCTAAACTTCAATATGTCCACACGAGACAAAGATGGAAAATAAGGGTAGCGAAGGTGGAACAGAGACAGGAAATAGGAAAAGAGTTTATCCAAATGTACCAGTTAGCACTCTTTAAATTTTATGGGAGAAACAGAGGATATATCAACGCTCTATGTTCATATTTTGTCAGAAGAGGACACACATTTCCCTAATTCTTACAAAAGGAAATGTAATACATTTATGCTTCTTGGCAAATCTTACATGCTTTTTAACAATTATTTACATATAATTTTTTAATACTTTTCTCAATTATGAAATTTTTGAGATGCATTTTTGATTAACCGATTTATTACAAAAGTTGATCAACAGAATCTTAAATATTATTTAGGAAAAAGCTTTTGCAGGACCAGACATTTAATAAAATCCACTAATGCAACAACGTTTTTACTGTAAATTCGTGTGATACATAGTTTTAAAAATGTAGATAAAGCATACACACAAGCTAACATGCAGCTAACAAAGCGATAAAAGTATTAATTACTAACGTTATTACTATGATCAAGGACAGTGGCGGCTCGTGGCTTTAAATCATGGGGTTGCTGCAATTTATAAAATTTTTAAAGACACTGTAAATGCTTGTTTCGATAAAATATCAAAATTGTCGTAAAATAAAAAAATAAACAGGAAAGTACATATGATATTGTTTTGTTTTGTTATTTTTTGAGGTTGCATTTTTGAAGTCATAATTGTGAATAATAATGTTTTAAAATATAAACTATGAAATATTTTATGTCTTTAATTGTAATGTCCAAATATGTAAATATACGAAATAAACACCATAAATATTATGAGCAAGCTGTTACACTACTGATTTACCAAAAGAACTGTTTGTTTTGCAGTGCCGAATTATGCTTCTCACTGCGAATGTAAATGCTTGCGCGCGCATCGATATAAGCTATCTTGCTATATGGTATGACACTGCGATAAACACAGTGTTGCTAGTATTCTTAAATAATTCTAAATATATTTATATATCGAGAAAACATGGGGGAAATTGTAGTGCCACAGTGCCTACACACGAGCTGCCCCTGATCAAAGATATAAGAAAGTGAGAATTCATGATTGAGTATTGAACTCTGGAAGTACTATAGATTTAATATAATGGTGATGTGAGTGTGATATTAAAACTGAATTTAAATTCTGCTTGAAGTAGGTTGCACATGGCGCAGAATTTGCGCTAGTTTGCTTGAAATTTTCGCTAGATGTTCGTTCAATAACTAGAAAATGATTTAAATGTTCACAAGTGACGACAAAACTGCTGCGATGTGCTAGTTGCAAGTGTTCCTTTCTTTCACAAACAAAATACCATCAGTCGGCAAAGTTTGGTCACGTATATAAGAAAAATTGAAGTAGTTTAAAGTTGATATGAGCGAGGGTGGAAGTCGAACATCAGGGCGGAGGAGAAGAGCCACCTTTATATAAAAGTTGGCGGAGGTGCGGGCTCTGACAAGCCAATTTCTCTCGCACAAACTTCTTAAAATCTAGACATTCTTCGCCGGTCACAAGATTTAATGCCCCCAATTTCAACCGCGTTTTTTACGACGATGACCCGCAGGCAATTCAGATTCAGTGGCACGTGAACGGGAAACTGCTCGTCCGATGAGGTTCGAATCGGGTTTTAGCCTATCACCAAAAAAATACATCCCCTTACTGCCTTCCATGCACAAATATATCGTCATGGCTTCTTCCGCACCCTTTCTTCATTTTATAAATCACGTACTCATAAACATATATCACTTATTTTATAAACTCTACACTTAAACGTATCGTAAAACAATTCCACTATTTATTAATGTTTAAGGAATTTTGCTCCATTTTTTTAAATTATATTGTGTTGTTTGTGAGTAGCAGTAATTCAATATATTTCCAATAAAATACTAACGTTTCGTTTGTAAATCAGTCTTCATCATGATGCTGATAAATAAGCTGCAAAATTTTAGGCAAAAAAATATATCAGTTAAGCTTTTATTATTTTTCTTTTATTACAAATTTAAAAATTTTGACTTTAAATTCTTAAATATTTTGTTATTATTTATTATTAAAATAACAATGTTTTTCTATTGTCAGCCTAATAAATTTTTATACAGAAAAGAATCGCTCTACATCACAAGATGTGTGATGCAAATTTGAATGCACTTATATTATTTAATTTTTTTGAATATGAAGGTATTTTTTTCCACAAAACAGCTTACAGATGAATTCCATATTTTTGAATCCGGGATTATCTCCGAATGCCGTAACATGTCTAAATCTACTTTACTGACAGGTTCTGTTCAGATGCAGAAAGAATTATTTAAGATTGTTGCTTTTAATAAAAGTATAAGAAATAAATATTGCTAGAGATTCTATTTTTTATAGATGTATCTATGGTATTAAAATGAGATTTTATGTAAAATACTGTTAATTTCAGATTTTAATTGTTTCCGAATTTGCACTGGATTCCATATCTACCTACAAAAAAGCCAGCGAATATTATTATTTTTTTTTTTGCATAAAACTATGAAATAAAATTTATATGTATTTAACAAAAATTCCACTTTATCAATTTAATCTGCTTTATGTTCCTCAATGGAATGATGTTACAGTTTTGATACTTTTCATGTTAGCTAGAGAGTCGGGAAATAACATCTGATAAACGACTTCTGCGATATATAAATGACCCAGGTTGCTAACCTATTAACTAAAAGAAATTATCGCATCGTATTTATTTGTCTTACACTTTACTATTAACTATAATAATAGTTGGAGCGTCTAGTTTGTACTCGGTAATGTAATCCCGGGCAGCAAACCGGCAACCCATCGATCATTTACATGTTTTCATAAATCAACATATGTAGCTGCAACACGTGCACCGAGTTTGTTTATGTTAGTGTGTTGTAGTTTAGCGAAGTTTGTTTTCTTAACCTTGTAATGCGTGACGGGCACACTCGGGAATTATTATATTCCACGTGTTTTTATTGCTGCGGTGATTGATTTCCAGACGTGAAGAGTTCTAGACGTGATTCAGGTGATTTAGAAAAATGAACAACTTAAAAAGAACATTCGCACGTATACACACTATATTTATGTCGGCATCAAATAAAACATATACGCACATGCATTTTAATTTAAATATGATTAGTTATTTCTTGTAAAAAATGACTAGAAATGCTCAGAATGTGACATCTTTTATATAAACTTTACCTATAGCTTCGACAAAGTAAACTACGACATCCAGTAATTGATAACCTAACAAACAATTATGATATAAAGATTAAATATATTTTCAAGATTTTTATTTATATTTGTTCGTAAACATTTTATGACATATTCTAATTCATTCGTAAGTAGGTGCATATTTTTCATCATTCTAATGGCAAATTTAACAGTAGAAATAATATATTATGTAACAAGTGCAGAAAGTCGCTTATTTCTCACATGATGTGAAATCATTTGTGGTGTAGTGCGCCACTCTGCCCGAGTGGCGCACTACATTTTTTCTACGACTACTCTGTTAAACTTTATAGAATAAAAATACATCCACGAAAGCTATTTGACATAAAAAACAATATGGCGCAGGTAACCTCTCAAACTTGCGCAGTGTTGGTTATTACCGTAAGAAATTATATTTCTCACACTGCACATGCGCAGTGTTGGCAACTACTATATGAGAAATGATTTCTCACACTTTAATTTACGATTGAGAGAAACATGCAACTTTCAAGGTTTATTCGGTGTGAGAAAAATGCCACTTTCCATAGTGATCGTAAAAATATGTACGTGGTTTAAAAAAAGAAGTTAATAATTCGACACTATGATTTTTGAACTTTCTATTATTTATTTGAAATATTTAACTATTTTTCTAAAACTGGTTCTGTGATTTCAAAATGACGCGAGTACTATCAAGTTTGAAGAGACTTATTTAAAAAACGGATGGACGTAGAAGATTTTTGGAACGATTCTTTAATTCCCAGTAGTTTGGTATATATACATATTTAGTAAATTTGGTAGAGGGCTTTAAGAAATGATGCAACTAAATTGTGAATTTGTGCAAAAGGCAATATGCAGACACATCGAATAAGTAAAATGTGTGATTTTTGAAAGGACAATTTGTAAGAAGAGGTTCCGAAGTGATAATTAAGAAGAATAATGAAGGCGTGATATTCTCATCGATGACTGTGTTCCTCATATTTCTCTGGAATGAATTAATTACTGTGGATCGTGGGTAAGGTTTTTCCGTTTCACACTTGGCGCTGGTGGCGATAGGATCTCCACGGCGCGGGGTGAGGGGTCAGCTGAACTCGAACATGAACCGTACTTCGGCACTCGCTCCATTCTTTCTATCAAATTCATCTAGCCGGCTATAACTCACGCCCTATCACTGGCGCGATGCTCCAATGGGCAAGCAACTACGCCCCGGCTAGATACAACATTAACAAAGAACCCAAATCTGTGCATTACCGACTCTTCGCCAATTTCATAACTAGCTAGAGAGATAGTTTTTCTCACCGAATTTCGAAGAAAAGTCATAAAAGGATGAAATGTCCCTGTATCATAAAAATACCAAAGAACAGTTTAGCGTGGAATATCGCATATTGCTTTGGGTTTGTCTGTTTCTAGGATTGGATTAAAAAAATTAATTAAACAACTTATGAGACAATGCCTTTTTGTAGTCTAGGTCGAAGAACAACCCAAAAAACCAAGGGTACTTATTACAAAAAGAGTCCAGCTCTATGCTAAACAGAGACAGTGTTGCTAGTCTCATCTTTGTTGATATAAATTTATATTTCTTTGTAACCTTAGTGAAGGGAGTTTAAGCATTTTATAACAATCCTTCCAAATTGCGTGACACAAGTAGTATTCCTTTTGTCAATCGGATCATATCAGATCAGTTGGTTCAATTCAGATAGATTAGTCGGATTAGTTCACTTATTCAGTGCAAAGGGAATGCCATTTTAGATCACTTTAGGCCGTGTTTTTCGTTTATGTTTAATGTTCATCCAACAATGTTTGGAGCATATGTATTATTTTAAAATTAGGGTTGTTATTTTAATGCTATTATTATTATTATGTTGTATTAGTTAAATTAGAGCTGATTTTGTCTTATTGATCATCTCCGATGGTAATTCTGACTCATAAATTATGTGGGATTTAGGATCATAAATTTTTAATTTGTCCATTACTTTTCAAATATTTAAAAACAGCAAAGTCACGTGGAAACCTAAACCAAATCAACTGATCTACCCAGGCGAGTGGATAACTTAGGTTCAGTTTGTTCATTAGAGGTGGTAAAGTGATCCAGTCAAAGGTAGCATCAACTGCGGGATATAGAGTGTATAAGCATGTATGGTTTTATTTCATTTTCTTCATTCGATTACATATGAGCACAGCAATAGTATAATCTGTACCTTTAAAAATGTCATATAACAAAAACAATTTTGTGCAAATGATAATATAATAATATGATCCTCGTATTTGGTTTTCCGTTTTTTGCCGGATTCAACTAGTGTGAATATCCCCGCTGGTTACAAATGACATGTGTGTTCATGTAGAGGGTTACGCACATTACAGACCGAAAGGGATGTCATTTGTAAATATGTATCAATTACTGTATTCTCTGATTATGATAAACAACTACCCTCATAACTCGTCATGCCGGTATATTTATGTTTATTATTCAAAATATTCATTAAATTGTCATCAGCCATTCAACATATGGTACGATGTAGTTCTATTGTTTCACGTACTGTATAAATAAATAATTTGTAATATTATGCCATAAATTAACAGAAAATGCTTTTTAGCTTTTCAGTACAATTCCACAAAAGCTAATGAACAAATAATGTTGTTGTTTTTAATAAAGTAATTGTAGCTATTAATTTTTTCCTTTAATACCATAGAGGACATTTACCCGAAGTTACTTACAGGAACTGTAACTGACGTAGAGCAACAAGACGCCATTTTTATTTTAAAAATAACTGATCAGTATTCAGTACCACATCTCAATACAAGTATAGGACATCTTTTAAGAGCAGCAAGCTTTTATTAGAAGCAAAGGGGATGCCTATTGACGTAATGATTGTATCGCAAAGCTTTATTAATTGGGAAATAAAAGGTTCCTTCGTTGAGTGCAATTTCTAGTTCAAGAATAGAAAATGAAAAAGTGATTTGATATTTTAGAATTATGAAATCAATTATTACACATAATTGGATATTCTAAGGTGTTTTATCCTTTTAGAAATAGTATATTGTGCATATTCCAACACTTGAATTCGTCTCGTGGTGAAACTTTCACAATTCATAGGAAATAGGTGATTCTGTGCAAGTGCTAAATGTTACAGAATAAAAAAGCTATTTGACATAAAAAAAAAACAATATGGCGCATGTAACTTCACGAAGCGTATCTTCACGCATGCACAGTTTTGGCAATTACTGTGAGAAATTATATTTCATACACTGCACATGCTCAGTGTTGGCAAATACGTAAGAAATGATTTCTTACACTTTAACCCATGGTGGTGGGAAATACGCAACTTTAAGCTTTATATATTGTGAGAAAAGTGCCACTTTCCATAGTCATCGAAGAAAAAAAATGTATATCTGTATCTTGTAGAGGACTTGTATTGGGAACTAATAGCTGGTGTTGAGAATACACTGCTGTGCTTGTTTATTTATTTATTATTAAGTGTATTAACAGTTTACCACAAATAAGAGGTTCTCTCTTAAGAGAGGAATAGAAGATGAATAAAGGTTTTGCTAGCTGAGGGTAATTTGTAGTTGGCGCAGCGCTAGCGAATGTCGGGCAGTTCTCTCGGGAAGAATATGATCTTGATGAAGTCCGGGCCTGAGCGTGCCAGAGCCGGTGTAAGACTCTTATCGCAGTCTTCGCGCCATCCGGGAGTGTAATTGCACGAACTGAACCGATTCCAATTTGATTCGTTTTTTAAATATCTTCAACTGCGATCAAGTGATTTATAAACTAAAATGGATGGTTTTTTATCGTTTTTGTAATTAATAATTTGGGTTAGGAGTTCTGTAGTGGTCGTGGTTTTATTGCCGTAATTAAAAGCTGGTAAATTTCACGATCAGATTTCCAACTGGGAATTGAGATTCGGTTTTTTGTTGGAATAAATAGGGCTGAACGCGAATAAATCCGCCAAGCTCGACCTTTCAACTCTTTCTTCCTTTCAAGAAACCACAACGCCAATTATACGCTACCAACATTTATTTTACTACTGACATCTCTAAATTACAAAACATCCCGTATATGCGCTTAACTTCATTTTCACAAGCTTCAATACACTTTCACTAAAGGCAAGACGAATATTTATACTAATATGTCGGTTTATATTTTTAAGTTTTACTACAATATTACGGGCAGCGGTGGCTTCATTGGTTAGCGCGCCCCAATTCAACTTGAAATCTAGGGTTCAAATTCAAGCTTCGTCATTTTTATTCAAATAAAAATACCGCTGTGTCCGAGTGATTCGAAACCCACTATAAGCTGTACTTTCCTTGTAGTACTAAATTGAAAGTAAAACTTTTTAGGAAAAAGTACCTTAGGGACCTAAGGCCCTATTCCATCTAGGAATGTGATGTCATAGATGATAATGTTTATTAATTTCATGAATACGAGATACATTATGATGAGGTATATAATACAGAATAGGCATTGGGTTGCAATTTAAAAAATGTAGATAAGCTTATTACAATCATCTTATTGAAATTTTGATAATCCGTGAAAGAAATACCAATGTGTATATTATATTATTTCGGTTACAGACCTTAAATAATCAAGGTTTTTTTGTGGTCGTAATATCAGGATATTTTTGTAATTTTCATTTTATGATAAAAAATAATTACGTTATGGTAACAAAGAAAGAAAAATTTAAATAAAAATTTAATTACAAGTAAAAATTTACCGGAAAAAGTATTTAATTACGATCTTCAAACAAACCGAAAACTACAAAAGCAATTAGTGGCAAAACATTTTATCTAGACGGGAAACGATAGTAATCCTCACAATAAAAATGACGTACAATAGGCCGAATTCCTGGTAGATTTCAAACAGACGCCGATACATATTAAACCAATAAAAATACCTGACTAATTACTCGGCACTATTTACATAAAATACGAAATGGAGTATCCACCTGAGCAATCACGGGAGGAATCTAACGTTTCGTTAGCACATCGGACGAAATTCCTTTCTCATACGAGACACTATCAGTACTTGAAACAACTGTAAATTGCATCATAAATTGTTCACTGCTGGCGGGTAGTTCATCGGACCGGCTGCGCTTTTCCAAACGCTAAATGGGTACAGAGTATGCAGGAATAATTGAGTGATTATTAACGCCTACGTGTGAAATCCTATATGGCGATTAAGAAGTTTGGCGGTTTATTACCGTTTTACTGCTGCTTATGAAGATTAAGCAATATTTTTAACGGAATATAACATTGTTGAAGTTTCCATATATTTACTTTGTTGCTGTAGTATTTGTACTAGTTCTTAATAATCTATACTTATTTTAAATTGGAGCACACTGTATACTGTTTTTCCTCTCAAGTCTTTTTTCCATTTTCCCTTATTTAGTTGTTCATTTAAGGTAATTGGTGTATTGATTTGCTCTAGTTACATACATACCCATAACGTAACTATGTTATTTTATTTTTCTCTAAATAAATGTTTTCTTTTTTTTTAAATTTTCTTATAAATGTTTGTATGTTTACTTTATAATACATACCTATATAAGTATTACAAAGCAATGTAATTTTTCTAATTTAAAATATTTTTTTACCCCCATATATAATATCTTGTTGAACGATATAATAGTTATTAATATATCTAGGATTGTTATGAGTATCATAATCGCCACAGATGTCAGTTGAATATCGAGCTTAAGGATCAAGGATTTTACGACATCTAAGTCCTGGTATGATTCGTAACATCCTTGGTTCGTTCAATAATTTACCGATTTCAGTAAATGAAGTCGTTATTAACAAATATTAGTTTGTAAAATTGTTAATAATATTTTCGTGATCAAGTCTATATGAGTTATTGAATTTAATTGTCCCACGTTATTTTGACAAGTCAATACAATAATAATATTACCATACAGTTTCAGTTACGGGGTTATGACTTAGGTTACTTTTATGTATATAGACAAAGGTTTAATATCCTGATACCGGTAATAGCGGTTAATATACCTAATACCTAGGATAGTTAGGAGTATCATAACCACCGTAGACGTCAATTGAATTCCGAGCTCGGAGAGCGAGGTTTTTAAAACATCTAAGGCCTGGTATGATTCATGATTTGTTCAGTAGTTTACCGGTTTCCGGTTATTAATAAATATTGTTTTATAAAATTTCCTTGTCAGTAACGTTTTCATGATCAAGTAAGCTATATTATCCAATAGTCCCACAAATTTGTACGGTAATATTTTTACCATATTGACTAGTCATAATTACATACCATTCAATTATGACTAAATTATCCTGCTTGCTTTTGTCTATGTAAACAAAAGCTGAATATCCTGAAACCGGTACACGACATTAACAGCATTTTATTAATAAATTAGAAAAACCTTAATTTTTTATTGTTCACTAAGTAAGGCAGATCCATTGTATTTAATTAATAATAATAATCATAATAATAATAATCTTTATTGCCCAACAGAATATCCAGTTACAGAGCTCAAATACAAAAAAGCATTGATTAAAAAAAAAAATATATACATAAAACATCGAAATTTCCAACATCAAGCAAAAATTGAATATAATAGTTGCGTTGGTACCTGCAGGTGCATGTAGGGTTTGTAACCTCGCTCCGTATCCTAGTGAGTATAATTATAATGGACAAGTCGAGCAGCGCATCAGATGCTGGTTGCAGCGCCGGCGAGCGTGCGATACACACCGAGACCGAGCGGCTCCGGACCCACTCCGGCCAGTTCCTACTCCGATACGGGTCAGCGAGAACCAGTAAATCACAAGCGACACTGAAAGCGAAATCACCAACAACTATCATAATTAGAACTCTTAGGGCCAGCAGTGCCGATACAGATACATGGGGTTATTTATAGCGAAAAGTATTCATCAAAATAAATATATTCAAATTTCTTTATCTAATTTTTCAAAAGCAGTAAATATTGTGCTGTAGATTATTTTCTCTATTTTTCACCAGCGTTATGATGTCACGTAATACTAAAGGTTTTTATTTTGTGCTATCGTCTAGACAAGACAAGCCAAGACCTTGCAACAAATTTTCTTTTCTATAAATTTCAAGACACGACTTGACTAAGTCTAAGTCTAGATTAAAAAGTTTTGTCTAGATATCAAGATTCAAAATTGTTTCAAGACTCTACATTAACCTGCGCATACGCTTTAGATAAGAGCAGAAAATTCTTCGACAGCATTCTTTTTCTGTTTTACAATTAATTTTTCAGCTCGTATGGAACACGCTTCGCATGATAAATTTATATTTCGAAAATTTTTTAATTAATCAGAAATCTTGAAAATTATCTAGAATTTTCTAGTCTTGATATAGAATAAGAATGTCTTCTGTTATCTTGAAAAATGACAAGACTTGTGAAGAAGACAAGATAAGAGTCTGGAAATTTGAGATCTAGACGGCAATTCTATTTTTATTCTAAATAACTTACGTTATATTACCTATATTGTCATTTTTCCTTAAAATTTTCTAAATTTGGTTATGCTTATCTACACCATTCACATACAATTATATGAAATATGAAAAGATAATTTTATATGTAAATAAGGTATACCCTGTTTTTTTTTTTTTTTACTAGAAGGAGCGATTTAAATAAGGGACGTTTCTGGTGGTCTAGTGCTTCTTACATTGTACATATATTTTATATTTAATGTATCAGTTGTAAAAGTTTTCAGGTTATATGTTTACTTGTTGGATTTTCGCATTTCTATGACTTGAAATGAATCAGTTCTTTTAATATGGTAAATCCCATGTTTCACGTTAAAAAATATTCACGGTGTCTGATTTCTGAATTTTAAATATAAATCATGAATAAATGAAATTTATACGTATGAAATTGTTTTTAATAAATACATTTAGAAAGCATGTTTCTTTATTACTAATGACTTTTACGGATACTTCCTTATAGTTGTTAATAATTTAAACTAAATACAAATCAATGTTAAATAAAAGTTGACAAAGAACAGAATAGAGAAATAAAAAAAGAATTAAAGTTTATAATAGAAGATATTAAAGCTATTGGATACTGCGATAAAAATAACTTTGAAAATAGAAGTTACAGTTGATTTAAGAAGAAGAAAGGAAAATTACCCAACAAACTTCAGTCGAATCTAAAAGCAAAGTTTAAAAAATAACTTGTCCACACAATACCGAATTTAAAGTTGAGCAATGAAATCAATAAGAATGTGAAAGGAAAATATCGGGCGTAATATTTCTCATCCGGAATTGAATTCGCGGAATCGCATTATCGCGAAGCGTCCTGCAATCAGCGAGTGGGAATCAGTTTATTTGTAATATTCCGCGAGCAGCCTATGAATATTTAAAGCCATCCGGAACAATGCAACCTTGAACTATGAACGCAAAGCGATGAACTTTTAATTTTTAAACGCAGGTTACGGCTTAACTTTGTTAAATTCTCTTTCAAGCCCGTTCGCTGTTTACGTTTTCATTTGATATTTATTATTCCTGAAATTTTAATCACTTTCAAATGAACTTTGTGCTGTAATCTGCAAGAAAAATATTCAGCCAAGTTTATTTGTTAACAAAATTGTAAAACTTTACAGAGCAAATATACCGATAAGTCCCTAAGGATTACAAGGAATTTTACAGCTTTTTGTACACAGCTCCACTGACACCATTTATTTTTTATCGGAGATTAAAATTTTTATCAATTTAAAAAGCCATCAGTACAGCACCCCAAATACATATTATAAAAGTTTTATTTTTAAATTTAAACTCCGGTTTCCAAATTCAGTAATAAATAAACAAAAATATATCGCAGATTCCAATTTTTTTAGAACTATAAATATGGTAATTTCATTGCGGAAGTAGTTGATTTATTGCCGGCAATGGTGTAACTAGAATTCACAGTTAACCTTAAAAATACAAATAAAAATGCTTAGATGTTACAATTAAAAGCAAAAGAAATATGAGTACAATTTTTTTTAATGCTATTCCTATTGGGAATTGTACTAGACATACATCATTGATAATGAAGAAAAAACAAAATTTTAATATCCTGGAAAGTTATTTGGATATCATCCTATTACAACTTCGTTGAATGTTAAGACATACTTACATTTCTTATATCTTAACCTTAAATAACTATTACATGTAATCTTTCTTTTGTAAAACATCACGAATTAGCTTCTTAGTAAAAATTATAGGTTTTAATACTCGAAAGTTTATGAATTTGATAGTCTATGATATATATCAAAAGAATTTAATTTCTCAAAAAATATGCTTAATTATTAGTGTTGATGAAAATGCAGTTACAATTAATATTTTACGAATAAATCCCCTCGTGCAGAAGAATGAATCTGTGCATATTCGCGTTCTATTTTCGAAGAGCAATTAAAAACCCGACCTAATTAAAATAGAGTGTAGGAAAATCTTATATTCACACAGTTCACTTTGATAAAAACTGTGAAACATTGAACAAAGGCGAGCTGCGTTATTTTGTGTTCTGCTCATTATCGCGTTAGATTTGTTCATTCGTTAACAGTTCGTTATGAAAACTCTAAAAAAAGTTTAGTTCTAGTTTACTTCGTGCATTGGCGTCCACGAACAATACATTTATAATATTTCCTCAATTTTATTTCAAAGTAGATTTATTTTACTGCTACATTTATAGATTCCTTATTATATCTAGATTGTAAAGTTTCCAATCGCAAATCGATTCTCGTCTTTGTTACAAATCAAGTTCGCGTATTTTTTTATTAGGTTTATAAATATATTTACAGAAATTTTTTTAACGCTGAGACTGAAAATGAGTATTTGAACCTTCTTCATACTGATGTCAAATGGTTGTTCAAAGAATGAATTGAATCGTGTTGACGAATTAAAAGTAGAACTACCTACTCCCTTTTTTGAACAAGACAACAAACTTGAATTTTGTGAATTGATCAAAAATGTATTTAAAGTACTGAATAAAGTAATTTCCAGCATGCAAAAAAGATGAAACTTTTTAAAAATTTTCCGGTAAAATATAATAACTATTTATAAAAAAATGGAATTTTGCTATTATTTTCCATATATATCTATTGATAGTTTTGACTGAATACGTTGTGAATAAAATATTCTAAATTTTTATTAGAATTATTTTGGATATTTTTTCAGAATAAATTTCGCAATATAGGAGTCAGAGCACTTCGAGTTTTAGTTCAATTTTCTAGGTCTCGTGAAATCTGACCTAAGATTTTCTACGTTTGTTAACATCAAAACTACAAAGAAAGATGTATTTATATCGGTAGATCATGAAATGCGCGTATTGTCCAAAATACAACAAACTACTGCTCTTCGCTATCGTTCTGGTAATCTGGTAATGATGACATGATAAATCTTTTTTTCTCGCGTGTTATTAACTATTTAAAAAAATATATACGTGTATAATATTTTTATATGAAGAAAATGATGGAAACCCCCATTGTATTTATTTAATTATATGAATATTATTGTTGTTTATAGTTTATAGATTTACAAACTATAGACTTGATATACAATAAGTAGCAATGAATGTAAAATGTATAGCCATTTGAAAGTATGACAGCAATAAATACATCTGCCGCCCATGGAATTTTTGAGTGTGCGCTTAGGTAGCATTTCCATCGGCACTTAACAGGGCAAACAAAGCATCGCAATTAACAACACAATGTGTATCCTCTAATCAGATTAGCAGGAACTGTAGCTAACAGTACTGCACTATCTAAATCTCAAACACTGCTATTTCATATCGACTCCTTTTTATTCCATCATTCATATTCAACAAACGGTATCCACGACACAATACCGTACTCTATAGAATCCAGCAAAAGTCGCAAGAATGCTTATGATGATACAATCGAACAAATATGTACGATTAACGTAAATGGATACTTCTAGTACTACCGCACAGATTGTAGTAATCACTACTGTATAAGGACTACAGCTAAGATTCCCCGGATAAAACTGTACCGAGTTTGCAGTTTTTTATTTTCTCCTTTATGTGAATAATTATCATGACTTATTACCTATTCCTGGGGGTATCAATATGTTTGGTCATAAATTTCAATAATGATAGACACCAAGGAACTTGTTTCTGATGAAGAGAGAGTACTACAGATTTACAAGTACAGTAGAATTTCTATGTATCAGACTAATATGGGTGAGGAAGTGTCCATTAAAAACGAAAGTCCGTTATATAAACATAAGTTTTCCAAATGTGTTTAAACTACATACACTAGCAATGCACATGTACAAAATGACTTCAATTTCCAAATAACTTCCTGAATGCAAACGTTAGTGTTTCGTTCAAGATCGGTGACCAGTGGCGGCTTAAGGTGGGAGCAATTTAGAAATTTATTAGGGTGCCTAAAATTTAAAAACAAATGCTGTATGGTGGTTTTATAGTTTTTCACATTTGACCGAACATTTTGTCCGTTATATTCGAAGATAGTTATATTGTGCTTCTAATGCACTGTCAAATTGTCTATAAATTTAATATTAAGGCCATTTTAGACTAACCTATAAATTGTACAAGATCTTGCATCATTTTTAGTATAATTTAATATGGCTACTACCAAACAGCAAATTGGTTGAAATATTGTATACGATCGTAAATGTTTTGAAAAAGCAGAACACGTTCTATTTTTCATACAATCTATCATAGATGAATTTGGTGATCTCACACGTTTCTAACGTTTATTTGTTTTAATTGTATGTAGTGTAGTTATAGAAAATTTAATGTTACTACTGGTAAAGTTATAAGTATAACAAACTTTAAATGTAAATGAATATATGGATAATTTTGCTTGTTATATTGGCATATTCAAGAAAAGTGCGCAAAATCAGAGCTATTATATTGTACAAGAAATTTTATTAGTATAATATAAAATATATAAAACTTTTGGTTTAAGATATAATATAATTTCTTGTACTATTTATTGTCCCATATATAGGCTAGCTTAAAACAGTCTTTAGAATGCATCTTTAAAGGTGTTTTTACTTCAAAAACTCGATATTCGATTAGCGTTTCCTCTAACTCTATTAATAGAAAATATCAGATATATGTCATAAGCTTTCGCATAACTTTTCTTTTTTAACTAATCATAAATAGTTTAGTTCCCTACTGTCACAATAAATGTGGTAATTTTAAATTTTAATCTGATGTTGTTCTTTATCTGTCTTTTTAAAAACCACAATACATAAAAACACTTTTACAAGAAAGAGCCTCAAATATGATAAAGTAAAATGAAATCTAATACAACTATATGTATCACTTATTGGACATTTATTACTATTTAGGAGAAAGAACTACACATCCACATTATTTTGTTTGTTTCAACCTAAAATTGTAATTTGTGTCCATGTTCTCCCTTTAAACTTTCGTTCCCTTTCTCTCGTTTGATATTTTGTGCGGGAGATGATTTTGTGTGGTATGATTGGAAGAATATTCGTACGGAGCCATCAGCATTGTTCTATGAATAAAAGAGAAGAGCTGCGGGCGTACTACAACCTCACGTTCGCTTCACGTTCTGCACTCCAATTTCCTTCCATCAACATGCTTACGTGATACATAAATACACCACGCATTATCGACCCACTCATCATTCAAACTTACAATACTAACTAAATCTAAATTATGAAATCTATTAACTAAAAAAATCATTCAAAATGTAAATTAAAATGAAGCAATTTTTTTTTGTAATTTTAAAATAAATTGTTATGATTATTGTAAAAAAAAAAAAATCGATTGTAGAGACAATAAAATGAGATAATTTACCAGAAAATCAAAATTGATTTATTTAAAATAATGTAATTTTAACTTCTAACAAAAATATAGCGAATAGATTTTGTCAACTATAAAGTAATTCAAAAATCAGGATTAGGTTTTTTATATTTGTCATATGAAGTATAATGGTGATTATTTTTTTGACATTATTTTAAATCAATGAAATGTTTCAATGTTTGTCACTTGTCAGCGTTTTAACCAGTCCTATCATTATTATAGTGAGATAAAGCCTTAGAGATTATTCCCAAAAATAATCTCTGTTGCTTTTATTTTTATTGACATAGACATACATAGACAAATAGACACCAATACATAAGTAAAATGAGCGAAATTATTTTCAATTTATTCTAACTCTGTATTGAAAATATTTAAAATGTGCACTGTACACATTTAATTAATAAAAAATAATTAAATTTATAATTAAAATAATGTTTTTTGATATATAAATACATATATCTCTTCGCCATTTAAAATTTTACTAAATAAATCTGTACTAGTAATTTACAGGCACTGCGAAAGGTAAACTGCACAAATTACTGAGTCTGGTCAATATTTTTTTATTGATACATACAAAAAAAAAATGTTATTTTTGTGAAAAGTACTTTTCAAGCACTAGTGCGTGAAAAGTAGACGTTGCTAGGCATCATAAACACATTTAACAATGGTTTCAATAATTTTTGAAATAAATTTTTATTAATATTTCGGTTCGGAAAATTTTGTATGCAACACGTGTGTACCTGTGTTTTTTATCTATAATTTCCGTTAAACAGTTAAACCGCATTCGACTAAAACACACTTACTTTATACACTAGTTGCATAAATAACTATTATATAGCAGCCTTTTTTAAAGTTGAATATCTATTATTTTGGTTTAATATTATAAACATGTGAATAATTCATTTGTTTTGTTGAAATTACAATGTCTGAAATCTGAATGATAGCAAAAACCAAAATAATTCATTTAGATAAAAATTATTAACGAAGACTAACAGAAAAATATTAAATCTTTATTCCAAAATAGAAGAATTTGAAAAAAATATATATAGAAAATCATTTCAGGGCATATAAAAAAAGGAAAACTTAAAAACATTGTTCGCAAACAAATCGATTACATGTCACAGATTTTTAAGAACCACTCAAATACAGTCTAAAAACTTTGTTAACTATTAAACCAACCGCCAACAATATAACATGCCACAAAAACCCAGACCCATCATTGTTCTTGCTAATTGTTCTTATTACATATTTTTTGTCATTAATCGCAACCTTGGATATTATTCTATGCTAACCTTGAAATAATAATTCACCAATAAGAACAAAAAACGCAATTGTTATAGAATTTTTTGTGACGGTTTTTTTGGATGACAATGCAAGTTACATCAATATTTTATCATTAGCAGTGGACAAGTATTAATAGACTATGTAAAACATTTGACTTGGTAACTGAAGTTTAAAATCAAAGCCATCTTATTAAATTAACTATCTGACTATCGAATTGTAAAAAATAACATGAGAATGAGAATCGAATTATGAGTCAATGGTAATAGTAATAACCATTCAATAAAAAATGAAGTATTGTTGTACATACAATTAAGTACTTTGTTCAAAGCCGACACATCTCAAAAAACAATTTTTAATAACCATTTTGTTTATTAGTAAACAAGTACTAACCTCATTTTGTGATATTTTGTTGTTGCTCCGATTTAAAAATTGCAAATGTTAAATGTTTTTAAACTAAAAACTATTATTAAAACATTTAATTAATAATATTTATTAAATAAAACAATGCACGCACAAATTTTTACAAAAATTATTGAACCTTATAACAGCTGTCATAAACAATTGTATATAACTAAAAACAGTAAGAAAAATTATTTTTGTGCATTAATTTTAGGTGTAAAGTTTATCATTTTTTCAAGTGTTACTTTTTAATAAATTACAATCAAACAAAACCTTTTTCACGGTTATAAATATACGATTTAATATTTATAAATAACTTTCATTTTTCTTTATTTATAAAAAATTGTGTTGATAAACGCGAAATAACCCAAAAATACTCATTTTTCTGTCCAAAATTTTTATTTTGGAAAATAGTGTACATTGTTAGATCTCGCTGCAAATTTTCAAACGGAAATTAATTATCTCTTTGCGTTCCTGAGATATTTGCTCTCAAAGTTGCAGTTCAAAAAAGTGTGTTTTTTGGCTCTATCTCTAAAATGGGTAGAGATAGGATCTCAACGTTTATACCAGTCGATTCTACGGGAAAAGTTACATAAAGAAATGTTTTCTCCGCATATACGTTCTTTGGAATGATTAGGTGAAAAATGAGAAAATCGAAAAAACCTAAATTTCAAAATTTCTTTGAGGAACTTTTTGTCTTCAAAACTTTTCATTTTCTGGACTTAAGTAGATATCGACGCGCTGATTCCAAATTTTCAAACAGAATTCAATTATCTCTTCCCGTTCTCGAGATATTTGTGTTCAAAGTTGATTTTTGGTAATACCTAAAAAAACAGGTTTTTTAGGTATACCCCTTAAATGGTTAGGTTTACGACTTCGGCGACCTCACCAATCGATTCTACGGGCAAAATTACATAAGTATACCAATTTTTAGATTTTTATTCCAAAGCACACAATTTTTAGAAAGGAAAAACAAAAATGGCCAAAATCGAAAAAAATGCCTGATGAACCCCTGACGATTTTTTCGATTTTTGGCCAGTTTCAGTTTTTTCCTTCTAGGAATTCTATCTGTTGAGATAAAAATCTGAAAATTGGTACACTTATGTAATTTTTCCCGTAGAATCGAATGGTGAGGTAGCCGAAATCGTAAACCTAACCATTTAAGGGGTATACCTAAAAAACCTGATTTTTTAGGTATAACTTTGAACTCAAATATCTCGAAAACGGGAAGAGATAATTGAATTCGGTTTGAAAATTTAGAATCAGCGCATCGATATCTACGTAAGTTCAGAAAATTAAAAATTTTGGAGACAAAAAGTTTCTAGGCGAAAAATTGAATTTTAGGTTTTTTCGTTTTTCATATTTTTCGCCTAATCGTTCCAAAGAACGTATATGTGGTCAAAACATTTCTTTATGTTATTTTTCCCCTAGAATCGAATGGTAAAGTAGTTGAGATTGTATCTCTACTCATTTTTGAATTATACTAAATAAACACACATTTTTGAGGTACAACTTTAAGAGCAAATATCTCCGAAACGAAAAGAGATAATTAAATTCTATTTGTAAATTTGGTATCAGCATAGCTAATTCTTTAAAAAATATTGCAAACAAAATTTTGTAAAATTTGAAAATTTTCGAGCTAAAAATTCGATATTTTTAAATATTTTAAGGTTTACGCAAAAAATCAGAATCAGCGGCTTTGGGAATCACTTCCCCTGTTATTACTACATCCATAAACTATATATTATTAATTATTATAAACTCACTTTTAAAATTTATTGTATTGTATTTATGGAAATAATAAATAACGTATACTTTTGACAACTTAGTTAGTTTTTCGATGAGACTTATTTCTCTAAATCGACCTATAGTTTAACACGTCGGTGAGGTGTTAAACTATAGGTGAAAATATCGGTATTTAAACAAGTACTTAGAGCGTTTGAGTGAAGAGATTGAAGTCCCTTGAAACAATGATGTTTGAGTTTTTTCCATCGATGCTTGTTGGCTGTCAAAGAGCGTTAGTGTTGTGTGCATTGGAGTATAGGCCGAATATAATATGTAGATGCTGATACGAGATAATTGTTGTGGCTAGTCATTGGACCGTTAATTGGTGTTCATGAGATATTTCTTGTGCTGCATCGTCCCAGGAACCGCGGGCCAGCCGGCAAGAAACCGCGCGGTGAAATATGATTTCATATTTGATTAACTCTATGAGAATGCGGGAATATTCAGACACACAACAATGAACACGTATACATCTTATTCACGCATTTATTTATATACATACAAAACATTATCTTCGTATTCGTAAAATTATCACAAGTAATATTTCCTAATACCGCAGGACAATAGAATTGTGTTTTGTGTAAGATGACGATTTTTGAAGAAATTAGAATTAGTGTTAGAATTAAATAGCAAATAATAAAATCAAAGTTATTATAAATTATCATAGTATATTATTATACAAGTTTTATAAGACAGTATATTATTGTTTCATGAGTAAAATATACTATTTTTTATACTTTGCTTCACTTATTTAATAATTTTTTTTTAATTTTCTATTAAAAAATAACAGATTGTAATCTATGGATAGATGTATAAATATGAAATATGGTATCTCTGTTCTATAAAGTTGGACATATTTATCTGTCAATATGCGATTAAAATATTATGAAAATATTTATAAATCTATATATTGTGGTTTTTAAAAAATTTTATATCCTTTTAAATTAGTTTTGTTTATTCGGTTTTCATATTCAGAAATAATATAAATTATATTAAAAACATTTTAAAATATTTGAGATTATCAATTTGACATTTAAAGTGGAGTGCAGTTATTAGAAGTACCAATTTTACAACAACAATAATACTGAAAACAGTTTAACAATATCTTATATTATTAAACTGTTTTCGATATAATAATAGGGCAATTGTTAACACAAAGTATAAAAATTTTTTTTAACAGCATTATACCGTAATATATACGAATACAAATTTTTATGGTAAATATATATTTTGATATTCAAAAATTTATATTGAAATGTTTGTTTCTAAAAATTTTAGTCATTGATACTTGCATTTTATTTAAAAATTATTATAAAACTTTGTATTCCATTAACAGCGGCGTTTTTTGTTAATAGTAGTCGATTAAGTATGACTATTTTTAGATTATTGTTTCTTTAGAATTTTTTCTTCAGCTTGTTATAAATGATTAATAATCTCTACCTATTAAGTTTAATATCGTAAAAAATTGAAACAAAGGAATATGTATGACGTTACTCATAGAAAATTATAAATCATTTAGGTGGGTAGTCGAAATTAATATTCTTCTCAGAAGTGTTTACAAAGTGTACTTGATTTTATTGCCAATTTTATTGGAATTTAAATTAGATACAAGTATATTTTACAGACATAATTTTCAATTTTGGTTTACGAAATGCGGTATATCCGTTTTGCTATGTAAATTGTTAGTTAATTTAAAATAAATTTCCCAGAAGATGCAGGTAGAGAACATTATTTATCCATGAAAAAATGTTGCAAAACTATTGCACACTTATACCGTCATCAATTTTAAAGTCGAAATGAAAATTGTCAATAACTTTATACTTTACAGTATTTATTGATAGTGAATTATTTTGAATTACTTTCAGAAACGGTCAAGTAAAAATATTTCATTACTAATCAATTATATTGTTTGTTAATCTGCGTAATAGTAGATATTGAAAATTATATGTTTATATCATTTATCAGACATCACCTCCCGAGAACCATAGCTGAAATGAAGAGTGTACCAGGTACCACATACCAAAGGGGCAATTTTAAGCGAGACTCACAAATTACAGTAAGTTATTCCTCTCAGTAGACAAAAGTGCCATAATTATTTTGGAATACTCTCGAAAACTGTAAAATATTTTTAATTTTCGATTTTATTGTCCAACATAAAATAAGGTAACTGCGGTAAATGCTGCGCTAGTACGGTTCTGAATAATAACGTGTGCAATTGGTTCGGTTTATTACCATTTCATATGATGTGTTATTATCAGTATAATAAATTTGCAATGGCCTTGATAAATACGTGGGCGGTGGCGGTTCTCTTTGCCCCATACGCGCCGCCCCTGACATGATTCGGTTTAATTTTCATGTGGAACATTACTAATGAGACTAGTTTGATATTTAATTAAGCCTTAATCGATTGCGTCCGCGATTACGGCTGTGCAGATCACTGTCATTTGTCATTTATGTATTCGGGGTTTCGTACGCCGGAATTCGTCCCTTATAACAAACGAAATAAACGTATCATTGTACAAGATATATTTCTTTTACTCTATTAACATATTAAACAAAAACATATTTTAAAGTTGCAAATAAATGAAAATGGCAAAATCAGACAGATATTTTATACACATGTTCATTTTACTACTATTGCTATCTTGAGAACTAGGTATATAAGAGCTACAAAAACGCTGTTACGCAAGATAACAGATTTTTTTTCGATCAATGGTTCTAAGAATACGTAGCTCAACTATTTTTATTTTAAATGTGAAGATGATTTTTATTTGCTTATACGATAAAAAAATTAATTCTGAATTTATTGATATAATATTTACAGTCAATCGAGCGCACTAAAAACATTTCGCGCACATAATACAAACTATATATTTTTACAACTAATTTGCTTTATTAATTATAATATTTTTATTTATCTGTACAAATTGAGTGAAGAAATATTTTCCATCAGTGTGAAAACACGTTTTCCAAAACCGTGAAAATACGTTTTTCTAGGTACTTCGCGCATGGTGTTAAGATAACCTAACAACTGTGAAAAGAATGCCTAATTTATGCATTGTCATTACAATAAAAATGTTAATAATTTTTGATAGTTATAGAAAAAAAAAATCCGTTCTTTATATTTGTCTTGTAAAATAGAAATTGTTTGCCCATTTAATCTTCTTTGCAGATTTTATAATACTCGCCATTTAAAATGAACACCCTGTATAAACAAAATTAAAATCACACATTTTTGAAAACTTTTGAAATCAATACTGTCATTGTACTTTTGAATTCTACAATTTAGTTGACTGTACATTATTTTATTACGCTGCGAACGATTGAATCAAAATTACAAATTACTCAATTTTCCATATTGTTGAGATCTTGGGGTTGAATTCCCCGGGACGTTTTCCTATTGGAGGTCGTGCCCTTGGGCCATGACGTCGGGGAAGATTCCCCAGCAGATAGCTGCAGGATTAGCCCACAGTTGGTGTAATTTTAGACGGAGCGAATACCTGATCTTAGCGGTGGTAATGCAGCTTCCCTGTTAGTTGGAAGTTTGCTTCGGATTTGCCCTAACCTTACTTAATAAGAACTGCATTTGCAGAAATCACATTAGATACAGCAGGAAACTTTCAGAGCTGCTACTCCAACATTGTAATATTATTAGTAGGGAAACAAACTCTAAGACTCTAAGTATAAAGTTGTTCATCTCTTAAAATACGAATATTACTGAATTTGATCGAAACTATATAATTTTCTTTACTTTTTCCTAATGAGTTCTAGGTCTCACATTCATTATTACCAATAAAAGTGATGATAATGACAAATGAAATATATTTTTACTTGTAACCTGTGAAGGCAGATTCAAGAAAATTGTCCTCTCAATTACTTTTATTAATAGTATCATTCTTTTTATTATCTGCCTCATATCACCTGAGTTTAATATGATATTAGATGAGCACAGATTTTTGATTAGTACAAAAAACAATAAAAAAAAAACAAAAATTGTTGTCAGCTATCTCTAAATGTCTGTACTGTCCTATTTAAAACTTTGTTATAAGTTTGAAATTGAGGTTTCTTTAAATATTTTTTATAAAATAATAAAATCGACTAACAATATTTTCAATATTATTGACAATTTCGATATCCTTAAAACCGGATTTTACTGTAACATATTTCAAAGTAAATTTAAAAAAAATCACACATTAGTGCAAAAAATTTCTGTATTATAAATTCGAAATAATATAACGTAAAGTCGTTTTACCGACAAAGTTATACAAATTTAGTAGAACTTGAAAGTATTGCCACGAGGTAACATTATCTACACGCTTTTTCCCCCAATTTTCGTAAACCTGGAATATTAAATAACAATTGTAAGACAAGTAATTTAAATAAATGATTTTTTTTAATCTATGTAATTCAAAATAAATTTGATTTAAATAAATGCAACTCTGAAAATAACAATATTTTAAATTCAATAATGAAAATTTTTTTGTTGATTTCAGATTAAGAATCCAAGTTCAACCTTTCGCAGTGATTTTACTCATTCATCGCAGTCTATGTGTGACAAAAAGAACGGTGAAGATACGTGAATCAACTGAGGTGAGCTAAGAATACTGACATACTGTATAAAAATAATGAGAGAATGTGATCGATTATTGTTAGTACTTTGATATTTAAAATTTAAAGTTATTATTTTTAAGAAAAAGTCAATTATTTTTATTATTAATTTGATTTTGTGCCGGTCTTAATAAAATGCAGTTTTGAAAGTGTTACCGGATTGAAGTATGTTTGAGGAAAAGGTAGTCGATGGATTGGAAGCATTTTCTTTTTGGAAGTGAAAAGAAAAACAATATGTTGTATATAAAAGTTGTCGTGGGAAATAGAGAATCTTGACAATACACGTTTATTGGAAAAGTATAAAACAAGAGCTGAATTAGGCACAGCGAAGTCGGTGCGTGTTTTTTCCAGTTTCCAATCTGTATTTATGCGTTTTTGCCTGTTGCGAAAGCCCAATTGTTTGCATAAAATATTAGCTCTTTTATTTGTGCTGGTCGCGAGACCGACCGGGAAGTATGAAATATTACACCGCCCCAGGCCTTTTATCTGCGTGGAAATTTTAAATAAAACTCATCTATTTTGTGGCGCTATTTGAATAAGCTCGATATGCGCTCGAACAAATCATTGTTTTAGGAATAACTGAGCATTGAGCGGGCCATGCTTTCCGATCTTTCTTTATTTGCCCGAATGCACTATTGCAAATTACCATCCCATATCCATCTTCCAAAGGACCTTTTATTAGTTTCCGCGGAAAATATGCGAGGCATAAATTATTTCCAATCGATGCATTTCCCTAAATTGCAATTGTGGCTAATGTGACCTATTTCCCCCGGGTTTCCCAATACCAAACTACTCATATTTCAAATTAACACTGCAGCTATAATAATTGTTGTTTATGTATCAAGGAAGGGCATTATGAAGATGTTATAAACATCAATTAATACTCCTTGAAGCGTACCATGTGATTAATTCTACATTTAATCCCAATATCAGTGTAAGTTTTTTGTCTGTATCTGTGTTCGTTTAAATTTTTAATAGTTTAGAGTAGTACCACTGAATAGTTACATACAAAAGCGACACTCCGGGTCGGTACCTTTCATGTTCCCCTATACAGTTCTATGACCTTGAAGCATTGTGTAGACCTTTAAATTTGTGCTCTTCCCTTATCTTTCTCTAAGATGTGAGGGAACTTTCCGATTTTAAACAATGGGCCCTTTAAATTTGTGCACATTCTCTATCTCTCTCTAATTTTTGTTTCTCTGTCTTACTGTCGCTTGTGTATAAACTTATTCTGTGGTAGTACCAGTGGCGTAGGCAAGAGGGGGGTTTACGGGTCCGGACCCCCTCCTTGACGAATTTAAAATAAAATATTCATATATATATCCATTTATTTACATTTTCTTAATAAATAAATAGATATACATACCTATGTATTAAGTAACCTAATCTAATATTGAACCCCCCCCCTTTCAAAATTCCTGGCTACGCCACTGGGTAGTACATTAAAAATATGAAAGTGCAACTGTGAACTGTACTTAGAACACCATGTAATAAAGTAGAATTTAATTTTGAACAACTTTGCACTCTTGTAGTTTTGCTTTAAATATTTAAATATATAAGGAGAGAGTATCAGCAATTTTTTTAAATCCCATGTTAAAGTCCTAAGTTCCGTATTTCGTTGCACACTATATGAAAAAGAAAATGAAATATATTAATATAAAATTATTTTTTTAATTCTTCAAATATAATTTATACTTGGTGTGAAATTATACACATATGAATGCCAGATCCCAATATTGTAGTTAAACGCATTATATTCGATGTTGTCACTAGACAAGGGGCGAAGTGGGGCAATTCAGCCGCGTTTTCAAGGATTTGATTTTTAATAGTAATTTTTTCATTATTGAAAATCAATTTGGGGAAAAATAAGAAATACGGGTCTAATATTTTTCATTAATTGAAAAATCCTCATTGTCATTACCGGAAAGTGATATTTAAATAATAAATTATTAATTATAATATTAATATTATCATCTATACTTCTATACATACCTTCATAAAATATATTATCACAGACAAAATAAATAACCAACAACACATAATGTTAAGTACCAAGCAGTATTGGCTGTTTCTGTTCTTTATGCTACATTTTGATAGTTATTCTTGCAGAGATTTTTTTTCTCGTATGCAGTTTCGCATGCACAAATTTTTTGTTTCTTTGTAATGAATAGGTAGTTTTTTTGAGGCATTCATGTTTGCTATCAGTTATTTCAACTTCAAAGGTATACGTACCGTGTCAGTATTGCGTTCTGCTGTACCTATTTCTGATACGAGTATTGCGACTCGAATTGCAAATCTCGATAGATGATGTATTTGCTGTTTGACATGCATGCATATTTATAGCTTTCTGCGATATTTATGTGTAGGGAAAATACTGCATTAAGGAGGTCACTGAATCACCATCGATAATTCTATATTTATTTCTTCCAACAAAATCGCTATACGATAGACATCTAAAAAATCTGATGTGTGCAACACATTACCTCCCGCCACTGTAGTGATATATTCTATATAAGTTTTTCAGTACATTCAATATATAGTTTTAAAATTAGTTTGTTATTGATATTCAGAATATTTTTAATTCATTTCAGATCTAAAATTTCCTTCATAAAATTTGTATGACCAAAAAAAAGAAGGTATTTTAGACATTACTAAAACCGGAACCCAACTTACTTTGATTCACACGCATGCAAATATATTCCTCATATATTTCTTCCACCGTTTTTAATAAGACATATGAATAACTCGTCTGTTTTAAAGAAATTCCTCAGCCTATACAATATGTAAAAGTATTATAATTTATATATTCTTTTCTATCTAGCTAGACGATATATAAAATTTTGCAGATCAGTAGGAAATTTAAAAATCTTGATATTCAATAATAACGTAATTTTCGTAAAATGCTATTTAGAGGTTTCAAGTTTCAAATAAAGTACTACTTCCGGTTAACCAATTGTAGTCAAAATCTTATCAGGTCATCATATTTGAATATAAGTCTAAAATACTTAATATTATATCTTTTACATATAGCGTATTGGAGTTATCGTGGACGAAAAATCGTCACAGACAAACAAACACACACGGACATACAGACATCAGGTTAAAAATAGCAAAATCGTATTCTAGAGATCCTAATTCGTGCTCATATGTTGAAAACTCACACTCGTGAAATTTGGCCAAAAACAATACCACCCTTATCTACATATTGATAGGCGGGAGGTAAAAAGAGAATGATGTGAAATAAAGTTGTTGTGCATTTTGTCCACTGTTTAGGAAACCGTCACTTTGAAATTGAATTTATATACAGTGTCACTTCTTTTCTATAAACCGTGTTTACCTACGTTGCTATTGGTGGACCGAGGCATGTGTTGGTCCATATTTCATCCCTTGCAGCATCTAGTCAGTGTTTACTCCCAAACTAACCTAACTAAATAAACCCACGTTAGAGTCGGCTACATCTTGTATTTGTGTTTCTTATTCATAGGCTTCGTTCTTGTTCTTGCAATGCAGTAAGGGATAATCTCTACGCTGCAACGGTTTTAAATATGCCTGGGTGGAAGCAAATATTGCAGGAATGTTTGCAAGTGAAGGGAGATGTTGGACAATTGCTGGGGGTGGAAAAGGGGGAAAGAAAAATATTTTTTTGATTTAGATGCTGCTTTCATAGTGTATAGTTGTTCCACGATAAAACAGTACCATTTTTAATAGATGGATGATTTTATTTTCATTTTCTACTTACTGATTTCGATTTCGTAGGTCTTCTCCAGGGACTAAAATTGTATTGCAATTATTTTACAGATGAAATTTTTTACTATTAACAAGAACCATTTACGTGAAAGTAAATAAGTAAATTGTATATTGTACAACAAGCATGGAATGGTACTCATTTCATACCAGTATGCAATGGACATTCCAAGCGAGTTGTACACTATACTTTTTCTACGACTACAATATCATTTCCTAATTCATTTATATTTTAATAATAAAGATGTCTTCATTGCACTATTTCCTAACAACTCAACTATAGCTAAGAAACAAAAATTAAACAATACGATTTTTGACAGAACTGTGAGATATGAATTTCTACTTTAACGTTATCTATGGTTACCGTGGGAAATGAAAATGTATTTACAATATACTATGTATCCGTAGCAATAACAAACATGCAATTATCAAATATCTTCATAGTCGTAGAAAAAACAAAAATGCATATTTCACACAATCATGGGTTAAAGTGTGAGACATCATTAACAGCGAAAAAATATTTTCATTTAACAAAAGAACAACCCATAATAAAATAGATATTTATTTTAGAATAAAACTTGAACACAAATTTCGGATACGGTCCAGGACAGAAAAAAGGCAATCGCAATTTTATAATGGTTTTCAAATATCAGTTACAAGAACCACATTGTAATAATTTACATATAATTTATATGACTTTATGAGTTCACCTTTCCCATTTCCTAATTAATATAAATGACAAAATTAACCCAAATTCCAGCATTGTCTAAATATTGTACCCCGCATTTTCTCACCTACATAACCTGTAAAAAATGACTCCCTTGCCATCCAAAATCCCATTACCCATAAACTTATCAACCCTCATTTCTAATTCCATATAGCGGGCATTTGGCTAATCAGGGCCTGTTGGTCCCAGGGGCGGCATGAGGATTTATTTATTTAGCAGCAAAAGCGTGAGTCCGGCACTGGACACAGGAAAGCGGAATTGTAAACAGCGGAGCAAGGATTGAGGTGGATTAGTGAGATGGTGATGGATAGTGTGTTTGATGTTTGAAATTTGAGATTGGGATGTAGGATGCAGAATTTGAAACTGTTGATTTACGCATTGATTACATAACCTACAAACGCAAACCCAAAATTGTTGCAATAATTCCTTGCACAAATGTTGTTCCAACTGTAAATTTATTAACAATAATATATTTAAGAAAATAAAGCCCTCTAGGAATATCCAAGCCTACTACAAATCAAACTGAAACTGAAATTCGATTTTAATTTAAGTAAAACTTCTATTTAAATAAACGAATTTTCTGGGTTTGATCGCATAAATTCCAAGACACAGTCTTGATGTCTTGAAGATCTGAGTTATGGTCTACGGGATAAATTACACTTTTAAACAATATAAAGTTTAGGAAAGAAAACCTATAATAGTTATTTACGAATTAAGTGTGGGGACGATCGGTTTCTGGAAGAGTGTTTTATGGTGCAAGTTTTTGTTTTCTGCAATATAACGAATCAGGGAACCAAGTTCAGGCAAGATCTTTGTACAATATTTGTTGCCAAAATTGTACAACAAATGCACTATTTTTTTGTCGAAATTAAATTTCTTCTTTTTCTTCTTCTTCTTTCATTATTATTATTAGATTAGGCAATGATGTTTGAGACATTATACTTTTTTATTGCAAATATAGTATTTTCTACCACTTTCAAAAAATATTAACAGTTTTATTCTAATACCAATGCATAAAGTAGGTGATTTTTACACAATTGTTAGGTTACCTTGATACTGTGCGCGAAGTATCTGAGTAAATGTTTTTTCATGCTTTTGGAAAAGGTTTCCTCACGGTGTTGGAAAACATTTCTTCACTTAATTTATATAGATAAATAAAAATATTATACATAATGTAAATATTGTTTGTATTTTGTGCGCGAAATGTTTTTAGTGCGTGAAATGTCACTTTTTTGACGTGACTTCGTACATTTAGTACAAAAATAACTATTTTAATAAATGCTGTAGTAATATTAGTGTTTTTTTTCCCGCACTCTGAACTGAGTAAAAATACGAAGATTTCTGACGTTGCTTAGTTGACGCAAATCAATAGTGTACAAAAATTGTATTTTAAATTAGTTATAAAAATCTGTTATTATAATTTAATGTGTTATAATTTTTCCATCAACACCGTATTAATTTTCATTGTGGAAAATAATAGAACTGGAAAATATTATCTAGAAGTACAGTTATTAGTAAACAATGCAAGAGAAGATAATTTGCACAGAATGGAGTAAAAATAGTCTTCCCGTTAGATTCGCGTCACTAAACCTAAGGACAAGTCTATTAACAGAATAAATATTTAAATTAATTAAGAGCGTGAAACCTCATCTAATTTCATTATCCTCCCAGATCTAATTACAAAGAACAATGCAAAAAATACCACGTGCAATAATTGCAGGTGTTGCACATAGGAATTAAGATAAGCGCGGAAGTAGATATTTAAATAAGAGGCAAAAATCCCGCACCTAATAAGGAACTTGCGCATGTGATACTGCGCTCATAATGAGCTACTTGCAATTATATCACGTATGTAGCGTTTAATCATACCATTATTATTATAATTTGCATAAAATTTCAGGAAATCTGAGAAGTATTTACTTTATACGTGCTTCAACAACGTGTTATTAGCTACAAAGTCTCTGTGCAACTTGAAATCAAGACATTTCTGCGGGCGTATTGCCAATGTGTTTACTGCCTTTCATTTCATATGTAAAGCTGTTATTCCAATTGCGTTTCAATTTTTACGCCACTTTCACCATATTCCTTCATTTCATACATGCAAGCTATAAACCTTTATACCTGCTTATCATGATAAGAAACTCATATTATTTTTTATTAATCTATGTTATTAACGGGATATTAAAATACATAAAGGAATTTATCCTTAGGCCGGATTCAAACTTGGATTGTTGAAATTTATTTTTTTACTAGTTCAATCTATATCATTTTACTCACTGAATTATATTACGGTTATTTTTAAATTGGTATTATTGTGATAGTATTCGTCTGATTATCAATGACCATACGGTAAGATGATGACACAAAACGACTACATTATTCAAAACTTCCTACGAATCAAGTACTTTAGATCAAAGTGTGCAAAAGTCAAGATTCATTTAAATAAATAAAAAATCATTATTTTTTTAAATAAATCAAATAATTTTTTTTTTAAAGATATCTAAGTGTTACTGCACTTTTTTAATTATTTTAAAAGTAATATAAATATTATAATAATGCTGTGTTATCGATGATCGACTGAGAGTTTATAATGGGAAGAAAAATTTGTCGGGGTTCAGTCTTCAAGGTTTAATTTATTTGATTATACCATCGTTTCGACCACCACTGTGATCATCTTCAGTGTTATTATAAAAAAAAGTAAAACAACAATTGAAAATAATTTTAGAAAATACCGTAAGTACTTATAATCATGTAAAAAAATATTTCAGAAACACATAGAACAAATATGAATAAAAAAAACTTTATTTTTTAAACCGACTTATTATTCGTAGTTTACGAGAAAATAAATTTTAAAATTCGGAGAAGGAATATGATAACGTCAGCATGATAGAATCATGAAAAATACAGATAGATTGGGAACTAAAGAGACAGTATATCATCTGTTTTCTTCCAAAATCCTACCATACAGACGTCCCATATCCCTACTTCCAAACATTAAATTATACTAACTAACAAATTATAGTTTAGTTTTTATTATTGTAATCCAAAACTACAGTGGTTCTTTTTTATATTTTATGTCTCATATAAGGAAATTCGTGTATAGTCACATACACCATTACAAAGACACCAGGCAAATGTATCCTTTGTGCCGCGTGCTCCGCCACTGTGTCCTTTCTCAGGCTGAAACCCTTTCTGGTGAATCCTTGCTCAGCATCTGGATGCAGGCAGCAGGCGCGAAAGCCGGTGTTTGCACAAGGGTCCTGGCGTCCTGGTCCTTTGCACGGGAGATAACGCGTGATTTCACAGGATTCGCTGCCACTAGAACCGTACAGAAATTCAATTATAATTTCAATTGCTTCGGTGCAGATTTGAATTGCAATTGTACCAAGTGCCGGATCTGTGACAAATCAAAAGACCTGGGGTCATCCTTCCTCCCTTTGCTACAATGATGTATAGTTTATATTGAAAATAAATTACCTCGATATAATGGATGTCTTTATAACGGACTTCTGCTGTAATAAAATGTTAGGTCAAATATATATATTTTTTAAATATCCAGTTTATGATATAATTTTGATTTCGCGTTAAATAATGATCTCATTCACTAGTGAAATAATGGAATCAATAACCTAACTGAAATAAGGGAAATAAAAAGACTCTTATTAAACCGAAGTTGTAAAACTTATTTCTGTATAACGAACACCCCATCACCCTTAGAAAATCTTACTCCAAGATTTAAATTAATAAATAATGGTATTTAACTGATAGACACACAAGTTTACTAATCCTTTTGTTTTTTTCCCTTCTTCTTTCTTCCATTTGTTGTGATGTACATTTAATTGTAGGATTAGTATATTTTAGCGTTACAAACTAGTGCGTAATACATAATAGTGTACAAATATTTTCTATTCGTTAATAACTATTTTCTCGTAAATTACGAATAATGAAACGATTTTAAAAAATACAGGTATTATATTTTTTATCTAGTATCATATAAAAATCCATATATAGTCACGTACCCTATTCTATTTGAAAATCAGCACATCGAAATCTGATAACATCTATTACATTTAAAAAAAAAAAACAACATTATGGAACTAAAAATAAGTATTTCAAATAAGTACTCCAAAGAGTTTACGTTGAAAAAATATTTTTAAAATTTTACTATTAACTAGTGTGGAATAGCAAAGAATGATTTTAATTTCAAATGAAAATGTGATTAGATAGATACAGGTATTAAACTAGAATTTCTACATAGTTGCTGTAGATATACATTAAATTAAGGACATAATTGGAAATTGTTGTATGTAGATATTTGTTGTTGTGAAGAGGAAACATCAATCAATATAAAGTAACGTATCATATAAAATAATAGCGTAGACGCGTATGTGCTGCCCATAATGAAAAGTTAGTTATTAGAGTATGTAGTATTGATAGGATAGAATAGAAGTGCAATTTTAGCATTTGTTGTTGCATGACGTGCAGGCGAAGTGAATTGCATTTAATTATAATCGTAGCAACAGCAACGTATCCGTCCAGCCTACGGTAATGAATTTGCGCCAACGCGGGGAATTGATAATTAGCAATAATTTCGCGATGATTATGCGCCCTTGTGACGCGATTGCGAACTAACGTGGCCGTAATGAAGTCATCAACAGATACACTACGTGTTTTTATAGCGATTATCGTTTGTTTTATAGCCAAATTTGACGAATTTTAGCCTAATGTGGTTGTAAATTTTTATGGCTCTGTTTTATGACTTAATCATGCTAATTATGCACAATTTGCAAAATAATTGATTACTAAATGCGTATCCATTGGAGATACAATAGGCTTCCTCTTCCTTCGTACATATTCATAAATTTTCCATTAACATTCAAAAAACACAAATCAGAATCATATTTTCATCATTTCAATTTCAAATTCAAAATTATTATTTGCATGTTTGATGTTAATTCTTCAAATAATATCTAAAATTTCAATATTCTATCTTGTGTAAATATGTATAAAGATTTTTCTGAAAATTAATTGATATATTCGTAAAATAATATTATAGCTATTAACATACCTAGAATAGTTATGAGTATCATAACCGCAGATGTCAATTAGATAGAGGATTTTAAGACATCTAAGTCCTGGTATGATTCATAACATCCGTGGTTTGTTCAATAGTTTACCGGTTTCACGTTATTAATAAATATTATTTTATATAACGAGTAACGATTTCGTGATCAAGTCTGTATGGGTTGGTATGACAGCTGTATTATTCAATTGTCCAATGTTATTTTGACAAATCTTTAGGGTAATATTCTTACCATACTGACTTGTCAAAATTACATGGTATATAATTATAACTTAGTTACCTTGCTTACTTTTGTCTATGTCAAAAGTTTAGTATCCTGACACCAGTAAATATATTTAAAATAATAAGATTAAGATTTGAAATATAAATTTACTCGAATTTAATTTGAGACAAATATCATCCGTTTTTTTTCTTAGAATTAGTATTTATTTTAATTTATTTCTTTTACTTTTATCTAAAATTTAATAATTGTTTTTTAAAGCGATGGAATTTGTAGAATATGTATCTTTACAATATTTTACAAAGCAGTGATACATAAATAATCAATTTGTAATATTGAATTATTTGTAATAAGCCATCTCGTAGCTAATTTTAAACCCTCGATTTTTGATTCAATATTGGCAAACTCATATCATTTCTTATTTAATTTAAAGAAGCCAATTTCGTTTGAGATTAGCTTACGTGTATGCTCAAAATACTTAAATCAAATTTCCATACTAAATCTAAATAAAATTTAAATAAATAAATACAATTTCCAACTTTTGGTAATCCTTGGAGCATTTTATAAACTTCTATTCAAATCCAAGTACAGCAATTTTCATTTGGGGAATTTCATTTTCGTAATCCCTAAATTCTTCAGTATATTTTTTATTTGTAGTTGTTATTTTTACTACAATTGTTTTTGTTGTTAGGGGGCGACCCTCGATTCTCGAATGTTTCATGAATATTTTTAGCTACACCCCATCTCTCGTTCCGATGTCAAAGCATATTGGAATGCTAATCAATTTCGTGTCACAGAAATGAGTTTAATTTGAACCGAATAGTATTTTCAGCATATTAATATAACGTGTAATTAAATTTTTATGCTGTTTCAGTAATTTTAAATAAATATCATTTTCAATACTTGATATGTAATTAAAATTTTATTTGTTATTCCATTTACTACATATACAAGTACATTATAAATTTGGATATATTTAAACGTTTTTCTTTTTTAAAACTATTTCTAGTACATTTCACTGTTAATTATACTAAAGAATATTTACATTTTCCATGTTTAAAATGTTTTGAAACAAGTTCCATTAGACTTTATTTTAATAATGTGCATGATTAAAAGGAATGATAATGTTTGAAATGAAGCGAATATGGTAGTAAGGGTATAATTACACTCACGTCTCAATATTTGAAACAAATATAATACGATAATAAAGAAGGAAGGTGCTTGCTCATTCTAACATAATCATATCAAACACGCTAACGTGGAACAGGGATATAAAGTGGAATTAACACCAATTATAAACACTATATCACGTTTACTTTGTCTTGCAAGGATTATTACGACATTGTGCCATTAAAAACCATTTAAACCATCCAGCTGGTACACGGATAGGCAAATTAGAAATGGTGCATTTAGATCTGGCTCAAAACTAACCAACAGAGTTCAAATCAAATAGTAAAAACTATTTAAAACATTAATGGCCGGTTGCACCGGTAGTACTTAAATTTTAAGCTTCCCTTAAATGAACAATATCACATCGGAATAAAATGTCAAATGAACTATTTAACATTGCTGTCAAAATTTCTATTAGCATTTTTTTGTTTAAGTGTCGTTTAAAATTTAAGCTTTGTTGGTGCAACTGGGCATAAATAAAACATATTTTTTTTATATTTCTGAAAAGTTTATTTAACCCAACGTTACATTTTCAATAATAAATATGAACCATTTTGATTTTTGCCAAATTTTTAACTATTTTACTACTTACTTGGTAACCATAGCCACCTTGGTCAATAATGAAAACTGTTACTTTTTAAAGTTGCTCAAATCTACAAATTTAAATATTCTTTGAATGATTTAATTCAAGAAAAGTGTAAAGTATGGATTCACTATTTAAATATGTAGTCTAAATTAAATAAATAAATCAAATAAAACGAAATTAAAAATCAAAAGTGAGACAAAATAAAACGTCAAATATAATAATAAAGAACTTACTTTATTTTTGTGAATATTAAGAAACAAGTTAATATGGTGGTAAGGCATCAATGGAAAGAATCATAGTTTTTCAAAAATAATAAAATTATCGTACAACGGCGCAATATCATAACCAATTTTAATTCAAATATTTAAAAAAAAATACATAAATACATATATAATGTACATATGTTTATTTTATAATTTTATTTTTAAATTTGTGAAACTATATACATTTTTTGTAGCGATGTTTAAATTTTAAAAAATTCTCATAGTTGTCAACTATTAACTAAATAAAATACGGTTTTATTCGAGTTAGTAGATCCCTTATAGAACTTGTACTTGAGATCCTGATTCATCTAGAAATGCTGTGTCTAATGTAATGAAATTGGAGGAGAAATTGTATGCATATATTTTCAAATTTTTCAATTTGCATGGATAAAATAAGAGTGCCTAAAACGAAGCGGTAGTGTGTGTGAAGAACGGTTTAGTTTTTATAATAGAGGCTCTTGAATCTCTCTTGCCTCTTGTTTGGCCCAGGGCGTTCAGGCAATTTTCGAATTATTTTTCCATCAGCTGTAATAGACGAGCTTGCTCGCTTAAATTCTTCCTGTTAAAAGTTGATGGGCGAAGGGAAAATCCTCCCTAAATACTGATTTAAATGCACCCCGGCGTGCTGCATAGTTGCGCGATAATTACAGCCCGAGACCGCGGCCTACGAATTTTTAATGGAATCAGTTACGCTTCTGTGGCTACCAAGACATGACCTTACAATCGAATAGAAAAACAAAAACTCAAAACTACAATGGCAAAAAGCAAAAACTGCATGCAAATAATTCCAATGACCCTACTAAAATGTATAAATACTACAACAAACGATTAGTACCACCAGTGGATGAATTCAGCTATTCACATGTTTAGAACTTACTATTTCAACAAAAACTCAAAACTGCAATGGTAAAATGCATAAACTGCATGCAAATAATTTCAAAGACCCCACTAAAAAGAATAAGTACTACAACAAATGATTAGTACCACCAGTGGATGAATTCAACTATTCACATATTTAGAACTTAGCATGAGATTTGGATTCGATTATTGTTATTGATTAAAATTAAAAATTCCGTTATTTATCAAATGACTTAATATCACTTTCCGGTTTCCTATAAAAACCATAGGTTAGTCTAATCTTATCTGCCTTATTATTTATATTTAAAACCTTTTTTCCTTTTTCCTTGATTATTCCACATGTCATTTTCACCTAACCAGAATGCTTCAATGAAAAAGTTGATAAAACCACAGTAGCATTGTTATAGTTACATTTTGATGATATGAAAAAATTTTATATTTGAAATGTTGTCATTTGTGAAATAATTATACGTAATATTGTAAATATACTGAACCAAGTTCAGATTTTACAAGTTTGAAAAACAAGAGAAATGTGTTGCTTCCGTTTCGCGAGCAATATATTCAATTATTAATCATATCATTAGCTTATATTTATTGAGAGAATGAATTGTCACACATTTTTGTTCTCAAAGTTAACTGTCCATATTGGTTTTAAAGTTATAAAGGTTAAAATTAAGGAAACCAAATTCTTTAGTAACAAATGTAAAAGAAGTGATAAACTGGTAACTGCGGAAATTATGATTGTTGATTGGCGGAAAACATATCATGTGACTAATGAATTATTATATTCTCAAGCAAATATAATTCAAACTATGAAATTAATCGGTAAATACCAATAAATTAGTTACTCTCGTTATATTACTTATGAGAATTTTTTCTGCTAAATTAACTGTATATACTAACGATCGGAAACCATTATGTAATGAAGTGCCACATTTTATATGAACTCTTAAATTTCAACCATGTAACGTAGTTACCATTGAAGTAAAGTAAAGTAAAGAATCAGGATAACTATTGAGTAAATAACGGGTAAACATAGTTACGGTATTAGAAAATATATTTCTTACGATTGTCGCAATTTGGTTTTAAGAAAATACTAAAGTATTTTATAATTTTTGCTGCAGACTAATAATCTAATAAGTAAAATAAAATAACATAATGCTATTTTGTTTTGTATTTTTGTAAAAAAAGTTTATTATTTTATTTTAATTAGAATAGTGCTCATATAAGAAACTTCAAAATAAAATATGTATTCCGGTTGTAAAATAATTCCTGTATTCCACCTATAAATAATCCCTGACCAAACATTTGCTCTCCGAAATCTATCCAGAAATACATGAATATAAACACAAACACATCACGGGTGTTTACCTCTAGAAAAACGCATTCCTGCAAATATCTCAGTATCTCAGTGGCTGGTGCTTTGATCTTAGCGATGCGTCGATGTTTTAATTATGATCGCGTCGGCGCCAACTTTCCATATTTACGTGTTGTTAAGGTGGAGTGATGTGTTTACATCTACAATGTGCTCAGATCGATAAACTCGGCAAAAAGTTAAATTGGGGCACTGGGTATTTATGGGAGAAGTCAGCGATCAAGAAAATAATAATGGGTCCATGTCTCGCACCTTACATACCGACACAAATAAACATTTCCGATTTACGGTTGTTAGCAAAAGTTGATCTACTAGAAATATTTATGTTAGAAACTTAAATAGTAGTAACTAACAGGATTTAGTTATAATTTTGATTTTATTCAAATTAATAACAAATAAACTATTGTAGAATACTCGCAAGGTAACCGCTTTAACTGCTTCAACTAGATGACAGCACTTTTTTCCTATAAGTAGTAAAAACTGTTTTACCTTGCTAATAATGTAATAGCCATTAAAATACCTACGATTGTTATAAGTATCAGAATCACCGTAGATGTCAGTTTACGAGCTCCGATTTTAAGACATGTAAAGCCTGGAATGATTTATAACATCCGTGGTTTGTTCAATAGTTTACCCATTATTGTACAACTTATATATTATATAAGTGTCACATTTCCTAAGGCCGTGTGTAAAATACGCCATCGCACAGTTAAGGAATTTTTGGTTTATCGAAATTATGTTGGCAGTATAAAAAGGCAAAGTAATTAAAATTAATTTAAAACATAACGACTAATGAAGATATAAACAAGAAATGTTTTACTTAGTATTGTTTTTTTGGGTTGTAACTAATTTCGAGGTTGACAGTTTGACATAGTTATTTTAATGTTCTGTAGTATACTATTTTCTACGACCACTATGGAAAGTAACATTTTTCTCATACTGTATGCGCATATAGTATAGTATTTTCCACCTTGTATGACTTTCTGCACTTGTTGTACAATATACCTACTATTATACAATTCTCTTGTCAATATCTTTATTTGTGATCAAGTCTATATGGATTGATATGACACCATGATTACAGTTATATTATTCAATACTCCCATATTATTTCGACAAATCAGTACTGTAATAATATTACTGTACATATATAGTTATGAGTTAACAGCTTACTTTTGTTTTTTACATAAACATAGGCTTAATATCCTGAAACCGGTAAAATACTATAATTCGTGAACATTCGTTAAAATGTCAATCTGAAAAAAACGGTACTTATTCGTATATTTATTCATAAAAGTATCAATAAATGTTTTTGTGGAAGTGTCCCCGTTTAAACACACAAAACATAACCTACAATTTGTAATCCGGATGAAATAAAAATGTGGGTAAATAGGATGTATATCTGAGTAAACACTCCATTCCCGTTGCTGATCCGTAAGTAAAAAACTGATACTAAATAGGGGTAGTAATTGAAGGAAAACAAATAACATAACCACCGTTTGTAGGGTAAATATTATTTCAAATCTACTAGCGAACGATATTTTGATACTAGAGCAAATATTTAGATTATATCCAAACGATTATTGCCTATAAGCTACGCGTCTGATGTAATATGTCTGGTTAAATATAGACTGCACTGAAAAACTAAAATCAATTTCATAAATATTTACGTTGCATCCAACCCGGATCATGAAATAATCATTTGTGATTAAAATTCTTCCCCTTTAACCAACCCGGAGGAAAACTAAATTCTACTATAATCCCCCCCTGCTTATTATAAACAGATTGTGGCAGTTTTTTGTCCTAAATTTGATTTTAATTTTTATTTGGCTTTTCCGTTTTAGATGTCTAATGTTTGTGGTTACCTAATCGCTTACAGCATTAGTAATTATGTTTTTAGAACTTTTAAGATGAAAATACATTTTTGATATGCATTAAAATTCTTCTTCCTTACCTCAGGGGAACATTAACAGCAAAATACATCATATTTTTCTAATTCAGTGTTAATAGAAAAACGGTAATGGCAAACTAGTTATTAAAGAATAGTGGAATATATTTAGTCGTTCTAGATGTTCTACACAAAAAAATCCTGTAACTTTCAAGAACCGACGAAATATTGTGTTATATTCAGTCGAATATTAATTATTAATAGTGATGATAATAGTTAATAATTATGCTGATCAAAGACTAACGAATAACTTCTGATCATTTTTACTGGTTAGTAATAAAGTTAGACTAATAAATTTTTATTATCGGCAGATGTGTAGAAATGACTGTGTCTAAATAACATGTTTTCTGTCTATAAAACTATTCCATTGTGAATTAAATTCTGGGCCTTCTGACACTAAACGAATGATAAATTATATTTAGCCCAAAGCCCAATAAATTTCTATGCGACCAGCCGGGAAGAATAGAACTGGTTGCCATTTAAATAAATCTAGCAATTTCTCCCATTTCTACCATTCAGAGACCGAACAAAAGTAACACGTGTCCCTGCTAAACAATATCTAAACGATTGATTTCAATGCTGACTGGATTCGCCCCCTGTTATTTATTCTCAGCAGTTAGAAACAGCCGACAATCGCAAACATTAGACGATCGCTACAGGATATACGCTAAATACACGAAATTGAATGCAGAAGTCGAAGTCGTTCGACTACAAAGCAAATGAATATGTCTACAATGATTGGAATTGTTTTCGATATTGAGCTTGATCCAGAATATTGTAGAATAATGGAATGGGGACGTTAAAAATTACATTACCAACAGCAGCATTCATCATTAGTCCATTAATTAATTTGTTGTAATTCACCAACTTTATTCAGTGTTTTGTTTATTGTTTTTAACAGAACATATAATTTTATGAGTGTGAATTAAACTTTCTGTCATTTTTGTTGACATATGAATTGTGTTTCACAAAACAAGATTTCTTGTCTTGTTCAGTATTTTCCTGTCTTATTTCGAAAAGCAAGACAAGAAAATTTAAATATATCTTGTCTTTCATTAGTCTTGTATATAAAAATCTTGAATTTAAGAAAATCTCGCTATTCTTGCACAATTCTTGCAAGACTGAGGCAAGATCAAGAAAAATACAAGAGTCTCGTGAAGCACTACATATAACGTAAAATTATATTTTTCGTATCAAAAAATAATTACAAATGGTAAAAAATTGCGAAAAAAGAAGTTACATCGATTAATATAGATTTGTGAAAATTAAAATATGTAAATTAATCTTTATAGCCATAATCTTGTGCACAAAATATACATGTCGAAATGTCAAAACGAGGATCAAATCAGATGATCAAAGCTTGATTAATAGAATATGACTGGTTAGTGATCAGTTGATCATTGATTGTAATTATCTGATTTGCTTGTTTTTTAATGGTGAATTGAATTGATTTATGGATCAAAGTTGATCCATTGACCAAGCTTTGATTAAGGAATTGTGAATTTGACTATTAGAAGCAGAGAGAAAGCTGATGATACAAATTTGTTTGATCATATCTACACCTATTCATTTCTCACAAACCATATACAAAATAGACATACATTTGTGAGTTTATGAAAGATAAGTCAGTTTACAATATTCTGCTTTGTATTTCAACGGTAACACGATTCGTATACCTCAGTCTTTTATTCGGAAGATGACAATCGAAACATTCTGCGATCGGTACCGGATATGAGGTAAATACACAGAACGAATGCGTGTAATTCATTCACGCATCAAAGATAAGTTAGTTTACAATTTTCTGGTCATGTAACAGCCGTTTAGGTAAGCCAGGCGGCAAGGATGTTTGCAAAAAGGTGTCCTTTCAAATCCTCCCCAGAGATCTGTCCGTTGTTTGTCTGCAATTCTTTGTGAAATTTGTCACCTTGATGTATAGTAATAATATCGCATACCTAACGCTTTTGTTGTGAGATTTGTGCCGAACCCAGAGAAAGAAAATACCGCAACAACTGCGAGTTTAACAGCATTTGCGATTTTAATTTTATGCGCGAGTAACATCATTTTAATTAGCTTGTGTACTAATTAGAATGAAAATGATTTGTTTTTTATCCAATATGAAACACGGTAAATAATGAAACTGTTTTCAAATCAAACATAATTAAAAACTAAAGCTACAATCGCATATAAAATTGTAATAGCTACAATGAGTTTTTTATTTCAAATTGATTTTGTATTGCTTTCAATCTCTACTCAATTATATAAATTTCATTTTAAATTCATATATGTTCAATCAAAAAAATGATCATCCATATAATATAAAATAAATTAAATTTATCTGTTAGGTACTTTGATTATTACGGTAAGTGGGAGTGAGATATATCCACTTTTTAAAAAAATAATTATTACTCTATAATATGGAATAATATTTAAAACACAAAATATATTTATAACAACATAGAATCTAGACTTACTTACAAGAATAAAGAAAAAATTTAAACTAGTTCTGAACATCTCAGAGCAAAGGTTAAATGGACCACTAAATTACTTATGATTATGTACAAATATAGAACCAAATTTTTAGGTTACGTTAAGTCTTATGCACATGTTTATAAAATACACCGCAGTAGTAATTAACTAATTGTGTATATAGGGTATATTTTTTTAAGTAAATTTTGGGTTATTCATTGTTGATTTTTAAGAAAATGTGTTTGATAGTAAAATTTATACCTAAGTGTAGATTTATTGTGTGTGATAAAAATGTTGAAGTTTTCCTGTTTGCTAAATACAGATTGTGGAATAGTATGTTTTTGTTCATATAGGATAAAAAATAAGTTTGAGATAGGACACAATTATTCACAAGTGATACATATGTAATTATATTCGTTAGGGTGTTATTTTTTACTTTGATCTCGTATAGCAAAATAACATCTTCTGGTTCTCCTTGCTGAACTGGTTTTAAAAATAATAATTAAAAAATTAAATCCCAAGAAAACGGCATAAAAATACTGGTCGTAATTAAAAGTAATTCCATTTTTGCGAAAATAATTACAATACAAATTATTCCAATTAGGATCCGTGTGAGTTTTTGTAGGTTATGTTTTTTGTTATATCAATTTCGCGACTTTAGTGGCGACAAATGGTCCCGAGACACATATACTTAATGTATTCCACGGTATGACCGTTGTTTAACTGCACGCAATATTTGCATAACGACAAAGAGAACACCGAGTTCACACACTTTGTTGTTCTCTCCCCTCCATAATAGACTCTTTCCTAGTATAAATCACAAAGAACTTCTCTAGTATTCCCTCAATCTTCAAATTTGTAATTATTTCAAAAATACTGCTAGATGCCGTGATGACACATTTACGTATTTATAGTGTATAAGAACTTTGAACGAACGATTTTTGCATATCCCATTAGAAAACAGTTATACTGAAAATTTGCATACATATGACAAATGAAACTTGAAATTTATTGACTGTCTACAAGTCTATAATTTATTTTTTGTACTATATCGATCAGTGGTTTAATATATTGAATAAATAAATGCGAATTAATATTAATAGTCGGTGATATGTGACAAAAAAGTCGTGTGAACGTCAAGTAAAATATTTGATAATAGCAGGAAAGCAATAAAGAACAATTATCACCAAAACATAAATACATTTCGGACAAGATTGATTGATACTGGTGTTCATTTCATCGTAATTAAAAAAAGTCAATTAAAATCAAAAACTATTAATTTAAAGTTAATAAAATCAGTCAGATTTTATGCAAATTCGCTTTTATCGAATATTTGCATATAAAATAGATAAATATGAAAAAACCCGATTGGGAATTAATATATTCTGTGTCATTTTTTCATTCTATAGGACTCGGATTTAAATATCTGAAGAGCTGGGAACTTCATTTAAAATTTTAATTAAAATTCGCTTTAAATCTCATCCTATGTCGACCAATGTTATGATGTACGCCCTCTTAAATGTTACCATACATCAAAGTGCAGTAATTAATAAAGTTGTGTTGCAAAATGACACCTCGCGAATAAAATTCCACCCGGTTCACCTTCCGACGCAACCGGTTCAACCGAACTCAAAGCTTGCGAATCCGACAAACACCGTTGCTAGGCTACGCTGGGAACAGTTGCCAGTGCTTTGAGTGTTTTGCGGTTTGACTAAGGGAAATATTTAATGAATTTCATGTATATTTTTGTTCATTAATGTGAAAAACGCAAGCTTTTTAGTTTTTTATACTCAGCACTGAATTTCCACTATGTCAAATGGAAACGTAAAATACATTTGATCCATATTTATCGGTATTTTTACACATCAAATATATGAAAAAGTGGCAGAGCTTTATTTTATTTATCTGTATTTGTAGTAGTTGAACGATTGTAAAATAATTATTAATATTTATTCGAATCACTTTACTGAACTAATCACTAATTGTTATATTTTTCTTACATTTACTATATTAGATGAAAATATAATATAATACACAGGGTTTCATAAAAATCCGATCTTTTTCAAAAAATCAAAGAAATCTGTTTTTTTTTATTTAAAAAAGATTTTTACCTTTTTTACAGTGGATAGGTATATTATAATTTCAAAAAGTTTCTCAATATAAAATTTATTATGAAAAAAAAAAACATTGTAAAGAGTAAGTAAAAGTTTAAAGAAACCATAAAACACTACACTAAAATCTGACGATACAGCTTGTAGTGACAAACTGGTTATAACGTTGAAATGGTGTAACGTTATTATAACTTTATCAGTTATAGATTTCCTTCGATGTCGTTATAACCTGATTTTACTGCAACACATTTCAAAATAAATTAATAAAAAATCACATATTAGTGTAAAAATTTTCTGCATTATAAATTTAAAATAATATACCAATAAAGTCGTTTTATGAACGAAGTAAACAGATTTGGTAGTTCTTGAAAGTATCATACACAGGATTTTTACCACAATTTTCGTAAATCTGGAGTAGTAAATAACTCTCTGATTTAAATCAATACAACCCTGAGATTAAATACTTGTCTTGATATTAGGTTCTTATTAGTATAAACATCACTAAGTCTATATCAATATCTTAAAATATCAAAATATTTATTATTACAATACTTCACTTGTAAATATTGCTGTTGTTTGAAAATGCGATAACTTAATATAGACATGAATGGTTTTAACAGTACAGCAAAAAAAAAGAAAGTAAAAAAAATGTTTTAAAATCAAGATGTAATCGAAAATTTGACAAAATCCAGTACAATTGTCAAACATAACAATTGTTTTGTTAATCCACAGTTTAGTTACATTGCAAATGAAAAATATTTTGCGTCATCTTTTAGGAAATACATTTTGTATATTATACATGTCATTGGTCTTTAGCTTTTATTTGTATTATAAGTAATAATTAAATACTAACCCATATTTTTTGCACAATACATTAATTCTTCTATATGCAATTCAAGTGAAATCACCCTGTTCATTGTACGGTGCCCTATTTTTATAGAAAAACTATGTAGGAATACATGTAGTAAATAATCGCTGGTACATTAACTCAGCGATCATTCTCCCTGCTGTTTACTTCTCCCCGCCCCTGGGGCTAATGCACTGCTACTACGCTTATAGGGGGCGGGCCCGCCTGTCCCTTCGTCTGCTACGCCTCTGGATCAAAAGACGCTAGAAACTGTATACACGCTGCACACAATAAAATACAACCCAGGAAAACATACGGCATTCATGAAATGGTTTTTGTGTTTGCGAGAATGGGAAATGGTTAGGGCCTTGCGTAAGAAATAGAAAAGGAAATTATAATGGTGTTATAGTTTACAGTTACATTGTGTTGTAACCATACATATATGAAAGGAACTACCAATTCTATATGGTTTTCTTTCAAATTATTTAAATGTGGATGGGTTTTGTAAAGAATTTACACGTTTCTTAAAGCAACTAAATTTAAAATAGTCTTGCTAGCATTAGAATCATTTGTCGTCGAAATCTATCACTAGGGACTATTTTGAAAAATAAAGTTTTTACACCCAAAAATTTTTAAAATTATTTCTCTGTATTATTTTACAGAGAAAACCTAAAAATTGTAACTGTTTATGTTCAACTTGATTGAAAATATCTTGAGATATAAAACTTTTATTTTTTTATTTGCTAGTATTTGAGTAATCGTTACGACAATATCCATTCAACCATCCATCCGAACACATGGACAGACAACATCGTAAAAATATTAAAATCGTGTTCTAGGGACTTGAAAACGTGCTTATCCATTGAAAACTCACTATCTGACTTTTAGCATTACCTCTCTTACTGAGTGGCGAGATATAAAAAGGTATTAAATTTTAAATGTAAATTTGAATTTTTATATTTTTATTCATCCATCAGCTAAGTAGATAATGATTGTGTCCCACGAAGCCATAATTTTTGTAAAACTTATATAAAAAAAAAAAACTGAGCAAAATGCCCTTTTGGCACTGCCAATTGCAATGAAAATGGAATGTATACAACTAGACGTTATAGCAATCTCATATTCAAAATTTCAAAATTTTACGGATAATCATTTTTTTTGATTACGATATTTCCTTTACTTATTTTTACAAGGAAGCAAAAATAATAAAAAATTGTATTTAATTCTAAACGCTTTGAAGTTCTAAACTAAACTAGTACTGTTTTTTTAGTATCTGGTTTTTTTTGTGGAAAATTTTTTTGCATTGGTGGATGTTAATGTTTAAAATATTTATCTGTAATTATTTTTATGTATATTATAATAATGTAAATTAAAAATTTCCACAGCGAAAAAGAGTAAACGTGTTATCAACCGCAGATCCTCGTTGTTGCTATATTTATTTTCCACTGCACTTCGCAGAACATTCACTGAACTGGAAAAATGATATGATAATGATGATGTATTTGTGTTTATTTTAATGTGAGCTTCAGCGCACACCGAACTAATACGATGCAAATGGTTTGTTGATGACAGACCAGCAGACTAAAACTATACATGGATGTTAAATTGTTAAAAATATACATAAATAGGTACACATACGCAATGTCATCATGTCTGCATTTTAATATTAAAATCATACTTAACATTGTTAACATATTTATGATGGATGTCATATATCAAAACCAAAAAAGACATTTCAAAAGAATTAAATTTATAGAAATATATGACAGCAGCATTTATTTTCAAAAAAAATCCTACCATTCTGATAAAATTTTATAAAATAAAATTTTAAATAATCTTTTTTATATCATTATGCAAATAACTGTAAGATGAGTATCTAGGATTCGAACATTAAAGTGACCAGTGTTCCCTTAGTTTGGTATGACCTACAATATGTAAATTTTCAAATAATCATAGGTGACGAAAAGCTATCGCCTTATTAAATAATAGGATTGATTTTTTAAAATTGTTATAATAGAATTATAATTCAATGTTGTATTCCTCAAAATAACTTCCTTGGGAAGCCACTAGTGCTGGAGACGGTTCTTCCTGTCCTCATGGCAGTGCTGGAACTCAGATACTGGAATCACCTTCAGCTGGTCGGTTGCAGCCGTTAAAATATTTTGAAATGTCCCAAAACGAGTTACTTTGAAGTTATTTTTCAATCTCGGGAAAAGGAAACAGTCACAAGAACTCTGAAGTCAGGCTAAGGAGTCACAGAAATATTTTTACAGTTACATTTTGAACCATTTTTGTGCAGATTTTCTATTTCCCAATAAATTGGTCAAAATCTGATGAATGGTGGTGTAAATCTTAGGTTTTCCTTTTGAAAATTCCTAAAACCACCAAAAAACCTGGCCCCTAGAAATAGAACTGTCTCCTTAAGTTTGCTTAAGTATTGTAGAAGTTTCCATTTCGGTGTACCAAGTCTGAAGCAAAACATGATATATATATATACCGTTGTATGAAATTGACGTTATAAAAAACTGTGTTACGAAAAAAATCGCTAAAAAGAAGTAATTTGCCCCTTCATAGGGGAGTTTCTAGATCTGCGAAATATTTGTGCGGACGTTAAAAATTAGAGGATAACAAACAATAATCAAATTAATAATTTTAAATATATGTCAGAGCTCAGAACAGTTTTCATGTGAATTTTTAAGAAATCTTTGCTGTTCGGTTTGGTATGCATCGGTCAGAGAGTTAAAAATCAGGTGCAGTTTTTGTTACACAAATGATTTTGTAACAACGAAGTTCTAGTTTAGTGTACCACCCACAGTGGCATTTAAAGTTATTGTAAATTTACTAAAGCAACAAAACTTTAATTTAGTGTAGTATTCGGCATGAATGCCACCTACATACAATCACACAACCGCTGGCACACTGGCCATCAATTACACAAAACCTAACCTTCAAGCCACAATGGCGACCATGCTGGATCTTTCGGACAGGACTCTATTGAGCTGGTGACTTTTGTGAGTGAAATTGACCGGATGTGCAGTAGTAAATGCAGAATGGCGAGCTTAGTCCATTCACTCCGCTTCATTCATGTGCATGCTTAATACGGATCCCGGCGTAACAGGTATGGAGGATGAATGCGAGAAATGGATTTCCAGGGAAACCGACAGGTTCGGGATCAAATCGTTTTATAAGGCGGAAGTCTTAAAAAGATATGGATGCATTTATTACGATTTTTCACATAACGCACTAATCGCAATATTTACGGTGATTTGCGTCCGTAAACGTAAATATTGCGGAATTTCCCACAGTACTAATACAATGGTTTTCCGGTCCAAATATATAAATAATAAAGATTTTTTTATTCCTGCATTATGATCCAAAAAATATCCATCAAATTTTATCATAATCTACAATTACAAAAGCTAAAACCAATATTCATGTAAACGATTTCTTGTTACATTATCAAAAACTAAATGGAATAACTCAAAATTAAAATTCTGCTTTTCAGCTTTATTTTCTAGATTAAGGGCCAATTTTTTCACCTTTGGTAAAAGTAAATTAATCATCGGTTAATATTGTATCGCATCGAAATAGTAAATAACATATCTTTACAACTTACATAAGATTTTTGATGCGATATTTTTTCTATTAACCGACTTTTAACTTTTTTACTTTAACCAGAGATGAAAAAATCGGTCCTTAATATAATAAAAAATTAAGTATGTCTAGAACCTTTGAGAACAAATTATTTTCCTGAGATCCTTCAAAAACTTAGAGGAAATTATTGCAAAGAAAATAAAAATCACCTTTATAAATAGCATGAATGACATAAGTCTGGTTTATGATTGATTTAATTTACGAATTTTTAATGTATGATTTCGATTTTAAACTATAAAAACAAATGTGGTTGTTTATGAACGATTTACAAATTTAGAAATTTAAAATTTGGATTTGGAATATAACCAATTTTTATATTCTAAATTCCAAATCTAACCAATCACAAGAAAGTATTGACCTGACGTTTATATTGGTTAAGTTAATATCACATTTGGTGAGTGTTATTTTAAAATTATGGTAAAATAAAAATAATCAGAAAAACAAATTAATTTTTTTACAAAAAAAAATCACCTCACTTCAAAGAAATGTCAAACCCACAGTCAAACATCAAAACTAAATATAGGAAACTAAAATCCATCATAAATCATAAGAAAAAAATCAAAATTTTAAATTAAAATTTCGAAATTAAAATGAGTAAATTAAATTCATCATAAACCAGCCAAAGATGCAAGGTAAAAGTTTAATAATTCCTGCAAGAGAAATTGTTGACGAGGATCTACTGCTGGAAATAGAGTGTACGTATTTGTTGGTGTTATATTTAATACAGACGTAGAACGTACGTGGGTGTGCTTGTAGTGCGTATGTTTCTCTTTCATGTGCAAATATCCGCAAATCAAACCCGAGTGATCCGGGCGCTTTTAGGCGCGCTAATGCACCACTCGCATTAGATTAAGTCACATTTGCAGGTTACTCTACTTCGCTCCAGCGCCGTGTTTTTCTGCCTTTATTACGATTTCCAAATGGACTTTTTAATTTGATTACAGAGGGGGGTCGTTATTACCTTTTTGTCGCGCTGATAAAATTTCCCGTGAAAATTCTGTGATGTACGGGTTTTGTCGGCTTTTATGCCCTCGGCGGCGACGCCGCTTTTTGTGTATGTTAATGTTGCTTTCAAATATTACGCTTTGAGGTTGAGTGAATCACCGACATCGCCATCGGAAATCATCTACTCAATCGCGAATTAAACGCCCTCTATAAAATCTAGGTCATTCTACTTATAAAGAATACAATAACTACTAAATAGTGTATTCATTTACGCAGACAAAAAAGTTGGTAATAAAAAATTTACCATAAAATTTGGTTGGTTATTTAGTTAATATTTATAGTTTGTACGAGATTTTTACTAAATGGTAGTAATATAAAGTATAATAGTGACATGATATTTTTGGAAGTATCTTCAAAACTGCTCCTCTTTATTAACAGAGATGGTATCTCAACAATGTGGTATGTGACCAAATTTTGATTTTTATATAGGTATATGGTACTATACAAGAAAATAAAATACCCATATTTTTAAATCGATTCATTATTCGTAGTTTACGAGAAAATAAATATTAAAAATTTGAGGAAGAGATATTTAACGTCTGCATGATAGAAACTTGAAAGAAGACAGACAGGGAGCAAAAAAGACAATCTTGTCTTCTTCTCCGATCCTGTCATGCTGACGTCACAAATTCCTGCTCCAAAACTTTTAATTGCTAATAACTATATTATTACAAAATAATGTGCTATAGTGGTTAGTTTTTATATTTTATGGCTTCTATACTGAAATTCTATTATGGTTAAATACCTATTTATACACTACGAGGAAACAGTTGTAAATTTATATATTTCAATATATTTTTTTATTTAAAATAAATATTTTAGTAACTATAAGCATAGTTACCTTATTTAAATAATAATTTATATCAACTGAGTTTTTTCATTATTGATTTGTATTAAAGATATAAATATGTATTTATTTGCTACAAAACTATTAGTAACAATCAAAATATGTATGTTCTGTATATTATATCTTAAAATGAAATGATATTTTATCACGTTAATTATCATTTAAGAGAAGAAAAAAATAAGTATTTACGTAAAAAAAAGGTAAAAATACTGTTCCTAGTTTTATTCAGATGAATCTTTTTGAGTTTTGAATAATAAGAACACCAATGTTCCCGCTTTTTCTGTTTTATTACAGATTTCATTTTCGTTTATCAATTAAGATATTTATATGGCTTTTCATCAATTAAAACAGTGCAGTAACATTAATATTTTTGCCCTGAATATAAGTGAAAATAGAACTTCTCTAATTAATTTTACGGAAAAATTTTCTGATTTTCCAACGATCTACATTTTTATAAAGATAAAACGAAAATAGACGCAAGCAAAAGAATAGCCAGATTACCTGATTTGTTTTCGAGTTTTCACCATTGTTATATTATATATATATAAATAGAAAAACAAAAACTTTGTTAGAAATATAATTAATATTTGTTGTCATCCCGGTGTAAAATATTGTCTTATTAATCGGGCGTCAAATTAACAGCTCAAAATTGTTATATATGTTTCGCGGTAATAAAGAATTAATTACAAAGTCCGATGTCGATTTTCCGCTGTGCGGCCAGCGGCGAATTCGGGCATAATCCGGCGGAAAGATACGCCAGGTATCATCATCGGCATAAAAACACTCATAATTTAATTTTAAAATCGGAACCGTGACATTCAAACACATAAATATTACCTATGCATACAAACACCAATTATTGATTTCAGCGCCAAACACGAGGGAGGAATTTCATTGGAATTGGAATTTGGATTTTTAAATTCCAAAGGGAGGTGAATTTGTGAATCATACACAAATTAGGCCAACGGAAATGTTTTTAAAATTCACAAATAGAATACATACCTATCCAAAAATATCAGATAAGAAATTAAATTAAACAGAGTAGGTATTCTACTTTAAAAAAATATATCAAATTTATAATTATATTATTAAGACGTAAATTTTAAGGTTAACTGTTTTAGTACTTGTAAAGTATTTTTGTTTTCCTAATAAAGTTTATTATTTTTTAAGTTTAACAGTGATTGGAAATAGCTCTGACTGAGAAATAAAAAAATATTCAAATTTCGAATGAAAATTGATTAATGGCAAATTTTAATTAACATTTTATGTTTACTACAAAAATTTTAGAGTATTTACTGTATTCATAAATATATATTGTAAAAAAAACTAAACGAATTTTTGATAGAAATATATAAATAACTATTTTAACATTTTGTTTTAATAAAATATTATTTATTTTAATTTTAAATTATGTGAGTGTAATCAGTTTAAATATACAATATTTAAAACAAAATAAAATATAATTTATTTAACAATGCAATATCTATGATTGTGGTTTTCAGTACTTTCAAAATCAACATTAAAATTATTCTCAGTGCTTTCAAATTTCCAGTACTTTGCAAATAAATGTGAATAAAAATAAATTGACAGTTCTTTATGGAAATAAGATTAACTCCCTTTCGAAAGAAAGTCTGCACCGATGCATATTGCTAAATTGTACTTTGGATCAGACTTTATATTTAAATTACACATTGATTGGAAAATATGTATATTATAATAGGAACGTTAATTTTAGATTATGTACATATTTTATTTGGTTTATTGTGCTGATATAATAATGAAATAAAGTAGAATAAATTCGGAACAAAAACTTATTGACATTATATTTTCTTTATCAATAAATAATATAATATATTGTATTAATATTTCTAATCATGACATATCAATAGAATTATTTCATTTTCGTTTTCATTGTTAGCATTGAATACACATTAAATACAAATTTAATTTCCTTTTTATGATAAAACTATTGTTCGTAATATAATACAGCAAATAACACATTCTTAAATATTTTTGAAGGTATTGTAAACAAAACAATAAAAGCTGAATTGTTTTCTAGTTTAGGTGTTGCAATGAACTGAATCATGACTATTTAAAATACATATGCAACTCATTCGATCCTTATACGATTGTATATCCGTCTTCTATATTTGTACAACATGCTTGTATATTTTATTATTCATTACTCATAACGCATGTGTCTCTATTTAAGACTTATATGTCTGTAATATCAATGTTAATTTTATTTATTGTTACTGGTTCATTTGTCAAGGAAATAGCAATATTATTCATATTTATATATGTATAAAAATACAAGGGAATGTCAGGAATTCAGTCAACTAGAAAAAACTGAGCTTCGAATCGGAAATGAACCTAAAATTATAGTAACCGTTATTTTAGCCGGAACTGAAACTGAACCGAAGTAATATATATTTTTTTAATTAAACTGGAACGAAAAATAACGGTTCGAAGTGCTGAAAAAATATAGTTCCTATTTAAAATTAGCGAGTGGTAAACCAAATTATAATTATCGATAAAAAAAAAGTTTCATAGACTAAATATTCCATAAAGGCTAATTTACAAGTGATTATTAGTGATTTAAATCATAGAAAATTGATGTATCCATATATAAGAAACACATAGAACAAAAGTCATTTAATAAAATCCAGTAATGCACCGATGTTTCGACTGTAAATCAATATTAATCAAAGTGATGAATAATATTAAAATATTTTGAAGTATAACATGTAAATTATTTTACAGAAATCTTTTGTCAAACAGATAAATCACACACATACATGTTACTTAAAATTGGTAGATTCATTTTCTATGTTCGTCTTTATTCGGCACAATTCGTTGTAATACAAATAAATACCACTAGAGGTATGAGAAAAACGTGTTTCTGTTTATTTTTGCAAGATGACCTAAAATTAATCAGTTTAGGAGAAAATCATCCAATTTTGATAATAATGTCGATTATAAAAAAAATTAAACAGCATAGTCATGCCTCAGATCTGTTCTTTGTGCCTTGTGTGACATTTTTAGAACCCCAATCAAAATTTTTGTTTTCTGTGCGAACCTAAACCATGCTAAACTATATTCTAAGTTCTGCATCAGTTATAAATCCATCTTTGGATTTTGTATCCAATGTCTATTGTCCTGGAAAGAGTAGAGTTTCCTCCCTCGCAATTGTGTAGCTGGAGGGCGCCTGCAGGAAGACTTAGTCCTGGAGGAGTTGGGGCTTCAGGTATTCGTATTCGGTGGATTATAAAGAGGCGAGAATTCGTTCAGTCTCGAGCCCTTTCGCTCTCCAGAGCCGTGGAATTATGCAAATGCCTCGCAGAAGAAATGCATCGCCAGCGCCCGATAAATAAACCCCCGCCGCGCTCTTTAATGAAGATTAAAAAAAGATAACTCGCTCCCTAAGAATTAATCTCCTACCCGCCCATGAAATATTCATATTTTTTGGATTTCGCGGGTTTTAAATAATTCTGTTTATTTTAATCTCAGCGATAAACCGCTCAAGCTGCCAGCGACCAATCCGTATTTTTAGATAGAGCTTTACATTTCTATTTTTCTTACATAATTAACATAGCCTAGCATTTTAAATTACTCTACAATAACTTCCCAATTTTATATTTAATTTTCTAACTAACTCTTCTAAAAATTAGAGGCCGTAATAAACATATAAGTAAAGTAACAGCTATTAACGTACTTATAGTTAGTTATGAGATGTCTATTGAATTCCGAGCTCGGAGAGCAAGGATTTTAAGACATTGAAGACCTGGTATGATTCATAACATCCGTGGTTTGTTTAATAGTTTACCGGTTTCACGATTTTAGTAAATATTATTTTATAAATTTCTTTTGTGAGTAACGTTTTTATGATCAAGTCTGTATAGGTTGATATGATACGGTAATTGTCCCATGTTATTTTGACAATTCTGTATGGTAACTTTAATTACCATACTGATTTGCCAAATTACATGGTATACAATTATGACTTAGTTACCCAGCTTAATTTTGTGTATGTAAACAATAAATTACTATCCTGAGACCGGTAAGAACCTTTGCCACACTAAGATTTTAAGATAAGGACTATTTTTAAATGAAGGCGAAAATTCATAGTGTTGACTTCAATCAAAAAAGAACCATAAGACATTTTATAATTTCTATTAATTCAATTTTTATATCTGAGTACATATGATCACAAGAATCGAGAAGTTTGTTTAATATTACAATTTTAAATGCACTTAATTCTTAGTAATGTTGCGATTCTTTCAACAAAAATAAAACATGATAAAGAAATGAAATGCAAGGATGAATTATTTATTAGTTATTTTTATTTTATTAAGGTAATACAATATACGGAACGTTGTTAACGCTAGTACCAATAAAAACCATATTTATGAAAAAATTGATTGATCTTCTGTTCCAAACTTTATTTCCACTATTACTACATTAGGAAGACCAATTTATTTCGTTACATATATACAGTACTTGTAATGTGAGAAACTTAAAATATTTTTCCTGGTTTCGTTTTAATTAAAGAGTGGATAAAAATAAGGGAGTTAAGTATTGAAACTATTCATATGTAGTGCGGCTTAACGCTGTCAGCGTCGGTACGTGATGTATTGTTCCTGTAGATATACGAGTACGTGACGCAAAACGCGCATATTACATGGAGGCCATGAATTATTAATGAGAATTTTCGCACGGATCTGAAATGAATTAAATATTAACTAGCCGAGCGTTAAAATGGGATTTGATTAATGAAAAATTCAGGTTAGGAAAATTGCCTCGTTTCATAACGCCCACGTGAAATGTTTTCACTGCTCTTTCGCTACCCACGCAATCCTCAAAACACCCGACTTTATTAAAAATAATTAATTTCTCCAGTCCAATATTAGCTCATTTACTTCTACATCATATTCCAGAAAGGTTAGTCCAATGACAATTAAACAGAGGAAAATTTTATGCGACAATTAGAATAATTATTTTGCACTTGAAACGAATGAAGCGTGAGATATGGAATTCAATTCTCAGAATTTTCTGAAAAATACATGAAAAGATAAAATTATTAGTTTTTCACACTAAGAGATTTTTGTTTTTAAAATAGCACGTCAAAAGTGCGTCTTTTTGATACATCTCCAAAATGGGTCAATGATTTTACCAGTCGATTCACGGACAGAGTTATATAAAGGAATGATTCTTTGCATATACCTACGTTCTTTGGAATGATTCTATGAAAAATTAGAAAAACTAGAAAACCGGAATTTTAGATTTTGTTTTTTTTTCTCCAAAGTAAATTACGAAACAAAATTCAATGATCTCTTACCGTTCTTGAGATATTCACGTTCCAAGCTAGACCCAAAAAGAAGTTTTCAAGCTTAAATATATACCTCTAAACTAAAGTATATATCTTAAAGGCTATTTTCAATACTTTTGTTCGTAGAATCGATTGTTGAGGTTGTATCTTGACCTATTAGAGGACTGTGCTTGAAAAAGATCTTTTTGCGTCTTTGATCGTAAATATCTCAAGAAAGGTAAGAGATAATTAAATTCTGTTTAAAAATTTTGAATCAGCATCCATATTTACTTAAATCCAAAAAGTAAGTAAAGTAAAAAAGTTCTCGAGCGAAAAACTGAAATTCCGGTTTTTACGTTTTTCTATTTTTTCACAGAATCATTCCAAAGAACGTATATACGGACAAAATATTTCTTAATGTAACTTTACCCATAGTATTGATTGATATAATCGTTGCGATTGTATCTCTACCCATTTTTTTTTATTGAGTTATACTCAAAAACCACACTTTTTTACATCAATGCGGTCTATATTTCGGGTGTACAAACAATTTTATGCTAGAAACATAAAAATTATATTTTTAAGGTTCATTCCTGATCTCTTGCATTTCTTTTCCGAAGCAGGTTTCTTGATTTGTTATTTGAAGAGAATACAGCAACTACTCGCAGATGTAGAAGATGTGTATGAAGCAACAAGGAACTAATATGATGTAGGTCGCTGATGTATTATAGTTTTAAGTATATTTAGCTAGCACGTGTGTCGCGATGCATAAGTACTCTGCGCGTAATGAATGCTGAAATTGTCTGCAGCGATTACGCGCGCGGCTGCATACCCAGGTGGAAGAAACCCAGAATTGAACACGACAGAACCGCAAGGGTAATTCCGCGCGCGATGTTCATCAATATTACTACATTATTGTATTTTCCAATCTAATTACCGTGGAAACATCACATTTTCATTTTCAACATTAATTTAAACTTTAATATCCATTTAACAACGTAATGTTATTATCTTGGAAATTATTTGGATGTGATTAAACCATATGTGGCAGGTCGCATCAGTCCCACGCATATATTTTCAATTATTCCTAGCCGGCTATTATAAATTTCAAATTAACAATGTAAATTTATTAAAATATCTATTTAATGCCATGGTAATATGCAATTATACGATCACTGGGACCGTTAACTTTAATACGGTCATTTTACCCAAACTGGACACTTCCCTAATGTAATAAACATAAAATCCCCAAACATAATAAACTCAACAACAAAAGGTAGCCTGTTTCAACTTCCTCCAAACTGAAATTTGTAATTATATAAAATTTTACCTATTTGATTATTTTATTAAAATGAGAGTGGTAATAATATTCTAACAAACACTTTTATTCAAACAAAAATAACACAAATTAAACCTAACGATTAATAATTCGTACTTTACCCACTAATTATTAACTAATATTCACTTATTCTAACACGACAGTATTTATTTCTACTTTACATGTCGCTGTTTGGATCTGCCTCGACTCGACTCACTTTACTCTAATCTTCTCGACTAACTCTACTGACTTTGACTTCACACTCTCTACGTCGTCCTTCACTTTCAATTGTCTGTCCCCATTCGGGCTGCACCACTTTATAACTGCAGTTAATTAATCTAGAACCTTCTAGAGTCTTCCAGCTATTAAATTCCTGAACAATAGCGGGGTCGCTCTTATATCACTTGACGTAAGTAGCGAGTCTACCTCATGCTCATTACAATATATATTGGTGTTAATTTCATAGTAATAATTAAATAAAAACTGGAGAAATTAGAAAATATACTATAGAGGATAATAAATGCTTTGGAGAACTGTAGGGTAAATATAAAGGCAAAATAGGGAGCAATAAATGGATCAAGAATTTAAAAAAAATCTATAGTGACTAAATTAATTAAAAACAGGATTAATAGAGCACATTAATGCTTTAATAAATAAGCAATAAAACTAGAAGTATTTTATAGTTTATTTAAAAAAATGGTAATTGTGAGAGTTTATTTTTTACCTTCTTGTTTTATTTGTTATACATATTGTTGAATGTAGAATTTGATGAAAAGTAGAATACGTGTAGCAGGTCGCGTGGGCGTGAAGTGGTGATCGCATGCGCACTTTCCGTTTCCGGGCAACAAGCCGGAACCGTGAACCTGAACCCCGGAACTATAAAGTTCCCAGGAGTACCACCCTAACAAGCTCGGCCGGTGTATCGCTGCTGTTTTCTAACTTCATCACAACAAAACTCACACCACTGCACTTTCCCAACACACCGTTTTATTTCTTTCTCAATTACAGGAAACACAAATATTATAACAAATAATTTTGTTGCATTAGTTGAATAATAACTAAGTATAAAAATCCTTGGTAAAGATTCGACTACAGTACTTGATTTGCTCACTTTAGCTGGTTTGGAAAGTGCACTACTAAAAGTTTTTTGTCTGAAAAACAATAAATAACATTATAGTAGACAGTTAAAATAAGCAAAACTTATTTCACAGCAACATAAGTCCTAAGTGACAACAGTTCTTATGTGGATACCATTGTCAAATGGAGTGTTATAGAAAATGACTATCCTACTAGCAGGGTAATTATAAAAATCATACGAATTTCTTATACATTTGGCTGTCTAGTAAAAAAGTTAACTATAAAAAGTTGTAAATAATAAATATGAACTGTCACATAGCCCACATTTTACAAATACGTTAATTTATTTGGGTGAAGTATAAAAATAATTAAAATACAAATATTTATATAAATCACTAACTATTTATATATATTTCCTCAATATTTTTATTTCTACTTTACATGTCGCTGACATGCACTGACCTACACTGATTTCCTTCAGTGATTCTCTGCACACTCTGACCGATATTAACTTTTTCAACAGTGGCGGATTTGAAGGGGGGGCGAAGGGGCGGTCGCCCCCCCTTAGACAGTCCAGCTCTTTAAATTTCAAACATAATAAGAAAAAAATATGGAGCGCAAAGGCGTCTCGCACACACAGACATAATAAACATTTGTTTGACTTGGAGCAGAAATGTTAACGACAAAAACTATTTGCCGAAATATTGTTGTGGAAAAACTGACTAAAATATACTGATTATAAATAGGTCATGTAACCGAAAAAAATACTGGTTAACGGTTAAACCTTATAGAGAACATTATAATAATAACGGTTTTAGTTGGAAAACAGGTTTTTCAAAATTGGAAACCAGTTCAAACCGGTTAATAAGTCGGTTAAAAAAATAGTAAAAATAATGCATTATAAAAAAATCTTCATAAATTTTTAATTAAAAAATAAAAAAATAAATTAAAAAAAATAATAAAAAATTACCATCAGAAAAATACAACAAATAAAAAAATACACTCTAACTAACGAATATTTACAAAACTTCTCTTCAGAAAAACGCGGGTCACATTTTATTTGTAAATTTTCCTAATGCTGACAAAGAGACTACCTACTTTTATGACTGTCCAATAAAATGTAAATTGGAAAAACTGCCATGACTCATATTCAAATATAAATAGATTACACAGATATAAAAAAATATTAAATATTTTTCGCGGTAAATGATATTAAAATAATGGATAATGTTCGTTAAAACCGGTTTATTTATTTTGTGTTTAACGGTTACCGGTATTTTCGGCCTTAAAAATATCGGTTAAAATTACTGTTAAAGTTCGCAATTTTCGTTCAAAATATCGGTTTTTGTTAACCGGTTTTTCAACCGGTTACATGCCATGATGGTTATAAGTTTAGTTGTTTTGTACATATAATTTTAATTTTTAATATTTTTTTTCTAATTAAATGATTTTGTATAATTAATAAATTTTGTGGTTAATATTATTATATTATTTTATTTATTTATGATTACTTAAAAAAAAAAACTGAAATTCGCCCCCCCTTAGGAAAGTTTCTGGATCCGCCACTGTTTTTCAAGCTGCCAGCAGCGACCCTTTTATACCTGCGAGCAGCTAATGTCGAACATTCCAGAGCCTTCCGAACTCTATAAAATTTCTGAACAATAGCGGCATCGCTCGTACCTCACTTGACTTTTAGCAAGACTACCTGACCAGACTGATCAGCTTTGATGACTCATCTGCGGTGAGTCACGTTCGTTATAATAATATACGACTCGGAATGTAAGTACTACAACTACTCTCGTACGCAAGTTCGAATGTTATAATATAAAAACATTCCTTGTAGCTTCTTTAACTATGAAATAAGTTAACTGAGAGTCGTCGAAAAATATATCTAGAGGAAACTATAAAAAACTTTAGTGTACACTGGCAGCAAACAAAAGTAAAGCAACCGTAGCTGTAACTTCCCCCAAAGCATAGATTAAAAACATGTAAAACTTTCCCAATTACGTGGGTTCGTCAGGCGTCAGCTAGTGTTGTTTTTAACTGCGCGTTTAATATTATAATAACTATTAATGAAGTACGTGTAGTTGTGGGGCACAGCGGACTCGCATTAACCAACTCCGGCCGGTGATGTGATATTGTTTTCAAACTTTCCCGCACGCCACCGCCAACTTTTTAATAAAAAAAGTTTTGATCGCATTCGGAGAGCCGCGCACCATTGTTAGGGCATAATGCCCTGCAGCCTATGGATATACACTCATCAAATGTTGTCATTAAAAGTGAAACTAGGACTATGTACTAATACCTCAATGTACACAACTTATTAAGTATAAATAGGATTCTTAAATAATAATGGAAATAATGGGATCAGTTTTGTAAGTTACTGTTTATTTCGTAAACAGTTGCTAATTTTTTTGACAAATAAAAACGAACATTACAAGTGATGTTCTGATATTTTCTCCAGGAGAAAAAATTTAGCAGTTGGTTAAAAATTAACCATTGAATTACAGAATGAGGGGGACTGACAAATTCAATATTAGATACATTAAATTTACCCAGTGTTAGGGTTCATAGAGAACAACAATATGTATTAGTTTTATCCCCCATAAATTAACGTTTCTTTTAAATATTTACTATTTATATTAATATAACGAGAGCCATGAATTATGAGTAAATTTTACCGATTAAATTCATGACTCGAACAATACTAGCTAGATTATTTCAAGAATGACAACAGTTCAAACATAAATATGGCGATTGCTACTGTGGTTTTATCAATTTTTTCATATATAATGTCATAAGTGGTTAATTTATGCTGGAATTTTTTTTAGATTAGATGGAAAATAAAAATATGTGAACAAAAACCAACTTCGACAGATATATAAACAATATTTTACTTTACGTACTTTTAAAACCTCAAAAAAATTTCTCTTAACAAAAAATATAGCATGTTATTTGCTTAACTTGAATTTTGATTGGTTTATAAATTTATGAGTGAAATAGTCATTAAAAACTACCAATTTCCATCAAATGAATCATTCTGATTAGGTGAAAATGACGTCTGTGGAATAATCACAATAATTTGATCTAATAGCAAAAAGATTGGAACTTTGAAAACTTTAATTCAATATATAGAAGGTAAAATAAATATTGTGGTTTTAGACAGTTTTCTTATTCAGTTTATAGAGCAGCGCTGACTGTTTTTTTTAATTAATTTTTCTTGATTTTCCTTTTTTAATTTTCTTTTAAGTGATTTCATATGGAATCAGATGGTGAAAGATTATAAAGCCCCAAGTGGCGTTAATTTAAAAAACTTCAGGAAGTATTTAATGATACCATATATAATTAATTTCGTTTACATTGTAATATTCAGTTAAACAATTAACAAAAACTATCCATGTCTAAATAAGTACTTGCGGTACTTGTAGTTCCAGGAACGCTGTAGCAATGATTAGTGTATAAATGAAGTAAACGAGTGATTGCTATTCATGTTGTGAAGTTCCTCCATCATCCAGTATGCAAGCCAGTGGCGTACGTCAGGTGAATGTAATATGCTGATATGCAGCAGCAGGAAGAGACATTTTATTTGGACAGGAACTGTGTAAACATTGGCGTGTAAAGTGCATTATAACATGTCTACATGTCTGTCCGGCCGGCCCGACCCGTAGATAATAGATATGTTAATTACCAGCATACGTCATTGTTTAGTCGGCCACTTATCAGATGATATGACATTTTCCTCTTCCTTTTATTAATTAATACACAATAAATAATGCATCATTAACAGCCCGTGATGTATTATTCATACAAGTCTGACACCCACAGGTACGGACATTCTGCTTTGTCATACCACATGAAATTTTTAAAAAAGAATAATGAAAATATCACCCACCTATAAATAGAATACAGCTTTGACATATAAAACTGGCTACATTATTTCAGACCTCAAAAAAATTAAATTATCAAACGTTACTAACTGTACATAATTTTCCTTGTTTCATACTAAATCTAAGCCGTAATTCGATTTCAGTAACTGAAAGAAATAAAAACAGCTTTAGATGTGTAAATATATAAAAATAATTAACTCAGACTACTTTCTAAAGAAAAACGTTAACCAATAAATAAGATTAAATAAACTAGAATAAATATTATGTGAGAAAATATAGATCAACATTTACTTAAACCGTATAATATAATATAATATTTTCGGGAAAAATCTAAAGAAATTACTGGAAACATTAGACTATATTCTAGAACTTATAAGAAGAGCAATTATTGATAATGTGAGATAATAAATAAATCAGGAAATAAATAAACTGAAGTAAATTTTATACAAATAACTGCAGTACTTGTCGCAGAAATTGGAGTACATTTTACGGAAAATATAGCAATTATTAAGAAACATGCGACATATTCTAAAGCAGAAAAGTGTGACAATAAATAATAAATCAGGAATTATTTAAATTAGAATTATATAAATTAGAAAAAATGACCAAAGAACAATAGAATAAAATCTAGAATAATTTTGAAACATATTGCTAAGTAAAAGTAGAATATTTGATTTTTTGCACAGTACGACAACTATTATTAATACGGAGGATTTAAAAGTCACCGTTTAAATAAATTTTGGACGACCTATACTTACTGAAAACTATAGAACCAGGACTAGATTAAGAATGTAAAATATAATATCTCGTTTATTCTAAATAGGTAAATAGAACACATGTGTGTTGCGTGTTATTAAAAAGGTAATTATTACAGTTAGAATATATGGATCTTTCCAGTTGTTTAAAAAATGTATTTAAATGTTTCGTTATAAAATAACAATAAAAAAATACGAGTATATACGCTTGTAACTTTGGGTTGTAAATTTTCTTTCCAGACGTGTTAGTCGAGATAACCTAACTCAATACAAAATTAATATTAATTAAAGCCGTATAAAATCTTATCGGTCATTCGCAGAATTTCCTTCGGTGTGAAAAACACGTATAACTCCCTAGTGTGATAACGCACGCACACACGCATGCACAAACGACAATCACCAACAATACAACGTTTACACATCTGCATACAAGCGGGAGGAATAACAATGTCACAAATGAAACAATCGGAAAATGAAAAGTCCCTAGAGATCAGGGATTTGCACGCGGACGAATTGGGGGAAACTACCCCTACTACAAACTATGAGAAAATATTAATATTTCAAACATCACCGGCTCTTGTATGCTCAAATATGCAAAAGTACAATAAAATTGAAGAACTAGTGTTCTTTTTAAACTCAAATAAATTGTTTAACAAATTATTATATTTTTTTTATAAAAGTAGTGTAAATGTAAAAATACATACATTGTATTTTAAAAAGATTTGAGAAAAAGAAAAATTACATTTCTAAATTAAAAAAAAATTGATGTGGACACCATATGACTTCATTGTAAGCTAAATTATAAAAAATATTGGCTGTACTTCATTTAAACTTATTTCACTTGAAAGTGTGATCATACTACGGTTAGTCATTCTTCAACTTCCATTTGTTTCATACATTCGAACTTCCCTTTGAAATGTATCACCTTTAAATTTTTTATTAGTTTCTTCTTGCGAAGATATATATATATATATATATATATATATATATATATATATATATTGTTTTAATTTTTTGGCCATATTTCTCAAGAAAAATCAAATGATTCCTACAAAAATTAAAAGCCAATTAAATTATTATCTTTATTAAGCTTCTACGAAATTAAAGTGCCTTTTTGAAAAGGCAAGTTGGAACCAAAAATAGAGGTGCATAACTAGATGTTATAGCAAAGAACAAAATTTCAACATTTTATGGCTAATCATTTTTGAGTTATGCGAGATATGTACGTACGTACAGAAGTCACACCGAAACAATTTACAAAATGAATTCGGGGATATGTAGTCAAAATGGATCGGAAAACCGATTTTTTTTAAACTTCCTTTACTTGGTACAAGGATTAATTAATTAAATTAATTTAGGATTTGTTATTAAAAATTTTAAATGCAATTTAAAACTGATATTCTGATAAAATATCCATTACATAATAAAAAAAGAACAAGTAATGTTATATTAATGCAGGTAAATGCTACACAGAAAACAATGTAAAAGTAGGTAATATGCGCTAGTAATCGCGAAAGTTATAATTAAAAAAGATAACACTGCATTTGATAGCATCCAGGAAGTAAATAATTGAATATAAATAATGCAGGAATTCATAAATACTTGAGTTAGTTTTGGTGTAGTTGAAAGTTGAGGTATTGCGTTGAAAATTTAAAGTTTTTCATCATTCAGCACTTGTGTGGCGCTATCTGTGTAATTATATTTGCATTTTAAATATTATAGTCTGGCAAACAGGACGGCAAACAAGTGTTTGACAGATTTTCATGTAGATTGTGGACGTCATACATCATTAATACCCTGGAGAAATTCCCGCGCGCTGTACATACATCATACATGTGTGGAGGGCCTTGCGTCACTAAACTTCACCTCCACGGAATGAATCGCGGTTGACACGACGGTTGGGAGATTTCGTGTCCTCCCGATTTGCTTAGTAATATCAGTCAAAGAGAAATAATTGTCGACTTTACTGAAATCGGTAATATAAGGTTTGTTCCAACTAACGTCCAAACTGTAAGACGTATGCACAGTTTGAAAAAAAAACGTTCCTACTAACTTCAAAATCAAACTCTGACCATTAGTTGGCTGTTCCTACTGATTTTTCACCGATCCCGAATCAGTTCTCTGACGATCAAAACAGACAGAATTAATTAACCTCAACATTGTATTTAAGTTTAAAAATGAGGTGTTTGTAAAAGAATTAGTGAGTTTTTTATCTTCCATATTTATAGATTTGTTTTCAGGTAAAAGTAAAAGTAATCTAAACAACAGGCCAGGAACGTCGTTCCAGTGTTTTTGTTAAGGGAAGCAACTTGTTCCTGGAATCAGAAATATTTAAAGGGCATTAACATTTTTCTTTCTTTCGTGTGTTGCTTTATTCGTTTCTTCCCAGATTCTTCCTCTTCTTTTCACTGCGTCTTTCATTTCTTCTAGACACTTTCTTCTCGGGTGATTCTTACTTTCTTTCTTCTTATTCTGGTTTTTTTTTTTTGCTCTTTCAGTCTATTAACATGTCTAGCTCATCTTAGTTATCCTTTCTCTATTTATTCATCTACTGATTTTACTTTTAGGTTTTGTCGGTACATTTCTGATTTCAACCATCTGGTTTTTCCTTCTATTCTTTCTAAAAATCTCATTTCAATTGCTGACATTGTTTCTTTTTGTTTTTGTATTAATGTTTTCCTGTATGAGTTACTAGTTTCTTAAGTTCTCTCGTCTCTTTCAATATTTCTCTTTTTTCTTTTCCTTTTTCCTACTGATTGTACTTTTAGGTTTTGTCGGTATTCTTTATTTCTGATGACATCCATTTTGGTGATTCCTTCAATTCTTCCTAAAAGTCTTATCTATTGCTGGCATTCACCCTAATTCTGTAAAGAAGTTACTAGCTCTTACTAACGTTACTAAAAATTTTAACCAATAAAAATATTAGTAAAAGTTGTCATTTTAATATTTTATTTAGTGTCTACTATTTTTATTGGCTAATGATGTTAGTAACGTTGCTAAGAGCTAGTAACTTCCTTACAGAATTGGGGTAATTGTTTATTTTTGTCTTTCCTGTATGAGTACGGGTGTTACTACTTTCTTGAATATTCCAAGAAAATTTAATTGTCTGAAATTAATAAAAACACTGTATTTCCACTGTAGTTTACTACTATAGGTAGTAATATTGAAAGGCCAGGAATGTGGTAGATTTGGGATGATAGATAGGTATTGGCTTGGCATATTTTATTTATTTCCTTATGTATTGGGGTAATTGTTTATTTTTGTCTTTCCTGTATGAGTACGGGTATTACTACTTTCTTGAATATTCCAAGAAAATTTATTTGTTTGAATTAATAAACACTGTATTTCCACTTTACTACTATAGGTAGTAATATTGAAAGGCCAGGAATGTGGTAGATTTGGGATGATAGATAGGTATTGGCATGGCATATTTTATTTATTTCCTCATGTATCCCGTATTCCGTACATTAGGCGCCCCCGTCGCATTTGATTATGGCATTCCTGTGTCTGCGGCCGCAAAGTAACCGCGAAGGGTTGGGGCGGCGTCTCGCTTGGGAAATCCGCCCTCGCCGCCTACCTTGTCTTCACACAAGGCCCCCCGGGACACCAGGATGCCTGCATTTGAATAACCGCCGACTGCTTCGCAACTACTGAATTTTATATCAACGTCTTTAGGACACGTACTTTTTCAACTACAAGTACTACCCCAGGAGGGAAGTTAACAGAAATATATAAATAATAGGGTTCTTCACAAATATATTCATCATTCGTAAAATTCTCGAAAATTATGTCTTTGTTCCGTACAGGTAAAGATTTTAAGTTTAAATTTCTTATTTTTTGAAAATATTAGTTGTAAACGAGTAATAAATTAATATTTTTGTGACATAGGCGAAAGAGAAACATAAGTAATCAGTGCAAGATAAGTTCTCCCGACTGGATGTTAATAAAAGGTAAAAATTTTTTGGAGTTGCAGTCATTTAATAAAATTTATTCATATACCAATTGATTTATAGTCGAAGCCTTGCTGTTTTATTAAACTCCTTCCTTTTATAAGTAATTAGGTTTTCTTCTAGTAAACATACGCATATGACAAATCTTTATCTGGTCGGGGATGCAACATCAAAAGGACACGCATATTTTTTTAAAATTAAATTATTTATAAATATTGTAAAAATTTAAAATTTACCAAAAATAAAATACCACTGTGTCCAAGTCGTTCGGAACCCACTAAAAGCTATAGGTCATCTATTTTTATTGGATTTCGGTCTATTGGACAGTGTTAATTATTTTTGTTTTAAACGGAGTACTTATATCATTATTCTGTTAATGACAAGAATTCATTATTAGATATTATTATGTGCTTCGACTTATTCACATATGTAATTGAAAATGAACAAAGAAATAGTAAACGAAATATTACTCGAGTATTTCCTTTTTATGAGGGAAGAATAAAATTGGTGTCAGTGGCAAATATCCGTCTCTCTCTTTCGTTTTTGAGTTTCTCGGTGAGCTATGGTCCGTACACAAAGCATTAATCACCCCCGAGAGTTCTTATATAAATTACACGTCATAGACAATAAAATTTACGATCTTTCGGTCTTAAGGTAAACTATCGCTTTGAAGAATGGAACGCGTAATCTTACATAAATTAATAACCCGAAAAATTATGATCACGAACATTTAAAAACGCTATATTTTTCCTTGCAAAAGAAAAATTAACTTGTGCCAAGGAAAAAATTACCCGTGACAATCAAATAAATTTCAGTTTGATAAATTAGTGAAACAAATTAGTTTCATGTTATAACCGTTTGTGATATTATTAGTTTTGTACCGATAGAATTAGCTAAATTATTTCATTAATATATATTATATGATTTAAATTCAGTGTATTTTAATTAAAAATATAGCAAATTTCAAAATTCAATCAAAAATTAATTTCAATGCAAATGAGCACAATGTAAATTAACATAAATTACTAATACGTTTATCTGAAAATGCCAATGGCTTCAAACATTTTACCACATGACAAATAATTGTTGATTTTAATCATTTTTAATCATTTGCACACCATTTTCAGCCTTCTTTCATTCATTCGTTCCCCCATTTCAAATTTAATTCCAAATTATTGCCCACACAATACAAATAACTAATATTGGAGTTAGGCATAAATATATAAAATTCAAATAAAATTGCCACGTTTATACAAATTTTTCATTTCATCTGTTTGGTACAAGTAATACATTTGAAAATTAGAATTTAGAATGGAGTCCTCCACTATTTTTATTTTATTTTTTTATATGAAAATAATCTAATTTAAAAGCCAGGTGTAGTATCAGAAAGTCTTAATCGTTATTTGTTAAACCGTAATGTTTCTCAAACAATGGAGTTCGCTAAAAATTCCAATTACATAAATTGATCTATTTAAACTGTTATAAAAATATATAAATATATTTTAAATATCTATTGTGTTTCTTACTTGGAAAGGTAATAATAAGCATTTTATAAAATAATGTATAGATTATAATCCGAATCCGAGTTTTGACAGCCACATTTCCATATCCCTGATCGCACCGTATTTAACACCTATTTTTTCTAAATTTCTATTAGCTCTGAAATATGCTCTGTGTTTTGTATTTAATTACCAGACATAGATTAATTGTCAAATAAGACATCTAACACTGTCAGTAGTGTTGGAAGTAACAAGAATTTGGAATTAGGTAGATGTGAGAGAAAGAAAGGGGTAATTGTGACATAGATGTTAAGGGCACTAAATACTCGAATAACTTGAAAACCAATAACTTTTTTTAAACCTAATTAAGGTCTGGATTGACTATAATTGATCAATTTCCTAATTTGCTACTATGGTGGAGAACCCCATGAAAATTAGAAATTGGACGCACATTTTTTAAGCGAATGACTTTTTTTAAACTTTGATAGTGCCTATCATACAGATTTTAGGTCTGGATTGACTATAAGTGATCAATTTCCTAATTTGCTACTATGGTGAAGGAACCCTTGAAAATTAAAAAATGAAATTTAATATTAATATGGATGTGAACTCACATATTTTTATTATTTTTTAAATATAATAATTATTTTAAATATTTATATTATGAGTTTGTTTGCTTGCATATAAATGAGTCACACTTAAACGTTTTTACATAATATGCGTCATTCTATACCCGTGAGAAATTTTCTTTGTGAAAATTGGTGTAGTTTTGTTGTATAATGCGAATGTAGCATTAATACGATATAGTGTTTGGAGGCGCTATTTCCTATTTTCGGTTGGGGGTGTGGGTGCATTTGCATGTATATGGAATACGGAATATAAGGAAATATTCGTGGGCTGGGGCAGACGCAGGACTTGTTTCATCACGGAGGAGATGAACCGAGCCGCATCGACACTTCGCCCCTGGAGCGTTCATACGAACCCCCCTTCTATACCGACCGAGAAGGTTATAGTTCAAGCACAAAACACAAATTTTGTTGAACCAATCTGTTTTTTTTTTCAAATAACTGCAATGATATAATTAAATCGAAGAGCGTATACAAGAGTTCATCTCTTGGGCACTATAGCTTTCATGGAAACTGCACTCAGGAGGTCAGGAGTCTTATTGGCAAGATGGTAATGAATTCATTTCAGCGGGATGCGAACTCCAGTTCTCAGAATCAAAACCAATCATTCTATTTAATGTAATACAAACATTAACGCTATAATTTTCTTGACTAGATTTGGTTGAGGTTTAGACACAGACTAGCTTCATGTTATTTAGTTCTATGACCTTGGAGCATTGTGTAGACGTTTAAATTTGTTGATTTCCCCTATCTCTCTCTAAGATGTGACGAAACTTTCCGACTTTAAACAATGAGCCCTTTAAATTTGTTGCCTTTCCCCATCTCTCTCTAATTTTCATTTCTCTGTCTAACTGTCGCTTCTGTATAAACCTATTTTGTGCTGTAGGATCAATAGGACCAATCAATCTAATCCAATGTGCAATGTATCAGAAACGTTAAGGCTATAACTACAAAAAAATCTATATTGATATATTCGAAATACTACTTTCTTGACTTTATTTGGTTGATAAATAGATGAAGTTACTGTATATCAGTCAGTGTTTGAATATTTATTTACAAGTCAGGTGTGGGAATGTTATTTTATCGGATGAGTATTTTGTGGCGAGAGCTTTCGAGCGCTGCAACCTGCAATAAAACGAATCCGGGAAAAAAGTTGCTTAGGTGACCGGAAATCAACAGATTTTTTTGTAAATTTAAGCAACATTGGGAATCTCAACTTCCCACGTTTCTCCCCAGATTAGCATTCGGAAAATTTTGGAAAAAATACTGTACTTCTGCAACATTTATTAAAAAATTATATTTACAGTAAAAAAGTATATGTCTCTAACATTCTTTTGCCTAATAATAATAATAATAGAAATGACATTATTTATCATACGATCGTTTGTAGGTATATTTTTAGTTAAAAATTCGTGCATGCTTAAGATAGGTTTAAGATAAAAATGTATTTTAAAACTTGATATTGCGGTAGTATACGAGTTACATTCTTTGAAAAATAAAAATGTTTAGATTGCAAGAATATCTGAAAAACAGAAATAAATAAAAAGTTTGAACTTATTCTGTGGATTCAATAACGAATTGATTCTTCCCAATAAAAAAAGAACAGTACATAGAAATAACCGAATCAATACACGTGGATATTCATTTTATACAATAGACAAGCATCAATATATAAAATGCATGTTTCCATTCAAATAAAACGCAATAAAATGTTATTATTTTCAAATAACACAATACAATTAAACTTGTATGAAGTGCAAACAAATCAATATTCTAAAAATAATTATTAAATGCGTCAAATCCATCCAAAAACAATATTCATACAACCGATATTTTGTTAGTCTTTTACAGCTACCAATATTTAAATGCGGCGAATATCAAAACAGAGATAATGTTTTACTTCATCAATTTTACACTCAAAATATGTATTACGAATTTCATTAATGCCGGATTCATAAAATGTAAATGCAGTACATCGTAGTAAAAGATATTTTTAAACAGTTATTCATTCAAATACTAACTACTTTTAAGTTTGCTTCATTTTCTCTAATATTTTTATATGAAATAAATAATAATCTAGTGTTCAACATTGTTCGAAAAAATTTTGATGTCTTTATTTCAGAAATAAATAAATAAAAATTAAATATTACTAAATAAAAACAAAACGAAGTGATGATAAAATATTTATGTATGAACAAGAATATTTTGAAATGTCATTTTAGAAATATAATCAGGGGAATTCAAAATAAATATATTAAATAAATTTTTTATTTTGCTAAAAGGTATTTTTCTTTTTTTTTCTGGGGATATTTGCCGTTTGAACGTTTGCCTCCCTGAATGCCGAGCACCTCGACGTAAATAAGTGAAAATTTCACTTTATTACGAAAATAAAATGCATGACACTTTATACCTCAGCTCGTTTCGTACCCAGCAACCAAATAATACCTCGCAAAGTGGTAAATAGTAAACCTGTATTACCCGCGCAATAAAAACTTATGAAAATGTTATTAAACTACTAAAAACTCACATACATTCTAATTACAATCCAAATGAAATTTCTCTCTTCGCTACGAATTATTCCTTTCTTTTATTAACATACATATACGTTACTTTACTTCCTTCCATTATTGTCAAAGTTACACAAATTTAAAAGTTAAATTTTCTTTTTATACATTAAATTGTGGTAGAATTACTTTTTGTATTTATTTCATAATTAATGTATAAACCTTTACATATGTGATAGATATGTGATGTCAATCTGCTTCATAGGCGTGCTCAAAACTATTCTTTTGGGGGTACCAAAATTAATTTTTATGATTATTATTATTGTACATGGCATGTAACCGAAAAAAATACTGATTAACAGTTAACCCATATTGAGAACGTTATAATAATAACGGTTTTACTTCAAAAACCAGTTTTTAAAATTTGGAAACCAGTTTAAACCGGTTAATATATCGGTACCCACGGCACCCACCGTGCGCATGCCTATGGTCTGCTTTAACATTATCACATATTTTGCTAAAAATGGAGCTCTGATTTGGAGAGAGTACCACAGAATATTTCCATAGTAAAAACAAAATTTGATGCTTGTTAATTTTCGACATCATTAGATTTAAAATCGAACTAAATCTGATAAGTTTTTAAAAGATAATCAGTGGTATTCTACTGTCACTGTTAAATTTAGAGATCGTCTCTAACTGAATTTAGAGGTGATCTCTAAGAAAAACGTATTCTACAGTCAAATTTTACCGCTGTTAGCGCTAACATTGTTCTGTAATACTAGTATTACATCACCTATAAAAACTAACAGTCACCTCTAGCTAGAGATCGTCTCTAAGCAACTTTAACAGTGACTGTAGAATACCACTGCAGGTATATACATATATGTATTCGTGATTTGGTAAAACAATTGTCGAATAACGAGCAACAAGATATCAAAGTATATATTATTTATCTATAAGAGTTAAAAAAAATAATTTCTATTTTATTAATTTACATTCGAATTAACAACAATATTTGTTTTCATACCTAGAACAATGGTAATATAAATATTATCGTGATAAATAAATTTACTATTGTGTAATGTTTTATTTTAGTGTATCTCCTTATTTATTTAAAACAGTTTTGGATGAGTGGATTCGAATTCGAATGATAATGTGAAATATAATATAGGTTAAAGGTTACATTCCCATGACAATATTTACATTTAACATTCATGAAAAGAAGTGAATTTATTGATACACCTAGCGATGTGAATGTAAATGTATACCCGTTGTTACATTTTTATTTGTGCCCCAGATGACAAATGACTTGCTCTATGAAACAGTTTGCATCTCGTGCCCACAAAAGAACTCTAGATAAATTCACCTACAATCCAAATGTCTTCGTGAAATACATACACTCTTTATTTGGGATTGGATTATATTTCAGTGCTTCGGTAAATACACTTGGGTTATTTTTCATTCCGGAAAATGATGGATGGAATATAATTGCTAGCATCCTTTTTAAATTAAAATATCTGTGTCATTTTAATGAATGACTGTTGAAAAGAATATTCTCATTATATACGAGAATAATAGTGTAACTGTAAAAGATGAAATAATGATGACAAGTATAATTGCTCTAATAATATCTAATATGTTTCTTAGTACAAAGCTCACTATCTTAAAAATAACTAGAAAGATAAACTGTTATTAACAAGAAAAAAGTAATGGAGTTTATGATGGAATCATAGAGATATTATATTTATGTAATTGGGTGTATTAAGGCAGTAAATTATGATTTGTATGGGATGCATTTAATGAAGAATGTGGCACAACATTTGCGGTTATTAATGGGCGATAGTCAGGATGAAGCTAGCGGGGAACACACACTGACAGAGATCTGGATCAACGGATTAAGGGAGATTCCATGATTTATGTACCAGTAACATACCTCATTTACGTGCCTCTATACCTCACCAACTATCTATTTTTCACTCTGATTTATATTTGATAGTGCTCTGCACTAACATTTTTACTCAATGCAGTTTAAACTTAAATATACTTTTAATTTACATCAAAAGCGAATTTATAATTAGGTACATTTTAAAAATACTAACTTTATAAACAAATTCCTATATAATGATATACTTACCTGTATTCCTAAAGTTAAGTTTAGGCATATAATAGTTACTCATTTTCATTTCAATAAAAATCAATTAAAATTAAATTTATTGTATTATATTACAAAACGTATTAATCACAATTTAGATCTGCCAAATATATATCACAATTCAAGTCAACGTAATTTAAAGAGAATAAGTTGTAATTCAGAGATAAATTAGTATTTTTAATAATACATTTGTAGTTTTGTTTTTACTTCTCTTCATCATTTGTAATTTTGGAATTACGCTAAAAATCTGATATTGAAGTCCTTAGAACACGATTTTAATATTGTTACGATGATGTCTGTTGAAAATTGAAAGTTGAAATTTGGGTATAACATTCTGATACCATAGATTAGATCTGACTAGATTTTGGTGTTAATCTTATTTAATTATGAATATAAGAAAATAATTTAATATTATGTCATTAGTTAAAATTTTATAGTTCAAATTTGTATCTTCCTATCCCCATTTAAGTATTACAATTAATTAATTATTCGGCAAATTTGTTACAATTCCGGTTAATCTGTTTATCTACCGAAATAAAAATTTTATATTATAAAAATAATTATCGAATACTTTAAATTATATTATAAAAATAATTATCGAATACTTTAAATGTAATTGTACTAATACTGTAAGTACTAATTATTTTAATAATTCATTTATCATGTCAGCAATCAACGCATTGATACTCACTCGTATAGGTATATAAAATTTTAATTTAAAAAAAAGTGAGAAGAGGACAGACGAGAAGTTATGTGCTGGCCACATCAGATTATTTAATATGAAATTAGCAAATCAGAATTACAACTGGTAGATATATACTGAAATATAATTGATTTATTGATTATCGGAATAAAAATTGATATTAAATAACAAGAGAAGCTATCTGAAAATCACAATTCTTAAAATGTTAAGTATAATATAATAATATAATTGCAAAAACAACAGCTGTAAATGGCAAGTTCTATTTTTTGTATTATACCATCTGTGGTTGTTTTTGCAGCATTATTCCATCTGTCATTCAATTTTCTTGTCTCCAAATTTCTTTATTCCGTTAATGTCCTCCTAATGTCCAAATCCCTTGTAAACAAACAATTTCACACAAGTTTCTACCTGCCGCTGCGGTTTTTCAGAACTTTCTTTGGCGCCAGGTCTAATGTTCTAATGACACTGTTTGAGCGGAAATCAGCCCCAGACCCAGTGCTAATAACACCATAACGCTAAACTCGGCATTCGAGTCGGCGCTTTACCAGAGACACAGAAACACCGACAACTGCTAATTGGGGTGATTTGTTTAAACTAAACTAGCTTAAATGCTGGTTATGAAAAACAAGAAATGGGAGATATGGAGACTCTTGGGTGGTTTATGGTAGGAAGGAAATGCTTTTTGCTTTGTCTTTCCGTTTGGATTTTTTTGAACAAAATTTAATCCATTCAATCTGAAGAATTAATAGAAATTCAACAATTAATAAAAAAAATGAATATTCGATTGTAGAAGATGATGTTACCCTTGACGAAGGTTTAGGTCATACTTGTTATATCTTGTTTTTGACTTGCCCAAGTAACATTTTTATAAAATTACTACATAACATACTATTCCTAAGAAAGACAAGTGGTGCCTTCTAGACAATAAAGATTTTTGACAAAATACCTGATTATTATGATTCACTTTAACAATTAATATTGAACAATTCAAAATTTAGGACTTGTGAAAAATTAATGCAGTGTATGCTTAAATATACCGTCGTTGATGTGATTTATGCAGGATATATTTTTCAAACCACGAGGGTATCGTACCTGAATTGTATTATCAAAATTTTGCTAATTTTAAAGATCGTAATAAAATTTGCTACTTTACAAGAAATATGAAGGATTTTGTATATAACTGGAATCATTCTTCAAATTACTATAAAGGATGGTATGTAAGATTTAATTCTAGACGCCTTTTAGTTTTCCACAACTTAACAAAGAAATAATTAAAATGGGGACACAAACGGATGTAAAAATATAAGTAAATGAAAATGATTTTGTATTTTCCTTATGAATGATATTTTTTTGCGATAATACATTAATAACTATTAACATACCTAGGATTGTTATGTGTGTCATACCCGCGCAAGTGTTAATTGAATTCCAAGCTCTGTAAGCTTGAATTTTCAGACATCTAGGTTTTAGTATAATTCGTAATATCCGTAATTTGTTCAGTAGTTCACCGATTTCAGAAAACGAAGACGTATTAGTAAAGTTATAAGGCTTAATATCTTAGAACCAGTAAACTAAATTACAAAATTACAATGAGGATATTTATTTGCATTGACATATGTTCTATTTTATGACGTAGAAGGTCTGTAAAGTAATTTGGGAAACTTTATTTCCTTTTACGGCATATGAAAACTGGAGAGGAAATGGAAAGTGCCTTAATAAAGCGTCGTGTGCATGAGAACGTCGTTTATGGCCCAATTTGATGTGCGTATAGAACAAATGACTTACTCGGCTGGAATTACCGGCTGTTAAAGCGGGTCCGATAGGCCGGGTCATTATAAACTGATCCTATGTCGGTGTCGGGTATTTTGACTGCCAGACAAAGACTATGCCAACTCAGTTATATTTACAATCTGCCTGCAATAAACGATACTAAAACGTTTAGAGCCCTTGCGTGCGCCGACCAAAACCACTAACTAAATTTCCAAATTGGCTTTGCAGGCCTGGACTTCCAAGGATTTTTCATAAAAATTAATTAGATTAAGCATACTGTCACTGTTGTGCTAAGAGTTGGAGTCCTTTCTAAGAAAAATAGCTAAAGTCTAGTAAAATAAAATTTGAATGACAGTAATACAACAATAATTAGATAATTTCTTATTTTTTAAATAATTATTTCTTGAGTCTCTGAGTAGTTATATAATCTTTTAAAAAAAAACCACAGAATAGGTTTATACAGAAGCGACAGTAAGACAGAGAAGCGAAAATTAGAGAGAGATGGGGAAAGAGTACAAATTTAAAGGGCCCATTGTTTAAAATCGGAAAGTTTCCTCACATCTGAGAAAGATGTAAGGAAAGAGCACTAATTTAAAGGTCTTCACAATGCTTCAAGGTCATAGAACTGACTAGGGAACATGAAAGGTACCGACAAGGAGTGTCGCTTCTGTGTGTAACTATTCTGTGGTAAGACTGCATTGTACATTTATATTCAAATATGACCACATTGTCTGCAAGCAAATGTTTCTATACTGTGCAGGTCCTGATTACTGATTGGCTAATTGTAAATTATAATTAATAAATTAAAAAATAGATTTCCCTTCAATACTTTAGGTACGAAGTAAAATTGCACTGTACATTTACATTCAAATTTCACCATTTTGCCAACAAGCGAATGTTTGTGTTTTGTGCAGGTCCTGACCTGCATTTGCAGGACCTGCAGGACTGCTCAGGTTTACGACACGGCCATATGTCCACGGGCAGTAACCGCAGCCGGACTGTGGGTAATTAGGGTGTTTTTGTTACCGGTAAGAACTGCACCGAAGCCCCAGTGCTTTACTGCTCGCCGTCATCCGCTGTTTATCCACTCTTGTTCTGCGCTACTTGGATCTAACCGGGACGGACTGTTTGAAATGGTCAGTTTGATATATAAATAAAAAAATAAAGTGGGGCATGAATTAAAAATAAATACAAATAAACATCAATTCGAGTCATAAGATTATTAGCGTTCAAGCTTTGAATTTATTGATACAGGTGCAAATCGCACTAAAGCATGTTCATATCTTTTATTCCATTATATTTCAACGTTTTTAAATAGTTTAGCGATAGTTAAACATTACAAAAAAAAATTAAACGAAATTAATAATGACTCCGTTTTCCTAATATGTAAATACATTAGTGTTCATGAATTAGTGGTCTTGGATTCGAATCCCGATTACGGTATAAACCAGGCTTGTATACGGCCCGCGAATTGATTTTATCTGGCATGCAGAACATTTTTCAAAATATATTAAATCTGATCACCGAAAACCTAATAAGATCTTGCACCATTTTTGGTACAATTCAAATTGACTAGTATCAAACAGCAAATTGGTTGAAATTTTGTACCTATAGCATCATAAACACGTTCTATTTTTCATGCAATTTTGTAATTTAACGCGTTTCTAACGTTTATTATTTGTTTTTATTGTATGAAGTGTGTTTATAGAAAACTTAGTGTTACTACTAGTACGGTATTACAAACTTTAAATGTAAATGAATTTATGATTAATTTTGCTTGTCAGATTGAAATATTCAAGGAATATTCAGAATATCATGTACAATAAATTGCATTAGCATCATACAAAACAATTTTTTATTTAAGCTATTGTATCATTTCTTGTACTATTTATTGTCTCACATATAGGTTAGTCTAAAACAGCCTTTACATTCCAAACAATTTTATAATTTTTCAACACTGGAACACAGCGGTATTTAAAGATTAAAGTCATTATGCATAATTCCCGATGAATCTATGATTTTCATTCTTGTGTTTATGCATATGAGCTTTTATCTAGTCTCCCCTATAATTTCTTTAATAGAATTGATAGTCTATGATTTGCAACCTGTCCACAGATAATGTTCTTTTTTCCGGTAGAAAATAACGTTTATTATTTAGGGTACGCTATTAAAATACAATTTGATCGTTTAGTCCTGAACATCCTGACGTCCTCACGCAAGCCAGGTGTACGATACAATGGCCCTCTACCTCTAATATATTCTCCGTTGTAAACGTCGACGTATAAACTTCTTCATCTAATGAGGCCCAATGCAGGAAACATCGGAAAAAACGTCATTATTATTAGACAGCAATTAGTTTTACAATATCTCGTAAATGGGAGGAAAGCCTCTGATATTTGGGTAATCACTTAAATTAGAGACAATAAAAGCGATGTCCAAGCCTTCTATTAACTCTAACCACATGCTAGCAGCGTGGCTAAGTGGACACTAATATTTACATTGCCTTATGTATATGTTTATTAACTAGTTGTTAAGGACTCCGTGCTTTGGATAACAGTAAATAATTCTAGTGTAGAGTTTTTGAATTGATTATTGCTTAATGTAATCGGGATAAATGTTTGGATTCCACTTTAAACTGTCTATACAGTTTAGCAAACAACGCTCCAACTGTATTTAAATTGATTTTACTTTTTTGTTTCATCACAAGAATTTTAATTTTCTACGGTCTAGTGTTTACTGGACAGCACTGTTTCTTTAAAGTGCAGTCAAATCCCTCAAATAGGATTTCATCTACGTATGACAATTGTATTTCTTTGATAAGAGAAAACTATTTTTAAATATATTTACATTGACAGTTAAATTTAGGATAAAATAGTATATTGTGTATCAGGTAGGAAAAGTGATACATTACCGTACGATGATGGACGAAGCCAGTAACACTAGAAGTTCGGGAAGTCACTTTTCCTACTGGGTATACATACCAATTTTTTCTATCGGTTTATATTCAAGAATTATGAAATAAATATGATTGTCTTTTTATTTGTCGAAAACAATACGGAAAAATATTCCCGGACTGTTAATTTTCGTAGTTTAGCAACTATACTAAAATACCAGAAGAATGCACTTTTCTGTTCGAAAACCTACTGAAAAGGACATCTAAGTCCTGGTATGATACAAAACATCCGTGGTTTGTTCAAAAGTTTACCGGTTTCACGTTATTAATAAATATTATTTTATAAAATTCTTTTGTCAGTTACGTTTTCGTGATCAAATCGTTGTAAGTTAATATGATAATTGTCCCATGTTATTTTGACAAACCTGTACGGCAATATTTTTACCAAATTACATGGGATACAACTACGATTAGTTATCCTGCTTACTTAAACGTACTTACGTAAACAAAGACTTAATATCCTGAAACTGGTAAATATTTATAAATGAATAAGAAAATGGTTTATTCCACACTTCTTATTCTAGCATACCGCTGTATCAAAAACTGTATTTTCCTTGAAGACGCTTTAGGTAAATTACTACTAAAATATAGGTTTTTTGAGGTCCCATTCCATCTAGAAATGTTGAATTATTGGTGTTGGTTCGTCATTTATTATTGAGAGAGAGAGAAAGTTTAATAAAATACAAAAGTACCTATGTAGTATTCTTATTAGAAAATTGATGTATATAAAAATCAAAACGAAATGGAAAACCATTAAAAAATGCATTGCTCCTAAATCTGCAGTTATTATCATCTATAAATAAGTGTTATAGGTGAGATCCACGCTCAGGTTTCACATCGTATGCGCATAATTTCTCAAAAATTTCTCCCTTCACAAATTTAGTTTAGCACGACGATGCTATGACCCCCAATTTACACAAAAATGTTAGCTGGACCCTGTAATTCTAAGGTAGCGAATAATTTGATGCACTTATACAATTTTAGGAAAATATGGGTTCGGTGTTAAAGCTGGTAATGTTCAGACAGCTGGGAATCGAACCCATGGTTTTTTAAATTAGCTTAATTGTATAGAATTTAACCCTTAAGCTTACAAAACAATCATTAAAATAATGACGTGTTTATATAGCCATTTTAAAACACACCACGAACACATTTCTGTTTTCTAATGTACTGAATATTTATACAAAGAGTTCTTCAAGCTTCAAGAAAAGAGAGTACATTTAGTAATGTAGTCTATTATTTTTTAACAAACTAAAATTATTTACATTATTCTACAAAAATATATCTTTTTCGAAAATAAATCATTATAATCAAAAAATCTAGATATTCTAATAAAGTTTAGATTAAGTACTCAACAAGTGAACAATGCCAGAGGTCTAAATGGCTCTGAAACGAAATATGTATTTTACTAATATTGGAATTATCAACTATTTATTTTGTTTTGTAGTTATATAAGTATTACGGGCAGTTAAAAGAAAACTAGGTCTATATAAGAATGTGAAACCGGTAGAACATTTATTACCGACAATACTTATGGTTTTTGCTGAATCGAAGTAAATTGTTATTTACATAAGAGTCAGAAAAATGATACATTACTGTCATTGAAATATGAGGCACTTTGTGTCTAGTATTTTATGGCTCCGAGTCAAGTACAGACATTTTTCTGTCGAATAATGTATTATTTTTTTCTGAAACCTTTGATTATAATAAAAAAATAATTTAATAAGTAATTCAGATTGTCTAAAAGTATTTAATACAGATCTTCTGCCCAAATAATAAAAAATACAACAAAAATGTTTAAATATTTTCATGAATAATCAGGAAATGCAACTTTCAGGCCGCATTTTAGTAGTGAAAATAGTACTTTCGCTCCGGTTTCAGAAAAAACAAATTTTTGACAAGAGTTTTAAATTAAACAGATAGTTGCTGATGTACTTACCAATTCTTTGTCGATAAGTAATGTTCGAAATCACTCACTGATTAGTAATTTGTAAACATAATTTGGAATCCCAATCGGTAATATATCCAATCGTGCACAAAAACTATTGAATAAAAATAGTTTAGTATTCATTTTGTCCAATTAAATTTTGATCAGTGTGCGACACTAAAATATATGATTATTGTAAAAATATTATTTTTAAATTAGTTGATAAAGCAATAACATAAAAATACGTGATGATGTATTAATTATTTTTAAGTTTTTGTAAGATATGTCAATGATTTATAAATACTATAAATATCTCATCTTCATATTAATAATATTTTGATGTGTCTAATTTATTTTCGAGTATATAAAAACCATAATAATGACAAATTTGTATAAAAACGTTGCACGCTGTAGGATACAACTCAATAAACAACTTTTTTCGACAAATAATTATCCATGTAGCAACTTTTTACGATGCTGGTAAAAAGTTATAATTAATGTTTAATATTTTGAAGATTTCACTAGAACTTTTCCGCTTTTCAAAGGAAAAGTTCATTGAGAAGTCAATTAAACAGTGTCAATAAAGACAACAATAAAACTTGTCGCTTGTGTAATTAATTTATATTAAAGCCAAAAGTGCATCGTCTCCTTATAAAGATATTTTATGATCATTAAGACTTCCTTAACGATGTTATAAATTGTGAATTTTTCAGCATTGTAATTACTGCCTGTATGATAAGATGCAATGATGAATATGTCCAATAGCAAATAACAGGTTTGCTAAATCTCGGATTTATAATTTGAGCTTTAACTTAATGAGGGATTCAGACGCGACCTTCAGTTTTATTGGGCTTTATTTACTTATTTTCAATTTGCTTCGAGGTTGTCACATAAAGTATACTTATAAACTAGTAATTGATTTTTGATCATGCTGTAAATTGTCTGTGCAGAAACCTTAATATATTTTTAATAAAAAATATATTTTATAAGCTACTTATACTATGTACTTAAATAATTTTCAAGATTATTATAAAAAAAAAGTAAAAAAAGAATTATTGTTTTTTAAATTTAACATTTATACAAATTCCGAAGAATAGAGTCCTGAAATATGAAAATCTACAACAATTAATGAGTATTAGTGAAAATATTTCATTTAAATATTATATCGTTCACAAGCTATAAGAGAATATGAAATAGTTATCGCGCCAAAAAATACTCATCTGGAAAAATGACGTTCCCACACTTGATATGTAAATAACTATTTTATACTTTTTTCAAATCAGTGTTGATATTTCAAAATTGAAAATCGATATAATTGTAATACTACCCTTGCATGTGTGTTGGTCGGTAAAATAATGTTGCAGATTTTTGTTACTGGATAACCGCAAAATTTTGTAATTGCTTTTAAAATTTAGCCACTGAGTTAATCGAAAAATGATGTTCCATTTAAAAAGTATTTAAAAGAAAACATTAAATTGCTTCACAATTTCGCTCTTCCTCAAATTTGAGACAATTATAGATAAAAACTTTTACGTTAATAATTGGGCAAAATACAAAATCATCCCCATCTATCACCATTACAGCAAACCGAAATTAGGTTTAAATTGAAACTAAATCCCAAGTCCATCTTCCAATTTGACAATTACAGCGCGGGATCGAAGGATGCACATTAACACGACCTGTCTGTCTACCTGTGGTTGTGGTTGCTTTGCGTGGTTGTAGTTGTTGGTCAAGGCTACGCTTGCTCTAACATGCTTATAATAGGAGCGTTTACACCTAGCCCCAGGAACAAACGAAATCTAATGATGGACGCACTGGCTTGTATTGGCTTGTGCCTTCAAGGAATGAGGAGGCAAATTTTATACTCAGAACTATAAAGTCTTAGTTAAAAAATCATGGAAATAATTCAGATGCGATTATTTCATTTGTTATTGTTCAGCAAGAATCATCGAGACAAGGGAGGCAGCCAAAGATTCCTTTTAACTGTGCAGAAAAAATAAACCAATTAAACGACATAAAATGTTTTTCAGACAAGTAATATTTAACGTCTTTTCCTCCTTTTTTATGTACAGAATAGGGGAGCTTAAAAGTGTGGCCTAGCTTCCATTTTCTATTTAAAATTCTAAATTTGTCAATCTGAGCATTTTTGAGTGAAATAAAATATAGCAACTCACTTTTCAATATTTAATAAAATAAAACAATAAAAAATCGCTAAACTTCCCCATTTTTAGGAGGGGTAATTACTCGATTACCGATTAGAAAATACTACAAACTATGTGATAAAAAATTAAAGAAAATAAAAAACAAATAAATTCGTAAGAAAAACTTAACGAGCGCGTTACACTTTTATAAAATTTAACTAAGATTTGCTATTGGTCGGAATTAGTAACTCCATTGCTATATGTTTTCTCTCTGTTCAACTCTAAGGAATCATATTTCTTCTTTTATATATTTTAAAGTTAAAATCAGATTTTTTTTCGCTTTAAAGGTGGATAGGTTGTCTTGGGTTCATTGAAGAGTATTATTTATTGTCTAGTATTTTTTTTTCATATTACATATAAAATATAAATAATTCATAAATTTCTATTTGTTACTTGTAGCAAATATTAAATTATTAAATTAAAAATCTTAACTTTATGAGAGGAGGCCATGCCTTCTTTGTCTCTATCTCTAACGAACCATACTGGGTAGACGAAAAATAGAAGATTAAAAGTAAAATTAGATCTGAACAGATAAATCATTACGTCCATCAAATACCATTTTAGTTTTTTGTTGCGGAATGCATTTCATTTTCCTGTGTGGCAGTAAAACAGTGTAGGATGTGTCAAACACATTATGTACTTTCTTTTGTTATATGTTTAATCGTGTAGCTCAAATGATATATCAGAATCAAGCATTTCACAATTTAATATCCGATTTGTTCCTTTTTAATTATAGAAATAATGAAAATTACAATTAGAAATATTTATAAACATATAAATGATATAATAAAATTATCTTTCATGTTAAATTAGTATTGCAACGTAAAATCATCTATAGAAAGCAAATAAAAAATCATTTCTATAATCTTTAGAGGTATTTAATATTTCCGTAACTAATAATACTTTTGCAAGAATAACTATAAAATATATATTGTTAATTTACCACATAATAGACTATGTTTTTATGTTTCGTTTTATAGGCAATTGTGGTCCTATTCTGTGGTTAAAAAATAATTTTTGACTTTAACACCACGGTTATAATTTTATTAATAACTTTACTAGGAACACATAAAATGAAAATTGCAAAGTGGATATGTGGTGGGTACTTCAAATTTAAGACAATGTCATGTGAATCACAAATAATATTGCCTTTATTTTTTTTACATTTAAATTAAATTTAAATTTAACATATTTTGTTTATGACTTTTTCCAAGTTTGAATTTAAGTTTAAATTTATTTATAAGTTAATCATACACAATGTGAATAAAACACTATTATAAATTTTATCTCTTGAAGAAGATTTATTTTGGGGTTGAAATTGTTGAGGAATTACTAACATGGTTTATTCTACGAGGCGATAGCCGAGGAGAATAAATTCCATATGCGTAATAAAAAATAATGTTTTAATACAAATAACTATTATTTCTTTAAAGTTAAATATCTGGTTAAACCAATATTATTTTGAGATGGCTTTCGATATTCTTCGATGTTCTCGATTAGTGTGAAGTAGAATGCAGAAGATTTGAATGCCACAGGATATGTATCTCGTCCGTAAAATAATTTTGTTTGGGCAAAACATTAAGGTTGTTTATTTTGTTGCAGATGATGAATAGCGGCCCAAACCGCTCACGGTGAGTTTTGGAAATTTCTCTTTCAATTAACGATCGTCGTTTTTTCAAACAAGCCCCTCCTGTCGCGGTACGTTCGAGGAATTAATTCCTCGGAGGATATTATTTTAATTTTTAAATTGAACGTAATGATGTGAGCGCTACTTATTTGAATAAGTCAAGTTTGTCTCGAGGAGCGATACCTGTTATTATGGTATTTTAAGCGATCAAAAACCAATATATTATAATGTGTCTCCCGGTCCAGACATTTGGGTCAATTAAAATGTGTTCTGGTTTAAAATTCCGGCAGGGTCGTTAAGACTACTACCAGTCATATCTTTATTACTCTGCGTTTTGTTATCCCTTTTACACTGATTTTTCAATCCTTTCATGCTATGCTATTCGGCTCTAGCGTCAATTAGATCAGTGACTCTCAACCTCTTTTACAAACCGTCCTTTCTTCAAATCAAAATACGAACTTGTTTTACAATAATATTAAAAATAATTTTATTAGATGAGTTCATACTAGTTTCACAAAGTTTATATCTGTTAAAGTTATGAAAACAATAACTAAATTTTTGTAACTTGTTACAAATTTTTGAGTTAAAGCCCAAAAATGGATACAGGTAAGAGTTCGGCAACTCAGATTTGATTCTATGAGTAAAATTATATTTGAATTCTATTTTCAAAATTTAAGAAATCAGGTTTAAGATTGGCTCTATTTTACTCATTCTTATAGTTTCCTACGTAAAAAAATTGGGTACATTGATCAAAAATTATGATAACTGATATTTTTTCTTTGGCCCGCATTCCGAACTCACTTTTGTAAATACTTTTGTGAAAAATGTCGTTTAGCCTCATAAGATTATAATGTAAAATGAGGCTTTCTAAAACCGATTATATTATAATAGTGAACTCCGAATATGGGCCATAAATTTTGTAATTTTAGTCATTTTAAACCTAATTTTGAACGTAAATATATATTATTTTGTCTTGAATAAGAATATCTCCAAGAATCATATGAAATAGTATGAAAAAACGTAACAATATTAAAATTTACCTTTTTATATTTCAAACAGAAACAAAAATATCAACTTTGTGAAATAGACTATTGAATTATTGGATTAAAAGTATATTACAATAAAAATTATTAATATTTTTACAAAAGCGTTTTCATTTTAATAAGGAAACTAAGAAATCAAAAACGCAAATTTGTTATTTTTCTAGTTACAAAATTAAAATTATTGTTCTGAAGGTTGTAGTACGACTTGATAATATTAATTTCTTTTGAGAATCACTGTCCGAAGCTCTGAGAGTTGGATTAAAGTGTAGCCTAGCCTTGAAGAGTCCGAGATATGAAATCAGAAGTGACGCTTTTTAGTGTCAGTGTGGTCCGACCTGTGTCTTTATATGACGGCTATAAATATCGCTTTATGACAGGCTGTAATTAACTTTTGATAGTTACTTTTTCAGATTTATAAGCAGTGTTATTGCCGAAACAATTAAGTGCTAAAGGACCGATAAACTTCTATTACTGACTCAATTATTTCGATTCTTCATGGCGAAAGAATGAATGCATCGATAATATATGTAATTCACGCAAGAACAAAGCAAACAATCGTTGCTTCCTTCGGAAAAATACAAATAATTTATCTGATTTCATGCAGACGACGTCTAAACTGGTGTAAATATAAATGAAAATTGTAAAGAAATATTTGACATTTTGACAGTACGTTTGTTATCACAATCCTCCTCGTCTCAATAGCTAGCTGACGTTTTACAAACACATAATGCTACGTATATATTTTTTTAATTAATAATTTAACAATTTCGGAAAAAAATATGAGGTATTTTTTATTACTTACATGGTACCTAGTATTTTTATGTAATTAGCCGGGTCAAATTAGTTGATGAAGATACAATTTTAAAAAAAAAAAAATCCTTAACAAATTTTGGCAGTATGCACAGTAAATGCGCACCTAAAAAATTATTAATAAAATTCCTAACATTTTTATCATATTTTGTAATTTTCCTGCTAGTAGCAAGATTATTTCTTGCAAAAGCTGTTTATAACCACCCCGTGTGCCACAAACTATAAGAGATTTAATGTGCGCAAATAAAGACAATTGCATTTAATATATTCTTCCCCAGTATGGCAATAAAGCAAATCAATAAATTTAGTGCATTTGTGTAGCGAGTCGACAGATGTTCTTAACATAGCTGACGAGTGATTCATGGCTTTAATACTGACTTAATACCCGGGCAATTGTTTCCCCGGGCATAGAGTGCGCAAAGGGCATGAGATGCATTTTTAACTAACTCTGATTCATCCCACGTCGCGGGGTTCAGATTCCGCAACTGATATAGGAATGACAACGGGAAAATGATTCACAGAATTGGGATCTTTATCAGATAGAAAATTTAATTTTGAAAGATATTACTGAGAAATAAAATGACTAATAACTGCAAACAGTGGCGCACCCAGGATGGTATTTTGAGTGGGGCGATACATATTTTTCTCATAAAATCTGTTACATGTGATCCAAAATGCGCTGCAGGTGAAATAGTTTTCAAAATTCAAGTTCAAACAGCTTTAAATTAAAATTTTCATTTTTTTAATAAAATAAGATGCACATTTCACTCTTGTGTGTACATTATTTTTTCGACAGTTTTCCTGATAATATTCCATAAGAATGATTTTAAAGTCATATCGGTTATATAGAAAAACTAACTTTTTATTAAGTACGCACAGGTTTAATGTTTAACTTTTAAACAATTAAATAACAATAATGAGAATGAGGTTTAGAGTTATTGACAATAACTTGTTCATTATATTTAAACTTAACAAACTGTTATATTTTAAAGATTTGTATAATAAAGTATTTTTCCGCCCACCGGTTATTAATAGGTTATATTACGTGCCTCGAACGTACCAAAAATTGGTCATTAATAACATCCATTAATGCCCTGATTTTTATTAATGACCAATTTTTGGTGCGTTCGATACACGGAATATAGTTGCCAAAAATGCTAGATAAAATTAAAAGATATGATTTTTATAATTACTAGCTAGGTACATTTACGTAACATACATTTAAAATTAATTTGAACCCATAATACTTGTCAAATAAAATTAAAAAAGTATTTGTGCTACGTAGCGTTCAGTAAACTCAACGCATTCACTGAAAACAATTGACAAATTTGTTGATTTTTGACGTATCAAGGTAGGTCAGTCAAATGTCAAATGTGTTACTTACCCTAACCTAAAAAAATTATCAATGAATAAAATTGGAATTTAACAAGAAACGCTGGACGGAAAAGTATTGTAATTACCTCGGATGTTAATAAGCGATTAATGATCTCAAATATTAACGCCCTCGCTTCGCTCGAGCGTTAAAATATCTCAATCATTAATCGCTTGCATTAATATCCTTGGTCATTAAATAACTATAAATTAATCGTCAATTTAAATATATATTTTAGTTGAAGCGACCTATATTAATAAATATATAATTTATAGCGAATAAATAAAAAGTTCCAAATTTCACTTTTGAAATTTTCGAATCCGAATTGATATACAATCAATAAAACACTTTGAAAAATTAAAACATACCTCCATTAGATTTTTATTAATGAACGATAAATCATTCGAGATTGAAAGTCTTTGAGATAATTAATGACCCTCCATCGGAACAAATATCAAAATTGAGATCAAACAAAATTACAAATTAATTGTAACGCAATTACCTACAAATTGAAAGGTAGAAAGATATAGAATGAAGTGTTTTTCTCTTCATTATGCACACGTTTATCAACTCTCTTTCATCCAATTAATTACAGGGAAATTAATTGCGAAAATGGAACGGTAACTTCATAAAATACGCTCTGTAACTCTGCAGGTTAGGATGATCAGAAAATAAATACATTACCTACTGTATTTATTATTTTTGTAGATGAAACATTTAAAGATTTACATACCTTTATAAAATCTATCTTATTTAGATGCAGAATTAATAATTAATTTTAGATCTGATATAATAATGGAATTGTGATTTTGTTTTGTTTTAGATAAAACAAGGACGCGTTCGTCAATTAGATTAATATTTTGGGATGAAACATATGTCACCTTTAACAAAACTATCGATATAGCTTTTTTCCTTTAATTAATAAAAAATTAATTGTGTTAGTGTCTTTTTTCCGTTAGCCAATTGTTATTAGTTGGAAAGGTATTGGAAAGTTTTTATGTCGAATTAAATTAAGCAGTGCACACGTAGGGTGTAATGTAGCTTTTTTGCAATAATTGCGTTAGCCAAAATGAAATTGTTTTCTATTTGGAGAAAAGTTAGCAGGAGACGACCTGGGTTTAATTCCCGATACGAACATAGATGCTATACTTACAGTTAACTTCGTAACTCGATTAATAACTTAAATGCCCTTAACTCCTTTCTCTCACAGTTTGAGAACTAACTACGAGTCCACAAACTCCATGTCTAGCAAAGCCAATTTAGCACAACCATTTCTGAACTTCTTTGCAATGGCGTCCTCGCTATTTCGCAACGATTATTCTATCATACACATACATATATGCTACTTTGAAAATTTATACAAAGTTAAGGAACTTTAAAATGTAATACAACTTAGGTTATGTTACAAATTTACATTTAAAATACAATTGAGTATATTATCAAACTCTTTGTATAGTTTATTTGGGGGTCCATACTTTACTTTAATAAATATCTATTAGGAATTTTTTAACAGATAGGTATAAATTTTTATTCGTTCGATTGAACGGATTTTAATGAAACTTCATATTTACGCTTCAGATATAAATAGTACGTGTTGGTCAACTTTTGGTAAAAATTTGGCAACCTGAAGTGATAGTTTACTGTTTTTGTAAAAAATAATAAAATTGACTAAAATTCGTGTATAATATTCCAAATAAGCAAAATACAATAGTAAATATTTCGACGACTAGTTTTTAGGAAGAGTGATTTTGATCTAATTACGTAGAGCAAAGCAAAAAACTAAAATACTTCGAGTGGGCACCCCTCTATTTTACGGAGGGTGATTTGAACTATTTATATTAGGTCAAGAATTAGAATATTTTACAGTGAGTGACCACTTCACTCACAGACAGTAAACATTACGGGTAATGGTTTTTAATAGAATGATTTTGATCTAATTAAATTCTGACAAGAATTAGAGTTTTTCGCAGTTTAATTCGAAATTTATATAGTCTTAATTTTTTAATTGGGGTTACCGTTTAATTGGACCAATATGAATTATTCCCCCAATTAAACAGAATCGACTGCATTACATACTGTGTGTTACAAAAAAGGTATTTTGGGACAACAGTTTTTGATAAATAAAATCTTAAAAAAATAATTATGTTATGTTGCGTAAATTTAGTTGAATTTTAGTATTAAAATGAATTAATATGTATTAAATAACATGTAGGAATATATGTAGTATTGTCCTGTCGTTTTTATTTAGCAAACACTGTTCTTCCTTGTTAAATGCCTATGACAACAGTTTTTTAAATTAAAAATAATAAAACATCTAATAGAAATTTCTCAAGTTTTGGGTTTTGTTAAATTTTATAAACGATTTTTTTTTGCTAGACAGTGCCTGTAACAACCTGTATATAAAAAAAAATTAGTGACATTTTTTTCATTATTATTAAATTTTTGTAAGGTCGTTGTTCCCTACGATCACAGATTCGATCCAGACAGTTCATTAGACATATGTTTGGTTCCATAATCATATTTGCATAGCTGATGGATGTGTTCTCATTCTTTCTCAGTATGTGCCGTAACAATGTCTGGCACCTGCATATTAAATACTCTTCCTCTGTTAACATTTGAACCTCGCGGACAAAAACCCACAGCGGATGTGACCTGCCGGATATGACTTTGAATATTTGGCGGTTTGACAATCGCTAATTGTCTGATGGATGATTCAGCGCCTACTGTGACAACCATTCGTATTGATCACATAGGTATTATTTTTTATTCAGAGATGTTTCTTAGATTTGGGTGACCTCGGTTGTCGGATCACTTTGAATTTTTAATTGGGAATATAAATTTTTAATTTTTTACTGACATCAGTTAAATAGAAAATAATTTTTTTTTCGTAAACCCATTTTTAACTCAAATAGTGAAGGATTTTATAACACATTGTGTTCATCTTAAACCTTGTGGCAGTGGTTTTCTAACTTTTCAATGGGAAGGCACCCTAAATCAATAATATAACATTTCCGGCACCACCATTTTGTACATGAAATTTTATTAATCTAAGGAAAACATGTGATACATAACCCAGATGTAATTTAAATAATTCCTTTATTTTGTGTTGTATTTTGGACAAACATACTCGGATTTCATGTTCTAACGACTTAAATCGTTTACTTTTTTTAATTTTGATGTTAACAAACCTAGAAAATCTTAGGTCATAGTCACACAAGAGGTAGAAAATTGAAATACAACTCGAAGTACTCTGGCTCCTATATTGCAAAATTTATTCTGAATAAATATCCCAAAGGATTCTAATAAAAATATTTCATTCGCAACGTATCCTGTCAAAACTATCAATAGATATATCTGGAAAATAGTAGCAAATCTGTATTTTTAATATCAACAAGTGTTTTAGGTAGCTATATTTGTAAACATTTCCAACATACCTCAATTTCCAAAAAAAAATCTAATTTTATCGGACAATTTTAAGAATTTACTTTATTGTAATTCGTTAACAAGATTCATTACTCATTCTTTGGATATCCATTTGACATCAGTATAAGGAAGTAGGTTCAAATGCTCAGATCAAAGAATTGTTAAAATATCTACGATGTTAAATTTCACACCATGCCCGATGGTAAAATAGAATAAATCTGTTAATTAAAGAACTGATTACATTTTTAGAAAACTTTAAAAGGCAACTACCTACGCCCTACAATAAAAGCAAAGGAGCATTCAAATTTTAATTGCTTTACAAATATTCCTGATTCCGTTTCTGTATGCCTATTCCCAGAATCACTTTTGGCTGTGAGTAACCTCAGATTCTCTAATCAGGTATCGATAAATGCGATGAAGCTCACTTTATATGGCCCACTTGATTCTTCGTCGAATTCTTACGAAATTGAATGATTTGCCTACCGTTCATTCAAAGTTAATGACTTATTTTCATAGCTAATTGCCTGTTTATGTTCAAAAAGAAAATTGAAGAGAAAATATTTACTTAACCTGTGTTTAACTTGCTTGATTTCAAATGTTAATAAAATTGTATACATGATGCAATAAAATTTTATGTCAGTTGTAAAATGTAAATGTAAACTTCATTTGAATAATATTGAAAGTGCATCGCGTATAATGTTAGAGTTGATATGAATTGAAAATTTATTACTAATAAGTAATTATTATTATTTACGGCTCTATTGCCATTTAAAATTAATTTGTATTTAAATTTGATAGACCTTTATCCAAACATGATATAAATAAGGGCAAAGGTAATTATAAGACCACTATTAAATTCATATCGAAAAATTGTAAAAAAAAGATACTTACTTCTTGAAAATTTATACATTCAATAAATATTTTATTATTGATAAAGGGGTATATAATACCCGCAAGGTACATTAGTAACTTTTACAGTTTAATATAATATGTAGTTTATTAATTTCTAAAATTACATATTGTTGAAATAAATTTACTCAGAAAAAGAAAATCAATTAAATTTATCGATCATTAATTTTTGCAATTATTTCATAATATAAAGGTTAGCTATTATCTAGGTTTCATTAGCGTATTCTAGGTTTGTGCAACATGAATGATTAATGAAAATAATTGTATGGTCGTAGACTAATGATAATACGTATAATTAAGAAGGATAAATTAGAATAAACAAGAGATACGTAGGATTGTTTAAATATAATTCCATCAAATTAAATTCTAATTTTAGAAAGCAATTTAGAAAGATAATATAGATGTAGTTATTTATATAGGCAATATTATTTACTGTATTAATTATATTTATAATAGTAATATTCCCAGGAAGTTATTAACCAAATATTTGTTTTTAATCATATATTGGCCATATTTATTCCATTTTCCATCTAAAATTAATGAGTTGTAAATGAGGAAGTGAACGATATATAAATATTTATAAAATTTGTTTCTACAGCTTTCAAATTTAGAAAATATAATGATGGATTACTTCACATTTATTAATTTCTGATTACATTATTAATTACATTCAAAACAGAAAAGTGATTTAAATAAATTTGCATATAAAACACGGATGCATAGATTTCCTAATAGAAAACTGAACATCGCCTGACGTCAAGTGGACGACAAAGCCACAAAAAACGGTTCCAGTGAAATAAGTCGAAGTGAATGCAATAAAATATCCATAACACTAATGTTATTTGATAAGCAATTAAACCCGGTTTAAAAGCATCGCCGCGCCTATCAACCGCGTAAATCTAACCTTAAAAATCAACCAATTAATGATAAACCAAAGAGTTGTCAGCTCGCGTTTGGGAGCTGGGATCAGCAGCACAAGACACTCGACACGACAGCCTGCTTTTTCTACACATTCTACAAAAAGTTACACTCAAATTTCCACTGCATTACACACAAAGTGACATCCAATATTTTAAAATTAATTAGACCACAGGAAATTTTTAGAAGAATCAAAAATAGCAAGCGTACTTATTCTAATAACAATGCATAAAGTGGGTACAGAATTTTCAGATTCACTTACTTACGCAAAACATTTTAAACACGTTAAACGTTTTATTTATCACTAGGTGTGAAATTGTTCGCCGAGTTTCATTAAAAAGTAATATTATAGGGATTTTAGAAAAATAGGCGATTCTGTACGAGTGGCACATACTTTTTCTACAAACGCACTGCTAACCGTTTCAGATCAAAAATACATTTTACGCATGCGTTGTGTTTGCAATTACTGAGAGATGTTATTTCCCAAATTGCACTTGCGCAGTGTTGGTAAATACTCATTTACGTATTAAAGGCTGTTAAGATCAAGTTCTTTGTAACTCATAACAGAGTATGGTACTTACAACGTTTTCCATTTTACTAGCTCAATTTAAAAATAACATTACATATTCTAAATTTTTTAACATTATTCAAATTCATTCGTTGGTTATGTTTATATAAATAATCAAATTTCATTAAAAAAAAAACAATCGCAATGGATTCAAAAACAGATCACACATAAACTTTAATCTTGTATGTACTATGGGTTTCATGATAAAAGGCAGTTTTATTTTTTTTAATTTTTTTAACTTAACGGCACTTTAAGAAAAGCGGACAGAAAACGATGTGTTATTGACAGCTTAACGGTTGTCAATGGTTGAAAGTGATTTATTTCACAACATCCTATAGTACGACGAAAAATAAATTTGTTGCAAGGAAAAGAATCACAGAAAAATTTACAGAAAATTAGAAAATGTGCAAAATATCATAAATATGAAATGGTGACTAAAAATTTTCTGTGTGCCAACAACGGTACATGAAACAGGTTAAGAATCATTACATTAAATCAAAAAATATAACAAATATTTTTTTTTTTTGAATAAAATGATATGAATTTTGATTTAGTAAGAGGGTAGCGAATTAGCAGGACACATAAGCAAGGTCCTGGTTGGCAAAGAGAGGCTTGCATATTGCGGCTCTTGGAGAAACCTTTGCCAAATGGCATTAGCGCGCGTTCGAGCGTCTTTGCTAAGCGAAATTCAATACTGAATTGGCTTGTAACTTAAATTTACACGGAAATTATGCCCCAAATACTTTCATCACATTTCACGCCTGGAATGAGATTCATAACTTGTTGGAATGGCTGAGTGTGAAATAGAATTATGTGAGCCGGCTTGATATAAAGCCCGCGCAAGCTTACCAAAGCTCCAGCGCTCCAACTTTCCATCCAACTCAGACAAACTTTATGATTTTTCGTGAATTTTCAACTTGTTTGCAGATTTGTTAGTTTATTTCGTTTGCGAATTTCTTCCACCGATCTTAATTTCAATTTGAATTTCTAACTTAATGCTGCTTTCACGTCATAATTTTGTCTTAATTTCATTTTAAACTTTTCAACTCTTTTGAAAGTCATATTGTATGTTTAAATCGCTTCTCTTTTTAATTTCTTAATGCTCCTGAGACTCACATCCAGGGCCGGTGGTAAGGTATTTTTTTAGATCTTGTTTCGTATTTCAGATTGATTTATTAAAAAGAGAAAACTTCAAATAATAAACATTTAAACCTATATAAAACTTGTGTAAAGTCAAAACAAACCAAACAACAGTATTATACCAAAAATTGTGTTGGCAAAGACGAAATATCCCAAAAATATTTATTTTTGTGCCCAAAATTTTGATTTTGAGAAATAGTATACGTTGATAGATCTCGACGCGTTGACTCCAAATTTTCTGACGGAATTTAATTATCTTTTTTCGTTTCTGAGATATTCGCTGTCAAAGTTGCACCTCAAAAAAGTGTGTTTTTTGACTATATCTCTAAAATGGGTAGAGATACTATCTCAACGTTTATACCAGTCGATTCTACGGAAAAAATTATATAAAGAAATGTTTTCTCCGCATATACGTTCTTTGGAACGATTAGGTGAAAAATAAGGAAATCGAAAAAACCTAAATTTCAAAATTTCTCCAAGGTAGTTTTTTTCGTCAAAACTTTTCATTTTATAGACTTAAGTAAATATCCATGCACTGATTCCAAATTTTCAAACCGAATTGAATTATCTCTTACCGTTTTCGAGATATTGGTACTCAAAGTTGAGTTTTGACAATACCTAAAAAAACAGGTTTTTTAGGTATACTACTTTAACGGTTAGGTTTACGACTTCGGCGACCTCACCAATCGATTCTACGGGCAAAATTACATAAGTATACCAATTTTTAGATTTTTATTGCAAAGGATACAATTTTTAGAGAGGAAAAACGAAAATGGCCAAAATCGAAAAAAATGCCTGATGAACCCCTTACGATTTTTTCGATTTTTGGCCATTTTCAGTTTTTTCCTTCTAGAAATCCTATCTGATGAGATAAAAATCTAAAAATTGGTACACTTATGTAATTTTGCCCGTAGAATCGAATGGTGAAGTCGCCGAATCCTTAAACCTAACCATTTAAGGGATATACCTAAGAAACCTGATTTTTTAGGTATAACTTTGAACTCAAATATCTCGAGAACGGGAAGAGATAATTGAATTCTGTTTGAAAATTTGAAATCAGCGCATCGATGTCTACTTAAGTTTGAAAAATGAAAAATTTTGGAGACAAAAAGTTTCGTGGCGAAAAATTGAAATTTAGGTTTTTTCGTTTTTCTTGTTTTTCACCAAATCGTTCCAAAGAACGTATATGTGTACAAAACATTTCTTTATATAACTTTTTGCGTAGAATCGAATGGTAAAGTAGTTGAGATTGTACCTGTACTCATTTTGGAAATATACTCAAAAAACACACTTTTTTGAGGTGCAACTTTGAGACTAAATATTTTCGTAACGAAAAGAGATAATTCAATTTTGTTTATAAATTTGGTATGAGCGTACCTAAATCTTTAAAAAATATTTTAAACAAAATTTTGTAAAATTTGAAAATTTTTGAGTTAAGAATTCGATATTTTTAACTATTTTCGGGATTACGCAAAAATACAGCATCAGCTGTTTTAAAATTACTTCCCGTGTTATTACTACAACATAAACTATTTTTCCAAGCAATATAATAACCGTCCAGAACATTTATCTAATAAAAAAAAATTATAAAAGTTATTGTATATACATATATGCTGATCTTGTACCGTGAGGGAACAGGATTTTGATATTTTGCGTTGACGAATGGAGCAAAAAGATATAAAATATAAAATTAAAATCTTAATATGTGTAAGTAAATTTCGATTGTAATTATTTGATTATTTTTCGGTTTTATTCGTTTTCAAACAAAATAATGAATAAATTTGATAATAATTTTTGTAGGACAAACGACAAAAATTTAAAAAGTAAGTTCTAGGAAGAAAAGTCGTGGGCCGAAAAAGCATTTCGCAAGTTGTTGGCAGCTTGCTCGGTGCGATGTGAGTTTTAAAGGCGTCATAACTTGCCATAACGCATCACTTGGACGAAACGGCGTGACGTAACTGCGACCTAACCTAACCTAAATTCACTGCATTCACTTGCAGCTGCACTTACACACTCATGATTTTTGCAAATAGTTTTTTCAGACTTGTAATCACGTCAGGCAAAATATTGTTATTATGTGTCATCAAAATTCGATTTAAAAGTTTCACAAAGTGCTAAATGATTAGGGTTAAGGATTGCGAAAGTGGCTTTTTAACAATAACTTTCTCTGTTGTTTCTGGCGAGCATGTGCGAGGATTTTTTACTTTCGTTCTCTGCTTTGCTAAGAGTATGTTATTTTTTCATTATTATGCAAATAATACAATCTCAGTTTTACCTTACACACTTTTTCTCTTGTTTGTGTTTCCAAGAAAAATAAAATGGTGAAAAATATATTCAGCGGTGACCTACACTTACTGACATCATTTTTAATTCTGTTCAGGGTGAATAATAATTAGAATATATTTTTCCAGAGCATGAAACAGGAGTTTCAAACTTTTGTAAAAAGTATATTCTTTTTTTATAATGAAAATTAATATTTACGTATATAGTTACGAAAAAATAAGGACTAATATTAAGATGAAAATTTTTTAAAAAGTTGGTAGGCAAAAATAATTTTGAGAGAGCTTGAAAATTTTAAATCCAGAACCAGATCAATAAAACCGTACATCGAAATTCATTTCATCTATAAATCGAAACAGGAAACTAAAAGCAAAATTCTATTTTTGGAGCAAACTAATATTTTTTTAATACCTGATAATATTTATTATTATCACATAAACAGAGTAATCTGCGCATTTAATTGTATATAAGTTTAGTTATTAATGGCATATTAAAGTGTAAATACAACAATCAAACATGATTGACAACTACGGTAGTTTCGATTTCACGCATAGCGGTGCGCTAAAGTTAAATATTCAAGTTTTCTTAGCTTTTCGAGATTATTAAATATATAATAATAATATTTGTAATAATTAAGAGAGCTTGTATAGACGTTATCTTCTGCAATTTATCGTTCAATAAAGGCTTTTTTTTATTATTTTGATCTTTCACTGTTATTCAAGACATATTATTGTAGAGCGTACTATATATTTTTTGAAAGCATTTCTTCGCTTGCTTAATTCCTTGATTTCATGTTAACAAGCATTTTTTTTATAATTTTTATTAAAATACAACCTACCGCACTGATAATAATAAATTAACTATAAACATTTTGAATGAATTGGCTCCCCAAAAATAACAATTAAGAATTTTGTATTTAATGAGATTGTTATTGGAAATACAATAAAGACATTAGTTGCATAATGAAGTAAGGGAGGGTGATAGAGTTTGCGATAGTTGAAGAAGTGTGTTAAGTGCAGCTCCAACATGATAGAAAACTAAGTTTGGAAGTTAGGTGCACTAACAACTGCAGTTCCACATGTTAATAACAGTTAGTGCCACGCTGCATCCAAACTTCTCAACCCTGCTAGCGATCGCGACAACGATATCTGGATTACATACTGCATGGAACATGCTCAACATACTTACTCTGCGACATATTACCCGGGGAATATCTATCCCTTCATTATTCAATTATTAAATTAACATTCAAAATAAATTGTAAGGTTACATCATTTTACATTGTCTGTGGCACAATTTTCCTGGATGGAAATGGATCTCAAGAATTGTCCTTCAGTTTATTTGTTGTACTTTTCTATTCCTCATATTAGATTATCAATCTCCTCTCCTCAACCTTCTATAAATAGCAAAAAAATATGAAGATTGAATCTACAAAGCTTGTCCAGAAAGTAAGAGTACTCGGATTTTTTAAACAACGTTGGCATTTTTTATTGAAGGAAATTTGTTGGGTGTTTAATGTGCTCTTATTTATGGCATGCTTACTGTTGTTGCAGTTTGAGATGAGGAGCGTAATTTAGAAACTTCTCGAGAAGAGAAAAGCGTCGTTCTTGATTTTTAATGAAATAAAAATGATTATGGGGATTTTATCATAAACTTTACTGATGTGTACAAGTGGTACTGTCAGTTTTTCATTTATGTTTTCTGATTTGATCCTCTGTCGCATCTACACTTAACAATTTCGGCGTTACTAACTAATCATCGATTACATCTAAAGCTTCTTTAAGGTAATCGAGAAGATCTCATCTTCTATTTCCAAATAAACTAATTCGAATCAACTGTTCATGGTTTCATGGCCTTGGAGAAATCCATTCTTCTTAAAAATGACTAATGTAATCATTAGTAAAAGAAATGAAAAACTACTGTTTTTCACAGACTACTTTAACTACTATAATATATAATATCTAATAATAATAACAACATTAATAGGTACATAGATGAACTATATATACTTAACATAAACAAACTTGATACTTTAATAGTTTATGGATGGAAAAAAGGTTTTCGACCGACTCTGAGGTCCAAAGTTTCGACAAACAATGGGCAAAGAAGTGGCAGGAAACTTTTATTTTTTAGGAACTTTTACTGGTGTGGAGATTGCAATATTTGAGTAACTTTTATGTTGAAATAAACGGTAAAGAGTTAGATTAAAACTTGAATTCTTAGAATCCAAGTTGATAATTGTTATTGGACGAACCTTGAAGGCCTTGACATTAGAAACATTAAAGTCAATAATACTGAGTAAATAAGTCAATGTTTATAAAATCTTACTTGCATACATATCTTAATAAGTGATGAAAATTATAGCTCCTGTAATTTGCATTTTCTTCTATTTGTCATTCTTCGGTTTATCTTCTTTATAAATCACTGTGAATCATCTTTTATCATTTCCTGATGATAAGGATTATTACTGGCTCTAGTTCAGTAAATACAAGTAAACATAGTGTCTGTAAGTAACTCTTCTTACTTGGATAACACTGATTAGCATCTTAATTACACATCAGGCGAACCTACGACACTATAAATATGAGAATTTTATAGTCTACTCGTTGGATCGTGAGAGAGTGAAGCATTACAATCTTTACTCATATTAATTAAATAGCACTTACTTTTACTAACAGAATATGAATATATACATCTCATGTACAATAACCTATTATAGGTACACATAATTATTTTTATTTCAAATCTACCCGCAGAAATCTTTTAATTCTAATGTCAAATATCTATTATTTTCTTGAATTATGCTTTGCTTTTCAAAGTTTGATCCGTTTAAATATAAAGAATATAAAACTTTCAATTGCTTCTTTTATTTCGTCCTCTCATAATTTTAAATCCCTTCTGCTACTTTTAAAAATTAATTGTACTAACTAATGTTTCTCTTTAAGTCCTTCATTAACAACTGTTGGTAATCCCCAGTTAAAAGTTGACATGACGAAACAAATGAATTGAAAGTAAGTCGTCTGTTATAATGACGTGTATTCTACTTCAAAAGTGGGGATGAGCGGGAAGTTTAAAAACGGTTCTTTGTGATAAGTTTTAATTGGCACCTCGCAGTGAAATGAAGTGTGAATAAATGAAGTAATTGGCGTCTATTTGGATTTCTAATGGGAGGAAGAACTTTGCTTGTTACTTTTTGGCATAACACTTAAAAATATCAACTGTGGCCACCACAGATCGAATGTGTATGAATGAATACAATAAAATTACTCTAAACTTTTTTCAAATAAAGTTTGTTACTTATATATTAAACAGCAACTTTCTTTAATAAAAATTTTCGAAATATATAAACAGTTAAAATTGCGAAACGTTAAATTTAAATCTCAAATGGAGTTTTCCAACATTTAAAAAAAAAATTATGTGTTAATTTTCAAATATAATATTAAGCACCTATTTTTTTATTTAAAAAAAAAATCGATGTCATAGAAAAAGATAACTAGTTTTTTTTGTATGGGACAGAAACTAGATAGCAACAACTAGAAGAATAGTAGAATTTCAGTGAAGTTAGACTCCGTGGTTCATTTGGGTTACTAAGTCAAAAGCAGTCACAGGGGTACGCCCCCTTTTTTAATTGTCGAATTTCTCTTAGAAATATTCAACACTTTATAATAATTTTTGTATAATTACCCAAATTTTTATTTGCAATAACGATTTCTTTAAAATATGTCATTTTAATACATTTTTAGTTTCTGTATACGTATAGTAAGTTTGTGAATTGTAACTACGAAATCAAATCAATAATTTAGAAAGACAAAAATAATTAAATACAATATTTGTTTACTTAATTTATGAATGCATTGGTAAAATTGCATTATTATTATTTTAAAAAAAATTGTTTTATTATAATTTTTAGTAAAATAAATATTCTGAAATTGAATAAATTAATAATTTCACATAATAAAAATAAAATAAATAATGACAACAACAGTTTGGGAAATAATGAACCCATCGCGTTGTCCATTAGCAGAATAAAGCTAGCCTGTCACGCATTATCATTTTAAAGTTCCATTCTAGGTTGATGGATTAATTAGTTATTCTACACCCACGTAATTAATGACTGGCTGTAGCACCTTCAACTTATCAACTCATTTGCTGCGATAGTGAGATCGTAGGAGGTCGGGACTTCACGAATGAATACATTAGTCAATTGTTTGAAGACGTCATTGTCATGGAAATATTAGAAAGAGAATAATTATATTTATTTTTCAAATTACAATAGTTTAATAGATTCATTAAATAGATTTTCAAATTAATATTTGATGGAGGTGACCTAAAACAATTGAAAATTAACATTAAAAATACACTTTTTTATATTACATCAAGTAAATGATATATTTACTTAAAAAAGAGTGCTTCCACAAAAAAATGTTATTATTTTTTTAAATCCAATTAGAGATATAAATAAAAATATCGTAATTAAAAATATAAGCATTTCAAACACAAAAGTAAAATATTCTTTCCTGTTTTTGAGTTTTTAAAATTAAATTTCTTTTCATACTATTTTCTTTGCAGCTTTATACAAAAACATTTCTAAAAATGTAATATTTCAAAATTAAATGTATAAAATGTTATCTTATGTATTTTTCGTAAAATAAATTTTTCATTATTAATTGCAAGGTTAAGTACAATTCATTGAATATCTTTTATTTTTAATAAATGATGGAACTATGTCTTCTTCAAAGTTTTTTTCTAATTTACAAATATCAGTTTTATTTTAGTCAAAGTTACAAATTCTAAATAAGATTTACATACGAGTAAACTGTCTTGGTTAAATCTTCTATAGGTAGGTATATTAGTAAAAATCTATATTCTTCTGTTTTATTCCTTTTTAACGTATTCCTACTATCATCAATATCTTTATGTTTATTTATATTGGTTAGTAAAGAATTACTTATTTTCAGAAAATAATAATGGAATTTCAGTATATCATAAAATATAAAAATTAACCCTATTGCTTTCTCATTGTAATAATAAAAACTAAATATTAGTCTGAAATAATATAGTTATTAGCAGGGTTGGCAAAAATCAAGATTTATTTAAAAAAATAATAAATCATTGATTTTTTTACTTTTTAAAGATATCAGATATTACTAGACTTTTTATTTGTTTTAAAAGCAATATACTTATCTGGAATAGAACCAATATGATTTATCTAAATAAAACTAGGAAGAGTAACAAAGAATTTTTATTTTTATATACCTACTGATATATATTATATTATATTATATTAATGATTTTTATTAAAAAAAATCAGTTGATATATATCACGATTTAAATCAAATGATTTAAATCAACTCAACCCTCGTTATTAGCAATTTAATGTTTCGGAGAAGAGACGTATGACGACAGTATGGTGGATAGTGGAAAAAAGCAGGTAGACTGTTTCTTACGCTTCCAGACTATCTCTCTTCTTTGATTTTATTCATATTATTTTTGTTGTGCATGTATTCTGAATGGAAGACACTCTTATTTTGTATTGGTTTTTGTTTGTTTGAAATTGCAAATGTAGGTTAAAGCCAATTAAAATTCGTTAAAAACAAGAGAAAATCTTTTGAACAATTCCAATTAACCCGCATCAAAACAAATTGTAAACCGCGAAAACAGTCCGGATGTGAATATGTGGAGTTTTTAGTCTGGAATTAGCCGGTTCCTCTTGGGGAAAAATCCATTAGTGAGCTTCAGGTGCGACCTCCGAGGCGGAAGCGCTCGAGTGACATCCCTCCCAGGAGTTCCTCAGTCTCTCGCCTCTTAAACTCGACCTAATTAACTCCCGCCTCTCATGCATTCAGGGCTCAGGGTTGTCTGGCCCGAACAACTTGCTACATGTCCCAACATGTCGAGTGTCACAAGGTGGACGGTCAAGGGACAACAATCAAAATTCAATTCTCAACAAAATAAATTGATTTTTCAAAGGGAAAAATAATTAACGGACTAAAGTATAATTATAAAATACACCTAGGTGGGGTTATATGCCGCTTGTTTGAAGCTCTTTAGATTTTTTTTTTTAGTTGAATCATTCCCCATTTCTATATACTATTTTTTATCCTCTTCTACTTCTTGTAGCCATTTAGCTTTACGTCCTGTGGTATGATACCAGTCAATATTGTCATTGTTTATCTTGACATTCATAATTCTTGAAAAGACATTATCACTTTATATTTGTCAATGCAATGCCAATGTCAATATGGTGTGGTCCCACCACTGGCTTCTAAAGTAATATACACTTTATTACATTGTTACTTTTGACCGCCATACATGTCTTGTCCTAACCATTTGACTCCCTGTTGATTTATCTTCTTCTCTATGTATTCTTCTACTTTCTTGTTCAATTTCATGATTATTTTGAAGTCTATATTCGTTTTCTGTGAAATTTTACTGAGCCTAGTTTTGTCCGTAGTATGTTTCTTTCTACTTTTAGATCTTCTTCGTCTTTTTTTGATGAAGATACAACCATAACCCACTAAGAGGAAAAAAAATATTAGATACCACTATTACCTTCAACAAAACTTGCAAAAAACAAAATATAAATAAATAGGTACTTCATTATACAATCAATTGTCTGTCCTCAATATCTACAATTTTTAAACTTTGCTGGGAAGTATAAATATCGCAATATAAAAATTATTTTCGCTAAAATGCAAGTACCAATTCTGAGAATTATTTAGTTTAATCAATACTTTCATTGACTTAAAAGTAACAGTAAAATTACAAATATATTACAGACTTTTCAGGCGACCTACTGTTCAAGAGGACGTTTTTAATAGTCCATTTTCAATATTTATAATTAATTCTTCACTTCTCTGATAAGAGAAATGATTTAAAATTTTAAGTATAGTGCTGGACAACATAATTGAGAATTGGATTACATCACCCCCTACTAGCATACCGTAAACATGGGATTATCCCCAAATTTATGGTACAGAAATGCAGAGACTGATTTCAAATTTTTAAATAGGTATATATAATCCAGGTAAAAATGTTTGGTTCATACGTACTAAAACAAACAAATTTTTATTTTATTTATGTAAAAACTAATCCAGCCTAATGTAGAATAGTTAATTTTCTTTCCATTTTTGATCCACATCACAGTTATAAGAATGTGAAATTTTTATTAATACCGCCCCTACATATTTAAGACTCATCACCCGTTGTGAGGGTTAGCCGCGTCTATTACCAAGCTTAAGGGATTAACCAAATATCTTGTCCTGTACTATACTTATCTGAGAATCTAATATTAAAATATTCAATTTCACTAACTACAGGATTCATAATTCTACATTGATAAACAAAAATTTATGGTAGATTTGAACATAAAAGGTTTCGTATGTTATGTGTATAACAAATATCAATGAAGATCTAAAATATTGATATTTATAATGAGAATTTAATGATGCCTACATTAAAAGCAAGTTACGTAGATTAAAATATATAAAATATATAGTAATAACCGTAAACTATTAAATTTATCTATAACAGGTAATTAACGTCGATTAACTAAACATCAGTTTTATTTTAAAAAAAGTTAAAACGGTTACTTCAAAAGTAGATCACTTTATTTACTTAACATTTAGTAGAAACATGAAGTTATTTTAATGTACGAGTATTTTGATGAAATTGAATACACAGTACTTCATCTATTATGTCTATAAGAAAAATTTTCATAACATTAATAACATGTAGGTTTTAAAAGTTCTCAAATACTGATGAGGTCTTCTGTTTCATGAATGTTTAGAATAGATGAAAGAATATATACATATAGGAGTAGTATGTGAAGATTGTTCGCAGATAGAGTGTTAGTAGATGCGAATAGTGTTTTGAGCAGTGATTAAAAGGGCGATTAGAAGTGCCCTAAATTAGTTTGTAAGGAAATAAAAGCCATAACAATCCCGTTCCCGCCTTAATCCGTCCCGACCTCGACCCAAACAGATCGGCGCGCGATAACATTCGCAGATAAACACCCGGGAAGCCATTAGTAAGACGCGATTTCAATTACGTTAATGTTTCTTCCCCGAATAATCAGCCCAGTTTTTAAATTCGCAAATTCCCTTCTGCGTGCCGTAATTGATGTTTGTTTTTTGCAAACGCCGATAAATGGATTTCTGATTGATATATTTTTGATAATGGTTCATTTCAATATCTACGCAGGTAATCTGTTATAGATTTGGTTTTTGCGAGGTTTCCATTTATTATTTGTAGGTTAAAACAAATATTTGCCAACGACGAATAAACGCGGCGCTATTCTCATTTTATTTCCACTTTATAACACAGTTCATTTCCAATTTCCCGATAGACACAACACTAAAACCGTACTACCTTTTTACCAGCCACATACAAGGGAGGTACTATAATCATACCTATCTTGTTTGCAGTATTGCAGTTTCATTTCTAGAACAATCATAGATATTCTTCCACAACTAATACTACTCTTTAGACAAACAATTGTTTTTATGATGATTACTTATTGTAATAAGAAAAGTTTAGTTTCCCGTTCCATAGTAATAGATACTGAATTAACATTATTAATAAAATTTCATTAAATTCATATAATTTTTCGCCTCTTCAAAAAGATCAGCTAGCTGAAACGGAAATTAAGTTCTATTATCTACCTTCTAACATATGTATATGATAAAGTTTTACTTCATACATTTTAAAAGGAAAACGAATGACAACTGTCAACATGGAATTGTAGATTATAGATTTGTTCCAAATAGTTCTGGACTAAGTTTTTGTTGGAGCAAATTACGAACTGATTCTGTACCGTCAATGCCATTTCTATATTAGATTTATTTTACTTTTTCCTGAAAATATATCTATAAATATGGAAGAAAAATCAAAAACTCATTGATTCCTTTACAAACACCTCATTTTTAAACTTAAATACAATGTTGAGGTTTATTAAATTAAATAGTCAAAAGTTCTAATACATTATGTCAGCGACCGATCTACTACCTAAGACAGCCCAAAAAATTTTGGTTGAGAGGCAAATCTATCCTGTCAACCCCTTACCTAAACAAATTTTGTCTGTGAAATTTGATCTCATCAGCATCTGGCCCCATAATTTTTAAATTTTATTACAAAAATGTCAACGTCTAGATACCGAAGGCAGAATCATAGTTCATAGTAGAAATACAATACACAAATAAGATAGAAACCAGGTCCGTATTTTCCATCTTTTTACAGTACCTACATAAGTATAATGTAGGAATGTTAATTTATTTTTCTATAAACTAATATATTTTTTCTCTTGACGAACGTTATATGCCACTTTCACTGTATGTACGTTCGAACAAGATTAACATTTTTTTGTATTATTATCATCAAGTAGTTGTTCTAGAAATCTCATTGTTGAAGTTAGGTGAGAATACAGTAACAAGAAAATTACCTTAGTTAATGTGTTATGAATTTTGTAGACCAGGTACCAGGTGTGATTCCAGGATGTCAATTTTTTATGCGTAGAAATTTGCTTTGTAATTGTTGCTAGCATATGGAATGTCGGTCAGTAAATGAATCTTATAGTGGCGTAACAAAGGCAGCTCGGTGTGGCAAAAAGCGCTATTATATTTATTTATGAATTTTTAATTTATGCTGGTCTAATTTCACGGCGTCGGTACTATCAGTTTTCTTCACGGATTGGAGCAAATTCCGTAAAAAAAGGCATTGTGTAAAAAGTTAATTAAGAAAGAAAAGTCCGGTCACACATTTCATGGAGTAATGAAACAACAATCACGATAATAATTACATTTAGCTCCCCGTAACGGAATTCGCAAACAGAACAAAAGTGGCGTCCGAGTTTGAAGGTAGTACAATAGACACACTGGGTTCCGTTACATTATTAACACGCCATCAGGAAGTGTTTATCGACGATTTTTATCCACAACAAAGACCGGCTGATGGTTTTACCACGGACTTATTATCTCACTAAGCTTTGCAAAAGTCTGCAATCTACACAGCTATTTTAATTAAAATGTGTGATTCGGTGCTAATGCCTATTATTTCAGATACAGTGCACTTGATACCAGATTCCTATCGATCTATAACAGTATCACATATCTATTATATTCATTTAATTTTATTGTACAAGTATTATACTTCACTCATACCAATTGGTATCTGGAAAATGTCTATGTTAACGTCAGTGTTAATTAACGTAAAGTTTTCTATATTTAATTTAACAAATACTTGAATAATTTTTAATAGCATTTATCACCCTGATGAAAACAGATTTACAGTCGAAATGTTGTAATTATTGGATTTTATTAAATGACTGCTACTCCAAAAGTGTTTTCCTAATTACTAATTCTGTATTTAGTTATGGCACTTTTATTGCTTTCTTCTTTTGTAAAACATTCTATACTATCTTCATACTGTTAAATATCATTGATCATGGTCAGAAGAATTACATGATTTCTTAGGCGTTGTTCCATCATAGCAGTTCTCAGTTTATTTTTTAATATTGTTAATTTTGAGAATGATCTTTCTGCGGTGCAATTTGTTACTATGAAATCAAGATAAATTCTCAAAATGATTTCCAAATTCGGAAAAGAATCCTGCACTTTTTTTCTATAATTAAATTATACATAACTAGTTCTCGATTAAAGACACTATTATTTTATTCTTCTAGTAAAAATTAAGTTACACAGTAGAATTTAAAAATTACCTGACTACTTAAGAGAATAATAATTTAATTTTTAAAATGAATTCATGTCAAATTAAACTTGTGTTTAATGTCAATATTTTCTCGGAACAAAGATTTTTAATTTTCCTTATCATTTTCTAATTACTCCATTTTACAATTAGGAAGGAGTTATTGATATTAAGTCGAGAATACAGCAGGTAATTAAAACAATAAAAAATTAATTAAATGGATTGTGAAGGTATTGAAAGGAAAATGTAAATTTTTCGCCCACAATAGACGCTGGCAGCTTAACTCATTCATGTAACATTCAAATTTGATTGAGAAAACACGAGTTGGCTTTGCTGAAACAATGGCCGAGTTCTTATGAGGAGTTTTTTGACGCTCAAAGGGAAGAAAAATAAGGGGGATGAACGGAATTTCCCACTCAATATTTCTTATCGAGGGGAGAAAATAAAATACCGACAAAAAGAGGGATATTAAAATTCCCCATCAGCCCTATTGACAAATTAAAAAGAAGTTTCGGACGGACACTTTAATTAAAATTTACGACTTTTGATATTAAGTTCTCGGTGCGTTTTATTTTAATACCAACGTTTAGGATCGTATAGCGATACTTGCCTGTGCACACTTCGTAAGATTAATTGTTTTTATCAAAATTTCATTTTTAATCTTCATTTTTCACTCGCAACAGATGCGGGCCGCACTCAACGTACGAGCCAAACTTCTCCCATATGAGATATGTGGATAGTTTTATTAAAATTTCTGCCTAACATTATATTTCACCTAAGGATATTAAAATTCGTTTTGTAAATTTTATGGAGAATAATGGATCGGCTTTCATCTGAATTGAATAAAAAAATACACTTATTTCTTGAAAACTGCGGTATTATACCATGAGTTTATTTTAACGTGAAACATGAAATTTCTCATATCTATGGTTACAATTTCACATTTTATTGACAACAATGTATTAGAGTGTTCAATTTAAAGTGAAACATAACATATATAATATTGAGGTTAAACAATAATAAAACTTAGTAATTTTATAATTATCTAGATACCGAGATACTTTTTAATTTCCAAAATGTGTAAAATACCTTTTTGTGCCATCTCCTTCTACAGTATGTATATTAATATATTGTTATCTCTCTTGCTATCATCAGTGTCTGAAGTTCATGACAGTTTCCGCTTATTTCAACCAAACCTAGCTGTTTTATTAATGCTGTTCTGAGTTTTATAGCGTGTTTTAACTGAATTGATGCAATATAATAGTTAGATACAATGGTTAGAAAATGTTTGATAGATGTAAAACATCACAAATGAAGGATTCACCGCTTTCATATCACAAGTAAATTATAAAATATTTTATAGGATGTGTTTATTCTCAGGGAAGGTTCATCGACGGTTTCCGTAAGTGTTTTTCTAAAATGTCCAAAAGGTGCCCGGAAGATAATATAAATTTTGAGAACAGAAATGTAACGTACAACCAAGGATCATATGTCCCACAGGGCTCCGTATTAAGTCCAGTCCTTCGGAACAAATATTATGATGGAATGATGTGTACCCTTAACCACATGGCATTTAATTAATTTAAAAATTATATATTAGAATTCTTTAAAATAGGTCCTAATTTTCTAATTTATACCTATATCTGATATCACTATTTCTAGTCATACTGATTCTAGGTTGTAGGAGTTTTATTATTTGTTAATGTTGCTTGTAATATATCTTAGTATTACTTTTCTTTAAGAAAATTTTATTTTCTTCATTTGTATAATGCATTTGGGATAAAGTCTCAAAAGGAGGGCAAAACATCAAGTAAAGCAAAAAACATTTGACATAATTCCAGAATTATTAATATCAATAAAATTACGACAAAAAGCAACTGCATAATTCATTTCCATCCACTTATCCTAGTAGCGTTTTTATCCATCGGAATAAATCGCATATGTACAGTTTCCCTTGTGCGCCACATTCGTCCTTAAGCCCTAGGCCCCAAGGACCTCGCGATGCTCGTCTGTCGCCGTACCTCGGATCCGGAAATGCTCATAAGAAATTCATGTGCAATGCCGCATAAAACGGCAATTTTGGATTGAAGTGGGCCAAGGTTTGGATTCCGCCGAAACACAGAGCGGAAATATGAATTTCTATCTTCCTATTACAGATTACAATCCTAACCTATAATCAAGCAGTTTTTTGCAGATCGATTTCAAATGCCAGCTATAAAAATGTAAATGCTGAATGAGTTTAGCGAATTATAGTGTTTATGACTTGTGAAATAATTCAATTTTGACAGCTGTAAATACAGCTGAATATATAAATAACTAGGACTACTGTACGCAATCTTTAAGTATAGGTTTCTCAATGTAAAATTATTTAAATTTATTTTTACACACATTTCTTCAGCAATTATGCGGTTACTCAAATTCGTTCACACATAGATTATCTGAGAATTAAAATTGCTTACTTTTTAAAACTTGAATTTGAAATATCTAACAAATATGTAGATAAAAGTATATTTTTATAGACAGTAGAGACTAAAAAAAAAGCACATGCTACATGCTACATCTGTCAATGGTAAATAATGAACAATTACATAGATATAAATATTTATATCACACTTTGACGTAAATATGTAAAAATCATTTCAAGTAACTTGTTTTCCTGTATTTCTTATTTTATATTTTTAAAATAATGAATAATTGAACTCCTTATTCCACTTTCCTGGCATTTTATATCATGAAAACTAAATGTACTACGTAATAACCACTCAATTCTCAAATCAAAAGTTGAATTGCATTTGACATATGACAGATAAGTCAAGAATATTTTTTAATACAAGTGATTTAACTAAAACAAGCTTATTCGGTACCATTGAATCACCCTTGTATTAAAATATGTTTTAAGGTAAAACAGTGTTTTAGCTAATACAAGTCTTAATACAGACTTTAGTATAACCCAATGAATACCACCCAAAATGTAGAAGCACAGAATAGGTTTATACAGAAGCGACAGTAAGACAGAAAAACGAAAAGTATAGAGAGATGGGAAAAGGCTACAAAATTTAAAGGGCTCATTGTTTAAAATCGGAAAGTTTCGTCACATCTTAGGGAGAGATAGGGAAAGTCAACAAATTTAAAGGTCTACACAATGCTCCAAGGTCATAGAAATGAATAGGGTAATATGAAAGGTACCGACACGGAGTGACGCTTCTGTATGTAACTATTCTGTGGTAGAAGCACAGAATAGGTTTATACAGAAGCGACAGTAAGACAGAGAATGAAAATTAGAGAGAGATGAGAAAAGGCTACAAATTTAAATGGCTTATTGTTTAAAATCGGAAAGTTTCGTCACATCTTAGCAAAAGATAGGGGAAGTCAACAAATTTAAAGGCCTACACAATGCTCCAAGGTCATAGAACTGAATAGGGTAACATGAAAGGTACCGACACGGAGTGTCGCTTCTGTATGTAACTATTCTGTGGTAGAAGTTTATGTTAAGTATGAATAAAATAAAACAAGGTAGGAAGGTAGCTTATAATAAGGTCGTATCTGTTGGAATATCTAGCTAATATTAGCAAACATTTGGCTAGTTGTGTAATTGTGGACAATCTCTAGACTAGTACAGTGTTCCCGCGGAGTTTCACGCTTCGTTTGAGACAAACTCGGAGCTAAGCCCCTCGCAGCCCTGCCGTACCGCCGCCACTGCACTCTGCAAACTTGTGATTTGCGCTAAACAGAGCTTTGTTCTAAGATTACTTCTTATCTCCGCTTGGCTAAGAATTACTTCATTAAACCAAAACATACGTAATGCGGAGGATAAATTCACAAATAATATATACAACTATAATACAGAAAAAATACAGGAATATGCTATCTTTTAATAAAATGACTTCGTTGTTAATTTTCAATGGTGGTCTGTATGAAAAATGTCAGTTGGGAACGGGTTAGCTTGATTTAAATTAATTTTTTTGTCATGATATGAAATTAAATTTGCAGGTATAATTAATTAATTAAAAAATCATAAAAATCGAATAAAGTGCGCACATATAAGAAACTATACTCTACTCGTATATCATGACCTATTCTTTATTTTATTTAAGCCGATTTTTTACTTTCTTGTACGAAGTAAAGGAAGTATTGTAATCGCGAAAAACTTCGGATTTCGGTTTTCAGATTTCAACAGAAATTTACATTTTGACCATTCATGAATCCATTTTGACTAGTATCTCGCATAACTCAAAAAATTGGCCATATTTTTTTTTAAATTTTTATATGGGACTGCTGTAACATCTAGTTGTGCATCTCCCTTTTTCATCAAAAGGGCACTTTGAACGTAGTGTTTTTTTAACTCAAAAACGATTAGCCATAGAATGTTGAAATTTTATTTTTGTAGTTACTGTAACAACTAGTTATGCACCTCCACTTTTGGTTCCAATCGGCCTTTTCAAAGGTCAGTTTACTTATGGCAAAAACTTAATAAAAATAATAATTTAGTTGTGTCCACATCAGATTTTTTTTTCAATTTTAACAAATTAACTATATACCTATTACATTATTACATAGGTGTCAGCTTGCTATTATTAATAAGTTGTTTATAAATGTAAAATTTGTCATCTTAGAAATATAGTAATTAAATAAGAAATTTAGATGCACATATCAATTTTAAAATTTGCAACTTTTGTAGCAATTTTATAAACCAAACACTTGTCTTTCACACAAACAAAAAGCTAAACAAAACTTAGTGAAAACCCAGAGAGATGTTATAAAAACGGCGGTGAATCCAGAAGCTTGTCACCAGAAATAAAAACGGTGCATTAGAAGATGAGAAGAGCGATGGTATCCTTCAAAAGCAGCGCTAATGACAAGCACTAGTTAATTCCAGACAGACAGGCGCTGCACCGCGGGCGTAGTGGGTGGTGCAGGACAAGAGCCGCGCACAAAAACCACCAAAAACGAACACAACCACCAGCTTATAAACACGTAATTAGCGACCGGCCTCTATACAGCAGCAAGGGATGCATATTCCGGCCTCTCGCAATCCTTCCCTAAATAATCTTCTGTGTTTAAGTTAGATGGAACAGGGGCTTAGGATACTTGTTCTTGGCAAGTTTACTTGCATTTTACTAGGATTCCAGTTTACAGATTATGCAGGAGACCTACATCTTATAGTTCTCTGTCTTTCTCGAAAAATGTTAGATTTTAAAGATTAGATGAACTTACCTATAGTGCAGATAATTTATCATTCATACCTAAGGTGACTGTTTCGTAACAAAAATGCAAATGGAATAAGCTTCACATGATATATTTCGAAAATTTAATAATTTATATATTAATGTAGAGTCTTGAAATGTATTTAGAATTTTGTTATCTCGATATAAAATAATAAAGTCTTGTCTTGTCTTGAAATTTGAAAACAAGACTTTTGCGAGTCTTGTCTTAATAATCTAGACCAGACAAGATAATAATTTACAAAGTCTAGATCTAGATGGCTACACTGACAACACTCTTAAAATGGAAAACTTATAGTGGTTTCTCAACCACTCGGAAAAACAGCTATTTTTTAAGTAAATGTTGTTTTTGCTTATTTTATTCGACTTGAAATATTATTTGTGACGAAATATTCGAAAAAATCTAAAATTATCAAGAAGTGTTTTTCCGGTTTTTACCATAATAATATGAATTGTCTAATGTGTCAGAAGTATATAAGAAGAGTTTGTTCAATCGAATTTATTCTACGTTAAAAATTGTCAAAAATGAATTACTTATTAATAAAAAGAACATTTTTTTACGAAAAATGTGTTAAGGTACCTAATTCTTTTTGATGTTTTTTATCCAATCAAAGAAAGAAGATCAAAGTAGGTACTCCTATCTTCCCTACACTTCGTTTTTTTTTTTTTTAAATATTTTGTGGCAGAGTTGGGAATGGGCGAAATGCACAATCCTGCACCTGGTGAAAGACAAAGAGAAGGGTAAGAAAGTTGGTAATTTATATACAGCGGTGAAAATGAAAGAAGTGAATTGTAAGCTTTTGAATTTTGCAGTTTGCTCAAGTACTACTTGATGTTTGACAAAACTGCCAGACTTTTCACTTCTTTCAAATTGCTACTGGAATATATTCAACACACACGGAAATTTCAACATATCCTCCAGCGAATATCTCGGAATACATAAAAATACACCAAGCAAGGAGTCACGATCTACTTGCACTGCTTCTACTTAAGGTTTAATTACACGAATGAATTCAGAAAATTTATATTTATCTTTAAATGTAACGCGTTCTAATTCTATAAATGTATAATGCGAAAAGTTACACAACTAATACTAATTGAAATTAGAGTTTTATGTTATAACCATTACATACTACAAAGTATATAATTACACACTCCATATAATTCTTAGTTACCAATACCGACAATTTTTATATAAATATTAAATATCTATTTCTTAAGAGCGATGTCTATGTATATAGTTTTTCTATATAACAAAATATGTAGTCAAAATTTTGATTTTCTCAAAAATTAAAAATCTGATGTGGAAATCACATGACTTCCTTACTCGAAATCGATCTCATTTTTGCTGCACTTCATTTAAACTTATTTCACTTGAAAATGAGATCATATGGCTTATCATTCTTCAACTTTCATTCGTTTTGTATCTTCGAACTTCCCTTCGAAATGGATCATCTGTTAAAATTTTTATTAAAGTGTTTATATTTATGCCTTATTGCATTACCTACACAACATTATTTTAATCGCTCAAAAACAATGTCAATGTATTAACAAGAAATCAAATGCTTCCTACAAAAATTAACAGACAAATAAAACATAAATGATATACTACCTCGAATAGTAATATAAAAAATGGTATATTCCAATAATTTTTAAAATACAATGTCATTTTTGTTAAATACTAGAACATGAATTTTTTGGTGTGTATTATTCTCATAAACGGAAAACTACGTCGCACGAATTGAAAAGTTGTAAGTGAAATAAGTCCTCTCCAACATAGTCGATTTGCGGGTTAACATTTCTTCGAAATTTACTATTGTTCTTGAAATAAAACTTTAAACAAGAACCTACAAAAAACTAAATAGTGGAAAGCGAGTATACTTTCGTCATTCCATTACCGCAAGTTAGGAAATACAAAAATAATAAGAATCTTTGGACAAATTGAATTCACTTGAGCATCTGAAACACAAGTACTATTGACTAGCGCGCTGCAAATAGAAGAACAATCAGTAGCTCCAGAACTTATGAAATGGAAGACGCCGGGATTTAGCAACTGTTCGGCTACGCAGGGAACATTTCACTCGGAACAAATATATCAAATTCTATCTACTCTTTATCGAAATAAAACTAACACACTCTTAACAACTCACTTCTTTGTTTTTGCACTCTGTGTAATAAATTGTTTTTCTCTACGGCAAATAAATGTATCATAGACTTTTACTTTTTAACGGCGGAAAACAATACATCATTCTAAAAAACAAGTACATACTAACGTCTTTAATTCATTAATTCAAAATATTTCAAAATGTAGATAATAAAATATTTCTATTTTATTCTAGAAAAAATCGGTTGCAGTATTTTATTAATAAGGTGAATTCACAGCTATCATAGAACTAATGATTCTGTGAGACGAGATGGAACGAGAATTTTCTTTTTTTCGTATCGTCTCATTTTAAATAAAAAATATTTTAACTTGTCTCGTTTATTTCTCATTTCAAATATTATTATCTTGTCTCGTCGAGATTTCTCGAGTTTTCTAGCTCGAATATTGTATACATAGGAAATTCTTAAATTTAAGGAAATTGAACATTTTTTTGGGAAATTAGGAAAAAACATATATATTTAGGGAAAATCAAATTATATTTTTCAGACTATAATTATTAGCACAAATATGTAAGTACAATATATTTATCTGCTCCATCTACATTTTGTCATTGCTCACCAGAAAATCAAAAACAAAAACACTAAATAATGAAAATTGAGGTTTCTGATTTTTGTTTTATTGGTACACTGTTCATACTGTTCTATGGCGTATATAATTTTCAATTTATCAATTTAAATCTGTCAGTAGTTGATGATTTTCAATAATTTTATTCTTAGGTAATCTCCTTTTATAGCGACATTTTGGACGACATTGCAGTTTTCTATTGTAAAAGTTGTGAATCTATTCACAAAATATGTCACATTTATGACGTTTGAAGAAAAGTAATTTCAAAACCTCGACAAATCTCGACGAAATTATTGAAATTCGTCAATCTTGATTTTAGTTTCTCGTCTCGAAACTTAGCTTGTAAATTCGTTCTCGTCTCGCCCGAGACGAGACGAGCGAAATTCAAGAAATATTTCGTCTCAACCGAATCACTACGTAGAACGTCTGTAACTAGCATAACAAAATACAAAACAAAAACTATTGTATCCTTAAACTTTTATTGATAACATAAAATTGTAGTTGTTGTGGAACGACTATATACTGCTCAGTATTTGTTTGTGACATTAATATTTGTTTACGAAGAAAGCTGCCACATTTAAACAAACGCATGCATAAAGCAAGTGTCCATATTTACGATGACATTAAAAGTTTGAGTTTGGTGGAGATTAAGTATGTTTGTTATAGAGGTATAAATTCCTCGGCTGCAGCACGCGTAAAGCAATTTAGTTTGGAAAACATGTGCTCTATAAACAATACGATTTCCTCGTACGTAATAAATTAACACAGCGCGCATTTGTACGCAAATATATAAAATATATGAGCGGTGTAATGTCCTTATATAGTTTATTTTATTATTCAACAAATAATGCGTGGTGATCCCGCGACCGGCAAGTTCTGCAGATGAATAAGGACTGGAGTAATTTGCTGTTTAAATACTCAGCGAAAGCGCCGTGCGTAAAATCCAGTCTCGGCGTCGACAAAACAAACCACCGACAAAACAAAAATCAACAATCTTCTTTATATTATAAATGTACTTATAGATCGATGTCTGTAGAGAATAGAAATATTTCAAAGTGTTGGTTTTTAAGTAAATTCTAAATCAATGGGCAGCGGTGGCACATTTAGTTAATGCGGTCCGACCTAAGTAGGATATTCTAAGGCTTCGGCTTTAAAAAAAAATCTTATTGTATATCAATGTCCATCATGTATAAGTAATATTAAGGTGAGTACCTATAATCTTTATTTTTAAATTTTTATTACCGTAAAATCAAACTGAAACTCTTATGCATTTAAATCGAGTGCGTAAAATTCAGTATCAGCCATATTTGTGGTATGACGGGTACTAGCAAATGTATTGGCTGTTCGAACGCGTCATCATCTCACGCTGGATTGCTATTGGCTACTGGCTCACCGGTACTGCTGACGTCACGGGCACTGCAATTTTGTAGGGTGCAATTTACTAAGCGGATTGTGAGATCTGCAGTTCAAATTCCAGCTTCTATAAACTTTATCCAATAAAACAACGTAGGGTCAAAGTGGTTCGGTATCTACTACAAGCTATAGGTCCGTTGCACTGTTAATAGACTAACAGTCTGCACTAAAATGCAAGTAAAACTTGTCATGAAACAAGGCCCTGTTCCATCTAGACTAGATTAGGAATAGATAAGAAATTTGTAACTTTTCTTATGATTAGTTACTTTTATGGTTTTTTTATAGTAGTGCAAAATATAAAAATTATGTACACTGTATTTTTTTTTATTTAACTGGTGACGCTGTCTCGCACTAAACTGAAGTCTGGGGTTCAAACTAAGCGAGGTTTATCTTTAACCAAATATAAGCTGTAGGTCCTTCATAGATGCTGTAGGCTAATATTCTACCGCTAAAAAGCAAGTAAAATCCTCAAGATCCAGATAAAATTTTCATTTCGAATTCATCTGGTCTATACTTTCCTGGTTTATAAGTTCTTTAATGGAATTATTGGATATTACATTTTAATCAAATAAGAGAATGAAAAATTAATCATCAACAAAATACAAAACTTTATCTACTAGCAGAATTATGATTCAGTCAAGAAAACAAAAATTATTGTAAAATAGAGGAAGAATTAAATTATTTGCCACAACTTAATCTTAAAAATAGTCAGGAATTAATCCATTGCGGAAATTACATTCTGTAATAAGTTAAATTAAATTAGTTCATTTAAGATGTAAATAATGAAGTAGATTACATTTGGTAATTAATTTCTACATTGATCTGTGAACTAATATAACAAATATAATATAGTAATGATAAGTAAAATATAATAGATATATTATTCGATATATTGCCAGTCGATGATTTAGCTTTATTCTTTACATCTTTATGCGTCTCCGCTAAATATGCTGAAATTTTATATTATTTTCTCTTTTATCTCAGCAATAATAATAAATGAAAAAATTAAATACGCACATACAAAGTTATATAAACACTTAATAAACGCTGCATTTTATGTTGCAGCAGACATTTATTTGATGCGCGAAAATAATAGGATTTCATATTTTACACTTTCAAAAGCTCGCTTCGTTGCTTAGCAACTACAGATTATTAAGATCAGCAATAAAAATATTACACCGTTTTATTTGTTAATTAGCTAAATTAATAGCTCTTTTATGAATGTGCGAATTTATGATTTTTTAACTTACGACTGATGTTTGTTATAAATTTTTTGGATATGACATTTTATATAAATTTCTTTGGACTTTTAATACAATAATTTAAATGTAATTAAAATTTTATCGATACATCGAAGAGATATTTTGTAATTAGCAATTTATAACCGCTATTAACTGAATATCGTGATACACAATATTAATTTACGAGTAATATAAATGTAATAATGTATATTACCTACCCAAGTGTAGCACAAAATACGTTGCATATTTTAAATGAATGGTAATATTGTTAAGATTAAATTTTTACAATTTTTTTTTGAGGTAAAATTTTAAAACAAAAATTATTTTATTTAATAAATTAGTGGCATAAATAATTTACTTTTTAAACTCCATCAACTAACAGTAACTGTGGTAATAAAAATAAAGTTTTATTAAATTATGTGAAACAAAAAAACCAAAGCATTCTTTTTTACTGCGGTTAAGAGAGTTAAGAGCGTTAAAATTAAAAAACCGTCGTCTTTCTCACAATATGAAACAATACTTGAAATTCCTGCGTTTTTGTTCTTTTTGGGGAAGTTATAAATAAGAAAATGAAACAATTATTTTCCTCCCGCACCTAATGTCTCTCCTAATTACCTCACCGAAAGAGTGAGCACCGTGAGGACAGGAAGTGAAGACGTTGCGACAAAAAGAACAAATCCACTTGAATAATCTGATAAACAATAAAAACTCCAGATAGCTAATTCACTACGCGACAAAACATTACAAAGATGGATTCAAATCGCTTACACATTGTTTACAAGTTTCTTTCTATGGATTATTTACAATACAAAGCATTCAGATAAGTTTTACTAACAATTAAATGTCTTTCAAATAAACTACATTCAAAATTCTATAGAATTAATGGAAGTTGCTTGGAATTTTGTTGTTCAATACATTTCTTAAATTAAAATGCATGAAATTATTATTAGAGATATATTTTTGGTGAGAAAATTTCTTATAACAATCAAAAACAAAACATGAAATTACAAGAAAAAAGAAATAGTAGAGAAAACACTTTTGAATTCTCTAAATCTTGACTTACTGAAACCAGAGGCAATTAAAAGAGGCAAAAATTACCCCAGAATGTGCTCTGGTTTTAGTAGCACTCAGAACTGTCTGCTCTAATTCTTGACCCATTGAAACCCGAACACAATCCAGAGCAGCCAAAACTACTCCAGAATGTGCTCTGGTTTCACTAGGCCAAGAATTAGAGCACATCCCGAAGTGTGCTCCAATTCCCGGCCGGCTGAACTAGATCACATTCTTAGGATCTCAGGTATATCCTGAGATGCGCATTATTACCGGTCATATGGATTCCTATTGGCAGATATTCAATTTTTAATTGTGGCTTTACTAGTGCGAATTTTAAAATGAAAATTTGTATACACAGATACTTTGATGCGAAGAATAATCTCGTAATAGTTTTAAGGGTTTAACTCACAACTATTTTGGGTAGTAGAAAGTTACTTTAAAATGGAAGAAGGTACAATAATTCTTTAAAATAATAAGAATTCAGGGCTTTATTACTTATGAAAAAGTAATAAAGATAAAATAAAGTAAATATGAAGTAGTTTAATAGTAAAATTAAAAAAGGTGAAAGATATTTATAAGGAATATATTTGCATGTGTGAATCAATGTAATTTCGATTCCGGTTTTAGTAAAATCAAAAATAGCTGTTTTTCTTTTGGTCAAACAAGTTTTATGAAGGAAATTTTAGATATGAAGTGAATTAAAAATATTTTGAAGTTCAATAGCAAACTAATTTTAGAACTACAAATTGAATGTACTGAAAAACTTATATGTAATATTACTACAGTGTCGAGAGGTAATAAGATTTTTTTGAATATATTTATCTAATCAAAAAAAGGTATACATTAAGATAGTTTCTCTTGATAAAAACTTATTTAACTGGACTGGAACAAATTGTTCCGAGTTGTAAATTTATGAGTCTTTTTATCAAGAATGTTATTATCTTTGGTGAAAATATTTCGCAAGTAAATGAAGCAGTCATGTTTGAGATATAGCGGAGCCACCCTGTGTATTGTTTCATATTATCCGCAAGATGGAAACTCACTCAGACATTTTTAATTTATTTTTTAACATTTCCCTTTTACCGGGGATATATTGTGAGGCACCGGGGTGTCGTGGCGGCTTTTGATTGGCTGGGGTTCGGCTCCCGCCGGGGTAATTCTACACAGACGTTCTCGTTAGCGGTTCCCCTACATCTCGTGAATGCGCCCTCCCGTCCCGGCGAGGAGGCCTATTGCAACGGCCCCTCACTTACTTTTATTTCTCACTATTTCTTATACGGGATTGTGAGGTGTGTTATTTATTTTTCCTCGGTTTATTGCTTTCAAGAAAGGAATGGAAAATTGGTTTTGGGGGAGATCATAGGAATATTATAAAAATAAAAAATAGTTTAGGGGCATTAAACCGAATATCTACAAACCGTTTTGCCAGAAAACGATCTTAAACCTTTATGTGAATCTATCAATATTTTCAAATATTTACAAACGTGCTTTTGAAAATTCACCATCAAGAAAATTGTTATTTTGAAAAGATACTTTAGGGATTATTTTTAGGAATGATTGCTCTATTAGTTTTGAGAATTCTTGAAACCAGGTACCTATATTAATCTATTTTGAAAGAATTGACATTTTAAAACAATTCTTTATAATTTTTTAAAATATTTTTTTTATTTGATGTGACTTGCACTTTCTATTTATATTTTTTATTTCTACAATTTTTTGCTTTGTAGATTTTGTTTTGGTTATAATTTTTGCAATATGCGTTGACTGCTGACATGGTAATATGAATTAAAATTATTAGAACTTACAGTAGTAGTACAATTCCTTTTAGAGTATTCGATAATTATTTTCGCTGTCAGTTATAATAATTGGCATTGTCAAATATGAAACATTTATCGCTATTAAATTATTATTTATAAAAGTTTTCATATATTCATAAATAATTAAAATATTTTAGAAAAACACTTCTCCACTTCTGGTTGCACGATTTTCGATTAACAACAAAATCTAATTAGATCTAATATAGGGTGTCAGGATGTTATATAAAAAAATCTTTTTTTATTATTTACTAGTATTTGAGTAATCGTTACGAAAACATCCATCCATCAATCCATACACACGGGCAGACATCATCGTAAAAATAATAAATTCTTGTTCTAGGGACTTTAAAACGTGCTTACCCAATGAAAACTCACTATCCGAATTTTAGCATTTTTCCAATGCCTCTCTTACTGAGTGGCGACAGGTAAAATAGATAAGACAATATTTTAAAAATGTAGGTAATAAATAAATTTCACACGTTTTTAGAATCTAGTTTTCTAGTCGAGAAACGTTTGTTTGTGGAAATCGTTTACGATTTCCTATTGTTAATGAACGTAGATTATTTACGTTTATGCGATTACGAGGTAAAAGTAGAAAGCAAAGAATAGTCCTGTTAGAAATTAGTCCTGAGCAAGGAGCCGAGAGAGAGCGATTTATTAGGGTCGCACTGTACAATAACACGTGCAATTAACTCTATCTCAGCATCTACAATGCATGTTCGAATTTTTAATTCAATTAACAACATGATTTCGTGATTGTGGAATTACTGTTACGTTTACAAAATGTCAAGAGAATGTTAATCACGTTTGACTTTGTTGCCGCCTTTCAGTTAGGCGAAATTAAAAATAGAATCTCAATCATTTACATGGCTAATGAACGTAGGTCACCGTTTGTCACTCCGGGATCGGTACTCGGTGATGATTACGCCTGATTTATATTCAAAACGCGCCTTAGAAAACTGATTATACTTCTTGATTGATCGCATTCAACCTGCCACTCTTTCATTAACATTCTGCAAATTAATTTCGCACGAAACACACAGCGGCAAAGAATTCCACAAACTACATTTACTATTATTTTTCAAAGCTTTATATAATTGTAATACACATTCTTTGTGAACCTAATAAGGCACACAATAAAATTGTCTTTACGTACCAATAATAATTCAAATTTGGCTCAAAAATTTTGGTTCTGGAAAATAGTCAACATAAAGATATATTTTCTACTTTTTAAAATTATAAAATTTAAAAATATAAAATTAATAATTGATAATATAATAGTTTATGTATGCAGTAATAGCAGGGAAAATAATTCCCAAAGCCGCTGATGCATAAACCTGGAAATATTTCAAAATCCCGAATTTTTAGTTCGAAAATTTCAAATTTTATAAAATTTTGTTTGTAATATTTTTTCAAGAATTACCTACGCTGATACGAAGCTTACAAATAGAATTTAATTATCTCTTTTCGTTTCGGAGATATTTGCTGTTAAAGTTGTACCTCAAAAAAATGTGTTTTTTGAGTATATTTCAAAAATGAGTGGAGATACAATCTCAACTACTTTACCATTGGATTCTACGGGAAAAGTTATATAAAGAAATGTTTTACCCACATATACGTCCTTTGCAACTATTAGGTGAAAAATAAGAAAAATGGAAAAACCTAAATTTCAATTTTTCGCCTTGAAATTTTGTGTCTCCAAAATTTTTCATTTTTCGAACTTAAGTAGATATCAATGCGCTGATTTCAAATTTTCGAACCGAATTCAATTATCTCGTTCCATTCTTGAGATATTTGAGTTCAAAGTTATACCTAAAAAATTAGGTTTTTTAGGTATACCGCTTAAATGGTTAGGTTTATGGATTCGGCGACTTCACCAATCGATTCTACGGGCAAAATTACATAAGTGTATCAATTTTCAGATTTTTATCTCAACAGATAGAATTTCTAGAAGGAAAATACTGAAAATGGCCAAAAATCGAAAAAAATCGTCAGGGGTTCATCAGGCATTTTTTTCGATTTTAGTCATTTTCGTTTTTCTGTTCTACAAATTGTATCCTTTGGAATAAAAATCTAAAAATTGGTGTACTTATGTAATTTTGCCCGTAGAATCGATTGGTGTAGTCGCCGAAGTCGTAAACCTAATCCTTAAAGGGGTATACCTAAAAAACCTGTTTTTTTAGGTATTGCCGAAACTCAACTTTGATCACGAATATCTCGAGAACGGTAAGAGATAATTCAATTCGGTTTGAAAATTTGAAATCATCACATCAATGTTTACTTAAGTCTGGAAAATGAAAAGTTTTGGAGAAAAAAAGTTCCTCGGAAAAATTTAGAAATTTAGGTTTTTTCGATTTTCTCATTTTTCACCTAATCGTTCCAAAGAACGTATATGCGGAGAAAACATTTCTTTATGTAACTTTTCCCGTAGAATCGACTGGTCTAATCGTTGAGATTGTATCTGTACCCATTTTAGAGATATAGTCAAAAAACACACTTTTTTGAGGTGCAACTTTGACAGCAAATATCTCAGAAACGAAAAGAGATAATTAAATTCCGTTTGAAAATTTGAAATCAGCACGTCGAGATCTATCAATGTACACTATTTTCCAAAATCAAAATTTTGGACACAAAAATAAGTATTTTTGGGACATTTTGCATTTGTCACGACAATTTTTAGATTAATACTGTTGTCTCGTTTGTTTTAACTGCACACAACTTTGATATGGGGTTGTAGGTAAATAAATATAAGTTAAATAATAAAGCGACAGTATATAAATCAAACAAGGGTAATATAATTGCAAGTTTTGTAATTAGAGCATCTAAATTTACTTAACTCTAGAAACGAAATTAATTTTTTTTCATAAGATATATTTTCTTCATTTCAAAACTGAGTTAATAAAATTAATAATTATAATATAATAGCGATCTTGCTGACAACCAATTATAAATGATTTAATTTGGTTAAATAAATAATAAATGTTTAATATTTGAAGCATACATTTTTTCCTTTTAAAGAAAAAGTTCGCAATACGGAACAAGTTCTAAAAAAATCTAAAATTGCGTTAGTGCAAGAATATAAAACAAGTTAGAATGATACATTAATTGAATCAGATAGAGAAATAAGTACATGTGGTGCACAATTATTTGTTGCACATATCCTGCATTTGTTGCAAGTTTTAATTGGTTTTTATTCCTGTTTGCGTTGACACGTACCTGTGGAATGTAGGTAATGAATAAAGCTAATTTTGCAACGCTGGTCTTTGTTAAGACTACAGCATTCTGCACTTAAATTTACTCATGTCAATCAATTGTTCCTAATGTTGCTATAAAGTACCCACGCAGATAAAAAACACAACAACGTTGTTGACTCATTTCCAGATTGTTGATAAATCGGGTTTATAATTATAAAGGTAATTAATTTCAGAAACAATGGTGCAGAGTTTCATAGGTTACGATTAAGTTTAAATTATTGTTTAGGTTTAAATGGGGCATAAACATTTTTATTTAAGCAATAAATTGCAATTGTACGGTTGTTCGTTATTAAACAAAGAAACTATTAAATTTTCTTTGTTTCGTAAAGATAAATAGGAAATAAATTTTCATTTAATTTCCATAATATAACTTTGATATAGGTTATCAGAAATATTGAAAGCTTTAAAATGTTTATATGAGCTAATAATTTATTTAAATTTCATTTATTGCTGACAGATGTCACTACTATTAATAAATTGAACATACATATACAAATATAAAATTTAAAAAATTAAAATTATATTATTGTCATTCATCTATCTATTTAAATAGAAAAATTATATTTTATGCGATTTAGGTTTAAAATATAATGGATACCATAAATTATACTCATATAAAGAAAATATTATTATTAAATTGTATTAAAAGAATTAAATTATGTTTTAAAGCAAGTAAATTGAATTAGTTTAAATTAACCTATTTTAATTTTTATGAAATTAGCTGATATTGGTAATTTATAATTTAAATATTAAACATATTTACTATTGACAGATGTCACTGCTGTTACGTGTATTAAATTGTACATTGTACAGGCATTTATGGAAAGAAAATGTCGATATTTGAAAATTTAATAAAATATTTCATATATAATTACCTACATTGTTGCTAAATGCAAATAATTACATATTTTAATTGTATAAGTAAAATTGGAATTCAAGAGTAAATAGGATTTTGTGAACAGTATTCTTTTTGAAGTATATTTTGTTTTTTTCTTATGTCAATAATAATAGTAGGTATGTATAGTTCAGTATTTGTTAATCAAACTAATTATTTGTATTTTAAAATCTTTCGCGACATATAGTTTGGCAGGCACTTTTATAGGATAATAAAACAGTACAGGGCATAAGTAATTTTATTAATAATGATTATTATAACCTATTGTACATTTTATTTATGTCTAATTACGTCCTGATGATGAACTAATTGCGCTCGAAAGCGGTTGAGATAGATTAAATTTTTAATACTTATTATTTTACAATTTCCTCTGACAAGAAGCTTCCATTACTTAAATCTAATTATGTAAATTATTTTTGCAAAAAAATGATTTATGGTTTTAAAAGCAATATTTTCCATTGCAAAAAAATAATGTCCTTTAAAATAGTGAGCGAGCGAGTTTAGTAGAACTATTTTAATGACAACGAAATAGAAAAAAAGCAATGAAATGTAAATGATGTGTAATAAAGGCGATTGTGAGCAGTAAACGCTCATTGATAGGCTCCTAGATCTCGATTAGCAAGAAGCGGGAAGGAAGAGGAATGTCACCCGACGTCTTCTGGTATCTGTTTGCTTATTTCATATATCTTAATTAGTCTGACTAAATGGAGTGTCATTAGCTCTACCGCATTATACCACAACTCCACTACGATTTAAAACTAAACAGATCCGTAATAGAGTGCTTTGGAACAATAAACGCGAGGGGGCCATCATTAATCATCGCATCGCGAGCTGCGCTGCTTAAGAGGATAATTCGTGTCTCCCGGCAACCCATACCAACTTCATGTATCATCACCCTTGCCACACATAGCGTCTTATATTTCAACGTATTATTACAATTATACACAATTATCACAATCCGATCATCAATTTCATCTTATATAAATGTAGAAACAATCCACGAATTTCAAATGTTAGGATTTTTAAAGTAATGAATTAAATATTTAACTCACTATTATATATATACTCTATGCAATTTTATAATAAATTATAATACTATATTAAGTTTGTCATATTATCTATCTGTTTCCGAAATAAGCATATGTAAATATTTAGTAAGAGAATAATAACTAAACAAAGTAATAACGACTATATTAGAGCAAAAAACCTGAGACCTCCAGATTATAATATATTTATAATAAAAAAATACACTATTTAAAAAATTCTTTATAGATATACTGATATACAGAGTGTGCAACGAAACGTGGAACATAGGATACTCTCTCTCCTCATACTAAAATTTTCGTGTCGTTATAAGAATATTCTTACATCACGCAAATAACAATATGACAACCATTGGGGCAGTGTTCATAACTGATGCCTTTACCCCAGTTAATAATTAACTATTGTTATTAAATAATAAATCAATCAAATAACTGCAACTGTGGCACAATAAATGCAGCAATTGCAAACATCTAGAATAAAAAGTAGTGCACATTCTATAGCAAATGAAGAGAAAGGGTGAGAAAAATTAAGACAGTAGTATGAGAAATACTAGATAAAAAAATGTGAGACAACAAATTAAAAAATAAATCAAGAATTACATGAAATAGAGCCAGGACAAATAAATAGAATAGTTTTCGACTTAATTAGTACACAATTTGTGGTAAATTAGTAAAATAGTAAAAATGAATCATGATATAAGATATAATAAATACAGCAATTATGTGAAAAACAAAACACAAATACGATAAATAACTAAAGCTATTAATAGGGAAATAAGAGCACGTGTTAGAGAAATAATGAAAGCAAATCCAGAAAGTTTGTGAAAATACTAAATCTAGGATAGGTACCTATTCAAAATTGGTAATTATATCACAAACTAGTGAAAATAAATAGAGCAATTACTTGAAAATATAAATATTGAAACAGGATTGTGAATTAATAAGGAAATGAGAAATTTGAGAAATTGAGGAAACTAGAGGAAATTAGGCAACAGTCTAAAGTAAATAATTAAAGTAATTACAGAGAATCATGATAAATATTAGAACAATGTGAAGCAATAAATGATTTAAATGTTAATTTATTTCAATTTAAAGCAATGAATTATCCAGTATATTATTCCTGTAATGTTTAGGTATTCTTGTAATCTTCCAAACATGTAAAAAAATTTCACCACGAATATACATATAATACGTCAACAGCTTTCTGCTCGACAAGTGCATCTAAAATACAGATATTTATATATTATTGTCCTAATGACCTAATGTCATATTTAAAAGTCAAAGAAATAAACTTGACAATAGTTACAATATCTGGAAGCTTATGTAGTGGGTTCCTCTTTTAACTTTAGTGGATAAAATAGTGGATAAGGTATTTGGTAGTTTAGAATACAACATTGAAGTACAGGTATTTTTTTATTATTGACCTAATGTCCTAATGACAATGTTACATTTAAAAGTCAAATAAATGAACTTGACTTCTGGAAGCATATATAGTTTGTTCCTCTTTTAACTTTAGTGGTAGAATCCAGCGTTGATGTTAAGCCGCCAGTGTTGATAAGCTATTCAGCATTGACCAGCATCAATTCCCTGGAGGTAGTAAATAGTTAAGGGCGCTGGTACAGCGCGGTCGAGGCCCATGTAGCAGGTATCTCGGGAAGGTTAATTAGGGATACCGCATGTTCCGCTGGTAACCAGACACCGGAACTGCTGGATGCTGCGCTGTTCTCCCACAAGGTTAGCGGCACAAAGGTGAGGGCGAGCTCTGCACGTGGTTGATCTTCTTATTCATACACGGAAAAACAATCATAATAAACGGTTTTACGCCAAAATATAAACTTGTTGATTGGATGATTAAATATAAGTTTATTTGAAATATTTCAAAATAATTTGATATGATACCGTTTTTATTTCTTGAAATTTTCACGACATGCATAGAAAGTTCTACTTTCTTCTCGCGAAATAGTGACGAAAATTACTTTTTCCTCTCTAGGGAATCAACAGTTTAAAGTGGATATTATTATAGAATGAAATATTGGAAACATTTATTATTATACTAAAAATTCTTATTTAATAAAGACATTCCTTAAAAAATTATAGCAATTAAATCTTGTTCTTTTCATTTTTCACATTATTTCACAATTTGACAACTTGACCTTGAATTGGCAAATTGCTTAAACTGTAACAATTGCACTGCTAAACGTCAAAATTTAGATAACCAAATATTGTAGCGTATCATGTTATTGCGCCTTTTCGTCCGAATAAATCGATTTATCAAATCACATCATGTGATAGAAATATACACTTTCATCTTTAGTTTGACAAATAATTATTACACACTTAAATATCCCCTAATTATCTATTTTTGTTCGTCGAACTCGTATCTATACTCAATTATAGATTACAGCTAAAAAGGGCATTTTGCTCGTTAATAAGATATATAATTTTCTTTTTAGAAACTTGTTCTAATGATACTACTAGAAGGAAGAAAAGAAAAATCAGAAAATACACTAAAAATCGAAAAAAAATAATGAAATTTAAAAATATTTAAAAAAAATATGTCCAGGGTTAGAAAAAAATATCCTTTGCGAAATTTAAATTTAGGTTTTTTTGTTTTTTGTCATTTTTCATGTAATATAATAATAAGAAAGTATATGTGGAGAAACATTTCTTTCTTTTCTCGTAGAATTGAATTGCATAATAATTGAAATTGTATGTAATCATTTTTAAATTATACTAAAAGTACAACGTTGAGGGTAGATACGAATTGCACCATTACAATCTACATCAGGTAATATTACATTATTGAACCAATATTCATAACTTTTAAATAATTAATGCGAAATATAAAAAAAAGTAAAATTTTCAATATTTTATTAATAATTCTCTCAGAGGAAATATTTTCAAAAGCATGTTCATTTTATCAGAGGTATATGAATAATTACGTGCTATACAATCTTTTAAATGAATTATAAATTATATCCTCATAAAATTAAATGAAGAAAGAAACAAAGAACTTGATACTAATCAAAGTAGATTTAGTAAAAGGTTATAAAAGTGCTCCAACAGTTGCTTGCGTGATGCTGTGACGTACAGATCTTTATCGCTATCATAAATAAATCCACCAGTACAAGAAACGCGCAATTAACTCAATTTATTAATTGACTGCATGAACTTACAAGACAATTTAATAATTGTTTCATACATCGCTTAAGACTCTCATATTTAAATCAGTTTAAATGTCAACTGTCAAACAAGATGTTAACATTAGTATTTTCCTAATGTAATGATATTTTATCGTACACGTTGCAGTTAGATTTACCACATATGGAAATTGTTTATTTCATTGTAAATCACTATTAAAGCAAAGTGCTTTTTGTAATTTAATAGTTTAACAACGATTAAATAATTGAGATATTTATTATTAAGAATAAATGAAACGAGAAATCCATTCCTGCTATTTTCAAAGTCGCGCCAATAGTTCCCTGCTCTGTCACTAGATGGCTGGACCCATTCCACTTCACTGACGTCTCCTGTTGTTTCCAACCAGGTGTTTTGTGTTCGTGTTGTTTATGACCGGGATTAGAACAATTTAAGACTGTATTTTTTAGACAGAACATTTTACGAACGATGATTAGAGTTAAGTGTGAGATTACAACATTCTCCGACTGATGAATGTGAAGGATTATTCGGCTACATAAATCTGTAAGTTGAAACTTTTTACATAGGTTAAGAAAATTGAGATAATCGATAAATAATGTTTATATTGCGTTGGTAATATGTTTTAAATAATATATTATTAATAATAAAACTTAAGAATTGTTTAGTCTAGTTCTCAAACACTTAATCACAGTATTTAACTTTTATTTTTGTCAAATTTTTTTATAAACAAAAAATTATTTCATTGTCATTTATATTAAATTACAATATCAATATGTTTAAGTAGTTCAAAGGTCACACTAAAATTATATATTTGTAACTAAACTATACATCACGAAGTACAACGTTTATATGTGCATTAATTTTTTACACATTAGCTGCTCTCTACAAATGTAAATTGATTTAAATTTAAATAATTAAAAATAAAAATTAGTTTATAATATGAAAACGAACAACAAACAAAAACATCAAAAATAATTTCACAGTTCAACTGATCGGCGTAACATATAAATCACTTAAATAAACATATTTAAAATTGCTTTTAGAAAGCCTGATTTTACATTATAATGAGGCCTAACGTCACTTTTAACAAAAGCACTCATAAAAGTGAGCTTAAAATAATTAGAAATACCATTACATTAATATTTACCTTTATATTCTTCTCGCTTTTTTAAATATTAACCTCAATCGGTTATTTTTACAAGTTTTATTTCATTATGTAATGTTTTTGTAATACATATCATTTTAAAGAATTACGTTGTTATGTTGAAATGTTTAGTACATTATAAGATATTAATAAAATGAAATATTTGAACATTAAAGAATTTTTGTTTTGAGAAAATCTAAAAAAACCAAGAGGTTTATATACTAAATTATATATTTTTGTTATAGGTATATATACATTGGTATGCTTGTAAAATAATTGGTATGCTTGTAAAATATTAAGTATTTTGAAATTTCTATTCACTGTTATTATTTTGCTACGAATGTTAGTGATGTTATAAAGTTTTGTCGTAAAAGTAAAGTACCTAATTGAATTTTTCATGTTTAGCAAATTTGAATAAAATACGAGTAACGCGAAAATATATTCATTAATAAATATTGAATAGTATGGTTCACGTACCTATATATTTCCAATAATGTATTGTCCGATAATAGGTAAATTAATATCGGATTATTATTTCCAGCCCAGTAGTTTTAATAAGTTAAACAAATTAAACGCCTAGTAATAAATAATAAAAATTCATCATGTCTCGTTATTTGATAAATCTGTTCATGTTGAAATGTTATTAATATGTAAATTTTTAAACTAGTGATTTATATACAATGAAATAATTATCGGACGCCTAAATAATTCAATTAAAATAATGCGTAGTTATTATGTCTAAGTTCCAGATATGTAAAATGGGGTTAGATTATCGAATTCAAATCAACCCTACAGAAAAACTGGCCCCTTCATTTAGTCTAGGTATAATCATTGAAATTAGGCGATCTCTTGCGTCATATGTGAATTATAGTGCATGAAATTATTAATTTAAAATCAGAGTAGGTAATAAATATCTGTCCGGCAGTTGTTTTGTAGATTGCGTGGGCCGGAATAAACACAATTTTTAATATTTTATATGGTTATTATTATTGAGAGCATATATTACGCAGTACAGGGTCGTTACAGTCATTTTGTATTAGAAGTAATGTTCTTTCTGAAGAATCTATATTAAGAACAATTCTAATAATGATCTTATTGATTTTATATATGCATTATAATAATATCAAGTATAATATATTATAATACTGTTAAGTGTTATTGTTGAAGCAAGGGTCAAGGATACGACAAAGAAAAAATATCTAGAGTGGAGAATGCAAAATGTTTAATTTTTTACAATAAAATACTTTTCCCAAATTTTAATTGAAGAGATATACAATACAAAGTTTTTGAGAGAGGTTTATTAAATAGTTTTTATAGTTATACAGATTAATATAGTTGTTCAAAACTATTTTTTTTTTGCCAATTATTAACCAAACGTAAAAATACTGCTATATGATTATCACTTCACTTAAAATGCCTCTAAAACTTCTAAATCTCAACATTTAACAGCCGTAAATCGTTGCTAAAAATAATGAAACTTTTGACTCACTTCGCATGGACCAAAAACTGTCCCCTAAATATTATAATTATTATGGTGAATGTATGTATACAGCGTGTCCCAAATAGCTTGTTAAACATGGGGATTTCGAGAACGGTAAAAGATACGAGTTCAGTTAAATTAGACCAAAGTTACCGGATTAAGGGACCATTTTAACGATGTCCTTGTTTTCTTAAAAAAATGCATAGGTTACTAGATAAAACGAAAATGTATATTTTACGATTATCAATTTTTGATTATAACAAAATTAAAAAATAAGTGATTTTGGTGTGTACCTTCAGATATGATTCTATAATGAATTTACAGAGATTGCCATTTTTTTTATCGCGTACCGTTTTCATGTTATCGGTGTCAACTTTAATTTTTCATGTAGAGCTTACAGTAGGTTGTGCTATTTTATTTTAGTAAATAACATGAAAAATTAAGAAAAAGGTTTTGGTTTTGGTTACCTTCAAACCTGTAAGAAAATAACTTTAATTTTTTTTAATCACCCGTTTTTTATACCAATATTTTTATCGAGGAAGTAGTAGTGTTTGTAAAGGTATGTAAAGAAGGGAAATGTTTATTTGTGGTGGTGTAGTTCTCGCGTCGGAGTTAATTGTTGGTATGTGAAACAATGGCGTCGTCGCCGCCGCCTCTGATTAACCATATCAGAGATACGGACCAATTAGTAAGACTATTAACCGCCGTAAGATTGCAGATTCCAGCGACCATTAGTTCTACAACATTTGTTTCATTAATGATTCAGATCCTCACACACTCACGACCTAGTCCTCTCAACCCAATAATAGGATAAATTTATATTTTTACATATATGATACTAGATAAAAAAAATACCGTAATTTTTTAAATCGATTCTTTATTCGTTGTTCACGAAACAATAATTATTAATAATTTGGGAATGGGATATTGTAACGTCCGCATGGCGAAAGAAGAGAAATAGGCTGGAAACGAAAAAAAAAACAATCTATACTTGCCTTTTTTATGACTCATATAATAAAGTTCGATTATGATCACCTATCCTGTACTCTAAAGAATTTTTACTTTATAATGGATAATATTTTTATTGAATCTGATAATTTTATTATGATTTAATACTTATTCTTTCATTTAAACGAGAAAAAGTTGTATTAAATTTTACAGTTACCAGCGATAAACCAAAAAAATTGAAATTGAATAATTCATGTATTACCATTAATTAAATACGTAGGTGTTTTATAATAAATGAGTTCACTATTTAATTAGTAATACATAAAATATCATATTTATGTCACATATTAAATTCATTCCCTGTCGCCTACACAGTTAAAAATAATATTGTTCTACATATTCCCGTTGATGTAAAATCAATTAAATTTGTTCATTTCATCTGTTGAATATTGTTTCTATTTTTAAATATTTAATCATTTAATTCAATTTATTTGTGAAATTCAGGTCAAAAATAATAAAGAAACATATCACACAAAAATAAATAAAATACAACAATATTATTTTTGTTTTATAAATTTCAAAATAATATGCTATATATTTAAAAATTTTGTATCTTCAATTAAAATTGTTTTTGTTTTTACGGATTATACCTATTGAAATACATAAATACTAAAAAAATATTTATAATATAAATTAATGTTGTCAAGAAAATAAAACACCTATTCCGTCTGCCAAATTTTAAAAACTCGTGTGATTCTAGCACTCAACTTCTTCTCTTGCTGATTGTTTCACATTCTACATTCTGCACTTGTTGCACAATATGCTATTTTTAAAATAAAGGTTAAGGTTACTTGTAGTTGTATATTAATTTAATTGTTTTATTTAATTTTTGTATTGAGTGTACTCATTTTGTTATAATAGTTGTAAATCAAAGTGTGATATCGTGGTTATTTAGATCGCGAGCGATACAGTCCGTGAAAAAGCAATTATTTGTAAAAATGTTGTAAATTCCCGGGTATTTTTATTATGAGATAAGTGTGTTATTTATACCCGCCAGTTTTTCTTATTTGAATTAAATATAATGGGAATATTGCATGACATTTAAATATTACACAAAACGTGTTTCTAATACTTTGTTTAATGCGAACTTGTTTTCTATTTTAATTCTAGTTTTTTACTTTAATTTGTAATGAAAAACTAATTACTTGCCAAACAAAATAAAACAAAGAGTAAACGGATAAATTAACAATTTAAATGCAATCAAAATGTAAAAAATTAATTACTGTAATCGTGCTCATAGGAATATAAATAAATTCCTAACTACATATTATAACGCCTTCAAGAAATAATATTTTATTTTGTGCCACACAAATGGGTATAATGGTGTACTTCCCAATACAGAATGTTCCACAATTTAGGATAAAAAGTAAAGGGCATATACTGTACGACATGCTGCTTATAAAACAAAAAGAATTTTTTAAAAATATACTAAAGATTTCAATTCGTCTTCATTAAAATTTAGAAATATTAAAAATGAATTACAAATTTATTAACAATATGAAAAAAATAAAATTAAAATTACACCATTCTTAGTTGAAACAAAATCTCAAGTATCTAAGGTTTCTTGATAATTATACTTGCATTTTAGTGGTTAATAATTCGTATTTTCGTTGAAAATATTTGAACCATGTTTTATATAAATTTCATTAGATGGGAATTCCCTATTTTCCTATGAATATTTTGGCGAGCAAAGTCGTATTTATAAAAGCGAAATAATTTGAATACGTGCTTAACTTGCTGCGCTGACAGCTGAAATAAACTAAAAAATCCTCCATTTGGTGGTGGAACATTTACGAGTGTTATTAAGGATAAAGAATCGCCTTTTCGGCAAATATGTTGAGGATAAATTATACTCATAATAAAACTCATAATCATGCAAAATGCCATCAAATTTTTAATATAGGACTGTTTGTATTATAAACATCAAATAAACGTCATATATATTTTATATTATTCTCTATAAAATGAAAAACTTAAATTTATGTTTATACATTAAATATTTAATTACCCTCGATTGTAATTATCTACCCTTTGAAATTAGGGTAATAAGATCTCGCACGTATAGCGGTGGCTCACTAGTTAGCACACTCTGAGTAAAATCAATAAAAGTTTTCCGAGAGAACTATTTTTAAAGAAACTTTATATAGAATACGTAAAATGAAATTAAAATATGTTTATTATTTATAAAATAACAAAAATGACTACTTTTTTTCTCTTTGACTCGTTGGGAATAAAAAATACTGTTTCGATCTTCTGAAATATTTTCAGATTTTAGAGGTTTATTGTGCTTACAAAAACCCCATCTACCGAAATTTGTTATTCAATAAAGCCTTGGAAAAGCACAACTATTTAATTATTTTGACTGATTTTGATGTTTCTTTGTTTTTTAAAACGTTTTCTTGAAAAGTCTACCAAATTTTTTGTAAACAACTCGCTCGTTGTAATACGTGATTTTATGTTAACAAGCATTTTTTTTTAGAAAACAAATATGTAAAGTACGATCTACCACATTTTTAAACTAAAAAAACTGTATATCAACTATATAATATTTATAAAAATCAAAATAATATGAAAAACATTATTTAGAACAGATGAAATTCACTGTTCTCAGAACTATCCTAGACAAACATTATTTTTAAGAACTCGAACACATTAGTAAGCTAATTATTTTTTTGCGATTTTAAATGCAAAAACACTTGTAATACTTTAATGAATTCAAGCCCTGACATTTATTTGCAAATATTAAATTAATTACTGAACGCTGAATTTCATTTCTGCGCGCAAATATTTAAATACCACCAAACACACAGACAGGTTAAGGGTGGCTCGCGCTCCAGTTTCATTATTGGGGCGACGTCTTCCTAAAACAACGAGATATGAAAATTATTCTCGTTGCGATAAGAAAAAGACGTCATAAAAAGAAAATGTACTGCGGAAAAGATTAACATACACCGACTCCATTAAAATTTGCTTCGCGAAAATATAAAAACATTATTCCAAAGATAATGGTAACGAAATAACTAAACATAAAAAAAAAGAAAGTATATTCCGGAATAAAGAAAAGGGGTAGGTATATGATTATTATCGAATTTCAGTCCATAAAATTTAAAATGTGAAATGTAACCAGTATAACTTCTCATTATAATAATAAAAACTAGATATTTGCAATAATATAGTTATTAGTAACACATGGATACGTGACGTCAGCATGGTAGGATCGTGGAAAAAGCCAAGTAGATTGTTTCTTCGCTCCCAGTCTATCTCTCTTCTTTCTTGATTCTACCAAGCTGACGTCACTTCATCCCTTCCGCACATTTTTAATCAGGGACCCGAAACGGAATGATTTTTGTTTCGAATCAGTTCCGATAAAAATCATTTACTTTCGGTTAAGATAAAATATTCAAATTCTTTAAAAATAATGTGTGTATTAAGAACAAAATAACAACTTTATTAACCGGAATTTTTATTTCGTTTGTATCGTTTTCGTTCCAGAAATAAAAATTAGAATTTCGTTTCGTTTTTCTTGCTGTTCCAGATTTTTTTAACGTTTATTTTGTTTACCGTACTTGTTTCTATTCCTTTCCGGGTTTCAGTTTTTAATTTTCTCGTAAACTACGAATACTGAACCTATTTAAAAAAATGCGGGTATTTCATTGTTTTGTCTTGGTAAAAATAGAAATAGAAATAGGAAAATTGGTATACATTATCAATTTTGTGAATAGAGCATATATGTATTTTTTTTAAATATACACCTCTGGATTTTATTTATTTAAAATTTTATGATGCAAATTCTTTCTTTTTGTATTATTCCTCCGTCACATTTTTCTGAGAAATTTATTATTCAAAAACAATAAAAAGCAACAGTACATCTCGTCCACACCTTCTGATTAAACCAATTTACATTCATACAAGCCATCCAACAACTATCTAACAATAACAAATAAATATCGTAATTGAAATGCGATATGTCGAAGTGAGTATTGCACTATGCATTCCTACGTGTGTTGGTGCGGCTTGATTTGGGCTTGCCGTATGCAAATGTCGCTTAAAGAGGAGACCGCGATTCTTATTTCTAAAGCGACGGAGGTTACATTTAATGTAAACGAAGTGTATCATTTCGGAAACTTATTAAATAATTCATATTTTTAATGTTAATAAAAGAGGTTATTTATTGTTTGAAAAAAAAAACTTTGTAGTAATTTACATACCTACTATTTTTTTTACTTTACTGTACCTTACCCGTTTTGTTATACTTTTGTAAAGTGTTGATTTAATTTTGATTATAATAAGCCAACCGAAAGGTGTTCTAAAACTGTATTTTCTACCTCTCAATGAGTTATTCGTATATATTTATAAAATTTGATAAATGTGAATGCAAACGTTAAAAAATAAAATGAGATTTTTTCAATGCGTTGTATGTTCTTTTCTCATAACTACTTTGTTTTTCAGTTGAATTTTAATATAGAGATTGATAATAGGAGTAATAGGCCTCATATTAAAATATGTATATTCTAGTTTTATTAATTGTTATTTGAAGTAGTTTGACTAGTGGATTTATGGAAATTATTATTGAAAATTTTATTTAATGTTTTAAATTTTCTAATTTCATAATACCAAAATTTCATATCAATTTCAGATAAAATACCTGTCAACATGATATTATTCTAATGTATAAACATATTTTTATTACAATAAAACATTTGCTATTTACACTGTAGTAACGTTAGATAAATGTTTTAAAATTTATGGGATAAATGGAAGTAGGTGCTATATACAAATAATAAACAAATTTCATGCGTCGAACATGTTTGTAAATTTTTTCGCATCAAAAGTGTCATTGTAAAGTATGTCAGTGTCAATTTTCCGCCCGGTGTGACAGTTTCCAAACATCTAAATGTCTCTCTGACAAAAATATTGTTATACGACCGCTTTAGTAACGGCTATAAATCCCCGTTTGGAGGAATTTTAAGCCTAAATTTCTATACATCGAGCGTGAAAAGTCTTTGGAATAATACGGGCTTAAGTCTTAGCCCCTGTTAAGCAGCTAATAAGAACCAGAGCAGGTAGGAAGATTTTTTGTACAGTGCGAAATTGTTCGTTATATGTAATTATCTTAAAGACCGTTTTGGCTTGAGAGCACGACATGTGTCACTCCCATGCGGGCTGAATCATTATTTAGGGATTTTTATGTTTATAATTGTTGCTATTTTCACACCAGCGACAAAGAACGCCAGTGAATTTCATTCTAAATATTTTTGTATTATGTTTACTTACAGTTGAAACAAAAAAAATAATTATTGAAATACTCTCGCAAAATATAATTTTTTTGCTAATTCGTAGCTTTTATTTTTAGAGATAGTAATAATGTACCATTTGAAATAAATACGCGCTCTCAAAATAAAAATATAAACAGAAAAAATGAAGATAAAAATGATCAAATAAAATATTAATTTTTAATTGTTGAGAGTTGTATTTCAAATGAAATTTTAAAAAAAGTATGCTCACAAATATTTAAACAAAAAAAATAGTACTTAACAATAATGTAATTTACACTATATTTTCCACCGTTTATCTTCACGTCATCAAGTTCTGCTGCAAGAATTATTCAATTTTTATCTTATCTTTGTCGTACATGCATGGCATATATGAGACTTTTATTGTTTTATTCACTATTATCGTACGTGTTACAAAGGGGTATATATATGCTATCTGCGTCTAACCAATGACAAAAATTAAATAGATACGAAATAGTGTAATCGCGGTAACTGATATTTTCAAATATTTCAAAAACTTGAACATGTCATTAATGATGTCATTTCTGTCATTTATTAAGATGATTTTGGCGTGGACAATTTGTGCTTCATTTTGTGTTAGTTATGTCGTTAGTTTCATCCATTATTATATTTGTATATAAAACTGTCAATTTTGACATTTATTTTCTTCGGAAATCACACGATTTCACCCGACAAGATGATGTCATCAATCCCCTTTCCCCCAACGATTTGAATCACATGGTTACAAGTTACAATTGATGACGTGAGGATCAACAGCGGGAAATAGAGTGTACTACTGCAGCCGTTATAATATTATTAGTTAAAAATAAAAATACATAATACATATATAAGTAATTTTTATTTAAGTGAATGATACATAAACGTCTAGGTAGATTTATAAGTCGTATTAAGTAAAATATTGGTATGTAATTGCGGAATGCAATATAAGTGTTAGTAAAAATATGATTAAATTGAATATATCCTTATCTATGATTTAATAGTTGAACAGTTATTGCTATTGAAATTCCTAGAAGTTAGAGTTAGTTTTATTATGAATAACAATAAAACGGGAAACTAATGAAACGTTAGTAAGAAACATAAAATAAATCAAGAGCATGATAGAGAAGTGATTAACATAAAACCAAAGTTCTGGGATGTTGAGGGGCATCGGCTGGTATCGGAGTGCTGCTGGCCGGTAGCCCTGTCCACTTTGCATTCTCGATAAGATACGGCAACGGCCACTGGCCGACCGGACAATAAAAAAGCGAGTTTCGGTTGTGGCGACGACCACGCAGAGAAAGTTATACACACCTGTGACACCGACAATCAATAACCTAATACTCATTCATTTCTTTCTATGCACTACCTTAAGCTAATCACACTCATTTACTCTAATTCATTTTAAATATAATATTGCACGTCAATATACTCAAAACACGACATATAATTTGGTGCAACTCGAGCTTATTTCTGCATTTCTAAATTTTAAAAATGTATCTTTAAATTCAAAATATGCTGTTTCTTTCACTTATCGTTATACTATAATTAATTTTTAATTCTGTATATAAAACAAAAATACAAATAAGTATTTTATTGTTGATATATTCGTTAAAAAGAGTTAATAATTCTAACTTCTAAATTATGCACCATATTTTTTAAAATTACAATCAATGTTTTAACCTTACTAAAGGTGCATTCACATAACTGTTTAGTTTTAAGGTTTGCGTTTAAGATTAGGAAAGTTTGACGCCATGTGTCAAAATGAAAACATTCACACTGCGCATCGTAGTGCAAGCGTTAAACGTAAAGTATGCAAACTCCAAACTTATGTTTAGGTTTACGTTTATGTTTACGAATGGACCAATAGCAAAGCAGGTAGTATGCAATAGCGTCATGTACTTTTTTCTCTTTGCCAGCTGTCACTTCAAATATATCCACAAATTTTACTATTGACTTGAAATGAATCACGAAGAACAATTAATTTTGGCAACTACCTTAAATGTAAACAAAGTATTTTGACAATATAATATTATCAAATAAATCTATATTATTAATTAATTTAATTTTTGAAAATTGCACGTCTATTGAAAATCTTATTATGTGAATGATATTCTGTGTGGCTATTTCTAAACTTAAAACGTAATTGTAAACATTAAAACCAAATGCTAATCTGAATGCACCTTAACTTACCCGAAAGTTAAAGAAGAAGTTTCAAAGAATCTTTCACGTTTTGTTTGTAAGTAAAAAATGGGTTTGTGGTAAACAATTTATGTTTAAAGTAAGGAAAAACTCAAAATAGCCAAAAATCAAAAGAAGGCCCGTGTACTCCATACGATTTTTCTTGATTTCCGCCAATTTTCGTTTTTTCGCTTTAAAAATTGTAGCTGTTGGAATAAAAATCTAATAATTGAAACAATTTTGCATTTAGGATCGATTACTGAAGTCATCGAGGTCGTATCTTGATCCATATTAGAGGACTATACTCGAAAAACCTCCTTTCTATGTCTAATTTTGAAAGTAAATATTTTGAGTACAGTACAAGATAATTGAATTTACTTTAGTATTAAGTATATTTGGAGACAAAAAGTTCCCGAGCAACAATCTGAAATGTAGGTATTTTCGTTTTTCTAATTTTTCACCAAATCGTTCCAAAGAACGCATATGCGGAGAAAAAAAATAATTCTTTACCATGAGAGTAAAAATTTTAGGAACGAAAAAAATAATTAAATTTTGTTTATAAAATTGGTATTAATCAATATAGGCTATTTTCAGAAACAAAAATTTTAGACCTAAAATTAGGTATTTTTTAATTATTTTGGATGTATAAACAAAAATTAACGCTAAAAACCTAAAAGTTTTTTCTTTTAAGATTTGTTCTTGGTCTCTTGTATGCCTTTTTCTAAGAAACATAAAATTTAATCAAAAAAAATTCATTAATCCTGGTTTCCGATACTTATATTATTTATATTAATATTCTTACATTTGCGGAACTATATTACAAATAAAAATATATGTATATAGTAACAGATATGATCTATTTTAAATATTATTTATGTTACGGAATTTAATATATTTGACGATAATATGCTATATTTACAAATATGTATATTATTTCAAATAATATTAATTCAACTTATCTACATCTGGTCTAATTTTAAAACTTTTGTAGACGAAATGAAATAGTTAATATTTGTTAAATATAAATATACATTACATTTGCTATCTGTAGGTATGTACATACCATTATAGATTTTGTGTATCAGGTGTGTTTGATAGAAATGCAGTTTTATCAATTTAAATATTTAGATCAATTCCTTATAACACGTATTATGTGATTGATTACATCTAAATCTACATTTTATATGAAAGTTATTAAGTGCTGAAATAATTTGAAAAATAATTTTGCATTTAGTATCTCTTATAACCCGTTCAACTACAATAACTCGGATACTTAATGGATTTTTTGCTATCGAAAAAACTAAGTAGATTTCAGGACCTACAGCATAGTTGCGATAAATTATAACTTACTAACGAGAATTCGTTCATAAAAATAATGTTCTAAACCCGACATAAATTCACCTAAATCCTCAAAGTCGCTCGCTGGTCCGGGATTTTTTAGATCGCCTATTAATTCAGAAGATCCGATTGTTGAAGATTTGCGAATTTGACTTTGAAATTATTAGCAGAAAAAGGGTCGGACTTTGACATTTTATTTATAATCTGTGTATATAGACGATAATATTATCTGTGTGTGGAAGACAAATTTAATTTTAGAATTTTTAGATAACAGGATAAAGGGAACGTATTTCAAAATACATTATTAGTGTTTACTTTTAATATGAAGCCTAAGTTTGTTTCGAGATTTTTTTGCACTTATCAATTTTTAAGAACTGTTATCAATTGAATATATATGTACATAGTAGATAGGACTGAAAATTTATATATTTGATAATAAATTTTTTTTATACGACCAATTACTAATAAGTGGTAATTTGATATAATTTTCTTATTTTTTTGAATATTTATAATACAAGTTTAATTTTGTAAAATATATTTATGAAATATTTGTTTACTTGTATAATAAAATTTCTATAAAAAATTTGAAAATGACTAAAATTTGACAATTTGACATATTTTATGTTTATACTTAAAAATCATACTTTTTAGACTTTAAACTTAAATTATTTGTACTGAAAATCTTCACAAATCACTTACACATTTCAAAGTAAATTAAACAAAAATTATAGATTAGTGCAAAAATATTCTACGTTTAAAATTCAAAATAATATATCAGTAAAGTCGTTTTTCCGAAACTAAGGTAAATAATATTTAAGTATAGTTCTTGCTAATTATTGTCACATAGTAATACTGATCACCCGCTTTTTTCTCCAATTTTTGTAAACCTGGGATGTTAAATAAAAATTGCAGAAAAAGTGATTTAAATAACTAATTTTTATAAAAACTCAATGCAAGTTACAATAATGTGTTAGGTTTTTACATTTTTACGGCATTGTAATCTCAATTTCAAATAATTTGGATATGTAGGTAAGTCAATTTTCTATTATTTGGTTTTAAGGTTTCAGTAATTTTCTTCCCCTTTTAATAATATTATCCTCCTTATATGTACAATTAAATTTTTTAGTTCAATTTTATGTTATCCAAGTTAACAATTCTTCACCGACGGGCAATGTTTTAAGTGTTTCCTTTCTTCTCATTTTACGATTAAAATATTTCAAAAAGCTGCTAGAAACCAACGAAAATATAAGTTTAAAAAGTAATTGTAAGAAGTTAAATCCAAGTAACTACACTGGTTTTTTTCTAGTACGGGTAATAAATATAAATATAGTTATTTAACTATTAAGGATTAGGTCGTCATTTCGCAGGGTTGATATCGTTTTTATTTGTTGTCAAATGTTCATATTCTCTTTTTTAATATACCACTAGTAACTAGAATTTAACTAGAAATTTTTGTCGTCTTGGTCGCAATAAGAAGAAGTGAATTAAGCAAAAACTACAAGTAAAATTCTAGTTACGAATGATATTCGACATAACAATTTTTCGAAATATTTATATTTTTTCAATTAATTACTTGTCACAATTTTGACGCATATTGTATCTAAGTAACGTTCTATTTAGTCATGTAAATTCCGCTACAATTGCCAGTACCTGTTAATAGCTAATGAGATTTGAATCTGATTGGTTCATTTCACCAAAATACTGTGATTTAATTGGATGATAAATTATGAGTAGAATTGTCAGTATATTTGATACCTACTAGTAGTAAATACGAGTATTTAAGTTGAAGATTATTATTACTGTATGTAATATTTAACAGGTATTACAATATTTAATGAAATTTCTGGTGTGAATTGAGTTGTGTATAGGTCCGTATCCGTGGAAGTAATAAGGTGTGTATTTTTTTCAGGTGGTGCGGGAGACGTGATCTGTGTAGGGGTTCCCGGTAGTGGGGGTTGGGCCCCGGTGGTGGAGTAATAGTAGGGATAAATCGTAATGTCCACTTCCCCTGTTCCACCCTGGAACGTGGCGCCTCTAGCGGCCGCGGCAGCCACTACGCGCGCTCGCTCTCGTTCTCTCCTCGAGTGCCGTCAGTCTAGCCACGGTTGGCGAGCCGGACGGTTGTGAGTTGGTGTTCTGTGCAGTGGAGTGATATTTGTGTTGAGTTTGTTTGGTTTGTTCAGTGCGTATGACTGTTTTATTTTGCCGGAGTGTTTTGTTTGGTTAACTTTGTCTCCATGGCGGCAGTGTGGATATGTTTGGCGCTGTTCAGCGTCACGGCGACCTCGATGGGGATCTTCATCGGGGGCGAACAGGACGTCGCGTCGCCGCTCCGGGTCGCGCAGTGCAGAGCGACTTGCCTCGAGAGGGTGAGTACGCTTTGCACTTTACATACTCTATGCGCGGACGCGATTCCTTCTACCAAATCGCTGACTTCGCGGATTTCACCACCATCAAAATACCCCATTTCTTATTCTTCGCAGTATGCGACTCAACTTTCGTGCATATTCCACGCAAAATCTCTAAAAATTTATGCTCCTTATTGATGAGTAGTCGCTTGATCTTCATTACTGCGGATAAAACTGAAACGCACAAAACAACGAAACTACTAAATGCGACTAAACTTTCGTGCATATTCCACGCCAAAAGATGTTAAATTACTCTAAAAATTTATACTTCTTATTAAGAAGTAGTTGCCTGATCTTCGTAGTCACTATTGCGGATAAAACTCTGAAACGCACAAAACAGCGGAACAACTAAAATCATTTTTTACATGTTCTATTCTCGACTGAATACCGTCCGCTCACAATTTTCGTGTACCTATATTTACCTTTCAAATAACTACTGTGATGAAAATCAGTTAAAATCACAGATTCGATGGACAAAATCCGATGTACAGCAAAATCAACTAACGGAATAACCAAAAAGTATGAAATTTTCTATTCTTCACTGAATAGAAGTTGTTTGTAATTTTGTTGTTGTTACTTTAAGAATACCTAGTGAGCTTAAAATCGGTTAAAATCAGAGATTCGGCGGATAAAATCCAAGGCGTGGAAGAACTAACACCGAAAAAGAATATGAATATGAAATATATTCGTTTATTTCTGGTTCTTAGGTTAGAACCTATACCGGCCGACCAACGTTCTTCATCGAACGAAGGAACATGAATTGAAACATGAAATTTTTAATATTTCATTGAACGGAATTGTTTGCATCTCTGGTGTGGATACAATATTTTTGTTAAACTTACATATTCAGCAAATAAAGTTACTGAATATAATCAGCACAAATACAAACTAACGGAAAATACTAAAAACATGAAATTTTCTGATTTTCACTTGTTAGTCGTTTGTTTCTTTGATGCATATTCACTTTATGGATACCTTGTGTGATTAAAATCACATTTTATGGATTAAAATATTAAGTAGAAACCTTAGAAATACAAAATTTCGACATAAAAACAAAAAAAATGTTTTATTATCGACTAGTCTGAATCTTTAGCTTATACTTACCTACCTTACGGATAACTATTGTTCTTAATATCACATATTAGGCCAAAAAGGAATCAAATTCAATATCTGGAAACACAAATTTTCTGAAAAAAGTAAAAATTATTAGATTTTTCTATTTTGAGTTGAACACAAGTATGATTCTGTGATGTTTACTTGTCATATAGGTAACAATTTTGATGAAATCACTTATTAGATGAATAATAATACAAAGTCCAAATCCCTCACATACGTAAATTTAAGAACAAGATATGGATTTTCTATTCTTCATTGAATAAGAAAATAATAAAACAATAATAGCGACAAATATGAAAAATATGTCGCTAAAATTAGGTAATTCGTTGAATCCAAGATGGTGTGTAACGATTTAATGCATAAATTCGAAAAGTCGAAAAAGTTAAACTTCCATTATTTCATTGTATTCTCAAAGTTTCGCAGCCATATAGCGTATGAACTAAACGTATGTACTAAAATCGTTTTAGAAATGAAAGTGCTACGGAGTTTTCTGGAAACCATAGAATTTTAAAGTTTTGTACCAAACCTAGTGTATGTGTAAAGCAAATGCGTTTCAGAAAAATGTGAAGTGCAACGTTTCAAAACTTGGAAAGAATAATATGAAAAGTTACGAAAAATAGTGTTAGGAAATGTAAAAGTTTTCGTATTCTTCATGGGGTTATGAGCAGTGGAATAACAAATCGTTCATTTTGTGTAAAATCTTCGGATCGGGAACGAAAATTTGTTCGGTTACTACACCAAACATGAAAATACGCGCTTGGTTGTGTGTTTGTCTGTAGAACAGAAAACTACTCTTGTATGATTTATAATTGTATAAATTTGTTGTTTCCAAAAATTTGTGCAAATTGTGAAAAGTACCGATACTTTACATAAAGTTCAAATGATTTTGTTTTTTGTGTAAATATGTTTCTTAATTGTGTAAATGTTTAAAGAAATGGAAATTTGTAAAATATTCAGAACAAATTGTGGCGGTACATAACTGAACTTTATATTAATATTTTTTGAATATTCACATAAAAAAACAATATTTAACAGTTGTGTAAAAGTATATCAATATTTAATAATTGCTACATATATTTAAGGGTGATTTTGTAATTATACGGAATTTGACAGTTCGAAGTATTAACTGATTTTTTGTATTAAGGTCTTTACAATACGTTTAGGTATTAGTTTTGTGATTTTTTGTAGTATAATCAATATTTTATACATGAAACTATATTATATATTAAAATGTGAAGGCAGACTGTCAAATGTTCTGTTATGAACATAACCAAACTACACGATTCAGATTTTGTAAAACGTTCCTAACCTAACAAAACATTTTGTTGTGTATAGTTGAAATACGATTGTTTGCCAGCAGAGTGTAATTTTCGGGAAAAAGCATTTTGTATTAAAAGTTTGATTTAGTGCGCAGCGCAACATAGTCCAATATTCTTCCAAATTTGCAATTACAGCGTATGCAATTTGGCGTATCTCCCACGGTGAAAATCCAATAAAGAGTTGAACCCCTTTCCAATCGCCGGTGATCGTACTCGCAACTCGCGCACTGAGCACTGTTCTCATGCATTTAAATCGAAACATAATTGTCAGTTGTCAAAACGTTATTTATAGTTGGGATGAATTAGAGTCGGGTACGCTTTCGAAATAATCCGATTTTAATTATGTTAGGATGGGCGCTCATGTCAGTTTTAAATATTTACTCACTCTGTTTGCTTTAAGAGTAGGAGTCTGCTAGTTCGCAAGTAATTGCTTCTAGTGATGAATAACTTACATTTTCTCATATGCACGGGAATGGAGGAATTTCATCTAAACAAGCTTCTCTTTACTTCATCACAAAATTCATATTTGACACGTTTTGACAGCCATTTTTTGTACATAACCTGGGGTTCAAATCCCATCTTCACTGTTCTTTAACCAAATAAAATTCGAGTGGTCATATTTGTGACGAAACTTACACCTTAGATCCTGTTCCATTTAAAAATGTGCGATAAATTAGATGAATATAATTACAAAAAAATTTCCGTTTTTTGTTTCTGTAATAAATACCTGTGAGTAACATAGTGGACAGATTTCCTCTATTGAAATAGTTATTTGCATATCAAGTGTGGGGACGCCATTTTCTGGAAGAGTATTTTGTGGCGCGAGCTTGCGAGCGTTGCATTAAACCTGCTGATAGTTTGTTACTTCTGTTATAGATTTTATTCCGCAACAAGTGTGAGAATATTTTTTTTCGTGTGTATTAATTTAGTTTGTAATTTTTGCCTCTGTAGGATTCGAACCCGCTACTTCTTGGTTTTGAAGCCTAAATACTAATCACTAGCCTAACAAGCAGCCCAATGATGTTTTAAAAATTGTAAAATGTACTTACTAAAATTATATTTGTAGAGTATTTTTTTGGTGCAACTAGTGAGAAATTTTCTTGTGCTTACTTTGCATTTTCGTCTTGCTGATGTCTATGCATGTCTGTACCATTATTTGTTGTTTGAGTAATTGTTTTTTGGCACAAGGGCGAGAAACAGGTCCTTTCTTGCGCTGGTCTAGTTTGCAAAGTGCATGCCTGTGCCTTGCAATGCAGGAGGTTATTAGACGGTGGGTTTTGCTGATTCACGGCTGTCAGACAGGTGCATAATGTATTGTCGCTAAGTTTTTGTGCGGTCAGCATGTTTGCCCGGTCCAGAGTTTTGTTTAACGTACTATCTAACTCGCGCATACGATTACGGCTTGACATCCGTGATTTATGGACGGATACTTGACCGGCATATTTTTTCGACGTGCCCTTACTAAATTCTGTTAATAAATTCAGTTGAATCATGCTAGAAATATATTAATTCATGTGTATTTAGTTGCGTGTATTGTTTGGTTAGGTGTATGCATATATTTAAATTTCATTTGCTGCCCCCAACCCTCCGATGCTCTAGCTCTAGTGTAGTGTTTTCAATGCGTCATTGAGCCGAATAATTTTGAATACATTACTGCCCTTTTTCACAGAGAGAAATGCGTTAATTATAAATAGATGTTCTTTCACATCATTCGCCCCACTATCATCTAAAATACTTAGTGAACAATTCAAGGATATTACAAGGCGAAAATTTCCATTACAAGCATTTAGTCATCATACAGTGCCACTGTTTCTCTAATAGACATACAGCTACTGAATTTAAACAGTATTAAATTGAATTCTGATTTTACCTAAGTGGAGTGTGAGATCAAAAAATATTAATCAAATAAAAATACAGCTCTGTTGGAGTGGTTATTACTATAAGCTGTTATGTTTCTTGCAGAGGCTGTTAGCTGATAACTTCTAACTGTAAAGTGCAAGTAAAACTTGTCATGAAACAAGAAATCGTAGCAGAGAGGTTCTACCCGTCTAGAATGTTGTGCTACAGATAGTGATTTGGTTTCGATCTCGTAATGTTTTACTGATTAAAAATGTAACTTAAATAATGTTTCTAAAGTTACTAAATATGGTTTGTTGTCGGTGGATTGTCCTGTATGGTGAAATGAAAGTAAATATGTTCCAAGGGAAGTGTTTTTGTGTGAAGTCGAGGAAAAAAGCGCTAATTATAAACAGATAAGCGTGGCGTCTTAGAGAAATAAACATTTTTCTTCCTCGGAGGAACTGTTTGTGAAGTTGGGTACAAAGGAGAGCTGCGAAGCCGTCATCAGCTTTATGTTATTATCACCGAGAGAGGAGTAAGCTGTGCCATACGTCTCCACGTCTGTACACTGCGATAACGAGAAATTACCTCGAAATTACTATTTAAGTGTTCTAATGATGTGGAATTAGCAATTACACATTATGTTTTATCCGTACACACACTTGTCTTAATGATCACGGCCAAATTACATTCGTGTCTGTGTCGCATTATCTTCCACAAAAAGCGAAAACACGACCAAAAAGATCAGGACGTGTCACCCAGCTTACGTTATCTTTGACAGATTCTAATCCACTCATTTTGGACGAGATTGTACGATGGAAACACGAGCCCTTCTTAGAACTTCTCACAAAAAATGCCTTCACGACAAAATTTCAAAACTGCAGACACACTATTGAAAGTCTTACCTCGACAGATAATTTAAAAATATGAACTCAACAAAAAAACTTCACGTTCTTAGAAAAGTAAAATTATTAATAAATTGTTTAAATTTTTAAGATTTTGTGTGGCTATTTTAGTTGTGGTCGTTTTGAAGTTCTGTGGAAGACGGGAAAACTTTGTGAGTTAAATGCGAAAAAAATGTGACAAAAGCAAGTTTGACAGTTTGACAAGTTTGCATTTAAACTATTGTTTCAGCGCTGCGCATTGTTTGAGAAGTAGTTGGGCAAAGAAAAAAGTAAGCAAGTAGTAATTTGGTTGTTGATTTGAATGTTGTCTGAACGCAGTAAATTTAATTTGGTGGGCCAGATCGTTTGAGATGATTATCGCAGTGCGCTGGGATGAGATTACATTATGCGCGTGCGTCGGTCCCTAATTTGACCGTTTTTGATTTAATAGGCCCGGCACAATGCAGGTTAGGAGCGTATCGCCGTCTCTGTTTACTCGTCTAGCAGCTCTCCGCTTTACAGTTAACAAACTCGTTGCTTTGCGCCGCGTATGTGGTGGAGATTTTTCCCTATAAACTTTATTAGAAACGGAGAGTGATTTATTGTGCTTGGCCCGTGGCTACGCGTTATTTATGAATCCTATCGTGCCATTACATTGTAACGCACAAACAGTGGCTTGCATCCAAATATTTTTGCCAAGCGCCAAGTCACTTTCTCCCAAATTCATTACAACTTTACTCACTCTTCTCGGTAATCAAACCAGAGAGTTTATTTTTTCCATACATTTCAACAAGGTTGTACCTAATAAAACAGAGTAATAGACATATTTGAATTTTATTACAAATTTAAAAATATTCTTCAGTATCAATTCTTTTGCGTCCTTTCTTACCTTTTCTATTCTATTTCAAAATTCAAAATAATTCAGGATTGTTTGTAATGTTCTCATGCTGTAACCATAACAACCGTTACTTCTAAACAGTTCCTCTAGATGCGCTAAGTAAAAATTGCACTTGTTCAAATGTCTATTTAATTCGTAGTTAGTACTACAGACTGTAGTAGTTTAAATTTTGGGTTCCCCAATAAACCATTAAGTGAACTTCGGTTATAGCGATGTCTAGTAGATGAAAATAGAAAATATGTATTGTAACAAATATAACAATCTAAACTACATCAATCTAAAATATACCTAATTAATAACGAACATAGTGCTATATATTAAATTTCGTGTAAAATTTGTTTTAAAATTATTGACGTTATAAATGATTCCATGTTGGAAGGAAGAATATTTTTGAAGAAATCCATAGCGTGAGGTAGCGGCCAACGATTTTCCTCACGAATAGGATATTTGGAATCCGAATTAACATATTTTTTGTGGATCGCATATGGGTAGATGGAATGCGTGATTTGGGCAATTATAACAATGTTTTTTTGCCCTAGATAATGGATTATAAATCGCGCTTGCATTCGCATCGACCAAGAACTGGTTATTAACAGACCCAAAACGTAAAGAAAAAGAAATGGTGGTCTAGGATTCCAATTAAGTTAATTGACTGAGTTGTATCAATCAGAGAAGCGAGGATTATGATTTGAAGTGGAGCATGCAAAAATAGCCGCTGAATAAAACGTCAAGGAAACAGACAAGCATTTAATTCCATTCCTCCCTCCTCACGGCATCCTCGGATCAATCACGGCGTCGGGAGGAGACGCGGCCTAGACGCCCAGCGCCTCGACCGCTGGCGCGCTGACCGGCTGTTGTCTACCTGCCCGGCAAATTGCTGCAGGCGCACAACAGACAAGCCGATTAGAGACCAACGATTAAGTCAATTTTCGAGAATAACTCCACACAAAAAACTGAATCCAATTTTATATTACCCTTCGATAAAAAATCCATTTGTTCACGGTGAGTGCACTGCAGCTCCGTTCCCTTGGCTTGCATGTTTCTGTTCCCCCTGTTTACCTCTCTTGAACCTACAGCTTCTGCAAAAGACCCATAGTCAGTTTTTAATTTTTAATTTGTAAATAAAAATATTAGGCAAGTATTTTTATTTTCGCCAGAAAAAATCTTTCAATAGAAAATAAAAGCAATGACGCGTTTAAACAGCCAATAACAGTTGCAAGTGCCCAACACTTCATAAACAAGGTTGATACTGAATCTAGCGCCCTCGATTTTAGCTATTATCATACCTAGGATAGTTATAAGTATCATAACAGGCACAGATGTCAATTGAAATCTGAGCTCGGAGAGCGAGGATTTTAAGACATCTAAGGCCTAGTATGATTCGTAACATCCGTGGATATTTGGGTATGAGTAATATTGATATCCAATAAGTATTGTTTTAAATATCGAAGGCTTGGAAAGATGTTTTAATAAAGTCATCTTGGTAAATTTCACAAGATCTATTTAAACCGGATCATCTAAAGTTATCAATAAAAAATGATAAGAAAACTGATAACCACTAAGTCTATTGTTGGATATATAGTGTATATTAGAATTATGTTGTTAGATTTTTTTTCGTCAATAAATTTAGAACGCTTAAAACACAAACCTAATATTTAATTGGGTAAGTACATATTAACTTTCGTTACGTTGCCGTACCTTCATTTTTTCCATAGCACCACTATACAAGTTAATATAAAGGCAAGGGATTGTAGTTTATAGCTTGAGTGCACCTTCTGTGCGCCTGATACCGTGAATGCAAGTTTTCTGTGTATCTGAAACCACTCGGGTACAGTGAGTAATAGCAGTTCTTTGCAAGATTCCGATCGAGAAGCAAGCGCAAGTAGCATAATGCACCTCACGTCGTGATAACATAAACTGCTCGCCTTTCCCATATCCGATAATGTTTTCGATTTTCTCACAAATCTCTTCCCTATACCCTATCCGTAACGTCGACTCCCATCCGACACTTTCAAGCGATCGTTCCAACAAAAAATAAACATTCAAAATATCAACGCATGGCTACAACAACACAACTCGTACAATCGACTGTCTACCTTTGATAAATCAAAATAAAATAACTTCAAAATTGAATGTCGGAGAACATTTGATTTATTTCTCAAATTGATTTCTTAATATCTTCAATGCATTAGACCTGTCATCTTCAGAAAAAGAAAAACTTTTTTCAAGAACTTCGTAATTCGAAAAGAAAAAGCAAGGAGGTACGGAAATTTATTCAACCTGAGAATTCACTACCTTTTTCCCTCCGGAGCGCACGTAACCTAACATTAAATAAATCTATCTTTAGCATACATAACCTCACCTTAACTAAAACTTTCATTAGCATTTATTCCTAAGAGTATTTTGGAGCTTTTAGACATAACAATAATTTTAGTTAATAATTGACATTTTTCAATTTCTCAATTGTATTCATTTTTTATTTTATTACCAGTTCCAGGATGTTAAGGTTTTGTTTACATAGACAAAAGTAAACAGGGTAACTAAGTTATAATAATAGGTAATAATATTACCGTACATATTTGTCAAAATAACGTGGGTAAATTGGATAATATAGAAGTCATATCAACCCTTACAGACTTGACCAAGAAAACGTTAATCACAAAAAAATTTTATAAAATAATATTTATTAATAACGTGAAACCGGTAAACTATTAAACTCATCACGGATGTTATAAATCATACCAGACCTTAGAAGTCTTAAAGTTTGAAGTAGGAATATAATGTTTAAATTCGCAATGCGTTCAGCATTGTAATTCAAGAAAAAGAGTTGAATGAATAAAAGTAACAAAGGTAAAAATTCAGGGAAAACGTCAGCATTTCGTAATATCTGGCTAGGCAACAATATTTTACGCTGTGTGCAGCAGAGGCGGTTTAGTGGTTCTGTTCTGGTTGACGTGATTCTTTGTAAAAACTTTTGTCGTCGGAGGAGGCCGAGATGAAAAAGAATTGGCTCGAGACGACAGCAGGTAGAATGGAGCTAAGAAGCGTGAAGTTGAAACGGCCCCGTGGCGACATTGCCTAAAACCATCAATTTTACTAAAAACTTGGAGTGCGGGTCACGGAGACCCGATGCTATCTGGACCCGGCCTCCTAGATTCTGCAGATAATTTAGATATCTCTCTACGTGCCTCTTTCAACCATTTTTATTACCTCTTCGCCGGAAAAAATGTCTGAGGAATCAGGTGCACTCCACGTTCACCCGCGCATATAAATTGTATAAGGAAACGTTTTTGTGCACGTCTTCTGCTTAAAATGCGAAAACTGTCTTCAGACATCCCTAACATATCTCTCTGGATTATCATAAGATAATATTTCGTAATTTAACAGCCCGTCCTTATCTGTTAAATCTCTTTGAGGACATACTTAAATTAATATCACTCATTGCAATTTCAATATTTATTTTATATAAAATACTCTATACAGTTTTCTAGTTTTAAATATAGTTATGTAAGTAAAAGTATCTAATTGTAGATTAATGACTCCGAGGATTAAAATCCTCTTCGTTTGTTCTTATCCTTGGAGTAACATCACCAACACAATTCCTTTGTGAATTTCTGTTTTCATTACTGCACAAATATAAATTATACATGTGGTGTAATTAGTTGTTGGTGCGGCGGGTAGATGGCTCTGGCTGTACTGGATTCGTGCGTGACTCAGCTTGCTCAGCATCTCAGAGACGCGACTTCTTCAAGGAGAACACTTCCATATCTGTAGCCACAAAGAAACTGAATTTGAGAGCCGCTTGCAAGACGTTCTTCAATTTGCTCTGTGGAGAATACTGGAACTAAATTTAGATTCATTTAGTTTAAAGACAGAGCACTCAAATCTACAATAAAAACAGAAATAGTATAAGGAGTGTGGTGAAATTCGCGTAGTCTTGTTGAATAAACACTTAAGTATTCACAACCTGATTTTATATTTTATAATTATAAATGCAGATGTATGTTATGTTCGTATATAAGTCTGCATATAAAAATCGTAGAAGTTAAATTTTGTTAAATAAATAGTATTAATACGGGCAGCGATGCCTCATTTGTTTAGCGCGCTCCGACTGTCCAAATAAACTTATCGCTGCATCCGAAACTGTAGGTCCACTGCAGATACTGTAACCTGACAATTTACACCATCCGAATATAAGCGAATATTAAGTTAAACTTTTCAAGAAACAAAAACAAATACAAATGGTCTTCCACAGATGATTACAGCTTTTTTGCTATTTTAATATTGTGTCGTTGAGATTTGTGTTCCTTAAAATTTATTTCCCAAATAGAAATCTTGTTCCTAAGCTGTTTGGAGTAAATGTAGTAGTTATGTAGAATATTGTTAAATTTGGTAATATTCATGTTTAAACGTGAAAATACAGCAGTACCTTTAGATATTTTATAACCGAGTAGGGTGTATTTTGATGTGAGTTGGTTATCTATGAAGAGAAATGTTTCCGTTAGGATTGTGGAAGTTCGTTATCCCGTGTAAGACGTGTGTAAAGTGCAGATCGTCTTGAGAGGGTAATGTGATCTTAGCACATGAATATGAAGCTTCGGTTCGGGTGATAATGTGTACCTGAGCTCTGTTGCTGTCATAATAACGTTATCAAAGTTGCTTCATTCGGGATCGAGAGGGTTCAAGCTTACGTCTTGCTGAAATAACACTGACATTCATAGCCTTCCTTAATGCCTCTATAAATTTCCCGCTCTAATCCTCCAACACTGTGTAAATATTACTCTCTGATCCTTAGGACTACCGTCGTTTTTAAACGTGCGAAGAATGCACCACATTTATTTTCATCAACCTCTAACTAACTTTTGATTTAAATGGACCACTTCGATTGGACTTTAGACTGGACATCTATATATTTTTCTTTCATCTATTTTTCTATGAGGCAATAATACTAATAAGCATTTATCAGTAGTTTCAATGTAGTCTTTGAAAATATTTCTCAAGCCAGTCTGCAAAATGTGTGTTTATATAGAACGATAAAATATCTTTGTGATTGACAAAACAAACGTTGTGCAGAGATAAATATAAAAGGCTGATAAGAAATTAATAAATAAAGCAGAGAGATTAATAGTAATGTGTTGTCTAATAGAAATGCAAATGTTGAAGCGTGAAAATCTACATTTGCGTTGGAGTCATTCATATTTGTCGCTGCACTGAAAGCTTAACTGCTCCTAGGCCATAGATTTGATTGTGATTTTACGACTTCATTTAGTGGAGATAAACCTTGACGCATTCATCAACAGCAGGTGCTGAATTGGACAATGTCATGGAAACAACACAAGGACAAAATAGTGCAAAACAAATTACAAAGCATATTTCACAACGGTGCAGAATTGCAATTATGAAACATGCACATCTTTGATCAAATTAGAATCATGTTTTTCAAGGACGATCTTCGCAAACAGAATGAACTAGCATATTGTCAATATATATTGCATTTAATATATTTTCTATGATTTTTTTTCGATATTTATAAATTATATGGACATTTTAACTCGTATTTTAGAGGAATCTGCAATATCTACTATACAAGGAATAAATTATATGACAGTTGTAGATATTGTCAAATTTCGAACACATCCATTGATAACCGTTTATTGTTTTTCTTTTAGAAGCAACTGTTTCGTTTCGTTCTTCCAGTTTCGTCCGCAGTAATGGGTTCAGAGTTGGATTTCAACCCCAACATCAATTAAATATGCACACACAATAAATTCGGGTGGAAATTAAAAACAATTAAATCGCATAGAGATTGTGTAATCAGTTTTGGGACACGCGAATGGAGAATTTTTAACGACTGTTGTTTGCGCGGACGAAATTCGTTGAATAAATATTTGATTGTAACGATTTTTTATTGTTCCGAACAAACAACGGAATTCATTTCAGCGGAATCTGTTAATTTCACTATGGAAATAAATATTTTTTACGTAGTGTTTATTTTAGAATTCTTATTTGCGTTCAATATTTATTTAGTTCTTTTGTTGATGTTATTTATTCAAATAGAAAATTGAAAACCTGGGAAATATTTGTCTGTTTTCCAACTATGCAAACTCTGTTCGTAGTTGGCAAAAACTTGACCTGTTCTCTTTAAAACGCAATATTCATTTCACTCGTTTCCCCTTATTTATGGAATTTTGAAATCAAAGTTAGTGTATTTGTCGAAAATTGTTATGAAATACCTAAAAGAAACAGAAATCTGTCATGTGTACTTTTAATTTAATTTTAATGGTACAAGTGGATAACGGTTAATCTGTAGTGTTAATTAAAAGTTTTATATTAATAACTGTTCAATTATTAAGCAAATAAAAATACCGCTGCATCTTATGTTAGAAAAGACTATAATCTGTAGGTCTATTACAGAGACTGTTGACTGATAAGATTTACAATTAATTGAAAGTATAAATGTCCAAAGAATTACAAAATTTTGATCCTTAGAGGTAATAATATTTTTGATTTTGATTTTATAAGAAACTTAATAGACAATGCTTGAAGTGATATGTGCTATGAAAATTCCTTAAAATTCTTGAAATACTAGCACGGTAAAAAGTGCAGGTGTATTGAGTGCATTTAAAATTTGGATGGAAAACAGTTAAGTGCATTATAAATGAAAATAAAGTATTAAAACAATATCTTGATGGAATAGTGGCTTCATTATAATATTTAGCTAATTAGCAAAAAATATCAATAAAAAGTTATTGTCGAATGCACTGCATCCTAAAGTAGCTGTTTAATATTTTAATCAGTTTACGATGTAAAAATGAAGAACCGGATGATGGAGCTGGATCATTACATCCTAGGCCTGATCCAGCAGCATACTAAGTAGCGCGCAGGCCATTTAAGCTAGAGCAGCCAGGCTGGAGAAATAACTTTATACACGTATTACCAACATGAATATTAATAGCAGTATTTGAATAATTTTCTATATATTACAAGGCTGAAAGAAACGTGTAGCCGTGCGTGTTGTGCTGCGATGGGATGTTGATGCTGCACTGGGCGTTTGATGAGTTCTTGACGAGGCTGCGTTTGCGGGAACTCGTTGCTGGCTTCGCGGAGTACATAAACACTAACTTCTTATCTTTCTTCAGACATGTTTTAACGTTATTTTTAACATCTACATATAAATAGTCAAAGTCAAAGTTACTATTGTCGTCAATACCTAATTTTTAATAATATCTACACTCTGTTTCTTGAAGTTGATCCTCATATCGTCAATTTGTTGCAAGAATTTTTAAACTTTTATCTTGTATTTTTGTCGTATACGCATAGGATACGTAAGACTTTTATTCGCTATCTCATTATCATATGTGTTACAGAGGGGTATAAGCAACGACAAAAATGATATAGAAAATTTTAAAATACTTAAAAAAATTGAGTGTCATTCATGTCATTCAAGATGATGTTATTAATATCCCGTCCCCCAACTATTTGAATCGCATGGTTACAATTGATGACATGAGGATCAACTGTAGAAAATAAGGTGTAGATGTATTTTCAGTTTATAACTGCTTATCTGTTAATCTTAATTCGTTTTCTTTTTAAATTTAAATGTATATTTAATTCAAATATACTGTAAAACAATAAAAATATAAAAATAAAATACAGTACTGGGCCGCAGTCAAATTTGTTTACAAATTGAATCAACTTCGACCGGTATCGACTTCACTTGGTTTTAGGTGCAATTTAATAAATTCACACTAGGTAAGTGATTTTACAGTTTTTATAAAATTCTGGTAATAAATGCCCATTTTTCATATAAATGTCTCATTAAAATTATACGTTTTTGCAATAGTTCTATTTCTTTGTTCCATTTTGAAAGATGGACGGTATTTGGAGATGTAAGTCGAGAGTGTAGAGCAAGTATCCATGATCAATATTCGTGCTTTATTAAGTTAGAGAATGTCTATTAAGGAATGGTGAGGAAAATGCAGGCTGCATTGTAGAGAATGACATTGTAGATAGCGAGTCGCCTCCATCAAAAAGGAAACAAGAAGAGGTAATTTCGTTGAACGTCTTAATCTTAATCTGAGCGGCGGAGTTGTGCATTTCTCGTCACTGCTGCATAATGACGTACGGGACGCGTTGCAACGTAATGGAGATAGCGCCAAAGTTTTACCACAGTCGTTCGGGACATTAAACTCCAGATACATGTAATTATAAAGATAGTAAATGACAAGGCCTGCAAATGCTAATTCATTCGCAAAGCGCACTAGGCACTACTTATACACTTTTTGCACGACATTAGGGTGCACGGTTGTTATGTTCTTGACACAAATGTTACATGTCAGGTATTTATTACGCGCATAATTTAAACTTTCGCACTCCAGAATATAATTAGCAGATTTCCTCACTCGTATATTGCAAAACTATCGTCCATAGTCACCAACAGAACTATAATAAAACTGTTCAACAATATGTTCTCTAATATTTGCTACATCTCAACTACTAAAGTACTGTATTTGAATCAGTGATCTTGGTATTAGGGTTGACAATACTAGATTTTCTAGTATAACCATTTGCACTGACTCTAATGAAAGAACAATAACAACCGTTTTCAAGTGTCGTGAAGATTTAGTGTTAATTTCTAGTGAATTGTGAATACATGTTGTACGACACTTTGAAAGTTGGGTATGGATTCATAACGAGCTTATTGCAAACTTTTCCGGGCGTTGAATAAACTAACAATATATAACAATTACACAAACAGGAATAAACAAGCGTTTGCGACAGGCGCGAGGCAACGAGGAAGTTTTCCTTTGCTGCTCGCATTCTTCGCAAATTTCATTCAATGCACAATTTCATTCCCCAAACTCAGGAATGCAGAATGTTCACATTTGCATAGAGAAAGAATTCACCCCTAGAAATACGAAATCCTATTACTAGCCATTCATTTCACTCGAATTATTCAATTAAAATACAAATTGCACGAGCTAAATCAATTTGCACATATACAGAAGACCTATCTCGCAAGCTCTGCTAGTTTACCGGTATTCAATTTAAGAATTTGCTTCTTCAATGTACCAACAAATATCTTGAACATGTGTGAAATTAAACAAAAGATTGTTAAGTTTGACGTTTCATCGTTTCTTCCTAACCTATATTGGTTGTTAGAAGACCTATCTAGCAAGCTCTGCTAGTTTACCGGTATTAAATTTAAGAATTTGCTTCTTCAATGTATCAACAAATAACTTAAACATGTGAATATGAAATTAACCAAAGATTGTTAAGTTTCATCGTTGATTCCTAACCTATATTGCACTTCGTTGGAAATCGTGGCTAACTTCAGTTTGTTTTTTTTTCTTGTAATGACTTTTTCAATGTATCAACCGTATCAACAAATATCTTGAATATGTGACGTTTGACGTTTCATCGTTGATTCCTATCCTATATTGGACGTTCGTGGCTAACTTCAGGTTGGTTTTTTTTTTTTGGTGTTCCGGTATGATTAGGAAAGTATGGCATGTAATGGAATAGTGCATGGGGAAGAAGCATCGCCATTACGTCGGGCTGCGGGAGTTTTCCGCCTAGCTGCGGGCTTTTTTCCGTGAAATTAATTGTCCGGGGCGCCGAGTATGTAGACGCGCCCCAGCGCTTTGTTTCCCGGCTCCTCCCCTCGCCACTTTATTAAACTGGGGGACAGAATTGCATACCCCCACCCATGAACATGCTACCATCCGCTAATTGCAAGACTTCCGCTGCAAGAAAGTGTTGCCATCTTCGCGCCATTGCCATTGCTGTTGCCGTTCCTCCTATCGGGACATTCATTTCATTGTCGCAGGCCCGTTAAACATCAGAAAACTTTCACAAATACTGATAAACCAACCTATTGTTTCAAACAGAAATAAGCCACCGCTTATTTTTAATAATTTTATTAGTAAGTTTAAGAATTCCTCTTCCCCGGTTTTTCTAGGTGTCGCTGTTTCAAATCCTGAAGAGACTTGGATGTGTGTATATTGAGTAAAGTAGATGTTAACAATTAAATCTTCATCAGATACAAAACATTTCAACGCATTTTCTTCAGTAGACCAAAGAATTACAACTGTAAAGAGTTGATGGGTGGCAAACCACATATTGCAATACTTAAACCTTTACGACAATGTAGCTAGTTCAAAAACATATTTGTGGTTATGGTACTATAATGGTTGTCACGACAATTGTGATAAATTTAAAGTACTTAGCTGTTTGAAGTTTGAACAAACTGTAGAAACAAAGACTTAAGACTTCACATAGTTGTTCGGTAATAAAGAATTTAGTAAGTGTACTAATATTTACTTATACAGAAGAAGTTCTAGCTGAACAGAAGTAGATCGAATGAAGAATTTAGCTGTGTAGAAGTGGCTGCATGTGCAGATCGAATGAATCGTAGTTTTTTTTATATAAAACGAAGTGGAATCCTCGAGCTAAGAGTCTTCATTACATGGGTGGCAAGCGTCAATGGCATAATTAAAATAACGAAGTGTATCCATCTTGATAATTGGCAGAAAAACTAATTATGTGCACAGACATCAAAACCGCATTAACATTGATATTTCTAGCGCATTGAAGCGAGTAAATCCCATATATAGCCTCGGTAGATTAATTTGTTACTAACAATTTATCTTGCGAATTTCCATCAAATGCTACTGCGATCCTTAACGAGCCTTTTCATCGGCTAACGAAGCTCACCGACGACTAATTGTCGTGTAGATACAGCATATGAAACATGTACGGAGCTTATTTACCATATTTATACAACTCGTCAAACACTGGGCGAAAAAATCGTCGCGGTTGGCCTTGGACGCAGTGTTGTCCATATACGCGCACCACTTAATGAATTAATAGAAGCCTGAGTGCTTTGTTGCTCGCTTTCTGGAAACTGTAATTACCGATATCCTATTAGTTGACTCCGCCACTAAGACCAATCATTGAATTTAATATTTCCAGAACCGGATTGGTGGATTTACGACCGCAAAAACTGAACTGGATGCATCAGTCTCGGGTACGTCATTCCTAGTGACGTCACCGCTTCGCCATTATCATATTAACGACACATTATGAATAATTAACTTTTACATATGTGTTCCTCTTCTATCTGGAGCATGGGAATCATATTCATTCTTTTCATTAACATTTATACCTACAGTTCCACATCTTTTAATGACGACGATCACAAAATGACATTTATTTTTATATTTAAAGTGTGATTTGGATGAGTTCCGAAAAAGCTCTTTTGGATATCAGAACAAATCCGAGATGTCTGATTATTTACTGTTGTTTAAATATTAAATATACCATCCAAGGTAATGTCTTAGTTGCATACAATGTAGCAAACATTGTGAAAAACAGGGAAAATATCTCCAGACACTTAATTAGTGTCGAATACATCTCCAAGCCCGTTTTAATTCGAAATTGCAAATAAAACTTACAACTGTTCTTCCTTTACTGTTATCATTGCAATAAATTTTTATGGGACTGTTAAGTATTTTCCACTTACAGCGAAACAACGGAATTGTTATTTTACTATCGATGGATTTGGTGTTTGTTGCTAATTAACATCGGGTTGTTGACGTTAGGCCTAACTGTGTCCGGACTGTTCTCATGTTGTGATGCCTGTGTCTCATCATTCACTCCACATCACATCGCGTGCATGGGATTTTCCCGTGCAGACACACGCGTGTATGGACAGGAAACGGCAGATTATTCGCCAAGATGCATCAGCATACGAAGAAAGGTTCAGGATGTCACATTGCGTAACGCATTTCATGCATCTTTGACAAATTCACATTGTTAAGCCACTTACAGCGTTTTCAACCATTTTAGTCACGAATAATAACCAAAGCTAATACATTTTCTTCACATATCACTTTTATCATCTTTAGTCATAATAATACCGATCTAACTTGTCAATGACCAAATACTTCAAAACATTGAAATTTTGTACTGAAGATATTAAACTTTTCATAATGAACATATCTGTTGAAGGAATTGTATTTCACTTTTCCTATAAAATTAAATAAACTAAAGAAATATTAGACCTACTTTTTGTTAAGTAACAAAACAATATCTAAATTTAACTATGTTTATTGTTATTTCTAATTTTTAACATTCCTCTATATTATACAGGAAATTATTTTTAGGTCAATAAATATTTACAAAAATACCAAAAATACATTTTGTGATAAGATCATCTATTTGTAACATGAATATTTTTTGTACTTAATCATAATTCCGATCTAACTTTGCAATGACCAAATACTCCAAAACATTTATAAAACTTCTAATTTTTCTTGAAATATCGTGCTAAAAATATAAAACTTTACATAATGAACAAATTTGTTTAAAAAATTGTCTTTCACTTTTTCTATAAAATTAAATAAATTCAAGAGATATTAGAGCTACTTTTTTGTTAAGTAACAAAAATCAATATCTAAATTTAACCTTGTTTTTATTTATATTTTTTATCATTCCTTCTCTTCATTATCTAGGAAACTTTTCTGTTATCGTGTTCATTATCGTCCATTTCACATGTGGTTAAATAAGTAATTACAGGTTAACAAAAAAAGGGCATATCGAAATTTTGACAGTAGTATATAATAACCCATATGACATTTCGTTTCAATACGATATTGTTCATTTACTGGACAAAAATTGTTTGGATTTGGGCTCGTTCGGAAGAATTGAAAATGTATGTAATTTATGTTTATTGTTTATGTATTAAAAACTTAACGAAGCACGAAGTGTTTGGAGTAAAATATGAGAGTGAATATCCTCGTTTGGTAATTTCTCTGGGCGTCGGGAATCGTAACCAGCTGGTATTGCGTTTCCAGCGTAGAATCAAACGTAAATTGTGCAGCATAATAAACGGCTGGGCGCGTATCAGTCAGCGGCGAAAGCATTACCACTGTATTACCTTCCTCCAACATGGCGGCGTGACAAATCGCTAAACACATGCCCACATCAGCTAACGAGTACGCTCCTTTGTGATCTATTCGCCAAGTGCAGTTTATGAATCCGTGGCTTTAGCTCTTATCTCTGGTTTTTGACCGCTTATCATAACCCCGTTTTTGTAGTGATAAACCAAGAGTTAATTGGGAACAAACAACATACAAATACATAACTCATAAATCAACAATGGAGTATAAAATCGTCGACAAAGAAATTTCGGTCGTAAAAAAGTAATTAGTAACGAAATTTTTAATCTTTCTGAAAGGAGTTTGACTCATATTTGTAACTAACCAATAAAATGTAATTCTGTGTGATCAATGATTGTCGAACTTATTAAAGATGTATTTTTTAAAAAGAGATACAAACAATCTCTTTCTTACTTATCTCCTTTGGTAATATGCGTCGAGACAGGTAATCTCTGCACATTTTCTTGCTTATTAGTCGTATAGTGGTTAGATAAAAACATCTGTAAGAAACCTACAGCTTATAGTGCGTTCTGAACTACTTGGATACAATGGGATTTTTGTTTAGTTAATATTTAACGATGTAGATCGTAGTTCACACACTCCGCTCATTTTGACTCACTATCCGTTAAATAAAGAATTTTGTCCTGTATTTCTTCTACTGTTGTAGATCTGAGTTATATTGTGCATGACAATTAAAATTTTATTAATTTACGAATATCATTTGTGGCACTAACCAGTTGTAAATTAAGATTTAAATAAATAAATTAAAAAAAGTACATTAACATTAACGAATGATTAAGGTAACTGGCAGTTTAATCAAAGGTGTAAAAACTGTACCTAGTAAGAAAATTTTATCATTTTACTCAGATCTCATGAAAATCTTGTAGATGTGTCTTGAAACATTCCAAATTTGTATTTTCGTGGCAGTAATTGCGTGAAAGCATAGCTCGCTGTGCAAGTGGCTCGGTACTTTGTTTATGTTAGGCAAAATTTCAACGGATTTTTCTTTTTGGCTGTAAGAATCGAAGACAGCTGCGAACCGCAAAGCCACGCGAAATGGCGGGCGCGTGTTGCGTCTTTGTCTCCCTCACGCATCCTCCCTTGGCACGATTTCACTCGCACTCATGTGGCACGCACGCCGCGAGATGTATAGCGCGAGGACGCTCGTAATTGGCTGATTCGTCAGTTGTTCGTGTCCCCACGAGGATTCTGCAAAGTGGAGCTCCACAGGATTAGGAATCGGAGCTCGAGGAACGAGTTGAGCTCTTGAGGAGTCCCGGACTCAACCGCAGTTCCCGTGGGTAATTATGAGACATTCTTCCAAAGGAAACAGCTCGCTTTTGGGCTGTGCTAGTGTTGGTGGTCCTTTGGAATATTCGATCAAATCTTATTAGTGAAATGTTAAAAATTCCACTAAAACAAGTTTAGTAAGGAAAGCGTTTCGGTGTTAATTAAAATTTAGGATGCCTGCTTTGCTATTAAATACCGTTTAAGAGCAATTTTGGAGCTGTCTCTATCAGCTCCCATCGTTTCTACATTCAAATCAATTCCAAATCTACACAAAACTCCTAAATATGTTTCCTTGATTGCCACATCGAATTAAAGTTGTCTTCTTTTCTTTAAACGCCCAAAATTTAATTTGTGATGCCGATTAAAAGCAATCTTTGAAAGTTGAAATTGCCTACATCAGATTGAAATACAAATCAATTTACATGTACTCATAAATCTTAATGTTTCCTTCATTAGTTTTGATTAGACGATTAGATTCATCTCTTTTCCTTTTTAGAAAAATTGTTTAATGGGGACCGTATTCTAGTGGGTAGATGAATTTTATTAGACCTTTATTTAAAAGTGTTTTTTGGCCATAAGTTATCAGTGGATGCTATTAGAATACTTGAGGGAACCTGATTTTTAGTGTTATTGTTCCAAAATCTTCTATAATCTTGAAAATCTAATTGTGAGGAAAGCGATGATGGTAACCTGATTTGCCTGCGCTGCAAAGTTATTAAATTTTTCATTAATGTCACTCTAAAACAAAACCACTTAAAAGCCCAAGTTCAAGGGTGCAGAGTCGGAAGCTTTAGTCTTCAATTAGAAAATAATTAGAGCGCGGTAATCAAATTATTATCCATACAAGTGTAGGAAATATTGCTTCGTAATTTAGCAATTTAGTTTTTGTGAGGCAGGGCATTAGCTGGGTTCACTGCTCCCCGAGACGGCATAAGCACACGTGCAATAGACACTGCACTTCTTGTCGACGCTTCACGGAAACTATTACACGCTGCAGAAATCATGGGAAATGGGAAGGGACATTACTTTTTGCACATAAAAATAACGAGAAATTCGCTGCACCTGGGTGGCGACTGGCGACTACACAAATCTTACCAAATTCAAACAATCAACGAATCAAAACTACTCATTCTAAGTTTTATTTAAATATGTAGAATCTTTTGTAACTTTTTGACTGGAAGGGTAGATCAGAAAGAGGCAACTATTTTCAGAGTAAAACTTGAATCTGTATAGTGCATTCTGCATGCTAGCAATAGCAAGATTGTCCGGGAGGTAATGTCTGGGAAACAATTTCTGAGGTATAAATATATCATTACTGAAATCGGCCATAAAGCATATAGACACATCGAGTAATAGGTAAAAAGCCTTGAGTGAAATAAAGTAGTTTTTCCTTTAATGTTGAATAACCGGTCGAATCCAGTCAAATGAAGGATACAAATACATATTTTTTATTTTGTTACTGCGTGGACCGCAAGGAGTTGTATTGATTTGAAATTGTTTTGAAAATTTAAAGAAACAGTGTTAAGGTTAAGTTATAAATAATAGATTTTTGAAGCGAACACAGCCGTCTTTCTTCCGATCAATTACTTTGTTTATAAATATCATTAATCATGTCTGAATTATTGACTCATTAACCTTTTAAGGTTAGAGAACAATGCGGCGGTTGTAGGCTACTAAGAATTTCAAATGCAACCTTGAATATCGCTGGCAGTGGAGTATTTTATCGGAATCTGTAATATTTCGTGCTTTTGATAGCAGCGAGTTTTTATCGGCGAAGAATAGAATCTTTTCTTATCAAGGAGCATAAAGCGACAATTGTCATGCGGCTCTTTGTCCACTTGTCCCCGATATCCTAATGCGTTTTGTGTGTCGCGATTCTCGACCACGCGGGACTACCTGTTTTCAGCGAGCACTCACTTTGACGGAATACGTCTGGCGAGGCCCAATGCTCGATGGATTTTTATCTTGACTACTTAAAACTAGTCCCGGTCATTCATTATGTCGAGACGACCCGCCCAGTTGCCTGCCCGGCATCTGTGCTATTTCGGACTTATCAGTTTACTAATGAACCGCCGTATCCGTGGCTCCTGACCCGATAACAAGCGACAAAAACTCCACTCACTACCTAAAACGCACTTATCGTGCAATTATACACCCCACACCGATACTTCCATTTGTCTTTTGCTCCCAATCAACGACACACAACGTTTTCTTCATTACCACTGCTACCGCTCTTACGGAACTACACTTCCTTTCTATAACACTTGCTTTCCATTCCTTTCCAAGCAAAATAACAATACACACAAACGATTTTAATATTCTCTTACACATATTAAGTTAATAAATATAAATATGGTATTTATTATTTGGTTTAATTTGTTCAACTACTGTGTTTTTTATAATATGTGGAAGATTTATTCGGTGAAGACGTAATTATTCTGCATTTGAATAAGAATGTCCGCATGTGGTAATAGAACGATCAAACGTCCTGAAGATGTAAATACGCTAATGAAGAGCGTTTTTCACTTGCACGGAATGGGCGTGGCGGGATTACGTGAAACAATAGCAAGTGTGCGTATTTCTCATCTCCTCGGCTGACCGATCAAAAGTGCGATTCTGTGGCCGCCTTCGTTGAACAGTGGCACGCACCAATGAAAGCGTGATAAATGACGGCCTGATAACGTATTTGCATAGGAAAGCATCTCACTAACAATAACACTTCTCTATCCGCCCAGACATCTCCAACGGCACACAATTAAGACGCAAGCGGCCGCCAGATCATCATCAGAAAAACCAGACGAGAATTTAGACACGGTTCCATTTACCTTCTCTATTTCGAAAGGAAAATACTTTACATTTTTGATTATTTTCTTTTATTGGACTTAACTAGTTATTCCACTTTGGTACCTACAGTTTACACACTGCTTTAAACTGTCTCGATGACAATAGTTACATATTTGGAGTCATTTTATGATAAGGTGATGTAATGTTTTGCACAAGGAAAAGAAGTGTAAATACAAGGTGTGTTGATTTTGGCGAATAGTAATGATAAGCGGATGTTATGAAATTAGCGAACACGGTGTTTGCTGAGCAGAATAAATAAGTGTGAAGTGAGAGTCAATATTGGGCGAAATGAGATAACACAATAAATATGGTTAGTTGGATAGAAGAGCGAGAGATGTCGCAATGCAAACAGCCCGACAGCGTCCAGTTCATTAAACCTCCCATTGTCTGGGCTCGGGCTTAGTCGTTAGGTCCTCCTTCCTCTTTGGGCCATTGTTTCGCTGTTTTTAAACAAAAGACTCGCAGCCACCAAGAATCCAAGTTGCGACAACAATAAAATTTCGATTCGTGTTAAAGTGAGGGAATTCATATTCATGAAGCCAATAAAAATAGGTGGCTCTGCAGAATTGTGCGTCGGTGTGCTGAAGATGTATGGTATTCAATGTAAATCAGTGTCTGTGGAGAATGATATTGATTGGTCAGCACGCGCTCTTTATTCTGACTGATTTCGACGGATGCGAGTTATTCAAGACTACGACTTACTGCCTTCCAGCTACTCCATATTTCAACTGCATTTCCCTTTTCGTCGTCCCATCATTACTCCATCAACATTACCATCAAAATACATTCATAAAACTGCAACTCTGTTGTTTCTTATCGCCAATTCTTATTTAACAATGCTTATTAGAAAATTAAATCATTAACTTTCGTCCCTGTAAAGTTTGTTAAAACAAAGACATTAAAGTACAAGCAATAGTTGTTAATGACATTATAACAAGAAGCTCGATTTTGGTTCTGGTCGATCTAGTAAAGTTGCTCTTGCTTAGCGTCACTGATTGCCATTGTTTGTGGCTCCATTTATCATTTGTTTTGATTCCGCCAATTAAGCCATCAAGCACGTTACAATGGGCCCTCTTTTTATTAACGCATTTGTATAATTGATGGGCTCGGTCGCTCATTTCATCTGGTGTTTTTCTCCAATGCGTTGCTGCTTGCTGCTTGTGTAACTAATCGCGCCTCTATGTTGCGGTAACTGTGCCTGGAACTAATTGCAATCGCGACTCTAACGGATGAGGTTCATGGCTTCCTGTCTGATATTATTCGCCTGGCGCCGGAAATGGAAGCAACGCTTATCAATTTTTAAATATTTGTATGGAATTTTATGTCGGGAGCATGTAACTTACTGCCATTGTTCAATATTTACTGTGCTCCATAAACCACCTTTGTTACAGCTCCCGATAAAGAATGAGTCAATGACACACATGACTATGTATCTTTGTCTGCTTTATTTGAACTGCCCTCTTTACCTAACTATTCAATATTTAACAACAATACAACAATTCACGGGCAGTGATGGCTTCGACGTTTCGACTCGCTGAGTGGGATTTGAAATCTGCGGTTCAAATCCCAGTGACGACAAAGCTGTAACCAAAAATAAATACCGCTGTGTCCGACTGGTTCGGAACCCACTATATGTAGGTCCCATGTCTGATTCTCAAATCATCATTATAGATTAATAAAGGGAAAAGATGAAAATAAAATAAAATGAAATTAGGACTAAAGTGTTCACCACTCACTTTGTAATCACTCATGAGATGTACTCTCTATTTCAATTAGAATTCCTGTGAACGGGTAACGTATTTTAGTATTCTAGAAGATTGTAGGAGGAAGGACCAACAAGAATTTGGGCTTGTGGCGTAGGACATTAAAAAATCATTTGCAGTTGCATTATTGAACGTAGAGTGCTGGGCAAATATTGCAATGCAAAGTACCCACCTGAGATGGAGCATTATATATTATTACAGCGCCATCTCGCCTGGGCCATTTCCCTTACTAAACAGCGAACACGAATTGAATTTGTTGTGCGACGCCCGTCGTTACATTTTTACGAAGGCGTCGTCGGTCGCCGCGTCCCTGCATGTAAATTACAGCAGGAGAGCCGAGTGCTAGACATTCCTCGCGCAATGTATAGTGGAATTCCATTCCGTGTAATGTACGGCGAGGGATTCTCGCACAGAATGCACTGTTTGAATTAGTAATGTGGAGGGCCGAGGAGGATCAGTGTTTGATCTCTGGTCAGCAGCTACTTCGTCCTGATTTCATCCGGCAAGCAAAATGTTGAACTAGACAATGTTCATAATTGACTGAAATTTGCTCTTCGATTACCAGGCGTCGACCATCGCACCCCTCACAAAAACAAATCAAAAACTATTCCCAATATAATTAGTCGGAAAGAGATAGGTTGTTTCTGTTGCTAAAATGAAAGTCCGTTAATAAAGAAGAGTAATGCGTCTGTTGTGGCATTTAATCGCTGTAGCAAATGTGCAAAGCAATAAAGGGTTGGCAGTATGTGCTGTGCGGCTTATCAATTAATTTGGACTTAACCTTTTTCCAACGGCTGTTTTGAATAATCTGTTTGATTTGAAGGATGAGTCACCTAGGATAAAAGTCAATGCAGCCTGGAATCTTTGGGCTTGGTATAATCCACTGCAGCGACAACCGCTTGCACGCATATGTTAATTTAAATCCGCGAGCTGATCAGCAGATGAATCTCCGAGCGTTTATCTCCATTGTTTTGTTTAAACACCACACAAATGTTTGATCTATGAAATCAAAGTAAGTTGACAATAATCCGTGAATGCAAATAGGAAGGTTGACAGTTTTTTGGCGTGGAAATCTGGTGTATATTGAAGAGGAGTGTTTGTCTTCCGCACCCTAAATGAGAGGATGGGTCCGTAACCGAATTATCCAAGGGTTGTGCGAGTTGTTGTCGTCGCCATGGCAACCGGTAACAGGATTTTATCATGCAGCCCTCGGGAATTGCCTACCGGTGCTGCTGCTGCCCTCTTCCTCGTGCGGTCCCTCAATGAGAACGACGATCGAGAGCGGCCGCTCTTTGTTTTGTTTGTTTAGTGTGAAACCACGTGACGCGATTATTTTAATCTAAATTCCAGCTGAGGACAGAGTCGCACGGTGCGACTTGCACAGCGCAGGCGCTACTGCAACTGATAACATTGCTGGTCGTTGTCGTGCCAACGGCAAACATAAACATTTCCACTCTTTCCAATATACTGCGCTCCTATTACCTACCTAACACCACCATGTTTCTTTCATTTCACTCCTACTTACTTCCTAACCTGCACGACATACTTGTAAATATATCCACCATATTACCTTTTTTCAGTTTTAGTGAAATATTTGCAAACGTCCAAACCATTTTGAGTTTTTCCGTTCGAACGATAAAAAAATAAATGAAAAGAAAAGCGAGCGAACAAAGAAGCGAAAAAAATTGGCTCCTTACAAAGAAGTCTTTGTAAACACGTCCTCGAAACCGCGGATCATAAAGAAGGAATTGGGAATCGCTTGTGCATAATTAACATGAAGGCGAAGACATTTGAAGTTCAAGAGTAATAGATCGGTGACCGGCACAGAATACCAGCGTTGTTTATTCACCAGGGTCGCTCGACTTTCGTGTTGTGTCGATAGGAACCATGGCTCGATACACACGATATGGGAAATTAAAATGTGTTGTCGCCGCGGGAGTTTAATCGGTCCCCATTAAAATTGTAACAGATACAAGCAATGATGGCAACCCTCCGAATTTTACCCTCGGTGCTCTATCTGCCTGTAATTACATATTTGGGTGGACGCTGCATATTATCTATAACTTCACACGACATTGACGACGTAGTTAATGCCTTTATAAATATCCTTTGTAATAATTATAACAATTAAAAAGCTCAATACCATTGTCGAAAACGACAGCGAACAACATATTTGGTACAGATAGTAATAAAGTTATTTGAAAAAAAAAGTAGTTTAGTTGATTTGCAATTTGTCTCATCTTCTGGAAACTGGGAAAGTTTGCAGTTGTGGGGTATTTGTAGCGTATAGAGAGAACGGTGAAGAGACAGTGAAGGTGTCGTCTTCGTCGAAATTGTATGTTTTCGTAAAATGGTTTTGTTTTGTTTGGTGGTGTTTTTGAATGAACGTTGTAAGGAGTAGCGGCAACCCTTTGGATTGTAGCCGATAGAAGGGCCGGTAAACAAGGTCGGTCGATATGAGTGCGTGGCGGCGGCGTAGGCGGCCGGCGGTGTCTGCCGCGGTCACGTGTAGTCGTGCGCGCGACACGCACAAAGAGAGCCACCCGTGCGTGAGTCATGCTCACAGACACTGCCTAATTGCATTTGCAATGGTCAGTTACACACAAATAATACTCCTCCAAGACCTCCATACATCTCGCTAAATTAAAGATTTGATTGATCACAGCCCACTGTTATTAGATTTCCAGATTATTCCCAAATGCACACACGGAGCTGATTGCCAAAGAAAGGGAAAAATCCTATTAATATTGCAGCTGAGAACTCAAATCGCATCGGACTACTCCGGGAAATCCTCCCTTGATGGAATCTTCTAGATTCTAGCGTCTAGTGCGATTAATTGAACTGGCCACTTAACCGAAAAACAGCCAAGAATGACCCTTAAAACTAACAATAACAAAATTAATTACTCATAAATTCACTAAGATGAAGTTTATTGTAACCAGCAAATCAAACACTACAATGTTTCATACTCGTTAATCCCTTTTTTCGATTAATATACATACATCCATAACTGCGGGATTCGAACCTGTAACATCCCGTTGAGTTACAGAATTTTACTGGAAAGTATTGACTTGTTGCTATATGAAATCTCAATAGTGATTAACAGTTCATTGGAATATTATATTTAATAAAAATTTTAACTTTTTTAATACAACTGGGCTGTGTTTTACTAATTTTGATTTGTAGTGAGTTGTAGACCCCGGCATGCTAATGTGAACCGCTGCATGTTTTCCACCGGTGTGGTAATTACGTCTTGGCTGCCAGTGATTTTTTAGCGGGCAACAATAGTTCACTCACTCGGTACTTTATACACCTGCCGCTATTTTTCTCTTTGTGCTTCTAATTAACTCTTTCTTTTCATCAAAAGACGTACGTGAACAAATTTATTAGTTAATAACATCTGCTACTGAAGATATTTACATGTTGCTCACAATGAAAGCTTGGAATAAATGGCTACACTTTAATGCGGCTGCCGAGTGGCTACTTGGCATCATTTGAGCAGCTTTTTCATTGTGTTCTGGCTTTAGTTGCGACAGAATATTGTAATCACACACACCAAGTAATCACAACTAATAACTCACTAAGATTAGTACATTTATTTCGCACCATCATCAGAGGTTTCTATAAATTTTCCTGATTGGCAAAACTAATACTGAAAGTAATGTAAAATGAAGATAAATAAGTTAGAATTTAGGAAAATGTGGATGAGAAGAGGGTCGTAACAAAGAGGGGTAATAAGAGAGAAAAGAACCCTCGGTTTCACTTTCTGAACGGCTGCGGATCGATGTCATAAACACATCGGGCGGTAATAACGAGGAAAAGATTCATCAAAGGATGAAAGCCCCAGTGCATTTTACACCTGAAATGATGTGCAAACTCCGCGTTTCACGGCCCACTAGTTTTCTTAATAAGTTTACGGAAAGTGATGGCTTCCGCTGTGGAGAAACAGGATATAAACTGGAATGTAGTTTATTGGTTCTTGGATTTCAGTTACGTTTGTACTCCACCTGACCCAAATGCGAGCATTTCCATTCATTCCGCTACACTAGATTTTCACTAACAACGAAATATTGATGTGATTACTCTTCGCATCAAGCCGGAAGCTTCATACGCTTCGATATCAAAACCAATTTTTACCTTTCATTTTGTGTGAATAAATACAAACGAACTCGAATAGAAAAAGTAATTAAGTATTGACAAAACATTCTCTGGTTTGCGTGCATGTTCCAAGTGCATGAGCAGCTGCTCCAATCGAACCCGACCGGAACGCTGCCTGCCCGAGTCATCATCAACTTCTATTCCTTCTCCACGTTTCCAAGACCTTTACAACCTACCAGTTGCAATGTTTCTCTCACTCATTTCGAAATGTAAACAAATTTGACATTATCTTGAAGGAAAATGATCAAACTTTTTCTCTCTAACAGTATATTTTAGAAATAATATAAGCAAACTTTAAATGAATAAAATAATAAAACTGCCCAAAAATTTAAAAATTTATCATTACAGAGAGTTTCAAAAATTTAACTTGGTTTTATTTATTTTAAACAGTAGTTTAGCGTATTTCAAAGACTAGTAGTGAATCTCTTTAAAATTCGGCCAACTATTACAATCAATTATACGTAGATGGTGCCAATTGATACTGATAAGATTATTGAGATCTGTAGGTCAAATATAGTTCAAAAATAGTCCAATAAAAACTGTAGGTACATCCCGTGCTGTTGACATTCTACTTTTTACGAAGGACGAAACGGATTATTATGCTATAGTTGGTTGTAAAACTATTCTTTATTAAAATGTGTCGTAATTATTATTGACATTACATTTGTAAGTCCAAGTTGCAAGCTACAAATTACAAGTGTAGCAAATAAGGACGATGGTAATGTTGACACCTTTCGGTTGGCATTGGTCTGGTTAGTATATCATTGCACAAACACCGATACCATCTCTGCTGACAAATTTATGATTTCCTGCACCTCTCGTCAGTGGCTGGAAGAATGAAGCCCTCATTACGCATTCACCACAAGTCCGTAAACAAACAGACATGGAGCCTCGCACCAATCATGTGCACTTGCTGAAAAAATCACAAATCACTTGATTGCATGTCGGCGCGTCGTTGCAGGAGTCGTTCACCCTCCGGAATCTCGGCTACCTGTAAGGGAGGCATCCCTCGGCATAAACAAGTAATGATCCACGACCGGGCAGGCGGAGCAAATCATAATGATGATGACATTGCCCGACTAGCACGCCAAGTTTTTTCAACCGCTTTCCAACTACGTATGTCGTACGGTTTTGTGTTTTTATTTATTTTTTGTGTACTTGTAGCAACTGGCTACCAGCTTAGCAACGCGTTTGTTCTAGTACTTAACAACGTCTTGACGATGTTGGGTACAGACACCAAACAAACCAGAAAGTATTTCAAATTATTAACCCTATTTATGGCCTGTCGTAAATAGCTCTTTGTTATCCTTTACATTTAGTCCACACTTTTGACCTTACCAGCAATATAAAGTAAAATAATGTTTTCGTAATTCATTCCTAAAATAAAAATAGCAATAGCCATGGAATTGAGAGAAAAATAACAAATGTTTAATGGTTTATCTGTCAAGTTTAGTTACTATTTTTCCAAGTAACGCTATTATAATCGCTATTAAACATACCTAGGATAGTAATGAGTATCATAACCGCCGCAGATGTCAATTGAATTCTGAGCTCGGAGAGCGAGAATTTTAAGATATCTAAGGCCTGATATGATTCATAACATTCGTGGTTTGTTCAGTTATTTACCGATTTTATGTTATTAATAAATATTATTTTATAAAATTCTATTGTGAGTAACGGTTTTGTGATCAATTTTGACAATTCTATACGGTAATAATTATAATTTGTGGGCTTATAAGGTAGGTAAAATTATTTTTGCGCATTGATTCAGATGTAAAATTTGATGCTATACAACTTTATTTCAAGCTTTTTTACCTAAATAAGGTAATAAGGGAAAGAGGAAATTAGGAAAATATGATTTTACATGTTAAATATCTAAGTTCGGGTGTTCGATTCACCACCCTGTATATTGATTGTGGGTCTGATTTCGAATGAGAAGAAATGTTCTTGATGAGAACTATACCTTTACAAGCTATTGAAATAAATTATATATTACCATATATGTTATGATTACAAGAAGAGACTTGAAAGAAATGTATATAATTGAATTGGTGAATATGAAGAAAGGTTGATTAAGAATCGCACGTGTTGAACCAATTTGAAATTGCAGTAATAGCAGGTTGACAATTCTTGGGAAGAGGCCGATAATTAAGTCTGACGAATTGTTATTGAAAGTGCACTAGCGAATTGTCCGTTCCTCATCTAGTGGGCGTGGCGGGTACGTGCGTATGTGTGTGTTCCGTCTGTGTTGGAGAAACTGACCTCTGCAGTCACGAGCGCGCTCTTTATAATTAAACATGTTCTGTTGTATAATCAGCGCAGACTGCATCTCTGTCATTGTGGGAAGATCATGCGCTTTTTATTAAATTCTGTAGCTGCGCTGCGCTGGTGTGTGATTTATGTCACCCAACCAATTGTCCCGCTATTGTGTTCCAGTTCAACTGATTTATTTCTCCTCGTAATTGAATAATTTATTTCGTCATTTGAATGTATTTATTTCTTCCTTGTTCGGACGTGGCACGGGTGCCATTGTATACTAACCTTGTTTCTGCGCTCTAAGCAGGTGTTGTTTATGTTCTATTATTCTTAACGAATTTATTCAATATCTGTTATTCTTTCATGCTAAACAGGCCGTGTAACCTTTTAGCTAAATTGAAACAAATATTTTTATTATAATGTGCGCCCACATACAATGTTATTAGCTCTTATATTTATTTATTTAGCTTGCAATTACCGCATGATAAATATTTCTGCCTGACATTAGAATGTCATTTGTCTTTCGACGCATAAATTTTAAATAAACTATACTGGGAATATATACATTGAATTATTACGCCTGTACTTAGAATTTTCTTAGTATTTTGTATTAATATTTTTCTTAATTATGGTACATGCGTGAAGTTGGCATTAAATGATTTAGCAAGAATTCTAAAAATAGTGCCAATTACCAAAAAATCTCAACGTCTTTCAAACATTTGGCTTTAATTTATTTTGGTGCCAACTTCACGCTAGAACTAAAATTCCATATGGACTTAACGAATGTAGTTAGATAAAAATCATTTACTTTTTTCCTCCCGTCTATTAATTTACAGATAAAGGAGGTATTGTTTTTAGTCAGATTTCTCGAGTGTGAGTTTTGAACATATGAACACGAATTAGGGACCCTAGAATACGATTTGACTATTTTTACCATGATGTCTGTATGTCAGTATGTGTGTGTGGGGGTATTTTAGATATGAAATGGTTGTCAACTGTCATAACAAAATAATTTTAAAAATACAAATTAAATGTACTAAAAAAACATATAATAGAATATATTACAATAGTGGCGGGAGGTAATGTGTTGTAGACATCAGATTTTTTTATACATGAAATTTGTTTCGAAATTTAGTGTTTTAAAGTATAGATAAAGTTGAATTTGTTTGAAGCCATAAAACTGCAACAATGTACAAATAAATCAAAATGATTTCACTGATCTCCATCGAATACTTCACCCAAACTAGAATCGCACATGTTTATTGTGTCCACAACGCAATTACAGTTCCCTTGCTCGTAACTACTGAGAGATACGTCGGGCACATACGCGTGACAGAAAAATATCACAGGCAATTATGAACAATGGCACGGGCACTTTTACCGCAGATAAACCCTAGCGCCGTGCCGTTGTGCGGTCGGCGCGTTAACTAACGGATTTTATCACCCGGTCAATATGTAGCACGGACTCTAGTGCGTGTTGAATTCCTCTGCGGATAGTGCACTGCAAATGTTTGTGCTTTCGTTCAAATATAAACGCACGCGTGCATCGTCGATGCATCTGGATTATCATATGTTTGTCCTGCTGTTATCGTTGCATATAGTTAAAATATTAATAAACGTGTTCCATAAAGCTTGCTGGATTATTATGTTGTTTAAGCTCAACATAATCCCAGATACATCATCATCACTATTTCTCTCATTTTATTTTTAACGTAGTCTCAACGTTTTGTTTGTACGTGATTTTGACTTTGAAAGCTGGACGTTTTAAGATTATAAGGGTTGTAGGATTAAACCTTACTGGAATATTCCAAAATAACCTTTTGCGCTTATCTTGTTTAATATTCCCGATAAAAACCAAAATCAAATATAAGGCCAATACCTTACAAAAAGTTAAAAGGAAAACATTCAAAAAATTAAATATTTTCAGTTTACTTCAAGGTTATAGGAATTTTAACTAGTGTCGTTTTAACCACCCCGGACAAAATGTATTTTCACTGACCACTGGTCAAAATACTTGCGACCAATGTAATACTAGGATATTTGACAAGGATTTTAAATTTGAAAAATATAACATGAACATCACATTTTACTATATGTACTATAAATTCTTTCTGAAAACCCAACCTGAAATGAATTGAAATCAAAACCCTTAATTTTACAGATATCTCGAAAGAGTGCAATTTGAAACAGCGGATTGTAGTCTTTAAAATATTTCGATTGAATTCATATTGCCTATTGTCTATTTCAAAATCAGGTATATTGGTAAGACCGTATATGTTTTTATTACAGTGTTATTAGTAGACTATTGAGACCCGTAGTTGGTGGTAATCCCTCATCAATGGCCCACAAGTGCTTGTGAATACGCGGAGTTGGTGTTACTGCATGGATTAGAGATTTTAATGAACGCTAACCATGCCGAGCACTCTGGCCGGTGTAATTTTGTAGTTGTTGAAAACAAATTAAGCCAAATGTGGAACGAATTTTATGATGGGCCACCACCTGCACTCCGTCCATAATTTATACCAGAGGTAATTAATTCAGAAACAATCGACGTTGGAGAGTCATTCTTCTCTAATTTACATTCCTCGTGAGAAACTATTTTTCCTCACGTTTTCTTCTGCCACTTTGGCAGGACCGGTCTTTTACATTCCTTAACAATCATAAACGGTACTAAAACATATTGCCTTCAAAACCAGCAGAATATACAGGATGTAACAGAAATAAGTACAATAAACTTAACCAAGGATAGTCCACGTTGAGAGTAACAATATTTATAATTAACTTTTTTTATGTAAACCTTCTCGATATTGAATTTAAATTATTCAAAATTTAGTCACAATTTTCATTACCTATCTATTGTGAAATAAAATATCCTTTTTCTAATTTTGACTCATAAAGTGTCACATTTCATTATTGACTGATGTTTCAAAACGTCATATTTCACATAGGCCAGCACAATGATGGCATATTCGTTCTTCGTAAAGGCAGACATTTTTACTAATTACAATTATTTATCAATTTATTTGACATGTACATATAAAAATATTAACCCCGTTTCAAAATTTTTTCAGTTGACAAACAAGTTTAATTGAATAAAAATGGTTAAGGATTGATGAGAGCTTTTAATTTAAGATTCCAAAACAGTAATTACAAGTAGGATTGTTAAAGTAATGTTGGTGTTTTTTTGCTGTTACGGGCCTGCGTACGCTAATGTATTCAGTGAGTTTTTGTGTGTAGAAATATCGAATTCCTCTCATAGGATCACGTTGTGCTTTTTCCCGATACGATTGGAACATGAAATAGTTGGGATAACTCACAATGGGTGAAACTCTCATTTGGAGCGACGTGTCATTTCGTTCTACCCTTTCAATGCTTTCTGTAAAAAACTCCGCATTCCGCCTTTATTCTCGGTGATACCTCAATCAAGAAAAACTCACAATTAGTCATGTTGGATGCAATCTCGAGCTACTCGTGGCGGAGCACGTACTGTGGCGGCCTCCAACACTGGTGATTACCCATTGGTTTCGGAATCCGTGCTAGCGAACCCGGGATGGAATCGCAGGGTCTGAGGACCGCGGGGGGAGGGACCCGAGCAGGGTCGGCTTCTTCAACGCACTCTTCTGCTCTTTCTGTCTTGGCGAACTGTTTCTAATACCCTTTCCACAGATACCACGTATTCGTGATGGATGCTCGTGGAAAATAAAATGCAGTATTGGGATGCAGATTAAATTTTAAATAAACGGACAGCATCCCAATATTGCATTTAATTTTCCCATTTCCCATAGAACACAAAGATTTACAAAATCTTCCACTATTTTAGTTAAACATGGATTTACGGTATGCAATCATTATCTGTTCAAGTAAAGGGTCAGTAAAAAATAAAAAAAAAATACATTCCCAATAAAAAATTTAAAACTTTCCATCTCCAAGTTATTCCTAACACATTTATATATGAAAAGTTACAATTCTGAAATACCCCTTCTTGGGTCCAAAATTAGGTTTTTGAAAATAGTCCATATTGACAAAAGTCGATGATAGTAGTGTACCGTAAAAACATTTTTATAACAAATGGTGATACATATTGTAAAAGTTTTTGGTTCTTCTTTAATCTGAAATGAAATGTACATTACACAATACATGGTAAAATGGAATAAGTCTATGAAATAATTATAGGCAACGTGATCAGTACAGAGCTGATTGCCGTGCACTTCAAGTAATATACATTTTAAAATTCTCGGAGAATTCTCAGAATAAGCTCTAGAATCGCAAGGCTTCTAGTGTACTCTTGTTGTATTAATAGCTGATTTACCAATTTGGTAGTTAGAATAATTTGGTACACTGTTAGGTTAAATACAAAACGTACCAGAATGACATCTTTTGGGACCTAATGCTAAGATAGCAGTACAGTCTGTGGGTCTAAGTGAAATAAGATACACTGTTCGGATTTTGAAGTTAGGTAGTGTTTCCGATTTGAACAGAAGTTGGAATCTTTAAATTTGAAACACGGAATCGCAGGTCGATATCTGGTCACACTATGCCAGCCAGAATAATTTTAAACTGTTAGGTTAAACACAAAAGTACCAGAATGACATCTTATGGATACTCGTAATAAGTTAGCAATACACTCTATGTGTCTAAGTGAAATAACAGACATCGTTGGGATTGTGAAGTTAGGCAGTGTTTCTGATTTGAAGAAAAGTAATGTTTGAATTTGTTTGACGGAACCGCAGGTCGATATCTGGTCGGTCGGCGAGAACACCCCGGCCAGACCGGTCCTGAAGCCGAGCTACGCTTTGTGACCCGATGTCTTGCGGCGCGGATCTCGCAGATTTACTCGTCCCTTACAATGCATCCACATTGTTAAATTACTGCTTAATGTTCAATTAAACATAATTGCGTGCCATAGATTCTGCCCTAACTTGTTATTATCATAATTATTTTCACATATTTCATTGTCATGCTGCACCAATTACTTTTTTCCCCAAACCAGACATTTCATAATTCTCCTGGGCTCTGACTCATAGCATACACGTGTTACACTCGTTCCGAATACGTTATTAGCTAGGACACTAATATCCTACACCACTATGGAGTGCCGAGCTTATTGATTCCCACAGTACCAAAAGAATGGCATGATATGGATATTTGTTTTCCATAATATTGCCAATATAATTCTACTAGATATTAAATTAGACTTCCTAGCTAGCCGATCTTCTGAAATTTGTCACTAGGTCTCATATACTTTTTGATTAAATCTTTATTATAGTTCTTTTAGTATTATGGTGCTGGGTACTGCATAATTTCGATGACTACAATTTTGATCATTTTCAGTACAAATCAAAAAATATGTTGCAATTAAATATGAGTGATATGATGGAATAAAACAAATCCGCAATACCTGTGGTGGAACCACGCGTATTGATATTGACAATTTCCCATTGCTGTACCAATTTCCTACTCATAATGTTTGCCATTGTTTATTTCGACATTCAAAATTCTTGATAAGACATTAGGCGATTTTTCGCGACGGATCAAACATGAACCAGGTTTTAAATACAGTTTCATCAAAACGTCATTGTTGTGACGTCATATAGCATATTTCGAAAATCTGCTTTGGTTAAACCTGTTAAATTTATTGGCAGTCAATTTGAAATGATGTCAATTGTTACATTTGTAAAATAGCAGAAGATGGAACATTGGACTGATATTAGAAAGAAAATATCGATGAACCACAACTAGCGTCTCGGTTCATAATTTGAAAAACCAGATTCATGAGTGACGTATTTAGTTCGTTGCGAGAATGTTCTGGTTCATAAAATTGATTAAGTAAATCAATTTGATTTGTCGCGAAAAATCGCCTATTCTCACTTTATACTTGTCAATACAATGCCAATGTCAATATCATTAGCTTAAGGATGTCGGCAATGTTTGTTTTAAAAATTGTGGAATAAGATGAACAATCCGTTAGGTTAAATACATGTAAATGCGTGTTTGTTGTGCTTCCGTGAAAAATTGGGGCATATTAGTATGAGCGCCAAAAGCAATTTATGCAATTGTCAGTTGATGGATATATCGAGTAAAGGGCAGTTAATATGTAAATGATTTAATTATGTATAAAGGCTTTGAGTATTCACATACCTGCAATATGCACGCAGTGTGCTGCGTCCCAACATCCATTGTCCCAAACAAAACAAAGTAGAGCAGACAGTTGCCCTCACCACAGCTCGGGGTTGCGTCTGCTGGTGACAGTCGTCACCGCGGAACAACCCCCCCCCCCCCCCCCCTCTCGCATGCTCCATGGCCAACTTTTAATGAAGTTTTTAATCCTGGATCGCAGAGATTAATGTTTGATTTTGTTCTTTGCAGTTCTCGAACGACGGGCCCAACGGAGAGTCCATGTGTCTGCAAGGTCCCGACTGCTTCATGGTGAGTACCGAGTAATCCCGGCTTGTAAGCCGAGACGAAATGCTAATTCCAGCCGTCTTTGACGCCTAAATGAGACGACGAGTGATTCTGGAGATGGCATGACGATTGCTTAGCTTTACATTCGCTTCTCACCGCGTTTCTACCCTTGCTGCTATTCTTTAAACATTCGTCTTCGAACCTCTTTGTTTACTCCGAATTAATAAGCAGTTTTTATTAACTTTACTGCAATTGTTATAAACAATCAAAATAGCGATTACCTACTTCGATAAGTAATCACAGAAAATATTTTAATGATTGTTTTTATTGGAAGTAATAACGTGAGAATATGATTGTTACTGCAAATTGATCGCATAGACCATTGGTAACCTACATCCATTGAATTTAATATCACTGATATTTTTACTGCCACAAGTGTTTCTAAGATCGTAAAATTATTTTATGGTTAGTATAAAGTAATGAAAAGATTGAATTCATAGTTATCAACTTGAAAATTTCAATTATTGTTTTAACTCATGGTTATGGAAAAATAATAGAAGCATTGTTCTTATAATAAGCATTGATTTGGACTCAATAACAGTATATTGAAATATCACAATATGGCCGTAAAATTATCATTACTTTCAGAAATACATCAATATACCGTTACTGGTGCAATTAAAACTTAATTGAAAACTTTATTAATAAAGTTTCTTACTTTTGTTACTGACATAATGGCGTCATAAAAAATATAGATTGGGTTCACATTATTTAGATATATTTTAACAGATTTTGACAACCAGAGTTCGAATCTCACCGTCAATTTTTTTTACCTAATATGTGTTAGTGAGTATACTTAAAATTTAAAAAATAATTTTTAAAATATATGGTATAGGTCCATTAGGAGGCAGTTATTTGATAAATTCGCTGGAATTGATTTGGGATAAAGTTATTGGGCCCGAAAGTCACGGGCGAGCCATTATCGTGACCGATGGAAAATAATCGGCATGAGGCTAATCAAATTTGGCCGGCGACCGGGGTGTAATGACTGCCCACCGAAGCGGTCGGCCGAAGACGCGATCCAAGTGGACGATGAATGCTAGAGAGTAGTGCAATTTTCACCTCTGCTGGTTCTGGTAATGATTTTCTCGAAACCAACTCGCCCCGGGCCTCGTTTCGTCGTTTTACTCCGCTTTTATTTTGTTTTATTTGTTGTCCGCTTATTCTACTCACTGCTTCGAGGATCATCTCCAGAGAATTTTTTCTCCCGATTAATAAACAAGTCGGTTCCATTCCACCTCGATTGATTCTCATTATCTTCCACCGAGTTCAACCTTTCTTATATATAAATACTTTAATTATTAAGAAAACTTCATTTGTGCTTATACGGTTTTAAAAAGTGTCTGTCGTGTGTCATATTTTGTTATTATTACTTTGTAAGAAGTCTATGAAAGGAGATGTTATGAAAGTTATGAATGGAGGTTAGAATTTTTCATAAGGTTCTGAAAAGTTAGGAAGCTCATCGTGATGATAATGAAGAAAGGCTGGACGTTAGAAACGAATCTAAATCTAAATTCGTCTGTGATATTTATGAGGGCAAAAAGGAAGAAGTTCTTACAAGGTTATAAATATGAATTGGGAATAAAATTTGTAGAGTTGGTATTTGGCGGCGGTTTTTATTATTTGTGGGTGGAAAGTTGGCAGCCGACGATGTTAATGCCAGGCGTAGAACCGTGGCGTAAACGTGTGCTCTTTTTACGAGTTCATTAAATTATGCCGAGCAGCGTGTATGTATCCCAAACTCATTTTACGGGGAATTGCTGCGACTTAAACTTCAACCGAAATGTTAGGACTGCGAGGTCGAAACGACTTGGGAACAAATTGTAATACTAGCGGTCTAACACTACACTCAAACAGTTTCAACCAACAATTCTTTGTTTAACTTTCATTATTCTCTAAATTCTCTAGTAGTAAAACCGTTTTAGAATTGTAGTAGTTGAATAAATCTCAGACTACTGCTGATTGATATTTTGTTTTATGATTCTGAAACCAGTTTTCTCTTTGAAAAGTAATGTATTTAGTTGTACAGCAACTTGTGAAGAGCTAGTAAATCCTTCTTTCTAGGTCTAACACTACACTCAAACAGTTTCAACCAAAAATACTTTGTTTAACTTTCATTATTCCCTAAATTCTCTAGTAGTAAAACCGTTTTAGAATTGCAGCAGTCTTTGAATAAATCTCAGGCTACAGTTGATGGATATTTTGTTTTATGATTCTGAAACCAGTTTTCTCTTTGAAAAGTAATGTATTTAGTTGTACAGCAACTTGTGAAGAGCTAGTAAATCCTTGCTTCTAGGAGAAACAGGGCAGATAACGTTGCGTACCAATACTGATCAAACAACTTAGTTTACTGTTACTATATCCAGTAAAATATCTAATAAAAAGTTATGTACAGTTTCAACCAAGAATACTTTGTTTAACTTTCATTATTTCCTAAATTCTCTAGTAGTAAAATCATTTTAGAATTGTACTAGTCTTTGAATATATCTCAAACTACATCTGATGGATATTTTGTCTTATGATTCTGAAACCAGTTTTCTCTTTAAAGAGTAATGCATTTAGTTATACTGCAACTTCTGACGAGCTAATAAATACTTCCTTCTAGAAGAAACAGGGCAGATAATGTTGCTTACCAAACTGATCAACCAACTTAGTTCATAATTACAATTTCCAGTAAAATATATTATAAAAAGTTATGTTTTGTAAAGAGATGAGAGAATTTCAATTTGGTATTCGTGTGTGGTAGTCACATATGCGCATGCGCGAATCAACACGATCGGCAGACATATTTAATACAGCATAATGGCTGGTTATCTTCCGCGTAGATCTCTGGCGATCTCGGCATTCAATAGCCCGTGTTTGTTTAACAATGTAATTGCGAGCTGGTAATTTTCATGCGTCCCGGTGGCTGCTGGCCACTTGGCACTACCGGACGTGTTCATTTCATCACACGTGCGGATATACTCATTGAAGTTACGGTCCCTCACAAAACGCACTACGTACTGCAAGGAAAACAAAAAGACTTGCTTTTACTGTTAACAGAAAACTACTACAAAATATTTTTAACATTTTATGATTTGGGAATCACTATAAGACTGATGTGAGTAACTGTTTATTTTGCCTAAAATTTTTCTATAATGGTTCGAGTAGCATGCAAATCAAAGACAACGTGTTTCTATTCTCAACAGAAAACTATTACAAAATATTTTTAATATTTTGCGATTTGCGAATCACTAAAAGACTATGTGAGTTACTGTTTATTTTGCCTAAATTTTTTCTACAATGGTTTGAGTAGCATAAGGTGATCTTTGAAGTATTCGGTGAGATAAATTTTGAGGATCGATCGTTGCATTATTAAAGTTGGGTGTCCATGATCTCATTTTGTACCTGTTTGGAAAGAACATCGCGCTTTGCGGATGGTCCGTGAGGAGAATAAATAAGAACGTATGATGTATTTGGTGTTTCCAATTGTAAAAAACGTCAAGAAGGGAGAAAAACAACGTTGGACAGGCTGACAGCATGAAATAGCGAAATTGCCCGATATAACATTAAAAACGGACGAGTGTGCATTCGTTTTTGTACGTGACCTTATGGCATTCACAAGAAAAACAGGGCTGGAAAGAAAATCTGATGACATACGACTTCTATCGAGCGGGCCCGTCGGCGTGGTTAAATATGGCGCCCGTTAAACGCTTATATGGCTTAAACAAATTTCCGGAAGCGCCCGGCTCTGCTATTGACAGTAATCACATCCGTCGATGTACTCGAGGGTTCCATGAACATTCCCTAAAACGCCAGCCAAGATACAGAAGATTCCTCAAAAGTTCCATCCTTCTAAAATGGAAACAAGCACGCCCCTTTTCTTACTGTTATAAAAAAAGAAGCAATTTGTCATATATTCATTTATTTTTCAATCAGCTGTCTGGATTTGGTTGACACAATAAAAATATTGGGAAAATTTGGCCATAATTCTAAAAGTGATACTTCAAGTTCTGAATTAACATAATGACAATGATTGTTTAAATTATTAACTTCCTGCGTTGCTAGATAAAGTTATAGAAGTTTAGTTCTTCTAGGATTGTCAAGCAATGATGATGAACCGTTATTATTGTTAAGTCTAGTAATATAAAGAGTTATAGATCATAAATCTCTTGCTGCACGTTCCATGCGTCTTACTTTGGTGAAGTTCGGAATGCGCAGTTAATAATGCAGGCATAGAAGCGTCCTCGTCGCTGAACCTAATCCAGACCGACAAAAAACATCTTCAGCGTGCTTGTGGGAGGATGGATTCCTCCATAGCTTTTAATTAACTAAACCTGTTATGAGCATAATTAACTGTTTCATTTCAACTATTTTTAGAAACTGATGTCACAGAGAATAGTTCGTGGAAAAACTCGAAACATTTCTCATTATGCAAATATTCTCTGCTTTCACAAAGATATGCATTCTGTAATTAGCGCACTTTTGTTTTACGACATTTTTATTTCTTTATAAAATACTACAGTTTTTCACTTCTTGGTCGACGTTAATTCTATTCAATTATTAAAAGAAAAGACTCAAAAACTTACATACATAAAAGTTTGTACAAATATCTGAAATAATAAAAAAAAAATACTGCGTTGATTTCAAAATTTCTAATAGAAGTTAATTATATTTTTTGGTTTCTAAAATAATTGCACTCAAAATTGTACCTCACAAAAGTGTGTTTTCTTAATATTTTTAAAAAATGACTAGAGGTATAATGTCAACCACTTTACAATTCGATTCAACGAGAAAACTTACTAAAAAGTGTAATTATGAATTTGATGCTGTTTGGTTTTTCATTCCAGATTGTATGAACTATAAGAGCAAGAAATTAGTAACACATGTTGGTAATTTCGACCCAATGTAATTTGTGTCACGAATGTTGGTCTTAATGCAAAATGAGAAGATATACAGATCAGATTACATATGAAGGATAAACCAATTTGCTGTATTCGTATATAAGCGCAGGTCATTATCTATGTATTAATTCCAAACATATAATTTACATCTCTGAAGTAATCACATTAGAGCAACACAGCAAAATTATTGTAGGATAAATATTTACACGCGAAACTAGATGGCAATAAAGTGAAATGCTATCGAATATGAAAATAAACAGTTCTTCCTTTCATCGCTGGGAAATGAGATGTCGGGAGTTTCCGTGAACCTTCGCCTGGGCTCGGGTCTCGGTCTCGATCTCCACTCGCTCTCCGTATCGAATTCGTGCTCATGATTTTATGAACGTACTTAATCATATTTTTAGGTCACGTATTGTTATTTCTTCTTGTTGCTCTGGTTCGATAAACAAGTGCCGAGCTCCGAGCAACCCATGACTAGATGAAACAATGAACTACTGTATACCTGGACGGATCGCCCAGGTTGTGCCTGCTTTTGTTTTCAGCCACGTTGCATACGTTGACGTGATAATCAATATTGTTAATTTTATCATCACTTTTATTATTTGTTCTATGAGTAAGCATTCTTTTATACTTACAATCTTATTAATGAACTGCTTTTGTTTTCTTTTTTTACTAGAAAATTATTCTTTTACGCTCTTACTGCCAGTGGCGTTACTACAAATTTTAAGTCACAAATAGTGCTTTCAATAAAAAAATTTATGTTTTCACTGCTAAATTGTTCATACACGCCCGGAATAAACTCAAAAAATATATTTTTAGTTCCAATATTTTGTTTTATACAAATAGTCCATGTTGATAGATCAATGTGCTGATTTCAAATTTTCAAACATAATTTAATAATCTTTTTTCATTCCTTTCATTTTTTGCACTATATCTGAAAAATGGGGATTTTAGGGATTTCTTTACTTGGGTGTGAAGTTATGTTGTTCGGGTTGTAGAATGTATGTGCGGCAGTTTTAATACGTTGAGAGTTACACAGTTATGGAATTAGTACGTGGAGCAGAAGGAAATGAAATTAGCGTTAAGCAGAATCTAGTTAGAAATTCTAGTTGGTAACAAAACTACCGTGAGTCGCAAAGGCATTTCGTTAGCGTTAGCGTTAGGTATCAAAGCTTGGTCCCGGTCGGCATGTAGAAGTAAACGCGAGCGTAAGACGAATTATAATTAAAATGCAAATGCATCCATTTATTATGCATTAGAGGTGTCGAAACGCGAGCTAAACGTCTGAATTTCCCGACTTTTCCAAATGCGCCTCATCAATCTTCGATAGAAGGTATTCTCGCGAAATAGGTTTTTTCTTCTCTTCTTTGCGCGTTCATTGACTTAACCCTTAACGGACGCCCGACTTCTCGCCAACTCTGATTCCCAAACGAGAAATAAACAAACACCGTTTTCTTTTATTTAGTCCGTTCGCAAATAAAAATAGTCGCACTTGCCTACGTGGCTGGGCGCGGTACGGTTACGTTATGTATTACATGCGCACCTGTTATCGTTCTCTGCAAACACCACTATTTACTCTACAAACATAACTTCTCTACCTGATTTCCAACTGAATTTAGATTGCATTTATAACAAAATAGAACAACACAGACTTCTATGAAAACACCAAGACGTACTACAGATCGAACACCTGGAGCCAACAACCGTTTCCGATAACTTTAAACACAAACACGAATTAGTTTTTATCTCACATACATCTCATATTATCTTTCCTTTCTAATATATATTAGAAGATCTTTTAATTCTTATATTGCCAATATTCTTACGATTTATTTAATAGTTTTGCTATAATCGTAGGACTGAGATACATTGAAATATTTAATGTCTACCCGCTTTTTTGTTTGAAATTGAATAAAAAATATAATGGATTAAGTTGCAATCTGTAGTTTTTATTCTTCTTGTAATCTGTCAACTTCAATGGGTTTTGGTCTCTGACGAAATCCAGATCCTCTTTTTAGTTTTTAAAAAGATTGTAAGCATCAAATTCCATTTTGATTAGTCAATTCTCAATTATAACTGACTTCGTCTCGAATTGAGCGGAACATTAGATTGCAAATTACAATTTTGTCCATGTGCCCGACTGGTTCGGAACCCACTATAAACTTTAGGTCCCTTACGGACTGTGTAGGCTAACAATTTATACCACCAAAAGACAAGTAAACAGGGTTACTAGATTTTCAAAATTTGAAGTCGAGATAATATCACCCAAAAAGAAAAAAGTAATACCTTAGCATGTTAAATTCTTATTTCATTCGTCAAAAATTATCGGTAAGAAAACAGCATAATTATTATGAAAAGATGTATCAGATATATTCATGTTAATGTATAGATTCTGAGTAATTGTATTGAAAAAAACCAATTCTTTAACAATATTTTTACAACTCTTCGCTGCACTGCTGACTGGTTTTGCATTTCAGCAATCATCCAAATTGACTACAACTCGCGTAAGCGAAAACGAATTCATACGTTATGTCTAGAATTGACGAGTACTTGTAATTTAATTTTTGTGTAAGAGACGTTTGTTGAAGCGGGTTTTTTGCACCAAATTCGAGACGTCCCGTCTGGCGGCAACCTTGACTGTAACACAAATTTGCCAGAAACTTACAACTTATAAAGATAAAGATATAAAGTAGGTATATATACAAAACCCAATTACCAATTACTAACTGTGAAGTTATTAATGTACCCAAGAAAATAATAAAAATATTACCAATTTGAAAGAAGATGATGATGTGATAATTTACTATCGCCGTTCAAAGATGTATTATTTTGGGGAGGTAATAGTATTTTCCCCGCGAGTGGCAGAGAAGCGAAGTGTGAAACGACATCGCTTGGCGATATGCGTGGCTGTTTAGTGATAGTTCGGATTCGGCTTGTGTGTTAGGCGGTCGGTGCCGCACCCTGTAACTCTCCTTGTCCTTCGTCGGCTATCGATCGCTCGCCCTCGCCGCCAACCCGGGATGTTGTCGCTCCGGAGATATTCTGTCTTATAGCCCTACTTTTCCTACCTACTAATCGGATCACTAACCCCTGCTCCTTTATTTTCATTCTGTTGAGATGCAATTATCTCTAACACCCTGCATCCACATATTGCCAATCTACAAACTTAGGCAGCGGACACTTCTCTTCCAACTCGAGCGTACCAAAATGATTAAAACTTCTTCCGAAATATTACCTTTTGGTTTTTCATTTTTCTTATTTCATTAGTTTACATCCCCTCAACATCTTGCATATTGCCAATTCAGAAATTTGAACAACTTCACTTCTTAATAAGACATACATAAATTTGACTTTTAAACCTAAACGTACCATAAGTATTTTTTATTAACAATCTGATCCAGAGGTAAATGGAAATAAATAAAGATTTTATAACAACTTCATAATTATGATGAGAAAGTATAATTGCAGGTATAATCTAATGCAGTAGTTCTCAAACTTTTTATGTGAAGGCACCCAAAATTATGTTAAATTTCCGGCAACCCAACAACATGTGCATGAAATTTTGGAGACATTAAAAATATATTCTTTAAATGACAACGAAAAGTACAAAAAAAAAATGAGATACATAACCTAGATGTAATTAACATAATTCCTTTATATTTTTATGTTGACAAACGTAGATAATCTTAGGTCAGATTTACAAGTAAAAGGTAGAAAATTGAAATAAAATTTGAAGGATTATTATTTTGAATAAATATCCAAAAAGATTCTAATGAATATTCAAAATTTCATTCGCAACGAATGATCATTATGAATTTCTATTAATTCCTCTTCTTATTTATAGTTAAATTCTAATGTAATAAGATTGGATGTTGCATGATAAGTTCATGAACGAATTTCGTATCCGTTTAAAACTATCAATAGATACATCTAGTAAATAGAAAATCCAGTGTTGAAAAGTGTTCATTAAATTATCTTAATTGAACTGAACTGAAAGACACCCTAAGGTGCCATGGCACCCACTTTGAGAACCACTGATCTAGTCCATTAATAACATGTAGATATAGAAGTTAGTAGATGTAAATTTTGATTTTACGTAGATTCTAATTTGATGAGAAGGTGTAAAGCTTAGGATACATAAGTAATTTCTGTTTTATGTTGGATGCTGTGAAGAACGTTCGGACTGTTAAAATAACAGCGTGCCTTGCGCAGTGTGTGTCTGCTTTTCGAGTGCTGTTAATGCAATTACGTTCGTCATAATGATAAAATCTGGAGTAGAATGTCTATTAAAAGTTCTAGAGTGGATAGTTAGATGGCATGACGTCATTACTGTATATATAAAGTGTAAAGTATCGCAATAAGAAAGTTAAATATGTCGGAGTTTACGCTCAGCATTTATAACTGATGATAAATGTAAAAAACTTGTATTACATTCAGTCTAGGTAACATAAACAGTAATTAGAAAAGTTTTCCTATACTTTTGTTTATAACATCGTAAAAACCCAAGCGAAAAACGAATGTTTATTTTCATTTCCTACACTTCGATTTTTTACACTGGCCTTTCATTATCATTAAAACTAATTCGACAGCTAAACTGAAAAACAACAAAAAAAAACATTTTTGTTAATAGAATTTTTTACTCGATCTGAGATGACCGGTATATATTAAAAGAGTAAATATTGGCTCAAGCAGAAAAAAATATTTTTTATTAAAATTAAAAAATTGTTCTTGTATTCTTACATTTCAAGAATACGTACTTTTGAAAATCCAGTAATAGTAAAATTGTAGTTTCAATTACATCAATTTTAAAATATAAAAACATAAATATTTTCTAAATAATTATTTTGTTCTACTATGGTGGATACTATGACGAGATACTATTATTATTGTTATTTATTAGTAATGTGTTTGGTACATGCAAATAGTAATATGAAGAACTTATGTTAATACACATTTCGTAGAGCTGTTCGACATTGATGGTACGAAGAACATATCCGTATCGATATTGTTGGTTTTGGTATTCGGCGTCGTATTCGTATCCCTCATTGTGTATTAGCATAGTCGGTAGATTGTGCTGGGGAATGTATTGCTCTGTGCTGAAATGCTCTGTGTTCTCAGGAGAAATAAATAAATGTGGTGGGTGGCTCGAATCATGCCTCGATACAATCTCCATCGTTCGCATGATTAGGTAACGACTGCGCGTCCCCTGTAATTTGTTCATCTCGCTAAGTAGGCATAATAAAAAATAATTTAGTTCAAGTTTAATCTTTGTGCTGGTCCGGCGATAAGCATCTTCTTTGTCTTCTGAAATCCAATCCGCGCAGCTTGCTCAGTTTTTGATTACACATTCGATTCAAAATAGGTTTTTTGTCTAGTGTGAAAGGATGTGGGTTTTTGTGTCAGTCATTTTCGTTAATGTGTTTCTTTTTCTCCTCTAAATCTTCTGATTCATATCTAATGTCGTTCACTTGAAATTCGCAAATGAATTATTTTATGGTTGTCACATTTTGTTGGTTGATCATCTTAATTCGAATATTCACGCTAAAGTGAGTTCTATTTATATTTAAATAGATGGTCATTGAAAATAAGATTGCTTTGCGAATTCTAGAGCTAGTATAAAAGACAAAATAAAACTTTTAAAAATTTTCCTCGCCTTGAAAATAACTTATTTGTGTCAGTATTAGCAAAGTGCATTCCTGACAACTAATTTTATATATATACAAATTTTCTTGACAGAGTAATTTTCTACTAGACTAAACATTTTCGCATGCATTATTTATGTCTTTACGATACTCTTTAAAATTGATTTTCTTCGGTGTCATAAATATTGCAAGTGCACTTGTTCGCATATATAAAACTGTCTTCTGCCGTATACATCCAGGTCATAAATTAGAAACTGACAAATTTTTCTCTAAATTCCTACAATAGGGAAACCCTCAGGTAGAAATCTGGCAGTTCCTAGGAAGATATTTATGGAAGCGTTATTGAAAATTTCACACTTTTTATAACGCTTTTGAAAACGAGTCGTTATCTATTACAATATGGTGCCAATAAAAGGTACTTTCAAGAATAATAAATATTATTTCCTCGAGCTTCTGGATTGTAAATCAAATGATTTTAAAGATTAAAATTTTACAATAAAAATGGGAATTTCCCTTTAATCTATATTCGAATAAGCACATTTAAATGTACCCCCTACTGTGAAAGATAAACCATAAAGATTATTTATGCCTGTATTCATAGTCGGTACTTCGCCTTGACTCATACTTTGAGTACTTATCAAATGCTGTCAAATTTTTAAATTTACAAATATTCCCAACGCAATAACTACTATTTCTCCAAATCTCTACATTGAGGTTATTACTTAACCGAGAATTAACGAAATTTCAATTATGAAATATGTCACGTACTAAAAAATGAGTACGATCTGAGTAATTCTTGGCGAAGTAGCTTAAGTAAGCATTAGTCAATTCGCTATAATTCTGTTAAAACTGTACCACAATATGTCATATTCTGTGTTTGAAAAAGTAGGAGATATTTTTTTGAAAAAAAGGGATTCTGGTTTCATTTGGGAGGACCGTTTCTTCCCACGGGGTTGTATCGGAATTGTGAGATTCCATTAGCCCCGGATACATTACTGTTAAAAATGTACATAAACAAACATAAATCCCGCGATAAAGCACTTTATTGCTCCGTCCCGCAGCCAAAACAATAGGCCAAAGGTTCAAACTAACAGCGCTGATCATAATTTATTAGAACATTCCTTTTTTGTTCCCGATATTAAAAAAAGTGTACATAAAATATCGGAGCCGAAAGCCGGGTACAGTCGCAGCAAGAAAGAGTTGGCCCGCATGTGAGGAAGAAATATCTAGGTTATTTGTGTAGAAAAAATGGTCGGTTGGTAGCATTGACAGGGAGAGTTATTTACGACGAGTCTTTATGAGGGTTGGTACCCTGGCGTTGCTTACTATTAATTTTAGTTTTTGTAGGCAATAAAAGTGACAGTGTGTGAGGCAGGGGGTGCTGAGAACGCGGCAAGGAGCCCAGTTTGCAACAATGGGCAGCTTGAGGTGAATTTGTCAGCTGGTCGACGCGTGATGGATGATCGCGACGCCAGACAACCAGCCTCTCAATTAGCTACGCAAACATTCCAATAAACCAATACATTATGCAGCTACCATTCCTGTCACTACTATTTACCAGAAAAACAGCGAAACAATTCATTAAATCTTGGATCAAGTAATAAATCAGGAAATATTCTGGCTGGACAATCCAAATTTTATTAATAAAATTGAATAAATACTGGTTAGGTCAGATAAATTTTAAAATCACTTACAAATGCTTAGTATAATTAATGCTTCATATTACTAGTATAGTCCAGAGCTGGGATAAGTACTGTGAAAAAATATTTAAGTATTAAATAATAACTACGTACATTAATGTCAATAAATAAAAATATTCATTGAAGATATTTTAATAGGAAAAATAAATTAACATATATAAATAGTTTTGACAACAATATATTACTACATTAAAGTTAGGTTTCGGATATTCATTATAATTCATATTCATATTCGTAAAGTTTAATCGAAAGTTAGAAATGTTCATTTGTCATATTCCGATATAATATTGTCGATTTAAGGGAATTTTTAAATTGTAATTAATATTGGAGAAACCGCCCATGAATCTTCTAGGTTGGTGCTTTGCTGTTTTTTCACAGTATAGTAAAGAATGTGCCTTAGAGACGCTTCAATTTTAATGCGTCATTATAAGGACGACATAAACACACTTCTGTTAAAAATAATGTGAAATATTTAATTACAATAAAATACTTAAAATACATTTGAGTAGGTACTTTACTTTTGAAGTACTTTCAATTTTTTTTTTATTTATAGTATTTCTGGAAGAGTCGTTGCAATATTCATAAAGCCGGGACATTATGAATTTGTAAATACTACATACAAAATACTGATAGATTGGATAAAAAACGGAGTAGAATTTTAGAGAGTTTGATTCCCAGTCATCAGTTACTCATTTTTTATTAAAATGCTTATCGATATTTCACATCTTGAAGTCATTTGTAGATCTGTTTATGAATACATTTCAAATTATTTTTATTTAGTTTTTAGCATCCTGTGTTTTTTCCTATATTTATAAAGACATTTTAATTTATTTTTATTTCCATCCTGTTTTATCTTTTGTTTGGTAATATTTGTATTGTAACTGAATTGCGAATCCAGTCACCGTGTTGGCACTGATGTACAATGAGTAACAATTGAAGCCGGCAATATTTTGGGCGCCGGACCCTTGATGAGCTTAGCGCGGACGTGTAATTAAATAAATGGTTTCCCCATTTCCAATAACGCTGGCCATTGTTTCTGTTTGACAGTAGTGGCGATGTAATCCCCAGTGCATTTCTTTATTGGCAGCGACTGCGTGAATAATGCTGCCCCCTTCCCCCTCGCGGCTCCATAATGAACCGCGTCCCCTCGCGACTGTCACCTCGCGCTCGTGTGTTCCAAGGCCCTCTGTAATTTATTGGCCAGGATTTCCTAGTCCCGTTTGCGTGATAGCTAGGATAGCGACCATCCCTCACAACCAGCCGGAATACGGAATGCTGGCTTCGCTGTTTACCGACAAGGACAAACACCACGGTTAAACGCCAGAAAATTATTCTCTGCCATTCGGGGTGCACTCCTTGGATCACTAATCATCTCTTTTGTTATCAGTACATTATGAAAATGGTTCAACCATGGTTACTATTTGACCGGTATCATGGTTGGGAAACGGATGTGACATTTCAAAAGCTTTCAAAAATTCAAAATGCTTGGTTATTAGATTGTGGCATGGTTTAAGCAATTATTGTACTTTGTAAATTATGAAGAAGTGGTATTTTTAAAATAATTTTATACTAAAGAATAGTAGCTCAAAGAAACAAGAGAATTATAGAAGAAGTAATTATAAATTTGTAGACCTTCAAGGCTTCTAAATGCTTCTTTATGTACTTCATATTTATGCTATGTAGACTATAATAATTAACAAAATGAACTAAAAGTTTAATGTCTTATTTATTATTAAAAAAGAAACAGCTGTTATTCTAGTTCAATTTCAGAATATACCATTAATCGAACAAAACATTTCAATCACATATTGAAACAGAAATCTATTTAAATTAAATTTCGAATATTCTAATACATGTAACGAGGAAAAAAATACAAAACCTGTTGATGTCTTATTATTCTCCCTGTGTTTTTTATTCGTCTTAAGCCACGTTTATTATATTTTCATAACGTCTACATACTAGGTCATTGTATGTCACATACATCAAATTTAACAATTACATTTATGAACAATGAATGAAACTCATAAAAACTATGGCCTGTATTCCGAGTTCTTATTTATGAGTGCTTTTGTTAAAAGTGATGTTTGGCCTTATAAGCTTATAATGAAAAATCAGGCTTCTTAAAAGCGATTTTATTGTAAAAGTGAACTCGGAATATGACCCAATATTTTTTTTAATATTTGATGCAGACGATTTCCACAAAAACGGGTACTTTTAGTGGCTAGAGGTATTAAGTATAATTTTTGAATGTGTTTTTGTAGTGGTACAGTAACATCATTGTTCATATTTTTACGGGGCAATGAAAAAACGTGGTCCATTTTGCCACCTTTCCGCCAAACTGGCATCTCGGGAGACTTGTAAATTTGCGCTGAAGAATCGTTGGAAGTGTAGCCCTAAGCGCTGCTCAATATTCATTGAACTGCACGCATGTTCCGCGCGTTTCGATTTCGGGTTTTGTTCCCACTTCCGCTGAAATATGAAACAGCCGAGGCTGCTTCAAGTTCAAGTCTCCTAAAGCGATAAATTGCGCGCTGCTATCGGGCATCGGTCGAGCCCTTCGACGCCTCTGAGGAATCACTGGCTTCCGCGAACCGATCGCTTAACCGGGAAACAAAGAACTCTGGAAATATGTTAAAGAATAACGTACAATCTTACCCTTAACATAACAAATACATACCTTGAGTTTCAGCTAAGATGCAATATTTATAGTATCGTTCCAGATCAAATCCAACATAGGTTGTTAATGTCAAATTAATTGAATTTGAGTTTCGAATAATAGTCAACAGAATAATAATCAATATACCCGAAAAGAAAAGAGGAAAATGAAAACGAGATTCTTTTGATGGAGTGTGTAATGTGCTTGAAGAAATAGAATTTAATCTGTATTTATCAGATTGTGGCTATATCCGGTAACATTTCTGTGAATGTTTCGAACGATAGATGCGTTTCCTGTCTATGGTTGGAAATAAAGTGATAGGCAGATAATGAAGCGGAGTTGATTAGCATTTATGGCAGGGCGTAATGATGGTGGCGTCGCCTCAACAGTTTTCTTAAAATATAATCCCTTGTTAGAGTTGGGTAATTAATGTTTGCTCTTGCTTCTCGCTGGCCATTTTTCATACGAACGGCGAACGAGTTTTTCAGCTAAGTCTTGTACGCACGCCACCCGAAATGCAAACTAATAAATATCAAGGAAGAGCGTGCGGATGTTGCAAAAAACGAACAATTAATTAGCGTACGGAATGGACGTTATTTATTCCGAGTCGTATATAAATCTGTCTGGGCTGGACGCAAAAACCCCCGCTCTAATGCCGTCGTCGGCAGATAAGAATGCGATCAGCAACAGAAAAAACACATCATATCGAATTACCGCCGCTTGGGACTGACTCAATAAACACTGCCTTCACTGCCTTCTAGCTTACATATACATTATCATTTCAAAATCTCTAAATTCATTAAAACTACAATAACATACAAATACCCACATATTTGGTAAAACATATTAAAAACATCATACAGGTTTTTGAAGATCTGATTCTAGCAGATATCTGAAATGATACATTTATGTAGTAAAGAGTTTATTAGAAGTCACTTTTTGAACAATCTGGCAAATATAGATGGATCACATCTTGAGACCTTAAGGTTTTTGATATGTAGTAATCTGTTTTTGGTTAATTTACGAGTTTGAAAATAAATCATCAAAATATTCAGGACTAATTGTAACCTTTACTAATCTCTATAAAAAAATATCTAAAGCACCATAATTCTTAACCTATATGATGACCTTTAATTATTATTGTTTACGAGTAATAATTTTTTAACTATCCAATCATTTTTAGGAGAATGAGACAAGTGATATGAGGCATTTATCAAAAATAACTTTTTCGAATCGTTTCCGAAAATAAAGTTGGTGAAGTTGATGAGAATCTCAGAAGTTGTGTGTCGTGTTGATTCTTTGCAAAGCGGCATTATAAACTGGTTTGAGTAACAGTGTAATGCCTGTAACTAGTTGATAGTTAGAGCCTTGTCGTCGCAAACTGCAGGTCGTATCGACAGCAAACTAATTTCATTGTTTCAAGTCCGGGTGTAGCTGAATATTAGTGAAATTGCGGTGGACAGCCCCGCCTGCATCGCAACTATTACCATAACTCCTGGGCTGACGAGAGCTTTCCGATGAATTGAACAATTTGCCACGTCGGACACAAAGCATAGGCGACCAGGCTTCAGCGCTCCGCATTTATTTACTGCAATTTGTCCCATTATGCCCACAAATTAAGGACACCTGGACGGAATGCCAGAGCCGAGCTGATATTTTCGACACATCACCCTACAATGGACGCACTGACCCAACTCCAGGTCTGTCCCTTATCCAGGTGGCTGCGATGAATAGAATGACTTCACGCCGAAGAAAAAACCCCGATTGAAAGTTGAATTTCTTTGTGGAAAACTGTTGGAAATATATCTGAGCGTGAAATTATTTGAAACGTACGATTTAATACACGACATCTTCAGAACAAAAAGGTTTCTCTTAAACGGCGACGCGAAGAAATGTAAAAGAACACCAAAAATATTCAGTTGAAATAAAAGTTACAGCTAAAATAAAAGAACCGATGTCAGACCGTTTAATATAAAAAAGTACAAGACGGTAAAGTGTATTAGTCTGTTTTAAAAGTGCTTTGCCATCTTTTAAAAATGCTACAGTGCACGTAACTTTTCGTAAATTGCAGGCTTTTAAAGTTACAGCGTTCCCAATGTGCTCATACGCTCTCTGTGCCACAGATGCAATCTCACAAACAGGTTTTCGACATATTCGGTTTTCGCAAGTGACAAAAACGATTTTGTCAACTCCCGTTACTATCCTTCTTCGCCGAAACACTTAGCTATACTCTATTCACTATAAACATTCCTCCGTTCGCACAGATTTCATGGAAATATTCTTTTCAGAACGAAACTATCAAAGGAGATCCACATTTAAGTGCCTCATCATCAAAAAATTCTACCCTGTAGCTATTAGCTTTATTATTGCAATCGTTTTTTAATTTAATAATAGAATTCTTAGTAGACATTTGGTGGAACATATTATTTAATAAAACTTGAAATATTCAATCAGCTAAAGTGTTTTGTATTGTTTTATAAATAAGAGATTTGATAATTTATTTACCAGACATTTCTTTTAGATCAATTTATGACTGTTAAAATTAGTGACATGTTTTAAATTTTGTGTTTTAATGATGATCATTAATGAAATATTAGTGATTTCGGTAATCGTGTATGTATCGTTTTGATGAATTTATGAATGTTAAAAAATTGTAAAAATTTAAAAGGAAAATGGTGTTGTAAGAGAATATCTGTAAATCTTATTCCGGCGAATGTTATCGAAACAGCAGTAATACTTTCTGAGTTTATACCAGGTTTAAACAACTTTGAAGACAAATTGCGAATCTTTTTCTTTTTGCTGTTTAAAATTTTATGAATTTCCTTCATACACGACCAGAACTCCCAATAAAATATCTCCTCTCTTTCGAAAACAAATTTGCATAAAGTGCAAAGCGGAGAAAATATGCAAAACGAGAATTTCTCCGGCAGTTTCGCAATAGCATACCGGTGATTAATATTTGTGAAATGAGTGTGTTTCTGTTTGGCTGGTAAACGGTCGCTAAGGTATTTCGACATGGGTGTTATTACATCGAATTTATATTCTATTTGAGTGTAGTGCAGCGGCGAGCAAATTACGTAGGCAGCAACTACTCGTTAGCTCTATTTCGGTTGGTTATTGTTGCTCAAGTACAGGGTCTGCTCTTGTTTGCTAGAGCAATAAGCGGCTACGGACTCATAACTGTTGTTTGGACATTAAATTGCTTCCAGCCAGTTTTTTAACATATTCTTATCAAAAATACATAAAGCTTCACTGCTTCCAAATGGAGCGATTAAAATTCTTACAAAATAACAATCTTCCTGAACATTATTAAATAAACATCAACCAAGACAAAAGAAAATGTTGCGGAAATACGCATATTTTAAAATATAAAGAAGGCTAAATTTATTGTTAAGACAAAGAACTTTTCACGAAAATAAAAATTTATATTTTGTGAACAGAAACATTACAAAAATTTGTATTTTTTTCAACTTATGCCGATAAAGAGTATTGTACAAATCTAACAGGTATGAAATTAGGAAATAATTCTACAAATTGATCTCTAGTTTCAAATAAGGATCAAGTCAAAGTAAATTGTATTAAATGCTTCAAATGACGTTATGATTGACTTGATACAAATAGGTGTCTTGAATTAAAGTTGGTAGGAAGTTAAAAATGCAAATGATGTATCTTTGCAAATATTATTGATCAAATATAGATCGTTAACTGTTTGCTTAGCCTTATCGAGGCCCAAATCAAATAGTTTTGGTCCTCCACACCTAATTTGGGTAAAGGCGTGTAGATCTACAATCAAAGCTAACGGCATATGATGGTAGATCTTTCACAAGAAATAAAAAACTTCTCGGTATGGCAGAGAGGTAGACGGAGCGTTGTTTTTCCATATGTTTACATAGTTGATTAATTCATGAGTAGAATAGATGTCCGAGTATGAATTATCACCGGCTTGATTTTAATTTGGATTGACTGAGCATAACATGAAGCGGGTTGTTTTATTTCGCAGGCATGTCGTAGAAACAGCCAATTTGTATTTGTCACTGTTATTTTTTTGACGTAATATTTCACGGCGTTGCTAAGTACGATCACGTAGTAATTATTAATTTCATTATTGCTTTTCTTCTTGAATTAATCACGGTTAATTTACAATGGAAGCGGGCTTAAATGAAGAATGATTGACCTACATGCTCTACCAGCTACACATGAAGATTTAATTACACGCGTTTCGTTTTTTCGCTTCCCATTGCAGTTGCTTTATTATGATAAATGTGCTCTGCATTTCAAAACTCATTACCCGGTGCTTTGTTAAGATTCACATGGTTTACACAGGCCTTAGTCGCTTAATAAACCTATTTGCATATTGGGGTTCAATTACATATCACAACTATTAATCAAAATAAATAAACCGTAATATTCTTTTGCACATTAGAGTGGTAATGTGCCTATGATGATGACGATTTACTATTTATTGTAAAAGATATGTGTGTGGGCAAGAAAGAGAATCTTCCTAGTTTGGGGAATAATAAATCCCGAGTGAATATCTTCGATCTAGTAGGTGAGAAAAGTCGTAGTGTGGTTTCGAAGAATCTATCTAAAATCTCATTTCGATGAGTGTAAAAAAGAAAAAAATAAAAGAAAAGGAACGAGACGAATCGGACAATAATGGATTAAGAAAGCAACACCTTCTTATCAGAGTTGGTTGCGGCAGTTCATTAATTCTAGGATGCAGCGGGACACAGAACAAGGGACGAGATTTCAAGAACGTGATTAATTCAGCGTACACCGAGTTACGATGGCGACCGGTTAGCATTTGGTACAGTATGATAAATCAAACCCGAGGCCGCTCTGGACGCAGGTCGGCTGGTCAACGCTCCACGCGCCCATAGGCGGCGACGTTCTCAATCTCCCTCAACGCACATAACCTCCACAAACTGCCATATGCAACAAACAAAAGCCTTAACTAATTTAAACATGTTCACAATTCCTAACAATGTAATGTGCTCAGAATCGCTTGCATAGCGACAACTCACAATCGGGATCGTTCATAAGACTAAACCTTTTTTCCTCAAATCGTGTTGAATGATATAAATAGTTGCTAAGATATGTGATAAATCTTCTTTCTAAAATATTTATTCTATAGTAATCGCCGAGATTTGAAGATTCCCTAAACATTTATACTCGACTTTTGGTAGCATAGTTGTTAACCAACAAGGGAACTACAGTTTATAGTTACTTCCGAATCACTCGAACACAACGAAATAGTTTTTTAGTTAATAATTGACAATCATTGTTATTGATAGGTATATTAGGACTATAATTGTGTATTACCTTAGTTTTTGATATTTAGAATACAATTTTTATAAAAATCAGCTAATCAAATGCTTCAAAATGTTGTACCAATGTGTAGAAATAATTTATAGTCACTATAATGATTTGTTATTTCTAATAAAAACACTAGTAGTAAAGTAAATATGACATATAAACAAAAAATATTTGATAAATGAGAAGAAAAAAAAACTGTCACCTATTAATGAAAAGTGTTATCTAAAAGTTGGAGACATTGTTCAGATGAAATCGTTAATAATACGGTTACCAATAATATCCCATTAAACATTTTAAGAGACAATTTAGTGAGTTTTTAGTAATCATTGTATTCTCTTCCTAAATATAATTCGTTATTCGCTTAAAAATCTATAATATTTAGAAAATGTCACTCATGTTAATCCCAATCTTTGGAAAATGCAACTTCTGCTTCGCAGTTGTTGCATTTTCGTCTTTGGGCTTAACATTCGTCGCATTTTGAAAATATTATTAATAATAAGCTCACCACTTTTTATATTACCCTTGATAATATTTGAATTTCTATTTTGGTTTGATAAGTTCGCGATCGATTGATGTTACAGACTATGGAAAAAGTAGAAAATATGTCGTGGGTAGTAATACGAATATAGAAGAATGATAATGTTTTTATTTTTGTGAGTGTTTTTGTGGTTGTTTGCGCGTATTCCGAAAGTAAACATTCCAAAAATCAATTTGTTGCGAAAACATTTGACATAAATAAACCCAAACAAATGAACAATAACAATGTCGGGAAAAGAATTAAATTCACCCGAGTGTCCACCTTGCGCGATCGATGTCGTTGGCAGAACGATCCTCTTTCGGGCAGTAGTGCAAAAATGCCAATTCCGGAAACTGCGGCGAGAAGAACTCTTCTCCCAATGACTCGGCAGTTTGCGAAATCCAGCTTCGTTATCCGAGCGATCAGCACACACGGACACAATACGGAGTAATCATAATCGTACAGAACACATTAAGTTGCAGCTCCAACGGCTGATGAAATTATACCCGTCACAGATATCTGATGTCTGGGACAGTGTCACTGCTGCTGTTATTATTATTTAGATTACAATTTAGATCCTTTAAAAGCTTCGCTCATGTTGCTCTGTTTGGGTTTTTTATCTGATCCAACCAGGCATAATTGTAATTGGTTTTAATGTAAAGGATTGGTGATTTTTGCGTACAGTGATAAGTGCTTTGCACTCTATAGTGTAATTAGGTTTTTATCCGGTGCAGCTGTAGTACTAGTTGCAAAAACTTAACTAGGAGTATGATCTGATTTGGTGTTAAATTGTTTTTCCGCTGCGCTATGGTGTTCTAAGAAACATGATAGTTATTAAACAAAAATACAACAAAGAGTTCTAATTCCACAATAGCGCTTTCTAGTTCAATCAACCGTACTTGAATAGCTGAACAATCTATAGAAAATTACTGGAAAGATAAGTAATCTTTAATCAGGAACATTGATAGAAATATACATTGAGAATAGAAATGCTGAAGTATGGAACACTTTCAACTGATTAAAAACTTCAACAGTAACTTCATCCACATTCAAACTCAAACTTTACAACTGATTTGATTTTTTACTTCCAATTGTTTTCAATTAAAGTGCAACCTAATCGAAAGTTGAAATCACATTTTTTTTTACATCAACTCGATTCGATCGCTAAGGTAAAACTTCAGATGTTGTGTCTTAGCATACACTAAGGTGCTTACCGGCAACAACAATGTTTCTTTTCGTCCTGGGTCTTAATCCCAGTTGAGTATGCAAGCTGCCGCAGACTTGGTTCGGTAATCACTGATCACTATTGATCAGCTGAGAATAACCAGCAGCAGTAGGTATGCGTTGTTCGGTCCGAACGATTGATAATCTAAAATGATGTGGCATTGTAGTACAAATTGAATCCTTGCATCTACGGCGGCCTCGCACCAAATCCTATTGTGTTTTTAAAGGCTGAACTGCATGCTCGAGCACATCCATCCTCCGGGTTATTCAATATCGGAGATCCCTACGATTCTCTTCAAAGATTTCCGCAGAATTCGCCCATTTTCAAACCGCTACGCTGCTCCTAGAAAACATAAAACTAACTTGCTAAATTTAATTGGAATATCTACATCATAATCTTATAAAAACTATTAAAGAAAAAACTTATTAATTGAGAAGATTTTGTAGTAGATACAATGTTTTCTACGGATGATTTATTGGAAAACTGTGCACACACAAAACGAACAAATACAGTTTAACTAAATGAAGCATAAACATGAACTGAAAGAATAAACGTAGACTTTCCGTTTCTAATGACACATCTCGAATTTGATTGTTACAATAATTTTCAACGGCTACACGATTACAAAAAAATTGGTTTTCCACATTAACTTCGACAAATGTTTTTTGAATTCATAATTTGTAATTTTACTGGTGTCGCATCTTCGTAATTAATATTGGTGGTGGTAGGGTTTTGAGTTGAAGTTTGAAATAAGAAGAAATTAAAGGCAAAGCATTGGAAAGAGCGGTAGTCAAAGAAATAAATCTTCTTCCTTATCTAAATGCAATTTTATAAAGGATAAGGTTTCAGTCTGACAAATTTCGCTGTAAAATAATCCGTGGGTCCGTAAGAGACTTAAGTTCATATATCAAACAGAAGGAAAACAATTATTCGAAAGTAGAAAAAACGACAGCAATAAAAACAAATAACACCCATCATATTTTTATAAACACAGTTATATTTCAAAATATGCCAGTAGCCAAATACTACATAAATAACCGGCCGACTGAGAAATTAAATAAGTAAAAAACCGGCAACGTTTCAAGCTGCTGAAATTACTAATAATCTCTTGAGATTATAGACGTTAATCTTCTGGCGTTACGCAAGCAAGAGTGACACGACTGGGCGAGGCTAGACACCTGACCAAGTGGACACTTTACCATACACGATCAGAGAAAAGACCATACGACACTGAATCTGATTTACTATCGTAAATTTCACGTGTTGACGTTTGCTGCATTCTTAGGACTATATAATCGAACAGAGTTGTATGCTTGAATAGGCAATCTAAATAAAATAAAATATCATCACGCGTTATTATCAGACCTGGGTGTGCCAATCTGCTTGTCACAGAAAACATAAATTATATTTGTTTATGAAATATATATGTTTCTTTTATATCTCCTGTTAATGTCATTTGTAAAGGTTATTTAAATTTTGTATTTATACAAATTTTGATGTCCAGTGCTATTAATTTACAACTTCGGTCGCCGTTTATTTGTGAGTCCGTTGTCATGTATCTGTTGATTAATTCAATCCTGGCGCTGGACTAGTCCACTGCATAAAGGGAAGGGAACACCAGCGTTAGACGCACGTCACGATTTTCACAATTAGCTATTAGCGAGGATGATAAGTGAAAAATAGAACCGTGGTCCAGTTCGCTTCATTTTGACTTTTTGTTGTCGAATAGTGGAATCTTTACGTTTTGTTGAAAGTTGTTTGACGCAGCAGTTTTGAATAGAAATGCTTCTATAATGGCTAATCGTCTAATTAAAAATGTAACTGTACTGTTTGCTTTTTATTCGTTTTAATGATTTTCATGAATGTTTGATATGCTTTCGATGGGAGTTATTGAATTTATTCCATTACACGAATTGCTACGGAACTAAATAGTTAATGATTGTTTTTTGTTCGAGAATAATTACAGCATTACCGATTTCATGTATCACTTCCTGAATGTTAATCAATATTTGTAACCTTAAACTGAATTAAATAAAATTGTGAATATAATCCAGGAATTTATAAATTAGAAGTAATCATAGGTTCCACTTGTAAATATTTCTTATTTAATCAATATTTATGGGAATGAAAGAGCGAAATGGAGTTGGAAAGAATGAGTTTTTTTCTTGTTGGTAGTTTGAATGGTAATGCTTGGCAGTTAGAGTTTTTGCGGTTTTAAAGACATTACATGTACAACTCGCTCGCTTTAATATAAGCTAGAATCTCAAGTTTTAATGTAGTATAAAAGTACATGGGTAAAATATAGGAGCGAAAGTTGCAGTCTTGAAACACTCGCGTACATTTGAACGTTTTTACTCGACAATGCATTGCAGTGTTCCCGGCTATTAATAGAACAGAAAACAAGAAAAGTTCCTGGAGCTGTTACACTTCAAACTCTGACAGGACCGTTGCAACCGTCATTTTGGTCCACCCACACACTCGGGCCAATTACTTGCATTGCCCTTGCTCTGCACATTCTATCAGGCTTTCATCTCATTTAGCTTTATGATCTAAGAGAATTGCTCACGGAATATTGTTGCACTATAGTTTTACACAAAGACGGGGAGCATCTGAGGTTCAATATTGAAAGTCTGAACACACTATACCAAGAAGGTCCTTTCCAGACTATAAACAACTATAAAAAAACTCCAGAAGTCCTAATATTATGCCGTTTCCAATTGTAATACAGTAATACCCGGGACACACGACGAAAGTTAATTTAGTTGCCATGTGTCATATCATAATTTCAAACTTCATAACGTGGAAAGTGCTAATGAATTTTAAAAACCGATGATCAGAAGCGTTCGGTTATCATCGCAACTTGAATGACAGTTGAGGTTGTTGATGTTGAGGTTAATGTTGATATCTAGTTAAATTATTCTTATTTGGATTGACGATTATTAATGAAGTATAGTGGCATGAATAATACTCTAAATCTAGAAACTACTACGGTGTCTTTAATGACACTCTATCTTGTTTTTCGTTAAGGGCACATTGCATTTGCGCATGTGCAAGAAATTTCAAGTAATGTCCGTGTGTCTGCATATTTTTCTAATGAACATTAACTTCAATTGAGAATTTACTTAATGATCATTCTTTATACCGTGTGTTCCCGGCATCATGATCTACTTGTAGGATTGCTGTAATAAAAGTCCTTAGTAATTCTGATGCGACAAGGACTGAATTATTTTAACCATTAAAATATCTTGAGACTGTTGACCCTTTCGGCGAAATTCCGTACCTTCCGGGTTTGTGCATGGAGTAATAAACAATTTCGGACAGGTCAGCGGTTTTATTAGCGCGACGGTGTACCTTGCACGTAAGAAGCAATAAAAAGCCGGGTATAAATATTGTCCGGGAGGCTTTTGGGACAAGATTGATAATTGTGGTGTGGTGTGTGTACGCGCGGCAGTTGGCAGTTGGCAGTTGCTGGGTGGATGTTGGGGACCGCCAGATGGAACCCGAATCGCCTGCGATATATCATACAATCCCGGCAATCTGTCACTGTGCGCACGGACCTCACGCGCGCTATGATTTATCCCCTGAGAATCAGATAAATCTATCGACGGCTCCAAACAAAACATTTCACCACTAGCGCATCCGTACTACCGCCAAACTAGCTACATACCACCTGAACTATCATTACTGTGCTATTCAATATCATTCCCCAAAACTCGAGTACCCTACGCATATTAATCTCTGCTAGTTTTTAATTTTAAGTAGTATAATAAGAGCCATGAATTTATTGGAAAAATTTACGAATACTTGCTGCGTAGTAACAGACAAACAAGTATCAAAAATGACATTTAGATCAAGACAGCGAAACTAGAATGAATTAAGAATCATTTTTGATCCGATTTATCATTACTTCGCAGGAATTATGATTAAATTTTACCAATTAAAAACATAAAATTTTTGATATCAACAAAATGTTACCTTGACTAAGATACTGTGGTTTTATCAAATTTCTTCACTGAAAAACTACCTACGGCCATCAAATGAAGCATTCTCATTGGTTGAAAATGACGTATGTGGAATAATCAAAATCATATATTTTTATCAACAAAAAAGTAACCGTGAAGATGCTACTGTAGTTTTATCATTTTTATTTATCTGAAAAATTGTACATGACGTGTAAGATTTGAAATTCAAATACCAGCTTCGCTAATTTTTAACCAAACAAAAATATATGTAAGCTAATATAGGTACTTGCTAGAGCTGACGACGTATACACTATTAAACTGCAAGTAAAACTGGCCACGAATCAAATACTTCAGTTCCTGTTCAATATAATAATATGCCATAGATGATGATGATGATGATGATGATAATGAATATACTTTACACTATTGATACGTCCAGGTATTACACTTGTTTTTAGTGACAATAATATTTTTTCATTGTCTGTTTTTTCAAAAATTTATCAACTGGTCGATTATTTATGTCGCAACTGAATCAGCGTGACACAAATTGGGTATTCCGTATGGACAATACCCCCAGAAAATAAATGGCAAATGAACACGCAAGTAAAATAATGCTTTGTTTGGAATCCACTATAAGCTGTAGATCCCTTGCTGACGTTATAGAATAACATTCTATGTTCTAATACCCTAGTTGTAGAAAATGAAAGGAATGTAAAAATGTCATAAACTTCTTGTTTATATGAGTGCAATTCTTTTCATAGTAATTTGGAACCAGTTTGATGGTAATATTTCTGCGTTGCGTGACAAAGACCTATGGTGGTTGAATATTCAGGTTTGTCTGTAGACGTTGTGGATAAGTCTTCGTCCTCGGCAAAGCTTCCTCATGCAGAAAACTGAGCTCATCGACTTCACTTCACCCAAGTATCATTAATTTCATTTTGATTCAAGAGTAATAATCAACCGTGTTTACTGCTTGTAACTTGTAATTAAAACATAATTATCCTAGAAATACCTAATAACCTACTGTTCATCGTACCACATGTTCCATTCTATGTAATTATTTCATACTTACACCAACTCGTTCCGACATTTTTCTACTGTCACGGGAATATGAAATAGTAACGTTCATTACGTTAGCGAAGCTTCCTTCTATTCCTTTTTAAGAACATATTTTAGAATGCAGGTGGCCATGAAAAATAAACAGTTTGATGATTTTAAAATGGTAGTAGCGTCGTTGACAGGATGAGAAATACAATAATAAACATCTGCTATTAAATCGATCCACATGGTATGCGTCTGTTTTTTCTCGGGATTTTTTCAGTCGTACGAGTAATTTACTGTGTTACATAGTAAAGTATTTTAATTAATACTGATAAGTTGCTGGCGATATATCATTGGAACTAGAAGTTGGAGAGTAAGTTTTTACCATAAAATACAGGAAATTCTCTATTTATGACTGACTCGGTGAGCTTGATAAATACATTGAAATCACGCTAGCGAGCCGGCTTATATTAATATTTTATTCAGAGTTCAATCTATATTTCACAATTCCCCTGAGTCGCGCGCTATGTCTACAGACAACTTGTTGGAAGCCGACAGTGTTGCACATAAAAATAAATGACTGGGAACAAATATTCCACGCAACTATTTCAATATTATTACGGCCTACCGACCTACACAAACCGTTTTGCTATACACACATTCATTCATCTAATCTAACTCAAAATACTTACAAAATATTCGCTGTTATTGACCTCTCTCACATTTAAATTCTTTCTCATCTGCTTTTAGAATCTTGTTCCTAATTGGCACATTTTACTTCTTTAGTACAAAACCATTTTAATAAGACACAATCTATATCCTTTTTATACTTTTCCTAATTAACTTCCATCGCCATTTCTAATCTCTTTTCTTCTATCCTAGCATTTTTGTTTTGTCATTTTTGTTTAACAAACTAAACTCAATAATAAAAGATAAACCAACATGTACGAGATATCGCTGATGATACACGTATATTCTTTTTCTATTGTTGTAACAGGGAATTATTTGCAGAATATTTGTTACAAGTGACCAATTGCTGTAGACGAAATTATTATAACATTACATACAAGCACAAAATACATAGTAAATTAGAGATTTATGTTCGGCGTTCTTCATATCTAGGTGACGTCATTCGTAAATTAATTTTTTATTTCAAAAATGCGACATGTTTAAAATTTAAGATCGCCCTCATCTCTCATCCGTTGTCGCGAAGACAGTATGATCCAATAACGAAAGACTTGTGGACAAAGATTCCTTCCCCGGTATATTTTTAGAAACCCGCCACCCGTGGAGTCAAAATTCTATAAATTTGTCAAGATTTGCGTGTTCAGTTTGTCACAAGCTCACATGTTCTATTCGCAATTTGTTCGGCTATAAAAATCGTTTCAAGTCTGTGTTTGCAATATGACTGCTGACTGGTACAAAGTATCTAGTATCTGTGTGATAAATTAGCTTGCTTATTACAGAGGAAAATAAAGCTATATTTATCCAATACTTCTTGTTTTCATACTCGTTATAAATTGTACAGCGTTTTGGCAAAGGAATCCTGACGTCAATAATCTCTTTCTTGTCTAGAGACATCTGCATGATGATAGAAACGCCACGTGTGCACTGCTGTCTCTGATCTATTTTCACGGAATAACGTTTGGAGCTGTCTGATTTATACAACAAATTGCCGGCTCTTTGTACGTCAACGACGTTATTGAATCATTGGCATCGTTAACTACTTCGCATTACATGCATTTACAAGCGACGAAAGAGGAGATTTTTCCACGTCTCACGAAATTTCTAACAAAACTATTTAGTTTTGTCAACGTTTAATTTATTTAACCGCGTTTATAAGCGTCGAAAGAACAGATTCTTCAACGGCTTCACACGAAAGTTGCCAAACACATCACAATATTGTTTGTCTTGTGTCACTATTTTGTATTATTTTATTATACTTCTTTCAAACATTCTCTTTGTGCTGATCAAAGTCTATATGACATATTTTCTAGTGATTAGCAAAACTGCTAATTTTGAATCACAGTGCGATTTGTCATTGTGATTGCAATCTCAGTTCATGTAGAGTTAAAGTGTGATTGCTACTTTCATATTCGAGATTTTAAAGTGATATATGTGATCACAGTTATTGTTTGGTTGAATTTAGTAATTTTTGTTACTAATTGGAATTGTTGCTTCGTAAAAAGTTTTAACGTAAACAATAGCTATTGTGATCATGAATCGGTTTAAAAAATATTGGTAGCAATGACGACCTGGGTTTTTTTAATATCAGTCACTAAATCACAGTTCGTGAAATATCGTTTATCACTAATGTTTTCTCAGTTTTTAACATTACAAAATCGCCTGATAGAAAAGTCCGGAAACCAATCTACTAAAAGCAAAGACAATGTACCAAACAAATTATATACTTCAACGAAAATGTATTGAGAGTTTTGATAGTTTGGAATAATTAATACTGTATTCAATTCGACTACTTTCGATAATAAAGTAGTCCATTTGGTGCATTCTTAAACCAGTTAGAATATCTAGGAGATGACTTTTTATAATTACCTTTGAAGTGTCAGAATACGTACCTTTACCGATAGGTGCATTGAAATAGATTGGGACAGCCAGCAAGTGAGCGATATTTGGTCGGCGATGCAGTACGGAGAGGAATAGAATATAATTGCCGCGTGCATCTCGTTCTGTCTGAGAAGAATAATGACGTGCAGCGTGCACGTTACGTAGCAATTGAAAAACGCGTCTGATGTATCTGTTGCCACATGGAGCGAAGTTTATTTGGTTTATTACGGCCCAGTGTCTTGGCTGGGTGTGCGGGGTTTTTTATTATTTATAGAGGATGATTTTTTCGCTGCCTGCTGTCAACGTGTGCTTTTTGTTGCAGTGCTGGGAGAACTGCGAGCTGCTGCAGTCCAACTTCCAAGTCTGGGGAGCCATGTGCGAGGAGAAGGAAATCTGCGTAAGTAAAAACCAAATCGTAAATTTCTCCGTTCTGCAAAACACCCCCAAAATCAACAAAAATTTTCAAGAAAGCAGAAAGGAATTCAAAATTATAATAATGTATTTTGTATAGACATATGAAATTTGAAACAAAATTTGAAAATACTGAAGACAGCAGAACATCGATTAATACTAAAGCCAGAGAGGAGTTCGTTAAAGCCCTAAAGTTTTCCAACTCAGTTTTACCAACTTACACTAGCAATACCCTCCTTGATTGCCACATTTCGTCCCTTAGAATATAACGAAATTCTATTGTAATTCAGAGTATATTGTTTCTATCTTGGTGTAACCAGCCGTAATGGGATATGTGACAAAATTCTTATTTTCACATAAATGTTTTTATATCAAAAAATTTGAGGAATGGGTATTGTAATGGCATCGTGATAGAATTGTGAAAAAAGGGAGATAGACTGAGAGGGTAAGAAACAATCTACGATTTTATATTGCTGACGTCACATATCCCTTCGCCACAGCATTAAATTATTATAATCTGAAATTGGATTATGGTCACATACCCATTGAAATAACTAAGATTATAAGAAAATTTAAGTTAGATTGCTAGTTTTTCGAAGGAAGAGTGATTATCTTTGCATTTCATAAGCGGTTACTTAACGAAATTCAAACATCGACACTAGGTGTTCTAGCATGCCTGGAAGAAGAAAAAAATATGGGTAGACCTATAAAGCATTTTGAACGTCATCTTTACGCATTTCTTAATTACGCCCTGAAGCAAACGAAACTCGAACTGACGTATGTGATTAATAAGAATTTCAAAACTGGAATCTATTAGCTGGTAGCCTGCGCTGTCCATAAATGATTAGTTCCTGGGTGTAATTGTATTATTCGTGCGTCTTGGCCACAATATGGCAGGGAAACATCCGCACATCTAGCGACGTCCGTTAATATAATTTACGGAATGAAACAGGAGCGTCGCGATGCTAGCGGCGTCTCGCGTTCGTGCCATTTAACAATTAAATGATGTTCATTAATCTTCGCGCCGTAAAACTTGGGGCAAGCAGGCAGATAGCGCCCCATGCGTCAAATTCGCGCAATAAAACGCCTCGAGTAGCCCATATCGCCCGGCGGCCTTCGATTGCTGATAACGCTACGCCCCCTACAACCTAATCATAAATATTGATTCTCTCCCAACATCAGCCATTGTTTCCTTTTCTCTATTCAATTCTCTACATACTTTTCACGTTTAATAACCAATCCATAAACTCACCGTTATTCCACAAACAACCCATTCAAATCCAGAAGCAAATACAGCAATTCGAAAACGATTTAAGTATTGCAAATATAGAATTCAATTGTTGTTAACATCTAATCGGTATATGATTTTTCAAAAAAAGTTCCAAACATATATTTTTATTTCCTGAAGAGATGTAAAAATTAATATTCATTTTCAAACCTAAGAACACTTTATAGGGAACGATACCAAATTTAAATTCAATTTCGATTTTATGACAATTGAAAACTTGATATTTTATGTTGTCGACAAATCTCATGGAAATTGAGACTATTGTTCGGAAAAAATGGTAACTACATTATTAGAAAAGGGGAAAGTTGTATTATTAGAATTGAGTAGATCATGTAGTTGATCCCCTAGTTGAGTGTAACATGAGACCAGAATTCTTCGTTTAGTTACAACGTTCGTTTTGCGTTTTGATTACAGATAAACACAGCGTTGTTTCTAAAGAAGGGAGTCCTGTGCTCCCTTCCAGACAAAATCATAAATATTGATTGTATGGAGAGAGAGAAGAGAGCCGTGTGAAATGTTTAGAGCCTTAATTGAGTATTTTTAATGAATTTGAGCTCATTTGCCTCGATCCAATTTAGAATTTTGTCAAGTTAAACGAGTGAAATAAACAGAGATGAAAATGACAGAAAGCCGAAGCAAGCAGGCTCTAATTAACGTCAAATTATATCGAATTAACTCGTAAAATTAAAAGCAGATACTGTAGAGCAAATGAAATTCTTTGTGTCGTGTCGTAACTGCAATTTATAGAGCGTTCGTAAAATCAGTGTTTAGTAAACATTAAGCACATTTAGTTCCACGGCGCACTAAGTAAAACGATATCGCTACTCAAATTCAAACGATCCTATAAAAGATGCAGTCAAAGAAACCCACGCAACACGGCTCTAATCTTGAGATTGTGAAATAAAATGCGTAAACAAAATTTGATACACTGCGCCGATAAATTTCAAATGAGTTATTGAAATTTAATTTATCGTTGTTACCGTTCAAATAACATGTCATATAGTTTAATAAATTTCCAAACGCTATACTCATAAATCAATCATGTTACAAATTTTACCAGAATAAACAATATTAACCAATTGCTACTTTCATACACAATACCTTTGATAAGAAACAGAAATAGACTCATTAACTATGGAACAAACACTAGATATACTTTCTTGGAAAACCGGTCCATACCAGTACAGAAAAATGATTCCACTATTTTAAATTTTTCATTTTTTTACTTATAGACACTAGAGAAAGAATAGTCTAACTTTAGTAAGCAACGTTGATATCAAATGAAAGCACAGAAGTTCTGTGTTTACTTCTCATTAATCAATAGACTTGTGAATGACTTAATTTCATTTCCTTAAATTGTTGCTTATGTTGGTAAGCAACGTTGCCGTGAAATGGAAACCTTAGTTATTTGAGGGTCGGGTGTAATATACGAAAACTAGAGACAAATAGAAAATGGGTTTTGGAAGTTTAAGGTGTAAAATTCGGTCTAGTTCTTTGAAACGGTCGTATGTGAAGCAGTTATTTGTAGCCGTAGCGGGAGAGCGTAACAGGGGCGTAAGCCTTGTTTTCGTTGTGTAAGCCTTGTGGTAATTTCACGTGTTATTGCACATTCGTGCGGGCTACGAATTCGCGGCGGAAAATAAACATCGGCGACCGGGCGGTTCGGTTTTTTCGTCGACACGCGCTCTACAATTAACTGCAATGTGGAAACTGGCACTCGAGACGGTTGCTTGTGCTCCACTTATTTTGCACTGTAATTAAAATTAAACGCCGTAATTTATTCAACTTTCATTGTATTATTTGCCGTATTATAACGTGTTTAACATTTCTGCTTTACCCAAGAAAATGTTATTTTTTGCCGCGGTGCTAGTCTAGCGGAATAAGTAGTACGTAATTAAAATTAAAACTGGAGCCAAAACGGAGCTGAAGAACTCCGGGCCCGGATCAGCGCTCGGAAGTAATTCCTGATTTGTGGTCCGGAGTTAATGTCGCCAAGTTTCACGTGCGACTGCGCCTGCATTGTGTACACCGCCTGTTTAATCAAATAAAGTGAATTCCCTAGTTTTTTACTCCCAGAAATTGGGAATCTTTTGTGCTGCGCCGAGCTGATCGATCGCCGTCTGGTGTGACATCGACTCCGGAGAACAAAGAATTAGGCGCGACTCCCTGCTCTGCATATGTACCTCCGCCTTCCAAGATAAATGAAACGGCAATTAAACTGCCGTCCCTTTCAAATTTCAACTCGGGAAAAACTTGTGACACTTTGAATAATTGTGCAAGGAATCGGAGAGATGCAAAGCATCAATCTGACTTCCAACCCTACGAACGGCGCTGGCAAAACATAATCAACTTGAAATTTGTCAGCCAAATCACTTCGCCTAGGGAAAGACGGGCCAGGGTTCAAATACACCACCTCGTAAATTTACTCCAACTTCAAACGAAAATTACTATATCAACAGAAAACTTTATGCATCGTTGTATTAATTTTATACCACAGACATTAGAAATTTGACTATTATTGTAAAACAAGCAATAAATGGTCAGTGAATTTTCAGATGAATGAATACTTAAACATATTTTGCAACGTAGATAAGTTGTTAAAATGTACAAGTATGAATAGAAGGAGTAGGGTGATGGAAGGTATTTGAGCTGTTTTGTAATGCAACGTAAGAAGAAAGGGAAGTGTTTGATTCATCGTATCTGCATGGGCGTCGGGGAGCCGGCTCGCCCGCTCGGTGCCGGCCAATTCGGCCATAAATTACCGCGGCACTTAGCCGCCCGCCAGTATAAATCCTAACTGGACTAGGATTTTGTGTTTGTGTTTGTCCGCCTGTAATTTATATCTTAATTCAATAATCCTTTATCATTTTACTCTACCCATTATCTCCAACTTGTTTTCCGGAAGTGCGTCATGTACTGCAACCGTTTCCGCTAAATTCATTCGCATGTCTGCCGTGCAAAAAGGGTGGAGAAACAGCGCTCTTTCTGTGTACTTTGCATCTAATTGAGTTCTGGGGTGCAATTTAAAAAGGCGTAATTACATTGGGACGGTCTCGAAATTTTGAATTCTGCCGGGAAAAAATGCAAATGCGATGTTGATAATCAATAATAACGGGGGGTCTCGACTCGGTGGTTACCAGCCAAAAGTATCTGTGTTTAAATTAGCCAGATGTTTCGTTGGATAGTATACTAAAGTTGTTTTTTATTTGCAGTTTCCCGGGTGCCAGGAAGCGTGCAGATTCCACGCCGAAGCATCAACGCGCGCCCAACAGACTCAACCTGTCATCCACACAAAGGGCGAAGGAGTTATCAAAGTCATTGGCCCTTTAGCCAAATGGCCACGACCTTCATCTGTTAGCGTAAACACACCACTCATTTACGTCGTCATGCGCAAGTCCCAGTCTGGACCGTGGCGACAAATCATCCAGACCTTGGACCTTACAACTCGAGTCCCTTTGAACTCCGACCAAGCTGGATCAACCCTTCGAGTCTTGGTAGTCGACCCTCAGGGCTTAGTTACAATATACAGTCCAGACGAAAACTCAGTCAGAGAAAACAAGAAAAAGAAGAAAACGATAAACACTGAAATCAAAGCTACCACAAGTAAAACCCCAGTAACAGATTCGGAAGATTCAAGATGGGTCTTACGAGAGGTTAGTTTAATTCACCAAAAGGTTTTGGTTATTGGAGAAATAGCCTGGGAACCAAAAACAACGAGAGGAGTATACCTAGTGACTTGGGAAGTTGACGGTGGTGGTCTAAAAGGAAACTTATTCACCGACTCAACCTGCGTCACATTATCATTATGGCCTGACACCGTGTACCACATACAAGTAGAACTAGTCTCCAGAACACCGGGCATAGACAACCTGAAGTCTGAGATGATGGACCTGGACACAGGAAGAGCACAGAAGGTATCGACGGAGTCGCAAGAGGAGCTGAACGCCATCCCCGACAAGGACGTGCGAGAAGACATCGAGTTCAACTCCCCGCTGCTGTCGGTGCTAGTGAGTGCGGTGAAGGGGGAAGGGGTTGAGCCCAGGAGGCACGACCTGGAGCTCCTCGCCGGGAGCGGCGCCGCGGTGCTGCTGTTTGTGCTCCTGCTCGTGATAGTGTTGTGGAGGTGTCGGTACTGTCCTGCCAACAACGGGGAGAATGTCTTCACGGGCGCTTCCAGCGTCGGCAGGCAGAAACTCGTCGAGGACTTCACCGCCTACAAAGGTACGAACCACGCAATATTTCATTTATTCCATTAGATATTACTTTTGTAAAAGGTTTTCCATATACAAATACCAAACATTAAGATCACATATTTAATTTGTTTGAATAGCAAATAACATAACAGCTGCAATTTATGTAGTACCTTTTAATATAAAATCCAATCTAATGAGAATTTCGGGCTGCTACCTAAGAATTAATCACTGTAATGTTTGCTACCTGAGAATGTGCTCATTCCATATGAAGTATTCTAATTCTAACAATGTAGTTAAATCAAAGTTGCCTTACCGGTAATCTAACTAGCAGAATCGTCCAAAATACAAACCCGGCGCCTATGAAACGATATATGACTTAAAAGGTTCGATTATCAAAGTCTGTAACTATTAATTAAAATACAGTTGTGTTTAATTGTTTGGAACATAAACTATAATCAGTACATATGCGTGAAATAGTCTATTTTAATGCTGATTAGATTAGAGTTTTTAAAGTGCAAATTTGTAATTGGTAATGTATAAATAATGGTTAGGTTTCGCGAGTTGGTGGGCCGGTAGGCTGTTGTGGAATGATGTATGCGGTGTGGGAGAAAGGGCCGCTGAAACATTTAGTTATTCATGTGGCCATACGTGACGCAGGTTAAGCTCCAGCAGTATCAATTTCGCCGGAATGGCTGTCCCATTTTGATGACTGTTTTCCGTGTGAAATGACTCAGAAACACAAGTAAATGTGCTCCCCAAACTAGTTTTCTCCCCTAAACGTATTACGGAAATGAGAGCCAATTATTCTCCCTAATCATTTTTCTTGTTCAAGCTGTGAACGCAAATGTCTTCCCTGCACTAAAACGCAATCAAATCGCAACTTTAACGACCAGTATCAAAATTTCATGTTCGATCACTTTTGTCCAAGTGTCTGACAAAATATCAACCAGTTTAGTGGCCGTAAAGGGACTATCAAAGATATTTTTACATTAATCGGAAAATGCAATTGTTGAGCAGACACGTAATGACTCTGTAACCGACAGGAAGGCGATAAAATACGCGCTGCTAGTGGAATATTTCATTGAAATGCATTAACTTGTGCAATTACTTCGGCGGTTCTAATAATCACACGTGTTCTGAGGCGGAATGAGAAGAAACGTTTGCCGTTATTTCACCGCTACTGTATCATAATTTGCCGTTCTATGTGGAAGAAGAAGACTGCTACATTTCTGCCTCTCCCAACATCACCAACAATAATGAACCATACATCTAATCCCTTATTGAAAAAATACTTGCTGAAATAAAAACAACAAGTCCTTAAGAACAATAATCCTCTTAGCGTATCGTATTTAAAACAGTAAATAATGAATTATTTGGTACTTGGACTTGATCATTTTAATACCATACATACTTGCTATTTAAATTTATATTACTTCAATCGACCGGAGTATGTTATTAAAAAATTATTGGGCATTCTTCGTGGACATAAATATCAAACGTCTTCGTGAAAGACTCAAACAACGATGACGAGACACGCACGTAAACCTGAAGCGGCGTTCGAAGATCGGAATGTATAAAAAAGTAGAAAATTATGAATAAAGCTTCGTCTAACACATTAGCCAATGGAATATATTTTAGTTTTAATATAAGATAAGAGTTGTCTAATTAAAGTTTGTTAAGCAAAGAATGGAATCTTTCATGGATTTACCAATCATAAAAGGATGACGTGTATAGTGACTTCTCATAAACTAGAGAGTAATAAGTAAAGTTAAGTTAAGTTAACATTTAAGTAAAATTTGTTCGAAATTTACGTCTGCTACAAGGCTCTCTACCATTTTGGAAGAATAGGGAACAAGAGATATGAAACACACTTACATGAAATATCTGTAGAGTTTTCCTAATTAACCGTTGCAATAGAACATTTCCATTTGCACAATTTGTATCGGTGTGTGAATTTGGCGAGGTTAGCTGTTGGGTTATGTTCTCGGAGAGGTTGATTTGTGTGTTGCGGTTGTTGTCACCATCGCATGTCTGCAGAGCGCACACGCAAGTCCTGCAGCCGGCAGCCGAGTATACACATTATGAAAATGATAACCGCAATAGTATTTAGCCGGGGTAATGGTCGAAGGTGGAACCACTACTGTGACGAGATACCAACACGAGTATTATGTTGATGGACATCGTGATTACACGTTGCTGGCTTCCTACTTCGAGACAACCAGCTTTCCAGGAATTCCACAACTGCGCGTACCTTTCCACAAACTCATTCACTCAATGCAACATTGTCTCTTCGACTTAACAGCATTTACACGTCCAATTAAAATTTACTGCAAAATTCCATCATTTATTCGATAGAACCAACTGTTGTCCACAAACATAATTTCTCAGGATTTCGGAAAGCACCGTTTTCAGTATTTGAAATCTGCAATAAAACAGATTGAGCAGAATAACCAGCAGTGATTTTTTAATTTTTCCCACGTAAAATGAATCATGTGCTTGAGAGACAATTTCATTATGAATCTGGTAAACGACCTCTGCACGGGCAGCGGTGGCTCACTTAATTAGTAGACTCCGTTTCTCGTTTCATATTGAGCAAAGTGTGAGATTTGGGGTTCAAATATCAGCTTCACTGTATCTGAGTGGATCGGAATTCACTACAAAGTAAATGCTTGTGAAGAGGCTTAGGCTGGTATATACCTCTAGGACACTCCTAGCTGGAGTGGAAAGTACGTCACGTAGTCCACTTTAATCTAAAAAGGTTGAATTTTATTGAATTCCGATTTGACAGTATTTATTTATGAATACATGTGTAACGTTTTTAAAATTGTGATTCGTTGTTAAAATTTGGGAGGAGTTTAAAATATGTGTAGCCAATGGAACGTTTGAGAATATAAATAAACTTTGTGGGAGTACTCATTTAAATTCATCTCATAACAATTTTGGGAAAATATAGCTCGAGTGTACTATATTTAGCTTCTCGTGTATTATACGTTTGATATAAGCAACGGCTCGTATCAGAGAATGAATAAGTGGTTAGTGAACGTGTAACAAGCGAAGTTACAGAGTCGCAGTCATACATCATGAGTCAGTAGAAACGGACTACTGTTGTTATTGGAATTGACATGCATAGGATAGCGTTTGAGTGACAGAAATACGAAAATAATAACAGAGGAATCAGCGAAGCGTAATGGCAATAAAACAGATAGTTAACGCTTAAAGCATTTCGCGTTTTTATTATAAATTCACGGTGGCTGGCTCCCCCGTAGCCGTGTATAATTAGGCCTATTATTGTTTATACATAAAAATCCATTGGAGGATGATGTGGACTGTGGACATTGTGCGTGTTTCCTGTGAGGGCACAATGGAGCCTCACGCACTTCCGGCCTGGACGCGGGACGCGACGGATCGGATTCATCATTCACGGACAACTTCCAACTCTGCTTTAATTATATTCGCAGACACACCAACATAGATTGCTAATTCATTTCGCATTACGCTCTGTTATTCATGCTCTAGACAGCTACTCAGACAACTGGGAAATGGATGTGTTGCTTTTCTTATGAAGATTACTCCTCGCAAAATATCGTCACAAACTCTTCTCTTAAAAATTATATTTGTATCTTCTTATAATATTTTTTGGATAGCTTGGGTAGGCATTCCCAACGTAAATGTTGCGAGTTCAAATCCTGCGGAGATTTTGTTCTATTAATGAGTGTGTCTTTATTCTATCGTTTTACTGTCATTTAAATACATATGACCTTTGAGTTGAGTAGTTGTTAGCCTTAAAAAAAAAAGAAAAATACTATTCATTCAATGTACAATAATTAAGTAGATAGTTAATAAATCTATATAATATATTACAGGTAACTTAGTCAACTGCAATAAATATATAAATCATTCAGTTGAAACAAATACGCCATTGTAGGCTAATAACAAGAGCACATTTTGCAGAAAAATAATAGACTAATAAAAGAAGACAGTAGGACAAATATTAAAACAAATTGTAGTGTAATAAATATATCAGGGAAAAGATTACAAACAAGTAAAACAAATAGGGAAGACAAGTAAATAAATGCAGCAATTATTAAGAACTAAAATGATATTTCGTATCTAGATAAACTGAAGCAAATAAATAAAGCAGGGGGGTATATGTGACCATAATAGAATTTCATTACATAAGTCATTAAATATAAAAATTAACCACTATAGATTCTCATTCTAATAATAAAAACTAAATATTTACTTGAAATAAGAAAGTTATTAGCAATTTAATGAGAAGGAGAAGGGGCGCGTGACGTCAATATTGTAGGATCAAGGAAAAAGGCAGGTAGTCTGTATGCTCTTTTATATTACAGCACCCTATCCCAAAATCTTCAATAATTATTTTCTCGTAAACTACGTATAATGAATTGATTAAAAAAAAAATACGAGTATTTCTTTGTCTAGTATCATTTATGTAAAAATCAAAATTTGGTCACATACCCCATTACCAGAATTAGAGCTAAGATATGAAGCTATAAATGTATTAGAAATTAGATACATTGTAAAAAAATCTGGGACAAAGAACTAAGATCATATCCTAGGACAAAAACTAGAAATAGATCAAAGAATAGACAAATTGGAAACCATATTGGAGTAAATAATTACATCAGAAAAATTAAGAGTTTACATTCTCGCATTAATACACAAGAAAATGAAAAAAAAAATGCAAATTTCCGGTGTGATTTCATGACTAAATATATATTGCTTAAACACAACTTCTATCTGTTTTTGTTAAATAACGATTAATTCATTTGAAAAAATATAAATTTCGAGGAATACCATTCCTGACTAGAATTTTACTTGTAATTTTTAGCTCAGTTGCGTCAGAGCAGTAAAATTGTCGCTAAAATTCCAGTCACTAGTTGTATTTTATATGGAAATCTATCTTTATTACTTATTTATTTATAAATAATTACTTTCTTTATAAGGACAATTATCTAAAATGCGTTATTGTTTGCAGGTTTCCAGCCAATCATGACAGTAGTGTCAACAGTAAGCGAGAAGCCGGTTCCGAGCACCTCCCCGCCCGACGTGGCGTTCCTGCCGCCGGCGCCGAGCGACGCCGAGGACACGACGGGCCTGCTGCCGTCGCGGCAGGTGCAGGTGTGACCGGCACCGAGCCCCACGCCCCTCAGTTCCTAGTGCAGTGCAGTGCAGTGCAGTGCCACTAACTCGCGACCGGACGCCACACAGTGTAAATGTGTAAAGTACTAGTCTATAGCGGCCAGGACTATGCTATGTAAATCTATGTTAGGGCTGCGTTAGACCCGTCTCACCGGAATCTTCAATCGGGGAGGGCTTTTCGGCTTTTGTTTATTTCTTTCAACTTGTGAGTATGAACTTGTTCTTTTCAAATTTTATCTGTGATTGTTTCATATTTCATAATTACTTCGTTCAGGGTTCATGTTTCACCGTATTTGTTACTTACATTGTTTACAATAAACATAACTTTATTGTATTAAACTATAATGTTTATTATTTTAAATAATCGGAGATGAACATTACTTCAAGTAAATGTACTTAAAAGTACTTTTTTGTAGTAGTTTGTTCAACTCACTTCATATGTAATACTGGGAGTAGAAGTGACTTCATATACACATTTATTTTAAATCGTATACGTCACAAACCTATCATAAAGTATACGAATAGTTGTGATTTGTGACCTCACTTCTTCTTATAACATTTCTGTATTAGGTATGATTTTATTAAATATTATATTCTTCATCGTATAACTTTTTATACAATATGAATATAGTATATATTAAAAGTAGAAGTGATGTCTTACACATTAATTTTATCTATAACATACTGTTAGTACTAAAACATCGCTTATTTAAAATCGTATGCATCACAAAGCTTATATTAAGTACACAAATATTTTGTGATGTATTTGTGACGTCACTTCTACTTCTACAAGACAAGAGTGATAAATGAACCTAAAAATCAAAATATATAGCCAAATATATAGCCATTAATTAAATTAAAAACATGCTATATATGTATGTACATAAAAAACGGTTTTTAGTTCTTTGACACATTGTGACGTCACTCTTGTTACTCATCTCATTTGTCATTGTAACTCATTTGTCATCATCATTTGTTAGTTATGTGTATTGTTAATAATATTTACTTATACGGTTAAATGTGAAACTTGGAATAATAAGAAAAGACCTTAGTTGAAACCAAAGATACGTTGGTATAGGTTGAAGATTGCATTGAGACGTGGCATGTATTTAATTTTGTCGCGCATGCGTTCTAAGCTTGCGCTTTATAAATGTACCTACATACTTGTGTCTAATACGTATTTATACCTATTGGAATTCAATATACTTGTCAATATTCAGACATGTAGGTGACCGTAGCCACATAAATGTTGATATTAGCTGTAGCTTCGTATTCCCCCGTCCGTCTAGCTACCGACGCCACTGCTTGGGTGTGGAGACCACAGAGAGACACGTTCGTTTAAGATACGCCCAGAAATGGGCTCAAACAAAACGTCAATATACCAACTCATTTCTCACAAAAACATTATTGTAAAACGAATAATTGGACTCAAATTAATTCAGTACTTCAAAATAAGAAACCGTTTATTTATTAATTTTTTTTACTTAAAAAAATAAAAATTAGTTTTTTAATTTTTTTGTGTGGTAATGGATGTTCAAATTTGATAAAATAATTGTTTTGTTTTTAAAAAATATATTTCTTATAAAATAAGATAAAATATTACAAAAATATGATTTTCCCCAAGAGAGTGTCTTTTAAACGAATGGTTCTCCAAGTCCTTGAGAGTATACCAATATCCTAGTGTCGTGTGTGTGTGTATGTGCGTATGTAAGCACGCGCTGTCTTCTGTACAAACTTGAGTTTTTTCCTTTGCGCGTGCAATTCCCTGTGCCCCACCACGCCCGAGCAGTGCCGACGCCTATGCTGGAATCGCTCCCTAAGTCCTTCTTCATAACCCGCTCATTACATATGATTTTACTGTAAATACTTTATTGTATTATAATTATCTATTATATAATTATATAAGTTATTTTTGTATTAAACATGGTCTTAGTCACAGCTAAATGTAAATATATTAATTATTATCAGTGGAAATGTTATCATTTTCATTTTCATCATCCTCATTTCATTTCAATAAAGACAAATAAAATAACCCTTAAATTTTTATCAGTAAGTATGTTGATATATTTTTTTATAGAGTAAACATTGGCAGTTCAATTTATGAAATGGGAAACGTCGTGAATTTCACAGTAAGTATATATTTAATTTATATTAAAAATTATTTATTTTGAGTAAAAGTACAACAATGTTTAAGGTTAGAAGATTTATTCCTTGATAACAAGTTTTTAGGTTATATTTTGTCCTGTCTAAATTCAGTGAAGATTAGTTTTCAACAAAGTGCAAGGGCCAATGAACTAAATATTAGGCTTTCAAAATTCAATTACATCTTTATAATATACAGAAAAGAATGTAGTCAATATATTAGGCGTGTGTTATAAAATTTAATATTAAACCGTCTCAAGAAACCATAAAAATAGTTATTTTTGTGATGTGAATATGGTAAAAGATAAAATGTAATAGTAACATTTCTGTTAGTGTTTTGAACTAATAAATTTATTAACAATTCGTTTATCGACTTGATGTTCATTAAATAATAAAAAGGAGGATAGGATTTCTTTGAATTCTTGCAGAATTAGTCATTCTCAATGGCAAAAATAAAATTCAGATTTCCAATTAAAAATTAATGTCTATTTATAACTCTAAGTTATTTCGAATTAAAGTTGAGCATGAAAAATTATAATTTTTAGTTTTTCACTCTAAAATCTCATATATGTACTGCTAAAAAGAGTAGAAATCTTAGAATTTAATTGAAATCAACGCATCATCATCTTTAAATATGTACAATTTTAAAAAACCAATATATTTGAACCAAAATGAATATTCTTGTGTTTCGTATATAGGTACTATGCGAATAGTGATAAAAATTAGTTATATGAAACAACAGAACAAAAATGGAAGAAATGGTTAGAATTGTATTTGATTAAAATAAGTGTTGCTCATAAACAGTAATGAACTTGATGGACAACAATGACCACCAAGGAACTATCCCTTCGTGATAGTAAGTACATAGCGTAAGATTTATTCCCTGTTCTAACTATCCCTGTCCAGATCTGACCCCCCTGCATCTGTCCTCGATCTAATCCCTCGAGATGAATCCTAATCCTCAGGCGCATGACGTCACTGATCTCTGCTGGGGTGCGCACCCCAGGGGACGATAACTCTTCCATGACGTCACTACTTCGCGCCCTGCACTTGCAGTTTGCTGGATAATAAAAAATAACGGGAAAAGTCCCAATGCTTGCTTCTTGCTGGCTAGAGCACCCTGGGGTATCAGGATAATAGAATCAAAAATATATGAGCTTTTTTACGAGCTAAATTATGATAAATTTGCAGTAACTGGACACAAAGTTTAATCAATAGATAGTAAAGTTAAGAATTTGCTTGCTTACTAAAATCGCTGATATTTTTTACCTTCCGCCTGTCAATATATAGAAGGGAGGTATTGTTTTTGGCCAAATTTCTCGAGTGTGAGTTTTCAACATATGAGCAAGAATTAGGGTCCCTAGAATACGATTTTACTATTTTTACAGTGATGTCTGTTTATTCTTGTGTGCGTCTGTGACAATTTTTCGTGCACGATAACTCCAATACAATTAGTTAATCGGGCGTAGTACTTTACTTAAAGCTTTAAATACCATTTTTTTTTGCAAATTACGTTGTTATTAAATATAAAGATTTTTTAATTTTTTGGCGATCTGCATAAATATGTTTATATATAACTTCTAGCTAAACGGAGAAAAATATATAAATTATAATAATTTTACATGTCGTTTAGGCTGAGGAATTTCTATAAAACAGATGAGTTATTCATATGTTCACAAAGTTTGACATACGATGTTAAATTTGTTGTAAGTAAGTTAAAAGATAAAAAAAGTAAATATGAAGTAGTTTTATTTTAAAATTTAAAAAGGTGAAAGATATATATAAGGAATATATTTGCATGTGTGTATCAAGGTAAGTTTGGTTCCGATTTTAGTAACACTAGAAATAGCTGTTTTTTTGTCCTACAAATTTTGTGACGGAAATTTTAAGTATATGAATTAAAAATATTCTGAACTGAGTAACAAACTAATTATAAAACTACAAATTGAATGTACTGAAAAACATGTAGAATATATTATTACCACAGTGACGGGAGGTAATGTGTCGGATACATCAGATATTTATTATAATTTCAAATTTTAATGAGATCCATGAAATTTATTGTTAATAGAAACTTAAATGAAGTCAATATACTAAAAGTTGAAACTAAAGTATTTAGAACCATAATGTTCCGAAATGATAACCACTAGTTTATAAACTAAAGTCGTCTCGAATAAGTAACTTTGATGCATCATATCAATTCTATTTTTTGTTCAACGGATTTCCTACCGTAATCTATAACAGACATGCAGACATTATACTCTGTTCAAAGATATTTCGTTATGGCTTTAACTTACTAAGCCTGTGGTTAACCGTACACAGCAAGACATTCTACCTGATGGCGCTAAGGGTAGGATTGCAAAATATTTAAATTCGGAAATCTCTAATCTCTATGCGCATTACGTATTTCAGATTTACTTGAAATAATAATGAATTCGCAAAATTAAATTAAGTGTTTGACTATCACTATTTTTTTGCTTCATTATCATTAATAATATTTGTACAAAATTCTCTGTTTCATTATTAAAACTGAATTAAAATGGAAAATATTGAATACATACCTGTCGTTGCACCCCTATAAATCTAGCTTAAATCCCTAACAACAGTCCCGCTGAGAGAGCCATAACGAAATATCTCTGAACAAGGTATATATATACCAGATTCTATAACAGACAGACACTTTGTATAAATAAAAACTATAGACGCAGTACAGGAAACCTCATTAAAATTTGTTTATGCTTGATATGACGCACCACCGTTGCTTATCCTAGGCGACCACCAGTTACCCATCCCACCCTCATTGTGCGGCTAATGCCTACTATGTGCGCGTAATGTTGTGAAATTTCTGTCGCCATCCACACCCCCGGTTTTAAAACACGGAATACAAAAGACCACAACATGATTCACACATAAAATTATCTTCAAATCTATAGCCAATTATCACAACGCGTCCTTAGAGATTTCACACAATGAGCTAGTTATCATTCACCCTCCTGCAAGACTTTAGACACTGCGGACGCAATCAATAACAACGCGACATGGGGAAGACAAGCTTTAAATGAGATCGTCTGCTTCTTGCTTTACAAACAAACTAAATCAAAATTGCTCTACGAGTATAATTATAATCGAAATACGATTTTCTCATTACTCGAATTATATATATTTCAGCTATAGGTACTAGACATATAAGTTGTCTATACCTTTATAATTCTATTTACAATTATAGAAAACAATAAGAATTCTTGGTAACTTAGAAACAAAATTGCTCTAGGAGTATAATTATAATCGAAATACTACTATTGTATTACTCGAATTATGTCTATTTCAGCTATAACTAAATATTAGACATATATGTTGTCTATAACTTTATTATTCTTTAATAATAGAACTTTATAATACTATTTACAATCATAGGAAATAATAGAAGTTGTTGATATCCTGAGCTTTTTAAGCTTCAAAAGCCCAAAAGGTTAAAAATAAGCAACACTAAAATGTGAAAATTACAAATTATCCTCAGTACTACGAGTATTGGAAATTCATCAATTGTTTTTATTCACCAGTATTCCACTATTTTATTATTAATTATACGATCATTTTATTCTTTCGCACATTATAAGACATTATTAATTGACAGTTACTATAACCAGAAGGACAAAAGATAATTTTAACAATGTATAATAAGGTGTGAAATAAGTTAAATTATTTTATTTTTATTGTGATACATTATATTTCCTACTAACTTCTAATTTTCTGTGAAGTACTTAAATAACTATATTGTACTATGACCCCTAACCTTTTGGTTTTAATAATTTTGCCTTTGAAGAATTTGCAAATTCATCGTGAAAAATTTATTCATATATTTTCATAGTAATTATGTGCGTGCACGAGTTAATGGCAGTTACGTAATTAATAAAATAATTAATTCCTTGCAATGGTGTGCCCTATTTTACATATAAATTGATAATGAATGTCAATATATTAAACCAATTTAATGCAGGTTTGCAAACGACGTATTATATAACATATTAATCTTGTTCGACATATATAGAACAAGTAAAATGCCAAATTGCTGATCTTGTTAGCATTTAAATCATTTCATTCAAAATTTCATTACCCATATTTCATTATTGTTGAAAATTGCAGGCAAAACAGAATACAATTACAATATGTATTTCGAACTTCAGATTCCAATAACAATAGTATACTGTTTGGCGATAAATTTCTTGAAACTAAAATAATTAAATATAATAATAATCAAAGAAGATATTACCTTAACAAAAAATAAGGCAAGCATTTCAAAATAAATATACTCCTCTCCGTAACGAAGACCACCAATCCTGTTTTCAGATTGTACAGAAATATATTATTCGATAATGACGAATATTCGGTTAAAATTTCGCCGAATATTCGTTATTTGGTTATTCTGCTGAACTGCCATACGTCACATCACTAATAATTACACTCAATGGAATCAATACAATTGTCAAATTACCTATAAATAGTCTTCGTTTGTTTCGTTTGAGTTGTATTGTTCCTTGTGATTGTTCGTTTTCATGTTAAAAGCTGTTCGAAAGGTACGTTATAATTTTTATACTTAGTTATTAAAATTAAAATAATTTATTAATTTGTAGAGAGCAGCAGATTTGAAATATGTGAATTCACATATAAACATTGTACTTGATGTTATAATCTAGTAACAAATATAGATGACATATCTTTACTCTATCAATTTTTTTCTATAATAAATCATAATCGTATATTTTTAAATATATTGAACCAAAAATACGTTGTGACAAAGAAGCCATTTCAAATGAAGCGCATAAAACGTGTAAATTGATGTAATTTTTCATCTGGTAATGTTGTCCATTAATAGGGATGACAATAAATTTCTGAGGTAAATCCCAAGCATTTGCGTTGACTCACCCTAGGTATGATGTGGCTTATTAAAAAATAATATATGAAGTGGTAGTTTTGAAGCAGGTGTCAGCGCCCCAGGTAAGGAAATGGCCACTCGGCACGGAAGCGGCTCCGGTGAGGACTCAATCCTCTGCCCCCGTCACACCCACGAGATCGTATCACGTGATGTCATTATTTTCCTCTAATCTCAAACAGCGATTTGTTTCATTTGTTCCTATGTTAATCATGGGAGATATAACACTTTCCCCTTCATTCCATTTCGTACAATTACAAAAAATCTGATGTGTCCAACCCATTACCTTCCGCCACTGTGGTAATATATTCTATATTTGTTTTTCAGTATCAATTTGTAGTTTTAATTTTTTTTTTTTAATTTTACAATAAAACTGTTTCATATTTACTTATTTTATCTTTTACACTTGCTTACATCAAATTTTGTGAACATATCATCTATTTTATTAAAATTCCTCAGCCTAAACGGTATGTGAATTTACTATAATTTATATATTTTTTTATCTAGCTAGAAGTTATATATAAACATAATTATGCAGATCGGTAAAAAATTTAAAAATCTTTATATTTCATAATAACGTAATTTGCAAGAAAATGGTATTTAGAGGTATAAATTTCACCAAAAACAATACCTCCCTTATCTACATATTGATAGGCGGGAGGTAAAAACACGGAGAAAGTTCGAACATACAATAAATAGTATGTAATTTAAACTTTTGTCAAACATTAAATATTATTTTTTAACCAACCTGTTCATGAATCAGAATGCATTCCATAATGTATGCATTCATGCCTATTAATAAACAATAATATATAGTATATATTATATTAGTAGATAGTAAAACATAAACCATAAAATATATTAATTGCTACAAATGTATTGAAATATAAATAAATATAGGTATGTACTGGTTAACAGTATAAAATTCTGATCTAATTTATGGTCTTAATCTAAATAACTACTAAAATTTACATATGTTTTACATAATATAAGAAAAACATATGTTCTCTTATAAATATATCCTGTATATACATATATGCAACATATACAGATAATAAACAAATTTTACAAAATAGTGCAACCTTAATATAAACCATTAAATTTGATTTTACATGTATAATACGTCGAATATATTTCATTCTTGTAATGTTTTACATAAAAATGTTATGTTAGTTAAATAAAAACATATCCTTTATATATTACTCCAGTATTTCATTCGCAATGTGCATTATTTTATGTATTATTTATATTCCGCACAAATTTTTGAAATTATTAGGATGAATAGTTCACTGCGCATGACCAATATTATTGATTTTTTGATCGCATGACGTCACAATAAAATTTTAGTGAAGATTAACATTATACTGACATCTGTGTTAAACAATATAAACTAGTAGATAAACAGCTGATACACAAAATAATGTTTGTTGATAAATACCAATTAAAGTGCGGAGTTGAAAATGGGACTTCAATGATAAATGTGATAAAATATATGAAATGACAAATACATATTTATTAATAATGTAAATGCAGGCATAATCTTTTCGATATTAATTTTAATGGTGAGTAAATATTCCTTATACGTTGTAAATGTAAAACAAGATTTATGTTTGTCTTCATGAAAAAATACCATATAAATATAAATAAATAAATGTTATTGATAAGTGACAGACAGTATAGTAATAGAGAATGCAGTTTTTATTCTAAGATATTTTTCTTATTATACAAATATCAATCTTGTTTGTACCAAACTGATAAATCCTAACCTGAATAGGTTTTTCTAGAGAAGGTTGTATTTGTTTGATAGAAATTTTCTTATTTTTTGTATCCGTCTCTTTTTTGTTTATAAATATTTGGTAGTGACCAATACCTTCTTAAAAAAATAATAAATAGAATTGTGGCAATGTAATAGATGAAGTATACATCAAATAAGTATGATAGCATCTGAAAGCTGACGTTCAATTTTAATTGTAATAATATTGACGTGAAGGTAACAGATTTTGCTAACATTTCTTCTACAGAATTTTTCGAGAACCCTATAGGTACTCTATGTATTTTATATGAGAATATTTTAACCAAATCATAAAAATCAATCATTTGCTTCTTCTGCGTTTTACTGATTAAATTGTTGAATTTTGTAGCTTGTACATTGTTTTATATTTTGTAGTTTACAATGAAGTATTATCCAATACCGATGACTATTTACTAACATTTTTAAGAAACACTACAAATTTAAAGCACCATAATAAAAAAAATGTTGAAAGATGTGAAACAGTTCTACTTTTATGGCAATAATAATATATACCTAAAAACTCTTTTTCTCTTTCAGCTCGCCATTATTATAAAATATCTAGTGCGGCCCTTCAACCAAAAAGTGTGTCCAGGCCTGGTATAGAAGACCATAAAAAATTAATAAACATTTGTATCACATTAATAATATCATAAGAAAAACTAATAATTGGTTTTTCTTATCCAAGAGAGCCACTTGTCGAGGAATATAAGAAACTGATTTTAGTGATTTCATCAGATACGTCTAGCAAAGAAAATACCATCAGAGTTAGGATAAGTTACGAAAACCGGAAAACGACTGATACAGAATCAGAATTGTCATTGTCCTGTCACCTTCCAACACTGACACGTACGACTAGATGAAGCTATATGTAAACACAAACTACTCGTAAGTAACGATCGCCTTCTTCAGGTGTGCTTCCCTGGGTATCTGGTATCTGGTATCTGGGTGCAATCTGAGCGGGTGCACGTGCCTTGCTTGCACCCCGCGTTGCACATGTCTGCGCCTTGTGTGCTGCGAGGGGAATGCCAGGCATCTGCAGCATCATTCGCAGGAATCCGCTAAAGGGCTGCGCAATATGACGGCTCTGTGCGCTGTGCTGTCTGTGCGCTGCTAGGCAGCTGCCGGCCTGTGTTACTGCTACATACTTGCACCTCTAGGACAAAGCGGAGAACGGGGTGGTTAGCTCTAGTGTAAGGAAATTTACTTTATGGGGAGTTGTCTCCAGGTCGTTAATCAAATCACTTATGTTACATACAGGGTGAAGACTTTTTAAATGTTTTGGCACCCCTAATAATTTTACAGCTGTAGAAGAAAAACATTTATTAACTTTATTGTAACGGGCAGTGGTGGTTAACTTAGTTAGATCGCTTCGATTCGCTGAGCGAAATGTGCGATCTTGGGTTCAAATCCCAGTGACTGCAAACTTATAACCAAGTAGTCCGAAACCCACTATAAGCGTAGATACCCTATCATATTACTAGACTAGAACTTTGGTCTGTTAGACAGCGTAAATGAAATAAAAATCATTTGAAATTATTCTTTATCCGGAACCAGAAAAAGAATAAATATTTAATTTTAGTTTTATGAAATCAGATAGTCTCGAAGTGATAATTTCAAAAATTAAATTCTAATTCTGGATAAAGAAAAATTATAAATTACCTCATCAATAGAGGTTTAGTTCTTTTCTTTACAATAACCTATTTAATTGTTGTATTCAAAAATAATAATCCTGAATCTTTGGCCCTGATTGTTGCCGTCTAGATCTAGACTTTCTAAACTCTTGTCTTGTCTTGTCTAAATTATCAAAGCAAGACGGGCATATGTCTAGTCTTTGAATTTCAAGACAAGAGAAGACTTTTTGATTCTAGATCAAGACAAGAAAATTTAAGACAATTTTCAAGATTCTACAGTAATTAAAATTTTAAATTAAATTAAAAAATGTAGAACAATTCTCTGCCCTTGTCTGTAGCGTATGCGCAGGTTAATGTAGACTATTGAAACAGTCTAGATTCTTGATATCCAGACAAGACTTTTTAATTTAGATTTAGACTTAGTCCAGTCTTGTCTTTTTTATCTAGACGGCAACATTATTGGCTCTTCGCCTTTAAGACAACAACCCTTATTTTTTAGAGAATTTCAAAAAGAGACGGGAAATTTTCATAAAAACCACCACAAATAGTTGATAAAATCAATATTCGGGTCATTGATAAAAAAACAATATTCAATTCTGGTGATATATGATTTGGTTATTAAATAAAAAATGACTTTCCTAAAATATTTTAATTAAGAATTGGACTTAACTTTTCGTTTAATTTACATTTAAATATCCAAATAAAAAAGTAGAAAAATGAATCAATTATTTATTATAATTTTTATTGTAAATTTATTGGAAATTCAAATTTGGCCAAAGTATTAACTTTATACAATAATATTAATTCATTCAAGATCCATTTATAATAAATATTCATCGTATATATAAAAACATTTCTTTAAAAATATTTAAATTTGTAGAAATACCCAATGTAACACTTCTTTGCGACATTTCGTTATTTAGATTAGCAAATTTTGCAAAACTCACGTATGGCGGCGGCACATTTCTGTTACGCACTTTGTTGCGTGGTGTCCTCTGACTGGGTTATTTATTTGCCGCGTTCCCGATAATCGTAAATCCCGATGTACTGTATTAATTAGCACACGGCCTCTAATATATCAGCAGAGACGCGAGACGCTCATGATTTAAAACTAAGCCAGCAGATTAAATTTAAAGGGGCGGATCTATATTAAATTGTTGCGAAGTGCAGTGGCGTTCGGGGTAACAAACTCCGGAAATCTCAGGGGGCACACCTGATGAAATATTTACTGGAACTGGATTCCTTGCAGACAACAAGAAGTAGTAAATTTGAATTTACACACATGACAATTTTACAAGATCTCTTGCTTGCGCTTAAATTATTTTATTTGATATTTTAAAGAATTCACTGTTCAAGTTTATATATTATGTTTATTAAAATTTCTGAACTTAAATAATTCGTAATTTAGTTGTAAATTTTCTTCAGAATCTTAAGTATTTTGTATCCACTAAAGTATTAGTTCTCAATGAAAATTATATTTCTAATTGAAGTCTATGTTTTCTCAATTGATTTTTGAGATGGGGGTTCGATTTCCTTCGTCACCATCTTTTAAATAAATAAAATTCAACTGTTTCCGAGTGGTTCGGAACCCACTACAAACTGTAGCATCATTGTAGAGACAATGGGCTAATATTTTTTTCACGACATGCATACAAAGGTCTACTTTCTTCTCGTGAAGTAGTGAGAAAAATTATTTTCCGCTCTAGAGAGGAAAATGGTTAGTATTACCAACAGTAACATATTATTTTTAATAAATTATGGCAATTATGTTTTGTTCTTTTCAATTTTTAATTTTAATAATTTCACAATTTGACAACTAGAATTGGCTTCTTGGCAATAAACAACTGCTCTGCTAAACGTCAAAGTTTACATAACCTAATTTTCTAGTTTAACATGTTGCTGCGCCTTTTCGTCCGAATAAATTGATTTTTGAAATATGTCGTGTGTGCACTATACTACACTACGCTCGTGTGTCCAACTCGAGCTCGAGTAGTAAAAAGATACGCTTTCCTCTCTTGTATGATAAATAACTATTCTTCAGTAAAGTGTAATGAAAAATGTAAATTGAACAGATGAAGAAAAATATTTAAAATACAATATTGTCCATAATCTAGTGATCTACAATATAGTAGATAGATGATAGAACTATCATTTGTGGTTTTAAGAACCCATGTTCGAGTCTCATCGCGTGTTTTTTTACCATTCATTTTCCACATAAAAAAAGATTCTGTTGTACACTCTCCATGTCAGCTAAAGTACCCGAGAGGTAACATATGTTAAACAGGCAATAATATGTAATAAGTTTCAAGTGATATTGTTATGTAAATATTTAAAATTTTCGAACGTGTGGTTAGTAAGGAACATCCATTATAAAATGAGAAGAAAATTGAGAGTATAATGTAGATTAAAATATAATTTTCTGGGAAGTGTTGCCGTGGTGTTGGTACGCCGCTGAACCCAGATTGCAAATTACGATTCCTGATAATCAATCGCGATTTACGATTCGTGGAAATGAGTGAAGGAAAAAATGGCGGGTGATCGCGCGATAATGTTGACTGAAATCGTTTTTGAATAAGGTTGCACCTTGTTTATTTTCTTAATTATCCGTGTTGTTTATAGGCCTCGTCCTTCACTGATTATTCCGAGAGATCACTGCTAGATTGTCATCGCGTATGCCTCGCTTCTACTCCAGAACCAACAATCATACAGCCTTCCATCATGCTGACCATTGACTACGCTGCATAGACTACTGCATATTTTCTACTTTGAAAATTCTTCACGTTAAGTAAGGTAAACAAAAGTAGGATTTTTTGTTCGGAATAAAATTGTAAGCAACTTCTTTTGAAAAATTTTCTTGTCCGATTTTTCCTTTTCCGGAAAATGGAACTTGTTCGTTATATATGATAGAGTAAAGTACAAAGAGTGTGTTAAAGACAAGTCATCCCTCTAATTCTACTCTATAGATTCCGAATCTGATGACCAAATTGCACCCCCACACTTAGCTGATGATGTAATATGATGTATATAATATTTATTACTGTTGTTCATGTTAATTAGTTTTTAATTGTTATTTTTGTGATTGTTTAGGGGATGAACGACCTGCACTTCAACCCTGGATGCGGCTGTCACAGTTCCAGAACGGCACATGTGGAAATAATTATTAATTATCTTGTATATGTAGTATTGTTCTTATATTAACATAAGCGTGTGTATTTATTGTTATATAATAAACAAACACTTAAATTACATCATATCTTTTATTCCTGTACCTCTTCAATAATAATTTCACCTTTTCATTGCTTTCCGCCCTTTTTGTGTGTGGAAAATATTAACTTTAGAGGAAATCTTTATTAGAGTTTTTTGTTGGAAATAAAATTCTAACCATCTTTTATTTAAAAAAAAATATATCCGATTTTTCTTTTTAAAGATAATTGTTTAAGTATATATCTGTCTTAAAGATAGGTTCCGTTCGAATCTTCTTCAAGAGAACTACCACTTTGGGGTGCCCTATAAAATTGGTAATTTTTTTACAGATGTAGCATTAAGTTCTTAGTCTAAATACAATATTTGAGATCTCTACCCCTAATAATATAGATAACAGAAAATAATTTGTTAAAAATCTTCAAGTAAACTACCCTTATAGTTGCACTAAAAATTTTATATTTTTTTTATGATTGTAGTATTGGAAGCTTAGTTCATATGCAAAGTTTGAAAATTTTCACGTCAATATTATGGGGGTAATATAATGCTCTACTTCCGGAACTTCAATCGCGAATTACGTAAGAACGAAGCGAGAGCGCCAAAAACGGACACCGGCACGGGAAGCGGAAGGGTCGAATTAAGGGGATGACATGTCTAACTCCGAAAATTTGGGGTTCAAGGTCAAAAACCATGGGCTATAGCCCAGGGTTTTTTACGATGCAACTAATTAGTGAAATTAGGGGAAAAAAGTATGCTATCCTATAGGGTCAACCGTGAAACTAACGAAACTGATGTCCGTTTTGTGCGCCAACCCCTAGTTTAGGGGTAATTCCGTTTCCCCTCGATTAAAATTTTTGTCTCCAATGGTCACCCATCCTAACTTACTGCACTCGTTGCTTGACTGATATTTTTAAATTCATTTTTAAGCCTTAAATAAATTGCTAAAGGGTTGAAAATTGCGTCTCGGGGTAAGTTCAACCCCCTCTTTCGATTGGCGTTCACAGAATTGCTCTACAACTTCTAGTTCACAAGACATTCACCCCTAAATTCTCAGAAAGGGCGCTAAACAACTCAGGAACTAGAAGTCGTAGGAAAATTTGAACACCGAATTCGGAATCTACGACGTCGAATTGTTAAAATAAAACCATAAAACCACTCCTTCAACACGAACACCCCCACATATCTTGTGCGGTACATTTATGAATTTAATAAACATATTTTACAATTAACTGGAAAACTATTAAGTTTAAAGAAAAATTGTATTAGGATATATTAAAGAGAATGATATTTTGAACATCTATTTGAAACACTTTTTTGTCCGCTTGTGTTTTTGTTTCAAAGTTAATTGGGTCATTTTCTTTTTAAAATGTATCATGTGTATCATGCATGTATTTAATATTAACATTAGAATTTTCTTGTCCGATTTTTCCTTTTCCGGAAAATGGAACTTAACTTGTTACTTAATAGTGTAATGTTAGGTAAGTAAAAGATGTGGTAAATAAATATATTAAAAATTATTCTGTATTTAAATAAATACTTTTGTATTATAATAAATATGTACATTAATTTATATATGTAGAGCACAAGTTACACACTAGTTAATATATCTGCCGGGGCATTTCTCTTCAGGGGGTGATTTTTTTGTATGTATACCCCTAATTCGATATCGTAAATTCCGAAACTGTAATTCTTACGTAATCCATTATTAATAATACCTCGATAAATAAATATATTTAAAACTATAACTACATATAACAATACATATAAATTAAACTCTTCTTTAAACAATAGTATTATAAATTTTATTCAAATTGTATTATCATACGATACCTTATACCTTTCAGTACCTTGTACTTCCTCATAATTACTCTGTAAAGAAATATGTGTAAGCAAATTCACTGTAAATAAAGCAATTGTTAATTTTTAATATATTTTATTTTTATTTTAATATACATCTTTTATAATATGTTACATAGAATGATATTAACAATGTGAACTATTCTATTTAAATACATAAACACATTTGGGTACGTGGGGTGGGCGCGGGTTTTATGATGATCTTCTTGAACTGTGAGAAATTTAGGGGGTTATTTTCCGGTACTGCTCCTTGAAGATCTTCACAGAAGTCTCTGGATGCTGTAGCCTCGTAGACTAATCATCCAGATATCGATATCTTTTGTTATTCCTGCAACATAATGGAAATATATTAGTTTAATAATCATAAATTGTTTAATACTTAAGCAATAAATTATAAATGTTATTATTATAGGTTTTTATTTTAAAAAATATTGTTATAAATTGATCTATTGATTCCATATGTGAAACAGCTACTACCATTTCCTGGAAATGGGAAAGTCAGACATTTGTCAAACAAAAGTTTGTTAGATTTTTAAGTTTTATAAATAATTCCTATAACCTCCTATTTTTTCAAACACCAAATCTATATACCTAGTTTATATATACTATATTAAATTTGAATCCGTTCAATAACAAAAAAGTAACTTGACTACCACATAGATTTGAGTGCTTCGCCGTCACTTAGATTGCGAATAGTTAGACCGTCAATTGGATTGCGGAATTTGTACCGTAAAACGGATTCATTATAATTGGTAAATTTTAAAACAACTTTTGTGAAGTAATATTTAAATATATAAAATGAAATAATATAGAGGTAAGCACTAGCAGGTACTTTAGAAATGAGTAAGATGATGGCTTCAATCAAGATGCCTGTATTACTGGTCTATATCAAGCGTGATCGAAGGCATATCCAAATAACCAATGCCCTTGAGGAGATAGGCTTATCTCCATGTAAGGATCAATTAAGAAATCATATGATTGGATGATTCCATCCGTGATGATTGTGCTTATGAAGTGATCCAAACGAGAAAAATATGAAGCACGCTCGTCTTTTTGGGATCGCTATCTAGATTACTGGTGTTAAACACATTATAAAAATTTTATGACGCAAAAATTATGTTTAAATAATTGTGTTTCGTACGTCTGCAATGCATATATGCATTCGTTTAATTTTATGTTATTATGAATAACAAGAAAAGTTGAATACTGGTTTTGTATGGCATTATTGAACGTAGAAGTCATTTTTATTTCTTATTCTACTTTGAAATAATATAAAGAAGACAATATTTCCTTGCGGATATTTATACCGTAGCAGACATCTTAAGCTGGTGTGGTATGTGCACCACATGAATAATTTTTATAGGAAAATATAAATACTAAGTCAGGGATCTTTGCAGTATGACCAATAAATGTACTTTTGGTGTCAACAAATAGTTATTTTTTATACAAGACGATAAAATAATATTTTATCGACAAGCGGAAAGTGTTAATTCACGAGCGATATAATCGCGTGTGAATTATTTTTCGCGAGTCGATAATTTAATTTTATGGTCGTGTATAAAATTCTATTTTTTTCTATAGCAAGTATTGAAGAAAAGAGAATTAGAAAAATTAAATTACTATTTAAGAACAATTTTAAAATGTCAGTAGTCTGCGTTGTTATGGAAATGTACTTCTAATAAACAAAAGTTAAAGTACTTTATCTACCCTTGCTGTTAAAGTGTTACTTTATCTATCCTTGCGGTTAAAGTGCTACTTTATCCACTATTTTGAGTTGATAAAATTAAACTTTAACATCTGCTATAGAAAAAATATTTTTTTTTACTATTTCCAACAATTAACAAAGTACAATTTAAACTGCACCTATCAGACTTGAAAGCTAAGGATATGTGGTGTACAAATTTTTTGTCTTCACAAGTCTCATTAACACTTTCCATGACTCATAACAACTAAAAATAACAATTGTACGTCAAATATCACTGAAATTCAAATTTGCAGTAAATTTAAGACATTCTCACATTAGTATAGACTTGTAGAATGTTTTTTATATATGTAGATATTAATCACTAATAATGATGACTGTTATAGAATTACAAGCTCACTTTGTAGTTGATATTTGCAATTGATATCATAACAAGTCCATATGATAACAACCGAAGTTTTGGAATCCCATCCCTGTTCAGGAATTCTTTTGCCTCTCTATGAATTTTGACTTATTTATATTAAGACAGTTGTTCATAGATGGTAGCTTCTAAGTTAAAATTTCTGAAAAAAAATAAAGTTCTCTGTTGGAAAGCGTCTCGTTGAAAGAGACTCGTTGGTGGATATGCAGCTCGCGTTGCTGCTCCAGATGGCTTATCTCCGTATCGGCGCGTCCATCTTTTGTCTGGAAGGGAAATAATGATTGCCGCTATCTTCCCCGAACATGCCATGCCACTACCACTACCACTCTCACTACTGACAGCCGCTGATCGGATGATAATTGAGAGTAAATGCCGATCGCATTATGTAAGATGACATACTCGGTGCGTGTGCGTAAACACTCATGCACGCAGTCAGATGCCCTGATAACTCATCCAAATAAATTTATAATTAAATTGAAAAACTAACTGGGGAAAATACCTTTCAAATGTCAATGCATGTTCTACTGTTAAAACAATCGCATTTGTAACTTTAATAAATTAAAATTTGATTGATAACAATCAAAGAATGTAATTGTTAATGTAAATAAAGTCTATTTTCCGCAGTTGATCCTCCAATAAACAGTAATAATAATGTGACTTGAATAATTGAGGGAAGAAGGGGTTGATGATATTGCATACGCTGACTTTTAAATATTTGCTTGGGGGCAAGATTTAATTTCATGTAATGATCAAAATAAAATAATTTCAAGAAAAATTAACACAATGTATAGCTTTACAATTTGCTTTAGTTTTAGTACATCAAGAATTGGAACATTCTGAAGTACTTGGTCTAGTTTTTAAACTACTGAAACAACAGCAATCCAGAGCATCAGTGCTCTAGAATGCGCTTTAGTTTAAACAGACGAAGAATCAGACGATTCTGAATATTTACTCTTAATTTTTGCTCAGATTTCAGATTCATTCCTCCAGAATATAGTCTGTTTTTAGCAGCCCTGAAATTAGAGCAAACACTTTAGAATGCTCTAATTCTTCACCCACTGAAACCGGAACACAGAATTGCTCCAGCATGTATTCTGGTTCCTGGAGATCCAGAATTATAGCAACCGCTTCAAAGTGCTCTAATTCCTGACCCACTGAAACCAAAGTAGCTAAATCTGCTCCAGAATGTGCTCTGGTTTCAGCAGACAGCTAAATCTGCTCCAGAATGTGCTCTGGTTTCAGCGGGCCATTAAAGAATGACATTTTGTCAGGTAAAATCGTGTGATTTTCGAAGTAAATAAAAGTTAAAACTGACAGTATTATATTCAAATATGATAATTGATGAAACATACAAAAAGAGATTAAACTAACGAAACTTCCAACACACAATAAAGTATAAATTTTCAATGCCAAAATCACCTTCATAAATTGTTGCATTAGGGTATAGTAATATTACAATTAGCATTTTTAAACGCAATTATTCCTTTAGTGATGACGATGTTGTCATCATCATCGTAACTTTCCATCCATTAGATTAAACTAACGAAACTACCAACAAACATGAAACACAAATTATCAACGCCAAAATCACCTTCATAAATTGTTACATTTGGGATTCTTACAATTAGCATCTTTAAACACAAGTATTCCTTTTTTAATAATGATCTTGTCATCATCACCGTAACTTTCCAATCATTAGATTAAACTAACGAAACTATCAACAAACAATAAAGCACAAATACAACACCAAAATCACTTTCAAAAAATGTTACATTTGGAAATCTTACAATTAGCATCTTTAAACACAACTATTCCTTTTGTGATGATGTTGTCATCATCACCGTCGCCTTTCCATCCATCTGCATGTGCCAAGTGCAGGCGGTGTAGCATCTCCATGGAGACAAGCAATTGGCCGGGAACACGGCGAGGGTGGGAACCGAACACGGTACCACATGTGCTGTACATCCCGCTCTGCAGCGGGGACTTTTGTCTGCGGCTACGTATGATTTGAATTTAAGATGATATGGAAATGAGATGCACGATAATTGTTAGATGCGATCATGTGGTATGAGTTGTGAATATGGAATTATGCCGTATTGATAGAATATGCACACTGGTAATCATATGCGCTACAAATACTAACTCTTTTGTTTTTCACTGCATAGACAGACCAATGAACCCGAGAAATATGTCACTAAATTTTGATTCTATTTATCTCTTTTCTTTCATGATTCTACCACGCTGATGTCATAACATCTCTTCCCCAAATTTTTAATAATTATTTTCTCGTTAACTACAAGTAATGAATCGATATAAAAAATACGTGTATTTTATTTTTTTGTCTATTATCATATAACATGTATTTCAAAAATGTGTTGTTATAGGCATTTAAGATATGGAAAAACACTTTTTGCTAAATAAAAACTGTCCGGCTAACAACTGAGTTACCATATTTTACAGGACAATACTACATGTATTCCTATATACATTTTATTTAATACAGATTACTTCATTTTAATAACAATTCAGTGAAATTTACAAAAAAGTATTAAATATTTTCGCCTGATATTTTTATTGTTTTACACGCGTAAAATGACAACCGACAATTTCACATTTCCCTTCTCCAAAACATTAAATTGCTATTAACTATATATTATTGCAAAATAATGTATAGTTTCTAATATTATAATGAGAAGCTATAGTGATTTATTGAAAAAAATATCACAACCTATATTTTTATCTATAAATCTTTAATTTTATAATGATATATTTTATGTATATAGAAAAAGATTGATTGAATTTCCGATAAACAGTTTCTAAAATGAGGAAATAACATTGACATAAAAGTAGTTGACATTTACTTGTGCATTATCATTAGAGAATGACCATAAGTTTAGTAAAAGTAATTGACCTAAATGTGAGATTTATCTTTTCGATTGTCATTCTTTTCGAAATTAATTAAAAGTCGAACAAGGTGCAAGAAAGAAATACGAAGTGTATTACACGACAGGTTCAATTAACAGAAACTAAACTTATTCACAATGCAAATTATTCCCGGCCGTTTCCTTTCTGGGATTGTAGGTCAGCCTGGGACACCTTTCAAACCGAATTCATCGATTATGAATATCTGATAATGTTAATTAAAATGAATTATTAATTCAATTGCACAATAAAAATAATTACAAGGTATTAGCGTTCAACATGTGCAGATAAGAAGAAAAGGCTGTAGTGTGGGCACGTAAACAGAGGACGCTGATTATCTGGACCAAAACAACCACGAGCTCCAACATCGACAAGTCGAAATGTCGACAATAACAAGCTTTTTGATTTTTAGTAACAAAATATTCATAGCTTTTATTTTTCTTTTATCATTCGCCATCGGAATTTTTTGGGGTACTTTCAATCTCATTTTCATTTTTTTTTATGATGATATTTCTAGGTGTATTTATTTGTATAAGAACAAGATGCGGGTTTATATACAGTGTGTCCAGATTTCATCGTCCTCCATAGGGATTTCGGAAACTATAAAAGCAATATAGGTTCTATTTAAAAAAATCATTAGTTTTTATTACATCTTAAAATTGTGTCCCTGAATATTTTTTTGCGTGCATCACTGTCTAGACAATAAAAGTATTTAACTTTTTTATTTGAAATATTTTCCCGGATATTCAATTGTCTAGAAATTATTTGTCGAAGAAGAAATGGACGAAAATCAGTTTTTCGATATTTTCTCATTAACTAAGGGGAAATTTTGAGATAACAAAGACACCGTTAAAATCTGATAGCTGTTATAGTTTCTGAGATCTCAATGGAGGCCGATGAAATCTGGACATACTGTATATATTTATCTCAATTTCTATGTAGTAAAATAATGAAGAAATTTAAATTTAAAGGTTTTGTTTCTACTGGGAAGACTCGTCCTAGTCTTTGATATCAAAAATAAAGATAATACAATTTTTTCATGACGATTACTAATATACTAGTATTTTCAACGACTATTATTGTTTTAAAAATGAAATAACAAAAGACCTGGATTACCATTGAGGAAAGTAAAATATGTTGTAAAATAAAATTTTAAAATTTATCAGCGTAGGTATTTGTTAACATTGTTAACAAAAGTTGTATGAGCAGTTAGATAAAATGTCGTCAAATCCTAAAAAACAAGGATAAATATAATATTTAAGAATTGTTTTAATCCATTTTTTAGGCAATGTAAAAAAAACTAGCTAGTCAAAAACAGTATTTAAATCTCCTAGTTATTGTAGACATAGACAGCATAATTATTAGTATAATATTTATTGAGCCTTTACATGTAATTTTATAAAAAAAATTACGTTATCATGAACATGAAATGAAAAAAAAACACTTACAACATGCAAATCATGCTCGGGTATTGAACCTAGCATTGCTGTCTCCTGAAGCTAGAACACTACAACCATACCTCATCAGTTAGTCTATTACATTCAACAACATTATCGACAAAGCAAAGTTGCGATACATTCTGTCGAAGTGCAGTTAGTCGAGTTGGCGCAATGACGATGACGCGGGCCGTATCTTATTGTCAATCGCGGCCCAATTAAACGTGTGACAAGTTTGAGACATTGTGTAATATATTTCCATCTCCAGTTGAAAGTGAGCCGACCAGCGCTGAGGCAGACACAGGTGTGCTGGAGCTCTAGCCAGGTTTCTCTTTTAAATTAATTCGTTCACAGTGATTTGTTCAAATTTATAAATAATTAGCGGGCAGCCTTCAATGCTTGTCTGCAAACCACGCTTTTAATGTGTCATACACTTTGACAGTATTTTAATATGACAAATAATTTAAAGGAATTTGTTGTTTTTTATTTTTTATAAATATTTATCGTATCTTTTTTTACTTTTACACAAATTTTAAAATGTTTACATTGAGTTTTTTGTTTCAAGTTTGTCCCTAAAATTTCTGGATACTGTAATTTACAAAATAATAATGCAGATGGTTTTAAATTTCTTTATTTGTACAGTTCAAAAAATCGTATATGTGATTATCGATAGTCGATATAATAGCTATTTATGTATTAAGGGCGAAATGATATAGATTTTGGCCCGCGGTGCAAAATTGAAGCCCGACGCGCAGCGGAGGGTTACAATGCACCTAGGGCCAAAATATATTTCGCTCGTAATACATACAATATTTTTTGCACATCCGAAGTAGTATTACTTCATCACCGCAATCAAAGTAAAACGATGTTCAAATCAAATTCAGATCATAGTAGTCTATTTGACATATGTACGTTGTCATGGATCACAATGAAAACAAGCAAGTAGTAAGTAAACAAAGTAGCAAAAAATTAATTAAACATAGATGTAATTATTTTAACTGGGCACGAAAAGTTCTAGGGCGAAAAAGAGTGTCATTTCGCCCTTAAAACAATGTTATTTGTCCGACTTTTACGCCCGGATGTGTAAAAAAATTATTATACCTTCTTAACTTCAACGCATAAAAATTACAGAAATTATTAATAGCGTATTTCACTTACATACAATTCTATATTTTTGGATATATTTTTCGCTGCTTAGGTGTAGTAGTAATAAAAAATATGATTATATTAATTTTAAATTACAATAAAAGATTACATCGTTTTGAAACTTTCAAATAATGGCACCGGAATATTTTGTCTGAGTATACTTATTTTAAAACTTTACTAACCTCTAAATAAAATAAATTGTTTGTATTCTAGCGGTTTTTCCAGATTATTGAATTATTCTTATCCAAAACTACGTCATCAAGAGGGTTACATTTTAGGGATAATATTTTCAAAAATGTTTTTTTTAGGGAAATCGGACGTTGGGTAAGCCATCAAAAAATAAATATATTATTTTTTTAAAGAATAAGAAATAAAAAACAAAACAGAAATTAGGCAAATGCCCTATTATTGTGGTGATATGGCGCTCCTTCCTACGAGGTGCTGTTCTCTATAATTTTACTTGCATTATAGTGAACTACGTTGTCAGCCGAAAACCTCAGAACTGGACCTGCAGCTTGTAGTATGCTTCGAACTACTAGGACACAGTGATATTTTTCTTTGGTTGGCGACACTGGAAAATGATGTGAGCCCAGCTGAATTACCTACGGCAAATTAAATAATGTTAAATTTCTTTTAAAAATGATCATACCTGTAAAAAAAAAAATTGATTTCTATATTTTCGCGCCACCGTTCATGTAACTTACTTCTGCTGCAAGTAAAAAAATCCGAACTGTCAAGTGTACTGTTACGTTTTACAAATACTTTAAAATTATATGAAGTAACAATACAACTAGTCTCGTACGGTAACATGAACTTCGATTAACTTTTATAATTTTAAATATACCTTAAATTTCCAGATTTGTTTCTAGAAGTAGTTCTTAGTTTCTAATTTAATAAATGTGTAAAACATTTGCAAAACAACATAATAATCCATTGAGTTATCGATATGAGTCAATAGATTATTTGTGGGTTTATTGTGTTGTAAGAATGGTAGCAACATTTTGGGTAGCCGTTGCGAAACGGAATATGTATCTCGCTAATGAGGTCTGTCTCTGGGCGATTAAAAAAGAAATATATCAATTAAGAATTGGAACGAGCTGTTGGTTAGATTTCACGGGTAGTTGGTGCACAATGCGTCTTGTTTCACATGCTAACATAATAATTAAGCCGCACTTAGCATTTCGCTAATTAAAGCTACAATGCATTTGAACGGTCGAGGTTCTCAAGGTCCGGACGAAAAGTGAAACTGGCCACTGTCAAGTACAAAACGGCGCTCTCGGATTACTCATTAAACACATCAGTTTATTAGCATTTCCGCCTCTTGCAGCAATTAAATATGAAACAAACAACGCTGTTAGCGGGCCTGAGAAATAAACGCCAGACGAACAACTATGTCTTATCCGGATGCTCCTAACTGCTCACTAATTAATATTTTCCTAATTTGTGTTTCAAATTTTAAACTCAGTTTTACAATGCACTCAATCAATATAAAACCGAAAATTATTTAATCTCATCTTAAGTTTTCTTTAAATAGACATTATCATGTTGAAATATATGTCAAATGAACAGAAATTTTCAAAATTATAAATTAAGTTATTTATGATAGTAATTCTAATTTAACTATTTTATGTCTTTTTTAAATTAACAATTTCAAAATTTATAGTATTTTGTGAAGCTGATGTGAATTTGAATATTTAATTGTTATTTCATCGAATCATTTTTCTATCATTAACCACTCCTTTTTTCTAATTTTATTATTTTATCTCGTCTCTTCCTCTTTATTTCTGTTTAAACATAAAAACTACAAATTTTTACCGATTGGGCTTTTCAGTGTAAAGTAAGTAATTCCATACATTACTTACCGATCAGGAAATCGGTTAGTAAATGATACCACAGCAACGATCAACATATTAAAAATGCAATTCTTGTCAAATAAAATTGACGACTTCGTCTCGAATTGTAAAATCATCTTCAACTGTCCTTTAAATTTAAATGACTATTGTTTACTTAATTATTGATATTAAGATTGGAGTGACTAATAATATATATATATATATATATATATATATATATATATATATATATATATATATGTATATGAGTAAAAATTTGTACTAGAGACACCTGTGCTTGTTAAATAAATTAATTGTAAAAGGAGTGTCATTTTAAAGGAAATGCATTTTAAATGCAACATTCCACTATCGACTTTCGTATTTCTATTTATAACAATTAATTAGTTCACTTTCCGTCATTTTAATAAATTGCATCATATAGTTTTCTTCTGTTGCTCACAGTTAATTATAATTTCAATTAACTTTTTTACATTTATTCTAAGAAATTTTACAAAATATTTCACAGAAATTTATCACTCGATAAGAGTAACATAAAAATGTAGTTCGACCTTAAGAATAAATAATTATAATTAGAAATTATTTTCTTTCCAAATTCAATTAAAAAATAATAAATTTGTAGATTCTTTATAAAAATTGCAAATGAAATAAGTACTAGTAGAACTTCAGATACTTTATCGTTTAGGAATGTTGCTTTAAAGATGAAAATAAATACAATTTCATATGGACTTAATTAATCAAATTGAAATTACATTCTTCGTAACATCGCGAGTAAATGACTTCTAAACTTGCGGTAAATAATTTTCCAAGTTAGGGGAAAAAGTGTTAGCAGTGTGTTAGGGGATGAAAGGAGTCGCATTCCGATCCTGATTAATAAATTCCTAAATATTTGCGCAATCATCTTCACCTGTGGTTCCCCTCACGTTATTTGGGGAGAATTCTTCAGCTTTCTGGCCAAATTGAATTTTCCGCTTTATTACTTAAATCAACAACTTTATTACTTCAGACACACCCCGTGATTAAGATGAATCACTGTTGCTGTTCTCATGTCACTAACATGAAGTATTTACTCATTAGAAAGGACAACAATTAGGAAAATTATTCCCACATATTTTTATCCAGGAAGAAGAATCATTATAAAAAAATAATAACAGAATTAAGAGTTCCAAGATCACTAAAGACTAAAATTTTATATTACTTTTTTACGTAGAGAGCTGTAAGAATATGTGTTTTTGTGTGAAAATTTGTATTTAAACATTTTATTATACTTATTGTTACACAGATCTACTGATTTTTTTTTATTTGTAGATTTTAAAAAGTAAAATTAAATGTTATTACTTTCATGCAAGTTTGTTCAATGTTCAACAAATAGATAAGTTCTTATATTAAAAATTAACTTAAGTTATCAAATTTGGTATGTTACTGAAATAGATGTGTTACTGTTAGGTTTTCACAACATGATATATTCAAGCTATTTGCCTTGACTTGATGTGAAATTAAATCAAGTAATAGTAGCCAAATTGGAAGTCTCGTCAATTAATAAATATTTCAAGTACTTGAAAAATTAAGTACATCTTCGAAACTAATTGATTTTTCATCAATATTTTATGTATGTAGTTTAAAAAAATTATAGTGAGGGTTTAAATATAAACTTTTATTTACGAAAGCAAACCATAAAAAATAGAAATAAACATGAACTTTCGAATAAAGTTATCACCCAAACTACTAACTAGTTAGAGCAGTCCTGGAAAAATGTCTGTCAACAAAAGCTAAAGATGCTGGTATTAAAAAAATGGTCATTTTCATTAATTTCGTTAAAAAATGCCTCCTAGTACTTTGTCACATTGTATCAATGTCGTTTTATTTGTAACACCTATTTCAAATCAAATTTTTGTAGTCAAATGACGGAATTTGTCGTATTCTAGTAAGTGATAACTACAATGTAGTGAAATATCTCTCACTTTATTCTAATTCTATAGATAAATTTAAATTTAATGTGTTTATCAAGTAATATCAACTACCTTGACATTGTTTGATTCAAGTCAAGTAGCTAAGATAGAAAATCAAGTCAAGTCAAGTAGTGAATTTATGAAAAGCTTGATTGTCAAGTCAAGTAAGTCACAAAAACGTCAACCTACTTGACTTGATGAAACTCTAGTTACCGTTGAAATGCAGAATCTAGTTATAAAGTTAATAAATGAGATTATGTTCTAAGACATGCAAATTTAAAGCTTAAAAGCGTACGTAGAATTTGTCTTAAGTAGAGCATTGTTTGCTGCAGATATATAGTGTTGTGCAGACCTTTGGTAGTTTAGTGGGAGCACGTATAAGTGGTTTTATATGTCAACGGCCGTCGGTACATATTTAATCCCGCATAATGTCAGTTTAAGCGGCGACCACGAAATGCCACCGCGGCTGAATATTTGAAACTTGGAAGTAAGGAACAACAATAAAACAAGCGGACACAACTTCAATCCTGCTAATTGAAAAGTTGGCCACATTTAATTGGGTTAGTGTGTTCGCGAAGTTATTAGTGCTGCGACCTTGCTCGCTTCAAACATAACCAACAGCAGGTACGAAGAGAAGTGAAGTGGTGAACTCGCATCGTTTGATACTTGAAGCCTCGCTGCTTTTTATTTTTGCTTCTTCGCAACTTGCGGAATTTTCTAATTAATTTAGTTTGGTTTGTTCGCACTGTTATACCTTGCGATCCTCAGCACAAAGATTTTTTGCACAAAGAACATTATTTATTGTATTTCTCTGCTAGCTTCACAAACAGAAAATACAAGATTCTCAAAGCTTCTCATGTTTCAAGAGAAATACGGGATTTATAGTTTTTTGCGCATTAAATAAATACGAATATATCAACACACCCTTTTCCTTCCGACATTTTAAATCCAAACAGATAAATTTACCAAAAGAAATCGAAGAGATATTATTTACTTCTGTTATCGACAACCACATATAAATGAAGCTAGTTTTTTCATCATGCTCTTTTAGATATTTCGAGATTTTTACAGATATTCACGTTTTAAAGTCTTAACAATACGTTTTAACTATACTTACGACCGATTTTTTTTCACCTAAGGTTAAAGTGTCGGTTACTTTAACGATTAATAGAAAAATATCGCATCGAAAAATATACTTTGATACAAATTTATTTATTTATTTAAATATAAATTAATTCTAATTGCATTCTTAGGAATGTCAAGTAAATGAAAAATTAATTCCTTGGAAGAGGGAAGTTTTTTCTTTCCGTGCCAAATTGAATTTCAATAACTGCCAAATATTCGCATTCGTAAATTTGTAATTTTGTTTATTGTTTTATAAATACTACTGGGAATTTTGTTTTTATGAAGCACCTATATTAAATTGCCGAAGTAAACCTGGCATGTAATAAAAAAGAAATAAGAAAAATGCCAATAAATTTTAATAATAAAAATGAAACCGTCTGACTTTTATTTCATTTGTTTCTTTCTCAATTTTCGTCGTAAAATTCTAAAAATTCAAATAACCTAAAAAACGGCCACACGCGCGTCAGATTGAGAATTGTGCAAGAGAAAAGAAAAAAAAATTTTTTTTTCTAAGAAGTTAATAAACTCCTATTCTAACCTTTATAATACATATGTTTAATTATTATAAAATGTGTTAAAAAAGAGATATAAATTTTGAGGAATATCGTATATACACATTACATATAGCAATGTTCTGAATTGTGTCTTAGAATTAAAATTGGATGAAAATGTTGTCCAAAACCATTAAAAAAAATTGAATTTTGGAAAACTTTTTTGCTTCAGGACATCAAAATATAAGTATTCATTAAAATTATGACCATTTTTAAACAAATTAGGATGTAAGAAACATACTAACTTAGGATACAATTTATTTTAAGTTTTGTAGTTTATTGTGTTATTTCTTGTAGCATCATCTTGTTAAATCTACATGTCAGTGTTGTTGTGTGTTTGTTATATATCTGGCACCGTCTTCCAACATTTTACCGTATAAAACACACGCTTTGCCTCCTGTAATAAACTTCATCTTTTGTATCTCACGACCGCACAACGTGCTATATTTTTCACCTATATATAATCGCAGACATACACCCAGACAGATACCAAGTACCTCAATTTCTAACAAAACAAATATGTATTAACATTACGTATAAATATTTCATTTAGACAATACAAAATTACATTTGGATTATCTATAGTTATTATAAAAATAAATGTTGGTCGATGATGATGATGATGATAGAATCTGATGATGAATTTTATTCGTATCTTCTCGTATCTTAACATATATGCTATATATTTTTTTCACTACTACTAAATTTTCTTCATGGAAGCACTGTAAATACTGCTTGTAGTTGAACATATGCTGCGAAATATTTTTAGTACAAGAGGCTTCACGTTCGACAATGTTCGGTATACTGTACGTATGGGTGATGAATGCAGTCGAAGTTCTGCTTACTGGCAGGGTTTGTGTACTGTTTTGTAAAACAGGGTAAGATCGTAACAGACCGTATGCCATAGCGGTTAAATTGATTGACAGTACGAAAGCAAATACATTTGTGTATTACTATATACTTTTAAAGAAAATTATAAATAAATATAATAGAAATATACAGGGTGTACCACAACTTCGTATATATATATTTCAATAGCTTATAGTACATAACGTATTGATTACGGATGATAAAGAATTTCCTGAAAATTCGAAAATTAGTTTTTGAGTTTTTTTGTTTCGTGTTTAATAATATATGCCATTTAAAATTGTGTACGAAGTTATGCCAAACTTTATATAAAAAAAATTAAATATAAAGATAAAGTTACGTAGAGAAAACGACACTGACTGAAAGGAAGTTTGCATTGTTTTCTTAACAGCAAAGTGTTATAAAGATTTGATCCAAGGTTCTATTAAACTAATGAGTGAAGCAAGCAGCCGACTTTGTTAACAGCTTAAGAAAGAATGAGTATGACGTCACATATGCAAATGAAAAAGAGAAATCCCCAATCATTTTCACCATCTTGATGTAGGTCAGGTTTATCTGGATTGAATAATCAGTTTAATAAGCCGCCGGTTCGGTTATGAGTTACTAAATTCCACTAAGCCTTTTGTCTACACTATCTCATAGCCGACCGCTTGTAAGATTAAATATTGTGTCAAGTTTAAACTGACGGTTCGGGTGATAAATATCGCGTATTGTGTTGAGGACTCAATTTCCCAACCTTGACTTCGTATCAACGGCTAATGGACGGATTTAGCAAGTTTTACTTTATTTTGGATTAGCAACTCACTTTGTAAAAATAAATAATAATTACGAATAATTACTTGTTTTATTGCCCATTATTAATGCTAGGATTAGAATATCAATTTAAAAAGTGCTTAAAAAATCTTCTCTGAATTAAGTATGTCCTACTTATTATTTTAGGACAAATATATTTAATAAAATCTATTATTACTTCTATTATCGTTTCGACTGTAAGTCAGTCTTGAACAAAAATAAAATTTGAACTATGGCATTATTTTCCTAGGAATAGAAAAATAAATACGATATGTATTTTCTAAAAAAAATGCTTGCTAACATAAAATAATAGGACCTACCAAGTGATTCCGTCAAAACAATCAAAATTTTGTATTTCTCCAAGAATTTATTAAATGATAAATTGCAGTAGGTAGCATTTTTGTAGACAGTGTTATTATCTTATAGAAACTTTTTTTTAAAAAACCTCTAATAACTACAACAGCGCGATCTCTAAAATAGCAATTTACGTAGTTGTGTAGTAGTTGTCAATTAATCAACAACGTGTGATTTTTATACTTACACTTCAGGACGCCAAAAAATTATTATCTACTGTTGTAAAGCAAAAATAAGTAAATAATAATAATAAAAACGACCATATAAAAATTATGATATTATTTATGTATTAATTTCGACTTATATTTTTTTCTTTTAATGCATGTTATATTATTATAAAATTTCTTAAATCCTCTACGAAACACTTTATTGACTCTAATATGAGTATGTGAGTTTTATTTGTATTTATTGGCGTAACGTTAAGAACTGCTATTTATGGTGGTCTTTGAATCACTTTGAGTGTTAGCCGTCAACTTATAAGACCACTCAGTAAAGACCACTGGTAGTTTTATAAACAAGGCAAGCGTTATTACTGCAAAAGTATAACAACTAATAAATATCTTTTGTTATTCCGGTGATTGATATATAAATTTATGATTCATAAATACTAAAAAAGTCATAATAATTTATGCCACGCTTTCTGATTTACCATTAAAGGTGTTTAGCAATATTAAAATTCATAAAACAACTTTCTGCTTGATTTACTTTCGCATGTTTTTAAAATTAATGCAGATACATTACATAAACAATTTCGATACGTGACAAGAATTCAAAATGTTTTGATGTTTTTGAAAATGTGAAAACTATACGTGCTTTTACATAACTAAAAAATCTTACCATTTCACAATAAATAAAAATCAGAATATTCGCAAATGAAATGTAGAATGGAACACAGCATCTGAAAACACAAACCCAAACGTTAAAAAATATATTTCTGAACTAGTGACACAAGGCAATAAAATTGAATATATAATGAATATTGCGAAAGAAATGTAGAGAGTATTTTCTTAGAGAAAATAAAAACCTTTCTTTATTTGATTATTTGTTACTGTGTTTATATTAGTACATTGTTTGTTGTTGTTATTAAAAATGTCTAGGATTGAAGTAAAGTAAACTAAGTATTTTTAAATCTAAGTTAACACTAAAATCTAAACCTTCTTTTTATTTGGCTATACAGTCTGATGTGAACTTTGGCTTCTTTTGCTATTTCCTTCTATTGGGACCTATATTTTTGGTTCTAATTAGTTATTCCTATTTTTTCCTTTCTCTACTTGCTCTTTTCCTTTTCTTCCTCGGACGTCCTCTTTTTTCTTTTCATGTGCATCTGATTGTTCATTACGTTCTTGTCAATCTTTCCTCGCTCATTCTTTGCACATGGCCTAGCCATCTTAGCCTGTGTGGCGTTATAAATTTTACTATGTTTTCATCCATTAAATCATTTATCTCATAATTATATCTACGGCGCCATGTACCGTTTTCCTCTATCGGCCCGTATATTTTTCTCAAAATTTTCCTCTCAAAGCATAGTAAGTCATTTTTCTCCTTTTTGTTGATGGTCCAGGTTTATGATTTATACGTTGCAACTGGTCTAATTTACGTCTTATACATATATTCAATTTTTGTGTTTCTTGTTAGCAGTTTTGACCTCATAAGACTCCCGTGTCTATAATATGTCTTGTTGCTCTTTTGATTTATAAATAATGTAGGTAACTGATGCTACCATCATTTTTTAAGCTGTAACGTTTAGAAATGTTTTGTTTTGACAACATTTTGTTTATTAAACCTTGAATGCAGTGTTCCAAAAGAGGAAGAAATGATGAATCAGTCCCTATGACCTACTGACATATTTCTGTTCTTATTAAAATAATCAATTCCTGTCCCCCGGCTTTCTCTTCATTTATAAATTCAATAACATATCCTCTGGAAATTACCATTACAAATTCCTATTGTGGAAAATAAACAACCTCCTTCAAAATCGATTTGGTTCCCAGTGGTTGGACGGCGAGGCCTGTGTATGTATTAATCACGAGTGCGTGTGTGTTTTGTTGGCTATCCGTGCTTGGTGTCCGTCGCAGTAGGCGGTGAGATGCACACAAGAATGGACTAAGAGGATCCGGATAAAGATTCCATAGATTGAGATGTATACCCACAAGACAAAATTAAAATAGATATTCTAATGTACACTATTTTTCATTTAAAACTCTACGAGATGGATGTACCTTAGTGCAAAATAAACGATTCTGCATAAGTGGAGCACTATAGTTCTTCTACAACCATAATGTTAAATCTTGCTGAACTTAGTACAAATACGAAAGTTGTTTGATTTCAGGAATATGACAAGTATATGATATAGGTAAAACACAAAATATTGATAATTACATTCTACGTCCTACAGTAACTGTCATCAATGGTAACCACGTGATTAAAGTATTTGGAGAGGAAGGGGGATTGATGATAAATATCAAAAGTGACAGTATTATTTACAAATTTAATAATAGATGAAACCTATAAAAAGATTAAACTAACGAAACTACCAACACACAATAAAGCATAAATTGTCAACGCCAGAATCACCTTCATAAATGACATTAATCACATGAATGACATACTCATTTTTTTTTTAATATTTGAAAATATCCCTTCTGGCGGTTACCCGACTGTTTCTATTTCATTTTTGTCATTGGTTAGATGCAGATAGCGTATGTACCCCTCTGAAACAAGTACAAGTTTAACAATTCTTGTAACAGAAATTGATGACGTGAGAATCAACTGCGGGAAATAGAGTGTACTTTGTGATAGGATTTTTTAATAAAATCATTGATTTTTATCAATGAAAAAAAAAAGATGCAAATTATAATAAATATATAATTATTTGCTACAAAACTATTAATAATAACCAAAATATGTTTTGAACATAATAGTACCTTAAAATTAAATTATATGGTATCACTTATATTGTCATATAACAAAAAAAAAATAGAAGTATTTAAATGTGTAACTAGAAGTAAAAATTCTTTGTTACTTTTCCTAGATTTATTCAGATGAATCGTTTTGCTGCTATTCCTGGAGTTCGCTTTCATTTATGAAATGAAATATTTAATTTGCTTTTAAAACAATTTATAAAGTGCAGCAACTCTTAGATATCTTTAAAAATTAAAATAATAAAAAATCATGATTTATTTGATATTTTAAAAATAAATCACGTTTTTTTCAACTCTGCTACACATGCGGAAATACTTATAATACGATAGAGAAATTTCCATATAAATGTAGCTTTTCACCTCAAAATTAGTGGTATACTTTCCACGCTATCTTGAGTGCCCAGGAGAAAAAAACTGGTATCATTGGGTAGTTGTGTAAATTTTGTACCATTAAAATATAACGACCGGAGGTAAAATGATGTTTTCTGTTAATTATTATATGGAATCGATTTGATTATTATGATTTTGTTAGTTAAAGTTTAGGTAAATATGTGGTTATATTGTAATGGTATTGATATAAAGTCATTTATATATTTCATTACGAATAATAACATATCGTGCAAGTAGCTTAATGAAAAAACGAGAAGCAAATACGGGAATTATAATGTTCAGAAGCAGTCGGTCTCCCTTGAATCATTTTCCGAAAGCAGTAACTTATTAACATACTATTAAATGTAATTTAGTTTTTAGAAACTACCCACACTTTAAATAATTTATGAAATTACCTCTCATTTAAGGGAACATGTGTTATTACTTGCATTAATTCACAACGAGTGCGTAATTATATATTGTGCACATGCTGCTGGAGTCATGTTGACATGTGCCCTCACCGTTTCATATTTTGATATGCTCGCCCTATTATTATATTATTTTACCAATTACTTTCACATTACTTTCAACAATGCATAGAAAATTTAACAATAAGATTTGTTTGCACACCTCGTCAAACATGCTCATCCTAATAACCTTCCATTATTTCCACCAAAATTTTAGACAACAAATTTTACCGTTTTTATTTCATATTGGGACATTATCATACAAAATTATTTTTTTATATATTGCCTACGTTATCAATAATTCCTGCTAGAATAATTTTACTTCTCACCTATTGATAGTAGAAAAGGAATATAGTAATTTCGGACTCAATCATAATTTTGATGGATATTTCGAGATTGCTACATCTTGATTTCATATTTTTTTCTGTCTGTATGGTTATGTGAATAGAATAATCGAAGATTAAGGAAGTAACATGAAGCTTAAAATAGGTATTACTATTCTGAAAGATCTAATTTCTAGAAAATATTTCCAGCCCGTTGCTTTAGTAGTAATACATAATCTTTTTTCCGGGTTGCATAAAAATAAAAATCTAACTTTTTTGGTTATTCGTTAGAGGTATATTATAATTTCAAAAAGGTTTTTAACAAAATAGCATTTATTATAAAAAAAACTATTGTAAACAATCAGTAAAAATTTAAAGCAACAATAAAAAAACTACAGTAAAATCCGTTTATAACGATAACGACAAACTGGTTATAACGTCGAAATAAGCTAACGTTATTTTATTTTTATCAGTTATAGCGACTTCCGGTTCTAGAGACGAAATTTATGTTTTCCCTTCGATGTCTTCATAACAGGATTTTACTGTAATACATTTCAAAGTAAATTTAACAAAAAAAATCACATATTAGTGCAACAACTTTTTCTGTTATAAATTAAAAATAATATATAGTACAGTCGTTTTATCGACGAAGTGAAACAGATTTAGTAGTTCTTGAAAGTATTGCCACATGGTAACATTATCCACACGCTTTTTCTCCTATTTACGTATATCTAGAATATTAAATAACAATTGCTGAACAAGTGATTTAAATCAATGATTTAAAAAAAATCAATGTTATTTAAATCTGATTTAATTTTACGTGATTTAAATCAATAGAACCCTGCTTTTTACAGTGATTCACGATTCAAATTGAGAAACAAAAAAGGTTATTCATAGGTTTATTAAAATTTTAAATGTTCGTACCATATTTTGGTACAACTTTTCTTATTTCATTGGTACGGAAACTATAAAAGTTCTTAAGATTATTATTTATAACTGTTTTAAGTTTAAACTTATATTATAGAGTCAAAGACATTCATATTTATCTATTTAATTACTTTGGAAATTAAAGAGCCAATTAATTTCTTCTGCCTTTATGCTTGCAGAAAATTGCGATAAAATTTTATCTCAAATTCAATTAATCCTAATCAAACGTGAGAAAAAACTTCGCGAGGCCTAATGTCACATACGGTATCTGTTCTCGGCTCATCGTATTCAAATTTCTCGATAAGATCTCGAGTAATATTCGTCGATCTGATACGCCGAACGTGCGTCTATCGCGAGGACAATCTTTCAACCTAATGATGTTCTCATTAGGATTATTTCAGAAGGAATTCTAACAATAAGTCAATTTTCTTAATTCTTTAATGCTCCTTGCTTATAAATGGCTCAAGTGAAATGTGGGCGTATTAATAATATGGAGATCATTAATTATAATTAGTGTACCAACTTTTTATACTAATGTGATTAACCAATAAAAATTGTTCCCGCATTTTTATTGTATGAGTCACGCATGAAAATAAAAATGAAAATTTTCATGAGTGCATCACAATTTATGCTGATGCTTGCATAATGTACCGAAATATGTAAATTAACTACCATTTACTATATAACTGTAACGGTGAAGTATATGAACGAGTAGCTAAATTAAAATAATTTTGTTGTGAGAAAAAGGACCAATTTTGAGAATTGAATCGATCGCGAATTCAATTCTTTGAAAACATTAAATAAAATCTGTTGTAGCCTTATGGCTACTTTGTTGTTACTGTACTTTAAGGCCGTTTTAGTGTACCCTATAAATTGTACAAGAACTTGCACCATTTTTGATACAATTTAAATTGGCTAGTATCAAAAAGCAAATTGGTTGAAATATTGTATACGATCGTAAATGTATTGAGAAAACAAAACACATTCTATTTTTCATATGATTTGTCAGGCACTTTGACTGTGAGTACGCGCATTTATAAATTTTGTGATCTCACGCGTTTCTAAAATTTATTTGTTTCTAATTCTATTGTATGTAGTGTAGTTATAGAAAACTTAGTGTTACTACTGGTAAACTTGTAAGTATTACAAACTATAAATGTAAATGAATATACGGCTAATTTTGCTTGTCACATTGACAAATTGAAGAATAGTGCGCTGAATCATAGCCAATATATTGTACAAGAAATTGCATTAGTATCATATAAAACTTCGTAAAAATCTAACAATTTTTGGTACAAGATATTGTACTATTTATTGTCCCATACATTGGCTAATCTTAAACGGGCTTTAAGTATTTCAATTTCATACAATTAACTATTTTATTATTGACATGATGAAACGATGAAACGATCGTCGAAAAAACTAAGTACTTATAAATCTGTATTGTTGTGCTGACTACAAGTACTGTTCTTTTCATTTTAAAAATTATGACATATTGCAAATTTCTGAGAAAAACGGTAAATCTAATTGTAATTCTGTGAGGGTTAGAGAAATACCAAGTTGGAAACAATGATTAAAGAAAGTAATGTTATAAATATTAAAAGCATGGTAGACATAAAGGAAATAGTAGCATCTTTGTTTAGATGGAGCGGCGATAAACCACGTATTTTATGTTTACATTTGGCCGCTGCATACGTGAGGTTAGAAGAAAAAAGCAGCATACATTTAAACTTAACTACTTTTGGAAAACAGGAAGAATTCTGACGGCGTTTAATTTCGAATTTACAGATGACAAAGAGCCGTATTAAAAAGCAATTAAGCCAGAATTTTAAACGAGTTGAACATTCTCCTCGGTGCAAAACTACAAAAAGATGGTAAATAGGTTCTTGCTCGATCCAACTTCTACAACTCGTATTTTTTCCTTTTAATTTATGTTGCTGGCGAACTTAAATTGCAAGTTAAATTCGTTGCAAAGTCGAATAACACAAACTGCAGCATTTGACAACACTTTTCCAACTTTTCCCTCGCTAATTGCCTTCGTGATGCTCATTAAAAATTATCAATTTGTCATTTCCATCGCTGCTGAATAATACGCGGATGTGTTAACCGAAAACTTTCGTTGCTTGTCTACCACAAATGCATTACACACAAAATTTCCCGAGAAAACTTAGCGTGCATTGCTATTATTATTTACACGACTGATTACCTTTCACGAAATAAATTTGCCAACATATTTTTGCAGAAATAGTTGGAGCTAATTTTATTAAAATTTTTTACATCACTAGCAAATTTTTTTCAAACTTGATCCCGTTTTAGAATCGACATCTTGTTACAAAGTAATAAGAAATATTTCTTAAATACTGCATAAGAGAAGTTTGTAAATTAAGAAATTACTTATAAAATGTAATGGTTTATTGGTTAAAGCTCGTTCAAATCTCAACTTCGCCACTCATTCACCAAATAAACTGAAGATAGGGATTTTCTTCAGCACCATGTAAGAAAAACTTGTAACGAAATAAATAGATACTATTGGTTTATTTGAGGACCTATTTCATCTACAAATATTGTACGTAGAAACCATTTCGCGCATAAAATACAAATAATATTTTTCTACATTTAACTTGCATCATTAATTATAATATTTTTGTTTTTCTATATAAATCGAGTGAGGAAATATTTTCCACCACCGTGAAAAACGTTTTCCAAAATCGTGAAAAAACGTATTCCCAGATACTTCGCACACTATGTCAAGGTAACCTAACAACAACTGTGAAAAAATCGGCTACCTTATAAACTGTTTTTGGAATTAAAATGTGAACATTTTTTGACAGTTGTAGAAAAAATAAATGAAATAATTAATTACATAATGTATTTAGAACTAAAGGACAGTTATTTTAGTTCTTTGTATATAGAATTAAATCCTAAAACCAAAAACTTAATTTTTAAATTAAGATTTTGAGTTGTGGACGTCCATAAATCCAGTTTTTGTTTATGATTACTTAAGCTTGATTCTAATATAAAAGGATCTATAGGTGTAAAGAATGTATATATTCAAATATAGTACCTATAGAAGTTCATGAATAGACTGTATTTCTCTACATTTGTTTCGTGTATATTTATCTTTTATTCCTCCTAATCTTGATCCTATCACGAGATCTGTAATCGAGAGTTTGAATTATGAATGCATGAGGAAGGAAATACATAAATATTTAATACAGAATAGGCGTATTGATGTTCAGTCCATGAATGAATAATAGAGGTTATTTTTAAATTTCAGTTGTTGAATCGAAATGCTGCTATCTATATGTCTTGCACGACATCAAATATTCATATGCCTGTCATACATACAGCCAAGTTTTACAAAACATTCATTTAGAAATATGATTATATACCTTCGGAATATTACAATATATACAAATTTTATGTATTACTTCCTTAACATATATATTGTTCGTAAATAATTATTAAGCTAAAATAAACGTTTCCTAATAATAATTGATGCTTTCCAGAATATAAATTTCTAATCTGAATAATAACTAACCTAAATAAATATAACTACATTTGAGAAAATAATAAATATTTAACTACACATCTGGCGGCAGATGAGATCAAGAACTTGACTCTTTGAGCTATAATTGATCATCAGAAAACTGGAACTGTTTCCTAAAAGCTAAGTAAGGGCTGTTTCAAAATAGAACTTCTAAAAACTCTCATTTAGATACAGTATAACACAATACAAGGTCCAAGAAAGAACTGGTGACGATGGATGAAAATTAAGGTGGAAGGGAGAAGAATGAAAGAAGGACCAAAGAAATGGAAGAACTCTCTCGCAGAAAACTTGGAAACAAAAGAACTAAGAGAAACATATAACTAAGAACCAATAACTCCTAGATAAAGGTGAAAAGCTAAAAAAGAAGAAAACAGAATATCTTCAAAATTTACGAAGATCTGAAGTACGGCTTTCGTATTTTCTTTGCAGATATAATTACAATAACATTAAGATTGTTTTCTTGATTTCAGTGATTTAAAAAAAATTAAATTGTTTTTTTGCAGAATAAGATATTTCATTGATTAATATACAAATTAATTGTCTAGTGGATGGCAATAATCATTCAATAAAGGATGAACTCAAAATATATTATAATTAACAAATAACAGTTCTCAATTGTTGTGTGTAGTGATCTAATTTTAACTAAAATTTGAGTAAGTTGATGAACTCAGTTACCACCCCTATATATATTTTCCAAAGAATTCATAAGAATACAAAGCTCTGTGGTCTCTGAAAAAAAGACGAATGAAAACAGCTGGAAAATTCCCCACAAAGAAATTCTATATTTAGAATAATATTTTGCTTCGCCCGCATTAAAATTTGTTTTGTTAAAGTTGTGCTTGTTTTGAAAGCTTATTTTCATAATATATGTATAATTATGAATTATAATTCATTTATTTACAAACTAAAAATATCATTCATTACAATTTTTGTATTTATTTGGAATTATGAATATTTATAAGTGCACTGATGACTAATTGTAACTTATTAGCATTATAAATTAACTTTATTCGTTGCAGTAAAATAAAATGCATAATTTATTGTAATAAAATTCAAAAATGACATTGTGGGACTGTGTACAAGTTAAAATGTAATTATGTTTTGTTTAAATTTAAATAATACAAAATAATAATGAAAATTAAAGCATATTCAACTTCAGGTTTAATAAAAACTTGTAGAACAATTGCAAATTTAATATTTCATTTCACAGAACTGTACAGTTTTAAAATTAATTTGCAAAATATTTGTTTTATTCAAACTGAAGTACATAAAGTAAAAATTGAATAACATTTCTTGCTTATTACCCATTACTGAGTTTGCCAATCTGCTTTATTTAATTCAGAACGAGTTTTTCCAACAAAAATTTAATTGTAAAACTGTTGGATGAGATGTGCAGGTCAAATAAATTCTTTATACATTAGACCAATTTCCGTATTTGTAACTGTTGTAACTGATGTTGATTGTAATGAATAAACTTCGTTACACCTTCCAATAAATTATTGGTTGATAATTAGAGTGATTTTTGTGCTGTGGCAAACATCAAACCCAATTAACTCGACCAAACCCACATATTTCACATCGCTAATTCCCTAATCCCACCCTAAATTCATAAAATGGGAAGGAAGCACTAATGACCTGGCAACAACCTCCCACATGCTGTTTCCCCTGCTGGACAAAGATAGAAACACATGTGACAAGGATAGAACAAATGTGTGCATTTCAGTGTGGACACTATCTATGTTTGACCATCAGAGATATAGTTGGTCAGAGTCACACGAAGGGAGAGAAATTAATCAACTATTTATAAAAATAGTTCCCACGATTTTCTGTAACCAATAAGTCATAAAGGGATGTAACATAATCTATATTATATTAAAAGATGGGTCAGTATGAAACTAGCAAGGCATATATATGTACTTTGACGCTAAAATTTTTGAAATTACATCTATTGAGATATACATTTGAAAATTGGTACACTTATCTTTTTCTTTAGAATTAAATGATGATGTCACAGAAACTGTGATCTAACCATTGAAAGTGTTCCCCAAAAAAATGCAATTCTGGTGGTTCCAATCAACCATATAAAAAGGGCCATTTACTTTTGGCAGAAACTTAATAAAAATAATAATTTAGTTAACTTTAATTTTATTAGGAAACATTTAATTTCTTGATAATAAAATGACATTGACAACTGTCAGGAATAGTAATAAACATTTTAATAAAATTGTCAGAAGATGACCCATTTCGAAGGGAAGTTCGAAGATATGAAACGAATGGAAATTGAAGAATGATCTCATTTTCCAGCTAAATAAGTTTAAATGAAGTGCAGCATAAAATGTATATAATTTAGAGTACAAGGAAGTCATGTGGTGTCCATATTAGAATTTTTATATAACTTTGATCATAAATACAATAGAATCTCCCTATAACGGAATAATTCTGATGAGGGGGTACCCAATAAGTTTTCTGAATGCGTTTAAACTATTTAGTATAACCTCCTCCATTCTTCTAGTGTTTCTCATGAATAGGAAGAGATAACACTGTTCGAAAATTTGAAATCAGTGCATCGATATTAAGTCAAAAAAATTAAAAAAAAAACGTACATGCGGAGAAAACATTTCTTTAAGTAACTTTTTTCGTAGAATCGAATGGTAGAGTCGTTCAGATTGCCTTATTACGGTGCAATTTTAAAATCCAAAAAAAAAATAAAGGAGGTAGTTTTATTTTATTTGAAATAACGAGAAATATCTGATTATTAAGTTAAAAGAGTATATTAGTATATTTTAGGTATGAAAACAAATTTTTCATCACAAATTTACTCTGTAATTGATGTGAGATAGGCAATAACGAGTTTTATGACAAAATATTAACATAAAACATAGGTACTTTATTAAGTAATTGAATATTGAGAGAATCTGTTACTGGACGAAATAATTTTCAAACGACTATTAGTTAGCGAACAGCTCTGATATTTGTCACCCTATTTCTATCTTCTAAGTTAATGAATGTGTCAAAGGATATAATAGGCTCGAGTCCAACTGTCTAAAGATAAATATAATTGATGCAAAAAATAATTAAATTTATAATTTGGCTCCGGATCAAGAATGCTTGTAAGGTAAACATCGCCTCAAAACATCACAATAAATTTTCTATGAAAATTAAGTTGGAACATACATTATTTGTGAAATATTTAGAACGAGATTAACATTATGCGGAATTTTAATTTTATTAGTCTTCAAAACTGGCTCACGGTGATAGCTTCTATATGTTCCCTGATTGAATCAGGTCATTCTACGATTTACGAAATTATAAATTTATTTCAAATATATATTATATTGGTATATAATATGCTTGGAAAAATGAAATAAATATAAGAATTTAGGGAAACCTTAAATGAACAGGAATTATTCTACATATTTGAAAAGCCATGACTAAAGAGGTAGTAAAGTAAATAATGTTAAAAAATGGAATTACAGTATTTAAGTTTTATTTGCGAAACGAAATAAAAAATAATAAAAGCAATATAAACAAAATTGATTGATATTTCTTAATGAAATGTTTTTGAGTAAAACAGACACGAATGGCGTGAAATGTATAATAGCTAGTAATTACACCAGTACTTGTTCGCATATATAATTCATCGTTTAAAAATAAAATTGTTCGCCCTAACATATGGAAGGCATAATGACATATTTATTGAAACGTTTGTGCTCAAAATAGGAAGTCAGTAATTAGAGCGACGTAGGCTCTGAAACAAATGAAGATTAATTTAATATCGGGGCAAATGAAAAAGGGGAATTTAAATGAAAATAGATGAACAAGAGTAAATGACTACTTTTCCTGTAAAAACCACTACTTTACTACAAGAAAAAACGTACATTTTATAAAGGTGTAATTACTAAGAGTAATTAAGGGTTATTACTACGCCAAGGAAATAAAATCGATAATTATATTTTATATTTCCATCGACTTAAAATGTTTCATACAAAAACTCCTTTTGTTCTACCAAGTCAGGGATTAGTAATCACAAACAATATTCGGATTCACAACAAAAAAAAAACAGCAAATATTTTGCTATTACTGGTCCATCTAAAATATTAATTAAAAACAGATCAATGCTTTCTTATTTTGCGAGTATAATTTTTGAAGACTAAATATTTCGGAATCACTTGTTACTTTATTGAAAGGAATTCGGAAAGTTCATTTTTCCAACTTTTTTTACGTACTATGTTTTCTCAAATAGACATAAATTACATTTTGAAAGAAAAGCACAAAAAATATTTAATCGTTTACATTCAAAATCTACAAGAACAGTTCGATATGATTTATACTCCACTTTTACCACGTAAGTTGATTTTAACCGTTTAATGATTTACATATTCTTTATAACTTCAGATCCGACTGAATTTGTACATATCCTGTATTCCTAGTAAATAATATATCTACTATCTGTAGTTCTTGAATCGCTGTACTTACTAAAGATATGTCATGTTACAGAAAATAAAGTAAACCATAATGACATAACAATATCAAAATAAAAGAACAAAGTTTGTTTTTTGCGTTAATGTCGTTTGAAACCGTCCGTGTCAACATGCGGTACAATGACATTTCACCCACGCAAATAAAAGAGTTTTCCAGCAAAGCCGCTAGTTTGGTCTAACTAGAGGAAAAACTACATTTCATAAAGGTGTAATTACTAGCGGTAATTAAAAGGACATTACATCACTTAATCAGAGAGAAAATAAAATGCAGGCATCAAATTTCTTGCAGACGGCTGTGGAAAAAGCAGAGCGGGAAACAAAAGAGGATTTAACTTCCGCGCACTAAATAAAGCTGGATAAATATCCGTACTCAAAAAGCGGAAACAAAGTGTGGTTAGGTATGTTAGGTCAACTACATCCACGGAATAAAGAGCCAACACAGCAAAGGATTTCGCGGTGTACTGATATATTCAGGAAAAGTTTATTTTACAAAAGCAGCGGCTTTTTACGGCGGTCTTGTTTGCAGCTCAAAAATATTTCAGGCGGAGTTTAGGTGTCTGGCCCGCGCGTTTGTCTGCTTTACGGTCGGATTTAAAGTTTTCAACTATCCGACCGTCGCGCTGGAATTCGCAGATTTATCATGAATATTTTGTAAATGTTTCCACCTCAATTCGTAATGCGCAAATAGTTTGCTAACGGAGTTATTGCACAAAAACAACGCATGCCGCCGAGGCAAACGCTTTCCAGATCGTACTGCAAAAAGGAAAATCTTCATCTCGCTTCTGCAGTTCCTTACAAACTTGCAAATACTTTACCTGGCAGGAATATATGTAAATATTATGATATTTACAATTAAAATCAAATAGAAATTGAGTACATTATTTTTAATAGTTTTATCTGAATAGTTCGTAATCTTTTTTATAAAAGCTGAAGTAGTAGAATAGTATGTTGTGTATCTACTTGGTACACATACTATTTTTTTTTTTTTGATTGGTTTATATTCAATAATAATGAAATAAATGTGATTGAATTTTTATTTATGGAAAACAATGGATTGCGTTCTGTATAGAAATGATTTGTCATTTACCGAAAAAAACTTTCCCGGATTGTTATTTTTCGTTGCCTAGCAACTACATTAAAATACAATAATAATGCATTTTCGGTTCGAAAACACATTGGAAAGGTGTTAGTTTCCGTCCGTTCGAAAAAAAATCATTGTATGCAAATAATAATAAAAAATTAAAGTAAGGGCTGTGTAACAACAGATCTTCTAGGTCGCGGTGACAAAAGCGATACAATGCTTAAACCCTCGTTTACATGCAAATACAAATACAAACAGTGTTTCGATTCGATATTTTTCTATAAACTGATGATTAAGGTAAAAGGGTAATTTTATCCGTTCTATTTGAGGAACTTGTTTCGTAACAAAGTTTTATGTGCATTTTTCGAGACAAGAATCGCCAAAACCACACAACCGTGTTAGCTGACTGTAGACACCTGACGTAAATTATTTTTCTACTGAAACTTGAAAGACAAACCGGTCGGATTTCCTTTGATTTCAGTTCAATTTCGAATCGCTGAAATTGAATTTCTAATTTTGTGTATTTCCTCGTAAGGAAATGATTGTCGAAGGCCTGGAATGCTGTATATTAGAATACCGTCCCTTGACGATATGGGCAGGTATAGTAGGCTGGGCAAGGCCACAACAGCGCCCGGAGGAATTCCGGGAAAGGTCAGGGTTGCGGAGACGCCGCAGTTTTCCGCGTTTAATAAACACGGACGCCGGGACGGCGGGCATCGCGCCAAGCGCCGAACTGATACAATGCAGCCGACACATCATTTACATTTCTTTCTTTAAAACGACCTCGCTACATAACCATAATTGGTTATTTCCTCCGCCAGCCGTCTTCATAACAACTTTTACCATCAACATAATTTTATTACCAGCGAATGCTTCGCCAAATTTAACCGATTTCTTTTTCCCCTCAATAAATTTCCAGCGAGGAATAGTTTACAGTCAACATTCACTGAAATGCACGTGATAAATCTTACAGAAACCATAAAAATCCCACAAATCAAACACAATTAATTTCTCTAGAAAACACCACACTATTACATTTTGTAAGACTTCTGATCGTTTGAAGACAATTAGAATTTTTGGTTAGAAATTTTAGAAATCCAACCCAAGATTTTGCTTTTTTTTACCTAATGCAATAGTTTACTATGTGATATACTATTTAACTCTTAGATTCAAAAATATAATGTTAACGAGAAGTTATAAAAACAACTGTCCTCTTAGAATTATGAGAAACATACGAATTTTATATATATTTGGTCCTTTTAGAAACACTGACGTAAGTTGTTAAAATTTATACATTGTTTACTATTTCGATGCGGTACTTTTCTATTAACCAATGGTTAAAGTAGCTGGCACTTTAATCAAATCAGCCCTTAGTTATCATTTAAACTTAAACTCATTTTATTGTTAACAAGTACGTCAAGATGATGTCTTTAACCAAAGTATTAGTAATAGTAATTAAAGTATTCATTGACATCCTATTAGAATATTTTTTTGCTGTATCACATGCTAATTTGTTATCTTTACCTTATGTTGATTCTACTACTACTCATATTTTTATTTTGCTTCATTCTAGTTACTGTTTTCACTGATAGTTCCCATTGCTTCCTTTCCACGTAACACTTTCCCTGGTTCTCCGTCCGTTCCAAGGCAGGTTCGGTGGTGTGGGAGGCATTGTTGTCCCGTGACCGTGATCTGTGAGCACGCAGATGTGACCGGAATGTGTTGCGGCTGCGGTCGCCATTAGCCGCGCTCCTGTTCTTGTGCAGGTCGCACTGACCAGGATACACGCTAATTCGTCCCCTAATCAACCGCCTGACCTTCTGTTTGGGATACATTATCCATGCTTTATGACCTAGCAGAATGCCAATAAGGGAAACAGAACTACGAATTCCTTCTTTCCAGGAGACGAAGGATTTATCTCAGAAAACAATTTATCAATATAAAACAGCCAGTTAAACTGGTTTACATATGTCCAATTTAGTCTGAATTTGCCATATTTAAACTGGTTTAATAGCTAAGCCTGTTTTGTGAATCTGGCTACAAGTGACCACTTATTCCAATTTTAAACATAACGATAACTATAGTATTTTCTTGATTAGTCGTTGAATAAAAATGGGCATTCATTTCTGGAATTCAGACACTCCACTTGAGTCCTCTAGAAAGAAAAAAGTAATTTTCCTTACCATTTTACAAGAAAAAAATAAAGCTTTCAATGCATGTGTTGAAAAAAGGAATTTTTCTCATATTTCGCAAGAAGAAAGTCGAACTCTGTAGGCATGTCAGCATGTTGAGAATGCAACATATTTTAGGTTAGTTCTTGTGGTTCTAGCCCTATATAAAACGTTTCAAAATCACAGTTAGTTAAATGACAAATTTTATTTAATACTGCATTCATTAAGTCATATTTTTAATAAATCTGGTATGTATCTGATGACTTCCTTGTACACTAAATTATACACATTTTTTGCTGCACTTCATTTAAACTTATTTCATTTGAAACTGCAATTATTCTACGTGTAATTCATTCTGCAACTTCCATTTTTTTCATATCTACAAACTTATGTTTACCACTATGTCTTATTGCATTACGTATACAAAATTATTTTAATTGCTCAAAAACTTGCAAAGAAAGAGATATTGTTTTAATTTTTTTGGCCATATTTCTCGCGAAATCTATTCTGACAGTTGTCGATGTCAATTTATTAACAAGAAATCAAATACTTCCTACAAAACTAGATGTTACAGCAATTCTAAAATTTCAACGTTCTACGGCTAATTGTTTTTGAGTTATACGAAAAATTCGAAAAAACACTACGAGTACAGTGCACTTTTGGCACTATGCTGATTGTAATAAAAAAGAGAGATGCACAACTGGTTGTTATAGCAGTCCCATAAACAAAATTTCAACATTTCAACGAAACTAATCAAAATGGATTTAGGGATAGTCAAAATGGTTATATCCATTGAAATCTGAAAACCGAAATTTTTCGCCATTACAATACTTCCTTTACTTCGAACAAGGAACTAAAGAGGGACGTTAAAAATTATTAATTTAGAATATAATAAATATAAATAAGTACAATTTAAAGTGAAATATTGCATAAAGGAATTGGTATTCCGCGGTTTTAAAATACATTAAATATTGAGCAAGTTATGGTCGGGCAACATCAAAAGGAATATGTTAATGTAAGATTGATGACATTTGAGCAATTGCTTCTGATGTGATTTGAGGCAGAGCTGCGTATATTAAAAAGCTGCGCGCTTTGAAGTTCACCCTGACCTTTCCGCGCTGCAAAACAACTTGTGGTCCAAAACATGAAAACACTGCAAAGCATCGCGAGTGATATGAAAAATTCACAGGATATCATGGCATCATGAAATTTCTGCTGAAACGTAAGTTGGGATACGGCAAATCCCACAGTCTGTAGGAAAAGAAAAAATCCACAAAGTTTTCACAGAGCAAATATTGAAATGGATACGGCAATGCAAGCGCGGAAAAATGTAATTTGTTTTAAAAATACTCCGGCAAGTTTCGCTGCGGCTCCGGGGCTTATTATTGTAGCCGGAGACCAGAGAGAACTCACTCGCGCAGATGGCGCGGCGGTTATGATTTCACACGTTTTGTTTATTTTACGTGATGGCCCGTTCGACCGGCCAGACGGACCCTCTGTCTGTCTGTTTTGCTTACCTAGCTTGCTTTGATCACGTAATCAGGCCTACTGCACATGGCTGCACTTTTACCCACCATTGTGAGTAATCAATTAATCCAAAGTAAATAAATACTACCTTTGTCGATACATCACTCCCCAAAAAGAACAATGTTTCAAACTTTTTTCCTCACATGTAAATACAGTCTGACACCATTTTTTATTTCATTTTCACCCCTAGATATACAAATATAAATATATTGTACCAAAAAATTAAATACATATAAATTATAACAATGTGAATAGAACTTTCAATATTTTATCCCTGCTTGTTATAAATCATAATAAATAAATAATAAAGGTACACGTATACTCTTCAGTACTTCAATACCCACACCAAACCCCTCCCCATTGAGAATAAATTATATACTTACTAATTTTTACATTACAAGAAAATATTATTTAAATTATTAGAGTTATTGTAATTATTGTTTGCAAGAAATGTGTATTTTTAAAATAAATTGAATTATTACTCTTCTGAAATCTCCCTCATTTGAAAAGCCACTGGTTAAAAGCATATTATTATATGATGTAGAAATTTATACAATATTGAATATTGTTAAACTGTTTTTGGAATTTATTTTGTTGTAATATTTGTATTCTAAGTACTGCGCCCACGGTAAATGTCAAATTGATAATCTCAAATAAATTTTAAATGTTTAAATACAATTTGAAATTATTATAAATAAGAAAATCAAATAAACAAATAAAATAAAAAAAATAAACGAAGCTAATTTAAAAAAGTATTAAAATTTCGTAAGTCTTAACGTATAGATTTTTTTCACAATATTCTAAATGAATTATGACAGTTATAAATGTCCAACTTCTCTCATATAGAGATACCATATTTTACACAAAACCCTAGATTACATTTACCTAATTTTGGTAATTTATTTTTTTGAGATTTTTATAGTATTTAAAATAATATCTTATAAGTACTCATTTTATGCGGACGTCAAGCCAAAATAAGTCAAAATGGATTCTGGGATAGTCAAAACGTATATAAACCGAAATGTAGCTCTTAAAAAAATAATTTCAAATTTCATTTAATAAATTCTGTATGTGAGCGTAGTAGGTGAGCAATCGTTAATAATTAAAATATAAATAATATTGATTGTACATAAATATACATTTTTTAACATATTATTAATAAATTTCGGTATAAATTTGGTCTAAAAATAGCCGGTTAATAAATGTTTTCACTGAAATTCTCCGTTGTTATTTTCAGACCGTTATTAGCAGTGTGAATAGACTTTTGAAGCGTTAGAACAGTTTATAAATGAATGTGCGTTTTTTATTTAGCGACATCATTAGCAAATTCAGTCCGCGTGGGCAAATATCACCCCAGCCAGCTGTCCGTCATTACCGCCGGGTTAATACTCGACATATGTCCCGACGATCCACACATTGCGAATTTGTCGCCCACGCATCGCGGCTTTTTATCAACCTATTGATTTTCTATCACATTTTTATTTGACATATTGCATTTATATCCTTCATCAACAGGATTTAAAATTCATTAACAATGGAAATAAATTTGTTTGGGCAAAAGCAAATGTTTCCTATATCGGAAGAATGTCAGTAAGAAGTGAATCAGATTTGACAGGAGATGACGTATTGACACTTGGGGTTAAAAATGAGGGGAATTATTTAGATTTTCCGGGGGATACACGTGGGTAAATAAACTGGGAATTCGTTACAAGGACGAAATATTTTAAACATATTTAAATAACGTAACATGAACGTGCGAAGAATATAAAACAGGGAAAATTCTACCCTTTTCAGGAAAATAAAATCAAATTACCTTCTAAAAATAATATACTTATTTCGACTTCTTATGGCGAGTATCATTTCAAATAAAAAAGTTTCTTGACAATTTTACTTGTATTATAGTGGTACATGTTGTCAGCCTACAACCTCACCATGTAGTTTACAAACTTCGTTAGGAAATTTTAAACAACATGACATAGTTAATAGTAATAAATAGACAACGTATTTGTTGTCGAAGAATTATAAAAATTGGTAAATTGAATAACCCATAAATGGATGTGAGGTACAGCCTGACCGATTTTTTCGTTAATACGCCTCGTATTATATTAAGAATTAAATATTAAATTTCAACCAATTAAATTTCCACATTTTGCGGCAGGAATGTTGATTCCTACTTCAGGGAGGCTGTCTGGCCTTGCGAATCCGCTTCTCCCCACCTGGTGAACTGAATAAGATCACCTTTCAATGTTACGGAATGTGTTCTAGTTTAATAAGTCAGGTATTACAGCACGCTGAAGCCTTTGCTCTAATTTTTGGCCTACTAAAACTAGATCATATTATGGAGCAGATAAACTGTTCCGGAATGTTATTTGAAATCAGTACGTCAAGAATTAGAGCACATTGATGTGTTTCAAATCACAATCTAGAGCAGATTATCTGATCTGGAATATGCTTCCATTTTAGTAGATCAAGAATTAGACTGAACAAATAAGAATGGTATAAATTATCTACAAATTTGTGTAACAAAGTAACATCTTTTGATAGATAATAAAAATATAATTCGGGCCCTATTTTTATATTTTTTTTGTCTTGGCAACTAAGTTCATCAACTAGAGAAGTGTTTGTTATCAATTTTAACAATGGGCTATCACTATTTTTGTTTTGGCGCGTTAATGAGAATGACAGATCGTTGTTGAAAATGATACATCATTTATTTTTAGTTAAAAAAAAAACAAAATTAGAATATAATATCAAAGTAAAATAAAATATATATACTCTATTGTTATTGTACTTTTTAAATTTCCCAACTAACCCTACTTGTCATATATGTAACCAATTTTATTTATAGAATTGCTGTCAACATTTTATCAAAAGTTTTGTTTTTCTATTCTTATAACTTCTATTCCTTGGCATCACCCCTCCGAATTACGGGTTCTAGATATTTGTCCATTGGTTAATTCGGCCCTGATTACAGTATTTACTCTTGTTATTCTTTTAGCCAAAAGGACACAAATTAACACTATTTACTTTGCCTCCTAGATAAAATTAGCAAACCACGAATTAGATTTGGAGTAGTAATAGTGGTAGTCCAAGCAGACAAATGAAATAAATGCCGTGAATTTGGTAGGGGTTGGAGTGGAAGGGGTAGTCGGTGTAATTATAAACCGCATCCCTGTACAAGTCCATTCCTCGCTGGTCCAGTACGCTGATCAGCCATGTGCAAACACGGCTTTATAAATATTAGTCCCCTTCGCTGTACTGTTTATGTACATACATGCCTCGGCAAATGTGATGATATTTTGAAATGTTTGTGGATCGTTGATTCTGGGAGCGTCCCGCTGTTGTTTCAATGTATTTATATGTTTGCCAACTGCCGAATTCATGCTAATAAGGATTTTTTTCGACGGCATTTTACACGATAAAGTACACACTGTACACAACACTGATTTAGCTACATTTATTGCATACACAACAGCTTTAGTTGCAAGTAAAAATTTATATTATAATATTATTGTTATTTACATAAAACAATGACTTTATATACTTGTACATACTATAACATCTTTTTAATCTAATTAATATCTTTTAATAATATTTGAGGACGTTGTTTAAGTTTTAGTTTAATATCAATTCCACCACAGAAAATCATGCGTAGATATCTTTTTTTTCGCCCTTAATAAACAATAACATATTAGCTAGATATATAGCTATTTAAGCTATAACTGCAGTAAATGCATTATAACATTCGAGGAGTAATAAATTGAGGCGCAGTTCTGGAGCCGTAGTTCAATTTACCATAAGAGAATAGTTGTAGTACCTACTTACATTCTGAGTCGCTTATTATATTTTTCGCGCCATAGACAATAACTTTTTATAGTTACTTTGGCCGTTCTATTACCCTAAAAGTATGATTGTTATTTTCTATAATACTCTCTTGACAATGGTAACCAAATAACTTTAATGGCATTTTAACAGCCGTTAAAAAATATAGCCATTAAAAAGTTGTACAAATTATCTGATTGTTTTTTATATTGTGGTGTAGTCAGGTTTGGAGATTACTAACCTATAACATCTAAGCTTAATATATTATAAGCCCAAGAAAAGAAACAAACTTGAATATTAAAAAAATACTTTTACCATACAACAAATACTTGCTAAATAACTTCTATAAAAACAAAAATACATTTTAAAATCAAATGTCAAAAAAAAAAACTAGTGATTCAACAAACAACTCAATATACTATCATTAAATGAAATGTATAATGAACGTGAGTTAAAGATATTCGATTTGTCAACAAATTTTTAATTTCACAAACAGCGAAAAAGATGTAGCTTCTTCGTACTCTATTTTAAATATCACTAATGAAAATATAAATAAATATTTCTTGTTCAGCTGGATTCCTCGGTTATGATTTAATTCGCTTTGGATATCTATTGATACAATGTATACCTAACTGTGACATGACTGAAAAGAATAAAAATATATTTCTTTTTTCGATCAAACGGAAACATTATTCCGGTATTTAGTATAGTTGCTAGGCTACGAAAAATAACAGTCCAAGAACATTTATTTCGGCCAGTGACAAAGCAAACAATCATATTTATTTCATTATTATTGAATATAACTCTTGATAGAAAAAAAATAGTATGTGAACCACATAGGAACAGTGACTTTTCCTACATAATATACTTATTATTTTTCTTAAATCGTTTTTAGTTCTGGTTACACATTATACTAATTTTTTAGTTTCCAAATTTTTGCAGGCGCTCAACAGAATGGATTTTACTCCAATAATAAAATTGAGGTAAAATTGTACATGGAATCTAGAAGAGACCGTATAAACGTTTTATGCAAACGTAGGAATTAAATGTTTGCTTGAACCTTGAGCGGGATTGTCACGGAAATTTGTTTACAGAATTTTGGATATTTTCCAGGAATTTTCATAACTGTATTTGTATACCGCATCATTTGCTTCTCGCAGTCTATGTTTCGTCTTCAAATATTGATATGCTAATTTAATTTTCCGCATAGTTTCCAAGGAAATTTTATTTTAATACATGAAAACCTCGTATATTATTTTCTTGTTTTCAAGTATACACGGAGGAAAAGTGTGGGTTGTTTCTCATTTTTCTTTGTATCTATTTACCTACTTTCAATTTATTTTCCATTAAAGAAACTAAAAATAGTGTTTGACATTTTAAATTTTTAATGTTTATGTTGCAGCGAACTATTACTTTTCTACAGAAATAAAACGAACTTATATTAAAAATATTATATAGAAAATATTATATTGAAAACTTAATAGTTATAAGGAGTTATTTTACGGTAAAGAATATTTTCTCAATTTTAAATTTTAAATGACATTTTACAAAAAATCTGATGTGTCCAACACACTACCTTCCGCCACTATAGTAATATGTTCTATATAAGTTTTTCAATACGTTCAATTTGTAGTTTTATAATTAGTTTATTATTGCAGTTCAGAATATTTTAAATACATTTCATACCTAAAATTTCCTTTATAAAATTTGTATGACCAAAAAAAAGACAGCTATTTTTGACGTTACTAAAACCGGAACTGAACTTACCTACCTTGATTCATGCATGCAAATATATTCCTTATGTATTTCTTTCATTCATTTTACAATAAAAGTACTTCATATATACTTATATTATCTTTTATATATTTTTTACATGTGTCGTATTGGAGTTATCGTTCATCGAGAATTTTGACCAAAAACAATACATCCCTTATCTATATAGTGATAGGCGGGAGGTAAAAAAGAAGTTTATGAAATGGCGATATTTAATAAGATGACTAGGAATTGAATTTTGTTACAAAGTAATGTCTGCGTTTTAATAGAATGAGAATATATTTAAAGCAAATTCGGCTGAACAAATTTGAATGAAACTCTGAATTTACTAAAGGTATAAGTTTATCAACTTTTAGAAGATATAACAATTAAAATTTTTGTTTTTTATTTAATAGCATATAAGTACTATATTAATGATTCGATTCTGTGCTTGTTCTAAATTTCGGTATATTTCGACTTAGTCTTATTTTTTCAGTTTATTACGACTCTTGCTATAATTAAGGATTTTATTTAGTTTGAAGGTTAGAATGTAATAACCTTAGTTAACATGTTTGTTTTCAATTTCAGAGCAGTCCTCACGCTTGAAGCAATCCCAACCCCTGAAAGCCTGAAAGATGAAATTTGCAGCCTTGGGCTTGGGAAAAATCCCCTCCGTGGCTCCGTGTGTTATAGTTCTCTTCCGACAATTATAGCATCCTGCAGCGTCTGAAGACGACGTGGCCGTAGACGCTGAGCAAATAGCCGCTTGCGGATCAAAAGATGTTGTGGCTCGCACAAAGGGTCCTTATTCAAACGCGAAACCCGCCTTGGTTATCTGCCTGCGCCAGGGAGCAGCCGCTCGGAACTCCGAGGGACCGAGGGCCGGACAGATGGACATGAGGGGAGGCAATTAAATTATGCCGCACTCGTATTGCAACGGGGCGGTACAGCACCACGCATATGAGCTAAATCATAACTGAAATATTTAGATTGACACACAACGATGTTAGAAAAGAATTAATAATATTCGATGAAATGGTTGCTAAATTGACAACCTCTATGAATTAGATTGATAACCGCTAATTTTTCTGATCTATTTATTGACCCAAATTCTTACTTTAATGCATAGGTATAGTACGACAAGAGATCTCAAGTTGACGTTTAAATTGTTTTATGGTTGTGGTATCTATTCAAAGTTTTGCTCCAGGTACCCAGCTAAGCACTGGATTTGGAAATCCCAAAGTAATATTTGCATGCCTAACTTAATATAGATGGATTTCTGTACGACATGTAAATAACTAGACAGGGATGTATTTAAAATTTTAATACCGTTAATTTCTTAGCAATAATCATTATCTTCGTGGAATAGCAAAAAAATTTTGCATAAAAGCGAAACTGCTATAACATAATGTTCTTATTACCAGGAGTATATCAACGTTACTACAACTTGTGACAATTATTAGGGTATTTTAAATACATCCCTGTCTAGTTATTTCCAGGTTGTACAGTAATCCATCTGTATTAAGTAAGATATGCTAATGTTACTTTGGGATTTCCAAATCCAGTGCTTAGCTGGGTACCTGGAACAAACAGTGTATTCTAATGGATTTCGTACAATTCTATACCCTATAGCAGAACGCATAAAGGTCACATTTCTTTCAATTCTTTCACTAAGGGAAAAACTTTGTATAGATACCACAACCATAAAATAATTTAAACGTCAACTCGAGATCTCTTGTGAAACTGTACATGTAAAGTAGTTGTTTATTTAACTTCAAAATGTGGTCTGATATATCTGATGATTTCCCTCGTTATTTGTTTTAAAATTTGCTCCAATTTTGGTTCCTCCTAGTCTTTTTATTGCCTCATATTCTTCATTCAGCTTTAATTATAATCATTACGTGCAGTACTTACTTGTTTTGATTTTGTTCAGTATTTGCTCTTATTCTTTGCCCCAGTTTATTTATTTTACTAGTACTCATTGGTTCTAGAATATGCTATATTTCTTTGAAAATTGTTCGTATTATTTATCAAATTATCATATGTAACTAGTAACTAGAATTTTTCTAGGAATTTTTGTCGTTTTGGTCACAACTAATTGTTGCGACGAAAATCGAAAAGAGTGCTTAGCACGAGTGACAAATTCCTAAGCAAAAAGCAGGATGGAGTTAAGTAAAAATTACAAGTAAAATTCTACTTACGAATAGTATTCGGCATGACAATTCCCCGAAAAATATTTATTTGCAAATTCCGCGGCAATTGCCATATTTGTAAGAAATTATTTTTAAAACTAAATGATTTAAAACGTCCCCTGCTGTAATTGTAAATAATTATTGCCTGGTCTTCTTTTTTCAGTATTTAATTTTTTTACCTTATTTTATTTACGAAAAAGCAACTAACGAATTACCTTATTAATTTAAGGAGTTTTTATTGTTGATTGAGAATCATCTAACGTGAAACATTTATTTGTAATGTATGGTATCAGAAGATTATATTTCTTTTTCTTATTTATAATCCGTGGTTTAGCAAACGTCGCTTCCAGTAGTGTATTTACAGAGAGCGTGCAAGCGTACAACCGCATCGTATGCGAGATTTGTAGCATTGTAGCAAACAAACGTTATACCGGTACCAGCGCATGTCGCGACGATCACGACACTATGCAAGTGTAGGGTAAACAGAGGGATGCACATGTTGGACATAAACAGGCCTTAGACGTAAACCAGGGGTGAGATAGTGGAAGTGGACGCGCAGGGTAGCGGTTAGCGGTCAGGGAATGGGAAATGGATGGGATCATTTGTGTTTTTATTTGCAAATACTACAGTTTCGGGCACAAGATGAACTTGTAAGTGTATGCTCAAGGGGAAGAAGATCTTCTCGTGTCGGAATTAATGCTGGATAAATAGAAATAATTGCAAAATCTGGAGTTCGCTTGGTGGCCGTTATTGTCAATGTACTGTTGCAGACGGTTTTTTAGGATTTTGTATATGAAGCATTTTTTCATGTGAAGGCTATTTCCAAGTTTAAACACTTCAGTCTTTAGATACTCCTACAAGAAATAGTCACATGGCGTTAAACCTGGCGAGTACAAGTCCACGAAATGTCGCCCTTACAGAGGTCAGTTAGCCGGGGAATATCTCCCTCAAAATAGTAATTAAATTTTGACCTGTGTGGGCTGTGGTTCAATCCTATTGGAACCAGACCTTTTCCGCATTAAATTCTTCGAAAGCTGGCGTAAAAACTATGAAGGAAATTCGTCGGTGTTCGAGAGGTCCGCTGTCTCCCATTTTTTTTTTTTGGGTCGGCAACATCACCCAAGAGGTGATTTGGTAGCAAGCATGAAACGATTCAGTAGTTTTTCGAAAGGTAAGTTTCGACAGCAAAAGTACGCTGTTTTTTGGACAACGCCATATTTACGACTAAGAGGAATTATAAACATAATTTCCCGACTATCTACTCCTTTTTCGACTATCATCATCCTTCTACAACATACCCTCTCTTCATGATTACCTATTGAACTAAATGAAGGAAGATTCTTGACTGACGAACTTGTCATTTACATCTACCTCGACCGGTTTCGGCGCCATTGAAATGAAATTGACTGCAACCCAGTACAGCCTATAATTTCATTAATACTAATTCCCAAAAATCCAAGTTGAGATCAAGTTACAATGAATCTTCTCGTTCGCAGTGACAAGAGAAGCATTTATAGCTCTTATTCAAAATAAATTCTATAAAAAATATCTTGGATCTCTGAGTGGAGTCTAATATCTGAAGTTATATAAACATTAATCAAATTACAACACTGTTGTACCCTAGTTTTTAGGTTTTGTACTACAGCTTAATTTACCACCAGTGTAATCGATGCACCGAAGAAACCAAATTAAAATAATGTTTTAATGTTTATGAAAGATGAAGATGTATAGCAATGAGAGATATATCTCGAGTGTGTGAAATATGTTGGTAATGTGGTGTTGTACGTGTATGCGAGTGATTTTTCGTCTTGCATCATTAGATGTGGCGGTTGTGTAAAGTTGGAGTAAATAAAAGCTATACAAGCTCATTTATCTGTGCAGGTGTCAGGAGCTTCCGAAACACCTTTCTCAGCGCACAAAACGTGCTAAACGCGTATTTTCATAGCTAGTTCGCTTGACAAGATTTACGATGCACTTTATGGACTACATCAATGTCCTTCGCACGGGAGCGGCTCAATGCCGCCGTCGTCAAGCTCACTCGCTAATTATCCACAAGAAACTAACTTTACTTACGTTCCCAATCATTTTCGCACTGAATTTTTCAATAGATTATACCACACACGTCATTTTCACCCAATCGTAATGTTTTATTTGATTCTTTCATCAGTTTTTTTTTTTTTGAGAAAAAATTGATAAAAACATAATACGAGTAGCATCGACATGTTTATATTTTGTTGTCAAAAAACAAGACTGTGAATCAAATTGAACTATTAGAACAAATGCTGATGTATGGATCAGAATGACTTTTTATGGTGATCATTAAATCAGTGGACTAATGGTGAAGTCAGCTAGTACGGTTGTGTGGTCGTGGCGTGTCTTGTCTGATCGTGTAGATAAGCAACATAGCCCGCCCTGTCCATTTGGATGGGTTGCCGCACAACGGCTCGGTGTGTGCTGGCCTTGCAGAGACTGTAGGCTGACAACCTGCATCGCTAAAATGCAAGTAAAACATGTCACGAAACAAGTACTTCAGGTACTTGAGGCCCTGTTCCACATAGGAATGTTGTGCCATTGATTGATTGAATGGTGAAGTTGGCTGTTAAATTTTACAGGTTTACTGGTGATGAGAACTTAGTTTTCAAAACTAGTGCTTATTTAGTATTTTTGATTAGTAGAACAATTTTTTTTGGGAACTTCTCTCACAAATATTTTTTATTAGGTTATGGGTATTTTTATTTTTTACTACTATTTATAAATCTTGGATACCACTTAAACTGGTTTATGATGGGTTTAATTTAGGAATTTTCATTTTATGATTTAGATTTTAAAATATAAACACACTCAAAACAAATGTGGTAGTTTATGAACGATTGATAAATTTACAAATTTAAAATTTAGATTTGGAATATATTCAATTTTTATATTCTAAATTCTAAATCCAAGCAATTACAGTAAAACATTTAATTGACGTTAATAGGTTAGGTTAATATCAAATAGCAAATGACGGTTTGTGAATGTTAATTTTGTATTTATGGTAAAATAAAAATAATCAAACATCAAATTAATTTTGTTCCAAAACACTTAAAGAAATGTCAAACCAACAATCAAACATCAAAACTAAATATATCTATGTAATATCAGTTTATACCATCTGATTGCATAAATTTAGAAAACTAAAATCCATCATAAACTAGAAGAAAAAATTAAATTGAAATAAAAATTTCTAAATTAAAATAAATAAATTAAATCCATCATAAACCAGCATTTAGTTTACTTTGATTGCTTGATTGCGTTTGTACTGTAATAGTATATTGTTTCAAATTAAATTTTTTTAAAAATAAAAAAATGAATGCAAATTTTTAGAAAACAATGTTTAAAAATAGTTAAAAATTTAAAAAAATGATAATATGTTTTCTTATTTGTTCTCATATTATTAATATTGTATGAAATGTTTTGTATTTACTTACTCTTACTGAAATCAACAATTATTAAAACGTTGGCAACGTGAAGATAATAAGTTTTCTTTCCATTTTCAATTAACCTACAGTGTATATTTATAAACATTGTATTAATATAGGATGCGAACAGGTAGTTAATGTGGACAATTAAAGTAAAATTAGGTGAAGTGATATGAAGTGTAAAGGACTAAAATTAGCTTCATGCAATCAAGGGAAACAATGGCTTATTAAATCCGTTGTTCTAGTAGAATAATACACAAGGTAAATTAATAGTTTATATCGCCTTTGTCTTACATACAAAGACACTCCCACATTTTATATAAAAATGTCTCAGAAACGAGAACACTGGTAAGTGGATTGCAGACTTCCTAAACTTCGATCAAACCTTCAATATGCATCAATTATTAATTTATCATAAAATAAAATACCATCACAAAAAATATGAAAATAAAAACAAACTTCAGATAAAATGCAATAACATTTTAGAGTCCTTCATAATATCTGTAGCAAATAAGTATTATAATGTTTAATTAATTTCCTTTTCAATATTCTATATTCTCTTATAAAATATCGCTACATTTTAATTAACCTTTAAATCGATAAATAACATAATATAATTATATATTTTATTAGCAATTACAGACTGAATTAAAATAAGAAACATGAAATTAATTAGAAAATGCAATAGTACGAGTAGTTTTATTTCATTAGTAATATCGACATACATATTTTACCATTAGAAGAATTTAAAATACTACATGATGAGTTTATTTATTCATGTTATCATTATCAGCACATGTCTAGTGAATTACTGTGGGTGGAGTTATTTTTATTATGTTTTCTATGGTTATTTTTATGGGGCAATTACAATAATAAAATTGATTATAGCGCATTCATGTAAATGTTCTATTGTTTATATTTGGTATTAAATTAAAATACATTGAAGTGTTGGAATTTATAGGAATTTTAAATTACAAGCAATTTCGTTTAATGGGCGTAGAATATTACAATTTATTTTTATTTTTGATCATTTTAACAGATCAAACTCTATTTGTATCTGAAATACCATTAGCAAGTAATTCTTACACGGATGTAGTGTAAGTCTACATCTAGATTTTCTAGATTCTTGTCTTGTTCTTTCTAGGTTATCAAAACAAGACTGGCAAAGTCTCCATCAGTTAGTGCTAGGTTTGTGCTAGTTTGTTCTAGAAAATGTAAGTTTTTTCTATACAAGAACAAACTTTTATATCCTGGAACAAACCAGTACAAACCTAGCAGTAACTGATGTTACAGTCATTTTTAATTTTCTCTATTATTTACAAAATTGGTATTGTCAAATTGGGATACCAACTGAAATTGTTGATATTTCTGTTATTTAAATAGAACAAATTCCATATTCTGGAACAAACCAGTACAAACCTAGCACCAACTTATGGTATAGTTATTTTTAATTTTTCCCTAGTATTTAAAAATTTGGTAGTGTTAAGTTGAGGTTCTTACTAGAATATTGTTGATATTTCTGTTATTTAAAAACGACAAACTTTTATATTCTGGAACAAACCAGCACAAACTTAGCACTAACTGGTGGTATATTACCCCAACTTGCCAGACATGTTTGTCTTTATCATTTCATTCTTAAAGTATGAAAATTGAAATATTATAAAGAAAAGTTACTTAAACTCTATACAATCATTCTGAAATGTAACATAATAACATTTATTATTATAAATAAAACGTAGTTTACAATATATTTTGCATGAGTAATAAACCAAGTTTATATATGGATTATGGAGTTAACTTTCTTATTTAAGTTAGAAAATAGTGAAAATGATATTGTATAGGTGTAAAATTCGTTGTTTAGTCTAAGTTAAAATAGAATCCCCATGTTAAACAAGAGCAGAATGAAATTTCATACGTAGTGCATATAAAACCTGAGCCTATATCAAAGCGTGTGTTTTGTTATTGCTACGAGCATTTGCAATCTGCCTCGTTGGCATTTCTCCGAATAATAAAATGTCAGAAGGAGTTCAGAAGTGCAATTATAACAACGGAGGAAAACATTTCATTTTTCGCCTTCCTGTAAAATTAAATAATATAATTTATGAGTTGTAAACCGTGTTGTACGCACTTCATTGCATTAATGGCGTATTAGTTTCGCACATAAACATCACTTTATTGACTGCAGCGATAGTAAATTAACTTTACAAATATTCAATAGATTTTTGTAATTTTGCATTAATTCATAAATAATATTTGTCTTTCACGTATGATTTAATATGTACACATACAATAAATTTTATTTCTCACGGAAACAATTGTTGGAACGTGGTTAAAATCTAAAAACAATCCGGTGGTAAGCAAGGTAAGGTGGCAGAAGGGCGCCAAGATATGAGGAGCAAAAAAAATTTGTAAACATTAAAAACTGTAAATTTTATATTTTCTGCCATATTTATCAATTTGTATATTTAGCATATTTAAAGGAAGTGAAGTTTTGGAGACCAAAAGTTCCTCGGAGATATTATGAAATTTAGGTTTTTTTTTCAATTTTCTCATTTTAAGGATATGGCCAAAAAACATACTTTGTTTAGGTGCAACTTTCACAGCAAATATCTCAGGAATAAAATAAGATAATTAAATTCCGTTTGAAAATTTGAAGTCGACATCTGTCAATGTACATAATTTCTGAAAATCAATTTTTTATTTGGGTTGTATTTAGAGCACATTTAAAATTCATGCAAATTGTATCAAAAATTTTGTTGTATTATGAGTAAAGTGAATAGAATAAAAAATATATGGCTAATAGCAAATAAAATTATCAGAATTTAAATGTAAATCTGAACAAGACAAGTAAATATAAGAAGTAAAAATTTGAGCAATAAAGTTTAATTTAATTTTTATTTATGAAGTTTTACAATTTCAATTTATTTTCCTAGCCCTTACAGTTATTGTGTTCAATATCCAAATAAAAAACTTGTTTTGTAACGCTTTGTACATTTTATTATTAAACAAATAATCATAAATTACAAACATTGTATGATTTTGCTTTACAAAGCCCGTAGTAAAACGAGATAGTATTCTAATCCTAATTTATCTACTATCTGCCATTAAACAATAAACATCTCTAGAGTAGGGAATGAAGCGAGTGTGTTTCCTATGTTCATATTGATCTGGTTCTACATATCGTATACTTTATTAATAGCCCTTAATTTGATGGAAGCGAACGCCCTCGAGGTTTTCGCTGACCTTGAGATTGTTTGCATAAGATTCCATGTTGTAGAGGTTATGTAAGCCTGGGGGAAATTAAATATTGAAAACACAGAATACTAGGGTAGTTATATAATATTTATTTCTATATTTAGAAGTTTGGGAATTGGGAATATATTTTTTAACAATCAATATCAGTTTATAAATATTGTTTTGAAATCGTACAAGCCAAATTCAAATTTATAAATAAATTTTTAATAGTTCTCTTGAATCTTGATTCAATAACAGTTTAATCTGATTATACATAGTTCCTATAGATACTTATTTATTTTACTTTTACTCCAGCGACATGAAGGTTCATTCCCAGTTACTGTTTTAATTTAAAATTTTAATTTTAATTTTAAGTTTTAGTTCCAATTTTATTTCTTAATAGCAATACAGATATGTTGTACCACAATTTCTTCTTCTTTTCACTGTTTCTATATACAAAACAGCACAATCCCCTTTAAATTCAATTTTATTAATATTTATTTAGGTATAAAATATCAATTTTCTTTATATTTTAAAGACACCCATTTGACATTTTATGAGAGCTAAAGTTTCAATTTTTAGTTTTAAAAAGTATATTTTTTTTATTTTTGCAACTAAAAAATAAAACTAGAATTAAAATTAAGACTGAAACATATGTAGGGTATTATTATACACATAAGAATATGACATATTTTTTACTACTAAAACATAAAATTATAACTAAAATTAAAATTAAAATGATACCTCAAAGTAAAAATTTCAACTCCCGCGGCATAGAAATTACACTTCAATATTGTGAATCACGTCATAGAAGAAGTCACTTTTATGACGTTTGAAGAAAAACCTATTATGTTAGTTGTTTTGTAATTTTCTGACATAAATTGTTTTGTTACATTAAAATAAAATACCGAACTGAAATCTAGGTTCAAATCTCAGTGTCGCCAAAATTAACGAAATAAAAGTATTATTGTACTCAAATTTGACAAAGTGTAATCACTAAACTGCAAGTAAAACTTGTCACGAACAAAATTCTGCACCTCTATTACATCCACGGATGTTATGTCACATAATAATAGCGATGCAAAGTTGGAATTGTTTTATTAGCTAATGACAATGAAACGATGCGATTGAAGTTTAGTAATTCTTAGATGAATAAGATGTGGAGCGGTAGTGTATTATTCATTGTAGTGAGGCGGCATTGTGGTGTATATTTCCAGAGGATGGCAGACTAAGAGCTGGTAGCACAAAGATCCCCGCTACTTCCAGTTACGATGCATAAGCCGCACGCATTACTACGTGAGGAACAGCGCTTTCAGCTCTAATGTAATATACATTGTGCAGTTATAATTGCCCTAACGAGACTACCCACATAAGATACGAGGATATGCTAATACACTTGTTTTTGGGTACGAACACTTTTACCCATTTGCTAACTAACACTAAACAGGTTAAGGGGTAAAAGTTATCTCATTATCTATTAACACTAAATAACACAAAATTAATGTGAAAATTAGATTTTGACTGATCGCTACATAGTGTGAGTTTCAGCTAAGGTGGAATATTTACCAATCTGTCATTAGTCATTACTATAGAATAGTTATTTACAGAAGCGATAGTAACACAGAGAAACGAAAATTAGAAAGAGATGGGAAATCGATTTTAAACAAGCAATATTTTTTTTATATACTATAATAAAAGTTAGAAGAAATAATTATCAAAAACAAATTATTATATTTCATGTATTCCAATGAGGAAGAAGACAATATATTTACATAATTTGGAGGATTCTGAGTTTGTAAATTTAAAAACAACACATGAATATTTTTATAATTACATATTTTGTTAAAAAATTATTTTTATAAAAATATTGAAAAATTGATTTGTATTAGTTAAAGGTGTATGATATTGCTTATACGAGTTAGTAAAAAGATTGGGTTTCAACTTGTGAAATTCTCTACTAGATTATTAAGAAAATTATATGTAAAACTCAGAGTATTATATACATTATGAAATATACTAATATGAATTTAAAATTTAATCAAAATGAAAGAAAGTGAAAATTGTGTATTTTGTTTAATAAAAATGTTTACAAAATATATGTACCTATTTATTTCATCAAATTTGCTTTTATTATATTGATAAATTTATAATTTTAATATTTTCCATTCTAAAAATATCTTCTCGAAAGTTATAATGTACTTTGTACATTCTTTGGAGCTTAAATAACTAGTATTGCACTTACTAAACCATTTTTATTTTCTTTAATTGAAACAATTATTAATCCAGTCTTTTTGTTATATTTTTATCTCAATGTATACCACTTTTAAATTATGTAAATTGTATAAGGTCAGGATATAAATAAGTAAACATATCACGTAACAATTCGATTTTTTTTCTTTATTATATTATGATGACAAGTTCATTTCACATTTGTTTTGCATTTAATCTAGAATGGTATGAAGGTAACATTGTGAATATAAGTGTATTTTAAAAAAAGTACTAAAATTGTAAAAACTTTGTTAAATTTTCAAACTTATTATTGTTTGTCTTCTTCATATTGAAATAAAGTTCTGAAGTGTTCCACGTTAGGCAATATTTTTGTCATAACTTTCAATTACCCTCATCACTGTATGAGGGTATGGCAAGGATAAAAACGTAGCTTTTAAAGCTGTTATGACAGCCAAATAAAAAATTACTTGTTGCTGAAGCTTTTCTCCTTTAAATGACATTATAATTAATGAGCTACTTCTATTTCAAGTAAATAAAAACTGACAAACAAGATCAAATATTAAGTCCACAACAAGCTTTTTAGTTTCTTTCAACGGGATCACAATAGGCTGTGGTTATGAGAAAGGCGTAAAACAGACGGTTCACAAATTAATAAACTCAGACAATGCTTCAAGGGCTCTTCTCCCAACGATTAAGCTCTTTACAAAAATCCAATTTCCTAACGATCAGAATTAGCTACTTTTCTCAAAAAAACATATTTTCAAATAAAAGTAAACAAATATATTTTGTGTTTATAGTACAGCTTTCAGAATATCCAAAACTGAACATTTCAATGTCTACTAAAAAAAAAAGTAATATTAAAATTATCCAATTTCCTTACCTTCCTTATCAATAAGGGCAGGTTTTACCACCTCTGGTTAAAGTGTCTGTTATTTTAATTATCAGTTAACAGAAAAATATCATAACGAAATAGTAAATAACGTATATATTTGACAACTATTATTTTATTCCGAAACTTAAGCAAAGTAACAGTGTCCACGAAACCGATTACTTTGTTGTTATTGAAATTTCTGGTAACTTTCGGTTAATCTTACACATAAGCCATGTAACTGTCAGATGTCAGTTGATTGATATTGTTTGACAGTGAATGTTTTTATTAATTATATTTGTTTTCTTTTTATTTCGTACATTATTTTTATTAAACAAAAATCCATTAATTTTATATTTCATAAAGACAATGCAAATACAAAATAATTATGAAACAAACCAATTAATTTTTATCTCCCTATTAAAGAAAAATAAACAAATTCAAAGAAATAATTTAAATGAACGTGATTCAGCTGACCCAACTAAGCCCACTAACCGCTGATTGTATCTGGTTAGTCTGGTTACTTAAAACTATCCAAAATTACTGAAAAAAGTAACCGTAATAATTTTGGTTAAATTTCAAAACATACTATTACATCAGTTTTTCGATGCGATATTTTTCTGTTAATCGATGGTTTAACCAGAATTGGAAAAACCAACCGTAATAATCGAACATAAGCAATTGTTAAGAAGTATGTAGCACTAGCAAGAGAAGAGATGGAAAAGTATTCTCAATGAAAATAAAATTCTGGAAAAGTATGCTCAATTAAAATAAAATTCCGTAAATGTTTATCTTTTTGTGAAAGATATGTTCAGAAAATATTTTTCAAATATTATATTATTGTTTTCTGTAAATGTACAATTAATAAATAAGGAATAAATTCCAATTGCATTATTTACACTCCTACTTATAAAATATATATTCGACTTTATTATTTTCTAATAAATAACTTTAACTATATACGTCGCACTTGTTTTGTATGACATACGTGAGTAAAATATGATATAAATATAAGTAGCCATAGAGAAATAAAAGAAAAAATTGTTTTGACTTACCTAGTCGCAGTTGGCTTTGCGTAAACAGCCGGTGTTTGTTTTCGTAAAGGCCTGGAACCCTGTAAAAAAACCGTGTGAGTTTTTACGGTAAGAAAAAGGAAAATGGATGAGACAAATTGTGAGTGGGACATATTTTCTCACCCTGGATTGGAAGAAACCCTTACACAGCCATTCACATATGAATCATCATGCCCCATTTACTTCTGTTCTCACATATTTTCTACTATTTTACCGGTTTATGCCGCTAACATATTTCTCTTTCATAGCCCTAAATATTATTAATCGCGTCTTTTGTTCCTCTTAAAGAGACACTACAAAACTAACCTCCCACGAGAAGAAGCCACTTCATATTTTAGTCAGTCCACATTTCACTGTTGCCAATCTTCACAATATTATTAAACACTTTATCACACAGACACAGTAAATAATGTTTTTAGATTATTTATAACATAATTTGTCTACAAACAAAACTTATTTTGTGTAGTACGTCAGATAAACAATCAGCTGTCATCAACATACGAGCACGAACAATTGAATTGTGGGTAATTAAAATACACCTACGCCCAGTTTCAAATAAGATTATCTTTATCATATATTCTATTACAATGTAATATTGTACTTAATAGTAAATTAATACTGATTTAAATGAACTTTACTAATTGAAACATTCAATTTACAATTTAATAATTTATGATAACTAAAATGGTTATTACCTCAGGAATAGTGTTTTTGTTCAAAATATTCAAATCAGTAAAGTACATTCCGAGGCAAATAATTACAACAATTTTAGGAATTAGGGTAAATATTAATGCACGAGTGTGAGACAAAAATGGAACATAATATTGGAATAATAACTACATAAAAAATATATGAATAGAGTACAGTAAGAGAGCAGTGTTCACATTAGCGATAAAAGGGTAGTTTAAAATTTTCTGATTTTTTAATATGTAAATCTGTATTAAAAAATATGAAGTACATACGTATTTTTTTATAAAATTGATAAAGCAATAACAATAGCAACTGCTTAGAAAGAGAAGTCTGGAATGAATAGTCTCCTCGTTGAATCAATGCTATTGCGTCATTGTTTAAAAATTTTGAAGGTGCACTTTTATCATATAGACAAACTTTTAAATGGTGTATATAAAGACAAACATTCTTCACAACTTCTTGTTTACGACTGTCGTGCGCGTACATTAGCAGTTTTAGTTACGTCATCAAAATAGCGCTCGTTTGAACATAGTAAATTTTTAATTGATAATTAATAATATTAAAATGTCAATAATTGAACTTTTTTCTAATTTATTATAATCTATTCGCAACTAAAATTAAGATATAACATATATTTTTATTAAAGCAGGATGCTTAAAGAGGCGTATTGGTTAAAGTCCAGATTAAAGCATCTGAAGAGAGTGGTCGCAGATTGGAGAATATGTTGTCGGCGTCCAGTGTTATTTTAACGAAGAGTTTAAGATATTCAATCGCAAACAGAGCGAACCCTACACTTCCAGGTTTTTTATTTCTTCAAACCAAATACGACGTAAAAAAATCTCAAACAGTGCACACAAGTCTTCGTTCGACTCCAACACAAACAAAAACCTCTTAAGACCCAGTTAAAAAAACGCGGGACAAGTTTTATTACAAAACACAGAGAAAAGCAAACACAGTCCGTAATGAGCATAAGTTTTTGTGTAAGTACAGTTACAGTAAATCCTTCGGTGATAAAATCGAAGTATCGAAGCCTTTCAGAGGCGTAAAGTCAGGACTTTTATCTGAATACGGAGAGGCCTATAGCCTGCAGGCCCAACGGCTCGACTCCAAACAAGATCGATTTGGGACGGACGCAAATCTCGATATACTGCTTCCAAAATTGAAAGAGGAAACGCCTAACATTGCCGATTGTCTTGTCCACTTAAACGCTTTTCAAAAACAAAATAAATATAATGACCCGTATTCCGAGCTCACTTTTATAATAAAATCTCTTTTACATAGCCTGATTTTACATTATAATCTTATGAGGCCAAATGTCACTTTTAACAAAAGCACTCATAAAAGTGAGCTTGGAATACGGGCCAATATCTGTAATAAAAATATTGTCGACGTCATTGGCTAACAACTTTGTGATTGTATTAATAATCTTTTTTCCAACACTTATAGCTTTGATCTTCCAAAAGCTAAGAATATATAAAAGCCAACTCATGGAACAATATCCTTATAAAACTCGTATAATAATATTCTTATTATATTATATATAATTAATTATTTTACCACGGCTAAAAACTATGTTTTGGTATCTAGAATATGATTTTAATATTTTCTTAGTTGAAAACATTTTATTTATATAATATTTAATAGTACATAGTACCTATGTACATTCACAATTAATTTACAATAAGATTATAAAAAATTATTGAAAATTTTACTAATTCTATCTACTTTTGTTGAACAATAACAATATACAAATTTAAAAAATTATATAATTTCAATAATTATATTATTGTTACTATCACTTATACAAATAAACATATATTGTCCCAACTTTTAATTGTTGTGTCATTTTTCATTATTGATAAAATTATAAATATCGATTAATTTTGCATTAGATCAAAAATCAATTCCGGTAGTGTCATCTATATAAATTGCTTGAACTATCATTGTAATATTGACTTTCTCCCATTCACACAAACAAATTTTGTAAAGACAAGATTAAACAGTATTGTTCATACTTGTTTAAATTAATAATAGATGTCACACCCCATTCTACTTTAGAATAAAATATAAATACAACTATGTATGTAGGCGAAAAAAATAATATAAATTTTATTTTAATCTAAAAAATAAAATAATTTGTAAATCCATGATTCCTTATTAATAAAAAGATTTGTATGTCAAAGAAGTAAACTAGTAAAATAGTGAAATGGGTTATAAAAAGTGAGTGGTGCACAAAGTGAGTAACAATTCGTAACTGCAGTGTGTAAACATATGTAAATGCAGTGGCGTCCGTGAAGGGAGCTGCCGGGCGCCCTCCTCGCTGCGTAATGTTATTTTAATTACTTCTCGTAAATTATATTCAAGAGGAGAGTTACTGCAGTTAGTTTAACGTATTTTAAAATTTATGTTTAGGCTTAAAACACTACCCTGGACTATTAAAAGCTTTTAATACTTGCATTTAAACGCTGAATAATTTTCTATAAAGTTTCGCTGAGTAACTACTAGGGGAACTCTTAGGAATTTCCTCAGCAGTATTACTCACGCTAATGTAATAAGGAAGACGAAAATTCCTTCGCAAAGTTAAATAATAACTAAATAAATATGCATCACGGTTTATTATTTATTCCTGACAGTGTCTCTGCTTTCTCGTAGTAAAGAATTTAAAAATAGAAAATTTTTTTTAGACAAACACTAATATACAATCAAACTATATCATAAAATATTGAATTTCTAACATCAAGGTACTTAAATTACCCTCAGAAGAGTAATAATGAAAACGTGTATTTAAATGTTTTATTTCTCCACAACTGTTTCTTAACAAAAAAACTGTTCTATTAAAAATCAAACATTTATGGGTCGGCTTTATAATTTTTAGATCTAAAGAACGAATTATAATCAATAACTTCAATAAAACAGATTAGTTATTCATTTATAATTATAATTAGTCAATTATAATTGTCGTTTTAAACGATACAATAACATAAGCAGTTTTTTTTATGATTTACACAGCTAAAATCAAGGCCGGATTTATGTTGGTGGGGGCCTCTAGGCAAAGGTTGACGGGGGCTTTTTTTTCAACATAGAATAAAAATTTAATATATGATTTTTTTTTATAATTTTAGAGGTTGTTCGGTGAACCGTTCTTAAAGCGGCTGCACAATTGCCCTGGAACGAGAACGAGAACGGGAACGGGAAGTAAACGAGAACGAGAACGGAAACAAAAAACGCTTTCAGATGTACAATTGTCCGGTAACGATAAGTATATGATGACGTTTTAGCAGTATTGCATAACCTTAAATTTTCAATTAGTTTTTATTTGTTTCACAAAAATGGACGAAGAATTAATTTGTGCATCGATGATGTTTATTTAAACGCAAAAATATGACAAGTGACACTGTGCCAGGAGATACACTGAAGAATGACATCATGCTTTCTTCCTATTGGTTACTGAGTCGCAACGAGAACGGGAAAGATGAATCTTGACAAACTTTACCGTTCTGGTTCTCGGGCGACGGAAAGCTTTCCGTTCTCGGAAACTTGTTGTGCATGCGTACATTTAAAAGTATGTAACTCATGTTTTTTACCGTTCTCGTTCTCGTTCGCGTTCTCGTTCTAGGGCTATTGTGCAGCCGCCTTTAGCCTATTTCTTACTAATTTTAATTTTGAGAACGATCTTTCTGTAGTGCAATTTGTTATCCTAAATACAAGACAGATTGTAGAAAGATGTTTGGAAAAACATCCTGCACTTTTTTATGTTTAAATTATACATAAACGTTAGAATTTAGTAAAGTTACAAGTAATAAAATTTTGATATTTTCCAGGGTTGCTCTTTTTTATTGTAATGTATATTTGTCTGCCCACCCTTAAATCCGGGCCTGACTAATAAATAAAATCGTTAATCTTAAATAAGTATAACATTAAAAAATATTTAAGTTCTAAAGTCACTTCAATTCAAAATTTGTTTAAATAACTTTCTAATACAAACTTCTGTACAACACATCTTTTCTGAAATACGATATAGGTAGATAGAATTTGGTGTTAAATGAGTTTTATTCGTAAGGTTAGGGATTTTCATTCTACAGAAATTCAAAGAATCACCCCAATGTCCAATTTAATTCAAATTCGGGTGTCCACCTTTTTCATTCAATCAACCCTATTAACCATCTCATCTTCCGGTTTCCTTTCCCTTTGTTTTTAGCCCTGACCGTTTCCTTTGGTCCTGAATACGGTCCAGGTAATCCGGGATTGGATTTAGGACCTTTGAGAACGGGGGATTTTTTAAGACGCGACTAAGTCCGTAATCCAGCGCGTGGGTGTGTAATGATACCCGCTGTACACGTTGTAAATCTACACGCGGAAAACGTCGAAAAGCGGTCACAGAACTACAGAGCAGGGAGGTATTAAACCAATTTATTGCTTCCTTATATTCTTCCAACAGGAATTAGGTTATGTTTCTATTTTTTACAGGCCACACAACAAAATAAACTTCCTTTTATACGTTTCGTTTCGTAAACTACTTCTTAACTCAATATAGCATTTCCAGAATTTAATCTAGTTTAGGTTTAAAGCACATTATTACATGCAATTTTTTTATTAGAGTTAGGATCAGACAGAATTTTCTAAATTGTAATTGAAATTTTATAGAAATTATTTTATCTTTCTCCCAAATAGATAATTCATATACTGACCCTCTCCTTTACAGTTTAAAAATGGTAGATGTGTAGATATAAAACTTAAGGAAAGGACAAAAGAAAAAAGTATGAAAACTACGTAAAAGGTGAAATAAAAATAGTTTACTATGCTCAATACAAGGTAATAAATACTCATCTATCTACAAAAGTTTTGGGAAATCAATTAAATATTAGTAAAACTTATGAATTTTTCAATTATGTATTTTACTTACAACAGTATGGTAATATACTTATAACTGGAAATAATAAATAATGACTAATAACAATAAAAGATTAAAAAATACATGCATCTTAGCTTAAACTCATGGAAGGAAAAATACCTTACTTGAAACACTAAACAATTTTTTTTTTAGAAAAATCCATCTAAATACAATTTTTTTAAAAATTATGTTATTATCAAATGTACAGATTTATAATTTAATTGTGGGTCAACAAACAAATCTATGAATTGAACCCATTGTTCAAGTCGTTTAATTTCATTATAATATGAAGCGATTGCAAAATCACGCTGCGGGCGAGAGTTTACTAACGCATCGAAGCTGCCAGAATATTCGAGAGTTTAATTGTTCATGTATATAAACCCAAGCAGAAAAGATCATTTATAAATTGTTTGAATAAATATTCTTAGTGTTTAAATCTTTATTAATTATTATTACTCTGAAACTAATCTTTATATTTGTTATTCATAGTGTTACTTATTTTTATTATCTTTTTTTAATTTATTCATTAAACGTAATTATATAAATGTTCGTGTTAAAATTATTTTTACACTTCAACCAAATAAATAAACGTTACAAATAGATAAGTTGTTCAATATAGTACATTAGATAGTTTAAAAAATAAAATTATATTATTATATTATTGTAAAATGCAAAAAGATAAAAGATATATACCTATAACGAAAATTAAAGAAAGAAATTAAATAGTTTTAGTAAATAAAAAAATAATAATAAACATCTTTACGATTGCCACACTATAAAATCACTAGTACATAAATTGAACAAATTTCAACTCTCTTTTAGAAGACTTCTAAAGCCAATACAATTACATCTGTATCTAAAATATAATTATCGAAATCCTTGTCTGTTTTGTTGTTAAGCGCTGCTATCCGTATCGTGTAATCCGACTTAAGGCTGTAAAAGCTACTAGTTTAAAACAATTCCATTTGATGAGTGTAAGTGCAGCTCTGTTCTTGTCTTCTGCTGGCCTCGTAAATAGATATCAGATGAAGGCATTAAGTTTCAGCTGAATTGTTTCTCTGTGTATACAAACGGACCGAGATGGATAGCTACGAAACTGGATACACAGACGATACAGGAACGAATTAGTGGAGATAGGTTAGGTTAGGGTAACCTTCAAATCGTGACCCACATCCCAATAAAAGAGAACTTTATATCGTATTATTAGAAATATAAAATATTTGAGAAATTGTATAGTTTATATTTTGATATTACAAAAAATTTAATAGTTATTTATGGTACAAGTGTGTTACATTACACATAAGCCATGCTGGAAAAGTTTAGCTCACGAGGCCGTCAGGCCGAATGTGGTATTTTTTCAAGTGACTTAGGTAACTAACACACGTGTGCCATACAACATTTTATCCAATACATTTTAATCATTGATATAAAATACATATAAGATTTTTAACAGATGGAATTTCTAAATGACATTAAGGAACAAAATAGTGTAGAGAAGATTTTATAACGTAGTTACTATGATACGAACCAAAAAACAGTGAGCTAATATATTTAACTCACTAGTGATGAATGACAACTTTATTTATCTAAAAACAGCATACTTATATCGTTATAATTAAACGGTGTTGGATAAAATAATAAATTTGTTTGTTATGTCTTAAAGGCATAATCAAAAGATTATAGTATAAGAGAATGTTTTAAGCTCGATACGGAGCGGAAGCTTTAAATTTTCTGAGAATTCAAATCTTGATTTTGCCCATACAATGTTTTTTCTACTTCCGTTTAATAAGAGACTCCTTATTTAACTAATTTCAGTTAGATTATTGATTCCATTATTTCACTAGTGAATTTATCCATTAGCTATTGCTTGGTAAATTTATTCGCCATTGAGCGATAAACGCCAAATTACGCCTGCATTTGAGGGCGCATAAACAAGCTTACGAAATAAAATGAATATTTATACATATTTCGATTCCAGGTATTTACTTGTGTGACAAAAACCCCTTATATCTTTGAAAATAAATAATTAACATATATATTTATTTAATCCTTAGTTCATTTAGTTCAAGTGTAATATTGAAATAAAATTTAAATAAATTTTCAAATGATCAATGTGTACTTTTATTTTATTTCGTGAACTGGAAATATTTAAATTATTGGTCATTTTGTTTCAAAACAATATATTCCAAAACTGGGTCACATATATCATTTTCAAATATGTTATTTAAATTAATTCAATTCTGATAAATTAAAGCCATGAAAATTATTGAAAACGAGGGAAATAACAAAACTTTCTAACCTCTTTGAAACTCTAAAGTTAAAATTTCAATCAATTTATTGAAGTGAAATTAACGGAAAACTATTCATTTTTGATTTCAAAAGAATATTAAAGTTTAGATTGAATTCAGTTTAACTTTTAATTTAGTTTTTGTCCTACTTTATTCAATAAAAATAGTTTCATTGAAAAGTTGTAAATACATCATTAATTTATTTTTAAATTAGGCAGTTCAGAATTCAATATTCCCTTAGAGAATTTTTCATATTTTTAATAAAACTTTGTATATTGACAGGAGATGAATGAAGCTAAAATTAAATTCATTTTAATATGTCAAAAGTTATTTATATACCTTACAAAGAATCTTTACACAGAACACAGTTTACAATTACTGATTAATAATAAATACATTGTTCAACAGTTGAATCCATAAAAAATTAAAATTTATGACAGGTTTGTAGTTGTTGCCATTTATAGAATGCCACCCATGTAGGGTAATAGTTCCACCATATTGACTTGTCAAAATTACATGGGATATGATAATGACTTAGTTACCTTGCTTAATTTTGTCTATGTAAATAAATGTTTAATATACTTAAATCGGTAAAAAAATAAAGTGTCCAAAAGGTTGTAAATATATAATTATCGATATCTGCTACATGCAGTGTATCAGAATAATAATCCGTTATTGATACATTAACGTATTTGAAAATAATGTTTTGAAATATTTTAAAACATTGAATGAGTTTTGATTCTGATTTTTCTGTTCGGAAGCGTTTCTATTTCATGTTTGAATTGCCGATACTATTTCGGCTTAGCTCTCATCTCGAAAAAGTAAACATTGAAATGAATACTCCAGTCGGCTTTCTGTTTACCCGTTCAAAAAAACACCCGCTCTATCTCATATTCCATTCCAAAATAATTACTTTCCCGAACTATGGCGCTGTAGCCGTTCAATATTTGCTGTATAATGAGTATGACTTGGTCATGATCTCTCATCAGCTTTCAGCAACCCTGAGGGAGGACTGAGACTTCATCTCAGCGCTGGGATTCGGGGACTTGGAGGACGTTCAAGGTCGCGCCGGACACTTGCAAAATTAATTGAGGCAGTTTGTGGAACTAGATGGAAATTACTCAAGTTCAATTTTGGGGGACTATTAGTTGTATAAATAAATATATCAACATGGCTTTGACCCAAATTGCTGGACATGGCAGTTTCCAACAAACACGTCATCAAATCTTCCAAACCGGGTTATAATTATATTAGAATCCTGCAGGGCCGTATTTCTACATAGACTACCAAAAAAGTCTATTTTAATATTTAATATGGTAGAAAAAATCGTCTAAGATTGCTGTCCTAATATAAAATCGCTCTAAGAATGTACCTGTTTTTTATGTTGGCCTTTTCAAAAGGGCACTTTACTTTGGGCAGAAACGTAATAAAAACAATAATTAAGTTGGCTTTTAATTTTTGTACAAACATCTGATTTGAAATTGACTGTAAGATTGACAAATATGTAGGAAATAAATGAAAATAGTATCTCTTTCTTTGCAAGCGTTTGAGCGATTAATATAATTTTGTGTAATTCAATAAGAAATAGTGAAAAACATTTTAATAAAATTTTACAAAAGATGATCCATTTCGAAGGGAAATTTGAAGATATGAATGGAAGTTGAAGAACGATCACTTTTAAGTGAAATAAGTTTAAATGAAGTGCAGCAAAAAATTTGTAGATATAATTTAATGTACAAGGAAGTGATGATTTTTTATCTTGCAAATTTAAAATTATAAAATGGTTGTGATTTCTTCTTCTAAGGGCCTGTACCACAGGTTCAGTTTTGGGGTCTACAGATCCTAAATACAGCCCTGGGATCAAGAATAATGATGATCAATATAGTTCGAAAAGTAAAATACAGGCAACTAAAATGAGAATTTTAAGAAATTATATGGAGTTATAAGGATGTACTCGCATATTGTAAAGCACGATCAGAAAAAATAATCAAATTGAAAGTATTGAAATTGGTATATCCCACACTGCGCATGCGCAAATACTGTAAGAACGATTGTAGGAAGTTCACAACTTTGAAGCTTTATATAGTGTAAGAAAAATAATGATATTCGAAAGGCAAAACAAAGGTCAATATATATATTAATAAATAAATATCCGTAGACCAGTGCAAATTTTATTGTTATATTATTTAAATTAAAATCAAGGGTTGTATTAATGAGGAGAATAAAAATGGTGTTGGAATTTTGTTTAGTAATTTATGATGTGAAATAAAAGAGTGTATACAATTGCCCCGTACTTATGCGCGGAATGTTCTACATACATCATATAAGTACATTAGGGCGATTTAAATTTAACATAAGTATGTCTTTGTATGCAAATGACAGTAAGTTTTCGCACATTTAGCATCCAAAAGCGCTTAAGATTAAAGAGCTGTATCCTGCGGAATAAATCATTTCTATTGCTATCTCGCCGTCTATCTCCTGTAATCGTTTTACTTTAAATGCGCTTGCAAATCAAAATATGACAAAGGGAAAAACAAACTAAATATTATATTCCCTGCACTTTTATCTCTGCCAGACATTTCAATTTATTTACATACCAGCCTTTCAAATTCACCACATGGGTGTGCCACCAATTTCAATATTAATTCTTGATTATAATGCCCTCTGTATTTTACTTTAAATTAAAGACTTAACTTCAATCGAAACAATAAAAAATATTTACATACATAAATCAAATGACATTGTTGAATAAGACGAAATAATTTGGAAAAATATGTGGATCTTTTATGGTGACATTTAAAACTTCCTTAATATCATTTATTATTTTTTTGTGAAGATTATTACAGGAAGATTAAAATATTAGTAATATGTTAAATGTAAATATTTACACATACAGTTTATTTTCCGCAGTTGATCCTCACGTCAACAATTTCTTCTTCAAGAATTATTAAACTTTTATCTTGCATCTTCATGGTACCGCTTTGCATAGATGACACTTTCATTCGCACTCATTATCAACAAAAATGAAATAGAAACAAACATTAGTATAATCGCGGTAACGGATATTGTCAGATATTTATAAAAGCATGAATATGTTATTTATGTCATTTGTGTGTCACTTTTAATATAACTTATTTCGAAAAACCAAGTTTTAAAACAACTTTTAATAGTGAGGTGAAAAAAATGTTTTTATTTCTCAATTTAGATAGGTGTCGTATATGAAAGATTACAATTTAAATCAAATTTTACACTATAAAGTGTTTAAAATAGTAAGTACAATTAATTTCATTGTAATCTTTTCGTTTGAGATTGATTTATGGTTATGTGAGAAGTATTGTTGATGATTAAAGCGAATGTTTGATAAAAGATATAAATAAGCAACAAGTACGTAAGCGTCCTACACTGCACTCAGGAATTCCGCGTATAGCTGTACATAGAGAAGAAATAATGTAACAGAGTGTGCAAACACTGGGAGAAAATATCCCGGACAAATACGAGGACGCTGGGCGATGCAATATTTCCTGCAATGCATCGTGTTCGCGTTTACTGAACGCAAACATTTTAAACCGACTGTAGAATATTCATTCCCAAGTGTTTGCCTATACGACAAGACCCGTTTTTTATTTCGTGGGCCCGCGAATCGATTAACCAAGACGAAGTGAAAAACTTGTCGGAATAATTTCCTCGTGTTCTTAATATCACAAATTATTAATTTACAAGAAATTAAAAATTCACATTTTCTTATAGTTATATCCGTGACACACGACGAAAGGTAATGATCATTAACAGTTAATACTTAATTTAGTTGCCATGTGTCATATGAGCATTTAGGTAATGATCATTTCAAACATGGAAAGTGCCGATGAAGTTTAAAAACCGATGATCGGAAGCGTTCGGTTGTCATGATAGTTGAGGATGTTGATGTTGAGGTTAATGTTGATATCTAGTTAAATTATTTTAATTTGGGTTGACGATTGTCAATGCATTATAGTAGCATGGATAATACTCTAAATCTAGAAACTACTATGATGTCTTTAATGATTCTCTATCTTCTTTTTTGTCAAGGGTACATTGCATTTGCGCATATGCAAGAAATTTCAAGAAATGTCCGTGTGTCTTCATATTTTGCTAATGATTATTAACTTCAATTGCGAATTTACTAAATGATCATTATTTATACCGTGTGTCCCCGACATTTTATAAGTATCATAACCGCCGCAGATGTCAATTGAATTCCAAGCTCGGAGAGCGATGATTTTAAGATATCTAAGGCATGGTATGATACATAACATCCGTGGTTTGTTCAATAGTTTACCGAGTTCACGTTATTAGTAAATATTATTTTATAAAATTATCCTGTGAGTAACGTTTTCGTGATCAAGTCTGTATGGGTTGATATGACAGCTGTATTATCCAATTGTCCCACGTTATTTTGACAAATCAGGGGTGAGATTCTACAATTTCGGTTGCTATCATTTGGACTTGTTATAATATCAATTGCAAATATCAACTACAAAATAAACTTGCTATTCTACAACAGGAATGATTACATAAGTTTGATACATATGTACAAATACTCGTACATATATAAAGTACACTGTACAAGGCTGTACTAATGTGGAATTGTCTTAAATTCATTGCAAATCAGAATTTCTGCCTTGGGGATATTTAGCATTTGACGTTTGTAATTGATATTTTAACAAGTGCAGTTGTTATTTGTAGTTATAGAATCCCACACATGTAGGGTAATATTTTTACCATACTGACTTATCAAAATTACATGGAATATAATAATGACTAAGTTACCCTGCTTATTTTGTGTATGTAAATAAATGTTTAATATCTTTAAATCGGTAAAAAAGTTACTGAACGCAAACATTTTAAACCGACTGTAGATTATTCATTCCCAAGTGTTTGCCTATACGACAAGAGCCGTTTTTTATTTCGTGGGCCCGCGCTGAATCGATTAACCAAGACGAAGAAGTGAAAAACTTGTCGGAATAATTTCCTCGTGTTTATTTAAATTTAAGTAAATAAGTAATTTCATCTTTAGCTCGGGAATGCAAATAGAAAAGTAATTAATATTTTAACGAGTCGAACCGCGGGATGTTGAAGTTTCGCTTCCAGTTTGCAGTTCCAGCTCGTGTTTTGTTATTTCGGACGGTGGATGTGGCTGAAGCTGCGGATTCACAGTTGGGAATGCGATTAACACATTTCATTTACTCTAATGTTTACTCTACCTACAACTGTTTTGCATAGATTTTTTTCAGTGTACCCAACTTTTTTATAAACACTGCATTTGTTTATCTTTACTTTGCGAATTCCCTAGTTATTTTTAGATAATGCACACATTATCATTTCAAACTAGAACTACATATTTTCTCTGCCACGCAATTTCCATTCTGCCCAAAATTTTGATAGTTTCAAAACTAACAGTGGAAATCTAAACATTAATAAAACAAGATTTATTCGGCAGTTAAATTTCATCTCGTGAAGAAGAGCCATGAGGGATCGAAATTGTGAAGACAAAAAATAAATGAAGATAATTCCCAGGAACAATCTCTTATTTCATTCAACTATCCAGCCAAGAAACATACCATTTTTCAAAACAAGATGTTTATACTAAAACATACACTCAAAAAAATTGTTACTGTAATAATGAAATTATATATTTTTGAACCGAAAACTACTTCAATATTGTAAAATTTGCAGTTAGATTTGAAAGAGCATACGAATAAATGCCTTTGATTTATATATTTGATTCTAAAGTTTTATTTCAAAATTTTATCATTTTTAGATTAAATATACATCATTTTGACATAAATACATTTCATTTAAAATAAAGAAAAACATTTTTTTGATCAAATTTTTTAATTTTGTTTCAAAAACATGTTTACTTTTATTAAAATAAGTGTATTTGTCTTAAAAGACACATACTTTTATACAAAAAGAGATAATTTTTATTAGAATTATATTTTACTAAGTGTAAACATTTTTAAAAGAGAAATTATTTGATTTTATCTGCAATTTATTATTTATATAAAGCAAAATTATATAATAAGGTGATTGATTTTTTTTAAAACTTATTTACATGTAAGATTGATTTACAATGCATTGAATTCATTGTTAAATAAATGAATTATATATCTACAAAATTAATATTAATTGTGTTCTCATTTCACAGATTTTTTTTTATTTGTTTATATTTTAAATTTCCTACTTAATAAGTAAATTAATACAAAAAAAAACATACTCAACATTTTGTATATAGGCATGGAAATCACCAAATATAAAGATAGATTAAAAATTGAAAATTGAAAGTAACTATAAAATTCGAATAATTGTAAGGATAATAATAATTGTAACCACGACAAGGGTAAAAGAGGAAGATTATAATAATGATGACATATATATTATGAGCGTTATATGCATGTAAAATGAGGGGAGAACAACTTTATTTTCAGAGTTTTTAATAAATCAATGAAACCTACCCACTTGAGTTTAGAAACATGTAAGTTTTACCAGGAGCGATTTTGTTTTTTCGCTACTGGAGAAATTCCGTATATGTTGACCTGTGATACATCACTGTCAGCTAGGCGGGCGTGGGCCGGCCAGGGTGGGCCCCACTAACCTAGTGGGAGGCTAGCCCCAGGGCTCCGCACGTGTCGTCATCAAGAGGGCGGCAGATGTTACTTATTTCTACTTAACTTATTAAGTGTAATCGAATCAATGTGGAGATGAATTCACATATGGAAATTTAAATAGATGGGTGCAATATTTAATATTTGAAAAGGCAAAAGGGCGTAAGTGGATTATGACAGTTCATTTAACATTAAAAATCAGTTAGTGAAATGCACAACGAAATTATTTTAATTTCATTTCAATAGAAAGTAGTGATTCTAAAATGAAAACTACGAAGAAATATAAATATTAAAACTAAATTGTTTTAATATATATCCCAATTCTGTTGCCTTAAAAAATTCTGTGCCCATACTGATAATGAACGAAAATAAAGAAATAATTAAATTAAATAACAATTAAGTTTTATTTTTCACAGAGAGTAGCGATTAAAGTGGTCAGAAGTTATTCTGTTCCTTTTTGAAATTTACCAATTAAGGAAAATGAAGAAATAATGTACTAAAATCAGTTATAAATGTGCACAAATAAGTTTTATAATAATATATATGGGGAGACATAAAAATTAATTTAAAAATCGGTACTTGAAATACTTGAAGTCCTGTTGATTTTACAACTGTAGTGATAATATTACCTTGAAAGAAAATTAAATAAAATGAAACCAATTAATTTTTTGGCGAACATCTTTGTTCAAATAAATGAAAGAAAAGAATTTACAAAGTCAAATATTTTAGGTATACTCGTACATTTATATACATTCCTACTAGAAATAGTATGGCTAATGAAAATGATTATATAAGTTACCTAAATCTACAATCCCAGTTACCTAAATCTACAATATTTATATAAGTATCTAAAAAATTTAAATAATAGCTATTTTAAGTTTGTCCCTTCAAAAGAGTTCGGTAAAAAGAAGATATTTATATTACATTATTAATTGTAAATTATATTTTTGCGTTTTAATTATTTCTAATACATAGCTTAGTCGCTTTTATATATTTATAAATAATAATAATTCACTACGTTAGATACTGTTTATAAATCATTTTCAGTACGACTTTATTTTTTCCTAAATGAGTTTTTATTGTGAGCGAAGCAAAAACGTCATTTTGACATTTCCCGAAAAATTAAATTTTAATAGATGTAGAAATGACATCTGCAGCTGTTCACAAATATGGAACTAATTAAAATGTTAATTATCTTTAAAAGATACAACCTTTCCATAAATAATCTTTCTTGTTGATATTCTTTAAAAATGGCTGAATTAAGATAAACATCTGCATCATTATTATTTGTTTATCCAATATTTTGGTTGATATACTTGTCCGTTTAACGTCAGCGTATAAATTATATTCTTAATTCGTTTTAATTACGTGTAATCCGAATAATAAAATTTAAATTAGGCGACGACCCTCATTAAAAAGTGTGGCAGGTAGACGTTCCTGCATATTTTGCCGCTGTAGATTTAACCAATCGGGCTGGGATAAATAATACAAACGGAGTGCCCCATATTTCGCCGGGCCATAACGGCCGATAACAAGACGGGAATAACCATAAACAAGACGAGATACACCCTATTAAGCCACGAGGATGGATGAAACGAGCCCAGACGAATAAAAGTCCCAGACCAATAAAATTGCACCTTAAAAATAGATTCTTATTTCATTTCACCAAATTAACATAAAAAATAAATTGGCTGGACCAGAAAGGACATTGGATTGTTTGTTCTCAACAGAACACAAGAAAGGCATATTGAATATTTTACGAAATTAACACAGTAATTCCTATTTACCATACTGGAAAAACAAAAACATGTTTATGAAAATGATCCCGAAAGGAGAAACATAAAATTGTGAAAGTTAATAATACCAAACTTTAATTATGAACAGCATTGTTAAAAAAACTTTAAATATGATCATATAATTAGATACGATAGAGGTAAAAAATTCCAATTAAATTCACAAAAGAAACAAATTGTGTGGAACAGGTAAAAATAGAAATTATTGTAAACGAAATGCCAATACCAATATTTATTTAACAGAGTTGGTCCATCTTAATACATATTAAGTAGTGTTCAATACATTACCATAAGGTTAAATAAGAGTTTTTCAAACTTTACTTTTTGGGTTAAAAAAGGGTTTACGGTACACAATGATTGTCTGTTTAATTGATATCAGTAAAAAATTAAATATTCACATTTTTAATTAAAAATTAAAATCTTATTACATATCCAAATTATTGCAATCACAGTTAAACATTAACACGCCTATTCAAGAACAAAAATTTAAACAGTGTTTAATTTAAACACTGTTTAAAATAGTCAACGTTGTTTAAATTTTTGTTCATTCAGAAACATGGCTACTAAGAATTTAAACACTGTTTACAATAAACACTGTTTACAAATTTTTGACACATTGTATCTGTCATCCTGTCAAAAAAAATATACATATTTCAATTTAATTATTATTAAATCATAATTTTATATTGGTTAATCGAAAATATAATAAAATAACAAGAAATGGATCAAAATAAAAAAGAAGTAAATCAGAAAATTGGAAATTGGAAGAAAAATATTCGCGGATATATGCCCAATTATGTCTTTCTTGTGCTGGCGTAGATGGATGCAAAATTGGAGTTAATAAAAACTGACTACAGTTACAGCCACTGCCCCCTAATAATATGCCTTTAATTTCTCTGTCATCAAGCCTTCTGCGTAGGATGCATTCATTCCAAATACGCTCCTTAATTTTAATAAGGGTGTAATCTATGACTTCGATAATAGAAAACCTCATAATTGAATAAAAATTTATAAATTTTTTACTTGCTAATGCAATAAACACTTTTTTTAATAATGCGCGACATTATTGGCTGAGAAAATCCATGATAGTCTGCAGAATCGTCTTGATATGGTCCTCTTCCAAAATATCGTGGAACTGAGATTACTTGTAGTTTAGCCATATACAGGCCTATTCAGGAACAAAAATTTAAACAGTGTTTAATTTAAACACTGTTTAAAATAGTCAACGTTGTTTAAATTTTTGTTCATTCAGAAACATGGCTACTAAGTATTTAAACACTGTTTACAATAAACACTGTTTACAAATTTTTGACACATTGTATCTGTCATTCTGTCAAAAAAATATACATATTTCAATTTAATTATTATTAAATCATAATTTTATACTGCTTAATCGAAAATATAATGAAATAAGAAGAAGTGGATCAAAATAATAAAGAAGTAAATCAGAAAATTGGAAATTGGAAGAAAAATTGGAGTTAATAAAAACAGACTACAGTTATATTATGCCTTTAATTTCTCTGTCTTCAAACCTTCTGCGTAGGATGCATTCATTCCAAATACGCTTCTTAATTTTAATAAGACGTATAGATTTTAATCTAAACATCTCTGGTTTAAATTTAAAAATATTTTTCAGAACTCATAATAAACTAAATCAACTTTTTTAGTTTAAATTCTGTTAAGTTTAATAAAACCAACATTTCTACTTCAATTAAATTACATAAAAAAATTGTCATTGCTATAATTTTAACAAGGATTTTTTCTATTTAAGTACGAATTAAAAATTTACGAGTGTTCATTTTCATTTACTTCTCGATTTTTTTTAATATTAAATAAAAAAATAATTCATTTCACTCATTTTAATAGATTTAAACTACCCCCATACGTTGTTTAAATTTGCATGTTTAAATTGATGTTTAGTTACGATGACTACGATGAAAAAGTGTCTCTGAATGAGCAAAATGCGTTTAAACAGGGTTACTAACGATAAACACTGTTTAAATTTAAACAGTGTTTAAGGATTTAAACAGTGACTAAAAAAGTAGTCTCTGAATAGAAAAATGAATAAAATGTCAAAATTAAACAGTGTTTAAGTTAAACACTGTTTATATTTTCGTTTCTGAATAGGCGTGATAGATTTTAATCTAAACATCTCTAGTTTAAATTAAAAAATATTTTTCAGAACTCATAATATAAATAAATTAACTTTTTTTAGTTTAAATTCTGTTAAGTTTAATAAAACCAACATTTAATTTCTACTAAAATTAAATTACATAAAAAAATGTCATTACTATAATTTTAGCAAGGATTTTTTCTATTTAAGTACAGATTAAAAATTTACGGGTGTTCATTTTCGTTTACTTCTCGATTTTTATTAATATTTAAAAAAATAATAACTTATTTCACTCATTTTAATGGATTTAAACTACCCCCATACGTTGTTTAAATTTGCATGTTTAAATTGATGTTTAGTTACGATGACTACGATGAAAAAGTGTCTCTGAATGAACAAAATTCGTTTAAACAGGGTTACTAGCGATAAACACTGTTTAAATTTAAACAGTGTTTAAGGATTTAAACAGTGAGTAAAAAAGTAGTCTCTGAATAGAAAAATGAACAAAATGTCAAAATTAAACAGTGTTTAAGTTAAACACTGTTTATATTTTCGTTTCTGAATAGGCGTGTAAAAGTTAAAATTTTAATTTTTTATTCCGTTGGAATTAAATTCTGAAAACTACTACATTTATATAATTTTGTCCGTAGAATCGATTAGTGAAGTCGCCGAAGTTAAATCTTGATTCATAGAGGGCTATGCATGAAAAACCTCTTTTTTGGTCCAACTTTGATCGTGAATATCTCGAAAACGGTTAGAGAGCATTTCTTTATGTAATTTTGCCACGTGAATCGACTGATATAATGGTTGAGATTGTATCTCTACCCATTTCTGAGATATACCAAAAAACACACTTTTTAAGGTGCAAGTTTGATACCAGAAAGCTCAGAAACGAAAAGAGATAATTAAATTCTGTTTATAAATATGAAATCGAAGTACCATTTTTTATCAATATGGTCTTTTTGCAGAAACACAAAATTCGGACTGATTTTTTTGGGTTATTTTAGATATATAAACACAATCATAATATGTAAACATTAGAAAATATCGCTGTCCGAGTGGTTCGGATATCAGAACCGACTATGTTGTTGGAATAGCAGGTAACTTATGGTCGTATTTCCTAGAAGAACAAAGTAACCGTTGAGTCCCTACTATTTACATATCTAATTTGGAAGTTATGTAGGGTATCTTTTGGTTGTAAGGGTTAAGTGAATATTTTGGTAGGTCCGTCCGTGACGGTTTAAAAAGCTTGGGCCTTTAAAAGTTAATGATATTAGAATTTATGCCGTGGAGCAGGTAGAGTAGAGTGCGTTAACGATTACACACATAAATTATAATCAAGTTTGGGGCTGATGAGTTTAATTGGTCCGGGCTGGGGCATAACTCCGACTGGCATGAAATAGGTTAGAATAGTTGGGAAAGTATTTAGGCATTAGGGCGCCGGGCGCGAAGGGCGAGAGACGAATTGCGTCGCGTTAAATACCTGCATAACACCCACTGCGCTAAGCAGATTTCATTATCGCTCTTTGTTTTTACATGCACTCCAACTTAAGATCCGGTTTCATCGCTAATCCGCTTACTCAAACACAACAAAAATCCACCAACCGTTATTGTCTTCGAACACACACAGACTGCTACGTTCTCAAGCCTAGCTTTCCTAACCGTACAATGTGCACGCTTTGCAGATACATATTTCCAATACACATTACAAAATATAAATAACTCATCAAATAAAAAAACACATTATATCTCGATATAAAGTATTTAATTTATTGTTCTTTAAATATTTTTTCTTTCTTTCTGTATTCGATAATAAAAATACATTACAAATCATTCGGCATAAAAACTATTTACCGTAATATTAATATCTGAGAGAGAGAGAAAGAGAGACGACCTCACGAAATACTTTAATTCTTACTCTAACGTAATGGGGTATATGATCAAATTTTGATTTTTACATATATGATACTAGACCAAAAATAAAATTCCGTATTTTTTAAATGGATTCATTATTCGTAGTTTTCGAGAAAATAATTATTTGGGGAAGGGATACTGTCACGTCATTGCGGTAGACTAGATAAGAGGTAGACAAGGAGCATAAGAAACAGAGTACCTACTGTGAAGTACTCTAATTGTTGTTCTAATGTAATTAGATCAGAATTACCCTCCGTAAAAACTAGTCACCATAATATTTACTACTATGAAAGAAAGGTGCTCACTCACTCTGAAGTACTCTAATGTAATTAGATCAAAATCACCCTCTGTAAAAACTAGTCACCGTAATATTTACTACCGAAAGAATGGTGCCCACTCAATGTGAAGTACTCTAATTCGTCCCTAATGTAATTAAATCAAAATCACCCTTCGTAAAACCTAGTAATATTTAGTACCTGAAAGAGGAGTGCTCACTTACTATGGTTTACTCTAATTCTTCCTCTAAGTACTTAGCTCAAAATCACCGTCCCTAAAAACTGTCACCTGTACCGTTCCAATTAACCGATGGTCAAATCAACTAAAATCGACTGCAGAAAAAGATAGAAGGAATTGTTCCCTGGAAATTTGTGTCTGATAAATCGGTGTATTTGGAGTTTTTTAAGAGATAAAGATAAATAGCATCCTCCGTTCGTGGTCTGTCACCCCGCAAACAAATTCATCGGAAATGGAGCGTAGAGAACAATGAAATAATCGGTAGAGCCAATAAGAGGCAGCGGTCACGAGCGAAGGCTGTTGAAGGAAACGGAAAGGACTTCCTGCTCCAGTGTCCTGCACGGGCACGTGTCACCCACACATCCAAGGCCCACTTCCTGTGTCACTCACAGGACGAAAGATTGAACGCTTTCTGCGATGAAGGTCGCCGTGGAAAGCGAACTTCATTTTGGTCCAAGTTGTTGAAATAAATATACCCTATCTTCACACTACGCTTATAAACCATAATAGATATTGAAAAAAATATCAGCACCATGAGAAAATTATAATAATAAGTTCTTTAACATAATATATCCAGAGAATTCAAAAAAGGATTACAACTTTTGAGGATATATTTATTCGACATCCTGACTGTAAGAAAAAGGTTTTCGAAGGAAGCAAACATTTCTAAACCACTTGATAAGAGATTTTAATATTATATAATGTATCTAGTGGTACTCAGCTTTTTCTCTACTCTTAATTTTTATTCAAATTCAGGATATCAGAATATACAAACTAACCAACAAAATTGGTAATCCTTCGTTGGATCTCGCTTAAAATTAGATATTTTTAGACTATATTCTCACTACTCGTCTTATTGTATTATTTTCTTTAAATTTAAAAACTAGTTTTATTACCATTTTGTACTGGATTACATTATACTTACGACTGGTTCAAATTTATTTAGTTTTTTTTGAAATTAAAGATTTTTTTCTAACCTCCAAATTGTTGGCTAAATCAGGACTTGGCGTGAGTTCTCATTTCTTTGGTGGCTTTGTTAAATGGTGGGCTGTCAAGAAAATGAATGAAATTAATTAACATTCTGCCCGAAACTTCTCAAATTACGACAAACCCAAACATTTGCAACAAATTTCCTGTGCACCTTCGCACTTCATAAAAACCTCCTGCGTGGATCCCGGGCCCAGAACATCTGTTGTATTCCCGGGAGACCGGGTCCGACGGGAAATAAGAATCAACACATCCCAGGAAACAAGAAGTGACCGCGGGAAATTATAAATAGAACCCAGACGCTGACCTCTCAGGGTCGGGAGGATTCCTTATCCTTATTCATCCTTCGCGGGTTTATCCTTCACAAAAAATGCCCTGACGTTCCATTCCGGGAAGAGGAAGACAAATATTTGTTGGGTGTATATTTTAGGTTAAAACTTGACATTTAAAGGACATTCACATTTGGAAAATATTATACGTCGTTCGGGAATTTACATTCTAAAACTTTAACTCAATAAAAATTTAAATCCTTAACATAGTTCTGTAAACCAATAACCGAATTTCAACATTAACATTAAGCAATAATAACACATTTTTAAGTTTTACGAAATATATCGATGAAAATTTTATTGTCGACATGATGAAGTTAAATAATTTTAATAGATAAATTGATTATTTTAAACAAAAAATTAAACAACATTACCATCAATATCTAAGGTTCAACGTTCCTAGGTCAGAAAAACCTAAATTAATTATTTCGTTACAAGTTTTACTTGCATTTTAGTGATACCTGCTTTCAATCTACAGCCATTGCAAGGTATCTACAGCATATACCTATTAGTTACTAATAGGTATATGATCTACAGCTTATAGTTTCGAACTCTTTTAAGAAAAAGCGGTATTTTTACTTGGTTAAAGATTGGTGAAGTTAACAGTTGAAATCAACTTAATTCGAATTGGACATTCTAATTAAATTTTGAGAAATGTTTTGAATTTGAACTTTTAACAGATCTAAATTTTGAAGATTTTCTCCGGTATAAACTTCTGATTTTAAAAAGCTCACCAATAAAAAGTATCTAGATATGTAAAAGTACGTGATCTAAGAGACCTTTCTATTAAAGTTATTAATGATTCTTAAAATTGTTGGTGCACTTTGGATAGGTCTGTCAAAAAAATTTATAACCCAAAAAGCAAATGTCAAATTCGTTCCCTATGTTTCATTTTAAATGAGACAAGCAAGTATATATTGCTGTCAATTAAATATTAAGTCGTAACTATGGATATGATAAATCCCATGTTTGACTTAAAAAAATACTCACGGTATACTTTCTACGAATAAACTAAACCATCGTTATCGAAATCTGTGACAAATAAAATTGACACATCAGCAATGAATAACAAGCCGTGATTATAAAACAAACAGCGCGTGCTATTTGAAGCAACAAAGTATGATTATAAGTAAAACAGTAAAGTGTTTAGTAACAGGAAGTAGTGCGTAGAACATTTTATTATTAAAGTGAAATTCCCTCATCCTGTACACATAATGAACCCTTTATCTGGCGCATCGCATAAAACCCGTCATCCATTAAACAATAAAAACCTCTAATTATTTTTATCAAAATCTAAGATAAGCGCTTCCTAAATCACCTACAAACGGCGACATCATCATTAGGCGTCTAGCCTAGGCGAACACAGCTCGGGAGTTGCTTACAAATCATCCACTTCCTCTCCAACACTTCATCCTGATGGGTTCATAACCAGAGACTGACACGGAAAATACACACTACCAATTAGGATGGCCATTTACAAAACGCGGAATTTTGGATTTTCAACGTTGATATAAGAGTATTGTAAAAGTCATCTCTTTATTCTAAAGAAACCAAAATAAATTTTAAATTTATATTCTAGATTCTGGAAAGACTTATTCAATGTTATAGTTTTTTTTATCTATTAATGTGCCACATCTGCATTATGATATATAAATAAGTTTTAAATACTGAACAATTAACAATTAACGACGTTGTGTGTATATCTGCGTAAATGGACCGTATGTATGATTTTTTAAATGCTACTTGAATATAAATTTCAGTAACTGATTATTTTTTATCTCTTACCATAGAGTAAGAGAGATATTGGAAGTATGCTAAAAATCGGATAGTGAGTTTTCAATGGTTAAGCAAGTTTTAGAAGTCTCTAGAATACGATTGTAATATTTTTACGATGATGTCAATCCGTGTATGTGGATGGATGTTGTCGTAACGATTACTCAAATTTCAAATAGCAGTGAATAAATGGGATTGGCATTTTGTGTATAACATTCTGAACTCTAGACTAGATCTGATTAAATTTTGGAGTTTAATCGTATTTTTCTAAAATATCTTAATTAATTATGAATATATGAGAATTTTGTATAATATGAATAATGTGTTACAAGTAATAATATTAATGCACTCATGTAGAATGTTTTTTTTTCGAATGGCAAGTGCAAGATTAATCAATAAAGTTATTTGTTTTAGTTTCATTGTTTTAACAAACGAAGTACAATATAATTGTATTGTTATTGTAACCTGAAAATAAATTTATGATATATCGCTTTTATTTAATAAAGTTATTGGTCATACTGTTATTCTAGTTTTATACATTGCAATTTCAATTTATTTTAAATATAGGTCATGTTATTCTAAGAACAAACTTTTATTGCGATTTTATTATACCTTTTGTTTTAGATAATAAACAGAAAATAACTACTTGCATAATAAAACAGAAATATTTACTTAACATCAAAGTAGGTTCTTACCTTGAAGATGACAAGAAGTTTTCCAAAGCCACCTGAAATGCAAAGAGAATAAATTATTCATATGCAACAAAAACAAAAGTGTAGCACGATTAGAATTAATAACAACATATTTAGCGCAACGAATCTCCCCCTTGGAACTTGACATGTAATTTATTAATGAATATTTAAGTGGCCTGTGGAACTCATCACCATAGCTCGGTTCTGGGCCGTTTGAATCGAAATTGTCTGATTACCGCCGGGGCATCTCGGCTATTCAAACAAACATTAATACGAGAAGAAAATGATTATTTACTGACACCGCGGGTGGTTCCCCACGAAGATTGCCGACCAGAGCCGAGCCAACACGAAGCAGGTCTGTCGGACCCGTGCCAGCTTGATCCACGAAGAAACAAACAAGACAAGAAAAAAATAAATGGATGAAATAACAAAGAAAGTTTTTTTGGAGTTCTGTCAAATGTTGAAGCTTTTTCTAAACATGAATTAAATACGACAAAATTTAACTCGAACCTACTAATATTTATATGCATATTATGAATCAACTGTGGCCATCACAGAATAAACTAGAAATTAGATAATAAAAATCTGATGCGATCAGCACATAACCTCTCGACTTTCCTCTTTACACTTTTTATTAATATGCAATATCTATAAATTGTAATATCTGACTGTTCGTGTGTCAACTGCTGTAACGATAGAATACTTAAAGTATTAATACAATTCCTTTTAGAGTATTCGATAATTATTATTATAATATTTTCACTAAATTAATAAAATATCGTAAAAATATTAAAATCGTGTTCTAGGGACTTCAAAACGTACTGAAAACTCACTATCGGAATTTTAGGATGATTCTAATACCGTGAGTGGCAAAATGTAAAAATTGTCAATAATAATTTTATACCATTCGTTAAAGTGCCGGATAATAAAAAAAAACCTAAATTCGCCAATATCAGTTAAAATCTAAAAATTTACATAATTACCTTTAAATTTTTCTTATTAAATGTGATTGTTGGTAAAAATGTTTTTCACTAATGTAATTCATGGTAATATTTATTATTAAAATAGTTAATAAAAGAGATTATTTTAATATTGACCTGACATTCTAGTTTAATAAACATAATAAATCCACAAATAAATAATAACGAATATTGGATATTATAATTGGATCTCATATCCATCCATACGTAATTTTATTTGTCATGTAATAGTCATATACTGTTCCACTTATAATCACATTAAGCTGTAACCCTGTAGATTATAAAAAATAATTACAGACATAAATAATATTTATTGGTAGTAAAATAATACGGGGTTAAGTGTGCTATAAAGCGACTGGATTTGGATTTAGAAATGAAGACAATAAATAGCGCGTAATCATCCGTCTTGTGGCAATCACGAAACTTTGATATCATCAAATATCTCAATCCTAATATCGGAGAAATCCGAGACTCGCGATCATCATATCAAACACACCGCGGGCCTACCTGGCCTGTTTATAAATATTTCCCAAACGCCTCATCGAAAATGCATGAGCTTGCTTAGGTTTACCCTTTACATTCATTCCGTTTCTTCACTACCAAACAAATATCAATTTGAAAATCCTACACATTACCATTAAACCTTTACTTTACTGCTCTTTATATATTTGTTTTTTTTTTTTTCATTTTTTAGATTAGAACCGGAAACGAAATATAAACCGGAAAGAAAAAGCTTCATTATCATGAATTGCACACAGAACCATAGTTGTTGTTTCTTACGGTTCGAATTATTGATCTTTTGTACCTTACAATATAAATTTTTATTAAGTCTCAAAAATATGTCATTTTATGCAATGTAAATGTATAAAATATAAAATATTTATAATAGAAATTCAAAAATGTAATAACACGGAAGAATCAGGTAGTCTAACTTCACCGAAATGTTACCACTTCTATTAGTTTCTGTCTCGCAGAAACACTAGTTATCTTTCTCTCAGCTAACGTTCGTGTAATGACGTCACAATAAATCTTCATTAATTTATTTCTCGTGTATTACTAAGTACTTTTAAAAATAAAAAATATAATTTTAATATTTTCATTTGAGGATTAATATATAGAAAAAAACAATAAATGATAATCCATTACAAATAAAATTTTACCGAATAAAAAAATATCTGGTCTTATTGAAGATAACAAAGTTGGTATCCACTGTTTCAGAACCACTAAATGAAAAAAAATATGCCAATAAAATAATTCATAGCTTTTATAGTTTTCTAGAAATCTACAAGTATAGTATATACTATCTGTCCAGATAGGTCCGCCGCGATGAATCATCTGCTGCCAGTCATACTCGTTACAGTAATTGCAATGAAGTGCAAGTAAAGTTCTTATGAATCAATTGTCTTTTATGTTGCAATATTTGAATATATTTGCATTTATGTCCAGAGATATACTTTTCGGTAAGTTTACTGAAAGAAAGGATAAAATATAAATAAGTAGAAGTTGTGAAATACTAGAATCGTGAGGAAAACGTGTACATATGTAAATTGAGTGTAAGTTGTAGCTCATGTAAACACCCTTGCATTAACACAAATCATTCATTAGAGTAACTAATACCCCTCAAAGTAGTAGGTATCTCACTGTATGTAACCATAACCGCATAACCAGAAGGACTCAACTTCACAGAGCTGTACTCAACACGCAGCGTCATTAGAGAGGGGAGCGCGGGGGAGAGCAAGGGAGAGATGCGGGGCGCGTTTGCAAACATGTTAAAACAATTGCCATGCAGCTTTGTTTGTCTACACGTCAGATGCCTGTAGCTCTTAGGAACTCCTTCGGCCTTCAACTACCTATATTATTAAATAAATACAAGGAGAGGCAATAAGAGAGATACTCTACAGCGAGGGAGGGCTGAGTGCTTTACGTTATGGCAAGACAGCACTGCACTCTCAACTCTAGCGAAAAATATACAAGCTTAACAATTACATATATGAGTTTTGAAGTTAAAAATTAAGAGACAATTAATAGCTGGCAATGAAAACTAAACACACACACACTGTACTTAAGGAAATGTGATACTGAATAAGTATCGATATTTGGGTAGCAAATATATCGAATAAAAATTATAAATACCATTATTGGAAACTTATAAAATGCCTCCCCTTTCCAGAATTATTTTAGATTTTGTTACGTATTTCGAACTTTTCGAATTTTAAATATATTTAAAATTATCTAATAATTATTTATTTTATAAATGCACTTTTAAAAGGAAGAAAATATATCTTTTGTAAAGAAATGTTTTCATCGCATATATATGTTCTTTGGAACGATTTGGAAAAAAAATGAAAATCGGAAAAACCTAAATTTCATAATTTCTCCCTGAAACTTTTCTTTCTCAGAAATTTATGCCTTTTCGATTTTATTCCCTAACTTTTTAAATTAACTTTTATTTATTTTCAAAACGTAAAACCCCATATCAAAGTTGCGAAGAATTAAAACAAACCAAACTGCAGTATTAAACCAAAAATTTTGTTGACAAACGCAAAATATTCCAAAAATAGTCATTTTTGTGTCCAAAAATTTAATTTTGAGAAATAGTGTACATTGATAGATCTCGATGCGCTGATTTCAAATTTTCAAACGAAATTTAATTATGTCTTATCGTTCCTGAGATATTTGCTGTCAAAGTTACACCTCAAAAAAGTGTGTTTTTTGGCTATATCTCTAAAATGGGTAGAGATACGATCTCAACGATTATACCAGTCGATTCTACGGGAAAAGTTACATAAAGAAAAGTTTTCTCCGCATATACGTTCTTTGGAACGATTAGGTGAAAAATGAGAAAATCTAATAAACCTAAATTTCAAAATTTCTTCGAGGAACTTTTTTTCTCCAAAACTTTTCATTTTCCAGACTTAAGTAAAGATCGATGCGCTTATTCGAAATTTTCAAACTGAATTGAATTATCTATTACCGTTCTCGAGATATTTGTATTCAAAGTTGAGTTTTGGCAATACCTAAAAAAATAGGTTTTTTAGGTATACACCTTTAATGGTTAGGTTTACGACTTTGACGACCTCACCAATCGATTCTACGGGCAAAATTACATAAGTGTACCAATTTTCAGATTTTTATTCCAAAGGATACAATTTGTAGAAAGGAAAAACGAAAATGGCCAAAATCGAAAAAAATGCCTGATGAACCCCTTACGATTTTTTCGATTTTTCGCCATTTTCAGTATTTTCCTTCTAGAAATTCTATCTGTTGAGATAAAAATCTGAAAATTGGTACACTTATGTAATTTTGCCCGTTGAATCGAATAGTGAAGTCGCCGAATCCATAAACCTAACCATTTAAGGGGTATACCTAAAAAACCTAAATTTTTAGATATAACTTTGAACTCAAATATCTCAAAAACGGGAAGAGATAAATGAATTCGGTTTGAAAATTTGGAATCAGCGCATCGATATCTACTTAAGTCCGGAAAATGAAAAATTTTGGAAACAAAAAATTTCAAAGTGAAAAATTGAAATTTAGGTTTTTTCGTTTTTCTTATTTTTCACCGAATCGTTCCAAAGAACGTATATGTGGGCAAAACAATTCTTTATATACTTTTTCCCGTAGAATCGAATGGTAAAATAATTGAGATTGTATCTCTACTCCTTTTTGAAATATACTCAAAAAACACACTTTTTTGAGGTACAACTTTGAGAGTAAATATCTCATAAACGAAAAGAGATAATTAAATTCTGTTTGTAAATTTGGTATTAGCGTAGCTAATTCTTTAAAAAATATTACTAACAAAATTTGGTAAATTTTAAAAATTTTCGAGTTAAAATTTTGATATTTTCAAATATTTTCGGGTTTACACAAAAATACAGCATCAGCAGATTTGGAAATTACTTCCCCTGTTGTTACTACATACATAAACCATTATTTTATTAATTATTAAATACAATACTCTTCAGTTATCTCAGATACAACAATATACTTTATTTAAAAATAATTGATTTTATAATGGTTCTAGGAGAAATTTGTACACCTCCAGAATGAAGACACTCTTGTGTGAATGACTTTTATGTACTCATTACTATTGACACTCGCCTTCGCTAGTGATTCAAGCATAGAAGTACATCTTTACACACTAGTATCATAAATAATTATTACTTAAAATTTTCGAAGAAGTCTGTCAGTAGTATCCCTCTATTCAAATTTTAATAAACCTTAATTTGAGAATTAAAATTCTGAAAAGGTATGAGTATGAGAGAAATATAAAAGGTAATATGGAAAGGAATAGAATGAGAATAGTATAAACGTTTGTGTAATTTGAGGAGGGGTAATTGTGAACAATTACAGCCGATGCGTGATTAGGTTAAAGAACGAGACTCATCAACATGCAAGCGTGCCCTCCGTCGCAGACAACAATGTTTTGATTTTTCCTGCGCAGCCCCCGACAATCAATTACGGAAAATACGAAATGCACAAGACATGAATAGTCATGAGGCCAAACCGGTCAAAGTGACCGAGTCGCAGTCGCAGTCGCAGTCGTGGATTCATGCACACAATGCTCCGTTGTGCGTTGGTGTAAACGTAATGAGACTCTGCCCTCTGCGCGAGCCCCATTCTACAGATGCAATCAACGCTCATATGGTCGGTATTTCGCCTTTTTTCCTAGTCTAGCCAACATATGCTTCAATTCTAACGCATTTTAACAAACGGCTCCTTCTAAAATTACCAGTTCTTAAAATGCTTTTTACTTGGTTTAGAAATTGTAGTGAGAAGTACATTTCAGTGCCGAATCGGTGGTCCGAAGGTGGGTGAAAAATAAAATTATTACATATCTTATATCAAAAATATTTATTACTTCAAAGGTACTAAAATTTTACTTTAATTTTGAAAATCCTAAGTCATATCACATGTGTTCCGTTGAACCTTCATGTTCGTGAAGCGCACGAGTAACATTGCCGAAATTATAACAGTTTTTATTCCAACCAACACTAATAAATAAATAGGGCAAACAAAAAAGTTTATTTAAATAATAACTGCCTCACAAACAATCAACCTGTAAATACCATATTTTTTTTAAGTTGCAACTTTTTTTACATTTACTATAGGTATAGATCATCATTATTCCACGTTGAAAAAGATGTTTCTAATAATACACATACTGGAAACATTATAAACGAATACCGGGAACATAACCACGGAATGAATACAGTTGAAGCAGAAAGAAAAGCTGTCTCACTTGATTTCATACTGCCACTAACTCAACTAGGGCTGCGAACAATATTCGATCAGATCGATTTGATTGAAAGATCTATCGATTGAAATGATCTCAGTAAAAAAATGTATCGATCTGATCAAATAGGATATTTTTTCTGATCGATCAAGATAGATCAAAAATAAAGATCAATCAGATCAGTCAAGATCGATCAGATCAATCTGGTTAAACTACATCGAGCATCGATCACAAATTTCCTAGATCACACATCACTAGACAAGATATACCGGTGTCATGACAGCCGTCTAAGTCTGTTTTGTTTACACTGATGCAGCAAAGGGATGTGCCGAAGCTGCTTCACTTGAGAATTCATTAAATATAAAATAATTACCCCTTCGATTGAAGAAAAATAAATGTACAATATGATAATTAAAATGAACTTTCCGCATTCCTGTGGTTGTTAGAATCGACTGCCACCTTGTCCAACAATTTTGCACTGTTGTCGAGATATACATACTTTTCTTACTAATTGCACAATTTACTATTTATAGAATGACATCTGTTTAGCCCATGCATAAAGAATTATCTGTAACTATTTAGTAACTTTAGGCGGTTGTACTGAACCACAGATTCTGTCTTATTTTAAATGAAATTTACCCAATTATAGATACATTCTCACCATCGCAAATACCTAATGGTGAGTGAATCCAATAATCGAATGCTAAAGTAGTGGAGCACAATATTTGCTGTCGTGAATAGTTAGGCAAGAAATAGAATTGGTTAAATAGAGTTCGAACAATGTGAATGTAATGAATAACGAACGGTGTATACATATGCGCTCACATTTTCCTAAATTGATTATACGTAGCGCGCTGCGCTATTCCTGTGCGGAAGAACAATGTACAGCATAAGTAATATTTTAATGGAGGTAGGAAACTGTTCCTGAAGCTCCCTACGTGCAAACAGCCTCATAGCTCCCATTCCGGCATTAATATTCCTCAAGCTAGTTACGTGAAATATTCATTCTCCTAGCAGCCTAGCAGACTACATATTTCACGCTGAATCATACGCTTTTTACTTGTTTTGCAACACCCCAATCAAATATTAAATCGCTTAAAAATTAAACAACTATAAACTTAAAACCCCTAACATATAGAGCTCTAAATATTTTCGTGGCAATGATAATTTTAATAATTAACATAAAGCAAATGAAATTGAGATGAGAAATCCATCTGCTTCGAAACAGTTTTCTTTTAATTGGAAGAATTTTTTGGAGTAGTAATTATTTAATAAATATCAATAAAACACCATTTTAAATTATCATATAAAGACGTTTGTTCAAGATCTTCTCCTTAGCTAGTACACTAGTATCATTAAATTTAAAGGAATATTGTTCTTTTTGACTATATTCTACTAGGCACATTACATTTAATACAGTGTTCCTTTTTAGTTTCTCCAATGTAATATTTTAGTAAAGAAGGCGATATGAACTACATACCAGAAGAACCTGCTGTCATTTTTTAAAAGATATTCGGTGTTCGGACATTCGAATAACTGCAAATTCAACGGCCAAAATATCAAAAGTATTAATTACGGTCTCATTGTAGACCAATCAGAGTGCACTTGAGGCAAGCCTCAAGACTCTCTTTTCTGAAGCAGATAGTGTAACGAGAGAAAAATCGATAAACGCATTGTAAAACTGCACACTCGTACACACACATTGATGAAGTTTGAGGCAGGAGCATTTTTGCCTCTGCACTTCTTTAGTCGGCACTGTGCTGAGTGTACGTATCCCTTAATCAACATTATAATATACTTGGTATATATGATAGGAATACAGTAGGATTTTGAAAATTAGACATTGTGGACATATTACGAGCTAAATTTAAAATTTATAGTAGATTGAAATTTTGAAATGCAATGCAAAAATCTCCTATCCTCATTTAGGTTGTCAGCTTCTGCAAAGAACCTACAGCATATAGTGGCTGCCGAATCATTCAGATACTGCGGAATTTGAACTCACACTTCGCTTTGCCCGTAATAATTATTATAAACTAGAATATGGTTATGTCCACTGTTTCGTTCGTTAAAATTAAGAATGGAATTGACATAAAATATGATTGTCACTTCTTAGAACCTTGTAGAGAATTCCATTTGAAATAAATTGTCGCCTGTAACAATTGTAATTCCGCTTCGTGTATTTCAGTGCAGAAAAGGAACTAATTATAATTTTAATCTAGCTGACCCAGTTCGCTACAAATGTCATAATGCAGTTAATTAATGGAATAATGAATATGTTTTAAATACTAGCAATATTTTTTGTAAAAGCACATACATCAACTAGGACAGGCAGAGATCTGTAATTTCCAACATGACCTCCACAAATGAAAAATTAATCAATCCATCCATTATATTCATTTAGTGTAATCAAGCTGCGAAATTTATTCCGTGGCATACATGCCGTCGGCCGGATCGTGACCGACACTACGAATCTAGATGGCATGGCGAGAAAAAACTCGATCTAAGGCTGTTACATTCTCTAATTCACTCTTCCTCTAGATTAAACAATGTGGGAATACACACGCGCGCCGGCAAAAAATTTATGGACAATTCGCGTGCAAACGAATCAAAATAAGATTAACTGTACTTATCAGACAGGGGCGGACTTGGATTTACTCGTTATCAACCGCGCGTTGCTGTGGATTTAACCAAATAGTTACAAAGCTACAGCTAGTAGCACTAACTAACAGGGAAAGAAAATAATTGTTCCAAAATAATTAGCTGTATTACTCTCATTAGTAACTAATAATTATTTTTCCGTCTATCTATGGAAAAAAATGTATAAGTATTTAATTTCATCCGCAAATTGAACAGGGATTTTATCTTTATATTTGCATTTTTTTTTAAATATTGGACTTAATTTGTATTCAGTACTTCTATCGTAATTGCAGAAAGGAGGAACAAACACTGCCTCACATAGTTCGCCCCTTAAAAAAATGCGATGGGTAATGGAAAGACCTCATGGCTTTCTGGTTTGGATATAGGTAGATTTATAAAAATATGAATAAAATGAATTGTAAAATAATAAAATAATTAATGCACTTTTACTTATGTCATCCGATAAATAACTTCTGTATCAAATCTGTAACTGTATCAAATTAAAATTAACTACGAGGCGGTGTATGAAATGAGGTGGAGTTTGCGGAGCAAAAGTTCATGTTACCGTACGAGAATAGTTGTATTAGGTACTTACATTTCGAGTCGCTTATTATATTTTTCGCGACACCAGCAGCATTTATCTTCAAACAATGTTAATGCATTTGTTAAATATGAGTCACTGATCAGTTCAGAGTTTTTATTTGCACCTTTTTATAGTTAATATTGCATTTTACTAGACAACCAAATGTATATTAAATTCATATGATTTTTTTAATTACTCTACTAAGAGAACAATTATTTTCTAAAATTTTCCATTGACAATGGTATCCAAATAATAAATGTTATCAGAAACTTACGACTTATTGTGCTATAGAAGTAAGTTATTTTTCTTTAAAATGTACCCAAAATGAGATATTAGAAAAGTACAAACAACACTTTTGCTTAGGTGGACTATTTATTCCCTTCGCCAAATAAAAATTTCACACTGCTGCCCAAGTAATTTTTTTCCAAATAAGTGAATAATGTGTGGAAATCAGTAACGTGAACTAAAAATGAGCACTTCGATAATGTAAGATGTTTATAAAGTGCCAGAACAATTAAGAGAAAATTCCTTTCGTATCTCAATTAGCACCGAAATTTCAAACTTTAAAAAATGTAAATGAAAGAGTCATCAGTTGGATCTCGTCAATTTTTTGCGGCAGCGACCACGTTACCTAGACTGACCAGTTCTAATTACCCAATATAAATAGCAGCTATGGCATTAGTTTAGCATCATTTATCTTCATTACGCTGTACTCTCTAGCGCACAATGCTTCGACATGCGATGGACGCGTCGAGTTTTTAAGGACATCATTTGTTCCGTAAATTGTTGCCGAGGAAATGAGCCCCACTGCGCACGACACAAATTGGGAACTTGTTGCTGAAATATGACAACTTATGCATTCTTTCAACTCGTCCTACTGTTTAACGCACCTTTTTACAAATAAATTACTTAATTTCTGCAACATAATTAAAACGATTGTCGTTTTATAAAGCTATTATTTTTTGGAATACCGGTAGCTTTCTACATTTAAAAAATAAATTGAAATATGGACCAATTAACTGTTGTATTTATTTTGGATAATTGGATAATATATATTTTTAAATTAACTACATGGAAAAAAATGAAAAACCAAATATTTAATTAATAATTAAGTTTACAATTAAATAGATATCATAAAATCAAGAGACAAATTTCAGGCACCAATTTTATTTGTATAAAAATCTCAACAAAAAATATCGTCATCATCTGTAGCACGACAATCCTAGAAGGACACATTAATTACTTAAGGGACTTGTTTCTTGACAAGTTCGACTTGTATTTTAATGGTCTGTAAAAACCTACAACTTATAGTGGATTCCAAACTACTCAGATACAGTGGTAGTTTTATTATGAAAATATTTGGTGAAGTTGGAATTTGAACCCCAGATCTCAAACTCCACTTAATTTGAGTCTGAGCGCTAACCAAGTGAATTACCATTGCCCCTTGCAACAAATATAATTAATTAATTACTAAAAGTAAAATTAATACTGTGATTAACAACAATTTAATTTAAAGGTTATGCTTTTGGTTTTGGTATATCTTTTTGGATGAAAAAGTTTTTTGTTTGAGATTTTACGAAAAAAAAATATTTTTTTACGTTTGTATTGTTAAGTATCATTCCTAGGTACTATTTTTATTTTTATTTTAGTTAGTAAAATTAAAATCGTAGCTGGGAATGAGCCTTTAGTGATTTCATTTTGATTTATATTGCACTTATTTATATATTTATATATGCATATACTGTCATCATTGCCAAAAGATAAAATTCAAACTGTAAATTTACGTAAGAAGCAGAACTTTAACAAATGCATCGATGTTTTAAAAGTAATTATGAAAATAAGTATTGTCTTATCGAAATTTGTTGGCGGTCCTGTAATTAAAAATGAGTTATATTCGCGAATGAAGATCTTGAAACAATTGATATGCGAATTGCAGAATGATAATCTGGCTTGGTGTGACAGTGTGCGTTTAATAGCGGGTCGGGTGATAAGCGGTATCAGCGCATCGCCACTTTACCGGCACCGATGCCATCTCGCGACCGAGACCAGACGCTTAATTGTAGCTGCCGTGCTCTTTTTAAAACCAAATCGATCGTGGCTAATAACACGTTCCTCATGCAGTCTACATGCTATTTATTGCGCATCTAAAAACAATAAGAACAACACGGCTATTGTTGCAGGATTGTCATTTTCAAACACAAACATGGAATTTAGTCAGTAAAAGTACTGGTAGACGGATTTTTCTTGACTGGTCAATTGATGAAAGGAAAGAAAACTACTGGAATTCAGTCAATGGGATAAAATTTTATTTCCTCTCCTACCGGTTTCGACCCCACATGGGTCTTCCTCAGGGAGTGAAAGTCATTTTTTACATTATTAATGTGTTGTAAATACATTTGTCGAAAATTGTAACAAAACAGTTAAAAATCAAATCGTGATGTTTAATAAACTCACAAGTCAAACATATGTAAAACTTTTTTATAAATGCAGATACTAAATGTAGAGTAATTTAATAATTTTATTTTTCACAAAAACATGGTTAAGCATTGCTTAGCTGGTTTTTACCGTAGGTGCACTCCCTGAGGAAGACCCATGTGAGGTCGAAACCGGTAGGAGAGGAAATAAAATTTTATCCCATTGACTGAATTCCAGTAGTTTTCTTTCCTTTCAGTAAAAGTACTATTAATTTATTTTAACATTTGCTTCACTTTCTTGATTTTTGTTATACTTGTTTGTCCTAAAAAAGCTGTCATTTTGTCAGAAATATAGTTATTTGTATCAGTACTTGGCCCAGTTCATCTAATTCTTGATCTATTTTTTCTAATATCTTTTCTCTAAAATTTATCGTAGTCCTAGTCGCATCATAGTCATTGCTGTATTTGTTTACACAACAATATTCTTCACAACTTAAAAAGATCAATATGACGATCAGTAGCGAAAAAACAAAAGCGATAGTCATTAGTGTAAAACCAGGAAAATATCAGATGAAATTAGAAGGAAAGAATTTTCAACAAGTAGACAAATTTAAATACTTAGGATCTGTATTAACAACGGATGGAAAAATAGATGGACAAGTCACTGAAAGAGTAGCTGGCAAGATATTTAAATGCATAAAATTTTTATCACAAAAGAAATACTAATAGTGGCAAAAGACTATTTTTTTTTTAAATGTAGCCATTCCAGTAATGACATTCATATTAGAACCCTGGACTAAACTAGATAATATATGAAGCAGAAAAGAATGTGGAGTGCAGAGAAGAATTAACTGATAGAAGAAATACAACTAAGAAGGTATGGACGCACTTGATTTTTATCATGATATTTTTGTTTGCTCTATTTATTATTCCTCTATATTCTTTAGTTATTATCCTAGTTTCTGGTAAGTACAGAATTTGTTTAATGTTAATTACACATTTTTCAAATTGGACACATGTAATATCCCACCAATACTTTTTTTTTATTTTAGTACTCTGCGTTTATAAAACATGTCACCCCTATCTATTTTCTGATCTATTTATTATCTTACTTTTTTGTTCTAATTATGAATTATTTGTTCTTGAATACAATGCCTCTTAATTTTGTCTAGTTCATTTAATTATTTTACTACTTATCAATTTATTATAATTTATTTAAATGCTCCTGAATATGTTTTAGTTATTGCCTAGTTTCTTATAGATATTAGATTATTTACTCCATACTATGCACTAGTTAATGTCTACTTATTGTTATAATCATCTAAGTTAATTTTAATTATTTTAAACGACTACATTGTCTAATTCCTTCAAATAATGTAACAAATGAGTTTGAGTGCATTTTTATTTGATTGACATATTTTATATATTGATACAAAGTGTAGAAAAAAAACTTTTACCTTATGTTTGCCATTTAACAATTTAGAAAATGTCCGTGTCCATATATCTTAATTTAATGCAAGAGGGTGCACCATAAGGAAATTTTCAGAGTGGTTTTTTCAATATCCGAGCATCCCATCGATAAAGTATCAAGTTACAATCTTCCTGAAGTGAGCTGCAGTATAAACAGACCAGTTTCCGGGCTATAACTCAAATTTTCTTCCAAGTGTCTCCGCTCCTTCATTACGTCTCAAGTCTAGCAGACCAGATGTTCTCATCACGTCAATCACGGAAACTGTTAACCACATATTATCATTTACTTAGCCTAATCACAACTCTCGGATTCTACTATTGTAGAGATTTAATAATAGTCTTTGAATATTCATAAGGGTTTTAATAACGTATTTATGAAGTCCAGAATGCTAATATACAATATAAAAACAGGTTTAAATAAAAAATTATATTCCTTTGAGATGTTGAGAATATTTTTACATAAAAATTCCTTTGAAAATATGTAACAGGGAATTATTTATGATTGAGGAAACATTTCTGGTATTCTCATATTATATTACTTGTGTTGGTGGAAAATAAATTTATATTATGATAATAACATAAATTCTAGACTCTATTAAAAACAAATTTCATTAGTAATTTTTTAGTGTTCAAATGTAATGAATCACTGAAACTGGTTGTAGAAATCTAAAACAAACAATGCTACAAATATGAAATCACCGCATCATGTTCATATCTCACTGCTACCAAACCCAGACTGCTTCCTAGTGTTCTATTCCGTAGGCTGCTAATTTATTTCAAATCCATTATAATTAACGAGCGAGGCAGTCTTCAACAGCGCAATAATTTTTGCTGTAGATTAGAGGTAGTAATGTTGGGAGAAGTTACATCCATAAACAATTAAACCCACGCTGTAGTGCAGTATAGGATAGCCACAGCCTCAATGCAGTGTGAAATATGAGGTTATGTGGCGGAAGAAATGGTCAACGAACAGGAATATATTTATTGGACTATAAAAAAAACAACAATTTTTTAAAAACACATGTTTTAATGATATTAGCTTCATCTTTAATATTAAGTAATGACGATTTCTAATAAGATGTAATTAAAATTTGAATTAAATATAGTGTAATGAGAAATTGGAAAATTGAAAAAGGGGCGTGTCCCTGAGTCTGCTTGTGACGCAATATAACCACCTTCTGCCTATCGTTCGGGTAATGACGTCATAATAAATCTACATTAATTTATTTCTAGTGTACCTAGTATTAAGTACATTTGAAATGTCAATAAAAGTATGTCTAAAATATTTTTTTATGTTCAAATATTTTTCTTCTGCAAATTATGATACTACTTTTCTTTAATGATATTTAAAACAATTGGGTTTTCATGTATGTTTGTCTTATTTAAATTTTTAAAAATCTTGATTAGCTCTCGTAAAATAAATAAACTTTTCGTGACGTCACTATCAGCATATTCGAAACATACAAGCGTACGATAAACCATTTTTTGCGTGGATATATCACTGGGATATCTACGTATTCTTTTTAAATGAAACTTGATTATTTATAAAATAAACGTTTTATTATAATTTTTACATCCTAATTATACTCTATTCAATATTAAAGTTAATTTTCAATGTAAATTTCTTTTAAAAAATGATAAACCCTATTGGAAAGCAACGACGATCAGATAAATATTATAATCATACAACCGGCTGTGAACTATTCAACATTACTGTTAACACTTCGATTATCATTTTTTTGTTCAAATGTTGCTTAAACTGAAATCCTTGTTCGTGCAACTAGTCATAAATTGTTTAATATCTTTCGAAAAAGCTTATTGTGTGAAGAAGTAAAAAAAAAGAAAAGAAATAGCTATCAGTGATCTAATTGAAGTCCATCAATTAACCGTTTGTGAAAGCATTAATCGCAATTACTAGATGATCTTGTGCGTACAAATAGTAACATTAATGATGTCGGTTGGTAGGTATAAACATGCATTTATGATTTTTCCGGAGGCAGTGATAAATGGAATCCATCATCGTCCATCCAATTACCCGAGTGCAGGGGCCTTGCAGTGTGGCGTACAGTGGCCTTGCAGACCACTTGGCACTATTTAATTTACAGACGAGCAAACGAGACTCAGCGGGGCTCGCTGCAGACTCGGTGGGCGCGCACGCACTAATTACCCTGCGCAAATAATGTCCGGGGATTGACGAGGATGTGCTGATGGACAGCGAATGCAACAAGAGGAATGGACACGGAGAACAGAAAAGGAAGATGCTGGAGACTAGACGGAGATGCGTACAATGAATTGGATAGTGCAAGTGGAATGATAAAGAAGACGTGGATAGTAAAGAATCAGATGATAAGAGAAAAGAAGAAAAATACTAATCTAAACACTTGGTTGTATATTCAAAACAAGGCAATTAGATATTGAAAAAGGAGGACAAAATAAGACAAAATTAAGGATTAAAAAGAAAAGATAAGGTTAATGTTCGGGGATTGACGAGGATAAGCTGATGAACAGCAAATGCAACAAGAGGAATGGACACTCGCGGGGAACAGAAAAGGAAGGCGTTGGAGACTAGATGGAGATACATACAGAGGAGTGAATACTAGCCAAGATGATGAGAACTGAAGAGGAAGAAGAATCTTGTTCAGAAATGGATAGAGCAAATGGTATGATAAAGAAGATATCTTTACAAATAATGTCCGGGGATTGACGAGGATGTGCTGATGGACAGCAAATGCAACAAGAGGAATGGACACTCACGGGAAGCAGAGGAAGATGCTGGAGACTAGACGGAGATGCGTACAGACGAGCCAATACGATGAGAACTGAAGAGGAAGAAGAATAATATTTCGAAATGGTAGTGGAATATATGATAAGATGGAGAAGACATGGATAATGAAGAAGCAGATGACAAGAGAAAAGAAGAAAAATACTAATCTAAACTCTTTGTTATATATTCATAACAAAACAATTAGGCATTGAAAAAGGGGGGGGGGGATAAAAGAACATAAAAAGGGACGCCAATTTTTTTTATAATTGGAAATAATATTCCAATAGTTATTAGTCTATATTATATACAGAATTTATATTTTTCTTTTTAGTATTTTGGAAGATATGTAAATATTTTTAATATGTGACAATGCTTTCCTTATCTGTCTTCTGTAAGTGGAAGATGAATATTGATGATAAAAATACAATATTCTCAACATTTCCAGTTTCAGATTATTTATAGTTATTTATGGTACAAGTGTGTTACATTACAGATAAGTCACGTGGAAAAAGTTTAGCTCACGAGGCGTTTAGCCGAGTGTGGTATTTTTTCAAGTGACTTAGGTAATTAACACACGTGTGCCATACAATATTTTATCCAACACATTTTAATCATTGATATAAAATACATATAAGATTTTTGACAGATGGAATTTCGAAATGACATTTAGGAACCAAATTGTGTAGAGAAGGTTTTATAACGTAGTTACTATGATACGAACCAAAAAACAGAGCTAATATATTTAGCTCACTAGTGACTTATGACATACTTTATTTATCTAAAAACAGCATACTTATATCGTTATAATTACACGGTGTTGGATAAAAATATTTATAATAATTAACTATTGTTATTTATTTGTAAACAGGTTATCTATTTTCTCCAACATCGAGACATAATTTTTTGCTATTTTCTACTTTAATATTGAAATGTGTTAACAATTTATTTTAATTTTAAAATATGTGTAACATCGTATTTTATGAGTTTTATACATATTTTACATTTTGAAATGCGCCATGTGTGCGAGTGAATCTGTTGTTCATATGAATATATCAAGAGTTTTTTCTGCTCGTAGCGTTGTCCCTTGTTAATAATACGCTTTCTACATGTGGTCCCCATACAGAAATTAAGAAATATGGCGACACCAGGACGGATTTTTTATGTTCTGTCTAAATAAATCCGGCAGAACCATGTATCCTTGGATAATAAAAGAAAGAAAAGTTGGTTTTATAATTAAAAGCGAATTGGGAAAATCGGCGAATGTTCGGCACTGATTACAATCTGGCGAATGATTTTTTTGGATTCCCGGTACGACGTGGGCCGGTGGGTTTTGTTTTTCGACGCTGGAACCCGCGGAACTTGTGTAAGAAGTGAATTGTTATTGAATGTTGCGCACGGCAGCACAAATGCGCACGTTTAAAGAGGCATCCGTGCAATATGTTCGATACAAGTGGGCGAGATGTATCATATCCGACCCGCTGCGAGCTCTCGAACCCTACAGGGACTCTGCTACTTCATACACACTACTACGAAACATTACTAGCCAACCAGGAATCCAAGTACTTCTTCAAATTAATCCGTAAATGTGCAAAGGTTTGTTTCAACTCCAACCGGTTTCTGTCTAGGCAGAAACAAGGACTGACTTCCAATATTCATCCATAATTCGTAAATGTTGATGGCATAGAAAAATCATCCTTTCCATTATCAGTCAATAAAATATTAGATCAAGCATGTTTGTATATTTCGGCAAGTTTTCCAGCATTATTTACAACAGTATTGTGTGATGATGAGAAATATGTGGTCGAAACCGGTCGAGGTTGATTAAATTTTAATATATTGACAGACTTTATTTAAACAAATCAACAAAAACAAGAACTTTAATTCATAAGAATTTCGAAGAACATATAATTTTTAATCATAAATTAAAAGTTCAAATTGATTAAAATGATCGGCTATGGTTCTGACAATCTGAGTTCGAAACTACTAGTAATCGAGATTTCCCAAATAAAAATTATCCATGTACAACGAATACACTCAACAATAGGTAAGTTGTGGGTAATATATTTATTTATTTCTACAATATTGATAATGGGGCCTATTCTGTAACTCAGTGGTTTTTTGACAAATAAAAAAAACATTACAAGTGTGATTTTCATATTTTCTGCAGTGCTATATATTTTCATTGGTGAAAAAAATTTAGCAATTGGTTAAAAATTAACCACTAAGTCACAGAATAGGCGGAATAACAGTGCTGATGATAGAGTTTAAAAAGCAAAAGTTGAAACTTCTGCGCTTAATTTGAAAGACTAATTGCAAAAGAGGAACTTGTTTTTATTTATTACAGTATATAAATAGATAGTTGGTACTGTTGTACAGACAAATATTAGTAAGTAAGAATCATAAATTGATGTAAACAATCGAAAAAATTGAGGTACTGTTTCTAGTAACGTTATACCATTGACTGAAAAGAAGACTAGGTAGGGACAGAAGAAGTGTTTTAGTAAAACGGAAATCCTATTGAATGTCCTGTGTCTGTGGCAGGGTAGGGTTTGTAACTTCGCATCCAGGCTTCATCAGCCTCCCTGTGTCCACGTCTTGCAGATCGCAGGCTGGACACGGGGCAAGGCGTATTTACACCGCATGGAATTTATGGAACCATTGTCATCGTGTGATTCTCCGCCTGATTTATGCCCTCTGCCCGAACAAAAATCAACTACAAATTGTTTTATGATTTAAACAATGCACCGCACTGCGACCCATGTTGCTACATTGTTGTTGGCGGGATGAGAGTGTAAGTGCTGGACGAACAGATGAGATCATTACAGACCCAACATGGACAGGGGCTCTTCCAATGAACAATCAACAATCCAACTTTCACTTCTTCGTTCCCTTAGTCTATTGCAATGTTCTCTATTCGCTAGAACATGGTATCTCACTTTCAACTGTATTTCAGCCAGCGTCACTTGTCTGTTTTCAATTATTTCAGATTCTTTGGATAGCGGTGGCTCATTTGGTTAGTACTGTTCGACTCGCTGATGTCCTGGGTTCAAATCCCAAATCGTTTTATCAATTATTTCAAATTTTGAGGACAGCGGTTGTTCATTTTGTTAGTACGCTTCGACTTACTGAAGTTCTGGGATCACAGTCCAGCATCATCATCATTTATCTTTAACCAAAAATAAACAACGTTATAGATCGTTTTCCAAGGCTGTAGGAATACAACGGCTTCACTTTAAAAGGCAAGTAAAATTTCACCTCAGGTTTTTCATGTCCTCTTCCACCTAGGAATGTCAATTCTTCAGAAATAATGAAACTTTTTTCATAAATTAAAGATTGCAATGCAATTTTTGAGAATGATCAATAAACAATTCTAAATTATATAAAGAATGTGGAATTGCGCAAATGATAGAAGAAGGACAACCAAGATGGTTTGTCCATAGTTATAGAAAGTATAGAGGACAGTAGGGAAACAAAGAATAGTTATGAAGCAAGTCCCAGTAAAAGAAGACGAAGAGGGAAACTTAAGAAAGAGTGGATAGATGAATTCAGAAAAGCAGCAGAGAGAAGAGGAATAACGTGGAATATGGAACGATGTAAAAGATAAGACCCAGGATAAAAAATGGTAGAAGAAAATAGCTACAAATAAACTCAAAGTCATCTAAAGCCCCAATACCTGAACTGATAAAAGAGTTTAAAGATTAAGTAAAGGTTTTAGTTTTTAACATGATTTCAGATTTGATATAGTGTTTTTTTGAAAAATTTGTTATCAAAATACATGTGATGTTCATATTTGTAAAATTTACCAATGGAATTTATTTTAATGACAATTTTTAACTTTTACTAATGCTAATAAAAATAATAAACTTACAACTTTCAATGAGGAGTGAATGAACTAAGAAATCATCGATGCTAGAATGATTTGAAAATTCACGAGTTTTTATTAATAAAGCAAATATGAATATTTTGAGCAGAAGTTAAGAAGTTCAGAGAAGCCGGAGTTATTCGATTACTCAATTTGTGTGTTTACGTGAGTAATTTCCCGTGTATGAGTATTTGTTTTGGGCATAAGAATTTATTAGCGGAGCGCGCATAAATATTTGATGGTGGTTGAGACGTGTGAAGGCAATGACCCTACGGATCAGTAAAAAGTAATACGCCTATAAGTTATTTATGAACAGCGGTCAATTAAGACAGTAATAAAACAGTACACAGTTGAGGCAGAGAGAGTAAATAAATGATGTGAGAGCAAACGGGTCAACAGATCAAGGCGGCGAAATATCCATCGCGGTAAAACAAAATAAAATATTCATTGTTTACCAAGTTCAATTTGCTGGCCGGCAGAGGAAAGTACGAATATGCGAATGCCCATCATAAATTACTTACGTGCGCCGTCTGCGTATGAACATGCATTTTTCAAACCGAACATAATTGAAAAAAGTGATTAATGGTGAAATAAAATGCGGACTGCTCATCGTTTGGGATAAATTAGCATATGGGTTAACTTAGGTTATGTTCATGCTGTTTGTTTGTTTGCTCTCAGTCCCGCCGTCTTTTTTTCGCGTCGGCCCGACAACAGGTGATTCTATAATGATGTAATATTATTTTTTAAATTAGTTTTATTATCTGTAAGAGCTCTTCATTGCCAACCACAACAAGATATTATACCCAGGTAATTTGCCTTTGTTAGTTTTTTACATTTGTTTGTATCATTTTAATTTGTCATTCTTTTGACGTTCGTTTATTCATTCCATTATCTTTCAAAACAAATAAAGTAGTCACTTCACATTCCATTCTTTATCGTAATTGCTTCATTCACAGTAACACTTCCAAAATATTTCTTAAAAAATAAGTTGTCATACTACGTTAAGGATCATATTTTAATAATTCTTTACTAAAGGGTCTTTCAATTTGTACGCTTAATCTTTCAAATTTAATAAAAAAAAACTTGTAAATGAGTTACAGCAAGAATTTTTATTGTTAGTGAAAACACATTTAATGCCCTTATGTTTTGAAAATAATATCGTTCAAATGACCTCCGTGGATCGTTGTCAAGTGACGGTCTGAGTGACCCAATTTACGATTACTTTTCGGTATAGCTCAGCCTGGATTTCAGCACTGGTTCTCCAGGTCATTAATTGTTGCTAGTTTATTGGTACTTATTACCTTGCTGACCAATTAATGTTACCTCTCCTCGAAATAAAACATTTCTCGCAATAATTCCATTGAGTTACCTCCTATGTGGCACATAGTGTCAGTTTACTGGAATCACATTTCGTTTATGTCCATATTATCCAATTCTGACCAAAGAACACTGGTTATCACCTGTCGATACCTTTCGCCGTTGACAGTCAAGAAAAACTGAGAGATTTGTGTTGTCAAGCACTCTTATTTTAACATCAACAATATTTTCGATTGAACAAATATTTCGACAACGCACTATCCGATCAGCAAGTAAACCAGTTTCCTCAAATTTTGTAATTAGTCGTTGAATTGTATACTCGGTAGGACGTTTATGTCGACCACAAATTTCAAGTAGCTCACGAATTTTGATAATAATTTTTTATAATTTTCATGCGATATATAATCGTATGGTATTTCTATGACGAAATAGCAGATATGATAGAACAAAAACGTCTCAGAACAATAGCGGTGTCAATTCAAACAAAACTATAATCAAGGTGTGTTAATTAAAGGACCCTATATAATTTTTTGTTTCTTTTTATAACTGAGATGAGACCTTTTATTTAAAGATCATTTTTAAATGAATATTGTCAATAAATATAAATTTGAATAGCACCGACCTGACGTATAAAAGATAAGTTAATCTCTTGGCTTCTGAAAGTGTGAAATTTTCGTTCAAAGAGTTGTAACAGTGTTGAAGAGTTCGTCAATAAAAAGAGTTGGGTGAAAAATGAATGGATAAAGACAAGTACGGTGAGCGGAGTGAAGATTTGAATAATCCGTCGTGCGAAGGTATTCCGTTTGAGAAGAGTTTGTTTATAAAGGGCTCGAACGAAATCTCCGACCGACTCCGGTCTATTAATTATTAACCTGTCATAGATGTATCCCAAGCCCGCTGACCCGACAAACGATGCCATTAAACTTTTATACCCGCTAGAGTTTTCAGCCCGATAGCAGGTCCACTGATTTTAATAACTGCATCTTTCAGGGATTAGAGAACACGTTTGGCTTCATTAACTTTCATTTCATTATCAATTTATCATTAGAGACAATGAAATTTTCTTGAGGTGCTTGTTTTACTTCTTAGATTCTATGCCCCACTAACGAATTATCGGGAATTTTACTCGCGCTTAATCAGGAATTGTTTCTAACCTCATTTGCAGAACTTCCTAACAATGCTTACAACTTCCAGGAATGTTGCAAATTCTCCATTATGCCAAAAACAATTTCCATTATTTTGCTGAACAATCCTCCTTTTCTGCGCTAAATTTGTATCATAAATAGCATATATTCAAGTAATCACTAAACAATTCAGATTTAAACAAAAATGTGAATTCACAATCCAGTATCCAGTATTTTAAGGATTCATTTATCGTTAACTGAACCATAAGTAAATTCATATTTGGTACAAATGCATTACGTGTTGCTATTTAAATAAATAGTGTAGTTATTAGTAATATTGAAGATTGAAATTTCTTGACTTGACGATGGGTTTGAAAAGGAATTATAATTAATATTTCATAAAAAATTCAACTGATTAGCACATCCTGAACTTGATCCCGGGTAGGATCGAAACGTCGATGTAGAAAATATAATCATTGTTAATGACTGGAACACAGTAATTCCTTTTCAAGTTAATAATACTATTATTGATAAATAATGGTACCTAATGATTTAGTTGCGCAGTTATTTCTGACACAAAACACTACCAAAAATCTGGTAAGTGATCAAATTTTGGTTTTCACGTATGCCTACGTATGATACTGGACAAAAAAATGAAATACCTGTATTTATTTATTATTATTCGACGTTTACGAGAAAATAGTTATTTGAATTTAGAGAAGAAGATAGGTAGACTGGAATCGAAAGAGACAGTCTACCAGCCTTGTTTCAAGATCCTATAATTCTATCGTTACATGGCCATTCTCTAGAACATATAATTGCTAACAACTAATTGCTAACAACTAATTATTGCAAACTAATCTTTTTTGTTTTTATTATTATAATGTTAAGCTACAGAGGTTAGTTTTTATATTTTAAACATAAAAAACGAAAATCTGCAACATGATGAATTATAAATACTTGAGCACTTTTTTTAGTAATGTTGAGGAAAATTTTATTTTGATCGTGCACTCAACCAGTATCTTCGATCAGTAAAATATCCTAACAGTTATATATACATAATACACTATATTTTCTAACCAAACAAACTATTGGTATATATTGACCATTTAGGTAAATAGAAGCGACAAATAATTTTGTTTTCCAAATGCTAAAATGAAAGCCGTCGTTTGTTGAATGGTGGTCGAGAGAAAGGAAATTCCATTAGGCATCGTTCAGCTCTAGTTAGGAATTCAATGGTCTTGTAATCCTGGACAAGGGAGAGATTTGTAGTACGTCCTATAAAATCAATAAAACTTGGTTGTAGGTGCGTTGGGCTAGACAGGCGAGAGCCGTGTAGTGTAGTGTGTCAGTGTGATGCGGTCGGCGAGGTCAGGGGTCAGCCCGAGCAACGCGGCAATTTGTTTCCAGAGCCGGATGATAATGTATGCATCAGCCGACGATTTCACTTTTAGGATTCTAAACACTACAGGAAAACTAAGCTTATTTATTTTTTAAGCATATTTCTGTACGAGTGAGTATAAGTACGACACTATAGTGTACATTTAAAAAGGAATACGTTTCAGTACTGGTCAATTAAGTGCTGATTATAAGTTCTTTTCTATATTTTTAAAAGTATGTTTTTTAAAGTTTGTTTTTCGAATTGAAAATATCGTTTTTAGTCTCTTACAAGAAAATCTTTTGATTTTCGTCACAGAAGCTACGTCGCTCCCAGATTAGTGTGTGTGGGAAATTTTGAAGAAACCACTAATACTTCTACAGCATTTATTAAAAAACTGTATTTATAATAAAAAGTATAATTTCCTAAACTAAAATTTAAATCACTAGTAAAATAAAATATTTATCTCACTAATGGACTATGAGCTTTATGTACATTATTTGTCTAAATTAACAATAGTTACAGTGTTATTATTACACAGTGTTGGATAAAATTATTAACTGACTATTCCAGGAAACTTGTCTTTGTGATTGTTTATTGTTTAACAATAGAGTTAAATTTGCACGAGATCCACAATGTTGTACTTCATAAGTAAAATGTTTTAGATATGTAATAGCCCTATAAATTTTTTTCTTTACTTATATACCTTGATTTTTAAAAATACATCATCATTGCTAAATTTATGATAATTTTTCTTTTCATATCATCAGTTGCAATATAAAAGACAATTTAATTGTATTAGTATTTGTATTAATTACTATTAATTCCGTTAACAAGTATCTATCTTTTTGTGAACAAATTTTTAAAAATCCTGGTTAAATCATTTAAAAATTAATTATGTATGAAGTAGCAACAGCAAAGTATGATTCCTATTTTTAATAAAATAATGTAATTTACATTTTACAAGTACCTACTCGTAGAGGAAGCATTATTAATAATTTTATTAATGTGTGCTTTATGTTTATATTCATATTATCGAGGCTGGAAAATGTTGAACAAGTCGTTTTTTGCTTTATAAATATTCCAGTTCGCTATTCATGCATTCTGACATTGTGTTCTACTTTGAAGCGCGGATTAATAATTCATACAAAGAGTGCAAGACAACAAAGTTATAAATGTTAAAATAAGCATAAAAGATTTGAAATTTTGATTAATTGATTTGCATAATGTAGTTCCTCGTCGAAGTATGTCATACTCCTATCCACAGGTGAAAATGACTGTGCAAATATTTTACAAAATTTATAAACCAGCCTGAAAATTCGAAGCGGTTTTATGCGCCTTTCTCCAACGATTTTGCATTACCTTTTACGACGATATAAAGAGGCGTCGTAAAAAAGTCAAACGCTGAAGGTTCCGTGTCTACATTGCTCTATAAATATGTTCCATCAAAAAATTGGGTTTTTAACCTTGTTTCATATTTTTGGTTTTAATATTTTACGCCAGGGTGAATGGCCCAGTGTTTGCGTAAAGTCTCCTCTTATTTCAGCGGCGCAGATAATTAAATTTTATTTCATCATGCGAGAACATTTGGGCTGTAAATCATTCCGCATGTTTGGATAAGTGATGAGTAACCAGGCATAAATTGCAACGATCTACAAACTGCAAGATATAAAACACAAACACTCTGACTTAAGGAATAATAATGATGTGGTTGATGTATTTACTTCTCTACTCTACACCTACCTAACTTAAATAACTTTCCAAATCATTTTACAAATTTAATTAATGTACCAGATACTCTGTTTAAATACTTCGATAGTGAAATTAAACTCGGAGAAAACTAACGAGGAACGACATTTATTAACTTGACTGAACTGAACTAAGATTCTTTCTTGTAACTAAACAATTGCAACAGTTTTGCCAACAAAATGTGAGGCTAGTAATACCAGGAGTACGGGAAGACCCTTTTTGTACGTTGTACACATACTACTTCTTTTTCGATAGGTTTGTATTCAATAATACTGAAATAAATATGATTGTATTTTTATTTAAGAAAAAAAATGGACTGTTATTTTTGTAGCCTAGCAGCTACACTAAAATACTGATATTATGCACTTTTCGGTTGGAAAATACACCGGAAAGGTAACAGTTTTTGTCGAATCAAAAAAAAAAATATATTTCTTTAGGTGAATTTTCCCTCAGAATGGAATATTAAAATAATGATTTTTGAAATAATCTCTAATACTTTTTTGAGGTGCATTTTGGGGGCAAATATCTCAGAAATAAAAAAAGAAATAATTTAATATTATTTAAATATTTGTAATCAAAGCATCGAGATCTAACAAATTATTAATTTTCATTTTCATCCAAGCGAATGGACTTAGGTCAGTCATTTTAATAATTAATTTCTCTGATATTACTACAGAAATAAATAAATGTTATCAATTTAAATAAAGTTTAAAAACCTTTACATTAATTTATCTACTAAAATTACAAATTTAATAATAAAAGTGGCAAGGGCAATAAATATAGAAATACATGAGAACTTTTTATAGAGAGGAACTACTAAAATATTGGAAGTTTAATAAGAAGAGGTTGAAACATCTATTTTTTCTTGACCTGGTACAAAAAAATGAAAAATGGTCATACTTTTGCTGGCTGCAATAAGTGAATTATTCATTGCACTGCAGGGTGATTGCATAAAAAATAATAGCAATAAAGAACGTCTGTAGTAGAGTGCATTCTCTGAAGATAAATTCTCGAATCGCATGGCGTGAGCTATCGGAAAAGTTGCTTGACAAATGATGAACCACGGTGTCCTATATCAAATATGACCCAAATTCGCTGAAACCCTCATTTTATTTTCTCTTCGCAAGAAATTAATTACTTAGACAAGAGACAAAGGAATTTAATTACGAAAATTGTCTGGTGTCATTAGAGTCGTAAATTTTTAAGCAGTTATCATCCAAAATGTGAGTTTGTTTACTTCGCTGGTAATTTAAAATGCATTAAGGTTTTGTGAATTTAGTGGAATTGTGTGACGAGTTGGATGCACGACAGGAAATTACAAATTACTTGCTGTACGCCCACGGATCTCTGTTTACTTTGTGTGCTAATCATGCGTGGTCTAAGGATTCGATCAAACACGAACATCAAGAAATACCATCATCAAACATCATAAAATAAATATTAGACCTAGTAAATAGCTCAGATTTTTTGTACAAATGTTTTACTTTCTTTAATTTACATAAGAAAGAAGAAAACTTACTAAATGAATTGATTCGAGGTTTAAATAAATACAAATAAATAGGTTATTTTTTGTATCTATTCGTATGTGTACGTAAGAATTGTATATACCTCCATAATAAGGATTTACAATTTTTATTTTTAACTTAATTTAAAAGAAAGGATAATTAGTTTTTGAATAAACCCGAAATGGTAATTTGCTTATTAAGCTCTGTATCATATGTGTCTGAAAAGAAAACCAAAATTTTTTAATTTCTATGAAGAACATTTTTTCTCAATTTTTTTTTTCATTTTGTATACTTAATCTTTAATCATTTCGATTTTATTCTGTAGTTTTATTTACTAACTATTATTTATTTTCAGAATCTGTAACCCCATATAAAGTTGTGTATAGTTAAAACAAACCAAACCACGGTATCAAACCAAAAATTGTGTTGATAAACCCAAATTGTGCAAAAAAAAACTCATTTTTGTGCCCAAAACTGTGATTTTGGGAAATTGTGTACATTGATAGATCTCGATATGCTTATTTCAAATTTTCAAACGGAATTAAATTATCTCTTTTCATTCATGAGATATTTACTGTCAAAGTCGCACTTCAAAAAAGTGTGTTTTTTGGCTATATCTGAAAAATGGGCAGAGATACAATCTCCACGTTTATACCAGTCGATTCTATGGGAAAAGTTACGTATAGAAATGTTTTCTCCGCATATACGTTCTTTGGACCGATTAGGTGAAAAATGAGAAAATCGAAAAAACCTAAATTTCAAAATTTCTCCGAGGAACTTTTTTCCTCCAAAACTTTTCATTGTCTTGTCTTAAGTAAAGATCGATGCGCTGATTTCAAATTTTCAAACCGAATTGAATTATCTCTTACCGTTTTCAAAATATTTGTGTTCAAAGTTGAGTTTTTGCAATACCTAAAAAAACAGGTTTTTTAGGTATACCTCCTTAAGGGTTAGGTTTACGACATCGACGACCTCACCAAACGATTCTACGGGCAAAATTACATAAGTATACCAATTTTTAGATTTTTATTCCAAAGGATACAACTTGTAGAAAGTAAAAACGAAAACAGCCAAAATCGAAAAAAATGCCTGATGAACCCCTTGCGATTTTTTCGATTTTTGGCCATTTTCAGTTTTTTCCTTTTAAAAATTCTATCTGCTGAGATAAAAATCTGAAAATTGGTACACTTATATAATTTTGCCCGTAGAATCGAATGGTGAGGTCGTTAAAACCTTAAACCTAACCATTTAAGCTGTATACCTAAAAAACCTGATTTTTTAGGTATAACTTTGAACTCAAATATCTCGAGAACGGGAAGAGATAATTGAATTCTGTTTAAAAATTTGAAATCAGCACATCGATGTCTACTTAAGTTCAAAAAATGAAAAATTTTGGAGACAAAAAGGTTCGTGGAGAAAAATTGAAATTTAGGTTTTTTCGTTTTTCTTGTTTTACACTCAATCGTTCCAAAGAACGTATATGTGGGCAAAACATTTCTTTATATAACTTTTCCCGTAGAATCGAATGGTAAAGTAGTTGAGATTGTATCTCTACTCATTTTTGAAATATACTCAAAAAACACACTTTTTCGAGGTACAAATTTGAGAGCAAATATCTCCGAAACGAAAAGAGATAATTAAATTCTGTTTGTAGCTTTGGTATCAGCGTAGGTGATTCTTTAAAAAATATTACAAACAAAATTTTGTAAAATTTGAAAATTTTCGAGCTAAAATTTCGATATTTTTAATATTTGCGGGTTTACGAAAAAATACAGCATCAGTGGCTTTGGGTATTACTTCGTCTGTTGTTATTACTTACATAAACCATTTTTGCAAGTAATATATGACCGCCGCTTTTTAGACATTTATTTAAAGCTGTCCTGTTTAATAGATAATTTTAATTTAGATTTGTTATAGATATTCGGGGGCTCTGAAATTATATATACAGGTATAACAGGTGTATCTCTTGAAAAAGTTTTATAAATAATCCACCCTGCATGAATAATTTAGACAAAAGTAGTTATAGACAATTATATTTAGAATATCAGAATAATAATGATTTTGCCTAGTTTCTAAAAAATTATGTAAATTACTTGTCAAAAATAATAAAAAAAATGTTAGGAACTTTGAAAATAAATATGTAATAAAATAATCCAATGTGCAAACCAAAATATCTTTTCATGTAATATCGTAATGTGCGGGCCAAATAAAATTTGGAATTAAATCTTTAGTAATATACTTTACAACTCTCTTGTACCATTTGTTACATGATATCTTCTTCATTAGATATTCACAAATAAATTTTCCCGAATCTAACGTCTGATTTAACATCGACGTCTGCAATATAATATTCAAATTCTCAAATTTCTGTCGTTTAATATTCATAAACAATAATTTAAAATCACGCAATCTTTGTACAAATTTTCTTCACAGTTTCGGATGAATCATCTTGGAATTTGAAGTCAGTGTGAAGAAACAAGACTTAAGACGCTAAATTAATATTTAAGCTACACCAATCGAACAATGGATTATCACAAAATACTAAAACTAAATTCGTTTCACTATAAATATTATATTTGCAAAAATACCTATAGGAATAATATACCATTTATTATAACTATTATAAGAAGAACAACAGTTTCTATTTTCATGACATACAGGTGCGTTTTATAATTTCATGCTTTGCAATGATATATAATACATTTAACACTGATTTAAAATCATCGAAAACATTTACCGAATCAAATTTTTCTTAATTTAAAATAAATTGCTCAATTATCAACGTACGACATATTTTATAGGCGTGTAATCAGGTTTATATTATTTATTTTTAAATAACTTTAATTACAATATGCGTTTTATGGGTTGGCACAGAAATACACTTTTTAAATTGCCAAAGTAATATAAAAATGGCATATCGGATTGTGAACATAATTGTCGTTATATAGAAACAAATTAATAAAAGCAATAATGTCATGAACATGTCGTATGTACTTATTGAACAAACATCTCATTAGATGTTTTCAACAGACGTCATGTATATTTTTTGTATTTTTTTTTTTATTATTTAAACGATTATTTTATTTTAGTTAGTATTAGTTAGACCTTAGTAAACATTTTTATCAATAAATGTCCAATGTTGCATGGTTGTACCAAGATTTAAATTTTATATAAAACTTTAAGTAAAACAATGCTAATCAAAATATTGACAGTTCTTAATTCATTTCATATTTTATTAGATATGTACTAAGTTTTAAGTAAATAATAATAAAATAGAAGATATATGTTGGTTTAAAGAGAAACCCACATAAAAGTTAAAATCTGCAGTCCTCTTAAACATTTACGTGGCAGTTACTTGAACGTCTGAAACATTTCAAGAGACTCAAACACACTTTACTAACAAAACATTTCTCACATACTCAATACATTTCTCACATAAATCCTATATTTATTTACTTCTGTAAACAAAGTGCATATTTTCCATTTTATGTTTTTCCACGCAAGAGATACATCTGTAATTGCTTTTGCTTGCACATTTTCCTAGAAAACTGTTTTCACAGAAACAAAAGTTATTAAAATTCAATAACTCTTACAGTAGTCACTTAAAATTTATTGTACAGAATAGTTATTTTTGTATTACGTGCCCAAAGTTTACGTTTTTAGTGCGTGAGATGTCATTTTTTTTCAAAAATGTCAATCGAACGCACTATTTATATAAATCACCAAATAAAATGTTAATATAAAAAGATAATCATATTATTTATTCACCGTTATACGAAGATATTTTAAATATATCGATTTTAACATTTGGAGATTTTAACATATAACATACGTTCACTACGTTCTCTTATTGAAGTTGTCAATATATTTTAAATATTTTCTTAATGTCTATCAATCCGTCCTAAATTAATTTGAATAAATCATCATATTTAAGATTTTGACATTCATTCCTGTTTTAGCGAAAATATTATTAAACTTCTGTGTCTCAGTATATAAATAACAATTGTCATATTATTATTTCAGTTTAGTTTAGTATTGCATTGCTTTTTGTTTCTTTGTTTTTGGAATATTTTTTATTTTATATGTTTTTGCTTAGTTGGAAGAACAGCCTTGGCTGAACCTTGCCTTTGATGTTTGCCAATAATGTTATAAACATTTTTATTTTGTAGAATCGGAATTTCTAATGTATCGAAAAATAAAAATAGTCCATTTGGCCTAATGCTAATAATGATATTTATAGTTAACACTATTCTTCCTGAAATCAGAGCTCTAAAATTTAAAGGGCGTTAAAATTTCATACCCATATTCCATTCAAAGATATTTAGTAAACTTTCGGCGTCAAAATGTTTAGGATCCATTCGATATCTTTATAATCTAATTATACTATAACTTATTTAAAAATAAATAAAACAAAAAAATCACATTATTACAAAAATTTTCTACATCCTATATTCAAGATAAAATACCAGAAAAGTCGTTTTGCTAATGTTAAATAAAACAAAATTAATATGATTTAAATCTGAACGTCCTCCCGGAAATATGTCTGAAAGAAACACTGTTATAACACAGAATAGTTACACACAGAAGCGACACTCCGTGTCGGTACCTTTCATATTCCCCTAGTCAGTTCTATGACCTTGAAGCATTGTGTTGACCTTTAAATTTGTGCTCTTCCCCTATCTCTCTCTCAGATGTGAGGAAACTTTCCGATTTTAAACAATGGGTCCTTTAAATTTGTGCATATTCTCCATGTCTCTCTATTTTTTTCTTTTCTTACTGTCGCTTCTGTATAAACCTATTCTGTGACCATATTCCATTGAAAGATATTTAATAAACTTTCGTCGTCAAATTTTTTAGGATCTATTCGATATCTTTATAATCTGATTATACTGTAACATATTTGAAAGTAAATGAAAAATTTTCTGCGTCCTGTATTCAAAATAAAATACCAGAAAAGTCGTTTTGCCGACGAAGTTAAACAGATTTAGTAGTTCTTGAATGTGAACCTGGGATGTTAAATGACAATTACAGAACAAGTGATTTAAATCAAATATATTTTATTGCCCTCCCGGAAATATGCCTGAAAGAAACACTGGTATAAGTTAAAGCAAGGACTGTCATGTGTAAGAACTGTGATGTGTAGCATACTGAGATAGGTGTTGTTATCAGGTATGTATTAAGTCCTAATTTAAATAAGTGAAAAACCGTTAGTATCGGGGCGGTATCAGGCGTATTGGCTAATTGTCGGGGCGCAGGGCCGGGCCGAGGAATATTAATAGTGGCTAATTATCCCGCGGAGTTATCTGGAGCGGATTCGCAGCGTGTTATTACGGACATTCATTCGATTATTCATTGTCGATAAGTCAGGCGCTGTTATTACAGCACCAGCAGGACAAATGGAAAAGTGAGGTTATCTGAATTATGAATGTGTTTATTTTAAAGTGCGCAGCTCTCTTTGTGGCCGTCTCTGCAATGCGTAAAGATAAAATCTGGAAATGTGTAATTTGAATTCATGATACGTGATATGCTCCGGCCTCAGCTTTCCTTTGTCAAGGGGAATAATGTTTTCGTGATGGCTAATACAGATGTAATGTTCACTATGCATGACAACTGAATGATAAATAGCCGATATACCAACGCGCACTTGCTGCTATTCAATTACTACATATCTACTATGTATACACGAACACACAAGACAACTCGTCACATTTTTATTATAAGCGGATACACTTTATTGCTCAAATATTAATACATTAAACATATGCTCACTTAATACTTAATATTCTTACTTCACTTCCTACCTCATGTCATATTATGACAGCATTAAAATGCATATGACTTCGACTTCATTCAAAATTTTTAAGATGTCCTATTCTTCCTGTATACCTTATTAAACTTTTTCCTGTAGTAACTTCTTATAGTGGATTGTAAAGCATTTTCACTCTGATACTGCGTACAACTCCTAGGTTTACGCTGATTCAAAAGTTTCAAGCAGAATTCAAATATCTCTTATTTTCCAGATATTTATGTAGAAATTTAGACCAAAAAATAGAGATTTTTTAACCATAACCCTCTAATGTGTCGAGATACAACCTCAACAAACTCACCATTCGATTTTAGGGGCAAAATTACATAATCATACCAATTTTTCATTTTTAACCGAATCGTTCCAAAGAATGAGAGAAAACACTTTTTTATTTAACATTGCTCGCAGAATCCACTGCTATAATCGTTGATATTGTATTTTTACCCATTTTAGAGATTTATGAAAAAAAAATACATTTTTTGAGGTGCAAGGTGCAACTTTGAGAGCCCAAATCTCAGGAAAAAAAATAATTAAATTATGTCTATATATTTGAAATCAGAGCATCGACGACTACTAAATTTGGGCTATTTTCAAAAATCAGTTGAACAGACAACTGATATATCTAAAAACTGAAAGATTTTGTAAAACTTCGTTTTCTTTATTGTAATGTAATGAACATAATGTAATATGTAGTAAAATGGAATAAGTATGTTAAATAAATAGAGATAAAATGGCTGTTAAAGAACTGATTGCAGTTTTATAAAACATGATCTTAGATAAAGAGATTGAGTAAGTATAGGTTACAATTAGTTTAACCTTCCATAATAATATGCTCCGAAATTACCGGGGCAACTGCCTACCCTTGTCCAATAAATTAATAAGATTCTTTTTTTTTATAAAGCGTAATGTTTTATGGAAAATTAATTGTGAATGACAAACACTAAAAATAATATATTTGTTGACTCACCATTTGAATAGAAGTCGTTCTCCTGTAACAAACAAAATACCAATTAATATCTGCCACATTTTGTCGTATAATAAAATGATCCATTTGGTTTCGGTTTGGCATTAGTCGATGTTAAATTAATTAAAAGTTTATCAAGCTAGCGGTACTTCAATTTGTTATAAAAGCGAGAAAAATTAATTAATATTTATCGGGAAGGCAAAGCTTACCCAGTAATGAATCGCGAGTCGTACATTTTGCTCAGAAACAATATTTCAACGTCAAGTGACAATTACATTTATGAATTGAAATTTATATCATAATTTATGCGTTTCTAACAGATGTTGTGAATAAATAATTAAATTGATTGATTTTTATTCATTCGGCTCACACTGGGCTTTTGTATACATCCAAGATTGATTAATTATCGCAGTTGGCTTGCTAACAAATTTATAAAAAATATATATAAACGTCTGTTGCTTAGCACTTATCAGTTTGCTGTCAAATTTTAAAATAAATGCAATATTTTTATCAACGTCGAGAACTAATGAACGCTAATGCTTAGAAATTTTAAATAATCTACTCACGGGTTCGAATTCAAATAACTAAATTAGGAACTGGATATGTTGAGTAAACTAATTTACATTTTCGCATTAAGCTTCATAAATTATTGGGCTGATTAGTTTTAGGCTATTTTTCACCTATTTAAAAATTTAAATTTCAAAACACGAGATCAGGAATTCTATTCCCAGAGTAATCAAATAATAAACCTTTATAACATATCCTTGTTCCGTAACGTATAAACGCTTTTTTCTACGACTACTATGGAAATTAGCACTTTTCTCGCACTACATAAAGATTCTAAGTTGCATATTTCCCACAATCCTGGTTTAGCAGTGTGGTCATAGGAAAAGTATAGTATGCCATTCGTGCAGAAACACGTATTTCCCTCCTTGTGTGATTCCAGCACTCGACTTCGTCTCGTGTCAAAACTTTCCCACCTTGTGGGAAATAGGCGACTTTCTGCACTTATTGCACAATATACTATTAATGTTTCGACGATAGAAAGTGTAAAATTTGAAGTAGTAACACAAAAAATTAAAAGAATTTAAATTGGTATAAATTAATTTTCAAATCGTAAATAAAGTCCTATAGATATATTAAGTGTTTATTATTTTAAAATTTGCTCCCATTAAAATTGATTAAATTCGGCCTAGAGATCAAATTAATAAACAGTCAAGTGTTGTTCCAATACCTCAATTTCTATGCTTCCATATTTGTACATCTGCCTACTTTTAATTATTTTTTTCTCTTAAATTTTTTGTTCAAATAAATTAATTACAAAAATAAATACTGTATTGTTTATCTCATATATTAAGATTCAGTGAGTTTTTATCTGTTTTATCTATATGCTAATTAATTATTAGCAATAGATTACAAATTCTGACTTGGGTACCTATATTTTATGTTTAAGTCAATTAACAGAGACCTGGATATTAATCATCAACCTACGTATTTTGTCTTCAGGTGGGACCAGCATCGTCAATTGTTTGTTTGAGAAAAGAATATGGAGGATTGTGACACCATAACCTCAAATTATGATAAGTAAACAAACTGTCGTACATATTTATTAAATGTTCGATTTATGGTTGTTTTTGATCTTTTCTTATTTTTGTATAAATATTTACCATGCACAAAATCTATCAATATTAGTTAATATTTTATTTATATTTTTAAAGGTTAGGTACTAATTCTGTAACTTCCAAAGCACTACAAATGATGTGGAGAGTGTACCATGATAACTATTTTTACGTGAAATAGTTAACATTTTATGAAGTTTTGATGAAGATGATATTTATAAGAAATGACTCATTTCTAAAGTTCATCGGTTAGACGTTCGTGATAATCGGCAGTAAAATCGTTATTAAATCGGAAAATTTATAGAAAATAAAAATTATTAATTTTGAATGCGTGGATATTTTTAACGGCCCGTATCACGAACGATGGTTGCAGCATTGTGGCGCGGCCTTTATAGGTGTTTTACGATTTTTGGGCTAATGAGACGACGCAGTAATAGTAATTAAATGTTTATAATGTTGAGGAGACGTAAAATTTTTATTCCTAATGATGTTTCGCAACCCTTTTATATGCCTTTGCTGCGTTATTATTTTTTTACTACACTACAAAGCTTTTTTGTATTCAATCTTGAATTGAAAAAGACATTAAAAAAAATGGTCTAGTTTCATATTTCTCTATTTATATTAAAGTAAATTTAATTTCCTATTTGTTACATTAAAAATCTGGCAATACCATTTGGAATATTGAAATATTGGTTAAATATTTTACTAGCATATATCAACAAATTCTTTACACAATGTGCATAAATAATATGACAATATATGTAATTATTAATTTATGATTTTATTGTAACAAAAAGTTTTTGTTGTTTGTTAGTACCTTTCTATTTAATTATAATATTTAAAAATAATATATTACCCGAGAAAATACGAACACCATATTTTAATATATAAATGGAACATTTTTAATTATATTAAAACAAATATTAATTACATGTTTGAATATAAGTATTGACAAATCCATTTTTAATGCGTATGCCTACATTACCTTTATTAGACTCCCGAATGATGTATGGTCTAAATTAATATATTTTTTAATAAATAATGGAACTCTGTACAGCACACAAATAATGTTATTATTATCGTAAATAATTTATGATGTATCACAATATTTGATATTATAATAATTACTATATTAAATATGTATCAGTCCACTGTGTGTCTGAATTCAATATTAAACAAATTTCTGAATTAAATGCCGCAATATAACATCACATCAATATTTAACTTGCATTAATAATTATTACATTATGATTGCATTGATGGAGTTAATCCAAAAATAGACAGAAAGATTTTATCAAAGTTATTGCTCTCATTCTAATATATGTAAAATGGTACATTGGAATGCGTTGCAATGAAAAAATTTCTAATATTTTTTTAAGGTGTCCTCTTTGCTAAAAAGTAATTCCATCAGGGATTACGCCTGCATGGACCGTTAACAAATTAAAAATCGGACCTCATTTATATATTTTTAATTTTGGTCTCCACAATCGAATAAGTTTTTGATATCAAGTAGTATATTTTTGGTTAAAAAATAAATTCAATTCATTTTGACTATTTTCGGCGTGACGTCTATATGTACATATCTCGCATAACTCAAAAATGATTAGCCGTATAATGTTGAAATTTTGTATATGGGACTGCTGTAACATCTAGTTGTGCATCTCCCATTTTCATTGCAATCGGCAGTGTCAGAAGGGCATTTTGCTCGAAGGTTCTTTTTTTAATTTTTCATATTACTACAAACGTTTAGCTGTGGAATATTGAATTTGTGTCTATGGAATTGCTAAAGCATCTTATTATGCACTTTCATTTTTCATTCCAATCGGCTTTTTCAAAACTTTGGACAGAAACTTAATAAAAATAAGAATTTGATTTCTTGTAAACAAATTGAGTATATGATTGACGACATTGACATCTGTCAGAATCTATTTCGTGAGAAATATGTAGGAAATCCTGTTTTTGATCGATTAAAATAATTAAGTGTAATGTAATAAGGAATAAAATAAACTTAAACTTAATATTTTTTTTTAAATAAAATATTACAAAAGATGATCCATTTCGAAGAGAATTTCGAAGATATGAAACAAATAGAAATTGTAGAACAATTAGCCGTAGAATGATCTCACTTTTAAGTGAAGTTTGAAGTTTCAATAAATTGCAACAAAAACATGTAAAAACTTTTTATAAATCATTAATTGTCCTACAGTTCATATCAAGTATTGTTTATTTTATTATATTTCCTATAATCGGCAAAATTAATTTAGTTAAGATACCACCTTAATACCACAATAAATAATTGAATGCGATATATATCTGGAGTAATACTTTATTCAATGTTCGCTCAATTTTTCCATAATCCTTCACAACATTTAAAAGTCCATGGTTTATATCCTGGCAACATTTCTTGCTGTCTGGAACTCGTTCCCTAACCCCAATCGGTGGTGAGTTGAGTACCATTATAATATATAATCGTTATTAATTGTAATTTATGTGTTTCCTGCGACTTGATTCGCACAAGCCATGCAGGGACAGTCCGGAGGCGTGCATTCAACCTCTACCTTGGCACACGCCACGGACTTGTAAGCCCAACGTGATTTATGTCAGGATTAATTTAAGTTTTTGCGCGGATTATATCGGCTGGTGACATTGTGGAAATATTCAAGAGAGCACTTTAATCTGGGATATTTAACTAGATGTAATTATGGGTATTCATGTATTTAAATTCTATATAAGATACATTATTGCATGATCATTGCAATTAAATATAAATAAATATGGAATTAGCCTTTCAATTTAATATTTGTTTCCAATAGAATAATAAAATAGATACAAGAGATCAATAACTCACAGTGGGTTCCCAATCCGTTGGATTTAGGTTAATAATTGGTGATACTAAAAATCACCAGATTTTAAATCCCAACGAATTTTTGATGTTTTTTTTTCTGATAACATTATTCCATATTTTTTGAAATAATGTATTAATGAACAAGACAGGATATTTGAAACGTTTGCTAGTACAATTGACATAACTACAACAAGAAATGATAAAATACGTTTAATTCGATGTCTTAAGGTGTTATCACACGAGAACAATATCGACGACTGAATGATATCGACGACTTCGAAATCGACAATTTTTTCTTTTACATCTGGAGTATTTAATTCTTGTCGGTTAGTAGGATAAGCCAAAAATTGACATTTATTGATTTTTTTTTATTGTTGATTTTAATAAATCAATTAAAATACTTTTAAATTATTTTTCTCTGGTAAAAGACATGATTGTCACGTAATTGGCACTTGAAAGATTTTTATCAAAATGACATTTTGTTGTTTTTATTTGTTTCTAGGGAAATTTTCACTATTCAGCTGTCAGAATCGACAAGTCTCACCAAAGTTTTCGAACATGACCGAAAACTAGTTGCTCGAAATGAGTCACACTATCACACGAGAAAAGTCGCTCGAAATGGCATAAGTTGTCGGAAATCGACAATAAGTTGTCGTTGTTAAGTCCCGTGTGATAACACCTTTATTTGAGCACACCAACTAATCCCGAAGTAAGACCAGTAGGATCCTCACGGAAAGCAAGTCCCCACATGAGTGAAGTTGCTGTGAGCGGCAACAATGGGCTGGTGTAGGGCCCACGCCGCAGCGGTTGCGAGGTGTGGTCCCCGCGGGACGGGGCCGTCGCTGTCGGCCGCACCAGCTCGGACCACCCAGGCCCACGCCGAGGTTTAATTGTTTTTTCTAATGCACACCGCGGACGAGGTGCATTACTGCATGCACAACCAACTAGCTACATGCAATATGCAATATGTATCATCAGTAGAGATGGGATTTTACCTATTTTGAGATGTGGGTACTATTTTCAAGTGAAGTAGAACAAAATCTGTTTTGAAAACATATTGGCATTTGAACTCAATATGATTTTATATGTTTTACCAGAAATGGTTATTTTTGAATCTAGATTGCGATATGTTACTTTTGCATTCGGAATGCAAAAGAAGTTCGCAATCAAGTATCCAACAACATTTTTAGAAAACTATATCCTAAAATTAGTAAAAATGCAAATAGAAAATTTTGACGTTTATCAAATCAGATATTCTTTTGAGATTTGACATCTAATTGACTCCAGAAATCAAGCAAATGTTTTAAATTATACCAATTTTCAAGTGAAATATTTCAATACTAATAACAAAGAAAATAAAGTAACAGATTGAATTAAATTGTGACCCTTTAATTACTTAAATAATTGCTGGGCGCAAAAGACTTAAATCCTGTATACAAAAACAATAATTTCGCATATTGATAGTCATGTAAATAATAACTTCTCGACAGCTTTCGAGAAACGTGTTTTTTGAAAATTGGACTTAATTTAGCTAACATCTATAGCTATATCATCGTTTTAATGTATCTAAAACATATTTTTTTTTAATTTATTTTTAAATTCTGACTCAATTACAAATATTTGTAAATTTAAATGTGGCAATTTTGTTCCTGAATGTCATTCATGTCATTCACGTCATTTATTAAGCTGATATTGACGTCGATAATTTGTGCTTCATTGTTTGTTGGTAGTTTCGTTAGTTTAATCTACAACTCTTTTTGTTTGTTTCATTCATAATTATGTTTGTCAGTTTTGACATTTATTTACTTTGGAAATCATACGATTTCACCCGACAAGATGTTGTCATCAATCCCCTTTTCCCCCAACAATTTGAATCACCTGGTTACGATTGATGATGTGAGTATCAACTTCAGGAAATAGACTGTATATTCTAGTTTCGTTTCAATTTACAAATGATTTATGGCACATTGTTAGAATTAAAAAAACCAGACATAATATATTTGACAGGAAACTTTGAGTAGTCTTAATTAAATAAAACAACTGTCAACAATTTATTCTATGTTCTAGTTCTGCTTTTCAGTCAGTTTTTAGTTCTTCCGTGGAGTATTAAGGAAACTCATTTTCTCTTTACTGCCAGGTATTCTACTATTCAAAATAAAATAGTGTCCTTCCACAATAGTAAACAATTAAACAAACGACTCCCACTTTGTAGTATTTCATGTTTTCATTGCGCCATCTTTTATCTTCTTTTGTTCTGTAAATTATTAAAATTGTTTGTATGTTGATATTAATGATTACTAGATGTTGTGGAATAAAAGAACAATAGAAAAACGTCCACGCCAACGACGCAGTGCGAGTACAATCCATTTCAAATGTTTACGATTGTTTCCTTGTTTGTTGTAATGAAACACTTGACGTACAGGTTTTGTCCAAAAAAACTTTGTATGAAATACACCTGACACTGTAATATAGTTATTTACAATAGAAATGTGGAAACATGCACTTCCTTTTTAATATAGATAATTTTTATTCTTTTAACCAATATTCCTCAATTATCTTATTTTTATATTAAATTTGTTGTAATGAACAAAAAATTAAAAATATAATAACACTTTTAAGCGACTCTATCAAAGTAGTTTACGTTTACGTGATTTGGCTGCGGGAAACATTAGTTTCTAGGTAGTGAGTACGAAAAATTCATTTTTCTACAATTTAATTAGCAAATCTTATTTTTCAATAGGATTGTAATCTTTTCCACGTAAAGTGCTATTTTCTGATACAGTTACCAATCAACTTTCTATATACATGTAGTTATTATAAACGAAAAAAAAAATACATATGTACATAAAAAACATAAACAGATATATTCGCATAACCAAATTATATATTCTTTATAACAACTGGGTCGAAAGGTAAAAATAAATTATTTAACAACAATACTAGTGATGAATCAATATGTTATAATTTGTAACACCTTTGCAGATGGCATACAAGTAAAATTAACCTGTGCCTCTAACACTTTTACTTGCTACAACCACAGTATAAATCGTATATACGATTTATACTGTGCTACAACTCTACGAATATATCCATTCGGTTCCTAAAATATAACCTATAATTTATGCTATGCCTCATTGACAAATATCGGATGTAGGGTCAGTTCCGCTCCCCAACCCTTCTATGAGTCACCTAACGATCCGAACGAAGATCTTTCCCTCGTCTTGAATCTTCGGTGACGCGGAAATGATCGATGATTTCCAGATATGCGCACAGATCTAATTATTTACTTAGCTTTACAGTCCTTATTAAAATCCAAAGCCAACTTGAAAGGGATTAATCGCATGTAGTATCCAATACAAATCTTATCTTTCTTATTGAGGAATTCGTTTGAAGCATGTATGGATACGTAGAGAATATTTTATACGTAATTGTGAATTGTTGCTTTATGCACAAGAATTTCAAGTGAGTCTACATTCTATTTCAAACGATATTTATTTAATAAAGTGGGGATAAAGATAATTTATTTCATATCATCTATGTTATAATATACCTAAGATGGACAATAGGTCTTAAAAGTACATTAGCTTGATATCGCTCAAAGGCAATGTTAATTTTGTGGTTTAGAGACTGTGTAAGTAGCCGCTTGAAAATTAGTGCAGTCAACATTGATTAATCCAAGATTTACGACAAAAATTGACTACTTCGGTAGGTTTAAATTAATTATGTACGTACATACCTAACAAACATTCCATTTGAACACAATCATAAGTAATTTAGGGTCCATTTAACCTCTGTTCTGAGGACAGATGGACCACCTGTGCTGAGAGATGGACCAGAGGATTTTTATTGTTAAAAAGATCAATTCAACAGGTAAACAGGAAAAAAAGTCATTCGCACATAGAAAGGTAGACGATCTAGTTGATATTCCACGAGTTCTGAAGAAGTGTTGTTCAGTGGTTAATTAGAGAGTGATGATAATGAAAGCAAATATGTGGGATATAACAAAAAATATTTAAAAAAAAAACGATAACGAAGGATGATTGGATACAATGTGTCGTCTATGGTCGTTGTTTGCATAAAGAGTGTACCACATATGACAAATGACAACAATATGTCAACCAGTTCATTTCCTCGTAGCCTTGGTTCGTATCACCTGCATATTATTTAATATTATACAGCAGTAATAATTATTTTTCCAAAAAGTGGTGCATCTCACCCCCATTTACCCTATTTGTTTCCTGACAGGATTTACACATTTCACTGGCTCGTATAAGAGACCTATAGTTACAGCTTTTAATAAATCCTTTAAATAAATTTTGTTAAAGATTGGTGAAACTTAGATTTGAACTCTAAATTTCACAATTTGTATAATTTGAATTGCGCTAAACAAGTGAGCCACCGTTGCTCCTAATTTATTTTCATTTATCAACCAGTGTCTACAGAAAAACGAATTTCTTAAATCATTCAATTCATAAAATACTTGAAATGTTTCTTGGACTGCCTGTGCATACTACTATATATATCCATAAAAAACATATTCCATTTTAATCTGAATGTTATTTCCAAGGAATTAATTATAAAATTTTAATTACCTTAGAAATACTATTATTATAAAATGTAGAAAAATATAATATCCTATTAGACGACCTAGAAAGAAGTAATTTCATAGAAGTTGTTGAGTAACAGTAAGTGGAATAAAGTTTTAACTATTGCTCCTTCAATAATCGCGTACGGAATTCATAAATAATAATTACAAGTACAAACACACCTGACTACATGAAGAATTTATGTCTAAGTTAGAGGGATTGGATTTCAAATAAATAATTCATCACGTATTCTATAGCTTATGCATTTTTAATATCATATATGCGAACCCCGTTTATAATACCAAATACATATTTAATGACAGCACATATTTCTCAGATTCGTGCCTATTGTGGGAACAGGACTTGTGGAGTAATGAATGATAATTTTTGCGGTTTGATTAGTGATGTATGGTTTATTTAAATTTCATCAGGTTGATCGGAAACAATAGTTAGGATTAATTATGCAAATGATGTGGTTAGAAGTTACCGAGCTAGTTGACAAGCGTGTTATACATTCTCTTCGGATCAAATATTTACCAAGTTATCGTGGTTGTGGATAATGACAGATATTGGGATGCGGCTATTAATTAACTATCCATTATTATACATACGTTTACATTACAGTCAATTGTTTTCTTCATCTGATTGCTGTTGTTACATTAATACGTATCAATAAATAGTGTATTGTACAACAAGCATGGAATGGTACTCATTTCATACGAGTATGACAGTTTGCAAATCAAACGAGTATGCAATGAACATTCCGTGTGATTTGTACACTATAATTTTTCTACGACCACGACATTATTTCGTAATTCATTCTTATATTAATAATAATGATGTCGTCATTTCACTTCTTCCTATAGCAACTAGTTACAAAACAAAAATTAAACAGTAAGATTTTTGACATAATTTTGAGAAATGAATTAATACCTTAACAACAGAATAGGTTTATACACAAGCGACAGTAAGACAGAGAAACGCAAATTAGAAAGAGATGGAGAATGTGGACAAATTTAAAGGGCTTATTGTTTAAAATCGGAAAGTTTTTTTCACATCTTAGAGAGAGATAGGGGAAGTGAACAAATTTAAAGGTCTACACAATGCTCCAGGGTCATAGAACTAAATAGGATAACATGAAAGGTACCGAAACGGAGTGTCGCTTCTGTATGTAACTATTCTGTGCCTTAACGTTGTATGGTTATCGTGGGAAATAATAATGTGTTTACAATATACTATGTATCCGTAGCAATAACAAACATACAACAAGGAAATAACATAATGGGCCTAGAAAATAGTATGACAGTATGTAGTATGAAATGGACATTCCGTGGTAGTTGTACACTATATTTTTTCTATAACGACGATATTCATTTTAATAAAAACATGTCCGCATTTCACAATATTTTGCACTTGGTCTATTCTCAATTATTTATAAAAATAAAATGAAGGTGGTTTCGTCTTTTCGAACATCACCAGACAGTTTGATGTCCAGATTTTAGTTGCTGTAGAGCCTCGAATAGTTGAACAACCTATTCATGTGTGTAATGTTCCTTAAAAAATTCTAACTGGACTAGAATTTATGAGTCATAAAAATGTTTCACCGAACCCATAAAATATTTCTATTAATAATTCCTCCATTCTATCACGTTAGTTGAAAACAATACTCCCAATTTCATTGTCCCGCCCGTTAAAACAATTTAAAAATCATTGTATTCAATAAACATGAAATTAACACAAAGTACATAATTAAATCCCATGTCGTAGGCAGCGTTGGAGTGAAACAATCGAAGGCAAGGTGCAGTAACAGCCATCCTCGATGCATCGGCCGTCATATTCATAAATAATGCAGGCAGAGTCGAGAAACGTGTGTGCCTTATGGGAGTGTGTGTGTGTGTGTGAGTGAGCACCACGCATGAGGAATACTCAACACATGATGAGTTGATGATTCTGTTTCCCTTGACAACAGATAAATCAATGCCCGACGTGGGAGAATCAATTTCTACTCAGCGCATTCGGTTTTCGGGTGTCAGCTTTTTAATAAAACAAAACTTTCCACACCGAAAAGGCAAACACTACATGCCATATGGACAGCAAAATAAAACGTCTTACAGAAATAACATTTGCTGATACTCAATAATAATTTTGGTACCACATTCTTCAAATGAAGAAGATCTGTACTGCAGTTCCGAAGACACAATTTATTTCGACCTCAGCTTTTGAATGTACCTAAGAGAGTTTTCCATCGATTCATTAGATTTTTTTGTTGTAAATCTTACCACATATACTAAATATTTTGCAATAATTTTTAAACTAAAAAAAATCTCGAAACATCAGTATATTTATTTGCTTCAATAGAGTGAACTGAAATATAAAATGTAATGTACCAAAATTAAATAATATACTGCTGCACGTTATACGAAGGATACAAAGTATTTAGTAATGTACGACTAAAGTTTCGGTTTCGTTTGCGGTTTCAGTCACAGTTTCGGTTTCGACTAAAAATTTACCGTAATTAGTGTTCGTATCGTGTGTGGTGCTTTCGGGTTTTTTTTTCTTAGTTACAGGCAGTTAGTATAAAGTGCAAAGTGCAAGATGAGGCAAGATCTCAGTAATTTAATTTGTAGAATTAAGACGACTTATTGTACAATTAAGAAAAGAAAGTAACATTATTTTAAGAGAATAGCGTACATTATAAAAAAACCTGTTAGTTAGTAAACAAATACTTCTTGAAAAGACTACTTATTTGATTGTGATTATTTGTGACATTTGTGATGTGGTGATAGATAACTAAGGTCTTTACTTGTTTAGTAAAGATAATGGTCTGCATTTATATCCCACGTTTGAGTGCTTTTGCTAAAAGTAAGAAACACATTAGATTTCAGTGTTTAAGTTTAGGTTTCGGTTACGTCTTCGGCGGAAACTAGAAGAGGAGCAGAATATTCGGCTACGGTTTCGGTTTCGGCTGAAAATCGTGTTTCGGTCGGACACTAGAATTTAATAATCCGCTTCCTTTACTACTTAAAATTAGTTTCTACTACGATTGTTGAGCTAAAGAAGAAGAGTTTCAGAATCTAGACATATGTAGGTCTTATTTGGATTTAAATGATACTGAAGCAAACGCGCTAAATATATTTGCTCACTGTCCCAGTTTAATATTTCGTATAAATATTTTCGACTGTATGACATGAATCCTAACATTTTAGCCGTACTGGTACTAGGTTTGTAAGCCAATCTGCAAACATTTACATCGCCCCCTCATCATTATCCATTTTTCCCAAAATTGTCAGTTGTTATGTCCATCAAAAATAATTGTAAATATCCTCCCCTGTATACGGGTTAAGAAGAAACCATAGAAAACACAACAGAGGGCAAATGAAGCGTGAACGGCCATCAGCCATCACATGAGCAGATGGCCGGGAATCACGGCATGAATAACTAACCTATACGGGCCCCACTCTCCCCAAATCCAGTAAACAAGCTCGCATCTGTATTCATATTCCGCATTGTCCAGGGCCTGCTGGACGTGGTTTATCATATCATCGTTACTGCTCACTCGTGGTACAATTACAAAGAACTAAAATGAGTTCTCTTCACTTTGTACACTTTTCCAAATTAACGGATTTACGTCATTAAAAATCACACAATGTGGGCATTATTCATTTTTTAAATCAGTATTTGTTCTATGAAGTCGTTAAGGATCTTTGCCAGAACATTAGATACCAGTACGAAGAATTGCACTAAGTACAATTATGTGTTATGTGATTATTTTCTTTTAGAAAAATTAATCAGATAATTATTATTTTTTTATATAAAGATTCTTGTTAATTTTACATAATGTTTTTACATTATAAGCTTCAATGAACACTTTTGATAAAATTACTTCAGCCTGATTTATTTTGTATCCCACGCATTCAGATAGCAGAAAGACAAAACTAGGATTCGATAAATATCACGCAAAATGTAGTTAAAGCGAAGACGTTAATTCGTGGACTTACATTAAAATCAGGAAATGTGAAAATCTTATATTGATCAACTCTAATTCCTGAATCAATTCAGTTTACCATTAAAAAATCAATAATCAACTCATATGTCGTATTTCATTAATTAATCTTTGATCATATAATTTGATCACCGTTTTGACGTTCCGACATTATATGTCTTAATCTCTTAATCTAAAATGTTTTAATTTTCTCAAATCTATTTCTACCTGTTTCGTTCTTCTTTGCATTAAATTTTTCAATTCACACTTTTAATTTTATGTCAAAAATATAAACAAAACTCAGAATCAAATTGGTGAATTAAAATAAATATTGATATACGGATCAGCTTTCGCTGCAATTCGGCTGTTATCAGCTGTTATAATCGTTTGTAGATATGTATTTATGTACGAAATAATGCTTGAAAGGTATACCATTCAAATATTATGAAGAAAAATTATGAAGAACAAACATATTGAAATGTCTGAATAGAAAAAATAGTTTAGTTGACTCACCATTGGTAAAGACATCATCCTCCTGCAACAAACAAACGCTAATTAAAAACTGACATATTTTATTATTAAATTTAAAGATTCAAGTCGAGGACAATCGTTAAAATGCCAAAATATGATTACACTTCAAACAAATGTAATTCATATAACTTATTGATAAGAATTTTTTTAAAACTCGTGAACACCTCGTAGAACTACCTTCCCAGGTGAAGAAAAAATAAAATTCGATTGTCCCATCCAGGATTCAACTTCTTCAGCTCCAGCTTGACTACGTACATCTTTCGGGTAATTCCCATATAATCCTCGTCAGCAAGTCGCGCATGTGCAGAGGTCAGGGCCTTGGAGTCAATGCCGAGGTGTGTCCGAGTTCGAGCCCCGACGAGACAGCGAGAGCGGATTGTGTTTGTATGCTAATGTTCCGTGTTTGACTCGTGGAGGGTGCCGGCCTAGAACCTCCCACACCCGACTTTTATCCTAATACAATGCTAATGTATCAACAGAATGCCTTCTTATAAACATTTCACAATCAAAACGCACTTATTCGTGTACTTTTTGAATCAGTTGGCCATGATGTCAATAAATGACAAAGTATTTCTACAAAAACCTGCTATAAGTAAATACCACAATGATTGTTTTTCAAGTTAAAATATCACTTTAGATTTTAGGGCCTACCATTGAAAATATTTTTTAAACTGTCAACCGAACATTGAATACCAATTGGTTACTATAGGTTTGTTTCAACTAACACGCAGTTTGAAAAAAGCGATCCAAATAACTTCAAACCAGTGGTGTAACTAGGGGGAGTACACGCCAGCAGGGCGGATGGGCCTCACAGGTCAAAGGGATTTACTTCGGTTCTATTTCATTAAATCACATTAAATAGATAAATAAGCAGTAGCTACAATATGTCAACACCATTGTCTTTTCATGTCTTCTTCAACGCATGCATACTGACCGCGTTTTAAACCTGCCGCTGCCAATAATTAGAAGACTGTCTATTCTGGGACACTAACTTTCATTAAACTGTAACATGACAATAAATTCTTGTTACACCATTACTTCAAACCTAAACTCTAACGGTAGACGGATTTTTCTTGACTGGTCAATTGATGAAAGGAAAGAAAACTACTGGAATTCAGTCAATGGGATAAAATTTTATTTCCTCTCCTACCGGTTTCGACCCCACATGGGTCTTCCTCAGGGAGTGAAAGTCATTTTATACATTAATAATGTTTTGTAAATACATTTGTCTATAATTGTAACAGTACAGTTAAAAATCAAATCGTGATGTTTTATAAACTCACAAGTCAAACATATGTAAAACTATTTTATAAATGCAGATATTAAATATATAGTAATTTAATAATTTTATTTTTCACAAAAAACGTGGTTTCGTGCATCTACGGTAAAACCAGCTAAGCATTGTAACAAAGTATATCTTTGTTGTGATTATTTTTTCTGTTATGCTGTTATTAAGTTACTATTTACTTATTGTATACAGATCGATCTATTTCTAAACTTACGACTTTAATCGTAAGCAAAAGAAGAACCTTATGAGGAAGTGCTCCTCAGAACTAAAATTCCGACCGACTATTAGAGTATCTGTGAAAAGAATGGTTGAACATCCTGAAGAAATGTGTATAATTCATGCAGTTTTTACCTTTCTCACGCATCCATTAGCTCACCGCTGTTCTCGCAACCACGTACTATAATATACCAATCGACTTACTCGCTAGATTTACGTCCGTTTTACAGGTGCTGTTAAACCGGGCCTTTAACAAGAATTTGCTGTTATTACTGCACCGTTTTATGATTACAGATCACTCGGTGCATCTCTTAAAAAATGCGTAAAATAGAAGCAGTCTGACCACCTAGACTTAGACGCTTTTAAACCGTTTATTTCCTATATTGATAATGTGCAGTATTTATAGATACTCTTCCAGGAATATATTTTTATGACCATTCACAGAATCTCAGAATGTTGAGGTTTTATGGAACATAATTTTATTTTTAGAACTGTATGTATGTTAATGTGAATATATCATACAGCAGGTTAAAATGACAGTTATTGTTGGTATAGAAAATATTTAATGAATCACATTCATACCTTGAAAATTATGAGGTACTAACGTATCAAATTCCATATTAGTACCTGTAAGAAAATTGTAATTACTTTTACAAGGTCAAACGTAATCAACCTCATAAATATTGTTAACCTATTTTATTTCATACTGTATCGTAATACCATTTTTACAATATTGTAATTTCAATCCGGTAAATGAGACTTTATGGTATTATTATATATAAAATTTTTACTTATACGTTCTGTATTTTGTAGTAATAAATTTAAATTCTTTAAATCTGGCCATATTTTAATAAAAATTAACTTTGAAAGTTAGTGATTGACATCTTATTCGTACCGAAAACTTATTTACCAGACTTATAATGTAAATTACTATCAATATTTCAATGTTACAAATCTGTACGTTATGAACATACGTACCACGGAAAATAACAATAATTGGCGATGCCATCGTAGATGTCAGCGACGTGTGCGGCAAATATTGAAAGCTCAATACCCGGTATAGTGTACATTATTTGACATATGCACTGTAGGTTAAAGATTATGATTTTAACATTAGTTACTGTTTCATATAAATAATTTTACTGATTTTAGTGAAAACTGATATTTTATAGTTAACGTAAGCCATCGTATTGTTTATTGTTTTGTTCATATTTTAAAGCTGACGTTGAAGGAACTACGCTAGACGGCAGATTTTTTGAAGGTACTTACTGCATTACGTTTCAAAACTTTTTTATGATTTTGAATATCTAAAAGGTATATAATGATATTATTGTTACTATCTTTCAACTAAATGAAATGTTCATCATAATTCACTTCACTTATCTATCCTAGCAAAATAGGCATCATCATCAAAATGACGGGAACACACGTACATGTATTTAATTTGAACTTTCTTTCCATTTCGTAATTTTAACATCCATGCTAATTGTTTATCTATCTTTTCTTCCGACCCAAATTTTTAAATTATGGTCACCCTACTTTTACCAGATGTAGGAAATTCATGAAATGAAATGTCTTTATTCATTTTTGCATTCATTTACGCCCCAGAACACAGCAGTACATGTTACTCATATTTATATAGATGCAATAAAATAATATTGAGTTCAAAATAATCAATTACTACTTTCATAAACTTATAAATCACTTCAATTAGTCTATTTCAACAAAGAAATAACTGTAACCTAACAAAACGAATACCGGGTATTAGGCTTCCAATTTTTCTCGCTAGATAGCGAGCGCTAGGATGGCATCGCCAATAAGGTAGCTAGTTAGTTTAGTATTAACTTTACTTCATTAGCAACATGTAGAAACCAAAGATATGAATTAAAGCAAATAATATATGAATAATTCTTAGTATGAATAATATAATAAACGAGATACTAGATAAATGTTGATATTTAATAAATCACTATAAAAATAAAGTAGCAAACTTCATTATTTCACTATTTATTATAAAAATAATTCCCTAAAAAGTCTTACACAGAGAAAGCTCCAACTCTGATGAAAATCTAATGTTGAACGTTGAAATCCTGCAAAGATTCCCTGGCGAAAATAAAGCATATTTAGCATTTCATGGCACCAACTTCATTGTTTTAAATTCATGCAATAAAATGCATTCCTTGTTAAGGTTTTCCGAAATAATTAAACATGACTTGGTCATAATTATCCCGGAACTTTTATAATCTCCGCTGACTTCAAAAAGCAGCACTACTGGCTGTCGCGCGCAGCCAAAACGAGGAACAAAACTTCTGCAATCCTTGAATTTATGTTGGCTCGCCGGCGCAAAAAAACCGGCACATTGTAATTTCAGTTTCGTAACTGAAAAAACAAACTTATGAAATTCATCCGGGAAGAACACGCCTCGGCGCTAAGACAAGAATTCGCGGAGATTAAATTCATTCCGCTTATTTGTCAGCTTCTTTAAATATTGCGACTTGAGAAAGAGGACGTTAATATGTCTGCCTGCACATTCAAGCCCACACACGTCACAAAATATGGAGAGAAACAATTGAAAATAATATAGTTCCAATTATTTTTTTTTTATTGCATTTTTGTATTGGTTCTCAAAAACGCCCGAAAACCTAAACTAATATTAAATTATTTAGTAAAAGCTTTACCCATCACATCATTAAAAAAATCTTTATTTCTGTCAGCTCATTTTTCTGGTTACAATTCTATTCTACCGAAATGTTCTAATCTATTTTTTTTAATTTCTTAGGAGGGAAAGTTATACTAAATATGTTAGGTTTATAAGCAATTTTTCTTACATTTCAATAAGTGGTTGTCAGCTAATATATCTTTTGATTGTATAGTATATGGTACATTTATACCGTTAAGAACGTTTATCAAAAGTTACCTCTTGAGCACTTTAGTTGGCGTGAAGAAGGCACCACAATTCATAGAGACCAATATTATATGAGGAATATTTGGTAAAGAATTTTATTTGAAGAAATTTAAATTAAGTTTGTATTTATAGCGTTTTATAAATGTCCCCAAATGAAATCTAAAACTTGTCACCTTCGTTTGATATAAGTACTATGAAACTATACTTTATTTTTCGCAGTTGATCCTCACGTCATCAATTTCTGCCGTAAGAATTATTAAACTTTTATCTTGCATCTTCGTCGTACACGCATGGCATAGATGAGACTTTTATTCGCTATCTCATTAGGTACCGTACATGTTACATAGGGGTATATGTGCTATCTGCGTCTAACCAACGACAAAAATGAAAAAGGAATGGTAATGTAACAAAGGTAACAGATATTTTCAAATATTTAAAAAACTTGAATACGACATTCATGTTATTCCTTTCGAAATAATACAGTCAGTTTTGGAATTTATTTATTTCGAAAATCACACGATTCCACCCGACATGATGATTTCTCCAATCCCCCTTCCTATCCAAATATTTGAATCATATGGTTGCAATTAATGACAGTAAGATCAACAGCGGAAAATAAAATATAATTATTTTGTTCTATTAAAAATTGATCTTGAAAACATTTATATACAAAATATATGAAAATTTGGTATTGGTGCTGAAATTTTTCTGTTTTTTCTTCACTTTTATTATGAATATAATGTTGATGAAATATATTAGTAAGGGATGAAATGATGGTTGTTGAATTGCTGGGGCCTGGGTCTGGGCCAGGTTCGAGGAGGGGCCGATCACGTCGTGGCCGCCTACGACGAAGTTTTTCGCGGAGTTTTTTGTCTGCTTTGCTAAAGACTAACAGCGAGTGTTGTAGGAAAGTTTTTTCGCAAGTCTTCTACTCCCCGCTAATACTGGCAGCTGTAACCCGGATGCACAAATCCAAATCCGGGGTCCGGAATTTTTTATGCGTTATAGGATTAGACCTGGCTCTTTTTCCATAGAAATTGAATAGAGCAAAACACTGACATCGAAAAGGAAATGGCTTTTATTTCGATCTGAATTTGAAACAATAATTAGAAATTACCATTGGTTAATTATTTTAAGGTTTTCATTACTATCACAATAACAAAAAAAAAAACCCGAAATTAATTAGGTCCTATATTAAAATAAAAAAAATGTATTGATTATATAATTCATGTCAATTTTATGTTATCGTTAATACATTACCTCTAGGAAATTAATTCTATTCTTTTCTCCTGATTTCGAATTATGTTTTTATTTTTTTTTTCTTTTAAGTAAAAAATAATTGATTGGACGATCTTAGATTTGGTTGTACAAGTTGATATGATATACAACTACAAAGAGTAAAAATATGCGGTTCAAATACAGATTCATAACACAGGATTTTAAAATATCATTTAAACTAAAAAGCAAAAATTTATTAGTCGTTATTGAAGATTGAAAATGATACATCTAAAAAATGAATTTGGAGTCAAATGGAATATACAGTAACTTTGTTTAAGAAAATAATATGGTAATTTTTACTTTAGAGGTATCATTTAGTAGAAAAAACTACAGAAAATCGATGTGAGTCTTGTTAAAGTTTGTACATTTTTATGAGGAGTTGCTCAAGTTTGTCAAAAGTATGTGAAATAAATTTAATACTTATTTAAGAAGAGGAAAGCATGTAAATATTATTTAAAAAATAGTACAAGCTTGTAAACTGTCGAAATAATAAGAGAAAATATCATTGCCTGAATGAGACAGTAAGATATATATACAATCGCCCATCGTCTTGCGAAAAGCTTTTTTTATTTATTATTTTGTAATAAAGTACTACGAGATACCAATTGCGTACAACTTAAAATTACAATCTATATTTGAAAATCCTCTCCGAAAAATATCTGGATGCCCCTCTGCACCTAGCATTTTTAATACTCGTGAGTAATGTTCCCTAGTTCTTCTATGTCTTCTTTTTTTTGCTATATTGGTCTCCAATCACTCATCAATATTGATTCATACGCCATATTTGATTAAACTATTTTAAATGTTTAGCAAGAAAAGTTATCATTTATGATGGTATATATATATATATATTTTCAGTTTCTTGGTACACTTGGTCTATATAGTATGGAACCAACAATCCAAGTTCTAATACCATTGAAGTAAAAATAACCACTATATTAGCAACTAAAATAACCTGAAGATGACGTTTGATGAATATCCTATACGATATAAATATGCCTTTGTATGTTTCTTGTCTGATTTGCAGTAATATTCCATTAAATTGACTTTTTACTCCGTTTCTTGTTATCTAGTTTTTATGTGTATTGAAGAGGATAGTGTTAGAAAACAATGATGTGGTGTTTGGTGGAATTTATGAAATGTTTTGCAAAGTGTGAAAAGTGGGTCATTGAAAGCAAAAACTATAAGCTGATGGGCTCGGGGATGCGTAAGGGCTGGTGGAAGGAAGTAAGCGCGGGTAATTGTTGGCATTGGGGAAAGTCTCATTGCTTTTATCTCCGCCATTCTCTCCTGTTTTAATGCGACGTTACGCACAGTTACTTCTGAACTTTGCAGCCAGTTGTAATTTGTATTCATCAACACGCAGATAGAAAATCCCGCGCTAAAAAGGCAAAGCCGAGACAGACGGCAAAAACCTTTAACTTTGTAAAACTCTTTAATATAAACAAAGGGTTGTCTCTTGTCAGCGACATCCGGACATAATTTGCCCCCACCGCGTTTCATTACAAAAACCCCACCTAGTGAAATATGGCGTCAAAGATAATATGCACTGTTTTTACAGCGGCCAAGGGAAACAGCCTGTAATTGCAACCGACGCAATTTTATTCAATTACCGCAATCCACAACTCTCTAAATCTCCGCTCTGCCTCAAACACACAAATTAAAACTCTAATTTCTACAAAATATAAAATAACCACAACTTTCTAGTAATTTTATGTTATGGCACAGGGTACAGTAGTGGAATGGTTTCAAGAATCTCAGCTAATTCAATTTTATTTGTATTTTAGAATTTATATAGGTACAGTCTTATCAAAGCAAACAACCACTCCACAAAGCAAGATTTTTGATTAGTAAATAACCATAAAATGAATTGAACACTAAATATTAAATTAAATATTATAGAATTTGAAACATTACTATGCAAATTTCTTGAAATTCCAATTTCTACAAAAATATAAAATAAATACAACTTCTTTCTAAAAATATTATGGCACAATATTGGGATAACTTCAAGAATCACAGTCAAGTCAATTTTACTTGTATTTTAGAACTATATAGTTTACTAAAACAAATCACTCCATAAAACAATATTTTATTTAGTTAGTTAATAACGATATAAAAGGAATTGAACCCTAAATATTAAATTTCGCACAGGTTAAATAGAAGACCTTTCAAAATTAAAAAAAGTTAGATTATAGAAACTGGAAAATTGACAAAAGCTATGAAAAATATTTGAGTACGAAATGGTATATTGTACAACAAGCATGGAATGGTACTTATTTCATACGAGTATGAAATGAGCATTCCAAGCGGGTAGTACACTACCCTTTTTCTACGACCACGGTATTGTTTCCTAATTCATTTATATTTTAATAACAAAGATGTGAGAAATAAATTTGTTGTCTATGGTTACCGTGGGAAATAAAAATGTATTTACAATGTACTATGTATCTGTAGCAATAACAAACGCACAATAAACAAATATCTTAATAGTCGTACAAAAATATATTATTATTTATCTCTCAGTATTAATTTGAATACTTGTTTCGGTGACAAATTATTAACCCGACTGAATAATTTTTGTTTTATTTTTTATAAAGGTTGTTCAGCAATGAAATTTTTATTATATTTTAATTCTTCGTAAGGAAATAGTTATTTTAAAATGGATATGAAAGACAATGTGAAGTAGTTGAAAGGTTTAAGCGAAATGGGAATTTTAATTACAATGGCTTCAATTTCATTCAATTAAATTGCAAATGACCGCATATCTCACCTACAGCACTGAGCTTTTAGTTTCATTTCCTTACACAACAATGCTATCACCTGCGACTCCATAACACTTTCTCGCCCTTTCAAACAATACGGAAATACAAATGCCTATTCCTATTGTTTGTCTACTATATCCTAGACTCAACAAAGCACAATTTCAATTGCTATTTTCCACCTAGTTTGTTTCATTTTCGCTTATAACCATTTTTATTTCCTCTAAAGTTTAAGCTGCTGAATAACTAAGGTCTTATGCTGTTGCAACAAGATACGTTGGATTAGGGGATAGAGTCTATCTAAAGTGAAAGTGTCGTTCGACATATCTAATATCTCATTTTTGATACATTTAAAGAAAATATTTTTTAAATAATATTCTTGTCAAACTGTATTTCAAATTTGGTTTTTCAATAAAATTTAATGAAAAAATTGGTTTTTGTTATTTCAAAAGACCAGATTTTTGGATGGCTTTAGGAATTTTCAGAAGGAAAAACATCGATTGAACGAGAAAAACGCAGCAGAAGGACTTCATCTTCAAGAACTGATGAAAAGGTGGACAAAATCTGAGATCTTGGGTATTCAGATCGTTGGTTGAAAGTACTGTATGATTGGGGAAGAATTAAATTTGATTGTCACTACCGTTCATCAGACTAATTCATTGGGATGAGAAAAATTTGCGCATAGTTTAAACTAATGAGATTTTAGCCAGTAAAAATATTGCTGTGGTTGCTCAGACTCCATATTGGTCTGACTTCACTACTTGTGACTTTTTCCTCTTCCCGGGATTGGAAAATCACCTTAAGGTAAGTCATTTTGGGATAATTTAAAACAATTAAACGGCTATAACCATGAAGCTGAAGCATCCGAATTCCAGCACTGTCATGAGAATAGGAAGAACCGTCTCCAGAATGTTATTTTGAGGGAGACAATATTGAATTGTAATTCTATTTATAAATTAATAAACTTATAAAAAAAAATATATAGTTTTATTTACCAAATCTTTTAACTTCAATAGTAATACTTATTTGGTTAAAAAATGACGACTTAAGAATCGAAAAACAATTTCAGTTACATTATAATTAAAGTAATGAGATATACTAAGAGCTTCATTAAATAATAATACAGAATTTGTCTTACAACAGCTAACATATATTACTCATTAATGAAGATTATTAATTGTATTCTCAATAACACCGTAATATTCAGAGAGGCTCAAGAGTATCTCTAACTATAATCTAACCTATAATACCCCTCATGACAAATCTTCATATTAAATAGAGCATCACTTAAACTGAAGTTGATCCCATACCACGGAAAGCGTAATCCTATTTTCATTTGCGGAGTAATAAACCGCTACGTTCCTGACAAATGACTCCGCGAGAAAAATAAATCCCAATTTTCATTTGGTTGCAAACAAGGCAAGAAACACACATCTGGGGGGCAGTAAATCAACCCCGCATAATTCGCTTAAACACGACAACAAGCGCACGTAATTTTTTTATCTCGCCCTTAAGTTTTAATTCCGTTAGAGAAAAATATAATGAACTGGTCCCAGATGAGATGCGCGCATTGATACATCTTCATTACACGAGCAGGACACAGAAACAAATTTAAGTAGAACAAACTGCGAAGGTATAATTGAAATAAATAGTAATACACTGCAAATGCTTTGTATTCATTTACTAGAGAGGATACAGCTTTTTCCTGTAAGCGTTTTTACTCCTAATTTAGGCAACTCGTATTTTGAAATTACCTCAATTCTGACCTACTTTTATTGCGGAATAAAATACAAATTATACCGCAACAATAAATACTTCAATGAAATGATATTTTAAATAAAATCTGGAATAGTGGAATGTATTTTCTTTCCTCTAATATTTACCGATTTCTCAACTACTAGCCATATATCGAATGAGGTTGATACGATAAAATGTAAAACACAGACATAGTAACATTTTTTTTCTTTGGTGGTATTATTAAGCCGAGATTAGTGTTTAATTAGATAGAATTATTGGATACTACAGCTTTGTAATATTTTATTATATTATATATTATTTTGTCGACATTTTGGATATTAATATTTTAAGGTTTATACATTCATATCATTTAATTCAATTAACAAATTTTTCCTTTTAGCTTTTCCAAAGGTTCATACAGAAAAGCACGTCAGTTTGAAGCACTACACCAAATTCATAAAGTAATTCATAATTTTTCCAAATTATGTTCAAAGCATATTGACAATTGAGTACCATGTCAGCCAATGGGTTTTAAATTTGACGTTCAATGCATACTTCCGCCTCCAAAAAGAGATGGAAATATATTTATGGATATATTATTCATTCCTCTAAGTTTAGCCAAAAATTTAACACGTACAATATAGGCAAATTTGTATCTAGTGATATATGATCGGAGATCCTAAAACATATACAAAATATTACCTAAATTAATTGGATAAATCTCTCTCTAAAAATATATTGCTTAATTTAAATAGATATTTGCAATACATATTCATAATATTTCATGTAATTTTTTTTATGTTTTATTTCAGCAAAAAAAGGGAAGTAGTTAATGCACAATATTTTCCTTTTTCCTTTCAAGATTTTAATTTTTATTCGAAGTTGCTAGTTGAGCATTCGCCTCAATCATTAGAGCATAGATTAAAAATCTCCATTTTATCTAAAGCCTTTCTCGCACGCAACGAGCAACGTCTCTATACGTGCGGCTTTTTATTTTTATCACATTAGAGTGGATTTCGCGCCAATATGTTTGAAAGTAGATTGGCGTGAAGTACGGACACGATACGGCGCCCCATGCACGCTATACGGATAATTACGGCCTTCCAGGGCGATTATTATAAACAATATACTAACAACTCAATCAGCCTGCACATACAGGGTGTAAAACCCGCTGTGACATGCCATTGTTTCATGAGCAAGCGATAATTTGTTTACCTTAGTATCTGTGTTCACCGCGTTCATAAATCATACACGTAATTACCTATATCAATAAAACAGTTTTTACATTTGGATCATATCTTATGGTTTATGATATTTAAGGCAATATATTTGATAGCTCATTTTAGAGATGCTTATACTTTGTTTCAGCAAAGATGCAGCATTACTATGGATACCAGTTTAAATCAGGAATGGAAAACGTAACGTAACGATGTCCCATAACGTTATAATAACGTTTCATTTGCTAATTTCTTGTTAATAATGTATCAATAACAAATAACGTTAGGTCAACGTAATGTAACAATTAACGATACATTATAATGTTATTTGCCGTTGAAAGAATATAAACTCTTTTTCTGTATGTATTATGTAAAAATAAATGTCACTAAAAGATTTTAAAGACTGTTGTAAATGCACTAATCACAAAACTTCTTACATCCTACTGCAAATACAATTTCACATGTATTGTGTTATGTTATTAAGGTAATTAATAATACTTATCTTATAGTAGGTAACTACAAATTACAGATTGAGGTATTTATATTTCAAGCATATTTTTTTAATGTAATTTTTTCATGAATTTTTTAATTTTTATTACAAATTTGAGAAAAAATAAAGTAATTTTAACGTTATAGTAACGAAATAAATAAAATTAACGTTGATATAACGTTACATAAAGCGTTACGTTTTTGATTTTTTTATATAACGTTATGAAATAATGTAACCTTATGTTAACGTTATCCCATTCCTAGTTTAAATACCATCGTAGTGTTCCAGATAAAATGCTACTTAAGTTATCAATGTTAAATGAAGTTTACCGGTTTTATAAAACAATAGTAAGCTGGTAATTAAGGAATAACTGTATCTGTAAGATAATATTATTATCATATTGACTTGTCAAAATTACATGAGATAAAATAACTGTTACCATGGCATCATATCAATCCATACAGACTTGATCACGAAAACGTTATTTATTAATAACTTCTTCATTTTAGCAATTCTTATAAATTATTGAACAAACCATGCATGTTATGAATCGTACCAAGCCTTAGATGCTTTTAAAATATTTTCTCTATGAGTTCTGCGTTGTTATGATACGCAAAACAATGCTAGGTGTGATAATAATTATGAATTAACTACCACCAATAAATAGCAATCTCTTAGGAATTTATTCTCTTAATGTTATAACTTTGTGAATTTTTATTGGGCTGATCCCATACTTTAAAATCTTTTCCATGTGTAAATATAATTAAAATTCTGAAAAATGTGAGTAAGATTTTATGTTAAAAGTTGGTAGATTTAAGCTTTAGTGCATAAATATTTTAATGACTTCTTTGAAAGTTACACACAAGTCTCATTATCATACATTAGCTAATAGTTATGTTTGCTTTACAAAAACTGTAACAAAGTTGAACTAATTTTCGTTGAGACTGATTTACACTTTAAATGGATAACCGTTCTATTAAAGTTTTATCTTTCCTAGAAACTTTAACTCAAATAACATACATTACACGCGGCATGGCGATAGTGGCAGTGGTTAAGCCACTGGATTTGGATCAAACCGACAAGATTACACTTCTTCGCGCACAGATCCTTTAACCTACATGCAAACATCTTGCTCCGTTTATTATCCAACTACAAACATTTGTGTTTTGCTGTATGTAATCTATACTTTATGTTATTTTATTTTATTCATAGCAGCACTCACTAAATTCTCAAAGTTTGTCAAATGGTCAAACATTTGGTAACGCAGTTAAAATATTTCGAATCAGATCGAAACATATTTATCATAAAAGTACCTTTGTAAAGAAATTTAAAATGGGAATTAATTTCAGGGTTAAATTGTGTAATAAATCGCCCAAAATGGGTGTGACATATGGGTTTCGTCAATATTTATCCAAATAAAAATATCGCTGTGACTGTGTGTTTCGGAACCCAACATAAACTGTAGATTCTTATAATGAGGCTAAAAGTTGACAACCTACATCAATAAAATGCAAGAAAAACTTGTCACGAAAGAAGTCCTATAGGTAAATGAGGTCTTTGGGAACCAGGACAAAACGAGGAAGATGACGAACTTTAAAAAAACATGCAGCTAAACTTTCATATTACAGACTGGAACCTTCATGTGGTCTTCCGCAAAACAACTACAAAAAGGTTATCAAAATCTAGGAGGAATTAGCCTTACCATTATGTTGGAAAAATATTTCAGGTCTCAATCATGCAGGAATATTCATTTCTCCAACAATGACAACCGCTAAGGAGCTACTCACTTTCAGCAAAAATAATAATAATATAATAATTATTATTATTATTATCCTTTAAAATACCATTTGTTCAAAACTGGTAAACTGAAAATGAAATTTGTCATCTCTTTGAAGAGGACGAAGAATCGTCGGAACACATAGTGTGTGCATGCTTAGCCGTAATCACACAGAGACTAAACTAAATAAGATGAGATCAAAATCATGACTTCTGGAGCCATAATTGTTTTCATTAAAAATTTGAAATTATTTCCGGAAAACTAAGTAAAGCCTATGTTACAACAGATCATCTAGGTCGCGTTGAAAAAAGTGATAAAACGCTTAAACACTGGTTCTGTTACATCTAGGAATATTGTGGCCTAGATAATGATAATGTTATAATATCATGTTTCATTTTCGTGTTGCACTGTTTCGTGATTTGAGCTGAAACGAAAAGCACAATTCCCATTTGGACGCAAGTACGCCATCGAGAATATGAGGTTCTAAAAGTAAAACTAGCGTCCGGTTTTTAAAGAGTAGCGGTAGAGTGTGAATTCCAGGGAAATTGAATTCCACCGCTTGGCATTCCTGCAAGAAGCCGTGTCCGCGAGCCCAGCATTGCTCTCTGACAGTCCATCTCGCCCAGTCCTCGTCTTTTTATTTGACGTGAAGGGTGTGAAAAGTGACAGACATGTACCCTATCAGCGCATTCCTCTCCGAAACAAACGCCGATCGGGTGATTGACGGCAGCGCACCGCACGAGAAAATAAGGAAACGTCACTTTAAATTGGATTCGAATTTATGTTGCTGTTTGAATATATTGTGTTTTGGTTTCCTTTTTCGGTTCATTTTCTTAAGCGTTGTCGACCATGTCGAGTTTCTTTACGCCGGAGACAATTCCTCTTTATTTATTACGCCCAACGAGACAGGGAAATTGTTCTTTATTCCTCGACCAGACCAGCCACACCGCTGATGATGATGACTGCTATTCATCACAATACACGCAGTGTGCACATTCTACATTTGGAAAAGCACATTGCTGTTTATGCATAGTTTTATGAAGATGTATTTGAAACTGACTTAAGCAAAGTTTACAACCGTTATAGAGGGTTAGAAATCTTAGTAATACAGGAGATATTAAACAAATTCATACTGAATTTTTAATAACTGTTTGTATTTCCCTAATCCTGAAATATTTTAATCTCCTTTCAAGTTTCAAATTTAATTACAAAACATCTTCAACACAAATTCCCGATTCGGTCCAGGACAGAACACAGTAGGTACTTGTCTATAGAAAACTTTACTTGTGTTTCACGAATGTTATATATTTTTTGTTCTTTCATAAGTTATAAGTCAAGATAAGGATAAGACAAGAGTTTTTCAAGACAAGCCAAGAAATAACAAAATTAGACAAGAATTCTTATCTTTTGAATTACTAACTATACCGCAAGTTCCATAACACATCGGTTATTTTATAAATAGTTTCAAATATCTCTTACGACAATTATAAATTAATCCTATCCATATCCTTACAAATGAGTAATACTATCAAATTCCTATTTCAATAACTATAAAAGAGTTTAGTTTGAATTACTAAACATATAAATCTTGGTAGTATTTGAAACAATATCTAAAAATGTGTAATAAGAATTGTCATTTTTTAATTCAATATTGTTCTTACTTATGATATCATGTAATTACTGATTTAACGGTCACGAAGTAATATTGGACATTATTACTAATCAGTAATAACATCTTCTAATGATCAGACCTAATTCCTCGAAATGCTCATTGTTCCTAAATAATAATATTATTAAAATTACATTAACATGCCCCACTTTTTATGAATTTAGGTTAAATAATAATTACTTGTAATATTGGAATACAGATTGTTAGTTGAAGCATGCAATATTTTATGTAGATTATAAAATTTTCCGCTTAATACATTGGTGTGATTAAATACAGATATGATCATTTGTTTCCATTATATGCAATGTTATTCCGGTGTATAATAATAAAGATAACAGAGCAGAAATGGTAATATAGTAAAATAAAAATGTTTTGATTGAAATTCATAAAAAGGCAGTATGTCGTGTGTACAATGCACCGATTGGTGTCGATTTCCATCGGCGCACCCTAGACGATCGCCATTTATCTCCCATCAGGACAAATTACATACGAAATACAAGTCATATATCATCCAAGTGTATAAAGACGTGGACGCTCATTGTATGGAAATTAAAAGCGACCGATTAATTACACTCAGATATATCGCTGGCACCACTATCATTTTCAATCGTAACAAATCAATAGAGTCGGCTGATTAACTAGACCTAGACTCCGGCTTCAATTAGACCATCTTAAATAGTCTAGCATAAATCAAACGCTATCAATACTAATCGCCTAGGTTCAATCCGCTACCCATCGCATAAATCAAAACTAATCCACTCTGTCTGCTACCAATGAACAATTTTTCAAATTTTTACAGAATATCTTATATGCGGTAATAAAACACCAACAGCTTACAGATTCAATTCATTTTGAAAATAAAAGTTCTGATCATCAGTAATATGCTGCAAAACCTAAAAGTCTTTTTTTATAAGATATGATATATTTAAAGACAATTCTGAATTCATGACAATTTTTTTTTTTAGAAAACAGGAAACTGTATACAATTTTATATTTATATTCTACAAGAATTGGGAAAAACATTGAATCATAAAATAAAAATTTCGATTTAGTAATTAGCAAAATATGTTTTTTTTATTGTAATGATAGTTATTGTGTATTAAGAGCATAATCAAAAGATTATAGCACGAGAGAATGTTTAAAGCTCGATGCGAAGTGGTCAGCTTTAGATTTCCTGAGGGCTATAATCTTGATTTTGCCCGTGGTTCATACAACGTTTTATTTCATTTTGGTACTTGAAATGAAAAAAATCTGTAGGCATATATTTCAAGCTGTGGTTTCTTTGTAGATAGTTCTATTGATAGATTGTTTGTTCTTAAACATATTTAATATAATGGAAGTGTCACTGTCACTGTCAAATATATATGGAACGTCACTGACTGATTATTCTGGCGAAATATTAATATTTGAGGCTGCACAGATCCAGTTTCTACAAATTTAAAAAAATTATATGAAAAAAATTTAAATGGCTCTATGAATTTATTATATTGTTTGAAATTTATTCATTAAGAACAATTTTAATTTGTTTGAGTAACTATTGTTTAGCAACATTATACGCCCTCGGGCAATAAAAGCCAAATTACGCCCACATTTGAGGGCTTATAAAGAAGTTCATGATTCCAAAATGAAATAAAAATTTAAACTTTCATATTTTTTTTTATGTAAGCTAGTATTTTATACAATTTATAAAAAGAAAACGTACGTTTATAATTTAAAAAGATATATATCTAGAAGTTTTTTATGCCTGTATAAAAATATATTCCAAGTCAAGGAGTTCCGTTAACCGTTTTTGTTAAGTACATATAAGGTATATGTATTGTCAACCTAATCTAAAAATAAGTAATATGGATTATGCGCCTTGGTATGTAAAGCGATATTTATAGGTACATGGCAGTCAGTAATGTAGGAAGGAGAGTGTTATTATGGCACTTGTTTTATGGAAATTTCTACGGTTTACATAAAAATATTAAATTTTAATAATACGACAACTGGTTGTCTCGCTGTACCTGGAGATTTACATCTACATATTTTTGAATAACTTATAACTCACTTCAAGGCAAAGAAAAAATTAAATACATACCTACTGGAACACCAAAGTATGTCATTTTACTTTTATTAAAACGAAGAACTTTTTAGAAGTCTAACTTTATAATTTCTTTTTAAAGTAAACATGATATCACTTATTTCTAAATACATTTTCATAATATTCATGTAGTCACGAACTTTAATTCTGTCTTGAGTTAAAAAAGATTTAAGAAGAATTAAAATTCTGATTTGAAAATTGTGTATTCCTCCCACGAATCACGAATGAAGGTAATTTCTTTTGTGGATCTTATATTATCTCATATAGCCATATTTTTTATAATAAAACCTACATAGTTTTCCGATATTTAAAAAAAAAATGAAAATAATAAAAATTGTTTTTCACTACCGCTTACTTGGTAACCATTGTCAACTAGGTCAGTAATGAATTATTATTAACAACGGTCGATAATTAAAACTGTCACTTTTTAAAGAATTTCAAGTTTTTGAATCCAAATATTGTTTGAATTATTTAACTCACGAAAAAATGATTGATTTACAATTTAAATATACCGTCTGAATTAAACCAAATTAAAAATCAAAAGTGAAATTGGCAAACTGAAACGTCAAATATAAAAACAAAAACAGTCTAGTTTATTTTTATGAATATTAAGAAACAAGATAATGTTCTTCTCAAAATGTTTGTTATTGTCAATATATTTTTTTTTCGTATAATTGGAGTTTAGATGCTAGAAGTAAAAAAATAATATATATACCACGGTTGAGAAGAGCATTATAGATCAGCGCCTTATATCCCTCGGTTGCTTCGCATCTCTTGAAACAACTTGGCATTATGTCAATAATTATAGTCTTCTCAACCTTAGTGCTGATTTCCGAAATTCGATAATTATTTCTATAAATCAAACTTTGATTCTTCGCTTATTTGTTATCATTAATAAATAATTATATTTTATAAAAAAACAATGGGAATTATGAAAACGTTTTGAGTCCTTATTACTGTAAATTGCCTTGTCCCAGTATGCCGTGCGTATTTTTATAGTCGTTTACAACAATACCGTCCATTATCTCCTCGATCTAATAAAAAGCCACCATACTTCAAATTACAAGTTATTTACCATTTACATATTCATAATTTCATCCCACGATCAAGATAGCCGTGTAACACGGTAACAAAACACTGGCGCATTCTAACAAAACTGGAAGAGTGACATAACTCTTTGGGATAAAAGCCAGGGCTTTAGTTTTCGAATGGGTTCCCTATCGAGGGCTTGACAGAGCACGCGTACAGAAATTCAGTAAAGTTGAATAAATGTCGCTTAATTCTTATATTTCATAACACTGGAGCTGCCGTTAAACCACAGGGGGCGACACGTTAAAAATGCCTGCGGACCATCGAACACGCGTAAAAAATGTTGTTTGTCACATTGGTATCCACTTGGATTCTACGCTCTGTCCTTTCCTTTACATGGATGTGTACTACAAGAATTCTATTCAGGGAGGGACTGACTAATTTATACAAATTTCTCGAGACTGACTTGGGGCAGTAATATGAAACGAATGATTCATACGACGTCATTTTAATAAAAACTCCATAAATAGAAAAAATATATTAATGGTTCATTTGCTTACAGCACTATTATAGAAATGTCGTTTTTAAATAAAAGTCGATTTTGTAATAATTTTTAAATGTTCTACAATATTCCAAAAAAAAAACCAAAACATCAATAAATTTAAAAGGACCATATATTTTCAGTTGCAATATATTTAATTTAAAAATTTTATAACAAAATTGTAATTAGATCATTTTTATTTCAAAATATTAGATATATCTAAAATTGTGTTTATTGAATTTGAAACCTGGGTAGTCTGTACTAAAAGTATAATATATGAAACAGAAATTTAAATCGAAATTTAGGAAATATATACAAATTAAATCGACAGCAAATCTCTTATAAATACTTTTTATTTTAATGAAATTAATGAACATCATTATAGTCACAAGTATTTTGTTGTTAAATATAGAAAATTCAAATCTTTTGCAGAAAACTCGTTATAAACTAAAGTCGGAATCAAATTCGGAAAACAACTTAATCTAAAACCGTTAAATTTACCAAATTTACTAATAACGAAAATGTTAATAAGCTAGTATTATTAATGTTTAAAAATATAATTTACACTTCTTTACACACCAGTATGTAAATGAACAGGTATTTAAAAAATAGAACAGTTTGTGTATCTAATTATATATCTACTTAGCAGTTATTAGACACTATTTAAATAACGGTCGTTAGAATTCTAACAAACAGCTTAGAAATTATATATTTTCTTCTAGCGTAACTACTTTTAAAATACATAATATAAAGAACAAATTCTTTTTTTTTGTTAATATTTCAAATTACTAAAAAAAACCTTCAAAAATCTAATATCAAAAAATTTAAATTTTGACGTTTCACGATTGATTCGCTGTTGTTACCGATTCCGTTTTGTTTCAAAGAATTCTTTTTGTCATTTTTCTATCTTTTCTATTAGAAGCTAACCCGGTCCTGTCCTATGGCCGGGACCCAGTCGTTAGATAATCGAATTAATGTAAACGAGTTTGATTCCTGTAATTTATTTGGCACTAATGCCTGTGTTTCCTAATAAAACTCTTTGTTTTAATAGATTCGTGAACATGAAATACACAAAACGTTTTTGCTGAATTTATGGTAATGATGTGTCTAAATCTGGTTATTTAAAACAATTTGAAAATATTTCGATAGGTTCAAATAAAGTGTTGAGTTTATTGAGCTAGAAAAGAATTTAGACAGATTTTAACATAACTTGAAATTGGAAGCTATTAATATTGATATAGCTTTAGGCAAATGTATCAAATATTTAGATTAATAAATAAATATTATTTAATTAATAAATGTACTAATTATTGTCAATGCGAACAATTTAATAATTTAACACAAACTGTAATTAATTTCATACACATCCTTGCTAAAAGTATTATTACTATGATTATATATACACGCTGCCAAATGGCATTCGTTGTTCAATTAATCATTCGTACATTATTGCCTTGTATTATGGAATAAATTTACTGATATAGATTACTCAACTAATATTGTTTACATTAATTACATATCTATATTACCACAGACAATAAAAATAACTAGAAGTGGATTTAGGTTACATTTATAATATTTAATTAAGCATTAACCAAATCCTTCAAATTAATTATTTTGACATATTAGCGGTAGCTACAAATACTCGTATACCTTTCATACAGTAAATTGATTATAAATAAATTACCCAATACGAGAATTTAATATAATTTTGAAACTATGATTATCTATGTTCTTATTTTTTATTAAATAAAATGTACTAGAATATATAAAATAATATTACAAATACCTAAATATTGTTTGTAATTCAAAAGTTTTATAGCAAATTGAGTCATTGCTTAGCAGTTAATGGATGGATTTTTGAAAATTTATTGTAATTATTGGTTTATTTTGTAACCTCGTACAATTTAATACTTCTATCAAATTCATTCTGTTATGTTTTAAATGACAAGCAAATGAATTGCTATCAATCAAATAAAAAGTCGTAACCGTGGATATGATAAATCCGTAAGTTTCACAATAAAAAATACTCATAGTATTTATTATTGTAATAATTAATATATTAAGTACTCATCACTTGAAAAACAATAGCTTTGGAACATTTCATACATGGGCAGAATTTTCTAAAGCTTACTACCATAGTTAATTCATCATATATACGTTTTTCTGTTAATTTGAAGTAGGAAAAAAATTCAGATACATGTTTTTATACATTCTTTATAAAAGTGATATTAAGGTAATTTGCTACATTAATATTCTCTTCGGAATAATTTAGAGGGAATAATTTTTACAAACGCCCTGCGCTAAGTGTGTTTGCTTATTCACATATCTCTCTTTGACACATCAAGATAAGATCATCGTACAAAGAGTACGTTACGGCAAGAGGGAGAACAAGTAACTGCGTATGTAAAATAATAATATAATTATACACTCTTTTAGCATTAAATTAATTTACTTAGAGAGTGTATAATTTATGCTAAGGTAATTATTCATAAACGAAGACCCGCATACTTTCCCATGTTCTACACGCGTTCTGCTGTTCGCCATATTGTAATCATCCTAGTCAAATGTTTTCCTCTGCCTCTTGTTTGTTTTACTGCTAATGTGCTATATTATTCCTTCAAATTAAAATCCTTCTCCAACTTCAGTTTATTTAGAATAAGCAATAAATGCGTTGACTGCTGACTCGGTAAAATAAATTATTAAAATAATAAGTACTTATCGTATTAGTACAATTCCTTTTAAAGTATTCGATAATTATTTTTATAATATTTTCACTGCCTGTTATAATAATTGACACTGTCAAATATAAAACATTTAGTTCCATAAATAAACGGATTAACCGCAATTGTAACAAATTTATCGAATATTAATTATTTGTAATAATTAAATGGGACTAGGGAGAATCTAATTTGAACTAGCATGCTATTATTATATAATTACTTACAAAATTTCTCTATATTCATAATTAATTAAGATATTTTAGAGAAACACCAGATCTTCATGAAAACACTACTTCCGGTTGCACGATTTACACCAAAATCTAATCAGATCTAATCAGTGGTGTCAGAATGTTACATCCAAAATTTAAACTTTTTTTCTATACTAGTATTTGAGTAATCGGTACGACAACATCCATAGGCGTGCACACAATTACCAAATTAAAACTATCAAAATTTTCTTAAGTGTTAAAGTTGATTTAAGATGAAGATTTTTACTAAAACTAGTGCGGTTATGGATATAGATGTTTTGAACATACTAGATGAATTTAAAAAACTCGTAGCATACGAACGTCTTACGTTGCTGTGAATACAGATTTGTTGTCTTCAGTAGTATTTTTTTTTTGTAAAATTGTATTTATGTTGATAAAATATAGTATTTATAAAGTAATAGTATGAATTTCATCTCCAATTACCTAAGCTCTCCCGCTTAATAAAACTGAAGAATATAGTATGAATTTAATTTCCAGTCTGTACCTGGGCACCCCCATTACCAAAACCCTGTGCACGCCTATGACAACATCCATCCACTCACAGACAGAGATCATCGTAAAAATATTAAAATCTTCTTCGAGGGACTTCAAAACGTCTTTATCCATTGAAAACTCACTATCCGATTTTTAGCATAATTCCAATATGTCTCTGAGTGGCGACAGGTAAAAATGAACAGTTTTTATATAAAAAATGAGTTAAGTAACGACTTTAGTACGACTATTTTAATATACCAAAATGTATAATCCATGTAAAAATAGAAAAAATATTAACTGCATAAAATTATAATCATTAACAGTATCAAAAAATAGTAAGAAGAAATCTATGAATGCTAGTTCCAAATATTAATTCGGAAAACTAAACATACAGTTATTATATTGATTTCATTAATCAATTATAATTTGTTAATGGCTGTATCACGATATGAACTGTAGTCTTTTGAAGATTTGATTTGAACCCTTGTTCCCATCGATGTTCGAATGTGGCTCACGCGTTTAGCGACCGCGCTGGGTCGGCGAGACCCGGGTCCGGACCTCCCATGTAGTTAACTACACATCATTTACATCGGATTCAACACATTCCTCGATACACGGGCCGGCCAAACTAATCTCCAGAAACCAAATCTATTTGCTGTCAATGCCACAGACACACTTCGCAAATCTCATTACGTCATCCACATACACACTATGTACTTGTGTTCAACACAAAGAATATACAATACCGTCGATGAAAACATTCCAAATAATAGTATTTTCACCGATCATAAGACTTGTCTTTCGAAAAATTTGTTACTCCAGTATATTAAATCATTGCTAAGAAACTACTTATTATTATTTTCCGATGGGTCGAAAGTATGTATCCATATAGCTATTTTCAGTTGCCTAGCAACCGAGCTATTCAAATAATTTGATTAATTTAATTGTTTATAAAATTATATTTAATAGTCCATACTATATTGTTGTAGATGCAGATTTCACACGAAATGGATAAGTTATATAAGAGCCGGAATATTGTCTCCCTTAAAATAACTTCCTTGGGAAGCCACACAGTGCTGGAAATGGTTCTTTCTATCTTCAAGGCAGTGCTGGAACTAGGATACTGGAATCACCTTTAGCTGGTCGGTTACAGCTGTTTAAATGTTTTGAAGTGCCCAAAATAAGTTCCTTTGAGATGATTATTCAATCTCGGGAAAAAGAAAAAATCACAAGAACTCAAGTCAGGTGAAAAAAGAGGCTGAGGAGCCATAGGAATAATTTTACTGGCGAAAATCTCATTTTTTAAAACCTTTTTTGTGCAGATTTTTCTCATTCCCAAAGAATTAGCCAAAATTTGATGAACGGTGGTGTGAATCAAATTTTATCTCTTCTCCAATCATTCAGTACTGTTAACCAACGATCCGAATGCGCAAGATTCTGTCGACATTTTCATCAGTTCTTGAAGATGAAGACCTTGCCCTGCTTGTTTTATCTTCAATTGACTCATTTCCTTCCGAAAATGCCTAAAACTAATGAAAAACCTGGTTCCTTGAAATAACACTGTCTCCATAGATATATGTTTTGTAAAATTTTCAATGAAATGTACCCAAGTTTGAAGCAAAACTTAATAGCACATTGTTGTTTGAAGTTGACGATACTTATTTTTAGAACGTACCAAAAAAAAACTATTTTACGAAAAAAATTGCTACGGACAACCAAATGTTTCTAGCGAGTACAAACACGTACTGAAGGGATATGACATGTTCACTTTCTTCCTCTCCAAATCTCGCATCCCAAGTATTACTAAATCGAACGCTACATTAACATTATTTAACAAACCTGCTATATTATATTTTATTGTTCAATATGTTTCAAATGATTTGGCGCAAAAATAAATGAAGCTTAATAATTTTTAATTTACAGCATGGATTATTTTCAAAGCGAGCAAAATTACAACTTCATTCAAACTTTTGATACAAATTAAAAATTATTGTGTGTAATTACATATTTATCATTAGAGCGCATTCATACTGCTGCATACAGTTTTAAATTTGCAGTGTGCACTGAATTATTTAAAACTCATTCAATTTTCAACAGTTTCATTCGAATCCATTAAATTTCATGATAAAAGTTTAATACAGCGAAACAATTAAAACAAATAATTTAAACAATACTACGCTTCCAGTTTAAATTTAGATTAAATGCATTTAACTTTCTAATAAATCTAAATTGCAAAACATGTGAATGGGTAAATAGCAAACAAATGAACAAATGGAAACGATATAATTGTTACAGCCATCAAATTGATTTAGATTAATTGTTTTCTAATTAGAAAAACCAAACTTGAAACTCTATATTAATTAATTACAAGTTATTTACTCTCTTATGGATAATAATTGCTGAAATTATTATCTTCCTGGTCAGTAACATGTTAAAAATAAAAAAAATAAGTTAAAGGAAAAATTATGAGCAACTGTTCTGAACTTATGAATACAAGTAAAAGGAGTTACTTATATTAAAGTTATGATAAATGGTATTTGCAAAAGATCAAAACAAAGTAAAATAAATGACGTGCAATTAGAAATGAAATTTATGAAATGTGCGATAGTGTTGTTGGTTAGGTTGGTAACAGTATTAACACATGCAAATGCTGCTAGTGTATGGTGTCTGAGGTAGAACGATGCGATTAAGAACACTGATAACTTTATTAAATTGCTAATGAGGTGTTTATTCTTTCTGGAAAAATAATCCTCATACACGACCCCGTCTATTTATACACTCACGCCAGATATCCCTAATCCGAGTAAATGCCAAGTGGAATATGGCGAACGTTCCGAGAAAACTGAACGGTTATGGTGCCCTTACTGACTTCGTTATTACGACTTTCATGACACTTTTACAATGAATAACAAAAATATTAAAATACTTGCATAAAACTTAATATTTGTGTGATATTTTCATAGAAATACAATATTTTCTAGTTACATGATTATAATATTTTGTACCAAAGAAAATATTAAGACGTTTATAACCTAATATATAAATGACGAATAAATAAATAGAGTTAGCTTTAAATGAGTAAAATAGTATTATTCTCTTTGTTGAAGGGAAGAGATGTCTGAGATACCTAAGGACAAAAGCAGAAAAGAAGAAAAAGAAGAGAAGAAATGGTTCTGTAAGACAATTTGGGTTCAGGACAAAACTGTATGATAATATATTATTATAAGGGATTATGATTATTCATTATTCGCGAAGATGAAGTTTGCGACACGAGTCGTAGGCGAGTGATGCAAATCATCTGAGTGAAAATAATAATCCCAAATATAATACCTACTATACTTTTTCTACTGTAAATTCGAAAAAACGCATAAATATTTAAAAAAATCGCAACATAAAATAAGGCTACTATTTTTAATCGAAAAATTGAAATAATGGGGACATGTTTATAAAGGAGTAGAAAAAAGACGTTAAAAAGAATAGGTTAATGTATGATATCATAACAAATATAGAATCTAAGTCTATTAAAATGGAAGAAAAATAAATATTATTGTCATTATTTACTCTTTTGATTCTTAGTATCTAGTTTCTTATAGATCTATTTAAATTGTTTTGATAAATATGATGCAGGATACCGAAAAACCCGGGATATATATAAAAAAACCTCAGCTGGGATTTTATTTGTTTTTTTTTTTTGATACTTGGAGGTTTGTAATACCTGATTTTTATATGGGTTTTATTGGGTTTCTTTGAGCGAGTTTTTCCACAAAAATTCAGTTGTTTGAGTAAAACTGCAACAATCCTGATATGATGTGATATATTTATTAGTGTTTGAGTTATTAGTTTTTTATGTGTGTTGTTATTTCCTCGGCTGTATTGTTTCTATATAAGCAAAGTGTAATAAAATAGTGTTAGTAAATCAGATTTGACATTTCCCGATTTCTCAAACAATAAACTCAGCGCGGTGTCAAGCACAAACGCATATATTCCCAGCTCTTGAAGACCGCAGAACGTTCATATTTCTCCAGGTGCGAAAGTGAGAAACACTGCGAACAGAGAAATTATTTCGCTAGCTTTGCTTACTCACATTTATTGAAATATTTGCCTGACCTTCTCTACAGTAATTAAACGCCTTTCATACTTAATTAACGCCTGCTAATGCTCTATTAACGCTCTATTACTAGCCAACTTGATTAAGTAGCGCGGTAGCTTAAATTGATTATGAAAACTCGTGATTTTTTATTGCTTTAATGACAGTTTTAATTGTTTTATTTATTATGTATTAAATGTTTATTAGGTGGCGTGATTCTAGTAATACTACGCAATAAACGTGTTTGTGGAAATATATTGTTTCTAGTAACAACTTTCAAATTGATTACTTGTTACATATGTAGGTCTTGTTGTATTACACAAAAGGAAAATAATTTGCACGATTACATACTTTTCAATACAAACTATATTTTATATTATATAAATATTAGTACAAAATTTATGAAAAGTAATACCCATATTAACGTGAATTATTCCATAGAAACATATACCCATAATACTAATATTGTTTCAGTCTTAATCATATATCACTAGATACGTAAGACAAGCTAGATTATGGTCAAACATAGAAGCACAAAACATATTTCGCTCTTTATTTTTATGAGGCGGAAGTATTTAATGAACATTCCTAACTTGCTTGCATTACCAACTCAAACATAAACATCTATTATTGCAAGTGTTGGTGACACTGCATGTCAAACAATTTTTTTGTCATCGTCTTAATTTATGTACATGTCAGAAATTATTCTAAGAAAATGATTAATAGTTGCATTGTTTGTTCGAGTATTATAAGTACATTTATTATTTATTGTTTAAAGTAGCATGTTTTTGAAGTTACCAATTTTCCGTTTAATTTTTCCGAAAGATACCTTTAGACGAGCATATTAGATTGAAGCCTTTATATTTGAAAATACTTGTTACTGCGGTTATACTACTGTTTCGATTTCATTTTTGTCGTTGGTTAGACGCAGATAGCATATATACTCCTCTATAACAAGAACGAAAGATGCAAAATAAAAGTTTAATAATACTTGCAGCAGAAATTGATAACGTAAGGATCAACTGCGGGAAATATAGGCCTTATTTATTTGGTATATTTAGTATAAAACTTACTTACAAATCAAACCGCCATGCTGTCATGCTTCTAATGGGAAATAAGGAACATAGGTTTAAAAAAAAAGATAGGAAATGGGTTGAACCTCGGTTGAATCTACCAACTTCCCTGGGGGCAGATCAGTTCGGGAATTGTTCCAGGTTACTTAAATAGTACCAAGTAAACAAAACTAACCTACCAGGTTACTTTAAAAGTCCCAAATAAATAGGGCCATAGTGTATGTACTTTTTTGAGTTAGAGGCATCAGCATATCGAGATCTATATTATTTTTCATTTAGAAATATGTATTTTTGGAACTGTTCAAATGTGTAACCACAATTTCACGTTCAAAACTTTTATATTCTCATTTTTAAAATACATCGAGACAATAATAGTACTCTGAATATCTATTTAAGACTAAAACTGTAAAGGAATATCAAAATATGTTCAATATATATTGATAAGCTAAGGGACATTGTGTTGACCACCTCAGACTTTTGTGCATTGCACTTCCGTCACTGTAGTTTACAATGCATCTACGTGTCGCGAGAATTTAGCATTTTAAATTGCGAACAATATCCCGGTGGTGGAGTGAGGTGTTACAGTTCGGATCGCTAACGAATCACGACAACAATAAAATATAAATCTCCGTGTGAGTCATTGGGTGTACGTGTTGCTGTTTATCATCTGCTTTGCGACTTTCACGAGAACGTATAAAGTTTTCACAATGCAGTGTTTGCTCTTATTTACGCCGGGACAGAGAGGAATAATAGCGAGCGCCGTTAGGTACAATGAACTCATAATAATTCGCATATAATTACGCCGCATATTCGATCATACTGGCGGAATATAAATGAGTCACGTGACCTGCACACGTGGGCCGCCATTGTTCCCACGTGGCATTGTTCGCGCGTGCGCCAGCGATGACAGATCGCGGTCTTTTTACATGCTCCTAATAACCGATGTTCCTTTGTGATGCACAAGTGTCATTTGACCTTTGCAGGCATTTTCGTGGGCGACATTCCGCTGCGCTTTCTTATTTACATCGGCCCAGCAAATATATACAACTATTTCGTTACATACTTTATGTCATAACAAGCATATCACCCTGGAAAGAATCTCCGGCATTCAGGTGGCTCTTTTATATACAGCAAATCATAATTTGCTTCTCCTAAATCGAAGATCAATCAGTTACACAAAAATAATGTACCTATAATTTAATTCATGTAATTCTATTTTTTATTTCTGTCTGTACAGAAAAAATATGACTTCCTTATACGCTAAATTATACTCATTTTTTACTGCACTTTATTTAAACTTATTTCGCTTATATCATCTTTTGAAAATTTTATTAAAATGTTGATCACTATTCCTTATTGCATTGCACAAAGTTTTCTAATAGCTCAAAAACTTGCAAAACTCGTATAGTCTTAATTTATTTCTTACATGTTTCTGATTTTTTCTCATGAAATATATGTCTGGGAAGTATATTCTGACAGAGGTCAATGTTGTCAATTTATTAAAAAGAAATAAATTGTTTCCTACAAAAATTAAAAGCCAACTAAATTATTATTTTTATTAAGTTTTTGCTTTAAAAGTAAAAAGCCTTTATGAAAAGGCAGATTGATATAGCAATCCCATTATCAAAATGTCAACATCCTAGAGCTAATTGTTTTTGAGTTATACGAAAATTTCAAAAAAATATTACGAGCAAAAAATGGAGGTGCAACTAGATTTTAAAGCAGTCCCATATACAAAATTTTAACATTTTACAATACTTCCTCTACTTCGTACATGTAATAATATATCAATATCACAAAAAAAAGAAAAATCCAAATTATTCCACAAATACCATAACTGATAAATAATATAAAATTAAAGAAAGACTGTCTTAACATTAAAGAAAATGATGATTGAATTACAATATTCTGTCTCCGGAACGGAAAAATCAAAGAAATAATTATCTTTTTAAAATAATAGCAAACATATAACCGAAGAACAAAATATAATGACTCCTGATTTCGTAAAAAGTAACATTAAATAATATATATAATTTTCTTTTAAATCACCGAATAACTAGTTTGGCGAATTAGCGTTAAGTTAGCTAAAATTATTTAAGAATAAAGAATAATGAACAATGTTTGGCAAATTAAAATCCCGTAACTTTTTATCCTGCTATTAATTTACATTGATTCGTTGTGCCCCATAAAGTTTTTTCGCGTTAATCAAGCGAGCAGGGCACAAATATGGCTCATTGTTCATCAAGCTTGCATTTAAAAACACTATAAAACGTAACAAGAATATAAAAATGCCAGGGAATGCAGCGTCGTGAATCAATGTTTCAAAATGTTGCAGAGTGTTTAATAAACGTGCATATTAACAGCACACATTACCCGAGAACGAGCGCATAAATCGCAATCAGGATGGCTTGAGAGCGAACCGTATCACTCGGCGACCACTAGCTATCAACACACAATTTGTACACCGCATATTGTCCATTCTTAACTGCCGAGAATTCATTCGCCTTATTCGCTAAACTAACTTCACACCATATTGCATAAAATGCATAAAAAATCATTAAATTTTAGGACTCATGGTTAAAGAACAAATAAAATATATTACTGAAGGATAAGATGATTTCTAAGAATTATGTAGAATGAGTAGGTTAGAAGCTTTGAATGAATTGTTTTGGCACAAGTTTTACTTACATTACAATAAGGTATCTACAGGTTACAGTGGATTTCGAACCACTCAAAACAGCGTTATCTTTATTTATCAGAATGGTTCATTTGATGGCCATAGGTAATGTTTAGTGAAAAAATTTGAAAAAACCACAGTATCATAGTCATGGTTTCATTTTGTTGATATCAAAAAATTTTTGTTTGAATTGTTATCATTCGTGAAATAATAATGCTATTAATTTAATTGGTGGATCCCTATCTGGTCCAGGAATAAAGGAAGATCAAGAAAAAGTTGAGAAGACGTATTGGAAGAAGACGTGAAGACTTTGGGAATAAATGATTGGAAATCAAAATGTAAAGAAACAAGTTTTTCATAGATCCATTCTAATTTGATCTAAAGGTCATATATCTTTAAATTTTTCTAACAGCATTAATATCAGTCTGTTATTTTTGAAAGAGATTGATAATCGAAGTATGATTTTTGGTATGCTAGTCGAGATCATGTGGAAAGTCAGCGATGTAGAATGAATTTGAAGGGTGTGTAATTTTTTAAGTTAAAGTTTGGTCTTGTTGAAGGCACGGAGAACGTTCGCGAGTAGAAAATAAGCCAACATAATATAATATCTTAAGCCGCGCAGCAGGGAAACTTGTGTAGCTTTAATTTTCCCCGTCGCTTATTTTTAAGACATCGTACATAAACTGAATTTAGCCTGCGCCATCAAAAACTTTTTTAAGCTGAGTAAGAAAAATTCGTCTGTTCCGCATTCACTTTCCAAACGTATTTTTGTAAAAGCCGCGTAGGAAAATATAGCGGCCTTGTCAATATGAAATCCAAGTTAACCAGAAAAAGATGAAAGCGCCCAACTTAATAACAACACGCAAATTTATTCCTCTTTCCTTTAAATCCTTTCTTGCTTGCCTCTCCTTTTCCCAACTTCCTTTTTCAACAAATATGATTTCACTAATTTCCCACGTTTTCACTCAGTCCCATATAGGAACATAAATTTTCTCAAAATTAAAAAATATTTCGTTACCATACTGTCTGTCGCAGTATTTTTAATTGTTTTATATATTGAACGGTCAGCGGTGACTCATTTGATTATCGCGCTCCGACCCGAATTAAACGTAAAATTAAGTGTGAGATCAGGGGTTCAAATCTCAGTTTCGCCAATTTTGATCTAAATAAAAATACACTTGGTATCCCAGTAGTTCGAAACTCACTATTAGCTGTAGGTCCCTTGCAGGTTACAGAAGCTGTAGGCTGATAAGCTAGAACATTAAAATGGAAGTAAAACCATTCAAGAAACAAAACAAGTAACCAAAAATGCTGGTTTTGGCCGTTGTTTCAGTTTCGGCTAAAAATTCGAAATTTCGCTAATAGGTTTCTTTTGTACGTCATTTAATTTTTCTTATCTTATCTTTTCTTCTTAAAATGTTATCATTTCTTCTAAAAAATCAATACTTCTGATATTCGATAACAGATGCGATGTTATTGGTTGATCTGCAAAGAGTTGAATGAACACATATTGAACACTGATTTTTTTTCTAATGACAATACTTCATCACGAAGCAGTAGCACCGGCTAGAGAATAAAAGAACAAATCCTTATTTCATAAGATTTGTATTGACAAGGTGTATTTGTTGCGACGCACCTACCTAGCCACATTTACATACTATCCAATCAGAGCTTAGCGGATTAATCCGCTGGAAACTTGGCCGTTTCCTCGCGAAGGAAAGTCTCTAATGAGTTATTCATGACAGCAGAGATTTACAGCCTAAACTCCGTATTTATAAATGGCTTTAAAATTATTTTCGCCTGCGTAAGCTGATTTGAATACAATTATATTGTATTTATTGAATTAAAATAATAAACAGTGTGTAGCTATCTTGCAGGTATTCGGCAAGGAGTTAATCCTATTAGGACAGATTTGCGTCGTGTTTGGCGTCATAAATCAGTATTATTTTATTAATCACGCGGTGGTGTTTATCGCAGATAAATCAACGGAGGCTGTGCTTTCTTCTGATTGCGCGATTGTGCATCTGTTACATATCCGCAGCATTTTTCAATTCAATTATACACGCTTGCACTTATTTTATTCCTTCACGCTTCTTATTTTCTTATTTGCAACACATGCTTCGCTGCTTATTTGATTTATTGTGGTATTCACATTTTTATTTAGCACAACGAATTTGTATAAATGTTACATACACCAGATATAACTAACATTTAGATCCCATAATTTTAATTTTTTGTTCGAAAATTGTCAACTGTTAATATTAGAAAGCTTTTAATTTTTTATAGAAAATTACTGTTTATAACGAAACAGGACAAAAATACATGCATAAAATCACGACAAACCAGGTTTTCAAGTAAAATTTTATACCACGAATTAGAGAGCAATAAAAAAATGAGGCGAAATTATTTTAATTTTTTTGCAAATTTCATTGAATTGTGCTATTAAAATGAAGTAATCTCTATTAAATAAGATGTATAAATACATATAGTATTATCCAGCACAATATGATGATAGCCAAACAGTTTTAATTTACCAAAAACTGTTTTCCCATGTTAAATGCCTATGACAACACTTTCTTGCAACGCACGGTATGAAAGTATCAGCACTATAAGATAAACCACAATTTAAAATAATTATTGTTCAAAAAAACTTCACTTTGTCAATTCTTTTAACCTAAATATATTTTATTCTATAAATTTCTATATAGACCAAAAGTTACCTTCCAATTTATAATTTGATAATGATTAAGTATTTAAATCTAGAATAACTTAATATATACTTAGGAATAATTGTGATATTTTGGGATAAAGATAATGAACTATGAAATTTTCAGTTTGTAACATGAAACTTAACAACTATAACTATTAGAAAATTATATCCTAGCCCCTAATTCAAATTCTGAACTCGTTAGTTATCTAAAAATATCCACAACCTGTGTCCATATGGTGCAAAACCCCTGTAAGCCCAAAATCCCTTGCAGTTGTTAAGTTTACAGCTTGTCAGCTTGCATCATTAAAATGAAAAAAGTGGGAATAAATTTCTCTTCCATATGGCATATTACATCGAATATAAATTAAAAAAGGAAATAATTAAATATTGGAACATATGACACACTTCTTTCAAGCCTTATACGATACTTGAATTTCAATTTCTTTATTTGGTACGAATGTTCATATGTCTTTATAAATAATTTGCTCTTAAATTATTTAATAGCTATTTATACAATAAGTAAGGAAAGCAAAAATTACAAAACGGGACGAAAGCGAGCTTTATACAAAGAATAAAAATGTATTTGAAATTATGAATGAAAATAAACAAAAAGGACAATAAAAAGAATATTTAATTTTTTGCATTACTAAATCACTATAATAAAATTGTTATTTATATTAATGATTGAAAAATATATTTTAAATATTATCTATATCGCAAAATTTTGATAATTTTTCAATAAAACAAAACAAACCATATATTTTTTTGTAGTAATATATGTATGTACTATTATGTTTTTATACATGTTTTAATATTCTGTACATTTTACTGTTGTAATTTGCTTTGTTAAAAGATTAATACGAAAACGTATTGTATAAATAATTGAACAATTCTATTTATAAAGTAGGGCAAATAGCAAAACATTTTGAGCATTTAGGTACATATTTGCTAATATTGCAGTTGTAAATAAATAAATACGTGTAAAAAAGCAGCATTGAGAGCCAGTGAAAAGTTGACTAGCATGCAATGTTGACCCAATTATTCATGAAGTGTCCGGGAATGCATGGAATATTGACAGGTAGCAATGTACCGCATTCTATAATTCATTGTAATTGTCACTCTCGCATACATTACCGCGGTAACCGTCGCAGATTTATTATTGTTATTTTAAGAGATTAGAACACACATTCGCTGGATGCATACGCATACGTATGTTAATTATGGGCACTCGTACTTGGAAACGCAATAAAATGAGTGCTGCACACTGAGTTATTTATTTCCGTTTAACGGTGAGCAGATTAAAGACTTATTTGGCATTAATGCAACCGCGTAATTAATATTATAAATTGCTGTTTAATATTAATCAGTTCGTGTAACATATTTATTCATTTCGTGCATATGTGGATCATTAATTAACTCTCCTTTCTGTTTCCACGCTGTTTATCATTTTAATTGAATATTATTTTTCTATGGATGATGTACTTGCCTGTGGTCCTGACGTTCTGAATTTGAAATCTATTGGCCACACTTATTGATCAAGTTCAAATTATAGTTTTAAGAAATGAATATTTGATATCTATTTGGTCATGTGTCATCATAATATAAATCTTCAAAAACTATTGGCGTACTTAGTATTAGAAAATTTATATTGTAACTAATGAGACTCACCGCAGATGAGTCATCACTGCTGACCTATTTGGGCAGGTAGTCGCGTTAAAGGTCAAGTGGGAGCGACGCTGCTATTGTTCTGAAATTTTATAGTGCCTGGAAGATTCTGGAATGTTCTAGAGATTGATTGGCGGCAGATATATAAGGATCGTATCGGCCGTGTCATGGAAGGCAGTATCGGTCAGAATGTGCAGAGAGTCACTGAAGAAAGTCAGTGTTAGTCAGTGCATGTCTGCGAGATATGAAGTCTAAATAAATAAATACTTAATGATATAAATAAATAGCTGGTGATATAAATATCGTATAAATCAATATTTCGTAGTATTAAGTGTTTAAATAAATGTTTTTACTGTTTAAGTCTTTACTAATGATAGTTACTTTTAAATTAGTGAATATATTTGTTTCTTTATAGTATTTCTAATATTTATTATCTTTTTATTCGTTCATTAAACCTCTAGTATTATAAATATCTGTATCTCAATTATTTCTACACTTCACCTAAATAAATAAAAGTTACAATAATTATTATTTTTTTAAATCACTGAAAATTAGAATAAAAATTGTCATTGAAAAAAATTAAACGCAAACGCTGTCATCTGTCATTTATGGTATGTCATTTACAAACTTTCAATAAAATATTAAAATAAGGTGAGATTTAAAGAATTAAAATTTACTGCAACAAAAAATAAGAATTTCTAAATATTTTAAAATCATTTAACATTATACAGAATCGTAAAGAATAATAATATCATAAAGTCTCATTTACCGGACTGAAATCACAATTGTATTTATATTAGGTTTTTGGGCTTTCTTTTAATTAAATTATTGTTCTGGATCTCTTCCTGCTTAGCTGTTAAACGGAATAGTGTATAAAGTGTAAAGCACGAAATGTATTTTATTTCATTGTTAACTGTAACTACTTGACCTACATTTAAATAACTTGCTAAAATTATTCCCGTCATAAAATCTTTGTGGAGTGAAGGTCTTTATACAACAAAGCTGTGCGTCTGTCTGGTAAGCTAGCACGTTATCTTACCTCATTGCAATGGCTTACTAATTGGAGAATGATCAAAAGATGTTGATGATAACAAACACCAGGCTGGTGTTCTTTGAAGACGTGTAATTTGGTTTCGCGCGGAGGCGTCTTCGCCGCAAATGAAACCGCGTCGCGACGCACAGCGTACCTGCTGCTAACCCAATTCCACTCACAAAATACCATACTTTTACCATTTTGTCGCAATATTTGTCAGGACATAATGCTTTGAACTCCAAGAAATCATTAGACGACACAGTAGATTCGATAACTGAAAACTTGTTTATGTGCTTAAAATATCAGTTATAATATTTATTTTCGGACTTTACAAATAAATAATATCAAGATTTATTCAAGATTGAGTACAAAATCAAAAATAATTATATACGCACTATTAATTGGTACCTTTTATGCTAGCAATAATTTTCTGATCAGTAATTATTAATGATAAATTAGATACACTGAGGACCGTAAGATGTTTCTACAGTGGCTGGAGCTACTGTAGAAATTTTATTATCATTAGGTTAAATTAGAATACAAAATTTTACAAAATCTATCACTTCTTGAGTTTAAAAACTGTATTTTATATACACAGTACACAATCATAGTCTGTTTAACTAATGAATCAGTAAAAAATCGCATTTCCAATTAAAAATTTAAATGTTTCTAGACGTTATTTTCAATCATAGTTAAACATAAAAAGTTTTTAGTTGTTTTTTTTTTTTGGTTTTTTAAAAATGTTCATACTGCTAGACGTCGCTGCTTATATTTAAAATGGAACAGAATTTTATTACCTCTTTCCTTTCTTGAGATTTTTTGCTCTCCATGTTGCATCTCAAAGAAGTGTGTATTTTGGGTATATCTCTAGTGTATAAAGAAATACACTCTCAACAAAGTTACATAAAAAAATTCTTTTTCTGACTATATATTTTTTGAAATGATTCGGTGAAAAATGAGATAAACGAAAAACCCGGAATTTTACATACACATAAGGAGTACAATTATGTTCGATGCAAAAGAGTTAGTTAAATGTATCTTAGCTGTTTTATTATTACGTTTCACATTTAGAAAGAATAATAGTAATTCAGTTAACCATCTATTTTTGTAGCGTATAATTGATTTTCTTGATAAAGTTCTAATAAAAGCAAATATACTGAAATAATAAAATGACTATGTAACATTATTCTCATTCCAAGTTTATTAAAAATAAATACACCATTAAACCTTCACAAAAAACCCTATTGCTTGCTTCTCAGCAATTAACAAAACCAATTAAAACTTTAGAAATTTGCCTGAAGTAACTCCGCTGTGGTCTATAAAACTCAGTAATCAAAATAATATTTCCACATTGGAACCGCGTTCCTTATCAGCTGCCCATCGCTTTTACAGCCCAACATGTACAACTACTGGTAGTCGAGAAGACCTAAATGTGTGTAATATATAGAACGTGTGAACTATAAAGCGAATAGTGGCCGTAAACTTCTCTTCGGTTTATTTCATGATAATCGTAAAGCTGATGTCGCCAACATCATGCGCATTTCATCATCCGTTGTTTATCACATGAGTAAATACAAACACCTTTGTCTCTTCGCATCTTCTCTCATCTGCCTCACATTATATATCATTTTATTGATGTGTGAATATTTATCTGCTTTGCACAGATCTGGATTTATTACTAGTTATATGGTTTCCTTTTCATCTTTTCATTATTACTCTGTGATAATATTTGCTGGAATTTGTCAACATATCTTCAACTTCTCACTAAATTTTATGACTCTTTGCAATATTATTTAAATAACAAAATTTACATTTAGTAATTAAACTATATATTTTTTGCCTGAAAACAGCAACTTCACCTCCGATTTTGATGAAATTTTGCAAAAAGTTCCTACTAACCGTGAGAAGTATGCGAAAAATAATAAAAAATGGCGGTCAGACTCGGTTGTTTATTTAATGCTCAATGTATGTACACACGCACGCACCTAACCTAATCTAACACAAACTAAGTTAATGTAACATAACCCAACCTAATTTAACCTAACCCAACTTAACTTAATTTAACCTTATCTAACTTAACCTGACCTAGCTTAGTTGAGGTTAGATTAAGTTAGGTTGGGTTTGGTTGAGTTAGATTACGTTGGGTTAGGTTAGATTACGTTAGATTAGGTGCTTGTATGGGTTGTACCTCTTGTATTAAATAGTTTTAAAACAGTGATTTTAATAAAATTTACCATATTTTAGGCATAAATATTACTATAATTAATTAAAATAAGCCCGCCCCTAACACAAACTACCAGTTATAGACTATATGATTGTAATGGGTAAGATAAATAATATTTTGAATAAGCATAATAAAAATCGTATGCAAATTCTAATGATACAAGTACAAAATGACTAGGCCCAAAGTGACCATGAGCAAATTCTATTATTTATTTTAAAGAATAAATTCTCTTCAGGGAGCTATCGCCCCATCGCCCCTTCCTTGTTTCCGCCACTGGAATTGGAAAGGAAAAATGAAATAACAGAAAAATATACAATTTTTTTTGTTTAACATTTTTTTTTCGAATAAAATCGCGTACAAGGTTCGCAGAATTTATTCCAATTCAACGTAAGTATTATTTTCATTTATTTATAAATATTACGTTTATGTATGCAAAGAAACAAAATATGTAGAAAATTGTTTTCACAAACATACATTTTTCTAAACAAACTCGCTTTGTTAAATTGTAACGTTAAATAGAGTAATGTAATAATAAATTCATTTGTTATTTTTTGTAGCATTGGGTTTGTATAATTGGAAGGAATGAATGTTTGGGCATGTAGTGGTTGTAAGGCGACCCCATCACAGATCAATCTAACAAATTGTTTTCACAAACATACATTTTTCTAAACAAACTCGCTTTGTTAAATTGTAACGTTAAATAGAGTAATGTAATAATAAATTCATTTGTTATTTTTTGTAGCTATGAATTTGTATAATTGGAAGGAATGAATGTTTGGGCATGTCGTGTAAGGCGATCCCGATCACAGATCGATCTAACAACCCGGGCCGAGCTAATCGTTGCTCGGTGATCAAGCGATGATCTTTGGTTTTGGGTTTGATTTCTCGGGTATCGCGTTTCCTCCGACGGCGGTCCCGTGTCAGCCGGCTCAATGGCTCCGTCAGCCTCGGCTTCATAGCCCGCTACACTCGACAGATGGACCCGCTCATTCGATCCACCTCTTTTATTTTTCCCAATTTTGGTGGTCTATGGTTTCATGTCATCCGAGATGACGATGATAAATTTTATGCAGGAAAATCGTGGGGGAATAATTGGATGAGCTTGAGTTATACTTCACTTCAAATATATGAATTGTGGAGCTGATTGTCATCTGTGACTAGCTACTTTGAGATCATTTGTTTCCTCTAATGCTGAAACTATTTCACTAGTAAGGTGATATGATAAAAATACAAAAATCGTAAACATACATTCATATCATTTAAGGATTCGAACATTCTTGTAAGAATGTCGACAAGTACCCAAGATTCTTGTTCTATAGAACCTCGATATATGTGAGTAAACGGTTGTCCGTTAAAACCGATAATCCGGTACAGAAATATTTATTTAAGCTACAAGGAATGTAAGTACATTATAATTTTTGAGAATGTTCATGGTACCACATGAGAATAGTTGCATAGTACTTACATTCCGAGTCGCTTATTATATTTTCCGCGCCATCAGCAGCAATTAGCATCAAATAATGTTGAAGTATTTTGTGACAAGTCAGACTTATTTATTTGCAACTTTTTATAGTTAATTTTACTCATTGCTAGACGACCAAATATATATGAACGCCCTACGTTTTTCATAATTACCTTATTAGTAGGACAGTTATTTCAACTTTTTGTTAACTAAATAACAGAAGTTATCAGGAACTTACGACTTATGTTGCTATGGAAGTAAGTTAAACTTATGTAAACGCTGACGCAAAAAATAAATTTTCCGAATGCGTCAAAACTTCACATGCACGATAGACGTCACTTCTATTTCAATACTTTAACATTAACAAAATGTTTTTGAAAATTATCATTTTCTTCGTTATATTTGAAATGAATTATATCGAGATCTGTTGTAGGTATAGATATTTCACTGTACTTGAATATTAGAGGTATAGTTTGGTAGCCCACAGAAACTGCAATACATTTGTAGAGAGAATAGGAATGCTTCATTTGTTGGTCAGAGACAGTTTAGTGAAAAAATATAAATAAACCACCGTAACCATTGTTATATTTTGTTGCTTAAATTAATTATAAGCAAAGCTTGTTCACACAGACATAATTTTAATTGATAGCAATGGTATATTTGTTTTATTTGCTTACCAAAATTGAATAAAAACTAGAACATTTTTAATTTTTGATTTATTTACGATTATATTTATTATTAATATAATATTAAAACATCTGATTAGTAGTAAAATGATTAGTTACAGGATTAATATTCATATGTATATTGGCTTAGAAGGACATCGTTCAAAATACAAATTTAATGTTTTCTCCCTTTCCATTTTGATTGGTCATTTTATTTTGGGACGCTGTCACATCGCTCGGACGTTAGATCAATCTATCCACGTATCAACTTACACCAGCTCGAAGGCAGGTACTTTGAGTAATAAATCACCAGAGTATCTAATTTCTAAAAATTTACGATGGAATGTTTTTACGTGGCACGCAGTAACAACGTGTGACTTTTATCTGTTTCGTATAAATGTTCCGGGCGCAGCCATAACGAAAGCTCGCCGTCGAAGCCCATGTGTTGCTTTATTTCGATTTATGATCGATCGTTTCGATGGGATTGGAATTCTGATCAGCTCTAATCAAAGTTTTTATTGTTGGTGCTTTAAACTTTGTTATTGTTCCCTCAAGCGGCGCCTATATGTAGCAATTATTCTCCAATTCTCTCTCTCTAAATCACCACTGGTTCATTTTGTTTCACTATTTTTAATTTACTTTTACATCCCATCTATGTCTAAGGATTTTTCGAAAACTCGTATATTGAGGTAATGAATCCATAGGTACACGTTCCAAGCTTTCAACAATCCGATTTTAGTTTAATTTAAAAAGTTTTATTATATTGAAAAGAATTGGTTCATAATTTGACTAGTCAACTAAATACCATTTTTATCAACAGTCACATATCATAAGGGACGTATTGTAATCTAATAATCAAACCGATTTTGCCGTTTCAAGATTTTAACAAATATTCATATTGTGACTAAAACAAAATTAAAATTAAAATAGTAGCTGGAAATGATACTTAAGAGTATACCTATATCCTATATGAGCACAAGTGCAGCAATTTGTTTAATGAAATACTTAATAAAATTTAAAGATACTGTATTCTAAACAATGAAGTATCTACTAACTAAATATTTTACTAAGAATAGAATTTTTCAAATTTAAAATACATATTTCTGATAATAAAAATTATTATTTTCGTAGAAGAATTACCAACCCCAAGAAAGGACCTTATTAATTAATTATTTTTGCTGTACCTATTAAAGTAAATAATCCCACAGTTTCACGTAGAGAATAGGGACCTCAAAAGTTTTCGGTGGGCCATTTTTCTTCAGTCCTACCCTGCGTACATCTGTAGAACAAATTAGTCTAAACATGTTCTAATAAAACTTAATATTTAATCATCTGATATTCCTGGAATTGATCAATTGTGAATAAAAATTATTCAACCGAAATATACTTTCTTACTATTTTAGGTTTCCGAATATAATAGAACCTCGATATAACATACCTGAATATAATGGACTTCGGATATACCGGATAACAGATTAAAACAGATATAAAGGATATAATCAATCTGTTAATTTGTCAAGACATTTAATTTAATACTGTTTGACTTTATTGAAGTGTTCTGTACCAAAGTGGCCTGTGTAAATGAAATCATTTTTCTCGTATTTATTCTTCCAGTTAAGAAGTTTTAGAAAAACAGTTTTCTCTTTCTTGATATCCTTGGCAATATCTTTCCCGCTAATGCACACATTGTTGTACTCAACATGACACCTGCATGCATATTTTAGATAGTATAATAAACAAGTGCGGCTAGAATTGATTTCCGTACGGTTTGCAGTATAAATAAAATATTCCCTTGAACTATAACGGCTTGGAATGATTCATTCTGCGCACGAGTGTAAACAGAACGAGTCTACTTACATAAGATTAAGGATCAGCGTGCACTGTGATGTATGCATACAAATACGAAACGATATCTATACCTGCTGGATATCTATTATAATCTATTTCCTACACTATTCTTTCTGGGTAAACATCAAACCTTGCACAGTAAATTATACCAACTTAACTGTACTTTCTATTTTTCTTTCATATAAAGCCAAGACGAAACAATACTTTTATCTAAACTTGGGTATTTTATTACTAGTAGTAGTGTTTTCAATGTTTATTAAAACAGAAAACAATAAAATGCTTTTTAAATAATAATTGTTTATATTTACAACTTTGTTTGACATTATTAAGAAGAGATTTAATAGGTACAGGGGCGCGCTAGGCAAGTTTTTCAATGAAAATATTCGAAAATATCGAATTTTTAGCTCGAAAATTTTCGAATTTTTCAAAATTTTGTTTGTAATATTTTTTAAAGAATTAGCTACGCTGATACCAAATTTACAAACAGAATTGAATTATCTTTTTTGGTTTCGGAGATATTTACTGTCAAAGTTACACCTCAAAAAAGTGTGTTTTTTGAGTATATTTCAAAAATGAGTAGAGATACAATCTCAACTACTTTACCATTCGATTCTACGGGAAAAGTTATATAAAGAAATGTTTTGCTCACATATACGTTCTTTGGAACGATTCGGTGCAAAATAAGAAAAACGAAAAAACCTAAATTTCAATTTTTCGCCTGAAAACTTTTTGTCTCCAAAATTTTTTATTTTATGGACTTAAGTAGATATCGATATGCTGATTCCAAATTTTCAAACAGAATTCAATTATCTCTTTCCGTTCTCGAGATATTTGAGTTCAAAGTTATACCTAAAAAATTAGGTTTTTTAGGTATACCCCTAAAATGGTTAGGTTTACGGTTCCGGCGTGTTCACCATTCGATTCTACGGGCAAAATTACATAAGTGTACCAATTTTCAGATTTTTATCTCAACAGATACAATTTCTAGAAGGAAAAAACTGAAAATGGCCAAAAATCGAAAAAAATCGTCAGGGGTTCATCAGGCATTTTTTTCGATTTTGGCCATTTTCGTTTTTCCCTTCTACAAATTGTATCCTATGGAATAAAAATCTGAAAATTGGTACACTTATGTAAATTTGCCCGTAGAATCGAATGGTGAGGTCGCCAAAGCCGTAAACCTAACCGTTAAAGGTGTATACCTAAAAAACCTACTTTTTTAGGTATTGTCAAAACTCAACTTTGAATACAAATATCTCGAGAACGGTAATAGATAATTCAATTCGGTTTGAAAATTTCGAATCAGCGCGTCGATGACTACTTAAGTCCAGAAAATGAAAAGTTTTGGAGATAAAAAGTTCCTCGGAGAAATTTTGAAATTTAGGTTTTTTCGATTTTCTCATTTTTCACCTAATCGGTCCAAAGAACGTATATGCGGAGAAAACATTTCTTTATGTAACTTTTCGCGTAGAATCGACTGGTATAAACATTTAGATCCTATCTCCAACCATTTTAGAGATATGGCCAAAAAACACACTTTTTTGAGGTGCAACTTTGACAGCAAATATCTCAGGAACGAAAAGAGATAATTAAATTCCGTGAAAAAATTTGAAATCAGCGCGTCGAGATCTATAAATTTACACTTTTTCCCAAAATCAAAATTTTGAGCACAAAAATGAGTATTTTTTGGGAAATTTTGCACTTGAGCACAAAATTTTTGGTTTAATACTGTTGTTTGGTTTGTTTTAACTTTACACAACTTTGATATGGGGATGGTGTTATAGGTTTTGAAACTAATTTCTTCTACAAAAGATATATTTTCTTCTTTTTAAAAGAGAATTTTTAAAATTAATAATTGTTACCAACATTACTGACAACCAATTTTAAATGTCTTTACATTTTAATTAAAAAAATGATTAATATTCGAAGCATATATTTTTTCCTTTTAATAATACGAAACAATATACATAAAAAATCCTAAAATGGGACATAATTTTAAAGATGCGTAATGGCAGCACATGCCCTACCCCGAATATGTATTTTTTTCCGTCGGATTCGGATGAATGAAATTGCTGTAAGTAGAAAAGGAAATATAAATAGATATACTTTCCTAGATTGTAGATAATATTGTTACAGATAATTACGATTGTTGATAGGTAGTAGTATTACTCTGACAGATAAAGTAGGTAAATTACTGTTATATAAATATCAATATGTAAATATTATTCCTTGACCTATTCTAAGTAATGATAATATGATGTACATTAACTTTACAAGCTCTATATTTTTATATTATCTTGATTTGCTTGTGGTAATACAAAATATAAATGTAAATGATATGGTTAAGTATGAAAAACAATGGAAAAAGTTTTATTATTTATTATCATGTAATTGTTTTCTTTTATAAGGTAATTTTAAATTAGAGCATAATTAAGGTTAAGGAGCAATGAAATTGATAGTTTTGGTTGATACAAAAGAAAAACTTTATAGAAAATTTATTTAATTTTTTTATTTTATTGCAAATGTTTAGGAATTAATTAAAATTTTATTAAAATTATTGCAGATCTAATTATTGTATTCATAAGGCAGCAATATTTTCATATTTTTTATAATATATACCAGATTATGTAACCGGTTAATTAAAATAAAATAAACTGGTTTTAGCAAACATTTACTTTTATTTTAATAATGCCATTTAGCGTGAAGAAAAATTGAATATATTTTTTATATCTGTTATATTTGTATTTGAATATGACTATGAGTCATGACAGTTTCAACAATTTACATTTTATTGGAGAGTCATAAAAATAGGTAGTCTCTTTGTTAGCTGTAGGCATCAAGTTTACAATTGAAAAATGACTTACATTTCTCTGAATGTATTATAGGTATTTTTGTGAATATTCGTGTTTGATTTTCTATGCAGTACAAAACATAACCTCTTTTCGTTGGTCCGTAATATTTTTTTAAAATTTTTTTATTAACCGATTTAAACTGGTTTCCAAGTTTTAAAAACCGGTTTTCAAACTAAAATCGTTCTTTTTATAATGGGTTCACCGTTAACCAGTACTTTTTTCGGTTACATGCCCGGATATGAACATATAAATAAAGCGTAAAAATTATAAAAATTTTCAAAAAGATAAGAACTTGCAAAAAAAATGCAAAACAGTAAAAATTGTTTTGATTTCGGTTATGATTCTGCCTCTGTTTTATCCGATACAAATTTCGATTTAAATTTTAGATATCATTCCATAGTACCTATACTCGTATATTCATTAGTAAGTGCATGTCTCCATTTTTCCAGATACTTATTGGTAATGATGATATATTTTGCTATATAGAGAGCGCTTAGATAATCTTATTTTCCTGGAACTTATAACTGTTATAGAAGTATACACAAGGACAATTTTCGTATGGAAAATAGTTGATGAATTTACATAATTTCTGGATTGGAATACTGATCGTTAGAACTACGAGTACAAGCACTAAATGAATCCACTTATTGTGAGAATAGAAGGAATGGTAATTGTCAAGTTTTTTCTGGATATCTGACTGTTCTCCGTTCTCATAACCCTTTGAGTGTGCAGCAACCATGAGTGGTATAGTTTCCCGGTTTTTTATTGTTCTCGAATGACGTGGGCGGGAGCTGCTGATCTCCGAATGTTCACAAGATATCGGGTTCGGCGCCATATGGCTTCCTCCGACATGGATGCTACAACAAAATGGCGCACTCCACTCATTTCCTCTCCTATCAACGCATGTCCTCCCACTCGAGGGAGGAAAAAACCAACAGTAACATTATATCATCAGTTTTGTAAGAGTTCTTTGATATCCAATATGGTATACTTCCAAGATAACAATGAATTCATGTCAAAAAGTTAATAAATTAATCATGTGCTCTTATCGAATGTGATAAGGAAATAAAATTTTTGTCTCCCGCGAAATAGAATTTGCCCGTGAATTTACGCTAAAATAATACGTCGTCACCGAAGAAACACTGTCCAAGAGAAGGAATATTTCAATACTAGTGATTAGTGATAAGATACAAATATTGATACTTTTCTTTCGATATCGGTGTTTTAGTACTTATACCAACTTTTTGATATGTTATTAATAACAGTATATTTAATCCATTAACGGAAAATTTTTATGTATTTAATCAAATATACAATAAATAAATAATTAAAACTATATTTTCTATTACTATATATTCAAGAGGTTTCACTATAAATCCGTTTATATATTTTGGAGAACTATCTTTTAAACTTCATTGCATTGCTATGTTTAATGACATTAATAAGGAATGTAAATTAAGTAATAAGTATTTTTTTTTAATTCTTCGAATAAATCAATGGTCTTCCTTGTACCAAAATGAGTTCCTTTGAGATGAATTTTCAATCAGGAAAGAGGAAAAACTCACTAAAACCCAAGTCAGACGAATAAGCACTCTGCGAGCCACAGGAATGTTTTACTGGTCAAAAATATATTTTTTTAAAAACCATTTTAAAAAAAAAACTCTTCTGCGATAATTTAGTACTGTCAATCGATGATCTGAGCGTACAAGATCCTAGATTCTATAAATGTTTTCATCAGTTCTTGAAGATGAAGACCTTCCGCTGCGTGTTACATCTTCATTCAACTTTTTTCTTTCTGAAAATGCCTAAAACCACCGACAAACCTGGCCACTTGAAATAACACTAACAATTTTAGAACGCACTAGAAAAAACTGTTTCACAAAAAAAAATTGCTGCGGACAACCAAATTACTCTAGTTTAAACTCGTACTGACGTTATACATCATGTTCATCTGTTTCTCTTCCAAGTCCCCTATCCCAATTGTCTCCAGATCGAACGCTACATTACCACTTATTCTACACACCTGGTATAAGCTTTTTTGCAAAAGTGCTAAAGAATATGTAAATAAAAAGTGATCGGCTTCATATTTGCTTAATAATTCGCTACGAACTATCCTTCCTCATTCTCCGAATCATATTCTGCAACTCACGTCACGGTGCAATGGCAAATGACGCAGATCTGGTTCAACTCATTAAGTGAGGTTATAAGCTGTGGTTTTTTACCTCTCGTTATTTAATTAAACGATAGCCTCACCTTCCTACAGGAACTCCGAAACTGCTTTAATTGCACGCGAACAAACTGCCGAATCACTCCAAAATTAACTTTTAATGTGGCCAAATTTTAATTCATATCGGACACGAATTATTTAATCGCCGAACATTTATCACAAAGAATCTTAAAATTGTTTTTATACATCGAAATAAACCAAAAATACCCATTTTTGGGTCCAACATTTTTGTTTCTGATAATAGTCCATATTGATAGACATCGATGCGCTAACCTCAAATTTACAAACATAATTAATTTTTCTTATTGTTGAGAATTTGCTCTTAAAGAAGGCGTATATGCAATGAAAACATGTAACTTTTGCCTGTAGAAGCAACTAGTATAATCTTTGAGATTGTACCTTTGCCCATTTTAAAAATATACCCAATAAACCTACTTTTTTGAACTGCAAATTTGAGTAATAAATTATTTCAGCTATACGTGAAAAATTTTAGAGTGAATAACTCAAAATTGTAATTGAAAATAACTTGGAGAAGTGAAAAGATTTTAATTTTGAACAAAATATTTCACTTACCAAATTTATCTTCTGGAAATGTCCTGGAATGTCCTTTCAAATCCTGAAACAATCGAATTATATATAATTTTTATATTTATTTGCCTACAATATAAATTGTAGTATGACATATAAAAATACACTCAACCTATAACCCTGTTCAATATAAAATATTTCCAATCAGATAAATCAATTCAATTTATATTTAAATGTATCTATTTATAATAATTTATCATTATTAATATTTAAATATCATTTTATCAAGGTTATTATATGTTAACGGGAACATTGTATAGGTTGTAAAATGAATATTTTATGCATTATAATAAATGCACGCCTTGCATACTAACAAATAATTAATAAAACAATGTAAAACTTTCATAAAACATTTCACACTTTATTAAGTCATTAATACTTTTAAAAAATGAAAGTGTTTTACTAAAAATATTGTCAAATTATGTTTTAATTTGTATTTTTTAACTAATTTGTTCGTTTCAGGATTTTTCTTCAATTTATACAAAATCATTTTTTAAATTTTAATTGTAAAAAATTGTAAAATTAGTACGAAGAGAAATTTTCCATTTCTAAAAATTAACTTTTAACCCTTACCTCTACCAGTTATTAGCTATTTCATTTAATGTAAAGTAAATTATGAAAAATAGTAGCGTGCTTAGTACTAGAAAAAAAAAATTATTAATGACAGAAGAACAATAAATAAAAATAAAGCTAGACAGTTGCGATGATTAATTAACAACTAATTTGAAAATAACATCGTAATTAATTTTTAAGCACACATTTGAATCGCGCACCTACATTTAACAAATTCGCCAAATGAACTCACGGCTTAAAACAATACGATTGAAAAACACAATCGGCAATTGGAGGTATTTCCAGCGACAATGGCCATTCGGAGCTGTTATAAATTAATCACCAGCGCGATCAATGCTGCTGTCGCTTGATGGGCTCTGATTTTGCCACTGACACAAGTTTTAATTTACGCGACGTACACTAGTTTTATTCCATTGTACTCTCCGTTTTGTTTTTCCTTCTTTTGTTATTAATATATTTTTAAATCGGGTTATAGCACAATTGTGACACGAGAATAAACGAACATCCAAAAAATTGAAAGGGATTCATTATTTTTAAGTTAATCTCTATTCAGGAGCAGATTTACAATACTAAATCATTTTGTTGGATTGACACTTTTCAATATTTTATAATTGTTAAAAATTTTGTTTTCCATGAATTTTATCTTTGGAAATTAATTGTCATAATTATTTTTCCATCACCGTTGAACTCAGGCTTCACAACCCATGGGTTGCAGATTCGAATCCCGTATATCCAGTGGCGGGATTTCAACAATTTTATTAGAGGGGCAGTAATGGAGTTTCCATATCAACTTTAAAAGATATTTTTTTATGGGAATAAATATTTTGACTTGATAGTTATATAAATATAACCAAATAATTATTATTTTAAAATGTTTATGCGAAAGTGCAAAAAATTCTGTATATACAACAGGACTAAAGTGCCTCTAATCCCTCAAGTTATTATTTCCATCACTCTCAGGATTAAATCATGCACTTTAGTCCCTCAGTGTATAATATACTAATGTTTTCATTTATGTATAAAAATATAGAATGTACAAATAACTATGATATTATATATACTATTAGTATTATTGTATTCATCTTCAAATACATAATTGTAATTATACCAAGCTTAATCTGATTTAAATTCTTATAATCACAACATTTTTCTTTAAAACAAATATTTAATAGAACGCCAGGAATGTACCTACATAAAAGATACATTACAAAAAATGCTTGCTCTCATCTTAAAATATAAATGTTATATGAATTTTAGGTTAATACTCATCAGAAATGTGAAATTAGAGATTCTTTGAAATTTTAAAGGCAGTTATACTTTTCTATGCTGTATGTATTTAAGCTAAACGAATAAATTTACAGCGAAAAAGTAATTTTCCTAAACAAACATTAGCCCAAGGTAATCTAGTCCCTTTTCATTTGCTGCAAATCTCTGATTACAGCCCAAACACTGAGTACTCGTGCAATCAATTTAAAGTTTGCTCTCGACCTACATATTAAATAACACAACAAATTGGTTCTACACGCCTAAATCTATCTTCTTTCAATTAACATTCACAATAAACACAATCCGATGATATCTGATCGTCCCACAGCTTAATCAATATCAAGTTACCTTCGCCTTAGCCGGTGCACCGGAGGATCGCAGTCGGCTGTGACCCGAACGGGATCTATAAGATACGGAAATCACGATTTAGAATATTATATTCATTCCGCACGCGCAAATAAATAAATATGACAGAAACAGTAACATATTCCGTAGACCGAATCCCAGAGTACAGTCGCTGCTAGAAGTTTTAGAAGAGATCAAAATACTCCAAGCGAAAATAAAGTTTAAAATTCCAGTGAAATTAATAGTTTTATATCTTCTTACATTTTTAAATAATACACAATGACTTCACCATTAAATTTCTCATGTGAAAATATGTATTTGCACAAATTTTCTTTTCAAAATTCCTACTCTCGGGAATAGGAAAAAGTCACAAGAACTTAAGTCAAGCAAATAAGGAGGTTAAGGAGTGACAGCAATGTTGTTCCTGGCCAAAAACTCTCTTTTTTAAACCATTTTTGCGCAGATTTTTCTACTCCCTAATGAATTATTCAAAATCTGATTATCGTTAGTGTAAGTCAACCGATGATGTGAAGGCCCAAGATCTCAAATTCTGTCGACATTTACATCATTTCTTGAAGATGAAGGTCTTCCACTTTTATCTTCAACCAACTCTTTTCCTTCTGAAAATGCTTAAAACTACTAAAAGACCTGGTCCCTTGAAATAACAATGTCTCCGTAGGCCTTCTTAAGTTTTGTAAAAGTTTACAAATCTGAAGCAAAAATTTAGCACACCGTTATTGACGTTACTCATTTTTAGAACGCACTTGACGAAACTGTTGTCAAAAAAAAATCGCTACAGACCAGATCGAACGCTGTTGCCAGTCTTATTTCTTAATTTACAAACACCTCAAGTTCAGTGGATGAGGAATAAGAACACGTTAATGCGTTTCCTCTTATTCTAGACGTACTAAAACTAGAGCACATTTTGGAGCAGTTTAATTCTTCTGGAATGTGATTTGGAATCAGTAGGTCCTTAATTAGAGCATGTACATTTGTTTGCTTTGATTTTTGACCTACTGAGCTTAGATTCGTTCTTGCAGCAATCTGGAACAGTTTAGCTGTTCCGGAATGTAAATTATAATGTTTGCTCTGATTCTTGATCTACTTGAAGTAGATACGATCGAAAGCAGTATTAAATGCTTTCGATTGTGGTCGAATTACTGACCAACGGAATATAGATTTTATTTCGAAGTTAACAGTGAATTTTAAATTGCTTTTGATTTTTATCTAAGTATGTCAAATGACTCTCTTATTGATTGTTTGAAGTACTGTAAACAAAATACTATCTAAAAATAAATACTGAGAGAAAATATTGTTTACCTAACAATGAAAGCAACGGGTAAATCTTAAAATTATTGGCATTGTTGTACCATAACAATAAGCAGAGTACATCTTATTCCGTTATGCATAGAGAATTTATCACCTGGTGTACACGGCGTAGATGTCGCTGCAAATATACAGGAATCAGCAATCGGGAATTAGTTCTTGCCTTGTTAGCATTTCCACACTGCCTTATCCGTATTTGTATTGTCCCCCAAGTCATGGAAACATTCAGCACCAAAGTTCCGCATCAGCGGGACATGGGAATACATTCGTATTGTTCATTCAAGATATCACAAAACTATGATAAATTGGTTAACCTCGAAATTATATCATAATTTACGAAGGGGATAAATTAAAATTTTAGTAATAGAATTCATAGTCAGCACTTGGTGGAACATAATACAACAATACTTTGCGCACCCAGATATTACTTTCGGAGTGGGTTTTCAGAGTGTTAATTTTAATTGGTATGACATTATTGCTTTCTTGAGAACTCTAAGATGTTTCTATGTAAGTATCAAACAAATTCATTTTGTTTATTTTTAACAAACTTGATCAAACTCATAAAGACCAATAACTTCAATATCGACGGTGTATAGTTTTTTTTTCTGTTAAATAGAACATCAAAAGTAAAGGTAGACGGATTTTTCGTGACTGGTCAATTGATGAAAGGAAAGAAAACTACTGGAATTCAGTCAATGGAATAAAATTTTATTTCCTCTCCTACCGGTTTCGACCCCACATGGGTCTTCCTCAGGGAGTGAAAGTCATTTTATACAATATTAATGTGTTGTAAATACATTTGTCAAAAATTGTAACAAAACAGTTAAAATTAAATCGTGATGTTTAATAAACTCACAAGTCAAACATATGTAAAGCTTGTTTTATAAATGCAGATACTAAATGTAGAGTAATTTAATAATTTTATTTTTCACAAAAACGTGGTTTCGTGCACCTACGGTAAAAACTAAAATGTGGGGTCGAAACCGGTAGGAGAGGAAATAAAATTTTATCCCATTGACTGAATTCCAGTAGTTTTCTTTCCTTTCATCAAAAGTAAATATTCCCATATTCCTTTCATAAACAGAGTTACTACGTTTCATTTGATTCCAAATTCCGTTCGTTTCATTTTTTTTTTGTTTTTAATTTTAAATGATATCTTAAAATACTCAGCTATGAATCTATGTTTGTGAATTGCACTTTTTTGCAATAAAAAATCTTTTCTCTGTGTAGTTGTATATAGTATTAAGTTGTACTACCAAATTTTAGGTCGTCCAATCAATTGTTCCCTACTTAGAATTAAAAAAAAAGTACATTTCATAGCAATAATATATATTAACAATAATATTAGTAATAAAGTACCTAATTCATTTCTGAGTAATTTTTTTCAAATAATATTGTTACTTGCATATTTTACAGTATTTTTTTTTAAATATATATTTTTAAATAGTGATCTAGTACAAAACGTAAAAATAATAAGAATAAACTGTCCCTTCCCTTCGAGCGATTTTTACTAGAAGTTGGTTATCTCAGTATTTAATTTTTCTAAGATAATATTAAAAATTACAAATTTGTGGATGTGTAAAAAACTATATGTATTATTATTCAATTTTAATAAAAATAATATTTATATACTGTTTGTTGTTTATTTCATAATCCATTTTACGTATTTCAATTTTGTTTAATCTATATAACAACAATAACTACAATGTTTTTATTAATTTATTTTATATTTTCATCTAGTGTATTCTACGGGTAAACAAACCATCGATATTTTGTTATTTTACAATATATGTATAATTATTATTTTCCCGTGTAACAGTTACAGTAGTGATTATGAACTATGAACTATTCCTGAATATTTTACTACATGTATCGTTTATTTTATTGATAATTGCACAATTAACTTTTCGTTTAATTATTAAATGTAATTCATGCTGTTTTATCACCGCTCACTAATTATGAATAAACACTAATTGCAATCGCTGAGCAAATTAGAGCACGGGTAACAATTATTGTCAAGTGCTATAAATTATGTGATAAGAAATCTACTAGCTACTGACACAATTATTAATAATTATCATTTTTATATTAGGACTCAACCCTGACATATAACACAAGTAGAAATTGAAAAGATCAAGTTATCCGGAACGTGAACGAGAATTTAAAAGGTTATTTATGTGAAACACTTGCGATTGTTTAGTCACTGACATAGTTATGACAACTCTATAAATTAAAAGTTTCTAATCAGATCGTAAAGAAGTTGCTCTACCTAATGCATGTCTATTTCGCGTTTTTACTAATCCATTAGTACTTTATTTTCAATATCAAATCCAGAAACTTTTCAAGGGAGGGACGAATTATCTTTTTTTAGGTAATCATAAACAATAACACATATAATAATATTAAGCACGAAATTTGTTAATAAATAAAAGATTATTATTCGACCAAACAAAAAAAGAAACATTTTAACTACGTCTATTTATAATCAGACCCAGATTTAAAGGTGGGTCATTTGTTCAACAATTTATACATTACTGAAAAAATAAGAAAGAGCCAACCTGGAAAACACCAAAATTTATGTACTTGTAACTTTTTTCATGTACACCAAAATGACTTAATTTAAAAAAAAATAATAATGTCTTTAGTCGAGAACTATTTATGTATCATTTAATAATAGAAAAAAAGTGAAGGATCGTTTTCCAAACGTGGAAGTCATTTTCAGAATTTATTTTATTTCATGATAACAAATTACACCGCAGAAAGATCATTCTCAAAATTAACAATAGTAAAAAATAGTCTGAGTACTGTTATGATCGAAAAACGCCTAAAACATTTAATACTTCAGAGCATCAACTCATCAACAATGATATTTTAAGAGTATATTATATGAAGATATTACAGAATATTTTACAAAGAAGAAAGCAAGAAAAGTGGCAAGACTAAATTTTATGTTTATCAATAGGAGTGGAATTCTATAACTTGTTGTGTTGGAATGTCTTAAATTCATTGCAAATTTGAATTTTCGCCATGGTGACATTTGTTTCTAAATGATATAATAGCAAGTACAATTGTTATTTGTAGTTGTTATAAGTTATGGAATTCCATTCCAATTGATTTTATTATAGATAATTAATAATTAGAAAAACACTTTTGGAGTAGCAATCATATAATAAATTCCATAATACACCAACGTTTCGATTAAATCAGTCTTCATCAGAGTGATAAATGGTATTAAAAATTATTATATATAAGTATTTGTTAAATTAACAATTTATTAAAAAATCATAAAATATAGATTTTCAATTCTTCATGTCGGTCCATATTTTTTTAAAGATCCTGTATTTTTTAAAATATTGACTATTTCATGTTGGTCCTTTGGTTGCGGTTGTCCGAGGAATGATATGCATCTTTTTAAGAAGTAGAATACTTTGTCCATGTCAAAATTGATAAGAAATGTAATATGTATGCGATAAATAATTTAGCCAGTCACGAGACGCACACCATGGGGCTGTTTTCGCGTTTTTCCGCTTTACCGCACTCTGTCACTCCAATCATTTATATAAAAATGAATTTACATACGCACATGTACGCACTCGCTTGCTAATTTCATTTTAACCTCATTTGTGAAAAATATTTCATAAAATTTATACGTAAATAAACAATAAAAACAAATGATGATAATTGCAAATGTAGCTGACTTGATTAATTAATATAAATACGTGTTACTCCAAATCAGTGCAACACAACATATTTTATATTTTTTATTTTGAAATTACAATTAGTAGTAGTATTAGTTTCATAATAAATATTTCGTAAATAGACACTTTCAAATCTAGTTTACAGTTCCTACATATGTCAACTTCTAATCAATTGGAATACGCACTGTCATTAGAATCTGAGAATATCTTGAGAATTTTTTTTTTCTCTAATAAAGTAACACTTCTTTCTGATTCCCTAAGTGTAGTCAATCTTAAATGAACTCTTTGTATTCCGTATAGTGTTGTCGTCTAGACACGACTTGACTAAGTCTAAATCTAGATTAAAAAGTCTTGTCTAGACATCAAGACTTTATCTTAACCTGCGCATATGAGTTAGATAACGACATCATTGTTTCAGTTCGAATGGAACAAGCTTCGCAATTTAAAATTTTTCATTTATATTCTTGAAAATTTCTACAATTTTCTCATATTGATCTAGAAAAAGAAAGTTTTGTTTTATTGTAAAATGTTAAGACAGGACTTTTGTCAGTCTTGTCTGGATAATCTAATAAAGGCAAGACAAGAGTCTAAAAAGTCTAGATTTAGACGGCAGCACTATTAAAGAAATGTTTTAATCCTAATTTTCAGGTTACTTATGCTTATTCATTATAGTTTCAAAGCCTCAATATGGATTTTTTGCACGATCTCTATACCTCATTTAAACTTTGTACCGAAATTGAAACAATTACCGAAATTAAAACCTATACAAAAATAACAAGTGAAGTAAGGATTTTGATAGCAAATGTGGAATTTCGAAACCTTTTTATAAACGATTTCATCCAAGCAAATCCAGAATTTTATTTTTGTAGTATTGTAATTTAAAATCTAAAAAGATAATAAAATAAGTGTCTTATACTTTTACATGCAAAATATTAGTAAATATGTATCATTAATATAAACGTAATTTTATCTCAAGTTTAATTTAAAAATATTTGTAATAATAGATATCATGTTCTACATCTGATTATATACAATAACATTTATAGATAAATATTCATATCTTATTTTGTAAGAAATAAATTCTTGTATGCGGACAATAAAATTATAATGCTTTATTATTTCTAGAATATATTTCATATTGTTAATAACAACAATTATGTTTGTTTTTTTATAAAACTGAAAGTGACTAAGCAGGTTAATAAATATTCTAGTACAATGCGCAATAATAATAATTGTAATTACAAAGGAAATGAGTCGCCAGTGTCATTTATCTACAATATTATTATCAGTTTATAAATCATGTAGAAAGTAATAATTACTTGTGGTTATTTCGCCACAAATTGCTATATAAGTAAATAATGCACACTGCAGTTTACGTACGTTGGGAAATAGTTTAATTATTGAATCATTTATACATTAATTTGTTTTAACATGTAGTGACAATTTTTAATTTAACTAATAAATTGCACGTAAATTTGCATTGCTAATTTAATTGCAACTACAAATGATATTGCTATGTTGCTACTTCATTTATTACGCTGAAGTTATGTTATATTATGTTAGGTTTTTCTTTTACTCATAAAGTTCTCCAAAATTGAATAGTAAACACATATACTCAATCCAATTAAAAAGTTTTCTATTCTTTTGAAGTTTTTTTATTGAAATATATATATATATACGAAATAAATTATATATTATAACTTACTATATTAATAAATAAAATAATGTATTGACTTCCTCAATTGTAATTTTGTAATGAAATCGAGAATAAAAAATATATTTATTATAACAACTAAGTACACCAATTTAGTCTCCGTAGACTGTAAATTATATAGAATCAATCTTTTGAACCGCCATTCATTAGAATTACTTCCGTTAACGGTTTGTCATACTTCCTACTAATTTTCTTGAAGTTTGGGAGTCATTCTTCTACCATAAATGTAGTAGATCTTTTATATTCATTGGGCGTCTCGTTTTACACTTTTTTTTAAATCACAGAGATGTTCAATGTAATTCATATCTAGAGACTGTGGAGACGTTTTTAATAGTTGTCTACAATTGTACAATAACTATTCTTGCAGTTTACTTTTATATTAATTATGAACAGATTCCCATGAAATTTGCAGAGGATGTAAATCACTTCCAAGAAAAAACATTTAAATAAATGGAGAAATATGCATATAAACTTCAAAGAAATATACAAGGTTAATAAAAAAGTGTAATAACATATTTATTAATACTGGGTTTTTTTTTTCTCTTCTACTCTAGTTTCATGTAAAAATACAAGGATTATATTCCAAGGACAAAGCTAATTAATTTATCCTGTATAATTTGCCATAATTTAAAAATCAGTTGATATATACCGTGTTTCAACAATTTGCATAAAAGTTAAATATGATTTACAAACTACTATAAAATTAAAATTTATGTTCTGATATTTTATCCAGGGCACTGGTTTGCATGTGGCAATAAACTACGAGAAATTATATATTTAGTTCTCACAGTAATTGCAAAACGTCAATACGAATTAATTGTAATTTAAAATTTGTCATTTCATTGGAATTCATATTTATGAATGCAAATGCAAAGCCTTGTTTAATTAGTTCCTTTTCCGCTGAATACAAAGTACTTTTGTTATTATAACAAGAATAGAAATGTTGATGAAAACGCAACCTACATTCTAATCAAACTGAAATTTTATTACAATTTACAAAGTAAACAAAAATGAATTAATAATATCTAAAAAATATATATTAAAATGTAATAGGTACGGTGGTAATAAAAAAATATTGATTTAAAAATTGTTTATAGAACATTTACATTAATCTAAAGATTGAAGAAAACTTATATTACAGATAAATAATAGTTATGAACGATAAACATACTTTTATTACTATGTGAAAATGAAATTAATCGCATTAGAATATATAAAGTATTATTATCATTTTGTTAGTTAAAATATTGTAGTGATCTGTGTCATCTTATGAATATAAACTAATTAATTAATCTTGGATTTCCATTTCAAATATCTTAATCAAAAAATTAAGCGAGTCTGACAATTGTATGCGAGGCACACAAAGACACTACATACTCTGCAAACGTAGATATTTAAAAAATAATATACTACTTTAAATTCAATTTATAGGTTATCAATTTAAATGCGTCAGATGTTGACAGTTTTATAGTGATATTTAGGATATTACAGGTTTCTATTGCACAAGTTATTTCTTATTCGCTGATTCTACACATTATACTTATTTATTTTATTTTTATTTCGGCGGTATAAAAGTAAAAAATTTTACTCCGGCAGCATAGAAATCTTCAACCTTGTCAATCACGTCACAAAAGATGTCGCTTTTATGACGTTTCAAGAAAATAGTTATTTATGATATAAGTCATTGACAACGAATTAAAAGTATTCACTGTGTTATAAACTTGCTAAGCAACCGTTAAAAAACTAATTTTAACAGTGGTTGTAGGAGAAATATTTTATAAGTAACATGAAAGCATAAATAAATATAAAAATTTGGTAGTACGTAATTCATTTCAAATATTTGTGATAAATGTTAGCCAGCAGATAATTTTTGCTGAACTAATTAGATTAATTTTAAATCAAGATAAGTCGGAGTGCAGTCATTCGTCATTTATATTTAAATTTCTGAACCTACTAATTGTATAATCTTCCTGATGCGATCTACTTTCTGCGAATTATAAATCCCAGTACGAAAAGTCATTCTGAGAATTATTCACCCGCAATGAAACTAGAAAAAAAGGAGGCACGTCGCTGTTAAATATTAATGGAGGTCATGATTGAGGTGTAAATGGTTGAAAATGCCATCCCAATCTGCAGAGAGATACATGATCAATCAAGTTGGCCATGATGTCTCCATACCACCGGCCGGACCCTCATTCTGCGGCTAATTACCCCGCGACAGCTAATTGATATCTTCTTTGCGTTATTAGGCGTAATCGTGGACCGCCAGTGACAAATTTATCCGAATATGCAATGCGAGGTGGGATTTGTACGGACGGATATGTCCGACATTTTTTCTCCATGGAAATTTCCAAGAAGTTGATTTTTATTAAGTTGCTCTTAAAAAATCGTATATTGTGTAATTAATAGGAGAAGTGATGTATTTCTGGACGACAGTGGACAATTATTGTGGGACGATGTGTCAGCCGAGTCTAGCAAATACAAGAGTCCAGGAAGTTCACTTTTTCTGCATATTTTACAAAAGTAATATTTTTTGTCCAATCAAAAGATTAATTATTTTATATTTCTTTTTACAAACGTCTAAATTAATAAAACGATTTCTAATTAACAAGAAACGACATAACATACCGAAATAACGCAATTTTTAGAATGAAACTAAGTCAAAAATTTACTACCACTTTTCTTATGATCCGAGAAAAAATGTGTTTATTGAGTTCATTCCAAAAATGATTATACTGTACCATTCTATTATAAGTGAAAAATTACGTGAAGAAATCTTATACGTTATTTAGAGCGATTATGTAAAAATAAAAAAAAATATAATATCACTTTTCGTGTTCTCTTGAATAATGTTTTTTTTCCAATAAGACTATTTTTAAGTTATCTTGAATTTAAAAAAGTATGTTTATTGAACGCATTACAAAATATTTATAGACATACAAGTTCAATTACTATGTAATTGAATTCTACAGGAAAAAGTACATAGATTTTTTTTCTAAGACCATTAAGATATTTTTTTGTTGCATGTTTGTTATTGCTACGGATACATAGTGTATTGTAAACAAGTTTTCATTTCCCACAGTAACCATAGGCAACGTTAAGGTATAAATTTATATCTCACAGTTTTATCAAAAATCGTATTGTTTAATATTTGTTTTGTTGCTAGTTATTAGGAAGTAGTAGAATGAAAATATCTTTGTTATCAAAATGTAAATGATTTAGAAAATATCCATTTCATAATACTAATATGATTTGCTGCATTCGCCTTCGGCTGTGCTATAATCTGTCATACTCGTATAAAATGAATAACTTGTCAATTTCTGTTATCAAATCAATGCCTGATTTTTCAAATATCTGCTTTGAAATTTATACCAATAAAATTTTGATTTGTTACCGTTTTTAAAAAGAAAAAATAACATCAGTCTTAAATTGTAACCAAAAGCATCTTATGTATTTAATTTCAACCTCAAATTTAGTTAATCCAACATACTAAACTAAGATAAAATAATTAATAATGGGAGCTCTTTGGGAAAGATTTGAAATAATTTTTATTTAGTAATAGAAATTTAACATACGTTTAGGTATTACAATAGGGTAAAACATCAGGGCACAACTTGTGCAAGTCCGAAACGAAGTAGGTTTGGAATTATCTTATGTTAATGAGGCGCTGCCTCATGTGTTTTGAAGAGCTGAGCCGAGCTAATGGGGTTGTCCGTGTCGCTGGAAGAATGCTGAATGTTGTTTGTTTATGCAGATTGTCAATATGTGGAGGTTTTGTTCCTCGCGTGTCTCGCTATGCGGATTTGCAGATTATTTTCTGATTTGGTGTCTCGTTTTTAACTTGAACTGTTTGTCAGAATGTAACATAATATGGTCGCGGATCTCTAGAGCTACTTCGCGCCAATGAATTATTCACGAGGGTTACATAAGCAATAAAACTGTTGTAGGTTAAATTTGTAAACAAATCAGATGTAGCAGACAAGCTACACATATTGAGTTTGCGCAAACTTCACATCATATTTTACAACATAAAAGCGGCTTTATAAACACACATACCTATATAAACAATATTTTTTTCTAAAAACGCTATTAAAAGAGGACCGAACAAACAATTTATTTTCCTTTCAATTCATTTATAATAAATATCCACTAATTTCTTTCTATATTCATAGTTTATTCTATTATTTTTCTTCAGAGTAAAGGAAATAAGAAAATATCGACAGCGGTACAAATTCTGAAATATGGATATCATTTTTTTCTATAGACCTGTTAAAAGAAAATTTTGTAATTAGACATTCGAGACAAGAAAATAAAAGCCGTATTTTAGAATTTCAATGATGTCGCCGAGATTTCTCGAAGTTTTAAAATTATTTTTCTTCAAACGTCAAAAATGTGACATATTTTGTGGCTTTATTCACAAGAAAGAAATTAAAAGTAGAAAGATATCTATTTCTACTTTGGCGGCGTAGAAAAAATAAACAAGTTTCCATAGGAACTATGTATAATCAGCGAATACAACATACAACAGAAACCTGCAATATCGTCCTATATATCACTATAAAACTAGATAACCTATGAATCAAGTTACTAAAAACCATCAACAACTGACGGATTTAAATTGTTAACCTGAAATTTTCATACGCCATCTAACTGTAATACCAATGTACCATTAAAAACAAAATCAGAAACTTGATTTTTTATTATTTTAGTGCGTTTTTATATGACTATCTGGTGAGCAAAAACAAAATGTAGGTGGAGCAAATAATTATATTGTACTTATATATTTTTATACTAACAATAATTTCTGTTTAATTTCCCTAAAGAATATTCAATTTCCCTAGAGAAATCTGAATCTAGTAAGCGATCGCACATTACTAATTTTGACATTATAGGTAAAAAAATACAAATATTTAACAGTCAACTACAATATCTTAATTTACTATACTTCATTACTGTTATAAGAAAAACCAAACTTTCTATTGACTGTCCCCCTAAAAACGTTGGCAATATAAACGCCAATTCATAAGACACTCCAGGTACCTAAGTGTTAATTATTATTAATTTCATATTTTTGTACATTTAATATTTTTGCAGCAATATTTTAAAAAGAATTAATGTAATACATACATGTTAAATATGATTTAATTTTTCCGTGATCACAACATTAAATGTGATATTTCTAATCATAATAGGTATTCATATAGATTCGTTCATATAATTTTCATTTATCTTATTAAAAAGATATACACAGTAGACTTAGTAATGTTTTTCTACAACAAAAGATCTGGATAAGAAAATAATTTTAATTAAAAATTATCACGCGATCTGAAGGAAATTCGCTAAGCTGATTCACTTTCCTCCATTTCATATCTCCTTTAAATTTTTTATCGGGTTACACCATCGCATTTTTCATGCGACTCATCTATGCCTCGCACCCTCTTTGATCTCATTTCACCCAGTACTTAATGGTTCTTGAAATATCAGCCCTTAAAAATATTTATTTTGTGGGAGAAAAAATTAGGAAACATAATTTAATAGAAAAAATGTAATATCTCCCTCTCTGACGGGACTACAGTCAGGAAGCAGATCTCATTAGGTGATACATTTTCAATTTGGGGTGCCAACTACGATCAAGCTACTGAATTTATGTCAGCACTATTTATTTTTATTTTGCCACCCTTCTTAGCGGCGGCTCTATTTGTATTTGTTAGCACTTTACAGCGGTACAAAAAAGCAAATCATATATCATAATAAATGCTATCCATCCTTTTTTGAATAAGATCTTATGTACTCATAAAATACATAATATACCAAGAAAGAATATTATTATGATGTATTTAATAACGTAAGTAGTTCAATATAGATATATACAAACAAATTTCAATTGCCTAACAAATCCTCATACTTTTTTTACTTCCGTGTACGAAGTAAAGGAATTATTGTAATCGCGAAAAATTTCAGTTTTCAGATTTTAATGGAAGTATTTGACTATCCCTGAATTCATTTTGACTAGTTTCGGCGTGACGTCTGTACATATGTAAGTATCTTGTCTATCTAGTATATATTTTTTAATTTTTGGCGTAACACAAATACCATTAACCGTAGAATGTTAAAATTTTGTAAGATTTTTTTATTATCTTTATAGAATACCGAACCTAAACTAGTATAGAGCTTTCAGTAGTAAAATAAGACTACTTTCAAATTGTTAGTTTTCAAAACAAATATCAAGTTCCTATTTTCTTTTTCTTCTTAATTATTGTTACATCAACTTTAATTAAATATGTAACTTTCTTTAGCTATTAATTAATAAAACTTTCAAAAGGTATACTTATTTATTTGAAATTTTATGAATTTCCATCAGAAAATGTAAGAGAAGTGATTAAAATGAACAAATTACGGGAATTCGTAATTGAGTTAAACACTCCTGCGTTCATTTCTCTTTGATGAAATATAGTGCGAACGTACGGGTTGTTCACCCTGCCTCATTATTCACGTTTGTTATAAATTGTTAAAATATTCCCAACATTATTCATTGGTGATTCATTAACTGTTATTCCATTTTCCAATTAATATAAACATTTACTACTTTGCTATTGAATGGAATCATATCGATAAGTTTCTTATAAATTAAAAAAAAAACGTTTGATGAATTTATCTTCTGATTACGTTGTTATATTTGTTTACTTAGATGATATTCCTCAATGTAATAGATATTCAAATATTTATTAAATAAAATAGTTATTTTTTATACAAGACGATAAAATAATATTTTATCGACAAGCGAAAGTGTTAATTCACGAGCGATATAATCGCAAGTGAATTATTTTCGTGAGTCGATAATGTAATTTTATCGTCGTGTATAAAATTCTATTTTTTTCTATAGCAGGTTTTGAAGAGAAAAGAATTAGAAAAATTAAATTAATATTTAAGAACAATTTTAAAATGTCAGTAGTGTGCGTTGTTATGGAAATGTACTTCTAATAAACAAAAGTTAAAGTACTTTATCTACCCTTGCTGTTAAAGTGTTACTTTATCTATCCTTGCGGTTAAAGTGCTACTTTATCCACTATTTTGAGTTAAAATTACACTTTAACATCTGCTATAGAAAAAAATAAATTTTTTATCTCCACTTTTGTTAAAAAAGAATTCATACGATTCTATAACTGTAATAGCATTGGTAAATAGAGAATGTGGAAGTTATTACAGACGGGTTTGATATTAGGAACTGTCGGAGTAAATCAAACTAATCGTAGCGCACAAATGATTCGGGAAGATTTGATAAATAACAGAGGAAGTCCCGCAGGTCAATATGGGGATTGGTGCAGTGCGTGAATGGAATAAAGACTCTAACATTCGCAGTTTATTTTTTGTGAAATCTGCACTGCGTGCTGATTCGAGGGGTGCAAATACAGGAGTGGACTTGCAATTTTTTTTCTTTTTGATCTCTCAACTATGTTCATTCGAATTAGGATAATAAGATGCAATGATAGAAAAATACAGCTAATCTTTTTTTATACGTACTATACTTTTAAACATTGAATTATAAATAAACCACGAGATTCGTTATAATTTCATGTTTAATGTGACATATAAAACAAATGGTGAATAAAAAAATCTTAATTTTGTAATTTTATTAAGGCGAGAATTGCATTGAAGGGGTAGATTATTGGAGACTTCAGCTTCGTGTTATTTATTTATTTAGACAACGTTTCGTTTCCTTATTGAGGCCATCTTCAATTCTAGGTTAACATGAGAAATTTTATTTTAACAAAATATGTCAATATTGAAAGAACAGCTAAATGTATATTTCGTTAATATAGAATTTGTTAACTTTGTAACCTAGATTTGAAGATAGTCCCAATAAAGGACTGAGTCGCTTAAAAAAGTAAAGTAATCATAAACCAAGAAATTCGTTTTTAGAAAATGATTTTTAAGTCACTAATGCTCGGTGATATAAACGCCAGTTAAATTTAGTTCCCTAGTAATTGTTATTAACATACCTAGGATAGTTACGAGTATCATAACAGCCGCAGATTTCAAACTGGGAGATCGATGATTTTAAGATAACTAAGGCCTGGTATGATACATAAGATCCGTCGTTGGTTCAAGAGTTTACTGGTTTCATATTATGAATAAATATTATTTTATAAAGTTCCCCTGTGAGTAAAGTTTTCGTGATCAAGTATATACGGGTTGATATGACAGCTGTATTATCCAATTGTCCCATGTTATTTTTACAAATCTGTACGGTAATATTTTTACCATACTGACTTGTCAAAATACATGGGATATAATTATGACTTAAGTTACCTTTTTACTTTTGTCTATGTAAACAAAAGTTTAATATCCTGAAACCGGTAAATAACATTTATTCTTTCAAATGACAATTGCAATTTTGACAGCAATGTTATTTATGTTATTAATAAAATTATTTTTATTAGGATATATTTACTTAAATAAATTTACTATGCAAGTAAATTTATTCTGTCCTTTATAATAAAGGGCATAAAAGTAGTATTTTCCTTATAGAAGACAGTAATAATCTGCAAATAATAATTACTTGTAATTATTATTAAGTAAACGCATATAGCCATACATATCCTGACCACGATTCAAACCCAGAACCTTCGATAAACGAAGTATTTTCTTATAAACATAGTCCAGGAATATATATCAGTGCACAGTGGCATATGCAACCCTATTTCTCCTAGAAATAGTATTACTAGCAAAACACGATTGGTATCTCCCAACAATCTTGTCCTTGAAATATGCAACATAACCTCCGAGCAAGTCCGGCCCTCACCCCATTACCAATATCAGCGCTGTGCAGCGCGATAAGCTGCAGGCAGCTGGATTCGGATATAAATAAATATAAATAAGTCTGGTCTAGGCTAGGGCGCTAAGCTCCAGCTAAGGGCGGCCACCCCCGACGAGGGTGATAAATGCATGGGCTGCGCTGCGGTGGATGCATACCAAGCATGGGAACACTGGTGGGTGGCGAGCAGACAGAGTGGTGGTAGACAGACAGCATGGGGTGGTAATGAGAATGGAGAAAGTTAATATTAGAATTGGTGGCTTGACGAATTGACGAATTGGTGACAGGGAAATAACATGTAGTGTTGGATCTGCAATTCAATTCCCAATGATGACAATTGGGGTTTCTAAGAGGACGTATATTAAGGAAATTTATATTGTAAATTAAAATTCAGGTTAAAAAAAGTTAAATAGAGTGTAGTGATATAATAGTTATTTTCATATAGAAGGCCGAAAGAAAGTTAACGGATGGCTTTTATTCGTCAATGTGAGTTAAATAACGAGCAAGGATGTAAAAGTATATTACATATTAAGAGTTGTAAGATGCATATTACGCACGAAATGGAAAAATTACATAAGTTTGTGATTCCACAAGTGCGTAATAACATTACAACTCGAATTATGTACTATACTTTTTCTACGACCACTCTTTGACTGTTTTTCGGTAACATCACGATCATACAAAAATAATTGTCACATTACTAGTAAATAGTACCAACTACAGAACAAAAATAAATAATAAATTTAAACTAGTTACAATCCAATAAAATAGTTTTTATTTATTTATTTTTCGTAATGTTTTAAATTAAATATAATTAATTTTGTTTTATTTAAACTCTTAACATAAATTCGATAAATTAAAATTCCCGAACTGTGCGATGGCGTACTTTCCACAAGGCTTTTCGTAATGTGACACTTAGATAACCTATAAGTTGTACAGTAATGGCTACTTACATTATTGTATTATTAAATATTTTTAAAAATAAAAAAAAAATACGTATCTAACACGATGCAAATCCCATTGTAACTAGAACAATAAATAGCTGTGGGTTTCAAATTTTAAATCATGATTTAAATCAAATATTTAAATCACGCTAACCCAGCCTGAATATGATTTTGTGTTTACTTACTTTTAACTTACATTAACTGCTTCAAAATGAACATAGGTCCATCACATTTATATATAACAAAATAAGTAGATACCCAGCACAACATAATAAACAATGATTTGAACAAATTAATTAGTAATGCAGAAGCCAGAATGAATCAAGTATAGAGGTACACATGGAGGGAGCAAACTGAAGTAGTCGAGACCTCCTTACCACTCCCTCAACCGGCGCCATCTCCCATTCGCGGATGTCGCGAGGGTATCTCTCCAGCTTGATTTGAATGTATGGTAGTCGGCGTGGTTTATTAAAACCCGCGGGGGTGGAAAAATCGTTATGCTCGCCCAGACACCTATCATTTTTCTCCCTACGTTTTATTTGCGCCGAAGAATAATGGAATGACATATGCGAAACGATATTTCGCTACAATGCTACGCACAGTCGATCGCTTTATCCACATGACTTTTTGCGTTAATAAAGAATTAGAGTTTACGATATCGCAGTCCATGTGAAAATGCTGCGAACGCTGAAAAATACACCGATATTTGTTTCACTGCGACATATTTTCACAAAGATGAATTAAGAACGTTTTCATTTCATACAAACACAAATTGTGATGTTTCCTGCATTTATCAGTCAACTTAAAAAATAACAAATTTCATACAACTTTCAAAAAAATCGTTACTTGTATTTATTGTTAGGTTTTATATTTTCTTATTATTAGTAACAAATTTGGGTCCCGAGGTATGAAGCAATCGAGAGAATTGGTCTTCTTAAACGTGGTACATGTATTATTTTTTACTACAAGCATATTTCCTAATGAATTTAAAAAATATACATTGATAATATAAAAGATTTTGACATAGTATTTACTTGTTAATATTCACAAAAATTAAAAAAAAATCCATTTTTTTACATCTTACATTTTAGTTTGTTAACCACACTTGTGATCTTGAATTTATTTTGCTTATTAAATTAGATGGCATATTTAAATTGTGACTGCAAAATTTACTTTTCTTGATTTTAAGAAGTTAAATAACATTTCGATTTGTATGTTTCAGTTTCTTTAATAAGTGATAGTTTTTATTGTTAACCTACACTGTGCAACAAGTGCAGAAATTCGGCTATATTTTACGAGGTATGAGACGAAGTCGAATGCTGGAATCACACAAGTTGGGAAATAGGTGATTCTGCATAAGTGGCATATTATACTTTTTCTACGACCACATTGCTAAATATTACACAACAAAAATATTTGCATGATACTTATTTGACATAAAAAAAAACTATATGGCGTAGGTAACTTCCCAAATAGTGCCTTTACGAATGCGTAATGTTGGCAATTACTGTGAGAAATGATTTCTTACACTTTAATTCATGATTGTGGGAAATAAATAAATTTTGAGCTTTATATAGTGTAAGAAAAGTACCACTTTTCATACTAGTTGTAGAAAAAATAATGCTTTAACTTATAAACAATCCTCATATGATATCTTTAACCTAGACATAGTTTATTAATGAAAATTGTAATATACTATAAACTAGTTTTTTTTAATTCATAAACATTATTCTTAAAAAAAATCTGTAATCTGTGTTTCACATAACAGTAGAACGTTTATATTAAATGTATATTTTATAAAATAAATTGATATTGTGACAACATTGTTAAATTTGTGTAGGCATCTATACATTGTCATGCACATATGGCTATTACAAAAATAGTACTGCTAATAAAATATTCATAGTTGGCGTTGTAATGACTAATGGCTTAATATAAATAAACTACCATTTTCCTAAATAATTATTTTATTAGACATTTGTACAGTCATGATATATTTATGTGACAACCATATATCACAATTATCTCGCAGATAATTCAATTTGTAGAAAGAGATTATTAAATTACGACCCACTGTGTTCATCATTAATTTTTTTAGATGACAACATTTTCCTATTACTGAAAGGAAGCCTACACAAATAAACCATAAATAATAAGTAATAATGTAACGTTATCTATTTATATAGAACAGACGAAGTATTTATTACTTCATGCTTTCAAAATTAAAATTTATACGAAATTCTTACATGGAGATGACTTTATCTTACCACAATTAAGATAAAGGACAATGGAAAAATGTCAAGCTTCCAATAAAATTTACGATTTTAACATTTTTATTTAAATTTTACTTCAAATAAGTTTAAAATTTTGAAAAATGATTAGAAATCTTGTTAGTATGTATAAAATAAGTAATTGCTCATTTAGTGCTGCTAGAACCTAATCTAGATCTAGCATATAATTCATATTTCTTACATGTTTTCTTGCATGAGGTAAATGAAGCAATTTACTAAGGTTATGGCCAATCTAGTAGGCTAGTATCAGTTTTCATGGCGGTTTACGAAACCGGCTTGTGCAGGCATTATCAAGTGTAATTTCAACTTTTCCTCCTCTGTTTAAATTCGTATAATCTATCGGGCATTTAATCTTCATTTGCACGAAAATAAAAATGGGAAAATAATTGCCGATGACGAATCAGTACTTACAGAAGTCTACAGACACTTCATCATTTTCTCAAGCCAGACGCGGTGTATGAAAATATAATGACGCTAAATAACATGTGTTAACACGTATAATTTAGAGGAACATGATAATATAAAGTTATTTCATCTAATTTAGATGCCATGCAGAGCAAATATTGTTTTTCATCACTCATTATTATTCTTGTAAGTCTCTTTCTTTAACTTTTCAATCTTTAACATTATAGGGTCCTTCTTGATCAAGGTGAACCCCAATAATCAAGAACCCCAATTATTTTTAATTCCTTGTATGAAGTAAAGGAAGTATTGTAATCGCAAAAAAATCGGTTTTCAGGTTTCAACGAAAATATCTATTTTGACAATCATTGAATCAATTTTCACTAGTTTCGCCGAGACGTCTGTACATACGTATTTCGCATAACTTAAAAATGATTAGCCGTAGAATTTTGAAATTTTGAATATGGGTCTGCTATAACATCTAGTTGTGCACCTCCCTTTTTTATTAGAATCGGCAGTGCCAAAGGGGCGTTTTCCTCGTAGTGTTTTTTAGAATTTTTCATATAACTTAAAAAGGATTAGCTGTAAAATATTTTTAATTTTTTTCAAAATGAGCATTTCTTAGAAAGTTATATTTAATTTATTTATTTTCTGAAATGAGTTTTCTTTTCCTAACTATGGACAGGTGTAAACTTGTAGAAAAAACCTCGTTAAAAACTGAAAATGGAAATGGTGTCTCGTAAGGACCTCCGTGGCGAAGATATAAAGAATGAATCACCCATTTACCATTACTAGTTTAAAGTGAAAGACAAATTATAAAATTGTTCCAAAGTAAAATAAGACGCATTAAAATCTTTAAAATATAGGCAACGGTGGTTCACTTGGTTAGCGCGCTCCGACTCGATTTGAGCGGAGTGTGATATCTGGGGTTCAAATCCCAACATAGCCAATCTTTATCCAAATACATGTTCGAGTGGTTCTGAATCCATTTCACTGTAAGCTGTAAGTCCCTTGATGAGGCTGTAGACTGAAATTCAAGTAAAATTCGCCACATAATAAGACCTTAGGAATTAGAGACACCATTCCATCTAGCTTTTGCCAGAGATGATGATGAAAATCTGTAGAAAATTGTAGGAATTATTAAAGTTAAGATTTTTATTGTGCGCGACCCTGCGAAGGAAATTATCGAATCAAATTAGGTCCTGTTTTTATTTTAAAGATAAAATGTCGGAGTAGAAGTGAGAGCTCAACAATCGTGTTCGGACAGGACTGTAATTTCCTCATTCTGTAATTTTTCCACGCCGGCCCTGTCTTTAATGGAATCGGTTTCACTAAATTTAACTACCGTGGTTTGTACTCGTTGTTTTTGAAGACAATAATGATATATGAGAAGTATTAGTATTCAGAAAATACTTCTCATAACTGATTATTTAGAAGACGCCAATAAAATATTACGGGATTGATGTATGAGCTTCCAAAAACACGTAACTCACTAAGAGGTATTTTACATTCCAATAAATTGCACGCGAAATTGCTTGGGAGGTCAAATCAATTTATTGAGCAATGGTGTTTTTCACAATTTTTTCCTGACTTATCATAATTTAGCCAGCAACAATGGTTAAAGTTTTCATCTCAAGTAATAGTGGTGTCGTAATTTGACTGAATCTCTATGGTTGGAAAATTTTACTATATTACGAATGAGTATTTTTGTTAACTTGCTGCATTAGGATGTTGTTACTTGATCGAACGAAGAATGACTCTAAATAACTTTAATTCTTTTTCCAATGTTTAATTTACTCACTATAAAAGGAATTGTTGATAGCTCTCCTATGTATATCAGTAGAGAAATTTGCTTACGAACGTGGTAACACAGCTGATTTTCAAATCTCGAAGGTTTCCTTGAACAGCTCAATTTCCTATTTCGTTCCAAAAATAGTGTAATTGACTTTTTTTTATAAAAATTCTTTCAGAACAATACTAAACGGAAATTTAAGTAGTCTGTATGCAAATGTCACACCTAGCGCTAAAATCTGTTACTTTTACCCAATATATAATAAATATCTATTTTATTAAAATTTGTATTTTATTTGATAAAAATCAATGGGTTTTATTTAAAAAATCAGTTGATTTTAATCATAATTTAAATCAGACCAATCCTGATTTTTTTATAATAGGATATGAATTTACGACCTTGAATATAATAAATACAGAATATAAAAATATGTATAAGATGTAGCACAATAAGAAAAAAGCATTACCAATATCAAAAAAAAAAAAACTTATAAACTAGACATCTGATGATGTGGGTACACAACAGCGGTCAACAATTTGGTTCCACGATTGTCTATCGACTTTTGAAGTATAGGTACCTAGTGTTTATAATTCTAGAAATAGTTATTTATAAATAAAAGAGCTGATGAATTTCCTGCTGTGAAATTCCTAGCCCGCTCCAAACACTTAGTCCGAGGTGATCAATTAAAAGGCATGATCGCTAGATTGGGAGCGCAGGTAGTTTTTTCCGTGTGCGTTCCCTGCAGAGAACGTAAGGCACACGTGAAGACGTTGACGCGGCCGCTTACCGCAAGCGAAACAACCGTGTAATTCATCACTGGCAAGCAGCAATCGATAAACATAATCAGTGTCACAATCTCCCAGCACACGCAACAAGGATTGTGAAAAAGAAGCTGGAAAAACGCTAGGCTTTTTCCAAACTGAATATATTATATCAAGGGGTCGCTTACACCACGGCTAACAAAGTTTCTTGCACTTTATTGCATTTTAATATGGGTAAATTATGAATCAGTTAAGGGCCGATTTTTTTTTACTTCTGATTAAATTCCGGTTACCTTAAACCTAAATGGCGACTTGGGACTTTTAAAGTAACCTTAGGTAGTTTTGTTTACTTGGCACTATTTAAGAAACCCGGAACAGTTCCCAAACTGATTCAACTGCCTTAGCTATTTTGGGAAGGTTGGTAGATTCAACCCAGGTTCAACCCGTACACTATTTTTCGTTCGACTTTATTTTAAATTTATTGTTAATTTTTGTAACTACTAAAGTAAAATAGAACACTCATTTGAAAGCAAAACGAGTTACTTCTGAATCGGTTCCGGGTTGAACCTAAAGGTACCAAATAAATATGACCAAAATATCGGAAATTTACCTAAGTTACTAAAAATAAACGTTATTTACTATTTCGATGCGATACTTTCTATTACCCGATGATTAAGGTAATCGGAACTTTAACCAGAGGTGATTTCGCTTTTGTTCTGAGTACATTAATTACAATACAGTAAAACCTCAACATAACGGACGGATAAAATGTGTGGTCAAATGTTAAATATTTTAAAAACTTCCTTTTAATGTTTAAATCCAACTGTCACCGATGTTTGCAATCAAAGAAGTTATACAGGAATCTACAGAGTTGCTTTGCATATAGGAATTGATAGTCTTCGTAGTTTAAACCCACTATTATAACTGTCACTTCCTTCAAACTGAATTATCGAGCGAAATTCAATTTCATATGTATTTTATTTTTAATAATGATAATAAAAACGTCGTAACTTTAAATTTACAAATTGTACTAGATTTCTTAAGGAGGTACAAGTATACTAAAATAATTTCCATTGTAATAAATCTAATACAATTATACTAAAAACACAATAATGTCTTCATTTTAGCTCAAAGATTTTTTAAATATGTATCATTCAACCTGGATTTATTCCAAGAGAGTTGCCGATCTAAAATACCTTGTTAAGTATAATTTCTTATGTTTCTTATCTTTTTATGTTAGAAACTGTAAATCTTTAATACAAGACATTTTCCATTTTTAACGGATCCTATTTGTTATAATTACTAAAAGGAAATCATTTTATAAATTATAAGATATTAAGTTAACTTTATAGATTATGAGATATTAAGTTAATTTAAATATAAAACGTACGATCTTTTAAAAGGCTGATTCTTTTGCGGAATCTGTTTCAACGATCACCATATCTCTCGCTTGGTCAGCACTGGGTTATTCAAATTTCTCACATTGTGGCACCCGATGTTATGGCGATTACCTCGTCCAACAGTGACAAAACCTCGAGAAATACCCATTCTTCATACTCGTTACGGACTGGACAATGAGTAATAACCAAACGCAAACTGATTCGGATATGCTAATTCTAAAAGGGGGTGAAGAAAACAGGAAACAGAGTAATGAATTATGTTTGCGTATCTTTTATCGTCTGCAGTACAAAAAACGTATAAAGTTACCAAAAAAAATATTATGAGTTATGACCAAAGGTTTTTCTTACAACTTTTTTTTTCAATCAGTTATAAAAATTATATGTATGAGTGAATATTTCAACCTATATTTAAAACCTAACAGAGAGATTTTTCAGTTTAAAGAAAATGAGTAAAGATACGACATACCTATACATAACGGATATAATTCTTTTTATTATTTGATTAAAAATAAATATTCAAATTTTTATAATATGGATAGACCATCAGATGAAAACTTCAATTAATTAATAACCATAGTTTCATACTTTTTTAGATAAAATTATTTATTTTACAAAACTTAAAAATTTATTAAAACACAAAAGAGGGCTATGAATTCTATATATTTTAATTTACTGTTATCCGTTGTAAGTTCAACATATTTAAAAAAATACAAGTTTGGCACAAAACATTTTAATAATAAATCTCAAATTTCTTATGATCATAAGCTTAATTTTACAAAAAAAAATATTTCATTATAGTCAGTAATAGGATAGTTATGAGTATCATAACCGCCTCAGATGTCAATTGAATTTCGAGCTCGTAGAGCGAGGATTTTAAGACATCAAAGGCCTAGTATAATTCATAACATCCGTAGTTTATTCAATAGTTTACCGGTTTCACGTTACTAATAAATATTATTCTATAAAATTGTCTTGTAAATAGCGTTTTCGTGATCAAGTCTGTATTGTTAATATGACAACTATATTATCCAATTGTCCTACGTTATTTTGACAAATCTGTATGGTAATATTATTACCATACTGACTTGTCAAAATTAAATAGGATACAATTATGACTTAGATAAGCTGTTTACTTTTGTCTATGTATACAAAGGCTTAATATCCTAAAACCTACAAAATTGTTACATTCAGAAGGAAAATATTTATACTTTTTAAAAATAAAACAAGATTTTTAACTGGGCCTAAATTTGTAATCTAAAATATCAGAGATTTTATTTTAATATTTCACAATTTTTCTGCCATAGCTTCAAAATTTGTAATATATAAGCAATAAAGAATGGAAACGAGAATGAATTTGATGAGTTAAATGTTATAATTTTGTAGAAGAGTGGCGATGTCTTTGAACTTCGCGTCTGTTCAGCGCTGGCAAAAACTCCCGATGGAACTGCGAGTTATTTGGAGAATAATCTTCGTCGAGATTTCTTCAAGTGAAAAAGTAGAAATTTGTTGGCCGCAAGACAAGACCAAAGCAAGAGACAAGAGTCGAAGGCTGCCAGCGTTTACAAAAACTGACTCTGTTTTCGTTAGTCCCGTTATGATTGTTTCAGCTCTTGCCGCCGTCTTTTTGCGTTTCCCTCGTTACGCTATGTTGTGTAAGCAATTTTATACACAAGAATATTAAATTCAGAAACGAAATTGAATTTTACGGTTCAGATGAGAACACTTCGGCGGAAGTTAATTTCGCGGACAGTTTTTAAGTAGCTGGCTCTTCATATGCACCAAGCGTCGAGATTAATTTCAAATTGCGTTTGCAGGTTTAGCTTAGGTCGCAGCCACCTTACCTGGAATTGCTTTCAAATTGGAAACAAGATTCATACCGTTTTATCATTCCACACTCGATTTATTAAATTAAAAACAAAGATCTCTGTCCCGGCCGGCGAAATATGTGCTTCATTTAAATTGAAAATGAAATATATTGCCTTGTGTTCCACCCAAAATAATGAGAAATGAAATATTCCATTTAATGCATTACAAATTTCAACTCAACATTCATAGAATTTTAAAAATTGTAAATACATCACAGAGTTCAGCAATATTCTTAAAATAAATACAATAAATATTTGTTATGACTATTTTTCTTGCAAGTGTAGTTACAGAAGTTTATATTATATTTATATTTATTTATATAAAATAAAATCGATGTTTAATATTAAACATGTTGCAGTAAAAGCTTAAAATGTAGATACCTATAGTAGATTTATACATTTACTAAAATGTTAGATGTAGTATGTATCGATTAAATATAAAATATCTACTATTACTAAAAAATATAATTATTAATTACCTAACTCTACGTCAGAAATAAAAATACATATAGTGATCGTGCTAAAAATCGTATATCCGTTCTGAATATTGTAACGGTGTCTGTTGATATCTATCGAGCAGAAAACTATATTAAAATTGGAATTCAAACGTTTTATTAGACTCGAAAAAGTTGATTAGATTTTGAATTCCAGTGCTCAAGAAAAACAAGTTCTTTACTTGAAGCTAAGAACGGTAATTGTATTCCGTGAAGTACATATTTTTTCGTAAAATTTATTATTATCAAACGTAACAGATAAAAATTTACAAATTCTGTTTGTTTTACACAACGCTACGTAATTTCAATACAACTGGTGAATTATTCATATCTTTTTATTGGAAAATAGAAGAATACAATGTTTTGTTCACATTAGATTTTTGTTTTTTTGTATGTTTTACTTTTGAAAACTATATCGAATAATTAATAGAGTTTTTATAACTTTTTATAATAATTTCGAATATTGAGAACATTGATTTCGGTGCTCATACTAACAGTAACAATAACAACTAATTTATTATTATGAATGAAATGGTTTGAAAGTTTGACAGTTTTTTATGAAAAAGAGATTCAATGAATTATAAATTCTATTTGCGCCAGATTTATTCAAGTAATAAAATAAATCCAATAAAAGTGTTAAAATAACCGTATGCATAGAATTCATGAAATTGCTGTTCCATATTCCACGAAGTAGAAAAAGAATGTAATCTATTATTACAAAGCAAACAGTTATGTCATATCTGAGCAAAAACTCACATAAAACGTTTCTATTTGGAAAAGATAAAAAAGGTGGCAAAGATAAACAGCGCTATAGATCTCCGTCCACCTGATTAGATTTTCTAAAAACGTCGGAATGTGGGCAATTAAAACCTTTTTGCAAAACCACATAATGAGCTTGAAAACGTTCACAACATTTACACTGCTCGAGTAAATAAATTAAATTTGAATCCGTTGCAGATAACGTAAACTAACATAGTATAAAAGAAAAGAGAGCAGCGCTAATGACAGCCACCGCAGGCAAAAAAGACAGAAGATAACAGTAACAACTGGAGGGAAAAAGATACATTCAAATCAACAGCTACCGGATATTATAAAACGAATTTTTAAATCCATTGTTCACGCTTGCCTCAAAAAACAAACGAGACAGACAGAAACAGTTAAGTTGGAACTTGGAACTGTCTTTGTCTAGCACTGCATCTGGCATTTTAAGATGAAAGGAATGTGATTCTCTACAAATATATTTAGGAGGAAGAATTTGAATGTCATAAAACAAAAATTTAACGACTAGATTCTCCAACTACTGTACGACTAACTTGATTGAGGTTACCTAAATTTATTGCTAACATTAGAACAATTTTGAAACAAATAATTTCTAATCATTTAGTATCTACAAAATAAACTCCTTTGTACAATACCTTCCGCTATAAGACATATAATTTACTGTTTCTTATATAGTACTGCAAATATAACGTTTGTCACTATTAGTATGAAACACTTATTTGACAATTTAGATAAACTAACAGCCGAATTCACCATTAGTCCCTTGATTAATGATTAACTGATCAAGCTCTTTCGTAGATCAACATTTGTTCTAATTCACCAACTTGATTCACAGTTTTGTTTTATGTTTTTGACAGTGAATATTATTTTACAATAATGAATTATACTTTATGTCATTTTTTGTTGTAATAAAATTGTGCAAAATCTTTATTGGAGGTATTTATTTAGGAAATAAATAATAATAAGTAGAAAGCAATATCTTGCAAACTACCCTAGAAACTTTTATTGTTAATAATAAATTGATTAATCAAAAGTACAAAAAACCTTTTTCTGAAATATACGGAAAAATTGAAATATGAATATGGCTCCGTGAAGTAAATGAAAATAAAATTCATAAAACTGTGTGGATCGAATTTTAAATTTGGAGCGCGCTCATGAAATTGTGGATTCGGGAGCGTCTCTCGTGAAATTGTATAAAATTCTTGATATTTTTTCTTTCTGAGATGAATGAAACCACTAATCAAATTCCACCTATTGGATTTGAAAAAATGTATTCGAGTAAAATTGACAGTGCGAAATGGAGAACGTTCGCGATGTAATGGGATTGATAGGAAAGCGGATATTATAACGAGAGATGAACAAGTAAAAGCATAGATGTGTGGGAACACAAGATGGCTTGATAAAGAAAGCGAATTTTCATATTTTAAAGAAACGCAGCGCACATTTATAATCAAAATGAAATGAAATCTCCCGGAAGAGAATATTCATTTCGGGATGACTCTTCACATCTCCTGCTACTGTATTAATGTTTTTATACTTGTGTAAATATACGACTACATGAATTTGTAAAATTAAATTCATAATTCATAAAATTTTTCAAAGGACTAAACAACAATACTAAAATAAAGAATAAAATTAAGATATTCATTATATTTAGACATTTTTATTATACATTTCTACTTATTAAAATTTTACAAAAAAATTAAAACTCAATGCCAGCGTTAGTCTATTTTTGGATTCCCGCCCCCGCTGATTTATAGTTACATTATTTTTCTATTTAAATATTTTCTTAAATGATCCTATTATAACAAAAATAATGTCGTTAGTCATTTAATGTTTAGAAGCTGAAAATGTGTGCCTCCCCCCACCTTTCTTTAAAATCCTAACGACGGTCCTGGTAAAACTTTAAAAATGATAAATAATTTATTGGAAACTTTTTATACAATATGTCGAAAATAAATTTTTATGTTCAATTTAACAACAAAGCCTTGCATAAAATTTCTAATTAAAAAAACACAAATATTAGATTATATAGTTTTAAATCTGAGTTCTGTGATTTAAATCAGATTAAAAAAAAATAAAAAGTATAGTACAAAATCCAAAGTAAGTAAAAATTTAAAGAAACAATGAAAATCTACAGTAAAATATCTTTATAACGATACCACTTAACAACAAATCGGTTACAGCAGCATGTAACATGTACCAATAAAGTCATTTTATCGATGAAGTTACCCACATTTGTCTGTCAAATTTTATTTAAAATATTGTGAAAATATTTACCAATCTATACGTTATGACGTTTACGAAAGAAAAATATTGTATTGATTATTATAAAAAAGTTATTTTTTTACTTTCTTCACTACAATGTTGTATCCTAATACAAAGTCCCTAAACAAATATATCATCATTGCTCATTAATCATGACATACTTTACATAATTTGAAACATTTCTCAAAGATACTTAACATGATTTCGGTGAGCAAAACTGGAATCTGGTTAAAATGTTTAGCCAGAAGCAAAGAGCACGTTTGAAGCTGCGTGGGGCTTCGTGTAAAATGCAAAAAGAAAGCGGCGGAAAATGAGAAATATGAAGTTAATGCCATGTTTCCAAAACCTGTAATTACCCTGATGGAAATGTAATTCAGTCGATTAAGTAAATTTGCGGTAATGACGAATCGCTTACTCCCGTGTTGCGAATTCCGTTTTTGGAAATATTCCTTTCGGTTTCATTCTCACTGCCGCATACTTCAATTTCAACGCCGGATCACTTTAATATCACAACAACTACCTTCTTTTTGCTCTCGGCCCTGGAAAATTACACGGGATGTTTGTTTAAAGTCTACTTAAAATTAAACTGCAATATATTATGCTCCTACACAAGATTAAATTTCCAAGGACCAAGTTTATATTTAGACGAGAAATCTGATATGAAAAATTAAATTAAAAATAAACCAGCACGAATAATGGGTTTGAATACGAACAAAATAGCCGTTTTTCTTCTAATTTGTTTGTTCTCAACCATGAATTTTCTATGACAAAAATTATGAATAGTGGTACCTGGGCGGAGAATAGAAACATTTAGTAAAATATTTACTTAGAAGGTGATACGAATTAATGAACAATAATTATTTGTCAAACTAGAGAAGAAAGCTTATCTTTTTCCACTCGAGCTCGAGTTTGATATTCGAGTAAGAGTGGAAAATGTGCTTTCCTTTCGTGTTAGACACAACATTTTTTTATATGTTTAAAAAATCGAAAAGAACAACATTTCATTTTATAATAATATCTATTTTATACTGTTGGTAATACTGAACATTTTCCTCTCTAGAGAAGGAAAAGTAATTTTTCTCACTATTTCGCGAGAAGAAAGTAGAGAAATAAAATATTGTCTTATTGTTAAGGTACGGTTTTTGAAAATATATTATAATTTAAGGATTATTAATATTTATACTTTCATCCGATATTTATAAATCAATAAAATTTATTAATTACTTGTCTCAATTTTTATGGGCATTATAAGCAACGCCCATTTTATTGTGAACTATCCTCGGCAATTACCACTAGTGATAATTATTAGTGAAATATATTTATAACTGAATTCCAAGCTCATATAGAGACAGGATTTTAAGATATCTAAGATTTGGTATATGATTCATAAGTCATAACATCCGTGGTTTCACATAAATTTATCTTATAAGATTCTCTTGTGAGTTTTTGTGATCGTCTTTATGGATTGATATGATATGATAATTGTCCCCTGTTATTTTGACAATTCTGTACAGTAAATATTAATTACCATGCGGCTTACTTTTGTTTATGTAAACAAAAGCTTAACATCCTAAAACCGGCAAACATTTTTAAATAATAAATTTGTTCAAAACCATCAATTACCCGTTACTCTAGATAACTCTAAAATTTTCAATTTGTAACAGAAAAAGTTAAACTTCCAAATCTCAACAAAATGTGTCCTATGATAGTTTAACATAAAGCCTAACTTGCCACCAGATTTTAATTGAAGTCATACATACTCCAATGTGCCATTATCATCGTCGCCACTCGCGCCGTTTACCCGAGTGTGTAAGTCGAGTTTATCGTATGTTAGACGGTGTACGATCGTTCGTTCCACATAGAATTTTATATCATAATATTTTTCCATATCGTGGACCCAGCTCCAAATTGATTTTTTGTGTACTCGGTGATATCGTTCCTTGGATACAGCACCACGGAGAATTACATATTAAATGATACTGATATTGATGTAGCTTATTGCCGCGGAAATTTTGTTTACTGCCTTTATTTAATACCAAGAGAAATGAAATTGCGGGTAATGGAAGGGTATTTTACATAATACGCTTTTTATTCATACCAATATAAAAAGTTATTGTTATTTCTTTTACTTATATTTTCCAAATGGTAATATTATGTTCCATATAATACACCAGTTTTATATTTACCTATTATTATTTATTTACATAAATATAATTGAATCTTTAGTACAATACAGGGTGTCCTTTTTAATAGGCTAAGTATTGGGATCTCTAGAACCGTAAGAGATACGAAGTTGGATAAATTGAGGCGAAGTTGCCGTATTAGTTGCCCATTTCAACGATGATTTTGTGTTCTCAAAAAAAATGGACAGGTCACTATATAAGAGCAAAAATGAATAAAATCATTAATTTTCTAATTTCTTAGTTTATTTTCACTTTAATGTACATGTGTTTTGAATCATTGGATCAAGAAAATAAATCTCTATTTAACAGTCTAAAGACAACATTGACCACCATATGAAAATTGAAAGTTACTATGAATTTCTTGAAAAATGTTGGAGCTACAAAAAATTTGAGAGACGCTTACAATTCCCTTTAAAAAAGTGTCTGTAGAATGTGCAAACAAGAAACTTATACGAATTAAAACAAGAAATTTATAAGTCGAAAAGTAAATTAGCCGAAATCAGTTTTTTGTTCATATCTAGCGGCCTACGCTTTTTTTTTAATACAAATACTTGATTGAAACGGCCAACTAATGCGGCAACTTTACCCCAATTTAATTTATCTCTTACGGTTCTCGAGATTCCAATGGTTAATAAATAATAAACTTTATAATGTGTGTATAAATTAGTGTAAATATATTGATGGGTTAAAATAAAAATAACTATTCTATTATTAGCAGAAGTTTATTTTTAAGATTTAATTCTTCATTATCTTTACTTCGTTTTGGTCTTAATTTGTCGTGAAATTTGTCGAAAGAAAATGAGATAAAGGCCGTTAAAGAAGAAGAAGCAAATTATAGATGTCGGATCGAATATTGACGAATATGCGATAAGACTGAAAGGAACTTTTGGAGTGGTATTCAGGAATGATTAAACATAATGAAAGATAAAATAAAAGCAAATTAATTTCTCGTGGCAAATTGTTTGAAAGGACTCGTAAATTGATTTAACGCTTCGATTCTTTTAGACAAGTTATGGCCCTAAAATGTTTTTGCTGCTTAACATAAAAACTTAAGCCTTGATAGAAATTATAAGAAAACCGAATTAAATTCTTTACCCTGAAAGGAAAATGACGCTGATATTTTTTTCAACATTTTTTAATGTATCTGGAGAATTTGTATTCCATACAAATTTTTGTTTAAATTTTAATTTGTTGATTTATTCTTCGTCTCTCAAAGTTCTTTTATAAGATAATAATAGTCTAGACGAATTTTCTTTATAAAACTTGCAGAATGTTTTTGTCTTGATCTTTCTTAAAAAGAATATTTTTTATAAAAATACTTTACGTATATTTGTAGAACAATCTCATATTAAATTTCAATTTAAAAATATAAAAGATGTGACTTTGAAAACTTTTACTGCTTTTGACATTTAGAAATTTTACGGATGTGTACAAATTAAAGTCTTTCTAAACATTTTCACTATTTTTAGCATGATGTTCACCCGTTTGTCAGACTAGATGTAGGGTAACTCGTGTTCTTAATAGTGGATAAGACGATGAGTATTAGGCATGTTTGGATACTACCGATAAGATACTAGTATCGAGACTTTAATATCGATATCAATCTTTCGATATTTTATTAATGTCAGTACATTTAACTTATTATTACGTATTTAATCAAATATACATATTTTTTATTCTCATCTTAGAAGACGAAACTAACTTTGTTATTATTACTGGGAAAAAGGTTTACTGAACTGTTTATTATATCTTGCAATGAAGAAGTGTGGGTCGTTTAATTTTATTTTAAAACAAAAGAATAAAAGAAAATGTGTTCATGTTTATGAAAATAATATTTATTTATTTTCCATACTTCCTAACTTCTCGTTCGATATTTGAAAGTATCGATATTTTTCTTTCGATCCATACTGGTATCTATAATTTTTAATTCCCAAGTGTCGATATTTTCTCAGTATCGCGTCTAGCAGTAAGATACTTCTGATTGCTGTATTATATGTCGGTATTTCAAGTCAAGTACTAGTTCTCTTCATAATAAGAAATTGTGTTTAAAAGCTTATATAGGGGAGGAAGTTAAAATTTTAGTTTCTTGGTACGGAAAAAAATAAACTAAAATTTATGGTTTTATTTATTATGTACTAACATGACCAGTACAAAATTTGCCTAATGTATGAAAACGATTATTTCATTTTGAACGAAAACATTTGTATCTCTCCCATGAAAAATGGATGTTAGATGAAATAGATGGTCAGCTCTTTTTCGCGACAGTTAATGAATATTTATTTATTCGAAAAATATACAAAGTCTAAGATAAACATCAAAAAGAATGAAGTCTAGGAACTACAGATTGCCAAAAAAACTAATTCTGTTTGGATTACGGTGAAGAATATACTGACACGACCAAACTTGTCGATTGGATTTAGTGTGTCCTTTGGAGTCGTTGGTTGTAACGGTAGCAACAATGTGCCCCAATATGATTTCCATGTTATTCCTATTAAAATTCTGCGTATCTAGAATTCCTTCATTTAAAATTCTCGGTTGAAAGTATATAGCCGAGTGTATATTTTTATGTGGGTCATAAAATAGTTATAAGACGATAAATTCCATACGTAGCGGAATAAACATATCGCGGGCTGTGAATGGAAGAATAGTTCCCGAGTAGATAAGACGCTGACGGACAAATGTTTTCATTTCAGGAGGCAATGAACTGTTTAAACATGCACATGATCACAACGCATCCATTCACTTACTTCGATTGGGGAGAAACGAATCAACGCAGGGGTGGCTCCAGGCACAAAGCTTACTCACCTGAAACAAATAAACATCTGATTAGTCCAGCACATTACGTTCCACGGTTTAATTTTATTTATAATCAACCCTCGAAAAATCTGTTTTATGTTAACTTTTTTCTTGTTTATCATCTAGTAATCCTTAATCGTTTTTCGTAAAACTAGAAAAGATGTGTCACCAATTTTTTTTACTTAGTTGAAGGATGGTCCAAAATATGCATAATTATGCACTACTTGTGCCGCAAGTTTTTATAACGAATTACCAATTAGACCAATCTAAAATAATCAAAGTTGAATCAATGAATCTTAGCTTTATTTTTCAATTTATAGTTTAATTTTGAAGAAGGGGGGATTCTAACCCGAATCTTCCCCCTTATCTACGCCATATATCTACGGTACTATATTTGCATATAAAACAGGGCCTCAAGTATCTAAGGTACTTGTTTTTGGGACAAGTCTTACTTGTATTTTAGTAGAATAGGTTATCAAACTACTACTATAGTGGGTTCCGAACCACTGAGACACAGCGTTATTTTAGGATTTGAACTCCAGATACAATATGCAGTAAAAATATGCGCCAAAATATTTATCAAACCCTAAATTTGGCTCTAACTTTGAATGTTAATATCGCAAGAAAGATAACAGATAATTTAATTATTTTTTTTGGAAACAGCGCTTCAATATTTACTTAAGGTCAAAAAATAAAAAACTTAAATTACGGTATTTTCTTTTTTCTCATTTTTTAACGAATCGTTCCAAAGAAGATAAATTTGCAGATAACATTTGTTATTGTTGTTGTTGTAATTTTGCCGTAGAATCGAATGGTAAAGTTGATGAGATTGTATCTCTTCTCATTGCTAGAATAATTTCTTAAAAACATACTTTTTGTGGTGCAACTTTGAAAGTAAATATATCAGGAACAAAACTAGATAATTCAATTATGTTTGTAAACTTGAAAACAGCGCATGAACTATATTGTAAAACGACCATTTTTGACATGAAACTAAGAACTTTTGCAATAATTCAGGTAGTTAACTGTAATTTTATGGTCAAATGCATTTTTTATTTGTGAAATATCTAGAATAAATTTTGTCTAATCCGCCCCTGCGCTGGTTGGCGCACAGGTGTTCGTCTGTTCCTTCCAAATAGAGTCTTCGCCTTCCTAGATCTCTGACCATCGATAACACTCACATGCAGACCCGGGATCCACTTGCCCCCATATATAACAACACCTTCACAGATAAATCCACCCTCGACACAACCCCTATGGCTTAATTAAAAATCTCCAAGCTCGCCCAATCGCAGCTGCTGGGAATTTATTGCTGTCGATGTTTGTTTTCAAATTTACAAATAACCGCACATGGCTGGCGTAAGTGAGCCACTTCAAATGCATTATGCTGTTTGGAAGATGATGGACTGTATATTTAGTCATGTCATTTGTATATTTTCGAACATATTTGATTTGTTGATGCAGTGCTTAAATGATTTAATGCTCTCATTTTTTATGTGAACTACATTCTTCAAGTGTTGGTTAATAGTTAGCACGCTTTCAAAAAAGATATTACGTACATTTTTTAGTCCCTTTCACTTAACTTATATTTTCACAGATGAGGCAGTGCCTCTCCATAAAAAATGAGGAAAGGAGAATTTTGCATTGTATTTCCAATTTTAAATGTATACTGTCGAATAAAAAATTCGTATGCCCAGCGCAGTGCCTGCTACAGAAATGCAGAGGCAAACATTTTGCTGCCTCAAACTTCGTCAATGATTGTGTACGACTTCGCTGCTTTTACAATTCTTACGTATTATCGGTTTTTCGCTGCACTACCTGCTTTAGAAAAGGACGTCTTGAGGCATGCCTCAGGTGCTTGCTTTCATGGGTTTCGAACATGCAACCTAACTTAATTCTTTTGAAATTTTGGCCGCTGCATTTGGATATTAAATTTGAGTTTACTTTTACAAAATGGCAGAAGGCAGATGATATTGATTTTTTCTAAATGAATGTTATTTCAATATGTTTTTATTCAGTTCCTATTCCCTGTTTCACCAAAATTTTATTTCACGAGCCGCCAATGATTTAAAATAAAGTGAATGAATTTTTTAGTAAATGGAAAGAAACAGCAATTGTGGTCAATTTCAGAATCTTTAAATATAGATATTAATACATTTAATAAACGATGAATTGTCCTGTATTCCGAGCTTTTTTGGAGGTCTGATTTTACATTATAATCTCATGAGACCAAACATCACTTTTAACAAAAGCGCTTATAAAAGTGAGTTCGGTATACGGACCAATATCATCAATATTATTGGCAATTTTATTATTATTACAAATAAAATAACCGTATATTAAAATTATTAACAAAACTTTGTTAGCTGATAAAAAATAAATGAATTAGTTGAAGTGATAATTAGTGTGAAAAGAATGCCCCTATAAAAATTGCTTCTGATATGTTTAAAATATTTGCCAAGACAAGAGGGAATTGATATATTTACTTATCTACATATACAGATAAACATAACTCGACATAAATTTATATATAATAAAATATAGTTGGTGCAAGAATGTCCGATAATGGTACTAAAATATTATCATAGCACACTAAATTCTCTTGAAGAAATATGAACAGAGTGCCACACCCAATCTGTATGATATTACAGATAATATATTTATTTACAATCTATAACAACAGTAAAACCGTTTTGTGTAAAATACGAAGCTGTATGACCTCACACCATAATTTTATTAGTCATAAACAAACCACAAGGAGTAAAAATTTTTCAATTCTACGGTTCATGAAGTAGAGAAATCCGTTTTACAGTTAGTGTGGTGTAGTGTTGCCGAGTATTCGTTGCACATGAACATCACAACGCGAGCTGTTTGTTCTTACAGCCGCACTCAACCGGAAACTCTCGAATAATAACATTCATATCACTTCCCTTCTCTGCCATGCCAAACACCCAGGAGGAGAAATAAAACGCAGATAAATACCAAGTGTAGCACATATACCTGTAGCAAGTCGGCTTGGTTTGTTTTGATGAAGGGTTCAAGTCGGCTTGCGACAAGAAAAAACTGGTTTGTTGTGAAGGTTGTTATACCAATAAAAAAGAACATATCGTAACTATTCAATAACAAGTAACAACTAGCAAAAACAAGTTTAGACCCTTCTGCCAAAATCCATTTATAAATTATATTTAATACATATATATATATTTATTATAAATAATTATATATAGTGGCATAAGCTGCTATAAATTGGTGACCCCTAAGTGTGAGAATTTGTGTTTGTGCCTATGGAGAATTTTGGTCAAGATGAAGTTTCTATTCCTGCACCACCATTAGTTGCTGCTGTTTCTTCTTCGTTCAAGTTACCCGATTTCTACCCCGATGATCCTGAACTTTGGTTTGTGCAAGTGGAAGCAGAGTTTGACAGTCACAGAATAACATCAGAAATAAGTAGATATCTTAAATTAATTAATAATTTGAAACCGGAACAAGCACTAGAAATTCGAGACTTGATAATTAATCGTCCGTCGCAAAACCCGTATACTACAGTTAAATGTGAAATTATTAAACGATTTACAATTTCTGAAGAAGAAAGATTTAATATATTATTTTCGAAACTTGAATTAGGAGGAAGAAAACCCACCCAATTGCTAAGATATATTAAGCAATTATTAGGAAATAAAGTTATGGATCCTACTCTATTAGAAGAATTATTTTTACAAAAATTGCCACTTAATATTCGAACTTCACTTGTTACTGCACAATCAAGCAGTTTGGAAGAAAAAGCGGAAATGGCTGATAAAATATTAAATTTATCGTCATGTCATTTATTCACTGAGAATGTGAGATCTGACGAAATACGAAATTTAAAACAAGAGATGTTGGAAATAAAACGTTTACTCACAAACTTGTCTCCAAAGAAGAATATTTCTACTGCATCAAATGGAGATATTTCTTCTGATTCCTGTTGGTATCATTTCCACTACGGGACGAAAGCCAAGAAGTGTGTACCTCCTTGCAATTGGACTTCTACCTCTAGATCGCATACCGTTTGTCAAAATTTTGAGAATCAAAATTTTGAAGTTATTAATAGTTTGCCTCTCCTTTCCAGAAATAGACCTTCCTTTTCTCCTCACTTACTGTTCGTTGAAGACAGGTTCTCTGGTCATCGATTTCTTGTTGACACTGGTGCAGAGGTTAGTATCATTACACCAAATCCTACACAACAATATATTAAACAACCTTTTCTTTTGCGAGCAGTTAATAACACTCAAATTGCAACATTTGGTTCTATCAAAATTAATATAGACATTAATCTTAATAAAATTTTTAGTTGGAATTTTATAATTGCTAATGTTCAGTATTCTATTTTGGGGGCAGATTTTTTAAGTTACTATAATTTATTGGTTGATCAAAGACACAAACGTTTAATAGATGCAAATTTATCATTTTTTAATAGTCAAATAAATAATATTTTTTCGAATAATGTTAATTTTTGTCCTTTTAAACAAATTTTATCTAAATTTCCATCTTTAACTAGTGAATTCAATATTCATCGTAAAATTAAACATAACGTAAAGCATTCGATTATAACAAATGGTTTACCAATTTTTGCTAAACCAAGGAGATTGGCTCCAGATCGGTTAAATGCAGCTCAAACTGAATTTAATAAAATGCTGAAGATGGGTATTATTCGGGCATCTAATAGTAATTGGTCTTCACCCCTTCATATGGTTCCAAAAAAGGAACCAGGTGAATGGCGTCCTTGTGGTGATTTTAGAGCTCTTAACAACATTACTGTTCCTGACAGGTACCCTCTTCCTCATATCCAAGATTTTATAAATAATTTACAAAATTGTGAAATATTTTCTAAAATTGACCTTGTTAAGGCATATCATCAAATACCTATGGAACCAGACTCAATTGCTAAAACTGCTATTACAACTCCTTTCGGACTATTCGAATATGTTGTTATGCCTTTTGGTTTACGAAACAGTGCGCAAACTTTTCAAAGATTTATTAATGAGGTAATTAAAGGTTTAGATTTCTGTTTTGCTTATATTGATGATATATTAATTGCAAGTAATAATGTAGAATCCCATAAAAAACATTTAAGTATTATTTTTAAACGTTTAGAAGATTATGGAGTATTAGTTAATATTAACAAATGCAAATTTGGATGTGATAAGATTGAATTTTTAGGCCATCGTATTTCAAATAACAAAATTGAACCTTTAGAAGATAAAGTTAACGCTGTTAAAAATTTTCCTCCTCCTAAAACACAAAAGGCTTTACGTGAATTTTTAGGGATGGTCAATTTTTATCATAGATTTATTCCTCATTGTTCTATTATATCAAAACCTTTAACTCAATTAATTGATAATCATTCGAAGAGTACGAAAGAAATTGTTTTGACAGAATTACAATATCAAGCTTTTTCAAATGTCAAAAACGCTCTGATTAATTTTACTACATTGACAGTCCCACGAAATAATGTGGAAACTAGTATTATGGTCGATGCTTCGGATACTGGGGTAGGAGCTGTACTGCAGCAATTTTATGATAACTCTTGGCATCCAATAGCTTTTTATTCAACATGTTTCCAACCTGCAGCTTGTCGTTATAGTACGTTTGGAAGAGAACTTTTAGCGGTGTATTTGGCAATTAAAAAATTTCGATATTTTGTAGAAGGACGTGAATTTTTCATTCTGACAGATCATAAAGCATTGACATATTCTTTACATAAAAATTCAGACACTTACTCCCCTCGTGAAATACGTCACCTGGACTACATATTACAATTTACTAATGACATTAGACATATACCTGGTTCGGAGAATACGGTTGCAGATGCGTTATCACGAATTTCTATTAATACGTTAAACCATTCAGATATCATTGATTACAATGAAATTGCTAAATTTCAAAAGTCAGATAGTGACACTATTAATTTTTTTAAAAACAAAAACACATCTCTCTTATTCAAAGAAATTCCGTTGGCAGACAATCAATTGACTCTTACTTGTGACGTTACTACTGGAACAGCAAGACCTTACATTCCACTTCCTTTTAGAAAAGATATTTTTAATAAGTTACATTCCCTCTCACATCCAGGGATTAATGCTACAAAGAAATTAATTTCTTCTCGTTTCGTTTGGGAAAATATGAATGTGGATATCAAAGATTGGACTAAATCATGTTTGAAATGTCAATGTTGTAAAGTTATTAGACATTCTAAGGCAGAGATAGGTAATTTTATTGTACCTCAAAAACGTTTTGACATGGTACACCTTGATATAGTAGGCCCCTTGCCTTGGTCCTCGGGCTATACTCACATATTGACTTGCATTGACAGATATACCCGATGGCCAGAGGCAATTCCACTTCAAAATACCAAGGTAGATACAATAGCAAGATCTTTTATAGAAAATTGGGTAGCAAGATTCGGTGTACCGTCATCAATTACTACCGATCGTGGTGCACAATTTGGATCTCATTTTTTTCTAGAATTGTTATCAGTTTTGGGAACTAAACATATCAGAACTACATCTTATCATCCTGAGTCAAATGGAATTATAGAACGTTTTCACAGACAACTCAAAACTTCATTGAAAGCCTGTTCTTATCCTGATAATTGGGTAGAAAATTTACCTTTGGTTTTATTAGGTATTAGAACCTCATTCAAAGAAAGCATTCAATGTAGTTCGGATGAGTTAGTCTATGGAACACGTCTACGTCTTCCTGGAGAATTTGACTCAAAACCGGATTCTACTGTAGACTTATCATTTTTCCTTAAAAAATTAAAAAGACATTTTCAATATCTTAAAGCTAAGCCTCCAAAAAAACCAAAATACTAAAACTTTTATCCATCCAAATTTATTCTCTTGTTCACATATCTTCATAAGACATGACGCTATTAAAAGACCACTACAACAAAATTATGATGGACCTTATAAAGTTATCAAACGTTTTCCAAAATTTTTTACCATTGACATAAATGGCAAGTATGAAAACATTTCCATTGACAGATTAAAACCAGCCTACTAATACTATTTTTGTTCTTTTTACTCTACAAAAAAACACAAAGTCATATATATTACTATGCAACTGCACCAGCTATATTTTCAGAACTTCGAGAATTATCAGCGAACAGGTAGTGAAGACAACGGAAGGATCTAATAGAGTTAATTTATGTTACTTTTATATATTTATATCAACATTTTGTATATTAATTAATTTAAAAATTATTGTTATTTAATGTATTCATATTTTGAAATATATGCATTTTTTTGGGGAGGGGTAATTGTAGCAAGTCGGCTTGGTTTGTTTTGATGAAGGGTTCAAGTCGGCTTGCGACAAGAAAAAACTGGTTTGTTGTGAAGGTTGTTATACCAATAAAAAAGAACATATCGTAACTATTCAATAACAAGTAACAACTAGCAAAAACAAGTTTAGACCCTTCTGCCAAAATCCATTTATAAATTATATTTAATACATATATATATATTTATTATAAATAATTATATATAGTGGCATAAGCTGCTATATACCTACCTTTTTTTGATTCCAACAAACCGAAACGTCGTTGCAAAACAAAACAGTGATGAATCTAAATAAAATGACAAATGAAAAAGAGTTATTATTCGATTAACATTCTTTATACTGAATATGAATTTTAGGCATTTTCTCGACTTGTAAATAAATGAGAAAGGTAATATAGTACTGGAATTCGGTCGTTCTTCGAAGGCTTTATTTCAGCTCCGACCAGTTTCGATCCCACATGGGTCTTCCTCAGGGAGGAATTTACAGAACTATATCTTATTGCACCAATGGTGAATAAGTGATATAAGTGGTATAATATTGTGACAAAAAATTCGAATCTATACGACAAGATTTACGAAATTTTAATATTCTTTTAAATTTTGTTTATCTTGTTTTCCTATTTTTAATAATTCTAAATTGTATTAAAAAATATTTAAAAATATTTGAGGTTATCAATTTGACATTTACTGCGGGGCGCAGTAATTGGAAGAACCAATTTTACAACGAAAGAATTACCTTCACAGTATCCGATATTATTGAACCGTTTTCTAAATAATAATAGAGCAATTCTTAACCCAAAGTATAAAAGATTATTATAAAATATTCAATACTTCCATACAAATCATTTTCACCCGAATATTTAATTTGATGATTTCAGCTTCAAATTCGGAGGATTAAAAAAAATCACTCTAGGATCGTCATGGTTATAGTTTGTTGACATGAGAAATGTTATGTTATATATAATACGAGCCATGAATTCAATCGGTAACATTTATTCATACCTAATTCCTACAAGGGACGTCAATACAAAAATGATTCTTAAATCACTCCAGCTTTGTTGTCTTTATGTGTCATTTTTTACCCTCTTTTATCTGTTACTGCTCAACAACTATTCGTAAATTTAATTGTTAAATCTATATATAGCTCTTATTAAATTACTCATAAATAAACTAAAAATATGAGCATGTCTCTGAAATACCAAATCCCTGATTAGAGGGCGGTTTGTCATACTCTCTTGTTCACTAAGGAAGGGTATCTCTATCAACACTAGTTGATGGATCTTGAGGGCTAAAACAGCTAAGAAGGATAATATGAAATGTATAACCACACTAGTGTGTGTAAAGTGCGTCACCACTCGAGTGGCTGTGCGTAGTGATAAAGCATATTTAATTTTAATTACACTGTTCACATAGAACGAAACATCGGAGGAGATTGTTTTATAAGTTGTTTATTTAGGCTGCGTTGGCACGAGACCTTCGCCATGGACTTGGCTAATTAATTTTGTTTACACAAATGCCTGGCTAATCACGGAGATAACAATTCTACAATGCACCCACTTGCTAAAAATTCTTGGGTAAACTAAAGTTGATTATAATATAATTAGTAGGAATGTTATTTATGAAATGATAATGCTAAATTTCCGTTAATTACGAAAATAAATATTACTAGTTCAATAATTGTTACAATTTATGAAGGTATTTTTATGGAATCCTTTTTACAATAAAGTGGTCAATTTTAATGAAATGCACATTTGAATATGTTTAAGCCCATCCAAAGGCCAACACTTTAAAATGCTGAGAGCTTTCAGTTCTAGTATATAAAGTTCAAGTTCACTTTATTCCATAATATCAATATTAGCTCGTTGTCATAGATACCACAGTATATACCTTGTATTGATGTATTCAAGCATCTTTCAACAACATTTCATTTTTGATGAAATTCTTACTTTTGCAAGCATCTGATATATCTAAATGAAGTTTATTTAGATGATGAAGTTTATCTTAACTGAAGCACTCCTGGATTGAACAGTGCTTAAAGTACTTAAAATATCTAAAGGACCTACATCTATATGAGTAGTTATTCTATATCAATTGGAGTCAAAGTTTATTCTGATGAAAGTAAATTACAATGAAGATTTGTTTGATTCTCTGGTAGGATTGAAATGTTATCAACTTCGAAGATATACCTTTGTGAAACAATATAACGATTTACAACGATTTTTCATTCGTCATTGTCCATTTACTTATCTCCACATTCAAACAGCCCAGGAAAGACCCCAGCGTATCAAAAAGAAAATCACTTACATTACTTTTGGGACGTACTTCGTATTTAAGTAATTAATAACAGAAAAGAATAGAAAAAATAATAAAACACGTCCTGGACTTCCAAGACCTGTGGTGTTATACGTACCTATAATAATACATATTAGTTAAAACCTTAATTTAGTAAAAAAAATGTACATTATCTTGGGAAACTGTCAATTAAAATTAAAGCTGGAATTTCGAAAGACTTCACACTTCCAATAACACGACTGAATGGATCTCTGTATTACAGCCAAAAATAGAAAGGTATTGAAAACTGAAAATCTAACATAATGTTGTAAAGAAATTATAAAAACATTCAAAAATATCATGTAACGTCAGGGCAAAGATGGCGACACATGTAATGAAAGGATTGTATTTTTGTATTGATGGATACAAGAATGAACCTGAACTGTCCCGTACTGGAATCCGAGATTATCATGTTTATTGCATAGTTTTCAATCGGAACAACAATGAAGAAATGTAATGATTGAATGTAAGAAGCAAGGCCATGGGTCAGGAGTGATTTATTCGCGTGTTTGCAGCTCTTTCCCATCACGTGCGGTTCTAGCCGAGTAATTATCCACCGCATCTGCTTCCGCGGCGGAATAATCAACAGTTTCGGCTTTTTTGCCGGGCTTTTTCATTCAAGCATCATTGCGCGTCACGGTATCGAATCTGGCTCCGCTGCCAATGCCGTCAAAGTATAAACATTGGATGCGACCAACTGAAAAACTCCCATGCTGACACGCTGCACGCTTCGCCACACAACCAACCTACATATTATTACTCTACCATGCCGGTAAAATCCTTCAAAATTATTCTTTCTTTTACACATCTATTCTTTTATAACAGTTCACAAACAAAAACAACAAACATCTATAATAAAATTGTAACCGTCGTTGATTCTCTTCTAAATTCTTTCCCAACTACATTTTTACTGCTCACAAATGAAAATTCTCAAGAATCCATCAAAAAGTTTTCAAGTTTGGAACAATATCAGTTGCAGAAATGATGAAAACTATTTTTCCAATAGTTTTACAAGATACACAAACTTATACAGTTAAGTAGAAATGGACAAACATAATAAATGAGTTATTGTTTATAAAGAAGAAAAATAAATAAGAGCAAAGAATTTATTTATATTTAAAAAGGAGCTTGTGCCGTTTTCAGAAAAAAAAATTCAATATACGCATTTATCATTATTATATTCAATAAAATAAAAGTGATAAAATCTTTTTTAAAATATAAGATGACGGTATTACAGAACAAAAATAACTGTCCTGTTAATTTTTTTACTACAAATTTCGATTTCAGGTCTAATTTTCTTTTAGGTTCGGTTTTAATATTACAAGTCCTGACTTAAAGTATATATTCCTAAGAGAATTATGAAACCAGGCTCGACCATTTTATACCTGCAAGCAGCTAATCTCGAACATTCCAGAACCTTTTGGACTCTATAAAATTCCCGAACAATAGCGACGTCGTTCCTATACTACTTGATCTTTAGCGAGACTACCTCATCAGACAAGTCAACCGCGATGACTCATCTACGGTGAACCAAGTTCGTTGCAATAATATAAATAAAATTTTCTATGATTTGATCGGATTTACCATATATTTTATTTATTTATGACGATCGTGTCGTAAAGTAGCTAAAAGATACTTAACTAGGATAATTATCATTCCAAAATATTGTTGTAGGTATGTATAAACATATATTTCGTTATTTTTATATTTACAGAAATATGCTATGGTTTTACGTTGAATTAAGGATTCGTCCCAGATGATATTGGTGGCAATAATCCAAGAAAGGTTAATAGGAGGGAAATATTTAACAATGTAATTCATCGCCTTTCAGCTGCTTGGAATGCAGAAATCGTCGGGGACTTTGGCAATCAAACGTCTTTATGAATACAAGGGTAGGAATAAAAACTTGTAAATTTTTGAGGCTGGAAAAGTTTGAAATTGTTGTTATGAATTGACGAACTCAGAATAAATAATTTTTGTAAAGAATCCGCGAAAGAGGGAAGTATTTACTTGGAAAAGTTTCCTCTTAACAATTTTTGCGCGAAAGAAAAAAGTTCCAATAATTAACAAGAGCCCGAATTGAAGTATTTTAACTTTTAGCAAATAATTAAATCTGAAAACAAAGGCGAGCGCAGCAAGTTCGCCCCAAGTTCCCAGAAGTTTCCGGGACATAAATTGATTTAGAATGTTTCTACTACATTGAAAAATATCACTTTAGTGTGGAGTTAATGGCGTTGCTAAACTCCCGCCTAAAAAACACCAACAGGAAGCGGCCGCACCGGAAGGGGAGGTGGACATTGTCTTCCCTCCTCTTAACTTCATTATGACTCCATTTATTAACTACTTCTTACAAGCTACTTTTAAACAGCAATAGATGACAAGCAGTTCTCCAGTAACTCACAAAATTAACTTCCTTTTTCGTTCCTTGCATATTTCTCCAATGCACTTAACCAATCCTCTATTATCAACTAAAGTTATACCATACCATGTCCTTCCTTAAGAACTACTTGAATATAATACGAAGAATAATATTTAAAAGGTGTTTAGTAAATTTTCCTTACGTTAGACTTCTCTTGTTACTGAAATCATTGAAATATTTTGATTTTGAATAACAAGAGGCAAAAGTCAAATTTTTCTATAGATTGATTTATATCATTTTTGGAACAAAAAATATCGTCGATCATATTCTAATAAAGACCAATGGAAGGTTTTCCAAAAAAGCAATTTTTAAAGGAACTATAAAGAAATTTGGCTTCACTGTTACAGTAGAACGACTAAATTATCATTCATTTAATATTTTAATATTAGGTTGTTATAATCAACTAAAAACCTATCGAGGTTTGAAAAATAAAAGTTGAAAAAACTGTTGAACCACATCTCTAATTTATTTGGCTTAATTATTTTAGAAAGTCCTTAATGTTCACACTACGAAGAATTTGTAAAATATACAATAAAAAATTTAATAATGTTTTAACGTATTTTTAAGTTGATAGATCTCTAAAAAACTACACAAGTGTATTTAGATTACTTAGCTATACTTATTTATTAAAAAGAACTGAGGTTCGTTCCATCCTTACAAAACGGATGGTCCAAAGGATGACATGATCATAACTATGATCATATTCTAATACATATTAATAGACGGTTTTCCAGGAAAACAATTTCTAAAGGAACTACAAGGAAAATAATTTTGGGTTAATAATATAATGATATGGCTTCAATGTTATAGTGAAGCGCCCAAATTATCATTCATTTAATTTTAAATAAGGGTGCTACCGTGAAAGTAAAAGTTGAAAAAACAGTTGAACCGCATCCTAATCCATTTGGCTTAATTATTTTAGAAAGTCCTTAATGTTCACCCTGACAAAAGCTAAAACTATCCCCTTTGTAAAAACGAAGCATAACCAATATTTATGACGTTTCATTGTTTCCGTGGCAACATGTGCTAAGCGACAAAACATCGCAGACGGCGTTGATTGTTGCTTGGTCACCGATGTTCGTTTGTTTCAGCGCCGGGGCGCGGGGCCCGGGGGGCAGACACCACATCACAATCAAGCAACCCGCGCCCATCACTGTAACGAATTCGCCAGCCAGGAGTAATGAGACCCGTAGCCATTGTGGAACGAGGAGAACGTTTTTTACTCGAGGATTTTTGACAAAATTAGTATTAATTTTTTTCCGGTGAATGTATAATGAAAAGGATGAGTTTCAGATTTTTGTTTTTGTGAGAGTAAATGAAGTTTGATGTCTGTCGGGAATTAATTTGTTTTTTCCGAATCAAACGCTGTCAAAATATTTGACGATAGAGACGCACTGATCTGTTCTTAACCTTACACCATTCTTTTGTTTTATTCACTCCATAACTATTTTTATTTCTACAAATAAATATATGAACAAAGTTTTTATTATTATGGTTTACATGTTGAGTATTCTTAACTACTTTTTTTTAATTTTTTACAGGTGACTACTGATGAGAACTTAGTTCTCGAAATACATATCTAGTTTTCAAAATTATTATTAAGGTTAAGGGTACACTTATTTTTATTTTATAGTTTATTATCCATTACTTCATTACTTGATGATTGATGTCCTAAAACACTCGTTTCTTGTCGATAATAAAACTTTTATAAAATAACACTTTTACCAAACATCGGCTATTGGACACTTATAGTTGAAATGGCGAGTACATTTTAGAAGCTATTTTAGTGTGTGCATTATTTTAACAATAATAAGTAATCAGGACTAATTACGTTTCTATTTCATTTACCTAATTTAGAAATAAAATTTTAGAGAAGCTGTCATTAAAACATTTTTTTCTAAAAATAGGAAAATATAATTCATTGGAATACTTATGTCAAAGTAATTAATATTAAAAAAATATATCATTAATATTATTTTTTGTAATAAATTCATGTATAGAAATTTATGTTATAAATATTTATAATATTGTGCATCAGTTTTTGTTTTATGTAAATGTTGAAGTATGTAGAATAAAATAATCCTATTATCTAACAAAAATGTTTAAAAAAGCATCGGAAATTCCGGGTAAAAGCTGCGAATATATGTCAAAGCAGAACATAATCCCAATAAAGCGTTAACTAAAACAAAACTAGCTCGTCCAAGCGCCATTCTGTAACGTAATACAATCCACAACGCATGAAAAATGGTTTTAAACATTTTCACCATTCAATTACTACGATACAATCGATTTTCATTGACGAAAACTTACATTTACCTAACCAACAACAATCACACAATAGACAGTTATTTTTACTATTGTTATTTTTTAAAACAATAATATCAAATTCCTGTTCTATTTATTGTATGAGGTTTTATGTTTTTATTTATTTGTTCCAGATTATTTATTTATTGCATCTTTTAAAAGTACATATACAGATGTCCGTTTTAAGAAGATAAGCATTAAGATCTCGAGAACCGTAATAGATACGAAGTCAGTTAAATTTGCCCAATTTTATAGAAGATTTTGGATTTTTTTTTAAACAAACTTGATCGAAATTGAATAAAATCAATAATTCTGTAATTTCTTAGTTTATTTTCATTTTAATGTACATGTATTTTATATCATAACATTACTAAAGATAACTTTGACCCCCTATGAAAACTGAAAGTTCGAGCAAAAAGTACATTGGTCAAAATTTTTCGGGAAAACAGAAACATGTTTGAAAATAATTCAAAATAAAATAAATGTAATTCATATATTTGGACGGTCTAATAAAATCCAAAAAAAAATTTAAAAAACTCTGTTTTTTTTAAAAAGCCCAGTTGGGTTCAGTGTTTTGGTGAAAAACCCGGATATTTCTCAATCCTGCAATGGTTAGCCTCTTAAAACAGACACTCTGTATAGTTAGGTATGTATGATCGGTTAGAGATGCCGAGGAACTAATACACAGCTAAATATAAGATGTACATATTGTATACTATTATGATATTTGTCTATATAAATTTCAAGGTTGATTAAGAATAGTGTGAAGAAGAAACAGGTGCTATATTTATACTGTAGTGAGAGAGAACCCATAAAAAGAAGCTGCAATAAAACGAAGCTGGAGTAGACATGTCATAAAGCTGTTTTCTCTGAAAACAATAAGAGAAACAAACTCACATAATGGTGAATATGAATTACAAGACATATAACGTCCTCAGTGGCAGTTCTGGCACATGGCCGGGTGACACTTGATGCGGGCGGCCGTATATAAAACTGATTTACTACCCGGGCTCAACTCTAGCTACTTGCATATCACACACTGAATACTCAATGAAATATGTCGTTATTTAAATGTAACTAAATGTTTCCTCCATAAAAACCCTGTACAATAATAGCGACTTCACTTCATTCATAAACTTGTAAATTAAAACCCTTTATTGGGCCTTGTAACCACATGGTAAACCTTTATTTATTTAGGTGAAGTGTAAAAAATAATTGCAAAATGTTTATATAACTACGTTTTATAAACGAATAATAAATTATAAAAACATAATAAAAGTAGGTAAGTAACAATATAAATAAACAAATATTATCCGTACTTACACTTGAAACTACACAATATTTATTTCCACAATATATTTATATCACCAACTATTTATTTATTTCTACTTTACATGTTGCTGACATATACTGACCGACACTGACTTTCTTCAGTGACTTTCTGCACACTCTGATCGATACTAACTTACCGCACTGCGGAAATCGAAAATAGTATACTTAAGTCATTAACAGTCTGTATTTCAAATATAAATTTTTTCGTACGAGTACTTTATCCTTTGGCCAATAAAGGGTTAATAATGAATTTTTTATCTAATTTTCGTGAAACAGAACAGAATCGTTTTTATACTTTATTATACTATTTACTTTTCAATTTCTGCTGTAGTTGTTAACTAAGGTGTTATACTTGAGTTTAATTAAAACCGTTACATTATTTTGTGAATTCCATGCTGATGAATTTTCTTGGTACAAAATTACGTGAGTTATAATAACATTTCTGGGTACAAAGAGCTCATGAGTAGTAACAAATGGTTTCCCAAATTCAACAAGTATGTCTTTGAAGCTATTCCAGAGCGTTCCTCTGTCATTCAGCATTCGATTGTTATTCCATTCCACATTTCAAAACCATTACCACGAGGAAAAACAAAACACGAGCTGAAACGGGGAATACCGCGGACATCAAAGTCAAGTGGAGCGTATGTTACGTATTTTACAGTATTTAGCCGAGTGAAAAATAGAAACTCGCAGGGTTACGCTAAATAAAGAAGCTATGCGACATTGAGTTTCATACCAGGATGAAAATGGATTCGTTATTTGATGGAACTTCTACTTTTACGACCAACTGACATATTACTAGATAAACTTCAACATCATCTGTCGCACAACATTCTCAAATGGATAGGGCTACATTTTTGCTACACTAAATGAGCAATTTATTATTTTTCACGGCACCGTTCACGTAAGTTTAACTTACTTCTATAGCAACATAATTCGTAAGATCCTGATAACTTATGTTATTTGATTACCATTGTTAACGGAAAGTTATAGATAATAAATGTTCTACTAGCAGGATACTTACAAAATTCATACGAATTTCATACAATAAATCGTCTAGCAACGGGCAAAATTAAATACAAAAAGATGAAAAATCTAAAAGGTAAAGTGAAGTGTCACATTTTACTTAAACATTATTTGAAGTTAATTGCTGCTGATGACTCGAAAAATGTAATAATCGACTTAAAATGAAAGAACATAATACAACTATTTTCGTACGGTAACATGAACGTTTACATAGGCTTCATCTCTGTTCATAACTTCACGAAAATTATAATGTACTTACATTCCTTGCAGCTTAAATAACTATTATAGTTGCTAATAAGATCAGTCAGCATTTCAAAATTTTAAACTTGTTTAACGTAAGATTTAAATGAAATGTATTACAATGGAATATATAGTATTTTATCATACAATTAGGTTACAAGACAATGAAATCGAGATGTATTTGTTTTTAAACTAATTCATGTATTTTAGCATTGTAGCTCTACAGCTTAAAGTCTCTATAAGGGAACTACAGCTTGTAGGTGTTTCACATGTTTCACAATACTCGGCTGAAGTAATATTTTTATTTGGTTTTTATTAGCCAAAAATTGGCGACTTAAGAAAATATTGTTATTTATTTATGGAGAATGATTGAATGGGTCAAGACAGGATTCTCTTAATCTATATTGGTAAGCAACTTGATCTTATAGAAACTGTAGGATGAAAAACCAACAAATTGGTGCTGATATGTAGTTATGTCTTAAATTTAAAAAAATAGCAAATCAGAAAATATTGAATTTATAAACTGTATTTTACTAAGAGACACTTATTGAGGTATTCCTCATGAATGTTCAGTGATGATTATTTGTGAAATGATGAATTGATAAAATAGTGTAGTGAATAATTCCAGTGTTGGTAAGCTGTGTATGAGTAGATTAGTCACGAGATATTATTGGCTATCGAACTTTCTGCTTGAGTGCTTTGTTTTTATTTCTCGTAGCTGGTTGGTCTTCTCAGTGCGTTCTTACCATTATCGCTTTGATTCCTTCTCAATGTTGTGCGACAAATAGCCTATTCTAGTTCAGTGGCGTGCGAAATATTTCAAATATTACACCGCCTAGAAAAATTCCTTCAATGCACACCACATGCATCGCATGCACACGGAAGCATTTAAATATCAATCCCTACATTTACTAAACAACTTCACAGTGAACACAAATAATACATTAAAATGAATACAATTTGAATTTCGTGTTTAGTTTTTAATAAAGCTTTAAGGTATTATTTAAATGGTATTTATAGATGGAACATGATTGCAAGTATCTAGTATGCTTGCTTCTTGAGTAAATTTACCTGAAGACTATTATACCCATGATCTCACTTCTCACAGTTTACTCATTTTGAGTCTGAGCGCATTAATCATGTGTCCATAGGTAGAACTGGGAACTTTTTCATATTAGCACAATCCGAATTCAATTCGGGTTACATTAGATTCATTTAGATGCAACATTATAATGTAACAGTTAATAAATACAGGGTAAGTGGGGAAGAGATAGACCGATAAAAGAGATGGACTTTCGTTTTAAAAGTACATTACAGTGATAACTCATATAAAAAATGTTAATTTTGTTTTTAGAGACAGTGTAAGTAGTTGCTTGAAAATTAGTACAGTCAACACTAAATAACCGAGTATTTACTTAAAATTGCAAAAAAAGTGTACCTTATGTGCACAATTAGTTAATTACTATTTCTGTATGTTTAAACTCATTATTTGTACATATACTTTATAACCATGTACAGAAGACTTAACGTAACCAAAAAATGTATTTCTATTTGCACCAAGTCTCAAGCAATTTAGTGGTACATGTAATCTCTTCTCTGAGGACAAATGACCCGGATCACCTTATGCTGAGGAGAGATGGACCAGAGGATTTTTATTGTTAAAATGATCAATTCAACCGATAGATGATCTAGTTACTATTCCAAGAGTTCTGAAGAATAGCTGTTAAATCATAAAATGAAGAAGCTAAAGATTATGAAAACGAATATGCGGGATGTAAGGAAAATAATAAAAAAAAAACGATAAAGAAGGATGATTAAATAAAATGTGTAATTTGTGGTCGCTGCTTGCACGACGAGTGTACCACATATGACAAATGATAAAAATATGTTAACCAGTTCATCTCATCATACAGACTTGATCCGTTTTACCTATGTAGTGAAGGAGAGTTGGACTTTTGGGAAACCGAATAAAATATTATCTCAGACTTTTTCTATTTTTTTGGAGCAGGGTTAGTTCAATTACTATATAGACGAATTTTTCCAAATTTCTCTTCAAGTTTTCTGTTTTATGTACTTTTAAATCGTCTTGCTCTTATTGCTGAATTATTTTTAATGTATTTTCCAATATGTCTATTTTTTTTTCTTTTTTTCCTAAAAAGCAGCGTATTTGTCCTTATCACATTTTTACTTGTGCAGATCAATTTATACATAGTTTTGTTCTACATACGTTTTATTCTTTATTCAGACTGTTTCTGTCATGTGATACATAATATACTATTTAAAATTAGCCGGTGTTGTTTGTGTTTGGATATTAGCCCCGCCGTCACTGGCAGCGTTGATGAACTATCCAGTCCATTGCTCGGCAACAAAATGATTTAAACGACTTTTTTAAGCGTGTGTGTACCGATGCGTGCAGTCGTCACTGCTCGCTGGCCAGCCGCTCGCTTTCAAATTGAAATTCTTGCTATTCAACCCAAATCCACGTCCTCTGCAGCCTCATCTAGTTTTTGATAGGGTGCAGCAATTGTGTATCGTTATTGGCACGTTCCTCCTGCTTCGTCGCTTGCTGTAATTTAACTTTCAGCCTGAAAACTTTACATTCCTGCGATCAAATCGCCATGGACAACCGTGTTCGCTCTTGTTTGGATGTTTTTGTTGCTGGGTACAATCGCTGCGATTTTGCTAACTATCAACAAAAACTAATTGCGCGATTTTGGAGGTTTAATCTCATTTCCAAGTCGTTTATTTGTTTGCATAGTTTCAGTTTCTCTTACAAAGGTAACACAATCTGTCCAATCGGTATTAATTTGAAATATTTTTTTTTCGATTTCTTTTGGTATCAAATGAAAACTCCCAAAGGCCAAAAATCTCGTTTGTTTTCTTTAGCAAGATCTGTGATTTTGAAATTTTCAATTTATCTATATTTTGCTTCTTTCACCAGGCGACTTATTTTAATAGCTTGGATGAATTTTTAAAACTAGGTTCTTTTATGTTTTTTGAGTCATTAAAAACTTATCTGACATCAAAGTTATAAAATTAAAAATCATTCAAATTTTTATGAAAGTAAATGAATATGTTTTTTGGATCACATTTTATATGGGTTTAAATTTTTTAAACATTTTTTAACTAAATTACTGCACTTAATTAGTCTATATGGAACCAGAATTGCGAATTTTATAATTTTAATTTCAGATTCGCATTCAGCGTTCCAAAAAAACATATAAGAACGTATTTTCAGATAATTCATCTAAGCCATTAAAATATGTAGCTTGATTAAATAAGCAAAATATAAACAAATAGAAAATTTCAAAATCACATTTCTTGAGAAGAAAAAGATTGAGAGTTTTTGACTTTGGGACTTTTTATTTAATAGCAAAAGAAATCTGATAAAAATATTCAAGATTAGAATACTACAGAAATAAATAAGCCTAGATTTTAAATCTGCGATAAAGAGTATTGGCGACATATTGGCATAAAAAAATACATGTCACTAGAGCTAATTGTGCAAAAAATGAAAAACGATTATTGGTTTGTTTAAAATTTGCAAAAGCATAACTAGATAATTTCCCAAATTAGGTTAAATCATAAACCGAGTTAAACCAATATTTACATTTTTATTTTCCGTAAACAACATGATCTAATTAAAACCAAACAATATTTTCCGTTAATTTTTTGCGGGCTAATCTGCGACAAAAATTTCCAGGATATTAAATTAATTTTCCGGTTTTATTTACATTTCTGAATAAAATATGTCAACCAGTGTTTCCTCTATCAAAACACTATTAATTTCGGGGAAAGAAGAAAAATGAAAGGTGGTACTGCGGGCTCGAACATAGCTATCTAGATGTGTAGCAATTTGGTATGCCACGCAACTGTTTCTAATTAAATATGCCGAGATATTTTTGACAGTTGAATAATTGTTTGAAGTTTAAGACACGATACATCCACGTACGAACATTTATAAAAGATAAAGGGCACGGAATGTTTTAATTAAAATAAAACTTTGCAATTTAAAAATAGAGGTATTTAGGTTTATTACAATAATCTGTATATAAATCATCTCATTTTTCAAAGATATGAAAATCGCTTTCATAAACATATTAAAAATTTAGCACAAAATTTATGGCTGTCTGATACATATCAAAAATGTTATATTTAATATTTAATAAATCTCGTTTTACAGACGGGTTGTTGCATCAATTATGATCTTTTTGATGTAGAATTTAATTTTGAACAACGATATACTTCCGTATTTTTGCTCTATATCTATCAGAAGATAGAGTATCCGCAATTTTTTGAAATCCCATGTTAAAGTCCTATGTTCCGCTTTTCGTTTCACCCACTGTATTGTACCGAGCGAGACTCACAGTATATGAGTCATCACGGCTGACCTGTCTAAGCAGGGAGTCGCGATAAAGGTCAAGTGCAATAGGAGTGACGCTGCTAATGTCCGAGAATATTATGGAGTCCAGAAAATTCTGGAATGTTCAAGATTAGCTGTCCGCAAGTATTAAAGGGTAGTATCGGGTGGCTCAAGGAAGGCAGTATTGGACAAAATGTGCAGAGAGTCTAATAAATAAATGTTCAGTACAAAGCGGTAAGATTCACTGATATATTATTTTATAATTTTGCTATTTTATTACATATTAATGGAGATGAGACATGAAAATATATTTACTACAACAAGTCTTTTTTATTTCTACAGCCAAATAATTTATCTCGGATAATTCGGAGTGATTTAAATATAAAGGCTAATTTTAGTTTTATTTTATCGCGTGAAACCTTTGATTTTTATAAATTATTTGATTAATCATCAACAATAATAAAGATTATCTTGATCACGCAACTGCACCGGCTGACTGGAAGATTAAAAAATATAGCAAAAAAAGGTATATGATCAGTTTTAATGATTGGAAATATAAATATAAAGAAGTGGGCGTAAAACTAATAGAATTGTTAAGTCCGCAGCAACGCCTTGTCGCACATAAATACATCAAACCATCGAAATAAATAAGCTTCGTGGCCGGGGGTAAGAATATAATTAAAAAGAATTGTTATAATGAGGCATTGAATATTGAAATCACATCGGAGGGAGCGGCACATAAATAATACGCGCTACTGTTCGCAGCTCCCACGTTCCTCACTCGATGCGCGCTTAATTCATACGGATTTTATACGGGACGAAAAACTCCAACCCGGCCAAATACTCGTATGCAAATGCAATGTTCATATATTACCCACTGAGTTATTTATAATTAACAATCACGCACAGATATGATACATCGCACAAATTGTTCCCATCGACGGATTCGATAGTTTCTGTTTCACATTCATCATCATCAGAGATTCGACAAAATCTGCAATCATTTTCAGTTTTAGCACGATCTAATATGAATTGTAAATTTAATTTCAGAGCAGAATCAGTGCAAATAAGAATTCTATAAGTGTTTGTAAAATGAGGTAGGGGATAATTTTTAAATTTTATATAATATGATATTTTTTAAAAATTATTAATTATATGTAGTTTTGAAGTAAATAAATAATAAAGTTCTTGGGATGGGATGATGACGTCGATTGGAGATGAAGATGGACAGAAACAGAATACCTGGTGTGAGTACCACAACTTCTAATTTAACCAATCAGCGTTTGCATTTAATATACGTCACAGCAACGGACGCTGTTTCTAGTTGACGCGAAATAATAAAAAATTGCAGATAAATATTTAATTTTTTACTGTCATCATTCGTAAATACATGCAGGTACTTTCTGTATTTCAGTAGTTTTTTCATTATTATTCTATTATGGTCACTTACCCCATTCTTAAGTATAGATACAGGCATTATTACCTCCTTCTATTAAGCGTATAATGTACCCACTGTTCTTATTACTTATACATTATTTATTTTATTATTTTGTATTTTACAATACACAGACATCATAATTTCACATTTTATCTACATTCGTAAAATTTTGTAAACATAGGAATAACTCATCTGTTTTATTGAAATTATACACTCGATTATACAATCTCAATATTGACTAGTAAAACCAATATTTAGATGTAAATTTTTATCTAAGAAACCCTTAGCCCTCCCAGAATCCACTAAAGACAATTCTTCAAGTCTAGAATAAAGGAGTTAGTGACTTTTTTATATTCTCGTTCCAATGATGTTATAATCTAATATACCTTCCAGAAGAAAATATTAACTTTGACGCCATACCTCAATCTGTATTAGTGACAAAAAAGAAAAAAATGTGGCCTACGAATCTGCTAGATTATTTGGAAGTTATCTGTGAAAAATTAAAATTTGCACAATATATTTTATTTGATCTAATGAACTATTTTTATGTAAAAACAAAACCTTGTCTAAAATAACCTACTAATGGACGAACTTTTATTTTGGGCACCTGTATAAGCAATTTTTCCTTGTAAAAGTGGGGTGTGTAAAAAAACACAAGACAACAGATTAAACATTGAAAAAGCAAGACAAAATCAAGAACCTTGCAAGATTTTTTCAATACATTCAGTTTACACTTGAAAGCAGCTGCATTGGAAAATATTACTTTCTTACTATTACTCCCCCTTCGTGCAATGGTCGCGTGATGCCAGCTACTTAATGCAAGATGGATTACTCCACCTATCGCCCCCCGAGTCCTCTTAGGACAGAGACAGTGCGAGCCTCCCCCGCGTGCCCCAGACAGAAACAGAAACTGCAGACACCCCGCGGTGATTAAGTGCTACACGGTGTTCGAATTATTCGGTTATGATGAATTTAGCGGAACTGAGTGGAGAGCGATTAACACGATGGTGATTGATTCTCGACAAGACAGAAAAAATGCATTATGGGCGGGAGCCACCTTTGTTGAGAATGAATTGCTGCTGTTGTTTATGCGGGAGTAAGTACTTCATTTCCATAAATGATTAACTCGTCGATAGTCTAACTTGATAAAAATAAAACCTAATGTCACTACATATGGACTTCGGGGTTTATGCCTCCAAGGAAATTTTCTCAGTGGAAGTGTTCCCAAAGAATGCACAGTAGTTTTTACATCAGTAATAAAGCCTTAATTATTATTTTAAAAAAATATTATGACTCCTTCCATTTTTTTAGTTACTGACTACTGCCCTAAAATGGGTGTGAGTTACACCTTTAGAAATTACCAGTGAATTCCTCACATCAAAGTACCTTTGTATATAAATTTTCGTTTTAAAATTGCCAGTAGTACAGCCACAATTACAGATTGAATATCAGCCAATAGGAACCCATATGACCGATAATAATGCGAGTTTCAGGATATACCGAGGAGACAGCAGGCATCTGGGCCTCTTCCCCGCCTGGTGGTCTAGATAAATCACCTTCCAGGGCATCTATGCCCTGAAGGTGATCTAATTCTTGACTTGGTGAAACCAGAGCACATTCTGGAGCAAATTTAGCTGCTCTGAATTGTTCTCTGGTTTCAGTGGGTCAGAAATTAGAATACTTCAATCGTTTGCTCTAATTTTTGGCCTGCTGACCAGATCACATTCTGGAGCAGTTTCGGTTTCTCTGAACTGTGTGTCACTGGGTCAACAAGTAGAGCATTCTTAATTGTTTGTTCTAGTTCTCGGCCTGCTGAACCCAGAACACATTCTGGAGTAGATTTGGCTACTCTGGATTGTGGTCTGGTTTCAATAGGTCAAGAATCAGAATGTTAGAGATTGTGAAATAAAATGGTATTCCAATAATTTAATATTTTAATCAGGTCAGTGAATCAGAAATAGAGACAATTACATATACATTATGTGATCGAAACTTTTAAATTTATTATACTAACCTAGACCTGCAGTATTTGACGTCCTTTTAGAAATATTGTGCCATAAAAAAAAAATAGAAAGACTTACTATTTGATTCTACAATTTGTCATTTTTAATATTTTTAAGTAGTTTTTCATATTTCTGATATGAATATATGAGTTCATGCATGACCTATATGTTTCATCAAACAGATTATTTTAAACAAATTACAGTAGCGGTTAATATCCAAAGTTTAGTGAAACTTTGCTCGATACGGGAACATTTCCTGTATCAACTTTCCATCTACCTACATGCAAACATCAATAATCCTTTCCGAACTCATCCCTAATGCGATTAAAAATTAGATAGCGGTGTATAGGTAACATATGAAGGACACGTGAGGAAGCATAGAACACACAAAGGAATCATTTGTTGTGTGGTGTTTTGGTCGGAGACATGACGGGCTATTACCGTGCTGTTCGCGAGTTACCTCGTCTGACAAATGGTCAAAGTTTCGGAAAGTAACACATCATCGATCCGGCCCCACTAAACACCTCCGATCCAAGAACTCAAAAAGATATTAACTTTACACATTATTCTAATAAAAATATCAAATTTATTATCAATCACTACCACCTGGATGTAAATGTCGAAAAATGTATTTTAGAAAGAGATGTGGATATAATAATAATAATAATAATATAACTTTATTCAGTTAATCTCAATGGTGAGGTTCAGCTAAAGCTGATCTTCCAACCTAACCAATACAGAAAAGAAAAAAATCCTTAATGTCCGTTTGCACCAACATAACTTAAATTTTAAGGTTGCCTTAAATAGACAATATCGAATCGAAATAAAATATCAAATGCATGATTTAACATTGCTGTCAAAAATTCGATTACATTTTTTTTGTTTAAGTCTGGCTTAAAATTTAAGCCTTGTTGGTGCAAACGGGCATAAGAAATACAATGGAATTAAAAATGAAAAAGAATTTTTATATTTAACTTTGTTGGACGATGGTACAACATAATTGTACATCATTTTCACGTAAATTTTGTTTGTTTTAATTCAAGTTTTTCTTATTAATATTGTGGGCACCTGTACTTATTATTTTATGTATGAGACAGAGATAAAATATTCTTTCTTCTCTTTTTAGACTAATTTTAGAACGGTAAAGGGAGATATGATTAAATTTACGTACAGCAAAAACAAATATCAAGCAACTATTTTAAAATAGATTAAGTTTATGTGTATGTCCTTGTTAAATTTGGTACGTAAACGCATGAACAGTAGTTTAATAGAGGAACTATTAATGAATTGACAAGGCGGAATTTAATTCAGCAGCAGCAGTTAATTTTTTAGAAAAATGTGCTTGGAAAAGTAGATTTTCATCAATTAATATGGCCAAACTCTTGACCACAGTACTACGTTGTAGTCTTGTACTATTAAGTTCAATGTGTGGAGATTCACTTGAACCATACACAAGTTACGAGGATTTACCATCATTAATAAAAGACGATTATTTAGTGTATATACAGTGTATACTTCATATTGTTTTATTAAATATAATATATGTTTTACAACTTTTATTTTATTCATCATGGTTTTTATTCCGTCTTGTTTTTTATCTGTTTAGATGAGAAAAAACTGAATAAATGCGTAACAAGTTGAAAGCTAGAAACAACTTAACGGCAAGTCTTTAAAGTTAACTATTCCGATTAGCATAAAAATAACCTCAGAATTACCTCAATATTTTCTCAGTTGAATGTGTCTCGATAAAACTCATGTTAAATTCTCTATATTAGCATAAAAAATGTAAACAATCTAGTTGTAAACACATTGGAACACAAGAACAGTAACATATAGCCGGGAATTTACGAGCCGGCGGGGTAATCTGGTCGTTAAGACTGCTGCATACCATAAAGTGCAGTTTTCTGTATCCGGCCGCATAGGCGCTCTCAGTGACATATATTCCAACTGCGCTTTCACCGCCAGCGAACAACTTGACGGAAAACTAAATTCAATCATTTTCTTTCATAAATTACACCGGTATTTATTATACTTTTCGTACTAACTTATGTGACAGATCAGGATATACAATTAACTGTTGCTTTATAAGACATGATATACTTACTTACTTTTATCTTATAGGATTTCATAATAGTTTTCCACGATGACGAAAATCAATCACCGATTAAAATACAAACTCGTATATCCTAAATTTTAGACCTTCACCTGTAAGGTTCGTTCTTTGTTTCCTGTATTTATTTTCCAGCCGTTTAAGTTCATAATTTGTTTAAGCAATCTGTTCAGTCCAATTATTTTATACTTATCTAGATACCAATATGCAATACAATCCTGTATAAAATTGTGTTTCGAACATGTGTAACATACTTTTTTGGGACATCTCTTTCTTCAGTATGTATATTAGTATCTTGTTGTCTCTCTTGCTATTACTAGTGACTAACCAATCAGCATGAATCAAATCGTATGTTTACTACCATCACTGAAATCCATGACGGTTTACTCTTATTTCAACCTAACATAGCTGTTTTCATAATGCTGAAGTGAGTTTTATAGCGTGTTTGGACTGAATTGATGCATTGTAATAATTAAACACAAAAGTCAGAAAAAGTATGATATGTAAAACATCACAAGTGAAAGATTCAATGCTTTCATTTCATATGTTCATTTTAAAATATATTATATTTATGTTTATTCCCAGGGAAGGTTTCCGTTAACATTTTTCTGAGATGTCTATAAGTCCTTAAGATGCCCGTAAGATAGTGTAACGTACAATCAAAGAACATAATTATGTCCTACAGGGTTTCATATTAAGTCCAGGTCTTTGGTACAAATATTATGATGAACTGTTGTGTACCCCCAACCACATGGCATTTACAGACGACGTCGCTGTCAATACTAAATTTATGAAGTTATTATAATGACAGAATTTTAAATTATACCAAAAGGTGATTGCATATGAGATAAAACTATAATTAGATACACCTCAGGAAAAGACAGCGCATCAGAGATTGTCAATTTTTGCATGCTTTTTCGAGATTATTTTGAAATGTAATAGCAAGTGAGATAACATCATTGATATTTGACAACGCTTCAAAGTATGTCATTGCTGTGACGACAATAAACAATAAAAAACAAGTAGTGTTGGTATCTAGATAAGTACAAAATCACTGGTCCTGTGCCATAAAAATGATTCGGAACTTACTATATGCTATAGATTATTGCAGTTACTTACACCAATGAAATGTAATTAACGTAATTTACGAAAAAAAGTATTTAAGGCCTTATTCCATTTAGGAACGTTGTGCTCAGATGATGATGATCTAAATAACAGTGAAAGCTCTGTTGTACACGACAATCCTTTTACCAGCAGGTTTTTAACTTTGAATACCCTATTTAGTGTATCCCAAACAAGCGCCATTTCCGTAAGGATACTCTTTCGTAGCCGGAGTGGTTAATTGATTGTGGGTCTAGGTTTGACGCTCCGAGTATTAAAAACAACATGGAATTACCATACATCAAGGTGGTTCCAACAATCCCTCACTGTCAACTCGGCTGCGACGGTAAATTATTTAAAGTTATTCATTCCGCAACGATACAGGAACTATTAGAAACGAACACGACACCCTCGTATTACACCGCTATATATGGCGTTCGGACCATGTAATGTGCTCATAATGTAGGAGTACAACAATAACACAAAAAGAAGAACAACGAATTATACTTCCGCGCTTATAATTATCTCTTTCTATGTATTCCACACATTTATTACTACCAGTCACACTAAAAGTTTTTATTCGAACAAAGAAATGAAAAATTAAAAATGTCCTGATCAAATTCTTTACAAATCAGAATAGATCACATTCCAAATCAGAATCAATGTTATATGCACATGATTTGTAGAGGTGAAATATTACGGAATTATTTTTTACGTAGGTATTACGATTATTAAACTAAGTAACATTTCTGTGTGGCATATGTGCGCACTAGGAATACATTATAGCCTAATACTAGAGCATTATGATCTAATTTTTGATCTAGTGTACAAGACAACAATTCTTAGAACTATGTAATGACATTAATTCTCTGAAATTTTATGTCAATAAATTAGATTATACCTAGGCATATTAAATATTAGACTTTTATTGAAATTTCAAGACAAGATTTTTTCCAATCTTATCTTGATAATCTAAACAAGAAAAGAGTCTAGAAAGTCTACGTTAATTCTAAAGCATTGCTATTTAGAATTTAACCTAAATGTTAGATACTTCAGTGCTATAAAAGTAATATAATTAATTTAATTCATGATGTCTAAGCAAATTAGAAATTTTTAATAAATAAACAAAATAGGTAATAGACAGACCAGATTTTTACAAATTAAATACTAGAATATTTAATAAACTTTAAATAACAATAAACAAAGTACCTAAACAATGAAAATAAATGTGCATACATATTAGTATTTGTTTTATATCTTATTGCATGATTTATTACTATTATTTTTATTTCTGTTTCTCTGCGTTTTAATGTTCTCCTTTTGAAAATTAATTACTCTCAACTATAACATTTATGTATTTGTGAGCTATCCAACAAATTAGTTCTAATTTGAGAACACATAAATTCGTGAGCCTAAGAAATAATAACTCATAAAGGCAGAGTGGAAATAAGTAAAACAAATCCCTGGAATACCAGAGTGACATTTACAACAATATATGAATATTTATCATGGAATCGAAGCAGCCGGATAAAATGTGTGGCATTTACGCATTGGAATAATAGCTTAGCAGAGCGTTTATTCCGACCAGTCGTTAGAAAGCGCTGTAAAGCTGTCAATTAAAACCTAAAGCTATGATTACTCCGGCCCAGACGTAGGATAATAATGTCAATGCTTTTTATACCGAGTCCAAATCTGACGTGAGTTATTGCTCTGAAATATGAAATAATTAGCAATTTGTTCGCGGTGAGCAAAACTTAATGCGCGACTTAAATCGGTAATTAATTTTATATACTTTTAATGATTTAAAACCGTTTATGATTTTTTCGTTATTTTACACTCCGCGATGTAATTAGCTGTAATAATTACTGGCGTGATCCATTTTTTATTTTTAAAGTATTTAATGGCTTTCTTCACTCAAAATTAATAACCGTACAGATGTTTATATTTGCAATATACTGGTGTAAATAAAAGAAGAGAGAAAGAAAGTAAAGCTTGTTACATTTAATCAACTCTTCCCAATACATAACAATGTTAAAATAAGATTGAAAAAAATAAAAATTATTTCTACACATCAAAATTTCAATAGTTTAGTAAACATTGTTTTCATAATATTATATATTCTTATATATTATTATACTTATGAAATGATGCCCCTTTTTAGAATCTTTCAAACTTTTTTATTAAAAGGAAAAAAATGTGTACTTCGAATATTAAACATTTATTTAATTAAATTGTAAAGAAATTTAAAATTTGTTGACAGTAAGGTCGCTATTATATAACAATTATTAATTTTATAAACTAACTTACAAAAAGAAGAAAATATAACCTTTATAAAGAAATGTTACTTATCATTTTCCAGACTTAAGTAAATATTGATGCACTGATTTCAAAACCTGCAATCATATTACGCCTTTTCGGTTTTATTCTGTCGCTTTATTATCTAACTTTTATTTATTTTCAAAACCTATAACCCATATCAAAGTTGTGTGGAGTTAAAGCAAACTACACAACAGTATTAAACCCAAAATTGTGTTGACTAACGAGAAATATCCCAAAAATACTTATTTTTGAGCCCAAATTTTTGATTTTGGGAAATAGTGTACATTGATAGATCCCGAGGCACTGATTTCAAATTTTCAAACGGAATTTAATTACCTTTTTTCGTTCCTGAGATATTAGCTGTCAAAGTTGCACCTCAAAAAAGTGTGTTTTTTGGCTATATCTCTAAAATGGGTAGAGATACGACCTCAACGTTTATACCATTCGATTCTATGGGAAAAGTTACATAAAGAAATGTTTTCTTCGCATATACGTTCTTTGGATCGATTAGGTGAAAAATGAGAAAATCGAAAAAACCTAAATTTAAAAATTTCTCCGATGAACTTTTTGTCTCCAAATCTATTCATTTTCTAGACTTAAGTAAATATCGGTACGCTGATTCCAAATTTTCAAACCGAATTCAATTATCTCTTTCCGCTCTCGAGATATACGTGTTGAAAGTTGAATTTTAGCAATACCTAAAAAAACAGGTTTTTTAGGTATACAGCTTTAAGGGTTAGGTTTACGACTTTGGCGACCTCACTAATCGATTCTACGGGCAGAATTACATAAGTGTACCAATTTTTAGATTTTTATTCCAAAGGATACAATTTGTAGAAAGGAAAAATGAAAATGGCTAAAATCGAAAAAAATGCCTGATGAACCCCTTGCGATTTTTTCGATTTTTGGTCATTTTCAGTTTTTTCCTTCTACAAACTCTATCAATTGAGATAAAAATCTGAAAATTGGTACACTTATGTAATTTTGCCCGTAGAATCGAATGGTGAGGTCGACGAAACCGTAAACCTAACCATTTATGGTATATACCTAAAAAACCTGATTTTTTAGGTTTAACTTCGAACTCAAATATCTCGAGAACGGGAAGAGATAATTGAATTCTGTTTGAAAATTTGGAATCAGCACGTCGATATCTACTTAAGACCAGAAATTAAAAAAGATTGGAGAGAAAAAGTTTCGTGGCAAAAAAGAAAATTTAGGTTTTTTTTGTTTTTCTTATTTTTCAGCTAATTGTTCCAAAGAACGTATATGTGGGCAAAACATTTCTTTACATAACTTTTCCCGTAGAATCGAATGGTAAAGTAGTGGAGGTTGTATCTCTACTCATTTTCATAATATAGTCAAATAACATACCTTTTTGAGGTGCAACTTTGACAGCAAATATCTCCGAAATGAAAATAGATAATTAAATTTTGTTTATATATTTATTATTAGCGTAACTAATTCTTTAAAATATATTACAAACAAAATTTTGTAAAATTTGAAAATTTTCGTGGTAAAAATTCGATATTTTCCAATATTTACGTTTATATTTACGCAAAAATACAGTATCGTATCACCAGCATTGGGAATTACTTATCTTGTTATTACTACACACATAAAGTATTATATCATTAATTATTAATAAACGATAAATAAATAAATTGATAAATATAAGACAAAATGTAAAATTGTTTTCAAATTGAGGGGTGTGTAAATCCTTCCCTTAAAATAAATTTAAAAGTTGATTTACAAAATAAAAAAAAACTATTTATTTCTTTAATTTATAAAACAAAAAAAAAATTATTATTCAAAGTCGAAATTAAATCTCATTTACTCATTTTAATGTCATATTATATTACATCATACATTACTACAATAACAGTTTTCTATTCTAAAATTTCTTATGTACTTATTATTTTTTCTAGTTCTAAGGAAAATATAATTTTTAATTTTTTAAGTATATATAGTTATTGCATCAATTATACGATTTTAAATATTAATTAAGAAAGAAATTAATACAATTCAAAATAAATCTAACGTTTTAGGTATAAATAAATATTCGGTTTACAGGAAAAATATTTCTTTCTTTCTATAAGTATAGAGTATAGTTTTATATCGATGCATTCTAGTAACATAAAGATAACTTTTTAAAATTTACAGAATTGTTTTTGGGGGGGCCAATCCAAAATTTGGAGGTTCTTAGTTCTTAGAACCGCCAAGTACCGCCTTAACTACGACTATAAGTAGAGCAAGGATTTTCTTTTAAATAAATGTGCATTGTACTAATAACAGGAGTTACATTTTCGAAGTAAAAAATTGTTTATCAAACAATAGATTATAAATTGATTCGAAACCGAGTTCGAAACTCGTTACAACTTGTACGTTTCTTACAAGAACTGCAGGTTAATGATACCTTACAACTAAAGTTTACACCTGGCAATAAGAGAATATTTAGGTATTATTGATATTTGAATTTTAACCAAGAATTTAAAAATAGCAAGACTTGTATATATTTTCAAGTACCTATGTTGCTTGCTAAAACTTGTGTATCTATATGCATCAAATCTTGGATCGAGAATAGATATCTCTGCTGCAAAGTGCATTATAGTTGCCATAAGCTTTAATTTAACAGTCTAGGTATGTGAAACCAGTGTAAAGACCTCATCCATTCTAAAACTTATCAGTAGCAAACTGGGAGCCATAAAAGTTTTAGACAACACAAACTATTCTAGTAATTATCTCAACAAAGAATCTCCGCTAATATTTTCAATAATGAATAGCCCATTACTCTGCACTGAGCCCTAATTGCTAAACTTTACATAAACTTAACTTTACTAACCTTTCCTCTGCATAGTTGCTGTTGTTGTTCCACTTGTTTCACTTTGCATTGCGAATATTACGATTACGCCACACACACTCCGCACATAAACTTACGACCACATTTTCACTTGTCAAACGCATAGAAATTTATTACCGGCAAACCACCGTACCGAAATTGCCCCATATTTACAAATTTCCTAATATTAGTTCACGACATGTTTATGTGCTAAACTAGTTACTGTGGTTAGTGTTATTAAACTACCCAGCTATCGTTTCTCATCAATGGGTTTTGCAAACACTCGTGTGGTTACCTAGCAAAACTGACACCAGCCGGAACGTTAGGGATATATAGTTATTATGTGATGACAGTTGGCACTAAAACAAAAGACAGCTGATCAGTTTGTTTAATCAAGTGACCTTGTGTGACCTACTAAATAATTTTTAATGTTTTAACGGACTTTTGAAGTGATAATTGTGTACAATTGACTGTTTAAATATTGTGTAGTGCTGGAAGACTATATTTGAAACCTACAGAGATCTTCAGAATGTAAGTAAATGAATTATAAATTCAGTTAATATAATTTTAAACTAATATTGTTTTTCTATGTTAACAATATTATTGTTAATTACAAAATAATATACTCGTAGATGTATCAATATATTAAGATATATATTACGTAAAATAGCAATAAGTTGTATCCAGAATATATTATTTTTAGGGTTGACCGTTATTTTCCGTTAGATCCGTCATTTTAAATTTAAATTTAATATGGGGCGGTATTTTCTTTGTAAAAATTCCGTGTAATAAATATTATTTTTTACCTGAAAATGAATATATATGTTAATTTTTTAATTATTAATATAAACACTATAAAAACAGAAATAAATTACTTAAATTAGACGACATGTGAAATTAATTACTCTACTAAACTCTTTATTAATAAATTTGCTAATTAAATTTAAATAATATTGTTGAACAGGACGACATTATAAATATTTATCTGGAGCAACTTTTGTGTTTCCTCTGTCGTCAAGGTTAATATTACAAATTTATTCATAATTTCCAATTAGCTTCCAAATTAGCTTTTTATCAGAATGTAAATATTTTATAATTTGTTGGGATCAATAACATTTTTTCAGAAGAATATTATTCATTATAATTACATATAGTAATACATGATTGATCTTATTTCTGAGACCAATCCAGAAAGTACCTATGCTTATTTTACTTAATTAATATTTAAATAAAGAATATATTTTTCTATGACCATTAAGATATTTGCTTGTTGTATGTTTGTTATGTTATATGGATACATCGAGGGATACATAGTATATTGTAAACACATTTTCATTTACTACAGTAACCATAGACAACGTTAAAGTATATTCATTTAACAGTTATATCAAAAAACATATTACTTCATTTTTATTTTATAGCTAGTTGCTAGGAATTAGTAAAATGAAGATATCTTTTTTATTAAAATGTAAATGAATTAGGAAATAATATCGTGATCGTAGAAAAAGTATAGTATATAACTCGCTTGGAATGTCCATTTCATACTCGTATGAAATTATGAGAATTGATTCTTTTTAATAATTGATCAAATGTAAAACAGGAACTATGAGTTTGATATTCACTAATAGTTCAATAGATCAAAAATCATTCTGCACAGCCCAAATTAAGAACATTCACTGTTAATTTATATTGAAGCAGACAAATATGACATAAAATATATTGGCCAGATTGAGAAATTAGGTATTACAAACTATTAAGAAATACGGGGACGCCCCAAAAAGTTAATAATTATACATATTTATAGTTATTAAAAAATTTAAAGTTAGGAAAATTATAATAATTTTTGTACTCTCTAGAATAAAAATTTTGTTATGCCCATGTTAATATACTAATAATGCTTGTCAAACAATATTTGTCAGACAAAGAAGAAACAGACATTTTAATTTAAAAGATAGAAATTTATAAAAGAAACACTTTACAATAAGATTTGTCAATACAAAATATGATGGAAGCAAATACAAAATGTGGAATAAAATGAAGAAGATATTCAACCTAATACGAATATGCTAATTATTTTTTACCAATTATAAAAAACAATTTTGCTAATGAAGGAAACATTTATGTATAAAACAAAATAACATGTTTCCTTTTGTTTAAAATATTAATCTATACCTGTTTCCATTTTCCACTTTTCGAAAAGTTGTATAGCCGGTGATAGACTCCAATGAGGTGTTTACCGCGTTATCCGCGAAACTGCAACGTCCCAATTAAATATTTCCGCGATGTAGCTGGATTCTGAGAATGGCAGGGAGTTTTTCTCATGAGCTCAGTTGGCAGCTGTTAGAACGAGCGCAGTAAGTGATGCGTTCGCCATGTTTGTAATTGCAGTAAGTGATGGCAGTTATCATACCCAGAGGTTACAGCTCTCTTGATACTAGATACTGGTTTTACTTCATCGGTTACTGACATCAGCCACACGTCACACATGGACGTTTCATTGTGGAAGCAACGATCGAGGGAATATGCATTCAATAGATATACAAACTTTATAAACTTTTCAAAAATTTAACAGGTACAATTTTTTTTACATTTTTTCATATACTACGAGTATATTTTAAGTGAAACATAGGATTTATCAAATTCATGGCACAAGTTGATATTTGATTGACAGCATTGTGTACTTGCTTGTCTCATTTAAAATGAAACATAGGAAACGAATTTCGGTTATAAAATTTTTTGACAAGTCTACCCGAAGTGGACAAACAATTTTAAGAATCATTAATAAATTTAAAGGAAATTGTAGAATAATATAAAGATCTCCTAGATTATTCGATCTTACACATCTAGATACTTTTTATTAGTGGCCTTTAAAAACAGAAGTTTGTACCGCAGGAAATCTTCAAAAATTAGATCAATTAAAAGTTTAAATTCAAATCATTTCTCAATATATTACAATTGCACATATATCATCGTATGTAATTCAAAAGTTTTATAGTACATTGAGTCATTGCTTAGCAGATATACATGGATTTTTGAAAATTTATTCTAATTATAGTTTAATTATACGTTATTATATTTAATTGTATTTTGTTAGTATTATTGGTTCAATTCACTAAAATACTGTGATTTAATTGGATGACAAATCATGGGTGGAATTGTTATTATTCTAACAACCGAATAGCTTATACTTATAGGTATGTAATCAAATTTAGGCGACAACTTTTCGTTAATGGGAATCTAGTCAAATTTTCATCGGATGCAACTCCTCATCCTGAAGAAACTGCGAAAGGACAAGGCCCAAAAATCTCTGACATTCGATTTCTTCTTAACCTACTTGTCACAAATTGGCCATCGGCAGGTTATGGTATTTACTTATTTATAATTTCTTAAATTTTAAAGAACAAAATTATCTTAAAGTGTGAGTTATAATAATTATCATAGATTATTAAAAACAGTAAATTTAAAATATGGTAATATATCGATAATCTACTAGGACTTGAATTCAAATTCAGTGATGTTTCGGTTTCCCATACAGATTCTAAGTTTGATAACCGCTGCTTGATATCTTAAACCATTAATTATTGCTCATAGGTTAAAGACAAGGACATTGACTGTATGTAAGGCATTATTCTTCCCAAAGAGGTTGTCCTAACCTTAGACCATGTCCTGTTATATGCAAATGAGGAATTTCTTAAATATCTTATTCAAATGCAGCGCTAAAAGGAGGTTAATGCACAGTTTCCGAAATGGCATCCCGTGTAATTAAATATGTAAATTTTATGCCAATACTCCCGAAATGTCAGAGTTGAATACTACGGCACTCTGAAAATAGATATTGATTAATTGCGATTGTCGTAACAGAAAATTGATATTTCATCCAAACATTAATTGACATGTTATTTGATTATACACTTGAGTGACAAATGTCAAAGTAATGTCATGTTTTAAACTCGTTAATCTTTAAAAACAAGTCAGCCGAAAATAATTTTTCCATCACAACATTTTGAATTTCCACGAATAATTATTTTACTGTAAAATTTCTATAATTCATTTTATTGTATTTTACTAAATCAATATCAATTCATTTAGATAATAACGTTAATACAATAAATTTCAAAACTCACAATAAATGCGGGAACACTGAAACCTCGACTGAAACACATTTCATTTCAAAGAGCAATCATGCGGAAAATATTTAGAATAATACTTATTTGTTTAACAAGGCACAAAAATGCAACTTTGTTGCCTAGACAGAAAAAGTGAGACTTTAGAGACTGTCAACCAAAATTATATATTTCGTATCCATCATTGACGAAAACGTAACATAACAATACCCAATCAGGAATGGAAAATAAAACATAACATTTGGCAATTTTTGATTAATGACGTAACAATAACAAAATAACGTTATGTAACCGTAACCTAACAAATAACGATACATTAAACAGTTATTTGCTGTTAAGAGAATATGAATTCCTAATTTACCTAATTTTTAGATAACACTAGTTTGAAGACTATTTCAAATGTACCAATCAATATCCTTCTAACATTCTACTGCCAATACAATTTCACGTGTATCATGTTATGTTTATAAAGTAATTAGTAATGCTTGTCTCACAGCAGTTAATTACTAATAACAGAATTATGTATTAATATTTAAATATTTTATTTTTAATTTAAATGAATTTTATTACAAAATTTGAGAAAAACTAAAGTTAGTTTAACAATTTTATAACGAAGTAAAAATAACGTTATATAAAATTATGTTGATGTCTTTTTAAATTATATAACGTTATACAACGAATTATTTTTGTATAGCGTTATAAAATAATGCAACCATTTGTTAACGTTATCTCGTCCCTGTTTTTAATAAGACTGACGTCCTAAAAACTCTGAAATAATATTTATTTACTTTTAATCAGGTATATAAATTATTAGTAATAGATTAAAATAAATGACGAGAACGTCTACGCAGAAGAAAATATTTCTTCCGTTTTTAATTTGGAAGAAATTATTTTATTATTTCAAAATTCCAATATCTAGAATTGGTTTAATAAAAAGTGTGCGTTCTCGAAGACTGACAGAATAATTTCCGATGAAAAATTCGTTTAATTTTAATATCAGGCGGCTGGGAATTAATATAAGTCCATCAGTCTTCTACAACAATGGCGCAGTCGGCAAGAAGTCCGACTGTTTGTCACAACCTTCGCGAGCAGACGGACAGAGGGGCGAAAGCGAGACCAACTTTCGCAGACTTTGTTATTCTTTCAAACTTGGGATTAATCGTTTTTTCAACCTATAGAAATCATTTGTAACTTCGCTGCTTTAATTGTTACACACACATACATAGGCGCCGAATAAGTGGGTGCCATGGTCGGCACCCCCACAAATTAATGAATATTTAGGATTTTGATGTTCAAATATTGTTTATTAAATTTATATTTATTTCACATATGTACATATTGAATTAATTATTTTTATATATCAAAAAGCTATCCTTCAATGCAAATAAACAAGCTAGGGCTGCCTACTGGTGAAAAATTTGACATCAGAAATATATGAAATAATTAAACAATTTACTTGAACTGAAGCTTTAGGAAATGTTTACCTTTATGGCCGTATAGTCACTTCCTAACAAAACAAAATAAGGAGACTCACATTTGCTAAGAGTATATCAAAAAAGGATTGTGAGTTTTGGAAATCTTAATGAAACTAAATTTAACCTATTTGGATCGGACAGTAATCTTATGATTAGACAAAACCAAATACTGTGCTCAATATCTGCAATTTATGTAGTTATGTGAATAAAATAGACTACCTATCTGTTTAGTAAGTTTAAATTGAATTCTATCCTCTGAAAAATTAGGACTGAGAGGTAGTCTAATTCTTGGTCTAATGTAATTAGATCAAAATAATCCTCCGTAAAAACATATTTTCCGTCACAATTGATAGAAAAATTGTTTAAATTAAGCGTTTAAATTATGTACAAGTTTGGTTTAAATTATTTGAGATTAGGCCCAAAAAACGACTGTCCCAATGAAACGGTGGCCCAATTAAATGGAATCGATTTTATATTTACTTTAATGTATGGGATTGTGGGCACCCCCGACGAAAATACAAACCTGGCGCCTATGCCCACACACACACACTCACACACACACACACTAATGTATTTAACCAAACAAAGCAAAGTGCAAAAAAAACTAAATCAATTTAACTAAAACTTGTAATAGTTCTTCAACAATGTTATACGTATTCAGATTCCTAAGCCCGAGTAAGATTTGAAATTATTTTATAAGGGTCAAAAAACAATGGAACTCATACTCAGCCCTCTTAAAAAATATAATGGCGTCTCCGTAATGACGCGGGCTTGCGCAGTGCTAGTCTGATTAGCAACTGTTTACCGCATTGCGTTGTTTAACCCCCGCCCTCTGCGATCCAATTTCCACATAATCCTTCTCATTTATTTATAATCTTTACGATGGATATTACGTGTGAAATAACACCCAAGGAAAATTTATCTCGTAATATCTGTCAGGAGATTAAAATTTTGTTAGAGCCCGTGTAAAGAAAGGTATTAAATATTTATATTCAATTTCCCTCTACAATTCCACGTTTTGTGTAAATTAAAATGCAGATTACCCGGGTTTCCAAATCATGTGCACCTCAAACCATGATAAAGGACGAACGAGAAGAATCAGTATTCCTGTTTTTAGTAAGCATGTGTATAGTGATATTCATTTTACCACTCGAATAAGATCAGATCAGTTGGTTTATTTCAGATAGATTAGTTGGATCAGTTCACTTATTCAGTATAAATGAAATGCCATTTTGGATCACTTTAGCTCACGTTTTTTGTTTAGGTATGTTTAAATGTTCATCCAACAATGTTTGTTTTAAAATTCAGGTTATAATTTTAATTACATTATTATTACATTGTGTAAGTGAAATTATGGCTGATGTTAAGGTTCGTTCAATAGAGGAGATAAAGTGATCCAGTCAAATGGAATAAAAAATAAGTGATCCGTATTCAAAAGTGTAGGTTGGATTAGTTTAAAGTGGTAAATGGAATACGGATACGCTTTGTTTTATGTTGATTGTTTTACGCATATTTCTTTTAAAATTGTATAGTATTAGATATTGTAATATAATGGAAGAAAGTTAGTTTTTTTGAAAGTAATGCGTCTACATTTAGGTCATCATTAGAAGGTTAGACAATAAAAGTAATTTTTTTAGCGAATTATTTGTTAATTTTTATATTTATTATTGTCGCTCCACAAAAATTCAAAAGTTAAGTCAAAACTGCCATGAGTTAAAATTAAAAATTGACTGAAATCTGTAAATATTCTTCATTCATCTTTCATTTAATTCGTCATTGAAGAAATATTTATTTTTCTCGTAATAAATTAAGTTTACATAATGTGGATTTGGTATTGCAAATATAGAAAAAAATTGTGAAAAATTTCGTGTGTCATTTATTTATTTATTTTGGAGGGAAGTTGATTAAATTTGGTTGAGTTGGATGGAAATCGAAGTCTGTCTCGGTAAGATTTTTCATTTCCGTGTTGTTAATTTCGCTTCCGTTTCATGTCAGAAAGCAAAAGTAATTTGATTCTCATCGAAGTCATCATATTTACATTTCCTCCGTTTTTCGGCGCATCTCTTCTTGTGTAAATAATTTATGCGTGTGGAGCGGTTCACGCACAACTGGCTCCGGAGAGCGATTTGATTAAGCCATTCACCGGTAAACGCAATATAGCCAACCCCAAGAATTCATTTCCCCTGGGACACAACGAAATTTACTAAAAATATTCATGTTTATAAACAACGCAGACAATGGAGGATAAATTGTTATTGTCTTTTCAAATACCTTAGTGAAATCTTCAATTCACCTTTTATAGTTCTAAAGAACAATAATTAACAACTACAGTAGTTGCCAATTTTTACCAAAATGAAGGTGTATTCGACCAAAATTGAAAAAAAAATTCAAAATATTTATGAATAAACCTCTTTTTGCACATCCAATGATTGTTTCAGATAATTTGCATTTCTGAAGACCGGGATAGAAAAATAAATTAACTTACACCTATGAACATTTTAGGTGACATGCATAGTTTACGGACTTCTTTCTTTTATGTCCTTTTGTGAAACCTTATTTTCTTCGGTAATAATAATATGACACCTCCTAATAGATGAAGTTATTGTTATTAGCGTTTACTTGAGTTTAAATTGCACGAAATAATAATCTTCAACTAAAAATTTAATAAATTCAAGTCAGTAACAAAAAGGTTACTAATGAAAAAAATATTTGTCTTTGCTTTATTAATAAATGAATATATAAAAAATATAACTGTTTTTTACTAGGCTGCAAATATTAAAAAAAATATATAGATATTTCTAGATGCGACACCCGATATCCAAAATAAGATACGTTCTTTCCGAATTTTAATAAATCGTCACCGAGGAGGTATTTTCAATTATCTGTAATTATTATTAGTAATTTAAAAAAACAGGCGACACCAGTCTTATAATAACAATAATCCTTTCTAAAAACGAACTTAATCCTTAATTTAATTCAAAATTTGTTGAGCCCGGAAAATTTTTCGGGGATTACCACAGCTTATTTCCCTCCTGTCATTCATAATTCGATTTAAAAAATCCATGATTAACCTATAATTATTTGGTTGTCTTATTAGTAACCTATCCTTATCCGTATAAAACCTCGTTAGGCATTCACTTCCCATATCCGGATACTTGCACCGTGTTGAATATTTATATTTGGCGCGCTTGCAGCCGGTAAGACAGGTTCCTAACTGTTGCTGGTCTGTTTCCGGCTTAACTGCAGCGTCACTGCTCGGATCGCGAGCGGCAAATCATTTCCTATAACGAGGGACGCATTCTCACGAATCTATGGGAAAAGATAGGAAATAATAGGGGGGTGATAATAGTGATAATTTTATTAAGAGCCCTCATAAAGGGATAGAAATTCTATCTTCGCTCTTATACTTAATGGTGAACATAATCATATATTCTTATATCTGCTATCCGTATTTTCGATGTGATAATTCTCTTCGGGAGAGATCAAGAGAGAGAAACTGCTTATAATATAATATGATTTGTGTTTGATAAAAAGAGTAGATATTTAACATCAAATTTTTGGTGAAATTACTAGTATAATTGGTAAAAGCGGAGTGCTAAATCGTTGTATTCATGGGCGCCGACTGCATGGGGGCATCGGGGCTCATGCAGTCAAGGAAAAATTTCGTAGGGGCATTGCCACAAGGAGATATTACCGCAGCACTTTTTACACCAGTAATAAAGCTCTGAATTGTTATTATTTTAAAGAATATTGTATATCCTTCTATTTTTTTAGTAACTGACTACTACCTTAAAATGGGTGTGAGGAACACCCTTAAAAATATTACCAGTAAATTCGTCGCATCACAATACCTATGTATACAAATTTTCATTTTAAAATTCCCACTAGAAAAACCACCATTACAGATTGAATTTCAGCCAATAAGAATCCAGATGACCGTTTTCAATGCGCGTTTCAGGATATACCGGGGATACAAAGATATCAGCACTCAGTCCCGCTCTGCGGGGCGCCGGGGAGGCAGCAGGCCCCTGGGCCTCTGTCCCTCCCCGCCTGGTGGTCTGGACAGACCGCCTTCAAGGGCATCTGATGCCCTGAAGGTGGTCTAGTTCAGCCGGCCGGGAATTAGAGCACGCTTCAGCATGTGCTCTAATTCTTGGCCCGCTGAAACCAGAGCACATTCTGGAGCAGATTTAGCTGCTCTGGATTGTGCTTTGATTTTAGTGGGTCAGGAATTAGAGCACTCAGAAGAGTTTGCCCTAATTCTTGGCCTACTGAAACCGGAGCACATTCTGGAGCAGATTTAGTTACTCTGGATTGTGCTCTAGTTTCAGTGGGTCAGGAATTAGAGCACTCAGAAGAGTTTGCCCTACTTCTTTGCCTGCTGAAACCGGAGCACATTCTGGAGCAGATTTAGCTGCTCTGGATTGTGCTCTGATTTCAGTGGGTCAAGAATTAGAGCACTATGAAGTGTTTGCTCTAATTCTTGGCCTGCTGAAACCAGAGCATATTCTAGAGCAGATTTAGTTGCTCTGGATTGTGCTCTGGTTTCAGTGGGTCAGGAATTAGAGCACTCAGAAGAGTTTGCTCTAATTCTTGGCCTACTGAAACCGGAGTACATTCTGGAGCAGATTTAGTTGCTCTGGATTGTGCTCTGGTTTCAGTGGGTCAGAAATTGGAGCACTCAGAAATTTTGCTCTAATTCTTGGCCTGCTGAAACCAGAGCACATTCTGGAGCAGATTTAGCTGCTCTAGATTGTGCTCTTGTGTTAGTAGGTCATGAATTAAAGCATAATGATGTGTTTGCTCTAATTCTAGATTTGCTGAAACCAGAGTACATTCTGGAGCAGATTTAGCTGCTCTGGATTGTGCTATGGTTTCAGTGGGTAAAGAATTAAAGCACTCAAAAGTGTTTTCTGTAACTCTAGGTCTACTGTGAAACCAGAGCACATTCTGGAGCAGATTTAGCTGTTCTAGATTGTCCTTTACATTGTACATTGTACAAAACTGTAAATTGTTATCTGTTTTGACCTTAAGGAAATTTTGAAAAGTTGGCACCCGTGGTTGTATCCCATTACCACATAAGGGACATTATTGCATTTGTGATAATAATTTCATTTTATTTTATATTTCCCATGTAGGAATTGTGTCAAATATGATCTTGAGATTGGTTAAATATACCAACATTGACCCATCAATTTTCAGAATCTTATATCGTTGATTGTTTATGCCATATTAATTCATTAACTATCTATACCCATAGTGTATCAGTAAGTTGATATCTTCTAAATGACCTGAACGTAAAATATCATCCTTATTTACCTATATGGTGAAAAAAATGGGCGCATCCAGTTTCAGGTAATATGTGATATTTCATACTAGGTATAAAAGAAAGGTTCACGAATTTATTTATTTAGACGTCCTAAATTAATTTTTTATTTGTTGGATAGCAGATATTAAAAAAATTAAAAATAAAATGCATTTATTCAATAATTCGTGCCTAACCCAGTCTTCTCTACAATTTTTCGATCTTCCTTCCCTTTTCCAATTCCCTAAAACACATTTATTTAATCATTATTTAGATTATAAGTTACATTATATTTAAAACTGTGTAGCATATACTTTCAACCCTTTTGTACTTTCTTTGTCTCGTTAAGTAGTGGTCGTCCACTATCCACTAACACCAGCAGCATTTCCCTTCCCGTTCCCGTTCCCGTGCATTTCGCATTTGGCGTTCGCGTTCGCGTTGACGGTGGGATGTAATAGTTTTTGCGCTCCCGTGCAATGTCGCAATAAGGTGCTCGGTGCTCGAGTGTGGTGGCCGCTGGGACTGGGTAATGGGTGCGAGGCACGATGCACCACGCCGAGCTGTAGGTGGATGCATCTAGCACTACTCATTACCACCAACAAGGAACAACTGATGTTCTTACGGCCCATTCTCCAGGGAACTCACATCTTGTAAGGATTTTTGATGTTTTTTGCTGGATGCTCATTTCTAGATAATAGCGATAATTAGATGAGATGCTTATGGACGGTTGCAGCTATATTACTTAAATTTTAAGTTTCCCCTAAATAGATCGGAATAAAATGTCAAATGAGTTATTCAACATTGCTGCCAAAATTTCTATTTACATTTTTACTCACATCTTGTGTAGCTTTTTTGTTGGATGCTCATTTCTAGATAATAGCGATAATTAGATGAGATGCTTATGGACGGTTGCAGCTATATTACTTAAATTAAAGTTTCTCTTAAATGGACAAATGTCAAACATTACTGTCCAAAATTTCGATTAGCATTTTATTTCCTTGTACGAAGTAAAAGAATGGTTGTAATCGTAATTGTAATTGGTTTTTATTTCCTTAAATGGACAATATCGCATCGGAATAATATGTCAAATGAGCTATTCAACATTGCTGTTAAAATTTCGATTAGCAATTTTACTTCCTTGTATGAAGTAATAAAAGTATTGTAATCGCGAAAAAATTTAGTTTTCAACTGTCATCTGTTTTGACCATCCCTGAATTCATTTTGACTAGTTTCGATGTGACGTCCGTACGTATGTATCTCGCATAACTCAAAAATGATTAGCCGCAGAATGTTGATATTTTGTAAATATCGATGCGCTCATTTGAAAACCTGTAATTCTATTACGCCTTTTTGATTTTATTTTGTCGCTTTATTATCTACCTTTTACTTACTTTGAAAAACTATAACCCCATAACAAAGTTTTGCAAGGTTAAAACAAACCAAACAACTGTATTAAACCAAAAATTGTGTTGACAAAAGCAAATATCCCAAAAATACTTATTTTTGTGCTCAAAATTTTGATTTTGAGAAATAGTACACGTTTATAGACCTCGACGCGCTGATTTTAAAATTTCAAACGGAATTTAATTATCTCTTTTCGTTTCTGAGATATTTGCTGTTAAAGTTGCACCTTAAAAAAGAGTGTTTTTTCGTTATATCTCTAAAATGGCTTGAGATACAATTTCAACGATTATACCAGTCAATTCTACGGGAAAAATTACATAAAGAAATGTTTTCTCCGCATATACCTTCTTTGGAACGATTAAGTGAAAAATGAGAAAATCGAAAAAACCTAAGTTTCTAAATTTCTTCCAGGACCTTTTTGTCTTCAAAACTTTTCATTTTCTGGACTTAAGTAGATATCAACGCGCTGATTCCAAATTTTCAAACCGAATTCAATTATCTCTTCCCGTTCTCGAGATATTCGTGTTCAAAGTTGAATTTTAGCAATACCTAAAAAAACAGGTTTTTTAGGTATACAGCTTTAAAGGTTAGGTTTACGACTTTGACGACCTCACTAATCGATTCTACGGGCAAAATTACATAAGTGTACCAATTTTTAGATTTTTATTCCAAAGGATTCAATTTGTAGAAAGGAAAAACGAAAATGGCCAAAATCGAAAAAAATGCCTGATGAACCCCTTGCGATTTTTTCGAATTTTGGCCATTTTCAGTTTTTACCTTCTAGAAATTATATCTGATGAGATAAAAATCTGAAAATTGGTACACTTATGTAATTTTGCCCGTAGAATCGAATGGTGAGGTCCCCGAAACCGTAAACCTAACCGTTTAAGGTATATACCTAAAAAACCTGATTTTTTAGGTATAACTTTGAACTTAAATATCTCGAGAACGGGAAGAGATAATTGAATTCTGTTTGAAAATTTGGAATCAGCACGTCGATATCTACTTAATGCCAAAAATTAAAAAAGATTGGAGAGAAAAAGTTTCGTGGCAAAAAATTGAAATTTAGGTTTTTTCGTTTTTCTTATTTTTCACCTAATCGTTCCAAAGAACGTATATGTGGGCAAAACATTTCTTTATATAACTTTTCCCGTAGAATTGAATGGTAAAGTAGTTGAGATTGTATCTCTACTCATTTTTGAAATATATTAAAAAAACACACTTTTTTGAGGTACAACTTTGAGAGCAAATATCTCCAAAACGAAAAGAGATAATTAAATTCTGTTTGTAAATTTTGTATCAGTATAGCTTCTTCTTTAAAAATTATTACAAAAAAAAATTTGTAAAATTTTATAATTTTCGAACTAAAAATTCAATATTTTCAAATATTTTCGGGTTTACCAAAAAAATACAGCATCAGCGCTTAGGGAATTACTTTCCTGTTGTTACTAAATATATAATCTATTTTTTCAAGTAATATATATGACCGTGTTGCTAATTTATGTATTTTAAATGCACTCGGAAAAATAATTTTTATATAACGGAAATTAGTCCATTATATCGAGGATTCTACTGTTATATCTTTCGAATACTTTAGAAAACTAAGTTCTACTCATCAGTAACAGTAAAGAATGGAAAAGTAAGGATTACTCAACATCCATGTCAGAGTTCCGAACAAAATAGAGTCTAGATATAATTCTTTCAAGAGAAAATGATGTTTGTATCAAGTTTGGAATTTTCTGTAGGTGTTATTTCCCATACGGCACTATCTACAACTAATAAATTTTTATCCCCCCATATTTCGAGCAAAGCTACAAGCTGCGGTAACCTGATATTTTACAATAAACAATTGAAAAAGCAATTAAAATTGATGTAGCAGCATCACGGCTACAACCCGAACACCAACACGGGCATAGGCGTTCGTGACACGGGGCCATAATCGACACTGCCGCTATGAATTCACACAGTGATGGCCAAACTTTTTCATCACCGCTATTAATGCCCTGGGTTTTGATGTAATATGCCAATCACGGGAAATAACGACATGAGGAAAATTTTAGTAGATGAAATATTCCAATATTACGAACATTAGTTAACTTAACTTTTCTCTATGGTTTTCTGTATTATAAATCATATTCATATGCTTTATTAAATTAATAAAGTATGATAAATTCAAATATGCAAACGAATTTCCATTATGTTTGAGTTAAAAAACTACAAACCACAACTAGACAATTTTTTGATATTTCATTTCTATTTCATCATTTTATGTATGTTAAAATATACCGCATATACCGCATTAAAATATTCAAATTAAATTTAGTTCCTAAACTATACGTTATCAAAAATGAATAATTATTCATTACGACATTTAAATGTAAGTTGAATTAATAAAATTAGTAGAGTACCTATACCTTCCTTCCTAATAATTTTATTTATCCACAATTGTCAAATAATATACCTAGAATTCAATCCTTTTTGGCATATATTTTTCATGTTATAGTAGTGGACAAAGTATAGTATTCTATTCGCATGTAATGGCTATTACTCATTCGAATGATTTACAACACATATTACATACATAATAGCGCACATTACATGCTCATTGAATAATTTCTATTACCCAATATCGTGTAATTATAACGCTACAACTAGGGTGTTTCAAATAAATAAAGTAGTCACTAGTGTAGTAACTACATTATAAAATTTGAAATGTCAACTGACAAAAAAATGTATGTATATTTTACATCAATGATTAAAGGTATTGGACAAAATGTTGTACGACACAAGTGTATTAATTACCTAAGGCTTCGAAGACAAAACATATCTTACGTGACTTATTTGTAATATAACACACTTCCACCATAAATAACTATTATTATTATCCATGTATACCGTTAAAAACTCTTAATTTTATTACAGGACTAATGGCCTAATATCTGATGTTTTTATTATTCATTTTTATTTTAATATTTTACATTTAACCATATACTCTTATTTGAATTTCACTCCCTGAATAAGACCGATGTGAGGCCGAAACTGGTAGTAGTAGAAACAAATCTTTTAAAACCTTATCTAAACTCCAGTAATTTTATTCATCCATCATCCAACTCCAGTGAAGAAACTTGAATCTCCATTTAGACGTACTTACATTCCTTGCAGTTTAAATAACTATCCTTAATTCGTTTCCTTACTATTGTTACAAAATGGCTGAGTTAATTCTTATGCAAAATGACAGTGGAATTCGATATTTGGCAGCCGAAAGAGCGGAAATACTTTGTTTGGCGTGCAATCTATTGTTCCTGCCGCATGTCGTGAGTCAGAGATGAATTTTTATAATTGCCGCGAGGTAAACAGGAAACGGAAAGATTTGTATCCTACGTCACGGAGAGCGGAGTCCGGTAATTGAAAATGACTGCGTTCGGCAGTAAAGGATTGTGACGGTTCTTAGCGTAATCGCTGGGAAAGAATTAGAATCATGGAAACTTATGTCATTAAATTGTCATTTATGACGTGTTCTCATAAATTCACTCACAGGAAAAAATATCACTGCTTAAACTCACACGATACGCATGTTAGAAAAAAGATATTATTCCTCTATTATTATTATAAATGTCACTTTAAGTGTTTACTTTCTTGTACATAAAACATTGAAATTGTTAGATTTGTATTGTTCTCACCATTATTACGCGTGATATAATCTAGATGTATAATTATATAATTAATAAATTTTCTTAGTTTTTGCAAAATTACATGCTGTAAACGTCATAAAACTACATACTCATTTTCTTTTCTTATAAATCACGGCAGAATTAAACGCAAAAACATCAGGGAAACAGAAGAAGTAAGAATAAGGATAAACTTCCTTGTCTTGTTTAATACTAGATCTTATAAAGGTACTTGTATATCCTTATCCATTATTACCTTTTGTATTATGTAATATATAATATGTTTTTATGGTACTTCTTAAGTAAACTCTCCTTAATTTGGCGAATTTTTAAAAATATTCTTAAGGCAACTTCAGGGTAAATGAAACCTAGAAATTAAAGATTTGTTTAAGAGGATAGATAGCTACAATCTTAATTCTAAATACTCGTTCACAATCAGAAATTTGTAGGTAGTTACTGTAGTTAATGATTATGGTTAGTATTATGAAAAATTTGGAGTTAAGTAACAAATTCCCACATATCGTAACATCGATGTCCCAAATTGTCATTTCAATTTGTCAATAAAACTCAACTTGTGACTTGTTTAGTTTTAATTTGTTTATTTTAGCTACATTTATTTAAATAGCTAATTTTCACTACTGTCCAAATGTCTGCCATTCATAAATCCGAGCCTGCAGGGGCCACCAAGAAAGACAACGAATAGTAGGATATTAATATTTAATAGAATCCGAAAATTAGAAACAGGACTACTAAGATTTGTTAAAATTGCAACAAATATTATTTCAGTCGTACAATGGAGACTAATTTTCATCTTGATTTATTTGTGGATAAGTAAGAAAAAAAAATTGCATTAGAATAGAGTGTGCAGAAGGTGCATGTTTTGTATATAATACAAGAAATATCAAACAGAATCCCAAAAAATTAGAATCGAGACTATAAAATTTGTTATTGTTATAATTGCTGAATTTATTATAGTAATTCATTGGATAGTAAGAATTTGTAGTAGAATAGAGTAGGTAATAGAGTTGGTATAAAGTGCATGTTTTATATATAATGAAAGAAATTGAAAGCATTTGACTGAGTCTGAATCTTAGTGCAGCTCCTTGTGAAACTGAATTAGCAGATGAGTAAAAGAGGAGCCGGCTGGCTGGCAGACGGGTATAATTTCCTTCATTCTTACAGCAAACTCGCAACTCACTCCGCATCTCTCGCAGGATTAAACTCTGTTTACACAGAGGGTGTTTGCTTTAATTAGACGATACTCCTATTTAGTAATTACACGGAGTGCACAACACGACGCTAAACAACGCCTCACAGTCTAAGCCTCGTGTTCGGGACGGACATGATTTTTTAATATCAGGAAGGAATCGTTTGCTTAGAAACTGTTTGCTATTCATTGGGAGCTTGCATTCATTTTTAATTCTTAGCGCACCCTCCATTCCCGAAGCTCAGATTGTCTTAACTTACAAGAAATTTTAAATAATTAAAGTGTTCCAGTGATTAAACAATTCAAATATATTAACAAATGCTTCTTTTCATTACTTACAATGTACCTATTTCTTTAGAAATATCCTTTCAGACGTTATTGTCTGATGATGTCCGAAAGGACTAGATGATCATCACTAAATTTCAATAAATAAATATAGATAAACTAAATGCAAAGTGTTGTATTATTGAATCATATATTGATACTTAGTGGAATTGCATTCATTTTTAATTCTTAGCGCACCCTCAATTCTAGAAGCTCAGATTGTCTTAACTTATAAGAAATTTTAAATAATTAAAGTATTCCAGAGATTAAACAATTCAAATCAATTCAAACATATTCAGAAATGCCTCTTTAATAAATTACAATGTATCTACTTTTTTATAAAAATCCTTTCGGACGATATTGTCTGATGATGTCCGAAAATGAATAGATGATCATCACTATATTTTAATAAATAAATATAGATAAACTAAATGCAAAGTGTTATTTTATTAAATTATATTAGTACTTAATGGAATGAATTTCTTTATCGTATAGGTATTTCTTTTGTGTACCTGTAGGTATTTATCATATTTTTACAAATTTATTTCATACTTTCCTTAAATATATCTTCTTGTACTAGTACGTAGAAGTAAAATAACTAAAATATAATCATTCATTGTAAAAAGAAACGCCATTATATACTTATGTTAAATTTTTAAGAATTTAACTTATCTGAAAATTTTTGAATAAGTCTTATGGTTTACTAATATAATGTACATGTTTGTAATAAAACAACAGCAAAAGGTAGGAACATATGATTCGGCATTTTGTCTAATAACATGAGTATTTTTTAATCATGAAAATGAATTGCCAAAAACCACTGGTAAATATACCATAGTATGATTTAAGGAAAAATTGAAATATTTTTGAAACATGTGACATTAAAAGTTGTTACGTTACTAGGAAAATATATCGAATAATCTAGGATTACGTTAAATACTATACCTACTACATAAAATAACATCCTGAATCGTATAATACAATAAAAATAAATACATACCCCATAGGTATTTTATTGAGAATCATAATCAAAATATAACTACATACAAATGTAAAAGATTATTGACTTACCTTGAACCATTTTTAAGAGTAGGTATTTCGAAAATAATTATGCTGACTTTCATGATTTTATTTTTTATTTCACTGTTAATTTGTTTATTAAATTAGAAATGACTTCGACAAAAAGAGCAAGTGTAAAAATACCTCATAATCTTGTAACCGTCGAGTATAAGGTTTCTAATGCTATAACAAAAACACGTGTTTAAAACTAGAAAACTTACAATTTTGCTTGATGTAGCTGAAATAGAATCAGAGTAGAATAACCGCTGAAACAGGAAAAGTCCACAGTGGAATTATATTCCCATTTGGTGGAAACGCAACAATGAGTAATGTAATGAGGAGAGATAACAGATCCATTTAAATATAATAGAAATAACAGTTATTATGATAGTATAATGGAAATAACATGTGTTTGTAATTTGGTTAAAAATATATAAACATAAACGTTGCATGTCTCCGTACTATTAGCCGAAACCAACCAAACATCTAAATCCATTAAAATTTAAAATTACTTCTGAGTAAATAATACAAGGCAAATTATAATAATTACAATTTATTCCGAGCAATTAAAACTGTTGCATGACTTCAAAGTCCCAGTTGCCGTGATCGTATAAAATTAATTATAAAGAATTTGTAATTGTTTCATTTTGCTTTGTGCCGTCCGTTCACAGACATCTTATGTTAATTTCATAAACTATCCAAAAAATACAAACGTTGTTTCATTAACTAGTTCACTTCACGAGAAACTAACATTAATTTTAATTTCGTCAATTAGTGTAATCTACCAATTAACTTACACAGATTGTTTTAATTTGTATATTTTACCAACGATATCGTTATTCAAATCTCGAGCAAGCAACACTGTTGCTAACGTTTCCGCAATTCCCAAATTTCTTATTATATTTGCAAATTTATCACCAAAGTCAAATCTGTAAAAACTAGTCTTAGTTTTTTATTTATAATTTCAATTAATAATAACACTAATAATTTGCTGGATATTTCGAAATATTTATGTTCTTTAAATAAATTTACGTTTTAAAAACTGTAACTAAAAGAATTTTTTTCTCCCTCTTGAATGTTACAATACTATTTCAACGTTTTCTGTAAGAACGCTATTTCAGGAATGTTATTTTATTAGCATGACAACTGTAGTAAAAATTCTATTTTTAATCCTAGGACCAAAAGCCAATGACATATCCATGGTAACGTAGACAATATACAAGCAGAATAGTAGAAAAACTTTCAGGTTTATGTACAGGTTAAATACGTACACAAAAAAAGGGTTCGTTAACAAATAAAATGGGTTAAGGAAAACTGAATATTAATAATATTTTATCAGATATTGTATCATGTAAGTACAGAATATATAAATTTTTAGATTGTATTTTACTTAGAACAAAATTTGTAATGCAGATTTGAAAGAAATCTGCAATCCACTAGGTACAAGGTAATTCATATTTAAAAAGTAAAAAGAAAATAATTGAAGTATAGAAGTAGAGCAAGTACAGGAAGGGTGGAATTTTTGTGTAGCGATAAGGGCTATTGCAACATGTATTCATACGTAGAATAGTTTGGGATTTTGTTTGAGTAGTGCGCGATACAAGTCAAGAGCCGAGCAATTGAAGCGGGCACAAGCTTGATGAAAGCCAGGGCGAAAGATTCATTCAAGTTCTCATAATAACGAGTTTTAACATCGTTACAAAACGAATAGTTAAAAATGCAGCCGCTCTAATGCACATAATTATATTTAGTCGGAGAACAGAACTCTTTTCATATTGAAATTTGGAATTCACTTAATGTTAAAAGTTACTTCCATTTCAGAGACCTGATTCAATTATGCAGCTAATTTGGTTAACAATTTTAAAACACAATTTTCACTTGAATGTACCAAGGCCTGGTTAAATATTCGTCGGTGAATGTAACTTCAATAAGAAAATTACAGACATTAGAATTTAATGGAAAAACTTCAAAGCCGATACAGCTTGCCTGGCGCTGTGGTGCTTTCAATATTTTCTTCTCATTCCTCACACTCCAAGTGAGTTTCCACCAACGCAAACCAGTCCTTACATGTTGCAGGAAAACCTAAAAACTACAACTCGCTTATACGATAATCATTTCACTATTTTAATTAAATAGCTGTAACAAAATCAAATAAAATATTTACAAACAAGAACTACCTAAACAAAAAATATCATGAAACAGAATCCTGAAGTCTTTGTTCTTTACATATTTAAAATTAAAATTAATAAACAATAGCATTTTACTATATTCTATTTAATAACTAGGACGAGTGAATTGAAGTTGGTGCACTAAAATAAATACTTCTGATTGGCTGACGCAATGCCAGTTTTACACTCAACGATATTTATCACATTTGTTTTCTTATCAGAAAGGGTTTCAAGTTTCGTTTCGCTGTTATCAGTTTTTTCAGGTTATTGCTCTTTTCACGTTCTTATTGTATTTTATATTCATTCGTGATATTTCACAAGTTTTGTGTACCTCAAACTTTATTGTGATCGATCTCAGTGTAAATATGGTAATGTACCAATACACAATGATGCACAAAATTTCGACGCCAAAATCACCTTAGCAAATGACACGAGGATATATAAATGACATTCAAATTTTCTAAATATTTGAAAATATCGATTACCGCGGTAACATTACAGTTTCTATTTCATTTTTATCGTTGGTTGGACACAGATAGCATATATCCCCTCTGTAACATGTAAGATAATGAGATAGCAAATAAAATTCTCATATGACATGTGTATACAACAAAAATGCTAGATAAAAGTTTAATAATTCTTGCGACAGAAAATGATGATCAAGCGGGAAAAAACGTATATACATCAATATATCGATAAAACAGTTTTAGAAAATTTGTAGCTGTAAAAAAGAAATTAATGAAAGAAAATATATATGGATGGATTAACGAGATCATTGGATTAATGTAATTCCTCTCAAATTATTATGTTAACGTTATATGATTTTTAAAATATGCAGTCCGAATTACAGTTTGTTAGTTTAAAGGTAATGTAATTATTTGGATATTATTCTTTCTGGCGCATATTTAGAAAGAAAACAAGCTCTCCCCTAATGAGAATGTGAAGCCAAGCTTGTCAAAATACGAGAAACTTTTTGTGTATACCTGGTGTGAAGTCGTTTCTGTGTCTGCATTGGAATAATTTTTTACGGAGGCTTTTTATGCAGGAGGAACACTTGAATACCTACATAATCAATCATCATTGTCTGCAGTCATCTGTCAGAGTTTAACCACGAATGATGAAGACATACTAGGTATTAATTTTAACACTCAACAACAGATTGTACCAATGGCAAGAAAAAATTATAATTATTGAAATGTCCACAAAAATCGGAATATTTCGCAGAAAGTCAGAAAATTAATTATTCAACAATTTCTTTAAGAATCTTAAAGAAAAGCGTCACAAGGCTTATTGTAATATACTCGTTATATATAAAGGAGATTTTCGAGACAACTTTATTTATTTTTATATATATTATATATATATATTTAAAATGAAAATTAATTAAGGGCTAATTAATGTATAAGAATATACTTCTTTTACAAATTGTTCTATATTTAAAAATAAATAATTAAATTTAAAATCTATGTCTCTGTGAATAATTCTACATAATGTGTTGGTGTTACAAATTGATCTACAATTTCGTCGTCTGTTAAATAATTATAGAAATAATTTTGCTCTGAAGTTCCTATAAATCTATAAATTATATTTATAATATTTAAGTTCAATTTCAGTTTTTAAATAAATTACAAAATTTAGAATTATTGAGTTAACAAACCGTTATTCTTCTTCTCCTTAAAATTTAATCATAACAGTGTTTCTCGAAAAATTTAATTAAAGAATTCCGGATTAAAAAACTGGGTGAAACTCTGTTGAAGAATTTAAAAACTCTATTAATAAATTAATAATCCCGTAAATCGCTGCGTGACGTGATGAAATATCGCGCCAATAAATTGGATCCCCGTTCTAGTTAAGCGCCATCGGAAATGAGCAATACGTTTCCGCAGACCAACTGTATTAAGAAAATTTATTATGAAAAATATTTTCCATTCGCATGCATAATGCATGGCACACATCCAGTCTGTCTGCGACTCCAGATATTCATTCCACGGGTAATAAGAACGCCGGAACTAATACTATGCAAATGCACCGCAAAAAATACCCTAAACCCTAAATAATGGCTCCTCGCCCGCCTTTATTAAACACTACTTCCTCAATAAAAGTTTCTACGCTGCACACTGCACTACACTAATTGCACAATTCCTCCTACTTCGAAATTACTTACATAAAATCCAGTCTTTAGAATTCATTAGTATTACCAAAAATCACTATATTGGAATTAAAATTTGACTTTAAAAATTCCTTGTTAGAGAGAGGGTTATCATAGGGCCCAGGGCCCAGCGATTCAGGGGGCCCCCGTAGTTCCTGCCAGATCTCAAATTTTTTTTTTTTTCGATCGGACGAAAACGACTTTTTTGCAGTGTGTTTTCGAATCGGAAATTACATTATTCCGGTATTTTAGTGTAGTTGCTAGACTACGAAAAATGACAGTCCGGGAATATTTATTCTAAACTAGATATATATCGTCTCTTGAAAGAAAACAAACTTCCACAAATGTGGAAATTGCTTTGAGAATCTTTTTAGGTATGATGGTAACTAACTGCAGTGGTGAATGTTCCTTTCCCAAATTGGAAATAATATAAAATTAAATAAGAAGTATAAAGCTTCCAAAAAGATTGAATAGTTTGTCACTGATGTCCATATATAGAATGTGATGTACTCAAAGACATAGACTTTGAAGAACTGATTGACTATTTTGTTTGTCTAAAATCTAGAAGGTTACCTAACATATATACTAACCTGCGTATAGTAGATGCTAGAAGAGAAACTTTTCCGGATTATATTATAATAACATTTTCATTTAATAATCTACGAACTATTACCTCTATCAGAGGCCTCTTTATCCTAAGTACCCAGGTAATTATGAGTAAATTTTACCGATTAAATTCTTAGCTCGAATTATTTTTTCTTACTATTTCACGAATGACAACAGCTGAAACAAATGATGTTCATATTAACAAAGATGATCCTATTCTGTTATTATGAAAATTAACGTTGAAAAAATGCCTTCGTTGATGAAATGAAGCATTATATTATTTACAATAAAAAAAATCTTGTGTCAGTTGACCAACAGCAGTAGATGTTTTCATAATTTGCGCTTGATAGAAATAGTAATGACACACATTTTCTGTTAATTTTCAATGTAGGAATATATTGTAGAAATAAATTTTCGAAAAATTTAACGATATTTTAATATCAGTACTTTTTCGCAAGTTTAGTTTGGAGGTGTAAGGTAAGAAAGAATATTAGGTGGGTAAGAAATGTTAATTAAATTGTTATGAAAGTTGGTAAATTGTTCTTATGAGAAAAGTTGGGTGTTCATGTCATTTTTGCGGCGAGATCAAGGGGAGCTCCTGCAGCAAATATTTGGGCAGCGTTGGAAATGTCAAACAAATACGTTTCCACTTTGAAGTCACGAATCTTAAAAATTGAGTTGTTGAGCGGGAAAGTCGCGTGTGGAAAAGTCGGGCCGAGCAGGTATTACTTTTATCTGATTTTACAAAATAATTCAAAATTACATCGACAACAATCAGATAAGTGGAACACAGACACCCACATTCATAATCTCTTAATCGTAACACGGTTATTGGCTGTTGGCGCTAACTTACCGAGGGCACACACGCACGTGGAAACAAGAAAAGCGCAAAGTCATTTCCACGAGGAATTACTACTTACTACTTACCCACTTGCAAACAATACCTCCCTGCTTTCTAACTCAAACATTCTTCTACTCTATATGCCACGAAATAAGTATACCTTCATTCTTTTACACTTATCTTTATAGTTCTACTAACATTTTATATAAATTTCTTAAAATACAATTTTATTTCCTAAAAGTTAGTATACAGACTTCTAACTTTAAAATTGGACCACTGGTTAAATTATTTTTCTTCTCATAAATCAATATAATATAAGAAAATATTTGCTGGACTATTTTTGTTATATCCCATCAAGACATTAATGCACAAAACTGTCAGATTCGGCAGTAGTATTAAATATCGATTTAATTTCAGCCAAAGTAAGAATTTTATATATTTTTTATTAATTATACTTTTTAAGCAGTTGATCCTCATGTCATCATTTTCTGCTGTAAGAATTATTAAATTTTTATCTTGCATCTTTGTCGTATACACGTGGCATAGATAAAAGTTTTATTTGCTATCTCATTATTGTATCTGCGTATAACCAACAACAAAAATGAAATGGAAACAGTAGTTTAACCACGGTAATGGATATTTTCAAATAATTAAAAAAACTTGAATATGTCATTCCTGTCATTTATGAAGGTGATATTGGTGTCGACAATTTGTGTTGGTAGTTTCGTTAGCTTACTCTAGAACTCTTTTCGTATGTTTCATTCTTGATTATACTTATATATAATACTGGCAGTTTAGACATTTATTTACTTCAAAAATCACAAAATTTTACCCGACAAGATGATGTCATCAATTCCTCTTCCTTCCCAGCGATTTGAATCACATGGTTACAATTGATGACGTGAGGATCAAGTGCAGAAAATTAAGTGTGATCAAAATTATTTTATTAAGTGCCTAAATTAAATTTAACTCGCGAAAAAAGTAAATTAAATGCCGAAACTAATAAAAGCCGCAAATAAAAGTACCTATATATCATTGAAATTCCTGTAGTTTTCCTCAACAATAGTATCCTTAAAATAAAGTGACAATCGTTTCGTTCTTTCGAATAACATTATAAAATAATATGTTGCCCAAATACGGACTACATTTTTCCTATAGTTATTAACAGATTTAAGTTAATAAAATGGATAAAGTAATGAGATAATTAAATTCTTGAAAATTCACATAACGTTATTTGAAGTCAAAAGATAGGTGTGTATTTGTATTTTAATAAATTGACTGATTTCTCCAAGAAATTATTTACCTCATTCTTTTTTAAATGTTCTGCAATAAAAGTCATATTTAAGATATCATTGTTCTTCTGAGAATCCTGAACATTCTTATTTGTTAACAGTTGATCCGAGTTTTAAATTTGCAATTTGGGTTTTGTTTTAATCTTCCCTCAAATCCAGCCACCCTTGTGGTAGAGTAGGCATGCGTGCCTAAAATCCCTCTTATCTTTCCCTCCTCGGAGTGCGCAGCCTTGAGGGTCTTCCTGGGCGGCTCCGGCCCTTCAAAGGGTTGCTGGGTGCGGTTATCAAGGGCCCCTGCAAAATGGCGGATTCTTTCAAAGCTCTCCACAAGGCGATTTCTTTTTGTTTGCCTAATCCCGGCCGAATACAATGTCCCCTCGTGCACAATGCTTGCAGATTTTTTGTTTTTCTTTATTTCACTCGAAATTATTATTGTTACTTGCAGGTACTTAACTCTGTTGTGGCATTACAATTAGTTGTAGAAATATAATGAGTTGAATTATGCTATTGAATTAATGGTGCAGCCCATTCAGTGCAGTTTATTCAACGCAAGGTTTGATCTTGCCGACACTTAAAAAATATTTTAATCGGAGTCTTACCCTACCTGATTTACTGAACCAGAAAATAACTTATTTTTCATTTAAAGAAAAGCAATAGCTACATGAAATAACTAGGTAAACAAATGAATTATTTTGTTCTTTAGTTCAGTATCAAATGATTATATTTTCTTGTGAAATTTCTAAATATAGACTACGATAAAAGTTTAAATTATAAAATTTATGTGTATTCACGATATTCCTTTCCTTGAGAAGTGATTTTTGTTGGCGTAAAATCGATCAGCGTTAAAATAAAATTTCTGTTCATAACCTGGATTCCAGAAATTAATTAATTATCCTTATATTTATTAATGATTAGGTGTGTTAATTTAAAACTGGCAATTGAGAGTAAAACTACCATTTGCTTTAAGGTAGTGTTGTCGTCTAGAAAAGACTTGACTAAATCTAAGTCTAGATTAAAAAATAAATAAAAGTTAGTTAATTGCGACAAGCGTAATAGGATTGCAGGTTTTGAAATCAGCGCATCGATATTTACTTGTCTAGAAACTAATCAATCATATCCATCCTTCAATAGGACTCTGAATTGAGAAAAATCTATTGCTGGTCCAACGATTTTAATATGTTATAATGTAAGATTCTCATAACCAAAAATTATTATGGTTCATTCTGCTTTCATAATTTCTATCTTTTCTTATTTTACCAGGATATGACTGTTTGGTTTTAATAGACAAATAATTGTAGAACTTTTAAAATAATAGAATAGAGCCTATAAGTAGTAATGTAAAAAACGTTGACATGTACGCGTAATATACCTGTTTCCTGCTGAAAATGAGGAGGATTTGATATGAATAATATTTAAGGTTATGTCTTAGCAACTTGGCAATGTCGTAGAATTTAGGAGATGCCTATTAAATAAGATTATCAAATATCAATTACAATTCTAAAAAAATGGTAAAAGCAGCAACAATGTGATTCCTCCCTGCGTGTGAAATAACCCCCATAATGAAATCCTGGCGATGTATAACCACTTGTAAAAACCAAGATGTAACCGCCAAGCGAGCCAAGCGACCCTACATCCGAGAGAACTCTCGGCGACCAGTCGCACAAAACCGTGCGCAAGTACAATGGACACACGGGCTAATTATGCCGGCCCATTGTGCGACACACATGCAAAAAGTGCACCGCAGACTCACTCGCAAGATTCGGGGCGTCAAATTGTTCCTATCCACTCGACCAGAATAGATTAGCTGTTACAAATGAGGACACTTTTCAATCTTTTGACGGATTTCCAAGTCATAACTCATTGAATCAAAAACGGTGAAGATTAATTTTTGAAATATGAAAAGATTTACAGACGTCTCTTCAATGCCTTTGTTGTTTGAATTGAGTTTAACTTTGAATGACAAGGTTTTCAAATGAATTAGCAAATTCGATTACTTTTTGTTGTGAGTTGATGCATGACAATTCTTTAAAAAACGACTTAACACAGTACCTTTCATAACAATGGCTTCATGTTGCATTTGAATCTGGATTGACAATCCTATGTGTATTCGATTTTGTCTAGTGATGTACAATTCCCGAAAAATAAAGTATTGTTGGATGTTTATATCAAAAATATATTCTTATTTTACAAAATCTCTACAGTACTAAAAAAATCTAATACAGATCATATCAGACGAAACAAAATGAGAGAATATTGTGAAGTGTGCGAATCGCACAATTCAGTTAATATAATTTATCGTCTTGTATAAAAAATAACTATTAAATGGGAACCTAAAATTAAAACCACTCTTTATTTTGTCCATTCAATGATGTGTTAGATGTCTTAAATAGCCAATTTTATATAGCCGCTTAAGAATTATGTTGTTATTTCTTAAATATCTTATTTTTCTTATTTTATGACAATTATTACATCCTTGAAAAAAATTGAGGTTTTAATTTTACCAAAATAATTGTAAGTTTCCATTTAAAAAATAAAAATTTATAGTTGTTACATGTAAATTAGACTGAAATATATTTACTATAATAAAACTTTTGTCTAAAGAAAATGTTTCTATTCCTTCTAATAAAAGAGTAAAGGGGGGGGGGGGGTCTTTTTTGCAAGTGCATACTGTACGAGTATAGATTATTATGTAAATTTTGTAAACAATGTTAGTTTAACAAATAAAAAATTGTGTTATTTTGTTTAAACCATTTTATAACATGGCTGTAAGATTTATATTAGATGTTGGATGTTAGAAATTGAAAAAACGAATAGAAAATCTTGAAGACGTATTTATTTTTGTGTCGCATTGTCGTCCTGTTGCATAATAATATATTCTTCATTGAGGACACTCTCGTTACAGTCTCCGTGCACAACAATCCACACTCGGGTGGAGTACCCTAGACGTCGTGGGCTAATGACGCAGTCCGGGAGTCCGGACTCCGGCTCCGGATCATGCAGGAAGCGATTCTCCGTCCTCCGTTCCGCCGCCGGCTCATATTGCGATTGTGACCGTTTCCGGGCCGGCCTGCCCGTTCAATTCATTATAATAGCGAGGATGGGATCCGATGCCACAAGGTGCCCACTCAAACTCGATATTGATAATATCATTGCCGAAATACCGCGAAAGAATTCTCAAAGACCACCGAACAGCGAATTTCGTTCCCTTTCAATTCAATCATAATAAATACCCAATAACTTTTTTATGTATTTTAATATAGCCTATTTTTCTCAAACGTAAAAGCAATGAAATTTTCAAACAGAAAATATCGTGGGTAGAACAAATTACAAAATAAAGTTTTTTATCATTTGTTTCCAGTTAACCATTTATTATTCAACAACGATGAATATACTACCATTATTGACTTGCAACAATTTTACATCCTGACATAAGAAGAAACCAAGGGATACAAGGTGCTGGTCAATAATGGTTTTCCCATCCCCGGGAAATTAAACAGTTTGATAGTGGTTATGTTTTATTAGATTATAATTACTAAATAGCTTATTGTGCAAAGGGTGCAGAAAGTGGCCTATTTCCCATGAGGTGTTATTTGGCATAAAAAACCGTATGACGCAGGAAACGTCACAAAATGAGGAGAAATGACATTACCCACACTGCACATGTGCAGTGTTGGTAAATACCTATTATGAGAAATGATGTATCACACTTTAACCCACAATTGTGGAAAACAGGCAACTTTGAAGCTTTATATATTGTGAGAAAAGAACCATTTTCCTTAGTGGTCTTAGAAAATAATATATTGTGCAACAAGTGCAGAAAATCGCCTATTTCCCACGAGGTGCGAGGTCGAGTGCTGGCGTAATACAAGGTGGAAAATAGGTGATTCTGCACGAATAGCACACTATTTTTTTGTATGACTATAACCTCACAAAAGTATCTCCGTGGTTACGCAGTGTTGGCAATTACTGTGAGGAATGATTTATCACATTGTGGAAAATTCACAACTTTTAAGCTTTATAAAGTGTGAGAAAAGTGCCACTTTCCATAGTGGCCGTAGAAAAATATTATACATAAAAAAAGCAACTTACCGAAGTGGAAACTTTTACCGAAATATAAGTTAAACATATACAGCCAAAACCAAAATCAAAACCTTTATTGTAATATTAATGGTACAAATATGTGAAATTCGGAAAGCAATGATTGGTAAAAAGTGTTTGTTTGAAGTGTTTGTGGTAGAGATAAAATGAATTTGTGTATGAACTGGAGGAGCGAAAACAGAAACGCGCAATCCTCTGGGAAACATTGACAAGCACAATCATCCGCAGCCAAACAGGCCGATGGCTTAATCGAAACTGGTAATATCAGCGATTTTATGTAAACGCTTTGCCCCGGCCTTTTTATTGCTTCGGGGACATTTTTGTTGAGATTTCACAGAGTTATTGCAGCCGTTTGCTGGTTATATGAAAATGTCTACTTCGTTTGAAATTAAAACGGTTTTATTGGAAATGATATTGGAATTTTATTTATTTTGTTTATTGACGTATCCTTTTGATCAACTTTTTGTGATTTCAAACCGAAAAATGTTTTAAATCCTCGAGAAATGAATGACATCATAACAAGAACGCTTTGTGTATCTTTTTCACTAACAAAAAGTACAAAATATACGCAGCACATTCACTGTATAAAACATTAAAATATATATTTGTATAAGCCATATACACAATTTAAAAAACTAATTTTAATGAAAAATATAAGCAATTATTTATATTTTTGAACCCAGTGACATTACTAGTACGGATGGGTATAACGAATATAAGATGTGGCTTAAGATATTTAAAAAATAATTTACTACTTGACGTTCAATTTGTAATTTCCAATTTAAATTTGTCAATTGTAGATTATTTTTAGTACCTTTATTCTTAGGTTATAGCTATTAACATACCTAGGATAGTTATGAGTATTATAACCGCCGCAGATGTCAATTGAATTCCGAGTTCGGAGAGTGAAGATTTTACATCTAAGACTTAGTATGATTCATAACATTCTTGGTTTGTTAATTAGTTTATCGGTTTCCCATTATAAGTAAATATTATTTTATAAAATTCTCTTGTGAATAACGTTTTTGTGATCAAGTCTGTATGACTTGATATGATATAACAACTGTCCCATGTTATTTTCACAATTCTGTATACAATTATGACTTAGTTACCCTGTTTACAAAAGGTTATGTAAACAAAAGCTTAATATCTTGTTACCGGTAAACTAGTCTTATAGTAATATTTAGGGCGGTATTGCAGGTTTCTATTGAACAAGTTATTTCTTATTGCCTAAATCTACATAGTTTCTATGGATACCATATTTCACTGAAATGCTTTTTTATTTTTAATCATCTTTCACTTGCTGAAGCTGAATGAAATTTTTATGTCCATTCAACAAAAGAAGTGACATATTTATTTCGTAATTGACATGTTAGTAGCATACCTGTTCAACATAATAATAACCGAATGTGCTGTTAGAAAGCCATAAGTCAGCGCATTAAAAATGAGCCGGGTTCACAGTTCACGTTATGAATGAGTTGTGTCCAAGTTGAATGGCAAACACTCGCGCAAGCACAAGAACTCCCGTGCAGCTCTTTTGCATGTTTATTGCTCCATGACTTATGGCTGCCGTAAATACCAATTGCCCCTCGTATACTAACTAGTTTAATTTACAACTATTTCAGTGCAAACACACACATCACACACACTTATTACAAGCTCCATTCGCCAGGAAATGCAACCGTGATACGGAATTATCATTCAGACTCCGGATGCGAACATTGAAAATAGACGTGCATAATCACTTTCGCTGGTAGTTGGTACTTGAATACCTTAGCAGGGGACTAACAGCTGATTAGTTGGGTGTGAAATCAGGTGCTAGTCAAGAGATAACCATCGTGTAGTTACTTGTTAAATCACAAATCATACTACCAGACTTTGATACTATATTTTCGCAAGTAAAGGGTCCCGGGTTTGAATCCAACGAATACAACAAGAAAAGTAGACGAAAGCGTAGAATAACTGACTGTGATTCGGATACTTTTAGTTCAATTTCCACTATTTCTTTACTAAAAATTTTCCACGTAACATTTGGCATAAGGTACATTCATAGGCGTAGTTAGATTTTAAAATTGAGGGGTGCGTAAGTTATCAAAGTTAAAATAAAACCTCATTTTTAGGTCACATAACAACATTATATTACTGTAGCAACGTTTATTTACAAGATATTTATATCACCAACTATTTATTTATTTCTACTTTACATGTCTCACTGACTTCAGTGACTCTCTGCATACTCTGAACGATACTGACTTTCACTAACCGCCCGATGCAACCCTTATATACCCGCCGCTAATTAATCTCTAGAACATTCCAGAGCCTTCCGGCCCTTATAAAATTCCCGAACAATAGCGACCTCGCTCCTTTCCCATTTGACCCTTAACGCGACTACCTGCCCAGACAGGTCAGCCGTGATGTCTCATCTCTCTCGTTACATTATGTACTAATGAATAAAGTGACATTAAAAATACACTTACATTTACTTTATTTTAAGTGCAATTATGTTTACGATTTTATTAAAATTACTTTTTTCATTAGAATTTCACACCCAATAAAAATTTATTACATAAAAATTAGTTTTGCCTTTTTATGATGTCACGCAGATTTTCGGCAAAATGTCATGGGTAATAAACGCACAAGGCAAGTGCAGAACAATTCTGTCTAGCAGATGTTTTCTCATTATAAACAGACTTTTCTTTATGAGTCCTCGGCTAAAAAAAACTAGTTTTTTACACACAACTTCTGTGTATTTATGTTTGCTTAATTACTATTAAAAGACTAATTAGTTACGTTAATTGCGTCAAGACGCTGTTTTTGTATTAATTAAAGCAGTTTAATATGAAATAATAACATTTATATCTAGTTATATTTCTAGATAACGCTCAACCAGAAATGATAAAAATCAGAAAAGTGTAGAGACCACACAGAAGGACAGGTGTTACATCACGGTTAATTATGAAAATGGCAAAAGGAAAGTAGAAAGAGAATGTAACTGTTCAATCATTTCTTTGTTAATCACACGTCAAATAGATCCGTAGATAAATATCGCTAATTCCATATTAATTCCCGAGTCATGGATTTAATATTCCATGTCTTAATCAGATCAGGTATCCTTCACTTTTCCGTTAATGTAAACAACCAATTACGTTCAAGGCGCATGTTCAATCATACGAGAGATCGATATGTTTGCGAATGTGACGTGAAAGTGTCAAATCACTCAATCTACCAAGCAGAACAACTCTAACCCAAATTGTAATTTAGGTTAGATTCTTTCAACTTTAAAAACTCTACCTGCATATATTTTCGTACATCTCTACAGGGCCGGCGTGAGGGGTGGAACAGTGAAAGAATGTTTCAGGCGGCATATTTTGTAGGGGGGTATTTTGAGATGAACAATATTTTTAATAACATCATGGTGCTACATAAAATTACTGTTTTACTATTAAGTGTCACAACGTAACAATAAAAAGTCTTAAATTTTCAAAATAAGATATTTTGCAACTTCTTTTCGGCCTTTTTTCACACTTTTCACATAATTTTTATAGTGTACGAAAGTCCCCATTAAATATTGGCTTTTCGTAATCTTTGATTTTTATTAGGGAAGATTAATTAAGATCAAAATAAAACAGCTGTCTTTTTTATTTATTTTTTTATGAACATAAACTAATTAAATACAAATAAATATATTTTTTGTATTATCTCTAATTTTTATAAATGTACAATAATTATATACACCTCTTCTGCCCATTTGGCACTGCCAATTGCAATAAAAAAGAGAGGAGCACAACTTGATACTATAAAAAAAAATTTCAACATTCTGCGGCTAATCATTTTTGAGTTATGCCAAAAATTAAAAAAAAAAACCTTCGAATTAAATACCCTTTATACTAGCGGTAAATTGAGCACTCGTTTTAGGCAGCAAATATATCTGAACCGGCCCTGAATATCTACTAAATGTAGTCCGTGGATTGGTGCCAATATATACACATCATTTATTCATTCATCTTTCATTCAATATCATCTTTAGATCGAAGGGTCAAGGACGCAAAACGTCATAGATTATTCACATTACCAATTGATCTGTATAAAGTTCTTTTAGAAAATTTTGTTTGAAATATAATATTTCTTTGCCTTTTCCATAATCAATAAAAATGTTTAACAGAGTAATTGAAAAGTTGCATAAAAGTTTGAGAAAGAATAATGATTTATTTGATTTGTATTTTAATAAAAGAATAAAAGGGTTATGTTAAATTTAAAATAGAAAATAAACCTGCGCATTCTCATGAATAAATTATAGAATACTTCGTGGTGGTGCACTTCTTTGTGAAGATAAATGATTATTTATCGAAAAAATAAGCAATTCTTTAATGAGGGTCGTTCCCACCCATAAATCATCTAACGCCATTTCGCTTATGCTAACGCCAATCCTGAATTTATAATTACTATACCTAAGTGATAATAACAGGTACCCTCGCCATTAAATTCCCTGCTTATAATAACATCATTTATAATAAAAACTAAATTAAGATAATTTATAAGGCAGTTTAAAATAAAAGTTTCATTAAAATTCATAACGGAGTGCAGGGAGCAGGTGCAGAGCTACCAACCCCTAGACGCAAAATTACCCTACGACTTTCTTCCGGGGATGAAAGAAAATTACGCTCTATTCGCGATAAAAGACGAACGGAAAAAGCAGCTTCCTGGATTTTGTGTATGGGTTATTTGAATTTTTAATGATATAAATATACGACTGAGGAAACCTTTTCCAAAATTCGAGCCCTTTCGCGAAGGTAATAACCGTATCGGAATATAAAATAATCGTTACTTTTAAAAATAACTTCGATGGGACGGCAGTAGAACGGAATTGCTATTGCTGCCAATAATCATAAAGAGGGTTGTCAATATTTCTATGAGTGAAATTCTGACATTGCAGGACACATTTTCCTTCTTATATTCCAAATTTTATTAAGCGCATTTCGATTTAGCACATTTCAAATTGCATTTGACAATTCCATCCCATCGAACAATTTACGATAACTATTGTTAACAAAAGATTTGTTTTTTAGAGTTAAAAAATAGAAGTACCCTTTTCAAAAAAAAAACTCAGGTAGTCTCAAACGAAGGTACTTCTCTTAACTTCGTAAGTAAAATTTTTTATTTTAGCCAAAATAACATTTAACCTAAACAGGGACAGTATTCACCAAATTGTTACGTGATAAACCATTTCATTGAACGTCCACGTTGCTTATCAACATTGTTTATATCGTGGCTACACAATGGTATCACGAGTATGGGAAACAATTGTTTCGTCTGAATTTGTGTAAGCCTTACAATCTACCTTGATTTATCCATTATCCTGTAATCCTTAATCATATTAAGGATTAATACAAGTTGCTGAATGCGACAAAAGCCACAACTGTGTCGTCTGATAATTTGTTCGAATAAACATTTACTTTGTATTTAGTAAGCCTTACAAGTAATAGGTATCTACCTTGATTTATCCATTATCCTGTAATCCTTAATCATATTAAGTATTAAACAACTTGCTGTATTGCAAAACAGTATCTGTAGATGGGAAACCATTTCATTTGGAATATCTACTACTTTCGTTTCATTATGGCATGATAAGATCATAGGTTCATAAGATCATACTAACAGGCTTCCCATCTTATCTGAGTGAAAAACTTAAATTAAAAGAACAGTCTTATCAATTACGTGATAAAAATTCATTTATCGTACCTGCATATAAAAAAAATAAATTCAAAAATGCATTTTCTTGCCTTGCACCCAAATTGTACAACAATCTTCCAGATGAATTAAAATCCCTATCATTACACTCTTTCAAAGCTCATGTTAAAAATTTGTTCAGTTTAAATTAGGTAATAATATTACAGTGTAAACAAAATATTTATTTGTTCTTTTGGCATATTACTTTCATGCTATGTACTTATGTTGACTTTTTCTTATATTTTTTGTAATTTAATTGTACTGGTTGGGTGGAAGAGCAGCCTTTGGCTGAACCCCGCCGTTGGCTATAGTTAATAAAGTTATTATGGTCATAATTTGTTCGAATAAACATTTACTTTGTATTTAGTAAGCTTTACAAGTACCAGGTATCTAGCTTGATTTATTCATTATCCTGTAATCCTTAATCATATTGGCTGGTATTCTGAGCTCCCGACTAAAGTTCGCGACTAAGGGCGTGTAACTAGTCGCCGACTATCTTATTTAGTCGGTTGTCAATTCTTAGCCACGCAACTAAGCCCGACTAAGTTGTCATTTCTAATATTTTGTTTGTGACAAATGCGATAAGTTAGGTTAACTGACATTTCAAACAAGAGTACTACCTTATTTAATTTTCCGACTAAATTTTAGTACATTGCCTAACTTAGTCGGGCTTAATCACCTGCTTAAAATATATTTATTAGTCGCCCGACTATATTTTAGTCGACTTCCCTTAGTCGGACAGTCGCTCGACTAAATATTAGTCGTTTTCTTTTAGTCGGGCTTAGTCGGGAGCTCAGAATACCAGCCATTAAGTATTAAACAACTTGCTGTATTGCAAAACAGTACCTGTAGATGGGAAACCATTTTATTGTAAGAATGAAGGCAAATTGCTGATCGCGACAAAACCGATGTTTGATTCTCACGGAAAGCCCGCACCGTCCATCTCGAGTTACTTGTCATCGAGACGAAGCCCTCGAAGTGCATGCGAGCCATGATGCCCATATGCGTAACACGATAGGTGGGTGTCTCTGAAAAACTCCATTGGCGAGCGGCAGCCAATCCTCGAGGCGCCCATTGTTTCTGCCTGAGTAATTAACAGGAAGTGCACAGGGCGGAGACATGCATGCCATGTGTGAAGGGCGAGCAAACAACCCGTTCGCAAGTGAAAGGGAGAGCAAGAGCTTTCGCTCCACTTGGGAGGGAAGACTTCGTCAACTGGGAATACACACACCACAAACACGTACACAGTTTAAGTTTATGCGTATTTCATCTAACTTACATTTTTGAATACTGTTAATTTATTTTTCATTCCATTTGCTTCAATCAGTTTACCTCCTCTGCACAAAAAGTACGGATTCAATCACTTTCCGTGGTAGATCAACTACTACGAACTAACTGATTTTAGTGATCTTCGCAAAAGTCTTGTCTTCAAATTTCAAGACAAGGCAATACTTTTCATAATGTAGACAAAGTCTCTTAACAAGTTTCTAGACAATTTTCAAGACTCTAAATTACCTTTTAAGTTGTAGCTAATTTTTTTTATTGCCCTACATTCGTAGGTAAATTCAAAGTTTCAATAAAAGTATCAATTAAGGTAAAGAAAGTTTACTTACACGTACTTACGTATTAAATATAATATAGGTACTTAATTCTAGAAAATTGTATTACTAAAAAATACACTGCAACTTTGATAAACTAATATATTAAATATTCAAAACAAGAAATAATATAATAAATCCGTTAAAAATATATGTTAATAAAAATAAAAAACTATAGATATATGTAAAGTAAAAAAAAAATCATTGGTATGCATATCTTTGCAGTTCAAACAATTTTATAAAGGTAAAAAATAATGGTAAAAATAAAAAAAATCTAGACGACAACATTAGACTAACTAGTTTAGTTGTACCACATACTGTTACATTTTATGGTGTCGTTCATTTAAATCATAGTTATTATAACAAGCGATCAAAGGTATTTTTCTTTAAATTTAGCTTAGGTAATATGTATGAAAATAAGAATTTCGCACAGTAATTCTAAGGTGTCCGACATCTTGAATTTCAACTGTTATACTGAAATCTATAAAAATATTCGATTTTCGATTGTTCCGATTTGGCATAATTTGCCACGAATATTAATTTTAACAAGAATAATAATATTATATTCAATTCAATATTAATCTTAGATTTTAGGTACAAATCCGAATATCTTTACATTACTTTTAAAAGTTATTATTATTATTATTATTATTATTACACAGATTGTTTGTTGATTTTATGAAACAGACAAAACCTTACCAAACAATCTAATTTACTGGTTACAGAAGTCGTCCCTCCTTGTTTCTCAAATAGGAAACACGGTTTATTAAAAAATTACAGAAACAATAGCTCGTAGGAAACATTATTACAGTGCAGTAAATCAAAGTTATTAGGGAGGGGATATGTGACTTATGTTGTCACAGACCATTTAATATAATTTCCTACCAACAAATTGATCTTCCTTCGTTTTTACTGACTTTTTCATTGCACTTTTTGTTTTAGTTTTCGATACAAATGGATGAGCACCTATTGCACCATGAAATAACTTTTTTCTCAGTAAAAGCAAATACCATTAAATAAATAAACTACAACCAGTTCTCAGTGCTTCAATATCATTTTCTTGTTATAAACCATAACAGATATTAAAAAGTATTCTTTAACTTTAAAATAAAATATAATAATATTTTATATATCTACTTATCTATTGTAATGTTTCTTTTATTTAGGTGAATTGTAAAAATTGATTGACATATATTTATATAACTAACTTTAATAAGTGAAATATGAATAATAAAAGATAATAAAAATAAGTAACACTATGAATAAACAAATATAAACACTAATTTAAGAATAACAATTATTAATAAAACAAAAATTAAGATTATTTATTTAAACACTTAACACAACGCACTATTTATTTACACGATATTTATTTCCACCATTTATTTTCACAACGCGTACTAATATCAGACTGTCCTCGCGATCACCTACTCGGTGTTTATAGTAGAAAAATTAAATTCGGGAATGTTCTCGTATCCCCTGGAAAACAAAACAATAAAAGCGTGCTAACCTGTCGTGAAAGGTCTTTTAGCGGTCGTGACGTGACCTTGGGATCGCTACACTATTTATTTAGCTATTCATTAGAAATGTTGTCGTTTGTTTTGTTATTTTAATGTATATTTTTTTTGTTTTAGAAGTTGGCAGTGGTCCATGTGTCCCATAAGAGCATCGGTAAGTGAATCCTGTTGTACGTTCGCTATTGTTTCCCATATATCACCTGCGCATATATTCGTGCAGTTAACAATCCGCTAGTCGTGCATTAGCATTAGCGAAAAGCGCATCTAACGTGTGAACAATCACGCCTGTTAATTCCTGCACGATCACGCGACGCCCCATCGCGTGAATCGGGAATCGGGAATCACGCGGGACCGGGATGAATGGTGTTTGAAGCCTGCAGCCCTAAGCGGATTATATTATTGCGAGAGAATAAATCCACTCGTCATTAATTACAAGATACCGTGCAGCGAATAAGGAGATATATGGTGACATGGGATATATAAATACATCCCTCGATAACCAATTGTGCCAACGTATTCATTTTGTGGTTGTATTAACGGCAGTATCCTTGTCGTGTAATTAATAGTCACCTGATTGTATATCTAGGCAATGTTATTTTTATCTTCTGAATACATCTTTTGATATCTAATTGTGCTAATTTTATAGTTATATTAATTAGCAATAGAGCACTATCCTTGTACCATAAATACCAACAGATTAACAGATATAATCTGTTCTTCTAACATTGAAGATATTATTATTTGTTCGTGTGAAATAGAATTGCAAGAATTGTATTATAATTTCGAGATCATTAATTGGACGTGTTATTCTTCTAGGCATTGAATTTATATTTATTTCTTTCTGGAAGGTACAGCTAGTGAGAAATTTCAAAAAACTATAATCTTTATTACATTAGACATAATTCTATCATGTAAATGCAGTGTTTCATTTATGAATAATTATGGATAGCGATGGATAATAATACAGCTTTTATTTTCTTGGTAGAAGGGTGTGTTGGTTTGTTGTGCAATGGTGGGCTGGTCTGCAAAGCATAAAACATTTAATTTCAACCATTTATTTAATGAGTGTTTGAGCAATGAAATACTGACATCTTGCTTTCCATTAAGTGGTGTTTTTCTGTGAAGTAAATCATACGAATGGCCACTCACCTTCACTTAGGAATCTTTGTGAATTTATGTCTCATCATCGGAAACGAGTTACTTGATTATAACTCAATCAATCCCACAACCTGTTCCATTATCAACCATAAAAATTGCCAATTTATGTTTGATTATACCGTAATTATTAGCGTATTTTCGTTTTATCATATTAATACCATTTAATCCCAAGAAATTTAAAATGCAAATTGAACCATTTCAAGGTAAAATCTGCTTTAATTGAAAAAACTTTCGTGAAATTTCGCGTTATTGCCTGACGTCTAATCGAATTATTGGGACTTCATATTTATCTAAATTACTACTATTTATATTCCCAACTCGATAAGATTAAATTAATGCGCGTGGCAACTGTTTCTCCATGGATATTTTTCAATGGTAAATAACAATTTATACTTGTATAAATAAATCCGCAAATACCACTCTATGTCATTATTTATTAACTTGTAAAGCCTATATCGTTATTTGTGATATATTACTAGATAAATTACTCGCAATAAAGAAATACCAATCATTTACACTGCAAAAATGTCATTGTTTACATGAAAAAATATTCCTGCCATTTATTTATAAATACATTTTTATTGTACATATCTACATAATTATTCTTTAGCAAACATGACATGTTACGTTTTAAAGTAAAGCAACAATAATAACATCAAGTTCTTCAAAGAACTTTTTCTGTATCCATCTTCATATCAATTAGACAATTTTTCTCTATCCTTTTTAAAATTTTAAATTAAAACTGATTGTATTAAAATATGTGTGGAATTGAAATACATCGCGATATTTATACATATATAAAAAATAAATTTTGATGAATGGTTTTATTTGAAACAGACCACGGGAAATTAGTGATCATACATAGAATTTTTGATTGATTTTATAAATATTTTATATTAGATTTGCTTGCTATCGCCTTAGTTTCTATATCATAAATCCAAATAGATTCAATGATTATTTTTAGAGTACAATGTTGTTTCTTCACATTAAGCTAGAGAAATTTTTGGGATTCTTTCGTTGTCGGTGTAACCAGATTTTACTGTAACACATTTCAAAGTAAATTTAACAAAAAATCATAATTTAGTGCAAAATTCATTCTGCGTTATAAATTCAAAATAATATACCAGTACGTCGTTTTACCGACCAAGTTAAACAGATAGTTCTTGTAAGTATTTACCACATGGTAACATTACTACACGCTTTTTCCCCAATTTTCGTAAATCTGGAATGTTAAACGACAATTACAGAACAAGAAATTTAAATCAATGATTAAAAAAATCAAACCACAATGATTTGGTCGCTATTGTAAATATATCATAGGGTTGCATTAACTTAAACCACAATAGTAATGTAACCCTATGATATATTTACAATAACAACCGATGATTAATAAAAATTGTTTCTGATGATGATTTCTCTAAATGTGATTTGATTTAATTTAACTTCATGATATAAGCCTTTGCACATTTGCTTCTTATACAACACTTGGCTAAAATACACAGAAGTAAAACAGTGAATTTACAAAATAAGCAAACAGTGCTGGTTGTGTTGTGAACCCCGTGTACAATATCGTATATTTAGCTTTTAGTTAGTGGCAAATATAAATCGTAGGCACCGGGTGTACAATTAAGGCGGCGATGTCGCGATGTCCCGATGTCTGGTTGCCAAAAGCGCGCGCAGCTGGTGCGGACGACGACAACGACAACGCGTTTTCATTTATAGGCCGCAGGAATGTGCGTGGCTATTCTTGCGCTGCTCAATGGCTACGCACCGACCAGCATTCATTTGTTGAAAGTGATACCGGGCTAATAATACGCGGATTGTTATGTTGTCGGGTATTTTTAGGCAGATTGCAGATACAAAGATTCTTCATTCATGAAGAACAATGGGGCAAGACGTTCTCAAACTTTATATCAATGTGTGAGCTACACATTCACAATTCAAATAAGTATTTATAAACCTATTCTAATATTTGGTCGGTCTAAATTTAAGAAATTGATATTCAATTTATTCCAGTAAAGTTTAAACTACTTGTAGAATTAAATATTTATGATTTATGAATGAAAACTTAATATAAATTAAATCCGTTAAATAATAATTATGTCTATTTTTTTAATGTGTATAATTTTTAATTAAATATTCCTATTATGATATTATTATGGTAAATTAATATTTTCGACATGAATTTTGACATCCAATAATTTTAAAAATCTTAATTCACTAATTTTATCCTCAAAATTTCCAAATCATGGTGATATGAACTATTGACACAAAACTGAAAGAACTCCAATGGGAGTTATGTTTTGCACGTTATTATTTAATTTATCACATTTGCTTGTTTATTTTTTCCTGAACAGTTGTAAATAAAGATTTAAATAAATAAAATATTCTTCAAAAAATTGTTTCCAAATGTTATAATTTTATCATTATTTTAATTGATGCCGCAATTCTAAAGGAAATGATAAAATGAGGTAGAAATACAATTTTCCTATATTTCAAGTTATTTAATAAAAATTATATTATTGCCGGTCTACAGTAAAATTTCCACGAAGTAGAAGTTTTACATCACAAGGAATATCTGTTCCCCAGTTTGAGATACAGAAGGGTACGGTTTTGGGCATACGAGTATATGTACATATATACAAAAATCATCTGTCAAATATATTATTTAAAATATTATATTGTAATTATTGTGATTCCATATTTTAATAGAAATTGATGATTTTTCATAAGAAACAAAGGTTAACAAAAATCATGATTTATTTAAAAATTAAAAAAAAAAATATTTTGAAAAAAAAAATAAAACAAGTAATGATTCGTTTTTATTTTTAAAGATACCCAAAGGTTACAGCATTTTGTTATTTAATTTAAAAGCGATATAAATATATTATTTCATAAACGAAAACGAAATCTGTAATAAAACCAAAACGATTCTTCTGAATAAAATTAAGAAGAATAATGAAGAATTTTTTATTTTTGTTATACATTTAAATATTTATATTTTCTTGCGTTATATGACAAATATTGTAAGAAAATAATAATAATAAAAATAAATGTGATACAGCAATATTTTGGTTAGTTTTTTTATCTTTGATGAATATCAATGATTTTCTATTTAAAAAATCAGTTCATTTAAATCAGGCTAACCTTGTGAAAAACCATGCAAATGATATATGAATCGATAAAAATATTTTGAGTTTGACTTTAATTTCGCCTATTTTCTATTTTGTGGTACACATCTAAATTACCACGCTAGAACATAACCCATTTAAGCAGTCCAGCACACAATTCATATGTCTTGTTGCAAAGAAAATCAACAACAACAAGTTGATAGCGAGTGTCACCGGCGTGTGCTCTATCACTTGGTGTCCGGCACCTCGTGGCCGAGCCGTCAGCGTGATTGATGACGTGGCCTCCTGGACAACACGCTGCCGTCCGGACGTCATACGCCGTGTCAAGGTCGACACTGCCTTCTGGGTTAGGAAAGAACGGGATGACAAGTAAATAAACTGGGAAATGGATGATGTTGCTGGTGGAATTCGCTGGTGGCACAGAACGTAATAAGGGACGACTAAACTGACTCGAATTTTATACTGTATTAAGTTAAATGGTACCAATAATACTCAGGATTTACAAAAAAGTCTTTGAATAAATTTGATAATAAGTGGTGTCGGATCGCAATTATTGTTGGTATTGACTTATCCAACTAGATATTGAGTATTATCGTATGTGTTTTTTAAAAAATGGGTTTACGGTATACAATCGTTGTCTGTTTAATTATTGCTATTGACTTACCCAATTAAATATTGACTAATAGCGTATGTGTTTTTTTCTTAGTTTATAGAGGTTTGTGATTTTTTGAGTTAAAAATGAATGTGCAAGCATTGCCTGTTTAACTGATGGCTCAGTAAAAATTAAAATATCCCTATTTTTGGGTCCAAAATTTTCTTTATTGAAAATAGTCCTTATCGATTCTTCGTACATACATTCTTTGGAACGATTTGGAGAAAAATGATAAAACTAGTATTCTAATTTTTTGCTCGAAATTTTTTTGCCTGCAATTATTTTTGTTTTCTAGACTTAATAAATATAGATGTACTGATTCTAAATTTCCAAACAGGATCGATTGGTGAGGTCGTTGAGGTCGTATCTTTACTAAATCATTACAACGAAGGTATATATGGAGAAAATATTTCTTTATGTATTTTTCCTGTAGAATTGTGTGATATAATAGTTGGAATTGTAATTCTACTCATTTTAGAGATATAGCCAAGAAACACACTCTTTTGAGTTGTACCTTTGAGAGCAAAAATCTCAGGAACAAAAAGAGTGATTTAATTATGTTTGTAAAATTTTAATCAGCGCATCGACCTCTATAAATATGGACTATTTTCAAAAACAAAATTTTGGACTCAGAATGGGTATTTTTAATTATTTCGGATATAAAACACAATTTTTGACTTTTGTTCATTTGTTCGAACGATTTACAATACATTTAAAAAAATAATGAGTACTAAAATTCTAATAGGTTGTGAATTCATACTACTACTATCTATTGTAGTAATTTCAGCAATGTAGTATATACATAGACATTAAAGCAGCATTTATTGACTAAAGGCTTCACTAATCATTAGTGCATTAATAATAATGTAGTTGTGAATTGAAGGCAAGTAAACAGAATCCACAATACGGTACTTGGCTGCGTCAAAGAATTCCAATCTCCACAAAGTCGATGTCAGTCAAGTGTGTGTGCAAAACGTTACAACTTAACAAGCGATAAAAACCAACGTCCGAGCAAATTTACGAGTCGAAGTCATATTTATTCAGTTGTCTAGGACTTGGCGTGATGTAAAGTAATTATTTTCAACAAATATTTATCGAAGCAATAAAAACATTCAATTGAATGTTTAATGTATGCGGTGGAAAAAAACAGTGAAAATAAATAACATCCGTTACAATATTTATGAATGATTAGAATTAACGGTATCGGTGTGTGTACACTAGTAACAAATGCGAAGCGTTACTATGACGAATACGGAGTTGACAGCATGATTACAGCAGGCCTTGACATTTCTATATGAAACCGCGGTGCTATTTGCAGTAAAACATTTTTAAACTAACTTCGTTAGCGAATGTTTCGAAGTCTTTAATTAGTCATCTGTTTTTATTTTTGTTGAAAGCTGTCCGGATAGACGAAAAAGTGGTTGTATTGTTTAAACGATCGCAGTTGTTTGAAATGTGATGCGTTCCCAGAGTAGAAAAACAGGAAACCCATTAACTGTTTTGTTTGGTCGTTTTTTGGAAATTATTTTATACAAACCGAACGGTCGGACTGCAGTTGTACCCTCATTATGTTGTTGTTTATGATGCTCATATAATTTAAATATCTTTTTACGGTCACACCTCAGACGTTCAACAACTCGGATTTTTATTGCCCTTGCAGAATGTGGAGCCCTACGTTAATGAACAAATCATTTCTCCGCTTAACGACTTTCATTTTCTACTGGAAATTAGACACGGCTTTATTGCGGAATTCTTCATCTTACTCAATTTTACTTTACTCCTCATATTTGCTTTACTTCTTTTGAACCATTACACGCTCAGAATTATTGAACAATTGCAATGCTATAAATATATTTATATTTATTCCATTTTATGGTCGTACATAGTTATTACCAATTATTATCGGACATAATGGTACTCCTACGATACTGTTGTTAAGAATCATTCTAAAAAGTATAAAAATATTAATACTTTTGGTACAACAAGAAGAATTGATTTGATTTTGTCTGAATTGGTCAACTATAAAAACTATATTTCCAGAAAAATATCTCTAGGCACATTTTTTTGCACATTCTATGATTAAAAAAGGAAAGTCGTTTTTGGAGTTGCAATCTTATAATAAAATCCACTCATACTGCCAACTGTTTATTAAAAAGAGATTTTTTGTTTTATGTATAAATCTGAGTCAATACTTTCTACAAATATCTTCTGGTATAACAATACTTATTTATAAGGTTTGAAAGTAGGTAGGTCTTTCAGACCGAGACTAGACGACGTCTTCAAATTTACTTTCTACCAAAGATGAACAAAAATAATAAATAAGTAATTGTTGTCCATTTGATATACATTAAAAAATACAGTGATAATATAAAGTGTATTGTAAAATCTAAAATGGGGAAGGTCACGTGTTTAACATATCAGATTTTTTAAATAATTTTTCAGTCTAATTTGTAGAACGATATATAGATTGAAATACTACTGTGTGCCCATTATTCAAACTTTGCATGGAATATGATTTATTCTGCTTATTAGCATTGTCGTTATTCTCCGTTAAACAACATCTAGAAGTCGGTTGATTTTTTGCGAAATGGCCTTAATTACGGGTGGAAAGAATAAGTAGATTTAGTTCTCATAATTAGTAATCTTTGAAGAATTTAATTGTGGTAGCTGAATGAATCTCTCGTGGTTTTTGTTTCGTATCCGTGGAAATTGTCATAATTATTTCATGTTGACATTTATTTTCTTTTGTTTCTGGCATTATGCTTACTCTACAGATTAATACGAGTTATGATAATAAGGACATGTTTAATTATAATTAATAGTGCAGTACAGTTATTAGTTGTATGAGAAATCCTGTCTCACATGAGACTTGAAACTCTATGGAACTTGAAACTGTTAATAATTAGCTAATTATACTTCTTTCTCAAAGATTACTCAGTAGTCTATTATTAATGTCACACATATCTACAAGCATTCTTAATCTTTATATATTTTCACGTACTATTAACCAGAAAATAGTCTATTTCTCTGGAAAAACGTTTTGATTTATGTAAATTACATACTAATCACGATAAAAGTGAATGCATATCAATTCATATCCATTTTTAAAATTAAAATTTATTTTCATATTTATATATATTCCTATGTGAAATTAATAATAATTAGGATTAAAAGATTCTGTTCAGTCTACCTCATATACAGGGTGAGTCATCGAAATGCCCATCTTCGATATCTTCCTTGTTGTTAGAAATACAACATAAATTTATTAACAGAATTAATTTGTTCATATAGGACAATAAAATACACTTGAAAAAATATAAAAATATATAGGGTGTTCCAATTAAAACAAGGCAAACAATTCTCGCCGAGCCGTAATGCAGCACCCTGTATATGTGAAAATAATTTTACGTTATGCTTCTTGAGTGGACGAATAAATTCTGCAAATATTTTTTTCTAATAATAAGAAAGATATCGAAGACGGACATTTCGATGACTCACCCTGTATAATATATAGGTAAAGGATATGAAATTAATTCACTGACTATTATTAATGACTTAAATTCAGTATTGTCATTGTCGTCTATAACCGAAAAAACATTAAAAAATTTATAAGGAAGTAATTAAAGACATTTAGTGATAAAATCTGTCATATTTGCAGTTTAAGGCCACTTTCAAAACACGTGTTTTATTTATTAACAATTACCAACGCTTGTGTTACTGTTTGGCTACCTATTAACAAATTAATAAAAAATATCTCAACACATAATTAGCAGCAAATGTTCTGTAAGTAGAAATCTCAAGGCTTGCCTGATATTTCAGCAACGAATTTGATTTTCGTCACGTGTGTGGTATTTGATTGGAATAAGACATTGTCACTTGGAAGTGAAAGTGGCGTATTGTGGTGTGAATAGTTCAATAACATGGCCAACCTGGATTTTTACAGGTGCAGCTCCTTATAGAGATATTACAATATTAAAGGTTATGCGTTAGTGATCGAAGTAGGTTAGTTTTTGTTGTAATGACGTTTAGGTATTTTGTTGTTACTTATTGTTAGGATAATTGTGTTATTATTATCTTTCAATGTTACACTTGGTAGTTCAGTCTTTTATGTTTTACTGTAATAACCTTGTTTTTGTATGGTTTAACCGCATTATACAAAAAATATTTAATTTTCTTACAAACAGGTACCGGACAAAAATATAATCATACCTATATATAATCTCTCAACTGTATTTCAGTAAATAATATAAAAATAATAATTTATTTCTTAACATTATTTTTATAGCCAGATTAAAAATACAAAAAAAAAACAAAATTAATCCTACAAAAACAACTCTATTAGTTTGATATTTATAATAAAATTAATTAAAAACTAATGTATTTCGGATGAAATAGAAGAACCTTACGCAGCTTCCAAAAATATACGACTTAAACATTTGTTACGACGACGACTGCAATTGTTTTTTAATTTTAATGTAAAAAATAACTTACAAGAAAAGGTTAAATGTAATTGAATTTATGGAATATATGTATTATATTACACTGTATATAAACGGGGGTTTAAGGGTTTTTGTCACCAAGACCTAGAAAATCTATTGTATCACAACCCTTACTTAGTTTTCCGGAAAAAGTTCCTGCGATGAAGCCAGTTATAGCTTCAATTTCTGGGTTCTCTATTTCTTCTGTGTACAACTGATTTTCGTAGGTACTTGTTTTTCACACCATTTTATTCCTCATTTACTTTTTACTTTAAACAATATGCTTTTGAATTAATTATATCATAGATTTATGAAAATCGATTAAATGTAGTTAATGCAAGTGTAGAAAAAGTTTTATGAACATCATTAAAGAAAACATTTGATTATCTTTGAATCAATTTAGAACTAAAAACCAGCCCATAACAGCACATACATATTTCGCCCTTGTTGATACAAATGCAATCGGTGTTTCTTTAATAATGTTTGTCTATAAAAGCAATGGCAAAGCATAAAGAAATTGTCATGCATTGATTGAAAATAAAACTTGGAGCACATGAAACGTAACGGGTCAATTCTCAATTATTCCTCTTTGTAGATTCTTCATCAAAGCAGTGATTTTGATATAAAATTCTCTTTGAAGTGAAGTACATTATTATTTATTCGAGGCTTGCATCGCTACAAGTGATGCTCTTAATTATGTTGCATATATTTATTATGTCTGCTGCCGTCGTTACTTCGTCGTCTAAGAACGACTAATTGATTCAAGACTAGAATCACCACATGAGCGGTCCATCTGTATGCAATCAACTTACTGGCAAAATGCCATTTTGTATACTCTTTAATTGTTTTACTTAACGAAGTCTGTATCAGATTCGTATTATTTACAACAATATGTTTGTTTTTCCTACATTTATTTCGATACAAACTTTTTTGCATAGATGCATTGATCAAACAATGCAATGGGGTCAAAACTATTACAGCTTATAAACTCACTAGACAAGGAAGTACTGTTGTTTTATAACATGAAATCTTTTTTTTTTTAATCTTCCGGTCATCGTGGTACTTCAAACGTATATAATAGTAAATAATATTTTTTCACTACTAGCCTAGACATCCTCCGTTATTTACCTTTATTTGACAAGAGATTTTCACTACCGTTTATTTATAGTTACCATGGTAATCTAGATCAATAATACAAATTGTCACTTTTATTGAGTTTAAACATTAAATAATAAAGTTATTTATAATACTTACGCATGAAATGATAATTTTGTTCTTTTGTACATTTACTCAAACAAACAATGCAACTATTAATCATTTTCTGTGGTTATTTCTAACATATACATATATGACGATGACAAAACAATGTTTGACATGCAGTGTCACTAACACTTACAATAATAGATGTTTATGTTTGAGTTGTAATGCAAGCAAATTAGGCATGTGTATTTCGTCCCATCTAACAAAGAGAGGAATATGTTTTGTCCTTCTGTTTGACCAAAATCTGGTCTGTTTTTCAATTATAATCTTTTCAACCTTAGTGTATTAATAAATAAAAAATAAATTTGTACGTTGTGCGATAACAATGTCTTTTTTTATTTAATTTCAGAATTTCAAAATTGTTATGATACAATATCTTATTATTATATGTGGCTTCCTTTAAAAAGAAAAAACATTTAAAAATGACTGAGTCAAACATTCATTTTAATAAAATACATGTTTAACATTTGAAAATGCATATGTAAATTTCCATTGGCAAATAACAATGGCGTTAATGATATCGTTGCGGTTATTCTTGTTAAAGAGCTAATACCGTTTACCATAATCTATAATGACAGCTGTACATGCAAAGAAAGTATGCATATTTATTGCACATTGACTTAATGTTAGAATAGTTAATCTCTGATATATAATCTGATATAAATTACTCTATCACTTTCTAAAGACATTGAAGACATTATATGCTTTAATAAATTCACCATAGGAGTGTATGCAATTTGCGATCGGCTAACAATCAATGCATCTGTTTTATTCTACAAGCGTAACAAGATATATTTTATTAATCGCTTCTTAATAATATACAATTATGTCAATAGAAAAACAAAATTAGTCATGTCCGTTAGTTTGAATACGTGACTAGTTTTACACTAGGTTTGTTTTTGTACGCAGCGGTCTAAAGGAACTTAGCATCTAAATGATACTAATTATGGTATTTATAATTGAATATAAAAAGTCTGGGCTGATTTCCAGCACCCGAAATTATTTCTACTTAACAAGTAGCCACGTTTAATAACTGGGAACTCATAATAGATAGTTATTTTTTCTTTAAATATAATCATTTTCTTGTACGTGTTCTAGGCATTGACACAATCGTAAAACCACAGGAAGTTTCGTTGAAAAAAGAATATTCAAAACAGAAAAACAAATCACAGATTCTTTTATTTAAATAAAATTATAATTAATAATGAATTACCTTCCCTTAAATGGAGTTTATTTACCAATATCAATGATATAAATTAAAATATAACTAGATATGAATAAGAAACATCTTCGTACATCACATTAATTTAAAAAGTTACAAAACTCATTTCTCTGTAATTATGGACATACGAGGAAAGCAATTCATTATTCGCAACCAATCTTGAAATCCATATTTGTAATTACTCCTCCTACTGCAAAAACTTCATCAGATACTAATTAGCTGTATCGAATGAAAGAATCCTGAGCAGTTAATCCGTAGCAAGATGCTCTGGTTTTACCATGACGAAATGTCAGAAGAAAGTGCTCGACAAGTGACACATGCGACAAACACGTAACCTTACATCAATCCAGACGGACTCTGGTTCTAGAACACGCATCGGTGCCGTAAGTAGAACATCGAACGTACTTAAGTTTGGAAAGTTACGAAGAAAAAGAAAATTAAATATTAATTAGGACTAATTTCGGCTGACTATAATTTGCAAAGCATATACTCGGAAAAAAACTTAGAAGAGAAAAAGTGCACATGACGAAATAAAAAACTTACAATAATTCAATATTTATTACAAGTAGAAACGTGTTATCAGGAAAATGAGAAAATATTTAAGGCTTACAGTAATACACATTTTAAAGTACTTTTTAGAAAAAAATATTTGTACAAGAGGGGGCTAAAACAGGGCAGTTAATACTGTAATATATTACTATAATATCATATCGAAGAACTCAGGTAAATTGTCAAAAATATGTTATTTATGACTGCGATGCGATACTTTTTGTAACCGATTCATAAGATAACCGACACTTTAACGTTTAACCAGAGGTGAAACAATCGGCCCTAAGATGACTAAATTGTTTTTTTCTACCGCTTACTTGGTAATCATGGTCACCTAGGTCAATATTTAATTATTATTAAATTTAATATAATTAAACCATGGTCGGTAACTAAAACTTTTTAGAGAAACTCAAGTCTCCAAATTGATATATTGTTAAAATCATTTAAATTAAAAAAATGTGTAAAGTATGGATTCACAATTTAAACACGCTGTTTAAATTAAAAAAGAATTCAAACAAAATCTTAAAAATAAATAAAAGTGAGGTTGGCAAACTGAATCGTCAAATATAAAAACAAAGACAGCCTATTTAATTTTGAGTATATCAAGAAACAAGTTAATAATAGTGGCTCATATCAAAATGTTTCTTATTGTCAATATATATTTTTTAGTAGGACTGGGATTTAAATATATATACCACGGTTGAGAAGACCATTATTGACTAGCGCCTTATGTCCTTCGGTTGCTTCGCACCCCGGGACACAACTTGGCGCTAGGTAAGATAATGATAGTCTTCTCAATTTTGGTGTATAATGTATTATTAAAGTTAACTTTAATAAAGTTGTGCAGTCAATAATGATTAGTGATTTTCTTGTCAATTTATGAATAGGAATAGGACAAAAATTTTGAAACGCGTTATTTCATATCCTACCGATTTTGAACCCTTACGGATCTTCCTCAGGGAGGGAAACCAATCAGAAGGAATAATGCCTAAATTTAACTAATGTGCAGCCAATAATATTTATTAATTTATAAAGCAACACTTTCATCTGCATAAGGTCTAATTGTAACTTAAGGAATGTGACTCTCAAAACTTGTTTCGTTGTGTGTACAGCGTCTTAATATCAGTTGCGGCAATGTTGACAATATCCTGGCCGGCAGACATCTTAATTAAAACTCTCGGCTGCTCTAATCCTATCTAACATATGCGATGTGAAATATAAAAATGACTTCACAGTTATCAAGATCTAACGACATCAAATTATTTGTAAATATAATTAATTACAAATGCGAGCGAGATGATACGGTTGTGATAAGCAGGCTTAGGAATTATTCATTTCCTATGCGTAGTTAATTATTAGCGGAGACAAATGCATTCCGATACGCAGAATGAGGTTAATAGTGTGCGAAAGGGAGAAAAAGCGCATGAATATGGATTAGCGCATGACATGCAGGTATGTAGAAGTGTGGCATTGTGGCAAACACTTGCATGATCTTAGCTGCATTTAAATATGAACCGCGGTGGTGCTGCTCTCTAAATCACACATATTTAAATGCGACAAAGTAGGGAATTAGCAAACGGAAAACATATTTCATGGAAATACTACCATATGCATAATTTACGCAAATATCACCAATAAAGTTTGTTGCTTACTTATACATACACAGATTGTGTTTACCACTAAATTTTTGTATATTTTACCACATTTTTACCTCGGGACGTATCGATAGTGTTTTAGAATATTTTACTTTCGAATAATATATTCAAGACAAAAATCTTGCTTTGCTTAGTAAACTAATATAAAAATTGCTATCTAATTTATTTTTAGCAAATTTTTTGTCTTATTTTGTATTTCATGTATAGAGAAATTTCTTCTTTCTCACCACAGTAAAAAAATCTCTTCTTTAACATCTTCAACTTAAACAAGGAACTCGTCTTAACTCTGCTACATTGTTTTCTGTAATCTACCAATTTTTAAGTGTTAAAATACATGTGAATTTATGTTTTTCTTATTGTATTCGGAATACTAAATATTTCTGTTGATGACCTAGCACGCCGAACTACGTAATAAATTTTCTAATTTTTGAAATCTACCGAGTATTTCAATTATTCCTTGTTTATTTTAAAATGTCCCACCGTTACACAAAATGAGGAATTTTCTGATTACATAAATAGCTATTTTATTAATAAAAATTATATGTTTTTAATATCAAATTTCTTTGGGGGTATGATTTTATTTCCATATTTATTCTTGGTTTCCCTTGTCTCGTTTTCAGTATAATCAAGACAAGAACAAGAATATCGTGAACTAATTTTGTAAGTTTTAAATAAAAGGCTCTCTTTGCGAACAAAATTACTTTAAAGAGATATTTACTTGTTCAATATATGGGTGAAATTTTGTTTGTATTGCAGAAACTAGTTCAATGAGAATGAATTGAATTTTTAGTAATGGGTATTGATATTGGCAGATATCATGGATATCAGATCCTTTGGCAAGAGATGGATACAGATATAATAATAATAATGCGTGCACGAGTTGGCTTAGCCGTTGTGTGCATTAGTTTTAATTACTCGCAAAATGTAAAGCTTTGAGTAATCTCAGTGGGCTTTGATTGGAAACAAGAGAACAACTGCGCATCCACAAGCCAACTAGATGCTGAGCGTGTAAACCACCGGGTTTAAACATCAAAAGGGAACGAAATTGTTTTGGCACTCGACGTATCTGTGACAAATTTGATTGTAGCATAAAACCGAAGCCACAAAAAACGGCTCTGCTGCGGATGTGGATGTACACAGCAAACAAAGAGAAAAGAGGAAAAACAAACGAACGTCATGCGACCACAGCATGCCAGGTGATAAAATTACACTTGGAACTTCTCAACATGAACCGGCGAGGAAAAAGTCCCGGACATTCTTGCACTATTGTTACATTTTGTACATACTTTCACATCTGAATATCTCACAAATAGAATAAATATATCGTCACGCCTTTTACCTAATGTAAGTGGAAGCGCATTGTTCAGCGCAAAACGGTAAAGCCAACACAACATAAACAAAACTAAAACACACTAAATACTTTGCTGCTGTAATTTACCACGAAAAATTAAATTTGTTGTTTACTCTAACGTTTTCACTGCAACAATCTGTTCCAATAATAATCTATACTTTTATTTTTAAAACTAAGTAACCATAATTATAATTACACACATATATATTATATCTAGTAGTGCCATAGAGCCGGAACAGTAGGGAACTTCGTTCCGGTATATTTTTTAATGGGAGGAACATGTTCCTGAAATATTTGTATATAAAATTTAATTTAAAAATCGTCTCGTCTAAGGGCCCAAAAGAAGATTAGGGTACATCAAGAAATTTTTCGGCATCATAGTGTGTTTAGCAAGACTCTACATCTGTGATACAACATTTCTTGTTGTTGTCAATCTGTAATGTCTGCAAAGAACTTGTAGCTTATAATGATTTAAGGACCATTCGGATATAGATATGTTTTACATGTTTAAGAATTATCGGAGAACACTAATAAAATAAAGAAATGACTATTTTTTTTTGGATTGGACGAAAACTGACATCTTTCTGGTGTGTTTTCGAATCATATATATTATTTCGGTATTTTAGTAGAAGTTGCTAGGATACCAAAAATAACAATCCTGGAATATTTTTTCCGGCCGTTCACAAAGCAGTACGCAGTCCATTGTTTTTCATAAATAAATATACAATCATACTTATTTCATTATTATTGAACATAAACTAATCCAAAACAAAAAAAAAATAGTATGTGAACCACGTAGAATAGTGACATCCCGGACTGTCACTGGCTTGGCTTTCGACTCGTCTCGCAATTTCCACCACCGGCCAGGAATATATCACTTTTCCCAGTAGATACCTACATAATGTACTATTAATAATCATACTTATTTCATTATTATTAAACATAAACTATTAAAAAAAAATGGTATGTGTACCACGTAGAATAGTGAAATATTTGCACTTAGTTAATTCACTTTTATTAATTCACTATTAAATTTTGAGACAATTGTGTTGTTCTCCGTATGTCATCAGACTTAAGTCGAAAGGACGAAACGATCGTCATTGTATTTTATAAATTAAAGTAGATAATAAACGTATTTATCCAGTTTTTCGCTAAATATACTGACTTTGGTAAAAGTTTGATTGAGGATAGAAGGTTCTTGCCGCAACGAGGGAAAACTTTGCTCGATTTGAATATTGTTTGTGCCGGTTGCGTGGTCCTTTGTAACGAATCCGTCGCTATGCAGGTGAAGTAATTACCCCGTTTACAAATCCCGGTTTTTGCCAATAAGTGCCTGCGATTTAATTTCCTTTGAAGCTTTCCAAAAACACAGCGCAACTATACAGCAAAACATCATTAGCCGTGAGGAGTAAAGTTCACCCCGAGACAAAAAACGAATTACGCAGCCTTTGATGAGCGCGGTTTGTGCTTTCTCGATCAGCTCCTGAATTAATTCTAAATAAACTTTGCTTTCACGGCGGACGGCAGACTTTCTTCTTATTAATCTTTCATAAAGAGCTTTGTTGGAGCGAGGTTGCGGCACAGGCCTCTGTCTACGATGACTAATCAAGCGGGTTTGTTCGCTTCCTGGTCAGAGATGAGATGTTCGGCCACCATGTCTGATGAAAATGCACACAGGTTTTGTCTTGGTCAGAGCTTTCAACCGTAAGGTGCACATCCTTTCTAATTTTACTTATTTCAAATATTCAAAGTAGTAGCAACAATTGAATTTTTTATATACAAACAAACAAATAATGACGAAATTTGGTGGGAGGGACAAGGGTAAGAGCAAATTATTAAAGAAGATTATACTAATATTTTTTTGTTAATTATTTATTATACTTAGTTGCATTTAGAAAAAGGTGTTTTTCGTATATTTAAAAAATGGTTAGAAATAAAAGAAATATTTTCTTCGTATACATGTTCTTTGGAACGATTCGGTGAAAAATGAGAAAAATGGAATATTAGATTTTTGATGGAGAACTTTTTAATTAAAAAAACCTGGAGTAAAATAAATATCGATGTGCTGATTACAAATTTTTAAACGGAATTCAATTATCTCTAACCATTCTCGAGATATTCACGTTCAAAATTTAAACCCGAAAAAGAGGTTTGTTTTAACATAGTCCTCTAATGGATCGAGGTACGTCCTTGGCAACCTCATTGTTAAATCTGTAATGATAATACTATATTATTGTAATACATTCACCATGTAAATTATGTTTTCTGCGACCACTAATGTAAGTATAACTTATAGGTTATCTAAGTGTCACAGTACGCCATGTACAAAGGACTCCATTGCACAGTTAAGAAATTTTTCATTTATCGAAATTATATTAGCAGTATAAATAAAACATTAAGACTAATGAAGAAATAAACAAGAAATGTTCTACATAGTACTGTTTTATTGGATTGTAAATAGTTAAATTTATTATTTAAAGGTTGATAATTTGTGATAGTTGTTTTTATGTTTTGTAGTTGGCACTATTTACTAGTGATGTGCCAATTCTTTCTGTGTATTATGTGATCGTGATGCGACCGAAAAACAGTCAAATAGTGGTCGTAGAAAAAGTATAGTTCATAATTCGAGTTGTAATTTCGTGGAATTACGAACTCGCCGCTTCGCGGATTTCGTATTTCGTTCGTCTGAATCGTGCAATTTAATTCAAATATTTATTGAAGACTTTAATGAAATTTGTTATAAAAACAGATTCATAAAGTATTTAAATTATTCTGTTTCTACACTTATTGTATTTTGTAGAAATACTATTCTGTGCCAAATTCTATTCCCGTGCTCTTGTAAAAGTTTGGCGCAATATGGGCCCAGCATTATTGGTATCTGCCATTCAGATTAAACCTGTTTTCCGTCCCGATCAAATGAAAATATGATTGCGATGACGCGAGCGACATCTTGTGCGTGATATCGACTCGCGATACCGGGATGTGGAACTGGCAGATGCGATGGGTTCCCAGACATCCCAAATGGAAATTTGAATTTGAGATATTCAATTATGCATTAGATTGTACGCAGATCAATAAAACTTTTATTAAATCTTTTCTATCCTGCAAAGATTGAGTTGATTGTTAGTGTTTGCCTAAGATGAATCTGTAATAGTTGCGGAATTAGGTTACCATTACACAGATTGGAATCTTTTGTAACTCCTTATCCCTGAAATGAATTATTGAGCAGGAGTTTCATTTGTTTTAGCACACATTTTCCTTCACGAGAAAATCATTTTAACCTCCCGCCTATCAATATTATACAAAAGGGAGATAATATTTTTAGGCAAATTTCTCGACGGTGACTTTTCAACATATGAGCACGAATTAGAGTCCCTAGAATACAATTTACTATTTTTGTCTTGATGATTGTATGGCCATGTGTGTATGTGTGTGTCTGTGACAATTTTTCGACCACAATAACTGGTAATGGTACCATACATGTAAAAATATAATATTTGATATTTAAGACTTATATTCAAATATGATGAACTGATATGATTTTGACTACAATTGATTAACCGGAAGTAGTACTTTATTTGAAACTTTAAACGTTTTTTCTAAAAAATACCTCTAAATACCATTTGTTTTTCGCAAATTACATTATTATTAAATATAACATATTTTAATTTTCTACCGATCTACATAATTACCTTTATATATAACTTCTAGCTAAATAGAAAAATATATAAATTATAATAATTTTATATACCTACGTATACCGTTTAGGCTGAGGAATTTCTATAAAACAGTTGAGTTATTCATATGTTCACAAAGAGATAATGTTGGACACATCAGATTTTTTATTTTTCCATTCAATAACGCTACAAAAACAACGAATTGAAAATTAATATTTCAATTCAATACAAAAGGATAACTACTCATATACGAAATATAAAAGAGCTTGCATATAAATTCGCATAAATTGTTTGTTAAACACAGTAGTAAATTCGAGTTTCTAGTATTTGCGCGTAATTCCACAATATAATACGCTTCTGTTTTGTTACGCGAATATTTTACAAGATTTAGCAATTTTCCTCGTTTCCGTACATAACTGTGTATTTAATTATTTAAAGGTATTTGTATTTGACAAGAATAAAGAAGGATTTATGAAGACTTGTATTCCTTTGATGCAGTAAAACAAAATAATAAAAGTCCCAACTCCCAACTAACAGGATACAAATAGTTTGAGCGTTTGTAGCATTCTTTACCTACGTTTAAGATATATCGATGTCATTTTTGTGATTAATTCTATTCAATTTTGTTTTGACGTGGTAGATACGTGATAAGTTTAATAAGCATTGGTAATAATGTTGTTTCGGCATTGGAAACACTGTCTTTTTATATCAAATTATTTCTAAACATACTTTATTATTTTCATGTTTTCTAGGATGACATATCTTATAGCATGTGTATAATATTTATCTTGTTTTTTATCGAACTAGTTGAAAGTTGCCTAGACAAAGAAATAGTTGAGATGGACATCACATCTAAAAATAGTCAAATTAGCAGAAAATTCTTTAGTGATTAATAACTGCACATTAAATTAATGAATATAATTTGGCTAATGACAAAAAAAACTAATTTTTAAGCTTGACAAAATTCTAAATATGTATTGATTAATATCTTGAAAATGGATTAAGAAAAAAAATGCACGTGGGTCTCTCAAAACCGTTACAACAAATTTCAACATCAGAACTGATTATTGTTGCAATAAATTTATTATAATTGTCAACATTCATTATTTGTCACCAAGAAGTTTTTGCCAAACTGATTAATAAGATTATTATTAAATATAATGCTCCTAATTTTATTACTAATTTTCCATCAAAGTCTTTAATTTAATGTTTAGTTTTTATTATTATAATTTGGTTACTTTTTATATTTTATGACATATATATTGAAATATAAAAACTAAACATTTGCTTGCAATAACAAAGTTATTAAGTAGAATCGTGGAAAAAACAGGTAGTCGGCATCAAGATTCCAGTCTTCCTCTCATCTTTAACGGTTCTACCATAATGACGTGACAGCATCCCTTCCCCAAATCTTTAATAATTATTTTCTCGTAAACTACGAATCGGTTTAAAAAATACAGGTATTTTTTTTATATAGTGTCATATGCGTAAAAATCAAAATTTGGTCACATACTCCATTGGTTTATTTCTAGTTTATTATTAGAATTATTAAAAATTAAATTATTTATTTGTATCAGTAGTCCAGATACTAAACTTTTGCGAGAGCGAACTTATTTTGACAGCCAATAATTCATTTTTTGCACCGATGACACTTTTAATTTATTAAAGGAATATTATTAGGTACTATTTAAAATTTTATAAACTATAGGTTTTTATCTCAGAAACATTTTCGGTTCACAAGGATTTTTAAACAATTCACTTGTTTTATTAAAAAAAAATTGTGACATTTGTTCTAACCTAAACAGATAGAGGCACAAAAAAATACATGTGTAACACTTTTCTTTGAAAATTTATGTACAAAAAAAAATCAAAATATCATGTTCTTTTGGTTATTATGAAAAACTCCATTGCATTATTAGATTATTCCCAAATATTATTTTTGAAACATACCCAATTAATTTAGTTATAGAAAAATCAGGCATATATCCCTATAAGTCTTGACAATAAATATCATTTTGTTCATAAATGGAGTTGAACGAAATGTTCTGTTAATATGAACACCAGTTTAATAACCGCTATAACTCATTAATATTTTTTGAGACTTCATATTTGAAGAAACGACTCATGTATAAATAATATTAGTTTCGTGTGGAGTTGGAGCAATAACAATAATTATTATGATCAAGTTGGAGCTGGCATAAACTAGCCATGGTGATAAATAACAAATGAAGACTGATATATTACGTGAATTCATAAGTACTCATAAAATATTATACTTTATAATATTACTAAATAAACCGCATAAAACAACTCGCTATGAATACGGCCTATAAAAATTTTATTTCTAGACATTCTCATATGCTTTTAGGGAGAGCATAAAACTCGTATTTTCAAAAATATAAAATGAAATTTTAATACAGTAATTAATGCAGTACCACCATGTGAGTACATAAAGTGGGTTTTTGTTATCTGCAAATAAGTAATTGATATCGTTGACGATCCTATTTGAAAGTAATTATTGTTTAATATACGATTATTGACTCGCTGTAATCACAAATTTCCTTTGGAGTACATTTCATTATCTGGTTAATAGTACCCCTACTAAGATTATAGAACCGGATTATTATAGTTCGTTTCAAGTTCCACCCATCAAAAATGTTTCAATTGGTACAGTTTTCTACAAAAGAATATATCATTGCAATTCTATAAATAATAAATTTTCTTTAAAAATTATTTTCATTTTATTTTTTTCTTAATTGTAAAATCATAATTTTTGTCGAAAAATTATTTTAATATTTAAAACCACAATTAACTTCTAAAATCTAGAAAAGGTATTTTTATATTGGTTGTACTTTTCTAAATCCAAGAAATATATCAGATTTTTATTATCTCTTCTAGTTTGAAAGCTATTAATCATTTAAATAATTTAAATACAAATTATGCTTATGTTTGGGATGTTTTATAGGGTAAGTGGGGGAGAGATGGACCGGTAGAAGTGATAGACTTTTGGTCTTAAAAGTACATTAGAGTAATGTCTCTATAAGGAAGGATGTTTGAATAAAATGTGTAATTTGTGGTCACTGTTTGCATGAAGAGTGTACCAGATATAACGAATGACAACAATCTATTAACCAGTTCTTCTCCTCATAGTCTTGGTCAGTCTCACCTATTTAGGTATATAGTAGTGGTGGCAAAGTCCGGAAAAATTTGAGTCCGGACCCAAAGAAAAAAAAAGTCCGGACTTAAAAAAGTCCGAACTTTTCGGACAGTGTAAAATGCACCTTCACGGTCCGGACCCGTCCGGTGCATTTGTGTACCAGTGCACGGTCCGGTCCGGTGCGGTGCATAAATAAATTCATGAAGCAAATAAAATTAAGTTTAAGCATCATTTTATTGAAGTAACAGAAAAATGAACAAAAATAAATAAACTAACTTTAAAATGTTACTTTAAAGATAAGATATTGTATGATAAAAAGTAATAAGGCGTTCTATAATATTTAAGTAATATAAAACATTTTAACAAATTAATAATTATAAAGTTTTTCTTATCACTCTATAGAATTAATAAAAATAATACAAAAAAATAAACTCTTACCTTCAATGAAGAATAAAATAAACAGTATGAACGAAATTGCACTAATATTTTTCGACTTCTTTCACTAAACACGAATGAATTACGAAGGTAATATAATAAAATGCTGAGAATTATTTGGATCTAACTGTAAAATGTTTACAGGTATCCTAAGATAATGGGTTTTCCGATTCTTCATTGAAAAAGAAAAGAATTGTTGCCTTGTTCTTAATCCTCTTATTTACAACCATTATACCTTATAACTAGTGATGGGTCACTGGGAATTTCCCGTCAGGAATATTTTTATTTCCTGGAAAAATTCCCGGGAATTTCCCTAAACACGTTTCCCGGGAAAAAATCGGGAATTCCATTTTGGAAATTTCCGGGAATATATGGGAAATTTTCCCGGAAACAAGTAGGGAAATTCCCGGGAATAAGGAAGTTCCCGGGTATAAGGAGGAAAATTCCCGATAATAAATAAACAGTGTTACTATTCTAATAACTTTATAATTAATGCTTTTGATTTTTATGAGGAAATTTATCGTTAATTTTTCCCCATGAAATCACCGGAAATTCCTCAGAAAATTCCCCAAAAACTTCCCGGGAAATATCCTGGGAAATTTTCCGAAATATTCTTTCCCGGGAATTTACCCATCACTACTTATAACACAGCCTTAGTTGGGCCGAGGTACAATACTTTTACTTATTTAAGTGAAGAATGCTAAATAATTTTTTAGGATGGAACCAGCCGGGTCCGGACTATCGCGGGTCCGGACTATCGCAGGTCCGGACTATCGCAGGTCCGAACACGGACGGGTCCGGACTCGGACGGGTCCGGATTTTTTCATTAATAGAGTCCGGATTTAGTCCGGACCCAAAGTACGGACTCAAAAAAATCCGGTCTCCGTTGCCAGCACTAGTATATAGTGGATGGAGGTTGGACTTTTTTGAACCCAAATGAATTTTTTTTTGTAGTTTTCAGAACATAGTTTAATTTCTTTCTTTATTTTTATAAGTTACCCTAAAAAATATTTTATTATAAATATATTTTTTTTAAATATTATTCAATATTATAGACAGGTAATAATTATTTTTCCATACTCCACATATAACCTAATAATGTAATATTTTTAACAAACTACTAAGACAATAGTTAACTAAAGTATGCTGGTGTAAATTCCTATACGAATTTTAATTACCTGTAATGATATCAAAACAAGAAACCATTTAAATTTTTCCCATTTCGTAAAACTTGTAAATGTTAAATCTAATGAAAATTGCTTTTTTCTTTCTAATGTTCAGAAGTTAATGAACACAATGTAGATAAAAAATTGAGTTAAATGAACAAATATCGGGGTCAGTAACAGATTAATCCAATTTACATTATTTCTTCGTCACATATTCTGTCTCTTCTGAATTCATTGTTTGCCCCTCAATCCACAAGTGTTCTCTGTCAATTACGCCAAATCCGAGAGCAAAAAGTTGTTCACTTTCACTCCCGCGCTGTTTGCACACATTGTCGCGGAATTTTTAATTAACCTCATGGCAGCCGGTGAAAGCATCCGGCGAACGGAGTCCCTTTGTGGAAATCAATTTTAATCAAGTGGCGGACCTAACGCGAAGGTATTTTCATTTCGACCAAATCTTCATCAATCTACCTGGCCCAAATGCCAAATGTCCCCGCGTTATCAGATACAAGGACATATGGGGCCTCTGTTTCAACTTGTCTATTTGGCTATTGTTGCAGACAACATCTAGGATGGCTTTGTTCGGATAGATATACTGATTGATTTATTACATTACCCACATATAAATTCAGGAAAAAGACATATCTAACGTTCTTATACCATGGAATTTTTGTTATAGGTAAATCTTAATATGTAGCATATAGTCGTACAACGATATTATGTATGTATAATCTTCAAAATCAGATATCTTTGGAATTAGATAATTATTTGTATTGTTTAACATCTAAATAAAATAATAAAAACACCTGTGAAATAAATGGCATTAATAATATTTTTCTAATAAACCGTCTAACTAATTTCATTTAGGTTATTGATTCCATTATTTCACTAGTTAAATAATGAGATCATTATTTCCCGCGAAATAAAATTGGAAAGTAGTATTTTTTAGTATTTTATAATCACAAAACTTAAAAGACAACTTTGTTATATCTTTTATATGTTTATAAAACAACAACTTTGTTCTAATAACTTAGTAAAACATAAAATTAAATCCTTGGTATTTTTTTTTTGTTTACTTTGCAGATGTCATTAAAATGACAAAAATTCATAATTTCAAATACATTTTTGTACTTATTTTAACAGAATTAGAACAAATATTGTATGAAACACATAAGAAAACTAGGTGACTATTTAACTTGGTTTCCGTACTTATTACTTAAATAGCTAGTATGTTGTGTAGAGTAATTATTTGGTATTTCTAATTTATTATTATGGTAATTATGCATTCTAATCAGGATTCTGTTGAAGCGAGGACATTGTTCTCGGTAAATAGTGCCCTTTGAAATTCATTGAAGATTTAATAAACGTAGAGGGAATTCATAAATTAATTTAAAGTTTAAACTGCTTCATATATCTTCCAAAGTGCGCCTAGTATAAATTTTCATCGCGCAAATAGTTGGCTAAAAGTTGGGAATAACAATGGTCAGTTTTTGCTCGCGGCATTCCTAGCAGAAGCAATTAAATGCCGGTCCAGAAACAATTTCACACTGCCGATATGTATTTCGTGCCTCTTAGCCCCTCGGTAAAAAACGCCAGCTGGATGCCGAATGGTATCAGTTATGAACGTACCTGCCCTGATCACATATACAATCAGATTGACCAAATACGTTTAGCGCGAGGCTACACCAAAATGCCTTCCTCCACCAGAGGCCAACACTTGTTCTCAAAAATTTTTGCCTTCTTTTGTTAGATGGCGTTAGTGTGCAAAATAGACAAGGACGGCTATAGAAAATAGGTGGGACTTAACCGACCAATTAAAATCGTTTGGACTCTTACATCGGCATACAGACCAAATATCTACATTTATGCAGTAAGAAGATGAATAAAATTAATATTTAAACATACCGTTTTAAAATTTGGAACAACAATAATTTTTTTCATACCATTATAACAATATAATCAAAATTTTAAATCGTTTCACTATGAAATATCTTAATAATAACAATATATATAAAATAATAAATAAACGTTATTAACGTTTATAAAAAAATATTTATTTAAAATTACAACAACGGAAATAATAGTTTTATTTGTATAGAAAATAATAGATGTGAATACTTCAGTCTCTCAACAAACTGTAATTAACTACAAAATGTCACAATTTTTTTTACAATTTCAAACATGAATTCCAAAAGATTCAGATTTTTTCTATTATATCAAAGTCTACATGAAAAATTTATTTTAAGATAAATATACGCTTTCGTAGATAGAATATTGACGGATACGCATTTATAGTAGAGTGCCAGCGGCCGAATAAAACGCTTAAAAATTAATCCCGTGGGGGTTTTGAACGAAAAAGATGGGACCTTCAGATTCTTGAAGCTTATACCTCATATAGTAAAATGCCAGAGTCGTCAAAAAATTGTCCTGTGCCAAAGGACCCAAATCAAAATTTTGGAGTTACGTACAAGAGTCGTTATGAAATGCAGTTTTATACCTACTGTCCAAATTTCATTAAAAAGTCTGTACAGGTTTTCCATTAAAATCAAATTGAATTTTTGATTTAACACGGGTCCTTATGAGCCCAGTCTGAAGAAATCTGCTCATATCTCCGTTCGACTAGCCGCAAAAATTGTGTCTTTTTACAAGTTTTTCACATTTCTCAACTAGTATCTTCAAAAGTAAGCGTTAAATCAAAAAATGATATTTGAAAAAGTTTTAGCTTCATTTATAATCATTGTAATAGTACTTGTTCCATAATTTTAGTGCAAACAGTTTTCGTGTAATAGTAATTTTAAGGAAATACTGCACTTTTAACCTTGAGCGGGATTCCTCATCGCTCGCTGCTTACCCCTCACCAGCATTCCAGAAAGAAATCCTACAACCATCTTCAGAAGAAAGCGACGACTGACTGATAATTGCATTTCTATGATTTTTACAAATTAATTAAGTTTATTCTAAATAAAGTTTTGTTGATTCAGTAATATTAATTTTTGATTACCATTAATATTATTAAAGTATCACATGTATACTTCACATACTTATAAATATTCAAAATATGATTTCGTACAAGTAATAATACATTTTTTTGCCTTAGAAATATTTTTTTTTATTATTTATGTTGAGTTGCTGTTTGGCGAATATACAAAGTTGCAATGGGCTATATGACCACTCTCGAATTGAAAGAAAAAAAGTATAAAAATTAAAAATTAACCATTGTGACTACCAATAATAATGATAAAAACTAAATATTATCTTATAATTTCACTGAAATTCGCAATTAATATGTAACAGCGCCCTATCTCTGACGTCACCTAGGAGAATGAGAGAGCAGTTTACAATGCTAAAGCTAAAAGTAGGAATTTAATGAACTTATTTATTTTACTTAAATGATATCGAATAAATGTTGCTAATGATAAATTAGTCATAATTATTAATGAAACAATATATGAGGTATCAATTTAGGAAATTAATAGAATAAAATTAAAATATTTTGATATTACACAACGAATGTTATAATGTAAATCTGGTTGGCATTGAAGTCGCTGACGAGTGTCAGTGTGTTTATTGTTTGGTTACCATGGTTACGGGTTAGGATCAGGTAGCAAAAGGTTCGCGCGGGTCGCACTATATCTTTCTCTTTCTATTAGCATGTTTACGCTCCACCCATCAGAAACTGATCTCAACTCAACCCATTTTTGTGTAACTTTTTCATTGGCATGCCATCTATTGCTAAATTTTTAAATTAAATACACTATTCTTGTAGTGTAGCCATATGCTCCATAAGGTTGGTCAATCTGATTGAATATGTGATCAGGGGTACCTGCCGTTAAATTTGCTTAATTCTCCCGTAATTTGGCCGCCAATGACTTGGTTGTTTTCGTCAGCTCTGCACAGAACTCATTTCCAAACCAAACCATTCGTTGGCCAATTTTTAATATTTCTTTTATACTTTAAAATATGCTTATTAGTATTTTTAATTAACTTAAAACCGTTTCATACTTAAAGTATTTTTAATAAACTCGTGCACTCTTAAGTTTTTACGACTGCAAACAAAAAACTTCTCGCTTCTTAAAAACTAGTTCATGCTTGAAAATACCTACAATTAAAAATTAAATACTTGCATATATAAATAATAATAAATATCTTTCCTGTAGTGCAGAAACAAAATTAAAATTTAATAGGATTCTTTGATTTAAAAATCAACTGTTACATATAAAATTCTTTTTTTGTTGTATTAAGTGCGCGAAGTTTGTGTTTTAAGTGCAGGGGGTGTAACTTTTTATTGACTGATTTTTTTTATATCTCCTAGAATTATATAATCTATTAAAATATAAGATAAAAAATATGAGTCGTAAAGATCTCAAGTCGTACAAAGCCGTTAAATTTTGAAATCGATATGATTCCAATATCTTCGTTATTATATAAGATTGTCGGTAAAAGTTATGAATTAAATATTACTAAATTTCATAATAATAATAAATAATTTTTAGTTTTATTTAAATTAAAGGTATCATATAAATTTAAATTGTTTATATATAGCTGGTTAAATTAATATAACTTGTTTTAAGTTTCCCTTGAATGGACAATATCACACCGGAATAAAATATCAAATGAAGTATTCATCTGTTCTTAAGTGTTGCTTAAAATTTAAGATTTGTTAGAGCAACTAGTCTTATAAGTTTAGCTCGAAATACTATTTTCTTCTGTGTAAGTTTTCTGTCGATTAGATATCGCTACAATGTGAAAATCTTCCCATGGAGATATTAATGAAAAGAGATTGTTAAGCAGCGATTAAAAATGTTAAATACCATTTTTTGCTAACAAATCAGCCGATAAATTACAAACAGTTAAGTTAGTGCAAAAATGTCTGGGATTTGTGCTATGCTAAGAAAAGTTTCCGCAGAATAGTTTCCCGAGTCCCACGAGCATAAAAACGTGACACATATGATATCTTCCATGCGTAACTGTTTCTGCGCGGAGAATACGGTAGCAAAACATTCTCCAAATTTAAAGTGATTTAGCGAAATGGTGCTAAACCACATAACAGAGATAAATATGTAAAATGCCGCTTACCTGCGGCTGTCAACAACTGGTTTTACTAAATCAATTTCTCTGCCTACAAACAAATCGGATGCGGTCGGCACTGGCAGCTGACCTCCCACAATCAGGCATTCTTCACAAACACAACAAATTATTCACATGCACACACGCGCATCAACACGTTCTCACAAGTCGGATAAATCATTCAAGCCTACTTACACACTCTTCGTCATCGAACCACATTATTATTCATTTAATGGTGCAGATTGGCTGCCTACTACTTTTATATGGGAACCAGAACCACTCACAGGCAACGGTATTTTCTCAGGTGATTTTGTTTTGTTTTAAAATATATCATTTAATTTGTGTCACTTTTTTGAGGGTTATTATTTTTTGTCTTTACATTTCTGTAATGTTCCCTCTATTTTTTTCGCTGACTGCGCAGTACAAAAGTATATGGGGGCAAATATGTTCAACATATATGTAAAAGTGTGCAAAAGTCAGTTTATTTAATAAATACTCTTGAAAATTACATTTTGAAGAATTTTAATAACACACAAACAAGAATAGTTAATTACATAAAAATCAGAAAATGGTACCTACTTTATACTGTCGAGGAGCCATATGAGTATTTTACGTGTCGAAGTCAAGTACATACATTTTTCCGACGAATCATGTATTATTTTTTTATCTGAAACCTTTGATTATAATAAAACATAATTTAAAATTTATAATTGACAGAAAAAAATGAGAATAAATGATAACCAAACTGTTAAGTTTAGTCCGAAATATGAATTTTTGCTATTTTTTGATGAAATTCATTTATAAAATAAAAAAAAAAGTGGTGAACAAGTCCATTGTGCGCATTATACCAGAACGGCTGGGCAACTTTTGAAAAATTAGAGCTGCGTTTTGTTTTAAATGTTTAATTAAATTTTACAATCATCATTATCATCATTGGCGCTGCAATCCTAGAAGAGTTTTAGCCATAATTTATTTATTTAATTAACATTGTCCAATAGGTCGAAGTTTAGTAACACGACAGAGTTTCAAACGATTCAGACCCCTGGTATTTTTTATTTGGTTTATATTTGGCGACGCTGGGAATCGAACTTCAGATCACAAACTCGGTTTGAGTTGGACTGCGCTAACCAAGTGAGACACCGCTGACGCATATACTTGCACGAAATTAAAATTACTTGAAAAAATGTCAAACTGACAAAAATTGACTGTTTTTATTTATTTAATAAGCACCTCTGTAAAAGGACTACTGTTTTGTGCCCCACCTGCCGAACTGGGAGGGGTAGAATTAATTTGTGGTGGCGAGTGGCACCTCCCGCAGTTTTGACGCCACCTCCCACCTCTGTCTGGAGACAGAGATGGCGAGATACGGGGTGTCATTGTTGGAGATTTGTGGGTTTTGTATCATCCACAGGTTTTCTTTCTTTCCCAACAAGATAAGCACTCCTAATTTATGTCCTGATAACCGACATGATTGATATGATGGGAATGGAAACAGTAGACGAGAAGAATTTTTGCAAACAGGTGCAATTCCCAGAAAGGACGCAAAACGGAGATAACGGAAACAAACAAATGGAAAATCCTTTTTTGATGACTTTTAAAAAATATTTTTACCAATATATTAAAAAATATCTATTGATTACTGAAGCTTTAAATAAGTAAAAAGTTTCACAATTTTAATTATTTTGAATCAAAATTGCTTTCAGATAATTTCTAAATTCTATTTCTCTTTTGTATTGTCTTATTCGCTGGTATGCGATATCGAAAATAATACGCAATTCTCCTGACCTAAGACTGTTCTTTATTATTAAAAAGCAATTTATATTTGAAATGTAATGAGTTATTTAAGAAACAAGAATAAGTTGGAGAATGAAGGCATCGCCATAATGAGTTTGGAATTCGTGAACGTAACACAAGCGAAGATATTTGAAGAACAAGGAATCAGTATAGATTAATTAAAGCAGAAACTCTGTAAAGTTCCGAATCTATAAATGTTTAATGGAATATAAATAAGGCTGAACTTCTCCGCAGGTTCAGAAATTAAAAGACGCAACATTAATCAAAATTCCTGCTCATAAAGTTTCACTCAATTTAGAGAAATAACTTGTCAAGTTAGTAGCGATTCTTCTCGGAACAATCGATTTGCAAACCGACCACACGAGTATGAAACATGAAGGCTAGGTGCATGGAGACAATTCTACGGAAAAGCAGAAAAACAGGATATTTATTCTACGTCATACGACGAGGAATGGCTCCTGTTGTCCTGTTTTGGTATTCTAGCTGGGTTCTTTACTATATGCTGCTACAACGACGTTATAAAACTTCTATAAGTATACAGCTTAGATTGTCACAGCCAAACGTCAAATGCCAACGGCTCACGGGAATGAGTAACGACTTCTAGAAAACTCATAACTACAATTGTCTTCATTTTATTTAAAAAAATACAAATCTTATGTCGTACTATTCAGTTTTATTGCTAATTTTTTTCACCCGTTATTTCGCAGAACATGTATTTAATTTCAGTAACTATTTCCTACATAAAAATACTGGTGCATTCTTTAAGTAAGCTAGAGTAACCGAAAGGTAACCAATCTCATTGTATTTCCATGTTAATATGATTACATGTATGACCGAAAAACTGTCAGTGATATATTTATTTTATGTACATAGTGTAAAGAACTTAAATTGGTCAAAAGTGAGGAAGTATTTATTGAATGCAATGAAGGATTATTAGCATATATTGACGTGCGTTTATGTGTTTGGATCGGAATAACTGGCAGTGAGCATTTAGCCTTATCGGAATGATAAAGCAATCTTTCCAAGATTCCAGCAGTGCATTAATTAAGTTTATCGAGTAGGGCCTTCGGCTCGGGTAGAATCCAGTGGTCCGCGCGGTGATAAATATACAGTTAGAGCTCCTCAAGGACACCTGTGTAATTCTTATTCGCTATCGGCGCGTCAGATCGCCTGATAAAGCCATTGCGGACAACTCGACCCAAGAGCAATTTATGTATTTGTCTTAGGGACTCTGCCTCTTCGGTGGATCGCTCACCGACCTGATACATCATCGACAGCTTCCATTCCCACAATTCTTCAGGCCGAGAAGTTTGGAATTTGTCTACAACCTAGCGAACTTAAAATATTATTTCATATTAACTATCTCCTGAAAATGACCACAATGGGGGTCAAAACTGTTCGAGGTTGATTAAAATTTTAAAATAAGGTTTTGTGCATCCCAGTACTGTATTTTATTTTTCTTGAATGGAGAAGCTTCCATCGCTTAACTAGCGAATTAAAGATATTATTCAATAGACGTTAGTTTCTCTAAATCAGCCAATATTATATTTTCAACCCAATAGTTTCGACCCCTCTTGGGTCTTCTTCAAGAATTAAATTTATTTCTCATGAATAGGACTCATGTGGAATCGAATCTGTCGAGGTTGATAGAATGAAATTGACTGAATAAACTATCGACTATTGAATAAACTACCTAGTCAAGAAGCTATATTTACATCACACTTTCCGAACTCGATTAAATCAATATTTAAGATTAGAAATCACACTGATGACAGATCGTATGACACATGAAAAACACCAAACCAAACAAAGCATTCGTTTATTCATTTGAGATTTTTAAGTTCAGACTGTGAATAAAATAGTATACAACCACGGTAAAAAGTTTCATCACCGCCCTCGACAGTAATGAAACACTTTCCACCTCGGTTAGTAATATACTATTCCTCAATCAAGAAGATTCCATTCTTTAACTAAAATATATGCACCTCTGTTTGTAAATGTTCAAACCCAGTGACGTTTACAGTTTTAAATTTTGAGAACTGCCAAATTTTCATTCGGACAATCCACAATTAGGAATAAAAATTATTTGGAACGATTCTCTTGAAATACAGTTGAAAAATAAATTCATTTTAGAAGTGTATTAATACTAATGAAGCATATTGGAATAATTTGTATACAAATTAAATGTTTTTGAAATATTGTGAAATTGAAGTAGGGCAATATTTTCGGTTATTAATATTGGATCAGTCGATGATGATATCTGTCGACGAGAAGGCGAAAACCCTTCCCTTTCACAATAAACCTCCATGGAATGCTCTTTTATTTCTTAATATTCGCGTTTTGGCGAATTTGCTTGTCGGCATACTTCCGAACAACAGGAATTTTAATTTATTTCATACTCTCGAATATTTATTACGGGTATTAAATTTTTAATGGTTCTTAAAATCAATCGATTCGGGTTATAATTCTTTTTAATTGTTACTAGTGCAATAGTGGGACTTTGTTCCAATTAAATTCCACGCATTCCTCGAACATACTTTAGAACTTTTCTTCTGCAGACTTTAAAATAACTTCGGTACTTTACAATAATTAAATAAAAGACTTTGCAAGCGTTTTACTACTTATCTTTACTCAGCTTTAAACTTTATTGCGCAAAAAATTATAGCAACGATTCCAATTCTTCTCAAGTCGTAAAGACCACGGTTTCAAAAAGTTATTTTATTGTTCAACATATTTTATAAAAATACACAATCATTATATATAAAATAGTTTTGTTATACTTTTTAAGTTTTTGGTAGTTCAACCCAAACTTTTTGTATACATCAAATTCGAAACGAAAAATGAACTTTTATTTTTAACACCATCCGAAATGAATCAGGTATCTACTTTATAATAAAGTAAAGTTGTATTTATATAAAGCACGTCAATTTTATGTTATCGTTAATAATATTATCTCTATGACACATCTAAAAATGAACTTGGAGTCATATGGAGCATATACATAGTAACTTTGTTCGTGAAAATAGTATCAGAATTTTTGCTTTTGAAATTATGGATTATTATGATAAGTTGCTCAATTTTGTTAAAAATATGCGAAATAAATTTAATACTTTCTTAAGAAGAGGAAAGCATGCAAATATTACTCCAAAAACAGTATTAGCCTATAAACTGTTGAAAAAATAAGAGAAAATATCATGATAACAACCGGGACAGTGAGGTAGAATACAGAGGCTCTTCGTCCTGCAAAAAATTTTTTATTTATTATTTTTTAATAAAGTACTACGAGATAGCAATAGTGCACAACTTAAAAACAACAATATTTGGGTGCTGCCAAATATGTAACTAAAATGCAAGTAAGTAAGTATCTTAGGTACTGGACTTACTGTTCGATCTAGGAATATTGTACCACAAATGATTGGCATATTCTGTATGACAATTGGACTCCAAATCAAATGAAAAATTAATGTGACTATTAATGATTCGTTGACGCTTTAATATTTTTCATGAATCGAATTTGTACGAATGGTGTTATATTTTGAATATGTGTTTAAAATGATTGATCCTCATCTCAGTGTGATATACGGCGTTAGAGTTTATGGGGGGTGTTTTAGAGAGGGCTAAAAGTTTCACTTTTGTTCGTTGAAGGATGTAGGTGTAAATTATATCAGGCACGTTGTTTTTTGGCCTCCCGCCTGTTGTTGGGTAAATAAAAGTGTTTTGTTGGACGCAGCAGGTAGTGAGCAGTGGACTGCACGGCACAGGTAGCTCCGGTCGCTAGATTTACGGGAGGAGGCTTTTTTCATGTCGTACGCTCAATTTCCTTTTTAGTTACGGACTCGGACTGCGGACCTACGTGAATTGGTGCTTGACGTTATGGGAGTTTTTGTCAAGTGGATTTCAAATCACGCACCTGTTGTTCTTGGATTAGCCAGACCTGAACGCTGGGGAATTATGACCGAGCTGATATTATTACCAACGTAGATTCTCATTTGTTTGGGAAATTCGAATTAAACATTAGTGGAAAACATCAAAATATCATTGATGTAGTACTCATTAAAAGGTGAAATCGATATTAATTTAACTGCTTTTGGTATACCAAATAAAAATTCCCAAAACCAAAAAGCTTCGATATTTTTTTAAGATTTGGATTTTGAAATTTTCAGTTTACGTAAAAATTTAAACATTTTTAATATTTAGTCGGCTATTAAATTTTGAATTTACTTGCAGATAATTAGTTCAAACCATGAACATGAGTCACACATAGGGAGAAATAAGCAAATAGAAATATTAACATATTAAGAATTTCAATATCACAAAAGTTAGCTATATTAAGAAAAAGAAAAGTAAGGGTTTTTGCTTTGAGACTTTTCATTTGGTACCAAAAATAGTCGGAATAAAGTTATTCCAGATTAATATTGATTTGACACGTACTGAGATGAGATCCCCTTAACAAATTTGTTGTGTCTGACGGTTTCGGAAACCACTACCTGCTTAATTTCTTGAAAAAATACCTTAACTTGTCAATTTTTCGATGCTAGATTAAATTTCTCTAAATCAAATAATTATTTTTTGCTTATAACTTAAAACAGATGAGTTTTTCATTTGTTTACAAAAATTGACTAGTATAATTTGCAACTAATTTGAGATAATATTAAAAGTAGTAATTAAACGTTTTTATATTACAAGAAATGAAAATGGAAATACTTACAAAAAACAGAGGTAATATTAATTAAAATCTGAACGATCTATAATGTGGCTCAGTGCTTTTTATTAAAAAGACAAAAAAAAAACTGCAAAATAATTCAAAAAAAAACATTAATATCTGCAGAATTTGAATCCACAAGTGTCAGTTTTAACAACTAGACAACTAGCCACTACTAGAAAACCAACGATTATTGGCAATTTATTGTTGCACTAATTTTGAACTTCTTTGACTCCATATGTCATTACCCCTAATTTCCTCTTATTTATTAATGGTATTAAGTACAACAATAAACCATTTGACACTAGCATTGAAACTTAAATGTACAACGTACCGTTAATTGTTGATCTGAATTTTATTCGAGTCCTTGAGCAAACAAAAAAACCGCGTTTAAAGATCCGGCGATTTCGCGAAGCGATATGCAATGCAGATAGCGCTTCTGCATAAAATATTGTCACAGAACACGTAATTTTTAGGTCTGGTCTTTCCACACGCAATGATTCTCGACAGATCTTTAAATTTCGGCAGATTAATTGATAAGTATGAGTTTTAATTAATTTTGAGCAAACCGTTAGGCTGAGATTTATTCTTCCGTTTCTTCAAAGGATGTGAATATGAAAAGATTCAATTTATGGTCATATTGTAATGACCTTCATATCTATATTAAACTTTAAAAATAATAATTTATTTACCCAACTTCTTTTATAAATATTAAATACAAAAACATTTTTTGCTAAATAAATAAAAAATAAAATATGTTATTTATTAAAGATTTTTGTTTCTGAATATATATTTTTTAGTATATAAGATCAAACGTCATGTTAATTTTATATCACGTTAAAATTTTTGTTGACACAGTAAAATTACATTCCATTAAAAATTCAGGGTAAGTTTTCATAATTAATTCATTATAGCATTACTCATTTTACTATCTTTTTAATTTTGGACAATGCTTACAAGCAATTTTTCTTATCATCCAATTTATCTACCATTATCAAGTATTAAAAATTTAATTAGCTCGCGCCTTCCGAATTATCGACTAACCTAAAAACTGAAACCCCATTGTTTAATCTCGGTCCGGCTTCTCCCAACAAGATTACAGAAATTTCAGTTCATCCCCAAATAAAACATCCCCCCAACATGAAAGTTTTCAATTAATTTCAGAGAATAACACATCGGTTTCTGACTTCAAAATAAGAAACTGAGATAAGATCTCTACAGACAAATAATAGTATATTGTTATATAAGGGATTCAGATATTACTTATTCGCGAAAATGAAATTGTGCGTCACAACCCATAGGCGAGTGTTGTAAATCATTTGAGTGAATAATGACCATAATCCCGAATGTAATAGTATACTTTTTCTACTCCCGTAAATTCAGAAAAATGCATATATATTAGATAAAATGACAACGTACAAATACATAATGACAAATGATTATACCGTCAACTGCCAGATAACCGTAGGAAGGGTATTCCACTCACAGCAAGGTAGATTTAAAATAAACTCATTACACTCATGAAATAAGACTATTTTTAATTAATCGAAAAAATTAAATAATAGGGATATATATATACAGGGATAGAAAAAAATATTAACAAATACATTTAAGGTAATTAGAGCAGATACTAAAATAAAAATAATGGAGTTTAAAGTAATTGACAACTAAAGTAAAATTAAGAACAAATAAAAATAAAAACTACATCAAATAATTAGAATTTCAGTTCCAAGTAAAAAAATGAAAGTAGAGTATTGGTATAACACAATAATATATTCAAATAGAAATTAGATCAAACCACAGATAAAATTATTATAACACGTAAAAATTAAAAAATTCGTGATAATAGTTAGGGCATCATCCAGTAACAAATAAAATTAAAACTGAAGTAAATAATTAGGGCTAATATTCAGATTAAATAAATACAATAAAAATATTAGAACTAAAGCAAATAATTTCACTATAATAATAAATAATTAGAACGTGGAGCTAATAATTAGAGAATAATTCTAGATGAAATAAATAGAATAAAAATAAAAACTGGAGCAAAACACGGATCAAATAAATGAAGCCCAATCTAGACTAAACAAAATATTCAAAAAATTAAAACATCATTTCAGATTAAATAAAAAAAAAATATATAAACTCCAATAAATAATTGGAGCAGTACAATTTATGTAAGGGATGAATTGTGTGGAGACAAAATCCAGGTCCCACTTCAGGTGTTGCTTGAGCTTTCTTGGTGTAAAAACAGCACCGCTGGCATAATCTCGGTACGCGCACATAGTGCCAACATAAAAACTTTTAATTTGATTAGACGAGGTGCATTTTTCACGCAGAGACCTGGACGCAGGCCCGGCATGTGAGCGGCCTACGAATTCAGGGTAATGAGATTTGCCTCCTCCCTGTTTATTTTACTTATCTTACTGTTGTTTATATAATACGTGCCTTGTAAAATTGTTAGTAGGTTTGTTTTTATGCCCCGTTGAATTAAACGGATTAGTCAAAGAACTTTACACTAATTTGCATTTTAAATACGCATATATTTTTCTCCCCAAATTTTTGCGGACCTTCCCAAAATACTAATGGGTTAAATTATTCGCAAGCAATCCGCAACGTTAAATTTAATTTGCTTTAATCTGGTATTGTTTATTTTGTTAGCTGCTCTAAAAATATCATAATTTGTTTGTTGTTTATTTTCATACATATTTTATCATTACTTTTACAAAACTTAGTGACCTATGTAACTATATAACATATAAATTAAACACTTTACAAAATATGACTCCAAATTGATAACTTTACCGAAAATAAAATCGTTATTACTTTGGATTTATTAATCCATTTTAATTCTTTTAATACATTTTGTATTTGTAGTTTTCAAATTTGATATCAACGCATTCACATCTATCAGTTTAGACTATTTTAAAAAACTAAAAATTTTGGTCTTAAAAATGGGTATTTTTGGACTATTTCGGCTGTATATAAAAATTTTAGAGTGAAAATAACTTGGAGATATGAAAGTATTTTAATTTTTAATTAATCAAGGTAGTATTGTAAATTTTGTCTCAAGATCCTCCTTTTACTGAATTTATATTTAAACAATGGTAAATGTCCCTATTGAGATTCTGCGCTCCTGATATCTTCCAGTAGCAATTTAGGAGTGTACGTGTAAAGGGAGCAGAAGGGAATACTCGTATCGCAATACCACTAAAACTAAGCGAGAACACTGGCTCTCTTGACCACCCGAATTTCTCACGCCCGCAGTGGCGTCCGACCACACATTTATCTGGGGACACCTAATATATTTATGTCGAATCTGCACTTTCGATTTATCTGCTTCCGATACGCTGTTTACACTAGATTCTGGATGTAAGCCACCGGAGACAGAGATGAAGTCTTTGATGTTGTTAACTAGTACTATACAATAGTAATACATAGATACATTTGAATATAATTTGAGTTGCTTCGCCCGTATTTTTTCTAGTTACGACATATAGTCTGTAGTTTAATGTTTTTTGGATTAGCTGTAATTCTGAAATCGTAATCCAATGGGGTAGGTGACCAAGGTAGAATTTTAATGAAAAAACTATTAAATTATAGAAATTATGTTTATTTATGAACGTTGACATTAAAAAAGTTAAATATTTATCAGCAATTGTTTAGTAATTTGCGTTAAATAGAAACAGCGTCCATTACTATGACGTTTACTAAGTTCGCACGCTGATTGGTTAAAATTTGAAGGTGTGGCAATAAACCTATCTATCTCACTCACACCACATATTTCCATCTCTGTCTACCTTCGCCCCTCTCATGAGTAGTTGACGTCATAATCCCCTCCCTAGTACTATATTATTTATTTACTTCAAAACAACAAATAATTAACAATTTTAAAAAAATACGGGTATATTATTTTTGTACAAGCTATCACATATACCAAATTTAGAAATTAGTCACCTACCCCATTGCATCAATTAAATAATTTACCTGTTATTTCTTTCGTAAAAGATAACTATGTGGAACATTTGCATTTTAGTTAGAATGCTCAAAGAGAAATTTTTAATATATACCGTGGTTACTGAGATGCATTTTCTAGTTCGGGAAGTGAGGTCTTTTGTAAACGACATCCACTGTACAAATAAATAATTATCGAAAACTGTGGAATCAGTCCCTTACTATATCAAGCAATTTGAAACAATCTATGAGTGATGAATTCATTTAATTTATTCTTAGTAGTATGTTAGTGATAATAACGACATGAGTAACCTCACGGGAATTATTAATTAACAAACTGATATTAATATTGTGATAAATATAGAAAAGGAACAATCACATGCAAAGACTACTTTACAAAACTATTATTTATAATAAAAAAACATAATTTAGCAATTTTCCTTTTAGTATGTTTTTTTGGCAACAAAGGTCGAATCACTTTGATTAACACAACTAAAATATGAACTTGTAGAAAGTCTCTTCCTTCATCTTTTTCGTGGAGTGTACATGTAACATTTCATTGTCTCCAGCCTCGGAGGAAAAAACCTCTGGCTTTGTTTGCTGACAGAGTCGCAGGACTACAAGATATGTCCATTACCTGATGCTCGACAAGAATCTCCACCTAGTGCTCAATATTCATTACTGTGATGGTGCGGCCGATATGTCACATCTGGTGACCCGAAGGGAATTAATGGGCGGCAGGTAGAGGTAGCTCTGGCGCCCAAACCACTATCCGAAACACCATCTCCGGGGGTGAAAAATCAAACAGGTTCAAATGTTCTAACTGGGAACCAGTAGAGCAAACAATAGGCCGAGAGATCAATTCTTAAAGAGGTTTACATTAAAAATTCATTTTATTCTTAAATAAAATATAATTACAAAAATATTATAAACTTTTCAAATTAAAAAAAAATGGCATCCCAGGTTAGAGAGCAATTTGTTGTATGCTTATGTTCACTAAAGGACATCACAACTTCTGTTTCTCTTTTACTTATTGTGGATATACATAGCTATGTCAGGAAAGTTTTAGTAGCTAATTAATTATTGAAAAAAATATATGTTTCTTTTTTTATATAAAAATAAAAAAAAACATTAGAATCCTCATTGATAATAGATATATAAAATTCGTGACCAATAACACAAATGATAACTATAATATTTTTACTAGAGTAATTTAAAATACAATTTTTATTCATACACTCATTAGATCTTTTTCAAATGATTGAAGCCAAGAAAAAAATTCTTCATATTTCCATAAATGAAAAATATTAGATTTTAAATTTATAGAAAGCAGGTGAATTTAATTATTACAATCATACTTTTATTATAATATTTAATAAATTTATAAAGTGTAAAAATAATTAAAACTGAAATTTCGGTTTATTAGTTTTTCACCGAATCATTCCAAAGAACGTATATGCGGAGAAAATATTTGTTTAATCTCCGGTATTATCAACAGAAATTTAATTTTAAATGCGTATTTAATGAAAAATAGCATATCGAAATTTTGACAGCAATGTTGAATATCCTCTATACCTAATATTTTATTTCAACTGGCTTTTGTTCGTTAAATGCACATTTAAAATTAAATTTCTGTTGATAATACCGGAGGTAAGTAACTTTTCCCGTAGAATCGACTTTAACTGTCGTTAAGATTGTTACCTATTATACACATATACACATATTTTTTTGAGGAGCAACTTTGAGAGAAAATAATCTTATGAACGAAAAGATATAATTAAATTCTGTTCGTAAATTTAAAATTAGTGCATCAACCTCTATCTTTGTGGACTATATTCAAAAACTAAAATTTTGGAGCCAAATATAGGCATTTTTTGATTATTTGGATACACGAACAAAATTTTGTTCTAAAAAGCCAAAAGTTGTATCTTAAAGCTTGCTCTTAATCTCCTGTATTTCTTTTTCCATCAAATTTCTATTCACAAGAGGGTGCCATCGACATACTACGCATCTGAGTATGTACTACTAGATTTGGATTAACAGTGGACACGCTAATACTCCTCCTCCAATAAATTTTTTTAAACTCTGCCACTGATTTAGAGTATACACAGTAAAATTCAACTTTACCTTAATAATTGTAGCAAAATCTAATTTACACAATATCTATATCGCAACCGTAATGCTGTAGATTAACAAAAAATTTTGAATACGTAACCCCGAATTTGTGTAAACTCGTTTTCGGTAAATGAAAAAAATGTGTCGTTGAATTCCAGGCGGAGTGCTTGAATTTTTAAGGAATTAACAATGAAGAAACGTAGCGTGAAATAAATTAAATTTACGGTTTTCTTTATTAAGCCCCAGTGACAAGTGAGCGAATTAGGAAAGCTAATAGAATTTGAAGAGCGTTGCCGTTATGTTGTTAGCGGAATGGTAGGATCGAGGATGGCTGGGGATGTTTCTAATTTATTTTTTTGGAGGTAGATACGGGCTAACGACCCGGACAGGTGGAGCGAATTTGCAGGTGTTATTTATTTAAAAGCTTGCACTTCTTGCCAGGACTTTATTTAATAAATGACATTATTATATCTCGTAATTCATACCCACATGTTCTATTAATAAACTTATACCAGATCCCTACGACTCGATTACATGTATTAACTATTAACTGACATAATGAACCTGCAAAAACTTACAGAAATTTTGTGTTGTCGTTAAGTTCCTCGAATTTCAAACATATATGGGTTAACAGCGATTTTATAACAGTGTGTGGGAAAATGATTTCATTTTAATGGTTCATTACTAACATATTTATTATACATATGTATACATTTAATCAGCGGTTATTAATTATTTAATATGTAGGTTTATTACATTAATAAATGTCGTACATACATAAATGTGCCATTACTTATTGCACTTTCTATACATTAATTTATACAACCATATTTATCCAACTGTACAATTAACCTTATAAGGTTTTCCTAGATAATATTTGAATTTGGAGCTTTCGTTTTCTGTTACATAACTTTCTTTAATCCTTTTAGGGCATTACTTCCCTTTCCTTTCTCCTATAATTTATATATATAGTTATTTTTGTTTCTAGATTACGAAATGGTAATTTTGCATTTCAGAATAGGTATTTTTTTGCGAGCACAGTGAGCAAAAAAAAATCATTCAAGAATGAAAAAGCATTTCGCAATCCAGTATCAAACAACATCTTTTCGAAAACTATGTCCCAAAATTAGTAAAAATATAAAGAGAAAAATGTTGACGTTTATCAAATTAGATATTTTTTGATTTTTAATTTATTTAAATTTTCAAGTGAATACTGCAATATTTCTTTGTTCAATACTATTAAAATGATATCAGAAAGCGACGAAGACAATAAAGTGACAGATTTGATTAAATTGTGACCCTTTAATTTACTAAAAAAAATTGTTGGATGCAAAAGACTTTTAAGTTTAGGATTCAAAAGACTTTTGCATCTTGTAGACAAAAAACAATCATTTCGCGTGTTGATAGTTGTCATGTAAATATAACTTCTCATGCAACATAAGTCAAGTCCTAAAGTTTCTGAATACATTTATTATTAATTTATTATTGCCAATATGTCAAAATAATATTAATTTCATTATAAAATTTTGCAAATAAATAAATGTGAAGCGTCAAGTAGCCCACATTTTGTAATTACTGCTGATGGCGCAAAACATATAATAAGCGACTCAGCTAAAAGTATTATAACTATTCTCGTTCGGTAACACATGCTACGGCTCAGTTCATACCTCCTCGAAGGTTACAATATACTTACATTCCTGCAGCTTAAATTGGTATTATTTCGCGTTCTTGTCAAACTCGGAGCTGATTCGATAGTCAATCAATCCGATTATCATCCATCTCTTATCGCGCCTAAATGACTAATGACTGCTGTGTCTTTGTGCGTCGATATTTCACTGTCTGCCCCGTTCCAAATCGAATGAATGTTTTTGTTTGCGAGTTGACGTGAATTAAACCAACCCGGAACCAGGCCCGCTGCTCTGATTCGTAGGCGTCACTGCACGTCTGGATTTGTTCACGTTTTGATGCATTCCGAATTGCACGCGCGATGAATGCAGCGTTTTTAGTTCGCGGTAGTTGGAGTGGTTCAGGTTTTGCTGGTTTTCGACTAATTTACTCAAGTGGTTTGTCTAATAATTGACGTGGTTAATGAGATGCAATAAAACTAAAAAAGGTTTGGGTTTCTAACAGGATTTGCATTAATTGTCATGTGCTATGTTTCACAAAAATAATGGTGAGCAGGTGTTTTCTTAAATTCATTGATTTATATCCAAATATTTTGGATTTATTTCTCAAAGTTAACTATTTACCGAATAAAATACTTCTTTTGTTTGGAACCAATTAAAAATATTTTTTTAATTTATTTTTAGGAAAACTAACGGTCATTTCTGACCAGTTATAGTTTTTCAAATAAAACTAATTCGCAATTATTTGGTTGTGGTATTTTAGAATTTTTTTTTTTTGTTTTGCAAAGTGGAACATACATATATTTTTATAATTGCAAAGAGCAAATAATCTTCTGAATTCAACGATATAATACACTTATAACCTTCCATAAAAAATATTGAGAATAATGCTAAAGAAAATAATATTAAATTTGATAAATATAAAAATGCTGTGAATAGATCATGCATTGTTTAAAATATTTTTAAATATAAACCTTTTCCGTTTTTAATTGTTTTGTCATAGCATTCTTACTTCTATGAAATTTAAGTTGAAATATAATAATTTTTCATTTGTATTATACTCAATATTTTTTTATATGACTAAAAGTATACTATATAGTTGTATTCAGAAAATTATTGCTTTTGAAAATTGTAAAAAAATTATACATATAACAAAAAAACGTGTTTTGTACAAAAACACCTCCATTAAACAAAATTGTCTTTAATGCTATTTTATTTGAAAAACTTTTCTCTAATATTTTTAATTTAGGAAACTGGACAGTTGAGACGAAACAACCTGTATATTTTCATGCAGTATTTTAATATTTTACTACAGCTTATAAATGTACCTCAAGTACACCTTGTTCCATCTAGGAATATTGTGCCACAGATATCGATATGAACATTCGCAACTAAGCATTTTCTGATGAAAAATATGCATTTAGAGCTTGCTTTATTCCAGTAATGAATTGCTCATTTGCTATAATTAACATAAAGGACAATAAATTAGCCGCAACGAACAAATAGCATGGAGAAGCTGCAAGTGCGTACAGAGCGCCACTTCACAGGCAAGGTGTAGCTGGCTGCGTCCATATAAAGCGATCTCTCATGCACATTTGCATATTGGATTACTATATCGGTATTGAATCAATTAAATCTCTATGTAAATCAGACTCTGTTCGATTATTCCTTCATGTGTAAAACGCTCAAATTGTGCCTCACGTCACCGCCAGATAAAATTACTCTAAGCGCAGGTTGGATCCTGCACAGGACATAACTACACCCATTATTAACGCTATTGTAAATAATATTATATTATATGACAAGTTTTGTAAACGTCATTGTAGTTACAAGTATACCGAGTGTGTAACGAAACGCGGAATATAGAAATTTAACATAGGATATCCCCAAAAGAGGGTCCTCACCAAATTAACAATTTTGTGAACAATATACATTACTGGAAAATAAGAAATAGTCAACCTGGAAAACACCAAAATTTATGTACTTGTAACTTTAGTAATATACAACGGAATGACTTAATTTTTAATAAAAGAAAATAATAATGTCTTTAGTCGAGAACTATTTATGTATAATTTAATAAAAGGAAAAAAGTACAAAATCCTTTTCCAAGCATAGATGTCATCTTGACAATTTAACTTGTTTTTATGATCAGAAATTACCTCACAGAAAGATCATTATCAAAATTAACAACATTAAAAAATAGGCTGAGAACTATTATGATCGAATAACGCCTAAAACATAATCTAACACTTCTGAGCATCAACAATGTTATTTTAAGAGTATTGTTATCATTTATGTTTATGAATACAGAATTGGTTTTATTCGAGTGGATATTTAGTAATTAGGAAAAGACATTTGTACTTTTGTAGTATTGCTCTAAATCTTTTAGGACAGAGTATCCGCAATTTTTTGAAATCCCACACTGTATAAGAAACAAATGCTAATATTAAGATAATAGCAATATGAAAAATAAATGATAAAGAAATTGTCTTCGAGGGATTTGAACTTGAATTTTCAAAATCACACTCACTAGTGTTTCTGGAGACCGCATGAATAAGGTTTAATTCTTAGATTTCATTGAAATAAAAAAAAATTGCACTTATTATGACAGCAATGTTGAGAGATTTACATGTCTGTAGACTTTGGTTAATTTAAGAGAATGTTGGTCCAACTGGGTTAAGTCGTTGGTAAGGGTTAATTGCAGTACAATATATTGAAAGACAGTGTGGAGTTTGACCCACAAAAACAAATGAAAGCATCATTAATCACAGAAGTTTGCAGCCCCAAACAAACCTAATTAAGTCTCACTTAGCCACTTGAGCATTGTAGTTGCTAGAGAGTCTTTATTCCCATGAAAAGATCAGCAGCACAATGAGCAAGTTACCAAGCCACAACGTCTTCGTCGTAACAAAACAATCGCCATCGCCGACGATACATCCAGGGCACACTGACATAATATGTACAAAATCGTGACGCGAAACTTCGCTCGTATGTTGTCATCCATGGTATTGTTCTGGAATTTTTGTGCCACTGAGGTCGTCTATTGTTTTGTGTAAGCGCAGCTCACTATTGGCATCTTGCAAAGAAAAACTCTGTCATGGTCTACGGGAAGATAATTTCATGGTTCATAGGCGGAATAATAAGAAGAAGCCGATGAAACGTGGAGGCCCAAACCGATGGAAATAAAAGGATGAAAAACTAGTTACACTTTGATAGCTATCGCATTATTTTTTGACAGGATGAGAAAATACTCCACAATTTGTCTTTATTTGGAGATGATTTTTCTCAAGCACTCCATTTTCACAAAAACCTTATTTACTCTCCACAAATATATATTATTATCAAAGTGATATTTACATATAGCAATTTTGACAAATTTACCGTATCATTAATTACTTGTAATTGTTAAATGAAACTAGATAGAAACAAATTTGAACTATATAATTTTAGCTAATGACATAATATTAATTTATTATTTACAAAAATTTTATATATTCATAATTAAGTAAGGTATTTCACACAAATACTTCAGATCTTTTTGAAAACGCCACTTCCAGTTGCACAATTAATTTATTTAGATTAAATATGGCAATATAGGTTGCTTCGAGTTTTTGTTTATTTTTTACATCATTTCTAAATATGACCTAAGATTTCTACGTTTGTTATCATAAAAACTGAAAAGAGAGAACTATTAAAGTCAGTAGAACATGAAATGCGAATAATTTTGGCCAAAATACACCAAAATATAAAGGAATTATATAATTTTCATCTAGCTCATGTATCACATGCTTTTCTAAGATTAATAAAATATCTTTAAAATTTCATGCACATAATGTTAATTAACCTTCACATCAAAAAGTTTGAAAACCACTTTTCTAAGGACTTCGAAACGTGCTTATCCATTGAAAACTCACTGTTCAATTTTTAGCATGATTCCAATACAATAAAAATACTTCTAATAAATATTTTACGAAGTATGCTTTTTTATAGTTAAATATTGTATTATTCTGATTGAATGTAAGAATCCGAAAGGATGATTTCTTTGTTAGCACTGGCGAGTTGCATAATTAATTATATTACCCTTTGCGCAAAGTGTATGCTCCTTGTAGTCGTGTTTAAAGAGTTCTTATGTAAAGAAGTTGTTCTAGCTTAGTGCATGGGAATCCAGATGATAGCTAGTGGATGTATTGAAGATGAAACAAAAGCTGTGGTTGAAAAAGAAAAAAGTTCATTTCTTTCTGTACATAAAGACGAACTGCACGATTGCAAAAAGATCCTTTGTGAATTTCTTTGTTCTTTGCTAAAAATAGTAAAAGTATACACATTTTCATTTCGCGAATTTCAAATTCCTATTTGAGATAAACAAATCCTTCTGCATAGTTTTGTTACTGCACTAATGTAGTGAGTTCTTAATGAAAACCCGCAAAAAAACCAATCTCTCAAAAATTTTAATCCTTTCTCTTTATAAAATATTCTTTTTATTAAAAATACTGAAAATAAAATTATTTACATACAACACATTATAACATCAAACAAAGCCATGTGAAACGAAAAAAATATTTGTATGACAGTTTCTTAAATTTAAATAGATTAAATAAATTCTCTCCCACCAAAAATTTAAAACTGAACCAAAAATCTGATTATTCCTACAGGTGCAATAGTTTGTTGATTCCGCGATAAATGAGCCGACAATTTTGATAAAATAACAACAATAATATGAAATTACATACACGTGAATAATGTAAATAAATGATTAATTCAATTTTATATGAGCATTAAACCAAATATTGATTGTTATAATTCACACAATATTAATATTTCGATATTTGCAATTAAATTTTATTATCATCCTCATAATTATTTTATATCTGTTGAATTATTAATTGTGTATTTACAGTCATTTTTAATGAGTTGCATTTGCAGCCTGGCTGTTCTTTTCGTTTCAAATTGTGTTCACACAAACATTTGAATTAACTTTAATTAATTATTTTATTGTAATGTGACCGCCGACAGATTTTATCCACATATCATTTAATAGTGAAAAACTTGTCTGCAGCACATATTTTCCCTTCTTTTGCCTATTGTGCTGTTATTTTGTTACGAAATTTTCATTAATTTGTTACTCTAAAATACTTGTGTAGGTACAATTTCTATTTGAAAATTAATTGGTATATAAAATATATGAGTATATTGCGAAAAAAATAGCTATTCAATTTTAAAAAAATTGTTTCTCAAATAGACAACTCCGATTTAAAATATTTTGTTACATTTTTACTAGATATTAACAACTTCATTTGTCGAATGGTTTTGATAGTAAATATTTTGTAACGACGTTCTTTCTATAAGAATATAAGGATTATAATTTTAATCAAAATGTAATTAAAACATACAGAAATAAAACTTCTAAATAAATATTACTTTTATCGTATACTATCTATATATTTATGCTATACTACTACTACGAAATTTTCTTCATATAGAAGCATGATAAAAATTGCTTCTAGTTTAAAGTATGTTGCGAAATATTTCCAATATAGGAAGCTACAAGTTCGACGATGTACTTCTACGGCGCCATACAGTATCTATAATATATGTACGAACAAATATTATTATTCATGAAAATATATTTAGCGGCTTTCTCTTTCTTAGATTAAGTATAAATTGTATACCTATAAAAAAAATAAAGTATAAAATTTGTTATTGTTTTTCTCCGGAATTATCAACAATTAAGCGATTTAAAAAAATACGGGTATGGTTCTATTCCCCATTAGGTAGGCAGCCATGTATTTCTACAAAATATAAATAATTATATTATAAATATATTAACAGTTAGGCAAGCACTGTTTGCCTTGCTCACATGGAGAAATCGCCACTGCTGAAAGGTAGCATTACAAATCAAACATATTATATAGTAAATGATTGGGTATAGAGTTACGTATGTTTATATTTTTACAAGTAAGGTATTGTTGGTTGTTGGTTGCAATATGCTGATATGGATCGTCCCTGCATATAAAACATGGGCCGACTGAGATGATGATACAGTTTGAACATAAGCGCAATGAAATTAGTCCGTACGTGAATTTTTGCGGCGGATAATCTGATGGCGCGTCCTTGGAAGATGATCGGTCGCGATAGCATAAATCAGCGGTTTTCGTAGCGGAGATTACTGGCTGCTGCTGCTTAAACAAACGCGCCTTCCACGATTGCAGAGTAGTGATGTATGACCCAGCCATAAATCCTCCCAGCGCACTTTAACTCACATGTAACACCGCCGAATATCATACGGAAAGTAATTGGAGCAAAGAGAAAAAGGCTAATTGCCGAGCACAACATGCAAACCGCCGAGATAAACGCCCAAACTTTTATAAAGATTTACTGCCGATTCTTCATATCTTCTCTTCCTTCTTCTTCTATAATGTTTAACAAAGAAAATTGTGAAAAAACCTTTTTCATAATATTAAAACATATTTTGACTAGTCGAAATATAGGATAGGGCAATAGGCTTTATTTTTACTCCGACCGGTTTCAACCCCATGTGGGTCTTCTTCAAGTAGTGAAAATAAAATATAAAATTGCGCCAGTTTGTAAAAAGTGGTGAAACATAGATAATTCATTTTAATCTGACTGCAATAACTACTATTATACCTAACTTAGGATAGTTTTGAGTATCATAACCGTCGCAGATGTCAACTGTATTATTCCGAGCTCGGAAAGCGAGGATTTTAAGGCATCTAAGGCCTAGTATGATTCATAATAATATTATTCTATAAAGTTCTCTTGTGAGTAACGTTTTTATGATCAAATCTCTATAGTTCGATATGATATGATAATTGTCCAATGTAATTTTGACAATTTTGTACGTTAATATAATTACCATGCTAACTTGTCAAAACGCACGACGAGCAAAATGACAAAGTGTAGCAATTTTCAAATTTTTGTCTCGACGGTTACAATTTTTATAATGAAAAAACGAAAATAGCAAAAATATAAAGTCAACCACTTACAATGTAGTGCAGGCCATTCTTAGTTTTTTCTTTCTAGAAATTGTATTCGTTAAGAAAGACATCTGAAAATTTACTCCCTTATGTAATTTTTCTCGTAGAGTCGAAGCCATAAACCTAACCATTTCAGGGGTATACCTAAAAAACTTGTCATGGCAGAATAATTCAAGAAAATATTTATATACAGAAAAAATGTAACAACAAAACAGAGAGGGTGCAAATCTAAATATGGGGGTGCATATTTTTATATACTGATAAATAAATGAATGATAGAATAGTTAATGGAATCGCAACACTTCGTCACGGCTTTGGTGAAGTTCCAAGTAACCTGATGTCAAATAAGCTGGATTGTCTGTTTCAATTCTATTCTACTTGTCCGGTATGTGGACAATTCAAGCCAAGACTTCTATCTTTCTTTCACTAGGAATTCCTCTTGTCTAAACTATTTGATTGTCATTTAACATATGTGTGAACAACGAATAAAAATATAAATAGAAGAAAAAAGGATACTAACGAATAACGACATGTATCCAAATTATACCACTAGTCGAATTCTAAAAAGTTTAGCTACTGTTAACATCTATGAAAATAATCCTAAATGCAACAATTTTGAACAACTTGTAAATTTATTATGTTTTTACAGAATAAAAAATAATAGTTTAGGACCCCGTTATCGACGTGATTGATTTACAAATATTACATTAATTAAAATATTTAAGTAAAATTATTGTCTGGTAATAGTGGAAAGTATAAAATGTGTACAACATATAAGATGGTTTTTTCGATCTGCAAACTGTCAGTTTTAATCGCTAGTCTAGTAGATTTATACCCCGTACAACATTTTGTTATTCAGTTTGTAGGTGATTAGCAAATGAGGTAGTATTTTTCATGTAATATTTACAACGCTAGCATTTAGTGGTAATAAAAGCCATTAGTAGCTTTAATATTTTCTTATTCCAGTTCATCTCGTTTTATGTAACCGGTTATAAAGAAGCAAAGTGAAAATCAATAACCATACTTGATGGTTATATCGTTTAATGTTCAATGTGTAGTATAAAATTGCTCTTTAATTACTCATATTTTCTCCCTGGAGCCCACAATAAAATTGCCACTAAGTTTTATATTCATTTTCCCCATTACCTCATTTTCAATTACTATTTTTATAGCAAAGAACGATATTGCATTTTCCTGCACTAGTTAGACAAAAAAATAAATAAAATATTCAATATGTATTTCAAAAATTTATATTTTAACACCTGTAGCATTTTGGCAATTCTTACATTCCGTTACATCTTGATTTTCATTGCTCGAAAATATTGTCCCTGCTTCATTCATTGCTCTTTTGAAATGGCCACAAAAACTGGTTTGAAAATAATTAAATTTTTCTCGTACAAAAACCTAAGTACTGTTCAGGTATGTTTATTAATTAACAAGTTATTCGAACAGACACATCATAAACAATACCAAGAGAAATATGTGAATGAAGAAATTTCTGCTAATTAACATCATCTACGTGATACATTGTAATTTATATTTCAAGAGGATTATATTTACAAAAGTGTGGGTGAAAATGAGCAGCACAAAAGGACATAGTTCATTTTATATCTATCTGTAACGAGTTTAATTTGTATTCCGTGCAATACTTTGATATTTATAGTTGACCTTTCAATATTATATTTCTATAAAAATATTCTGTTTTATTAAATTTTTTACATGTTATTGTCATCAACTTTATTTACCCAATAAATTATTATTTACTAAAAAATATTATGTATAACAAAACCTTGTGTGATTAAAATAAGAAAGATTTTAAGACAATCAAGGAAAAAAATAATTTCAAATAAATTTTGTACTTATTCAAACGGTAGCAGAAAAAATATTGTATGAAACACGTTAAGAAACTAGGTGGTTCTTTAGCTTCTGCTCTTAGGCTCTTACAAGACTCCGTCTTGTTTTATAATATTCACATGCGTTAAATTTTATTACTATCCATTACTTATTACATAAATAGCTATTAAATCACTATCACAACTATACGTTTACCGATAAATTCATGGCTTTAGCTGTATTACTTATGAAAAAGTTTGACGAATGTATTAAATCACTATCACAACTATTCGTTTACCAATAAATTCATAGCTGTCGCTATGTTACTTATGAAAAAGTATACCGAACGTTAAGATGCACAAGAAGTATAACGTACTTGAATAATTTTCTAAAAATGATTTGCATGTTTGATTGAACAGGAAGCACGAAGCATCGTGCCCTGATGGTTTTATAGTTCGGTCAACAACGTTGCACGTTGTTTCTTTCAGAGCTAGAGTAATAAAAAGTGGCAAGAGAAATGCAATTTGCGGCTATGCAGCTTCAAAGTCTTGCTTTGCAGCTTGTTTGCTCCAATGCTCGCGCATCGATGGCCAAAGGTAATCACTCTGGACACGACAAATTCCTCCACGCCAAACACCGGCTTCAATTATTCCCGGCCGCGCTACAAAGCTAAGGAGACGCTTCAGCCGGGTACAATAGGATGCAAGAGAAATTGCGTAAGTCATCTCAGCTTCTTTCCTTCTACTAGCCAATAATCATAATTTCATTCTAAAATAGAGAATGTCATAAATAAAAGAATTTGTCATTTTGACAATGATAGTGAACAATTACTTTAACCACATATGTAAAAATAGGTAGCAAGGAAAAATTCAAGAGTGAAACATCGAGTTCTATATTTCAAAAAGATTATCCATCAGCTACGTTTCCACTTCTTAACATAGTCACAGTTTTATTATTAGTCATAACCTTGAGATGTTTGACATACGTAAATGCGTTTGATCGTTTCCACCTCCTGTTTTAAACATAGTCGTAGTCTTCGTCGTTGCGCATAATAACAAAGTATGCAAACTTCATACTTTTGTCATGGTCATAGTTGTTGTTTTATTGGAGTAAAGATAGGTTGAATGCATTGTATTGTAAATTCTGTATTTACATGTAGAATTGTTGATTTTGAGATGGAAAATAGAAAAACAATAATTACATCTTTGATTCACGATAAACATAGATAGCGAAACAGAAAATAAAATAAAAATGGAGACTTTCAGCTGTCAGAATTTATTTTGGCTAGTTCACCTCAAAAAAAATCCAATTTATGAAAACTATATTTAGCTGTTATTTTTCAACATTCTGTAATTACTTTCTAAAATTACTAATTAGTAAAATTATTTAATAATCAAATAATTTTTATTGCACTTGAAATATGTATTTCATTTCGTATTTTACATACTTGCGAACGAACATTTACCAGAATAATGATTTTGATTACACTTATGTAAAAGAGCTGGAAATGGTTGAGACAAAGACAAAAACTAAAACCTATGATTATGTTAAGAGGTGGAAACATAGCTTTACAATATATTCTAATATGTAAAATAACTATATCTCAGATCAAATTGTTTCTGTTCGACAATGGATAAGGTAATCTGATTAATAATCTTATACAAATTTACAAAATAAAATGTGCATATAGTTTATCATATTTAAGTAATCTTTATTTATATAATGTGTTGATCAAAAGAGTTTTACAACGTGAGTCATTCATTGAATTGTTTCAATAAAAACGACTAGCCATGAACAGAGTAGAAATATTTAGTTTACTTCCTAAATTATTGATTAGAATCCATATAAAAGATTTTATTTTAGATATTTGTCTATTTAAAATGAAATAACCTCCTGAAAATGTTTATAACAATATTTCACTATACATAATTTGTGCTGTCGAATAAGTACTGAACTAAGAGTAAGAGATGCTTATATATGTCACTATGCAAACGGTGTGTGAATATTGTATGCGAAAGGTTGATCTTTAGCATAATCTGCGCTTAGCATGCGCACACCCTGCATCCGAGACAAAACGTTTACCCATTGACATGTCAATCGCCGGCTGTGTCGACCAGCAAGGATCACGCGATAAATTATGTATTTTCTAACGTTCACACTGACCCAGTTTCCAACCAAGCACCGCGAGAAAAATCGCCGTAATTCCTGCTATATTGCACTATATAACTTTAGCCAGGAATAGATCATAAAAAATCTCTTGCGGGAATAGTTCCCGGCTTAAGAACTTGATTGCAGGTAATTTGTTATGACGCGATAAAGCCATATTGAAGCTCGAGATCTTCTTGATAAGGTTTTGTTATACAGAAATGAGATTTCCTCCGCATATGGTCCTGGATAACATTGTGTTACTCCTGATGGCTTGATGCTTTATGAAACAACGTTGAATTTATTTTAAATATGTATACCTTCCCTAGCTTCTCATAACTTACATGGATTTTCTTTTCAATTTTCTACTTATACACTTTGTATTACTTTCTTATATGTTTGTACTAACCCAATTTCAAAGATATAGGCAATCTAGGCATGATTGTATTTAGATAACTAACGCTGTAATTTTTTTTTATTAATATGATTATTTTTTCCCGTTTCTTTAAAGCAATGGAATATATCTGCCTTAACCAATCCTGTCATTATTATAATGAGAATAAAGCTCTAAAGATTATTCCTTAGAACAATCACTAACTTTGTTTCTGTACATATGTCACAAGACTTTTAAAATTGCTTGCCATTAAGGTCGCTATTATATACCAATTGTTATTTTTATAAACTCACTTTTAACAAGAAAACAATATGGCTTTTATAAAGAAATATTTTCCCTGAATATACGTTCTTAGGAACGATTAGGTGAAAAATTAGAAAATCGAAAAAACCTAAATTTCCAAATTTCTCCTATGATTTCAAAACTTGTGAACCAACTACGCCTTTTCGATTTTATTCTGTCGCTTTATTATCCAACTTTTATATATTTTTAAATGCTGCAACCCCATATCAAAGTTGTATAGTGTTAAAACAAATTAAACAATAGTATCGAACTAAAAAATGTATTGACAAACGCGAAATACCCCAAAAATACTCATTTTTGGGCCCAAAATTTTGATTTTGGGAAATAGTGTACTTTGATAGATCTCGACGCGCTGATTTCAAATTTTCAAACGGAATTTAATTATCTCGTTTTGTTCCTGAGATATTTGCTATCAAAGTTGCACCTCAAAAAAGTGTGTTTTTTGGCTATATATTTAAAATGGGTTGAGATACGATCTCAACGTTAATACCATTCGATTCTATGGGAAAAGTTACATAAAGAAATGTTTTATCCGCATATACGTTCTTTGGAACGATTAAGTGAAAAATCAGAAAATCGAAAAAACCTAAATTTCAAAATTTTTCCGAGGAATTTTTTGTCTCCAAAACTTTTCATTTTCTGGACTTAAGTAGATATCGACGCGCTGATTTCAAATTTTCAAACCGAATTGAATTATCTCTTTCCGTTCTCGAGATATTCGTATTCAAAGTTGAGTTTTGGCAGTACCTAAAAAAACAGGTTTTTTAGGTATAGCTCTTTATGGGTTAGGTTTACAACTTCGGCTACCTCACCAATCGATTCTACGGACAAAATTACATAAGTATACCAATTTTTAGATTTTTATTCCAAAGGATACAATTTGTAGAAAGAAAAAACGAAAATGGCCAAAATCGAAAAAAACGCCTGATGAACCCCTTGCGATTTTTTCGATTTTTGGCCATTTTCAGTTTTTTCCTCATAGAAATTCTATCTGTGGAGATAAAAATCTGAAAATTGGTACACTTATGTAATTTTGCCCGTAGAATCGAATGGTGAACACGCCGAAACCGTAAACCTAACCATTTTAGGGGTATACCTAAAAAACCTAATTTTTTAGGTATAACTTTGAACTCAAATATCTCGAGAACGAAAAGAGATAATTGAATTCTGTTTGAAAATTTGGAATCAGCACATCGATATCTACTTAGGCTCAAAAAATTAAAAATATTGGAGACAAAAAATTTCGAGGCGAAAAATTGAAATTTAGGTTTTTTGGTTTTTCTTATTTTTCACCTAATCGTTCCAAAGAACGTATATGAGGTCAAAACATTTCTTTATATAATTTTTCCTCTAGAATCGAATGGTAAAGTAGTTGAGATTGTATCTCTACTCATTATTGAAATATTCTTAAAAAACACACTTTTTTGAGGTGCAACTTTGACAGCAAATATCTCCGAAACGAAAAGAGATAATTAAATTCCGTTTGTAAATTTGGTATCAGCATAACTAATTCTTTAAAAAATATTACAAACAAAATTTTGTAAAATTTGAAAATTTTCGAGCAAAAAATTCAATATTTACAATTTTTTTTCAGTTTACTCAAAAATACAACATCAGCGGCTTTGGGAATTACTTCCCTTTTTATTACTACAACATAAACTATTATATTATTAATTATTTGATTAATAAAAAGAGTGAAAAAGACGGATTTTCAAATTTGTGGATCAATAAATAATCTAATTAAATATTACTCGCGAATTCGATAAATTCAAAAATATTCGCCAGGTTTTTCAATTTGTTATTAATGATTATTTTTCATATAATTTTTTTTTAAATGTACATACAGTTTTATTATTGAAATCATTGATTAAATTGGTTAGTACATTTCGAGTTGAACTTTGTAGATTTCATTTAGGGTCGCTAATTATTATTAACCAAATAAAAATACCGGTCAATGTCTTGCTAAATGCTAACGTTGTAGGTTCGTTAAAATCTATACTATTAAAACGCAAGTAAGTTACAAAAAGTACATTAGGAATTCGAGGTCCTGTTCTATTTACGAATGTTAAGCCATGGATGATGCAATCAGCCATTACTAAATTAAAATATGGTATCTTTTGATGCGAAGATTTATATATTCGAATCATGCATATTTCATTCAATTTATAAATCTTTGCGCAAAATCCTCCTCATGCAATTGTCTTGGCTTGCTCGATTTGCATTTCCGCCTCCATAAATCACAACCTAACCTCCAAGCATCCAGAAAACATAAAAGTATTACACGCGATAAAAAATAACAAATTCAACGCGCATACGACAACACCAACAAAAACACTGCGAATCCTGGACCTCTTCCAACATCTGCACTTCGTAATTGAGTGAATGGAAACAATGAAAGTAGAAATAGAACTCCTCTAGCTTCGCTATAATTAGATAGTGACGGACGCATACCAGCAATGAACGTACAACAAAGATAGAAACTGATTATTAAATATTCAGTCTTTATCTACTGTGGAACATGCGACAAAATATCAGAAATTCCAGACTGTCATCGGGATAATTTATAGTTTCAAACAAGTTTTTGTTATTCAAACCTTTGATTGAATTCTCAGAGATAGGAGATGTTTGACAGCAATAAAATATTTTAGTTTTATATTGATACACGGCCAAATATGTCGCATGAATTTATTATCAATACTCCAACTTTTTTCATCAGTTTTCTAACTAAGTTCGACAACTGCAGACGAGATAATATTGAAATGATTAATTTGTTTATTTTTTGTAGATATAACTTCAAGAGAAAATTATTGTAATTTTGTTTGATTTTCATACTCCAAATTATTTTAAAATTAAAATTAAAATATTATTATTGTAGTGTTGTTATAGAAAACTTAGTGTTACAACTGGTAAAGTTGTAAGTATTGCAAACTTTAAATGTGAATGAATTTATGGTTAATTGTACTTGTCACATTAACATATTCAAGGAAAGTGCGCAGAATAAGAGCCAATATATTGTACAAGAAATTGCATTAGTATCATATGAAACTTCGTCAAAATTGCGGTTAATCCGTTTACCTATGCAAATAAATATTTTATTTGACAGTGAGAATTATTGTAATTGGCAGTAGAAATATAAAAATAATTATCGAATACTCTAAAAGGAATTGAACTAATACAGTAAGTTTATATATGACAAGTAAAAAGTTATGAATATGTAAATAAATAGCTTTTTTTCTTTATTTAAGCGTAAGTTAAAATAGAGTCTTCGTGTATATTATTGTTCCATTGTGATAATTAATTACATTTGATATGAAACTAGTGGTTAATTATTGTCGTAGAATTAGAACAACTTTGTGTAGAGATAGAAGATAAATTTAATAGAAGCAACCACTGTACAATGTCCATAGCCAATTTAGAATATGAGCGTTTATTAATGCAAAGTTTAATATCAAAGATTGCTTTGGTTATAATGTAGAGAATGCAGTTAATATTTAATAAGATAGAATCATGCAGATCACATTTTATGTGCATTACAGTAAAATAAATACAACTTGTGGTTCATACTCTGCATATTTTACCGAGCTAAAACATCTAGTGCGCTGTGCAAAGCAAACAAACACATATATTCTCCAGCTCCATATGGCTATGCATGAATCCATACATACCACGAGGTATCTTTTATAAGAAATCGCCAACTACAATAGCTATTGTAATGCAAACTAACTAAATGTTATCTAAATCTAGGACTATGTGCTTCATTTTAAATTGTAATGCTAATAATTCTTCCTAATTATATACTAGCTAGTATCATACAAACACATTATGAAAAAAGGTTTCTGCTTTAGATTTGTCCGGAAAACATTTTTTTTTTTTAATTTGTAGCTTTCTTCCAGTTTCTTGTAAAGACCTTATAATGTCATCAACCCAATTCCATTTATAAATTTAACTTTGGTGGTATATTATGAAATATGTTCTAAGAGATTAAAATTTTTGTTCAATGTAATAAAAATTGTAATGCTTTAAACAGGAATTGTAAATTAAAAGTATTGTAACGTTTTATTTATATGGGTTAAGTTTAAAAAGTTATAATCCACGAACATTTATAATACAAGTTTATTAATTAATGATACACACAACAAATAATACAAAATAAACTTAACGATTAATAATTCATACTTAATACTCTAATTGTTAACTACTCACTTTGTTCTTGATCGTTGGTACAATAAGATATAGTTTTGTAAATTTATAATTTTTCTATTATCCATGTTAACGATTTAAATATTTTTTATATGTGACCAGACAGGTCAGCCGCGATGATTCATCGGTAGTGAGTCACGCTCATTGCAGTATGAATTATTTGTTTATAAAAAAAGTTAAAATTCAGATTAACATTTTCTTAGTGTAAGTTTGTTTGTTTATAGAAATGAATAATATAGATTTTACATGTTATCAAGAAATTTGTAAATTTAATATGAGTTGTTTGTTTATGTTAAAATTTATTGGATTTTAATAACTCACTCAATCTAAAGCATTCTACTTCGGCAAAACCAATTATACTGATTCTACATACATTACTCATCGTCTCTTAGCAAATTTATGCTGGGTTAACAAAGTAATTATTTTAAATTACTCCTCATTATCTTATGAATTCGTTAATGAAGAAATTAAGATGAGCATTTGAATTTCAAAGTGATATTTTCATGACTGTGCACTTTTGCATACGTGTTAATATCTTTATTTCTCTTATACTGTTATTATTACTCTTGTATTATTTTAATCATCTTTATATTTCTCAGAATCAATATAATAGTCATTATATTGCCATCAACAGTAATGTTTTCTATTTTGATGTTTGTTTTTTCCGTACATAAAATACAAATGTATGATTACAACAATGACAAGATTTGATTAAAAGAAACAAATGACAACAATTAATAACAGAAGCAATATTTATTATTATTGTTAGTAAAGTACGTTTTTAACTTTTAATAAAACAAAACAAATTTACACATAAAATATAAAATCTAACGAATATACTTTCTCATTATAATAATAAAAACTAGACATTAGTCTACAATAATATAATTATTAGCAATTAAATGTTTGGAAAAGTAATGTATGTCAGCTTGATAAGATCGAGAAAGAGGACAGGTTGATTGTTTTGTTCGTTCCCAGGTTATTTGTCGAATCGATTTAAAAAGTACGGGTATATTATTCTTTTGTCTAATTTTCTAGTACCATAAAAGTAAAAATTAGAATTTGATCACATCCATTGTTTCGTCCTTTCACATCTAGTCGTGTGAAGTATAAAACGATTATAATAGTTTTAGTAAAATAACCATATATGTTCGTTATTCTAATTGTGATTCATTATGGTTCATCAAAAATCGACAACAATTTACCTCTCAAATGTTTAATTACGTATTACCAACATTGGCTTGTTGTTGCTACAAAAGAGTAGCTTGAACTCATACGTGAAACAAGTCTTCCACTCTTTTAACTACATGAAGAACAATTAGCTCTCTCCATCATTCATCTCTGTTTCTTTCAGGTTCCCTGGCGTGTGATGTGGCCACTTCAAGCTCTCGGTTGGAGTGCGGTGCGTATGGTAAGTAGAGTACGCATATTCCACTTCTTGTGTGTTTTCTGCATGCGTTAACGCTCGTACGCGTCGGGCAAAGTGTTTACATACCTGCATTGCTAAAGAGGATTTAACAATACGCGAGATTAAAGGAACTGGAGTTCATTACTAACATGAATATGAATATGAATTTCAACAGGGAAGAACATGATACTTGCGCTGGCTTTTTATTAAAAGCGTGTACTCTGGTATAAATAAAAAGTTATTCATTTGTTTCCCGATTATCAAATTGTAACTTAATCTCAAAAAAATCTGATGGAAATAAAAATACCAAATGGTGAAAATCATAAAGAATATTAGTAATTTATTTGATCAAAGGCACACAAATAGTTATTTGTATTACTAGTCCAGAAACTAACATTTTGCGAGAGCGAGATAAAAGGTGTGTAAGATTGAATGTGTGCAAGGTACAATGTCGAGCAATATAACATGTGTAGAGGATAAAATGTATACGCCTCTTTCGACCACGTGCAAGGAGACCAATCAGAAATTACTTGAGGCATGCCTTAAGTTCAAGACTCCTTTTTCTTAAGCAAGTAGTGCAGCGAAAAATCGATAAACGGTGTAAATATTGTAAAAACAGCACATCCGTATACACACATTGAAGAAGTTTGCGGCAGAGAAAATTTTGCCTCTGCACTTCTGTAGTGTGCTTACGAATGCTTTTACGACAGTATACAGTAACTCAAAGAATTATTCGTATTCTTAAGTATAATATAGGTACTGCCGAGTAAATGTTACAATATTTTTGCTTAACATTTTTGAGAATAACATTTTTGTTCATTACTTTTTATTGACGATTGTCGTGGACAGAATATAGTAGTTTCCTCTCAGTGTATAATAGTATGGTAAGATGTAAGTATAAGTAGCCTTTGCTGATGAATACATCATCCATTGTTTGGGATTTGTGTTGAGGACAGGTGGAAGTAATGAAATTAACATAGGCTGGCTTTTGCCCACTTGGCTTGGGATAGGATTGTATGATATCAAAGTCATTGTTGGAATATGGAATAGCTACTCAGGGTCAACCCGCACTTTATTAACCCACCAAAGGATAACCGTATCCTTAAAGGAGAATTCATTACCCAAGGATACGGGCTTTCATTTCAATACTGTTAATTAAATCGTTTATTGTGCGATATTACAATGAATAATTCTTAACACAAAATATAACTGTTCTGTGTTAGACTTGGTGGGACAAAGCAACCTCCCTAATTTTGAAGGTGAATTAAAAAAAACTATTTTACTCTCTACATCTCCCTGAAAACAGTAATTAAATTTTGAGCTGTAGGGGCTGTGACTCAATTCTATTGGAACCAAACATTTCCTGCATTAAATTCTTTGGTGCAAAAACTGTTGGATCATGATGACATACCCAACAGAATTCACGGTAATGCTATTTTCTTCATAAAAAACGACCAATTCTTCAGTGTTCGAGAGTTCCGTTGTCGTCCATTTCTTTTCATAGACACATTTTCTGTTTCTTTGAAGTTGTCAACCCTCAACAGAATTTTATTTTTGATCGGAAACTAAACCCTGAAGAGGGATTTGAGAGCGAAACCTTGCATTACAGTAGATAGAAGATCTAGAAAAAGATATTTTTGACGACAAAAGTGCGCTGCTTTTTGGATCACACCATATTTACATTTGAGGGGAATTATAAAGATGTATGACATCCCCCGCTTAATAATTACCGATTTAAAGTAGGGATGTTACTTTGCCCCACCCCGAAGTTCTAAATCGGTCAGTGTGAAACGTTTTAAGTAATATTCTCTTTAGACATAGATTACACTAAAACATATTTTCCTAATTTTGAGACCGTTCTTGTAAATAAGTTCATTTCCTAAGATAAATAAAGGCTAGCGAAATACAAACTACAAAAATCTTAATTCAAATGTATTGTTCTGTAATAATGATTAAGACTTTAAAATTGTGTCTTTGTAAACAAGTGAAACTCAACTCAAATCATTTGCTCATGTCCACTTGATTGCATTTAAGCAGGCATTAAACATTAAAAAGTAAGGTTGGTAAACAGATTTGGGTTTCGTATTCCATTGTTGCGGTTGAGACGAAAGCAATTTGGAGGAAAAATAAAAGAGAGTTCCACCCTTTTTATTGTGCTCTAAATTATAAAAGGTGTGTAGGCATATGTGTCCGGCTAAGTTGATTTAATTACAGTGGTTGTACTAGTGAAGGATGTATTATTCACAGGCCCTAACCCTAACAAACAGCGATAGGATCCAATCCCACACACGGCGTAAATTACAATACTAGTCTTCCCAAAAATGTTAAGTCTACCCTCATTAATCTTTAATTAACAAGTACAAGGCTTATAAATCCGGACGCGATCGACGTCCTAAGGTGTTTCTAATTGGATTAATTATACGGCTCGCGCCCAACAATGTTCATAACAGGGAAGGAACAGTTGGCCCAATACTACATAACTTCATGCCAAATTATCCACATGGTATGTGACTGAAAAATATATAGTTTTCATGGAAAGGAAGGAAATCCAAGTGTGTTGGTATAATATAATAAATATACTTTTTAAATTTTCCTGCTTGTTATAGTTTTATTGAAAATTTATATATTTATGTTAATTAATTCTTTCCTTGGATTCTAACTACCTGCTATAAAAATTTTGGGAAATACTTTTAAAAATGAACGACCGTTTCTTAATCTCATTCTTCTGTTCATACTTTTACTCTGAATACCACATTCTATGTTTTCTTCAAACGTAGATATTTAAAAAAATAATATACTACTAGACGTTTAACTTGTTGGTACCTAGTTCCTACGGATACTTATTTATTTTACTTTTATTTCGACAACGTAAAAATAAAAATTTCTACTCAGGCGACATATGACGTTTGAAGAAAAACGTTTTGGTCATTGTAATTTAATTATATATATAAAAAAATAATATACTAGCAAATGTACAGTATGCGCAACGAAATGCGGAACATGGAATTTCAGAAAATTGCGGATTCTCTCTGTCTTAGATTTAGAGCAAAACTACAAAATTAAATTTTACATCAAATAAGAACATATTTTATACAACAGCACATCTGCAATACGAGATTTATTAAATATAAAATTATGATTTTATCTACTGTACAATTTTATTTTGAACAACTTTATATTCTTGTAGTTTTGCTCTAAACCTATCAGGGGAAAGAGTATTCGCAAGTTTTGAAATCCCTTGATAAAATCCTATGTTCCGCATTTCGTTGCACACACTGTATATGTACATGTGTGATGTAAACTAAAAATATGAACTGAATTGAGAATAATGGAAGTTAATGTAATCTAAAATTGAATTATTAATTCAAATTTCATTTAATGTATAAGAAACTTAATGTAACTCGAAAAATATTTATATATTCAAATATCCTACGATCCTCTCAACGAATTCCAATTTAAGAAAAATTTACAAGGAGATTAATATGAATTTTTTTGCGTTACTATTATTACACAGTTTATTGTATCAAAAATGGATACAGTAGTAAAAATTGTTGATTTTTTTGTTGCTTAGCAACTTGAAAGTACTCTGTTTTTAATGTTGTGTTTTCGCAGACTAAGGATTATGATGCAGGTATAATAAAAAAGCAATTTACTGATTTCGATAATGGCAAAACTTTTTGCAATGGAGTCAGTTCGTCGTATTAGTAATTGTAAAACCTTTTCCAATGCTGCTAATCACAAGGGCAGCGCTGAGCGTTTGACGAATGGCTTTGCAATGACTTCATTTGTCGCGAGAGCAACACGCGACTCCGACATTTGCCAAGTGGAATAAACACAGGCTCCGTAATAACCGCTGCTGATATTTGTGCGTGTAATGTATTTATTTGCCCTATGCGAAATAACTTGTACACACGCCGACATGAATGTCGTGTTGAAAGATGATAAATTTTACTAACAAAATGTATTTATGCGTGTTGTTTGCTATCGACATTTTATTATTTTGTTTACAAATTTACACCGGGCCAAAAACACAATACTTCATTTTAACATGAATTGCCTACGAAAAGAATGAATTGGTAATTAGCGGTCGAGGTCTTATCGACCCTATTTGCAACAAAACAGATCTTTTATTTTTATATTTTACCTTTCTGCCACTAAGAAGAAATGTAAAAGTGCCATATCAAAATTTTAAAATAATTCCGTTTAATTTCCCTTTAAATTCAGATTTTAATTTCAGTAGTGAAAAAATGAAATTTCTTATTTTTCACTTAATCGTTTCATAAAACGGACTTTTATGTAATGAAATATTTCCTTAGATTTTTGGAATAGGTATATTATTTTTTTCCATGTGCAATTATGATGACAATTCCATTCATAATTTGTCATCCAATTCACCATTTTGGTTGAACCAATCAGATTCAAATCTCACTGATAGTTGTCAGTTATTGACAATTGCCGTGGAATTTACACCACTAAATAGGCGTTGCTTATATACAACGTCAGTCAAAATTGTGACAAGTACTTAATTGAAAAATATCTATATTTATTTCGAGGAATTGTCATGCCGAATACCATTAGTAACTAGAATTTAGAAAATAGTCACTCGTTCGATTTTCGTCGCAAAAATCAGTTGACATGACAACAAAAATTTGTAGAAAAATTCTAGTTACTAGTGGTATTACATATGACAAATACCCCAGGATCGAAAAGATATAATTAATTTCTGTTTGAAAATTTAAAAACAGTTACTTAAATTAATAATTAAAAGTAAAAATTATTTATTACTCTTCTTTTAAAACAATTAAAAATATCTTTAAAAACTGAAAAAATCAAAAATGTTTTTTGCCAACCCTGTCTAAAATTATGATATTTATAGTTTATTTGTAATTGAAAATCAAAGAAATATTTACAATAATTAAAAAAGGTATAATTTTCATTCTTTAACATTAGCGTTTCCAAAAGTCATTTCTTATCTCTAAAGTAAATTGGGAAGCACAGAATTATTAGTAAAAAGCAGAATCTCTGAAAGAAATTAATTAAAATTAAAGATGTGAGATAGTCTGGTATTCACACAAGCAAAACGGTACATCCTCAAACATTTTATTCCCAATGAATATTTATATCCTCGGCGCAAATTAAGGAAGTAAGCGCGATGTAGTGATAAAGCCCGTGTCAGATTCGTATGTTTGTTTTGTCTACCAACAGGTACGTATAAATTAGCAGCACTATCGCCAGCATCTGTGGCTGATCAGTCTCTCCGTTACACTGTGTTATTAATAATTGGAAAAGAAAAACTCGTAAATATGTGTGTCTAGGAACACATGTTAAATCTTCATCGTTCTCACGAGGTGAGGTAATACAACATGAACAAGCTGTTATTTATTTTATTACGTGTCAGCTCATATAAAATACTGAATTCAACAGCACTGACAGAGATATGCCATGTCTTCCTAATTTGTACTTCGCGAATTTGGAATGGAATTTCTATCACATACAATCAGAAATTTCGACATATGTCAAAGTTAAAACAAATTAAAATAATGAAGAAATACAATACAAGACAATTATACATTATACTTGTATGATTTGAAATCTATATCTATAAGTAACTATCTATAAGTAATTGGTTTTTTGTTTTAGAAAATTCAAAATTTGTTGTAATAAAACTTTTAATTCAGGCAGTAAATGCTCATTTGACTGATTCGAATTGACCTAGATCCAGGGTTCAAATTATGGAAAATTAGCAAAAAATGATTTGTTGGTTTAGGTACACCAATCAGAATTTTGAATAAATAATGGAAATGTAATGTCGTTAATTAAGTAATAGAAATTACTATAATCATTTCATCTAAATTTCCATTCATAATTATTAAACTTTAAATCAATATGGTTTTGAAAATATTTGAATTATGGAATTAAAAGTTTGGTATATATTACAGCATTCATTTCATTTTATAATTAATCCAATTGGAAAATACAGAACGAAATAATACAGATATCTTTAGGCTATTAATTTTCATATACATTTTTAATTAATTAAAATTATTTTGTTTTATAAATTCATATGAAAATTTAAAATCATTACCTCAAAACAGATAAGTAATTAATTATGTTCAAATATTTAGTTTTTATTAATATTATATATTTATGTTAATATTGGAATATCAAAACAAAATTTCATTATATTTAGCAATATAGAGCAATATTCTAAATAATTACTATATAGATATTTAATATATAACTTTTTGTGTAAAATATAACAAAATTTCTAAAATAAGTAAACTCGTAATCTACATCGATCATCTATAAATAATATAGTTTGGTTAGTTACTTACAGTAAATATTTTAAGAATTTTAGAGTTAGGTATACTAAAAGATTTCATTGTCTATAAACATTAGATAAAGCGTTTCTTCAAATTCCAACAACTCAATAGTTACCCTAATTGTGTTTGTATCCTGTGCAAGATCTTCCTTCGCGAAAATCTTATTCTCTACTTTATTTATATTTAACCTTTTCCTTTATTCTATCGAGTGAAATTTTTGGTAGTATTTTTCTACTAGATTTAGTGAGCAAGGTTATTTCTCTCCAGTTAACCTGGTTAAAGTTACCTGTTTGTGGTATCAAATGGGATTTAATTTTAGGTCCCTAAAGAGCACAATTTATTTTATTAGAATTATTTTTTACTTCAATTTGTGACACTTCATTACATACACAAGATCAGATTATATGTTTATTATTTTGACATTATACAAAATATCAATTTTCAATAAATACTATGATCATTAAACCTGCATATTTTTATTTTCAAAGCTTAAATAATTTTCAACATATTCTTTTATCAGTATTAGACAATGCACCAATAATTTAGAAAATGGAAATGTAAATGTGAAGTATTGAATACGTTTCGAAGTTGTTTATTTTTCAACGTGGTATCATAATCCTGAAATCTATTCACATCCATAGAACCTCCTCGCACAGCAGAGCAGCTCATATAAATCAGCTTGTATGTTCTGTAATTACCATCGGCGGAGGGATAACTGTAAATATGGAATTGATTGAAGAAAAAAGTGTAGTCTTGTCGGTGTATGTGCGAAACAATCCGATATGTGTCAGCGCAGCTTAGCCGGCAGATATATCATTGCTAGGCCGGTTTCTATGGCAACGGTGACGTACGTACAGATAACGAGGAACAAGTGAGAGGAACGTGGAGGAATGGTCGCACTAAGCCTACTAGATGTTATCATGCCTATCGGGAAATTAATTGATTAACAACGGAGATGTTATCCGAGGCAAGGCGCAGAATGGGGAAGTCTTGGATGGGGGAACGCATGGGTTTAAATATACAACAAAATTTATTAAACATAATTCAATCGTCAGGTCGTCTGTTGTTCAGTAGTTGATAAGATCATTGCAATCCAAAAATTTTGCAAAGAACTTCTAGCTTAGTTGGTTCTTTTATTTGTATAAAGGTTGGTGAAGTTGGGACTTGAATCCTAGATCTAACACTCCTTTTCGGCCTTTTCAAAAGGGCAGTTTACTTTTGGCAAAAATAATTAATTAATTGGTTTTAATATTTCACTCATAAATTTATAAACCAGTCCAAATTCTACCTAGGTTACCAAGATCTATTTCGACACCGTCACATAGAAAATTTCGCAAATCTCGTTACAATTAAAAAATTCTGTAGAAAAAATAAACCGCTTATGATATTATATATGAAAAATATATACGAAACAAATGAAAACCACAAAATGAGCCATTTTGAAGAGAAGTTCGAAGATATGAAACGAATGGAAGTTAAAGCGAAATACATTTAAATGAAGTGCAGCAAAAAATGTGTATAATTTAACGTAGAAGAAAGAAATGTGGTATCCACCTCAGATTTTGTTTATTATTACTATTTATTTGATTTTTCTTCTATCCGTATTCATAAAAAGCAGAAAGATAATCTCCTGCCAATTTGGGTATATAGTTTCATGACTGTTCACCAATGAAGAATACTTAAAGCTTCAGTTCAAAATTCGTATACCTACTCGTACATATCAATTTCATTTTTCATATCTTCAAGACTTGTTGCTGTTAAGGGTATTTTTCAAATAATCTCATTAAATCTACTAATGGTATGTCATATTCATTCGTGTTCTGTGTTTCATTATGTGAACAAGTAGTGGACTCAGAAACCCTTTTTTCTTATTTTTCTTTACAATAGTTATTTTTATAAATCTTTTTGCTGCTTCCGTTTATATTTGCTACCCTCAACTGTTTGAAAAAAATGTTTCTATTTTGTACCTTGGATTCAGTATTGACCCAACGCAATATATGAAATTTACTTTGTTATAAAGTAAATTTTTCGAACTTCAAACCAAAGTACATGGCTTGTTGAAACCCTATTAATTAGTAACAATAAAACACCTCTTTTTAGGACATTGTTATTTTTATGTAAATATTGATATAGTTGTTATATTTTTCGTTTGCAAGGAACGCTGGGCAAGCAGCTTGTAAGTTGGTTAGACGAATTGGCGCACGCACGTACAGTGACGACAGCAGTCGCTAGTTACACGGAACCGGCAGTTAGTTAAGGGTTTCACGTTAATTCGGCGTAATTCGATTTAACCTGCCGGTATTTGATTATGATAATCTGTGATTCTGCTCTTGTTCCTGTGGATATGACGGCGTTCATATCGGATTGGATTAGCCTGGTTACAGCAGGACCAGGACACACTAATTCCAACCTGCGCATTCCTTGCAAGATGCCGGCTTTACATACTCAAACACCGGCATTACCCACATACTCAAATACATCAAACTAACTCACTTATTAAACAGGCTTGCTTGACTATTAAATAAATAGCTACAAAATCTTCATGTACGTAGGAATCTATTATTTTTTTAACATCAACTCATGTAAGGGAGAATTATCATGCCCAGTTGCACCAACAAGGCTTAAATATTAAGCAACACTTAAACAAAAAAATGCTAATCGAAATTTTGACAGCAATGTTGAATAGTTCATTTGACATTTTATTCCGATATGATTTTGTTTGTTTAAGGGAAACTTAAAATTTAAGTAATAGGTATTGGTGAAATCAACCATTAGAGATCTTGCTATAACTCACTTATCAAGATGACAGTTTAATTGAAATTTTAAATTGCATTTCTTTATATAAAACCCCTATATTTTTAAAAAAATGATATAGGTACATATTAAAAAAAGTATTTAGTCATAATATCGAATTAGCAAATAAAAAAATAAAAAATCCACGACTTTACCAGTGATTTAAACTATTTAGTTTGAAGAAATAAGAGGAAATATTGTTAAATGAAAATATGAAAGAAATACGTAAGGATCAAAAAAATTAAACTTACAGTTATTATATTTCATATTTTATTTTGCTTGGTTATTTCGCGAATGACAGCCAGCAATTCAAACATATTTTTTTTATATCAACAAAATGTAACTATGACGATCTTATTGTGGTTTTGTTAATTTTTTTCACTGAAATCATAAAGAAATTTTTAAATTGATTACTTTTTAAAGAATTTTCGATTAACTAATTGTAACTATATTAACATATGTACCTATGACATCTAAGGCCTGGTATGATTCATAACATCTGTGGTTTGTTCAATAGTTGACCGTGTCTCGTTATTAATAAATATTATTTTATAAAATTTTCTTGTAAGTAAAATTTTTGTGATTAAGTATATATGGATAGTTATAACGGCTATATTATTCAACTGTCCCACATTACTTTGACAAATCTGTATGGTAATATTTTTATCATTCTAATGAATTTAATTTAAATTTACCCAAATGTATACAAATGTTTATTAAAAATAAGACAATTTATTAAATCATGTATATTTTTTGTTGAAAGCATCCGTAATAATCCGTGTATCATTTATTCAGAGCCCTTTCTCCAAGAAAAAAAGTCTTCCCCGAAAACAAATCCTGGCTACGGACCTGATTTACTGACTAACAATTATAACTTAGTTACCCTATTTACTTTTGCCTATGAAAACAAAAATTTAATGTCCTGAAACCAATAAATTAATTAACTTAAGTGTATTCAAATAATAAATTCAAAATTGTACTTAACTTGTATCTCATATTTTGAAATAAAAATATGAAGAATAAATTCATTTTGAATAATCACATAAATTGTATACGTATATTACGTTCTGTATGATATTGTGGTTGAATGCAAAGTTTCACAATGATCATATAGAACTGTGATGTAAATTACGCAAATTCGTGTGATATTTTAATTCCAACATACAATGACAAACATCTCACACTTTGCTGTACGTACAATTCATATTTACTCTATGTTCTACAACCATATTTCCCTAGATATTTGTCACTGCAACACGGCTAGAAATTAAATTGCAAATTCGAACGCATAACTCCAAACTTATAACAAGACTAGTTTGTTAGCGAACGAACCATAACCTAATAAGTTATTTTGCAGCGCGAAATATTTTGAATTGCTATTCTATTAGGTGGATTTAGTATTTGCTGAGCGAGAATTTGCTTATCCTTAATTAAATTGTAACAAGTTTGCATTGCGGTATGATTTAAACTGCCGACCGGATCGCGCATTCCTCTCTGAGGTAGATGTGTTTGTTTTCTATATTTATGCGATGTCACGAAAGCTGCATATCTCCTTATATTTATGTTCAACATGAAAATCAATATTGTTGCAAGGTATTCCTTCGCTATTAACTTACGAATTATTTATCAAACTATAAATAACTACAATTGCAGCTCATGAAATTATTTTACTGCCTTGAAACTGCGACCGTTTCCCGGGAAATTCATAACGATTTTAAACAGATGTTTAATTGGATTTCTTCTGTAATTATGTTTCTGAAATTCCTGCCAGATTTCATAAACAAACATTTCACGAAACAAAAATAAGATTAAATTTAAAATTAAATTCTCCAAGAAGAAAATCATTACGCAAAGAAACATTGATAAAATATCGGTATACTAGAAATATAAACATGAAGTAGATAAATAAAGTAGATAATTACTCATTAGTAAAATATACATTTTACTGTACCACTGAATTACTAATTGTAAAAACATTATTATACAAATATTATGCAGTCAATTCTGCTTAAAACTTTGGCTCTATTAGGCGGCTACTCCAATTAAACTAACTAATAATAAATTCTAAAATAAAACTCTAAAGAAATGTACTTCTTAGAAAGACTGCTTATATGATAGTGATTATTTGTGATATTTGTGAGGTAGTAATTGATAACCAGTCTTTACTTCTTTATTAAAAATAGTGGTTCATATTACGAGGTCACTTTTATGAGTTAAAAGTAACGTTTGGACTCATTATATTATAATGTAAAATCAACCTAATTTATCTTAAAAATCATTTTAATATTCATGTTGGCAGTTATTATTACTGAAAAATCATATTGTATGTTTTATGTTTACTAAACAAAAAAAAACATTTGTCTTCATTATATAAAGTACGAAATAAAAATGAGTATGTTTTGTTTCTATAAACATTAAGTGTGTAGTACTCACTTCACAATAAATATAAATGTTAAAAGAGGATAGAATGTGTGTTGTCAACTATGGTAGAATATACGAGAATAAATTGTTAACATAATTAAATTGAATATGTCAGGGAATAATTGAATTATTTAAAATAAATATGAACATGGGACAGAGATGTAATTAATTTAGCGGTATTCCAAGGGGTATCTAAGCAGCATAATGTCGATATGACTATAATGGCACATTGGACATTAATATGAATGATTGAATTTCAACATGGTCGTTGTGCAGGAGGTTTTAATTCAAAATGGAAACATATCTCCATATATGTTTGTAAATATACACTGTTGTTGAATACACAGAATGATATATCACATTACACAATATCTCTCTAATTAGCAATTATCCTGGAGCAATTTCAGATGCAAATACACTTTAATTATTTATATAAACAATAGCATTTTCCACATAATTTTGTTGCAAATTCATTGTGTAGTTAATTATTTGTTTAGAATTATTCTATATTACTGGTGACCGTGCTGATGAAATGGATATTTATCATTAGATCGGACTACTGAATTCAAATATTAATGCAACTTATAATAAAATCAAACATCAATTTTAACAGGATCACCGAAGAGTCAGGTTAACCAATATAAAAATAAGTAAAAAATGTATAGGTCACTAGATGAATGACATAGTAACTTTATATTTTCAAAATATTTGTGAAAAATCTCTGTAAAAACCAAAACTTTTAATAAAAAGTGTTGAAAATTAAAAAAGATACACAAGTTTATAAATATTTTGGAGACTTAATCCTTCCTTGCTTCAATACAGAATTTGATGTGGCATTCATGTTGTCTTTTTTTTACATTTTGGAATGCATTTTCAATAGATTAATGTAATATTGTGTAGTGTATTTTAGTTATTTTAAAGTTACGATGGTACTTAATTAGTTTCGTCAAGTAATTAAGATAGTCTTCAATCAAGAGACATAGAAAATAAATTAAATAGAGTAGCAATGGCTCACAAAAGCTTTTTATACCAAACTAATCGAATCAAATTGATATATGGCTCGGTGTAAGCTATTAAAATCTTTTAGGCAACATTAGTTTCAGTTTCTACTAATTAACTTAATGGTAATGAAGATGTTTATGGCTCGATGCGACTTTCGCGTCAATAGCTGAAATATTACCGATTTTAATCAAGAGGAATGTATTAGCATAAAGTTAGATATGTCAACTATAAACTTAGTGAAAATACGCAAATTTTATTGCATTTTCCGTATTTTTATATGGGCATAAATAACAGTATTTTCACAATTTTACGTGTCATAAATCTGAGCTTCTATCGTGTAGTTACAGCCCATGCAAGCCGTGTGCATTGCATTTATCTAACGCATTTTCTACCCTACCAGGAACATAACGTAAATAAATTTTATTCGAAAATATATGACAGCCTTGACTTCAGAAATAAATACATGTAATAAAATAACTTTAAATTAACAACGAAATCAATGTCATTCAAAACGATCAACATTATTTATCTAGAAACCGAAAACTAGAACCGTCAGAAATTCAGAAATTACAATTATGGTGGGGTGCTCGGTTCATTTTGGGATATATAATACCCGGACGGGCGTTATGAGTTGTTATGTTATAATAAATAAATATTTGTTGACTATTTCGTTAAATTTATAATCTATTAATTTGCTTATTAAGAAATCGTAGTAAGTAGGACGTAATATTTATTTATTTCATATTGTGTCACATTTCCATTTTTACAATTGTGAATTCAGTCCGATAAATCAGTCTTTATTCGAAATTCCTGATTCGGCATCTTCATCGCCTTCTCCGGAAACATCTTATTCATACCGTAAAAACTCATTTACATATACCATAAATTACTATTAAGGTATAGGGAATGTAAGTTTATCTTTACATCCGAGGAAGTTGTAAGTAACTTCCGATCTTTAGAGAATATATTAGGAATGACGATGGGTACCCGGGTACCCGGAACCTACCCGATAATAATGTACCCGGGTATCAAAAATAGTACCCGATTACCCGAAATGTACCCGTTACCCGTTTATTACCCGTTACCCGAAATCTACCTATTACCTAAAAACTGTTGTTGCCAGTTAAAGACAGTTTTCAGCTGCCGGAAACATTGTAACAAAACGAAGATCAAGACTGAGTACAGATACATCATCCATGCTGATATTTGCGAATAGAAATATGAGATATTCCTAAGTAATTAAATCAAATGTACTTCCGTAATAAGTTTTAATTTTGTAATTTTATACTGTTAATATTCTCGTATATTATATAAAATAACAATGTTTTCCATACTAGAAAATAATATTTTTTGTTCATTTAATAAATTTATATGCAAATAACAAAAATTTGTATCAAAAAGATGAATATGAAAGAATCACGGATATTTTAAGGGGATCCGGTAATTATCGGGTATCAGGTTATTATCGGGTATCGAGTAATTATCGGGTAACGGGTAATTATCGGGTATCCGGTACTACTCGGGTATTCATATCGGGTACCCGGGTACCAAAATTTTCAGGTTTCGTCATTCCTAGAATATATAGTTTTTAATTAAGTTACTGTCATCAGTATGGTATTATTTTCCTTGGAATATACCTAAGTGAAATTATTAAGTTTTGTCGTCAAGTAAATATTATAACAAAATTATACAGGGCATTTACATATCTTATAACTATGGATGAAATACATAGTTACAATACAAGTATCGCAAAAAGTACATTGATTCCCCTCATATTTAATAGCACACATTGCAAGCGTGTTGTTAGATGAACATAATGCTCTCTAAATAAAAATATTACATTAACAATGCACACAACAAAATATCTTATATTAATACATCTACTAATGCTACAAGAAATTGAAGCTAAAATATTGTTTAATAACTGTAATTAAAAATCAAATATAATTTTTTTTTTAAATATTGCAGTTTCGTACTATTTCGTTAATATTAAAAGAAATAAAAATAAAACATAAAACCACCATACGAAATAGAATACAAAATGTAATTAGTTTTCAAAGTTTCCTGAAATTAATGAAAAAAATCTCAGTTTGCAATCTAGTAAAAACCCTTTGAGAGACTGTCGATGCATACCATAATATCAATTTGAATATCTCGGTAAGCTCTGCCTTTTAATTTAACGTCAACAAGTGTTGAGTGTGGGCGATTCCACGAAGAGGCAAATAATCAATTACATAATTCCCGCATTAGGTAAACCCTCGACTGAACAGAAAATCAATCGCCATCCGGTCTGTTTGTACACATAACAATAACACCTGAGAAGGAATGATACCCGCCGCAGTTTTATGAGTGGCTCTGTGTTTATTTACCGTGGGCGTAATGGAGAAACGTTCCACGCGGATTTCACCGAGATTTATAATTAAAATGGAAGGAGCGTTGTAAATTGGGTTCTTTGGTGTTAGGTGTGTGGGTGCTAGGAATTAATGTTAGATTCGAATTAAACACATTGACATTTCTCTCTACTCACAATGATGTGTAGCCTTTCGCCTGGACCTGGAGATTCCATTGGCGTCCGCAACAATTTTCCCTTTCTTTTTTTAATAATATTTATTAGAGGCCAATATTTTTTACCACTGATTAAGGTGCAGATTATGTAAACGTCGGATAATAGAAAAATGTCGTATCAAAAAACTGACCTAAGTTGTTACCTACATACTTTTCTATTAACCGATGGTTAAGATAACCGGCACTTTAATTAGAGGTAATATAATCGCCCTTAAATGTTTTTTATACATTTTATATAAAGTGGTGATACATATTTAATGATTTAGTCATTTCAATTATAATGGAAATACACTTAAAACAGTAGAATAGTGTCACCATTCCACATCGTCTGGTTCCTTCTTAATTTTATAAAAACTTTTAAATGTAATATTAAAAAAATCATTATTATTATTTAAATGGGTCTATGATTTAATGCTAGTGGCTGAAATGACCTGTTTTGGCTCCGAAAACCCAATTGTGGATAATAACAGTTGTTATATCATAAGAAGATATTATAGAAGTAAAGTACCAGAACTAAATTTTCTTTTTATCAATAGAGAATTGGGATTATTCGACTGGATAATTAGAAATTAAGAAAAAACTTTCGGAGTAGCATCATATAATAAAATCCACTAATGCACCAACGTTTCAACTGTAAATCAATCTTAATTAATGTGATAAATGGTATTAAAAATTATTCAAGTATTTCAATTAACAATTGATTGGATGAAAATAATAAAATATATATTTTCAATTTTTATTCCATGTTGAAAAAGGGCCTCCACCAAACTTTTGCCCAGAAGCCCCCACCAACATAAATATTATTTTAATTAATCATGTTTGCTTGAGTTCTAAATAAATATTTAAGAAAATAAAAAATAAAAATTTTAAATTTTGGTAATAATGTTGAATAGTTTTTTGACCATTTATTTCAATGTTATATAGATCATTTAAGGGAAACTTAAAATTTAAGTAATTATTTTATTTTTATAGTAATTCATTAAGTTTCATCAAGTACCAGATACTAATTCCATCTAAATTTTATTTCCTTTTTGAATAAACCTGTAACCCTTCAATAATGCCTATCTATCTAGACCCGTCTTGCCACCCAGTGATGGTACAAGAAGACAGTTCCATTTATAATTTGGCCTAATTATGTCAGCATTTCACTCTTTTGGAGATACTTTTCGATATTTTCCAATGAAATACAGGTAGAAATTCTATCTCAATTTTATTTTAATTTTGATTTGATCCTTTCTGAATAAACCAGTAACCCTTCAATACTGACAATCTATCTTGACCCGTCCTGCCACCTAGTAGTGGAACAAGAAGACATAGTTCCATATTAATTTGGCCTAATTATGTCAGCATCTCTCTTTGGAGATACTTTTTGATATTTTCCAAGAACGCCACCCTCGGCTCTGGTGGTCCGCCACTATCACTTCCCGAGGCGACAGCGCGACACCCAAATTAATGAGCAGACACTTCTCACTGCTGGAGTTGTCGGGCCCACTTCCACTTCATCTATTGTATTTTTCTCTTTCCACTCGATAGCTCTGCGGAATGCCCACAACAGAGTAATCGCCCGAGTTGATTGGAGCAGGTGAACACTAATGAATTGAAGCGAGTGTCTTTATTATAAGGTTAGTAGGGTTGGTTGTGCGATTCTAGCGATGGAATAATAAAGAAATAAAAGAAAAATTAAAGGAACAATAACTAACTTAAAAGTAATTACTTATTTTAACATCATCTGTGGCATATTATTTCTAAATGGAACAAAAACCTAATAAAGTATTTTAAAGAACTTATTGCATAACATATTTTACTTACATTTTATTAATAAAAATATCAGCCTATAACTTCTGCGAGGAACCTACAGCTTAAAATAGTTACGAACAACTCGGGCCGAGCTATATTATTCAATTTATTGTTTTTATGTTTTATTTTTTAAAAAATTACTGATCAATTATTATTTATATTAGGGTTTTTTATGATTACAATTTTTAACGTACAATTATTATTTTTATCGGAGCTTAAAATTAATCATGTAAATACTATTGAGTATTTTGAAATATTTGTCGATTTATTTTCCGAGCATTTTATTTATTCGTCAGTAGAGTGACCATTTATTCTTTAATAAAATCAGAAGAAAATCTATGTTTTGTAATCAATATAGTCTTTTTAGGTCACATGTTACGGCAAATTGAAAAATTATAGCAATATAATTGCAGGTATAATTTTATTTTTATTGCTTCAGTTAACAATTTTTTCTTCACTTACTGTAGTCTAATTTTATATTAATTGTTTTATTACTGAAGTCGATAGATATAAATTTTAGTTAATACTTAAATTGTATATAAATGTATAAATACCTATGAATAAATAATTATAAAAAATTGAAAATCAGTACATTTTCTTTTAGTTTTAGAGAAAAATCGAAAATAGGTCGACTGAGTAACTGGCATTATGTATTTAGTTTCATTACCTGCCAATTAGGAAAATCTGTTGTAATTGTAGATAATTTAAAGGAGAGGATTAGAGACGCTGTGATGTCTTTAACTCTGGAAGAAATTTAAAGAAGTTATAAAGAATTACGTCGAAGACTAGAATTGAGTAGAATAGTTATTTTATATTATTTTTGTTATTTATGAAATTCAAATTAACTAAAATTCATGTTTACAATTATTACTAGCACAATATGAACTTGTTTTTTGAGACTTCTCAATTAAGTCGACCAATTTTCGATTTTTTCTAAAATTAAAAAAAAATTAAGATGTTAAAATTGAATTGGCCGTTTTGGAACATGCAAACACTTTTAACAAGAATACATTTTTCTCGTAAAATAAAAAATAAAAATGTTATCCCTCTTTACAATTCGATCCGTGTACATACTCTAACTATATTTCAGTAATTACTAAGAATACCACAAAATGAAAGTATTACTAAAGAAAACGTTTTATAAACCTTTTATCAAGAAAAAAGTAATTAATTGTAAGTTTACTTATAAAAATAATGTTTTGTTGCTACTGGAAGTATTATTTATTCCTCTACGCCCATGAGCACCGGCCATGTTAGTAGCAGGTAGCGAGTTCGGTAATTAAGTAACATTATTCAAGATAAGGAACTGGGCTGGAGAGATAGCAGACGGCGATAGCGTCCCTTCAAGGTGTCCAACTCCGTCCAAGTCACTGGACGGCCCTACGCCATTGTTGGCCTTTGTTCCCGGTCTTCCACGGCGCACTGGGATGCGAAATTAAAAGCGGACAGATGTCGGAAGGAGAGCGTTTCACTGTTTACAGGAGATAGTTATCAGGGACGAGATTTAAATGGAATGCTTCTCACAAAACTGGAAGAGATCTATAAGAAAGTAATGGAACAGACAGTTTCTAATGGCATTAACAAATATTGGGAGATTATGTCAAAGGAGAATAGATATAAATCGAAAATATATTATGGTCACAAAAAAAGTTAGAATGATCTTTCAAACTAAGCACAATATTGGCTTTTTATACTTTCTTGCTTAGTCAATAAAATCTAGAAAATTGCTGCTAGATTTTCTATACCTGTGCAAACTGCACTATTATATAATTCATTCTTAATCTATTGCACTTATTTTTTAAAGCTGGAAAATTCAGTTTTATTTCCTGAAGGAATTATATATTGTCATATTTCTACCAGAAAATAATACTTATTTAAAAAGATCCCATCAATCCATTGAGGAACAGAGAGTAGATGATTTAAAATGAGATTTGTATCTGTTTGTAAACAGTTCTTACTTTAATATACAAAATACAAATTTTTCGCCCTAAATAATAAAATAAAACAGATATATTTTTGGTTAACGGTTATCGGTATTTTTGTCCTTAAAAATATCGAATAAAATTACGATTAAAGTTCACAATTTTCGTTCAAAATATCGGTTATCGGTTTTTACTAAACGGTTTTTTTTAACCGGTTACACCCTCTGTACTGTGCCATAAATAATTTATAGTAATGGATATGAATTATGAATAATTTTTGTTTACCACATCTATCATTTATTTATTTTTTTAGTTTGAAACGCACAAAACTATAATTTTCATTTTTTTAATGCTACAATTTCATTATTCAGAACACTTATTCTAATTTAGAGTATCGCTTCATTGTTGTATTAATATTTATATTTATCGAAAGATAAAAATCAGTGGCTGGTCGTAATAAATCCAAAGTGTCTAAGATACAATTAAAAATGGTTCAAAGACAACTGTCAAATTTAACTTACATAGTTCAGAAAATGAAGTAATAAATTAGTCCACGTACTAAAAACCACAATTTTTTCGCTTTCAATTACCTTTATTAACCTTTGCTTTAATTACAGTGATCATACAAAAAGCTTGCTGCATAAGACCATGAAAGAAAACTAATGATTATAACCAATAATTTACTTTGTGGTATAAAAACAGATTGTCAATCAAGTCGGCTGTAATTACAATTGAAATTGCAATAATTGTTGCATGACATAATTCGCGGCAGTTCTGACAATCAGCGCAGAGAAAAAATGCTGTCGAACGCGGGTATCGACAGCTGGGATCATTAACGCGTGCAGTTGCGCTCCCACCGCAGACATATTCCGCGTTGCATAATGCCCCACTATTAGATAAATAACGTGAGATACCATTACCCGCGGAGAATTGATAGTTTTAATCAGACCACGCGCACACACCATTTTTCGCCTGCTAATAACTTAACACCAGTTTCATGTTCCGTGCATTTAACGGGTAGTCACATTGTAATACTATACGCGATGTCATTTTGATATTGCGCGGTTAATTTTCTTACGTTTTTATTAGATTAAATGCATAACAATTGGTATAGTGTAAATAATCGAATGTGTTTTCTGTTGAGTAGATTGAACAAGGTATTTTCTAATTTAGATTAAAGAATATCTATTTTTGGTTACAATTTTTTTGTCTCCGAAAATGTGCACATTTGGTAGTCGTCAGTGCGTTAATTTCAAATTTATGAACAGAATTTAATTATCTCTTTTTAAAAAGGATGTTTTTTGGGTATCTCTAACATGGGTAGAGATACAATCTCAACAATCATACCAGTCGATTCTATGGACAAAGTTACATAAAGAAATTATTTCTCTGCATATACGTTTTCTAGAAAAAAAAAATACCTGAGCGAAAGCTATTTTTTTTCGTTTTTCTCTTTTTTCATCGAATTCTTTCCATTTCTTTGAATAACATTGACTCTAGAATCCTGTGGTATAATCGTTGTGATTGTACCTCTACCCATCTTTTAGATTTACTAAAAAGAAACACACTTATTTGAAGTGCAACTTTGGGAGCAAGAATCTAACGAAGAAAAAGAGAAATAAATATTATTAATTAACTATGTTGATAACTTTAAAATCAACGCATCGACGTCTATCAATATGGACAATTTTTAAAAACAAAAATTTTAAACTCAAAAATTTTATTTACTATTATTTCGGCACCATGAGAAAATTTTGATTGTGAAAAAGTTAAAATTGTAACTTCTCTTGTTTTACTGTGATTGCAAAGAACTTTGAGATATAAAAAGATTTTAATTTTTAATTGGATATGTGAATTATTATTTTTACTTACCCATTAGCTCAAAAGAAAATGATTTCGGACAGTAAACCCATTTTTAATTCAAAAAGTGAAAGATTTCATAAAACTTTGTGTAAGTAGTGTTCAATTTTTCCTGCTGAAATGTGAGTTTTTAAGTTGCGAGGCATACGTTGTTCGTTTTGTGAAAATTGGCAGGTTGATGGGCCATTTCGGGTGCAGCGATTGTCCCAAGTTTGATTAGTTTGACCCCAACGATCTTGTAACAAAACAGCACTTGGTGTGATAGACACTCATCCAAACTTTTCCTTCTAAATCACGGCGTTAAGAAAATGAAGCCGGCACTCTTTGAAGGTGGGAGATAAGACCTAATTTATTTCATCGTCGGAATTAAGGCCCGTCAGTTTACGTTGAGGAAACTTTTAGTTTCTTTTAAAGTGTCCCCTTCCTTTCGTCCCTAATTAGGCAATAGGATGGCGGGTGTAATGGCCGTCATTTTCACAATGGCTCGCGGATGACGGGAAGCGACACCTCGCTTCCGGATTCTGCGCGACTTGCGCCAATTTACCAAGCCAACGGAAATTATACCACAATTAAACTATTTTCACCGATTACCTGATACCTTATACTCTAATACCCATTTTTACCTTACTAATGGTTATGCATATACATTATTAGACGAACGCAAAAACTTTAATAACCCATACTCCAATCAACCTATGATAGTTATATTACTATATTAAAGATACTATAAAACTAGTATAAAATAATAATTAAAAATATAAATTATTTATTAATTTTAAGTAAAATATTTCTAAGATCGCACTCTTGAAAGTATAATTGTAGTCAATCTCTTAATGAAGCTTTCTACTTAGTAATAATTTACTACTTGACGTTCAAAAACTATCAATTGTAGATGGTTTTTGTAGTGACATTTAGAGCGATATTACAAATTTATACTGTATATATACTTATTCGCTGATTCTACGTACACCTTAAAGTTAGTATTAGTTCAACTCCTTTTAGAGTACCCGGTAATTATTAATATGTTCACTATAAATCCAGTCAATTATAATAATTGTTAATGTCAAATATAAAACATTTATTTCCATTGGTAACCAGCTTGTAAAAAAATTACGGTATCAAAAATTAAGTACTTGTAATAGTTAAATAAGGCTAGATAGAAACAAATTTGAACTATAAAATTTTAGCTAATGATATAATAGTAAGTCATTATTTAAAAAATTCTCATATATTCATAATTAATTAAGATATTTGGGAAAACAATTCAGATCTTCATGAAAACACTTCTTCTGGCTGCACGATAAACAACAAATTCTAATCAGATCTAATCTAGGGTTTCAGAATATTATATCCACATTTTCAACTTTTTTTATTCACCAGTATTTGAGTAACATCTATCTATCCATCCATTCACACACACGGACAGACATCATCGTAAAAAATATTAAAATTGTGTTCTAGTGCATGTCCGTTGAAAACTCACTATCCGATTTTTAACATGATTCCAATACCTCTCTTACTGAGTGGCGAGATGTAAAAAATCAATTAAATTTTAAGTTATAATCCTAACATGCATTTTTATATAAAATTTTCTAAATTTACTAATTATCACAATTAAATTTTCAGAAGCATTTAAAAACTTAAGAATATATTAATATTAATATATTATTAAACATTTTATCTAAAATTGTTATTTTATATTGTATAAGTTACATTAAGCAAATTGTTCTGTGCAGCAGATAAATAAATAATATAAATGGTAGGTGTCTAGGGATAAATTTAGGTAGCCCAGTACTGGAAAGTTTCCCCTAAGTAAAGTAAATAGATCTAGGGAGAACCTGCATGTGATATTTATAGAAATTGGTTGATAATTTTATCAAGGATATTTCGTTTTTATGAAGTCATTTGGAATGACTGGATTTGGGGAGCAGAAAGCAGAACACAGGGAGTTCAATCTGACGTTAGGTTAGTTGAGATGTAGGAATATAGCATTTCCCCGGATTGACTTTGGTTATCCAACCGAAAAATATCCCGCCATCAGCTTTATCTACCGCTCACATAGATAAATTTCCCGATTAATCACATTTAGATGGGGTCGATATTAGATATTTTCCACATAATATACACAAGGAGATTCCGAAATGAAGTATGAAGAAGACATTTGTGGAATTAACCACAAATTTCGGCAAAATTTGATCCGAATTGATTAATTCATCGCTGATACAATACTGGATGGAACAGACGTTTATGTAGTTTAACATCAATTTTATTTGCATTTTTGCAATAGTAAGTATGAAGAAAATAACAAAAGAACAAAATATAGCAGCTGTCAAATAATAATTGACGTAATAATTGTTGTAAATTATTATTATTTGTGTTTCGAGTTTATTATGAATTTTTAATTTAAAATCACTTATGATGTTCGTTCATAGCCTGCTGTACATTAATAATAAAAATAAATATTTATTTAAATTTTAATAAAACTAATACATGGTGGAATTCAGAAAAAATATGCTATGGAATAGGCATAAAAAATATGCAGAATTCCATTTGAATAAAATTAACTTTGTGTCGTAACTTGAGAACCACTGGTTAAAAAAAATCTTCTCTGAGAAGATATCTCTTCTTAGTCTCCTACAACTTTATTCTATAACAATGAAGAAAATAATGGCGGTGGTCGGTTTCCGTGTTACACCCTGTATAAGTTAATAACAATAAGGAATAAACTGGAGTGGGATTCCATAATTTATAACAATTACAAATAACAATTATACTTGTTATTATATCAATTTCAAACGTCAAATGTCACCATGGCGAAAATTCAAATTTGCAACAAATTTAAGACATTCTCACATGAATGTAGACTTGTAGAGTGTGTTTTATATGTGTAAGTACATATTAACCACAAATAATGATGACTGTTATAGAATTACAAGCTAACTTTGTAGTTGATATATGCAATTGATATCATAACAAGTCCAAATGATAGCAATCGAAATTATGGAATCCCACCCTGTTAAAAAGGAACATTAGTTTATGAGCTCCGATTATGAAGTTGTACAATATGAGTTTCAAGTTTCGCCCATGCAATTATCACTGAATGAAATCTTATTTCACGGTGTAGTATAGGGTAAGTAAATATACCGTAGGTTGTTAGTAGTAATTCAAGTGGTTTTGCAGATGTAAACTAAATTAAAACGAGTGTGGGGTAGCATTAATTCCTCACAATCAATTACGAGCATATTTCACGGCGAGGACAAAAGATGTGGACCAATTACACGGTTATTAAGGCGGGCGGGGCAGGCAGAAGTTTTGTTCTGCCTTGAGAAATCCACGTGTTTTGGTTGTTCAACACGCCCAAAATCTAAATAACGTCTGGGGTTATGTTTTGACGTTCGCATTTTCAACACAAAAGCCGCTTTATTTCACGAATGAACGGGGAGGCTTAGAAGTCAAAACCGTACCACGGGACACACCTGACGCTTATTCTTACATGCGGCAAATTTCTCAACTCGTAGAACATATTTTAATTGCCACAGGAGTGAACAAAATATTAATTTTACCTTACAAACCATGTATTACCTTTTATTGTTAATAATCGTTTATGAAGTGAAACAATACAGTTTATTAGAAATAATGTATATTATTTATTTAAACCTTTACTTACTTCTGGTTAGAAAAAAAACCAACAAGCAAATGTAATAAATTAAATAATAACGTTCGGGAAATAACTCCCATTGGAGTTCTTTAAGTTTTATATTGTTTTTACTTCATAATTTAGATTCCAAATCTAGAGGTTTTCAATCTTCTTATATCTGAGGAATTATCTAATAAATTTAATGCTAAATTATTAATATGGTTAAGTAAGCGATTTTCATATCGAATAGAGTATGTTTCTAGTAGACACTAAATATCTTTAATTTTTAAATCCGAATGTTTTGGTTCATTTGTGACATAATATGAAGCATTTATAATTCGTCGTAGAATTAAAATACAATGTGAACTAAAGTCGCAATTTTTTTTTACTTTTTTTACTTCCTTGTAATAGCAAAGGAAATGTCAGTTTTTGATTTCAACGGAAATATCCGTTTTGATCATCCGTGATTTCATTTCAACTAATTTCAGTCTACGTTTGTACCTTCGTATGTATCTCACTTTACCCAAAAATGATTAGCCGCAAAATGTTGAAATTTTTTGTATGGAACTACTAGAACAGCTTGTTGTGTACTTATCTTTTTTTATTGCAATCGTTCGTGTCAAAAGCTCTCTATGCTCAAAGAGTTTTTTAAATTTTTCGCATAAATCAAAAACGATTAGCCCTAGAATGTTCTCACTTTCAAATTAAAGGCAGCAAAAAATGTAATTAATTTCATAAACTTAGAAATCATATGGTGTCCACATCAGATTTTTTTAAATGAACCTGGATTTAAATTTTGTACAATTAGGACACACATTTATAGTTTATGTGAACGTGCATAAATACAGCTAATTACGCACAACAAAAATACAAGAAAAAGTAATTTTCAAGTTAATATGTACAGTCCGCACCTCTAGGACAACCATATCTCAAAATAGAGGTTTCAGTTTAAGTTACATTTCTGAAGTGTACCTTGAGTAATACTGACAACATCTATTAGTCTAGGGTCTAGGCTTCCAATATGTTACTCAAATTATGAATTTTTGAGTTGTCGCTATTCTCGCACTTAATATTATTATTTTGAGTTGTGATCTTAGATGAGGTATAATATAGAGATATGGCACACTCCTATAGCTACTTATTACTGAGCAAGCAAAAGATGTATGATCGAGAATCGCCTAACAGTTAGCTGCGTTAGAACGATCCGCCAGCTGAGTAGTGCACACTTACAGTTAGACGAACGAAATATTGGTCATAGTGTTAGTCACCTATCCTCATTATTTGTTTGGTTGAGTTTTCCATATAACTACTACACTGGTCCACTGTTTTCAAACAGGGGCTGCAAGCGATTTTAAACCTTAGATCTTACGACAATATATTTGGACAATGCCATATCTCTATGTTATACCTCATCTAAGGTTGTGACAGTACGATATCTTGTCCTGTTTTTTCCAAACATGTCGCGCCAATGATGATTACTATACACTTGTAACAAATTCTATTTTTATTTGCTGAGTAGTTCCTCCTCACAATAATTTCATTTCGGTTGGTGGGTTGTAGCTGGAATGCTTTCAGACGTAATAGTTTCCCGTCGCATTTGATTAGAGCCGGTGCGTTTGGGCTTGAGGGAGACAGACAGCAGGACACGTAGGACCAGCAACTCAGCTCCGCATTGACAGCAGAGAAATGACGCCACGCAACACACGCTCTGAGATATATCGACAACAACTGTTACAAGCTCCTGCCCTGTGTCCATTATCCCTGCAGCCTAGGCGGTGAGCTTCGTGCGGAGGGCTTCGTTCCAGGGTGGAATTCGTCCTAAGATCCAAAAAGGGAAATGCGAAAACGGTGCAATATAGAAAACCAATAAAAATTAAAAGAATAATTGTCATCTACATGTTCAAACTAAGTTCATTATGATAATTGGTATTTGTCCCAATTAGGAAAACAATCTTGCAAAATAATATCGAAATGGGAAATATATACTTTCGGAATATTATGTGCATGTCCATTTTGAGAATATATTGTAAAGTAGTAAATCGTGCAAAATGAGAACGATAACTATAAATCATGTATCAAGGTTTCTTTTCAAGAATTTTCAGATTATCATGTAATATATTGTTTCAAACAAGGATTAGCAAAATTAATAATGCTTACTAAACTAAAGAACCATGAGTTATTGACTGTCAGTTATATTATATGTGACCATTCAAATTTGCAAAGTATTTTTTATTTTCTGAGGGTTCCATGAACAGATTCTTCAGATGATCAAATTCAAATGCATTATATTATATTTTTTATAGTAGATTCCTTCATACATTTTTTTTATGTAATTGCATACATGTCATCTTGTCATATTCGAAATTTACTGGAAAGATGAAAACTGTTTCCAGTTTGAGAACATTTTATTGATATTTCAGTAATCTCCAGATTATGTCTTGCGACAAAGAAATTATAGCTTTCAGAAACACTATTGATATTTATATTTAATATTTAATAGCACACAATGGCTACTTTAGGAATTGAACCAAAAAACATCTATAAAATTTTGAAATTGTTAAGCCAAATTTGCAATTGAACAGGACATGAATTTTGAAGATAATGGTTTATTTAACGTTTATTTATTAGAACGAAAAGACATTTTCAGGTCTACAATGTTTTTATAAAACAGGTAATAATGAATTACTGAAATATTTTATGGTTTTTTTAAATATAAAAAGTTCTTACCTAATTAACAAACATAGAGTTACAATATGTCAGTAATTCAGTGTAATCTGTTTTATAAAAATATTGTAGACCTGAAGATGACTCCAACCACGAGTCGAAACGTCGTCTTGTTTTAATAAAGAAACGTTACAAAAGCCATTATCTCCAAGATTCATTTTCTGTTCAAAAACATTTGATTTAATAGTAGATAATAAAATAAATTACTAAAAATTCAGCATTTTCTCTGTTCGAATTTTGTTATGTAATGAAAACTAATACTATATGAATATACCAATTTTTAGTTCAATATCTTCCTATTTTGTTAGAATAATTAAAGAGTTGTTTTACCTCGAAAGGGCAAAATTTAGTTTTATTTGGAATTGGAATTGAAAGTGAATTCCGGGAAGATTTCCGGTGGGCGATTCGCTGACCCTCCTCACCCGATGACAAACGGCGCCGAGCGTCGCCCGGAGCGCCTGCGACGCCTCGGAAGAACAATAAACGATACAGTTAACCCGCGGACCAGGCGCCATGACACTTCATACCGCCAGATGCGACCCCGCCGTGCTAGATTTATATCTCCCCTCCAACACCAACAACAAACAAACTACTCTTCGCTGCTCCTATGCAACGGGCTCTTCGCTTCCTTCGAAAACTTACTACAGATCACCTTCAAACACAAATAGCCTTTTGAAATTACAATTGTTGTAATATGTTCAACAATACAACTCAAATCTTATATTATGTGTGATGAAAATATCCAGTTAAGAATTGATTGATATTTCCGGAAATCATTTTAAAGTTTACATATTTGATAAGTTAATTAATACATTTTTTAACCTCAGCTTACCAGAACAACATTATATATGTTATTCCATACAATTTGCCATACAATTTGGCTGCGAGCATAGTGTTGTTATTGAAAACTTAGTGTTACTACTGGTAATGTTGTAAATATTGTAAACTTTACAAGTAAATGAATTTATGGTTTATTTTGCTTGTCACATTGACATATCCAAGGAAGATGCGCAGAATCAGAGCTTTATATTGTACAAGAAATTGCATTAGTATCATACAAAACTTCGTCAAAATCTAACAATTTTTGGTACAAGATATTGTACCATTTCTTGTACTATATATTGTCCCATATATAAACTAATCTAAAACGGCCTTTACCGAGGGTCTTAACGCGCTGGTTAATAATATAATATACTGTTTTCACTGCTGGCATTTAAATTCCAATTCTACTTAAAAAATTATATTGATAACAACAAAAATTTTGAAATGATATTAGCATTTTATTTAATGTCATAAAATAATTTAAGTATTATTTGACTTTTTTTAATCACTAGTTAGTATTAGGCAAATTACACTAACTTTGATAATTTTGGTAATATCATTGAGATTAGAATAAGTGGGAAAGTAATTGATAAAATAATAAATTTTCTTAGAAAACTATGTCTTTTGAAAATATTAACAAAGCTATAACTTAAAAACATGATTATTCATCTTCTTTAAATGGTACGTTTTTAACATTTTGTTCTTCAAAAATTATATAAATTAGCTCAATTTATCAATGTAGAAATAATTTCTTTAAGGAGGTAATTAATTTTACGAATAATCCTTTTTCTTTTACTTATGACGAATAAGACGATCCAAATTACAAGTTCTCACCCTGTGAAAACGTAAGTAGATTTTTAGGACAAATCCGCATTAAAAATTTTGTTAAAGACGTGGCTTAACGTCCATCTTATCGCATTAAATCCTTTTATCTCCACATAAATCAGCTCCAGGATCCTTTCTTTCGCCAGAGCCGAAATCCTAACCTCTAAAATTCGACAGTTCTTGACAGATGTTCAAAAATTTTACTGCGAAAGATGTGTACTGAGATAAAAAATGACGCTATAAAAAACTGAGATGGCTGCGATGGCGCGATCCAAGCAGGCGGTGGAATTTAATCAAGCAGACGTTTAGCGTTCGTTTATTTTAGTCAGATTGAATATGACACCAGGGAAAGAACATAAAGTCTGTTTATGAGTATGTTGATGGAATTAAAATCTAACACGCTGTAATTAAAGCGGGAATACTCAAATCACATTCGGAACGATGTGATGAAATTTTACTGCAAGGGAATTCCGACTTCACCGCTTTCTAAGATATACTGCTAGGAACTTCTTATTTAAACTGTATTAAATGCTATTACCTTCGAATAGTTTCATTTCAACGTCTTACGATGAATGAGTTTATACTTTCAACTTAAAAACTTATCTCATATGCACCGTATTTCGAATTAACTTAGAAATTATTTAACCTAAAAGATGCTTACACGTTGTATGAATATAAATATAAAAGCTACACATCATTTGCAAGTATGATATATATTTTTTTATCTCGAAATTTTTTACTTATGTGTATCCTTATCAAAAAACTTATTAGAATACCAAAATACAGTTCTTTGTGTTGATCTTTATTATCGAAATTTTTAGAAAGAACATTTGAAAAAAAATAATTCCTCTTTATCATTATAATTTTGTACTAATTGTAATAGTTGCAATAGAATAATAGAATATTATGATATTTCACTAACTATTTATTGAAATACTTAGTTATTCCAGAGTGTTGGATTTTCACATATAATAGCAAACAAAATTCAATGTAATTTATTGTAAATTTATAAAAGTGAAATTTGCATTGGCAATAGCCAATATGGAGCCAAAATTCACTAAAGGCTGAGCTACGATTTTTAATGTATTTTGAATATGGCGTAATTTCCATGAATATGAATTGAGTACCTGTTTAAAAGTCAGATATATGAGGATACAATTTGCAGCGAATATTAATATTTGCAGCTCTGTGAAAATGTTTATGCAATTTTCCGTATTGGTGGTACAAATATCAGAGTAATTAGAATGCATAAATTTCAATAAACAAAATGAATGTATTTGATTAGCTCCGTGTTTAATTGACCTAACTAATGATTTTGTTGGATAAAACAGAACTTATTCAGTGCAGTTTTGATTAAAACATTCATTAAAATGATAATTAGAGGAAAAATATTAATCCAAAACTAGGTTAATCAAAGTTTCTGATTACACTGCAAAAATAAAACACAAGCAGAAACAATTGCAGCCAAAGCTAACAGTGGGTATTGTGTGCTGGTCTATGTGCGAAATATAAACATTATTCCTGTTGAAAGACAACGAATGGGAAAGTAGAACACCGTCAATAACTGCTATTTTTATATTCCCAATGGAAATTATATGGAAATTCTTCCAGACGTCAAAATGTATTTTATTTACAACGATAAGAAATATATTACATTAAACTTAGCTTCGTATCGACAGATAAGACGAAAACTTGAGGACATATAAAAAGTCTTCTCGCGAACAAATCGAGATCTGTCGAATTTGATAAAGGTTTTGACAAATTTATTGTGTCGTATCTCAAGGAAAGGGAAAAATTCGACATTTTCCTTATATTTGAATGTCAAAGCTACTGATTTCCACGCACTAATCTCGACAGACACAATTGGAAGCATTGAATTTATTACTTCACTCTGCCAAAATATCACATACAAGCGCTACAGCCTCGATAATTCAATCCATAATGTCTTTTTCGTACAAAAAACAACACATTGAAATATGTCAATTTCCCTTATCACATTATTTGCACAACAAAATGCCACAGTTTTCAGAAACATCCCTGAAACTCGAGTTTCTCGATTGATGCACAGAAGTGGTTATAGATATATATTTTCAATGATAATATATGTCTTCTCTTTTATTCTTTTTATTTTCCAGCAAATTTAAATCGTATAACAATCATTACATTACGTCCCAAATTAAATCTTTATAAAGACATTTCACATTAACATTTGAAAGAAATTAATGTTTAATTACTAATATGCAAACGAAACTTATAACTTTTTAAAGGATTTTTTATTTGAGTGATACTTATAGAAGAAGATAAATAAAATAACAGTCCCACTAGTAGGATAATTATGAAAATCATACTAACCATAAACATTTGGTAGTCTAGCAATGGGCAAAATTAACTATAAAAAGTTACAAATAAATAAACCAAAACTGTCAAGTTGTCGACGTTTTAGAATAGTATATTATATACTGAGGAATGATTTAATCCTGAGAGGAGGGATTAAAGACACTTTAGTCCTGTGGTATATACACTAAATTGTACTTATATATTTTAAAATAATAATTATTTAGATATATTTATATAACTGTTAAATACATGACAGCTTTAAAAATAAAATGCATATTTTTGTGGTAATCTAGACTACGGACTAATAGAAACATACAAAACATAAAAATCGCTTACCAAACCATGTTAATAATTTAGGAGAAAATTTATTAGTCAATCTTCAGAAATAAGAAGATTGAAAAGAACTAAATCTCTATATTTGGCACTTATTTCTCGCATGTTATTATTTAATTTATCACATTTTCTTGTTTGTTTTTTTCTTAACCAGTTGTAAATAAATAAAAAAAAGTTTAGCATTTTTTATATTTCACGTCATTTTTCTGTTATAATTATTTGTTATGGTGTAAACTTTCCTGGAAGAAGTAAGGTTATACTTAGATCCTTGTAGGATTTTATTCCGCTTATTGCCTCCGAGTGTGACACATATCGTTAGGCAAACTAGGCTGACGAGGCTTCCAGGTTCTCCACTTCTCGTCCTGCATGTTCTTGTTCGCATGTTGTTTACAGAGGAGAAGCGAGAAGTGCGTAGCCATCTAGCAGGCGACGCGATCGGGATTACAAGTTCTCGGCTCACGCTCGCTCTGTTCGATCCGACAAAGCCTTGCCATTTTTACCAGCTGCACTTTTATTCTAAAGCGTTCACATGGATTTGGGTCAGAATAAATATTCCCTCTGGACGGAAGCAAAGTGGAAATTTTAAATTCGATCGCTTTAACTCTACTTTATCGCCAGATAAAAAGATCTGCGCGAAGATCTGTCCTGCTTTTGTTAATCAATAAATAACAGATAAACAAAAGCTGTACCAAACAGATAAGCTCAGGAACAACAAGTCACGTAAGATTAAAATTGATTTTGCTCCGTATAAAAATATTTTCAAATGTTTCTAGTTTTACTTTGATAATTCATTTTGTTCTAAAATAATTTTCCAAAAGAAATGCTTTGTTAAATTGAAAATTACAATATTTATAAAAAAAAAAAAACAATTGTGTCACTTAACTTAGTAGATGGTTATGTCTGGGGTTCGATTCTCAGCGTCTCCAAACTATTCTCCAACCTCACTAAAAGCTGTAGTCTCTTCCACAGGCTTTAGTTGTCAATTCTATCCACTAAAAATGTAAGTAAAATTCTCATTACGCCAATATTGATAAATATGAAGATGACTGAATATTAAAGCTATGTAATGTTTTAATGTTCTTTTATTTGTCTCTTAATCTAGTAGCACAATATTATATTTTGTTATTAAGAATAAAAATGATACTTTTACAATTTTACTCTGAATGACACATACTAATTTTTCTTCAAACGTAGATAAAGATTTTAAAAAATAATTTGCTGCTTAACGTACAATTTGTAGATACTTATTTATTTTACTTTTACTCTGGCGGCGTAAACTTGAATCTGAAAAGTCACATTTCAAAAGATGTCAGTTTTAAGACGGTTGAAAAAAAAATATGTTAACTATAAATAATGTGAAGTTATTTAGAAAAGTTTTATTCTTATTTTTTTGCAATAATTTTGAAATATAAAAACAATTTTAATTAAAAATTTTTTTAATATTAATTTTATTTCATTAACAGTAACACCTATTTAATTCATAATTAAATTTTAAAGGAAATAAGGAATGAAATAGCAGGAGGTAATGTGTCGAGCACATCAGGTTTTTTAATAGTCTAAACTTTTTATGATGAAGTAATGTGGGTTTTATGTCACATTTATATTTCCCCCATGTCTTGCTTGAAGTCAGCACATAAAAACAGTCCTTAATTCGTCTTCTTTTTACATAATAATAATCCCGTGGCCAAAATCTCGTTTTGTGGCATTAAAAACTGGCGAACAGTGTCCTGCGAGCATAAATCTCGGCTAATTGACATTTTTAAGTCGAACAAGTCGCAAATATCAATCGAGCGCTTTGCAGGTCATACTTTATGCACGGCAGAGATGCGGCGGCCTCTTATGGTTAAATATGCGACGTGTGAGTGTTGCACCTCGCTAGGCTGCATATGGAACAGGAACCAAAGCCCTGCGCCCTATAAATACGCCATATGCATCTAACGTCTAACAACGGATGGGTATTCCAGGTTGCTCTAAAACAGGGAATAACATTATATACAAATCTGGTTCATAACAATGGGATTTCATATTGATATTTTAAGGTAAATAAGTATTAAAAAAATTATACCTATTTATAATTTTTTTTTGTATATTTCTCATAACTGTCTCCATTATTTTTAACTCCTATCTATCGTAATAGTAACTATTGACGTCACGAAAATTTTATTAGTTATTTTTAAATATCCCATAGAGAGAATTATGATACTAAGATTTTGTTACATTGCACAGTTCTTGTATTCCATGTATCTAATATAATTAAAATGTGCATCAAATTTCATATATCAATGAGAAATAATAAAATAGATTGTGTACTGATTGTAGAATTTGCTATCAACTTCCCAGAATATCCTCCAGACACAAAAATATATTTTTCTACAACTGACAAAAAATGTTAACATTTTTATTCCAATAACAATGCATAAAGTACACAATTTTTGTACAGTTGTTATTACCTTGACACCATGCGCGAAATACATGAGAAAACGTTTTCTCATGTAGTCAATTCTTACAATATTATCGAGAGTGAGATATTTTTTTAACACGATTCCTTTTAAAATTTGATTTTTTATCTTATTTTCTCTTACCCTCTAATTAGGCATTTGTCTGTTGAGTAATGTATTCAATAATAATAATAATATACATATATGAGAAATGTGTGTGAGATTTAGGGTTCAAATTCCATTGTCATCAACCATAATAAAATAGAAATCCTGCAAATATTTTAAGCTTTATGTTATTTAAATTTAAATTAACAAAATATATGAATTAATGATTATTCCTTTGATGGCCGCAGGTAGATTTTCGGAGAAGAAATTTGATAAAACCATAAAATAATCTGCAAATATAATTCGAGCTATGAATTTAATTGATAAAATTTACTCAATTCCTGCGAAGCAACGACAAGTTAAGTGAAAAATGACGCTGTCATGATCTGAATGTCATTTTTGATACTCGTTTGTCTGTTATTTCTTTCGGTGGGCTTTTTGGACCCAATTATATTAAGGGAGGAAGAATTTTTCATAGTAAGTGAGTATCCTTCACATAGGTAGTGAACATTATGGTGACTGATTTTTACAGAGTGTGATTTGGATATTAGAGTACTTAAAAGTGAGTAAGCATGCCTCACACAGGTAGAAACATGGTTACTGGTTTTTATGATGAGTAATTTTGATCTAATTATGTTAGGGCAAGAATTAGAATAGTCTGGAAACAAATGGAATTCTCATTTTATAACCTATGTTACTCTATTCGATGTAGCATATAATACTTGTAATGTACATTGTAGGATTAGGTAGGTATCTGATCGGCCAGTGCGTGAATGGTTTTCGTCACGTTTTTCTAACCTCAACTAATTCCCGGCGAGTTGTCACACATCACGTCCGATTCAATGACGTCGGCTTAACAGCTGCACGTCGGCATCATGGCCAACTCGTACGTGCGAACGTCTCCGTCAGATTGGCAACAATTACGCTCCGAGGCACGCATCTGCCAATAATAAAAAGAAAACTGATCCTCCGGTTCCTCCAGCATTCCTGGAAAGTGGAAATGCCTGCGCATGTGAACTTTACAGCCATTAGCACGTTTTACCGCCGATAATAATCAGAAATTTCATTTTATTCCCCCAAATGGCACCCGTGCAGAAATTAATATTTCCTCGTGGAATTTATCCCGCTTAACCTATAAAGCCCACCGCCCACCCTATTTGAATGCACGTTCTTTCCGACATATCACAAAAATAAATTACACGGGCGATATCGATTCATGTTATTTATGGAATAATTAACTAATTCGTTATAAATTTAATACCAGACACCCAACCTATGTGCTAAACTTAGCTCATAAATAAAATTATATAAAACACATATTTTATCCGGTATTTAATGGCGCATTTTGCTGCCGTTGAATTATTAACCTACAATACAAAATTACAAAACACCCAGTTTATTTAAGGATCAGTCCACAAATCATATTTATTACCCAAATCACTGAAACGTAAAAAATGTATATTTATTTTTATCAATTCAATTATTATAAAAAAATTAAAAAGTATTGATCTTGCACCATTTTTGATACAATTTTAATTGACTGGTATCAAACAGCGAATTGTCACATTGACATATTCAAGTAGAGTCCAGAGAATCAGCCTTTAATTGCAATATTTTGTCCTGTGTAACTAAAAATAAAATTAGATATCTAGATATGGACCTAAGTTTTAGAATCGCACTTCGAGGTATGGTTCCTACATTTAGTAGAACAATCATTCACTGGTTTGTTTTGTCCTCCCATACTCTTTTTAATAATAATGTCATTCTTTATGTAAAATTTTTTTTGTTTGATTTTAATTTTTTTATTCATGTTATTAGTTATTTGCTTTCTGTATATTATAATTTTTAACATAAAGAGAAGGACAATACCTACATAATATTTTTGCGAAAACCGAATAAAATTTAGGAACAGATCTATAACATCATTTGATGATAGTTATTAGTCAACTGGTCTATGTAAATGGTGATATGACTAGTTTGGAATTTTGAGATTTGATGAAATGAAAATAAGTTCTTCAAAATGCTGCCAAAACGAATGAAAATATGTCATCAAGGAAATTGTAAAAAGTTAAATCTATGTAATCGCGTACTAACGTAATAGTTTGTCATTTCGCTAACCCGACGACCTTTTTTATTGTCAAATATTCCCCATTTCATATAAGATACATAACAACTTTAGTTCTAGGTAATCAATCAATATTTTACATATCAAATGAAAAGAAAGGATACATCTTCGGGTTTCTAAAAGTACCACTTGAAAAATTGATAAGAGGCATAAGAAACGCAAAGGTATTTGGATTCCCATGTCAAAGTTGGTTATTGTTTAACGCAGCGTTTGCAAAGCGCAGGAATTTACGATTGATATAAAATGTAGCGTTGTGCGTAGTAAATAAGTCGTGTTTGTGCATGGAAGTGGGACGCTGGAGAATGATTCATGTGCGTGGCGTCGCAATCAAACGCCGGTGTCGGGCGCGAGTTGTCGGCGACCGCGGTGTTTTTAAAGCGGAATTAATTGCCAACATCGGTTGCGCTGCCGTTAGTGTGACGTCACCAGAGATAAGACTTTACGAGCGCTGCTGCCACCAAGAAATAAACTAATAACACTACCGACGCATAAATTACCCCAAGCTGTGGAATCTCTCTGACGCGGCTTCAGGGGACATTCACCAAGTTTCACCAAAATACGGGGTGTTTAATCTTGCCGTACAACGGTACAACCTCAACTCCCTTTTTGAGTTTCCACATGGAAAAAGGATGCAATATATGGAAGTTTTATTTCTGACCGATTTTGTGATTGTGACTGTACCTGTTTCTTTTGTGAATTTTGTACCTTTCTAACAGTGACTGCCAAAATTTTGTAACTTACGAGAAGCGAATACATTTTATTGTCCACACATGTTATATTGCTCGTCATTGTATCTTTCATACATTCAATCTTGCACACCTTTTATCCTGCATACTTTTAATCCGCGAAAACAATTATCTTACACATATTTTATCTTGTGCCCATTTTATCATCTACACATTTTATCTTTTGCATATTTTATCTTCTGAATGTAATTATAAATAATTATTAATAGCATAGCCAATAAAATGAATGTAAGGTACAATTCTAATATTTTAAAGATGAAACGTTGGCGAAAATATAAATCGCTTACATAACTAAATTTATTAGATAATTCCTCAAAAATAAGAAGATTGAAAAAAACTAAACGTCTAGATTTGACATCTAAATTTTGAAGTAAAAACAAGTAAAACAGAAAAAAAGTTATTTCTCGTATCCTATTTTAATCTATTACATGTTCTTGTTGGTTTTTTCCTAACCAGTTGTAAATAAAGATTTAAATAAATAATAATAATAAATAATAATAATAAATAATAATAAAGTGATAGAATATTATTTGTATTTTTAAATTTTTCGCGGCACACTTAGAATCTCTTGCACGCACTATTGTTCAGACATTGTTTCATAAGAAAAAGAATTTTTAATAACTATTTTACAAAATTTATCCCTTAGAGATAAGGACGGCTGTAGAAAGGGAAAGAGGAAAATCCTAATTCCGGAGAAATTAGCATGTCGTAGAGATGAAAGTTAGGAAATCACCCCGTTGTTTGTTTTGCAGGGGATAATGTAAAATTGAGGAAAGAATGTCATTTGGAAAGCAAACAGCTTTGTCATTAACGGCTGCAGCAAGCGCCTTCAGCCCGAGTAATAAATAGGTTTGTGTTTTTCTGACAAGTGAAACAGTTGATGATCATTATTTACCTGAGCTGGAAATGAGAAGTTTGCAAAGTGATTTATACATCTCGCTGGCGTCAGTTTTCAAATTGACCCTGTCTTCTGTTTCTCATCCACGGGCAGGCGAGAGACTCAAGTTTCCTAAACTTTTGCTCACATTCCGATACTCTTCTAATACTTGTTTTTATTGCATTTGGCCATTTTCTTTAACATAACACCGTCGATTTAAAAAAATAACTTATCTAGATCTAGATCTAATACTAAAATCCAAATTAACTATTAAATCAGAAAGTTTAAACTATTCCTGAAACACTGATATTAAATTACAAAATGCATATTTAGTTGTAGGGCGCTTCGATTTATTTGATCATCTTAGATAGTAAAACGATACGGTATAGTGTTTCACGAAAGTCTTGTATTTTTCTCGGTCTTGCATCAGTCTTGCAAAAAATGCAAGACAAGAACAAGGCAAGAGCTGCAAATATCAAAGCAAGACAAAGCAAGAAATTGTCTTGCAAGAAATGTGCAAGAATAGCAAGATTTTCTTAAATTCAAGTCGTGTGATTATTTATATGTTCTAGATCATTTGCGAATATTAACATGCAAGAAAATGACGATCAAGACAAGATTTTTATATCCAAGAGTAATGTGAAATAAGATATACTTAAATTTCTTGTCTTGCTTTTCGAGAGAAGACAAAAAATCTTGTCTTGTGAAACACTAATACGGCATAATATAAAATTTTGTTTCGGTATCGATTATCAAAAGGAAATAATATGGTGTTAATTGTATTGTATTGTAATTCATATTCTGAATCTGTGTAATAAGTTAGTAAACTAAGGAATTGTGTCCACATTACTTTGTATATTGGGGCATTACTTAAATCGTTTTACGACAAAGTATGACATGTTCAAATAACATTATTTCTTTCCGAATTTGGTTATAAATGCACGTGGAATAGGTGATAATTTAATGGATGAAGTGCAGTGCGGAAAGCAATATCCCATTTGAGAGCGTTTATGGTTTGAACGATGCCTGGTCTGCAGGGCGACACCAGCGGTAACTCTTGCCTACGCCGGTGGCGGCGCTGACATCACATCGGATGACGTATCCCGCGCATTTATTTGCATAAAGTTGCAGAGCGTGCAGCCACGGATAATGCCCGCAATGCCGCAATTCACAGCCAACGCGAATTTCCCTTTTCATATAAATCACCCGAAGTCATTTTCACGGTGACAAATTTTCATCAAAGCCCATTGAGCCACGATCAATTTATGAAGAGATTGTAGGCGGAGGGCGGGGGTAAGAATTGCGAAAGGGCAGAGGTTCTTAAACTCCAATCAAACCAGACGGACAACAAAAAATAGATCCAGACAAAATTATCCGAAAAAGATAAATGTTTGCAAGAGCAGAATATACTTGAAACTTAATTAACATCATCGGTGGCAAAAGGCAAAACTGTAGATGGAACACGGTCTCAAGTACCTAACATACTTTGTTTCGAGACAAGTTTTATAAAACTATTAAAGTAATAACTTCCATTTAACTAACTGTTATAGTCTAAAACTAATTAGTATCATCGGTGGCACAACCTTAAATGGAACTAGACCTCAAGTACTTGTTTCGTGCAAGTTTTACTTGCATTTAGTGGTGTAGGTTGTCAGCCTCGAAGTCAGCCTACAGCCTCTGAAAAAGACCTATAGTACAACTTGAAAGAAAAGGTCATCATCATGATGAGATCCGAGACGGTAAGGTAGAATTCAATGGTCTTTCGTCCTGGGATTTAGTTTTATCTACTATTTTGTAATAAAGATCTATTGTTTCATAAAAATATTTCATCTGCATAAATTAAACTAAGCTAATAGAGTCCTCAGAAAATAAATTAAAATAGTCTCTTGGTATAGAAATTGCTAACTAATTTAACTAACTCTGTTATCCCTTATTGTTCTTAAAATAAGAATATTGTACCAGTTAAAATGGAAATGAAGGTACAATTACATTAAATCCCTTATTATACATTGGTCAATATGCGGTAGTAACAAAATGATCTGTCGATAATTAAATTATATTTTTGAAAGTTATGTAGTTTCTAAACGATCGACAATTAAGCGTGCATTTAAATAAAGACAGTTTTGAGTATTAAGCTTCGGGTAAAATTTAGTAATGAGTGTAATTTAGACTATGCCATTCCCCTGTAATTAAAACGTTGGGTGCGTGAAACTATCCGGTGGGGTGAATACGAAACAGTCTGAGGCTCATGGCATAAACATGGAGCCGTGCGTGTATTAATGAGATAGCGCGACGCCATCGGCTGCTGCGATTGTCGGCACAGATGTTCCAATTTAAATATTGAAAATCACAATGCTGAATATTCAAGTGGGCTTACTGCACCGCGCAACAGATGCCGCCGCCAACAACCCAATCACATTCGTTTCATTTCAGCAGATGAATATGCGCTGCCAACACGCTGATAACTTTCAGACGTCAAAACTCTTCGGCTCAATCCGCATATATTATAATAAATACATTACTAACTGCAATGTCAGCCGGTATGGTTAGTGGTTAAGAACAGAGTAGTGTATAGTTCGAATCAAATCTCAAATGGAAATGGTCCTGTTAGTCATTTGCAGCACATACTACAACCATATCTTGCGAAAAAAATAGTTTAGCAGAAGTAAAGATTTTGCAGCCCTCATAAATGTAGAAGGAAAATGTTTTAAATCTTGTCTTGCAATTGTAATGGGTTTTATTATTTAAATTTTATTTTCGTGACATGTTCCACAATTTATAATGAATTGTGAATTATATTTAATATCAATAACTAATGGAAATGTCGTCGGATGATGGTACAAACCTTTCATCAAATTTGTCATCAAGTATCTTAGTTATCTTTGTTAACATCATCAAAATCTTAATTCTGTTTGACTTTTCGTGAGATACCTACAAGATGTAGAGTAGAACATCAAGTTTCTAAATAAGTATTTGTGATATATCTGTATTAAAACAGCAGCATTAAACATACATGTTCGCAATCCATTATTCTTTTTATATATATATATATATATATATATATATATATATATATATATATATCAACAAATGTTCAAAACTGCACTAATACAACAAGGGCGTAAACCATAAATGGGAAAACATTCTTCCAATGGCGTGGGATTGTTTCAATAACAAATGAATTTTTGTAAGCAAAAAGCAAATACCTTATATTGGTTTCGTCATTGAATATATTTTTGTTTAATCATTAATCTCTAGATAAATCCTTTTTCTAAGCACTAAGTAGGCCACTGGTACAAAAATTCAGCGGTGGATACCTTCATTTATTGGTTGCTCAAAATATGAACGAAAACGTGTGTTTCGGATAGGTCCTTTTTTATAAGAGACGAACTATAGGTTAATAATGGTAAGCAAGATACCCTTCCAAATAAATGCCACAAATAACGTTGAAATAATGACGAAAAAAATAATTACCATAAGATTTCTACTAACTTGGAACGACAGGTAAATATATGTTTCATTAAGAGTACACTTTGTATAATTGTTTTTCCCTGAAAATAGAAATAGACTTGTTCTCATAATTAGACTTCTCCCCCAAGTAAACCTTCAAACCTTCCTTTGCCAACTCTTTCCTTCATCCCTTCCCCATCCATGAATTTCACAAAGCCGGTGCACGTGCGTTTCTTTGCCGGTTCCCACCACGTGTCCGGGATCGTCGGGGCCGTAAACAGATCGTGTTGCTAAATCCTCTTTGCTCTAATCCTACGGGAACAACACCCACGCACTTAAGACAAACTAGGGATGAGATAGTGCGGCCATCCTCACAATACCCCGAATTAAAGACTTCGTTAAAATTTCATAAATAAGGGTTAACTACCTAGAATGTGGTGGGGTATTAATTTAGTCTATGTAGTCGTGGTTACAAAGTTGGGAACTGATTTTTACTTTCGTAATCTTCTTGTATGGTTAATCTTCTAAAAGTTTAGGTAATATATTAGCAACCCTTTTCCCCCAACAAATATTTCATATTTTACCTACCCCTAGATAAACCATTATGCAATCTTCCTTAATTTTATATTTATGAAAATATAGAACTAGAAATGAAGAACCTACGTTAATAATTTCAATTTTCAAAAAATAATTTACTGTATCCTAATACGCGTAAGTAGTATGAGTTGTATAGATTACCATATGGAAAGAATTTTAAAAAAATTCAAATAAAACAAAATTGACTTTTCTTAAGGAGACTTTTTATTACTGTTTTAATTAATATTTCATTAAAAATGTGGATATCAAAAATACATTCAATATTAGTTGTATAAGATATTATTCTTAGTAAATATTTAAATAGTATTTTTAACGAAAATATTTGTGTAATAGATAAATAATGCAATGCATTGTCAATGGTCGAGCGGTACCAAAAATTTTAGTTACCCTTAAATTTGCGAATTTTTAACAAAGTTTTTCTCTTTCATAATCGACTCATGTCATACTATTTACCCTTAAATTTATGACATTAACTTCAAATCCATCTTATATGTATAGTTTGTTTATATTTGTTCTGAGACTGCAAAATGTAATTAACAGAATTAGAGAAAAAATATTCTAGAATAGTTATTTTAAAACTTCAATTTCAATTCTGAAGCTTAGTCTTACAAATCCGTACATCTGTAAATAATAATTAAAATCGCAACGAAAGCATCCACTCTTAGCATAATTTTAAATTAATCAACAAAAATAGATACGATTTTGTCAGTTTTTTACAGATTTACAGAACTGTTAGATTTACAGATTTGTTCAAAATTGGCCTATAAGTTTGGACCTTTTAAAAGTAAAAAACAATTTTTAATGTAGGAACAAATCTGTTATTCTAAAAATGTAAATTTTATTACCATAATTCTAATTCAATGACAGTGACATTGTATAAAAAAGAAATTGGAAATCAAATTCCATTATTCCTTATGAAATAAAATATACCACATTAGTTATTTTTTTAAGGTTTGCATATGTTGTTATTTTATTAGGGATATTGTTTGAAGAAGTATTAAAATAATATAGTATCCTCCCTTTACCTTTGCAAAAATAATGGCAGCCCGCAAGGCGGTCGTTTTACCAAGCCAGTGAGTCGAAAGTCAATTTGGGTTTGATGTGATGTGAATAAAACAGAACGCCCGGCCTACGAAACCGCTCGCATGGTTGGAGGACTCCAACGCAACCGTATTTAGTGGTTGGGACGGAGCGGTGTAATTGCCGCACGGATTTGATTTAAGTTTGTTTGGGTTTGATTATTCTGATATGATTATATTCGGGTTGTTGTTACATTCAGTAATAAGATGATGTATTGGGAATTTAGATTTTGTGTTGAGTTGGATAGCACACTGAACGGAATATGTAATCACCGATATTAATTGATACGTTGCAATATTACTCCACAATTCCAAATCTAGATTTGGTGCCACATATAATCAATCCATGGTTTAGTAATTGACCCTGTTCTAGGAAATCCATACAGATACACGTAAGTCAATGATAAATTTGAAAATTATCCCTAGGTGGGTTAAGTCGCTTCTTTGAAGCTGTCTAGATCTTTTTATTGAAGTGAATCGGTCCCCGTTGTTTTAGGTTAGATAGCTGATTCTTCTTCATGTCTTCCTATTTTGTGTTTTCTTCTTCCAATTAGTTATTCCTAGTCCTTTTAAGTCTTCTTCCACTTCTTGTAGCCATTTAGATCTGTGTCTCCTGCGTCTTATTTTCCCTTCTAGTTCTATGGTAGTTAATTACTATTATATGGAAATATAGACAAAAAGTTTTAGAAAATGATTAGAAATGGAAAGCCGAAAACAAAGAACAAAACAATTCGCCCGATATGGATATCTAATCTAATAAGAATGGAAGATGATTTCCAGACAAAAATAGAATTCAAGGAAAGTGAAGAAACGAAAGAACATAAGTGGTATTTGAGAACAACGTTGAAGATACACTTACAAGGAATAACATGAACTGACATACGGCGAAGAAAGTAGCGATGAATAGCAAAAACTGAAAAGAAGTAATATGTTTCAAAAATTATAGCTATTAACATACCTTGTAGATAGGTATGAGTATCATAACTGTCGAAGATGACAATTGAATTCCGAGCTCGGAGAGCTCGGATTTTAAGACATTTAAGGCCCGGTATGATTCATAACACCCGTGGTTTGTAATAAATATTATTTTATAAAATCCTCTCGTGAATAACGTTTTCGTGAACAAGTCTGTATGGTTTGATATGTTATAACAATTGTTACCATGTTATTTTGACAATTCTGTATGGTAAAATTATTACGATACTAACTTGTCAAAAGTACAAGGTTCACATTTAAGATATAGTTATATACCCACCTTACTTTTGTCTATGTAAACAAAAATTTGATATCCTGAAACTGGTAAACCTGAAACTGGTAAACTTTGTTCAACGTTATAGATAGAAATTATCTAAACACTCGAAAATGGTGAGAAAAAAATGAGCACTGATACTATACAAACGGTTTCAACATACTACGATAATCATTGTAGTTGATATCTGCTTTCATAATTTTTATTGTTTCTTATTTTTCCAGGATATGACTGTTTGATTTATATAGACAAATGATTCTTGAACTGTTAAAATAATAGAATAGTATATGTAACTTAAAGAACCTTGACACATAATATAGCTGTTTCCTGCTTTGCTGAGAATGTGGAGGATTTGGTATCATCTATGAATAATATTTAAGGCTACGTCTAAGTCCCGACTTGGCAATGTATCCGCGTTAGTCATGGGAGCTTACCCTGATTGAATCGGAACAAAATAAATCCTTGTAAGGTGCAGGCGTGTCCAAAATTGTGATTTATACCTGTATAAGATTTAGGGCTGGCCATTCCGATATCCGTTCGCACACAATATATTTTTAAAGTGCGGATCTGTGAATCTGCGGGGTCAGCAAGAGGCCCCGTGCTTGTTGTCGCTGACATGAGTAAACAAACACCTCTAACGACGCGCGGAGATTTATGTCGTCTGCCGCCGCTGTTTGCATGCGAGCAGCTCGCGCTTTTTAGCTGTTTGTTGCATTTTCATACACTTTAAACCGATTGAACCCGTGCAGCTTTTTATTATTTATCCCAAACCTAAAGTGATTTACGACCACGCTCCAACCCCAATTTTCTAAAAACTGCAAGAACTTTCCTACTCAAGACGCAATCTTTTAGAATTATTGCGCGGCCCAGAAAATACTTCGAAGCCACGTACTTATCTATTCAATTTTATCAAGACGCAAACATTTCGGGCTTTGCCTTTTCCAAGCTTTTTCCAAAATCTTATTGTTGAATATCAAAACTTTTAATATAAATATACGTAACATATTTCTTTATTTTATTATAAATCAAGCAATAATCATATCATAACTTTATATATCCATAGATCAACTAAAAAAATACAGCATTAAAATTTGTCAAAATTTAGATGTGATAAAATAGAACAACTGTCAAGTAATATACCTACAATTAAATTGTTTCTTATCAATTAATGACCTTTACTGTTGCTGCTTGAATAATATTGACAGTTCCATAGAATAATATCATTCAATAGTTGTAAGATTTAAATCTTACCTGGCAAAAGAATAAAACAAATTACTTTTAAGTAAGTTTTTCTACATAAAAAGCCAACAAATACCAGTTTTGTAATTTTTCTTACTTTTATTTTCTTTTTGGGTGTAGCTAAATAAATCTAGAAACACATCTAGAAAGGATTGCCTTGCGTAAAGTATGCTATCAAAGTATGATGACATATTTGGTTATAATAAACATATATTATTCATGATAGGTATAGTTGTGGATAAAGTATAGTATTTTATTCGCATGTAATGTCTATTACTTATTTGAATGATTTTTCATGTACTTGAGTAATAGCACACATTACATGCTCATTGAATAATATACTATTATTTTATATAGTTTTATGAAAATAAAAAAAAAAATGTGTATACAGAGAATTGAACACAAGGAATCCGAGCAGTTACTTTTCCTACGTGGTACAAATACTATTTTTTTTCAATAGTTTCATGTTCAATAATAATGAAATAAATATGATATTATTTTTATGTACGGTAAACAATGGTCTGCGTACTTTACGGGAATGTTTTGTCACCAACCGAAAAAAATATTCCAGGACTGTTACTTTTGTAGCCTAGCAACTACACTAAAATCCCGGAATATTGCACATTCCGGTCCAAAAACACACCGGAAAGGTGTCAGTTTTCGTCCGATCAAAAAAGAAAAATAGAATTATATTTAATTTTTGAAGTTTAATAACAATGCAAATAAAATGAGTAGTACATCTCGTTGATAAGAAGTTACTGTTGGCAAGACCAACACAAAATTGCAAATGCATGTAAAACATTTGTAGCCATAAACAAAGCCACCCTCGTTTCTCCTGCATTATCCTTGCTCAATTAAAAGCCGCCCCGTTGCAGGCGACACTTTCCCCTATCAGCTGCAGAATCCGCGGAGTTGATGCCGCTAGTTCCGTATTTAGCCGGGCGCAGTGCGTTCCCTCATGCGCGGTTAATTCACTTTACAGCGACAAACTACCTGTCATCCGAAACGACGCCGGCACCCCGACGTGAGAATGAGCAGAATGAGCGCCTTGTCGGCGCCGTTGGATGGGTTTCATGCAGATCTCTGCGATGCATTTCATAATATATAATAGATCGTGGAATAATACTCCTATTCTTCACTCAGACACTACTCATATTGTTTTGAAATACTACTGAAACATAAACTTCCTTCATTCAATTGTACTTGCAGATAGAAATCCTCTATTATTCGTCGGTAGTTTTGTGGTAAATGAAAACAATTGAAAGTCTCCATTATGATTACATATAAGTTATAACTTTAACAAAATGTTCTTACAAATTTTCACATTTGCCCAGATATTTTGTACTGTGTATGTATTGTAAAATAAAAGGTGTAAGATATGTATACCGGGGACCATATCTAACGTGGAGAGGGTATCATATGGACTATTTTTGTAGGACTTTATACAGATATACCGAGGTTCTAAGGCGGTCTTTTTACCCATTAACCTGGAACCCGATAAACAGTAATAAATCATCTAAATATAACTATAGGGATGTAACGTACTAGATTAGGGAAGAATATTCTAAATGTAGAACCAATGATAATGAAGATGATGTTCTGTTGTGAAATATCGAATAAATAAATAAAAAATCTGATGTGGACACCACAAGACTTCCTTGTTCCTTAAATTATATATTTTTACTGCTCTTCATTTAAACTTATTTCACTTGAAAGATAGATCATTCTTTATCTTCCATTCGTTTCATATCTTCGAAGTTTCCATCGAAATGGACCATCTTTTGTAAAATTTTATTAAAATATTTACCACTATTCCTTATTGCATTCCAAATATTAGTTTCCTTTAAATACACAATATCACATCCGAATGTCAAAAACTTCCAAAGAAATATAATTTTCATTTATATCCTACATATTTCTCACGAAATATATTATATAGTTTTCAATGTTATCAGTCATATATATATATATATATATATATATATATATATATATATATATATATATGTATAATTCATTAACAAGAAATCAAATCAAAAATTAAAAGCCAACTAAATTATTATTTTTATTAAGTTTCTGCCCAAAGTAAAGTGCCTTTTGGAAAAGGCCAATTGAAACGAAATATGGAGGTACTTAACTAGATGTTACAGCAATTACATAAACAAAATTTACAAATATATAACAGACGTCACGCCGAAAGTAGACGAAATGGATTTAGGTATATAGTTAAAATATATATTTCCGAAATTACAATACTTCCTTAACTTCGTACAAGGAATATAAAAATCGAAAGAATATGTAACTGTATGAATGCTCGTATTTATTTATGCTTAGCGTATGAAAAGTAATAACCACAAAAAAAGTATCATTTTTTGTCCGAAAATTACAACATGTATATATTTAATTTTATGTACAAATCAAGTGAAATAATGATAACTTTTTTTGAATTTTAATAGAACGAATGAACGAAGAATTGAATAATGAAGTATTTGTTAGCGATTATGGCACATAGGTGGGACTTTGAATTTATTGGTAATTAAATAGTGTGTGTCTTTGATAGCGGCGTGGAAAGCCGTGCGTCGGAATTGAAATGGGATTAGCGCACAGCTCCATATAAATCCGTTCGGGAATAAATACAGAAGCACGTGACGTTGATGATTTATATGCAACTGTTTTTTCCACGGTTAATTAATAGTCATGGCTTGCTTTGTTCTCTCGATGTGCTTTTTTTATTTGCTTGTTTATTTGTTTATTCAGATGAGATTTTTGAGAGTTATTATTTTTGATTCGATTGAATTTTTACATGATTAATAGTGGAGTGGATTACGGACGCAGGATGCAGTTTTTCCGTTTCCTCTACGGGTATTTGCGGTGCCGGGCTATGCAATAAGTTCACTTTTTCTATGTTCATGTCTCATTTATTTGCCTAACAAAAACAGGAGAGGTTATTTATTGTATTAATAAAAATAAAGTGTCATTGCAGCTCTGACAAATTACATGTGTTCAGGAAGTTGTATTTTATGTTCAGCTACCGGAAACACTCCTAGCTACTTAAAAATTAATTGAAGGCAATTTTTATTTGTCTCCGCTCTAAACTTTACGCTAATGTCGTAATATTAACCTTAAAGGCTACAAACGAAACAATTATCATTAGGAAATGTGCCAGATAAAAAAAATCTGTTTAATAATAAACTGATCTTAAATGTGGTATGTAACCATATTCTACTTTCAGTATATAAGTCATAAAACATAAAAACTAACCAATATAGCTTCTCATTATAATTTGTTTGCAATAAAATATTATCAGCAATTCAATGTTTTGGGAAAGGATTATGTGACGTCACTGCGGTAGAATAGAAGAAGAAATGTTTAATACATATTTTCTCGTAAACTATGAATAATGAATCGATTTAAAAAAATGTGGGTATTTTATTTTTTATCTAGTATCATATAGGTAAAAATCAAAATTTGGGCACATACCCATTGTATTTTAGTGTAAGTGCAATTAATTGTGACTAATAGTTATTTACATATCAAGTGTGGGAACGTCATTTTCCCACATCAGCATTTTATGGCGCGAACGATTTTTTGTACAAAATCATAAAATCAATAATTTGTTTTAATTTTCTACAAATATTTTGAATTGCCAAATCCTGTTAACCTGTCAACATGACACCAGTTGTTGCCAACATTGTATACCAAAGGCACTAAATAAATTAAGTTTCATTCAATAATCCACTATTTTCTTTTATTATTATTAAGTTAGAGGATGTTTGGGCAATTATACTTTTTTATTATAAATACAGTTTTTTATTAAATGTTTTCGAAGTTGAAATGTTTTTTCCAAAATTTCTCGCTTGCTAATCTGGAAAAGACGTGGTAAATTGAGATTCGTTGCTTAGGTGACCGAAATCAACAAATTTTATTGTAAAGTACAAAAATATTATTTACCTTGTGCAATAAGTAATAATTTAAAATCAGAAGCAATATTTTGACTTATTCGACGTAGAATCATGGAGGAAGGTATATTTAAGGTTAGGTCCTGGCAAAAACGAGATTCTCTTTCGCTATTGAAGCCATGTGGGCGACAGTTGTCCCCGACAGGAGACGTGAAGACCTCGCGCCCTCAGATTAAAGTTGTCATCGCCGAGGTTCGGCTAATAGGATCAATATAACTGTGGGAGCTGGATGTGATACGGGGTGGGATTTCTAAAGACCCTCTGCATCCACGTGATTTTTGCCATTGTTGCTCCCAGACTCAAGGACTTAATCCTCAACAGGATTAGATGAGTGTACAAACAACGAATCACTATTCATTTATTCCAACTTACATTTATAATCAAAGAGCTTAATGGTCCTATACTTTTAACTCTAATTTGAATTTGATAATGTACAAATGGAAAATATCAGGATTACAATTATGATCCATTTTTTTGAATAGAATTTAAAAGGCGGGTTCTCACTAGTCATTTTTTATTAATTATTTCCAATGATTCATAAGTTATGACAAAAAATTTAAAAGATTTGTTCACATGTAGGTACTATGTTTTAATGATCATATTGAGACTGATGATGTACTGCTTTATTTTATAAATGGCATCGGAAAAAGTTAATTCGTACTGCAATTCGCAATATGTATGGTGTAATCACTTAAACTACATACAATACCATTTAATAACAGTTGAACATAGTACATTACCTAAAAACAGTCGAACAGTTAACAAAACTGCTAGGTTTTAGGTTATGACCTTGTTGACATTTTCAATTTTAAATCATGACGCATGTTCTTACGATTCATTTTACTTTCATTTATTAATAATGATCATCAAAGTAGAACTCCTTTTCACTTTTAATTAAACTGTGAAATGATCATAAATCCTACTGAAACATTGAAAATGATTAATAAAAAATGACTCGTGAAAACCCGCCTTTAAGCCACAGAATAGGTTTATACAGAAGCGACATGAAGACAGAGAAACGAAAATTAGAGAGAGATGGGGAATGTGAACAAATTTAAAGGGCTCATTGTTTAAAATCGGGAAGTTTTCTCACATGATAGAGAGAGATAGGGGAAGGGAACAAATTTAAAGATCTACACAATGCTTCAAGGTCATAGAACTGAATAGGGTAACATGAAAGGTACCGACACGAAGTGTCGATTCTGTATGTAACTATTTTGTGTTTATACGCTTTGATTGCAACTCATTATGTTACGTATTTATAAAAAAAATATTGTTTTAAGAAGAGTTGAATAATGAACATTAATCTGATTTTCTGTATTTATTTATAAATCCTGTGTTAAAGTTTGTAGTTTCCGTCCCAAAAAGAGCAAGAGTGGGATGCAATATGCCAGAGCATATGTGATAAATGGCATTATTCATACGCCTGGGTTTTGCCGGTCAGGGAGCGGAAACGTGTATGCAGGAGTCGGCCGCCGTCCTGCGGAGGAAAGGATTGATGAAAGGACTCCGCACAGGAAGAAGAAGCACAATCGTTATTGCTGCCGACAAAGGCGAGGAAGAGGGCCGCGTCTATCGGACGATAATTGCCATATATAAACCGCAATGGTACCCGAATCAGTGCTTGCCAACATTTATAAACATGGGTTTTACAGAAAATTGAAAAGGGGACATGCGGCTAGTTAAAGTGTACCACAACCACAGACAAACGTCATTTTAAGTTTCAGTAATCTTAACTGGGCGTATGTAATATGCAGTTTTCGCACTAACGGTGTCTAGTTCAATTGTGATAACTACTTCGAATTTTGTGAATAAAATACGCCGTTTTTGTTGGTTGGTGGTCATTTGTTTATGTTTGTCTGTGACACTAGAATTGAACCCCACCCAGATTTGACACAAAACTCAGTTCAAATTTGAGTGAGTGAACTAGCCAAAAAGTGTGATACCTATATCTAACTAATATTAATAGTACATGTACATTGTGTATCAGAAAGTTACCTATTTCCTACGAGGTGTGTTAGTTTTAGCACGAGGCGTAGTCGAGTGCTGGAATCACACAAGGTGTAAAATAGGTGATTCAACAGAAATTAAACGCTATACTTTTTCTACTACCATACTGCTGCGTTACAGAACAAAAATACATGCACGAAGACTATTTGACGTAATGAACAATATGGAGCACGTAACCTTAAAAATTGTACCGGTACGTACGCACAGTGTTGGCATTTGGCAATTATTGGGAGAAATAATATTTCGCACATTGAACATGAAGAATGATTTCTCTTATTTTAACCCGGAATGGTGGGAAATACGCAACTTTGAAGTTTTATACATTGTGAGAAAAGTGCCACTTTTATAATAATCGTAAAAAATATTTTATCTATACATGATAATTTATTTAAAAATGTTTCATATTTATTCTATAAAATTTATTAATGTACCTACACAGCAAACATTACGGCAAACCTTCTAATACAATATTTAAATATCTTAAATGATTTAACAAAAAAAATTGTATAAATATAAATTTTATAACATAGTTCTATTATTATCAGATATAAATAAATGAATTTAGTAATAAGGGCAACGGTGGCTCATTTGCTTAGCGCGTTCCAATTTGGAGCGGAATGAAATTATGAGTTGTAGGCTGACAATCTTTACCAATAAAATGCAAATAAAACAAAAAAAAAATGCATAAAACCTAGGTACTTGAGTCCCTGTTTCATTTTGAAATGTTGTACCACAGATGATGATGATGATGATGAATGTTAAGCAAATATTTGGGGTTGATCTAGAACTTCACCTTCATGAGAATCGTAATTACCTAAGTAAAATAAAAAATCAAAAAAAAGTACATTTTTTAATATGTGAGATTGTACGATAAAAAAATAAAATCAAAATGTAACAAATTGCAGTTGAATATGGTGAGAATAATCCTGTATGGGGTTAGCAGCGCACCGTTTGAGGGCGGCTGTGCGGGGAAGACAGGAAATAGTTGGGGTCGCATTGTGTCGCCGGGGGTAAATATTCAATCGTTTCATATTTCAGCCGCGGCAGCGTTTGAGCCCCGCGACTGGGGCGGAGGTTAAGACCGACACAAGACCCTTTCTATGATTATTTGTCAATCTCAGCCATTCAATTTAATTGTGGTTAAATTACAGACGTAGGGTTGTCTCCGCTCAATAGCGACAAAGAGAAGCCGACATAAAAGATTCGCAATGGAATAAAAAAATGTAATTTTACCTTATCGCTCGCTGGGAGTGGTGCTTCTTAAAGCCTTTAAACTTCACCGAGCACTATTCATAACACAAGATTCTCCACTACAAAGACGCAGATATATTTCAAAACTTTTCATTCCATTTATTGAATTTTCGCAAACTATATTTATTTCAATCTATAAATAGTTTCTTTATCATTGGCCTTCAATACAGATTTGTTCAGGTGTTCATTTTATTTTGTCCACACCGACATCTCGAGAATTGTGATACGAAGTCGGTTAAATTGGCAAGCAATTTCTATTTGACTATTTTAAAGAGCATATTTTTTCAACCAGTGGTTCTCAAATTGTTGGGACCTACTTTGTTATTTTAAAATGTTTGCTAATTTAAGAGTAGATCTCGAAATAGCAATAGTGGATAAAATAAAATATAGTTTACAACTTTATTTGCTATGTTCAATCATAACCCCGCAAATCTATTAAACATGAAGTATGAAATAAATACTGTCACGGCTATTTTGGTGATAGGTAGATATTAGAATTGCTTATAGTGCAAGGTATGTTAAAGGTACTTTTTACTTACATCAGTAGGATAATTTTTGTATGAGAAATGGTGAAGGATTTGAACAATAATTTATTTAATAATATACGTATCTATTTTTATTCTTCATAAATACTATAAATACCCGCAATATAAATGACCATGCATAAACTAGGAAATGCAGAGTGCATCATTTAATATTTTGGGGTAGTTAATAGAACGTAAATGGACTGGACAAGAACATATATAATCTAATTTAGAAACTGTCTACCTGTGACCTTATCTACTTGACTATTCTGTTGCATTCTCCGTAATGCATGTGTTTCTAAATAATTAAGCACTTCTCATTTGTCACATAAATTTAGCAGCGCTTTTATTATATAATTCTGAATGAAGATAATTTTAAATTCTCTGTATTATAATTATTATTAACTATTATAATTGTTTCCTATAATTATGAAAAAATAGGGATGATTTATGTTTCTTTCATGTTATTGTATCAACATGACAGGTTTAGAAGGTTGTGTGTTTAAAAATTAATAACTCTCTCTACCTATCTATGCGGGAATTTTATTTTCCTGATTACAGATTGAATGATAAAAATAAAAAACAATAAAAATCTTCAGGTCCATCTCCCTTCAGCAGTAGATGGTCCATCTGTTTTCAGAGCAGAGGTTAAATGGACCACTAAATTACTTATGACTTTTTACAAATAGAACCACATTTTTAGGTTACGTTAAATCTTAAGCATATGTTTATAAACTGTTTGTATATAAATAATTAGTTCAAACCTAACGAAGTAGTAATAAACTAATTGTGTATATATAGGGTACAATTTTTTTTTTTGGCAATTTTAAAAGTAAATCTTGGGTTATTCCGTGTTTATTGCATTAATTTTAAAGCGGCTAGATACATTGTCTCTTAACAACAAAATTAACATTCCCTATGAGAGATATCACTCTAATGTACTTTTAAGACGAAAAGTCTATCTCTCCTATCGGTATATATCTCTTCCCCACTTACCCTATAGACAATATAATAATGCATCATAGGGAGTAAATAGTAACTGAAATAATGTGTAATTTTTTTGTTGCGATCTATTAATACAGCTTCTCCTCTAAATCTGTGCTGGTATAGAGTGCACGAATTTCATTAATATATTAGCAGCGTTGTCCTAATTGGGGGATGCAAATTCGATTCACTTACCACTTTCTCCGGCTGGAGGTTTAAAAGCTTTGTGCGCTGCAGTTTGTGTATGTAATTTGCAAGTTAAAAGTGTTGTACAGAGGGATTTGAAACAGTTTTTAATAATCTCCCTTTTATGTTTTAGATTGATGCCGCTGAAAGCTGTGTCCCGTGAGATTATGCGGATATTGGGAGCTGCTTCTGTAAGTAATTTCACTTTAAGCTATTAGTCACATGCATACTTGTACTTTGTGCGCTATTAGCAATCTCTGTCATTCGCTTTAGGCACTTATGGTACAGCCTGAAAGGAAATTTGAAATCACTTATTAATTGATTTGGCACAGACACATAACTTGTTCACTTCCAATGTTAAATTTCTAGAAAGAAACAACAAATAACAAAAAAGTTAGATTTTAAATTATATTTTTACGAGTATATAATAGTATATTATACACCATGGCTGAGAAGACTATCATTATTGACCTAGCCTCAAATTGTGACATAAGGCGCTGATCAATAATGGTCTTCTTAACCTTGGTATATATATATATATATATATATATATATATATATATATATATTATTTTTTTACTTCTAGCATTTAAATCCCAATCCTACTATATTGACAATACCAAATATTTTGGCACTAACATTAACTTATCCAGAAAATAATATTCAATATAGGTATAATTTTTTAAATAGTGTTTTCCATTTTTTTTAATTTGTATAAATACAAAGACATTCTAATTGTTGTATTGAAATTAATATAGTTTGCATATTAGACTACCTGTATTATAAAATTTTCTGATGAAATGAATTGTTGTAACGAGAATTCTGGTATTTGTTTATTTGTTAAAGAAAGTTGCAAAATGTTTTTGAAAATGAAAATAATATGGAGGAAAAGAATAAAAAGGAAGGCAATTGAGGGAAAATAGCTCGTTGAGATGGTAATTTTCCGGTGGCCGTATTTTAAGTTGGCGATTGTTCATCGGCGAGTTGTTTAATAAGAGAGTAGATAAATAATCCGCGTCTTTATATGAAAAGTGGTCCTTTGTTGGGAATAAGCATTGTGTAGCACGGTCCATTTGCGTCTTGCAGTGTCCTTATCCTCGTAAAAGAATTCTGGAAATTTAAAGTTCCGTACAATAAATTACGGGTATTCCGGTGGAGTGTTCCGGTGCACGGCACTCTCTGATCCGGAGTTTCATCCCTCCAATCCTTTATGAATTATAGATAGCAGTTTTTTAGACGTAGTTTCCGCGGTTTTTCCACGGGGCTATGGGAGAAATGTCCGTTTCCCTTATTACTTTAATCATAGGAACCATTTGGCGCAATTCATCAGACTTCTTATGATTTATCTCATCTATAATGCCCGCTATCTCTGCGTGTCTCGCCCGATAGCGGGATGAGTTATCGTCTTTTCAAACTCTCTGTTTTTTATTTATTTGCTGTTTTTGTTCTGTTGCGAACAGAGAACAGATTTCAAACTGCGGAACACCTACGATTTGCTTTTTGTGGAATTTCGTTTTATTACGTTAGTTAGTTTTTGTATGAGCGTCTTTGCAAACAAAAGACGTTTGCGTGGATAGATTTGTGGAGAGATATTTCAGAGGAATTATGTCGAATCCTCCAATCGCAGCGCGCGTTTCCTTCAACAGATTTATCAGGAAATATTTCTTTTATTGTACATAACTGAGTTTTTTATTTATTTCTACGATAAACCAGCGTTATTAGTAGTTATTATCCTATCGAACTTTCTTTGATGTTGCTTTGCTTTTGACGTTGGCATCACGATATTTCCTCAATACTCTCAACTTTATTACTACCCATTCTACTAAGAAATTTTCTATGTTTATTCAAACAACCTCATTTTATACTGCGATCGCTCTTAAAGTCAAAGAATGAGATGAAACAATAAAAATTATAAAGGGACACACACCACACACTAAAGCCAATAACAATATATTAATGTTCAGATAAAATTTTAATTTGCGAAATATTTCGTATTCCCCAAAACGGCTTGTTTTTTTTTTGAATTTTTCGCATAACTCAAAAACGATTAGACGTAGATTGTTGAAATTTTATTTATATAGTTACTATAACATCTAGTTACGCACCTCCATTTTTGGTTTCAATAGGCCTTTTAAAATGGCAGTTTACTTTTAGCTGAAACTTAATAAAAATTGACTTTTAATTTTTGTACGAAACATTTGATAAATAAATTGACATTGACCTCTGTCAAAATATATTTCGTGAAAAATATGTACAAAATAAACGAAAACATTTTGTATCTTTGTAAGATTTTGAGCAATTAAAATAATTTTGTGAAATGCATTAAGAAATAGTGATAAAAAATTTAATAAAATTTGCAAAAGATGATTCATTTCGAAGAAAGATCAAAGATATGAAACGAATATAAGTTGAAGAATGATTAGCCATAGAATGATCTCATTTTCAAGTAAAATAAGTTTAAATGAAGTGCAGCAAAAAATGTGAATAATTTAGCATACCAGGAAGTCACTTGTTGTTCACATTAGATTTTTTATTTTTATATTTCTTTGCTTTTCCGGGATGCAAACATTAAATTTATAAATATATAAACATTAATTTTAATTTTGGATTTAATTATATAACTAACTACTAAATGAATTACAAATGGAAAACTTTATTGAAAAATAAATGAAAGTTTAATATGTGGCATTTTAGCTTTTTTGTACAGTAACATACAAGAAATGGTATGAAATTGGTATTGGGAGTTGAGCGCGTCGTAGTGCCATATTGCGCAATATTCCGTTGATCCCTTATTCGTTAATCCGACCCACCCTTCCGTTCTTTATAACGGTGGCCAATAATGAAGTGTTCTCATTTGCCAGGAACATATCCGACAATGCCCGCGAACCCCAGACCGCGAGGCGCATTGTGCGAGCTACTTTATTATGCCATATTCCTCCACCCAAATTAACATGGAGCCCAGCGCACTTACACTGGGAGGTGCTTTACAAGGGCTGCAGTGAACAACCCCTTCAGCTTCTTACCGCTTTTGTTATATACTTTTCATTCCTATTATATCCCCGCTACGTTGTTTCTACAAAAATATTACATTGTTGCTTTATTTCTTTAATCTCTGTGGCTTTCTATCTTTTGGTGTAAATTTTTAATTTTCTCCTATATTTATCATTTATTTATTTACCGTATGGTATTTATTCGAAAGTGATCATGTACATAAAACATAACATAACAAGAGTGACAAGTGTTTTACCTGTAGATATAATTTCGGCGCCCCCGAATATACAGGCTTTACCAAAAATTAATTAATTTATTAAATTTACCAAAGAAACTGGACAGATTTAATTTATGTTTTATCACTTCGAGACTTCATAAATGGCCAAAGGCCAAACTTAGTTTCGTTTATTTTAAAAAGCAACACAACATAATGGGGTATTTGTATTAAAATGCAAAACAGAATTAGAAAATTGTTATTAAAAAAATCAAATTCAAATAAAGGGGAATGGATTGACGTACGGTTGACTACAATAAATTAGGCAAAAAAATATTTTCTCATTTTTAAAAGTGATTTTATGAAATTAATTATTAACAATATAATAGTTTATGTATGTAGTAATGACAGGGGAAGTAATTCCGAAAGCAGCTGATGCTGTATTTTTGCGTAAACCCGAAAATATTTGAAAATATCGAATTTTTTGCTCGAAAATATTCAAATTTTGTAAAATTTTCTTTGTGATATTTATTAAAGAATTTGATAGTCTGATATCAAATTTAAAAATTGAATTTAATTATCTCGTTTCGTTTCGGAGATATTTGCTGTCAAAGTTGCACCTCAAAAAAGTGTGTTTTTTGAGTATATTTTAAAAACGAGTAGAGATACAATCTCAACTACTTTACCATTCGATTTTACGGGAAAAGTTATATAAAGAAATGTTTTGTCTACATATACGTTCTTTGGAACGATTAGGTGAAAAATAAGAAAAACGAAAAAACCTAAATTTCAGTTTTTTGCGTTGAAACTTTTTGTCACCAAAATTATTCATATTTTAGACTTAAGTAGATATTGGCACGCTGATTCCAAATTTTCAAACAGAATTCAATTATCTCTTTCCGTTCTTGAGATATTTGAGTTCAAAGTTATACCTAAAAAATTAGGTTTTTTAGGTATACCCCTTAAATGGTTAGGTTTATGAATTCGGCGACCTCACCATTCGATTCTACGGGCAAAATTATATAAGTGTACCAATTTTCAGATTTTTATCTCAACAGATAGAAATTCTAGAAGGAAAAAACTAAAAATGGCCAAAATTCGAAAAAATCGCAAGGGGTTCATCAGGCATTTTTTTCGATTTTGGTCATTTTCGTTTTTTCTTTCTACAAATTGTATCCTTTGGAATAAAAATCTAAAAATTGGTATACTTATGTAATTTTGCCCGTAGAATCGATTGGTAAGGTCACCGAAGTCGTAAACCTAACCCTTAAAGGGGTATACCTAAAAAACCTGTTTTTTTAGGTATTGCCAAAACTCAACTTTGAACACAAATATCTCGAGAACGGTAAGAGATAATTCAATTCGGTTTGAAAATTTGAAATCAGCGCATCGATCTTTACTTAAGTCTAGAAAATGAAAAGTTTTGGAGAAAAAAAGTTCCTCGGAAAAATTTTGAAATTTAGGTTTTTTCGATTTTCACATTTTTCACCTAATCGTTCCAAAGAACGTATATGCGGAGAAAACATTTCTTTATGTAACTTTTTCCGTAGAATCGATTGGAGTAAACATTAAGATCGCATCTCTACGTATTTTAGAGATATAGCCGAAAAACACACTTTTTTGAGGTGCAACTTTGACAACAAATATCTCAGGAACGAAAAGCGATAATTAAATTCTGTTTGAAAATTTGAAATCAACGCATCGAGATCTATCAATGTACACTATTTCCCAAAATCAAAATTTTGGGTAAAAAAGAACGTATTTTTGGAGTATTTCGCGTTTGTCAACACAATTTTTGGTTTAATACTGTTGTTTGGTTTGTGTTAACTCTATACAACATTAATATGAGGTTACAGGTTTTGAAAATAAATAAAGTTAGATAATAAAGCGACAAAATAAAATCGGAAAGGTCTAATAGGACTGCAGATTTTGAAATCAGTCCATATTTACTTAAATCTAGAAAATGAAAAGTTTTTGAGAAAAAAAAATTCCCCGAGAAATTTTTAAATTTAGGTTTTATTATTTTTTATCTAATAGTTTCAAAGAACATATATGCAGAGAAAATAATGTTAAATGTCTTTACAATTTAGTTAAATTAAACCGTTTGGTTAATATTCGAAGCATTAATAATACAGTTCGAAATACGAAACAAAATCTAAAAAGGGGCGCCATTTTATAAGTACCGCAGACCCTGATTGTCGGTTCCAATCGTTGCAATTTCAAAATCTGTATTGGTGGTTTATTATTTGAATACGAATAAAACCATTTACCATCGTTCATTTTAGTGTGTAACGTAAAATGGTAGCAAAGATTGAAATTTAATTTAATAGTAAATATTTCACTGTGAAAATAATTTGTGAAGCTCATCCGTGAAAGCCTGCATAATATTGTGATATTAAACATAATATTAAAGTAATTACAAAGGGTAATTAAAAGATTTCATCCGCCTTGAATGGCATTGTCAGCAGCGATGCTCATTCGTTCCTAAACAGAATCCGAACGTCTGTTGTTCTTTATCGCTGCGCGAATAGTTAAAGACTCGTCTTAAAATTGTCAGAATGTATTCGAATTTTGTCGGATGGCGCACAATAGAGTCCCAGGCAATAAGCTCAGTTATTAAGAATAGCGCCTGCTCCTGCCAGATAACGAGCTTGATGGCTTTTCTGAAATATGCGCAGCTACGTGTATTATTCGAATGTCGCGAGTTCCTATATTACTTACCCGCGCTAACTGCGACTTTTATTCACTTGTTTTGTTATCTGACTCTCACTTTCTCCGTGATTTATTCTTATTTCACTTTATTTTGTAATTGCTTTCTTGAGATAAGTTTGCTTTGCACTACCATCGCAGAAATGAGATATTAAGGGATTTTGCTGCGTAGTAGAATTCTAGTTCATTCAACCCGCGACGAACAAATTCTCATAATGCTTTTATTACTCATTATTTATGTCCTAGGTTTCACTTTTTAAAGTAATCTTTAGTGATAAATTTAATAGAAAAGAAGAAAATTAATGACATTAGTAGAACTGATAATAAAAGTAATTAGATTTTTCCCTAAATATATTTTTTCTTCCTAATTTCCCAAAAGCTTGCAATATTTGACCTTGAAAGGTCAAAAAATCTTGCTGACATTCGAAACTGAGACGAGATAATTATATTTGAAACGAGAAATAATCAAAGTGAGATAAAATATTTTACATTTAAAATGATTCAAGAAAAATGAAAAATCTCGTCTCTTCTCTTCTCACAGAATCGGTATTGTACAAATAAAATTTGGAATTCTTTATTTCAAATTTGGATTCATATTATTGAGTGTTAGCTAAAAATATATATTAATGTATTTAAATTATTCTAACAAAAAAATAAAATATTATAGGAAGATTCATAAAATGCTTTATCAGTATATAAAGCATTTTATCTAGTATAAAAATATAAAATTGAAAATAAATTAAAGCTTTTTATTGAAAATATTAGAAGTCAATGAAACGTGTAATTAAAACATAAAATAAACAAAGATCCACAGATTCTAGATCAAAGTTAGTTTGAAGTAAATTATTAATTTACTTTTCAAATGAAAAATTAATTGATAATATTTTGTGAGCGAATCTATATCTACAAGTTATTAAAAATTGTGGAAGAATTATATATTCTGATCAGACTTGAACAATAGACGGAGTCCTTGTGGAGATGTCGTTAGCATTTTAAAGTGTGAAGGTAAATGTTTTGTTTAAAGTGGATCCCTGCACGATGCAAGGAAGATATTGTTCTTCCTTTGTTCAGCTGCTGGTGTAAAGTAACGGATTGGGTAATTTATTAACCTTAACTGGGTCGGTTCTTTAAAACTTCCACGTAGTTTTTCCTCTCAGACCTTTGTTTGATATTTTTTGCACTACAATGAAAGAACAAAAGTTATTTGTTCCAATAAAACTAAAAACCAAACTTCTCCACCAAACGCAACACTTGTAGTTTTTTACGGAATGAACAAAGTATTAAATGCAAATCGAAAAGCTTTACTTGCAAATATATTCTCTTAGATATTCCAAAGTTCAAATTGATCATATCATAATTTAGAAAATAAGCAATCGTGTTCATAGACAATTTTATTTAAAAACGTATCTATCACTTCGTTTATACAAGAATAATAGTAAGATATAATATACATAAAAAAGTAAAATTATATGATTTGGTTTACTGAGATGGATCAAATTGTTCAAAAATTTTTACGTAGGTGTATCGTTCTATTGTTATTAAATGCAAATCCACGCTTACAACGAAGCAAAATTTACGTAAACGTAAAAATTATTTATGTCCTATCAGGAAAATCTGGCGTTTTGATGAAATATATGAGCTTTAAATGCAAAATACATTTGTCTAGATTACAATAAATATGTATAACTGTATGAATTTATATACCTACTAAACATTTAAATTACTGAAATAATATCCGCTGTGAAATATATCGGTGGCTTTTCTAGAAATATTTTCACCTCGTGTCATAATTTATTTACTTTCCCCAAACCGAATTACTGCAAACAAATTTATCTCTCAATTTGTAACGAAATAAATTACCGCATTTTTTCCTAAATATACTCGTGAAATTATTGCTTAAATGTATCTAACCGTAATAAATCATAACGGATTACACATGTAGCTAAACCGAAGATACTTCTAACAGAAAAATCGTTTTATATTTGTGTCATCATATTTTTTAAAAAGGGATAAAATCTCTAGATAGAAGCAGTAAAATGTTTGTCACATATATATTTCTTTAAAAAAAAAATCAATAAAAATAATAATACAAGGGCCAGTTTTTCAATATCCGGATAAGTGTCTGATAAGCCCCTGTAAATTAATTCTCATGGTAACCACAAATTTTGGTTTTTCAACATCTTGTTAGCGTTACTAAGAAAATATATCCTTAGATGATAGGAGGATAAACTAACAGCTAGTTCACGCTGTCGATAAAATTTTGCCAATACGAAGTTGGTCCGAATATAGGCAAATGTAAAATATTCAGTAACATTTGTCAAATTTTTGACAGCCTTTGATAATATTGTCAAAATATGTAATTAGTACTATGATTAGTACAATGTATTTTCTGAGAGTGACGACGAAGATGTCAAGCAGATCATTTTAATTTCTGAAGTGACCATGTTTTTTTTAAAAAAAAGATTTAATACTCAAAATATAGAAAATATTATTCGGTTTTCTATTAGCAGGTATATTTTAAAAAAAGTTAATGTCAAAATTTTATTTACAAAAATTTTGTAATTATCCCGTTGAAACGTCGCCGTTCCAAACTAACAACCATTGATATATTTTTAGTTAAAATTAATATAACATTCAAAATTTGTATAAAATAACAGCTGTTTACATAAGAATATAGTAAATATAAGTCAAAATGATTACCAATTTGAGAGATTACAATTAAATCTGGATGTTATTTATCAGCCAAATAAATTCATAATGAAAAACGCATTTTCATATCCATGGAGTGCATGGAGTTTACCAGCCAGATAAATTTAATATGTTTGGTAGTTAACAGGAACTTAGACAGACGATTGAAAAACCAGCCATTAACCCTAATAACAAAAACGTGATTGTTGTTGACAATGAATTAAATGTTTCCTTGATTTTTAAATAAATAAATAAATGTAAGTGACATGAAGTTCGGGATTTTAATCGCTTTTAACTTTTTTTATTTATTAGCGTGTCTACTAGTTTCGACGCCTCTTGCGTAATTATTTATTTATAAATAGTTATTACATTTTATAGAAACGAATGAACTGACTAAAAAATTGGGAATAACTAAAGATCCATAACTTAGTTTTTGTAACAAAAGACAGTAATTTGTTAGACAGCTGCTGTTGCTGTCATTAGCAGTTATCACCATTCATTCGAAGTAGATAAATGATTAGTTATCACAAATAAAATGAAGTCGTTACAGAGAAAATAATAACGATTATTGAAAAGAATTTCTTTATTGAATACAAAGAAACACTTTGTTGATTCATATTTCATATTAGAAAGTCGATTTCCAGTTTATCTTATATTGAATATAAATTTCAGTAGCATGTAGATAAACTTATTTAAAGCATAATCACATAACCATAAAAGCAAGTCCGGCTGCACATAACAATAAATAGCAGTCATCACTGGTAGTCATAGACGAGACAGGTAGTAGTTTTTTATGTCTCCATTTCTCAAATTAGAAATGTTAATGTGCCACGCATTCGATACATTACCAACGGACACAGCCCGTAATTTAAGCATTGGAGCTGATCTTCTATTATCTCCCGATAAACCAACAAGCTGAACCCGGCCCCAATTACAGAACACTTTGGATGCTTTGGACTCATCATTCGATGCTTCCGTAACTCTTTGTTGGAATCGGTGCTTCTATCACCTTGCCAACAAAAGGCTACCACTACTTTAATGTTCAAGGAAGAGTCAAATATTAGAGTTATTCAACATTCCTTTTACATTTTCTAACGTGGAATAATCATGTTTTGAATTTACTTTTTGCTACATTGTTATCCAAGTAGTCAAGATGATGTTTGCAGTAGGTATATTTTATTTTAAAGTTTTTTTAATATTTGGAAACTCCTAACTAATTTTAGTTGATAACAGGATTGGTCCGATTTAAATCAACCGATTTTTAAAATAAAATTAATTGATCCAAGATAGAAAAATAAGTTTTAATAAAAATGAATTTAATTGCTACTAAACTTAAATAATAACCAAAATATATTCTGTCGATCATGTTCAAGGAAGAGTAAAATATTAGAGTTATTCAACATTCCTTTTACATTCTCTTCCCTGGATTAATCATGTTTTGAATATACTTTTTGCTATATTGTCACCCAAGTTTTCAAGATGGTGTCTGCGGTAGATATATGAGTAAAAGGCTATGTTTTAAATATTTTATTTTAACGTTTTTTTAATATTTGGAATTAACTAATCTGAAAATCAACCGATTTTTTAAATAAAATTAATTGATCCAAGATAAAAAAAAAACATGTTTTAATAAAAATTCAATTAATTGCTACAAAACTATAAATAATAACCAAATTATATTCTGTGCATAATGACATCTTAAAATTTTATCACTTTATTTGTCATATAACAAAAGAAAAATGTAAGTATTTAAATAAATAGTTGATAACGGGGTTGGCTTGATTTAAATCAACCGATTTTTTAAATAAAATTAATTAATTTTAATCCAAGATAAAAAAAAGTTTTAATAAAAATTTAATTAATTGCTACAAAACTATAAATAATAACCAAAATATATTCTGTGCATAATAACATATTAATATTTTATTACTTTATTTGTCATATAACAAAAGAAAAATGTAAGTATTTAAATATGTCACTAAAAAGAAATATTCTTTGTTACTCCTTCTAGTTTTATTCATATGTATCGTTTTAGTTTAATTCCAGATTTCGTTTTCTTTTATGAAATAAAATATTTATAATGCTTTTATAATAATTAAAAAAGCAGTAAAGCTTTATAAATTAAAAACTGTTACAGTTTATGTCCATATAAAGATTTTTTTTTGTTTTTCTACAGGTTATTACATTTCATAATATTCATTTTCTTTATTTTCTTATGTGTAATATTTTGCCTTGTACTGATTCTTGCTTTCATAATATTTTCAGAATCTCTCAATTTTAAAACATTCATACTTATTAAAATATTGGTATATTATTCTTAACACGAATACTCTATTCTATTCTTGGTATAAGGACTGTGGGTTCAAGTTTCTCAATCAGTTGTTCATATACATAAATTTAGTTTTAGTTGTGAATTTTTATGTAGGTACTTATGTCATTTAAATAGAAATTTGTAATAATAAAAAATAAAGTTTTATATTCCAAAATACAAAAGATAAAATAAGTATATTAGAAATCTAGAAAGAAATAATTTGTTATACAAACCAGATTCTTTTCTTAGTAATTAAATGTTCTGAGAATAAAACCGTACTATTCATTATATTAAGCAACTAGTACACATAAATATATTCCTTACAATATTTATGTTCAAGAATTTGTCATTGAGTCATTAATTACTAATCATTGAACTGTATATTTTATTGCTAGTCTATACAGTGTCGTTAACCTATGTTGCTATAAAGGTACTAAAAAGGTCATATGTTACTAGTTTAATCATTTCTTGAATACCTGTTATTTATACTCCATAGAGACATTACATTAGAGTTTATGTCGCCATAAAAAATATTACAAGTGCGTAGTGTAGTAGCTGAGTGCATTATGCATTATACTTGTATGATTCATGGACGAGGTTGTTAGTAATGGTAAATAAAATGTTTATAACTATGTGCATATTAACTTTACACGTAATTAAATTATAGCAATTTATTTTCTTGATTAAATTGTTATTGCTATTTCTCATTAAATGCAAGACAACTATGAAGTAAATTAATTTTCTCTCAAAATGAGTAAAAGATGTAATTAAGATGAAGAACTATAGACAAGAGCTTTCAGCGTATTTCAAATTATAAAATAATCAAATAATATTCAATTATCTTTATAACAAAGAATGGAATATGAAATTTAAATACCGTATCTAATAAAAAGTGAACTCTAAAATTGCTTTTAGTAAGAATATTTCAATGAAAATTATGCATACCTACATTTTCTTAAATATAAATTATAATATACTATAAACATGATTATAGTTTTATATTTGTATGAAATTGAAATTTATAATTTCTTCTATTTAAATTTAAATTTAAATATATATTAAAGTATTATAATAATAATGTATTTTAAATGTACTTTAATTTATAAATTGAAGAGATGTTAAAATATTACAGGGATAGAGAAATACAAACAGTTAATGAATAAATAAACTATTTTGTATATATTGTATCTTATTTTTTTATGAAATATTTTCAGTTTACAAAATTTGTACATAGTAAATTTAGTTTGATTTTCAGGTTTTTTTTTCACGACGTACATAGAAAGCTCTACTTTCTTCTTGCGAAATAGCGAAGAAAATGTATAGTGTCACTAACAGTATAATATAGGTATTATTATGGAAAGAAATATTGGAAAATTCATTATTACATTAAAAATTCATATTTAATAATGATGTTCTTTTAAAAAATATATGATAATTATGTCTTGTTCTTTTCTTTCTTTACATTATTTCACAATATGACAACTTGTACTTGAATTGGCATGTTGGCAATTGCAATTGCAATTGCAATGCTAAACGTCAAAGTTTACATAACCTAATTTTCTAGCTCATAATGTTGCTGCGCCTTTTCGTCCGAATAAATAGATATTTGAAACATGTGAAAAAAATGTTATGTCTAACACGAAAGGAAAGCAATTTTTTCACTCTTATTCGCTCGTGAGTCAAACTCAAGTTCGAGTGGTAAAAAGTTACGCATTCCTCTCTAGTTTGATTATAGCTATTTCCTTTTCTAAACCTTCATAAAAGGTTGTAAACTGTGCATAAGTCAGTTTCAAATATCGGTAAAATGAATATACCGTATACAAAAACAATGTTTTCTGGTTTTATCTCGAAACTGTTCTATTTTTAAATATTATTTTGAAAATGGCTTCTGCGATAAATGCCCCGATAAGAGCCTCCTGTGTGGGTCACTAACTCATATCAAATTTTGGCAATTAACAACAGTGTTGGAACATATGGCTATCAGTAATTTAGTAGCCACTGTTGGTAATCAAGATTTATTTATACAGTGCTAATAGCCGTTAGAACTGCAAAATAAATGCAATGCGTAAACAGAGCGATATTAATAATGAATTGAACTAAAACAGTATAAATTAACGCAATATGTTAAATCAAGTCAACATATAATTTATGGATGAAAACGATTTATTTTGTTAAATGTTGGTTGAGTTTGATTATTGACAACTATTCCAAAGTTATTTCACTATTTGATGTTATATGCAATAAATAGTTTCACAATAAAATCACACCAACATGTTATAAATAAACATAAATCATAATAATTTACATGCTTTATTACATTGCAAATTGCAACTGCTAAATATTCTGAAATAAACTTGATATTTATTGTCCTTGCTAGCCCTTAGTTTTTAAGCATATATTAATATTTATTGTTCTAAGACGGTATTTATAAGTAAAATTGAGATAATTCCACTTAATTTATAACGCTTTTCATTTATTTTAGCGGTGAAGGTAGTCACTTAGTAGTGTAAATGTATTTTGATTGACTACTTGATTAGAAAAACAGGAATTCGAATGCAATTTTTTTTAAGTTAAAAATTTTCATCAGTAATATAACAAGAGCAATTCATATATGGAAAAACTTACGAATAGTTGTTGCGTAGAAACAGACAAACGAATGTCAAAAATGACATTTAGACCATGACAACGAAATTGGATAGAGTCATTTTTGACACGAGTTGTTATTTCGCATACATTATGAATAAATTTTACCAAATAAATTCAAACCTCGAATTATATTCGCTTGATTGTTTCACGAATGACAACAGCTCAAACATAAAATTTAAGTATATATCAACAAAATATAACCAAGGCGATTGATATTGTCGGTTTATCAAATTTTTTCATGTGTAATATCAAAAGTGATTACTTTTTGCTGAAAAATTTTATAGACTGTTACAAGAGCTTGTTGCATAGCAATTTATGGAGTGGTATTGACAAAAAAATTTTGATCAACCACGAATGATATTCGGATGACTATTTACAAATAAAAATAAGTGAACAAAAACATTATCAGATATTTAAACAATATGTTTCTAGGCACTCTTAAAATGTCAAAAAAATTTCGCTTAACAAAACTCACGTATAAAATGTAGCAACTTATTGGCTTAAAGGATGCGACATTTTCTTTGTGACGGTGTTTTGTTCTAATAAATATTGGTAACTAGGTAGAATCTGAAATTTTGATTGCATTATAAATTTATGAGTAAAATAGTCACTAAAAAACTGTATATTTCCATCAATTGAAGCATTCTAATTGGATGAAAGTGACATGTTTGAAATAATCAATGTAAGTTTAATATTTTAGTTTCATTTTTGAAATAGTAGCTTCTGATATTTTCTTGATTTGTTTTCTAGTACTTCTTTATAATTTAAATGGCATATTTTGAATCAGTAAAATTATGAAAATACAGACTTTTTTATCATCATATAATGTAATTATAATTGGATAATAATATTATTCCGAAAATTGGAAAATTGGGAGACATGTGTTTATTGAATATTTTTTTATACTTCGGCAAATTTTGCAATTACCCTTGTTAGCAGAAATTCACGGCATGTGAATATAAGGCAGAAAGGAGCAAAAACTTGAGAAAAAAAGGTAGCGAAAATGATGCAGGCGCGCATTAATATAATCGTCACGAGAGCAGGCGCAAATTATATGATTCCTCAAAACAAAGAGTTGGTCGCGAGAGGTGACCTATTTTTTGCGCCGGTCTTGAGAATTTTGATTGTAGAAATCCGCGTGCAATCAGCCGGCTAAATAGCCTCATTACGGCCAGAGTGCCAAGTCAAAATCGCTGCCAGTTTTTACGGCAATATCTCATTTAGGCGGATATAAGACCCCAGATAACGTCCGGAATGCAACTTAGTGATAGTTATAATTAATGGTAATTAAATATTATTGTTATATGACTGGTTTTTAAGCCCTGCGAGCTAAGCGAGTTAATTTGATTTTTATTTCTTAATCGTTTGAGGGAATTTTATGGAATGGCGATGAGTTATCTTATACTGCAGTTATGACACTTCATAACAATGCGAGCCATTTTTTAGTTTTTGTTTCACCGACTGGAAAGATTTAATTATGACGACTTCATTCTCCAGACAAGTTTGCATAAACGACTTAAATGATATTTTTATAACCACAAACTTCTCGGAATATTTTGCTCGTACCTTATGCAAATAATTCCAAGTAATATTAAAGTCATTTAAACAAGCAAAAAACATGTATTTCACAATATATTAGTTTAATATTTGTCTTCTGTCTAGACATTATTATAAATTTAAAATTTTAATAAATATCTCTTGTTTACCATTCGTTGTTTCCAATAAGCTCCATAATTCTTTATCTTCTGGAATTCCAATATCGCCAAGTTATTTCAAATTGCAGTTAATCATTAAATGTTACAATTTTTCACATAATAAATCAAATAATCAAAAAATACCCATTTCGATGCGCTTTACTCACAAAGTTGCACCTTAAAAAACATAACTCTTTAACGGGTCGAAATTCAATCTCGACGATCCCACCAATCGATTCTATGGTAAAATTTACGTAAATGTACCTATTTTCAGATAAGATTCAGAATGAAAATTCGTAATCTTAAATATTATGTATTTTTACTAGCGTTGTAACAAGGAGTATTAATTTTATGAACAGAATTAAATTTGGCTTCACATTCTTCCTGTTGTTTACTGTAAAGTAAGCCCCTTACAAATATTTATCACAAATTTATAAATAATGTTTTCAATCCCTTGGGTTTCCTTTCTCGTCCTTAATGAAATAAAAATTAGAATGATAAATCCCCAGTAGCTCGATTTCGATCCTCCTTTATTTATGTTTTCGGTTTTATTTTGTTTGTGTTCCTTAACAAGAATTGTCAATAAACGTAATCCAATTATATTTTGGAAGAGGTTTAGGAGAAATTTCAGCCGAATGAATTTGATTACGCGTTTCTTGTTTCGGTTTGTTAGAAAAAAGAAAATGTTACCATTGATAACGCGATTCAGGTATAATATAACAGAGAACTTTATCGCAAAATCGCCAGATGAGGAAACGTAAGTAGTTTTTTAATGACCGAGCGAAATTGTAATTTATTTTATGGGGTTATAACGTGGAAAACTGTTGCACGAAGGTTTGTAAAAATTTATGCGGTGTTGTATACCACGTTCCACATTTCGACTGGCGATTTTTCGACGAAATATTTACTCAAAATTTGACAGAAATTAAGTGTGTGGATATCAAAACAGTAATTGAAGAAAAAATATTGCTGTAGTACTTTCAATTATAAGTGTTTAAAGTACATTATTGATTTCCTATGTTGAGGTTTGTAATATTTATGAATATAGATTCCAAACAGTATGGATCAACTATGTTATGTTAACTGAAATCATATACAGATATTACAAATAAATAAAATATTTCCGAATTTGAAATAATATTAAGAATCCATTTTAAATAAATATTTTTTTTAATAACATTCAAAATTGGCATAAATATAAAAATTCAAATATGGGCCCTAAAAGTTTTGGGTACTAGGCCTCTTTAGCCTAGGCCAAAGTCCGCCCTTGATAGGGTTACTTAGACCGCTTTTGATGCAGTACTCTCATGTGAATTTCTATGAATACTGCTGATAGAGTTTTATGACTGCTTCAGCTAGTTTAATCCTAGGAGACACCGAAAATAGTTGAAGCTGTAATAAAACTCTAAATTATTGACTAAAATCCGACAGTCTTATTCTCTTCCATCACCATTATAGTTAAGAAACTTGTAACTTTATAAGTATATATATTTTCATTGTTATTCTGTAGATATTAGTTTGGTATTACATTAGTTATTTTGACCTTAGTTTGAATTTGAAGGTTAGGATATGTCAAAGTGTACCTATTTTGAATCTTAAGATGATATGAGATTGCATTCATCGTTGTTTTTCTTTACAATGTCGTTTTAGAATGGATAATATTGTGAATCGATAATTCATTAGGATTGCAACCCTTTGAGCGGCGAAGTCCGGACTGTCGGAACATTGACGGCGCCTGTTCCTTTGTGGTTGCGTTGAAAGTCAGTGAGAACAATAAAGATTAGCAATTCATTTCCATATTTACATCTGGTGCTGCTTTGATTATCCATTCAAGTGTGCTGGTTTATTACACATTTCTTTGTTTAGTGCCATTTACAAGATACCAATTAGTCTGTCGTTAAACACTTATCAGCATGCAGATATGTCGCTAACGGCCTTAACAATACAAATTCTCTTTAATATTTATAACACTAAAGTATTTTAAGCTTTAATTCAAACGGCACTGTGCTATCGGACGACAGATCTCTTTCATTTTAATACACCATTACTTTTTATTTGCCCCCAGACATCTTAAGATCAAGCTACGATTCTACACCTTTTATTGCACTTTTATAATTAATATTTGGCTACTTCTGCGACCTTGCCGACAACAACGAAAATTATTACAAAAAATAAAACCTTAAAAATTGAAATACCTTTTAAATTTTGTTTTTCATTTCATTTATATTTCCAATACATTACCTCTCGCCATTATAGTAATCTATTATATAATACGTTTTTTTAGTACACTCAATTTTTTTTTAAATAAGTTTGTTATGACAGTTGAGAATATTTTTAATTCTCTTCATACACAAAATATGCTTTATCAAATTTGTGTAATCGAAAAAATAACATCTACTTTTGGTTTACTAAAACTGGAACCGAACTTAACTCGATTCTTTGGTACGATATCTAAAATTTATATATATATTTCTTCTTTTTAGCCCGAAGTTATATATAAAAGTAATCATACAGATCGGTAAAAAATTAAAAAATCTTTATATTTTATAACAAACTAATTTGTGAAAAAATGGTATTTAGAGGTATCTTTTAGGAAAAACAATTTAAAGCTTTAAGTAAAGTACTACTTTTGGTTAACCATCAGTCATTTTGAATATAACTCTTATATACCAAATATTACATTTTTTACAGGTAACGTATTCGAGTTATCGTGGACGAAAAATCATCACAGACATATACACATACACACATAAAAACATTACTGTAAAAATAGTAAAATCTTAATCTAGGGACCGTAACTCGTTTCCATATATTTAAAACTCACACTCGAGAATTTTGACCAAAAACAAAAAAAAAAACTAATTGATAAGCTATCAGTTCTATTTTTGCCTAGTTTCTTTCTCACACAAAACACTAATTTTGTTTCTCTGAGCTACCGTTCAGGTAATGACGTCACTATAAATAATGAAAACAAATAATACGCGTCCAATATTTTTAGTTGAAGATTAATAATACAAAAATCAAAAAATTATTAAAATCCTCATTGTGAAAGCTCCCACAGTAGCAACAAAATATTAGAAGCATTCGAAGCATTAGCATGTAAAAAATCTCCATCATTCAATCATTGAAACAATAGGCAGCGATTAGATCTAGATGTGGATCGGCCGATGAAACATCGATATAACAATAGCAATATGCTTCCGTTGGCCGTACAGCACATGTGTTTAGATGACGGCGATTAGACTACAGCGGCAAGAAGGACCACACAACGAGATGAAGATTTATTCCTCTGCAGACGCTACCTGCATAAGAACACCAAGGCCAAAACAAGGACGGATATGGAGCCAGGATGCTGAATTTATTATGCCGCGAATGTGGATTAGTCAGCTTCTCAGATTCAAAATAAATATATCATCATTTCTTACTTATTTTCTTTGTTTTTTTCGGTTTAACTAATATTGTCCTATCCAGATGAAGTGATAGAGTATATAGAAAAACATATTCATTTATGTCTTCGAAAAATTTTCACCAGAAAGCTTCAGATAAAAAACGTTTATACTTAGAGGCCAATATAGAATATATCTTTCCTGTACCATTCCTAGTAAAAAAATCTTATTAATACCTCAATACAGGTAGTACTTTATACTTCTAAAGGTTTATCAATAATAGGCCTTTAACTGATATTTTAATAGGATTTTATTAGAATCTGGAATTGGACAATCGTAAATTGACTGAATGTCATTGCAACTTTGACTACACAAGAAATTACGATGTTAAGGGCCGTTTTCACCAATTTATATTAAACTAACTGTTAACTAACAGTAATTAAAATGTATTCTATAGATTAGTATATTCCCACATTTCACCGTTTTTTGCCTGTCATTTAGTTAAACGAAAATTAGTCTTAGTTACTTACTTTTAATTCATTTTTTTTCTGTTATATCGTTGTCCTAGATACAAAATTTCAACATTCTACGGCTAATCATTTTTAAATTAAACGAAAAATTTAAAAAACCCTTCGAGTAAAGTGTCCTTAAGGCAATGCCGATTGCAATAAAAAAGCGACGTACACAACTAGATGTTATATTAGTCCCATATAAGGACGTCTTGCCGAAATTAGTCAAAATAGATTCAGTGATGGTCAAAACGGACATTTCCGTTGAAATTTGAAATGGATAATGAGAAACATACAACAGCACGACTAACAATAGAATCAATATTTATTTAATTAAAATATGTAGAATTATTTTAACTTTCGATTTAACTGGCTGTTAGCGTTAACTAAGATCGGTGAAATTGAAACTAACCATTAGTTGGAATATATATTACAGTTAAATTTAATCTATAGAATAAAATATTAAACCGTGGTTGGTGACAACGGCCCTTAATTTTGTCAGTTAATATCCTAAATATCCAACAGTTTGAAATGAGTTAGATTTTAGATTAAAAGTAATGGTACATCAAATCACAGATGAGTTTATTTTTTTCTGTATTAATCGGCAAAGGTTTTAATGTTCTTAAGACTTAGCGAAGCCACGTTTGGAAGTTAGCAAAAGAGTTACGTGTTCCCTAGTAGTGTTTGATAAAATTTGTAAAGTAATGAAACTATTAGCGTGTACGTTGGTCTGGGATTTAGGCGCACTCTGCGGAATAAAATAAAACGGGCAGAAGTTGAAAATGAGTGAAAGTTTCCCATTCCGCGCTTTCATCAGGGTATGTGCGGACGGCGTGTATGTGTGGATAAGGCCGGGAAGAAAGTTTGCGGTAATTTGATTTACGCCGCCAGAGACTCTAGCGTCGTCGGCTGGCCCCCCGCCTTGCGTAGTTTGTGAGGTCATCTTTGTTACGAGCCTTGCTGCTAAAAACTTTCAGGGCCGTATTGGAAAAATTGTTCTGATTACTGCCTTCACTCCCAGAGGAGCTGTATTGTATTGCTGGATAAAAGAGTTCAGAGATGCGGCAGGCGCTGTCTGGATCAACTGATTAACGAACAATCAAAAACCAATTTATTATTTGCATTAGGAAACTCTAATGGTAGAAATTCAGTATACTGTCTTGTCCTTAAAAATTGATAATTTTAATTATAAAAATATGAAAATATAATATTTCAGATCACATCTGAATGTCATTGTATTTTTCAGATTGACATAAATGAAACTTATGTAGCGGACACATTGGCAACAAAAAATAGTCTTATCGGTAATGAAAATGGCGCATGACAAAATTTAATAATAAACAAGTTTTATTTACTTTGTTTTTTTTTAACTATCCTTAACTTCTACTTGCTTCATCGAAATTATGTTAGCATAATTATAATTTATTTAAAGCATTACGTCTAATGAAGAAATAAACAAAACATGTTCTATATAATATTATTTTATTGGATTACAAATAGTTTTAATTTATTATTTTGAGGTTAACAGTTTGACATAGTTGTTTTTATGTTCTGTATTTGGCGCTATACATTAGTGATATGTCAAATATCAAGTACAGTCAAATAATGGTCGTAGAAAAAGTATAGTACATATTTCGAGTTGTTCGCGGTTCTTGTATACCTTTTCCACTATGTAATACTCATCTTACAACTCTTAATAAGTAATATACTATTATGTATGCAAATGTCTGCAACTTGCAAGATTATTATTACAACAATTACAGAATTAGCTTCATTTCCATCTTTTGTTTAAGGTACTAAAAAATATAAAAGGAGGATTAATAAAATTGCATGAGAAGTGAAAAGTCATGTAGGATTATGAATTTGAGGTTATTAAAGTAGTTGAGAGCGTGTAAGGATCTCGATAAGACGCAAGTAGAGTGGTAAAAAGAAACTTCCTCGAACGGTGCTGATAAGTAGCGAATGTTTATATTCATACAAGAGAACACATCCTTTGTGTCGCAAGGTGCAACAGAGTTCGTGAACCTTGTAAATAATATATAATTCCACTTATATGACAAGTTTTTCTTCAAGCTGCACAAGAACTATTGCCAAGAATGTTTTGTCAACCTCGCAAGAAACCTTTCTTTCGCAGATCAATGTACACATAAAAATCTCGAGGCAGCTTTGTATTAATCGAAGCAGGTTTTCGTCAGAAACTGATCGCGCTCTGGAATATCCAATAAAATCGTGACAAAAAGCGCATGAAAGTATCTAAATGCTATCAATCAGCCTCTCCAGGGATGTATGAGAGACCGTTGACTTCTGCACCTGCCGCATTTGTCAAAATATTCACATTCATAACTTACACAACGGAGCGTTTCTTTACAGTACATTATAATTTAAAAAGAAAAGTAATATCCATATGTAACGTCCTTAAATTTTAAAGCAGGATTCAATTGAATGCAAATATTAATTAAAAAAAAATAAAACTTTAATAAGAATTCTTGAACAATTTACTATTGTTGTTTATAACGGAAATCAAATAAAATTTATAAAAAAAATGATCGTACCAGTAAGTAATAATTAGTGGAATAATTAAGTTTATTTCTTTATTTTTATTGAAATTCCGCCATTTGCAGTATCAAATAAAATTTGATGAAAAAGTAGAATATAAAAAATTGATTTTTATTTAAGGAATGTTCAAGAACTGAAAAATTTACATTATATTTTGATTATTTTTTCATGATGTTTGTCAATCGATTTAATTGTACATGGGTAAATGAATTTAATGACATTTCATATATAATTTTATGACCGGAGTATAGTTTAGAATCTATAGTTTTTGATTATGATTTACTTTTTATTCGACTTGGTAATTAGTAATTAGGAAAAAACTTATTAAGGTACAGTGTTTCACTGCATTCTGAAGTAAAAGTTGATTTTATGATTTTGACCACTCTATTTTTTCTTAGTAGGTATATTAAGAATAATATTTGTTTTTTGTAATACGAAATAAAGTTTTGGTAGAAGACGTCGCCACCTTGTTCGACCACCAAGCTCATAAAAATGTATAAGAACTGCGAAATATTCGTAGAATTTTTTCTCGGTTTATGAGAGTTGGATTTCAACAGATTCAGTAAAAAACTTTCACATATCTTTCCAGCTCGTATCAAGTTGCGATTAAACGCAATAAACCTACCAACAACATCGTTGCAACTATTGAAAAACTTGCAGAATATTTATTACGCTTTTTGCGTGAAGTCTGAAAGAAATTTCTAAAACTTCATACGCTGGCAACCCATTTAATCACGTCACAATTTGTGGTTATGTTGCGTCTGTCGTTTTATCATTTATAAGTTAATCCGAAATACGATCACGTAGAAAAATATATACATCTATTGAAAACTTAATTCGGGTAATATTCTTTCTGGAACGCAAAAAATGCAGCGCAGAACTGCAGTCGCTCCATTACGTGGAATATTGTCCACTTATAACTGCAATTTTAATCAAAAGCCAAGACACATAAAATATCATAATATATTATGGCGTTAATAATTCACTGTCCGAGCACAAACCAGATCAGATTCCCAATAGACATATCTTTCTCAACACACAACAAATATCTCATTACGTTCTTTTTACCTTCATTCTTACTCGCTCTTTTATTTACCTTTTTCCAGGTATATTATTATAGATAAATGTTTATTGATTCTAATGACAGTTTGTAGTTCTAAAAACCTGAGTTCATTGTCAAGCCAAATTATTACCATCTATTTTCTATTTATAAATGGTTAATGTGGTTCACTTTTTATGTCAACTACCTTCTTAGGTATAAAATATACTAGTACCAATATCTACTAGAAAATGGTAATAAGCCAAATTTCTTAACTAAAAATTACAAATACAGTACGATATAATGAAATAATGCGAGTGAACGGATGTCCTTTAAAGCAAAAGTCCGTTGTATACAAATATATAACTTAAATATTTTTGCATTACATTCTGTCAAAATTTTTAAATTAATTTTATTGGAAATGTAAAACGTTAATTAAAATAATTGTTTTTTAATTATTATTCGTATTATACTCGTGTTTTATGATTATGATTACGTTAGTTGTTGAAAAATATATCAATTCACATTCGTTTTATTTTTTATATTAGAACAAATGTCGTTAAATTTTTTGAATAAAACAAGCAAATTTTACACTCGTTACACTATTTATTTTGTTAGAACATGAGCCAATGTAAAATTTTAATTAATTAAAATAAAATTTAAAGCTTTGAAAATTAATATTCTGAAAATAGTAAATATGAAAACGAAGCTATACAATTACAATATATTTAAACAATTGTAATATATTTATCGCATTATGAAAATATTGTTGCACGCAATAATTATTGTATGCAGGAATGCAAATATATCATGACCACTAAAATGCTTTTAAAAATACTAATAGTAAATAAACTAATTTGACACGAATTTATTAGCAGATATTTTAATTTATATTTGACATATTTATCCATCAAATAAATAATATTTATTTATGATAATGATTAATAATTTATAAATAACGATAAATTTTGCACCGTGAGGTAAATTTTGATATGAAAACTAACCAAAATTTTCTGTTTTATATGAAATGTATTAATGAGTTTATTTCGTATTTCAAAATTAAATTATTTGGTTCGAATTAATATTGAATTGCGCATATGGATATTTAATATTGAAAAATTAACAAACCGCAGAAAATAGTTTAATTTATATAATATCAGATTGAAAATAATAAATAAATTTTATGATGGCATTTCCAATTCATAAATTTGATAATGTTGAATAACCGAGTGGTTCGGAACCCAATATAAACTATAAAAAATTCAAGTAAAACATCCACAGAATTTTTACTAGGTATGTAATTAAAATTTTTGATGTGTCCAACACATTACCACTCGCCACTGTAGTAATATATTTTATAAAAAGAAATCTTTAGCACATTACTTAATTAATTAGTTTTTTCCTTGCATCAAATTTCTAATAGTGTATCGGGAACCGAAGATAACAGTCATTTATGGCATAACTAAAATTTATTCCTTGTATATTTCTTCCATCTTTTGTATTTTACAATAAAAAAACTTCGTATTTATTTATTTTATCTCTGAAAATTATTTACCTCAAATTTTACAACAGCATATAGGTATGTCAAATTTTAGAAAAATATGAATAACTCATCTGTTTTATAGAAATCTCTGTCTAATTTTCATTTCTCTGTCTTACTATCGCTTCTCTATAAACCTATTCTATAGTAGTACCACAGAATAGGTTTATACATAAGCTACAGTAAGACAGAGAAACGAAAATTAGAGAGAGATAGAGAGAGATTGAGACAGTTCACAAATTTAAAGGGCCCATTGTTTAAAATCGGAAAGTTCCCTCACATCTGAGAGATAGATAGGGGAAGAACACAAATTTAAAGGTCTACACAATGCTTCAAGGCCATAGAACTGAATAGGGTAACATGAAAGGTACCGACACGGAGTTTCGCTTCTGTATGTAACTATTCTGTGGTAGTACCATGAGGTTCAGGATATTTGTTATGTATATATGTAGTCGAATTTCCTGGCAGCATTTTCGTTTCCTTTGGGAATTACGCGCCATGGCGCAGTGTCTGCACGTTTCTGCAACTTTTTCTGGCCGTCAGACGAACGTAGCGAGCAACCGAGCACAACAATGCCGAATTACTGCAGCGTGCAGCCGTTTCGACATACCGAGTCTCACTTCACCACGCGTATGTTAACCCCTTACGTGCAGCGGATGTGAAACAATGTTAAATATCCCAAAAGACGAGCCCGCCAACTCATAGTTTTTACGACAGCGCAAAGCATTGATAGATTTGTTCAAAAATTTATACCCACAGACGCGATTCTGTCTGCAGTTATGCTGCAGCAAGAAAGATTTTCTGGTTTTTTGTAGTTATTCTTTAAGTGAGTCCTAGGACCGGTATCGTGACCAAAATCTTCAACAAAATCATTCAAAATTTATTGTACACATATTTTTAACTGTTACTTTTAATACTTTAATTAGTTTAAAGAGATTGAAAATACATGTAAAATACTTTATTCGTAAGTATGCGAATAATTATAACTTAAAATGTAATTGAAAGTGTATGTACCCATTTATTTATAATTAATAATTTCTTTCTTGTGACGGAAGAAATATACAGCGTGTCCGTTTAAGAGGTTAACCACTGGTATCCTCAGGAAAATTGGGGAAAATGTATTTGTTTTCCCGAAAAAATGCTAAATATGTGTAAAAAATGATTTTGGCAAATTTATTTTTGACTTAGATCTTTTTTGTTTCAACTCATACAAGTTTCTAATTTATGTATTGCAAATTTTTAGAGCTCACATGCTTTTCCAGAAATTCTTACTTACTTTCAATTTTCATACGGAGCTAATATTTGTCTTTAATACTATTAGATATATAGGGTCCTTCCTTCTCTTTCCAATGATATAAAATAAACTAAGAAATTATAAAATTATTGATTTTATTTATTACGGTCAAGAATGCTTTGGAAACAAAAATGAAAATATTTTGTTTCAAACAAATTTTTAACAGTTGAATTTAATATTCGCCTAAATGCGACGACTTTGCCCGAATTTAATCGATAGTCTCTTAAAACGGACAACCTGTATCTATTTTTAAAAATTACAAGTTTGTAATATCTTTATACATGTACTAAACTAAATTAAAATTTCTCCCCAAAATATTAAAATAAGAATATTACTCTATATAGCTATTTCTTTGTAAATAAGTTTATGAATACTGAACTCAAGTACTGTTAATACTTTTTGTATTTGGGAATTGAATCTAATACTCAAATTGCAGTCAGTACGAGTCAGAGTAAGCTAAAAAAAATGTAAAATTTTTAAAAGAATGTTTAATAAGTACGGTTAAAAATATTTATTAGTTTACATAATTTGAGAACTTGCAATAAATAACAACTAGGTAATAGTGTGTGCAATAAAAATAGCAGACTCAAAGGTATTTATTTTTCAATGAACTTCTGCAAATTGTTATTAATTTTTTGCCAGCTTATATTTTTATTTAGTAGATCTTTCATTTTATGTTGTGCTTTCCTATGAAAATACTTTTCTATTACATGCTTTCCTTTCACGAGAGCGAAGATTTTAAATTCTTTTGAAAAGCGGAAGCAAAGAAACTAAGACAGCGCACGTGTCTTTGAAAGTATCATAGCGTGGAATAACTCAAAATTAAAGTTGTCAGCGCCCTTGTAACTTTATCCACCCTTCTGGAAATATATTTAAAAATTCGGCAGTTGTATAATTCCAGTCACGCATTGTTCCGAGTTTAGAAAAGGAAATTCCAAACAGTATTAAACTATAAAAAGTAATATCATCGCAGCACATGTGGACTCGGGGAAAAGAACCAGGGGGGAAAGGGGGGCAGCGAGGGGAAACCTCATATGATGCCCAGGATGGCAATCGGAAAGAGGAACAGGATACAGAAACAAAATCAATATGGCCGCAAAGCGACAAGCGAGATCAAAGTTCAGGCACAACTGTTCTTTCGGCGACGCTCTCATAAGCACGTGATATTGCACGACCGGGTTCGAGTCCCGCCAAGGTTCCTGAACCTGCCGACGGCGGGAACTGAAAAGCCATTGCTCCAAACTACCTCGATATACACCGGATTGCAATGGAGCTTTTACGAGTATATTCTCCCATTGTCTACCGGCAAACAAAATTGCAAAATAAATTTCAGTCTCTTGTTCAAACAAAGACAATAACAATTATTATACAATGTAAACCTGTGTCCAGTATTATGAAAATTAACAATCTATAATTTAAAAACCTTTTTACAGGTCTATAGAAGAAAAGTGGTCAGTGGTTTCAAAAAAATTTCGTTCAAATAATTATAACTTACATTTAAGGATTATTTATTATTTTTTATACTTGGCGTTAACAATAGCTCTATTTTTATATCGAAAACGATGTAATGTTTGGTATTTTTTTTTGTAAAATTGGTACTTGTAATTGCTGTGCCCCACGGTAAATGTGAAGTTGATTACCACAAATATTTTAAAATACTTTTTAATTCAATTTGGAATTATTATAAATATGAAAACCAAATAAACAAAGCTAATTTAAAAAGATATTAAAATTTCGTAAATCTTAACGTATAGATTTGAAATTTCTTTCGCAATACTATAAATGAATTATGACAAGGTGACCAACTTCATTCAACAGGGTTACCATATTTTACATAAATCCCTAGATTACACTTAATTAATTTTGGTAATTTAATTTTTTGAGATTTTTATAAAATAAGTGGCTCAAAGTATAAAAAATAGTATAATTTACTCGCTTCCAACTCAAGGAACAATGTATTATCTTATAAAACTTGTATAATAATATCCTGTTTGAACATAACTATTGTATCATAGTACATTATAGCTTCGTTTGCATGGGTTACCAGATAAATCGATGTTTTTTTATCTTGCAGGATTTTAAGTTGACAATCTGCACTTCTAAAATGCAAATAAAATTTGTCAAGAAGCAAATATTCTTGGGTACTTATGGTCTGTTCCACATAAAAATGTTATGTCATAGTAATAAAGTTAAGCTAAAAGAAAAACCAATTATATAAAAAACTAATAAATCTTTAGGGTATAAGCAATACTTATTTATTTATGTATGTATATATTTGTTTATTTCGTAAAAATAATGTTATGGTGGTAATTTGTAATATAAAATTTGTATTTGTTTTAATTAAGTTAAAAATGTAATACAATACACATGGTAAATTAATTAAAAATTATATATAAATCAATGCAAAGCTACTAAATTATTAATGAATTAGACTAATTTTAATAAAATATTCATCCTGAATAAATATATGCGACACAGGTTACTAAATTATGCATTATTAATATTTTCCACATATTTAATATGGTAGTATAATCCAATTGTTTTTATAAAATATATATATGTATTTAAATATTAATGTATACGGAATTGATCAATATAAATAATATATTAGGTTATATTATTTTTGGATGGAATTAGATTAACCGAAATTACTAATTTGGAAATGAGGTAGATACATATTAATTTTACCGGAAGATGACAAAATAAACACTGCATTGGAAGCATAACAAAATATTTTATAACATTTTTGATTCAAAAAAATATGCGAATAAACAAAGGTGATTATTGAGTTGCAAACTTCTTTTTTTGCAAAAGTCCATATACGAATATCGTGTGTAGAATATAAGTAGTATTTGGTATTTGTGAATGTGCGATATGTAATGTATTGTATTACAATTTGATATTTGTGAAACAATTCACATTGTACAGCGCGAAACTAAAGCAATTTTAGTTTTATAGTGGAAGTTTATAGCTCGAGAAAACACCTTCCGAATAAAAATAGCAGTGTTTTGAAATAATAACAAAATAATGAAATAGTCCGTGCTTGCTACAGCTATGCAGTTCCGAAGCAGAAAGTTTATTACGGTTTATTGCGTTGCTTGAATCGGTTTCCAATTGCTTCACTGACTTATTCGCCTCAAACTTTCTCAAATAATAACTTTATTTGTTGCACCGGCTGTACGCTTTTGCTGAATTTATTTCTTAACTTTGTTTTAATACCGCGGCGAATTTTGTCAATAATTTGCAATTCATCCGGCTTTATTATGGAAATCTCAATTCTTGACGCAAAGTAAATCCTGGATTTACACAACAAATTTGCAAATTTTTCAGGCGGGATCTCTTAGCGCAAATCCTGAAAAATGAATCAGATTTAAATACAGTTTGGAAACTGCTTTACTTCAATAGAATTTACATTATTCTCCCCGAGGAAATTGTTTCTCAAGATATAAACACAGCCTTCTAGAAACGACGTAGGATTTATCATACCTCTTTTCAAATTAAATTCGGACGAAATTTTGACTACATAAAATCTTAATTGTTTCGTGCTGAAGACAAGAAAGACGCAAAGATATATAAATATATGTTTTCATCATAAATTGAGTTTTATAACAACATATCATAAACTAACTTTATATTAGATAAAACACGATTGTTCTATATTTTGTTTTGCGAGATATTTATTCAGATATCAATTACACGACAGATAACATATTAAAAGTTTAAAATCAATGAGATTTAAAAAATTATATTGAGTTATTAATTTTATAATAGTATTTTATATGTTAAAATCATCTTTGATACACTTTTCCTAGATACAACAGAATTTCAATAAGTAGGTAATGTACTGGATTTATGATATTGTACCTGCATTTTAACGATTGTCAACCATGCGACGTTGGAATCGAATATGTTCTACAAATAGAAACAAGGAAAACGAAAATGTTTACTTAAGTTATACAGTAAAATTTAATAACTCTAGATTAAATTTGAAAATGGGTTTCACAAGAAAGAATTAAACTTAACTTCGGTTTAAATGCGAAGTTAAGGTAATTCGCCTATGGCGACGGGGTTAAATTTTATCCTTGGGTTAATGTCAGTCTTACTTTTTTTTGGTTAAATATCGAGAGGTTATAATTGACAAGTGTTATTTTTTGCTTCAAATGTATTTGTATCAAATTTAGAATAATTACCATAAATATGTAGTCAAATAATTGCAGGAGTTACTAAGCCGGGGTTAAAATTAAGGAGACTGTTTCATAAAACGCATTTAACTTTCAAAATTAATCCAGAGTTTGATAACTCTCGATTTAACTCATTGTCATGAAACCGAGCATTAATGTTATAGAAACCTATACAATAAATCAGTGATGAGACAAACATATTAGTTCTGGGGATAAATAAATAAATACTTGAAACTTGTAGTAGAATTAGAAGAGTAAAGAAGAGAAGAAAGTTTAATGTTTTGAGACTATCAATATCACTAAGAATCAGTTTGGATAAGGTGATCAAAAGTTGATATCATATCTCTTCATAAGATGAGTGAATTCAAGGAAGTAGTAAACAAATTTTAAGATAATCGTAATTAAACATAATTTTGTTTTAAATGAAGCGACAATGGATCATATCTCTTTGCAAGGCTTTCAATAAAAAAAATTCAAGAATATGAGTGAATTAAAAAAAAAAGAGAAGAAGTAAACAAATTTTAAGATAATTCTATTTAAACATAGTTTTATTTTAAATGAAGCGACAACAGATAGCTATTGTTACAGTTTTTGTTATTTGATAAATTCAATCAAGCCATGTCTCTATTTTCCATCTGTGAAAAATATGTATCAATTCCTTTTGTGAATCACAACACTTGAATCGCTTTGTGCGCGAACGCGAACAAATCCCGCTTTTTGATTTATCCGGTAAAACGAGCAAAAATCTCAGTACAATATCTGGAAAAACTAAACATGTCTGTCGCTATCCCGATCTGTACGTGTATCAGCCCTAAACGCTCCTTCGGGACCCCATCCGTTCCTGTTCGGGATCATTCCCGCCTGTGCCGTATTGGCTCTTACGCGAGAATGGATCCATTTCCTCTTAAACGCGCGTCGCGAGACACCGGAGGGTAGGGAAGGGGGTATGAATAAAACAAAGTGTCCTGGCCTTAAAACGTCTGCTTTGTCATAGCGACATGTAGTACATGAGGACATTCGCGAATGTTATGTTCTGTTTATAAAATCATGCAGGGTGCTTTTATGATGGCACATGTCATCTGCTTGTTGTAATTGAAAATAATAAAAATATGTTCCTATGTTTCACATTTCTTTTAGTTCGGCAACTCAAAGTATATTAAAACACCTTTTGATGTTATTAGTGAATCACTATATCTAGTAAGTTAAAAATGTTCACATAATTAAGAGAAGTACACAATTATTTTGCTCTTTTATACTTTATCTAGTTATATAGAATATCAGTTACTAGACCTGTAACTACATTATAAAATTGTAACGAAGTTCATGTTACCGAATAGAATAATTATAGTACTTACATTTCGAATCGCTTCTTAAATTTTTCGTGCCACCATCAGCACTTAATTTCAAATTATATTAAAGAATTTTAAATGTGGACTAGTTGACAGTTCACATTTATTAATTTGAAACTGTTTATAATCAACTATGCCCGTTGCTAACCAACCGAATATATTTGAAATTATTATCGTTTTCATAATTACCCTTATAGTAGAACTGTTATTTTTTACAACACTTCGTTGTCAATGGTAACCAAATAAAAAATGTCCCCAGTCGCTTATGAATTATGTTGCTATACAAGTAAGTAATGCAGGGCCGGACTAGTATCATTTAGGGCCCTAAGCATTACTCGTTTGGCGCTCTCCCTCTATGAAATATATCGTCCTAAAAAAACCGGTGTGTTTGTTATAGAAAATATATAAACAAGAATTGATTGCGGACAAACATTTTTAATACTGTTGTTTAAATACAGAAACGTTATAAATACATATTCTTTTGAACTTCTTAAGAATGTTCTACTATATTTTGTAAATACGAGTATCTCACGAAAAGTCAATTTTTCATTGTGTTAACAAACGCGTTTCACCTATTGGTCTATTGGTGCCGGAAATTTGAATCAACCAATGATTTTTGGATTTTTGAAACATATATTTTGAATATTAATATTTATATTTAATGCTATATTTATTAATGGTTATTTAGATATGACTACAATACAATACATTGTTAAAATAATCTAAGTAAAAAATTGTATACATCTGCGAAAGAAAATATTTGAAGGGAATTTTTGGGGGCTACTATTTCGCGGAGGCCCTAAGCACATTCTTAGTTTGCTTATGCATAAATTAAACCCTAAAGTTATGCTTACGTGAACAGCAACGCAAAAAAGTTATCAACGTACATCACCTTTAAAGAATTAAATCTAGAATTTAAGGGTAAATTTATTTTTGGATATTTATCTTGTTCTTTTCAAGAAAATTTAGTATTCTGTATATCTACATATATATTACCTAGTTGTTCTAGAATCTAGAAAATAATATATTTGTATTTTATAAAATAATTGGAAATTATTTCATGGAAATCCTGAAGAATATATGATCTGCATTTCATCAAATTTTTGTGTATGTATTGTTCAATAATAGAATTCCTGGTTGCTGTTAATTGACGGTGAGATAGAAGTAAGCCGAGTGAGTTGAACGGTCGGAGTTACCATCTTGGCCGTGGCTCATTGTCTCGATCAGTCTGAATGTTTTATTTTGCCCGATGCGTCGCGAATGCCTCTTGCATCGAATGTGTCTCTGTCACATTTACATTAAATTCACTCTTATAAATTTAGCACGACACAATTGAATTCTTGACAAGTCTGCCCAGTAATTGAATGAATATATAATTCTTGTGTGCATGTAAACCCGTGTTTGCGGGAGAATGCTGTTGCGTACAATTATTGTAATTAGGGAGACAGGCAGAATGAAGTAGCCACTTGTACATCGGCCTAATGTACACGCGAATTAATACTACTTTAAATTAGGCTGCTTGAATTGAGCCAAGCTTTATTTCTTCTTGTCTCTGCCACTGACTTACGCACGTAAATACCTAACTGCTTTCATTACGGCTTCGGCTTTGTGTTTCAATTTACCACAATCACTGCCACACTTAATGAATGACTACTTAGCTAATGTAAACATTCGTTTAACCACCGCCTTTTCATATGTCCTAACGTTTCTTTTTATTGTTTAACAACTAAGTTATTTCATTATTAGCGCAGTAAGTGTTTCTTACCGGTTGAGGATGATTATTGGACGAATATTGCGGAAACGTTAAAACACTTTATTTGTTACTCACTTGTAAATTGTGTTTTATTTGAACTATATATTCTTCAGGGAAACTAATCTTTACAAGCTACTAGCTTGTAAGAACTTTACAAGTTAGTAGTTGCATTTTTTTACACAACAATAGTAATATTCACCAGTCTTTTTCTCATATCAGCAGTAAAAACTGTTTTATCTTGCTAATAATGTAAAAATATATTATTATACGAGTTTAAAAGATGATACATTGTTCCAAAAACATAAATGGAACAATACGTCGTAAAAAAACGAGAATAATATACTACTTTTTATACTTCGCGTTACTTATTTTAAAATTACTGAATTTGGAATTTATTTAAAATGTAGTACCTAATCCTGTTAAATGACACTTAAAACTATCATAATTCATACATAATATTGTGAAAAAAATTAAAATCTCTACGTTAAAACTTACGAAATTTTAATACTCTTTTAAATTTACCTTTGTTTACTTGGTTTTCATATTTACAATAATTCCAAATTGTATTCAACATTTTCAAATATTTGCGGTTATCAGTTTGACATTTATCGTGAGGCGCAGTAATTAGAAATACCAATTTAAAAAAATAATACCAAAAATAGATTAACAATATCCGATACTATTAAACTGTTTTCGGTATAACTATAGAGCAATTATTAACGCAAAGTATAAAAAATATTATACTTGCTTTGTTATTATTTATGTACAGGATCTCTGGCCGATAAGTACTTAATAATTGCAATCACTTATCCTTTATTTGTGAATAAAATTTACTTTAATTTATTTGGAAACAATCGGTAAACATTAAAAAATATCCAATTCTAGAAAATCTGTTAAAATGTACAATAGATTGAAGACGATGAAATTACATGAAAGAAATTATGTTATAATTCGACAACACACTTTTGTTGTTTTGTTTATCCTATTTTTTTATATTATACATTTTTTCGATTCCTATAAAAAACTAAGTAGTTCTGGAGCAAGAGAATATTTTAAAATTAGAATTTAAATAATGTCTTAAACAAACATGTTGAGGTAATCCATTACCTCTCCCATAATGTATCTTTCATCCATCGTTAGAAGATACATCAAGCAACGACTTAGAATTTCGCTTAGGTCTCATTAAAATATTTTCTATTGGTTCCCTTTGTTAGTTGGTTATGCTAACCCGTGCAGCAACCGTCACGAATAACAAGACTTCAAAACAGTCAAACGTGCCGAAATATTGATGGATGGCCGTGGAAAGTTAGCGTTCGTTAACAACAACTAGGCTAAATCCATCTTCATTTGCCGTAATGAATTCCGCAACAGAAGAAAGTCATGAATGTGTCTAATTGTGGCGCAGCAGACAATAACTCCAAGTTCACCATTTCCGTGGAGATCAATCAGCGGGCCTAACTGAGATGTCGCCCTCATTATCATAATTGTGAGGTTAGACCATGAGAAACTTGGATTGTTATACGATGTTCAACTAGTTTGTTTACGTGCTTTTAACACGAACTACAATTCTATCATCCCATTTCAGCATCTTGCTTTATAACTGTTATTGTAATAAATACTTTACTTGCTTTTACCTAACCAAACCTTAACTGCACACAACAAATAATTCAAGTAATTTGTTGTAGTGGTTTTAGAATCATTTTTGATCCAAGTTGTCGTTACTTCACAGGAATTAGAAGTAAATTTTACCGACTAAATTCTTAGCTCTAATTGTATTTGATTCACTTTATAATTCATTATGTAATAAACCAATAAGAATGTATGAGGCTGTATGAATGCAGAAGGGGTGGCAAATTTAATTTTTTTAGATGGGAAAGTGGGTTATTTCAATATTTTAAAGAGAATTTGGAAAAATGTTTTGAAAAATTGGGTTTAAGGGATTCTTAAATATTTCAACAAGTTAATGACCCCAAATAGACAACACGTAAACTGCTAGAATAGTTATTGTAAAATTGTAAACAACAATTAAAAACGCCTTCATAGTTTCCATATATGAATCCCATTGAACATTGAACAACATGATTTATTTTAAAAAAATGTGTGGAACAAGACGCCCAAAGAATATAAAAAACTACTATATTTATGGTAGAAGAATGGGGTAAAATTGACTCCGAAAGTCCAAAAAAATTACTGGGAAGTATAACAAACCATTTAAGGGAAGTAATTATAATGAATGGCGGTTTAAAAGAACATTGATTCTAAATAACTTACAGATGTACGAAGACTAAATTTTTCCTTTACTGGTGTACTGAGACTAATAGGTTTGAGTATAGTCATTCTCATTTAATTTTGATTTTTAACAAATTAAATTAAATAATATATAAGTATGTAGTTTTCCTTTTAAACACACTGTTTGATACTTATTTTGATATTGTAGATACAGTGATGACATGAGCTTTTAAAAACGTAAGCATATCTAAGTTTAAATTGAAGTACTCAAATAATCCCTTCGGTGAACTTGAAACAAAAACCGAAACCCTCTTAGAGTGTAGTATCTAGAAAGAAAACAGACCTGTAATTCGATCTTTATGTGTCTAATCTTTGTTTAGCTGGAGCTACTTATGGCTGCGATAATTAAAAGCAGAGTCCCGAGCAAACATCCACTCATCACACATTATCAGCATATAATATGGGAGAAGTGCTGTCCCAGATCTCGCGGTCTACCACAAACAATCCTGACACACGAGCGCAAGTTTCGAACACTGGCTTTTTATTTGGGAGATAGTGGGGATTGTGGTCTTTATAGAGGAGGGCATACGGCGATGGTGGTTCGCTCCTAGGTCGTACATAACACCAGCAACGTACAAATCTCTTTCTTTGTAATCTTCTCGTGCGGTTGTTCTGCCTTGTGTAACAGCGATACCGCGCACTTATGTTCCTGTGTTTAACACGATGCCGGCACAATAAGGCCTTATATTTCCCTCTTATCTCCTACTCGGCAGTTGCGGCGTAAAAACAACTCCTTCTGATTGATTTACATTCTTGATCCGAGCCGATTCGCCCGGTCTGCGAGCTCCAGATTTCGGATAACTCAGGACTCCAATCCAAATTCCAATTCACACGTTTTTGCACTTTTGGTGCCGACGTTTTGCTCACATCTGGATCAAAACTTTTAGATTTTTCATTAAAATAATATTAATTTGCATCTGGGTTATTCATATTTATTTATTAAAATATGGTGACAATCAGTTTACCCTTTCTGATATCAGATAATACCCATCTATCTAAACAGTTCATATGTTTCTCTATACATAAAATAATTTAGTTCTTCATCCTTGCATTTAGACATTTAAAATAAAATGTACAGCTAATTAAGGGAGATATAGGGCGCCAAGATTCGAAAAAAATCTAAAAAGAAAATGTTACAAGTTATTTGTAAAAATTAAAATTGTAAATTTTACATTTTCTCCTATATTTATCAATTTATTTATTTAGCGTATGTCATTTACACGGAAGTGATCATGTACATATAATTATCTATGTTTATTTTTGTCTAAATTGTTGAAATCCTTATGCAAGCTGGATTATACAAAAAAAAATCTGCTTTTTAAAAGTGAGTTTATAGAATTAATAATAAATAATATAATAGTTTATGTATCTAGTAATAACAGGGGAAGTAATTCTTAAAGCTGCTGGTGCTGTATTTTTGTGTAAATCCTGAAATATTTAAAAATATCGAATTTTTAGCTCGAAAATTTTCAAATTTTATAAAATTTTGTTTATAACATTTTATAAAGAATTTCCTACGCTGATATCAAATTTACAAACAGAATTGAATTATCTCTTTTCGTTTCGGAGATATTTGCTGTCAAAATTGCACCTCAAAAAAGTATATTTTTTGAGTATATTTAAAAAATGAGTAGATATACAATCTCAACTACTTTATCATTCGATTCTACGGGAAAAGTTATATAAAGAAATGTTTTGCGCACATATACGTTCTTTGGAACGATTAGGTGAAAAATACGAAAAACAAAAAAACCTAAATTACATATTTTCGCCTCGAAACTTTTTATCTCCAAAATTTTTCAATTTTTAGGCTTAAGTAGATATCGATGTGCTGATTCCAAATCTTCAAACAGAATTCAATTATCTCTTCCCATTCTCGAGATATTTTAGTTCAAAGTTATACCTAAAAAATTAGGTTTTTTAGGTATATACCTTAAATGGTTAGGTTTACGGTTTCGGCGTCTTCACCATTCGATTCTACGGGCAAAATTACATAAGTGTACCAATTTTCAGATTTTTATCTCAACAGATAGAATTTCTAGAAGGAAAAAACTGAAAATAGCCAAAAATCGAAAAAATCGCAAGGGGTTCATCAGGCATTTTTTTCGATTTTGGCCATTTTCGTTTTTCCTGCGTACAAATTGTATCCGTTGGAATAAAAATCTAAGAATTGGTACACTTATGGAATTTTGCCCGTAGAATCGATTGGTGAGGTCGACAAAGTCGTAAACCTAACCATTAAAAGGGTATACCTAAAAAACCTGTTTTTTTAGGTAATGCCGAAACACAACTTTGAACCCGTATATCTCGAGAACGGTAAGAGATAATTCAATTCGGTTTGAAAATTTGAAATCAGCGCATCTATATCTACTTAAGTCCAGAAAATGAAAAGGTTTGGATACAAAAAGTTTATCGAAGAAATTTTGAAATTTAGGTTTTTTCGATTTTCTCATTTTTCACCTAATCGTTCCAAAGAACGTATATGGGAAGAAAACATTTCTTTATGTAACTTTTCCCGTAGAATCGACTGGTATAAACGTTGAGAACGTATCTCTACCCATTTTAGAGATATAACAAAAAAACACTCTTTTTTGAGGTGCAACTTTGACAGCAAATATCTCCGAAACGAAAAGAGATAATTAAATTCTGTTTGGAAAATTGAAATCAGCGCGTCGAGATCTATCAATGTAAACTATATCTTAAAATCAAAATTTTGGACATAGAAATTAATATTTTTGGGATATTTCGCGTTTGTCAACACAATTTTTAGTACAATACTGTTATTTGGGCACCACATTTTCTACCGCCGGCCCTTGTTTAGGGAAAATTTTAAGAAAACAAAGGAGTTGATTGTTTATAATAATTTAAAATTTTGGTTTTCAAGTTTGATACATTTTACTGTTGTAAGATTTAAAATTATGAAAGAGAAATTCCAGTTAAAAATTAAGAATGTACTACGCCTGGTATATAACAAGTAAACTTATAAGAATTCATATTTTTCAAGAAACTAAAAATAAAAAAATGACGTATTATAAATGAAATCGTCTTTGGAAAATTAATTATAAAGCAAGTAAAGTTTGGGCGAAACTAAATTTGTGTAGCTCACAGGGAAATCTGATAGCGCCGAAGGTGTTGTTAGATAAACTTAATTTAATTAATTAAACGAGTACTAAATATTTAATTAGTAATTAGTTGCAAAACACATTAGAAACGCTCATCCTCATTGTTAACTCGAGTATTTTAATGAAACAACAAGAGCACAAGTGCAAACGGAAGTAAATTTTAATCCTTTGTGTAAAATCGAGTGCATATGTGGCCAGCAACGCTAATCGGGCTGCACAATGCCATAAAGTAATGTAATCAGCTTAGCCGGGAAATTGTCAGTAGTAAAGTTTTATAAAATTAACAACCGAAAGTAACAACCACGCTACGTAGTCGCTACTCGACGCTAAACGCTTCGTTAGCGTTTATTTCCTTGCACCCGGCAAAAAATTAATTGTTGCCATGCGATTAAAAACTGGATCTGTATATCACTGTCAAACATCCGTCACTCACGCTTCTACCACTCGAGGAAGTTGAAGAAACCTGCATTTTTCTCCAGGCTTTTTACTTCTTCTTCTTCGAACCGACTCCAGTCTAGACAAGCCACAGTTTCAATTAGGAACCCCTTTTCCGTAACTACGCCAAATTATACTCCATAAAAATATACTAACATACTTTTTCATACATTGCTTGATAAGGTTATTTCATTCTTTCAACTTTTAGATAGTCTCAGCATTCTAGGCACTATACAGGGTGTAACAAAAATAAGTAGATTAAATTTAACCAGGTTTAAAACTCGTCCAGAGCAACAATGTTTGTCACAATCGGATTGAATAAAATATTTTTTCTAATCTTGATAAAGTGTCACTTTTCAAATTTGATTAACGTGTCTGTACTCGCTATTCTGTTATAATAAATAAACATTAAATTAAATATTAATAAGAAGCGTTATTTTATGTCAAGGATTTGTAATTTACTTACATAAAGAGATATGGAACATAAACAAAGTTGGTTTAACATATTGTACTAGAAATAGTCTTAACAAATATATTTTGTGAATTAAAAATGATCTGAAAATTCAGCATTTAAATTGCGTTCGTTATTTTGTTAGTAATTTGATAGACATCTCGGGCATCTTTTGTCAAATTCCTAACGAAACAAACTCATACAGTTTTTATCCAACACATTTTATGCAGAATTTTCGATCGTATTTATTGCACCTAACATATTGTAAGAAAAAATACTGAAATTAACAATATTTACTGTTACTCTTGACGAGTTCCATTACTTTGAAGAATTAGGACCATTATTATAAATATTAAGAAATAAATACAGTAAAACCAACATTTTTTTTACTAATGGTGATTTTATTCAATGCAAATTGTAACAATACATACATACAGGGCGAACTTAATTGAATATGACGTGAATTATACCACATTCTTAGTTTACAGTTCGGACCGTATTTTTCCATTTGGGATGTAAAACGTCATACAAATCATTTTACAAATGGTGATAAATTTTTAAATGCTAAGTAAAATATCATGTCCAAATACAAAACATGATTAATTCACATGTGTAATTGAAAAAAATAGTGCTTTGAATGTAGCAAGAATGAATTAATGAACGTGTTTGGAGATAATGAAATCACTTGGCTCTGGATCGATTACACATAAAAGGAAACAAATCCACATGCGTTGCTAATAGCGACTGGAAACGTGTAAATTTATGAAAGTCCAGGAGGAAATAATGGAATATACTGTCGACAGAATAACAAAGACATTTTTCGCCCAGGACTTTTTAAACGCCATATAAAAACATGTAAAACAACGCTAGGCCAAGGAGCGCAATAAGTAACCACCGCACACTGCGAGCGAACAATGAGTGCGTAGGTCGGGAGCTAAATACATCACTAGTTTTTCCCTAACATGCTCTTTTTCTCAAATGCGTGCGGATGTATCTTACGCGGTGATTATTCTATCGGGACGAACAATGATATCTTCGCAACAATTACATGTTAAGTGTTTTGCTGCGATTGTCTTGACGAAGCAACAACATTCAATTGTTATTTTTATTATTTCATTTTTATATTTAAATTATTATAGGTTGATGCGAATCAAACGAAATATTAGAATTAAAATGTTCGGATTGTGCTTGACATAGCAGAGGAGCTACAGCTAATTGAAATTTACAATAAATAATTCATTTTGCTTTCCTTAAGGCAGTGATTTGAAGGCACCTCAAATCGATTATATCGATTATATAAAATTTACGGCACCTCCAATATCATGTACATGAAATTTTAAAGACTTTTTTATTAATCTTAGGAAAACATGTTTTCTAATTAAAAATGTATTCTTTAAAGGAGAACAAAAATCCAAAGATAAACAAAAAATACTGTAATACATGAGCTAGATGTAATGTATATAATTCTTTTTATTATCGACTTCAATCGTTTCCTTTTTTTTTAGTTAGTAAGACGTAGAAAATTGAACTAAAACTTAAAGTGCTCTGGTTTCTATATTGGTATATTCATTCTGAATAAATATCTAAAAGGATTCTAATGAGTATTCAGAATATTTCATTCGCAACGTATCCAGGTACAACTATCAATAGATATATTTGGAAAATAGTAGCAAATCTGCATTCTCAATGTTCTAGTTGTTCTTGTATATATTTCCAACTTGCCACAATTTCCAAAATTATATCTTGTTATTAAATGTTCTAATTTTATCGGACAGTTTTAATAATTTTTATCTTATTTTTGCATGTTGCAATTTACTTCATTCATTTTTCAACAAATTTTAAAATTCAAATTTGTTTTCTTGTTCAAAACAAGTGAGTAGACAGTTCTACTTTTAATTCGAAAATATAATTCCATACTTATTCTTTGGACATCTATTTGCCAACGGTATGAAGAAGGTTCAAATGCTCAGAACCAAAAATTGTCAAAATATATACACCCTTTTTATTTTTCTGAATTCAATCACCTTTACTAATATATCCAAATTTTATTCATTTGACATGTCCTGTTTTTTAGTTTTAGTGTTATTACTTTTAGTTTTACTATTTCTGTCAAGTTTGCATTTCTTAATCTATCTGCAGAGCACACTTAATAACAAGTGAACAGAGTAATAAAAAAAGAGAACTAGAGAAAACTGATCGACCAATAAATAAATAAAGAAAAACATAAACTATAGAATATTTTAGGACAGGTAATTTATTACTAGAGATATTAGATTTAATTTTGAGGTAAAAAATAGTACAATAAAATTTCTGGAGCAAATTACTAGTACAAATATTGAAACTATTATTTGTTAAAAAACGTTTTAGATTTCTTTTTCTTGAATGAACATCAATTTCACGCTATATGCCCGGACATCTGTTCATGGCAAGAGCTACAGGTGCGTTTTCATTTGTTAATTATTTACCTTCTTAATTGATTACTATTGCTCCAGTTAACATATGCTAATACATCATCATTCATAATTCATTTTTAAGAAGATTATAATTTACTTTAAATTAATCAAGGGTGCGTAATGTGATTTCAGATGGCAGATAACAATAAGGGCTGCAGCAGTTTTATTAATTACGATAATTACGCTGCTTTTCTTAATTAATCATCTGTTATCATAATGTGGTAGCATTTGTTGCCCTTTAATAAAATGGAGGAAGAGAAATGCTCATGTGTTGTAATTTGCATAATAATTTTTAGTTAATTTATTTTATTCACACTCATGTGGGAGTGTATTCTGTATTTACATAAATTTTCATAAACCGGCATGAAATATTAAATTTTAAATTTTTATGAAAAATAAATGCTCTATAATTCAAAATGGAGCAGACAAATGTACAGAATAAATTTCAACCATCGCTGAATAGTTGTAGAATTATTCCAATTGAACAATGTGGCAAGTATCAAAAATAAATATTCGTAAAATTTACAAATTTTTAACTTTAAATATGATTAATATTAGCAAACCAAAATAAAAACATTAGATGTGGTCAGCACATAACCACTCGCCGTCTTACCCATCCTTTCTATTATTAAAATAATTAGTACTTGCAGTATTAGTACAATTTCTTTTAGAGTATTCGATAATTATGTATTTTTATAATATTTTCAGTGTTAATTATAATAAATTTCACTGTCAAATACAAAACATTTCTTTCCATAGGTAACAGATTAACTACAATTGTAAAAAAAATATTGGGTCATTAATTACTTGTAATAGTTAAATGGGGTAGGTAAAAATAAGTTTTAGCTTACGACATAATATTAACTTATTATATTTAAAAATTCTCATATATTCAAAGTATTAATTTATATTTCAGAAAAAATTCAGATCTTGATGAAAACATCACTTCTGGGTACACGATTAACACCAAAATCTAATCAGATCTAATATAGCTTGTCCGAATGTGATATTCAAAATATCAATTTTATATTTATTAGTATTGCAGTAATTCACACACATAGACAGATATCATCGTAAAAATATTAAAATCATGTTCTAGGGACTTCTAAACGTGCTTATCCATTGAAAACTTACTATCCGATTTTTAGCATGATTCTATTACCTCTCTTACTGAATGGCGAGAGGTAAAAAGGTATGACTATATCTAAATCTATTTTATTATTATATATCTATGACTTTGTGTTATTTTGACATGTCACTGTTCCATAACCAGCTAAATTTACATCAGTGTTATCTCCTTCTTAATTGTAATTTAGTGAGCTATGAATAGTGTTAGACAACAATTGAACATGCACTATAAATCAATGTAGTATAAAATCAATAAAATAAGAAGGCAGAATACAAAGTTACGTAGCCGTAGTACGGGGTTGAAGACCTGCGATTATAGGCAATAAAGGGAAAGAAATAAATTAAAGAATAATTGTTTCGCTACCGTGCATGTTCCAACCCACATACGGCAGGATTATAAACAATGGCTGCGCCTCTCATTAACAATGGTTATGCCACGTCAGTCAGGAAGGCGAGCTGCAGGAGATGCTGCCCACGAGGAGGTCTTTTTCTCTTGTTTTCACCGCTAACTGATCCTAAGCGTTCGCTATTTATAACCGAAAATGACTCATATATGAAGGAACTTCTCTCGTTTCAATAAATTCATTTTATGATATGCAGTGAAAAAGAAAACAAAATTCATCGAAATATAAAAGAGACAACATCAAAATAGAAAAACTATTATATAAGTTTTCGCTATGTGGAACGATTTGACTTACGTTTTGGAAATTTAAATTGGGAGAACAAGCCAATTTAGTAAAATATGAATATGAGAAGAACCATATGTAAAAATTAGTTCCTCTAAAAATCGAAACCGCAATTTTATTTTAAAAGTGTTTAAATACTGAATGAACTGTAGTATCTTTATTAGAACTAAGGACTCGAATAATGTTATACGTACAACTAGTAACAGTAATCAAACAGACGGTTTTTAGACTTGTACAATTGGAAGACAACTGGAACTTTAGTAAAAGTTGAAAACTGTTGTATTATTGTGAAATTCGAAAGTGAAACAAAATATATAAGGAATATCAAACCTAACAGGAGTTATTTTGTGGCACATATTTAGATAGATATTTCTTTTTCATTCATCTACCATCTTAGGCTTCGAATTTGGTATTCTTTTATTAAATTCCTTAATGTATGTATGTCTACATTTTACAATTTTTACCTCTCAAAATTCAGTAATAGTAGCATTGGAATCATGCCAAAAGTGAGTTTTCAATGGATAAGCATGCTTGGAAGTCCCTAGAACTAAAATTTATGAATTTCGGTATTTTGCACTAATGTCAACAGGAATGCAATATTAGAGAAAGCATGACAAGACCTTTGTATAATTAGTTGAAAGATAAATTAGATTAGTATATAATCGGTAGAAATGAAATTCTATCCTCATGTTGTAGTTAATTGTTGAGATTGAAAAGCATTTTGTAACTTGTCATGCCACTGCATTGTGCTTTCCAGCTGTTGTTGCATGTGTACTACAGAACATTAAGTTTGCACTAAATAGCTTTAATTCCAAATGAACCATGCGGACTATGTACACGTTGAACAGATTCACAGTTCTTGGAACGATAAATTACCCGCAGTCATCCTTGGCATTCCTCTTAAATCCAACTTGAGAAAAAATCCAAACAATATGTCAGGACGATGCATCATTTGGTTCGCAGGATCCACGCCTTCGTGGCCTAATAACCTCCCATGTATAAATCAGGGCACTGCCATCTGGGAGGAGATGTGGTTAATAATAGCAAGCACCATTCGTCGCCATAAAACATTTTAATTCCGTGCAGTTTCAATGAAGCTGACACGCGTCTAGAGCTGCCCATTCATTTCAATTAGACAACAAGGGACGAAAAAGGATACGGTACAGACTTCAGATACATAGGCGCAGCATTATCATTTCATACACAACTCTTTTGCTCACATTTTATAATCCTTAAAGCAATCTTTAGTTTCTTCTACCTAGGTGTTCTGTTGGTGTCAATGGTGCTTTATTTTAATCTTTTACTTTCCTAATAGATTCCGTTTAAATGTACATTATAATCCAGGGGATAATCGAAAATAAAATAGACAGATTCAAATGTGTAAAGAAATGAACAACATGTACATCCTGTAGCTAAGGTTCAGTTCAATCTGGTTTTCTTCAACGAACAATTTTGATAGAAAACATTGGAAATTAAATTCAGGATTATATAAAGTATACTGATAAAAAAATTATTATAAAATATTCAATATTCATAAACAAATAATTAAAAAAAATTAAAAGTGGGTGTGTCCCTGTAACGTCAAATTCAAGGGTATAGAATTATTTGTCATACGTTTACGTTTACTAAAGGAGAATATTAACTTTTTATTCACAATCGGTTAGTAATATAACGATTTCTAACTTTGAAAAAGTTGGGAAGGTAGTTATTGTTAAACTCATTTTGCAATAAGTTGGAAAGTATAGTGTGAGTATAACTAGGGTTGAGAAGTGTCAACTTCCCAACCTCAGCTATATTTATTTCACACTTTTCAATCTCCATGAAAAAAATTTTAAGGTTAGAAATCAAACTGTGAGTTCATGTGACAGATGATCAACACCAAACAAAAACATTCATTTATTCATGTGAGATTATTAATTTCAGATTGCCAAAATAATAATGAAATATTTTATTAGTTTCATTGTACTTTAAAAATACTTAGATTTTTTTATTTTTAACAACAAGTATTTCTTGATTTTTTACAATAATAAAAACAATTAGGGGATGTTTATTTATGTATACATTTAATTTTATTAAAGTATCTGAATTATCGTTTATATTACGTACTGAATTTAAGATGTACTCTTTTTTTCGTTTTGCTGACTTAAATATATTGCTGCAATGATTTAATTATTTCTATTGAAATAGATTCTTGTTACAAATGTCATTTCAATTATGCCTTCAAGTAACAAAGCCTTTCGAAAACTTATTTTCATTGAGCGACAGCAATTATTACTGTGACTGAACAGCATAAAACGCGGTTCGAGTTATTAAATTAAAAGTGTAATGTCCAATGCTCCCAGAGAAAATAATCCTTCCCCGACACTGGTAGCATTCGCAACGCATTGCGAAGTGTAACAGCTGAAGAACGAATGATGGTTACTTGTTCCGGACATTTATAAATAATAAATATATTTCAGCACGCCATTCTATACGACCTGAGCCTATTATAGACGCTGATTATTATTAGGGATTCGTAATCCTACTTCTATTTTCATGCTTAACGCCAATAAACATAATTGGATTTAATTTGCAATATATTACATGTGGGTGTAATTGATAAAGTGTAGAATGAATTCAGGTTAGGTATACAAATTAAATATAAATTCACTGCCATAAAATTCATTACACTATAGTATTTCTTGGCAGAACATACACATTAGTATGTAGTTTTATATTATTTACAATTAAAACTATTTAAGTACTTTCTTCAAATAACCAACATTATAATGAGAGTACATTTTCAAAAGCTTACAAGTTCACTAGATTTTAATTGCTTATGTGAAAATAATCGAATTATAAAAATAAAAACATTACTTTGCAATAATACAGTCTTTTCCATAAGCAATTAAGTGTTTTGTATGAGGAATATGTGATGTCAGCATGTTAGAATTGTGGAAGAAAGCATACATTTTTCCAAATTCTCTTTTAAAATATATAATCCACTTTCCCATCAATAATAATTAAGTTTCTCACACTTTCTGCTCTCATACAGCTCCATACAAATACAAATCCAACTCCTTATTTCACTGTTCTTGTCTTTTCTTCTTCTTTCTTTTCTTTTCATTTCTTTCTCTTCTTCTTCTTCTTCTTCTTCTTCTTCTTTCTTTTCATTTGTTCATTCTTCTTCTTCTTGTTTTCATTTGTTCATTCTTCCTCTTTCAAACAATAATTCGTCCAACTGATTAAAAAAAAAGTACTTTGGTTCATCTGAAACAATTACTGAATTTCAGAATGTTTCAGAGAGGTTTATATATTTAAAAAACAAAGCGTATGTATGGGGACTATTTGGTTTGAGTGTAATATAAATAAATTATAGGTTGGGAAGTTATGTGATGGCCACATTTAAAAAGAATTTCTAGATGAAAGAAGTTTGAAGATTCCATTTCTTCAGCAGCTCATTATTCATATTCCTACTGACCTACGTGTCTCATCGGTCTAAATTTAATGTTCAGGAAGATGCAATTCCTCTGCAAACCCTCTTTTCTGTTATCTCTGGCCGATTGTCAACTATCCGACGATGCATGCCCATTGGTTTAATTATATCACGCATGTTGTGCATTCGCACTGCCACGAACAGTTGCGCATCTGAGCGTCTCGTCCCCGTCCCATTCACAGGATCCAAGCGGGCAGCGCCGATCGCCACTTCATTTGTCCTCGACGCCTGACGCAGCCGAACAGTTGAATAGCGCTGATTGACAACGACGCTAAAATTAGAAACCAACACATGAATTACTACTAATGAATGGAATCGTTGTTCCACTCAATTATTAAAGGGGAAAATTCGCACAGCATGCGAAAAATGTAACGGATTGTAGTTTCAATGTGAGGTCATCTACAATTTGTAACACTCATATACTTTTATTTCATAATTATAAATAGATGAAATCCTTATGACAACTTTTATGGTACATTTTAAAATCTTCGTCAAATAAATTTTTGTACAAAAATATATTAAATACTTGTAAAAACTTCCGAGTAAAATCATGTGCCCAACTTTCGATTCCACCCTATATATCATATTTTCTCAAATAATTAGATTTATTGTATTGTTTTTAAAATTAAAAACAACTATTATTTTTAATACGGGTTATTTGTTGATAATTGTTTTAATACATCTACGCCGTATATTATCTTGGTTAGTTAATTGTCATATAGTATGTCATCAGTCAATAATTAACAATATATGTAATTAATGCAACTAAAGCCATCTATTATCGTTAATAACTAGCATTTCTCAACTACCGATCCGCAAGTTTACTTAATGCTGATTTAGATTTAAATCTGATGTTTAAAAATGACACTAAAATAGACCTTTAATACCCATGTCCCAATAGCATAATTTTATTTGGATTTCATTTACAAGTATAAATTTATTATCATATTACATTCGAAGTCCAACGTTTTACGATTATGCTTAAACTCCAAATTGGTTTACACATGATCTTCTTAATCGAATGATAACAGAAAAAGATTATACATTCCATTTAAAACATCAAAAGTCATAATATTCCCAATTATATTATCGAAAATCATCCCTTTAGATAAAAATGAATACTGTAGAGTAACCGCGATAGTGGTTACTTTAAAATATTTTAAAAAATTGGCGTTGACAATTTGTGCTTCATTGTGTGTTGGTAGTTTCGTTAGAGTCATTTACAACTCTTTTTACATATTTCATCCATTATTATATTTGTATATAATACTATCAGTTTTGACATTTATTTACTTTAGAAATCACACGATTTCATCCGACGATCACCTGACAAGATGATGTCATAAATCCACTTTCCTCCCAACAAATGTGTATCACATGATTACAATTGATGACGAGAGGATCAACAGTGGAAAATAGAGTGTATAAACATGTATTATTTAGATTATTGGGAAACAAATTGTCGGTTCACAGCGAAAAAGTTTGAGAAGCTCTGGACTAAACAAAACAAGACTTGCATAATATATGTTCATATTAAGCACAATATCGTACCATTCATTAGTATTTAAATAAAATTCGTGATGGCATATCACTTAATACAATGCTACAATATTAGGAATATTGGAATAATTTTAATTCTTGATGAAGTGGATATTTAAAATGGAACGCACTTTGCAATAGTGTTCATAAATTAGTGGTTATTTTAAATTTAATATGCCATACTTATTGCTAAACATTGTAGTGATTAAAAATGTGTTTGATATTCTATTGTGGTTACCAGCACTCATTGGAAGTGAACATTAGTCCTGAGTGTAATGCGAAGCTAAGCATCGTTGCGATCCAGAGTGTAACAGGATATTTATGTTGCAGCATGAAACCGCTAACATCGCTGCCAATCAAGTGGGCTTGGATAGCCTTATGGATCCCAGATGGTTCACGACAGGTATGTTTTCTTTTAATTGCAATTTATATTGTTTTGACGTGGACGACTCGACTGTGTCTCTTCCTAAACAGGAAGTGTTCTCTCCGTCTTTGTGTGGTCTCTAACAGCGGAATTCCAATATTGAAATTTCGGTCGCTAATGACATTTGTGTGTGCGGAACTTTGAACTGTCATTTATTTAAAAATATGGAGACTGCAAAGACTTTTTTGTTTTAATTATGGGTATTAATTTGTTCCAAGTTTGACGACCTCGCCAGACAAGTTTCTGTGATTAGTTTAATGTTGGTAATATTTCTAAGATTTAGAAAAAGCTATTAGATTATTTTTGTGTGGGTCTGATATTAATCTAAGACAGTTAATTTGTTGGAAAATTGCTGGTAGGTTTTGAACATGCTATTAATTTTTTATTTCTTTACTAAACATTAATAATATCTACTTTACAACTTCTTATTTTTTTGAGGTTTTTATTGCTTCAAATTTGTTAAAAACAAAACGAAAAAAATTAATTAAAAGTAGATAATTAATAAATCGTCTACTTTCAAATAATTAATTTTAACTTTCAAATATATAGACATTATAGACTGTGTTTTACTTCCTTGTACCAAATAAAGGAAGTATTGTAATCGCGAAAAATTTTGATTTTCTGATTTGAATGGAAATACATATATAATTCGACAATCTCTAAATCCATTTTAACTATAGTTTCGGCGTGACGTCTGTATTTACGTACGTATCTTGCATAACTCAACAACAATTAGCCGTATAATTTTGAAATTTTGTATATGGGACTGTTATAATATCTACTTATGCCCCTCTATTTTTGTTTCGAAAGGCTTTTTAAAAAAGTCAGTTTACTTTTGGTAAAAACTTAATAAAAATAGCAATTTAGTTGGCTTCTAATTTTTGTAGGAAACATTTGTTTTATTGTTAATAATTTGACATTAACAACTGTCAGAATATATTCCATTCCTGAGACATATGTACGAAATATCTCTTTCTTTACAAGTTTTTGAGCGATTAAAATAAATTTGTGTAGTGTAATAAAGAATAGTGACAAATATTTTAATAAAATTTTCAAAATATGATTTATTTATGATTAGCTGTAAAATTATTTCACACATTTAAGTGAAATAAGCTTGAATGAAGTACAGCAAGAAATATGTATTCACATTAAATATTATTTTGTTAGTTTTTATTTCACTGTAGTAAACATTTTTCTTTTTGCGCCAATATCCTATTCCTCCTCGTCCATCTTATGATGCTGAGAAATGTCATCGTGCTCATGCAGTATATTTATAATTAATCTTAATTTATCTAACAATGTCTGCAGCAACGTATGTCTTGAGATAATGCATTATTAAGACGTTGCAACTCTGGAACTGTCACCAGCAAAGATTGCAATGTGATGGTATAGTAAGAATGTTAGCAACAAGTTCAATAGAAATAGACAACATTGTTTGAAAGGACGCTTGGAATTTCTGACTTTTTCTTCTACAGTTACGTAAATGTCGATGATCCTTACAAGTCTTTTTACCGTTAACACTTCACAATAATGCGAAACTATATCTTGGAATTTGGCTTTTTATCGGGCATTCAATAGGAGATACAATTACCCGTGAAATAATCTCCTCTATTCGTCAATTATTTACGATCGCATTGTAAATATCACAAATAGAGGTTAATTTAATCAAATCCTTTTTATTCTGGGTTTCTAATGCAATTTAGGGATGTTGTAATTTTTTGACCATAATTCTATGTTGTAAATTTAACCATAATAGACAAACTAAGTCTACACCCCATTAATAAAAGAAATTGATGAAAATATTTTGTTAGTGAGTGGTAATATGTCAGAGGATTGTTATACAAATTTGCTGATTTTTTTGAAATAAAATTCGAAATGGATTTCGGTTCATTAATTTGTTTAAACTTCGTAAAATGTTTTTTGCGAGGTTTGGTTATTTTTAAATATTTTCATTAAAAATCCATCAGCTCTCCTCATTAAAGGTAAAGTGCTGTTTCATTTTCATTTACAGCATTTTATGTACCTACATTTATTGGTTTTATAGTTTTTATGTATGACCAACGAGCTATAACAAAATTGTCTTGTAACTCGTTGTGTATGATTTTGTGCATTAAATATTTTTATCAAAATTTAAATAAATAATCTTTTCTAAACAGAGGAATGACGTAATTCAATTGACGCTTTTTCTAGTCCGTTTTTAGATTATAAGTTAATTATTAGAATTTTGCTTATTCCGAAAGATAATACACGTATTTGTTGTATATTTGTATTTTTATACAATTGACAATAAAAAGCGAATTAAAAAAAATATATAAAATGTAATATAATATCACACACTTTTTATCATAGCTGAGCATGAGCGAATTGTAGCTCGAAATTTTCCAATTTAATAAATAAAACGACCATATAAGTATCACAAAGCTAAATTTAATATTCAATAATAAGGTTATTTTAGTATTTAATTAATTACAATAAAGACATATAATAGTATATTGTGTAACAAGTGCAGAAAATCGCTTATTACCCACGAGTTGTGAAAATCACACAAGTTGGGAAATAGGTGATTCTGGACAAGTAACATACTCTACTCTTTCTACGACCACACAGCTAATCGTCACAGAACAAAATATAGATGCACGAAAGTTATTTGATATAAAAAATAATATAGGAAGGTATTCTCAAAAAGAGTACCTTCACGTATGCACAATGTTGGCAATTACCTTACTGTGAGAAATAATATTTCTCATACTAGATATGCGCAGTGTTGGCTAATACTCTGTGAAATGATTTGATCGTAGAAAAAAACGTAATTTAGAAATTTACAATTGAAATGATTTTATTTACAAATGAGTAAGTGTAAGCAATGTGAAAGGATAAAGTGTGATGAGAGTAATAAATAAAACAAACAGACAATCCGTGTTTGTTTGAATCTTTCAATGCAGTAAAGTAATTCCAAACACATAAAGTCGCATTGTGTATGCGAGTTGTTTGAAGAAATAAACACTGATGTCGCCTCCTTGCATGGTGTTTATTATTCCACCGCCCTCATCCTCGCAGTTCATCTATTTCGAGTGGCTTTTGTTGAGCAGAATGCTGAAGTTAATCACGTCAATTTGACGATAATTGTTGATTAATTATCGCCCGTAATGACTCTATATTTATTAATTAACGCTACTCTGTCGGCAAGAAGATAAATTGCTGTGACATTCAAGTGTCAAAATAAACAAACGTGTTTTGTTTAGTCATTATAAGCGTTTGTGCCAGTGACATACGGATACGGTAATATATTGTGTTTACGCGCTTATGCTCTAAGGAGGATGCTTCAGATGAATGAGTTTATAATTAACTCCACTTGTAATAATTGATTGCTTCTGTACAATCGCGCGTTGTGCCCTATCCTCTCTTACCCACTCATTTTTCACACTAATTGATAGTGTTTTCAATGCCAATCAATATTGATTTATTGCTTTTCGCTACTAATATTTCAAGGGCAATTTCAGACACAATTATATCTTTTATTTTACACTGCATACATTTATTGTTTGCTTTCATTCATCCTCTCGAATAATTTTTAACGTTTGAAAACAAAATTATTCCCACAAATTGATATATTTCGACAGTACTTCGAATTTGTGTATTTTTTTTTAATTCGACAAGCAACATTTAGGAAGGACCATAAGCTCACCAAATATATATTTTTTATAACCATTACAGAAAGTGGCACTTTTCTCACAAAAGCTTGAAAGTTGCGTATTTCCTACAATCGTGGGTTAAAGTGTGAGAAATCATTTCTCATAGTAATTGCTGAAGATATTTTTTGTGAGGTTACTTATGCCCTATTGTTTTTTATGAACAAATGATTTTCTCCACTTGAAGCGAATAGGAAAGGTAATAAAATACTGGAATTTAGTCGTTTTTCAGAAGCTTATTTCCGAACCGACAGGTTTCGATCCCACATGGATCTTCCTCAGTGAGTGAAAGTCAAAATTGGAAAAAATAAAAAACGGTGAACCATGGATGGATCATATGGTGTTGTTAAAATGATTTTTAACAAAATCAGCAAATCGGGTATGTACGTAAAAACTTATAAGTCGAATATGTTTATATTAAATAGCTTTCGTGTATTTATTTTTGTTCTGTAAAGTTTAACAGTGTGATCGAAGAAAAACTATAGTGTGCCACTCGTTCAAAATAACATATTTTCTACCTTGTGTGATTGCACTTGTTGCACAATATACTATATGGTCTGATTTTAATCAATTTTTACTCCTATGATTCAAACTAATTGTTATGGCTCAAAAATTAGCATTTAGAACAGTTCTATTTAAAGGCAAATATTTATTTGGAAAACGAACAGAGGTATGTTTAAATTCGGTTTGAAAATTTGAACAAAATAAGTGTAGATATATATTAGTTTAGTTGTTGGACTTTATTACTGTAATACCTTTTTAAATCAATAATATATTTTATTAAAATACAAGCATTTAATGGTTCTAAAGGCAAATATTTATTTGGAAAATAGATTTCATAATGTGATCATGATCACATTTAAAATCTTCTTGTTTAATATTTTTGTACGAAACATCTATAGAAATAGTGAATGATCGCTTAAACAGTTGTCTTAACAATATGCTATTATATACAATCCCGTTAATGTTCTACATTCTGATAGAAAAGTAACGACATATTGGATATATCCCCGTAGCGATGTGAGATTGTTATGGCTGCAAGTGTTGGTCCTTTATGACGTCACGTCCGCTGGGTAATCACCCGTCACAATACACAATTAGCAGAGTTAGCGTTATCAGCTGTTAGTGAAATGCTAGTGACTGTTCGGCGCCGGAACAGAGCTAAGCAGGGCATATGTCGGCGTAATGGAAGGTGCTCCACACTGTGGGGGATGCACACCGTGGGGCACAGATGACGCCGGGATCCTTCAGGAGTTTATAAGTGAGGGAGGAAGGATTATTTCGCTCATAAACATAAGTAAAACTGTTACTGATATGTGCTTTTATAAGTTTTTCTTCTAGTGTTTTAACTGCTACTTAACTATTAAAGGACATATGTAATTGGAAAAAGTTGTTATAATAGAATAAAATATAGGCACACTATGCCAAAGGTAGCGTCCTATTTTATACAAAAAAGAATAAATAAATACAATTACTTCTTAAACTTATATATACCTTCTTTTAGACGGGCTTTATTTAATTTAATCGAATCTTAAAATTTAGAGCAAGTCAAGTCAACATTTACATAGACTAGTAGTTCTGCTCAAATCAAATTAATATTAGTCCTATTCCTTCCATTCTTCAATTTTTCATAATGCTATGGAGAAGACTCTTTCACAAAACTCAGAAAAAGACAAAGATTAGGGAAGAATTATTGGAATTCAATCTGTTAAAAAAGGTTTTATTTCCTCTCCTACCGGTTTCAACCCCACATGGGTCTTCTTCAGGGAGTGAAAATCAGATATTGATTATTTGAACATATGTTGTATTGGGGATACATTAGTCGAAAAATATTTTTTAACAATAAAGCTAGGTTCACAGCTCTAACATAAACACTGTTTTTGGTCGTTGTAATTGAACTTTTGTTTTCGACGTAAGCATAAAAAATTTTATCATTCACAGCTCTTAACACAAGCATTCGTCGCTGTGAATGTTTGTTCAGATTAAATAAAAATAAAATGTAATAAATACGTTTAGGTATAATATGTTCTTGGATTAATAATGATATTACTAATATAATAACGTTATAATTTATTTAATCTATATAAATGCAAAATAATATCAAAAAATTATGTTAAAAAATAGAGGTGAACAAACATAATATAATTAAATAGCAATTTAAATTTCAAAATATTTATTTATATTAATAAAATGTAGCTACGTTTCACATTTGAAATGTATAAAATAAAATGATATTTATTTAAAATTAAATAATAATTTTTTTGACATGTGGTTCTGTTGACAGAGCAGCTATTCCAGCTATTCTACTTCTTTTTACAATAGAAGCTACTATTATTTTCGTTCTATTATCCATTTTTTATTAAATAAAAGCAAAATACAAATGACAGATATTAGTCACACAGATTTGGTCACACTACGCACATTTACTGCTCATGAAAAGGGATAGCCTCTTCTCTGTCCAACCGAAATACGTCGAGATACTACGTCGAGTATATGAAGTTTGCAAACTTTACGCTTGTGCGCAGCGACTACGTCTACGTCGAGAAACAAAGTTAAGCGATGTGAATGCTCAGCCGTATTCACGTTCGACATATATTTACGCTTACGTCGAGAAACAAAAACTACGACTACGTTAAGAGCTGTGAACGTACCTTAAATGTTATCGTGGTTTGAAGTAAACTCACTGGTCAGAAGAAGGAATACAAAATACACACCCATTTTTATGAGAGCTTTTGTTAAAGGTAACATTTATCCTCATAAGATTATTATGTATAATTAGGTTTCCTAAAAGCGATTTTTTTAGAAATGTGAGCTTGGAATCCGGGCTATTGCCTTTTTCTTTTAATTTTTTTAATAAGTTGTCACATTTTTGAATGAAAAAGCATAGATAAAAAATTAAAATTAACTAAAGAAAGTAGTAGAAGTAAGAAGGACATTATTATTAATAGGAGGGCGAGAGACAAAACAAGGCAATGAAAGACTGTTCTGCAAAATAGGACCGTTGACAGACCTACTCAAAGGTGTCATCAAGAAATTAGTTAAATAGTTAGAGATTATAAAATATGGATCCTAATATCAGAAATTAATGTTTGAAGAATAGAATTTGTAGTATATGCTTCCATTTCCATTCTTCATTTTTCTTCATTAGTTTAATGCTGTACAAATAAAATCCTTTCAAAATTTTTAAAATTGTGCTTTGTAGTCAAAAATTCAATTATTTTTTTTTTAAAGAAGGTATGTTTGGAGTTGCAGTCATTTAATAAAATCCACTAGTACACCTTTTTTTTAATTGTAGATAACCTAACTGATGTATTTTTAGTACTTGCCATTAGGATATTTCTTATCTTCGTATAAGCATTACAATTAATATTAGTTTTTCTCACTGAAATTTGAAGTTGGTGAAAAATTATAAAAAGTAAAATAGTATAAAATTTGAAAAAGGAATGAAGTTTGTATGAATACAGGATGTGAGTAGTAGAGTTATTCTTATCCCGCATTGATAGCATTCAGAATTAAACGGCATTTAGTCTGTACTATTTTCGTGGCCGTCGCCAGTGAATTAATTGCTGTCGTAGCGCTGTCGAAATCTCGGGCTGCTGCTTATTTTTCATCGGAGAAGAGAGGAGCCGAGGATGTGGAAACTGATATGATGCTTTGTTGATGGATATATTTAGTGAGCTAAGCGATAACAGTAATGATTTGAAATGGGATCGTTTAATATAAGCTATGAATAGATATTGGAAATGGAAATTAATACCGTCATCAAGGATAGCTCGATTACTTCCACAGGATAATACCGATAGGGATAAAAAAATACTATTCCAGAAATACACTTCTATGCAGGGTATTTTAGGTATTCTTATTATTTTTTTATAACACCTTATATAGTAAAAGTTCTATAGTAAACAAAATATGCCTATTTTTTTTAGTTTTTTTATAAGGACCAATAAATTACTGTTAGAAAAAGTTCTAATTTCATTTGTTTTTTTTTTGTTTATCTTTCAGTTATAGTTCATTAACAATTATGTACTGTCATTTCTTAATTGGTTATCAATTGTGTAAAAGGAACTGAAGGTATTTTAATATTAAATTAGTTGACATGATACTTACTTATGAGAAAGTGCATTATAATTCAGCTGCCTGCAAGTAACCTTTACACAGAGCAATAATCAAATAGCTAATTTCATATACCTCAACAATTACCCTGATTTAATAATTCGTGTTCAAGATACCGGTACTCTGCGAACTTAAATTAAAAATATTTCTTAGTATTAAAGGAACTAGGTATGAACAATGGGCAAGTGTAAGCAAAATACAGAACAAAGTGGAAAGTGCTTTATAATTATTACTTATTGAAAAAAAATACTAAGCTGTTTTGACTATGTTGGTCTTCATTTAAGTGAACACCAGTGATTTTGTACTTATCTAGATACCAAAACTATTAAAATGTATTTTTTAAAGAGAGAAATTGCTGAGTTTCAATCAATAAAACGATTACTTCACATCAACTTTTCGATCCTACCCGGGATCATCCTCAGGATGATGATCCCGGGGAGGATCGAAACGTCAATGTGAAGTAATCGTTTTATTGACTCAGACCCAGTAATTCGTCCCTTTAAATCAACGTCCACTCAATAAATCGTCCATTCCATTAAAATGTATGTTGTCATCACAGTAACGACATACTTTGAAGCATTGTCTTTGTCTGAAATATAGGAATACCAATGATGTTATCACACTTGCTATCACATTTCGAAATACACTCGAAAAAGTATGCCAAAATTATCTCTGATGATGTTGAACTGTTTTCAACACAGTGTTTTCGTTATATAGAACGTATATTCCATATTGGTATCTAGATAAAATCACTGAGTAGGTATCACTCATTAAAAAGACCACATCAAATTTTTAAAATTTTTAATTATTCTTAGAATATATATTTTATATAGTTAATACCATTTACCATTACATATTTTTGTTTGGTTGTGCTAATTTGCTGCTTTTTTATTTTTTGTTTTTTGTTTGAGCGTGGAATAGTAATAATTGTATTAGACATTGTGGAGAATTCCTGCAGCGGGCTTCATTTCCTGCTGCGCCGTGCAAGTTTGGCGGTGATCGCCGGTTTAACTCGTAATTAAGACCCGTGACAAGAGCAGCGTTGAATTATTCATAGCCGGCTTTGATCGATTGATGGTCCTTGCCGGGAAAAATGCTCCGGAGACGGGGACGCGTGCGCCTTGTCTCCATAATAGAAATTACTACAGATCGCCTCACCCTGGAATTTTAATAGAATACCAGCTCTAATGCGTCTATTCCGAATTCAGATGTCAATGAACGCGAAGATTTATTACGCGTTTGCATATTGTAAACTAATGAGGGATAGTCGGAGTATTAAAACCAGAAAACATATATCCATAAACGCTGCTATTAAATACCTATCATTATATGATGAAAGCTTCTCAACAGAGGAATCTTCTAGGAAAATAAAATACAGTACTGAGACTGGGGTGAAGTCAGTTTATTTAAAAATTTCAATTAACCTCGATACATTTCGACTTGAGTCATCTTCAGATTTTATTTTAGTTATTTGACGAATCATCTTCTGAAGAAGATCTAAGTGGGATCGAAATCGTCAAGGTTTATAAACTGACGATCTTTCAGTACTGTATTTCATTTATTTAGTTTGGTTCCTTATTCCGAAGACACAAGGTATAAGTAATGATCATTAAGTAAATTCTCAATTGAAGTTCATGAGATAATTAGAAAAATATACAGACACACGGACATTTGAAATTTCTTGAGTATTATCCATGCCACTACATTTCACTGTCAATCGTCAACCCAAATAAGAATAATTTAACCAGATATCAACATTAACCTCAACATCAACAATCTCAACTGTCATTCGCTTGCGATGACAGTTGAACGCTTCCGATCATGGATTTCTAAACTTCATTGGCACTTTGCACATTATGAAGTTTGAAATGATTATTACCTAAAAGACACATGGTGATAATTAGGTATTATATTTATTATTAACTTTTGTTGTGTGTCCCGTTTATTATTAGTTTAAATCTATGAAATAACGCCGCTTTCAATTTAGAAAAAATAGTTGAAATAACTACACAAAAGTTCTTTAATCTTAGTTTGGAATAAAAAATATAATTTTTGGTTTAACCAGAACATTAAAAAAGTAATTCTAAGCCCGGAAAAAGTTAAAAAAAAAACTTGAGACTTTGGGTGAATCCCAGATAGATGATCCCTTGGTTGTCACTTGTTACCAAAATGAAGAAATAGCAGCTTTTGATAAAACCAAAGACGATGATTTGTAAAGTTTTGAATGTTCACAATTAAGCTGAACCCCTACAACTCGAATTAGCGTCTTGTGTCTCGCACGTAATCAAATTCCAAAAATGAATAATATTTAATCGGAGGCATTTGAGCTCCTTGGATATAAATCGTGTTAGCGCACCCTCTCGGCTAAGTGCTAAGTGTATTGTGCGTTGCTATAAATTACCGGCGGTAATTAGAATCAAATTGAAGTTTTGATTAGATCCACGACATGCGCGGACATAATGAGAATTCCATGATGGCGGCGACCTGACGCATCTGCCGCTAATGAGCCCCCAAAGACAAATGCCACGCGCGTATGTGCACAGGAAATGAGCATCGAGGGTGATAAGCTTTAAATATCACTGTTTGTACACGGCCCGCACTAGCAACAAGATGGATTACATCCAAATCTTCACTCACGCTAAATATCACTACTACAAGGGGGACTTTTTTCTCAAGATTTCCAATAACATCATTAAAGACTTTTAAATACCTACTTCTTCTACTACTAACTGTATTAGAAAACAAATTTACAATATCGGATTACTTAAAAAACAAATTCAGATTTTTTATTTTAATATGTACTACTGTGGGGTACATCACCATAATCGAATTTCAGTAAATATAAAATATAAAAACTAACCACTATAGCTTTTATAATGATAAAAAGTAAACATCAGTGTGCAATTAAATATTTTGGAGAAGGGATATGTGACGATAGCATGGTAGGCATGTGGAAGAAAACATATAGACTGTTACAATATTCCGTCCCCAAAATTTTAATATTTATTTTCTAAACTACGAATAATGAATCAATTTAAAAAAATAGGGATGTTTAACTCTTTTGTCTAGTTTCATACAGATAAAAATCAAAATTTGATCCCAAACCCCATTACAAATAGCAGTGTCACATAAAAAATAAAGGTGTTGGAACGTAATAATTGTTGATATTGACTTACCCAACAAAATTTGGAATATTACCGTACGAGATTATATTTCTTGTTATTAGAGATTATATGTAAAAATTCAGATTTTTGTATTTCAAAAAAAAAATATATACATTATACATTATATCCTAGTTACTTGACAATAATCAAAACAAAGTTAACTGAAAATGAGGAAATTCTCAACATAGTTTGCCAAATATCTTTTAATTGTAAGTTATTTAACATATAATTCAAATGGCGGAGTTTATGGTTCTCTCATAAATTGTAACTACAATAAATACAATTAAATATTATAATATTACTATCTTTACAAACTTGATTTACATATTTCAATGTACTAAATTTTACATAGAAAGAATACCTTACAGATTATCAGTTTTTTTAAATTATTATTCACACTTCAAAAATAGTATTATTTTTTGATATAATGATGTGAAATTCGATGGTGAGTGAATAGAATTGAGAGTGGCAGTATGTGATGATTCTGCAGTGAAGCGAGTAGCGAATAACCATCGCAGCAAGCACTTGGCTGAAGCGCTCAACTCACACGCACCGCTGTCGATATCCCTAGATTATGGCTCATTTGCCTAATGAATAACAAATGTGACCATTAAACTGAACAAATGTTTATTTGCCGGTTAATGCGGATATTGACGTGTAAATGTCGGCGGGCGTCGGTAGGGCGACGCTGGCGCCGCTCGCCCGCGCGGCACAAGTGCGAACCACGGAATTATTCATGGAGGATATGCCCAACTTGTTTGTTTGTGTATTACACTCAATATTCGCCTTAAAAATTATACACTTTTTACATTCTTGTCAATTTGAAATTATTACTTAACCATAATGTTACTTATATTTAAACAAACATGATAAATAGCTAATGAAATCATTAATTATAAATCTGGTAGAAAATAAAAGAGACCAATGAAGCTCCTTATTTTTTTTAGATTCTTAGCATAAAAATGTATTTATGCATCCGAAATAATAAAAAAAATACCTTTTCGGGTCCATTTTTTTTATTATTAAATTTACAAACGGAATTTAATTATTTCTTTTCGTTCTTGAGATTTTTACTCTGAATGGTGCACCTCTAAATGTATGTTTTTGGGTATATCTCTAAAATGGATAGATATACATTTTCAACGATTATACCAGTCGATTCTACGGGTAAAATAAAGAAATGTTGTCTCTGCATAGATGGTCTTTGGAACGATTTTGTGGGATAATGAGAAAAACGGAAAAGTAGAAATTTAAGTTTGTCGCACTATTTTCCGTCAAAAATTTTTATTTTGTAGACTCAAGTAAATATCGATGTGCTGATTCCAAATTTTTAACTAAATTCAATTATCTTTTGAAATCAGGCTCAACGTCTATCAATATTGATTATTTTCAGAACCAAAAATTTTGGACCTAAAAATATATATTTTTGGATTATTTCTTTTTAACTATAATTAGATCTAAATTATAGATTTAGAAGATTTTAATTTTTAATTGAAAATGTGATTTTTTTATTTATTGCTGACCCGTCATTTAAACAAAGAATGAATGTGTACCGTAAACTCATTTTTAATTCAAAAAGTGACGGGTTTTGTAAAACTTAGTATTCATCTTTAACTTTATAATAATAAAATTAACATTACTTAATACCTGGTAAAGTGTAATAAATTGGCGAAGTAGCCGTTAAAGAATAAATTAATTAAATAATAATTATCAAATTTTTCTTTCAACGTCTATTTTAGAAACCGAATTAAAAAATACATGTTTTGTAATATTTGGAAGCCATAGACCCTTTCGTTTCCTGAGGTCAATTGGAAGCCCTACAAGAACTTATAACGTAACCAAAGTCCCATCCTGCGATCCAATGGCAGGCCACGTGGGAACCCACAAAAACAAGTGGCACTAAGCAGGTGGGCGTGGCGCCAATCACGTGTTTGACACGGGTGGCGGCGTCGACAGTGCTGCTCCAGCTCTGCTCCGTGCGCTATGAATAATGAGACGCCTACCAGACCCAAGCCCAAGCACCTCATATTGAATTAACGGACGCCGGACAAATTTGACGTAGACGTACGCAGATGAGCAGTCGACAGCTGAATGAAAGATGAACTGCCCAAGATGGGGCCTAAGGAGAATTGGAATTGGAAATTCATTACCGATGGGTAGTCACCTTAAATAAGCAATTGTGTCAGCAAAGTAAAGCCAAACTCGAAACTACTGAAATTTTAGAATATTGTCCTTTAAAAAACATTTAATAATTAAATGATTTGGTTAAAATACCAACAAAATTATTTTTTATGTAATTTTAACATTATTATCACGGATGGTGATTTGGTTAGTGACTCCAATTCGAACTGAGCTTGTGAGGTCTGGGGTTCAAATCTCAGTTTCGCAAATATTTATCCAAATAAAAATACTATCAATTCCCTTGCAGAATCTGTAGACTGACATCATACACCATTAAAATGCAAGTAAAACTCGCAAAGCAAATATTTTAATCCTTGTTCCATCCATGAATGTACTGCTATAGATGAATTTTTTTTTCTATGTTCACTATAGAAAGTGGCACTTATCTCATAATATATAAAGCTTAAAATTGCGTATTTCCAACAAGCGTGGGTTAAAGAATAAGAAATCTTACATTGTGTTAACATACTCTTTGTGAGGTTTTTTGCGCCATATTGTTTTTTATGTTATATAAATATTGTGCATGTATTTTTCTTCTGTAACGTTTAGCAGAGAGGATATAGAAAAAGTGAAGTGTGGTACTCGTGCAGAATTACCTATTTTCCACATTGTGTGATTTCAAATAAAATATTCAAAAATTTATAGGTGACTTTCTGCACTTGTTGCACAAAACACTATTGTGGGGTCTAAATACGGACTACCTGAATCAAATTCTTTTCCATCTACTTCCTACAATAAATGGCACCTGTGGTACACTTTTCACCACAGCATGAGTGCTGGAGATATGATGTTAGCAATGGGTAATAGACTGTGAATGATTTATTCATATTTTGATATATGCTTATATAAAATCATGTTATAAAAGATACTGAGACTAATTGTCCTTGTGTAGCATATTTAAGTATTTGGAAGATAACATAAATTCCGCTGTCAGAATCTAAGTAGTGAGTTGTGTGGTCAATCGTATTTAAAGTGTCGACAGATGCCAATACTCGAAGACCACCTCTTCGCTGTTCGGTTCACTTCAACTTGAAAGCATAATTTGCTAGTTTTGACATAAGTATAATTCCTTTCAAAATATTTCAAATCGCATCTAAAATAACCTGTGCTCGTCATCTGTTGTGCGTTATTTCTGTCTGGATATGAATTCGTTCCGGCATGATACACAGAGAGGGCCGAGGCGGACTGTTGGTTTTTTGTCATCACGCTAAGTTTAGCGAGTAACAGGGATGTCAAGATGGCCGTGACGCGACGGACCACACACGACGCGAAGCGTCTTGCTCCATTTCGCGGCTATACTTCATTAAAACCTGACGTTGTCATGCTTTAAATTTCACAAAGTTTGGGAATTTGTACTTATAAATATACCATAAGAGATTCCAATCATCCTTCCGAATAAATGAGGATTCAAATTTTCAGATTTTCAAATCAAACATAATAACGAATAGTCTCAAACAAATGCCATTACATCCGGAGTTCCACAAGGTTGTGTCGTAGGACCCATTTTTTATGTACTTTATACTGCAGACATCCCAACTTCTCCAGAAAACACAATCGCTACCTTCGCAGATGATACAGCAATATTAACAAAGAACGAAGACCCACAAATTGCATCAGCCCAATTGCAAGAACATATTATTCAGATTGAAGATTGGCTCAAAAAATGGCGAATAAACGTAAATGAAAATATATCTATTCATGTAACCTATACTACAATAAGAGAAACATGTCTCCCAATTTATTTAAGTAATAAACAAATTCCTCAAGCTGAAGACGTAAAATATTTAGGAATGCACCTCGATAGACGCCTCACCTGGAAAAAACACATTACAACTAAGCGAAACTAACTAAATTTAAAATTACAAAACCTTTATTGGATTTTAGGCCTCAATTCAAAATTATCAATGGAAAATGAACTATTAATTTAGAAAGCAGCTTTAAAACCAATTTGGACCTATGGTATACAATTATGGGGAACAGCCTGCATTTCAAATATAAATTATATACAAAGATTCAAGTCTAAGATATTGAGAAAAATAATAAACGCAGCTTGGTATATAACTAATCATGTAATACACACTGATTTAAACATGCGTACAGTGAAGGAAGAAGCAAAAAATATAACAGAAAAATACCTGAAGAGAATAGTGATTCACCCTAATCACACTGCCATGAACCTTCTAGACAATAGCCAAGACATTTACAGACTAAAAAGGCACACCACTAGATATTCCTTACAGGTTTTAATTTAAAATTAACTTTAATAAGCAATGGGACGAATGTCACAAGCATTTCTTTCAAGTGATGCTATTAAAATATGCTATAAAATTTACTTATTGTACGCATTGTACAGATTGTAAATAATAAATTATCATAATAAAAAAATCCTTCCGAATAGATGAAGATTCGTTTAACAAGTGGACTTCGTGTTTATTGAGGGTAAAAAATTACTGTAATTCAGTCAGTTGAAAATTAGTTTTATTTTTGCTCCAACCGGTTTCAACCCCACATGGGTCTTCTTCAGGGAGTGAAAGTCAGATTATAAATATAAAGAAATAAAACCAATTTTCAACTGACTGAATTCCAGTAATTTTTTACCCTCATTCTACTACACCAGTCAAGGAAATCCACCTACCATTGTGTACATTATTTGTAATCTTGAATAACTATATCTGGAAAAATTGTACCGTGCATGTCTCGCACCGATATCCGATGTTTAGCAAAGTAAACAGCCTGAAGACGTATCAATCGCTATCTCCCCTCGTGTAGTCAAACAGCGTCGCCAGACAAACCTATTACCGTCTGTTGTTGCGGTCAGGCTAAGCCTAGGCATACAGCAAAATCCGCGCCCGGATCTCAGGATCCGCGGATCATCGGAGTCACACGCGTCACAGGGGAGATTACATGCCAATTACATCGGCAAGAATATGCGGATATGTAATTAATACGGATTAGATGTGGTGGGTATCAATCAAGGAATGATATAACATCTTCATTAAAATTACTAGACGATAAAAAAAATATTAGGGTTTCATCATTCAAATAAAAATACCTTACAATTTTTTTATTATAGTACATTTTGAGCTACTGGGGCAAAATGATACTTAATAATTTATTAGTTAATAGTGGTGTCCTTATTCAAGAAGTAGGATGCAACTAAGATATTCAAATATTTCATATAATGTGACCCAGTATCTCCCAAGCGGAGCATAGGGCAACCGAACTTACCGAGCCGCAGTTCAAACTACCGTACTGTCGGTTGTTTCATACCAGCGCTACTTCTATTTAAGATGTATAGTTGGCAAGTCTATAGCATCCGAGTGTGATACACAAGTAGCAGTATTTTTTATTTTACAACAAATCACACGTTATCGGGCGCTGGGACTTGAACCTACGATCTCAAGTTCAAATGACGTCACAGCGAGTTAGAGAGGTGCGTTAGCTCACCCAGCCATCCAGCCGACTAAATATTTCAAATAATACTAAAAATCAGTCTGTGATAAGAAAATAAGACACGTTTTCGTCTTTTAAAGTTCGTCAAAAATTTTATATTATGATTTTCTCATTTCGTGATTTTCGGTTTTCTACGAATTGAATTGTTTACATTATTTTTAATCTTGGAGGTGTTAGTCGGAATTTGGATAAGGTAGTACACCAAAATTAATTCAAGGTGTTAACGTTTTGGATTATTTTAAAACCATCCTCAGGACAGTATTTTTAATTTAATAGTACTTATAATTTGGTCACTTAGTCTCCTTGTAAAATTGTGAAGCTTATACAGTTAATTTACCTAATGGTATCAACTCAAAATTATCTACTTATTATATTATTTAAACTAAGGATCCAATTAAGATGCTTATTATTTATAGACTTTTAATAAAAATAACATTATTAAGTCCGATCGAAAAAAAAATATATATTAATCTATTTTGAAGGAAGCTAATTGCTACGTTAATATGAAATATTATTCACAGTCAAGTACGAGTATGTTAACAGCACTAATGCAGTGAGGAACAGAGTGTTATGAAAGTGTTTGCAGCTTTTACCCGTTGACTGGATGAATGTGAGCTTTTTCCTGACATGCCACCCCTAAATGAGTAATTAACCCCCGTGCGAACATTCCATGCAGACGTCTAACCTGTCAACGCTCCGAACATGCTGTATTGTGTAATAGATTTGTTACTCTTGTGCCGCATTTTTCAAGTGCTCCGCATTTTTAAACGCTGTTGCAAATAGGTGACTTGTTTACAATTCCACACTTTACACTTCTTCATTTATTTCAGCAGGAAATGATCTCTGAGTAAACCAAAGATAGATGGACGAACATACCAAACTACACAAGTATATTTACTTTTTAGTTTTAACCAAATGGGTTATTTCCAACGCAGTAATTTACGTATTCAAATTATTTACTGACTTAAATCGGTAAATAAATAACATATAGTAACATAGCAGCGGTCGTATTTTAATTTTAAAATATTTAATCTTAAAGTATCAACAACTATGAAACAAATATTCGTAAATAATTTTACTAGGATTTTTTTTTTAAGAATATGTAATTTTTTGTGCATTTAAACATTCTTTTATAATTGCTGATTATGGAAATCAAACTTCGAACTTAGTTCTTATACTTTTTATTTCAATTTCTTTGAAATTGCACTTTGGCGAATGGGTATAAAACAGCTGGGTAAAAACAGGAACCATGAATTCACTCAGCTAATTCCCGCCATGAATCCTGCTCATTTATCGCGCTGTCTTCGCAGTGACACGATAGTGTCCACCCTGTTAACGACCCGTCGTTACCCCCACCAGCATACATTACCCCACAGATTTGTGGTGCCCATCCATCGCCTACGCCCAAGAAAAACTCACATGTTTATACGGGACAATGCTCGTCATTACCCGGAAAAAAACAATTGGTGTTCTAAATGGAAGAAAGAACAATTAACAAATATATGTTTCAAATTCTGTAAATGTTCGAAACAAAAGAATCTTAAGTCTTTATCAACATTTAACTGCCGATTTTTAAGAGTTTTGTGATTTTTTTAAAAATTTCTAGGTAAGTTTTTATTTAAATGTTTAATCCGAAAACAACAATTCAAACAATAAATAATTTATATAAATTATAGATTTCCTAATCTTTTTTCTTAGAAAACAATACATTTTCGTTGTTTTTTGTGATATATTCATACAAAAGATATATTTTTTTTTGTACTTTATTTTTGTCTACAAATAATGGTTAACGTATTTAAGGTTGCCAATATTAAAAATCTAACCGCGGATTTTACATTCGCTCAATTGATATCTGTCAAGTTGGGGTATCCAACATAAAAAAAAATAAAAAACAATATACTGCAGTTAGTGCTAGGATTGTGCTGGCTTGTTCCAGAATAAGGAAGTTTGTTCTATTTAAATAGGTAACAGAAATATTAACAATTTCAGTTGGCACCCAACTTAACACTATCAAATTTGTAAATACCTAATGGAGAAAATTAAAAATAAAAAAACATCCACATTCTGGAAGAAACCAGCACAAACCTAGCACTAACTAATGGCATATTGTTTTTTTATGTTGGGCACCCCAACTTAACAGATCTGCTCAATTGGAGTACTACCCAGTAGCCACCATCCTCACTGAGAATAATGCAACATCTTGCAAATAGTTATAAATTCATGCTAGAAGTGTGTTGAAGAAAAGGGGTAGGGACATTAGCAAGTTGGGGCGCCATCGTGCGTGGCAGGTTAGGCTAATTAGCGGCTGTGCGTCGCGTATCATGGAAATGACTGACAATTCATTCGAGCGCCGAGCGGGCGCCGATGACGTGCTCGGCGCTCCGCCGCGATATTTCCACGTCGTGTCAGCGGTTAAAGGATAAATTGAACCGAGCATCAAGCAACCCCTTGACGGAAACTTAATTTACCGGAGATGGAGGGAGCAGTTTTTACCACGGACATGTGAGATGAGGATGAATTTTACAGATAACATCATTTAAATAGCCCCCAAGATGAGCTCATCTATTTGAATTAAGAACGTGTCCTTCAAACTAAATTGCCGCACACTTCCAATAACAACCCGACTAATTTATTTATTCTGCCCAAAACTATATATATTATTATAAGTACACATGAAACTACATATGTTCAGTTTTACAGAAGTTATTTAAAGTCGTACAAATAAACTATGGCAATAATTATAAAATTAACGGTTTTGGTGGATGTAAGGTGTAAATCAGTTTGATTCTACACATTCTTCTGAAGCGTTGAATAACAAGGTAGACCAAGTACGTGGTACTGAAAACTATCTGTTATTGTTCTTCCGCAATTATTGGGTTGGTATTCGCCATTATATACTGGATAGAAAGTCATTACATTCACATTCGCTGTCAAGTATTTGTAAAGGAAGAACTTACCAATTACAATTCTAACTACAGATTATTCTTCGTAAATGTTTTTATAGTGAAAGTCAAATATAACATCCGTCAAACGACTTGAAAATATAGACGTTACATGCGACTAAATGTAATATGAAATGACGTAATTCACCCCTAAAATTTGTCAATACAAGTTGTTCCACAACTTAGGACAAAAAATTAAAGGGTATATACTGTACGACGTTCTGATTATAAAACATTTTTTAAAAATTCGAAAAAAAATTGCATCGTGTTTCAAGCAAACAATTTTGCCAGTGGTCAGCAGTTATTTTTATTTTTTTTCAAATCTTCTATAATGAAAGTAATTTTTTACATAATATCTAATACTAATAAATGTCTAATATTATGTAATTAGTAGCTACTCCAGTGGCCCAAAAAATATCTACTTCAAGTGAATTACAATTAACTTTGCGAATTTAAAAAAAAATATTTTTGTTTCGTGATCAGCACGTCGTACATTATATACATTTTAATATTTTGTCTTAAGTTATGGAACACCCTGTATGCAGTATTACTTTACATTTTCGTTGTTATTATCGTCGATGTTATAAACGACTTCCTCTGTATACATAATAATATCACATTTCACATTATTCAATATCTTTTTATAGAAGTTCATTATCTGTCAAATAAGATTTTGGAATGTAATACTTAAATATTTTTTTTGGTTGTATACATCGGTATTTTGCGTAGACTCAAACCTAATTCCAGTTGTAATTATTCAGTGTTAGGATTTGATTGAAAGCATCCTCCCTGCCCATCAAGTCCCCCGGCCTACCGCAGGCCTGCGTTCGTCAAGTGTTTTATAAATAAGCACACACGTCTTGGTTAATGAGCCATTTACTGGAAAAACAAATTATTTTGGATGGGTGTCCGCCTCGTAACTCATCTGCTCGTCTTCCGTAGCCCCGGTGAAACCCGATCGTGGATTTAAATTTAGGGTTATGTGTTCCCAGAACTGAGGACTTGCATATGGGCTCTAAGTGGTCCGGACGGCCCAGGTTTATTTGCTATCGGATTTTAAATACTTCGTGACAGCTTATAGAGTTTGACTTTTATTTATTTGAGGGTTATAAATTAGAAACATTTCAACAAGCACAACTATAAATTTGAATTTATTTGTGGTTTCTAAAGTATCACTTTCACAATCGTAAAATTTTATAAATAGGGACTATATTTCATAAGGCATATACTGCTGAAACCGATATCTTAATCCTATTTAACAGCTTGCTTTGAAATTTTATCCCTTACAATTTCCAAAGTTAATTCTTTAATATATTGTATTTTTGTGGCGACCTTCTGTCGGTTACATTTTAAGCCGACATATTGTCTCCAAATTTTATTACTCTGGGCGACAAGGCGTCGCAGCATTGGATTAAATCGCCAGCTGCATGCCAGGCTTTTCGCACCTTCCGAGAAGGCTCCAAACCCCAGCCAGCGCGAAGGTCCAGATGTTCTAGAAAATTTCCATTATCACGTGAACATCAAACTGACCAATCGTGAGCGTCCATGGGGGTAGGGAGAAGGAGTTGGTGATAACAGCGTCGAGGATGGGCACTTCACTCTTTGGCGATCGGTCGCGCAAATAACATTTTTATATTTTTGTATCTTGTCTTGTTTGTTTGTTTGTTTAATTGTTTGTTGTTTATTTAAATATTTATAATAAATTCGTAAAGTTCACCTGATAGTAATTTTTACCGTCACACACTTCATCCACAAATTGGTGACCCCGACGTGATCGGAAAGTCGTAATTCCACGTTGCGTAAAATATAGCGAAAGTGTTCGTTCGGTATTTCACATTAAAAACTTTGTTCGCTATCGTGAGTGTTAGTGCTGTGAATTTTCGCCCAGCCAAGCAAGATGACAGAGGACCAGGCTTCAGGAATTGCTCGAGTCAGCATGAAGATTCCACCATTCTGGGCCGCTAAACCTGCGCTTTGGTTCATCCAGCTAGAAGCTCAATTTACACAAGCCAACATCAAGACCGATGAAACCAAATACAACTATGTGATTGGAGCCTTGGACTCATCACATATGGAGGAGATAGAAGATATCCTCATCAATCCACCCGAAGAAGATAAGTACGCATGTATAAAGAATGCACTAGTAAGTCGTCTGTCTATTTCGCAAGAGCAGCGTCTACAACAGCTTGTAGAGCATGAAGAAATCGGTGACCGCACACCATCTCAATTTCTCCGACACCTACGTCGATTGTCTGGTACTACTGTATCGGAGGATTTTTTAAAATCTTTATGGATGCGACGATTGCCAGATAACATGCGTGCGATATTAGCCACTCAGAACGACCAGCCACTCTCAAAAATCTCGGAATCTGCAGACAAGATTTTCGAAACATTATCCACCGTGTCTCAATGTGCAGCTGTCGCAACAGCGAAGGATAATGAAATGCATGATACACTTAAGGAACTCATAAAGAGGGTAGAAAAGCTCGAGACGCAATTACAGCAATCGCGAGCCAGAAGTCGTCAACGATCATTTTCACGTCAACCACGTACGGACAGCGCCTCCAGCTCCGCGGAGAGAAACGGTATGTGCTGGTATCACTATCGCTTCGGTGATGCTGCTACTCGCTGCCGTCCTAACTGCAAGAAGGCATCGGGAAACGAAGATCGTCGTTGACAGCGGCAATCAACGATGGGCCATCACCTCGCCGCCTCTACGTCACCGATAAAAACACGCGAATTTCATACTTAGTGGACACAGGCGCAGATTTGTGTGTATTTCCGCGCGCAAAAACTAGTGGACGAAATTCTAAAAGTGACTATGTACTTTACGCTGCTAATGAGTCTGTTATAGCCACATACGGGACGATTATGCTCAAATTAAACTTAGGGTTGCGTCGTGATTTCGTATGGCGTTTTACGGTAGCTGACGTAAATAAGCCGATAATTGGAGTAGATTTTTTATCTTATTTCGGTTTATTGGTCGATGTACGTAACAAACGCCTTATAGATAGTTTAACCAACCTAGTAGCACGCGGCCAAATGGTGAAGAGTGAAATTAATTCAGTGAAGTGTTTACGTGGAGAATCGCAATATGAAAATATTCTACGTGAGTTCCCCGAACTCATGCGTCCAGCGAAAACAACCGATGTTAAACATAATACCGTGCATCACATCATCACGACACCTGGGCCATCAGTTTATTGCAGACCCCGTAGACTTCCACCAGACCGTCTCCAAATCGCGAAGCAAGAATTCGAGTTATTGCTACACGAGGGCGTAGTACGACCATCGAAGAGTCCTTGGGCATCCGCCCTTCATCTGGTGCCGAAGAACGATACAGCGATGCGACCCTGCGGAGATTATCGCGCACTCAATGCGCGAACTGTTCCAGACCGCTACCCCATCCCGCACATCGAAGACTTCGCCCAACGACTAGCGGGTATGAAAGTATTCAGCACGATTGATTTAGTTCGCGCGTATAATCAAATCCCAATCGCCGCAGAAGACATAGAAAAAACCGCCATAACTACTCCGTTCGGTCTGTACGAGTTTACACGTATGCCATTCGGACTACGTAACGCGGCACAAACCTTTCAAAGGTTTATAGACGAAGCACTACGCGGGTTAGACTTTGTGTACGTTTACATTGACGACATCCTCGTGGCTTCGCGTGATGTGGACGAACATACGAAACATTTGAGACAGTTGTTTGAACGTTTAAAATCTTACGGGATAGTTATAAACTCAAGTAAATGCAATTTCGGCCAAAGTGAAGTACGTTTTCTGGGATATTTAGTAAATAAAGACGGTACTAAACCACTTCCAGACCGCGTAGAAGCAATTTCCAACTTTCCGAAACCAAAGACAATAAAAGAGTTACGAAGATTTTTGGGAATGGTGAATTTCTATCGCCGCTTTATTCCTCACGCCGCACGTTTGCAACAACCGCTCAATGCTTTGCTTCACGGCCCCAAGACCAAGGGCAATACACCTGTGACATGGACGCAAGAAGCCGAGGATGCGTTCACGGCAGTAAAAAGCGGGTTAGCAAATTCCGCTCTGTTAACCCACCCGATACCTGGTGCTCAACTTTCTGTAACTGTGGACGCCTCCGACTACGCAATTGGAGGAACGCTACAGCAGAAGAAAGGCAACATTTGGCAACCATTGGCTTATTTCACGAAGGCATTGACAACGGCACAGCGTAAATATAGCGCTTATGATAGAGAGCTTCTCGCAGTTTACGCTGCTATGAAACGGTTTCGCTACAGTATCGAAGGCAGGCAGGTAATTGTTTTTACTGATCACAAGCCACTTACCTTCGCCTTTAGGCAGAAATCGGATAAATGTACGCCGAGACAGTTCCGATATCTTGATTTCATAGGCCAATTTACAACGGACATCCGTTATATCAAGGGCCAAGAAAATGACGTCGCCGATGCTCTCTCGCGTATCGAGGAAGTGTCACCCTTCGTAGACGGTTCCGCTCTAGCCCAGGCTCAAGCAGACAACCACGAACTGCAAACACTCCTACAGTCTCAAGACAGCGGGTTACAGCTCAAGAAAATCCAGATACCAGGCACGGACGACGGACTGTACTGCGACGTGTCTACAGGATCGGTACGCCCCTACGTTGCAGCAGCGCTACGAAGACAGATTTTCAACAGCCTTCATAATTTATCGCACCCCGGAGTAAGAGCCACGCAGAAGCTAGTGACGCAGCGCTACGTATGGCAAGGGATGAACAAGGATGTGCGAGAGTGGACGCGAGCATGTATCCCATGTCAACGTGCCAAAGTATCACGACACGTAACTTCACCGATTAAAGAATTCTCCAACGACGCCAACCGTTTCGACCATGTCCACGTGGATTTGGTAGGCCCGCTGCCAATGTCGAGAGGATATCGTTACTGCCTCACGTGCATTGATCGTGCTACACGATGGCCGGAGGCAATACCTTTGCCTGATATCGAAGCAGCAACAGTAGCACGCGCCTTCGTAGAACATTGGATCGCTCGATTTGGCGCACCTCAAAAAGTCACCACGGACCAAGGACGACAATTTGAGTCTCGATTATTTAAAGAAATAAACCAATTAATAGGCGGGACTCACATACGGACCACAGCTTACCACCCTGCGTCAAACGGCATGGTGGAGCGGCTTCACCGGCAATTAAAAACTGCCATTAAATGTCACAGCACGGAAGATTGGGTTGACATCCTGCCCGTCGTATTACTTGGCATCCGGGCATCGTTCAAGGATGATCTGCAGGCAACGACAGCAGAACTAGTATATGGGACAACAATTCGCTTACCAGGGGAATACTTTGATTCCCAACCGGCAAAACTCACGACGAGCTACGCGGAACAGCTTCGCAAGAAGATGCGAGCATGGAGACCATCACCAGTGACACGACACGGCACAAGGAAAATCTTTATATTCAAAGATTTGAGTACGACCCCACATGTGTTTGTACGCAACGACACAGTACGCCGCTCGCTACAACCTACATACGACGGACCATATGAAGTAGTAGAACGCCATGACAAATACTTCGATTTACGCATAAACCAAAAACAGGTGCGTATCTCGATAGACCGTCTGAAGCCCGCATACATCATCCCAGAAGAAAACGCCGCGACGACCAGCGCCACGACGACCAGCGCCACGACGACCAGCGCCACGACGACCAGCGCCACGACGACCAACGCCACGACGACCAGCGCCGCAGAGAACCACCTTAAGACCAGGAGTGGACGTCGAGTCATATTCACGGACCGCTATCAAGCGGGTTTTTAAATGTAGCCATTGTTTTTGATTACAGACGTTTACACTGGCGAGGGGGTGATGTGGCGACCTTCTGTCGGTTACATTTTAAGCCGACATATTGTCTCCAAATTTTATTACTCTGGGCGACAAGGCGTCGCAGCATTGGATTAAATCGCCAGCTGCATGCCAGGCTTTTCGCACCTTCCGAGAAGGCTCCAAACCCCAGCCAGCGCGAAGGTCCAGATGTTCTAGAAAATTTCCATTATCACGTGAACATCAAACTGACCAATCGTGAGCGTCCATGGGGGTAGGGAGAAGGAGTTGGTGATAACAGCGTCGAGGATGGGCACTTCACTCTTTGGCGATCGGTCGCGCAAATAACATTTTTATATTTTTGTATCTTGTCTTGTTTGTTTGTTTGTTTAATTGTTTGTTGTTTATTTAAATATTTATAATAAATTCGTAAAGTTCACCTGATAGTAATTTTTACCGTCACACACTTCATCCACATTTTTATTTTTATTTATTTACGTAAGGTCTAGGGATTTGGAAAAATATATTAAGATTTAGATAAATAAAAATTAATACTTTTAAAGGTCTTACAACATTTTCAGGGTAATGTATTTGAAATCCAGGCATTATGCAGAGTGTCATTTGTATCGTCTTCATTCGACAATACAAAACTTTTGCAATTGAGCGGTCTTTAAACATTAGAAGAAAAAATATTGAATATGAAATTTAAGAATTCATAAAATGTGACACTACATTATATAATGGTTGCATATAATCTAAAGCACACTTGACCGATAGAAATAAAATCAATAATTTTCAAATTTCTTAGTTTATTTACATTTTAATGTGCATGTGTTTTATATTATTAGAAAGAGAAAAAAACTCTATTTAACAATAGTAAAGGCAACTTTAAGCGTCATATGAAAATTGAAAGTTAGTATAAATTTCTCGAAAATTGTACGAGCTATAAAAAATTGGAATACCTCTGTCAATTCTTCGTAAAAAAGTGTCTATAGATTGTGTATACTAGAAACTTATGAATTGAAACAAGAAAGTTATAGGTAATCAGTTTTTTTCTCAACGACCTATGACTTTTTTGAGAAAACAAAAACATCATTAAAATGGCCAACTTTGTCCCAATTTAACCGACTTCGTATTTCTTACGGATCTCGAAATCCCAATGGTTAGCCTTTTATACATATTTCTTATTGGTGTTTAAAAGAGGTTATTTAACATGTGACTTTTCAAATAGAAAACTGTTTCTGTAAATTCGTTGACTTTCTTGAATTCGAGGTATACCAATAATGAATCTTATAAGAAACAATCACAGCTGATATTCTTTTTGGAAGCAGTTGCTTGGCTCCTCCGCCAAATTTTCATATCGTATTCTTGTGTCCTTTCTACCGTCGTCCTGGCGGGGAGTGACATTCCCGCGGCACGTACAGGGATAAAGGCTGCACAATAAACAGAGACTTTTTATCAGGCCACGTGACTCGCAGCAAATGTCACTAAATCTTCCAGCGCACGCGGAATTTAATATTCCGCAAGGTCGCCGCAACGAGGCCTGAAACAAGGCTTTGTTGATACGGGATATGCAAACCTAGTCTTCTTCATTTTTTTACAGGTTTAAATTGTTGCCAACTACCGCACCACGTCCTATATTTCAAAGATAAACAAGGGATGCGAGCAAGACGAGGGATGAATAGTTGAAAAACTCTTTCATGCAAGATTAAAAATTATACCGCATTTTTGCTGCTTACGTTTTATATATGAAGAGGGATTCCTCTTATTTCTTTTCTTATAGTTTAATATGTAACTTAAAGTAAAGTTAAGTATTTAGTTTTAAAGTTAAGTTAATACACTATTTTTCGTAGTAGGTCCTCACGTCATCAATTTCTGCCGTAAGAATTATTAAACTTTTATCTTGCATCTTGTATATTATTATACATGTATGTAATACTGTCACTTTTTGATATTAATTTATTTCGGAAATCATACGATTTCACCCGACAAGATGATGTCATCAATTCCCCTTCCCTTCCCAAAGATTTGAATTACGTGATTGAAATTGATGACGTGAGGATCATTGATAATAGAGTACACTAAGTAGTACGTAAACTTATCGTTATCTTATGCAGTCAATTGTGGTTTGATTTCCAACCCTTACTCTGAACGAGGTAATTTTAAATTATTATTGTTTTACATTTCATTATCATTGCAATAATTGAGAATGAACTTTACTCATTTTGTAGCAATCATTTCTTGCACCTGTAGCTTTTAGTGCGCTCCAAACCACTCGGACACAGTAACATTCTTATTTGGTTAAAGATTGCTGAAGCTTGGATTTGAACCCAGATCTCAAATTTCGCTCAATTCTAGTCGGAGCTCGCTAATTAAGCGAGCCACTCACATGTAACGACTAACGAGTGATCAGGATCCGTAAGCTGAATGCTCAAATTACATTGCAAGGAGAATTTAAAACAAGTCAAAATAATACAATAAATATATTTTTGACAAAAGATAAAACAAGTAAAACGTACCAATATTATGGAGTTATTAAAAAAATGTATGAAATTAATATTGAATGCACTTGCAATTATTTGAACACATATTGCAATTCCTACCAAAAGTCGTGTTTACAGAGAAGTTTAGAAATTTTTATTTCTTACGCAACCCCAAAAACTTGACCCTAATGACAAGTGAAGGAAACAAACTTGTGTTCGATATCGAATATCTGTTATGAAGACCTTGACACTTGGCACTTGGAACATTAATATCTTTTTGGTGAATTGTTGAAGAAATGCCGAAGCTTCTGGCAAATGACAGTTGTAAAAGCCTCGCCGGCCGTAGGAACTGTCGAGTTGCCAAGTGTTCTCCAAGTTTTCACTTCCTTATGTGGCCTCCTCCCACGCATCGCAGACGAGGGTGAAGTGCGCCCTTTGTGTGACCTACAATTTTATACATACATTCCACACTACGATGGAAATTTTCTCTGCCATATACCTATATTCAATACTTAATAAAAACAAAAAATGTAAGTTTTCCTGATGCAAATTACAATTCAGAATATTATTAGAAATAATTAAGTCTATATATTAAAGGGTACGTTTCTGGAACAGAGATGTAGATAGATAAGTACATTTCCCTAAACAGGGTTGGATTTAGTTTTTCTTTTTTAAATGGTTGAAATTAAAACACAAAAATTATATTACCATAAAGATTTTAATGATGTATCTATGTAACTTTTCCTACAAATTGGTATTTTTCTTCAATACAATTATAAATACTTGATATTATACTAAGGTAATTACCTCCCTACTAGCATCTTACAATCATCCCTTCTGCAAAAATGTAAATTGCACTTTACTATAGAAAAATAGATATTACGTTGAGAATACAATTTTTGTGAAAATAAGCCAATCTCAACGCTTGAAAATGTTGTACGACTAAGTGGAAATAATTTATTGTCACTATAATAAGTAGCTATTTGAACACTAGTAACAATACATATGACATATAAACAAAAAAATATTTGACAGTTGAGAAAAAACTATCACCGATTCTTGAAAAGCGTCTTCTAAACTTTAGAGAAATTGCTCAGATGAACTCATTATCAATGCTGTTATGCATAATACCATAATAAACATCAAAAGAAAGTATATGTTTACATATTAGTGAGATTTTAATAATCATTGGATTTTCTTCTTAAATATAACTTGTAATTCGCTTAAAAATCGATAATATTAAGAAAATGCCACTCATATTAATCGTAATCTTTGGAAAATATTGTCGACAATAAGTTCAACTTGTTATATTATCCTTGAGAATAGTTAAAACATACGTATATACTTTAGGTACTGGTCGTTAAAAAGAAAGGCTATTACGACACAATTATTATATTTTTCCACTTGATTTGACTTGTAATATAATATATAATATATATATATATATATATATATATATATATATATATATATATATATATATACCGGGTGTAGAAATGGAAAGTGGCGCATAGCGATTTCAATGTTATTTTTTTTCAAAGGCTGTATCTCTTTACCTAATCATTTTAGCGCAAAAAGCGTAAGAGTATAAGTTGTTCTGAAATTAAAAAGGCATCCTATAAAGTCAACTTACTTCCATAATTATTCATATTTAACGATTTATTAATTAAATAAAATTTAAGGTTTTTTAGAAAAAAAATAAGACTGCCTTGATAAATGAAACAAATTTTGAATATTAGTCATAGTGACATTTAATTTTTGAATAATTTCTGTTAATTATAGACCTTATAGTGACTGTTACTACACAAATACCATTCCAAGCATTGAATTTTCTCTTGGGTAGTCAAATTTTCCATTTTCAGAGTCAATCAAAATTTTCTATGACAAGAAATTGTCACTGTCAATAATTTATTCAAAATTTTTTTCATTTATCAAGGCAATCTTAATTTTTTTTTCTAAAAAACTTTAAATTTTATTTTATTAATAAATCGTTAAATATGAATAATTATGAAAGTAAGTTGACTTTATAGGATACCTTTTTAATTTTAGAACAACTTGTACTCTTACGCTTTTTGCGCTAAAATGATTAGGTAAAGAGATACAGCAGTTGAAAAAAAATAACATTGAAATCGCTATGCGCCACTTTCCATTTCTACACCCGGTATATATATATAAATATAATATATATTAATTACCATATATATTGCTAGAAGGCTAGTAGAGTATTTATAAACAGAAAATAACGTTTTTAGATTTTGCGGACATTTACTTGGAACCTTAATTTGACCCTTTAATTGCACTTCAAATTTTCAAAGCTTATTAATACCTACTTCAAGTGTATTTGTGAATTTGAAATAGTATTTGGCTTGCAAGTTGGCGAATTTGAAAAACAATTTCGACGCTACGCTGTGGGCAATATATTCTATTTCCTAGTGTACCTACGATATGAAAATCTTTAAAAAACAAAAATATCCATGCAATTTCCTGCAGTAAACATGACAATTTCTCCAGTGAACAAGGCGAACCTGCAACATCCGCTAATATTGCATTTCATAGCCGATAGACTCCCAAACGGCCCCGCTCTCTCATGGAAATTTTTTCTTTGTGAAGCCGTGACGCTTTTTAATTTCCTGTTATGTATTTTCGGGTTGAACGTGCAGTGTCTACACTTTGGCATTTGAGACCTGACAGTTATTTATTGCTTGTCAGGTTGGCTACACGAGGGGCTAAACAACATTATTAGACGTCGCCTTGTCGACGAGATATTAAACATTTTTAGTTGTTCTTTTCTTAAATGAAATGTTGTCACGTTAGGGATGTTTTATTGGGAACAAGGTTTTTGTTTCAACTTGTGGGGTGAATTTTGATGAAGAATAAGTCATACTCTTCACGTTCGCGTCTTTATAAGTGCTAAAGAACTTTCTAAATTAACAACCTGTTTTTAAAACGTAATTTATATTCATCTAACCCTGCTAACTTACAAGGACTTCACTTACAATACTCCAATTTTAAGCCCAAATTTTATTCATGAGCACTTCGACATAAAAATTAAATTAGCAATTTACTCCGACCTTAAAAACAAATTTTATTTCTTATTTTACGATTTTAATACTTTCATTCTTTATTCCAATAACGAAATTGACATTTATTCAAGTTTATACCAAAAAAGTTTGAGCGACCATTTTAATAAAGTGTTTTTATTTTGTTGCAATGTTACAAAAGTTATTTGTATCACTAGTCCAGAAACTAAACTTTTGCGAAAGTGAGTTTATTTTGACAGGCCGAGATGGCAGCGAGGCCTGCAAATAATGCGAGATCTCGCAAAAAATTAAATGAATGTGAACTGATATTTTTCAATAATTCCCGTAAGCTGAATTATACAAAACGAATATAATATGAGCCATAAATTAAAAATAGTTGTTTTAATTCTGTTTTAACATTTCCAATAAAATATAATTAAACATTTTGACAGAACATAATGCTAAAATATTTAAGTTGGCATCCCTACAGACAGTTTCTGCACGATTTTGAATTTGTAATGGTAGTCATAATGGATCGGAGGCGCGAAAAAATAATTGTCTATTAAAATAGTACTTAATTTGCGAAATTCATTTTCTTGATTTGGGTGTCTCTACAGAAAGAACAAGACTTTTCCAGACAAGACAAGAATATAGGTAGAAATAAATAAAGATTACATTTTTTAAATTCTTGATTTGTAGAACAAACAAACTGTAAGAAAAGATTGTCTTAGTGAAACATAATGCTTGTTTTTTGTTAATATTTATTTTTGCAATAAAAATAAATTTCCAATAGACTTTTAGAATTCCTATTATATCTACATATGAAACAATTTAAAAATTGACGTATATGATGAATGATAATCCTGAAGCAATATTAATTTAAAATTATATTCGCTTAAAAAACTGTTCTAAATTGAAAACCTGTTTCGTATTTCCATTTTAATTTCCGATGGCCTATTTATTTTATCTGCCAGTTCATTTTATATAATGAGGTTACTGTAAAGTTCTACCTCTAAAAGTTCTTTTCGGTAAAGAGCAAACAGGTCAAGGTTCTAGTGAAATGAAGAATTACTACCCCTAACCAATAATCTCATAATCCAGAGCTTTTAACTTTGAAGGTCAAATATTCTATTAATCCGAAACACAATCCATTTTTATTAAGATGTTTATCCAGGCAAATTGCGTTCTTATTTACGGAAATTCAATACTCTGTGGCAGGAGTAATTAAAACGCTAAATCATCCTGCGTTTCCACGAAGGAGGACACAGTATTTGCCAAGTTGATTTCATCGGTCATTTGCACACAGACTGCAAACGAACCCGACTACCGACGACGAATTGTGCGATACAAAATGCATCACAATTTGTCCCCTGCTGTTTCACTCTATCTCTTTATTTATATTCCTCTTTATGTGATATTCGTCATATCATTGATTTCATAATATCACAGAAGTTTGTGATGATAAATAAAAATGTTTGTCTTCCAATAATTTTATTCAGGACAAGACTACTGGACTGTTCATTTTTATTTTAGCAGCCGTGGTCATTACTATTGCTTGTTACTGTTTCAGTTTCACTACAGGTATTGGTCAGTATATAACATATTTAACATACTTTTTGTGCCATCTCTTTCTGCAGTGAGATTATTGTTATCTAATTCCCTCTCTTGTTATCTCTAGTGACAAATTGATGCACTGTAATAATTAGAGATATTGATTAGAATATATTTGTTATGTACAACATCACAAGTGAAGGATATACTGATTTCATTTCACAGGTAAATTATAATAATATATTGTGCAACAAGTGCAGAAAGTTGCCTATTTCTCACGAGGTGTGAAGGAGTCACACTGTTTATTAATGTGAGAAATGATATTTCCCACAATGCATATGCGCAGTGTAGAAAAAATATATTATAGGATGTGTTTATTCCTAGGGAAGGTTTTACAAAGTGTTTTTTTAAGATGTATATGTAAAAATATTAGTTAATAATATTGTATAATTGAAAATAAATATAAATTTAACGAACACAAATTTTGCCGTTTATTCTAGTCGAAATCTGACAACTCAATAATACATAGCAACTAAAAACCTATCGTAAAACATTTTATTGAACAACACCTACTACTTTCTTTATGAAGCAAGCAAAGGGCACTACACAAGCCCTCCCCAAGAAAGGAAGTAGTAGGTTGTAAAAAATCAAAAAAATTAACAATATAACGGAATGACAGTTGTGTCATTGAGGTTGCTGAACTGTGTTAATCAAAATGATTGATATAAGCTGGTTTAAGTCTATCTATTGACACTGTTTCTATCTTGTCATCTATAAGAATTTTAAAAAATTTATCATATCTTTTGACAACTTTGAAAGGTCCATTATATGCTGGTTTAAGAATGGGACCAATAGTGTCATTTCTAATTAAAATATGGGAAGTTTTGAATAAATCTGGATGGATGTTGTGTGATGTTTTTGTTGATAGTCTTGTAGTGATTGGAGTAAATTTATTGATTGTGTTTTTTAATAGTGTTAAATATTGATTTGCTTCTGCTTTATTTAATATGTTATGTTTAGTTGTGGGAATTAATTCTCCAGGAAATTTAAGGTTCGTGCCGTACACGAGTTCTGCAGAACTACAATTTATATCATTTTTTACGGAGGATCGTATTCCAAGAAGGACCAACGGAAGGAAACTGATCCATTGTGAAGGATTTTGAAAGGTTTTTAAGGAAGTTTTTAATTGTCTGTGAAAACGTTCAATAATGCCATTTGATTGAGGGTGATAAGCTGTTGTTTGTATATGATGTGTTCCTAAAAGTTTTAGTAGTTTTTGAAAAAGAGAGGAATTAAATTGTTGGCCTCTATCAGATGTAATTGTTGCTGGTACACCAAACCGTGATATCCAACCATCAAGTAGAGCTGTTGCAACTGATTGTGCAGAACAATCTTTTAAAGGTATTGCTTCAGGCCATCTGGTGAAACGGTCGATGCAAGTAAGAAGGTAAGAAAAACCTTGTGAATTTGGTAACTTGACTAAGTCGATATGAATTGAACTGAAACGTGAAGTTGGAGTTGTGAATTGAAAAATAGGTGATTTGGTGTGTTTAACTATTTTAGCTTTTTGGCATTGTAAACACTGTTTTGTTTTGTCAGTTAAATATCTTTTCATATTTTTCCAAATGAATTTTGAAGTAATTAATTTAATTGTTGATTTAATTCCCGGATGTGAGAATGAATGAAAATGTTTGAATATAAGATTTTGGAATTGTTTTGGTATGTATGGTCTGTAAGTGTTTGTTGAAATATCACACCATAATTTAACATCTGTTTTAGGTAGAGATATTTGTTTAAATATTAAATTTGTATTTTTGTTTTCGAGTAACTCTTGTAATTCCTGATCATATTGTTGCATTTTTGCAATCTGATTATAGTCTATTTGACTATTTGAATATAGGATGTTTATGGAAATGCGAGAAAGGGCATCCGCAACTGGATTATTTTTGCCAGAGATGTGACGTATGTCATTTGTGAACTGAAAAATGTAATCTAATTGCCGCATTTCGCGAGGTGAATAAGTATTATTGCTGGCTATTTTTGTAATGAAAGTTAGAGGTTTATGATCAGTTAAAACAAAAAATTCTTTACCTTCAAGGAAATATCTGAATTTTTTTATCGCTGAAAATATAGCCAAAAGTTCCCTACTAAATGTGCTGTAACGTTTTTCAGTCGAGTTAAAAGTTCGCGAAAAGAAAGAGAGTGGTTCCCATTGATTATTGACGAATTGTTGAAGAACAGCACCGATTCCGATGTCTGATGCGTCAACCATAATATTAATTTTTGCACCGTGTATTGGAAAAGAAAGATTTGTTTCATGTGTTAGTTTAGTTTTAATCATATTAAAGGCTCTAGTAGCTTCCTTAGTCCAAATTATTTCTTTAGAACTATTTTTTTTGTTATCTAATAGTTTGTTGATTGGATGTAAAATAGTAGCGCAGTTTTTGATGAAGCGATGATAAAAATTTACTAAACCAAGAAATTCTCGTAGTTGTTTTTGTGTCTTTGGCATTGGAAATTTATAAATACTATCTACTTTTTCATGTACAGGTTTGATTCCGGAAGGAGAAATGTTATGTCCTAGAAATAATATTTGATTTTGACCGAATTGACATTTATCTTTGTTGATGAAAATACCAAATTTTTGTAATCTGTCAAAAATAATTTTTAGGTGTTCATAGTGACGTTCCGGAGAATTGCTAGCAATGAGTATGTCGTCTATATAAGCGAAACAAAAGTCTAAACCTCTCGTGACGATGTCAATGAAACGTTGAAAAGTTTGAGCGCTGTTTCTTAAACCGAACGGCATAACTATGTATTCAAAAAGACCGAATGGAGTTGTAATTGCTGTTTTGGCTATTGATTCTTCATCCATTGGTATTTGATTATACGCCTTTACTAAATCTATTTTAGAGTAAATTTTTGAATTTTGTAAGTTTGCCGTAAAATCTTGTAAATGAGGAAGTGGGTATCTGTCCGGAATCGTTTGTGAATTGAGAGCTCTATAATCTCCGCAGGGTCGTAGTTCTCCCGATTTTTTTCGAACTAAGTGTAAGGGTGAAGCCCAGCAACTAGAAGAAGGTCTTATTATACCCATCTCTAGCATATTATTAAATTCTTTTTTGACTTCCATCAATTTTTCAGGAGCTAGACGGCGTGGTTTTGCAAAAGTTGGGGAACTGGTAGTAGTTATACAGTGTTTTACTTTATGTTTGATTTGACATTTTGAATATAATTTATTTGTTAATAGAGAAGGATAATGTGAGAGTAATTCTGAGTAAGATTGTGGTGAAATAGGAGTTTGGGTTTTTTTTATGAAGTGTATTTTGTTTGTGTATTGATCCGATTCTAAAACTTGTTTCTTTGACATATTGACAGTTAATTTGAAATGTGTCAAAAAATCTGCTCCGATTATTGAGCATTGAACATTTGCAATGACAAATTTCCATGTAAAAGGTTTTGAAAGACCGAAATCTAATGTCAAAGTTTTGAAACCGTATGTGTCAATAGATGACTTATTGGCAGCTTGTAAAGAAATAGGTAACAATTTCAGTTTAGATTCGTTAAATGCAACCTTAATGACACTAACCTGAGCACCGCTGTCCACCAGGAAACGTTGCCCAGACGTTCTGTCCGTCAAATAAAATAGTGTTGCAGATACATTAAGATGATGACAACTGGAAATACAAGGTATTAATTTTGTATTAGTTGAAATTTTTATAGCAGTTTCGTTGAGAAGAACCTTTTTCTTTTTGAAAGAATCTTCCATGTTGCAGGGTGGTGTGCATTTCTTGGCGTTGCTTCCGAATTTCTTGTGGTACCAACAGAGAGAAGGTGATTCCGTGGTCAGAAGTTCTAGTTGTGACTGCAACTTCTTGACATCTTCTGATAGTTTTTTGATAGAAATTGTTTCCTGCGAGATCGATGCTATTGAAGGTTGGGAAATGCTCGCGATTTTGTCTGCGACTTCTGCCTTCTCTTCAAGGGAACAGTGCAACAAAGAAGAAATAATGGATTGAGTTGATAATGGTAATTTTTGCATGAACAGTTCTTCGAGGATAGTTTCGTCAAGTAGCTTCCCTGAGACCAACTGACGCATGTATCGTAGGACTTGTGAAGGCTTTTTGTCGTCAATAATAGAAGATGTTAATAGTTGTTGTAGCTTTTCTTTTTCAGAAATACTTAATCGTTGAATCAGTGCCTTTTTAATTACAGAGTACGGTTGTTCCACTGGAGGTGCAATGATTAAGTCTCTTACCTCAGCGGCAAACTGTGGGCCTAAGGCACTAATTAGTCTTACGAATTTGCTTCTCTCTGAAGTGATCCTCTGGGAAGCGAAAATAGCTTCAACTTGAGAAAACCAAAGCTCTGGATCGGCCGGCCAAAATTCAGGAATCTTAAAAGAAGTGGAGAGGGTCGAAAGTTGAACAGATTCGGCTTCCGAAGGATGAAGTGGTAGAGAGTCATGGTGTACATCTTCCATGACGAAAACGAAGGTGCGAAGATTCAGTTCGGGGTCACCAATGTAAAAATATTAGTTAATAATATTGTATAATTGAAAATAAATATAAATTTAACGAACACAAATTTTGCCGTTTATTCTAGTCGAAATCTGACAACTCAATAATACATAGCAACTAAAAACCTATCGTAAAACATTTTATTGAACAACACCTACTACTTTCTTTATGAAGCAAGCAAAGGGCACTACATATATATGACCGTAAGGTGCCAGTAAGATAATGGAAATTATAAAGACAGAGGTGTAAAATACTACCAAAGAATATATGTCCCACAAGGCTCCATATTAGGTCCAGGTCTGTGGGACAGATATTGTGATGGACTGTTGTGTACCTACGACAACATGTCATTCACAGACGACGTAACTATCAATATTCAATTTATGAAGTTATTATAATGACAGAATTTTAAATTCAACGCATTTTTTCAAGGTTATGTCAAGAGGTGATTGCAAGTGAGATAACACTATCGATAGATCTGCACCTCAGACAAAGATAACTCATCAGAGACTATGTATTTTGATATAATATTTCGAGAAATGATAGCAAGTGAGATAACATGATTGGTATTTCTTTACTTCAGCCAAAGACAATGCTTCAAAGTATGTCGTTTCTATGATAACAACAAACATTTTAGTAGTTTTAATACCTAGATAAGTACAAAATCTCTAGTTCTGGTTCTTTATTATTAAAATTTGAAATTAGAAATGTTGGCTAGGATCTTTTCGGGAAGGTACGTTTTCTGGAGCCCCCAATAGTGATTACTCGTGGAGCCGAGTGAAATATCATCCGTGGATAACACAATTATAGCCGACGTGTGGTCGCATTTGTCATAAGCAGAGCGTACCTAATAGTCGCCAGCTTTCGTTTATAAAACTCATTAAGGAGAAGATTTCTCACAGGATAAACATTCGCTACATTTACATAAACAATTGCTCTGTCTTTTTACTATTACTTGCCCACAGCACACTCTCCTGCTCTGTGCTTCATGTTTATGGCCCTATTATCTTAATTGACTTAATGAAATTAAAGTAATGGAGTCATGAAATAGAATGTGTGAAAAATGCGTTTTGCATAGGTAATGATAGGATTAATGTCAGTGATATTAATATTACTGCCTCGTTGCCTTTTAATTTGTATAATAATGGTATAAAATTCAACATATAAATATATATTATGCTAAGTAATGACAACTTTTACTTTCATACAAAATATAACAGTATATACGTTTATTTCACTTTGAATTAGAATAATCATTATTATAGATCTTTATACACTTAAGAAGAGAAAGGACTAGAATAAGGAATAATACTTCCTTCTTTATTATTATTTATGTAAATAACATAATACATCTATAAATTAGTTAATTAAACCAATTTTAATAGTTATTTGAATTGTTAGCCTTGGGGTATGTACGTCTTAACGGTATTTATGTACATTCGAGGAAGAGAAAATAGGTTGTCAAATTTACGTCATTATTTACTGTCAAATTGTAAACTTTTTTTAAATGACACATTTCCAAGTCGTTATATTTTACGCGGTGAACAAATGGACTGACCCATTATGTATCCTGATCTTAAATCATTTGATTTTTTTAAACTGGGGGACGTTAAAAACGAAATTATTTAATGGCAATATGTATAATAAATGTATATAAAAATCAAAACTTGGAAAATCGCACCACAATTGAAACAGTTTTTAAACTATACCAGGGTTTTTATTATTTCTGTGTAGAGCATTAAAATAGCAAAATATTTGTTAAAATTTTAATTCTGTTTTCATTACAAAATTTCAAAAAAAGCAAAACATTTATTAAAATATATAAAATACAATGAAATGCAATTAACGCAGCTCAATATTTTCAATTATTTTATTGTAATTTTAATTTTGTTATGCTAAAAACATCCGACATTTATTTTTACTTTAATGTAAAAAATTTCCAATTTTAAAGTTTAAATTTTGTTGGAAAACCCTCCCAGCATATGCAGTGTGTGAGATTACAAAACAAATATTGTGAAATATTGCGAAAAGAGCCCCCTATATTTTTTCATCACTGGCAAGTGTTTCGCCTTTATTAGTTTCTCCGTGTAACTTTGAGGCACAAAAACCATATAAGTTTTACAACTCTAACAAAAGTCCGGTACAAGAACAATATACACCCTTATTTTCTCTTCTCCTCCGGCGAAACGTACATCAAGACATCTCGGAAGGAAAGTTCCCAGATCGCAGGAAGCGATACGAGATATTATACGATTCGTGCACTTCCGGTTTCGGCTGCGCTTATTTAAATGTAAATTTCTACTCATAATCATCGCCCGATTTGCATAAATGCTGGCGAGTGACCATAACTAATATACAAATTGTGGGGGACAATGTACAAGGAGATTAATCTTAGCCTCTTTAAGTTCCTGTCTTGGGGAACATGTTTATTTTTACTAATAACCCTAAAATCATTAACTATCATTAGCCGAACATTCCCAGAGGGAATCAAATTACGTACAAGTGTTTGTTTCTCTGATAATTGGTAATTACAGTTTTTATGATATTGTTATATCTTAAATGAATTCAGAATATTTAAATTGTTATCATTGAGTTCTATTTTGCACAATTTTCTTATTACATACTTTACATTGTTCTATTTACATTTAATACTTTTATTTTATAATAATAATTATAAAAATTCATTTTGGTATTCCTAAAAAAAAAGTTCTGCGAAAATTTCGAACCATTAGGATACATTGAAAGCGTACAAGGAAAATTTAATTTAGCTTTAATCTAACCTAATCTAAGCTAACTTAACCTATCCTAACTTAACCAAACCTAAAATAAACTAACCTAATCTATCCTGACCTAATCTAATCTAAGCTAATTTGACATAACCTAATCTAATCTAACCCAACCTAACTTGATTTGTTCTGTCTTTAAGTACACACACACACATGCACAATAGCACGTACGCACACACCTACAAGATTTTTGTGACCGTTCTTATAATTTCCGACAACTTGTAACAAGGAGAATGATGATCTGCTGGCTAATATGAAGCATATTCATTTCGTACGAATTTATGTTATGAATTTACAAGCTTACTAGTATACCTGTTTATTTTGACTTCTAAATAGTTACATTAAATTGATAAATATATGAACATTTAAATTATAAACCCTGGTGCGGTTATGTACTATACTTTGGTGCTCTTTTACAAAAAAGTACCCTTTGTCATACACCGAGAAGAAGCTGGGATTTGAACCTTACTAATATTAATAAAAGTTTAGATTGCTACATTCTGTTGTGAAAGGAAATGAACATTTTGTTTGAGAACCCAAATAAATAATTGATTATCGTAAGACGCTAGTGAAGTGAGAAAGAATTAAAAAGGAACCATTTCCCTCCGATATAAATATGAAAGTGTGCGCTTTCTTGAAGTGTTCGCGCGGCTATAAATGCAAACAAGCTCTCAAGAAAAAGAAAACTCGTAAATGATTCCTGAAATCAGCAACACTTGACTCGCAACAGCAGTTTGAAATTGCCGCGAGTATTTTATCAGCAGTCGATGATACTTAAAGCCCTCATCGTCCCTATAGCCCTTCGGCTTTCAAGTGGCCAGATTAAATTTTGAGACAGCAGAAAGAAAAGTCGTAACAAATATCCTGGACGCCAGATGGCAGTCGTATCGAGCGTGGGCGGCCGGCGAAGGATCGTGACGTGATGAACGGTGGAGAATGGAGCGATTTGGTGATTCAGGGGCACAGTAAAAAGTCCACCAGGACGTAAAAACAAGGATAAATGCTGCCCGAGGACTATCTAATGACGGAAACGTTATTTTACAGCCTCCTATAGACCCTACACGCAAACTTAAACTGGTCCAATGAAGGAAGCCCATTTCTCCCTAAGACGTGCTTCGACGTCTCAATGTAATATCTACATACCTTCAGGAATAAAAATAACAGTACAGTGTATTTCAGTTGAACACGATTCAGGTTTTGTCTCAATAATAATCATTCCATTGTCGAATCAAAAAACAATAGTTATCATTCAAAAAAATAAGTAATACTTAATAATAATTCAGATATCGCTTCCTATTAGGTATGACTTATGAGACAAGTTGAATAAAATATCTCATTGTCATCTTTTGATTTTAACACTGACTAAGGTTTGTTCATCAAAAATTTACTGGACTGGGATTAGGATAAATGTATGATAAAAATTAACAAATGACAGCTTCTGATTCCAGGTATTCCCCTAATTCTGAACGCGGATATACTGTAACACATGCGTTGAAATTATCGATCTTGTTATAATCGTATTAATCGTGTACGATAATCGTGGATTACGATTGATCGGAAAATCACAGCAATCTGCGATTACGATTAATCTTAATCGTTATCATTTCATGACTAATTATAATTTTATTTCAAGAATAATTCTTGAAATGTTTATCAGACATTTTAATTTAAACATGTTTCACATAATTGACTTCAAATACCATAAAATATTTATAAATTGAGGTACATTTCTTGAAGACGGTCTAGGAGAGACCGAAATTAGTTGGATCTTTAAATTTTTGACCAAATTTCAAAGTCTTATTCTCTTCCTACAAAAATATTATTGACTTTTCTTGTAAGACTGTTGTCATTCGTAATACAATGAAGTTTAGCATAACTACGATTCCTACTGGTATAGAGTAACTTATTGCTAGCTTGGTTGGGACATTAACCCTATTAACTATTCTTTTATAAAATGTGTATTTGAATTGGACTTAAAACAGATAAGGTAAGTTTGTTGTTTACTTTGATGATCATTACAAGGACTGCTAAAGTTAATTAAGTAATTTGTATTAGAGAAAAAATATGAAAAGGGGTATTTGTGTATACTTTTCAATTAAACCTGTCGAAACCATTTCTAACTGGTTATATGTGGTCCTCTATATACCAAGCTTTATTTGAAGTAGATATTTTGTTTCCCTTTTTGGCAATTAGGAAGTTTGTGCTTTGTGTGAAGTATTGTAAGCTTTTTCTTATGTCAGAAACAATTCGCATGATGCTGAAAAATGTATCTGATAAATTCCTGAAAATCCCGCAATCGGAAAAATTCAATTGTGTCACAAAAGACTGTAGATTTGTTGGTCGGTTCAAGCCGTACGCCTTCGTGAAAGTTCGCCTCGAATCACCAGATTTCTTTTCTTCTGCAGCTTCAGCTTTCCCATTGCCGCCTGCTCACAATCAACAACAAAACACCCCAATATTTTAAACATTTGCCGCAGGACGGGAACTGGAATCTGAATTCCCAACCGCACATGCAAGCATCCAAAGCATATGTGGAGAGATTCTTTGATGGAAATTCAAAAATGGATCTTAAAAATTTAAAAATATTTTTAGAAGAAGCAATACATTACCACTAAAATTTAAAATGCAAACATCTAATGCAGAGCTAATATTGATGCAAGTGATTGATAGAAGTAACAAACCCACTTACTATAAAGTAAGTTTCCCTGAGGTGATACTCACATCATTAATCGAAACTATGTGATTGAAGTTGTTAAGGGAAAAGGGGAATTGATGACATCATCTTATCGAGTGAAATTATGTGATTTCCGAAGTAAATGAATGTCAAAGCTGGCATTGTATTATACAGGAATATAGACAGTGTTTCTATACCTCGAGATAAATTAAGGGTATATACTATACGACAAACTGATCACAGAACAAAAAGAATTTTTATGAAAATATACAAAAGTAATAATATTTTAATGTAATAAAACTACCACTACACCATTAAACACAAATTCACAATACTCTGTAAATGCAATTGCTTCTTTTCTACATTTTATCCTAATGTCAATAACCATTTTATTATTATTAGCAAAACTCGTAAAGTCTATACGGGTATTAGATATCGTATAATGTACCTTGTCTTTATGCCGTTAATAAACTTACTAGAAAGACATAAAACATATTTATGTTTTATTAAAAAAATAATAATAGTTCGTTTCATTTCTAGGTATTTGCTAGTTTTATGAGATGTAAAGAAGTAAAATGAAAAGGAATGTGATTTGATTTGTAAGTGGGAATAAAATATTTAGATTGAGAATATTTGATTTGCTGGTGTGATTATTGGTGGAATGGTTTGGCTGCTGCAAATCAGCAACAGTTTCATGTAGAGCGTTTCTTGAATAAATTCAGCGGAACAAATTGAAAGTCGACTTTTATATTTTGTAAATTGATGTTTATCAGGCGCGCTCGACAGCGAAACACAAAGCAAAAAGCGATTTCGCAGTTTTGATGACAGAAATTTTTATAATATTGTGTTCCACCGCTCCAAGTGAACACAATTTAAATTCAATTTCCACACAAGGATTTGTCAATTGCCGATTGACATCTTGTTTGTGTCTCGACTTTGCACTTTTTCACGCTATTCCAATGCGAATTCTCTCACGTTGTTATTCGTTCGCGTGGACATAGATGGCCCTGCTTCTAATGTTCTCTTCAACTCTTTTTTGCCCTTTATTCGCAACTTCTTCTGTTTCCGCGTAAATACGTGGGAATTGCAAAATACTTTTCAAATGGTTTTACTTCGCACCTTCTTTCATCTGTTTTTATCAAAGAAATATTTAATTTCTTCATTTCACATTCATGTAATCACCTTAAAGAATATAAAATTGTGTTAATTCAAGTTATTACATAAAAAATTTTGTAGAATGGTATCGTCAAATTTTGTTGTTCAAAAAAAAAATAGACAACCTTAATGAGATTTTGCAAAATAATTAAATGAACATGTATTTGGTTTAAATTGAAGTCTAATTTGTGGCTCTATATGATGTAATTATTTTTCATTTACATTATATTTGCTATACTCTTCAATTCGTCAGTTTGAAAATTAAGTGAAGTTGAAAAAGAACCCAGATAAGTCACTAGACAAAGGGTGAAGTGGGGTAATTCAGCCAACGTTTTCAAGGATATAATTTTTAATAACAATTTTATTATTATTAAAAATCAATTTGAGGATAAAATTTAAAATATGGGTTTAATATTTTTTATTATTATATCGATTAAAGCTAAAAATGAAAAATCGTGCAACACCTCATTTGTAAATGTTGTAGTATTGTAAATATCACTCCCCAAGCTGAGAAGTTTTAGCTAAATTGAAGCGACTAAAGGAATTAGATTTACGGGAATTTGCATATGTCTGAACAACATCGTCTGTAGAAATTTATCAAATAGATGGGAAAGAAAATAGTTAGAGTTTTTGCTTTGAGAAAAGCTAGAGGCTAGAGAGACAAAAAACAAAGTGTGTCATTGTTAAATTAAAATTGTCCGCGTTGGGAGCGGGCGCCAATATATCTCCTTACGTCAAAAAGAAGACAGTTACAAAGCAATCCAAATCAATTTGGCGCAATTTGTTAGCCAGTGGGCAAGTTAGAGAGGCAATTGTTCACGGGCTGGTGGGCAAGGCGGGTAATTCACGACGATCCCACCCTTTCCTCCGGCTCGATCGCGCAAATAAAAAGGAAATGACTCCAAGAATAACTCACTATGCCCAATGCACCAGTATGATGACAATTGAACACTTTAGTTTTTTCCCAGCCGTTCTTCAGCTGAATTGGCGAGTTATTTCGTGGCCTAAATGGAACTTTTAAAGTTTCTAAAGGTAAAGACGTCATAATTCCTCAAGAAAAAGAAAGAACTCCGGAAAGAAATTATAAATAGAGGGTGCACAGTCGATGCTTTTAACATTTTATTGTTCGTGTTGATATGAAATACACTAAAAGACTTTTCATACGAGAAATCAACTCAAACTTTTTACTCTTGAACAATTCAAATGCTGCTCGCTCTTGCCAACGATCCTTTCTTTTCAACTTTTCAACGCTTTAAATACTCAATATCTATAACATAAACAATTTTATATAAATCATACTATTGTAGTTCATTTTTAAATAAAAGTTATAAACATAAGAAACTCTTTCATATTTTGTAAAAATACAATTATAATAAGTTAATAATAGAATTAACATTTTTGTACACTTTAACCTAATGTTTTCTGTGTAAAAATAATATTTGTACAATGATTAATAGCATATTTGAAATCCTACCTATCCTCCTAAAAATAAGATACCAATCATCTAATTTTGAATTGCGACCTATTTATAAATGAGTAACCATTACTATTCACGGAAATAAGAAGTTTTCATTTCAATTCAACTTATTTCTAGTATAAAACACACAATTCTACCGCACTAGTAATTTTTTCTTGTAATGTTTAACGACTACTGAACTACTAATGTCCTATGTAATGGGGTATATGACTATTTTTTTTTCTTCCATAAGATAAATAATAATAAAATTTATTTCTTCCGTGAGATTCGGACTCACAACATTTGGGTTGAGATCTAACAATAATAAGCATTCTAAATCAATTTGGATTTGTTAGGTTTTTAATAGAAGCAGAAAGAAATCTATGATTCAATCAGACTTCAGATAGTTTGCCAAAATCCAAAGAGTTATCGATACTGAGTAATATATTTTTTTAAATAAATTTGTGGTATTGTGGATGTTTAAGTTTGAATTCAAAATACTTTGAATCTATTGCATTGTCTAATACAAATGACGAATAGAAGTAACAACATAGGTATTTAAATATCAAACCTGATAATAATGTAGTCCTTCCAAATTTGCTGGTTGATTAGCAGTATTAGCAAAACAGTTGTCCATTTATTAGCCTCGTCCAACTTCGGCACACCTCAATTTGAGTAGTTGAAAATTAGTGCCGAACATATGTTAATTTGCGGCAATGACGCTGTCCGTAAGCAAACACATTGTTCATTATCCGCGATCAGAAGTTTGGCAACAAAGTGTCGCATCCGCATGAATTATCCATGGCGGAACGCTCGTGTTTTCCAGCGAGCGGATTTGCATAAAGCGAGAACTGGAACTACCTATACCGCAGATACAATTACAACTTCGCCAATCGCGCTGCTACTGCAACTCCACTGCACTTGCTCGTTACATGCCGTGTCAATCTCATCTCGGAAGCGCTGATTGTATTGCAAACGGACCCCATCATTACCCTAAGTTTACATTGCAAATAAATACAAGAATGGCCCAACTTATCTACTAAAACTTTACCAACATCCACTTCATTCTATATTGTCGCCACTTCCAACATTGCTTCTCCAAATTAAATACACCAATACTGCAAAATAAATACAGTAATACTGTATTCATAACAAATAAATTTATATTAATAACAAAAAGGCACTAAACTAAGTAGTGATGTTATGAATGAAATTATCAAAATGACAAAAAAAGAGGAAGAAGATTTAAAAATAATGGAATGCAAAATACTACGAACAATATTAGGACCAATCAAGATGTCAGAAAATGAATTCAGAAAAAAATAAGACAACAAAGAATGAGATGGCGCTGTCATAAATGAAGAGCAGAGGAAAAGGATATAATAAGTTCAATAGTCTAGTGGAGCCCAGTCGGATGAAGAAGAAGAGGAAGACCTAGATCATCATGGCTTAGAGAAGCATCCAGAATTAACAACTGGAAGAGCAACACAACAGGTAGAGGGTTGTAGAACCAAGAAAATCATCAAGCTAAGGAATAGTAAAGGAAATTGATCAACTCCAATTAAAATTGGATCTAGAAAAAAATAAAAATAATTACAAATATTGCAGAGACACCAAATCTTTCAGCTCGACGTGTCAAAATTCGAAAAGGACGTACTTTAAGTCGGATGTCAGGTGTCGCATCTAGAAATATTTATAATTTTCTGATACTTGCAGCCAAGTAAAAAAGAGTTATACTTTTGATGTATTTATTTATTAATAAAGCGAAGACCAATAATTTTGTCATTAGTGATATTTTTGTTGCTGAATTGAATTTACTAAATCTTCAGTTGAAGATTGGTATTTCATGCAATTTAAACTAAAGCAAATGCTACTAACTTCATCGGTCAGTCCGTTTCATATTATTATTATCGACAAAAATGAGGTCTTACAAAGGACTTAAAAAAAATTGAACAATGTATGTCACCCAAAATATCTTGGTGTGGCTCGTTGCATGCCATAGGTTGACCATCACTGTTGTATTGTATAATACAAATTTAATTAAAAGTTGTACTGTTTTCATAGATTTAAGTTAATTTACTTTTGCCCTCCCGGTCATCAGAAATGTAGAATATTTTACAAATGATTACATTAGAAAGTCAACTTCACTGTAAATAATTTAATTTCAAAAATATGTTTCCTTGGCATTTTTCTAAATCAGTTACCAGTTTGAAAGTTAAAGCAATTTTCAAACATGAAAGGGAGGTTTGGAAAAAGAAGCTATAAAAATGTCGTCGCCAGTATCTATGAACATAAAAGTTGGTTGCAGGCACTTCTAGGTCTTAGATTAGCGCTCTGTTGGAAATTCGGTCGTCCACAAACAGTTATCTCCGTTCAATTAAATTGAAAAAGACTGTCGAGTAATTAAAAATAAATTCGTTCGTTTTGAGTTGGCTGAAAGTTTGGAAGGTCTGACGAAGTGTTATTTTATTTTATTTAAGAAGTGGGCGATAGTTGGTTCGTTAGAAAACTTTCTAACCACGATCACTTTACGTCAATGTGCGGAATTGTTGCAGTCAATTTAAGTCTTAGCAAATTTATTACAAAGCATTTTAAGAGCCATATAAATAATAAATAAGAAAACAATTAATAAATCATTGCGCTCTTAGAACTTAAAACTTAATTTTTAGTGTCTGTTGTTTATTAAATAATCCGAGTGCGAAACTCACCAAATAATACTTTAACCTACACCAACTAAAATTCCGTAACGTGACATCTAGTATACACGCACTATTGCACTACTGCTATAAAATGAAATGTAATTTTTAATTCTTTTAATAAGCAGAAACATTCATCGGTAACGTAATGTTTTTGTGTAAACAACGAAAACAAGTTTCAAATAAATATAATTGACAAATGTCAAGCATATGGAGTTATTTTTATTCTTCCGTTTAACAAGAGACTCTTTATTTCTCTAATTTCAGTTAGGTTATTTATTTCACGCGAAATCAAATTGGAAAATAGACACATATAGAAACAGCTACAAAAATAGAATATTTAGTTTTTATCACCTTTAGAAATATTAGTACTATAATTCTTACATTTATTAGATTCATAGAGATTTGTATTTTACATCGATTTGCTAAGCTACGAAGTTTAAACACATTCGGAAAACTTTTGTATTGTTTGTAATTTTTGCAATAATTTTTAAATATTATTTAATATCTGGTGGATTTGATTATTATTTGTTGTAAATAAATATAAATGTCAAACGTCAATCATATGAAGCTTATTTTTCTACTTCCGATTAACAAGAGACTCTTTATTTCTCTAATTTCAGATAGGTTATTAATTTTATTATTTTACGCGAAATCAAATGGAAAGTAGGCACATATAAGAACATTAACACCTACATAAATAGAATATTTAGTTTTTATCACCTTTACAAATATTAGTACTATAATTTTTACATTTATTAGATTGACCGAGATTTTTTTTCATTCGGAAAACTTTTGTTTTGTTTGTAATTATTGCAATATTTTTTAAATATTATTTAATACGTGATGGATTAGATGATTATTTTTTAATGATGTTAATCCTGTGGATAAATGTCAAATTGTTGTTATTTTCAAAGACGATGTTTTTTTTTGAAAAGGGCTTTGTCCGGAAGTAGCATGTAACGACGTGTTGTTATTTGAGATTTTTTATCGTTTGCACTAAAGCTTATTAGAGCAAAATGCGCTTAAAAGCTGCATAGCATTTAACGTTTTTACATCATCCCGTAATTTCAGATGTTGAATTTTTTAGTAATCTTGACAAATGAGCACTAGTTAGAGTGAGGCTAAGCGCGCAAACCGAAAAAATGAAAATCCGAAAGCGGGGTACAAATTGCCGACGCCTCGCAGGTATTCGGCATTAGCAGAAGCTTTATTAATTATACAAATCTTGATATTAAAGCGGCGATGCTTTTTCTGCATTCATACCGTGCCGGCCTTGTTTTTGTTGTATCCTGTATAATCACCAAGTTTCAAATAATCCTCATTTAGTGCTTTTTGTCGTTTCCTAATTTAAATTCTCTTTCTCTCCTTTGTGCCGTCCTTTCTGCCACGAGGTTATCAATGAATATAAAGTACTTTATATTTTTGTTTATGAAAGATTTAGCAGTGGTTTATGTTTCTTTTGTTTATAAAGGAACCACCAATTTTTTAGAAACTTCATTGTTTAAAACCTAAAATATTTCACCAATCACAGAGCATCGAATATTATCCTAGTCAATAAACAGAAAATGGATGATCTTCTGATCTGTTAAAGCTCATTTCATAATCATTTAAAAGTCATCATTGTTGATGCATATGAATTAGGATTTTAGGAAAGGTAAAATATATGTATATTTTTGTATATTATAAAGATTTAGCGTTTTTTATGTTTCTGTGTTTATAAAGGAACCACGATTTTTTTAGAAACATTTGCGGTATTGAACGTCGAAAGATGAATTTTAAATTGATTCAGGTTCAAAGGAGCCATTCAAAGCTCTTTGACCTACAAATTTTAAATTGGAACTACATTGCTTGCTTTATCCGATAAAATCTTCAATGTGTATTCAACCAGAAACACCAACTATTATACAAATTCTTCTTTATTATTGAAAAATAAATAAATGCAACGCTATAAATCTATTGTTATGTATTTAACAATTGAGTCTTTATTGGATGCATCAGTTTAATATAAGTAAAACTCTGATACGAACAATACATCACCTTGAACTATTTTACTTTTTATGTGTTATTTCTATTGTTTCTAAAAACTTCATTTTCTATTATTATTTTGCTTACTAGATTAGACAACTATATTACTCAATGTTGTAAAAATGTAAGTAGTGTTGCCATCTAGACAAGACAAGACTTGACTAAGTCTAAGTCTAGATCAAGACTCTAGATTGTTTCAAGACTGTACGTTAACGTGATGTAGTATTATCTTTAAAAAGTATGGAAAGTTTAGATCTAGGAGGCAATACTAAATGTAATAAACTTATCATGAACAATATACTTCTGTTTTAAATAAATAAAAATATATTTTATTTTATTTTCCATGTTGTATATTTGTGTTCCGTTTTATTAAATTTTATATTAAAGTAACTTTTCAACCTCATGTCCTTAGGGAAATAGTAATAAATATAAATGTCCTCTCTTTATTTGCCTTTTACTTTAGCAAAAATGTAATTTCGCAATAGTTTTCTCTGCGGAATTTTTCAAGTATTTAAATAAGGAAAACTAAGTCTCGACTGCAGAAAGTTTCTGAGAAAATTACATTTTAGAAGTACCGAATTATTTCTCAAATAAAACAAGAACCAACCAGCAATTTTACAGCAATTCATTTTCTTATTTAACATATTTTATTTATCCTTCAGTAAGGACGTTCAAACAAATAAGTTTTATAGAATTTTTAAATGATTGTGAAACTTCACATACAATTTCGTAAACCGAGATTTCGCTATTTGGGGAGTTTGGGAAAAGTTTGTAACCACGCCGTCAGTACATATTATATCTCCGTTAATTGTTTCTTTGTAGTTCAATTGTTCGGGGCTGGCTCAACGGGATGTTCATTAAAAAGTACCATTAAAACATAACGAAGTCCCGGCCGCACAAAGCGGGAAATCTTTGGAAGTAATTAAAGAATTTCATATCTTTGCTATCATCGCGTTTTCCTTTCAGGGAAGAATAATCAGTTTTTTACACGGGGTCGTCGCCTACTGAGTCTTTGCTTTAATCCCCAGAATTCATTATCAGTCTATAATTAATACAGGGGTACCGCAGTTGAATATTACAACTAAATTTTAGAGTTCAAATAATAATAATTACTGACTAAATTAATACTTCTAAGAAATCTTACTTTAATCATAAATTTTTATCCACAAAGGAATTCAAATTTAAATATCTGTTTTATTTTCAAAAATCTATACTATTTAGTCGTGGATTAAAGTGGAGAAATTATTTCTCACAGTATTGCCAACACTGCGCATGTTGTGGTCATAGAAAAGTACATTGTGCCACTTGTGCAGAATCACCTATTTCTCACCTTGTATGATTCCAGCACTCGACCTCGTCTCCTGTCGAAACTTTCACAACTCGTGGAAAATTGTTTTTCGCCCTTTTTTAAATTTACATTCTTTGGAAATATTATATGAAAATTAAAAGAATTTTTTGTCATAGACGACAATAACAGTGATTTTCAAATAAATTAATTTCATATTAAAAAATTGAAATACATCTTTAATGGTTTTCTCTAAAAAAAATAGAAGGTCACCTATTTTTAATATAAATTATATTAGTAGGAATTCGTCAATTTTATTATGTTATGCTCTTCCATTCGTATGACATGTAATTGCATCATCAAATGTGAATATAGCAATACGTAGGAAGAGTGGGAAGAACAATATCGTTAATCTTTCAAGCGGTTTTTAAACACCGGATATGAATCCTTTATCCAAAATGGTTCTATTAAATATGAAAGATTATTATAAAAGTTTTTATAGTCGGCTATGAGTTGAACGAGAGAGGATTATGCTAAAATTGCAGATGAATTATTTGTAATCGCAACGGAAATTTGGTTTTAAATATTTAACACGAACGCACTGAATCGTTCAAATTCTTGAACATTCCACTAGGCCGCAACTGCATGCTGATGAATTAAATATCAAATTCAAATGGATTTGCACAAATATTGTTGGTAACACTGCGCCAATAATCGAGCATCGCCGTATTGCCATTGCAAATGAACACGGCAAACATCATTTGCAGTTTTATGTCGGCGCAATGAAAATTAATGTTATATTAAAATAAATTATATTTGGATAGATGGAATTGGTTCTATGCGGTGGTCGGATAATTAGTTTTGCTCAAAGTGTTGCTGCTATCCGAGGAATAGATTTGATTACACGAAAAATTATATTGGATTTTATGAAACTGTTGTTAATAATTAAATATCGATTTTCAATATTTGTCATTTATTCGAGTTAGACCACTAATTAGGAGTACAGCATAAATGAATAAAATATTAATTATATTAAACTACATTCGCAAATTTTAATATTTATATTTCTCTTTCTCTTTCAAATCATTTTAATCACAAGACAAATACTTTAAATAAAATAGAAAACACCGTGCTGTTCGATTTAAAAAAAAATAATCTGTTGTATTTTTACTTTGTTAACTTTATTCATGTTGTTCGTTGTGTATTTTTTAATAACTTCTGACTTGATTTTACGATCAGGATGATCATAGTGATGAGCGAAAAATCGGTTTCATCGAAATTAAAGAACGACTGTGTCTTGATTATTATTTCTTCTCTACAGCAAATAGAAAATATCTTGTTCTACCAAAAACTGGAACACTAATAAAAGTTATATGAAATTTAGCTTATAATATTTGTTTCAATGTTACTTTAAATAAAACAACTTTTTCACTTTTATCTATATTTATTACAAAAATGTAATATGATGTTAACCTTTTAATGTTAAAATTTTTAATAATTTAGGTATACATTTTGGAAAGTGGAGGAAATAATGACACCTATACAAACTACATCAATTTCAAATGCTATGTATTCGGTAATAAAGTATGCAAACAATTAAAGTTTTCACATGATAATAATTTGATACGTGAATGAACTTCAAATGAGAGCCGATGATTAAATGATAAACTTTTAATTACAAAACTGGAGCAAATATTTCATGATTTCACGTACGTGATAAATTTTAATCGTACTTCAAATGAGTGATACTAATGATAACAATTATTCAACAATTAAACTAATATGAATAATTATGATTCTATTACAGAATCAATTTCAAACGTGCATTCAATCACCATATGAGATATTGGACTGCAGGCCTTATCTTTATTAATTGCAAATCCATCAGGGCTTGATTACCTACTAATGAGTTCAGTATTGCATAATAAGAACACTCTAGTATTTACATAGGCTTGCACAGTATGCGAGGAAACCGTTTACAGGGTCGGCTTTAGGACGTGCAATGGGTGCAAATTAACTAACATAAGCCTGATTGAATAGAATAATAAATGGAATGGAATAAGCACAGAAATGAGTAGTACCTACTTATTTATATATTGCATAGAATGGAATAGTTTACACTAAAATGTCGTCTCTTTGACACTAAATTAGCTTTTCACCATTACTAAGTTCATAGTTGGGAAAAATTAAAGAAATACATTTTAGTTAAATTCTATTCTATTCTGTGTTATTATGTTCCATTATATGGATATATAAATGATGCCACAGATTCATATGTCTACTCTCTGTACTGTGCTGTGTCAACAATTATAAATAATATAAATATAATTCATGATACTGTATTCAATTCTTTAATGTGTATTCAATTCGAAGATTCAATCAATTTAGTAGAATTTATACTAAATCAGGTAGAATGAGATACTATTTAGGTATATTACAATGCGCAAGATAAAATATGACTAAGATAATTTTTTCGCGGATTGAAAGTTTGCACGATAAAATGTGTGTAAAATTGAATGTTTGATAAATACAAAGTCGAGCAATATAACATGTGTGAGGGTTAAAATGTATATACCTCGAAATAAAATGACAATAAATAATAAAATCACACATTAAAACATATTGCATCCTTAATTATTAGCTAGCTCACAAATGCTTCTTTTCCAGTCGCAATTTGTGAGCTTGCGAGTCAATTTTTTGAGGATTGAACTGAATAATTCTGTATGATTTGGGAATGTGTGTAAAGGAATGAAGAAAATTCGAGCCCGTCCCTGTCCCGATAACGTAATAGTAGCTGGTGGAAGAGTGATGTCTACTATTGATTAAATACTAGTTGCATTACAAGTCAGAGATATTCCTACAAGAGGATTTATCCGCGCACACGCAGCGTACAGCAAGCGGAGAAAAAGAAAAGGTTAATTATGGAATCCTTCGGATGTAAAGACATTATTCAAGACATGTGAGGAGCCAGCCGAGACGGAGTTATGAATACACAAATCAAACATGACAAATTGATTAATTTCACTGATATATAATGGCTCTTTACTCCTGTCCTTCTTTGTGTTTCGCTAGTTAATGGAATCGTTTACATCTCTAGCAGTCCTCAAAAGGTTTACAATTAAACTCTATCTACAGAATAATTCAAATTTTAATGAAGAAATAAATAAATGATTACAAGATTTTCTTGATTGGTCGAAGAATATGAATACGACAAAAATTGGACAGCAAATTTTTACCCTGTTCCTACAAAAAATAATTTTTTAGGGTTTTACTACACAAGGTCTCGAGGAAAAAATCCTTTAAAAATAGATCTTACTAGAAGTTATATCCACTATTCTAAAGTATATAATAAAGTGCTGTACTAAGTGAGCTACAAGACCAGCAACTCAGAGTCACTGAAAGAAGAATACGAGTATTACGATAAATACTGTGAGTATTTTTTAACGTGAAACATGGGAATTTACCATTCTTCCATTTTTTTTTAAAGTTATTAATGATTTTTAAAGTTTTTGTTGAACTTGTAGGCCTGTCAGAAAATTTAAATCCAAAAAAATGTCAAATACGTTCCCTATGTTTCATTTTAAATGAGACAAGTAAATATACATTGCTGTCAAACAAATATCAAGTCAACAATGAATATGATAAATCCCATGTTTCACGTTAAAAAATACTCACAGTATGTAAATTTAGTAGCCCTTTTCATAAGCTTTCAAATGCGAAAGAATTAACTCAATTATCTTGTACAATCCGACATATCGTTTTTGGTAGCTTGGACTTAATGTTAATAATCATATATGCTACAAATATCATTCATGAAAATATTGCGACTACTTTTTCATAATTTATACCATCCTACGATGATAACAAAATATTAAACAACTTTGGACTATTCCTATTCTTTATAATATTTGTGCTGTAAATAAATCATTTCTGAATTAATTTAAAGTAGTTCTTTTATGTTTGGTATTAGACTCAGGAAGATATTTATATTTGAATAAGAGTAATGTATTTAGTAACATTACTGTAAAATAGGTGCAGCTAAAATTAAATGCGGTAACAGCGTGCATTCTTTACAACACTATTTCCGCACTAAACAACCCGTTTGAAATTCTCTTTGTAGTTAACACCCCGCGGAATCCACATTTTATCTTCACCCTCGCCCGGAACAATAGCAAACACCGGCTGTCCGCGGCCATAAACCAGTTATTTCATGCATGACTACGTATTCCCATTTCATGTCTAAATTATGTTATAAAATACACTCGTGGCTGCCGTGCTGTGCCACGCCGGTATTTCTACAAATTTAATATTCCGGGCCCGGGGCTCGAGAGGATGCTGATGGGCGCCCCCGGCTGATGGCTCTGCCTCCTGGCGAGCTCTGATCTGACACGTGGTAGTTGAGGAGGTGATGTTACCTCGGGGAGCGTTTTTAACGGATTCATGGATATTAATTTGGGGCATGAATATGGAAGATCTTACGCGCAAGGAAATCACCAATTATTATCACATGTACATGTTCAGTTTCTCAATTACTGTTCAGGTTCATAAAATATGTTTATTTTTAATACCGGGCTATCTCCTGCCCCTTACATAGGAATGAATTTTGAATTTCGAAAATAATAATAAATAAAGGAGGGCTCAACTACAAAGGATAGTGTGCCACAAGACGAAATTTCTTCCCTTGTTTTCTTACTTCTTGTATTATCTCAAAAACAGGTAAAAAAATTTAAGTATATCTTGTCTTGTTCATAATTTTCTTGCATATTTCTTGTCTTGCGGGTCATGGATTTCCCTATTCGCAAATGACATTGAATATTTAATTAATCTTTGTATCACATGTACATTTTTTTATTATTAAACAAAACATCGATTATTTTTTTAGCACAACATCTGTGCAAGCAGAAAAACTTTTTTCTAAAGTTCCCTGGTTATAAAACAGCATTTTGTGAATGAATAATTTAGTCAATAATTAATACCGTTTTATATTTTTTAAAAATGAAATTTATTTATGTATATTGACAAATTTTATGAACCCATTTTTTTATATTTCACTTGAAAAATATATAACTTCATTATTTTCAAAATCGTGACATATTTTTATGGGTAGATTAGCAAATTAGCAAAAAAAAAACCGAGAGTACAATACTTACTTTGAAAGAAACACTAAAAAAGGATGTTACGATTAAATGAAAGACACAAATTCCTATCCCCGCGAGATTCGAATATGCTACCCTTTGATTGTAAAGTCAATGCATTAACCACTAGTTCGACGATATCGGCAAAAGTTTTATTATTTGTTTCTTTATTTAGGAACCAAAATTTTACCCAAAAAAGTATAATTTCTGTAATATTTTTTGTTTATTTTTTGTTATTTTGTCTTGTCTAATTTAATTAATTTCTTGTCTTACTTTTTGTTTTTGTGTATCACGGATCAAGTTAATAAAAATGAAATAATTGTGATAAACCGTAGCTGTTTATGAAGTTAGAAATAGTGTATGAGTGAATCAGCAATCAGCGTTTTAATGCTTATGACTGTAAAGGTTAAAAGTCGCTTCCCCGTGATTAGTAGTTGTGCACTTGCATCGGTTATCAGCGCTTGTGAGTTACGACTTTGTGAACCACTTTCTAGCCAGCTCCCTGGAAATTATGCCGTTTGTTACTCGCCTGACTACTATATGATGACTGCAATAACATGTTTTTAACTCGTAACTAAATCTCAACCTATTATAAAATACATGAGTGAAGATTATTGCGCGTGTAAATCTAGTAAACTGTGATATTTATTTTTATCTGCATATCCGGTGGAATCTGACGTCGTTTGTTTTGTTTACGAGTGAAGGGGTTTGTCCGATGCGAATGTACACACAAATATTTTTCAATCTTAACCACAAAAAGCAGAACTTATTTATTTGAAGAGAAAATAGAAGTAAGAAGAAGATGAAATCACGAAATGGTCTACATATTGAACTATAATTTTTACTTTAATTTTTATGGTGTAGTATGTTAGCCTACAGAAATCGTTGGGTATAATAGTATAGCTTTCCGATTTTTTGGACACAATATATTTTATTGGTTAATATTGGTGATGATGAGAATTGTCTAAATCTTGCATTGCACTATTATATTTTATTTCAATTCTTGCTTCTTAGTATAAACAAGTAACCTTATGAACTATTTTTAAACATTTAAGTTTATAACATTCAGAAAGAGAGAGACAGAAGATGACTTTACAAATTAAATTAAACAAAAACTAAAATTCATTAACTTCATTGGATTTTGTAGCTCACTTCTTCATCGTCTGTAGCTTTATAACCCTATATGGGTTTTTGGCTTACTCTATTATAGTGTGCCACGTTTTTCTGTCAGGGATTATGTATTGCCAATTCTTGATTTTTATCTTTTTAATATCTTCTAATATGTCCTCCTTCCATCTTTTCGTTGGTCTCCCTTATGCTCTATTCTCTCAAGGTTTCTAGATGGTAAGTATCTTTGGGGACCTTTCGCATTGCATGCGGATAATGTGTCCGACCCATTTTAATAGTGATTTTATAAATTTGACTATTTCAGCATCTTGGATTAAAATATTTAGTCCGTGGTTCATTCTCATCCTCCATAATCTATTTTCTTATGTGAGAGGATATACATATACATTTTACAGGTGTTTATTGTGTGCGTCTAAAAACACAATTTTTACTAAAAAAAATAAAAAAAAATTGTGTTTTTCGGTTATTTTATCTTACGAACTTGTTATGAATCTAATGAATGAACTATAAAGTTAAATGGGCGAAAATAATTAAATGTTCACGTTATGTAACAAAATGTAATTTTAATATAGTTTTCCTATAAATTGATAATCTGAGGTAATTGAAAACATTAATGTTAAACAATTTTCATCGAGGTACCACGTAACCCCATTTTCAAACCAAATTCTCTGAGGGGCTAAATCATTATTCGTATCTTGTTACCCCTTTGATCTGAATTATATTTTTAATATGGGTAATTTATACTTTTAAGTAAATTGACAGACAGAATGAAGATTGTAATTTCCATAACAATACATATATGTATGGAGTATAGTTTGTAAGTTGGAGAAGTTGTATAGATAAATTAACCTATATAATTAGTGTTCTGGAAGCTTACATTGTGAAACTTATAACTATATTCGAAATTGTAACCCAATTCTGTCGTAAAACAATGGAGGCAAGCTAGCAAGTAGGTAATTATTAATTCGAAACTTATAACGAGATACAAAACCTCTGGAATCAAAGCTTGTTGACGAACAAGAAGCTGCAGTGTCTTCTGCGGGCAATTGAAAGTTGGGACAATCCACGTGATATTGGGGTCAATATGTAAATTCCATGGTAAACAGAACATGCGCCAGTTGGGAAGTTCCCTGGATGGTATCGGGACTTGGCTTTCCAAACACGCCAGTCACAGTAACAAAGTTTCAATACGATAAGACGACGTGCTATTGCAAATTTACAAGATGGTTAAACTTCTCTTCAATATTGTACGTGAATTCTGAGGTATTGCCGACGTGGCGCGAATTCCAAATTCCTACAGATCACTGTAAACAAAGTGGACATTGTCCAAACAATAAAACTTCATAGCCAGTCCATTTCATTTATACTCCAAGTACATATTTTTCAATTATTTCTTTGTTTTGATATTTGGTGATCCTATAAATATTTTTACTGACATTTCAGTAACATTTTGTCAGCCTACAGCCTCTAAAAGGAATTAGATTTACTACTAAGACACAATGGATTTTATTTAATAAATACTTGACGACGACGAAATTGAACATGAAACTTTACACATTCGAGCCAGAGAACACTAACTAGTTATTTATCAACATTTTGTATTTAATTTACTAAATCAAAAACAAAATGTTAAGCTCTTCTTCAATGTAATTCAAAAATTTATCATTACTTACCTTCATCAAAACTTTTACTAAATTTTACCATTGAAAGGGGTTTACTACTAGTCTTTAAAATACGACAAAATGCTCTTTAGTGATACCATTAAAATCGTCTTAAAATTTTTTAAAATAAATAAAACACTCTCAAATTGTTATTAAATGTTAAATTATGTAAAGTAGAATACCATAATAATTACGAATTATTCATAATTTCTTGTTAGACTTATAATTTATTTGACCACGAAGTGTACCTATCTAATAGATTAAATGTTTATTTTAAGAAGTGGGGGAACGATTTAGGGTCAGTCCACTTGCTATCTCGCCCTTTACATTTCCAAAACCTTAGATAGTTTAAGATTGGCAGTGACAAAAATTCATTTCACATAATTTGCTCTACATGTACTTATCTATAAATCTTTAGATAGTCTATATATCTACATGAACGATCAAACGACAATAGTCTAAATCTAAAAGATATGAAAAAACCCGAATTCATAGACATATACCTACAAAAACAAACAGGGCATTAAATATTGCAAGAACTGAGATCGATCGTTAAACGAAGTTACTTATATTATTATTTATATTAATTTATATTTAAGAGAATGAATGAAAATTTGTATAACTAATAGAGTAAAATGTGCTGACCTTATCAAGAATTAAGTACCTTATGTAGTTGAAGCTGTTTTCTTCTTAGGAAATGATAATGGATTGAGATTAAACTATGAATATGGACGACAGGAAAATTTTGCAAATTGCTAATTTCTCATTTGTCATACAGTGTATGTAACAATCTAGATGGATGTGTTTATGTTGGAACGAGAATTTGATGAGGAATAATAGGTGTATATGAAGGCAGAATTGGCGAAATATATTTAGGCAAGATGTGAGGCAGTAACGATTTGCCTAAACGGAAATTCATTGACATGAGAAGGAGATAGTGATCTCAGCATTGTTCCTACGCCAGAGGGAGACAGATAACTCCAAACTGGAAATTGAATAAGTTTAATTAATTACACAATTCTCTGACTTGTTTCATTTAAACTAATTCAAACAGTCGGTGTTATCTAGATGATTGTATGTACGTGTGCGTGCCTTCGTTCTCACGAATGTTAAATACCTGTAATAATGCAAATGTATTAGGGGGAGCTCAATTCATTTCGCTGATATTTGGCTAAGTTAATTACCTATTTACCCTCAAATTACACCGTCACTATTTGCATATTTAAATTTCAATATCATTTATCTGAAACTCATTTAAAGTAGATTAACTCGCCTATGCTGAAACGAACTTATCTACCACCTATCTTATACTACAAAATGTTCATTAGTGCAACCATTTTAAAAATACCTCTGGCAACTTATTCTTGCTACGTAGATTCAAGTACTACTACTTACTACAATAGTTACTTATTTAATGAGAACGAAAAGGGGCATATGTTATAATTAAGCCTGAGTTTGCTGTTATTGCCAACCCGGTAAATCACAGAAATATAAAACTAAATTTATGAAATGGAAGATTTCTTGACTGGACGTTGATTTAAAGGGAGGAATTGCTGGGTTTCAGTCAATAAAACGATTACTTCACATCGACGTTTCGATCCTACCCGGGATCATCCTCAGGATGTGAAATTGTTGTATTTAACTCTTAATTTAATATACATTATTCTATATTCACTCTTTGTCATACAATTATAGCATGAATTACAAAATTTATGTTCGTTATGATATGAAAATTTTTGTTTAAAATATTTTGCTGAGTGAAAATTTATATCCATATCCATATTGTTCTCGGAGTGTGGCTATATATAAATAATGCATCTTAGAAGGGGAACAATAAATAATGGAATAACCAATTGTTTTACTTTATTTTATAATGATTCAGTCCATTAAGTATCTACTACGTGTTTATTTTCTCTCCTACCATATTCGTGTTAAGTTTGGAATGTTCAAAACAATTATTGGTAAGAGAACATTTTAATTTCTATCGATATATCGTAAAATATTTCATTACTTATGAGCATATACGAATAGAATTAACAATGAAATAGCATTGAACTGAGTGTATGAATGAGTACGGGAGCAGGAAATGACGTCACCAATACCGGTCCCTCACCCTGAAATAAGAGGAGATTTTTAACCATCAGCTATAAACTTTTATCTCCTGCAAAGTTCGTAACGGTGGGTGGAATATATCAAGTTTATATCGGCGTTCAGTTACACTGTCTTCGGTTATAAAAAGTGTTCACTCGCGCCTAATCTGGGAAATATATTCAGGGCACTGCGTAAAAAATCTCCCTCAAACATGTGAAAAAATTACGACGTGTCGGGTATTTGAAATGCGTGTTTGGCTGTAATGTATCAGCTGACGAAAGAGGATCGCGGTAATCGGTGCTGAAGACCGTATTTATTTCCGAGCAAGAGGGTGCATCTTATTTCCGGCAACACTAAACTGTCATTTTAGGTGCCACTGACAAATGAAATGGCGGTAAATAATCTAAATTTACGCGCCTTTACTTTATAAAGATAAAACCGAACTATGCTACAATTCAATCATTTACGCTCTGTGCAAAACATTTAGATACATTACAAATCTCATAAAGTACCTAGTTTGAGAAGGAGAGCGATAACCAAATTAGCCACCGCTGCCTTTAAAAATATGTTACACTATATTTGATAATTTAATTACCTTTCTTCAGGTTCTTATTTGTTGATTGACTTTTACACTTTTATTTACCAAGATTTCAAATCCTTGCCGATAATAATAAATATTACAATATCGTTTTTAATTCTTTTAAAATGTATGTAATCAAACAAAAAAAATGCTCTAATTTCATTAAAATGAAGTATTATTTCTTGGCTTTTTTCAATTTTAAAAGAAGGAAAATTATAAATATTTTTCTCTACAGTAAACTAGGTAAATGTTTTATTGTAAAGTAATTACGCGATCCGTCAATTGAACAATTAATTATAAAGTCAATTCGTTTGCAAAAAATTATAATTTATCAAAACTGTAATGAAATAATGGCCAATTTCACATTACATTTCAAATGAAATTACCCTTAACGAAGCTCAATTTATCAGAGAATTTAATTTAGAAATAATTTGGTTTATGTATTTCCGTACTCGTCATTTTTCATTATCTCCAGCGCTAAGATAGAATTGAATTGAATGGAACCTCGCATTGTTGTGATTTGACATGTGACGTTTTTGCAATGCCAATTACATTAACCGCATAAAAATATTGAATCCATATTTCATAAAGTTATTGCATCAATATTTCACGAGGGAAAAAATCTGTAGCGCTAGCAGTATTCTAGTTGATAACATATATCATGTTGTGATAGCTCGAATCTCGGTGCGGCTGCTTTCTTCGACCGCCTTGAAAAGAATAAAGAAATGTACATATTTTAAAACGCGTCCCATAATGCATTGCGCGGATACCGATAGAGGGTCACGGACCTCAGACGATTCTATCAGCCCCAGCCCCAACTTTGCGGAAATGTGCAAAAATCATGCGGAAAATGCTTCATTCCTTTCTCATTCACTTTCAAATACAATCCAAGTCTTTTATACTTTACGAGCAACCATTACTTCCATCAAAATAATTACATATTATAATTAATAATACAGTTTTTATTAATGGAAATAGTATTTTTCAAAATGTGTTTTGTTATTTAAAAGGAGGAATTGCTGGGTTTCAGTCAATAAAACGATTATAATAATAATAATAATAATAATAATAATAATAATAAACACTTTATTGATCATAATTAAGACTACTTTACATCATCTCTCCCGGGTAGGATCAAAGTGTGAAGTAATCGTTTTATTGACTGAAACCCAGCAATTCCTCCTTTTAAATCAACGTCCAGTCAAGAAATCTTCTTTTCTGTTTTTTGTTATTTTTATTGTATTTACCTCATGAAACAAAATAACTATTTATACTTGGGACTCCGAACAGATGCACTAATTAAATTAATGGACAGGGCATTGCGCAGTAAAGTTTTTGCAGAAGTCAGCTTTACACGTTACAAATTAAGAAATGGTAAACAATTCTGTTTATATTTCAATGGAAGTTAATTGAAGTATTATAACAAATACTATTTATAATTCAAATAAGATAATCGTACGAAAACAACAAAAATATTTGACAGAGATATGAATGCCAACAACAAACAAAATGTAATTACGGACACCGATTACGTTATTACCAATTTAGTTATTACCGATTTCAGTACTCGTATTCATGCAGCTGTGTAAAAACGGATCACCAATGAAAATGTTCTATTCAAAGTTAGTGAAAGGAGTTTCTTGTGCATCTGTTTGGCGTGCCAAGTATATGTATTTTAATTTTTAATGAAAACTTTTTCTGGTTTTATGTGTATTTTATTTCATGTTAATCTGTTCTAATTTTTATTATTTTTGTAGTTGTTGATTAAAATCATAAAAGTAGGTGTTACGATAATTAGCATAAAATATAAAATACATAATTCAATACTAGTTATATAGTTTGTTACTAATTTAGTGATATTTTATTATTTTTGTGAAAATACTATTACCGTGGAATATTTTTTATTATATTTCAGTCTCATATTATTTTCACCTTAAAATGAGTAATCTCTTTAAAAATAGAGCAATAAAATTAGCAATTCCATTTGAATGTGCGGATTAACACCATTTTGCTAATAAATTCATGAGTGTGCATTTGCAGCAGTTGCTATTGTTATTGTTGCAATAATCTCTCTACCATTGAAAGATGCAACATGCAGATTTGTATGCATGCACACAGCTAGTTAATTATTTAAACGTAATTACAATGCCATGAAAAGAAAATGGAACAATAAAATTCTATACTTAATAAGTTCCCAAACCACTATAACACTTCTGAACTATAACCGAATAAAAATATATGAACTCATATGAAAATAATGATAAATTCCAACGATTAGTTTTTAACCAATCATGATGCAAAGTACTTGAAAATTTAACCAATGAGAACAATATTATACTGATAAAATTACTTTACTCCGATAAACCGCTTCAGTAATTATTGTTTATATATGTCACTGTGAATATTAATTATTATTTCAAATAAAATAATTAAATTATTGCATTTTGCGTTGTCTTTGGAATTTATATCAGGAAATACCAGCAACCTCTTAGATTTTTTTCAGATAAACTTTTATTTTTAAGGGCACATTTTTTACTATTCCTCAAACTAATATTAGCTAAAACTCCTTCTTTTTTAGAGTCGGTGTTTATTTCGTGTTTGTGGCTAAGCAAGGAAAATGTGCAACATAAAAGTTTATCGAAAAAAATCAGGTGGTCTTGTGATATTATTTCAGATAATCTTAAAATACTAACGTTAAAATATATTTAAAAAAATAGACACTTAATTCGAAAACTATCAAGCATTAATCAAAACTAAAACATGTTAAACATATTCAAAAGCATAGATTATTTAAAACAAAATTAAAATTTTGGATTTAATTATATTTTTGTAATGTAATAACGTGTATTGTTTTTTACTTGATATATGTTTAAGTTTGTCCGTCTTTGTTGACTTATTTTGATATGAAAATTTATATTTCAGGTTCACGGAACAACGATAAAGAATGCATGTCGAATTTTTACAAAGCGTTGTTCATAGTGGCAGGTAAAGATTATTCCATAATTTTTAAGATTCAATTCATCATCATTATAATACACTCGATCACTACCATTCGATGCCCGCGGACAATATCTCTTGTTATTTTAATCAATAATCACAGATACAGTTACTAAACCACACGAGTTCCTGCTCCATACATCTCAGCTGCCAAAACGCCCTATAATTTCCCCACACTCTTAAATATATTGTTAATTTAATAAAATTAAAGAAACGCACTCTGTAATTTGCCGTATAATAGCCTGGAATATTTCTTCTACTGTTTGGACACGATAGTTTTTCGTCATGGTTGGCTAGATCAATCAATGGATGTAGAAACTACAACAAAAGATATATTTCAGTAACAAAAACTGTATTATTTTGATGCCACATATTTTCAAAAACTTTTATCAATATTAATAAAGTAACTCGCTTTGTTATTTCACTATTTATTATTTATTGTTAAGATTGTTTCATAATTTCGAATGTCATTTCTAACAATCATAACATATGATAAAATGCAAATAAATATTTTACAATCAAATATAAATTTGGATTGAAAATGAAAATATTTTTCGAACCGGAATTAGGAACTGAGTAATAATAATAAACTATAACGATTTAAAATGGTTGTTCAGAAAATATGGTTTATGTTTGTTATCAGTAAAACATTGAATTTGCTTAGTATATTTGAGAAAGTCTATATATATTTCAAATTATTAAATTCAGAACTTTTATCGAGTCCATGAAAAATGTTGCTGGTAATATGAATAATTCTTTAAATTTAGTGGAAGATTTTATAAAGAAATATAGGTGGTCTTGCAAAATACAAATATGTCTTGTTCTTTTCGTTTTTCACATTATTTCGCAATTTGACATCTTAAACTTGAATTGACATAATGACAATACATTGCGAAACATGAAAAATTACATTACATTACATAATTTTCTAGCTTATCACGTTATAAATCAATTTTTAAAACATTTGAAAAAATAATAGTGTCTAACAATAAGGGAAAGCACTATTTTCCACTCTACTCGCTACGCTCGTAAGTTAAACTCGAGCTCAATTGATATAAATATATACTTTCCTGTCTAGTTTTACAAATAACTATTACTGAATACTAATAAAAACAAATATTTTTTCTACATTCTTTTTGTGAGTATTTTCTATACCTAACTGGAAGTTTTCAAAATTATATTTTTTCTATCTCTTGAGATTAGAGTTAGGGAAATTTCATTGTATTGTATTCACAATAACTAACAATTAACGTAAGTAATTTTGAATATAATATGTCGAGTAGTTTATGAATGTGATTGCTTTTTTTCTTCTTTTCATGATATAATGTCATTAGTAAGAAACAAGATACTAAAACAAAATTTATTTGTTTGTAGATATATTCTTTTTAACTTTCCGAAATACAGAGAATGATGGTGTGACTTCTGAATCACTGTTGTTATGTTGTATGTTTTTGCAGTCAAATATTATTTCAGTGTTGTTGCATAAAGAATGAGACAAAAATAAATCGCACCCTTTTAGTTTTTATTTAAATGTAGCATCCTGTTCCTGATTCTCGATATGCATATATAAGCATAATTTATCGATGAAGTAGTACCATATGTGTGAAAAAACCATTGGTAACCTATACTACATACTTAACATGCCTAAACAAAACAAAAACCCGTACATAAAAGGAAACTTATTTTAAGCTACGCATGCGCAGGTATTCAAATCTCCGAAAATATTTTATCTCAGAGGCCATCTGAGCGTTTTGCATATAACATGCGAGTACGTTCGTCCTGTGAATTAGCATAATACAAACATGTAAGTCAGGTTCGACGACGATTAAATAAATTAGTGGCTGGACTTCTTTCTGCTCTGAATCACTCTGCGGTAATTGATGCAATTGATTTATGCTCAGCGGCCTAATTAATGCATACTATCTACGTTTCAATTTGTACGGAATGAAAGATGCGTCCTAGCGAAATCTACTGATTAATTGTTCATTTATTTATGTTGAATCTTTAATGCCCCTATAAATTTCTCATTTCTGAATTAGATCCTATCTCGAGACATTCATTAATTGTTTGTTTTAATATTTATAAAGCAAAAGGGATGATGTTTATTTTACAAATGAAACACGAATTAATAACCGTGAATTTATATTTAAAGAGAGTATTCAGCAGAAAATATGTGGGTGATATTGAGCTTGCGTGGGACATTTATAAATGACAAATAAATATTATAATACAGATAAAATATTTGCATTTTGTGGAAATTTTCATTAATATTCATTTATTCCTTATTTAAATTTATTTATTTTAGTTTATTTATATCAAAACTTTAAATTCATACTTCTTTGTAATTTATTGCATTTACAAAGCTGTCCAAAAATGCTTTAATGATTATTCCACACCCGTAAGTTTTCACCCAGTCAAAATGCTTCATTCGATTCTTCCCGGAAGAGCAAAAATGTCATTTTTGACACTCGTTTGTCTATTACTATGCAATGATACTTAAGTGTTTCTAGATAAATTAATATAGAGATAAAACATTTTCGACTTAATTAATTCAACGAGAAAAATTCACAGATCGTTCTATAAATTATATGAACTGTGAAATTAAAATTTAAAATCTCATATACTCCCGTAATTTCAATAGTAGAATCATTTTATAAATAAAAAAACAAAACTTTAAGCATTAAGTTATATCTTGCAAACCCGTTTAAAATTTTAATTCCAAAAATTTATCTAAAAATGCAATTCTTTAAAAATTTTACTTTTTTAATATTCTATCCGGAAATGTATGTACCTAGTGGCTTTGTAATGAATTCGTAATACAATGAAAATAATTGCTTTATTGTACATTCACTTGTTCTTCTTTATTACGGTAGAAGTAAAGTGAAACTATAATAATTTTAATTACTTCTGTACTATTACCGTCCATATCGATCACAATGAACAATGCGATTTCAAGGCAATTTTAATTATTTATAAACAACTCAATTATGCGTGGCAATAAAATGTCGAACGATTTCCGGTAATCGCCAATTCTCATAAGTTGTGAAGAGATTCGCTATGGTGCATTGCTTCCGCCTTCGATATGACTGCTAAGCGGGGATAAATCAAGTTCGGTTGCACGTGCAACAGATGTCATTACTCACATGCGTAGTTTCCTGTTGCCGCCATTTCCTCGGAATTCAAATTACTCTTCGCGACACAAAAATGCTCAAATTGTTTTGATTTATTAGCGGTAAGTGGAATAGATTTACTTTACTGTTTGTTTCATTCTAATTGGATTAAATATATAGATATAATGTTGCTGTAATTTAATGCTTTAGATTTTTTCTGAATTATTGCTGGCATAAATGTAAGGTGTGTTTCCACGAGTTGATCTTTACATCATAAATCATAATCATGTTAATAAATTCGCTATGGGGAAAGTGACAGTATCAACTTGTCGGATGAATGTGATTTCCAAAGTAAATATAAATCAAAATTGACAGTAACGAAACTATCAACAAACAATGAAGCATAATAAAACTTACGACCGAATTCACCATTCCTTAATCAAGGTTTGATCTACTGATCAACTCTAATTCATTAACCAATTCAATTCACTATTAAAAAACCAATGATCAACTGATCCATGATATTCCATTAAACAAGTTTTGATCCTCGTTTTAAGTTTTCACATTATGTATTTATATATACAAGGTTTTGGAAGTTAAGATTAATTTTAAATATTTCAATTTTCACAAATCTATATACATCGATGTAATTTCCCACATTTTCGTTCTTCTGTTCCATTTTTTATGTCATTAATTATGTCATATGTCAACAAAAAATGACAAAGTAAAAGAATGTATATGAACTTTTAAGAATAAAAACAAAACTGTGTATCAAGTTGATGAATTAGAATAATGAACAATAGTGAATTCGAAAACAGACCATATTTTATTTGCTATCTTAGTTACAATAGGCAACATGGAAACCAATAACTCGAGTTTTATTTTAAAAACGGGAGAAGAAATATAAAATCATAAACATTATACTTAGAATGTTTGAATAATTTTAGTAAGCAACAACTGAACACTAAAATGCAAGTAAAACATATTACATAGCTCATTGTAGATTGTTGTCCTGATTATTTTAAATTATTTTAATTCTCAAATTAGTGGTTGTTAAAATAAGTAGATGGTATTAAATTTAGGCCTCATTATTTAAAATAAATGGATTAAACCTGACAAAAACTTCCTGCGCAAGTGAACATGAAAGCAACTATAAAATATAATGGCTTGTTTGAAAATAAAATGTAACGTTCTCGAAAAAGAAATAGTCGCAACAGTGCACTTTGGACATCAAAGAGATATTATGCGTTTGTAAAAATTCACTCGTAGAATCTGCACATAAAATTTCACGGGAAATTAATACTGGAATGAATTTCTAATTATAAGCATGAATAAACAACTGTATGTGCAAATGCACTTGCGTATAATTTTAATTACATTTGAAACATTTCTGCTTAAATAATTTATGTTGTTTTGTTTATGTACAATGCACAAACTTTTGTAAAAACACGGTTTAATTCACAACGAGGTATTAAAAGAAATATTTATGGAACAGAATATGTACACCATTGTTGCGATGCATCTTTATAATTATGTATTCACTTGTTTAGCTGCTTCAGAGTAACAGATGAGATAAATATTTACTTTTGTTTACTTCTATCTCATTATGTTTTAGTTTTACAGCGTTTCCTTTGTTTTATCGCACGAGTTATTAAAGTTTTGCAATTGTTAATATAAATTTACATATACTAGAATATAAATAAAAATTTCATTCATAGTTACTAAACACTTATGTACTCTACACCATGTATTTCTAATTTTTGATAATTGAACTTATATGTACATTCATAAAAAATAATCATATTAAATTTACTTTATCTTTAACTTTAATTTAAAGAAAAGTTCCGTCTTTCAAAGATATTCAGCGATAATTATTCTATTCCTTTATTTTATACTTGCTAGTTGCTACAAGCATTTTTGCTTAATTTCTTTTATACATAATTTTTATCTTTTTTTCACATATTCAGACCAGTTCAGTATTTTTCTTAGACCTTCTAGTACTTCTAATACTTCTTCTTTCATGCCGTCTTCCAAACTTTGGGTTTCCTTGTAGATCATCTAAGCACTATTACTATGATAGTGATAGTGGGTACAAAATTTTGTTTCTGAAAGTAATCCTTATTGATAGAATTCACATTTCCAATTAAAAGTTAAAATCTGTTTACATACCCAAGTTATTTTTTTTTTTACTGAAATAATTCAATAATCCCCATTTTTTTTCTAAAAACATGGAATGAAATTTTCTTAACTAATATCTATATCAAAAAATTTCTTCAGTGTAATGTATACTTCATTAAGTCATACAGATAAAAGATGTAAAAAGCAAAAAAAAAAATTAAGAATACCTCAAAGGCAAAATTAGTGAGAAAAAGTAGTGTAATCTTTAAGGGGCAATTGCTTATTTTTACCCCCCTCAAATCCCGCCACTGTCCATTATCTCTCCCTATCTGGCATGTTAATAATTGCGCGGATTTCTCAGCATCGGAACATCCTACGGTTAGATTTAAAAAGTAATTGCAGCAATATTTCTCGCTGCACTTGCGTAAATAAGATGACGGCTGCAGTTTTACAGCGCTGACTTTATATCAACAGATGTCAACGGAGTTTACAGCTATGGTTATTGCGATACTTCGATGCTGAAGTCAGGAAGGAATGATGAGTATTGGACGTTGTTCTACATTTAATAAAGACTGAGTTTTATGGATTTACTTTTGGTATTGTTTTCAATTTAAACCTTATGGGCACAAACATTTATATTGGGAGAAATACTCGTAGTATATTTTCAGCAATTTTATAGTTTATCTAAAAATGGTACATTGTGTAACTTGCTAAAAAAAATATAAAATATCAGGCATTATTGTTAATAGAGTCCAGTCAAAGTCAAATATTAAATTTGAGAGTCAGTTATCCTTCTGAATTCTAAGGTGTAGGATGTAAGGTTATATATGCACTAATTTTGACTATGTTTTTTGCCCTTTGCGATTCTCGCTGCTCTAAATTGAGATGTTTCTTTCAGTGGTGAATTTGAGGAGGGGAGCGACGGGGCGACCCCCCTCCTCCTTAGACGGGCATGGTTTTTGAATTTACATAATAATAATAAAAAAAAAATAAGCGTCAAATCGTCTCATATATAAGGATATAAAAAGGTGGTTGATTTGGATCAGAATTGACAAGAACAGAAACTAATTCCCGAAATTTTGTTGTGGAAACACAAATGCCTAAATTATAATGAATCTAATTTTCCCGTCACTGGACATGAAGTTCTGATATAATTTGATGTAAATTATCAATACCTGCTAGTATGATTACCATTGAATGTAACTTTTTTATAATAAGGATGTAGTTTTTTTTTCCAATTCAATTTTGTAATTAATATTACAATATACTGTACTGTATATGATACCTAAAAAAAAAAATTCGCTCCCTCTTTGGGAAGTTTCTGAATCCATCATTGATTTCTTTTCGTTAATTTTTCTGTATCATGTTATCCCATGTGCCCTTTGGTCTTCCCCATACTCTTTTCGTTGTAACTTCGGTCATCCAACTTTGTCGTATCGGTCTCCTTTCGTTGATTCGTATCTTGTTTCTATAAGTCTAGTATTGGTTTGTTTTGTTCTTCCTTTATGGAATCATTTCTTGGTCTGTCTAGCATTGTTATTCCTTTAACTCTTCTTAAATATTTCATTGGTATCACTTTTCATTCTACTTCACAATATTTATTATTCACACTCGAATCTTCATCTGTATATTGGTGTTAAATTCATTTTTGTTTGATTACTTTTTTTCAGTTTAAACTTATGTTTCTTCACGTGGTATATTTTTGTCGTTTTACTTAAATTAATTAAAATTTACAATTGATGTGGAATAACATCTGCTGACGAAAGAGACATATCTTTGATTCAAGTAGAGAATTCGTTGTAAAATAATATTTTTTTTAGTAATACTGTTATTATTTGATGTAGTATAATGAAGATTTGCTGGAAGATGTAAGTGGTTTGTGAGTGAATTTTGATGCAACAATAAGAAACGTTAGTCCCAATTAAAAAGCACATATCCTCTCGCGTTTATCTCCGGCTGCCGGCTAGTTTTTGCGCCGGCGGCTCGGCTTAATGCAGTAAGGCTATTTTAAGGGCAATTTGGAGTGAAACAGCGTAGCATTAGGCCGGTAATAATAATAATGAGAACACTAGTTGAACGCCTCTGATATTACTGCGCCGGCTCTTATCGTCCGCAACTTCACATTTTATTACTAAACTTTCACACACATTTTAAACTCGCTTTTTCATGGAATTCTACATATTTTTGTTTTTCCGGAATTAACAACGATATGGACATAATTAAATAAAAATTCCGTCCATATTTGCAGATAACATTCACAGTAGAAAGTCCTTTAATTAAGTTTAACTTGTACTGTAATAATATTTTTCACTTTATTTCCTTGTTATTCATTTGGTATAGGTATAACATATAAATAAATATTAACTTTCAACTTAAATTTATCACAAATATCAGTAATGATATATTTATACTGTATAGTGTTTACCAAAGATCAACTGTCGGACATTCTAGCTGGCACAGAGAGTACAACCACATTCCAACAACTATTTTTTAACCAATCATGATGCAAATCACGAAAATTTAACCAATGGGAACAGTATTATACTGACAAAAACATTTGTTATTGTTTATCTGTCAGTGTGACAAGATAATTAATATTTCAAAATAATTATAATTAAATTATTTAATTCTGCGTTGTCTTTGGAAATTATCTCACCAAATACCAACGATCACTCTGATTTTCTCAGATAAACTTTTATTTTTTAATTAATTAATCAAGCAAACTAATATTAGAGTCGGAGAGTTTACCATGAAGTTTGTTGGAAAAAATAATGATTTATCAATAAAATCAGGAGGTTTTGTGATGTTATGTATTTCTGATTATAAAGATTTGTATTCGTTTTGACTCGAACTTACGTTCTCAATATCACAGTTGTATTACTTCTCAAAAACTTTTATTTTCTAGATTTAGATAAATATGGATGCGCTGATTCCAAAACCTGCAATCCTATTAAGACTTTTTCATTGTAATCTGTTGCTTTATTATAAAACTTTTATTTAATTTCAAAACCTATAATCCCATATCAAAGTTGTGTAGAATTAAAACAAACCAAAAAAACAGTATTAAACCAAAAATTGTGTTGACAAACGCGAAATATCCCAAAAATACTCAATTTTGTGCCCAAAATTTTCGTTTTAGAAAATAGTTTATCTTGATAGATCTTGCCGCGCTGATTTCAAATTTTTAAACGGAATTTAATTATCTTTATTCGTTCCTGAGATATTTGCTGTCAAAGTTGTACCTCAAAAAAGTGTGTTTTTTGGCTATATCTCTAAAATGAGTAGAGATACGATCTCAACGTTTATACCAGTCGATTCTATGGGAAAAGTTACATAAAGAAATGTTTTCTCAGCATATACGTTCTTTACAACGATTAGGTGAAAAATGAGAAAATCGAAAAAACCTAAATTTCAAAATTTCTCCGAGGAACTTTTTGTCTCCAAAACTTTTCATTTTCTGCACTTAAGTAGATATCGATGCGCTGATTTCAAATTTTCAAACCGAATTGAATTATCTATTACCGTTCTCGAGATATTCGTATTCAAAGTTGAGATTTGGCAATACCTAAAAAAATAGGTTTTTTAGGTATACCTCTTTAAGAGTTAGGTTTATGACTTCGGCGACCTTACCAAACGATTCTACGGGCAAAATTACATAAGTGTACCAATTTTTAGATTTTTATTCCAAAGGATACAATTTTTAGAAAGGAAAAACGAAAATGCCCTAGATCGAAAAAAATGCCTGATGACCCCCTTACGATTTTTTCGATTTTTGGCCATTTTCAGTTTTTTCTTTCTAGAAATTATATCTGTTGAGATAAAAATCTGAAAATTGGTACACTTATGTAATTTTGCCCGTAGAATCGAATGGTGAGGTCGCCGAAACCGTAAACCTAATAATTTAAGGGGTATACCTAAAAAACCTGAATTGTTAGGTATAACTTTCAACTCAAATATCTCGAGAACGGAAAGAGGTAATTGAATTCTGTTTGAAAATTTGGAATCAGCGCATCGATATCTACTTAAGTCCGCAAAATGAAAAATTTTGGAGACAAAAAGTTTCGAAGTGAAAAATTGAAATTTAGGTTTTTTCGTTTTTCTTATTTTTCACCTAATCGTTCCAAAGAACGTATATGTGGATAAAACATTTCTTTATATAACTTTGCCCGTAGAATCGAATGGTAAAGTAGTCAAGTTTGTATCTCTACTCATTTTTGAAAAATTCTTAAAAAACACACTTTTTTGAGGTGCAACTTTGACAGTAAATATCTCTTAAACGAAACGAGAAAATTCAATTCTGTTTGGAATTTGGAATCACCACAGCTAATTCTTTAAAAAATGTTACGAACAAAATTTTGTAAAATTTTAAAATTTGGAAGCTAAAAATTACATATTTTCATATATTTTCGGGTTTACGCAAAAATTCAGCATCAGAGGCCTTGAGAATTACTTCCCTTATTATTACTACATACATAAGCTATTATATTATTAAATATTAATTTTTAAACTCACTTTTAGAGAAGAAAATATATCTTTTGCATAATTTAAGTTTGGACGTTTGCGAAATCTCGAAGTTACAAAACATAAATAAAAACTATCGAGTTTTAGTGGTATATTTAATTTTTTATATATACAGGATCTCAAACAATTTAGACAAAAATAGATATATATAATTATAAGTACAAGTTTACTTCCGTGTAAATGTCATAAGCTAATTAAATAAATCGATAAATATAGGAGAAAATGTAAAATTTACAGTTTTTAATTTACCAAGTAACTTTATATGTTATATATTTTTTTAATTTATTTATTTTGGAGGCTCGACGCTCTTCATATCTTAGCGACCTAACCGTATAGCGTCGACCCTAGTTGATTCCTCTCTAACTGTTTTTCATCGAGAAGGAAGTAACAGTTTTATAAATCTGAATAAATTCCATTGTTGAATCCTGGCGTATTGGAAAACGTAATGATTAAACCCCGTGCGATTGTTTTATTTGGAAGCACCGGGATGTCACCAGGGGCCCTAATAAAACGTCAGAGTGCTGTCACAGGGTGTTCGCGAACACGGGCGTAAATCTGTCGGCGCGACAAGCCAGCGGATGCCAATTGCTGCCTGCTCATCCGCGACGCCGCTAATGATGTAGTGGAAAAGGAACGTGGGTGTCACATTCGCGAATAGGAATCATCGTACTGGACATCGCGATGCACCCTTATAATCGGGAGAGATGACGAAAGTTAATCAACGTTAATAGTTAATACGTAATTTAGGTAGTGCTGAAATAAATGCATGGACAGAATACAAAATAGAAGAAGTGCAAGTAAGGTAAGTAAAATGGATTTTGGATCTGGATAGATAGATAGATAGATAGAAATAATAATAGAATATATAGTAATGGCAGAGATTAAAGAATTAAAAGGAAAGAGAACAGCAAAATACGAGAAACAATTAATAATTAACGAAAATTTTGCAAGGATATTGGCGATTAATAAGAAGAGAGGAAGAAAACAACTACAAAAGAAGTAGATACAAATAGAAAGACGACGTATAAATTGACCATTACGAATTCCATCAAAGAGATTAGGACATACAGCAACAACACCAGCAAAATAAAATTAAAAATTCGAATTATAATAATAGATCAAAACCAGACGGTATGTACCTACTGGACGAAAAGAAGAACAAAAAAATGAGATTTTGGTAACGGATAGAGAAATAATAAGATCCGGCTGATGATGAAAGTGTAGGGAAAGAAGAATTTTTGAGGCATCTAAGGAAGTTCTGTTAAGACGATTTGGAGACAGGACAAGACTGGATGAAAGAAATAATTAAGAATAGGAATGTTAATGTTTGATGTATGAATGTGTATCACTATGGATTATAATTATAATTAAAATATATATAGGCAAGAATAAAGAATGATCATTTGAAACTTCAAAACGTGAAAAGTGCTGGTGAGTTTAAAAACCATGGACCGGAAGCGTTCGGTTGTCATCGCAAATTAAATGACAATATGACTGTTGAGGTTATTGAAGTTGAGGTGAATGTTAATTTCTTGTTAAATTATTCTTATTTGGGTAGACTATTGACAGTGAAGTATAGTTGAATGGATAATAATCTAAATCTGGAAACTGCTACAGTGTCTTTTATGACTCTCACCTTCTTTTATGTCAAACGTACATTGCATTTGCGTATATGCAAGGAATTTCAAGTAATGTTCACACGAACTATCTACGTCGACGTATTTTTCTAATGAACATTAACTTCAATTGAGAATTTATTTAATGATCATTAAACATACCATGTGTCCCCGGTATTACCTCAAACATTACTTATTCCTAATAGAACTCATTACTTTAGAACTGGATCTAACATATGTTATTAATAAAATCCTTGGAATCTGCATCTGTAACTATTTCTATGTACTTATAAAAATCTTAGAAATTAAAGTTGTGATTCAATTCTATTTAAAAAATTTAACTCAGCACAGCGAGATCTATCCATAAACAAATATATTCTTATATACTGATAGTTTCATTTATATGCGTTGTACAAATGCATTATTTACATTTAAAAATCTTTGTGTATCCTTCTTAGCTAATAATATTCATTTGTAGTATACACGGATACTTTATTTCTAGCGTTGTAATTATAATTTTCAATTTCCTGAGAACTTATACGGCACTCTTTGAAATTAAAGGCTATAAAACAGGAAAGATGGGGTGTAATATTGCAGGTAATAATGTACAATATCGTTAAAAATGTACGAGGCCGACTCCAGAACCTGGAACCCGAAGGAAACCCGATCCTGCAGAAATATTTCCCTGATAGCGCTTAATCGGAAGAATTATTTTTTAAGGGAGATTATTCCGATGATTGAGGGTTTCATATTTCACCCTCAAGACAATTGGAAAATTTACGGGGTTAATTTCCTCTTGAAATATTACTACAAATTGCAGGGTTGATATATCCACGTTTCTTCCGTATTATTTTATTATGAGGAGCACAAAGTTTTAAATGAGAACCCATGAGGAAAATTTAGAATGTGACAGGGTTTTCAATATGAGATTTTCCTCACGTATTTATGTCCTTTGGAAACGTCTCACGTATATCAAAGATCATAGTTTCGAAATCACTGGTGTAGATGATATGTGACTTACCGAATATTTTTTATCTCTTCGCCCTGTGTAATACAGTAGAGATACATTCACAATCAACTAATTGCAGTTTAATTCTTGGGTTCATAGGCATAGTTAGCAGAGTACTTCAGGTGCTAATTAGCTCTAAATTTTGCATTAGCATCCCAAACAAAATATCTGTAAATCTTAATAAAGGTTATATTCATCTTAATAGAAAGCATCGATGTAGAACGATAATATGCCTCTATACTTATATAATGATAAAGAAATATTTTAATTTATATTTACAATCGTATTATTCATTAACTATGAACCTAAAAAATTGATTTTTGTGTAAATAAAGATATTTTGAAAGCTGAAATTGTTGAACTTTTTCCATCAAACAAGAGTTAATCGTTGTGCCAGAAAATTTTATTGTTCCAAAAAACTAGGATTAAAAATAATTAATAAAAAGCTAAGTAAATTACAATGATTAGAATAAGTACATCCTTATATGCAATGCACATATTTGTGTGGTTAGAAGTGCGTGAATGCATGTTGTGTTTTGTTTAAGTAATTGTTCGTAAGGACTGTATTTTATGCAGATATTCGTGCTTCTAAGAAAACATTGTTAGTCTAGTTTATTTTGTACATTAGTACAATAACAGTATTTAAAACAATTCTCTACCATCTAACTCATGTTTTTCATATTCAACGTTCTCATTTTAAATTTCCTGGAATTTAATACAGCATGCATATTGACATTTATATTTGTAAACGTTTGTTTATTAATAACCATATTTTGTTTCATAGAATACAATAATATGTTTATATTGCGTGAGAGATATGCATTGTGGTATGAAATAAAGCTTTGTGGATTGCTTATTGCAGTAATGACGGAATAATACACTTGAACAGCGAATTTGTAGGGTGTCAAATCATTTAAATACTACTCGGCGAGTGCAATTGAGGTTAATTTTCACACAGATATTTCCATAATACCTAATTGAAAAGCAATAAAACTGTGGTATGCCGGCCAGTAAATTCATTTCGCCAATTATAATTGTTCAAATTGTATATATCAACAAACTGTACAATGACTCTTATATAATTATAATATTCCTACATTACTGTATCAATGCATTTTAATTGTATTAATATAAAACCTAAAAAATGCGGTACATATGATTTTAACGAGAAATTCGATTTATTCAAATTATACTTTTTTACAATTTTCGAACTACTAATTTTTGCTCATATTTCAAATTCTGATTTGATGGTCACCAAACAGTCTTGCTAAAATTGGGACAAATGCCCTAGTTAGTATTTATTAGGATATCTCCAGGAATCAGAATTATTTAAAATTTGTACGGAATGTCTTACTCTATTCCTTTAGTTGTATTATGATCGAGATCGAGTTGCAAAGAGAAAAAACATTTTCATTTTTTATTTTACAAGAAAAATGTATTCTTGATAAAAGTTGCAATCGTCAAAAATTATAGCAAAAGAGTAACGAATTTACCTAATTCAATGCTATGGCAAAGGTTATAAAGCGATCCGTCGATTTTTGGAGAATTTGATCAAAAGTAATTGTGCACTTGGTGGTGAATAAATTGAGTAATTTTAATCATTATATTATGATAACGCGAATTTGTTTCTTGGGACGATCTATTTCCAATTTTTCTTTAAAATTAAAATAAAATTTTAAAAGGTTAAAACTGAATTAGTCGTTTTGAAACATAAAAAAAAACTTATATCAACTTTTATCGTAATAAAAAAATAAAAATGTTTTCCCTCTTTACAATTGAATCCATGGACATACTGTACATTTATGATTTCATTCCGTATTTTCAATTTTTCTTGAAATATATTTATATTTTCCTTTACACGTTAAAGCACAACAGTTAGTCTAGTGCTGTGCGGTGTCCGCTAGTAACAGTAAACATGAAGAAGCATGCAAATCAATGACTGGTCGTAGCTGGCGTCGTACAAACAGTATACCCCATCCATTACAACAATGATGGTAATTTAGTTAGTACGGCTTGCGTCGCCGCATAAATACATCTCGGGTCCGGGTGACACTTTGCCTACGATTTACCGCGCTCAACCGTCATAAATATCCACCTAGGAGTTGCCGGAGAATACACCAAGACAATCAGCTAGTTACTGCTAGTTACTGAAGAAGATACAATACAATGAATATAAATATTCGTAACTACATTCAAAGAAGTGCTTTCAGTAGGTATGAATTATTTTGAATTTTGTGCTGGCATGGTATTTTGGTAATTTTTATTGAGGGTTCCACTCAATATTTAATCGTAAAAATTGCAATTTATAAGACAGTAAATAACTTACACCAGTTGTTCATTTTCTATGTTCTCATGATTATAATACAACTAGAGCAATAATTTAAAAGACATTTCGTGTTAATTTTAAATATGTAATTCTGATACCTGGATGTATCCTAATAAATATTAACTAGAGAATTTGTCCCAATTTTAGCAAGATTGTTCAATGATCATCAGAATCTGCAATGTGAGTTCAACATTGCCTCTGAAATTCTAAATTTCATCACTATAGTCGGAAGTTACTATAACCTATAAAAGTAACAAAAAAAAATGGTCACAATTTCGACTTTATAAGCGGTATCGTTATAAAGGGATTTTATTATACTTTTTTGTTGTTTCTTTAAATTTACTTGTTCTATACAATATTTTTTTTCATAAGAAACGCTATTTTGTGAAACTCGTTTTTGAAATTATATTGTACGTTTAAAAAAAGAAAAAAAAACGATTTAAATGAAAAAAAAAAATGTGAATTAAATTAAAAAACCTGATTTTTCTTTATTTTGATTAGAGGAAAGCATCCTTAAAATGTGTAGGCGCGGATCGAATGGGGTATCACGAAGGTCTTACCCCCAGAATATTTATTTGTTTAATAATTTCTTGTAAAAACCCTATTATCATAGATTATCACCTCAATAGCACTGTATACTGAATAGGATAAATAGAACCTCTTTATATTTTTATATTTTAATTTTAATGTGATTTTTTGGAGTCTGAAACTACTTCCAGATTATATTAATTTGAAATATAAAATTGTGGCTTGGTTTTTTCTCTAACTTCCGAAATTACTTCTTGTGACTGACACCAGAAAAAGGGGACGAATATGAAAATCAACTTATCCGTAACATTTTTCTTGTTGCTCAAAATTGTAACATTGACTTTATATTGTGACAATTTTGTTGGTTTTGTGAGTATAATATTAATAATACATAATCCTACGCAGGATTTGAATAAATAATAAGTGTCCAGTTAAGAATTTCGAAGCTTGTTTACATGTTTGCCGTCCCACATCCAAAATAAATATGTATAATTAATGCGACAAGCCTTCCACAGCCAATAATTTCGCAAAACAACAGCGGTTCGATAAATCACTAGGATCGTACCCGGCTAACTTGTTGCTCCTTTTCCATAATTACCCAGAGGAGGGGCGTCCCACACAAAGAGAGCGGGTTTTATTAATAACTGCAATACATATAATTAATTTTTAATTAGGCGCATATCCTTTTTCGCGTGCACATAAACACTTCATTCCCAGCCACCGGACGTATTTAATCAAAGGCCGAAAGAGATACATCATAACACACACGCAAAACGCATGCGAAGCGCCTGATGGACGGTGCTGCCACCGCGGATATATTGCTAATTAATACTCGGGTGACAGCCGGACCCCAACCACGAGGATTCTTACACGAATAATAAATACGTACGCTTGTGTGCAGTGGATAACTGCACAAGATGCTTAATGATTCTTAGCTTTTCTTAAAAATACTCATTCATGTTCCAATAAAAATTTGTCTAATATTAAATCTTTGCTATCAATAAAAATAAAAATCAAAAGTATAATAATTCAGAATCATCATTTATTAAATCAGTTACAATATGCTTAAATAAAAATTATTTATTTTATATAAAAAGAAGCACAGAAAATTGTCGATTTTATGATAGACGACGTTAAGTGCTGAAATTACACTTATACGTACATATATCTTGAGCAAGATTGTATTGAGTTAAATCATTGATTGTTGATGTTGATTTTTTTTTTAAATCATTTTTATATAACATCCCAGTTTTACGAAAATTCGAGGAATAAGCATGTATGTAATGTGTTACTGAATTTTTTCGCATTTATAAATCGTCACTTATTTAATTTTTGTTTTGTAATTATAAGAATCATTTTTTGTTTCAGTTCTGAAAAAAGAGGATGCTGCTGAAACACCATGACGTCAAAATGGGTAAGATTTTTATAATTGTTATTATTTGGTAACTAAATAAATATGGTAACAAGACAAGTAGTGGTGGGATATTAGCAATTTTATTGGGGAGACAATAATTGAGTCTTTATATCACCTTTGAAATACATATTTTTTTCTAATTGTAATAAATATTTAATTGAGTCACGCAAATATTAATCATAAGAAAATGAAATTTAGCACATAGACAAAAAGAGTGACTAAAGAAGTTAAATTGAAATAATCTTCCGCAATAAAATTCTCTTGGTTGTTTAAATAAGGGGGTGGGGCGTCATCCTTTGTACGCCACTGAATACAAGTAAATATACATTTCTTCATTTGTCTGTGACGCCTGGCGTTTATCTGCGGAAAATCTTCCCCCAGGATAACATAACCTAATCTCACAAGGGACTTCCCATTCTAAATATAACCTCAAATTCCCTGCAGCTGCGATTAGGCCGCCATCTAGCCGTCGAGCATGTAACCGTAGCCCGCACACAATTCACACAACATTAATGCTCATTAAAATTAGAATAAATTAGAAACATGTGACTGCCGGGGGCAGCTGTATCACCGCCGATGATCTGGATACCAAACACTTGAAGATCGATTATCAGGCGTTATTGATTCATGCGTACAGGGGCCTGGAACGATCTTTGATGTTAGATGTTAGGCCTAGAGCAACGGTACAAATTATGGGGTCTCTAAGATAGTGTGAAAGCGATAGCGCACTAAATTTTAATTATACATTGGAATAAGGAATCATGAGTAAGAAAATTGCATTTGGACAAATGTATCGACAGACATCATGCTGAAAATAAACAAAACTTTTTGTAAAACTTTACCGGTTTCAGGATATTAAGCCTTTGTTTAAATAAACAAAAGTAATCAAAATAACTAAGTCATAATTGAATCTCATGTAATTTTGCATTGTAATCTGTATAGATATAATATTTCCGTATAGATTTATCAAAATAACGTGGGACAATTGGATAATATAGCTGTGATATCAACCTATCAACTTTATCACGAAAATGTTAGTCACAAGAGAATTTTATAATGTAATATTTATTACTAATGTGAAATCGGTAAATTATTGAACAAAGCACGGATGTTATGTATCATACCAAGCCTTAGATGTCTTAAAATCCTCACTCTCCGAACTCGGAATTCAATTGACATCTTCGGTGATTATGATACTCATTACTATCCTAGATATGTTAATAGCTACAATTCGTGAACACCTGTCAATATCTCAAAATGTCAAAGTTTTTAAATACAGAATATTAAAAATGGGTTACTAATTTTGAGAATTTATATATATTTTGTCATTCTGAAAAAAATAAAATTATCAAAATTCCAAATCTTTGTGAAGCTAACTTTTATAAGCCACAGTTGGATTAGAGCTTTATTATTTTTTATAATAAGGTTTATAAGTAAAAGTATCTGCCTACTACATTTACTTAATATTTAATAAAACATAATTTTTATTATTTTTTAAAAATAAGCAGTTTTGAAAATAATCATTTTAATGTAAATTCAGAGCGTCAAAACATTAGTGATCTTTTCAACATGATGTAGGTATGTCTGTGAAAATATTTGTGGTGGATTTTATAAACTGAATGTAAAATACCCTGGAGGTTAATTGTAAGAGAAAATATATCTTGTGGGCTGTGAAATATCGGCTCTTGTTGAAACCCGTCACGCTAATATTTTATTTAAGCATTTTTAAGAGAAATAGCGTATTCCGCATCGTGAAAAATGCGGTAGGCCGTATATCTCCAGCAGAAAACAAAAGCTGACAGTAATATATAACCCGTAGGCTTCAATATTCCTCATAAATTCACGGGCGCGTCTTCCAGCGTCTAATGTGTCACGCCGTTTAATAATTCCCAAGTAATTTGTCCGGAATCCCAAAGTTGAGGAATTCCGCCATCGATGCCAGCGCCCCAGGTGAACTAAATTCAGCGGCGACGTGCTCTACTACATGTTAATATTTTAGCAACTTGCAACGATGCTCAAGGATTTCTTCAATATTCTCCTGCACTTCTCTATCGACGCGAGATTACATATTACACTTTGCCGTCCCATATTCTATTTCCGAACATGCATTTATGTTTTTCCTTTGCTACAATTTATACACAACATGTAGTTTTGCATTATTTAATATTTGTTTTTCAAGGCGAACTTTTAAAGAAATACTTAAAATAAATCTCGGGGTTATTTCATTAATACTTACAGAATAGATATTTTTTTCCAACGTTTTATTATTTCTTGTCGTACTTTTTTTTTAAATCTTCAACGATGCAAAAAATTACAGGATGTTAAAAACCGATTAGACATTTTAAGCTTTATGATCAACTTTTTGAATTTTTTATTCGAATTTGTTTAAGATATTTGAACGAAAAGTTAAACTTTTTAGCAGATCGGTAATGTTTGATTGCATTGCTAATTTTCCGACTTTACGAAAATTAATTTTGATCGTAAAAAGTAAAGAAGAAAACGGAACTATTTAACTATGTTCATTCCTTTAGACGGTTGATATATGAAATATGAAACACACTCAGTTCTATTATAACTTCCTCAATTTCAATGTCATTCATTATTTTAATTTTTTTTTTTCAAAACATGAGTTTGATATTTTACATAAATTGATAGACACGAATAATTTTTTTGTCTCCTTCGATTTCGCTTGGTTCGGCAATGTTCCATAGGAGAATTTGCTTTTTTCTTCCTTAAAATCAAAATTTGTTATCCTAATAATGTAGAGTAAATATTTATTATTTAATAAAGATATTATGTTTATAATACCTGAGTAGGAATGTTTAACGTGAAATATGGGGTTTTATTATATCCGTTGTTAAGCCTTCATATTTGATTAATAGCAATGTATATTTGCTTGTCTAATTTGAAATAAAACAGGGAATTAATTTGAGAGAAATATTAATTTTTAATATTGTACAATGTTAATAAAGAAGAAGAAAATGTGGTACTACTCATGGTAGTACTGAATATATTAGCTGTGCTATTGCTACTCTTAAATAAAAATAACACTTGTGTTCAGGGTTGGTTATGCACTCAACAAATTGAACAATTATTTTATTTTCTCTTTACTATTTAATCTCAAATTCCACCTTTAACTTTCCCAATCCAATACAAGTACGCTTGGAACGTATCGTGCAACCCCAACGCCTGTAAACACGGAAAAACTCTTTTCCGTCGTTGCGGGGTGAAAAGTCGTGTCTCGTGTCGCTGCTTTATCTTGCCCTCAGCAGGTGGCAGCACTGCACCGCGCTGACCGCGAGAAAAATTACTCTCTCGGTGCGGTGACCATTGTTTGTGCTATTGGGGAGGGATTAATGTCCTGCACTCTGATAAGGGATTTCAAGAGGGAGAAATACTGCGGGGATTAATACACGGAAAATCGGACGTCCGATCCTGCACTCTATCAAATTTTTAATTACGGTTCTGTGCTCTACAATTATTTTTGATTCTTATCATTATTTATAGCTGGTTGCTGCATTTAACTTAAATAGAAAATCGAAGTAAAATTTTAAATCGATTACTCCTAGAATAGGATACTTATTCATGAATGTATTTTATTATTTCATTCAACCATTAATCATTTAAATAATAATAAAAATATATAATTTAAAATTTATTTTTTCTACGACCAATATAGAAAGTGGCACTTTTCTCACACTTTAATCATTTCTCACAGTATTTGCCAACACTGCGCATTTGCACTATGGGAAATATCATTTCTCACAGTAATTGCCAACACTGTGCATTCATGAAGGAACTTTTTGTGAGGTTTTGTGCGTCATATTATTCGTTAGGTCAAATATATTTCATTTATGTATTTTGGTTCTGTAACGTTTACCAGTGTGGTCGTAGAAAAAGTATAGTGTGCCACTCGTGCAGAATCACCTATTTCCTACCTTGTGTGATTCCTACGCTCGACTATGTCTCGTGCCGAAACTTTTACTCCTAGTGAGAAATACGCGACTTTCTGCACTTGTTGCACATATACTATTCCATTACTAGAGGTACCAGTTTGCATATATTAGTTATAATATAGTTATAATATAGAGAGCTTTATCCAACATCCAATAGGACCATTTTTATATGGGAATAGATAAAATAGAACTTTACTCAGCACGCCTCAAACATAGGTTCTCAAAATCGTAGCTTGTTATTCTACTGACTTATCTAAGGACTAATTGTAAATATTTTTAAACGTTTTTTTCTAAATTATTTTTTGTTTTAATTCGATTTAATTATCCGAACAAAACTGTGAAAATATTTGAAAATTAAAACAAATAGTAAAAATAATTACAAAAATTGTTAACAAAATGCCAGTCAACAATTAAATTAATCTTAATACAAAACCGTTAACGAACCATCAATAAATAAATCTGTTCGAAATAATTATTAAATTTTAATTGGTCGGGAAATTTAATCACACGTTTAATTTGATTTGTGGTCAACATTTATATATTTCCAGTCAATATTGGATATCCAATTTTTTGTGAAATTTTTTGTTATTTTTGGTAATATTAACTCCGGGGAAAAATACACAAATTTGTGTATCATTTACTGTACAAGCAGAGGTAGCATAATTATATTTCAGGTATATGAATAATTGGGGAATATTTGGAAATTTAGTCAGCGATTTTCGAATTATGTTTACAGGTTCAAGTCAATAATCATAAAGAAAACACATTATTTATATTTTTAAAGTAAATATTGGAATCACCCTCAATGCAAACGATTACTTATGTATTCTTGCGTTCCAACAAACCGGAATTTGCGAAGTTCGGCCATAAATTGTGCATCTAGCTTCGTTCCAGCAATTCGTAATTCGCAAATGAAGATAGTACGCGAGACAGGAAACAAATCGACAAATTACTCATTAAGTATGCGTAATTAGTGTAATTCATCAACAAGTCCGACGGATGAATATAATAAAAACAAGGCAAGAGTTCAGCTAATGAGTTACAGAAGTTGCACAAGCTCAGCAGACGACAACTGGTAGTCAAACCCAACTTTAATAACACCAGTATTTAAAGATTCTACACTTAGTTTCATTTAAATGAGCACGTATTGAAAGCAGTATATATGATTTTCTCTAATATTCTACGAACGGACAACTACTAAGATCATATCCAGATGAATAAAAGAAATATATAATATGGCCAATAATATATATATCTCAATATTCTTCCTTAAAAAAGTAAGGCTTCACTTACATTTTGTTGCTTACCAACATCAATAGAATCGATTCCTTACCATTCCAATATTTCTCTTCCTAGATTTGAAGTCGAATTTAAATTTAAAAAAAATAGTAGACATATAGAGTAACAATTTCTTGCAAGTGGTGGCCGTTATTGTCAATATACTGCTGCAGGCGAATTTTAAGATTTTGAATAGCTCTACGAAGTATATCTTTTCATATGAGGGCTATTTCTAAGCGGATTGCATCTTCCAGAGTTTGTAGGGTTCTGAGACGATGCTTAAACACTTCAGTCTTAAGATACTCCTACAAGAAATAGTCACAGTTAAATCCGACGAGCGCAGAGACATGAAATGTTGCCTCGTATAAAAATCTTCCTCAAAATGGCCATTAAATTTCGAGAATTTACAATTTCAATTACACAATTACCTATTTAAAGTAAAAAGATTACTGTGACCCACCTGTATAAGGTTTTTTTAAATGTTTCTTCTACAGTTTTGTTCTTATTTAAGATGAGTGTTAAAGTGACATTATATTGGATGGATGGATAGAAATACAGTTTATTAACTCTGGAGTTTAGTTGAAGATGGGATAAAATTCCGATTTTTATTAGTGTTTCTAATAAAACATCAAATTTGACGTTTATATTTGATAACTATAAGAAAACTGTTATATAATGTTTCAAAATGTTTCAGATTATAAAATTAATTTTAAATGAACAATATCTTGCAGCAAAAATTGATACATAGTAAATTGATAACTTTTATCAATTTTTATCCATACCGTGATACAAATATATAATATAATAATCCTTAATTAAAGAATCTTTGTAAGTTCACTTAATTATTTGCGAATTTGGAATGTCCCATTGTTCATTAATAAACTTATTAAAGTATTTTGTAAAAAGTAATGAATCAAATTTTGAAAGAAGTTTTGTAATTAATTTAACTATATTAAAACTACCTGAGTTTTATTTATTCCTGCGGCAAAAAAGTACAAAGTATCAGTCCGCTTCATAAAATAGTTCCTGCAGGAAAAAGTTTTTACCTGCAGTAAAGCTCCTGCTCCTTGGCGTTAAATAAAAGACGTGTGTGCTATAAATTTGAGGTAATTTAAGAAGACACATTGCATTCGCTGTGTAAGCTGAATAAGAAATATTTAATTTAATTAAGTAAAAAGACTAGCCGGCGTCCGCCTCGGTCGGTAAATTACACTGCAGGATAATATTACGCAAAAACAAAACAGAGTGCGTGCGAACTAATGAAAATAATTCCACTTAAGCGAAATGCGTTCCAGGTTCCAGGCACTTTGTTCCAGGAAATTTAGTGTAGAGCGAAGAATGCCCGCTCTTTGCTCTGAATTTGGAATAATGGCGTTGCAGCATGCTGAGACTACATTACCGACAGAATTCCTTTAATTGCTGCTACATATTTCCACATCTAGTGAGCTAGTGTTATACAAAATATATGACTATAAATCAATGCGCATTTTCTGAACAGGACACTTAACTGTAACGATTAACGATTTAAATATTGAGCCAATATAAAGTCTGTCTTAATCATCAGATTATCATAAGTAGACAAGAAACAACAAATATAGTTTATATATTTATTATATTTTCGTCGAAGTTAGTTGTAATTTGGACATTGGAGTGATGAAAATTTGAATAAAGTAAAATGTGAAACACATTGTACAGAACTATTGAAGTCTTCGACCATCGAAGGTAAAAGGTAGTTTTAGTGCGAGGTGTTATTGTGATAAAAAAAATGTGAGTGACCGTAGCTCTCTGAAGATGAATATAATATATTCAAAACGTAAGAGTTATTGAAAAATTGCGTTTTTTAACTCCCATGTTCAAATTCTTACTATCTTCGACGAAAAACTACTGGACGGTACGGTACCTATATTATTCAAGGACGAAAAATGCAATTTCTCGAGTAGTTCGACAAGTTTATGAGTTCGAGATCGTTGTCGTCCTAGTATCATACAATATTTTTTATTCGAATCTTAATAAAAAATTTTAGTTTTTGACACATTTAAAAAAAAAACTTTTTATTGTCAGTCACAATTTTTTTTGTTTGTGAATCTTATTAAAATATTACAAAGGTCGACCTTTTTAAAGTGATGTAATGTAGAATTAAAAGTTTTAACGTAAAAACTACTAGTGTAATTTGAAATTAATAATTAACAAGAAAACTAAATCCGGCAGAGTATAAAAAGAGTATATTTTAAAACATGATTTAAACATTAACTTTCATAGTGCAGCTATAAAACCGGTCTAAGTAAAACATTTACTTTGTGTATTAAATTATGAAACTATGGCATAAAACTATAACGAGGAGAGAAAACAAAACAGAGCAACACTTCCCGTTTTTCCTTACATTAATTATTCAAATTAGAGTCGGAAGCGCAGCGCTGTTAGTGTTGCTAAATCCCGTACGAATCCGCAGAAAAAGCGATGTTTATGAACCGTGTGGTTGTAATGGCTGATCCTCGGCACAAATTCATCTCCAGTCGCTACTTGAGGCTTTTTTCCCAGACGTGAGCCGAACGGCCAAGAAATGAGATTTTATTGCGTCCGGCAAAAACTTAAATAATTACTACAAAAATACATCGGGTAAAAAGGTTTAAATAATCTATTATGTGAGCCAGGAGTTGCTAGAAGTTAAAACTCGGCCCTGCAAACTACTTCACGTTATTGTTCCCTAGGGGGTCATTCTTTAACCGGACTACCAACCAACTTTTTCTCTTATAATTATTTTAAACCACTACAGGCTGAACTTGAATCCTGACTCAACAATACGACAGCTCTCATTTGTTACAAACTAACTTTGTTTACAAACAAACCCTTTGTTTTGTTTTCAACTTAATTGATACTAAATAAATGTCACTTATTTTCTTTTACTCACACTAATAACTTACCCATTTAAATGTTAAATATTTTTAATGTCTTTACTGAAATTTATCCCCATGTTTTTTCACTATAACAATCCCTTACATATCCAAAATAGTACATTGTGTATCTAGAAGGAAAAGATATATATTTCCGGATGATGATTTCCATCAAAGGTTATATACATATATTTTTTGTTTAATAGTTTTGAATAGTTTATTTGAAATTTTATTCTGATATCATATTGTCCGTTTAAAGAAAACTTAAAATTTAAGTAACAACGGTGCAACCGGCCATAGTTGTTTATTGTTCCATATTGAAAATTTTGTTTTATTATATCAGACAAATTTTTAACACAACATTAGTAACTGTTTTTTCTTTGTTTTAATTTTAATTTTAATTAAACTATAGTACAATAAAGCAAGGTAACAGTTTTATTGCTTCAAGAAGGTGACAGGCTTGCCTAAACTGTTAGCCAGTCATTTCTTTCTATCATCTACTTTGCTAATACCAGAAATTCAAAACCAATCAAGGAACGATGCTGAAATTACTATGAAACAACAATTCCGGGATCTAAACTGAAACCTTTAATTCAATCACTAATTTATTAAAAAAAAAAACTGTAGATATATTACTAATCAAATAAGGTGTTTAATTGTGTCCAACTGTAGCACAATATACAATATGGATTGTCCAATTTTTTTTTTACTTTTTAATCTTCATATAAAAATAATAGTCACGTATTTTAAAAATATTTAAAAATACACAAGAAATAAATTAATAAAGATTTGTTGTGACGTCATTATTCGAACAATAACTTACAGAAAAGTATTTTGTGTGAGATAGAAACTAGGTATAAGTAGAAGTGGTATATAGCATTTTAGAGAAGTTAGACTCAATGGTCCATTTGAGATACTACCACAGAATAGTTACTCACACACACACACAGAAACGACACTCCGTGTCGGTACTTTTCATGTTCCGCTAGTCAGTTCTATGACCTTGAAGCATTGTGTAGACCTTTAAATTTGTGCTCTTCCCCTATCTCTCTCTAAGATGTGAGGGAACTTTCCGATTTTAAATAATGAGCCCTTCAAATTTGTGCACAGTCTCTGTCTCTCTCCAATTTTCGTTTCTCTGTCTTACTGTCGCATCTGTATAAACCTATTCTGTGTTAATACGTCACGGGCAATCATAGGGACACGCCCCGTTTTTAATTTTCGATTTTCTCTTATAAATATTTACCATTTCATAAAATTATCATTAATTAACTAATTAACTGAAATTTTAATTTGCAACATACATTTCATTAAAATACGTCCTCTTGGATAAACCCATTCTGTATTTGTTCTAAAAATGTGGAATGAGTTTGTTATGATTGTATTAGGTTGAGGAAATATTAGAATGATAATAATTATTATTTCATTAGACTTTATTTAACTCAAATTTTAATTTGCAATATACCTACATTTCTTTAAAATACGTCCTCTTAGAAAAACCTATTCTGTGTTTGTTCTAAAAATGTGGAATAAGTTCATTACGATTGTATTAGGTTGAGGAAGTATTAGAATGACAATAATTATTATTTCATTACACTTTATTTAACTCAAATTTAAATTTGCAATATACATTTCTTTAAAATACATCCTCTTGAAAATACCCATTCTGTGTTTGTTCTAAAAATGTGGAATGAATGTGTTATGATTGCATTTGGTTGAGGAACTATTAGAATGATAATAATTATTATTTCATTACACTTTATTTAACTCAAACTTTAATTTGGAAAAGCCCATTCTGTGTTTGTTCTAAAAAGGTGGAATGAATTGATTATGATTGCATTTGTTTGAGGAAGTATTAGAAAGCGATGGATGGCGCGAAGAGGCTAAACATTATCGCATCATTGACCCCGCTCTGCAAGTCCGGAGTCTGCTGCGGTTAACCGCCGCGTTCAGCTCTCCGGCTACACAACGTCCGCGCATGTTCACTTGTTTTTCTGCCCGACGGTCATTATTGTAATTGTTTTGAGAGTTTACTAAACGGCCACCGGTCTCCTGCTATACTATTATTGTTCCACTCTGCTGTATAAATGTTTCATTTACATTTTGACGTTCTATTGCGATCCCGACACTCTATGTTTCTTCCACAAAATAAACGACTCGAGATAAAACGATTGTTTTAATGGAAGATGCAGTTAGTGATCAACTGTAGCACTTGCTACAACGTTTTACGACCGCCTCTAATATGGATTCTTGGAATTTTTATCGCGGACAACTCGCCGTAAATACCTTTTGAGTGCTACTTACGGATGAACTTGAGACTAGAAAAACGCTACTGCGTTATTGCCAAAGCGGACAAATGTACGGATTTCTCATGCACGCATTTTAAAAACCACTACTTTAATGTTATGCTCGGTCCAAGATAAAAGATCACTAATCGTTTTCATTTTTTTATGGAGCGATTAATTCATTTTTAACTATTGACAATAAAATTTATGTAAAGTAGGTAAGTGTTTCGTGAAATAAACTACTAAATAAAATTTTATTCCATATCATCTGATAAAACATTCTATTTATAAATTGCTTTTTATTATTCATTTTATTTTTATATCTTTATGTACTTAACTATTTTTAATTAAAAATTTGTATTATTTTAATGAATTACGGCTGTACCCAAATGATTTAGAACATAATATCTAAATTCCTTGCAAATATTAGACTGACAAATTTTTCCACTCAATGCAAGTAAAACAAAAATAATAAGAAATTGTAGCCTTGTTTCATCTAGGAATATTGTTTCATATTATAAAGTTGGAACTTTAAGTAACTTTAAGGCTGGTTTTCCTTTTTTCTTATTTTTATGTAATAAGTTAAGTCTTATTTAACATTCATATGGTAAAATATTAATGATCAAATTTAGATTAACATGAATCAAATTTTGTTTTAAGTCTTTATGTAATGCAACTGCGTGGAAATACATCCAATTGAATGTCGACGTTGCTTACCAAGGAGTATTAGATGACTTTTATTTAGTGCACATAAACTACCACTTCTCTAAAATCAAAGAATACTGTCTCCCTTTTTCTTTAAGAAAACGTATCTTAATTCAAATCAACAAGTAACAAACAAATTACATTTCATATGAAATATATTTGTGCGATATTAACATCCATTAAAATGGAAACATTTATTTATGGAAAACAATGGAATGCTCATTGTATGGGAATGCTTTGTCACCAACCGGAAAAAAGATATCCTCGGACTGATATTTTTCGTAGTCTAGCATCTACACTAAAATACCGGAATAATGCACTTTCCGGTTGGAAAATACCGAAAAGGTATCAGTTTTTATCCGATCAAGAAAAATAGTATATTGTTTGTCTAGTAGGAAAAGTGACATATGTGTATAGTGTATGTAACAATGGACTCTGGAAAAATATATTCTCGAACTGTTATTTTTCATAGCCTAGCAACTACATTGAAATACCGGAATAATCCGGGTGGAAAACACCGAAAAGGTGTTAGTTTTCGTCCGATCAAGAAAAAATAATTTTACTAGTACGAATTATTTAATTTTAAGAAAACGTTGCAAATATTTACCTTTAATTGCTTAGTAGAGTACATATGAACTATGTTTTCATTAGTACCTAATTATATCGTGTTATAAAGTTTTTGGGGTTTTTATAACTCTACTCTTTTTTCGTAATTATGAATTTCCATAAAACATCTATTTACCCTCCTAAAGAAGCAGGTAATAATAATTACAACCCTCACCTCGTAAGAAGTAACCCGTGCCATAAATTCATATCCCCGCGTTCAATAAAGTGCTTGCTCGTATAAATTATCATTTACACCCCCTGTTTTAAACAATACTTAGCACCCCCACGCTAACGTGGGTGGACACTACTACTAAGCCCGCTAACGCAGATTAATGCTAATGCATTAGGAGAATTGACCACGTGATGGAATTGTTGCTGCATGTGCATATGAGCCGTGGGATGGGAAATTGGAGCAGTGGGGGAATGCCATAAGGGCGAATCCTCGAGAGGTATAAGGGGGATATTTAATTTAAAAGGAGATGTAGCATACTGGAATGTTAATGGGCTACATAATATAGGGGAGACTGACATGACAGACTATTGAGTAGTTTGCATATTGCAATTCTGTTCGCAAACACATCAAGCAAATACACTGAAACCGGGAACTGGATCCGAGAAATTATACAGTACATGTGTTTTAATAACAAAATGTTTCCATTAACAAAGGGAAAATTGTCATTTTATAATAATATTAGACAGCAGAGTGAAATTGATGTAAATTTTGAGAAAAATTACAACGGTAATGACAAAAAACTTGAAACACGGTAAAAAAATAAGTAGTTACTATTAATAATAAGATTAATAACAAGAAAAATTAGAGTGTGTCCTGAAATAAATAATTTGTCTATATAGGAGTTGGGATCAATATTATTTTAAGATTGTTCCGAATTAATTAAATTGTTATTAATGAAAGTATCTCTAATAATTAACTAAAGTAAGTAACTAGAGAAATTGAGAATTATTTACACAAGAATATGAACAATAAATAGATCAGGATATAAATGAACAGGAACAGTCATTTAAGGATATTGTGCAGTGAAGAGGTTTTTTTACACGATTTGGGGACAGGACAAGACTGGATGAAAGTAGTAATTAAGAAAAGGAATGTTTATGATATATATGAATGTGTATCACCATGTATTATAATTATAATCAAAATGTATTACAAAGAATAAAGAAATAATAATAATATAAGAAATATAATGATACAGGAGGAAACTTTGGTCTATATCTTAGGGTTCAGGAGAACCCGGGTTTTTTTTTATAAAAAGCCCAACCCAGCAGGGATTTTTTTTTTGGGTTTTTTTTTAATATTTGGATATTTGGGATTATACATTTTTTGTGTTTTTTTTACTAAAAAATTTAGGTAATGTTATGAATTTGAAGGGATTGTTTTATTTCTCTTTTACAATAGTAGCAGTAAAACATATAGAGGGTGGTGAGTCGAATACCCGAACATAGGGATTTAGTATGTATTCGGAATTTCCTGCTTCCCTTATTATTTTAGGAAAAAAAGCTTCAAATAACAGTTGAAAAGCATAATATTTTCACCACCCTGTATACATATATTTAAGGAGAGTAAATATGAAAATAGAAGAAGAAGATTGAATAGTTATGTCTTTAATTTTATAAACTTTTTTTTATTTGAATAAAAGTGGTTAATTTCAATGAAAATATATATTATTTAATTGAAACTACAATTTTCTTAAAACTGGATTTTTTATATGGGTTTTATTGGATTTTTTGATTGGTTTTTTTTTTTGGATAGTATAAAATTATAACAAGCCTGATATTAATACAGTATATTATATAACCAGAGAAAATTAAGATATAGTCTGGTAAAAGTAAATAGACCAATTATTGTAAAGAAAGGTAAATATTGTACAATAAATAAATCAGGATTAAACCAATTATTAAAGAAATTAAATCATTTTTAAGGTTAAAAAGAATAGCATATACTTAATAAGAACTAAAAGCACTAAAATTGGAATGTGAAGAAATAAATATAAAATATATAAAAATTAGAGCAGGATAAATATTCGTCAACCTCCCGGTATGAATTCGGAAATTCTACGCCGTGATCCAGGCTGTTTGCGAGGCCCAGAGGATACCATAATTCAGAATTAGCCGTCGCTTTGTACACGTTACCGGGCGGGAGAAGGGTTAGCCCCACCCCCGCGTATCGCTTTGCAAGGAAAATATATTTCCACGAGCTCGCAGGAAATTCCAAGCCATATTTCCCTTTATGTTTAATCAAATTATATACGATTATTGGCGAAAGCGGCGCGGATGGCCCGGCTAAAAGGCCAAAGAAACGTTCGCTTGTCAGAGGGAATTGTGATGGAAGGCTTGAGTGCATTCTGAAGTTTCAATAGCTTTGTAGATTATTTAGCCAGCACAACCTTATTGCACATTTGAGAATTTATATGTTTGGAGATAGCTGCATAAAAGCAAACTACTTTTACATTAACAAACACGTATTAAACTTCATCCATGTCATAAAGACATGAACTACAATCAAAAGTTTCTTAATGTTCTTTATACGCAATATTACCTCCAACTTATTTTCGCGTTATTAAAAATTTCAAAAACCTTTTAAAATTTTACATAAATAACTCGTATTATACTGAATTAGTAACTTGCTCACATATGCATAATGCATATGTCTTAACCTCCTGAATTTTATTTTTATTTTCTTCAAATAAATTTCAAAAACCTAAATTTTTCACCTCAAAACTTTTTGTCTCCAAAATTTTTCATATTTTGGACTTTAGTAGATATTGATGCGCTGATGTCAAATTTTCAAACAGAATTCAATTATCTCTTCCTATTCTTGAGATATTTGAGTTCAAAGTTATACCTAAAAAATCAGGTTTTTTAGGTTTATACCTTAAATGGTTAGGTTTACGGTTTCAGTGTCTTCACCATTCGATTCTACGGGCAAAATTACATAAGTGTACCAATTTTCATATTTTTATCTCAACTGATAGAATTTCTAGAAGAAAAAAACTGAAAATAGCCGAAGATCGAAAAAATCGTCAGGGGTTCATCAGGCATTTTTTTCGATTTTGGCCACTTTCGTTTTTCCTTTCTACAAATTGTATCCTTTGGAATAAAAATCTAAAAATTTGTATACTTATGTAATTTTGCCCGTAGAATCGACTGGTAAGGTCGCCGAAGTCGTAAACCTAACTCTTAAAGGGATATACCTAAAAAACCTATTTTTTTAGGTATTGCCAAATCTCAACTTTGAATACGAATATCTCGAGAACGGTAAGAGATAATTCAATTCGGTTTGAAAATTTGAATTCAGCGCATCGATATCTGCTTAAGTCCAGAAAATAAAAAGTTTTAGAGACAAAAAGTTCCTCGGAGAAATTTTGAAATTTAGGTTTTTTCGATTTTCTCATTTTTCACCTAATCGTTCCAAAGAACGTATATGCGGTGAAAACATTTCTTTATGTAACTTCTTCCGTAGAATCGACTGGTGTAAACGATGAGATCATATCTTTACCCATTTTAGAAATATAGCCAAAAAACACACTTTTTTGAGGTGCAACTTTGTCAGCAAATAGCTCAGGAACGAAAAGAGATAATTAAATTCCGTTTGAAAATTTGAAATCAGCGCGTCGAGATCTATTAATGTACACTATTTCCCAAAATCATAATTTTGGGCACAAAAATGAGTATTTTTGGGATATTTCGTGGTTATGAACACAATTTTTATTTAATACTGTTGTACTGTTTGTTTTAAATCTACACAACTTTGATATGAGGTCATAGGTTTTGGCAATATTGAAGTAAAAGTTAGATAATAAAGTGACAGAATAAAATGTAAAAGGTACAACAGGATTGCTGGTTTTCAAATCAGCGCATCGATATTTACTTACGTCTAAAAAATGAAATGTTGCTCAGAGAAATTTAGAATTTTTCTATTATCTCTTTTTTCACCTAATCGTTCCAAAGAACGTATGCGGAGAAAAGATTTCTTTATATAATTTTGTCCTCGATTCTTTGTTATAACTGTTGAGATTGTATCTCTATCTAGGTTTTATGAAAAATAAATTAAATTTGCTAGTGAAATTAGACAGTTTTAATTTATGTTTTGTCAGTTCGAGACTTCGCAAACGTCCAAACTTAGTTTTGTATTTTAAAAAGGACCAAAACTACCAAAATGGTAATGGGGTATTTGTATTAAAATGCAAAACTATGAATTAGAAAATTTCCATTAAAAATATTACATTCATATAAATGGGATTGGATTAGATACTTGTATATTAAAATCAGACTTCACAATAAATTATACAAAATATATATTTTCGTCTTTGTATAAGTGAGTTTATAAAATTAATAATTGTTATACAATAGCAACCTGAACCAATCAACACTGAACTACACTACAGAGATGTTTTGAATTTTTCGATTTTCTCTTTCTTCACCTAATTGTTCCAAAGAACGTATATCCGGAGAAAACATTTCTCTATATTAAAAGTGAGATTATAAAATTAATAATTATTATACACTAGTAACCTGAACCAACCACCACTGAACTACACCACGTTACACTATTTCACCTCTTTTATCCCCGGAATGGTTTTGTTGGTTATAATGGCGTTTAGTGTCCATCCGCCTTCCGCCATCCGCCATCCCCTGGCCAAATAGAATTCCCGGGAACCCTTCCTCGGGGCGTCATTTGGAGTGTGAAGGGCTGATCGGCAGCCAGTGTGAAATTTAAGCTGGACTGCAGCCCGCAGCGATCTGCATGGCATGGCCTTCGCTTAATTAAAATTACTGCTACGGGGTGTGTGCTGGGAAATAGAGTGCACTGCTCATACTCCCTAACGGGTCGCAAAACCCTGCAAAATACTTTCACTCAGCAACGAAAATGGAATTTTTATTTAACTGAATGAAATTTACTAGTAATTTTTAAAATAAGGTAAGAGTTGTAAATAATATAATAAAATAGTTATTTATGGTACAAGTGTGTTACATTATAGATAAGTCACGTATGAAAAGTTTAGCCGTTAGGCCGAGTGTGGTATTTTTTCAAGTGACTTAGGTAATTAACACACATGTGCTATACAACATTTTATCCAACACATTTTAATCATTGATATAAAATATATTTTAGATTTTTGACAGATGGAATTTCGAAATGACATTTAGGAATAAAATAGTGTAGAGAAGGTTTTATAACGTAGTTACTATGATACGAACCAAAAAACAGTGAGCTAATATATTTAGCTCACTAGTGACTTATGACCTACTTTATTTATCTAAAAACAGCATAACTTATATCGTTATAATTACACGGTGTTGGATAAAATTATTAATTAATTAATTGTAAATAACTGCTCATATACCCTCACGGATGTAACCTAACGGGTCACAAAACCCTTTAAATACTTTCACTCAGCAAGCTCAATGGAATTTTTATTTTACTGATTGTTATAAATTTACTAGTAATTTTTAGAAGAAGGTAAGAGTTGTAAATAATATAATAAAAAATTATTAATTAATTAATTGTAAGTAACTGCTCATACATCCTCTCGGGTCACGGATGTAACCTAACGGTTCGCAAAACCCTTTAAAATACTTTCACTCATCAAGCTCAATAGAATTTTTATTTAACTGAAAGTTATAAATTTACTTGTAATTTTTAGAAGAAGATAAGAGTTGTAAATTTACTCGTAATTTTTACAACAAGGTAAGAATTGTATATAATAAAATAAAAAATTATTATAGTTTATTGGGTCCCATTATTTCATTAAGCAACATAGGGCGAATAAAATCGAGATGATACTTTTATCTGTTTGTAGATACTGTTACTTACATTGTTATGTTAATTAAACCGTAGATTTAAGTTTTAAATTTTTTTATTAAGTTTATAAAAGTTTAAGTACAGGCTGAGATATACAGATGTTTATTCTACGTTGCCTCTACACAATCTAATTTGTTTTACAAATCTACAGTGTGGGGTTGACACCCGATTCCATATGCTTAATCAGCAATGGAAAGTTAAGAGTATGATGCCATAAGGGATGGGATCTAACATAACTTGTTATTAGTTACAGCAGTATTTTTAATTCGTTGGCGCAATTAGAATCGGGGCGCCCTACTCATGTGAGTGAGAGGATTGTTAAGTTCTGGAAGAAGATTAATATAAAAGATATAATTAACTATTCACAGAGTGTTTGGATTAATAAAGTTTATATCAAACTAGGCTTTATGATATATCAAGCAATTTTTTCTTTTTAAAGTGCGGTAGGTTATATTTTACATCGTGAAGAGCTATATTTAATAAAATCGAACAATGTACAAAAACCTTACCTAACGCATAAATAATATATCGTATATCTTGGCCGACATAATGTATTTAAAAAAAATGTTCTTCAATAAGAAATTATAGATTCGTAAAAGTAAAAAAATAAAAATAATTGAACGCAAAATAATACAAACAATTTTAAGACCAGTCAAGGTATCAGAATAGAGAATAGGAATAAACCATGAAATAGAAAGAGAAAATATAATGATAGAAAATAAAACAACAAAGAATGAAATGGCTTGGTCATGTATAGAGAGCAGAAGAAATAGGCAACATGAGTAAAAGAAGTGGAAGAAGACATAAAAGCAGCCGGAGTTTACAATTGGAAGGACAAAATATGATATAGGAGTTGTGGAAGAAGATTAAAAAAAACATCTAAGGAATAGTAAAGGAGATTAATCTACTCCAATAAATGGGATCTAGAATGCTTCCGTAGAACATAACTCCATGGAGGTATATACAAACATATATTTGACTTTTTCTGTTCTAAATTTTCACCGAAGATTTTTCACTTCTTAAGTTTTCAATTGTGCAATTTTAATTATTTACCTGCATTTTGTGTTGAATAACAACCCACTATGTACTTCATTGTTTTTTAGTGCCAGAAATGTTTAACTTAACTATGGACATGAACAAAAAATAAGAATATGATTAGGTGAATTAAATTGTATTTATTGTCCGTATCATATAGAATAAATGAGGTTTTTATTTATTGTTTCCCGCATATGAATTGTAATTTTCCATTGATTCTCCATCCACCCGTATGTGGGAATGAGTCGTGCGACGTGACTTTTCTTTGTTTAGCTCTCCTCAGTGAAGCGTTTAGTCGGGTCGTAGGTCGTAACCCTTCACATTCGTCACTGTTTGTTTTATAGTTGCCCGCTTCATTGAATTGGGTTGGATCAAGGATTATTTCTTGCCTACTCGCAACTTTCCTCCGCTGTTATTTGTGGTAGAAACACAAGACACAGATACATAAATAAAATATAGCTCAAGGATTTGTTTAATTATACTGGGTAAATGTTTTTCAGTCAACCCACGAAATTAAAGCGGGATTGTTTCTTGCGAATGTTATGTTAATATTTGGATTAGAAAATTAAGTCCAAATGTGACCATTTACTTGCCCGTGAAATTAAAATTAATTGCGGTGCTGTAATGAACGTTCGCGCACATTCCCTAAGTTGTCCTTCAACAAAGACAATTTGAACATTAGAAACATTAACCAGTTTTCGCTACTATTGCCAGTGTTGTTATTAATATTAATAACTATGTTATGACAATGAGATCTTGCAAAAAAAATAAGTGACTCATTTGTTTTTTTTTGTTAAATCGAACTTACGAATTGTGAAGCTCTATATGATGTAATTCTTTTTTATTTACATTTCATGTTATATAATATCGTTTTAAAGTATTATAGTAAAAAAAGGTCGCAAAAACTGTGACGTCCGTAGGTTCTGGTGTGAAGTTATCCACGTGTAGATTCAGATCTCAAATGTTGTGGTTTGACGCGTTTGAAAGTTGGTAAAGTAGCCAGTCTGTGATTTAAAGTATTGTAAGACTTTTGTATGCCACTATATTTTCAGAAGATTGTTTATTTTGAACAGAGTGAAGTAGGTTAAGAACCTTGATACGTCACTGGACCAGGGGTGAAGTGCGGTAATTCAGCTGCGTTTTGAAGGATAACATTTTTAATAGCAGTTTTTTCATTATTAAAAGTCAATTTAGGGAAAAATAAAAAAATACAGGTCTAATATTTTCATTGTTCTATTGATAAAGCTAAAGATGAAAAATCGTGCAAGACCTCATTTTAAATTTTGTAGAACGCCAAATTTTTATATCATCCGAAATGAAATGAAACAAAACACTGCAAATAAATTAGGTTTATTAATTAACTACTTACTGAAACTTTATTTTGCCTTTAAACATATTTGTCGCTTTATAATATTGGATTTTTTAAGTTGAACTACAGAAACTATTATTTTAATGAAATTGAGATGAAATATAAAAATCCAATTAAAATGACATTGTACAAGCCTGGTAACGTGGAATATTAAGCGTACTTGTACTTCTATGTGGTCGTTTTTTGAGAAAAGCTAATTTAACTTTTTGAAGTTTCCCGTTGGCATTTCATAATTCAGGCCGAAAAATCACCCTGCCTCGTGCAATTTCGGTGAGATATGTCGCCTGCATACAATGCACTTGATTCATAGACCTTATCAGTCTCAGAAGTATAATTTAAAGTAGAATTACATAACAATAAAGATATCCCTGCTGGCATTACAGTTGCATTTCGTCAGCAGGAACCGTGTGCGCAGGAATATGCGTGCTGGGTAAAGAGGCAATAAGGTCGCGAATCGCTTCCGTTGCGAAGCGTTGGCGGTGGCGAACGGCATTGTTTTATTTTCGCAGGTAACTGGATCCCCATCACAAGACTATATTTCACCCAAACGGACAGTTACATATGGGGTTATGAGTTACGATGACTTGCCACCCTAAAGCTTGTCGTACTTTATATAAACGAATTTCTGTACGCGCCATGAATTTTTGAAGATTTCTTGTTAGGTTAGAATTACGTTTTTGCTGGAATTTTGCGTCCGCATTACTTCCCAGAGCCTGTGAAATTGCATTTCAAGACGGAGGTTATTCACCGGCGACTTATAAATTATTACTCACAGGAATCTTGCAAAAAGTAACACACGTACTAGACATACCGTGTACTCTACATAGGGCCTTCCTTCAAACATTCATAAGGGACGACGCGCAAAGGCGAAGCTATTGCGAATTTATTATCTGAAGCTACAAAATTATATTTCTCGCACATCATAACCAAATACAGTAGAACCTCGATATAACAGACTAATGCCGGGAGTCCGTGTCCGTTAAAACCGAAAATCCGATAGTAGTATGAATTGGCCGGTTCTAGGACAGCACGTTCGGCTTTTTACAGGTTCGCGCATACTTTCTCCATAAGAAAAGTATGCGCAGAACGGCTCCCCCACCATTTTAAGCATGTTTTCTGAGAAGCGTTCTGATTGGTTGTTCTGCTCCGCGCCGATCTTGAAATTCAACCAAGGAATTTAAGAAATAATACATTTATTTTGTGAATTACTTTATTTACATAATTATGACTACAATTATAAGTACAAATACAAATATTATTTTGTGAATTACTTTATTTACATAATTATGACTACAATTATAAGTACATATACAAATAATATAATAGGTACAGGATTAATTGAAATCTAATATTCTATGATGACCCCAAGATAACGTGTCTGTACTGTTTTCCAAAAGAAATCTTTTATCATCGTTTGCCGATAAACATAACTTGTTTTGTTTTTGAGTATATAATACATGTTTTATTGACTTGAAAGTGTTTTGATTTGCGTAGGTTATTTGATTTGTGAATAATGTGTTTTTATAATCATCATGAGCCAACTTGTTTTTCACTATATGCCCCTTAATACCTTTTGCTTTTTTTATTTCTTTACTTTCAGTTTTAATTGAATACATTTTTGAACGTAAACCTACAAATTCCAATATAATTTTGCCACCCATTTCATCTTTAAATTTTCCTAATTCTCCTTTATTGACAAGAGGCATATTAAATTGATTATTTTCTGCAAAATTTGAAGTATCAAATTCATTCAAATTATTTTTCATTTCGTCATATATATTATTCATTTTGAATTCATAAATAAGTGAATCAGTGTCAGTATATAGTAGTTTAATTTGATTTTCAAATTTATTTTTCATTGATTTGTAGTGAAAATTATACATGTGATATTTGGACAATTCTAATACTGTGAAACCTAGATAAATTGGTTTGTTATATTTAATTTTTAATTTATTCATTTGAATTGCTACGAGATTTTCAGAAAATATCGATAAGCTGTGAAAATTTGGTTTTGCAATAAGACATTGTGCTCCCTCCTTTCTCCCAATATTTTCCCAATGTGTTATTAATCTTACATTTACTCGTTTATCTACGTTTTCCATTGTTTTGCCATATACAGAGTTATTCATTAATTTATAAAAATCTTTTTCAAAATCATTTTGTGCTTGCATGCGTAAATTTGTATTTAAATCGATGTATTTTTTTAGCCAGTTTGATTGATCAAAGCTAAGGACACGATGAACATTTGTTATAATCAAACCGTTATCAATGGCTTGTTGTAAATTACGATAATGAATTATATATTTCGATTTGTTATATAAATTTGGAATAAGTTTTTTGTTTTGAAATTTTGAAATAGGCGATACGATATTCTCTGGATAAAATGGTAAATCATTATGCTTATCATGTAATTCCTCAGGATAATCCAAATCAACTTGTAGAATGAAACCTGTACTTGAAGTTTCAGATATACTTGTTATATCTATGTCGTCTATTTCGTTTTGTTCAAGCCATTTAAAGTTAGATGTAGGTAGATACATTGACATTGCTAAACCGTATAAATTATTTGCATCCCAATATCCTATATATTTAGAAGGACTATTTGAATCAAACATTTCAACATATTCGTTATTAGCTTTTGAATACCGGTTTGAACACATGGAAACTCCACCACGAATTCCTTTTTTAATAAAATGTAACATTTCGATATCTGTGAAGAGTTCTAAATTAATTTTCGTGTATTTAAGCATTGCGTCCCAACTTAAAGATGGCGTGGTTAAATACTGACAAGGATCCAAACAATACACTTTAAAACAAACATTTCTAAAATTTTCGAAAATATCTGCGAGAATTAATACATCAGTTTTAAGGTAAATATTTGAATAATCTTTCATTGTATGACAATTAAATACATTCCAAACATCAATTGCATGATTGTATTCATCATCTGAAATATGTGATTTATTCATTATATTGAAAAATAAATCTTTTTTTGGTAATTTGGTTTCGTTCAATTTTTCAAAAGAATCCATATATTGATAAGGAAATACTCCTTTTTTGGTCATTAGATTTAATTGTTTAGAATTTGTAAAATACTTCGATGTTTCCTTAAACTGATTTTGTTTTAAATTTTTTGCTAAACTGTCAAGTGATTTACCCATGAATTTAAAAGAATCGATAAATCTTAAACTTAGATATGTTTTTCTGAAATTTATTTCATCAACCAAAACTGTTTTCGAAAATGAAATATATTTTTCTTTATTTTGTGGAATTATGTGAATTTTTTCGTCATTAAAAGCCAAATCTTTTATAAACAAATGTGAATCATATCCACTTAAATTATGAAAAAATACAGGTATAAATTTAGGAATTTTAAAATTAAGGTTGCAATCAAAATGGGCAGCGCCTCTGAACTTACCCGTTAGATGATCATGATCACGAACTTTTTGATTGTCGGTAAATTTATCCTCGCATATGTGACAAACTATTGCAGAATTATAACTTTGTTCTTCTTGTTGCGATAGAGGAATCATTGGAACAATTGTTTTTAAGTGATTTGTGTAAATATCTTTAGTTTCATTTACGATACATTGAACAAATTTGTCAGATGCATCTTCACCTACGTACGTGTGAAATTTACTTAACGAATCGTTATAAGAACATTTTATATAGTAAGCAAAACTATAAGGTTTATGAATATGAGTAACGTGAGTAAATGATTTATCTGGATTTGGCGAACACGTATCTACAGGAATTTGTAAACATTCAAAGTCTGCATAAATAACAAAAGGAACTATTAATTTTTTCTCATGATGTGTGAACTTTAGAATTTTTTCATCCTCAGTAGGTAAAATAGTTACTATTTCCCCACAATCAAAGCGTTGATGATCTAATAATTTTTTGTTACTATTGAATTTTATCAAACAACCATCACAAATGTATTTTCTATGTTGTTTTTGATTAATTTGAGTACTTACCAAACGAGATAAATTTTTAATTAAAACATAATGACCAGAATTATTTTCACTTATGTATAATAAATTAACATGTACATTTTGTCTTCTTTGTGTATGATGTAATGGGCCAACAATGTCATGTTTATTAGTTTTTAAATTTTTTTCAGTACCGAACACGTTTATTGAAATATTATTTAAATGTTCAAATTTAGAAATATTTTTTAAAGCTACCGGAAAATCTATACCTGTGAAATCTAATTCATCTTTATATCGTATGTACGGAGTTATTCGTTCGGCATGATGAGTAGAAGGATGCAGTGCAGCAAGAATTGACCATTTAAAACAATATTCATCGTTGTTCACAACATTAATACAGGCATGTTTAATTTTTATATCTGCTGGTAATTCAATGTAAGACGAGGCCCTCATCGGCGAGTATTTGTTAATATTGATTTCTAGGTGTTGTACCTTTACAAATGCCCAACCGGAATCTCTTTCCTGAAAGTAAATATTTAAAGTAAAGATTTTATAAATCTCGTTTAACAATAGAACTTACTTGAAATTCACCACTTTTTGTTTCCATTGTGGATATAAGCTGATCATATAGTTCGGAAATATTTGTTGAAATTTCGACTGTCATAAATTTTGTATTAAAGGATTTTACTTCTTCCTCAATAATATTATCTAATTTAAATTTTTTGTACAATGCAAAAAGTTCCAGATTGAATTTAATGGAAAGATATTTATTTCTTTGCTCTTCTATCAAATTAAGTACAGTGGGTTTAATGTTTTGCAGAAACGCCTGTATGTCTACAAAATTATTATTATTTATTTTAAATGATACTATTCTATTCTTGAATGCAGATTGAATAATGGAAATTCCTGCGTGATCCGCACTTTCTGTGCAACATTTAGATTTGTGCAAATTACTTCGAAGATGAGCACTGTATTGATTATTTTTTATGTATAAATTACAAACCGCACAATGCTTTGTTTTGTTTTTACTTTTTGTTACATATTTTGGTCGCTTTCTTGGACTTGATGTTGAAGGCTCGCCTTGTGTTGTATTTTCCTTTGTAGTAGTGATGTTATGCATTTTATTTAAATGGTCCTTGTAATATAGTTGACTATACTTCTTCCCACAATATTCACAAACTACAGTTATTCTAGTTTTGCAATTATATTTTTCATGTCGCTGTAGAATGTTGCGAGTTGTATAATTTTTAGAACAATAATTACACGAAAACATGTTTACAGTTTATATTGTTTTTTAATAATATGACGAAGATTACAATTTTTTATTAATAGGTGTGCTGAATTTTTTTTAACATTACGTTTACTTGTTTTTGTAAAATAATACTGACATTTATTGCAATTATATGGTGCTTCTGCTGAGTACAATTTTTTTTCACAAATTTGACAAAATATTTTTTTTAAATATAACAAATCACACATATGAACCGTAGAATCAAAACTAATATCTATACAATTAATGTCAGGATATTTCCTGTGTACTCTTTTAGCAAAATAACAAGATGAACAAAATGTGTTATCTTTGTTTCTTTCATCTACAAAATGATCAAAAAATTGAAAACATGAAAAAATTTTTCTTTGTGTTAAGCCCTCCACAAAAGTTAATAATTCTTTTTTAAATTCCCCAGAATATATTACTTGGTCATCATAGAACATATTTATGCATAAGTTTTAACTTAATTCATGGTTGACCTAAAATTAAAATGCTTATAATATATTATTCAAGCAAATATAATTGAAACAGACTTACTTTTCAAATTTAATCTTCGTAAATTTGTCAGTATCCGTCGTGTAATTTATTATGTTCAAAGATGTTAAACTTTGTATTTCTTCGGCACTCAATTTTCCAAATCGTGCAGGCAAAAAATAATCTTCTTCATTAATGGTTACCACTACTCTAGTTCCAAATTGAGTGTGAATTGATTTCGCAGCTTCAATTTTGTACGCTTGATTTTTTGTTAATTCGTCAACTTTTTTGTATGTGCAAGAACCGAGGTCGTTAAGACGTTTTAAAGTAGACATTTTGAGATACGAATGATACTTCTATATATATGCCTTAACTATTTATAGAAGAAAATATAAAAATATTGCAGCCGTTCAAGTAGATGTTGGTAACCTTCAATTTATTATAATTGCTTAAAGAATGTTACAATGTATCCGTGTGACTTTCACCTGTTGTACAGTTCTAAATATGTAGTTTGTCCATTTACGCTCGAATAAACATGACATTATACAATAATGATACACTTAAAAGCAATGAAATTATACCGATAAATCGTAGTTAAATAAAAGTAAATTATTTATTAAACACATTTTTAAAATTGTAAACTAGAAAGTGAAATCTGCTTGGGTATATAAAGTGCATGTGTTTTGTATGATACGAAATACAAACCGCAGTAATCACAAGAATTGCACAGGTATGCAAAATAATAATAATTTTATATCTCACTATTTTACAATATGGTTTATTAGTATGAATATCAATACTGATTCTGCTCGTCCGCTAAACGAACAACCAAACAACATGTATGTTGTCGAATGTTTGGAAATGTGGGATAATTGTAACGAGCCTAGTTACGATATTGAAAAAAACACAGAAAATAAATTAATAATAAGAAATATACCAATCCACCGTCCTCTGTTAAGCAAAAATGCGAGAAAGAAATTTAACAAATCATTTAGATTGGCAGAAAGAGAAAGATGGAAATGTCTTAAGGTAAGAATTATAAACAATTTTAATATTTCTAATTTTATTCAAACAAAAAATATTTCTATTTATACAGGCTCAACAACTACAAAGTAATGCAGAAAATTTAAATTAGTAAAGTTTCATTGTAAATTTTATAATAAATCTTTTTTATCAATATAAGAGTTAAATTTAGTGACAAAACCTAACCACTTAACATAGTATTTATTTCCTTTCTTACGCAAAATTTTTTCTACCAAGTATATATTAGGATATTTTGTTGTTTGAATTTCTTGTTCATAGAAACCACCAGCAATTTCTTGTCCGTTTTCGTCTTCAAGTATGTATGTCACGGGTAGTGTTGGTTGAATTTTTTTAATTCTGAATATCTCAGTAGTCCAATTTGGCCAATAATTTTTTTCAAAAATAGATTTGTTTTTGCTTATACGAACATAATCATTTAAATTAAATTTCGCTTGCCCTGCTACTTTTCTGTGACTATAAACAGTGTTCAATAATCTATTTTCATCTTTCCTCGTTACATCGACGGGTTTCATTTTAATTGTGGAATGTTTCGTTCTGTTGTATTTTGTTACCAAATCATCAATTATATTTATCCATCGATATGATCCTTGTAAACTAAATTGTTTCCACATCAGTGATTTTAGTGTGCGATTAAACCTCTCAATAATACTTGCTTTCTTAACACTAAACGTAGAGTAGTGATTAACATTAAGTTTTTTCATTAATTTTGTAAAATTCTCATTGTAGAACTCTTTTCCATTGTCAGTTTGTAAGTTTTTTGGAACAAAACCATCCTGAAATATTTCATTCATAGCCATTGTTACTTCTTTACCTGTTTTTGATTTAACTGGTATCGCCCACGCTCTTTTCGAGAATGCATCTATAACTGTTAATATGTACTTGTAACCTTTATTCTCTTTTGCATATGGAATTACTTCTACTAAATCCGCTTGATATAGATCATTCAAACCCTTCAGTACAACATGTCTCCGTGGAAAATTCTTCCGAACTGTCCTATGTAATTCTTGCACGATGTCTTTTTTACTCATATTAACTTAGTTTCTAGTATTAACTCAACTGACACTGTCAGTGGATTCTTACGGCCTTTAATAGGATAAAAATTTAAAATATCTTTTTCAGTAACAAAAAGGCCGTTAAGTTCAATTGGTTTATTATTAATTCTTGTTTCAATCAGCACGTTCTCAATATTATATCTTACTTTTTTAATGAGTGCATCAAATAGAAATTTGTAATTAAGTTCAGCACTACCATTTTGAAATTTATATATATCGTTGCGCAGTTCCAATACAAAATTTACTCTCATCATACTTTTACTTTTTTTTATTAAATCCTCCACTTTATTCATATATAAGAAAAGTTGTTGTTGAACGTATTTTTCACAATTTTGAGTAACATTATTTTCCAAATTTGCACTTTCTCTAGTGATATATTTTAAATTAATTGCATCACTGTCATGTTTAGGAGTATCACTTATACCAGTTAGACGATTACCTCTCAAATTATATTCTTTATTCAATTGATTTAGTAAAATCGTTTTGCGATGTAAATTTGATAATATTTTCTTATATATATGATTGTGCACATGTTTGCTAATATGACGACCGAACTTATCAACAACCATTTTGTGACTAACGAACTAAAAAGCAAATATTTAACTTTATATTATAATATTTGCCTCTCGTAAAGCTTGCTCAATTTGAAGAATTTCATTATCATGTCCCGTATGACCGGCCAACTTAGATGCTGATAATATTTTCAATCTACCTACTAATTTATTTGGGTTATTCCAATACATGTATTCAATTTTTTTACTAATTACATTCAAGTGTGGTTCACTAGATGACGATGGAAGTCCTCTTCCAAATGCCATTTTACCAAAATCTATTGCAGACCTAGTTCTAACGTGTGGTACTATGTCCCGTATAATACTTTTATATTTCCACCCTCGATCTGTAACGATTGTTCCAAGCCTATTGTAACCTTTTCGATGAGCATTTGTTTTTTGTACTATTTCTAAATAATTTTTCTTATCCTCATCGGTGTATACATTCTGATTTGGTAGTTTAAGAGTTAATAGTTCATATAAACCTGGAGTACCATCATACCACACCCCATTTATATTAATATCGTTTTTATCTATTTCAACGTATGAATCACCAATCATAAATTTTTGATCCGGTGTTAATCTTATTCCATACATACTATCAATATCAGGACTATTAATTGCATATAATGTCATATATTTTCCAGCAATATCACCTAAAATTTCCTGAGAAGACTTCTCCAAATCATCTAACTCCTCTTTTGTTTGATATTGTTCTTGAATAATTGACTGAGGACTACGTTCGAGTACTGGTGTTTCAGCAATAGTTTCTTCAGGTTGAAATAGCATCTTTTCTCTTTTTAAAATTAATTTTTTCCTTTTCTGTTTAGGAGTCTCGAACACTTCGTCTTTTATTTCGAAATCATTGTCATTGTTGCTTTGATCATCATTGTTTTTCTTTTGAGGTTCAATTTTAGTTTGACCAAGAGTTGAGAAATCCTCTTCAAATTTTTTAACAGTTTCTGATATTGAGGCTAATGGTTGGACAATGGGTTTCAAAGTTTCATGTAAAAGTGTATCTGTTTCTTGTCTTCCTTGTTTGAGCTGCCTCAATTTCTTCTTTATTATTTCTCGGGTTTTAATAATTTCACTCAAAGTTTTGGCATCACTCATTTTGTTGGAATGGCCAAAATATTTATGACAATAATTTCGTTCTTACGCAATCTATATACTCACTAGAAATTCATCAAAACCTCTTCTGTACCGTCCATCATTAAAATCCCTATCTTTATCTATAACGGCAAAGCCAAACTTATTTTGTTGCCAACAATAAGCACAAAAATCTTTAAATTGATTAAATGTCATATCCGTATTAACATGATCATTGTATATATGTCGCAAGTTCAAGTCGTCTTGTTTAAATAAAATTAGTAAGTTTGCATTATCACGTATCAGATGTTTTGAAACTCGTGCATATGTCTGAATTAGACAAAATACATCTATTTGCTTGTGTCGTCCCATGCTGAAATAATCCCGAATGTGCTCCTGTGGGTCACTTACAATATCATCAAATATAAATATTGAATTCGGTTGAATTTCTGTTAATGCAATAATATTTTCATTTTGATTAAACTGATAATAGTTTATTCCTTTAATAGATTGTAATAACTTTTCCAAGTACTTATATTTTGGCTGATACAGAGATTTTGAATAAACGTAGATGTTTTCAAATTTTAACCCATGTTTACTAGTTAGAAGAGAAATGATTAGATTTGTTTTTCCTGAATTTGAAGGTCCACAGATAATAGCTCTGATATTATTAGAAAATAATTTTCCATGCTTACTAAAATTCTTCTCATGCAAATCAATATTTGAGATTTTCAAAATACACGACTGCGATTCAAACTTCATGTTAACACGATCACGTTTCTAAATGTGATTTATAAATATAAATCCTTATTATATATATTATTAGTTTAAATCGAACTAGGGGCAAGAATACATTGTTTCCAAAATAAATAATAATATTAGTAAAATTAAACAGAATGAAAAAGAGAAATTATTTTGATGAAGCTGTGAAAAATGCTAGAAGTGCTACGTTAAAACACAAGAATCCAAATAATATCAAAAATGTTATACGTTCCGCTTTGAGTGCTGCGCGAAGAACTGTTAAAAATCGTAATTATGAGCAAACTGATTCTGGGCGAGTCATACCTTTACCAAAAACAGGAGGATTTTTACCATTCTTAATTCCATTATTTGCTGGTTTATCGGCTGTTGGTACTTTAGCAGGAGGCGCAGCAGGCATAGCAAAAGCTGTAAAAGATGCGCAAGCAGCAAAACAGCAATTACTCGAAGCTCAAAGACATAATAAAACAATGGAAGCTATCGCTCTTGGAAAGAGAGGTGATGGACTGTATTTAGGTGTTCATAAAAAGGGTTATGGTTTATATCTTAAACCTGTACAAAAAAAAAACTTCCGTTAAGACCCCTAACTGATAAGGATTTGTTAAAATATGCTAAACATATACCATATTTTCGTGGCGTTTATATGCGAAATGATTTACCAAAATCTGGTCCATATATCAATGAGTCAGCTATAGTAAACTTAGACAGTAAAACTGGTCCAGGAACACATTGGGTGTGCTATAAAAAACGTGGTAATAAAGTAGATTATTTCGATGGATTCGGTAATTTAAGACCTCCTAAAGAATTAATTAATTACTTTGATAGTAAAACTAAAATTAATTATAATTACCGAAGACATCAAAAGTACAATTCATTTAACTGTGGTCACTTGTGCTTACAATTTCTTTCGAGTTCGTAGACATTATGTCTTTAACTATTACACTTACAGGCAATAAATCTGTGTTAAGCGTAGATTTTTCTCCTGCCTTAAATTTATCTGGCACGGAATGGGTTATTGGTTTAGTAGATTTTCAATCATATAATTCTATTCCAAACATCATAGAAGGAAAAAACAAGCTATACTATGATGAAGGAAATACATGGAAATATATAACTGTGCCTCCGGGATCATATGAAATAGATGATCTTAATGATTACATTCGTTCGGTAATAGGTGATCCAGATTATCTTGGACATCATAAAAATGGTAAACAAAAGTTTAGTTTTTCTCTACGACCAAACATAAATACTCTGAAAAGTGAAATTCTCTGTTCAACAAAACTTGATTTTACTCGTCACGATACTATTGGTGAATTACTTGGTTTTAGTAAAAAAATCCTCGACAAAGATAAACTACATGAATCTGATTCAATTGTTAACATTTTAAAAGTAAATAGTATACAAATAGATTGTAACATCTCGGCAGGTTCTTACAAAAATAATACAAATGCTCATATTTTACACATTTTCTTTCCAAGTTCACCACCTGGGTATAAAATAATTGAAGTACCTACAAATGTTATTTATTTGCCTGTAAGTGTTAGTAGCGTGGATAACATCACAATTAAATTAATAGATCAAAACGGTGAATTAATTGACTTTCGAGGCGAAGAAATTACAGTGAGGTTACATTTGAAACAAATTTAAAAAATGGGAATAAATTTTAGTAATAAAAGATCAGTTGTTACAAAAATTAAAGTCACTAGGTCACCTGCTAGTGTAAAGTTAACATCGCAAAATATTAAGTTCCTGAAGTCTCTTGGATACAAATTAAGAGATAAAAATGAGTAATATTTTAAATATTGATGAAGATATTACATTCGATGAATTAATAACACGTATAGAATATCACACACATCAACCGTACATATCTACAACTTTTAACAATAGTGATGAAATACGCATTCCCATCCAAAAACAGGATGTGTTTACTCTACCTAATCAAAGTTCAATAGTTATTGAAGGCGAACTTGTGAAGAAAGATGGAACGAAAATACCGAAAGATGCAAAATTTGTTAATAATGGCATTGGATATTTATTCGACGAGATTCGTTACGAAATGAATGGTATTGAAATTGACAGATGTAAAAATGTTGGCATTACAACAACTGTTAAAGGATATTTATCATTTAATGATGGACAATTGAAAATGCTTGAAAACGCTGGGTGGATATCTTCAGCATCAACAAATATAATAAACAGTGATGGAAAATTTAACGTTTCTATACCTTTAAATACAATATTCGGTTTTGTTGAAGATTATAAAAAAATTCTCTTAAATGTAAAGCAAGAACTGGTATTGATCCGGTCAAAAGTTGACACAAATGCATATTTGAGTAAAGAAGAGTTAAAAGTAAAAATAACAAAAATACTGTGGCGTATGCCGTATGTTATTCTTAGTGATAAAGCAAAGTTACAATTTCTCAAAAGACAGGAAAAGAATAAACCAGTTCTAATGGCGTTTAGATCATGGGATTTGTTCGAATATCCGGTATTACCTGAAGTACAAAAACAATGTTGGAGTTTAAAGACATCATCACAACTTGAAAAACCGCGATATGTAATTCTTGCGTTTCAAACAAACCGCAAAAACCAACACGATAAAAATGCAAGTGAATTTGATCATTGTCAGATTTCTAATGTAAAATTATTTCTAAATTCTGAAAATTATCCATACGAGAACTTGAATTTAAACATAAACAATAATAATTACGCGTTATTGTACGATATGTTTACACAATTTCAATCCGTCTACTATGATCAAGATAGGGTGCAATCAATTTTTAGCAAACACGATTTCCTTACTAAATCACCGCTTATAGTTTTGGATTGTTCAAAACAAAATGAAAATATTAAAAGTGCTCCTGTAGAAGTGCGAGTGGAATTTGAAGCAAATGAAAATTTTCCTGCTCACACCACGGCCTACTGTTTAATTATTCATGATCGTCTTGTTGAATATAATGCACTGAGTAATTCAGTTAAAAAGCTTGTCTAGTGACAGATTTAAGTTATTTATATAATGGAATTCATAGTAGACATACAAGGTTTTACGAATAACTTTAATAATTTTATTCCGAAGGAAATTGCAGTGTTATCGAGAAACGGTGAAAAGATACTACATCACATACTTGAGAAACCATTCTCTTGGAATAAACTAAACAAGTCACGTCAAAAAGAAGCTCAGTGGTTATTGGAACATTACCACGGATTGTTTTGGGATAATGGAAATAGTCGTTTCCAAAAAACTCTAAATACCATTACAGAAATATTATCTTCAGCTTCAAAAATATACGTAAAAGGATTAAGAAAAAAGAGGTATTTAAAAAATAATTTGAAGTTGACTGTTCCTGTCGTTGACTTAGTACAATACCCAACATTGAAAACAGGAAACTTTATGAACTTATCTTGTTTTGCTCATTCACCACCGTTTATGTGTGCACTAAGGAACGTGTTTGTTATTAAAAATTGGCTGGACCTAATTGGTAACTATGGACAAATTGAACAGAGCTATTAATTCATTTTATAATAAACAAATGTTACTCTTAATGTCCCCGGAAGATATTAATAATTTACCAAGAGAATTTTTAGCATGCTATGCAGATCGACAAATAGATAGTGTATGGCATCTTTTATCTGATGATATAAAAAACAATAAAAATATCCAAGAATGTAAACGTTGTACAATACATTATAATGTAATGAGTGGTGATACTATCGATGGACAACCACCTATGATAAAAAATTGTGTAATGTGTAAACAAAATAAAACACATTTGTAATTTATTCTGTCTTTTTATTTACAATATCCTTGAACAACTTTTTTCCTTGATGCAAATACAATAATTCCTTAATAGCTAATACATTCAATTGCAAATCATTATCCAACACGGTTTCTACACTTTTGAAATCAGTTTCATTGGGATTTACCTGCAGATAATCCTTAGCAAGTGTTACAATTTTATTGTAATAATTTTTAAAATTACAACTTTCCAAAAGTTTTAGGCGAAAAATAATAATGGTACTGAGTAAACTGAAAAGAATTTTAACCGATTGCGAATCTAATACAATGTCACAGCCTGGAATATGCCAAGTTAATGTTAGAAATTTCCTTTTATTTATATTATTCAAAACCATCCAATGATTGTCCGAAATATAATCTTGTATACATTCACTTCCGGAATCAAAATAATCAAGAATTAATTGTTTGTGAGTAATTAATTGATTCAATTCAGCGAGTGTAAACTGAATACCAACATTATCCGGTTTGCTTGAGGTAAATTTCAAAACAGGTATGAAATCTCTAAGTACACTTAAACCTACAGAAACCCATCTTGTTTTTGATTTATTAAGACTATAATTTGTGCACAATAGAAGGATATCTTCTTTGTAAAGTGTTGCAAAAAACTCCGCATTGTTTATATTTGACAAAAATTCTTCCGTAAAAGGTGATTCCAAATATAATTCCGCAACTTTATTGTTATCCTCTTGGTCACTAGTGTCAATAGACAAATCTGAAGTGCGTTTACGTGGTAAGGCCATCTAAAAAACAACTTGTTAAAATCATTAGATGATTAATATTAATACACTTACTTTTTTTACTGCAAGAACGCTCGCCAACGACAACTTAAAAGTAGCACTTCAAAAACAATACTAATACATTCACTTTCAATGCGTCAAATTTCAAGATCGGCGCGAAGCAGAACAACCAATCAGAACGCTTCTCAGAAAACATGCTTAAAATGGTGGGGGAGCCGTTCTGCGCATACTTTTCTTATGGAGAAAGTATGCGCGAACCTGTAAAAAGCCGAACGTGCTGTCCTAGAACCGGCCAATTCATACTACTTCCGATACAACATCGGATCAAGGTTTTTACCGCCCCAGGCCTGTTTAAAATTGTCGCCCAGAATATATAATAAAACAAATAGAAACGCCTAGGAAAGCATTATTATTTCTATGCATAATTTGTATCTTACAAACGACACGTAATAATCAATATATTTGAAAACACATTTTTAACAGGGATCACCATACTTTAATAAATATCCTTTATCTTATTCCTATAAACCAGCATTACTTTATCATATCTTATTACAGTTGCAGCAGAAGCCTATTTAAAGTTTTGCCGTTTCTTTAAATGCAGTATTTTGTTTCTCTTTTTTAGGTACATTCAGTGCCAACAAAAATGTTCCGAATGCGTTCAAGCTAACGATACTAGCATACAAGAGAGATTTTTGTATAACTTCCTTGATTGCATCTTCAATAGGATGTTTTTTTTTAATCAGATTTGAATGTAAATTTTGCCCATTATATCCGAAATCGCTTCTTTCGAAGCTTTCTAGATTCATCCAAATTTTGCCACCTTAACCCCGGGCTTATTTGTCCTAGGCGTTAATCCGGGACTGGTCCCATATATAAAAAAAAGTGTTCCGAATGCGTTAAAACTACAGATAATAGCATGCAAGGGAGATTTTCGTATAACCTCCTTGATTGCATCTTTAATAAAAAAAATTTTTAATCAGATTTGATTCTAAATTTTGCCCATTATATCCGAAGTCGCTTTCTTCGAAGCTTTCTAGATCCCATTTTTATTGGAGTGGATCAATCTTTTGTACTGTTCCTTACATGTTCTTTGTGATCTTCTTCCACAAATCCCTAACTTTTGTTTTATTCTTTCAATTGTTAATTCCGATTACTTTCAGGTTTTCTACGTCTCTTCTACCTTTTCCTTTTCTTCTACCTTGGCTCTATTCGATTAAATAATAATATTAATAATAATCCTTATTTGTTTTGATTGAACAAATATGGTATTGTACAAACGCCAGCTGACTATACTACAGTTGAGTATCCCTGGCATTGTCCTTCCTAGTGACATAGTCTTGCGTCAATAGCGCATCCGAAGTCGCTTCCTTCGAAACTTTCTAGATCCCATTTTTATTGAAGTGGATCAATCTTCTTTACTATTCCTTACATGTTCTTTGTGATCTTCCACAAATCCCTAACTCTTGTTTTATTCTACCAATTGTTAATTTCGATTACTTTTAGGCTTTCTACGTCTCTTCCACCTGGGCTCCATTCAACTGAATAATAATAATAATAATAATAATAATAATAATCCTTATTTGTTTTGATTTACTAAATATGATATTTTACAAATGCCAGCTCAATATACTACAGTTGACTATCCCTGGCATTGTCCTTCCCAGTGACACAGTCTTGCGTCAATGGCGCATTCTGTAGTGATTTGTCGCGCAGTTATTACAGCCGTCGATCACAATCAACGCCCGCTTATTAGCAATTAGGGTTCGTTAAGACACGACAACCAGCGGCCACCATCATCGTTATGTTTGTTCGCCTCATATCCCACTAATTCTATTTATATTGTCCTGTTGTGATTATATCCACTAGGCTAACTAATTGAGATATATTGACACAATTCATAAATCACAGATCTGATTTGTTTACCCTAGATTTCAAAAGAAATAACATTGAATTAATTTTATCAGTTTGTTTATTTGAATTCTTCATTCTATATTAATAATAGCTTCTGAATAACAAACGTATTCCTGCTCTTGAATCAAACTACATTTTTCTTATTATCACTTCTTATAAAATATTTCATTTGAAACAAATATTTTTCGATAATATTGATGTTTTAACATCCAAAATAGTTTATTGTAACCCATCATTTCATTAAGGAACAAAGTGCAGCAAAAATCGATATAATAATTTCATCTCTTTCTATATGTTACTTGTATTTTAATGTTGTTGGTCATAACAGTATTTTTATTTCATTAATAGTTGGTGATGTTAGAGCCATCTTCTCATAACACAGTTTATATTTACTTTTGTATTTTCCAATATCCTTGTTATATATTAATTTACCGAAATATCTCTTAAATAACAATTTATTTATGATTTACCACTGGTTTTAAGTTTTAACTACGTTGTTGCTGTTACAAAGTTCATCTCTTGTTTTGAATTAACAATTTTCCAATTCTCTTCTTCTTACAAAATATTAACTTTGTATCTAAATATCCGTTAACTAATATTTTATTGATGATATTGATGCCTTTTGGGGTTTTAACATCAAAGATTTTTACTTAGTTCCTTCCTGTCCTAACAATATTTAAAACTCTTGTTTTGAATTCCGATTTTCAAATTCCGTCTTTCTAATTAAATTTTGTAGACACCTTTGACTTAATAATAACTGACTTCCTTAGTAACGTATTATTATCAACGGTATGTTATAAATAACAGTACTACCGTGAGTTTTGTTAACGTGAAACATAGGATTTATCATATCCATGGTTACGACTTGATATTTGGTGACAGCATTGTTTATTTGCTTGTCTCATTGAAAATGAAACATAGGGAACGAATTTTACTTGCCTTCTTGGGTTATAAAATTTTCTGACAAGCCTGCACCAAGTGCAACAACAATTTTAAGAATCATTAAAACTTTAAAGAAAATGGTAGAATAGTAGAAAGGTCTACTACACAATAAGTAGATATAATAACGAACAATTAAACAATAATTACAATAAATTTTCAAAAATTCATTCATAAATATAAGGTAACCAAGGATATGATAATTTTCATGTTTCACGTTAAAAAATACTTACTATAAAACAATACAAATAAATAAATATGAACTGTAAGTGGACTACAATTTATTCCTGCCGGTGGTATAAAAAATGTAATAATCTACTCGGAATATAAGAACTACTGTCCTTACTTACATACCTTGTACTTTAAAAATATAACCTTATTTCCGCCACAACAAAGTGACTTTGATGTTTGCCCTCCCCCCATTTTATGCAGTGACACCACCCCCAAGGAAGAGTTTGGTTGTAACATTTTGGTGTTCGCTGGCGTTGCGGTGTGAGGGGTGCGAATGTGAGGTCACTTTAGTTAGCATGAATTTGCATAGGACGCCGCGTGCAGGCGTTCTCGCGCCCCCCCCCCCCCCCCCCCTCCAGGACCAAGTCCTGACCGCGGGGAAATGTTGCAGGACACGGTGCAGGTACACAAGTTCCCCAGTCTTTAATTACTTCCCTCAAACTGGGCTAGCGCAATAGTGCGCAAGTATTTCAAGGTGCTTCGTTCACAGCTTAGGTTCAGTAAAATTTTTATTAAAAATATATTATTATCAACATTGGTTTTAAGAAGAATATGCTATTGTATCTTGAGAGTGTATTTTAAGTACGCATTTTAATAAATCTTTCTCTATTGTATAGTTAAGGCTGGTTTTTGATGGATTTAATTTACAAATTTTCAATTTATGATTTAGGTTTTAAAATATAAACACAAACAAAACATATATGGTAGTTTATGAACGATTTAAAAATTTAGAAATTTAAAATTTAGATTTGGAATATAACCGATTTTTATATTCTAAATTCCAAATCCAGCAAATCACAAGAAAGGTTTGAACTGACGTTTATATGTTAAGTTAATATAAAACATAAATTTTGTACCAAAACAAATTTAGCTCACTTCGAAGAAATATCAAACCAACAGTCAAATATCAAAACTAAATATAATACCACGTGAAACCTTCAGATTGGATAAATTTAGGAAACTAAAATCCATCATATACCAGAAGAAAAAATCAAAATTATAAATTAAAATTCCTAAATTAAATCCATTATAAGCCAGCTTTTATTAATTTTTAAATTAAATATATCTCCAAATGAAATTACTGACTGATTAGTAATTTCTAAAAATAGTTTACTGTTTTGGAAATCGAATCGTAAACATTAAATAATATAACGATTAACAAGTAAAAAAATAAGATTGTATCTAAAATACAAAATTAAATTTTTCTACTCCTGCTTTGAAAATTCAATTTTCTGGTTTGTTTTTCATGTTGAAAGCGACTCTTTGCAGCACGCAGTGCTGCAAAACTTTGCAACACTAATAAATGTTTGTTGCATTGTTGCTGCCATGGATACGCATCACAAAGACAAAATTTGCAATAAATGTCAAATTATGTTTAAAAAATAATTTTATATTTCCTTATTTTTTATCTTGCAGGAGTAGAAAAAATAGTGTGTATAACACGTGTTGAAAGTCCTTTGTCGAACACAAACGATTGCAACCTTCGCTTCGCTCAGGCTGCAACTTTCGTTTTGGTTCGACAAAGATAAACTTTCAGCACTTGATATACAAATAACTATTCTCACATCTCATTCATAATAAATTGTATTAAAATTTACAAATCAAAAACTAAAATCCGTAAAAACTGGTAAAAACAACACAGTAAATAAGCAAAAAATAATCGTGCAAAAATTAGAATTCCCTTGTACTAAATTTTTGTTTAATAATAAAAATGGAGATACCAAATTCAAACTTTGCCAGAAAAAATAATTTATTGTTGGTATGAATTAATTTAATGAATAATTATTTTTAAATGTTGATTTTTGTGTGTCTGTGAACAACAATAAATTTTAGCACACTGGGTAATTTATTTATAGCAAAATAAATTTATCATGCTGAAATTTAAATTATGTTGGAAAATGATTAAATTGAAGAGGTTACGCTGCTGATTCGACTTGGCAAATCTTGTTTCATAACATCTCTTTGATTCGCGTATTTCATCCTCCTAATTTGCTAAACCAATTTATACAAAACAGAATTATCTTATTCAATTATCAAATTCCGAGCATCCCTGGGTTTGCATCATCGCCCGTGTGACCTCACCCACATTAAGTAGATTAAACTTTTTAACAACCTCCAAGCACAATTTAATATCTTCCATCCATAAAAAAGAAAAACAAGGAAAACAAACAGAAGACAGACAGATGAACAGATGAAATGCGCGGTGTGTGCGCCTGGCGAATAATTAAACAAATTTCGCATTTAATTTAACTCGGAACACCGGACGCTTCTACTCGTCACCGGCCCTTTCTGGGACTCCGGCAAGTTGCGGTCACTTCGCTCCAACGCCCAATTGGCGATGCCATCGTAGATGTCAGCGACGTATGCGGCAAATATTGAAAGCTCAATACCCGGTATAGTGTACATTATTTGACATATGCACTGTAGGTTAAAGATTATGATTTTAACATTAGTTACTGTTTCCTATAAATAATTTTACTGATTTTAGTGAAAACTGATATTTTATAGTTAACGTAAGCCATCGTATTGTTTTGTTCATATTTTAAAGCTGACGTTGAAGGAACTACGCTAGACGGCAGATTTTTCGAAGGTACTTACTGCATTACGTTTCAAAACTTTTTTATGATTTTGAATATCTAAAAGGTATATGATGATATTATTGTTACTATCTTTCAACTAAATGAAATGCTCATCATAATTCACTTCACTTATCTATCCTAGCAAAATAGGCATCATCATCAAAATGACGGGAACACACGTACATGTATTTAATTTGTACTTTCTTTCCATTTCGTAATTTTAACATCCATGCTAATTGTTTATCTGTCTTTTCTTCCAACCCAAATTTATTAATTATGGTCACCCTACTTTTATCAGATTTAGGAAATTCATGAAATGAAATGTCTTTATTCATTTTTGCATTCATTTACGCCCCAGAACACAGCAATACATGTTACTCATATTTATATAGATGCAATAAAATAATATTGAGTTCAAAATAATCAATTACTACTTTTATAAACTTATAAATCACTTCAATTAGTCTATTTCAACAAAGAAATAACTGTAACCTAACAAAACGAATACCGGGTATTAGGCTTCCAATTTTTCTCGCTAGATAGCAAGCGCTAGGATGGCATCGCCAATAGTTGCACCTTTATGGAAATGTCCTCAATTGTTTTTAGAATAAACTTTTTACCTCCTCATCCCCTTTATAAAGAATTGTAGAAAACATTTCGAAAATCGTTTATCAAGTTTTTAATGAACAGGTACGTTCTAGGTAAAATTCAATTGTAAGAATCAAGTAGACAGATTACTTAATTGTAAAAAAGTAAAAAAGTATTAATTCTTAATTACAAGCAATATTACTGGAATGAAACTGTGACAAGGGAAAAAGGTTCTTATCAGTGGTCAAACTGCCGTTTAAGGGGACCAGGAACATTTGTCAATTGACGAGCCCACAGCTTCAATATTTTAACAAACAAAAATTACTAACAGTTATTCCAATTATAATTCCGATTAGATTTATTGACAGTTATATTTATTTAAAAATGTAAACTTCGATAAGTTTTCACTTCAACTAATGTTTGGATGATGTCCAAATTTTCCTTTAAGGTACTTGTTACCTGCTTTCATAAATTGTTTAGTCTACCTTGAACTATACCAGCCGTGTTTATTTGGGACTTTTAAAGTAACCTGGTAGGTTAGTTTTATTTACTTGGTACGATTTAAGTAACCCGCAATAATTCCCAAACTGAACCAACTGCCTACTTTGGACTACTTATTAGTAAATTCAACCCAGATTCAACCCGTTTGCTATCTCGTTCTTTCTACATGTGTTTCTTATTTCCCATGACAAGCATCACAGCACGGCAGTTATTTTTGTAAGTTTTATATTCAAATGTAGATATAGTAAACAAAATGAAATAAACGACACAAGGTTTGGCTTTGAATATGTATAATAGTTATAGAATTAAAATATAAAATTTATAATAAATCTAAGCACGTCCAAATTACCCAAATTACAGATATTATAAATGAGTTTTATTATTTTTTAACCTCTACGTTTCATTTTAAATGGAACGCTCTATTACATTGCTGTCAATCAAATGTTAAATAGTAACCATAGCTATACCAAAATCCCATGTTTCACGTTAAAATAAACTCACGGTATAATTCCGTACATAACTTTTTATAATTTTTTATTTTGAAAGTGAGCATTGCCGTTGCTACTATCACCGGAATTTAAAAAATATCTGAAAATCCGAAAAAAGATCATAAGATAAGATAAGGTAATTGTACCGGCGCTAGTTAGCCACTACTTTCTATCATTTCTTTTACGATTACAAAGAAACAAGTCATATTTCCTAAGGGACGAATCCTAGAAGGAAGAAATGAAACAAGGGCGATGTTGCTTGAAGAAGCCGTCCGCAACCATTTGTGTAATCTGCAAATGAACAGTAGTGTAAAATGAGTCGGTTAACGATCCCTTTCGCACTTGTACCTTGTGTGGCGAGACCGTTCGTTTAGCTGCCCTGTGTGTTTAATCTCTTGTAGTCGTGTGAGCAACGAAATGCTATGTTGTGTGTGAGCATTGTTAGTGTTTGTTTTCAGGGGCGGCCATGGAAAAAATGGTCATTTAACGCGGAATTAGCAAACTGGTTAAGGGTTAACTGCAGCTTTTATTTCCGCGCACACACTCATGGAAGAATTATGGAATGGGAGGACGTTTAGAAACATTCAGCTCGAAGTGTCAACGTGTACAAATACTACAACAATTTTATTCAAATAATATGCTTAGAGTAAATGAGGGAGAAATGGACCACATTTTGGAAAAATAATTGTTACTTCATAATATTAATAGTTATTTACATAACAAGCGTGGAAAGTGGTAAATAGCAAGCGTGTGTAGAGATTGAAGAACGAGGCGTGTAGCGCCGAGTGATTTAATACACGAGCGTTGCTATGCACTTACAAGCGAGTTATGTACACTATTTTTCAGACGACCACAAAATATTATAATAAAAACAGGGTTTATACAAAAGTGTCAATGACAAACACAACTCACGAAAGCATTGACGTTTGGGTTTGACTAGTTAACCGGAACTGATTTGGAAGTCTAGTACGTATTATTTGAACAATTAATAAAACTAACTGTACATTTTGACTGTTTATTTTTATTACTAATTCACTACCAATTTTAAAATCGTAGTTTTAAGCAAATTTTCATTAATTTTGTTACATTTTATTATCAAAGTTTCATCTATTGACCACTAATCGTCATATCCGGTTATATAACACAATAGTGTGTTATTATAACCCACGCCGAGTGCTATGTTACATTTTCTGGTATTAATTACAGTGTAAATATGGCTACTTTCATATGTGGTCGTCTGAAAATAATATTTAAAAAACAAAATTTTGTAACAACATATAATCTAGGCTTAAATATTGAAAGAAGCTTTCAGGACTCATAATAATCAAAAGACAATATTTTAATAAAAAATTTACAGAACTATCATCCTTCCTTATTACTTTTTTTAATAATCTTCCTTTACTATTATCACACTCTGATTAACAATTTAACATGTTCTTCAGAACTCGTAGAATAGCAACTAGATCGTCTCTATTTCTATTTGCGAATGGTCCATCTCCCCTTAGCATAAATGGTCCATCTATTCTTAAAGCAGAGGTTAATCGTGCCACTAAATTACATAAATCTATATAGAAAAAAAACCTTATTTTTAGATTACGTTAAGTCTTATGTACATGTTATAAAGTATGTACAAAAATAATTAGTTTAAATCTACCGAAGTATTAATTAAGTAATTATGAATAAAAGGTACAAAAAAATTTAGGCTATTTTTTAAGTAAATCTTGGATTATTCAGTATTGACTGCATTAATTTTCAAGCAGCTACTTACACTGTTTCTAAACAACATAATTCCCTATGAGAAATCTATTTCTTAAACCAAAAGTCCATCGCATTTCCCATAAAATCTAAAAAAAATCTATGATTACAATTTCTGTTAGGAGGTTGTTTGATTGAACTAAACTAATAAACCATCATTTGCGCATAAGATAAATGACGTATAAACCATTTAACTGATAAACAAAATAAAACCGTATGGAAGAATTAAAAATATGTGCAAAGCAGAGACAATTAATCATCATATCCCGTATTTGAGATCAAGAAAGGTGTAAAATACCAGCTGAAGTAATGACCTGAAATAAAACATGAAAAATGTAATTACACACTAAACGTTAAATTGGCATTAAAGTGAACCGGGACGATGGTATCGCATCGCAGCGTGCCATGCTCTGAACATCCCGCGGTTTTTAAGACTAGCGCCTATCTCCACAACAATAAATTCAAAATTAACCAGATATGCCAAAGCCATATTTCATCCTTCATTAAAATAATAACAAGCTTCTAGTAATAACACCGAGATTGGAAATCGCAAGCAGGCTCATTTCTCAACAGCGTCAGTGACATCTCTGACATTTTTAACTAAATCTGATGCGGTCAGCATACAACTGTCAATTTTATTTATACTGTAAGAATTGGTGTTAAGCGACTGGAGGGATGATGGAGTGAAGAAATAAGCAGGATTGCAGTCAACTGATGAATTTTTTATTAGCTAAGGCCAACGTTTCGCTACCAATTGTAGCATCATCAGGGCAAAAGACTATTTTAAATTATTATTTATACTATACTCCGTTTTTAAACTATAGACAGCACTAGACGAAGTCACATTTACACCACAGCGTTAGTGAAGTACTAGTAGTTCTGAAAATAACTGGTTTTAATCGTGAAATATCACAAAAAGTGAAATGAAACGAAAAACACGTGCAAATTCAACAAGTTATTTGACAACTACTGAGAGTTTGACGTTTCAATAACGTTTGAGAAGGTTAACTTGAAATTTTGTCTAGTTAAATGCGGATTCATGAAATGGCGCAACAGCCAATCACAGGTTTTGTTCTCACTAGAATTTCTAGTTACTGTCTATAGTTTAAAAACAGAGTATAGTAAATAGCTACCGACCGCAACATATGTACAACAAGGATGTTGACATTACAAGGTTCTAAATGATGTCTAACAATTAAATTCTTTAACCAGAACTGTCAAGTAATATACCTAGAATTCAATCGTTTTTTATCAATTAATGACCCTCGTTATTGTTGCTAATTGAATAGTAGTGACAGTTCGATGGAATAACATTATTCAATTGTTATGTCAAATTTAAATCTTACCTGGCGAAAGAGTAAAAATCACATAACTATTAAGTTAGTTTTTCTACGTAAAAAGCCAAAGTTACACCAGTTTTGTCATTTTTCTTTTATATAATATGTATTTTCTATATAAGCTTAACTGTAGCTAAATATCACTAGAAATAATTATCTTGCGTTAAGTGGGCTGTGAAACTGACGCGAGCTATTGTTATTTATCTGTCAAAGTGTGATGACATATTTGGTTATAATTAACATATATTTTTCTTGTTATAGTTGTGGATAAAGTATGGTATACTATTTGCATGTAATGGATATTACACATTCGAATGATTTAAAATACTCGCTTTCGCTAGTGTTGACAAACTTCATTCTCATTAGTAATAGCACACATTACATGCTCATTGAATAATATACTATTACCTTATTGTTACGTAATAGTATATTATTTAATGAGCATGTAATGTGTGCTATTACTCATGAGAATGAAGCGAGTGTTGTAAATTATGCGAATGAGTAATAGCCATTACATGCGAATGGAATACTATATATACTTTATCCACAACTATAAATTAAAAATATATGTTTATTATAACTAAATTGTTGTTTATAAAAACTTTATATTTACGATTTAAATGAAAATAAAGCGAGTTATTTCAGTCACTGTACAAGTTTTTATATCAACTCCGACTGGTTTCGACCCTTCTTGGATATAGACATGCCAAATATTAATTAAGGAAAATATCTTTGTCTCCGAAAAATGCAACTAAAGTGCAAGCTATGTTGTTAAGTAATTTTTTCTTTATATATTTAAAGATATATTGACTTATGAAGTAAAACCTTATTAACAGTATGCTAGCTGGTGATTATCGGATGGTTATACAGGTGTATTGTCAAATCAAGTGCTAGTCAAGAGATAATCAATATATAGTCATTTGCTATTCATCATCAATCATCAACCATTGACTTTTATTTTGTAGGTTAAATAAAAGGGTAATAAAATTCAAATAAAAACACTTAATTAATAAATTTATTTTATTTCACATCATAAGTGTTACAATACTGTTATTATTTACCATATTAAAAGTGTTTTCTCATAATATTATGCTCCTACACCTTCCTCTAGTATATATGTTCTTTCCGTTGAGGTATATGTTCTTTCCGTTGAGGTATATGTTCCTTCCGATGAGGTATATTTTCCCTCTTCATATTCATAATCGATCGGTACAATCTTAGTAATGATCTTAAATTTAAATTCTACAATTCCTGTTTTCCTCAGGAAATACTGGAGATTTAAGAACTTCATTTGATTGACAACCTTGGAAGGACACATCATTCGAAGAATATCTGGTTGTTTGAGAATTGGAAGAGTATGTGGTTTTGAAGGACAGTGTATAGGTAAGATTGTCAGATCGTTGTATATTACCGAACATTTCTCGTCTTCTCTTACAACTATTCCATCGTAGGAATTGTCGACGAATATACTTGTAGATGAATTTGAGTTGTTCTTGACTTTGAACATATTCTTGTCTCCTTTTTTGTGTATTTTTACAACTGTGGGGATGTCTTGTTTCGGGCATTCTATGTCATATGTCATCTCCAAAACGTATAAAAATGAATCTCCTTCTACTAATAAATCATTAATTTTGGGTTCATGTTTTTCAACTGAAAGTATTTTAATGTGTTCGGGGAGTTTAGATTCGTTGAAGAACGCTTCAGAGTGTTCGATTGTTATGGGAACTTTTTTAACTGGACTGGCTACGTTTTTACATTCAACATTCATTTCTCCTGTTTGGTATATGTGAATTATTTTTACAGGGAAATTTGGATTATCTGATTGTTTTGTTTTTTGGTCAGTTATAACAACAAGTCTATCATATAATTCATGTGGACACTGTGTCTGTTCTTTCTTTTTGTAAATGTAACACATATTGTCATTATTGTGTGCTATAACATGATTTTCATTATTATAATTATTTATGTTAATATATGTTCCAAAAGGAACTATCGTTTCAAATCTGTTCCTCCTATTATTGTTTCTTATTTGTGGATAGTTTGATGAATTACATCCTAATTTACTGATAATTTGTGTTGATAAATAACAGGTTTCCTTCCCGTTTTCGATTAGTTTTAAAATTACAGGATGGTCTTGAATTCGGAAAGCAACAGGTACTTCAGTAGTAGTCAGTTCGTCCTTTGCTGTGTCAAATACTACTGCATTATTATTCGTAATGTGTAAAGAAGCTGATGTTGGTATTTCATTTGATTCTTCAGTGGCTTCTACATACGCGGGAGTTGTTTCTGACACTACAGTTGTTTTTATTACTACTGCTGTCGTTTGTTGTTGCTTTTCTTGCTCTTCTATTTCTAATATTAACTTCTTTAGACTTTGTTTTTTGTTTTCGATTTCTTTACTTTCTGGTGTTTCTGTTGATTCTGGTACTTGACTTGTTATTTCTTTTGCTCGTGTACTACTCTCAATGTTTTCTTCAGTTGTTTCTATTACTTCTGGTGTCGTTTGTTGTAGTTTTTCTTGCTCTTCTATTTCTAATATTAACTTCTTTAGACTTTGTTTTTTGTTTTCAATTTCTTTACTTTCTGTTGTTTCAGTTGATTCTGGTACTTGGCTTGTTATTTCTTCTGCTCGTGTACTACTCTCAATATTTTCTTCAGTTGTTTCTATAACTTCTGGTGTCCTTTGTTGTTGTTTTTCTTGCTCTTCTATCTCTAATATTAACTTCTTTAGACTTTGTTTTTTGTTTTCGATATCTTTACTTTCTGGTGTTTCGGTTGATTCAGGTACTTGGCTGGTTATTTGTTCTGCTGGTGTACTGCTCTCAGTATTTTCTTCAGTTGTTTCTATAGGTTTGGATGTCCTTATTGGTAGCTTATATAAATTATTGAAATCTAATACGAACGTCCTGATTAATTTTCTTCCTGGTTTTTTGTTTTCGTGTTCTTTTACTTCTGAAATTAAATTATAGTTTTAATTCTAATGATAAGTTTTTAATTTGATTTAAAATATATGAAAAATGTATGAAATAAAAAACATAAAAATGTTTACCACTTTGTTTCATTCCTTATACTTCTAATTCTAGTATTAAAACAGTTATATATTTTTTTTCTGGTTTTGGGACTGTTATAATATAAAATAAGTTTAGAAGAAGTGCAGCAAAAAATGTGTATAATTTAACAGGCGTACAAGTTAGCCATGTGGTGTCAATATCAGGTTTTTTGTTGTCTTTTAATTTTATACATAATTCTTCCGGAATTTTTCCTGCTCCCTTTACAAAAATATTGAAATAATATTTTAATACATACCATTATTGGCTTCGTTAGGAGAAGTTGCCCTATCACAATGTATATATTTGTCAATTTGTTTGTATATTTTTTTTCTATTAATATAATTATATAAGGTCTTTATAGAATCTGTATTATTTTCACTGTCCTGATATGTTCTGAATGTTATTTTATAACTATGTTTCTGCTTCTTTATTTCAAACTTTTTATCAAAATATGTAACTTTTATAAATTCCCGACATACAGAAATTTGATTATCGAATTTTCTTTCTGAAAGAATCGCTTCTTTTGGTATCGTGTGAAACAAACAATTTAAGTTTGATACGACATTTGTACTACAGGTGTCCTGAAAATCATATAGTTAAGACAACACAAACTATTTTGTAATTATACATACATTTTGTTCTGAATTTGCACCTTTGGTTAAAATTATTGCTATTACCTGCAAAAAAAAAGAAGATGAAATTATAATATGCCGTAACTTTGACGTATTATAGATGACGAACTATTTCAAAACTCATACAAATATTAAAAAAAAACTTACATTGGCATTAAAAAATATTTTAAGATTTTTTAATAAATAATATAATTTACTGATATACTAAATAACAAGGAATATAAAAATAGCATAAGTATTTGATTTTAATTGGATTTTCATTTTATATTTTCATATAAAAAATTCAAAGGAAATTATGTATTTAGAACTAAGGTCTAAAAAAAATAAATTTGATAGTCAAAAATACATTTTGAATTGTGATTATTATTCAATATTTTTTTATTTAATATTACACATTTGTACGAATTTGAATAATGTAACATTCTGATGTACTGAGAATGTGAATATTAGGAAAGATATTGCACACTTACCAAAGATTGAAGAAGAAAAGTACAATGCATCCTCATTCTGAATGCACTTCTGCGCACTAACTGGCAGGCAGTACGAAATTTAGTGCCTTATATGCATAAAATTACTAATCAAAAACTCAATTATTCTAATCAAATTTCTTATTGTACTATTGCGAAGATTGATGTTTTTTGATTGAAAAATTAATTTCAATAACTTGTACATGTAAATATTACAAAGACTATTTATAATTTTACAACCCACATAATGTAAGTTGATAAGCGATGGCTTGTACGCATTTTCAAAAATTATTTATCGATTCTTGAATAAAAACGAATACCAATAAATAAATATAATATTCACGAAATATACTTGTGGTTCAGGAAATAAAACCTTTTTGATTGCTTTTCAATGTCAGATGTCAATCGTTGTAAATATTTATCTATTGTTTTTTATATATAAGATAGCTATGTTTTCGCTATAGAAACTACATATATGTTTATGTTAATGTGGTAGTCGTTGTAATTTTGTGCCAAAAAAATACATACAAAAACATCATTGCAATATAATTTCTAATTCAAGTTGCTTGTTTTATTTATAATCAAATTGGTAACATCAATAAAATTATAATACAGAAGACTATAAAAATAATATCATATGTAAACCATTTTATTCATCATTATCAATAATAGTAGTAAATAATAAACCATCTTAACCTTAATTAAAAATAATACTTGTAAATAAAGCGATTTATTTCAGTCACTGTGCAAGTTTTTATTTCAACTCCGACTGGTTTCGACCCTTCTTGGATAGACATGCCAAATATTAATTAAGGAAAATATCTTTTTCTACTCCTGCTTTGAAAATACAATTTTCTGGTTTGTTTTTCATGCTGAAAGTGACTCTTTGCAGCACGCAGTGCTGCAAAACTTTGCAGCACTAATAAATGTTTGTTGCATTGTTGTTGCCATGGATACGCATCACTTGCGCATCACAAATACAAAATTTGCAATAAATGTCAAATTATGTTTAAAAAAAAATTAATTATTTATTTCCTTATTTTTTATCTTGCAGGAGTAGAAAAAATAGTGTGTATAACACGTGTTGAAAGTCTTTTGTCGAACACAAACGATTGCAACCTTCGCTTCGCTCAGGCTGCAACTTTCGTTTTGGTTCGACAAAGATAGACTTTCAGCACTTGATATACAAATAACTATTTTCTACTCCTGCTTTGAAAATACAATTTTCTGGTTTGTTTTTCATGTTGAAAGTGACTCTTTGCAGCACGCAGTGCTGCAAAACTTTGCAGCACTAATAAATGTTTGTTGCATTGTTGCTGCCATGGATACGCATCATTTGCGCATCACAAATACAAAATTTGCAATAAATGTCAAATTATGTTTAAAAAATAATTTTTTATTTCCTTATTTTTTATCTTGCAGGAGTAGAAAAAATAGTGTGTATAACACGTGTTGAAAGTCCTTTGTCGAACACAAACGATTGCAACCTTCGCTTCGCTCAGGTTGCAACTTTCGTTTTGGTTCGACAAAGATAGACTTTCAGCACTTGATATACAAATAACTATTTCGTACTCATGCATTGAAATGTGTTGTTTCGTGTTGCCTAAGCAACGCCCGGAACGTCAATTTCCCAGGTCTCCACCAGATAGGTGACCGGGAAATTTTGGAAAAAACACTTCTACTTCTACAGCATTTATTAAAAAACTATTTTTACAATAAAATAGTATAATGTTTCAAACATTCTTTTACCTAATAATAATAAAAGAGAATAGTGGATTATTGAATGAAATTTATTTTAGAAAAAGTAAATTTAGTGCATTTGATAAACAATGTTGGCAACAACTACTGTCATGTTGACAGATTGACAGCACTTGTTAGTAATGAAACACATAACCACAAATCATTTTGTGTATACAATAAATAAAAATATTTGTATAAATAGAAAATTAATTATTGATTTTATGATTTTCGTACGAAAAATATTGTACAAACCTCTTGCGTGAACTGGGTTTCCGGAATCGTTCTATGGCAGCGCTCGCGAGCTCGCGCCGCCAAACACTCCTCCGGAAACCAGTCGTTCCCGCATTTGGTATGTAAATAACTATTATCTCCGAAAAATGCAACTAAAGTACAAGCTATGTTGTTAAGTAATTTTTTCTTTATATATTTAAAGATATATTGACTAATGAAGTAAAACCTTATTAACAGTATGCTAGCTGGTGATTATCGGATGGTTATACAGGTGTATTGTCAAATCAAGTGCTAGTCAAGAGATAATCAATATATAGTCATTTGCTATTCATCATCAATCATCAACCATTGACTTTTATTTTGTAGGTTAAATGAAAGGGTAATAAAATTCAAATAAAATCACTTAATTAATAAATTTATTTTATTTCACAGCATAAGTGTTACAATACTGTTATTATTTACCATATTAAAAGTGTTTTCTCATAATATTATGCTTCTACACTTTTAGGTATTTTAGCTTCCTCTACTATATATGTTCTTTCCGTTGAGGTATATGTTCTTTCCGTTGAGGTATATGTTTCTTCCGATGAGGTATATTTTCCCTCTTCATATTCATAATCGATCGGTACAATCTTAGTAATGATCTTAAATTTAAATTCTACAATTCCTGTTTTCCTCAGGAAATACTGGAGATTTAAGAACTTCATTTGATTGACAACCTTGGAAGGACACATCATTCGAAGAATATCTGGTTGTTTGAGAATTGGAAGAGTATGTGGTTTTGAAGGACAGTGTATAGGTAAGATTGTCAGATCGTTGTATATTACGGAACATTTCTCGTCTTCTCTTACAACTATTCCATCGTAGGAATTGTCGACGAATATACTTGTAGATGAATTTGAGTTGTTCTTGACTATGAACATATTCTTGTCTCCTTTTTTGTGTATTTTTACAACTGTGGGGATGTCTTGTTTCGGGCATTCTATGTCATATGTCATCTCCAAAACGTATAAAAATGAATCTCCTTCTACTAATAAATCATTAATTTTGGGTTCATGTTTTTCAACTGAAAGTATTTTAATGTGTTCGGGGAGTTTAGATTCGTTGAAGAACGCTTCAGAGTGTTCGATTGTTATGGGAACTTTTTTAACTGGACTGGCTACGTTTTTACATTCAACATTCATTTCTCCTGTTTGGTATATGTGAATTATTTTTACAGGGAAATTTGGATTATCTGATTGTTTTGTTTTTTGGTCAGTTATAACAACAAGTCTATCATATAATTCATGTGGACACTGTGTCTGTTCTTTCTTTTTGTAAATGTAACACATATTGTCATTATTGTGTGCTATAACATGATTTTCATTATTATAATTATTTATGTTAATATATGTTCCAAAAGGAACTATCGTTTCAAATCTGTTCCTCCTATTATTGTTTCTTATTTGTGGATAGTTTGATGAATTACATCCTAATTTACTGATAATTTGTGTTGATAAATAACAGGTTTCCTTCCCGTTTTCGATTAGTTTTAAAATTACAGGATGGTCTTGAATTCGGAAAGCAACAGGTACTTCAGTAGTAGTCAGTTCGTCCTTTGCTGTGTCAAATACTACTGCATTATTATTCGTAATGTGTAAAGAAGCTGATGTTGGTATTTCATTTGATTCTTCAGTGGCTTCTACATACGCGGGAGTTGTTTCTGACACTACAGTTGTTTTTATTACTACTGCTGTCGTTTGTTGTTGCTTTTCTTGCTCTTCTATTTCTAATATTAACTTCTTTAGACTTTGTTTTTTGTTTTCGATTTCTTTACTTTCTGGTGTTTCTGTTGATTCTGGTACTTGGCTTGTTATTTCTTCTACTCGTGTACTACTCTCAATGTTTTCTTCAGTTGTTTCTATTACTGCTGGTGTCGTTTGTTGTTGTTTTTCTTGCTCTTCTATTTCTAATATTAACTTCTTTAGACTTTGTTTTTTGTTTTCGATTTCTTTACTTTCTGGTGTTTCAGTTGATTCTGGTACTTGGCTGGTTATTTGTTCTGCTGGTGTACTGCTCTCAATGTTTTTTTCAGTTGTTTCTATTACTTCTGGTGTCGTTTGTTGTTGTTTTTCTAGCTCTTCTATTTCTAATATCAACTTCTTCAGACTTTGTTTTTTGTTTTCGATTTCTTTACTTTCTGGTGTTTCAGTTGATTCTGGTACTTGGCTGGTTATTTGTTCTGCTGGTGTACTGCTCTCAATGTTTTTTTCAGTTGTTTCTATTACTTCTGGTGTCGTTTGTTGTTGTTTTTCTAGCTCTTCTATTTGTAATATTAACTTCTTTAGACTTTGTTTTTTGTTTTCGATTTCTTTACTTTCTGGTGTTTCAGCTGATTCTGGTACTTGACTTGTTATTTGTTCTGCTCGAGTACTACTCTCAATGTTTTCTTCAGTTGTTTCTATTACTTCTGGTGTCGTTTGTTGTTGTTTTTCTTGCTCTTCTATTTCTAATATTAACTTCTTTAGACTTTGTTTTTTGTTTTCAATTTCTTTTCTTTCTGGTGTTTCAGTTGATTCTGGTACTTGACTTGTTATTTCTTCTGCTCGTGTACTACTCTCAATGTTTTCTTCAGTTGTTTCTATTACTTCTGGTGTCGTTTGTTGTAGTTTTTCTTGCTCTTCTATTTCTAATATTAACTTCTTTAGACTTTGTTTTTTGTTTTCAATTTCTTTTCTTTCTGGTGTTTCAGTTGATTCTGGTACTTGGCTGGTTATTTGTTCTGTTGGTGTACTGCTCTCAATATTTTCTTCAGTTGTTTCTATAACTTCTGGTGTCGTTTGTTGTTGTTTTTCTTGCTCTTCTATCTCTAATATTAACTTCTTTAGACTTTGTTTTTTGTTTTCGATATCTTTACTTTCTGGTGTTTCGGTTAATTCTGGTACTTGGCTGGTTATTTGTTCTGCTGGTGTACTGCTCTCAGTATTTTCTTCAGTTGTTTCTATAGGTTTGGATGTCCTTATTGGTAGCTTATCTAAATTATTGAAATCTAATACGAACGTCCTGATTAATTTTCTTCCTGGTTTTTTGTTTTCGTGTTCTTTTACTTCTGAAATTAAATTATAGTTTTTATTCTAATGATAAGTTTTTAATTTGATTTAAAATATCTGAAAAATGTATGAAATAAAAAACATAAAAATGTTTACCACTTTGTTTCATTCCTTATACTTCTAATTCTAGTATTAAAACAGTTATATATTTTTTTTCTGGTTTTGGGACTGTTATAATATAAAATAAGTTTAGAAGAAGTGCAGCAAAAAATGTGTATAATTTAACAGGCGTACAAGTTAGCCATGTGGTGTCAATATCAGGTTTTTTGTTGTCTTTTAATTTTATACATAATTCTTCCGGAATTTTTCCTGCTCCCTTTACAAAAATATTGAAATAACATTTTAATACATACCATTATTGATTTCGTTAGGAGAAGTTGCCCTATCACAATGTATATATTTGTCAATTTGTTTGTATAATTTTTTTCTATTAATATAATTATATAAGGTCTTTATAGAATCTGTATTATTTTCACTGTCCTGATATGTTCTGAATGTTATTTTATAACTATGTTTCTGCTTCTTTATTTCAAACTTTTTATCAAAATATGTAACTTTTATAAATTCCCGACATACAGAAATTTGATTATCGAATTTTCTTTCTGAAAGAATCGCTTCTTTTGGTATCGTGTGAAACAAACAATTTAAGTTTGATACGACATTTGTACTACAGGTGTCCTGAAAATCATATAGTTAAGACAACACAAACTATTTTGTAATTATACATACATTTTGTTCTGAATTTGCACCTTTGGTTAAAATTATTGCTATTACCTGCAAAAAAAAGAAGATGAAATTATAATATGCCGTAACTTTGACGTATTATAGATGACGAACTATTTCAAAACTCATACAAATATTAAAAAAAAACTTACATTGGCATTAAAAAATATTTTAAGATTTTTTAATAAATAATATAATTTACTGATATACTATAAATAACAAGTAATATAAAAATAGCATAAGTATTTGATTTTAATTGGATTTTCATTATATATTTTCATATAAAAAATTCAAAGGAAATTATGTATTTAGAACTAAGGTCTAAAAAAAATAAATTTGATAGTCAAAAATACATTTTGAATTGTGATTATTATTCAATATTTTTTTATTTAATATTACACATTTGTACGAATTTGAATAATGTAACATTCTGATGTACTGAGAATGTGAATATTAGGAAAGATATTGCACACTTACCAAAGATTGAAGAAGAAAAGTACAATGCATCCTCATTCTGAATGCACTTCTGCGCACTAACTGGCAGGCAGTACGAAATTTAGTGCCTTATATGCATAAAATTACTAATCAAAAACTCAATTATTCTAATCAAATTTCTTATTGTACTTTTGCGAAGATTGATATGTTTTTTGATTGAAAAATTAATTTCAATAACTTGTACATGTAAATATTACAATGACTATTTATAATTTTACAACCCACATAATGTAAGTTGATAAGCGATGGCTTGTACGCATTTTCAAAAATTATTTATCGATTCTTGAATAAAAACGAATACCAATAAATAAATATAATATTCACGAAATATACTTGTGGTTCAGGAAATAAAACCTTTTTGATTGCTTTTCAATGTCAGATGTCAATCGTTGTAAATATTTATCTATTGTTTTTTATATATAAGATAGCTATGTTTTCGCTATAGAAACTACATATATGTTTATGTTAATGTCGTAGTCGTTGTAATTTTGTGTCAAAAAAATACATACAAAAACATCACTGCAATATAATTTCTAATTCAATCTGCTTGTTTTATTTATAATAAAATTGGTAACATCAATAAAATTGTAATACAAAAGACTACAAAAATAACATCATATGTACACCATTTTATTCATCATTATCAATAATAGTAGTAAATAATAAACCATCTTAACCTTAATTAAAAATAATACTTCCAATTTTTATTTTCCAAATTTAATAAATTTTAAGTACTACAAAATTGTCAAGAGTCTTGCTTTAGAACTAGAAATTCTAATTTTGTCTTGTCTTGAATTTTGCCTTTCTGGTCTTGTTAATCAAGACTCACAGGCATGCAAAAAACTTTTCTTTTGAGCTGTCAAAATAATATTTTATAATTATTATTATAAAATAAAAGAATTTATCTTGAAAACAGCATATTATCACAATCTTAGAAAATTTGGCAGAAATACAAATTAATATTTTCAAAGATACATTAAATATCTCAAATAGAAAAGTAACAAAGTAACTGATTCTATAAAGAATGAAAGAATAATATAGTACATTATTATGCGAGTTTTATAAGACGGTGGTACATTGCTTCACACGAATACGTCGTATAAAACGAGTATAATATACTATTTTTTATACTTTGCGCCATTTATTTTAAAAATCTTAAAAATTTCAATTAATAAAATATAGAGTGTAATCTAGGAATATATACGTGAAATATGCTAACTCTGTTGAATAAAGTTAGGCACATTTATTTTATCTGCCGATCTTAAATACCCTGCTGCTAATTTCGTAATAAAATGAATTTCTTTGTGGTATAATAAATTCAAATGTAATATGCCAGATATATTCAATGTCTCAATGTATCATTTTTTTTTAAAAAAATATTGTTATGTTAAATTGTGTCTAGTAATTAAGATATAATTATTAAAATCACTCAAATATTCTTCATTGTTATTTTTTTTTCTTATTATATTTATTATTATTTTTGTATTATATTGTATGAGCTACTCTATTATTGGGACTTTGTTCTGTTGAGTAGCCTAATTCTGTTAAAAAAAATCTGCCTTTAAGTGAATAGAACCATTTTCCTTTTGTTAAAAGGAGAGAAGAAACCTTCCCCATTCATCAAGCCACGTTAATTTTATTTTGTATGGTAATATCATTGCTTATGAAAATGAAGAAGGCATTGTTATTCTCTGGAGGAATTTACGGCGAAAGAAAATCAGATCTCGCTCGTTTGGTTGCCCCCAAATATTTAGAAAATAAATCGGCAAGTCAGGTAGAATAATGAGTTCGCACTTGGGTAAGCCAAGCCGAGTCTGGAGAAAAAGGGATAAATCAAGGGAGGCTGAAGGGTGCGCGAGGAATTTTAGACACTTTCTAATAAACAAGTGACGTGCGTAGCGTAACCAATTGACTTGTCAAGTAATGAAGATGGATGCACGGAATAGCAAGGGTTTGTTTCATTGTCTGCGAAAAAATATCTCCTGCCTCCTCAAATTAATTGTTATCAATTACACCCTAACTAAAATTCTCTTCTATTTTCGTGTTGCAACCCACGGAACAAGTTCATTTCGTTTTTAATTAAAATACACTACTTTATTACCTTTCGACATGATGAATGGAATTGTTTCATTTCATGCCGTATCAAAAATGGTAAAAATTATTTCTAATTTCATTTAGATTTATTTTAATTGTTCAGCCTAATGTTATCTTACGCAAGCATACATGCAACAAATTTTCATTATCTTTGTAATGAAATAATAATTAAATATAAATGTCGTATACGTAAAACCATTCTTCTTAAACTATCAAATAATATAAACAGACTAGGCCATGGTAAACAGCAAATCTTTAAGTAATTACTTACCCACGTTTTCCCTCCTCCAAAAATTGCTCTCAAAAACATTTAAATAAAAATCTGATGAGGACACCACATGACTTCCTTGTACACTAAATTATATAGGTACATTTTTGCGTGAGATCATTCTACGGTTAATCATTCTTCAATTTCCATTCGTTTCATTTCTTCAAACTTCCCTTCGAAATGGATCGCCTGTGGAAAATTTTATTAAAATATTTATCACTATTGTTTATTGCACTACTCAAAATTATTTTAGTCGCTCAAAATCTTGCAAATCTTATTTCCTACATATTTCTCAGGAATATTTTCAGTTATCAATGTCAAATGAATATCAATTTATTAATACGAAATTAAATGTTTCCTACAAAAATTAAAAGCCTACTAAATTATTATTTTTATTAAATTTCTACCAAAAGTAAACTGCTATTTTGAAAAGCTCGATTAATATATAAAATGGAGGTGTATAAGTAGTTGTTATAGCAATTCCATATACAAAATTTCATTATCCTATGCCCTTTCGGCATGCATTCGGAGGTGCACAAATAGATGTTATAGCAGTCCCATATACAAAATATAAAATGTATACGTACTTACAGACGTCTTGCCAAAACTAGTCAAAATGGATTTAAGGATGGTCGAATTGGATATTACCGTTGAAACCTGAATACCGAAATTTTTCGCGATTACAATACTTTTACCGCTACAAGCATTGATGATATTCTAAGTGCCATAAATAAATTTGAATCCAGATAAATTATTGATATCAAAATAACTTTGATTAATTAAGTCCGATAACTTTCATAACAAAATTGTATTTTGCTTTTGGTATGTGGCATGAAAATTAGTATACTTCATAAAACATTTCTTTATTACCTAAGTTAATATATTTAAGAAAACTATAGGAATATGTGTTGAAAAATTAGGTACAAATAACAATACTATTATTTATTATTACAATACCGTTTTGTATTGCATTGAATACAGTAATACATACAAAACTAGAACTACAATGTTATTAATTGTATTTAACAATACATTACTTTGAAATATAACAAAATTTATTATTAAAACCTTCTATTAGCACACCTAGAAATAGATAGAAAACTTATATTATAGTACATAAATTAGGTTATATGATTTTATATTTGATCTCCAAACCTTTTTTATCTGAATACCAAAATAAAAAATAAGAAATAAGTTTCGCGTGTGGTTATCTTATTAACAGATCGCATGAGCTTTTTCCGAAAGGAAATTGAGTTCGCAAAATGACAAACGTACATCCAAATACCTCCTCATTATTCTCGCAGCATTGTCAGTTGTCATGAAGAAAAAACCAGCATTCCGTTGTTGACAAGTGAAACAATTGTGTTGTCCCTTGCATCTACATACGAGTTACGATGAGCTCATACTTCCCCTACCTGTTTATGCGTGCAGTTTTGTCACAATTTGCAAAAACAAGACAAATATTGCCTATAAAAGTTGACTCGAGATTATGGGAGTTCAGAATTCTGGCGGCGGTTCAGAGGTACATGGGGTTGCTTTATGACGGAGGGAGGGATAATAGGAGACGGAAAACCATTTTTTATTTCTGTTTTTTTTTGCCAACATAATGCAGTAAAAGTTCTTCATTACATAAAGGATATGCAACACTATTTGTTTATCAAAATATCGATACCAGTATCGAATGGAAAGAAAAGTTTTGATACATTCAAGTTTCAAAAGAAGTATGTAGGGAATAATGAGAAATGTTTAACAATAAAATTCAATTCTATTGTTATATGGAAACAATTTAATAATATAAGATATTGTTAAACTGTTTTTAGCATTTTTGTTGTAAAATTGGTACTTCTAATAAATGCATCCCACTTTAAATGTCAAATTGATAACCTCAAAAATTTTTAAATGTTTTTAATGCAATTTATATTATTTCTGAATATGAAAACTGAATAAAAAAACTAATTTAAAAGGAGATTAAAATTTCATAATTCATAATGGTTACATTTATAAATATTTTCATGATATCTTAAATGCATATTGACAACTAAATGAATTCAACAGAGTTAACATATTTCAAATTTATAAATACCTAGATTACAATCAGTAATTTTTTAATTAAAAATTTTAAGATTTTTATTAAATTAGTGAAGCAAAATATAAAAAATAGTATATTATACTCGTTATATACGACGTATTGTTCTATTCATAAAAAACGTCTTATAAAACTTGTACAATAATATACTATTAACTTATAATGCTAATTATAAAAATTCATTTTGGCACCCCCCAAACAAAACGTTCTGGGAACGCCTATGTTCAAAATTAATTAAAAAAGAACGTTTATATTTATTATTATGAGTTCTGAAAAATATTTTTTTTCATTTTCCTATATTTAATTCAGTAAATTTACCGATACTGGATTAAATGTACTCATATTAATAAAATATTAGAAACTTGATATTGATATTAAAATACCAGTAATGAAAGAAACCGGTATTGTTTCAGTACTATAGCAACATCCCTAATTACATTAAACATCGATTGTACCATTTTTGGTTATAGGACAAATGAAGATAACTTTTTCACCTCAAAATGTTATTATCTAAAACAAAATTTATTGGGATACATATTAAAGTATTGTTTGTTGTTATATAAAAGTTTGATTATTTTGATCATCAAAATACAGTAACAATTTTGCTTTCCTTCCATATTGTTTCTCCGTCCGTTTTGGGGAGTTTCACGATCCAATGTTGGTACAGGAACGGACGATTTGCACCTATCCCCGACATATGAGGAACAACGAGTCCTTCCCAAACATGTCACGTAAATGTTCTTAGCATTTCGGAGCGGTTCGCCCGTTTAGATTCATTTTTATGTGTCATATTTTCTCAAATCTTTCATCTTTGCTTTTTGTTATATCGTATCAGCACCGTACCTGAATTTATATCACCTAATTTTTTCACCTTGGCACAGGATATCTTATTGAAAATTGATAAACTGTTCTATACATGGTTTCATTACGGACGGAGATATATTTCCAGTGCAGATATGACAGCCAGAATAAATTCTCCGCCTTTCATCGGTATAAATATAAAATGAAACTATCATATTCAGATATCACATGACATACTCAACAAAGAATTTAATATTATGTATTGAATCAACAACGAAAAATGTATATTTTAAAAGTTTAATAAATCAACTTCGTTTTGGGATATTTATGCAATGATCAGTTTTCATAATTAGTCATTAAAAATGTATACTTATTTGTAAGCTTTAATTTACATTTTACTTATTAAATTTCAATAGTTTTGATAAACTTTTTAACAAGATGTACATTACATTTTACATTGAAAATTCATCATACCTACAACACTGTGCGTAAAAGGCTATATGACCACTGTCGAATTGAAAACTAAAGATTAATCATTGTGACTACCAATAATAATGACAAAAACTATATATTACCTTACGATTTTACTAAAATTAAAATTTATGTAATGGCGCTATATCTCTGACGTCATGTAGGAGAATCAGAGAGCAGTTTACAATAATGAAAATGGGAATTTACTGAACCTATGTTCTTTTACTTATTTATATCGAATGAATATTATTAATGATAAATTATTCTTAACTATTAATGAAATCATGTATGAGATATGAATATGGGCAATTCAAAGAATAAAATAAAGCTATTTTGATATTACACAACAATTTGTTTTGGTGTAAATTTGGTTGACATTGAAATGTCAACTGTCAACATTATCAATGTTATATGATTTTCGAAGACTGTTTAGTGTTTAGATACATCGTTTTAAATATGTAACCTGGGTAATCTACCAAATGTAGATTATTCTATGATACATATGATTTTTATGGAATGAATTCAAATTCTCTATCTAATTCTCCTACGTGACGTCATATATCACCTCACTTTAACTTTATTACTGTTTTTCTCCAGAATTATCAACAATTAAGCGATTTAAAAAAATACAGGTATTTTTATATTTTGTACAGACTCATAAAATGAAAGAAAAAAAATTGTCATATACCCCATTATAAATTTACATAGTTTATAGGTAGTATTGCAAATTTTTCTTTACAATAGTCTTAATGAAGTTAAAATAAAATAAACCTGTAAGAATATTCTGGTTATACTCATATAATCTTTTTGGAATTATTTGCGTAATTTTGTGTCTATTAAATAGTCTTTGTTACGAACAGGGCGAAATTTTGCCAAAGCTATTATACGTTTTCTAAAGTGTTTCGAGATATATTTGAATGCAGAAAACTTTTGATACCTTGCATTTATTATATTCCCGCTAATGCACTCTTGAAGTTGGCAAGTGAAACACGAGTACACTAATTTTCCATGAACTAAAATCCAGGCGTTGTTAGGAGCGTACAAAGTAGAAGCACGTGCTAGTTTTACTTTAGTCTTTTTCTATTTGAAGGATGTCGTGCTTTTTCTCCAGTGTAACAAACTCATTGTCGCGGTTTCTTTTATGCAAAACTGTGGAGCTTGTTAGAAAATTTCATAACGATACTTCGCTCAACAATCTCAGATATTGTGCGCGACATCTATTTTCAGAATGGCACATTGTAGTTCATGTATAATGGAAATTATTTTACTTTCGTTTGATGCTTCTGCTTTGTCATACATTTTACGGTTTGTCAAAGAAAATGACTACCTTCTTCTGTACACAAGGTACGACAAGTTGTTCTACAATGAATGACATTACATTAATGAAATGACACTTAACAATATTCTTTTCACCTAACTTATTATTATTTATTAATGATATTCAAATAATATAAACAATCGAATCTAAACATCTTCATAATACCTTTGATACATAAATAACTAGATCATTTTTATAATTCTCCAACCAGTGGAAGAAGCTATATCAACTTTCTTTGCGTTGTCGACGTCCATGTATATGATGATACTGACTGATTCAAAATTGTATTTGTTAAATAATTGTATTAAAATACACAAATGTAAAGGTTGTGAATTAGACAACAATATATTTATTGATTTCAAAGATCATAATTTGTAGGATTCTAAGTTTGTAAATTTAAAAACAACACACGAATATTTTTATAATTACATAATTTGTTTAGAAAATACTTTCTATAAGAACATTAAAAAATTGATTTATATTAATTAAAGGTGAAGGATATTGTTCATACAATTTACCAAAAAAAAGGGTTTCAACTCGTGAAATTCTCCACTATAATATTAAAAAAATTATATGTAAGACTCAGAATTTTATGTTACGAAACATAGTGATATGAATATTAAATATAATAAAAAAAATGGAATAGAAAATTGTGCTTATTAATGAACTTTCAAAATACATAGGAATTTTGTTTAATAAAAATGTTTACAAAATATATGTACCTATTTATTTCACCAAATTTGCTCTTATTATATTGATATATTTATAATTTTAGATTTTTTGCATTTCAAAAATTCTTTTGTCATTCAAATAAATTGTAGGTATAGCGTGCAAAATGCAGATCGTGTCAAAAACTATTAAAACATTACGTATCAATAAAAATAAGAAGATTACAAACATTAAAAAAATAATAATAAAAACATGAACTAACAAAAGTTATAAGATTGTTTATGTTTACCTGTATGGCTGATTATAAAAATTCTATTAATGAAACTCACCCTTCTTGTTACACCACAAGTCGCCACTATTTCCATCCCACGTCAAACCCAGACTTCTTACAGTTCTTATTCTTATTTAGATCCCCTAGACGTCCATTCTCCGTATTTTTCTTCCTAGATAGACCTTCACTATAAAATGCAGTCTGACTAAAATGGCTAGACACTTTCACTGCTCACTTCATGCATGATAATTCCAGAGGGCACTGCATTTACGGTCCCTGAGGAAGATTTCCGCTTGCATCAGCCTTCTGCAGTCCTGTCCCTACCCATATAAAGGAAATAAATTCCCTGCTTTTATTTTGAAACACTTTTCACGTAATGGTGCAGGCCTGCTGACCAAGGATTCTACGGGGAAGATAAAACTGAGTGAAGTACGGTGCTTATTGTTTTAAAATAAATATATACCTATTATATGTCGTAGGTAAGGTACTAGTATATTGTTTGTTGATATGTAAGGTATATTATATTCACGCAGATACTATGAGTTACTATGATAATATTAACAACAAATTTATGGTGACGTTATACTAAATTAATGTTAACATTGGTTTAAACAAGGTTTCTTATTTTATATCTCAATTGTAAATAAATACATGGATGGAATATTTTATTCTTGTAAAGTTTTCATGTATCAAAATAACTTCATTCCAAAACACTTTCGTATTGTTTCAAATCCAATCATTAACGCTAATTACATAATTTCTTCTAAAATTTAATTAATGTTATAATAAAGAATGAAGTAAAGAAGTTCTTAGAGAATTCAATCAATTTATTAAATACAAATACACAACAACGTTTCGACTTCGTATAAGTTTTCTTCAGGGTGATAATTGTTAAAATTTAAATTATAAAAAATGAAAAATGTCATTATAAAAATTATAGCAGATACTTTTCGTAAAGGATAAAACTAAATTTAATACATCCACATCATTAAATCATTTACAATCAACTGATTGTCATATAGTTTCTGTAATAATTTTTATAATATGAAGTTTTCTGTCAATCAGTTATTTACGATCGAAATAGCAATTCTGATGTCAGTAGCTTATATATCCTTTAAATTCTTACGGTGGCAAAAACTTGGTCATAAGGTTACAAGATATGACTTTTTATCAAAAATGAAACAGTAAAATGGTTCAAATTTACTGGAATTTTGTTGAAAGGAAATGAAAGTTTTTATAATTATATAGTAATTTTGCTAATTTTATATTAAAATTAATGATGACTTTTGCCATGCGAGGTTATCTTATAGGAATTTGACAGATACTTTAAACCCATATGAAATTTCTGATTCGTTCTATTGCAGCACTCACAAGATCTGGCCATAAAATACTTATCCGGGAAAATGGTGTTCCCACACTTAATCTATATTATAATGCCCTAAGAACTAACAATTACAATAATACTTTATTTTTATATAACTAATATTATTTTTTATTTTTAGGTGAGTTCCAATTTCATCTTTCAATATTTTACTTTCTTAATCCTGTCTCCGTGGCTAGCTAGCAAGGTAAGAGCGAGAATATTCCTGCTAAAACTTGTCGCGATCCTGCAGGACTGTATATATTTTGATGGCAAGCTCCCCACGGATATTTTTTGCCTCGTGCGACATTTCTATTGTACAGAGGGACTTTCTGCAAGTCGAGGTGTCTCGGGAATGTTATAGTTATTTTCAGGTTTTACTCCTGACATTTCTACGTAATGATCGCAGATGTAGCCAAGCGCAAGAGCATACAATTTGGAAAATGTTTACATAGGTACTGGAATAAGAACTAAAAATAGATTGTCCCAGTTTCTACAAAAATATCAAAAAATATAATAATGAAATACGGGGAGTTGTGTATTATTATGTAAATATATATTAAGCGAATAAAACAAAAATAATTTTTCCGTATCCATGGTATGTAATTGACAAATTGTTGACTTCATTTCAGGTTAACAATGGCAGGTAAATTTTAAAAGGGGGATGATATGAACAGCTATCTACCTATAAAATTAAAAATTTTAATAATTTGATTACAACAAAATACTGTCCAAGTTAACTCTAAATTACTTGATAATTTTAATTATTTTTCAATTTTCGCATAAATTTATTATAAAAATTATCAATTTAACCAAAATTAGACATTTATAATTTGAGATTGTATGTGAAAAAATCTTTTGGAATGACGTTTTCATTAGATATTTTGTTACGTGTTGCCATGATTTCAGTAGTAAATAGGAAAGCGACACATGTTTTTATGTTTTACATTAAATAATGAAATATTTTATTTAAAAGATTCTTCTCAAGGATACGGAAAAATAGCTTGTGTCCTACGAGAATCTAACAGCATAATTACATCCCTCGGCTTTTGCTGCCCTCGCTCACTACGTTCGTTCGTGTATCAGAAATCTTCATGATGTAATATGCCTATATCTTCCCTTATGACGCAATGTACTGTTCTGTATAGTAAAATTTTTAATTTCGATAAACTGTGAAATTAAGTAATTTTCCAATAACGCGTACTAACTTGATTTCAATTAGAAATATTATTAATAGTTCGATAAAGTATTCGACATGGAAATAATAATTCTGATAACAAAATTCTGCGAATTTCCATTTGACTGTTGAAGAATTGTGAAATGTCACTCAATAAAATGTTACACACATGAAGGGAAAATTCAAGCACGTATCACAAACCTCAGTAAATGTCTCGATTCGTACTAAAATGTTCCATTTGTGTATCGGAATATAAAATAGTCCTACACCGAGACGTTCGGGTTAGAATATTGATGCTGAATGTATCATTTCAAGCTTTATGGACGCATCAAAATGAATATAGCTCACATCATAAATGAATCAACTTTCCAATCTGCACTCAAAATAATAAATATTGTCGAATAACTTCTTGAATGATGATGGATTATAAATCAAACAGAATTGCAGTCAAAACGTAACATTTTTACTCTAGGGACTACAATGTATTTCAAAAAGTTCATAAATAATTAATATTCAAAAAAGTATTTTCTGAAAATTTTTCTTTGTTTATTTTTAAGGCCTGGTATGTAATTTGTTTTATGCTTGATGCATTGTTTTATCAATTAAAATTTCTTGTCATAATATTTTTATAATATAATGTAATAACAATTAAAATTTAAATATTATGGAGATAATTTTAGGTCGTATGTAATTTCAAAGCAAGTACTATAGAAATTAGATATTCGAAAAAAATAAATACAACTTCAGCAAGATTTTGTGTCGCCAATAAAAAATTAGAATGTAAGAATAATTTTGAGGGAGCTATACTACTATAAAGACATTACGAAGAAAACTAGTGTGCATTCTAGGTTAGATAAGTAAAGCAATTAGGATAAAAACTAGAACAAAAATATGGGACAATAAATAGACCAACCTTCATATAAATTTCAAGAGCAATAGAAACTTATATTAGGTAAAAAAGTAAAATAATTATGGTTTGTAATTATTTGCTAAATATTGTATAGAGTTTTTCAAAGTAAATAAATTGAATTGCTACGTAGAATATTAACTTGCTAAGTAGATTTTACAAGTGCAATGTATAATAATAATATAACATAATGAAAATTTTCAAAATATTTTATAATTTTGCTCTATACAATTAATGGATGCTTGACGAATATTTTATTCGCACGATAAAAATGGCAATAGCTATTTTTAAACGAAAGTAAAGCCTGATTTAGGAACTGAACATAACCTAATATAACTGAACACAACCAAATTTAACCTGACCTAACCATACCTAATCTAACCTAATCAAACCAAAGAAATAATTTCCTATTATTTGTGGAAAATATTATTTATAGCTAAAAATTTTTACTTTATACTAAGCAAAGTAACTTTCAATAAATTTTTGCGAAGAATTATTGGTTATTAGAACAAATACTACAAACTACAACAACTAAAAATTGTAAGATTGTACAAATTAAAATCATCTTACTATGAATGTAAGCATCCTTTCCTTTTTACATTGAATATTAAATTAAAAACATAAAACGAATAGAGCTATTAAGTGCCCCATTCCGCTCTAAGTAATAGTTCCGAGCTAACTACTGACTTCATTTTCATGATAATTATTTTCTAGGGATAATAACACGTTAAGGTCTCGGTTCTACTTTCAATTTAGTTCAGTGGGTCTGTTTAAACACAACCTTCACTTCTAACATCTGCTCGCCATATCACGTACTGAATTAAATAATTTCAATCTGCTTCTTCCCACTTTTAAATTAACTCTGGAATTCCATTACTTGCAATAGGAAATTAAATTGCAGGACTCTGATTTCAGATTGCATGCTTCACATAAACAATAATCAAATATCTAATTCAGAATATATAATAAATATTATATACATTTTTATTATCAATTCAAACAACTAAATTATTATTATTATTATTATTATATATTTGTTTCTTTTTATTAATAATGTGATTGGAATATATTTTTCTATTGCCATTATGGAAACTCATTGGACTTTTCTCAAAATTCATAAAGCTTCTAAGATGCCTAGGTCCATAAAAATTTATTATTAACTTAGATTACTATAAGGACCAAGTAATAGGTAGTGAAAAACTATTTCTCATGTCAAATATAGGTAAATAATGATAGGTATCTAGGCTAGTAGTGAAAAAATAAATTATAATGAAAGATCACTTACGATTTTTGTAGTTCTGATCCGTCCAGCTTCCTAGGAATATTTTTAACTGTAATTTTTTCCAGGGTTAAAATATTTTTTCTTTCTTCATTCCTGTTGCCAGTTTCTATAAATAAAATTATTTAAATTTAATTTTTTGATAAGTAGGTATATTTTATATTTCCTTTACTACTATAAATATTTAAATAGCAAAAGTACTATTCCAAATTATATTATATTTAATTAAAAGTGGAGTTTTGGCCCCATCTTGGCAGAATATATATTACTTTTTTGTAGATTACAGATGGATTAATAAAGAAAAAAGCTAGTTTCTATTTTTAACAAAAAAAGAAATATTTTCTACTTACCTATAAAAATTGCTACTTCCATATATAAATATACCATTTGAAATTAGTCCTGGTGCATATCATCCATTATTCCCTAAAAATATCTGATGAAATTTATAAAAATTGCTTCATTTGTAAATGTAATCTTCATAATTGTAAAATGGAGATGTTGGTTCCATCCTCTATTAATTTTCATTGGATTTTTAGAGGATGGTTAAGCCTTGCCACCACGACAAGGTCTCTCCACGTCGGCAAGGGGGGATGGGAAGGGAAGGTTTTATGTTTTAAGGAAAGGATGAAGACTTAAAACTATTTCGCGACTTAAACCTAACCGCAACTTAAAACGATTTTGGCGCAACTTAAACTAATACAGTGTACTTCTCAGTGAAAAGGGTCAGGGGAATTGGCATGAAAGCCAAGAAAGAAGTAGAAAATGAAAATATAATGTTAATTATTATGGTCTATGTACAAACTCACTCCACAATTAGACATTTCAACACGCTAGCGGTCAGACACCCTTCCGGCCCTCCATACTAACGCCCAAAATGGTAAAAGGGCAGCAAGATGCACCAAGCACATCCGTAACTCTAACTTATAGACACGCTAATACGAGGGCGGTATCACAACCCTTCCGTGCAACCCATACCAACGACCAGAATGCTGTAAGCAGAGAAAGGAGTGCCTCGACTTATAAAATATAATTAATAATAAATACGGGGTATTGCACATTCAAATATTATAACTATAAGAATTCTGTAGAAAGTAGATTTTAAAATTAAATAAAAATTAATAAATGAAAAATTAATTTAAATTAATTAAAAATTTAAGTCTAGTAATATTTGCACAAAAATGGGGTATTTAAAAGTAATGTAATATCAAGAGATTGTAAATACGTCATGTTGATCATAATGAACATATGTATGTTTGGGAAGAATATTTTTAACTGCATTAAATAATATAGCGTAATTAAGCAAAAGCAAAAACTGAATAAAACTTGACACATAGTTAACCTAAACGTATCAAACAGCTCATCCTAACTGAAAACTTCCCGGGCAGTTTTGCAGTAGGGATTTGCTTCCATTCACACATTATATCTAATATCTACACATCACACTACATATTTAATCATCATACCTCATTTAATCATCACACCTAATGTTTAATCATCACACCTTATATTTAATTGTCATACCTTATATTTAATCATCACACCGTACCTTAAATCTAAAAATCACACTTTATATCAAACAATCATACCTTACACATAACAACCACATCTTATATTTAATCATCGTACTTTATATGTAACAATCATACCTTATATTTAATCATCGTACCTTATATCTAATCATCATACCTTATATTTAATCATCACACCTAATATTTAATCATCACACTTTACATTTAACCATCACACCTTAAACTTAATCATCACACCTTAAACTTAATCATCACACCTTACACTTAATCATCACACCTTACACTTAATCATCACACCTTATATTTAATCATCATACCTTACATTTAATCATCACACCGTACATTTAACCATCACACCATAAACTTAATCATCACACCTTATATTTAATCATCATACCTTATATTCATCACACCTTATATTTAATCATCATACCTTATATTTAATCATCACACCATACATTTAACCATCACACCTTAAACCTAATCATCACACCTTAAACTTAATCATCGTACATTATATCTAATCCTCATACCTTATATTTAATCATCACACCTTATATTTAATCATCACACTTTACATTTAACCATCACACCTTAAACTTAATCATCACACCTTATATTTAATCATCACACCTTATATTTAATCATCACACTTTACATTTAACCATCACACCTTAAACTTAATCATCACACCTTATATTTAATCATCACACTTTACATTTAACCATCACACCTTAAACTTAATCATCACACCTTAAACTTAATCATCACACCTTATATTTAATCACAATACCTTACATTCATCACACCTTATATTTAATCATCACACCTAGCATTTTACAATCACACCTTAAACTTAATCATCACACCTTACACTTAATCATCATACCTTATATTTAATCATCACAACTTACATTTAACCATCACACCTTAAACTTAATCGTCACGCCTTATATTTATTCATCACACCTTACAACCAGCATACCTTATCTTTAATCATCACACCTTATATTTAACCATCACACCTTAAAGCTAATCATCATACCTTATATTTAATCATCATACCTTAAATTCGACATACCTTATCTTTAATTATCACACCTTATATTTAACATTCACACCTTAAATCTAATCATCATACCTCATCTTTAATCATCACACCTTAAACCTAATCATCACACCTTAAACTTAATCATCGTACCTTATATCTAATCATCATACCTTATATTTAATCATCACACCTTATTATTACATACCTAACCATTACACCCTATATTTACACATCATACCTCATTTGTCACCAACACACTTTAAAACTATCACACCAGACATTTAACCACCACACCTTATATCTAAATGTGTCAAGTTTTATTCATTTGTTTGAGAAAAAAGTTAATGTACCTTTATATTTGAAAACAAGGGATGAGTTAAAAATTTAAAATTTATTTAAAGAGGGAATTATTAAAACAATTGTATTCGCTAAAATTGAAGTCTTAAAATATTCAAGGAGGACATTACACTTAAATGTTAAAATTCGAGTTACATATTTCAGAAAAAAAAACTGAAGAAGTACCTGTTTCCCAACCCTTATATCTAGAACCTAGTTCGACCCCGTCTGAAACAATAAAAAATATAAATTAGTTTAGTTTAGTAATAATGTAAAACACTAGTTTTAATAAAACACATATAGTAGTAGAAAATATTTAATTATTGCAATTCAAGTAAAAAGTAAAAAATATAAACAGTAGGTACTCACCTCACGACTGCTAAAAAACTAATGAAGATTTTTGAGATTGTAATTATCATTTAAATAAATGAATGAGAGTAGGGAGGTTACGAAATAGCTAACAGTAATTAAATGAATAATTTTATATTAAAATTGTGATGTGACATTAATAGTTTGGTATTATCTAATGCTATCAATTATAAAATATAATGTAAATAAATAATTCCACTCATTTTATCAGTACCATAACTCTATCCAAATGAATAACAACGTAGTTTACTAAAAGGAACATTGATCACACATCAATATCAGCTGACTTTATAGGTATGTGTTTTATACAAATAACAATATTGTATTTTATATTTAAGAACTATTTGTTTACAAAAATGAATTGCAGTTGTTTTGATTTATCAGATTTTGATTAATATTCGAATGGCGTGAGTAGTTGTATGACAAGTAAATGAAAATGTTTGTATATAGTGCACATCGGCAAAACTTGAGCTAGTGAAAACAGTGGAATGCAGTGGTGATTATGCTAACAAAATATGACATGAAAGAATGGCGGCGTTTAAACGAGTGCAAACACATCAACAGTGGAAATTGCTCATCGCGCATTTGCAATGCAATTAAACATAAATTAAGCTTGTTTATGCGCGGGTACAGTATGTATAATTCACGCACATACCTTCGTACGTTCGTGGAATGCGCCGCGTTTTGTGGTGGAGCTTTTTCTTATCAACTGCCACTGTAGAACATAGTTTCACTTCGTGTCGTTTGGAGTTGTCAATTTGACGTAAAAAATATTAGAAGATTGAATGAAACTGAAAAAAGTTAAATTAAACAAAAGTTGCCTCATAGGGTGATTATTAGTGTTGCCGTCTAGACAAGAAAAAACATGATTTTACGAAGTCTTCTGTTGTCTAGAAATTTCAAGACAAGACTTGACTAAGTCTAAGCCTAGATTTAAATCTTGTCTAGATGTCAAGACTTTACATTGTTTCAAGACTCTAGATTAACCTGCACATATGCTTTAGATATAAGAACAGATAATTTGTCGACAGCGTCCTTTTTCTATTTTACAATCACTGTTTCAGTTCGAAATGAACAAGCTTCGCATAATTAGTTTATATTTTGAAAAATTAAAATTTTTAATTAATCTAGATTCTTGAAAATTGTTTAGAATTTTCTTCTCTTGATTTAGAACAAGAAAGTCTTGTTAATAAAAGTCAACAGTCTAAAAAGTCTAGACCAAACCAAAATTTCTTAAAATTCTTCGAATAGTCTATGTTGCTATAGATCCTTCAAAAATTTCAGACATTTTTTATGTTAATTTATTCAGGGGTTTTAAAGGATTTAATTTCATTTAACTACTCCTCATTATTATATTTACTTCTACTGTTCTCAACAATTGAGTGCAATCTGCATACAATTTTGATAACCTCCCTTAAAGGTTTACACCGGCAAAATAATTTTAAACAGATTCGCCTTTCAACTACCATAATTTCTTGTTTTTATTATCTTTTTTTTAAAAAATACCTTATACAAAATACTCAAACAAATGATATAAATATAATAATATATCGTTATATGTAAGATTTCAGAAGTGTACGAATAATTTTGTGTACGTATTTCTTATATACATTTTGTTTTTATTTAAGTTACATAAGAAAATTGATATTTTTTTCATAATTGGCTATTGCATTTTATTTCTGAAATATGAGAGATCATGATCCCGTCGGTATAAAGTATGAATATTATTTTTGAAAGTTATCTATTTTTTACTTTTGAATAGAAAACTTAGGTGTACGAATAATTCAGTGAGCCACTATATGTTCCAGTATATAATATAAAAATAATATGTTACTTTTATAACATAACATAAATTCTAAATTTTAATGTTCAGTCGTAATTGGAAATAACTTTTTAAATACATATTTTAATTAAAAATATCATTTTTGAATTTCTTACTCAAAAAAATATACAAGAAAATTTTAAAATACGTAGAGCAGAGGTTTTACGTGTTGGATTTTTTGGTTGGATCTAATTCACAAATATATTGTACGTGTATGGAATGAAGGGAGTTTTGTCTGTTGCGGCTCTTTTTGTTATTAACCGCTAGTGGAGAAGTTAGTTGGAGTTCATAGAGAATTTTATAGAGCACTCTTGTGTTGCGGCGTCTACTGCACTTTGAGACGTTCGGCTGGAACTTTTACGTCCCGCGCAATCATTTCACTTTACTGACGATGATTTTCAGGGAGATAGCGTTTTATGAACATGTTTTCATTACTTTACCAGGAAATTTTTATCGTGGATGCTCTCATTAACTTTATGGAAGATGGACTTTCTGTTACACAGTTTCGTGTTCTTTTATTATTTTTAAACTTTAAAGTATTGGGACATTGAAATTACATCTTTTCAACGAATTTATATACTTCTTTCCAATAGAATTCCTTTCAAACCAAGAGATATTTTTTTCTAAATTTGTTCTTTTAAATTTATCTTTGTTATTAGACCTCCCAAAGTATACGTGACATTGCAAAATAAAAATAATGCAACTACAGATTTCTTAGCTTAAATATATAGAAAAAATTTTGAAAAATACAGGATTTAAACCAAGTGATATTTTTAATAAAATTACAAATTATAAATTATTTGCTACAAAACTATTAATAATAACCAAAATATGTTTTGTATATAATAATATCTTAAAATAAAATGATATTTTATCACTTTAAATGTCATATTACAAAGAAAACTACAAGTATTTAAATGTGTAACTAAAAGTTTTATTTAATTAAATCATGATTTTTACTAAAATTGGAAAACACATTTTAATTATTAATGATAATTAAAAAAAAGATTTTAACTTTTTATTCGAGTTTTTTAAAAAACTCAAAAAAGGTACGTCATATTTAATATAAAATATACAAAATTTTATATATTCTCTGCTAAAGATATTTACTAAAAATAGATATTAAAGTTTTTGTACAAAGTAATTAATATTTAATACTTTGTAAATATTGTACGAAATTTGTTTTTTTATCAAATATTCTATAATTATTGTTTCAAAATTTAATTACTCGATTCATAGTTTCTTTCTGTTTAATATTAATTTTGATTATGTTTACTCTATTCCTTTGATCCTAGACTCAATAATTTCATACAAACAAACGTAGCAAAAACTTGTTTATTCCTCTGTATCAGTTCATTACTCTTTCAATCAAAATCTAATTCGTTAAAAAATCCTTTCAATCTACCAAATTTTAATTAATTAAAGCAACCCTTTCGCTTTGAAATCACAAAAACCCCGAGGAAATTCAGTATAATTGACCGAAGAGAGAAACAAGAAACACTTGAAAAGTGATAATTGAATTCACAAAAAACTGACTGTGTCATATCCTTTTCAATAACAACGTGTAGACCCCTTACGCCTGCCCTGGCGATAATGACGCAGCGTTCAGATGTCTGTAATTATGTTATAGCTTTGAGGGATGATTCGTTGCAACTGAAATAGGTGTTTAGGTCTAATGGACGTTAGGACCGTAACCGCCGGTTTCTTGCATTTGGAAGCCCTAGACCGTACTTATTATATTCACATTATAATAGTTATTTATGGTACAAGTGTGTTACATTACAGATAAGTCGCGTAGGAAAAGTTATTTTTTCAAGTGACCTAGGTAATTAACACACGTGTGTCATACAACATTTTATTCAACACATTTTAATCATTGATATAAAATACATATAAGATTTTTGACAGATGGAATTTCGAAATGACATTTAGGAACAAAATAGTGTAGAGAAGGTTTTATAACGTATTTACTATGATACGAACCAAAAAACAGTAAGCTAATATATTTAGCTCACTAGTGACTTATGACCTACTTTATTTATCTAAAAACAGCATACTTATATCGTTATAATTACACGGTGTTGGATAAAATCTATTTTTCTAGTGAAAACGGAAATTTCTTGATGGAAAGAGAGTGGGATTGTTCATATAAAGCCGAAATTTAAAAAATACTCATTTTTAGGTCCAAAATTTTGTGCTTTGAAAATAGTGCGCATTGATAGATCTTGTTGCGCTAATTTTAAATTTATAAAAAGAATTGAATTATTTCTTTTCCTGAGAATTTTGTTCTCAAAGTTGCACCTCAAAAAAATGAGTTTTTTGGGCATATTTTAAAAGTAGATACATATATAATCTCAACGAGCAAAATTACGTAATGTTTTCTCCTTTGGAACGATTTAGTAAAAAATGAGGAAAACGAAAAGACTGGAATTCCAGTTTTTCGCTTGGGAACATTTTTCTTCAAAAATTTATATTTTCTAGATTTAATCAATGTGCTGATTCCAAATTTTCAAACCGAATTCAATTATCTCGTACTATTTCCGAGATAATCAGGTTTAAAATTAAACCTGTAAAAAACTGTTTTTTGAGGGTATACCCCTTAAGGGATCATCCTATAACATCGTCGACTAATCGATTCTACGGGCAAAATTACATAAGTGTAAGAGGTTATGTGGTGGCCACATCAGATTTTTATAAAATAGTAAATAAAATTTATTTGTTTATGTATTACATAAAAGTTTATCAACGAATTTATAAAGTTTAGAAGAGAAGCAATCGCCTTTGTATTTTTTTTTAATATGAAACTAGGGTGAGACATGAAGTACTGTACACATTATTTTCTTGAATGTAACCATCTTCACAATGATCTTATTTCTTAAATAACTAATCCGTAGCTTTTATAAGTAAATAATGTATAAGTAAAAATATTATTAATATTAATAATAATATATAAATTGCGTGCTTCTTATTTTTTTAAATGCTTCTGTTTGTTAAGTTGATTGTAGTTTTTTTAAATTTTATATATAAATAAAACAAGGATGACGAAATTTATTAAGAATTGTTGTTATTGCTGACGCAGTTTCATTGATAAAAGAAAACGTAAAAACAGTAAAAACAATTTTATGGCTTTTTGTTGTTTTTAAGTTTTATTGTTTTAATTTAATTTTACTAGATGTATAACTAAGAACTTAATTGTAATATTTTATAACATTCTTATCAAAAATGAAAAAAACAAAATTTCCGGAAACCTACCACAGCTAATTTTGAAAGCATGCAATTAATCTAACCTAGAAAATAAAGTAGTATAATAGTTAAACGTTTAATAAAAATGCTTGGCCGACCACAATGAAAATAAATTACATTAGAAAAAATCCAAGACGGTCCTGAAAGCAGCAGCCAATCGGGCGTAACCTCTAGATGTGAACTATTCTTAATGGACGAGTGATTAAATAATTACAATGAACGCGAAGCTAATCTGTCTATTAAAAATTTCGACTATCGCCCAGGCCAACGATGTAATTAAATACGGCTTGTGAATATTTTAAATTCATTAGTATAACCGCAACAAATATAGTCCGAAATTTTTAATTAAATTCATGAATCGTATTAGGTATTAAAAATATTTTTATATGGTACATCTTTTTATGAAAATATTAACGGAAAAATATTTATCAGGAAGAATTACCTTTAATTCCACTTATTAGACTAAATCCCTTTCAGTTATTTATTTTTTCGTTTATTATTCTATTTTTTCTAATTTTATTAGAATTCTCTTCGGGTTTACAAATATCTATAACATTATACCTACTTTGAATATAGCTTATAAAATACCTAATATATTTTAGTAATTAATAGATATACCTATATTTGAGCATTAATTTTATAATTGTATATTGACTAAATAAATATGTTTGAAATATCAACAAATTTTTTGAAACAACTATCCTTTGAATATGGCCTATAAAATATTTCAAATTCATTATACTATAACGTATAACCTGTAACCACAGCATATTGTGTGGGAAATTATTAATTAAATTGATGAATTTTGAAATAATTAAAAACAATATAACATAATACTTGCATTATAAATTATAATAGGGCAGTAACGATCATGTGTAGGAATGCAACGTGACACACTACCCGATAATCGATAGAATTTAATTTTCACCTGCTCTTCGGATTGTAATATTATTTTTCCTGTGAAATTTAATATCAAATGCAATTAAATTTATTAACAAATTATTTGTGACATTTTTTTCGTATGTGAAACATTATTCATCTATTTCCAATCATATTCATTGCATTTATCGAAATACGAAGATAAAATTTTTTCGTAATTTTTAATCGAAAATTGAACGTTTGTTTCATGGAATTTTAATTTAATTATTACCTCTGCAAGGTACCTACAGTTTATGTAATTTATTCGCAAACAATAATAAATATCAAGCCGCAGTTTAATAGATGATGACGCTAAGATTTATACAATTTAAGCTATCCAACAGACGAAAGTCTAGTAAAAGGACAAAAAACCTATAAAACTTATATTGAGTTCCGAAACACTCGGTTTTGGTTTGTGATCACAAATTAGGTTATGACTGTACTGTAAACTTTGACGTTTAGCAGTGCAGTTGTTTATTGCCATTATACCAATTCAAGTTGTCAAATTGTAATTTTTTTTAAAGAATATCAATATTAAATACTTTTTTATATATAATAAAGAATTTTGCCAATATTTCATTCTAAAATAGTATTCATGTTTATACCGTTGGTAACACTGTTCATTTTCCTCTCTAGAGAGGGAAAACTAATTTTCCTCTTTATTTCGCGAGAAGAAAATAATGCATGTCGTGAAAAACTAAATATGTTTTTTTCGACCAGATGAAAACTCATAACTTTTCGATGTATTCGAACCGGAAAATGCATTAATCTGGTATTTTAGTGCAGCTAGTTTACTAAATATAACAGTCCTGGAATATTTTTTTCTTACGGTACGCAGTCCATTGTTTTCCGTAAATAAAAACACAAGAATATTTATTTCATTATCATTGAACATAAACCGATCGAAATAAATTGTATGTGTACCACGTAGAAAACGTGTCTTCCCGGTCTTCTGGTGTTGCTGGCTTCGTCTACGGCTTGTCCCGCAATGTCCAGCATCGTCCAAGAATGTTTTTTCCTACTACATATATACACAATATACAAATTTAATAGTTTGTGAGTTGTTGAAAGTATGGCGTAGTGATACAATAGAGCAGTATTTACCTCGCATGTCAGTGGTAAAATGAGATAAATTTGAAAGCATTCCCATTGCCGCCACATTGTTCGGGCGGAGAAGAGGTTCTTTCGCTGATGCTCGCTTGTCAGTTAGTGTTTGTTATCTAGGAGATGAACTATTGTATCCAATTTATTTCACTAAACGAAAAACAAAGCAAATAAAGGGAAGTACGAGCTCGCATCGATCGCATCCGCGTTGGATTATATCCAAAATGATTTCGCTGCCTGTTAGCTGAACAGCTTTGGAGAAGAACCACCATCGTTTAATCAAATGAAATTTTACTGCTGAATAAGCATGTTTTAAAAACAACATTGAAAACTTTGTCGACTGTTGTTTCAATTTACGGGGCTGAATTATGGGCTGATGCGAATTTATGGATAACGATAACGATATGCCGCAGGAGTGCAAATTATTTGCTTTACTTTTAGCTTTTGTTTTCACCAGCTTTTTCGATATTCATATTTCACTTTATATTGCGAGTACCGTATACATTTTCAGCTCTTCTATACGCACACTCAGAACATCTATTGTTTTATTATCGCGAAGACTTGATTAACTTTTTCACGCTATTCATTATCCAATTCCAAATTTCTAAATTGCAACAAACAACGACAAAGACAGATAGTATATTGTTTCTCCTTTACTTTCAATATCCAATTATGCTAAAAATCGAATTGCTGTTGTTTTCTAATTTAGAAGTTTTAGAAACAAACGTTATGATGGAACATTAGTAACCGAAGAACTTAAGATATCATGAGTCAATTGTGAACTACGAGGAAAACATCACTCATATCTTTTCCTCCAACAACACTCTTTTGTCGCTATCTCAGATTCCAAATATCTATTTAATTCTACCTCCTTGAATTTCTAAGTTCCTCGATTTATGGAAGCCTTTTTAAAGATATATTCAAATGTTTGTTGTCATCGTTATTTGAATCTTAAATATTTTTGATAGGTTTTTCAATATACTAGAACTAGATGCATTAGCACTTACCTAGACTTCTATCGGTAATAAATTTAACTTCTTTTTTATCATAATAATAATAATTATGATTACTATACTCGTTAAGTCTTACATTCTATAATAGACTTTTAGAAATGTATGCATATCATAACAAAACGACATAAATTTGAGACGATACAGAACAAGAGAGGAAGTGTCTTGTCTCGACACTCTGTCTCTTTTTTCTCGGTATATCGAGACAAGACGAGATAGATGGTTTTCTTGAAAATATTTATACTTTCGCAGATGCAAATTTGCAACACCTAGATTGTGAACCTGACTATCCCAACGTCAATAAACTATTGATTAGGTTTTTTTAGTTATTGTAAGAGATAATTGAAATTCTTATACAATAAGCTGATTGTTTTATGCGACTTGCGGTGAAAATTCCTTTCAGCAAGTACTTTCTTGTGTCCTGGATCTCATCCGAAATTTATAAAATACAAATATCTGTTTTATTATGGGTTGTTTTTTTTTTAAATATTTATTGAGCAACTTATAGTAATGTAATATGCATAACATGACACTGCGGTGTAATAGTGAAAGGAGGAATTAGTACGTCCCACCCTCAATCAAAATTTCAATTACCCCTGGTGGTCAGGGCTGTCCAGTATCGCATATCTAGAGGGCGGGGGCGAATTTGCGCGTTTAAATTGTATATTAGCGGCTGGCACTTGGTGTCCCCTCGATGCTCAATTTACCACCCCGCCGCTGTGACGTCACAAAGCTGTATCAATTTGCTAATTACTAGTTTAATGGTATTGACACTGAGATACAATGCTATTGGATTTCCAATGATGTTTGTGATTAATGCACGCGTGTGTATAAACGCAACGGCTTTGTTTGGTAATTACATTTCCCGGACCGCACCGCGTTTTGTTTCTCTTCACCGCCGTGCGACTGCGACTGTTTATTTGTGCGCCTAATCCAACACCTGGATTCGCTGCACAATGAGAAGTAATTCGGACTATCATAGGTGGTTTTATGGTTTAATTTGGAAATAGACAGATGGTGCTTAATGCGAATAGAAAGTTTCATTTGTGCACCTCATTTCATTAACAGCTGCGGAAAATTGATCCATAAATTTTAGTTTTAACATATATTTTTACCAAATACAAATTAATATAATAGGAGGTTTACAATTTTATAAAATAGCACTCTTAGAATTCCCTTTTCAAATTATGAAAATTGGTGCAACAATATAATTTTCTCTGTGCTTAAAAATGATTTATAAAAATTAATATCTCAACTGATTAAATATTTACCATTGAGTTAATAGAATAGGGAAGACTAAATGTAACAGTGTTTGACAATTATAATAAAAATGTACAATATTGAAGAAAAAGTTATAATTATTAACGACCAAATTCACGTTTCTTTAATCAAAGCTTGATCCACTGATCAACTCTGATCTATGAGTTAATTCAAATCACCATTAAAAATCAATGGACAACTGATCTAACGAATTCTTTTAATCAAGCTCTGATCAATGGATTTGATCCTTGTTTTGACTTATATATTTATGTACATAGGAAGAAGATTATTTAATTTCTCGATTTTCGTTCTTTTTTGCCATTTCTGTATTTTTTTTGTAAGGTACAACAAAACTGTGAATCAAGTTGATGAATTAGAACAAATATTGATCTATGGATCAGCTTGATTCTTGAATCAGTTGATCATTAATCTAATGGTGAATTCGGTTGTATATGATACTATTAATTTTCTTGTTTAAGACAAGTTGCTGATCTATGGATCACTTTGATTCTAGAATCAATTGATCATTAATCTAGTAGTAAATTCGGTTGTATATGATACAATACATATTCTAGTTTACGACAAGTTACTGATCTAAGTTCCATTTCCTAAACGTGCAACCACATTCTTAAATCTTTGTTTAATTTAGAAACTTTTGGATAGATATAACGAATCCCATGTTTTATAATAAAATAAACTTATGCCTGGTGTTTTATAAATTACATCATTTTAAAAATATATAATTTCTGCAAAGTATTGATTCCAGATTAGAAAAATAATACCAATACTAATTAAGCAATAACAGATGTGAAGATAGTTATATTATAATAAAATCCAAAATTGAATTTCGTTTTTTCTGTTCTAAATTTATTTAAAATTCTAATTCTAATTTATCAAATCTGCGTTTAATTATTTTTGCGAATAACCTCGCATGCCCATCAATCTAACAAAAACTTTATCTGTCGCTCAAATTTAAAAGATGTCCACATCACATCGGTAATATAATTTTGAAATAGCTAACATCCCTTATCTCCCGTCGTTTAAAATCGCTGACTCCAGCAACTTTGTGTAACCTTGTGAGACGTATCTACCCACCCACCCCATCGTGACCGTTGGCCGAATGACCACTGCAGGTGTCGGCTGCATTGAGAGCCATTAGTGAGCAACGTTACATTGTAATAGCTGCCGCATTCTACATTGTGTGCGGTAATTAGTTCACGCCTAGTGCCGGATAGTGATATGGGTCAAATCTTCAGTTTCACTGGGGGAATAACGGCAGCGAATTTGCTTGTGCAAATGTATTTAAAATGTGAAATTTTGAAAAATGATATGTTACGTTTTAGAGAATTGTGTAGTATGTTGGTGGTATCGTTTCATGAGATACCAAATTATGTTGGTGTCATTTCTGATACCAAATTTATGTTACGATTCCCTGATTAGGAGATCAAACAATATGTGTTTTACTACAGATGGGTTTTAAAGTTAAAACGCACAAATATAAGCTTTTTTATTTATTTAAATCTTTATTCACAACTGGTTAGCGAAAAACCAACAAGCAAATGTGATAAATTAAATAATGAAGTGCGAGAAATAACTTGGAATGGAGTTGTTTCAATATTTTGTAGTTTCTACTTCATAATTTAGATGCCAAATTTTCTTTTCAATCTTCTTATTTCTGAGGAATTGTCTAATAAATTTAGTGCTAAATTGATAATGAGAGTATGTTTCTATTAGTGTCTTAATATCTTTAATTTTTATTAATTATAAAAGGTGGAGGTACAGATAAGAGGTAGGGGTAGTTTAGAAAATTGAGGGTTGATGAAAATGGGTCAGAGAAAAGAAAGCTGTCGGCTTTTTACAATGAGTGGTTGTAGAATAGAATTTGAGCTAGTTACAACATATTACTTGATGGGGACAATAACATAGGAAGGGTTTATGAAGGGAATGAATTTATAACGTTGAAGGTTTTTGCAATAAATAAAACAATACAACAAAATATGAAAATATATACAAAATATAACTTAATATCTAACCTGCACGAACAATATATACAAAATCTTATAAAACTAGACATATAATAAAGCGGGAACACAACAAATAGCTATTTATGTAATATGTTAGAAAATGCTTCATTTTGTATAAAGGTAGAACATTTTCAGGGAATGAAAATTGCATTTTGTATCGTGTTTCATACAATATTTTTTCTAACTTGGGACAATTCTATTAATTTTTTCTTCTAATTTTGACATACACTGTCACTATTAAAAACTGAATGATCTTTGGAAACGGCACACTTTTCAAAACCAGTTAAACAAATTACTGTTTATCACTGTGTTAAAAATTTTTATTTTATATATTATGAAAAATGTAAAGTTTCGAAAGGTCAGTCAGCTTTAAAAGCTCTTTATATGTCAAAATTAGAAAAATTCATATATTAGAATTTATGGTATGTCATATTTATGTAAAAATGTTGTAAACAATTTTTAAAATAGTTTGTCGGTGAACTTATTAATATTTTATAAAATATTTACAATTTTTGAAATACATTATTTATCGGCAAGAAATTTCATCTCATGATGCTCTCATGAATCTTTAACTAGAGCATAATTCCAATTTTTAAATAGATTATAAAAATCATAACTTCTCGCATTCTTCAAGATATAAATAATTCAAAGAATTGAGATAAATCATTGCCGACTGATTGTGAAGCTGCATGTAAACTTAATCGAAAAAAATATTTCATGTCAGGAATGTGGTATGTTTACACGTGTGGAGTAGTGTAGCAATTTAACAAGAAATAAATTCATATTTGATTCATACAACTCAACAATTTTTATTGTAAGTAACTACATATGATTGAACTATAAAATTAAATATGACACATTTCATATCAAGAATGTAATACGTTTACACTTTGGAAATTTATTTGCGAATTTTTAAAAAAAAAAATTATAATCAGCACGTCGTACAGTATATTACCCTTCAAGTTGTGGAACACATGTATATATATATATATATATATATATATATATATATATATATATATACATATATATATATATATATGTATATATATATATATATATATATATATATATATGTATTTATGTATATATATATATAAAATTAATACAGCATATTTTTTTTTAGTTTGTTATTGAAGAGCATCTACTTGGAATAAAAAAATCTTTCGTGTACATTGTAAATTCTCAAGAGTAGTAAAATGTTTTCGTAATTGGCAGATTGTTGAAAATATTGGCAGCTATACCCAATTGAGTTCAATAAATAAACACTAAGTAAACAATAATAAATCTTAAGAATAGAAAATAAAAAACAAAGCAATTTAAAGGATCAATTAATCAAAGTTGGTTGTCTGTAGAAAATGAAAGTTGTGTATGCATAAGTGAATTCCTAAAAAGAAACCCGTCTTTCCAAGGTTGTGTTTATTATATATGTACGTATCCATGATTAATGATACAATAACGGCAATTACATAGTAGTTTCACTTGATACACATGATGAGTTCTCCAAACATCCACTTATTACCTCGCCGAGATAACGCTGCTGTCTCTCGCCACTCGGAAAATATTGTCATCACCTTGAGACATCGATACGCGATAAAAATCCCGCATCAACATCTCATACATAATATCCACTCCAGTCGCTTTGCGCTTTATTCCTGACGTTGCTTAGCATTTTAAATATTATTCATATTGGCAGATGCAATCATGCCATCACAATAAAATATCAGCGCAGGCATGCAAACAAATGTCTTTGCAGATGGACAAATCCTAATTCCAATAAGATATTATCGTTTATTTTGTCGGCTTTAAATGAATAGTTAAGTTTCATACATAAATATTTTAGAAATTATTATCTCTATATGAATCTACAATTCAAGTATATTGGCAAGTTTTTTTTTATTATTGTCGATCTCTTCGAGATTTCTGCCCTTCATTGCTTCTTAACTTTTTCATTCGTGAAAAATGTTTTTAAAATAATATTCTTAACATCGAACTGTTTTTGAAATTTAGAAACATATTCTTCCATGTTATCTTAACATCGGATTGTTAATATATTTTCCAGAGTATTATGATATTTAGATAAAAAAATAAAAACTAGTATTTAAATTATATTTTAGAGAACTATCAAAATTTTGAAAACAGTTCAATGTTTTGAATATTATATTTAAAACTTTTATCTAATAACATTTTTCTCTAACATATAACAAAAATTTGTTATTAGAAAACTACGAAAGACACTTTTGCTGTAGGTAGACTATCCCCTTAAACAAAAGAAAATACCGATGTTTTTAAGTGGTAATGTACTCACTTTAAGCTGTAGGTCCCCTGCCCTATTCGTAGACGTCGTCTACTCTGAACAAGTATGTAAGCATTACAGATCTGTAAATCTATAAATAATAATCAAAAACTTTTATGTATAATTTTATTGTAATCAACAAAATAGATTTTTGTCAGTTTTTTTTACAGATTTACAGATCTGCAAGACTTACAAACTAGTTCAAAATTATATATAATTCTTTTATTATAAGAGGATATTTTGCGGAAGAGAAGGTGAATCTTGGAGGCATCTAATGATATTGTGTAAGGAAATAAAAAAAAGAGAAAAATAAATTGTGTTGGATGATTTGGGATACGGACAAGACTAGATGAAAGATGTTATTAAGAAGAAGAAGAAGGATGATATATGACTATTTCACTATGAACTATAATTAAACACAATTGTAGATTTTAAGGTAATTAGTAAGAATAAATAAATAAATAATAATAAGAAAGTAAATAAAGAAAAGAAATGGTCAAATATTTCACTGTAAATATCTTTAAAAAATAACTGCAATCAATTTAAATTTAAAATTCGAATGTAAAATTTAATTATTGTTAGGAGTATTATTAATAAAGTGTACTGCATTTGTGATTCAACCAGTGCATTGCGAAGCATTTTTAAATAGTAGTCGGTTTTTGTAAGGAACTGAAGAATGGAGATCATTAATTAGGCCGTGTTGTCGTGTCCTCATGCGTCTGGAGCCGTCCGGAGCTCCGGAGCGATAAGATCGATGCCCGCGACACATCCGATGTGCCGTCCAGCGGACGATGATAATGATCGCGCCATCGGACAAGTAGTTATCCAACTGTCATCACACCTACCATCACCACGAGCAGAAATACTATTCTTTTCCTGCTCACCGTATGCATATTGCAATAAAAAAAGAATGGAAAATGTAATTCAAGATGCATTGATGGGAGGAATTCAGTATGTGCTTGTATTATTGTATCTTGTTAAAACTATTTGGAAAATGAGTCGATGAATATATTATTATTAATATTTGAGATTTGAAAATAAAATCTATGCTATCCTTACGTTGTTCATGCCTTCTTACATAAGACCTGATGATGGAATGGATATACTTATTTCTTAGGTTTTTAGTGTAAAATTGTGTTTATATTTATACATTCGAAAAAATAAAAAATACAAATTCATGGGTCTAGACTTTTTGTTTTGGAAATAATCCATATTTTTCCAATTTTCAGATTTTTATTCCAAGAGTTACAATTTTTAGAAAGGAAACACTGAAAATGACCTATATTGGAAATAACTGATGTACCTTTTACAATTTATTCGATTTTACCCATTTTCAGTCTTTCTAAAAATTGTATCCCTTTTGGAATAAAATGAAAATTGGTACAATTATGTAATGTTGTTCGAAGAATCGAGTGGTGAGGTCGTATCTCGACTTACAAGAGGGTTGTAGTTGGAAAACTTCTAAATATCTCGAGAACGGTAAGAGATAATTGAATTCTATTTAAAAATTTGGAATAAGCACCTATCTATTTAGAAAATAAAAAAAATGAGACAAAAAGTTTCCGATCGAAAAACTGAAATTTCAGTTTTTCATTTTTCTCATTTTTCACCAAATCTTTTCCAAGAAAGAATATGCGGAGAAAACATTAACTTTGCCGAATCGACTACTATAATCGGTGAGATTGTATCTATATCCAATTTTTAGATATACCTAAAAAACAAACTTTTTGAGGTACAACTTTGAAACCGAAATATCAAGAACGAAACAAATAGAGTTAATTAAATTCTTTTGGCTATTTTTGGATTATTTCGACTGTATATGAAAAATTTTAAAATGAAAAAAATTTGAACTTTTAATGTTTAACTGTGATTGGGAATAACTGGCTTTAAGATAAGTTTTACTCGGAGATATCGACATTTTTATTTGGTTAATGTTTGGTCTTATTGAGATTTCATCTACAGATTTCTCAATCTATTTAGTTGGAGTCTAAGCATACAACCAATTGAGCCACTTCCATCCGTGTTTCACCAGGTTGTCCTTTTTGTTACGTATTATAAACAGCAATGTTTTGTATGAGTACTTGGTAATAAAGGTGGCGCTAAACTTGATATTACAGGGTAGAGTTTAATAATAAGCGTCCTCATGGCGTCCTCTACGTCCTTAGACGTCATTACGGTCTAGCTCGGTGCATGACCTAGATGTCAGTGTTGTAAGTGCTGGTAACATGTTGCACGTCATCTTGTCAATTGTTGTGCTAAATATACCCTCCTTCTATGTTTCTTTTTCTTTTCCTCAACACCGAAAATATCGCAAGAATCAATAATTGTATAACCGATTTTTGCTTTTTATTCTCTTGATCAAATAATTAAATAATTCCGAAGCTCGAAAATTAGAAAAGTTACTTTGCGGATTAAAGTTATTTAAAATTCCGCGATGGAATAAAACAAAATTGCAAGAGTTGAATCGATAGGTTGCTTTCAGCGCTATATTGAATTATGGTGTTACAGACTGGCAAATTTACTACATTTTATAAATAACTTACAACTTGCAAACTTAATAACTCATCCGAAAATTTCCATGAATTTCTGCAATATTTGCTAAACAACGACGAGCTAACTGCCTAATAGCATTAATAACATTTATTCAGACAAGATATTTATTATTTTCTTCCATAAGAAACAAAATAAGTAATTATATTTTTATAATCTTTATACAGTTTAACGATATTTAAACGTACACGACAGTTTTAAAGTAAAGCATTTATATAAATACAATCTTTAATAACTATTTATATCTGACTTTAGAAAAAAAAAAAATAATTATATTGATACTTACAACTTTTTTTGAGAAATCGTAGTACTAGTTTTGAAGATACTGTAATGTTTTTTTCATTACTAGCCTCGACACCCATTCTTATAAACCTTTTTTTGACATGAGGAATTGTTTTTCACCAGCGCTTACTTGGTAACCAGGGTTATATAGGTCAATAATAAGTTATTATTGACCTTGGTCGATAATGAAAACTGTCATTATTTAAAGTCTCCAAATTCCAATATTGTATGAATCAAGAAAAGTGTAAACTATGAATTCCCAATTTAAATATACCGTATAAATTAAATAAATAAAGAAAAAACGAATTAAAAATCAAAAGTGAAGTTAACAAACTGAATAGTCAAATATAAAAACAAAGACTAATTCAAATCAAAGTGTTTGTTATTTTCAATAAAAAAAATTTAGTAGGATTTTGATAGTTTTCTCAACCTTGGTGTTTAATATATTAATTCACGATCTGATATTTTTTAATGTTTACCGGGTTGCCATGGCAGTAAATTATGGTTACAAATTAATGATTGGTAAGTAATTTCTTACCAAACAGGGAATTGGTAAGTAGGTAAATAACTTAGTACCGGACAAAGTTTAAAATGACTACTCTTGTCAAATTAAATAGATCTATATTTTAATTTTGTTATCGCTTCAATCGTGCAAAAAACAACATTGAAGATCTTGAGTCAACCGATACTAACATTTATATTTAAATAACTATTAAATTACTCTGGATTTATTTGTAACAAAAACTTTAGCAGAAAATCAGAAAAAGTGTAGGTATTATATGAAATTGTATGTAAATTATTATGCAAAAAATTACATTTTTTGTACTTTTTTAACGATTTACATTGTTTATCAGACAATGAGTTTATGATTACAAATAATGATTACAAAGTATCACATATCTTACTTTGTTTACACGTATAATCTTCAACAATAAATCACGTCGTCCACAATAACTATACTTGCGCATCTTAAAAAACCAAATTGAATGAAATCGTCAAAATTGCTGCACGCTATTAATTACAATAATAGTATGTAATTAACCACACCCATCTTTTATTCAATTTGCAAAAAATGTTCCCCATAATTCCGCTGTTGGCAAATGACTGGTATCTTCCCGCTTCACCCACGACGGCTTACTTAAGCCCTTGTAATTTGGTGGAAATCACATCGTCCGCTAAACTCTCATTATAATCCCATCAGACCAACGACAATAACACCGGAAAGGGCGGGACGGATTTACTATTTTTTATTTGAAATTAACATGTGTTTAATTTCTTTTATTCTTGTCATGGTTATGACTGTGTAATGCTCTTTTTGGAATTGTTTTTCTATTGCTTATTATGTTATTAAATACACATAAATGCAAAATAATTACGATTTTCAAATGTCTACAGGGAGAATTTCTCTTTTGTTCCTAGGAATTTATATGTACGGTGTTTACTAATCAAATCAAGCAGTGTTTATAGTTGGATTTGGAGCATATCACGTCAAGCTCGATCTTCATTTTTTTTAATATCTCTATATTTGAGTGATATTGTACAGAAATTATTAAGAAATGTCTACTTTTTTTCTTTAACTCACTTATAATCTCCTGATAGTCAGCACCAAATGAAATGCAATAATAAAGCAAATATTATCCAACTTGTTTCATTTGAATTGGCCACATTAAGTAAATATTGCTAAACAGATTTTAATAAAGCTTTTGAAAGCTTGTGTCATCAATGGTACGAGTTGATCAATTTTTGATAAAAATGGACCGAAAATTTGGGTTGCAACATACATATTTCGAAAGAAATTAGTGGAAGAAAATTTATGTATAATATATTTTATTTGAAAATTACACACAGCTGATTTTTTAATTGTTATAAAACCGGGTTGTAGTTTCTTACGAAAATGTGTTGATAATAATATACCTTATTGAAGAAATCTAGGATTGGAACCCAGAACTCTGTTATGTAAAGTAGGTTTTTTGAAAATATTTTATTGGTTTTGTTTCGGTTAAAATAAACAAATAAATTTTAGTTTCGTTACGGATTCGATTGAATTTGTAAGTTTTATGCAAAAGTATAGTTCTTCAATATTTTCTTAATCAGTGACATATATTTATAGATACAAGTTCAAGAATTGAAGAAAATCTTGCTATTCTTGCACTTTTCTTGCAAGACCATTTCTTGTCTTGCTTTGAAATTTTCAGCTTTTGTCTTGTTTTTGTCTTGCATTTTTTGCAAGACTGATACAAGACCAAGAAAAATACAAGACTCTTGTGAAACACTATGTTCGGAGTTCAATTCCAGCGTCGACAATTATTAACCAAATATAAAAATACAGTCGTTTTTAAATTATCTGGAACACAACCTATTCCACCAAATGCAATTTAAAATTGTAATGGAACTCCATTTCTTAATTTTACTTGAGGTAAAATTCTTTTAGGGTTGTACCACCAATGATGATAAAGAGCATTAAATATTCGCTGAGGGTTGAACCTTGTTTATCATTTATAGCTAATTGCATTAAATATTAATTGTAATTAATAGGGTTAACATGACATTTTAATTAGAATTTTTATTTATTTGGGTCATGTATGCATAAGGAAGATCTCGTGGCTTCCCATACCATTAGAGGTAATTACTCGGCTGTCCTAGTCCCACAAAGCTGAGCTTCATTACGAAATGCAAGCTTTGCTCCGGTATAAATATTAAAATATACATATTTTTCTATTTTGGTGGCGGTTGTTTGAGCGGCCTGAGGCTGCTTTCTGGCATGTACGAGTATCTTTGTGTTGCTTGAATGGTTGAAAAATTTCAGCCCCATGTGTATTGCGAACGTTCTCTACCCCTGGCCAAAAACAGCCCGGCTCTATGAATCCATTCTTGTGTTGTGAAAACCTGGACGCGTATTTGCAAATCCTACCCTTTTACTTCTATGGAAATATACGGTTATTGTTATTGAGTTATTGTAAAGTCGTTTTACAAGAATAATAAAAATTCAATGTTATATGTTAATAGTATTATTTTTTATGGAATATATAGAATATAAAAACGATTTTTTTCTTTAAAAAAGTGATTTTATAAAATTAGTAATTAATAATTAAGTAATTCCCAAAACTGTTGATGCTGTATTTTTGCGTAAACTCGAAAATATTTGAAAATATCGAATTTTTAGTTCGAAAATTTTCAAATTTCACAAAATTTTATTTGTAATATTTTTTAAAGAATTAGCTACGCTGATACCAAATTTACAAACAGAATTTAATTATCTCTTTTCGTTTCGGAGATATTTGCCTTTAAAGTTGCACCTCAAAAAAGTGTGTTTTTTGAGTATATTTCAAAAATGAGTAGAGTTATAATCTTAACTACTTTACCATTCGATTCTACGGGAAAAGTTACATAAAGAAACGTTTTTTCCGCATATACGTTCTTTGGAACGATTAGGTGAAAAATAAGAAAAACGAAAAAAACCTAATTTCAATTTTTCGTCTTGAAACTTTTTGTCTCTAAAATTTTTCATATTTTGAACTTAAGTAGATATCGATGTGCTGATTCCAAATTTTCAAACCGAATTCAATTATCTGTTTCGGTTCTCGAGATATTTGACTTCAAAGTTGAACCTAAAAAATCAGGTTTTTTAGGTATAGCTTTTAAATGGTTAGGTTTATGATAACGGCGACTTCACCATTCGATTCTACGGGCAAAATTACATAAGTGTACCAATTTTCAGATTTTTATCTCAATAGATAGAATTTCTAGAAGGAAAAAACTGAAAATGGCAAAAAATCGAAAAAATCGCAAGGGGTTCATCAGGCGTTTTTTTCGATTTTGGCCATTTTCGTTTTTCCTTTCTACAAATTGTATTTTTTGGAATAAACATCTAAAAATTGGTACACTTATGTAATTTTGCCCGTAGAATCGATTGGTGAGGTCGTCGAAGTCGTAAACCTAACCCGTAAAGGGATATACCTAAAAAACCTGTTTTTTTAGGTATAGCCAAAACTCAACTTTGAACACAAATATCTCAAGAACGGGAAGAGATAATTGAATTCGGTTTGAAAATTTGGAATCAGCGCTCTGATATCTACTTAAGTTCAAAAAATGAAAAGTTTTGGAGACAAAAAGTTCCTGGGAGAAATTTTGAAATTTAGGTTTTTTCGATTTTCTCATTTTTCGCGTAATCGTTCCAAAGAACGTATATGGGGAGAAAACATTTCTTTATGTAACTTTTCCCGTAGAATCGACTGGTATAATCGTTGCGATTGTATCTTTACCAATTTTAGAGATATATCCAAAAAACACACTTTTTTGAGGTGCAACTTTGACACCAAATATCTCAGGAACGAAAAGAGATAATTGAATTCCGTTTGAAAATTTGAAATCAGCGCGTCGAGATCTATCAATGTACGCTATTTCCCAAAATCAAAATTTTGGGCACAAAAATGAGAATTTTTGGGATATTTCGTGTTTGTTACCTCAATTTTTGGTTTAAAACTATTATTTGATTTGTTTAACTCTACACAACTTTTATATGAGGTTATAGGTTTTGAAAATAATTAAAAGTTAGGTAACAAAGCGACAGAATAAAATCGAAAAGTCTTAATAGGAATGCAGGTTTTGAAATCAACGCATCGATATTTACTTAAGTCTGGAAAATAAAAAGTTTTTGAGAAAAAAACTTCTTCGGAGAAATTTTGAAATCTAGATTTACAAAATTTGATTTCCTAAATCTGTATAATTTGTTTCAAAATTCGACAATTTAAGAAAGGCGCAAATCTCAAAGGAAAGTGACCTGAATTTAATGAATTTTTAGAAAAATCTTTTTGATTATAAATGTTTTATCCTTTTATATCACCCTATTAAGTTTGTTACTATTTATTCAGATTAATAATTTACAAATATTTAATTCATGAAGTAAATTATTTTCATTGAAATATAAATATATCTCTCTCAGCGTAACCCATTACTGGGTATACCAATTTACTTTATTGCAGATATCGAAAAGTGCACTATAAGAATATTTTATGTAGGAAATATTTGATAAAGAATTGTCGTATTCTATCTACCCACTAGACCTCGAATCCCAATTTTCATTTAATAGAAATTTAATGGACACGTGTAGCAATTTATGAAACATTAGGTGTTTATAATCAATACAAAATTGTTTTCAATTAATAAACTAATTTTCGGTTTATGTAGTGAACCATAAAATTGAAACATTTTCCTATTAACAATTCCTCATGTAGGAGTTGTGATTTCGCCTCCGTGAAATCTTTTGGATGAAAGAGTGTTTGGATTGCGAACGACTGGTCTGGGAAATGAGGAACTATTATGAATATTACAGAATCTCGGTTGAGCGGAACTGGTGTATGGTAATTTCTTTGGTGCATTATACACCCAAGGAGCACAAATATCTCCCGAGTCGCCTGAATCGTATCTCGCCATCTTGCTGCTGTCCGAGCCTTCACAACACGTCTTCAAGGCAGAAAGGAGAAAGATGGGATTCTCAGGACTCAAATTACTTTCTTTCAAATCCTGAATATTGCAAGCAGGTCCTGCGAGAAACACTGACCCAATTTTATTATTACACTAATTTTTCAACGTAATTTAAATTATTGCCAAACATTTCATTTTAATTTTTATGTCTTACATACTATTCATGACGAGTATGAGCAGCGATGTTTCCATAAATTTTATTCAGAATATACTACAACAAATGAACTTCTAGTATATGGTAAATTTTAAATAATTAAATTAGTTATTGTGAGATTCATATAAGAAAATATCGTCCGTTCCTAATCAGATGTATAAACTATTTCGCAAGTAAATAAAAAATCTGTCCTATTAATCAAACATATTTAAATATTTCGGGGCTGAAATGCATTTGGAATATAAATATGTAGGTAACTACTATACTAACATATTTTATTTTTTCAAAATGTAAATTTTTAATTGATATGTATAAATAACAAGTGTTATTATTATCCGTTGTAATATTGTAGGTACCTTTTTTTAATATTATTCTTTTTATAAATATTTAATAATGCTTGTTTTTATTGTTACAGGTCAAATTCAAAGCGTCTTTAACAAATGGTGAGTGCTCCTTTTTTGTTTTTAATTAATAATAAGAACGCAACAATAATGTTTATTAATTCATATAAACATTATACAGTATAGTCTTTTTAATGGAGTCCTAATTTTTTTTTTTTTGGAGAATAACAGAGTGACATAAATATAGTGAAAATGCGACTGAAAAATATGTCGTGGTAAGCGAGATATCAATTTTTAAAATATGTCTTCGCAAGTAATGAAAAATGTTAGTTTTACAGGTATTGGTTATTTTCATATTCGTATAGCTAATCTATGTTTATATACAAATTTGTGTGTATCTATATATATGAAAGACAAAATTATTAATAGCGTAAATAAAATTTATTTTTCGTAACAAAAAGAACATTTTGACACTGCCAGGCCGCATGCTTGTCTCCTTTCCGCAAGTTCTAGGAAATGAGGTCACGCAATTGTCTTTTTAAAATCAGGCATCGTAACAATATTGTTCTGTTATAGCTCGCGAACGAAATAATATTAAATGAAATATTTTCACTAATACTCGTTAATAGTTGTATATTTTCATGTTCTTCTGCAAAGTGGTAATATTGCTATTTTCAATTCAAATGCATATAAATATGAATACATTTTGACACTGCCAGGCCGCATGCATGTCTCCTTTCCGCAAGTTCTAGGAAATGCGGTCACGCAATTGTCTTTTTAAAATCAGGCATCGTAACAATATTGTTCTGTTATAGCTCGCGAACGAAATAATATTAAATGAAATATTTTCACTAATACTCGTTAATAGTTGTATATTTTCATGTTCTTCTGCAAAGTGGTAATATTGCTATTTTCAATTCAAATGCATATAAATATGAATACCTACGATTTTCTAAAATACATTTTATATAAACCTTAGTAAGCAATTTTATTATTCGCAATAAAATATAGCTTCTATTCAGCAGTAAGCAAAAATGGCTACGTGAATATTTCCCGTACGCTCTTTAGAATTTGTTTGGGGTTGCAACCCCTTACTCCTGGCCTGGGTTTCCTCCCATAAAACATCTCCTGTTCCCCAGATCCGGACTGAGTTGTGGGCGCTACATTATCATATCCAGGGCCGGGAGGGGAGGATTTACGGGCCTGTCGGTCTGATTGGGACAACATATTTAAAGCCGCGTTATGAAAAATGCGTCTGCGACGAATCTCTTTCATGCGGCAAGGAATTGTAGTTTAAAAGCCACGAGAGGTGCATTGTCATGCAAACACATTCGGATTTCTCAAGCCTACTAGATAGAGATGTAGCTACAGTAGAAGACGTGACGACTTTGAATTTTTTCAATTTTCTAACAAGATATTCATTTATTCTTTGCCACGACAATCGTAGATGTATTGCAGATACCAGTTTCATCAGTTTTACTGAATATGTGGTTAAAGTCAAAGTAAGCGTCTGTGAAAACAGGAAAAGCAGTTTTCCTTGATTTTGAAAGAATATTACTTATTTATATAAATAAAAGATTTTCTATGACCATTTAGATATTTGCTTGTTGTATGTTTGTTATTGCTAGGGATGTATAGTATATTGTAAACACATTTTCATTTTCCACGGTTAACATAGACAACCATATTTCACAGTTCTGTCAGAAATCGTATTGTTTAATTTTTGTTTTGTAGCTAGTTGCTAGGAGATATTGAAATGAACATATTTGTATAAATAAAATATAAATGAATTAGGAAATAATATCGTGGTCCTGGAAAAAGTATAGTGTACAACTCGGAATGTCCATTTCATACTCCTATGAAATGAGTACCATTCCACGCTTTTTGTACAATTTACTGTTCTATTACGTGAACTCAGGGCAAGAGTAAACTTTAAAATGTTGCTGCCATTTTATGATTTAATCTCAACGCAGAAATTTCAAAATTATGCTTTTATTTTACTTGTCCATTATCAGTTATTCATTTATTGTGTTTTTATTGTAGTATATTAATTGTTCTTAATTCTTATTAAATAAAGTGAAAAATATATTGTAAAGATTTTAAGAAAACTAATTATTAATTAAAACTGGATCAAAACGTTACAGCTAAAGTAATTAAAAGTTTATAAAGATTTTATTTTATTTTAAATAATCTAGGGCATATATTAAGCAGATCATCTATGTTATCTATTAAATTAGTAAATGTGGTGATCCATAAAAATATATTAACATTACAATTACAAAATATATATTTAAATGTACAAAGTAAATAAAAGCAAGTAATTGAAGAAGTATTACCAATACATTTATATTTTATTGCTATGTGATTCTTTCAGCAATTAAGTCTCAACCTAATGAAAGAGGTTCTAAATTTCTGTAAATGAATATTAATTTATTTGGATCCAGCCCATAACATAACAAGTTCGTATTCGAGTAGATGATAATACGTTATTAATTTTCTGTATATTGTTGGTCTAGTAATGCCAGACATAATTGTTAATCTGTTCACTATTCGTGAACGTACTAATGAACTAATGTGTAGTTTGGGTTCTGTCCAAGTTATAATGCTACGCCTAAAGCAAATATCTCTGTGGTTACAACTAACTAACTAGAGCTCCATCTTATTATTGTCAACTTTTCTCTTAGTTTCGGAACTAACTTATAATTAAAATCAAACTACGAATCACAGCTACTAATTAAAATTTTGATATCATTGAAATAATAGGAATTCATTTTCTATGAATTAATATTCATAAGTAATATAATAAGAGGTATGAATTTATTGGAAAAATTTACGAATAGTTGTTGCTTAGTAACAGAGTAACAGCTGTCGTGATCTAAATGTCATTTTAGACACAAGTTGTCGTTACTTCGCAGGAATTATTTCTAAATTTTACCAATGAAATTCATTGAATGAATTATATTTACTTGATTATTTCAAAAATGACAACAGTTCAAATATAATTTTTTTGTTTTCAAAATAACCATGACTATGATACTGTGATTTTATCAAATTTCTTCAATGAAAAACTACCTAGGGCCATCAAATGAAGCATTCTCATTGGGTAAAATGACGTGTATGGAATAATCTTCCAAGAAAATATCAAAGTTGATTTGTCCTGTTGTTTGTTATTTTAGGTGGTGCTAAAATAAACTGCAAAAATATAATACTATTAAAATATAGGTTAATTTAGTTTCAAGAGTCCGTAAAGTCAAATTTTGACATAAGAGTCTGTAAAGTTTTACTTTAGCTACTACTTTGGCTAACTTGTAAAAATACATTTATTTAATTTGTTGTTTCTATGTAACATCACAAACATATGTGTATCTCTTCTCGGATTTAGGTTGTTTAATGTCAATTCCATTATAATTTGTAATAGTGTTGGTTGAGTGGTAGGATGAACGATATTGCCCTTATTATTAATGGAGAGATATGACTGTTAATTTAATACATGTGATCTAACTGCGACATGATGAGTGATTGTGCATTAGCGAATTTATGCGTTTCAGCTCTTGGTAATTTAATGACGACTATCACATGTCATCGCGACGAATCTGCGAAATTGCAGCACCGAGACAAAAGATGGTAAATGTGCAGCCAAACGCAAAACCACTCAGAAACAATCATCGTAATTTTAGTTTTTGTCGCTTGTTGTTTTTTCGCAAAAACGCTACATGGAAACTATTTTGTTCGTGACAAATGAAAAACGGAAGCAAAACAATCGGGCTTTAATAACAGAAATAAAGAAGAGAGTAAATGTTATCAGCTGACACATCTGCAGTATTGCGCAGAGTATGGGGGTCTTTGTTGCCTTGTTCGCAAATTTGCAGGGATTTTTGCAGGAATTTTTGTCGTTTAGGGCTGCTTTATAGCCTCGTTCTCCTCGTATTTCATAACACAAACAAACTCAGACAAAATATTATTGTCATTCATTACGGTTTCCATCTGGATCTACTATAGCTCTGTCTCTTCTTCCAACTAGGATAAAACCAATCTTCTTCTCAATTTCAATAAATTCTAACTGAATTATTACAAATTGAATCTATATTTACCATATTGTCAATAAGGTAAATAATTTCTAAACTAAATATCTAAATATATGTATTGTAGATTTTTAATATTACAATTAAAGTTTTGTATCACCTAATGTGCATAAAATTTCATTGATGACATAAAATATTTTATTCCTATAACTGGAAGTATTTAATAAAAACCCAATAAATCTAAAGAAAATTGAATTGCTTTTTAAACTAATATCATACCTATTTGAGAAAATAGTAAAGGTATTTTATATTGAATATTTTTTATTTTTATTGCTATTATTATTACCATCTGCGACTTGTTTTAATTTAAGCAAAGTAGTATTACTGTACTGTTTCAACAATTTGAAATCTAATAAAACACACAACTGGTACACACATACATAGTCACAACATGGCAAAATATGATTTAATTAAATTGTAGGGATCTAATTCTTCAAAATATTTACATGTTTTTAGACCTTACCTAGGTGACGGAAGTTAAAAATTAGTAGTAGTTAATTTTGGAATTTTAAATTTCTTCTGGTTTATGATGGATTCCAGTTTCCTAAATTTATCCAATCAGAAGGTATCATCAAATATTATGTAGGTGTATTTAGTTTTGATGTTTGACTGTTAGTTTGACAATTCTTTAAAGTGATCTAAATTTGTTTTAATGCAAAATGATTATTTTTACATAAAAAACCAAAATATCAATCATAAACTATCATTTGCAATTTGTTACCAACCTAACTTCTATATCTCAGTTCAATGCTTTCTTATTACCACTGGATTTGGAATTTAGGAACACCACAAGTGTTTTAAGTGTATTGAAAATTCGTAAATTAAATCCATCATAAACCAACCTTTACTGGAATTGATCATAATCTCTAAAAATTCAATTGAATTTCACTTTCACTCTTTTTCTTTTTGAGTACTAGTCACAGTTTTATATTTTAATAAATTCTTAAATTAATATTTTCACAATGTCGGACAAAACTTTAGCTTAGTAAGTATAAACCTGAGATAGGATTAGAAATTAGAAAATAGAAACGAAAAGGTTTTTTGTAAGTTGAAAGACTTGACCAAAACCTTGTGCGTCCGTTCTAATCAGAAGAGTGGTCGTAATTAATTATTAGTTCCTGTGAGCGAGCTTCCCAGCGTCACTTTTGAATAGAGGGTCCAATTATTGCAGCAATCTCTTCCCGCGATCGACGAGTGTCGATCGGATGGGAATCCCCACAATCCGAAGCCGCATTGCTCCCATATCAGCCACGTATCTCCCTCGAGCAGACCAGCCGAGAAAGAGTTGCACAAGAAGTCAGCCAGCCAAGCCAAACATTGAATGGCGCTATTGATTAGGGATTGGCCGAATAAAGTCCCTTTTGATTGGATTGGTGCAAAAAAAATTCATCCCTCCTTTCAGCCGATATATCTAGCTGACAAAACCGCCAAGGTCCTGTTCTTTAATGATTTTTCTTTTTGGGATTTCGGCTGAAAGGTTACGTGCGGATTCCGAATAAAAGCGACGCTTTGCCCTAATGTTTCCCTAAATATTTTTGCGAGATGTGAAGAGATGTATGGATGTAATTTCGCTCTATCGCTAATTAGCGGGAATAAGAACGCTCAGGGATTTACAGCAAATCCTGTACGAAATATTAGGATGAGGATATCTTATCTCTCCAAAAATTTTCCTTTGTTACGAATTCTTCTAATAATTACTACTACCATACAATGAAATGATAATTATATATTTTTTGATTAGTACCTACTACATTACAACCGTAATCTTCAAATATACCTACCACATTTTTTTATTAATATTTTATTTATTTATTTAAATCTTTATTTACAACTGGTTAAGAAAAAACCAACAAGCAAATGTACTAAATTAAATAATAACATGCAAGAAATAACTTCCATTGTAGTTCTTTCAGTTTCATGTTTTTACTTCATAATTTAGTTGCCAAATCTAGAGGTTTATTCTTTTCAACCTTCTTATTTCTGAGGAATTGTCTAATAAATTTAGTGTTAAATTATTAATGTGGTTATGAAAGCGATTTTCATATCGAATAGAGTGTGTTTCTATTAGTCTCTTGACTCATTTGTACATACCGCGGAGCATTTATAATTAGTAGTAAATACTTATTTTGGAATCTTTTTGCAATATTTAAATTTGATTTCTTAGTGCACCCCCAAAATTATATTCCGTATGGCCAGGAATAATTGCAGCTTTATATAATAGAATTTTACCATATACTGGTAGTTTTGAATTTCTTCGTAGAAGCCAATAGATTTTTTAAATTTTAAATCCGCCTGTTTTTGTTGCATGTTATATGTTTCTTCCAACTGAGGCTTTTACCAAGATGCATAACAAAACAGAAAAATATTTCGGTGTGAGTTTGAAAAATATTACCCTCATTTTATACATTTTACATTATCAACAGTGGTAGATCCAGTATTTTCTTAGGTTCGGAACCCGTTCCTTAATTTGGAATACGAAAATTTAAAGGGCATTAAAATTTCGAACATTTTTTGAAAGATCTTTAGTAAAATTACAGGCATTTTCAGTTTACCTTATCTTGATTATTGTTACATAAATATGGAAAAATATATTTAAATATGTGTATTCTACAATTATATGTTTGTTGTTCATTTAAAACCTTTAAAAACTAAAAAAGAGTCAATATCAATATTATTGCATTCCGGCCCCTTTATTTTTTGCAAGTCCCCACTGATTCTCAATCAAGCCCAATAATTTTAACTTAGGATTTGTTTGTCTATATTGACAAATATGTTAATCTGATTAAGTTTAGCATGATTCGCTTGTGAGTGTCGGTGACAGGTACATGCAATTTGACGGGCATGCAAAAGAGCTGCAGGTTGTCGTGTGTTGACGTGAAGTGAAAGCGATTATGCACGGCTGGCTTGACCGCAGCAAGGATGCGTCAACTGTCACATTGCGGATCGGTTCCGCCTTCAATTACACTCATTACTATTTGAGCAGGTGATGTCGAGTACCTGGTTACACCACCGCAAACACGACAGACACGGAATACGTTAAAATGTAATCCTGCAGGGGTTGTAACAACAAGGCGGGAGGGACAGTTTGCGAATATGGCATGATGGTGAAATTATATATAGACTGTTAAAAATATCATACAATTTAAAAAAAGGATCAACAAACGATTAGAATATTACTGCATTTTTATCGTCTATGTTGTTAGCCTATAGTCTCTGAAAGGAATCTTTAATTTGTAGTGGGTTATTGTAATCACTAAGATAAAAAGGTATTTTTTGTACGACCACTATGGAAAATGACACTTTTTCACACTATAAAAAGCTTGAAAGTTGCGTATTTCTCACAATCCTGGGTTAAAGTATGAGAAATCATTTTTCACAGTAATTGCCAACAATTCGTAAAGGTACTCTTTGTGAGGTTATCTGCGCCATATTCTTCTTAATATCAAATAGCTTATAGTATGCCACTTGTGCACCTATTTCTCACCTTGTGTAATTCCAGCACTCGACTTGAGAAATAGGCGAATTTCTACACTTGTTGCACAATGTACTATTTCTTTGGTTTTAGTTAGGACCTAAAAATATGAACCTCTAGTCTCACATTTCGTTCAGTTCGAATCTAACAGTACAAATGGTTACCTTTATTAAAAATAAATTGAACATCTTATAAAATGTAAATTTAACTAAATCTATCTACTTTCACAGCTGATAACTTTGGTGGTGCGTCTGAAATATTTTAGTCGCCTAAACTGAACTAAAAACTAAACAAATTACTGACTACATTATGACTTATTAACAACGAGTACAACTCTATAACTGAATTAAGATTAAGACTCCAAACCTTCGGGGAACGATAAAAGTTACCCTCTTTTTGCTTTACATAAATAACCCCAGCTGTGAACTAAAATAGTCGGAAAGTCGGATTTTTTTTTAAACTTAAAAAAGTGAGAAGAGTTCTTCCACTGTTGCTGATGCTAAATCACCTCCAAAGGGAGTGCTTCTTGAAGTTTTAATTTAAGCTGAAGAATTGGGTTATGTTTTGGTGTTAATCAACAAAATTGTTTCATTATTGAATTTAAAATATTGTCATTTTATTTGTAAAACTAACAAGACTGCCAATAATATGGAAAATTTTAATAATAATTTAATATTTATAAAAAAAAATATCGTTCGGAGCAGTTATTAAATGAAGATGTAAACGATATGCATAGTATTTTATAATTTACAGCTAGTTTGAAGGTTAGTACTAATTTACAGAGGTAGTCGTTTGAGCCAGATTTTATTAACAACGTTTCCATGTGACGTTTATGTTTTTAATTTTGAAGGGAAAACATGTAGCACTGGAAGCGTTGTTAATGTAGTGAATTGTACCAGAATGCGGTATGCTAGTCAATCAAAGCAAAGTAAAAAGCCATGTTCGTAATCCAACATATGTAGGTGTAGAATCAATAGTTAGCTCCACTTTCCCCTGGCCAGCTATTAATAACGTCATGTCGAACCTGATTAATACAAATGTAGCTGATGAGCGCGGTCCGTCGGTTGGTACACAGGCACAGATAACGCCGCGTGCTGATCGCCCGTAGACAATGGCCACGTATGACTAGACAAGATTTCATTCACTGATTCCTTTACTAATTCCTAATTGAATATCTGCTCATCTAGGCGCATCGTTGACAAAGCTAAGCAACCTGTTCTACCGGCAGCGACGCTCAAAATGTTCAAACCGCTACTTCAAAGGAGAATCTTCTAAGAACATAGAGCAATGGAACTAACCGAGATGTAGTTCTTTAGGTGTTATTACATGAGAACAATATTGAGGACTAAATATACCGACGACATCAAAATCGACAATTTTTTCATTTACATCTTGAGTATTTCAAACCGCTACTTTAAAGACTTTATCCTTATGAGGAGTATCTTCAAACCGCTGCTTCAAACACTTTATTCTTATGAGGTGTATCTCCTAAGAAGAACCATAGAATAGGTTTATACAGAAGCGACAGTAAGACAGAGAAACGAATATTAGAAATAGATGGGGAAGGCAACAAATTTAAAGGGCTCATTGTTTAAAATCGGAAAGTTTCGTTACATCTTAGAGACAGATAGGGAAGGCAACTAATTTAAAGGTCTACACAATGCTCCAAGGTCATAAAAATGAATAGGGTAACATGAAAGGTACCGACACGGAGTGTTGCTTCTGTATGTAGCTATTCACTATTCAGTGGAAGAACATAGAGCAACGGAACTAATCGAGATGTAGTTCTTAAGGTGTTATCACATAAGAACAATATCGACGACTGAATGATACCAACGACTTCAAAATCGACAATTTTTTCTTTTATATCTTGAGTATTTAGTTTTTGTTGGTTGGCAGTATTAAATGCCAAATTGTCCCATAGAAATTTGTTACATTTCACTAATGCCCAGTTGCACCAACAAGGGTTAAATTTTAAGCAACACTTAAACAAAAAAATGCTAATAGAAATTTTGACAACAATTTCGTGGCCCATTGCTAAGATATTTTCTTCTGCCCATAAACTAATGGAGAAACTGCATTTGTGATAAAAATTTTGATTAAGTATTTGCAGCGAGATCATATTAGAGAATAAAGTAATAAAAAGCTAATGGTAAAAAATCTATTTGTAAATTAATTGAAATTTGAGCAAAAATAAAAGTTAGCCAATTAAAAGATCATACATTAATTACTTGTGCAATAAGTGACTCAATATTTCACTGTAATATAACTCAGGTTTTTGTAAATTAAAATATACGCTCTCACGATTCATTAATAATGTTCCCGTACAAAAAGAGCGTGAGTAGACGTTTCCTGCAGAATATTCACATGGTAATTAAGTTTTTGATCGACATACTTGTTGATTAGGAAGTATTAAATAGTGCGAAAAATGCTACAAATACTGTTATTTCTAAGACACGCAGTATACACATCATTCATTTTCAATGAAAATATGTTTACACAACGTACAAATTAGTTCATCAAAGACAAGGAAGAAATATGAAATAGAGATACAAAAAAACAAACATAATGGATAGGATGATGACAAAATAAATTAAATTAGAAAAATAATGATATTATAATTTAGAACACATATTTGAAAATATTTTTGTAAACATTTAATTTTTAATAATATCTGAAAATATTATTGGATCTTGGTAAACTTCATATTCATAAATTTCTGATCTTTAACTTAATAAGTATTAGTCGAACAACCTTCAAAGTTATTTACTGTTACTGTAGAAAAATTGTAGAACCGCTGGCAGTAGCAGAGAATATATGAATATTATGATTATGAGTATAATTTATCAAGAATCTGAGCTCAATTGTATTTAAACATTTCATCAATAACTGTCAGAACAGAAGATAATGCATGATCCAATTTCCCTAATTCGGAGATTACAGTAACTCGCTTTCAAATCTTTTCACGTTGATTGAATTTACTCGCTTAATAAATCCCCTTAAATTCTATTGAAAACGGAATTAAACAAAGCCAATCGCTTTATTTTCTCATTGCACTTAAGCGAATGCTTTTAGGAACTCGGACCAACGACGACCTACAATTTGGTTTTCTGTTTTGTTCCTTCTTTTAAAATCTTTGTTTAATTCTACATTTGGAAGTAGCTTTTCTAACGAATTTCCTTTATTAAGCTCTAAGCAAAATGAACTCGTTCGCTTCCATTATCAGACCCAATCGCGAAATAACAAAAGGGAACAGAACATTTCGCCACCATTACGACGTGCCCAGGACATTTCTCACTCAGATTTAAAATCAGGACATCTTATTTTATTCCTTCAAATATTTTAAATTTTTTATTTATAAGATAATTAACCTTTAATGTTTTAATTAAAAAAGATAATGTATTTTTGCATTAGAATTTTCCAAAGTTTATTATGAAGATGTTTTTGTCCGTAAATTAAATAATGAAAAATCCTTGATAATTAATAAAATTATAATTAAATATCACAGACATATATATTATAATATATATTTGTTTTTACCTCCCACCTAACAATATATAGATAAGACAGGTATTGTTTTTGGTCAAATTTCTCGAGTGTGAGTTTTCAACATATGATCATGAATTAGGGTCCCTAGATTATGATTTTACTATTTTTACCGTGATGTCTATATGTCTATATGTGTTGGACGTATCAGTTTTTTACTTTTTTATGAAGTAGACATTAGTAAATGATTTCCTAACCAATTATTCTGTACTGTTCGTTTCTGATTTTGTTAGTGTGTTGTAGGAAAATAATTCGAAAAAACTTATCGTTTTAAATTGCTGATATTAATTGCGAGAACAGTTAGTGGCTGGCAATTGAAAAGTCGTGATAGTTTTAATCGCTTGAAAAAGGCAATTTAAAATTGGTTCTGCTATTGATCATACTAAGTAGTTCACATCCCGTTATTAATATCGGAGAAATATGTTCGCAGTGGTGCAATGGAGATAATTTAGTGGGACAATATTGTGGCGCTCTCGTCTTCGTCATTATTTATGCCCGATACCACTTTAAACTTTAAATTTGTTCACAAATCTTAAGCGGAAAGCGATTCTATTGTCAAATGAAAAACATGGGTTCCTTAAATCTTCGCGATAGAATTTTCTCTATAAATTGCAATAGATCACAGAACAATGAAAAAGCTTTTAGAAATAACTTTTAAGTAGTTACTAATATGTGCATTTTAACAAAACCTGAAGAATATACAGGATGTTAAGGAAAACGGGCCTAAAACTTAGAGGTTATATACATTTCGATTTCGTAATTCTAAATTAACAATAATTTTCTTAGTGCATTGTATTTCGATATTGTTCATTCTTTTTAGTAAACATTAGATTAAGATTAAATCCAGAATTTTATGAACTATAAAAAAATATTTTTGATTCTGAATTAAAGCATCGAAATATATTTTCGTAATTTCCTGCTTCCCCACCACCTTGAATATGTACAGGTATACCCTCTTAAGTTTTAGATCCTTTTTCACTAACACCTTGTATATAAAAAATATCCTAAATTTATTTAATAAAATATGAATTTTGATAAGTAATATAATACGAGTCATGAATTTCTTGAAAAAAAAATGTCAAAAATTACATTTAAAATAAACGAACTTCTAACAGGCAACACAATTTAAATACTGAATTTTCAGATCATTTTTAATAAACAAAATAAATTTGTTAGACTATTTCCAGAACAATTTGTCAAACCAACTTTGTTTATAAATCTGTTTCACATCTTTTATTGTATATTAAAAACCCTTGACCTAAAGCTACTTTTTAATAAAAAAGTAATGTAAATTTCTTTGTGTCACATTCCAATTTTATATCAAAATTATAATTTTATACAAGTTACTATTAAAAAGTAAGTCTCAGTGTTTTTCATTTCTCAGAACTGTTTATAATTACTAAAAATGAAATATTCAGTTAACCACACTTACAATTTTGACTGTCATTTGTAATTTTATATGTCAATGTCAAACCAGTGCAATTGTTGTTGTAAATTTTTGAAAATTTCCTCTACTCTGCAATTTTCACTGTCATTATGTTCTGATTGGTCCAAATCTTTATATGTGATTGAATAATGAAATAAAGTCAAAACTCAGTTGTGAATATACAGCAAAAATATGATATATGTGTGTTATTTCGCTGTAGTCTTATTATGTCCGATGCGACTTATAATTTTAAATTTGTTCATAAATTCGGAAAGCGATTGTAAAATGAAAAACACAAACTTCTTAAATGTTTGCAACAGAATTTGGTCTATAAATTTAAGAGTGCAGTGGATCAGAGCAGGCGATGCTGGGATGTTTATCAGCGTAACAATCGTATGACCCATATTTTATGTTTGTAGTTAGCGGTAGCACGGACATTTATTTACAAAAGTAGACGTTTCTTTATAAAAATGCTTTATCGCATTGAAGTGGCAATTCTCGGACTGCCAAACGGGGAGATTTATTCCCGGTGCCCTATTGAGGCCTGGGCTGGCATGGAGGGCCCTGCACGGGATTTACGGCGTCTACAGCTTCTGCTGCAGGTCGCCGCCTTTGTTCCCAGCGCCGATAGCTTTTGTTTCACGGCTCTCTTGCTACATGAATGTAGTGAAAATGCTTGCCTCTGGCATATATAAGAGCATGTTGGCGTTTTTTTGCATTACGTGGGTTTTAATTTGGAGATAATAAGCAAAAAATAGGTTGACAGAAGTAGAGCAAAAACTAGCATATTGTTCGCGGTATGGAACAATGCAACATTTCCACATTTCTTTAATCTTGGATATGTATGAGGTCCCCAAATACATTAAAATCTCTCTGCTTTTTGCTTCTTAATATACTCTCTTTTCTACTTTCTTAGAATACACTTGTGACAATACCTACATTTCTTATTTGTCTACAGTCTTGTCAGAACTTTATTTTATGTAGATTGCAAGATTCTTCTATACAGGGCGTTAAAAAGATACCAAAAAATATAAATGCATGTAGACAAAAATATGAAACAGTGTATTAATTTTATATGACAATTGTTCCTTGTTATTTTGACAATTCTATACGGTACCTAAATATTATTACCTTATTGACTTGTCAAAATTACATGGTTTACAATTATGGCTTAGTTAACATGCTTACTTTTGTCTATGTAAACAAAAGAGTAATATCCTACCTGAATCCGGTAAAAACAATTAAAATGTCAAAAAGCGACAATGACAATGAAAATTTAGTCAAATTGTAAGCATTTATTTTACCAAAAAAATTTTTGGATGTGTTGATAGTTTCATATTCATATTAACTTCTCTTGACAGTTTTCGAAATAATATTTTTTTCATTATTAATTGCTTCCTTAAAATTTGAACAACTAGAATTCAGAAAGATTTTACTAATTTAACCTTTATTCACTCTTTTTGCCTGTAGACTAAATTAATTTTTTTTGTTATATGTTCTGCACGAAGGTTAAGAATAAGAATGTTGATGTTGGAAAGGCATAAATTCCCGACACACTAAGTTTAATATGTTTATTAAGTTGGGAACGAGAGTAGAACTGGATTTATGTTTAATATCAATCACTGACAATGCAGAACGACTCAGGTATCTGTTATTTATGGGTTTTTGTCTTGCGCTGGAGAACTAACTGTTTCTAAATGTTTTATAGTGTATTAGTGCAAGATAAATAACTTGTTCGTCTAATTGCAATCGCAATTTCATGCTATTGCATTTCAAATAACGCGGTATAAATTTAATTCCAACAGAGAGCTCATATTAAATATGTTTCCTCTATGCGTGATTGATATGCTACTTAACTCACAGGAAGTTCAAATGGTTTTGCATTTGTTTCCCATATAAACTTTATATTACAAATTCATCATTTTCAATATTGACCTTATATGACCTGCACAGGGTGTGAATAAAAAATAAAGGAATAACAAGAATTCATTTGTTTCGTATAATTTTGCAATAAATACTCAATAAGAATAATATGTTTTGGTTACAAATTTAAAATAGGGTGTGTCCAATATATTAAAAATGTATGGCAAAACAGTGTAAAAGTACTGCTGTACACCATAGACACAATGGGCTTTATATTCATTATCTGCATAAACAGTGTTGTTCCAACTAAAAACTTATATTAAAACATTCTATTAAATTCAAAATGGTAGAAAATAAATATTGAAAAAAGGCCTACTTCTTAAAAATAAACACTTACTTCTATAAAATAATCATAAAGATTTAGATATTCATTGTAGATTACAGAGGCTCACCTTTTAATACATATAGTACACAAATTAAAAAACAGATTTTTTTCAAGCATAGCTAAATAAGTGTGGCAATTTTCAGATTTTTATTCCAACAGATACAATTTTTGAAAATTGATATTATTTAAAACATTTTTTGGTTTCTTCTGAAAACGAATTGTCAATTGCTAATCAGAAAATATCTGATTTGATACACGTAAAAATTTTCTCTTTGCATTTTTGCTAGTTTTGGCACATAGTTTTTGCGTATACACAAAAGAAATTCATTCTCAACAGTAAAATTTCACAATCTAGAATGAAAAATAACTATTTATCATCTGTTAACAATATATATCAAGCAATTTTTTAGGGAAAATTTGCAATTTTTTATATATAATTATTATCATATCAAGCAAAAAATATTATTCTAATTGTGCATTCATCATTTTTTTAACAATCACTTATTATTTTTATTGTAGGTTTAATGAGGGTAAACAATTACTGGAATTCAGTCAGTTGAAAATTGTTTTTATTTCTGCTCCTACCGGTTTCAACCCCACATGGGTCTTCTTCAGTGAGTTAGAGAGAGGGAGAGACCCATGTGGGGTTGAAACCGGTAGGAGCAGAAATAAAACCAATTTTCAACTGTCTGAATTCCAATCAAGGAAATCCATCTACCGTAGATTTAATATTACTTATCTTGAATTTTTTATCGAGATGATGTAACTAGAGAGCTTTTAATTCATTTCCATTTTTGATAATAGTAATCAACTTTAAGATTTGAACTCAATCCCACGTTGCGGTAATTTGCTAACCATTCTACCATCACATCCCTTATCACATCTGACTTAATTTCTCCGTACACCATATTTACTTAGTTGATCCGTAAGCTCCCGCTTCCCACACAAATCTCATTTGAAGCACTCACTCAATATGGCTCGGTGCTCGGTCGCTATCAGGCTCTTTATTGCCCCGTGCAACACTTAAATATCACAAATCAATCACCCGTTCAGAGCTCGCTGCAGCCCGGCCTGCAGTAATGCGACATTTGAATCGGGGGAAATTGATGGGTGATTGAAATCTGAGTAGAGTGCCGCGGTAATACATTTGTTTACTTTCTTTCCAAAGCCTACTAGAGGCCTGGAGATTAATTTGTTAATAGCAAGCTTTATGACGAACAAGAGTCCATTTGTTATTTGTCATTAGTTTACAGCTATGAGATACTTTAGTATACAGTGTAAATTATTGGATATTGCGGATGATTATACTAACTTTATCCATATTTTTTATTTCTTTTGGCATATGGAGTTAGTTTAATTTTTATTTATTCAGATATTCTCCTTTCAATAAAATACCCGAAATCCCGATACTGTTATTGTAACTATATTTTTTAGTAACTGTAATTATTCTTCGTTACTCACCTAGAGACACATTATTGTTACTTTAGAAGTAACTTAAACAGTATTGAATAACTAAGTTATAATTCATTACTGTGGATTATAATATTTGGGAATTCCCTAAAAAAAAAAAATTATCTACAAAGCCATGACAATGTTAGAAAAGTATAAAAAAATTGTATATAAATACAAAATGAATTCTGCAATTACAGAACAGTTGTCAGAATTAAAATTGAAAATTTCGACATACGCCAAAAATTAGTACCTACCTGTTATATGGGCTCCAATGGGTCGAGATCCTATCTGTACTTGGAAAACCTCTTTTTGGATTCAAATTTGAATGTCAATATCTCGAGAATAGCGAGATAATTGAATTCTGTTGAAAATTTGGAATCGGCGCATCGATGATTACTTAGGTTCAGAAAATGAAAATGGTGGAAGCAAAAATTTCCCGATTGAAAAAGTAAAATAGGGTTTTTTCGTTTTTCTCATTTTTCATCGAATGTACCCAAAGAATATACCGGGTGTCCCAGCTCGACCGACACATGGGAGTTTTACATGGGAAATCAGTTAATTATTAATAGTATCTCCCCAGTGCAAGATATTAACTTGAAATTTTGTATGCTTATTGGGGAATATTATTTCTATGGATTACAGTTATTTTAAATATGTAATTTCGTCTGCAAGACGAGATTTATTAAATTATAAAATCTAACATTTTCGTTCAAAATCAGTCAGCCATGGAAATAAAAGAAAATATCTATGTGACAGTTCTGACAGTTAATGACATGCCATTGTAGATATTTATATTTTTGTAATATTGATATATTATTTAACAAAAAGAAATTAAATTCAACTTAAATAATATTATAATACAGGGAATAAGAATTAAAATCAGTGGTAATTCACTAAACTGTCAGATAAATATTTTCTTTTATTTCCATGGCTGTCTAATTTTGAACGTAAATATTAGATTTTAAATTTAATAAATCTCGCCCTGCAGACGAAATTGTATATTTCAAATAAGTGTGATCCATAGAATTAATATTCTCCGATAAGTATACAAAGTTTCAAGTTAATATCTTGCACTGGGGAGATACTATTCATAATTAACTGATTTCCCATGTAAAACTCCCATGTGTCGGTCGAGCTGGGACACCCGGTATATGTTGAGAAAACATCTCTTTATGTAACTTTGCCCGTAAAATTAAATTGTACAATCGTTGAGATTATATCTCTACCCATGTCAGAGAAATGCCTAAAAAAAAGACTTTTTTGAGGTAAATTTCAAAATGAAAATCTCAGGAACGAAAATGATAATTAAATTCTGTTTATCCAACACCGTGTAATTATAAGACTATAACTATAGTGTCTTTAGATAAATAAAGTTGGTCATAAAACACATGTGGGTTACAAATTATAACTCACTGTTTGTTGGTTCGTATCATAATAAGTATTACGTTATAAAACAGTCTCTACTCTATTTTTTTATTAAATGTCATTTGAAAATGTTAATTGTCAAAAATCTTTTATATAGTTTACATCAATGATTAAAAGGTGTTGAATAAAATTTTGTACGGCACATGTGTGGTAATTACATAAGTCACTTGAGAAAAAAACATTTCTCACATGACTTGTAATGTAAAACCCTTATAGCATAAGTATTAATTATGAATTTGAAATCAGCGCATCGACTTTTATCTACGTGGGTTATTTTCAAAAATAAAAATTTTCGATACAAAAATGGTTATATTTAGATTATTTCAGCTGAATACAAAAAACTTTAGAACGAAAAACAAAAAAGTTAAGTCTGTTCTCATGAATATTTTTAATCACACCATATCGGATACACCCGCTTAGGATTCTCATGGAACCCAACCGTCTTGAAGTAACGGCCACATTACTCACACCCCACCAGGGGATAAAAAATAATATTGATTGATTTGAATAAGTATCCGTACGGGTACAGCGCGAGGCGTACCTACATCAATCACACATTATCCAATCAAACCCAGATGGATTGCATGCATAGCATCATTACCATTGTTTGCTTCGGACAAACCAAAATCTACTTAGATAAGTTCAAGTTTTTTCCTTGAATTTTCATTAATTGAAATATTTCCTTATATTATGTATATACAGGTGTCCGTTTTAATAACCATTGGGATCCGAAAAGGATACGAAATCAGTTACATTTTGGCAAAGTTGTCGCATTAACTTGGCTAATTTAATCATTTGTTTGTTTTCTCAAAATACTTATTTTGGCAAATTTGCTTGTCGTCATAACTTTCTTGTTTCAATTCATACACGTTTCTAGTTTTCACAACCAAAGACACTTTTTTTCGAGGAATAGACAGCAATCTTCAAAATTTTTGTAGTTTGAACACTATTCGCGAAATTCATGTTGTTTCAATTTTCTTATGGGGCTTAAAATGTAACTACTGTTACATAGATATAAAACACAAGCATATAATAAAAAAAAGACAGAAAAAAATATTGATTATTCATTTCTGTCAAGCGTGTTTTTGAAACTAAATCGAAAATCTGTTGTTTCCACTAAAATTAGCAAATTGCTTTAGAAATATACCTTCAGATTTATCCAGAAATAACTATTAATAAAAGGATATAACCACACCTGACTTATTTGCTTCTGTATTGTAGAAATTTATACGAAGTAACCTACTTATTTGTAGAAATCATTTAATGTATTTTAAAATTAATCTGTTCTATTTCAGGAAATGTGAACTTTAATTAAAATTAGTAATTTCTATTGCAGATTGTATGAGTTTTAATTTTGATTTATAACCAATTAAAACAAAAACAAACAATAAACCAATCAAGGAAATTAATTTAATTGGTCTTAAAATATTTCCTTGTAATGGTTATTAATAATTAAAATATGACCACAATATGTAGTATGAATTTTAAACTATGAAATAAGAAAAAAATAAAAGTAAATGCCTAATCCGTCACAAAAAATGAGAGTCCTTGAAGAAAATTTATTAATAGACCTTAATATGAAATAATAAAAATGAAATTGAAAAAATAATTAACACTCCATTTAGTAATTACATTTTCCTTTGAAATTTTCCGCTATGAACAAATCTTGATAAAAACAGTTAAAAATGGACCATTTATAATTTTCTTTGCGATAATATCAAACCAATGTCGTTTAGTGAAAAATGGAGTAAGAAAATATTCAGGAATTTAAGAGGCATTTGTGGCCTCCATTTAAAATATGCACGTATCCAAATGCTTTTAACCCTCCTCCGACAAATGACGGTATTAAAGTTAAAAAAAACTTCAAGTTGGCCTGGATCCAGTAGGCCCTTTGAAGTTTTTTACATAAAACAAAAAAGTACATTTATTTCTTATTTGTCTTCCTGATACCCTGTCAAGAGCAGGGTTACCACTTCCTGCTAAAATCCCTAAAAAGGATAATCATATTTTAAAAAGGAAAAAATCTTGACTTTTATTATTCCATTTAAAAAATTACAGTACAGCAATTTTACTATAAATAACATTTATTCTGGTTATAAATAAAAAGAATTTGTTTTACAAATACTACTAAAAGATTAATCATCTTTGTTTTTCGTAGTAAAAATACCATTTGACGATGTTAAGGTAAAATAAAATTATTCCACTCATATTATTTTTCTTTGAAATAAGCACCTATAGATTGATTGCTCAAAACAGGTCAATGTTTATAGTTTCTCAGACACACATAAGAACAACACGATATGTGATATTACCTAATGTGTAGCGAGTGATAATATATGACACTTTCCTCTTTCTTTATCTTAAGACTTTATAATTTTTGCAAATTAAAATATAACCTTACACTATTCTGTAAGTATTTGTAAGTTTACGCGACTTGAAGTTTCCTAATAAACGTAATACTAATGTTGATATATGTATATATTTTCCAAGGAGCCACAACGTAGGTTTTATTTAATTATCCTGTTAATAATTTAGCTACTCGCTGCGCAAAGTGTATAAAATGTGTGGAGTGGGGGATCGTAGTACATGCAGCGCTTTAGTTATTAGATATAGGGTAAATAACGGAAGTGGCGCAATGGCGTACATGTGTAACACAATACCGACAAGGCATTAATTCCGCACGCTTCTACAGGAAGCGTTGAATTTACTATAGCGCTATGGCGAAACGCTGCGGAATACGGATCATCCTAGCCCGACAATACATTACTGCTCGTAATTACCTTCATTTCAAACAACATACTTTCACTACTAAATTAAAAATGATACCTATTTAATAAACGCTGTTTTAGGCCAAAATATATAAGACTTATCTGATCTTTAATCTTTTGATCTTAATTGCTTCACATTAGTTTTACTTGCATGATAATGATGCATGATTTTAACCTACAGTCTTTGTAAGATCAGCACATACCGAATCGTTGTGCGGTAAACCATCCAATTGGCCATGAAATAACTGTACAGGTTGACACCCCTTCGCATAATGAAGCAAATAAATAAGCAACTATCAAGAAACAATGATTAATAGATTTTCTTGACTGTTAGATGAATGGGAAAGTACTGGAATTCAAGTACTACGGAAAATCTTCGGAGCGGTTATGGAACTGGTTCAATTCTGGTCTGGGGGAAGACCTAACGTAATAAAAGAAAGGTTGCAGTCATTTAATGAAATCCAGTAATACACCGACGTTTCGACTGTAAATCAGTCTTCATTATTTATACCCTGATGATGATATAAAATGATTGCAACTCTAAAAATAAGACCTACCTTTTTTAATATCCAGCGGATAAAATTAATCCTAATGTAATAAATTTATAAATGTTTAAAAGACACGTACAAATAAGAAAAGAAAACAGACTGATCCAATTAACATTTGATCACAGGCAGTAGACCAACAACCCGACCTAAATTCGCAACCTAAACGATTTATTTTTTATTATAGGAATCATTGGTATTAAAACTGCTAAAAGATGAAGAAGACAGTACTGATGGAGGCTACGGTTTATCCCAGGCTGTAACTCCATAATGACGATACATTTTTAAGGACGACTGTGATCTTTAGCTCAAAATCTATATTCTAGGATTTGTTTTGAATTGATAAACGACATTTTCTGGAAAAATATTTGTTCTGTAAGAAGTTAAAAATAAATTTCTTTTATATCATATATACCTGAAAGTTCATCTAAAAAGTTTGCTCTAAACAAGCCAAAAAAAATTGGTTTGGCCTTTAAGTAATATGTTTATCCCCCGAATGAGTGTATAAGGAAGTGGGTTGTGTGTAAGATGTAGACGTAGAGGGAGTGAGCAATTAATTAGCATTGTTTATGGTTGTGCACCAGCGAATTACGCTGCATTCCAACACCCAACACGGTAGTCCCGCAGTAATACAGTAGTTCCTACTCCCAACCAGTTATAATAAATACTTGATTGGCAATTACCACTAGGCACGCATTAGGGGCCGATTCCTACACACCCTCTAGTGGCGAATTCGCCAATTACATTCTGTGCAGACGCCGGTCGCCCCGGTGCCCACTTCCAAACCTTACTCCATCACAGAAACATTTCCCTTAACATCATAACACGAACATGAATAAAGAAATATGTCACCATTTGCAGAATCTCCTAGCCAGCACAAGATAATCTACCTACTGCACTACAAATTTAAAGAATTTAATAAAAGGAAATGACATTTAAATATTTGGGATAGGATTTGGCTAAGGGGATGTCAAGACGGAAGTTAGTAATCAAGTGAATAAAGCGACAAGAACGGCGGCTTTCTTAAAGAATACAATATGGAAGAATGTACAAATAAGAATTGAAGAAGAAGAACTTCAAATACAAAAATAATCTTAGAAATAACAGAGGTAAAAACAATACATCAAATATCTGGAAATACATTAATAAACAGAAAAAGTAGTGACAATACTAGACAAACATATACCAGCAGAAAACTTTAACAACTGGGTACTAAACAGAAAAAAAAATTAACAACCATTTGACAGAATGGTAGAAGAAAGAATAATTAAAATATCACGAGATAAGTCACCAGCAGGACGAAGAAACGTAGGAAGACCTCGGAAACGATGGAGTGATTACCAATAACATAATTATTGGCAAGAAATCGAAGGAAAAACATAAAGTATAGTCTAAATAGACTTCATTAATTGCCATTTGTAGATTACGTTTCATTTAAATTACGAAACACACAAGAAATAGTATATTCGCAATATTTTTCAATTTTTTATCGTTAATTAATTGCTTTACCTAATTTAAGGTTTATGTTTATGTCAACTCGAGTTCCAATTCCGGCGACCTCAGAATTCTATTTCCCACGTAAAAACATATCCTTTATAGCACTCTTCAAGTAAAGTATAGTCCCGGTACTAACGTCTGGAAAATTCCCTTTATGATGTAAATGTATCATTCCTGACATTTTCTGTGAAAGAAGATTAACAAACCCAAACCCAAGTCATTCGAAAGGTGTAATAATACAAATTTCTTTTGATACTTATGAGTACCTACATCTTATAACTTTATTTTCTATTTAGGTACTGGTTGTTCATCTAATTTGATTATAATGATTCTTACCCCTTTATTTGTTCGGAAAACAATGTTGTTTATTGTATAGCTAAGACATTCGTAACACATCCTACGTGAAGTTGGAGTTTGCAAGTTCGCGTCCGTGCCCCGCTGACAACAGCTTGCAGCGTGAATGCACGAACCGACTTCCGTTTAGAAATTAGCTGTAACTAACGCCCGGCGCAACGCACGCTGCATGCAACATCACATTCTCCCCACATCTCCTTCTCCGACTCCGATATCTCCCATCTCCACGTCACTATCTCCGCGCTGTTTATTTACGGCGAATATGCTCGATATTCTAATCAAATCACACACTACCTACATATTCATAACTACAAACACAAGTCCTCTCTATTAATTTACCTCAAATTGCGATCAGGTAGAAAATAGCCAAACATTGGAAATACAGTGTAGACAAACTGGTGGAGGCGCTGAAATAGATCATGAATATTCATTAGTGTAGCCTAACAAAATAATATGCCTGTTAAAGTGTCATACACTTTTGAATCGCAGTGTGATTAATACTTTCCAGTAACTGTGATTTTAAAGTGTGATTGTGATCACAGCTTATTGTGTGGTTAAATTCGGAAATCTAATTGAAGTTGCTGAAACTGCTATCCTGAATCACAGTTTAACAGTAAGATTTGTGATCGCTTCTTTTATATCTGTGAATTTAAACCGTGACTGCGATCACAATTTGCAATACGGTTAAAGTTGGGAATCTTCGGTACTAATCGGAATTGTTGCTTTGGGGTTGTTATTTTCATATCCATAATATTAAAGCGTTATTCTGATCACAGTTAATGGACGATAATTTTTGTTACTAACATTGTAAAACGTTGAAAGTATACAACAGCGAACGGTGACTGTGATCACGAATCACAGGTTTAAAAAATATTAGGTTGCAATCACGTATTGTGTTTTTTCAATATGAGTGACTGAATCACAGGTTGTGAAATACGCTCATCCCCATACTCACCATACTATATTAATGCTATAGCGTCATTGTTGGTTATCATTTCAGAAAACAATGACGCACTTTCATTGATAAAGCGATGTGACTATACTTTTGAATGAGTGGAATGATTCTGAAATTGATGATAAAATAATAGCTTATTTTGTTTTTCTGTTCTAAAATCAAACTAAAATTAAGGCATGTTAAAGTCTACGACTATTGGATGGAATGTAACTGATAATACATGTTCGAAACTGGTTTTCCGAAATTAATGATGAAATAAACAAAAAAAAAATATATTACTAACATTTCACAATAGTTAGTAAAATATTTCAATTACTTTTTCATCAGTTCTTAAATAAAACAACCTAACTATCTTTCAATTAATTTATCAAATTTATAAATGTGTTATAAAAAATGTCAGTTATAATGAAATGGTTCAAAATTCTCACTTAATTTAAGTCTTCCTCGAAAATTTGAATCAATTACATTCATGTATTTTTTTAGTTTCGACCAATAAAAATCGAATATCAGTGAATGAGGGATGAATCGATAAATAACAAAAATCTGAAAAATCTTTCATTCGTTAAAATCTCGAAATGTCGAAATAAGTATGACTACTTAAGACATAAAAATAGTATTTTGACTGGCATTTAAAGCCGTTACAGAAAACACCAGGCAAAGAAACGGAAACAGAAAACGCCTTTCTCTTTCAACTAAGTCTTTCATTCCTGCTGCAACGTCTCTCCCCTGCTGGTCCTGGCGCACGTCCTGCGCGATCCCTGCGGAATGCGATGCCAGCAGGAACGCCTGCACGTGTCTCAGCCGACTATTGGCCTCCAACGCCAACCTGATATTGTACTTCTAATAAAACCAACACCCTGTAGACCAGCACGAGTTGATAGGGACTAGTTAACAGCGAGGGGATGGAACTCCTGCGAAATAATAGCAGGGAGGGAATACTGTCAATTGATAGACTAAACGGTCAATAATTGGAATTGTATTTGCTTGCAGTCTGCAGAAATTAAGTGTCTGCGATATCATATAATCATTTACCTTGATATGATGTTTGGGTCATTCTTGATTCATTTTGTTACGTTTGTTCGTTTAATCTAAGGTAACAAGCGACAGTGCACTGCTCACATTACATCGCTCAGTAAATATTGTGAGCACATCTTTAAAATAATTACAATTCATTCGTTACTGATGTAAAAAAATAAGCTGCGGTAAGGTAAATGTCTCCTTGGGGGCATAATTGGAGTAACTTTAATTGACTGACTAAATTAATAAAATTCATAACTTCAGAATTTGATTTGATTTCAGTAGGTAAAGAATCAGAGCATTCTGAATATTTGCTCTGATTTTTCGAAACCAGAGCTTTATTGCTCTAGTATGTGCTGTGCTAGAATATCAGCAGACTTAGAATTGGGGAAAAAACAAAATTAAAGCCAAACACTAATTTCTGACCCACTGAAACCACAGCAGCTATGTCTGCTCCAGAATATGGTTTGGTTTCAGAAGTGCAAGAATTAGATCACCAGATCATCAGATACCCTGGAAGGTGGTCTAGCCAGACCACCAGACGGGGAAGAAACGTGCATTCTTACCGGTCATACAGATTCCTATTGGCTGATATTCAATTTGTAATTGTTCTAATGGGAATTATAAAATGAAAATTTGTATACATAGGATCTTTGATGCAAGTGATTCACTGGTAATATTTTTAAGGGTGTAACTCACATCCATTTTAGGGTAGAAGTCAGTTACGTAAAAATGGAAGGAGATAATAATTCTTTAAAATATTAACAATTTAGGGCTTTATTACTTATGTAAAAAAAATGCTGCGCTAAGGGAAATGTCCCATTGGGGGCATAAGCCCCGATGCCCCCACGCAGTCGGCGCCCATGAAAATATTAGATTTGAATCTTGTTTAATCTATATGAAGACTATTGTTATTTGTGTTAGCAAAATTAACAACGTATGTACAGAATTATTTCGGAATTATCTTTATGAATGTATCGTATCGTTTATCGTTTCTATATTGTATTGTATTGTTTGAGAGTGCATTCGCATTTTATAATTGAGTACCGAGCGTAAATTCACAAATTTTATACGGTGCAGCTGGTAATGTTTTGCGGAGATATTTAATTACAGAGAATTTCACACTCATTTCACAAGTGCGATTACATTTTTGTTTAGCAAATAAAACAAAAGCTGCGCTAACTCTGTTAAATGATTAATTCACCTCCACGTAAATCGAAACTATATCCGACACTCAGACACAACGAATTAAATTTCCCAATGTGCAGACAACGTACATTGTCACATTATCATTCCAACTGAAAATGTGAATTGTTTTGTTAATATTATTGCATTATTATTATTATATTAAATTACAATTTGATGAAAAGGTCTTTTATAGGCTATTGTCCAAGATTTTTACGGTCTTCCGATGCATCTTCAGTGTGTTTTTTTTTTCACAATTCTATTGTCGCTATTATTATTTATTGGATCCTTCTTTTTCTCGTTACTAGTTTTCATGAATCTTGTCGAGCATTGTATGTACGGTTTCATAGCTTGACTTGCAATTCAAGCTACTTGACTTGACTTGACTTGAAATCAAGTCAAGCTCAAGTCAAGTAGTTGTAGCTGAATTTCAAGTCAAGTAGTAAAACATCAAGTACTTTAAAAATCAAGTAGTTCTTCAAGACTACTTAATTTTGCATACTTTTTTATGTAGTTTAAAGAAATCATAATGAAATTTTCCATAAAGACTTTTTTTTACAAAACTAAATCATAAATAATTCTAATCTGCAATTTGTTAATACAGAATAATATAAAGGTAAGAAAATACAAATAAACCTAAGGATTCTAATAAGTTATCACCTAAGTTATTGCGGGTTTCCGTCGTAGTTAGAGCAGCCCTGAAAAATTATCTTTCAACAGGAGCTAAGGATACTGGTGTTAATAAAAAAATGACCATTTACATTAATTCTATTAAAAAATGCCTGGTTACCCTATGTCGCATTGAATAGACCAAATAATGAAACAAGTAATTAATAATATCATTTATGACTTTTTATGTTTAACAAGTTACTTCTAAGTAAAATTTTAAGGTTGTCTAGAAAATATAATGAAATATCCGTAGATAATTTCACATCAATTATTTTCCATTTGCCTCTCACTTAAGTCTAGTCTAGTGATAAATTTAAAATGCAATCTGAGTATCAAGTAATACCAAGTAGCTTGAAATGACTTGATATCAAGTCAAGTCAAGTAGTGAATTCAAGAAAGCTTGATTTTCAAGTCATGACAAGTACTTGACTTGATGAAACCCTAATTGTATGAAGAGAAGCTGAATAGTTTAATGTATATTAACGAGTAATACTATGCTAAGTAGCTGTGTGAAGTAAGAGTAAGAGTTGAGTTCGAGGCAGAGCGGTTGTATCTGCTGGTGGCGGTCAAGTGGCGTCAGTGGCTGCGCAGGATACAATAAGCTCTATTGATCCCCGCGCGGATTGCGTTCACCCCCGCCACTGGCTGGGGGCTGGGGGCCAAACGCCGACAGCATTCCAACCAGCCACCAGTGCCGTACGTGTAGAGATACAATGTGCCACATTGTAACTAACACGTGGTTTGTTGCAAAGATGGAAATCTGTGACAAAAGAGAGAGGATAACATCCAGAAATTAGTAATAAGTTGTGATCAGTTTTTTATTTACTTTATGTAAAATCCACCAATTTCTAATTTATTTCAAATTAGACTAGGAAGTATTTAAATCTGCTCTTTAATGTATTCCAGTTTCATTTTGCCAAGAATAAAAAAAAAACGCTTCAGCGAATTCTTATTCCTGAAACACTGATTTCAAATCACATTCCAGACCAGTTAAAATGCACTAGAATGAGATCTAATTTCAGTAGGTCAAAAATCAGAGCAAACACTTCAGCGTACTCCAATTCCTGACCCACTGATTCTAAATTACAATTCGGAACAGTTAATTTGCTCTAGAATGTGATTCAGTTTCATCAGGCTAAAATCAGAGCCAACATGCTCTAATTCCTGAACCATTGATTCTAAATCACATTCAGGAACAGTTAAACTGCTTTAGAATGTGATTCAGTTTCATTAAATCAAGAATGAGAGCAAACTTTTCAGCGTTATCCATTTCCTGATCTGCTGATTTCAAATCACAATTCAGAAAACAGTTAAACTCCTCTAGAATGTGATCTAATTTTAGTAGACCAAAAACTAAAGCAAACATTTTAGCGTGCTCTTATTCCTGACCCACTGATTCCAAATCACTTTCCGGAAGGGTTAAACTGCTCTAGAATGTGATCCAGTTTCAGCAGGTCAAGAATTAGAGCGTGCTTTGATTCCTAACTGACTGATCGCCCGGATATACAGGAAGTTGATCTAGTCAGACCACCAAGAGGGAGGACGAAGAATCAAGGTCAAGCAGCCTCCCTGGACCTTCGTTGAAGCAAAAGTTAGCACTCCTGCTGCAGGACTCTTCTTATATGTCTATAATTGAATAGTTATATTCATTCTTTAATTGTGAGTGCACTAACAGGAATTTTTAAACAAATATTTATGTACATTTTTTAACACAAAGAATTTATTGGTTATGTCGCCGTGTATCTCACACCATTTTCTGAGTATATCGTATATATAAGACCATCTACATATATTTCATTAAATACATATCTTTATATAAGCTGAAGTATTAAACGCTTATAAGTATTTGTGAGGCAAAAAACAGAGTAAACTAAATCTAGTATATTTTTTGTTTCACTAATGTTATGACTAAAATATAATCCGAAATTTTACTACCTGGTTTTTACGTAGCGCAGTAACTCCAAATAAACCAACCTTCACCCCTAAAATACTATTCAATTCCATCGGTTTAAATGGACGCCATTAACCCTCTCATATTCCTGTTTACATCGCCATTTACCTTGGCATTCTTGCTGAGCACACCTAAACAGAACGAATAACAATAAAAAAATTTAACGACCCCTTAAAAAATCCCATTCGGGCGCCCCACGTCTCCGGCTCCGGGCGACCCTGGGCCCACCCCCGTCTAATGGTGTTCGCGCACTCGTTGGATCTTGTTCGCACTCGGACGGCGTTTGTTTAAGCTGCCTGAATTTTTCAAGCCCGAATAACAGAAAGAAGACGACAGCTTTTGTTTTCCAATCGAAACAAGTGAAAGTTGACAAGGGTAGGTTATTAAGATGCTGAATTGGCAGCCTTATTGCGGGATTCAATTGCTTTAAATCTGATTTGCAAACCGAAATAAAAGGGCCACAAATTCGATGTAAAGCAGCCCATATGAATTTCTGCTGTCTTTGGAAAAGCGTCTGAAATCTACAGTCGAATCTCGCTCAGGTCAAATTTTTTAACAACTCATTTATTTTAAGGAAAAAATTAAAGATGAGGAATTGTGCAAAAAACAAAAATTGTAGAACTATACTGTATTTGGTTTAAGAATGCAACATAATGTATTTAATAATAATATTTTTTACATGTGTAAAGTAATTGAAACTAACTAAATTTAATGTAAGTTAAATAAATATTTTTTCGCGCCAACGTTCACGTAAGTTGTAAGTATAATTTACTTCCTTAGCAAAATAAGTCGCAAATTTCTGGTAACAAAAATTATTTGGTTACCTTTGTCAACGGGGTATTATAGAAAATTACTCTCCTACTACTACTATTAGGGAATTTATGAAAATCATACGAATTTCATATACATTTGGTGGTCCAGTAATAGGCAATTTATCTATAAAAAGTTGCAAATAAATAAATCTGAACTGTCAAATAGCACATATTTTGCCAAAACTTTAGTTATTCTTAGTTAAATGCTGATGGTAGTGCAAAAAAAATGTAACAAGCGACTCGGAATATAAGATATCATACAGTAATATAAACTTCGGCTTCGCAAACTCCACCTCAGCTCATACCTCCTCGAAGGTTATAATGTACTTACATTCCTTGTGCCTAAAATCAGAATATTCCTCCAGTGAATTATATTGATGTTTAGATTATTGCATCATTATTGTTTTATCGAAATAAAAACTTACATTCGTATTAGTAAAATGGTCTTATCAAGCCCTTTTAACTACTGTAATTTTAAACCAAATAGAATATTCCTAGACTGAACAATGCTTCTTGTAGGTAGAGGATTTGTATCGTGACATATTTTTCTTACATTTTTTGTTTAAATTAAAACATTATATTGTTATTATATAAGTTTGGTTAAAAAGAAACGATTTGAACCTCAACTACTACCCATTGCACAAAAAGTATCAAAAACGTTTATTAATGATACCTTAATTAATATTTGGAAAGCAGGTCAAAGCTTCAATATAGAGTATCAGGACCACATAAGGGAGCCCCGTGTGTGATATTGGTGGTGTGTAGCGACTGTTAATGTCTGGCACTTTTATTAATCTCGAGGTTCGGGCCGTCGCGACGCTCCCCTGCAGGTGTTACGCCCCTACAACGGGTGTCGTCCCAAGTGTGACTAGCATCCCTACAGCCGCGAAGGGGATTCACAACACGTACGGACAGAAAGAACAGAGAAAAAATTGTGTAGGAGATAGAAGAGATAATATTAATTTTCTTTATAAGCGATGTGGGAGCTTAATATCAAAAGCAGTTTTTCAGACAATGAAGGGTTTAGCTAACGTGCTTGCGCTCGAAATTAAAATCTCTAAGATTGTACTCTTCACTACTAATACCTTCATAGAACAATGTAAAAATATAAAATATTTTATTCTTCTTGTCTATTTCTTCTTAGTCGACTAAAGAAGACGCGATGGAATAGACACACACAAATACCCATGCCTCCGCGGGATTTGAACAATTGAGTTATGAATTCCCATTTATAAAAAAGATTTCTAAGTTTGTTAACAGCAAAATTAAAAAGAGATATTGAAGTCAGTAGAACATGACATGCGAGTGTGTTTGTTCAAAATACATTCAAATATTATAAAGGAATTATGTAAATTACATCTAGCTCAAGTTTTCCTAAGATTAATATAATGTCTTTAAAATTTCCTGCACATAATGTTAGGGTGCCTTCACATCAAAAAGTTTTAGAACCACTTATCTGTAACATTATAATAAAACTTCCTATTCCTTATAGGAATGTAGTGCAACAGAAAATAATGAAATTTGTTAAAAAATGCACGATTCCGTTATTGAATTGATATAAATCTATATAAAGATTGTAATGAATGTAATTTAATCTAATATTTAACAGATGTGTTTTTTAATGAAGAAATTTAGCAAGCGCAAAAAATTGTAAAGCATAATGAAAAACAGCAGGGCAGCGATAAATATGAACAAAGTAGCAATTTTCTTAGCTGAACAATTTCATCCTCTTTGTTGTCTATTGTTCAATAGATCTGGCTGATGTATCAAATTCCTGGCCCATTTTCTGCTCTGCTAACCCCGAAATATTTTTCAATTCCCGTCAAATTAAAATTCCCTTTTGAGCTACAAAAAACGTAAACAAAATCTCGGCGCGATCAGCATTGAACGGTGAGAAGAATCCTCTGATTATGCTATACTGACCAAGGTCAGGGGTCAGGCAGCGTTCACGGCAGTAAATAACCTGGGCCCCGGGCCAGGGGCGGCGGGAGCGGGGCGGCACGCCACTGCGCGCCTAATAAATTAATCACCACGAGAAATTAATTTATGATCTCCTAATAATGAACATCGAAGAAACAAATATTCCACGCTCGTATGAATAAATTAACGGATGGAACGCCACCCATGAGGTAAATTTCGTATTAATAACAACTGTCAAAACAAAAAATGGACCAAAAAACAAAACGCAAATTGTTTCGGATGGGTTTCGAATAACCTGCCACGAGACGAATGTTTGAGGAGAGAAGCGTTTGATACTCACTTCGAATGGAAACTTGTTACTACTCGTATCTTGTTATTCTCCAACTAAATTGGACTTTCAAGTGAACTACTTTTTTCTTTGTTGTTGTGATCTCTTACATTTCACACCATGCTCATAATTTATTCTTTTACTAACAGATGAATCCAAGGAACAAAACAGTGATTGTCAGACAATTTGCTCCCAGCGGGTAGGGAGTTCATTTATGAATTTAAGTTTCCGAATTTTGTCAAAAGGAGCTCAAAGAGTTTAATTATCTGTAATTCCTTTCGTGGCCTGAAAGAACCACTGGAATCGAGGACCTCAGTTGTTGCATGTCCTTAAATAGAAAAAATGTTACTTTTGTATTAAGTGAATTCTTCTAGTGAGGGTAACTTTTGGAAAGTTGGAAGGATCAAACGAAGTCATCTTCATTATACAAATACGAAGTTAACGCACCCCAATTCCTCACTGCAGAGCATCCCCTTCTTAGCTAGTCTCAAAGTCTCCCATCCATAAATCACCCGATCTTTCCCTGCTTACCTTCATTGTTAGGCTTATCAAGAAATGAACAATACCGCCGTGAATACAATTGCGAAGATATCTGACTTCTATTCACTATGTTTACTGAATCAAATTGTCTTGCAAATACCCCGGCGGAGTGAGTTATCCTGCAGGAGATATCCTGCAGATATCGTAGCTGCAGGATCGAGGGAGGGAGATAAAACTAATGGATTTGTATGGGGCTATTCACACCATGACGCAGACGGATAAACGGAAGAACTGATAACGCGTTTTGCTATCTGCGACAATTAATTTTCGCCTTGGTTTCATCCTTCCGGAAGATTGTTAATTAATTTCTCAAGTGTCAATGGGGACAATAGTGCAAGATGATTGGAAATTATTTACCTTTGATCTTGAATATGGTTTTCTAAGGGTAACAACATTCTTATCAGAAATTCATCGTAGGTTTATCATCCAGTAAAGCTAAAATTATGGTAAAATCTCAATCTCACATATAATTCAGTATTTTTAACCAGGGTTGGGATAACATCAAAATAAGGTTACGTAATTTCATAAAGATATAAAAAAAATATGTCGTTATATAACTTTAAAAAATCAACAACATAACGTTACACCGTGAGTATTTTTTAAAGTGAAACATATCCTTGGTTACGACTTGATATTTGATTGATAGTAATGTATATTTGCTTGTCTCATTTAAAATAAAACAGAGAACGAATTTGACATTTGCTTTTTGGCTTATAAAATTTTCTGACAGGCCTACACCAAGTGCAACAACAATTTTAAGAAACATTAATATAACGTTATAGTGTATCGTAATTTATTACGTTACAACCACAACGTTATTTTGTTATTGTTTCGTTAACAAAAAATTAGCAAATGAAACGTTATTATAATGTTATCTGGTATCGTTATGTTATGTTTTCCATCCCTGCTTCTAACACAAATCGTGGTATTGTTATCACAACGATTTTGATAAATTAACATATCTCCGTATTAAGTCAATATGTTTCGAAATTCTACAATGTGTCTAGACTGTAGCATATGTTCGTGTATAAAATAATCCAAAAAAACCTGTTTAATTTGAATTTCAAAATTTGTTTTTGATGACAGCAGATGGATGTGAATATTTTTTATATATGAAGAGGAATTTTTATTAATCCTATAATTTTGTTTATTAAAAAATTATTGGAAATTGCATTAATTGGTGGCTTTTAGGCTACCTGGGCGATTACTTGCTCTTAATTGAAGCCGTTGTCTTATATTAACATGTCACATTATTTCAAAGTTGAATATATCTTAAGCAAATTACAGTTAGCTGAGAGTGACTTGCTATGATAATTTAAATGTGCAATTATGCTGTCGTTCATATACGACGCAAAATAAATATATAAGAATTAAAAATACAGTTATGCGTTTACCTTAATAAGCAAAATAAAAAGCGACTCTTCGTTCGTTACAGTTAAAATTGTGTTGGACTTGGTGCGTCCACCAAGCCAGCGGTAATTTCCAATCAATAGTATAATAGCACGCCATTATTGGATTCCAGCGAGCTACATCAGCCAGCATTAGAAATTTAACTGTAAGCTTACTTGATAATAGTTCTCCCAGCAAGAACCAGAATCACTCAATACCAGACGACTTTTTGCTCAGGCGAATTATTCTCAAATGTGCTAATCGCGTCATATTTCAAACATCGAACCTAGCAGCATTGACCTTACCCTATACCATTCTCCTAACACGACGTATATTACAACGTATTATTTTTATATTGATAATATTATTTATTTTTATATAAATATACTGCCCTACCGAAGGGAAATGAGATCGTCTACCGATATATTTTTTCTAAAGCTGCAGTTATATAAAATTATATTTTTAACATAAAATATTTTTAGTGTTAATAATAAAATAAATTATGGATTTAATTTAAAAATCATTTAGATTTTAAAATAATTAACACACTCAAACCAAAAGTAGTATGTTCTAAATTCTTAATTCCAAATCGTTTATAAGTTAAGTTATTATCAAATGGCATAAAAAATAGTATGTTAGTTTTATTTTGATTTTATGTTAAAATAAAAATAATCAAGCCATCACAAAGCAGCTTTAAATCAGATTGGATTTTATTATTATTATTTATAATATTATTCAATCGTTGTCAAATTTAAATCTCGCTGACAAAAGAGTACACACAAAATTACTTGTATTTTTTTGTACATAAGAAGACAAAGTTACACTAGTTTTGCCATTATACTTTTCTTTTCATCTTAAGCTTAAAATGTAGCTAAATAACCCTACAAATAATTACCTTGCGTCAATGTTGTTGTAAAAACAGTAACGCGACGTTTTGTTATTTATCTGTCAAAGTGTGATAATATATTTGGTTATAATAAAAATATATTTTTCGTGTTATAGTTATGTATAAAGTATATAGTACCCTATTCGCATGTAATGGCTATTACTCATTCGCTTTCGCTCGTATTGGCAAACTTCATCCTCATAAGTAATAGCGCTTTACATACTTATTTATTGGGTTCTTTCTCATTTGATTAATAATTATTATTTATTTCATGTAAAGATTACTCCGATACATCAAGACATTTTTTTATTAATTATTGCTTTATTAGAATTTATCTTCAAACATTTATAAGTTCAGATTTTTTTTTGAAATTTGAACTTTCAAATATTTTAAGCTACACATTACGTTTCTATTTATTTCTACACTATTCTTACTCTTTTTCTTTATAGCGTATTAAATATAAATAGAATCTATATAATTATTGAAAATAATCTTAGTATGTAAAAAGCAAACCAAATTAAAATCGTGGTTTGAAGAGGTTATTAAAGACCCTCCTTCTATAATGAAGCCATTACTTTGGCATAATAAAGCTCATTGATCCACAATTGCATCCCTCGCACTTAAAACAATCAACATTGTTTATGAGTATTTTCGCATCTCTTGTCATTATCGGCTGCACAAGGCTGCCTTTATGCGTGGATGACTTGCGAATCGGCAAACTGCACTTCACGGCCGGCGGAATCAGCCTCACAGGTGCTGGCCGATGCCGATGCAATTTTTCAAATTAGCGAGGGCCCGTGAAACAATCAGCCTGATGACGTTAATTTTAAAATTCTGCGAAAATGCGATGGAATAACAGTAATGAAGCAAGACAAAAAACACACCGGGTGGACTTTATTATATTAAAGCGAGAAGAGTGCCAAGAAACAGTAGTTATTAAAACAGTTATAATTACTGTTATGTTATTAAGTTTTTATCGCTTGCACAGTAGCTCTGTATACTCATCGTATTTGCATCTTTAAATTTGTTTAATATTATATTATTAAAATAAATTACTTCTTCAAAATACCACACACATCAAACGGAAAAATCTGCATGAATATATACCTATTGAAAAAATCTGATGTGGACACCACCTGACTTGTACGCCTGTTAAATTATATACATTTTTGCTGCATTTTACTTAAACTTATTTTATTTATAGGAGAGATCATTCTTCGCTATTTCGACTTTTGTGAAAAATTATAAAAATCTTTAGAGTATAGTACTAATGTAATAAAAGTACAATTGTGCAACTAAATGCTAAAGCAGTCCCACATACAAAATTTCAACATTCTACGATTAATCGCCATTAAGTTATACAAAAAATTAAAAAAAGACCTTTGGAGTAAAGTACCTTATTGGCACTACCGATTGAAATAAATAAGGGAGGTTCAAACCTAGATGTTGTAGCGATACAGCAGATACAAAATTGTAGCATTCTACGGCTAATCATTTTTGAGTTATACGATATATATATATATATACGTAAGTACCAATGTTTCGCCGAAACTATAGTGGTCAATAAGGTTTCAGAGATGATCAAAATTAATATTTCCGTTGAAATCTAAAAACCTATTTTTTGCGATTACAATACTTCCTTATTCCTTCGTACAAGGAATTCAAAACAGTCACTAAAGTTGCAAAAAGGCTAATATTAACTTAGGGCAGATGAATTCAATAAGAGAGTTACATTTTTTAAAGACAATTTTTATTTTGCAAGCTTTCTTTATGGTGCATTCATTAATTAGAGGTACCTTTGTTCATTGTATCAGTTTTCCAATTTAACCAAAAAAATATATCATCTTGTTGTGTGTTCTTGTAAATAATGATTGAAATTAATTACTTTGCATTTTTTTTGTCTCGGTATAAAATCTAGTATTCTCCATATAGTATAACTTCATAAGTAAAAATAATCCTATATCTACAAGTGTACAATTATTGAAAAATGTTTCTGCTTAGCACAGTGCTATTTAATCGGTACGAACATTTCATTATCATTTAAAATTGTTTGTCCCTATTATCCCTTAGAAATGTTTAAAATTTGAGTTGAAATTACAAGATATTTCAGCCGAACCCCTCGGTAATGATTATTGTAAAGAGGGCAATTAGAGAGAAAGAAAAACAATGGCCCCTTGAAAGGGTTGGCATTCGATGTTCCCGTCATATTGGCTCCCCAATCTTGGGGTCCGCAGATAACGACTGTTCTCAGCCGATCGCCGAGGCTGATTCGTTTAATGACTTGCATTATCGTTTGTACCTAAAGAATATAATTAGCAATTAAGCAGCATACTATAAGCCACAAGATATATGATTTGGTTTTTGCTTCATTTACTGCCAAATTGTTTCTCGAGCGGAAAGAAAGAAATCATCATTAATGGCGCGGGAAGATTTCGAATTTGTCAGAGCTTTGATATACCGACCAATTTCACCATATATCTTCCCTTCTTTAATTTAATCGTTACTTAACAGCGACGAATTTAACTGTTATTTTTATACTTACTTATATTATAAATTGTGAATTATATATTTTTTTCAATATTAGCATCAAATATTAATAATATATTTGCAATATGAAGAACATTTTCTTTTCATTTATTTACATCCTTCTATTTTTTGACATTAACTGACACTATTAGTTCAACTTTTTTTGTAGTAATAGAACGATATTTCGAGAATATTATTTTATCACGAAGACAACTAGTTTTAGTCCTAGGATAAAAAAATGACGTATCCACGGTAACCTATGTAATATGCATGTCTATAACCTTAACTTCAATTTGAATAAATCTGTGAATTTTCCTAATCTTTATCACTCGATCCGAAGTTTGCATTATTGACCAGCGCCTTATGTCCCTCGGTTGCTTCGCGCCTCGGGACATAACTAACCGCTAGGTCAATTATGATAGTGTTCTCAACCTTGATGTGTAATATACTATTAGAATGTATTTGCTATTTCTGGATTTAGTGTTATATTACATATACGACTACTATGTAAATGAAACAATTGTAGACCATGTTTAAAATACCGATAATATTTGTTTTGGTACATATTATTTTTAGCTATTACTTCTTTCAGCTTTTAATACAATTGTGAAACGAAATGTAATTTTATGTATAATTTTATTGAAATAATAATTTCTTATGTACAAGGTACAACGTAAGCAAATGAATAATTGCATACACAAGTGCCATGTGTATAATAATAATTCCTGTAACTGTTCTTTTAATGTAGCCAATTTTTAATCACAAGGAATATTAAGCAAAAATATTTAAAATTTATAGGCCATAAATTACAAGCTGACAATACTTAAAGCTTGATAATAAAAAGCCCATTCGCAGCAATGCATCACTGAGGAGAGAGAACAGTGTCTTCACACCATGCAGGGGAATAATTTTCAAATAATATTAATTCTGGCTCTGTGGAATTATTTAGAGACTGCGCGAGCTTGTTGTCAAAGAACGTAGGCAGATAACATCGTTGGGGAACAAAGAATCGTTATGCCTACGATTCGCTAACAACTTGGTCTGTCAGGAAATGTTTTATTACTGCACACATTAGCAGCAAGATTTTCTCCTTCTGTGAATTGTTTTTACACTTGAATATCGCGCGTGAGAAATGGAGGAAAAATAACAAACTATAATCGACGTCTGACGAGATCATTAACCGAGGATAATGGTGCAATTAGTTTAATGGATTATTGTAAAATGCGCTGATTCGATTAAATTGTTAATTCTTGTTCTGTTCTTTTGTAACTAGGAGTATGATTTCTTTCCTGCTTGCGTCGTTTGTTGCCTGCTTCCTACTTTACTCTTGTTCTTATATGCCATTACGTTTCTATTCTAAATTGCCCGTACTGCCTTACATAGCTTTCAGTTTTTATTTTACTAAATTGCTAAATTAACTAAATTATTGTTCTTAAGTGCAACGACTTTAACATTTTCTTCATAATAATAATCCTTTTAAGGCTTGCCGTATTTTATTTATTTTACCTTCAAATAACTTCTTATTGTGAATTACTTAACCATTTTCTCGTAAAACAATTTAAGAATAATAAAAAAATTGAAGGAGTAAAGAGACTTCACAGACCTGAAAAATGTTGCAAAATAAAATAAAACTTGTAGAAATAACCGAGAGTTGTTTATATTTAGAGTAACAAGAAAAAAAAATATGGTACTAAAAGAATGGTACTTAGTAATTATATTTATAATTATTTTAAAATGATATATATTTTTCTACAACAAGGCTTGCCGTATTTTATTTATTTCAATTTCAATTAAAAAAACTTTTTATTGTGTATTACTTTAGGTTCGTTTATTTCAACTAACCATTTTCTCGTGAAAACGAAAAAAAAAAAGAAAAAAACTAAATTAAAATTTTTCAAATTTAAATTATAATTATAAAATTTTACAATATACTCATAAATATAAAATTATAATAAAATGAAGGAAGTGCAGAAATAAATACATATATTGAGGCTGTATATAAGAAACCACAACAGAAGTTGCAGTTTGATAATAGAAGAAAATTAAAATTTTAAGATGTAATCTTGTAAAGAAAAGTTAAACACTGAAGTACAGATATTCTTTCTTTCATTACTGTTTGCTGTTCGGAGCAAATAAAAATAGAAACAATCAGTGCGTCGTTTTATTATTGTCGCTTTTATAAAAGCATTTGAAGTAAAACAAATTACAATCATAACCTTCAATATTCCGAGAAGATTCAATTTGAAAGTCGTATTCTCAAAGGCTCTGCAGCCATAATGAAACGCGCGACGACGGCGATGTAAATCTGCTTCACAGAACGCGAACGTTTCTAAATATTGCCGTGCGATGTTTCGATATTTCATAAATTTCCCGCTAAGTGCAAGCGTATGCAAAACGTGGCGAAGTATTTTGCGATTCATGTAGGTGCTGTAATGTTTTTTCTCAGGAATTGTACACGTTAAATGGATTGGATTCAGTCTTTAACTCCTCGGTAAAAATTGTGTGAGTTCATTCCAGATCAGACCACCATGGGCGGCGAAACCAATTATTTCACAGAGTGGCAAATATTGTTAATTAAAATTAGCAAAAATTTTACAAGCTCAAGTAATAAATCCTACGACATAAAGATCTTTCAATTAACCGAAGCGAATAATAAACAAGACAAAATGCTTTTCTTCCACGACAATAAAATAACATTTAAAAATATTTATTTCATTTTGGAATCATAAACTTGTTTATACGCCCTTAAATACGGGCGTAATTTAACTTTTATCGCCCGAGGATGCATAAAGTTGCTAAGCAATAGATACTCAAACAAATTAAAACTATAGTGATCAATGAATAAATGTGAAACAATACAAAAAATTTGATTAAGTAAATATTTAACATCCACACCCTTTTCATATAAACCTCTTGAATTTTTAGAAACCAACTTGGTCTGCAGGCTAAGATTTCATTAATATTTCATCAGAATAATCAGTACTTGATGTTCCGCATATATTTGATAGTGACAGTGATACTGTCACTTATTACATTAAATTTGTTCAAAAACAAAAAAATCTAACAATGCCAACTTTCTGTAAAGAAACCACTGCTTGGAATGTATACTTACAGATTTTTTTCATTTCAAGTCAAATAAAACGTACGAGTATGTACCAGGCGCATAATCATGATTATAGCTTTTAGGGAATTTGAAGCTTTCCGCTTCACGTCGAGCTTTAAACATTCCCTTGTGCTAAAATCTTTTGATTATGCCCTTGATACATAAATAACTATCATTTAGCATGACTTAACTAAGTTAGAATAAAAACTTACTTACAATAAATAAAAATAATAATTTATAACATTAATATTTATTTATAAATTATGTATGAATGTAATTTAAAAATAGATTATTCAAAAATATTTTCAAAAAATGGGCACTTCTTATTTTGATTGATTATTTAAAAAAAAACAACTATAACTAGATTTGAGAAAACTTTTCTAAATAAACATTTTTTGAATGGTTGTTTTTTACATCGAATTTAAATTAAGATTAAGCTATCGTACAAAAGGCCGAACTCATTTCAAATTTCAAAAATTCCAAAAATTGATTTGGAATAATTTAATATTGAAGTGTCGCTTATTTCGTACTTTCGTATCATCAAGTGAAGAGTCTTCTACTAAGTTTTTGTGTTACTAAAATTTTTATTATTAAATTAATTATTAAAAGACAGTTGATTCTGTTTTATCAATTGAATCATTTACTGACCTTTCTATAATAATTTCTTATTGTAAGGTACATGAATGTTGACAACATCATTCCAAGCATATTATATTTGCTTTTTGCAATGAGTGATGCACTGACTGAATTCCTCTTGGAAAGTGAAACCCCGACACTGGTAAATACCTGCGCGTACGGCGCTTGAACGCGATGCGACAAGAACTCGTCCACTGATCACTTTACGATATCTATGAATCTGTTAACGATACGTTTGTCTCGCATATTATTGCCTCAGCCCGTGCGGAGATCGCTGCTACAAATGTATTCGTTTTGTTAGCGCAGCCTGGCGGAGTGGAATGAAACCAGCGACGAATTACGGCGGCGGCTAATCTTAAATCTTGGCCCGTGCTCGTCCACCCGTCACCATTGTTGTCCTCGCACAGAATGTTTCGGATCCAAGGATAATTTTAATTGTAAGACGCAAGACGGGTGGATTTATGCAAGACCAAACAATACTTTCGCTGCTATTCAACGAGTCGGTGAAGGAATGTGCAAAACTTTCCCAAAGCGGTCACTGGTTTAAGGTTTATTTTATTCAAATCATTATCAACAGTTAAACATTCCTAGGAACATCAGAGCTTCAAGATCCTTACATACTAGTTCCTTAGTAAACCTCTTTACTTTTGAAATTTTATTTATTTTATTTACCGGTTTCATGATTTACGCCTTCCTTTAGACAAAGTAAGTTGATAAGTGGTAATTAAGTCATAACTATACGGTAATATTATTACCATACTGACTTGTCTTATTACCGCATTGATTTGTTAAAATAATATGAAACAATTGGATATACAACTGTAACCATGGCGTCATATCAACCCATACATAATTGATCACGAAAACATTATTGACAACAGAGTTTTTAAAAATAATATTTATTAATAACCTATAATCCTATAAACTATTGAACAAACCATGGATATTATGAATCATAGAAGACCTTAAAAGTCTTACACAGGGGCCAATTGGATAATATAACAATAACCATGGTGTCATATCAGCCTATACAGACTTTATCATAAAAATGTTATTGTTAAGAGAATTTTATAAAATAATATTTATTAATAACGTGACACCGATAAACTATTGAACAAATCACGGATGTTATGAATCATACTAGACCTTATATGTCTAAGGGCCGTTTTCCATCTCTGGTTAAAGTGCCGGTTACCTTAACCATCGGTTAACAGAAAAATATCGCATTGAAAAACTGATGTAAGTTCTCAAAAATGTACATTATTTACCGACGATTAAGGTACCGGCCCTTAAACATATGCCAGTTGGATAATATAACTGTAACCATGGTGTCATACTAACCCATGCAGAATTTATCATAAAAATGTTATTGTTAAGTGAATTTTATAAAACCACGGATGTTTTGAATCATACTAGTAACCATTGTGTTATATTAACCCATACAGACTTTGCCATAAAAACGTTATTGACAAGAGGAATTTATTATGTGATATTTATTAACAATGTTTATATTTTTTAAGACCCGTAAAGTAACTCGCTCTACGAGTTCGGAATTCGATTGTCATCTGCGGCATTACGATATTCATAACAATCCTAGTCATGTTAATAGTTATAAATCCTACCACTGCCACCAATGGTATTTAATCTACAAGGAACGTAAGTAAATTATAACATTCGAGGAGGTATGAAGTGAAATCCTTCAAGAAAGACAGATTTTTACATAAATCCGAAGTGTGAGTTTGTGTTTATATCTTTTGTGAAAATACAGCCAAAGCGAGCTGTTACAGGAACGTCAGTTTGAATATTAATCAAATATAACGTCAGACTCTTTTTGCGTTAAACCTGCCAATAGATGTAATTGAAAAAAATGACAAAAGACAAATGATGCGGGTGAGATTTGCAAAATATATAGCGGCAAGATGTTGAAAGATAGGTCGAAGAAAAAGCAGCTGCGAATTTAGGTTAATGAATAGAAGTGTGGTAATTTATTCTTCGGAATTAAACAGATTGTCTTCGCTGAATTTTGACATATGAAGGCATTACATCCACAGCAGCCTTGATTCCATCTCCGGATATTGGCTCATCGCGAGATTCGATTATTTCATTTCACAAACTTTAGTTCTGGGATGGCGATTTATTAGTCGCGTGCTCTCTTCGCGCCATTCTTTACCAGCGCGATTTATAGCGTCCAATAATGCAATATTCATTTAATCTTGGAATTAATAAAACCAATTTGTGGGAGTACATTGTGTTACATCACTGATATTGATAACGTACACACTCTCCAGGGATGATTAGACGTTCAATTAAGAACATGTAGGGTGATGAACACACTACGTAAATAACGGCTTCAAAAACCATTCAGAAAAAATTCAAAACTTTATAAATTAATCATTTGTTTGGTTTTAAAACAACAGAATTCGCCATTTCCTAAACAACACTTGATTCTGTCAGTTAACTAATTATCAAACATAATAATATTCCATCATATTTCTTCAATGAAGCTATGATTATTGAATTTTTGGCTCAAAAATTTTAAAATTTAGCAAAATTTTGTTTGTAAAATTTTTAAAGAATTAGGTACGCTGATATCAAATTTATAAAAAGATTGTAATTATCTCTTTTTGTTTCAGAGATATTTGCTTTCAAATTTGTACCTCAAAAAAGTGTGTTTTTTGAGTATATTTCAAAAATGAGTAGAGATACAATCTCAACTACTTTACCATTTAATTCTACGGAAAAAGTTATATAAAGAAATGTTTTGTCCACATATACGTTCTTTGGAACGATTAGGTGAAAAATAAGAAAAATAAAAAAACCTAAATTTCAAATTTTCGCCTCGAATCTTTTTGTCTCCAAATTTTTTTATTTTTTGGACTTAAGTAGATATCATTGTGCTGATTCCAAATTTTCAAACCGAATTCAATTATCTGTTTCCGTTCTCGAGATATTTGAGTTCAAAGTTGAACCTAAAAATTTAGGTTTTTTAGGTATAGCTCTTAAATGGTTAGGTTTATGGTTTCGGCGACATCACCATTCAATTCTACGGGCAAAATTACATAAGTGTACCAATTTTCAGATTTTTATCTCAACAGATAGAATTTCTAGAAAGAAAAAACTGAAAATGGCCAAAAATCGAAAAAATCGCAAGGGGTTCATCAGGCGTTTTTTTCGATTCTGACCATTTTCGTTTTTCCTTTCTAAAAATTGTATTATTGGGAATAAAAATCTGAAAATTGGTATACTTATGTAATTTTGCTCGTAGAATCGATTGGTAAAGTCGCCGAAGTCGTAAACCTAACCCTTAAAGGGTTATACCTAAAAAACCTGTTTTTTTAGGTATTGCCAAAACTCAACTTTGAATGCGAATATCTCGAGAACGGTACGAGATAATTCAATTCTGTTTGAAAATTTGAAATCAGCACATCGATATCTACTTAAGTCCAGAAAACGAAAAGTTTTAGAGAAAAAAAGTTCCTCGAAGAAATTTTGAAATTTAGGTTTTTTAGATTTTCTCATTTTTCACCTAATCGTTCCAAAGAACGTATATGCGGATAAAACATTTCTTTAAGTAACTTTTCCCGTAGAATCGACTGGTATACACGTTGAGATCGTATCTCTACCCATTTTAGAGATATAGCCAAAAAACACACTTTTTTGAGGTGCAACTTTGACAGCAAATATCTCAGGAACGAAAAAAGATAATTAAATACCGTTTGAAAATTTGAAATCAGCACGTCGAGATATATCAATATACATTATTTTCCAAAATCAAAATTTTAGGCACAAAATTGAGAATTTTTTATGTATGTCGCGGTTGTCAAGACAATTTTTGGATAAATACTGTTGTTTGGTTTGTTTTAACTCTACACAACTTTGATGCAAGGTTATAGATTTTGAAAATAAATAAAAGTTAGATAATAAAGCGACAGAATAAAATCGAAAAGGCGTAATAGGATTGCAGGTTTTGAAATCAGCGCATTGATACTTATTCAAGTTTAGAAAATGAAAAGTATTTTTCACAATTATTGTTATAATATGACAATGTCTCTATTTCTATAACTCAAGTTATTTCTTACTATTTTAAAATTATTTCTTTACTTCATTTCTTGTTGCGTTGATCACAATGTTTTGATTTAAAATCAAGTTGATGAATTACAAATATTTCAATTTATTTCAAAATTCTCGGATAATCAATGATGTTAATAATACAAATGACAATTTATATTTGAACAATTCTTATTGTTGCTATTTCTCTGTTCTTCACGTAACCTAATTATCGATCACTGGAGATAAAACTAACCCTTGTAGGCTAGAAACCCCGCAACACCTCCGTAGTGCGGCCAGCGCTGGGTAAGAAGTGTTATGGAGGTTCGTAAAGTGTTGTTCCCGGCTCGTAAATCGCTGAGGTTTTATTTCTCCGCTACCGGAGCACCCGGAACACGTCCCCAAACACCCCGGAACGCCCGGAGCCGAGGTGAGAGCAACCCGAGAGCGCAAGGTGTAGAACGTACTTTACTGTTATGGGTTTATTTAGTTTATAGTGCTAAACAGCAATACCAGCAACGGATTTCTGTTAGGGGTATTGTATTCTAAATAAATCCTCAACCTAGTTTACCAAATCAAGAGGAAAGTCTTTTTTGTTATGTAAACTTCAAATGTATAAAAACTTTTAAATTGCATTCCAAAAACATTGACTATATATACACTACAAAACTTTTATTTTAATAAACGTAGGCCCTATTTTAATTATATTATTATTTAATTTTGTTTCTGTGTTAATTGATATTCTATTACTTCTAATTAAAGTAATAAAAAGTAGTGGCTCGTCATTTTAAATCATAGGGAGAGAGCAACTTCAAAATTTTCAAATATACTATAAATGCATAAAAGTACATATACTGTTTTGTTTTGATATTTCTTGAGGTTACATTTTTGAGATCATAACTGAATAATTCTAATAATGTTCTAAAATATAATTAAAAGAGTATGTGTAGTCGATTCTTGTTGGAACATTTTATCAAAGAATTAAAATAACGATGAATTGATTATCCAATAATCAAGAAAAGTGTTCATCTTTATTTTTAATTATGAAATATTTTATGTCATTAATTGTAATGTCCAAATATGTAAAGAAACGGAATAAACACGATAAATATCATGAGCACACTGTTACACTACTGATTTAACAAAGAACTACTTGATTTGCAGTGCCGCATTACGCTTCTAACTGCGAATGTAAATGGTTTCGCGCGCATCGATATATGTAAGATCTCCTGATCTTACAATACTTGATTTTGTTAAACTGGGTAACATAAGAAACTAACTTATTTAACTGCAATCTATATACTAATGAAAGAATTGAAATATAAAATTTAAAATCACTCTAATCACATCAAATTCAAATTACAAATATTGTAAATGAGTTTTATTATTGTTTAACCTCAATATTATATCTGCTATGTTTAATTTTAAATTGAATGCTATGATACATTGCTGACAATCAAATGTCAAATCGTAGTCATAGATATAAGAAATCCCATGTTTCACGTTAAAATAAACTCAAGTTATGATAATAACCTTGAAAATTGAACTGTGAAACTTCATAATATGGCATTTCCTTTCTGAAATAAAGAAAACCGATGTAACTTGTCTAAGAATAACTTTTTGCGAGGTCGTTGCCACCTGAACAAGATGTTTGCAATAAAAGAAAAAATAGAGTGTGGACGGAGGAAAAAGTAAAGTTCACGTGTGGCTGATAGCGTTAAGTCAGGTTTAAACCCCGAAGTTTGTACAGCAGTCGAGCGTCCAGTTCCAAACTTCAGTCCCTAACCTACAAAAAATAAACTCCTCGCTTTAACTCCGCGCACGTAACTTCACAACTCCTACAAATCTATCGGCTTCCCGCATTAATTTCTCCGCCACACCTTGAAGAAGTTGTGATGAGCGGAAAGTCCGCGGCCTGGAGATTGTATCTATGGGGATAGAAGAAGTTTATTGAATCGCCGCTAAGTAAATCGACACGCCAACACTCTCGTCGCTGATAGGAATTCTTCCCCAGACGAGGGTCGCGCTGGGGAATTCTATTGCTGAATTATTGACAACTGCAAGAAGTTAGTCCCGGTAATTATACTTAGCTACTCTACACCACTACAGCTTCGGCTATCCTCTTACCTACAACTCACTTTACAATACTCACTCCTTCTTTTTTTCAATCTTCTTAAGTCTTGTATCAACAGACAAAATACTTTTGTTTCATCTTAAAAATCACAAAATAATTTCATTATTTTTAAAACCTTTTTAAAAGCTGTTAACATACCTAGGGTTGTTATGAGTATCATAATCGCCACCGATGTCTACCGAAGACATCTAAGACCTCGTATGATTCGAAACCTCCGTAGTATACCAGTTTACCTTTTAATGATTAAGTCTGAATAGGTTGATGTGACAAATACATTTTTGACTTAGGGCCGGTTTTTCAATCTCTTGTTAAAGTGCCGGTTACCTTAACCATCGGTTAACAGAAAAATATCGCATCGAAAATCTGATGTAAGTTGTCAAAAATACACATTATTTACTATTTCGATGCGATATTTTTCTGTTAATCGATGGTTAAGGTAACCGGCACCTTAACCAGAGATTGAAAAACCGGCCCTTAGTATCCTAACTTACTTTTATCTATGTAAACTACTACAGAAAATTATTAATTTCCATTTAATACACCATCTGTCCAAAGGAACCTACTACTTAAGATGATTAATATTTCCGTCTTTACCAAAACCAATCCTATTTTAGCAATAGTATATTTTGTATCGAGTGCAGAAAAGCATTCATTACCATATAAGTATAATTCTTGCGGCACAAGATGTAGTCGAGGGTCGGACAGTTATGTCAATAATTTTCTCATAAACCGTCGGTTTGTTATCAAAAAGTAAATAGTGATAACTCTAGCAACAATAAACAGAAGCACATCAGCTTGGCTTTGACTGGAATGGAAATAATTTTGTTTAAATATGATTAGTTTTGGTCAAAACGGAAATATTTATTTCCGTCGCCTAATCTTGTCATGGACAATTGTTCCTTTTGATATATGATGTATATAATGGATATGAATAATTTTCTATAGTGGCTAAAAAAATATTTCCCTTACTTTCCCTTTTCTATATTCTTACTATGGTTACCGAAAAAACAGATTTTTCCTATGATAATTATTAAAATAAGTAACAATTTATTGCTCATATAAAATTGCGGCACGAGGCGTAGTCGAATTATACTAGCGTGGACATGAACGCTTTTCTGCACTGAATACACAATATTCTATTTGCACTGTTTGAAATACTATATCAATACAAGATTAACTATGTTGGTGAGAGCATCGTGCTCATGTATGTTTATCCCCTAATGAAAAAACGCAATCAATCTCTTGGACGTGTGGGTGCAGAACATCTACGTCTAGAGTTACCTAGCCGGAGAGCAAACAACAGCTGAGGTCTTGTATCGACGACAGGTCGTGCATAGGTCAATAATACATCAGCTAAGACTTAAGACACGGTTGTGGGCGGCCAATTAAATTATAATTGTCACCTGACGAGTTACGCGCCCACCGCACGATATGCACGGCTTGAATTAAGAGGTGCAGCAGGAATCGTATTGTGCAGATTCTATCTCATGGATTACACACGCAATTAAATAAATATCATCATTGGTATGGCATTCCTCAACTAATGCACACATTATACTCTGTAACATTAGGTGCGTTCAATAAAGTTAGCAGGTTAGCGCTAGCAGAACAGCACAGCAGCACTAGCAAAATGTATACTGAACGGCATCTACAGCGCGAGTTTCAAATATTGAAATTTTATTTGACATTTGTCTTAAAATACAAAATAGCTGTTATTACTCATTTCTAATACACATGTTATTATTTTCAGGTATGTCTGACATTATAAAAGATATTTAAACTTCCTTAGTGCAACTTGTTTCAACAGCAACAGCGAGAAAATCTACGCTGTTGTGCTAGGTTATCAAATGACAGCATATCATGAACGATGACGTCATATCCGGTTTGCTGCCTGATTTCGCTAGTTTGCTAAGCTCATTGAACGCACCCATTATTAAGGATCATAGTCAGTATGTGTGGACAAGACAATATTTACCTGGTTAATTGTGACAAGCAGTTTGGACTTCCAAATTGGATGGATTACTATTCGAAATTTACTGACCTTTCTAAGGATATATAGGAAGACAATGTACATTTAATGCACATATTATATTTTGTAATGTTATTAAGAATCATAGTCAGTTTGTGTGGACAAGACAATATTTACCTGTTAATTATGGTAAGCAATGTGGACTTCCAAATTGGATGGATTACTTTCGAAGGGTATATAGGAGGACAATCTACACTATTACAATGCAAGAGAAGACCAGTACAGTTCGTGGACAAAATAAGATTTATCAGATAATCTGGTAAGCAGAGTGAAGCTTCAAAATAATTGGATGGGTTACTACACAACGGATGAAAATGTGCTGGCTTGGTAAATACTGTAAGTGTAGGTTAACATTCAAGTAAAACAAAATTTGTATCTGTATAGGAAAGTAGCTTCTTAAGAAAGTGAATTGTTATTAAGAAAATTAATATTAAAAAAAATGAATCACTTTTTATTATTTTATTTCATTTTGGAATCATAAACTTGTTTGCAGGCTCTTAAATGCGCGCGTAATTTGGCTTTTCTCGCACGAGGACGTATAAATTTACTAAGCAATAGTTATTAAAACAAATTAAAAATATGGTTAATAAATAAATGTCAAACAATACAATAAAACCTTAGCGTAGAATATATACCTACAGATTTTTTTCATTTCAAGTACCAAAATGAAATAAAAGGTTGTATGTACCACGGGCATAATAAAGATTATAGTTCTCAAGAAATTCCCTCGTGCTATAATATTTTGATTATGCTCTTCAGACATAAATAACCATTTCGTAATCACTTCCTTTTACTTTTTAAGAATGTAGCTTTTATCAGTCTATATTAAAAAAAAATGATTCAATCCTTTCTATACTGTGCTCTTTCCATGCTTTTCTTTTTTAATTTTTTTGTAATAAATTATCACATGTCTCTGTAAGTCTTCCTTTCTATTTCACAATATTTTTTCTCTGGTCTATCTCCTTCATTGTTTATTTTATTAATCCTTCCATTTCTAAATTTTCTTTTTTTGTTATTTCATCTTTTTATGTAACTGTAACTGTTTATTATTATGATCTATATCACAAGGTTTTCGTTATCGTTTTCTAAATTATTTTTCTAGAAGTATTTCTAAAATTCCTAATTAATCTAAAAACTGTATCAATTAGGTACTCAATCAAGACCTACGTTATTATTATCATTGAAGTGACAAAACCGGATACTTTTAACTAAAAAAGCTTAGTTTTAGTTGTCTTGGAGGAAACAATGTATAATGTATCAGTAAGAAAGGATGAACCGTATTTTCTGTTAGTAAATCAAGAGCTTCTGCAGTTATATTGTTGAGCCGGTAGGCTTGGGGTGCCTTGGGAACACCTAACTAGTGCTACGTGATCCGTGCTCGAGCAACCTTAGTGCACCCCCGAAACTGAGGGATTAATTGCTGCTCCAGTGTGAGATGAATCATTGTTTTACTGCAGCCAGCACTGCAGGGATACACCATAAATAATGCCCAAAAACTACACGGCTAAACTTACTAACAAGCACAACATAAACTTGCACTTCTTTAATTAGTTTCTCAGGGAATATAACTAACATTAAGATATACTCTTTCATATATTTCTCATGTTCAACTCATCTACAATAACCCCCTTCTTGTAATCAAACCTGGAAAGTAATTGTGTACAGGATACTTAATTATAAATTATGAACATTGCAGTTATTATATTTTGGTTAATCATTAGTTAATTTACAATGCATAACATTTTTTGAAGACAAATAACTTTAAATAATAAATTTTAAATATACTTTCAATATTTTCGAATTTTGTGGCATTACAACCCTATGAGAGATTTAGCAGTAAATAAATTGAGAATTAACCTATTCCAATTTTTCCTTACTAAAACGAGCGAGATTCACCGCAGATGATTCATCATGGCTGACCTCTTTGAACAGGTAGCCGTGTTAAAGGTCAACTGGGATAGAAGCGATGCCGCTATTGATCGGGAATTCTGGACTCTATAAAATTCCAGGCTCTGGAATGTTCGAGAGATTGATTGGGGGTAGGTTTATAAGGGTCGCGTTGGGCGGGTCAAGGAAGTCAGTATTGGTCTTAGTGTGCAGAGTCACTGAAGTCAATCAGGGTCGGTAAGTGCTTGTCAGCGAAATGTAAAGTAGAAATAAATAAATAATTGGTCATAGAAATATCGTGTAAATACATATTGCATAGTAGTTAGTGTTGAAATAAATATTCTTAATGTTGAAGTCTACATTAATAATAATTACTCCTACATTAATATTTATATTTGTTTATTAATAGTTTTAGTTATTTTTACTATATTTTTTTGTAAAGTTAATAATATTTTATATAAGTTATTAATTTTTATACAGACTCTTCAGTGTTTCTATTAATAAGTTTAAAATAGCGACGGTCATAAAAGTATATTTACGAAGTAACCCTCAATACTAAATGAAAATACCAGTCATATAACCTATGCAAATATGTTTTAAGTTATGCACTTTATAGTAATGTTATGAGTATTTTTATGACCTGTTTTCTAAACCAAACAATATCGATAAAACTGTAATATTCCAGCAGATTGAACAAATCCAGATCCTTTTGTTTTATTTAACAAAGCGCGGGGCAAATGGGACCGAATTAGTTGGACGCTAGGTGATGAAACTTTTCAAACTCAAGCACAGCTTTAATTAAATTTCATATGAAAGTTGCATCTGCATTTTAAATGTGTATCCAGCCACTGTAATAACTCTAAGGATGGCATTACTGGACATTTTCCTTTGCAATTAAAATCCCTCTGATTCATGTTTTATTCATCCAACTTATAAGAAATTTTTCTCCTCGTGATGAATTTTTGCCGTAGATAAATTTTCATTTTTATTGAAAAGTGCTCGGCGAAATAAGAAGAGATACTCTAGTTCAAACACAAACATTATGCAGCTCAGATCTTGAAATAGATTTACATTCTTACCTTCAAATGATATATGCCATTATTTTTACATTTCAATAAGGAGACTAAAATAATTCTACATATTTAAAGTGAAATTGTAATATACGAAGAACTAGAAGTAGTATTTCATTCAAGATTCCAATTTGTATACATACCAAAACACAATAAATATTTTATATGTAATGATATTTTAAAGATGTTAGCAAGTAAATATAACATTACTTATTTTTCATTACTTGATGTTTTAGTACCTAGCAGTAACGTAACTAAAGAGGGGTTAGGTGGATGTCATCAATTACTTTCCCCAGTAACGATTTGAATCATATGGTGACAATTGATGACATGAGGATCAACAGCGGAAAATAGATTGTATGCATCTTATGTATTTAATGGAACACAAAAAATGAGAAAATCTTTGAAAAATATTGATACCTAGTACAAATAAAAATAAAAAAAAACTTACGAAATATTACCTCTCTAAATTTCTGAATATCTGAAGTCTATCTATTATTAGTACAAATTTTTGTAAATAATGATTATATTTATTATTTGAAGATATCACTATGAACATAAGTGTATTAGGAAAAGACATTCTTTAAGAGCTATTGCATGGAAAATTATTATAATATAAATGCTTCTAGTAATGTACTTTTCAAATACATAAGTACAAAAAAAAAAAATACTCAGAAATAGGTAATAAACTGTGAAGTATATATTGAATGGATAGACGAATTTTCCTAATTTCTATATTTTAAACTTAATTTAGTTATTATTCCCCACAATATGATAATTCCTCGCAGGGATAAATTTCCCTAACACATTTTCCCGTTTATCTATTTTTTGTCATTAATTTAAAACATAAACTTCATTCTAACATTCCCCGTTTAATTTCCCAACAAATGCTATTCCCAGCACGCTAGATCATAGATTAGTGTCACATTTTCCACATTCCTGCCCTGTACGCCAGGGGTGAATTAGTGAAAGAGGTAAAGGGTGCAGAGCACACGCGATATGTGATGTCTTTTTTCCAGAGTTCGTGTAATGTAGACGGCTAGTTAGCGTGGCCAATTGCTATGATTTTCCCACGAATATGTGCAGTAACGTGAACTGCTTTACTGAAATAATGTGTTAATAAACACCCCGGGTAGGTGTTGAACAATCGTTAGCACACTTACCTAGGAAGCAGATTTAGAGGCAGATATTTCTTCTATTTTTAACGCCAGTGATCGGAAATTATTATTATTAGCTACTTCGTGACAACAATACGACTGCAAGATTTATTAAGCAACATTTCTTTGTCGTATGTTTGCCTACCTATCAAATGAGGGTGATACAATAAAATGAAATTTAATTTTTTAAAACTGTCATGTCTACAGACGCAAAAGCTGCAAAAGTCTTTTGCATCCTGGACGTAATAGTAAATGAATTTTACGGTACGAATAAAATATTTCAGGAATTTCGAAATGAGTACAATGAAAATTATTTAACGGGCAAATGACGTATAATATTTTATTTCTTACTATATCAAATTTTTCAATTTAAATTTTGTTACTAAAAGTAAAATAATTTTTTTTGGTGTCATTGAAAAAATTAAGAAGAATAACGTCATCTATCACTTATTACATCGCACTCATAAACTTTCAAACTATTTAATTAAAATTAGATTTAAAGAATTTAAATTTAGCACTACAAAAAATAAGTACCTATCTAAGTATAAGTAAAAATTTATATACAGTACCGTAAAGAATAATAATAAGTCTCATATACAGGACTGAAATCTCAATTATAAATATAGAAATGCGATACAGTATGAAATAATAATTATTTATGTAATCAGTTGGAAAATCCTTCATTTTGCGTAACGGTGGGATATTATCACGCAAATTACACAAAATTGTATATAACAAAGAAGTATTGAGTATATCACTTGAAAATTGATATAATTTAAAACAATTGATTGATTTCTGCTTCAACTGTCAAATTAATATCTGATGTCATTTTATGTTTTTACTATGTAATTTTGGGACATTGTTTTCGGAAAAATATTGTTTGATACTTGATTGCGAAATGCTTTGGTATTCTTGAACGGTTTTTTCTCGCTGTGCTCGCAAATTAAAATCATTCTCGAATACAAAAGTACCATTTTATCATCTATCCCCAAATAATATTCATCCTAATATTATAAATAGGAATTTTCAGTGATTAATTCGAAACTCTTGTTTATTTTATTCACTCAATTTTAATTTATAATTATAAACAAAGTTATTGTATCATATATATTGTAACTTTTGGAAAATGATCGGAGAAGCGATGGTGATGTCTCCTTGGCTTAGTTCCCGGCGTTTACCGCAGTAGCCGCGCCGGCAAATTTGCAGTGATTGAAGGCGATGAAGATGTTTCCTCCCGTATTTGGAAATGTATCATTAGGCCTCTCGTTTGAAGCTGTTGGCGGAATTATCATTATTTACCCACAGTCTTTTCGCTCATGTGCGATGAATAAATCTCCAACTAACGAGATAACCACGTGTAATGTCCATCATTCGCAACCCAATAGCCGGATGCAGTTTTTATAATGTGCAAATTTGACGATAATCACACATTAGACCGATCACAAATTTGCATAAGTTTTATTTTACATTTGCGGGGAAATTGCAGTTATTGAGATATTAAAATGCTAAATATACCGCTATACTTTGTTTCTGTGACTACCCATATTATATCGACACTTAAAACGTGAAATTTCATGCCAACAATGTCGACTAAATTATAGCTTACTTGTTATCGTTGAAAATCAAAAATTACATGATATATACATTGAAAATTTAATAATAAAATTCACTTCTGGCAAGTTTTACACCAGATTTTTTTTTCGAAAAATAGAATATTTAAACAGAATAATAAACGTTGACAGTTGCCTTAGTTAAAAAGGAAAACGGTCTATTTAATGAATGCAAGAGTGTTGATATGTTAACGTTTTTAAGCATATTTTTAGAGAAAGCTGGTATAGTATTTTTTTAAGGAATGAAGAGACGTCATCAATATTTGTAACCAGATTATGACGTCACGAAATACAACGTTTATAAATGTAGTAATTTATTCGAAATCGACTGCTTTCCACAAACGCACAATTGATTTAAATTATAGTAACTAAAAATAAATATTATACCATATGTATATCTAGAACAGCTTTTAACACGAAAACTAATGTTACCGTCTAGATCTAGACTTTCTTGAAAAATACACTTCAATTATGTTAAAGAAATTGAAATGTCATAAAATATATTATTTTCCATTTTAAAATAATTGTAAATATCATTAGTACATATCATTTTTATAGTAACATTTTTTCTCGTTATTCTAAATATAAATATCATTCGGTTTTTTTCTATAAATTTTACATCATTTTGTAACGTTTTTTCCAGGTCTATGACGTTTTTTCACTCCTTAATTTTTTTTTACTTTACATGTTCATTCGTTCCAAGTACTTCTGGCAATGAAATTATTTTGTTGGAATGAAGTGTTTAATTCAGCAAAGTATTAGTGAAGTAGGTTTGTTGGAAATGTCGTTGAAACCCCGAATATTAAGTATATTTGAGTTGACGAACAATCCGCGTACTGTAATACAGTGAAAGTTTGTCTTTCTATCGCGCCAGTTGGAAAAGCGATTAATAGAAGCGAGAAACAATGGCATGAGACTCAGGGCATCATATTTAAAGTACTTTAAGTTCCCGGGTATGTAATTTTGATAAGGGGTTTATGATGTATTGTTCCTGAAGGTTTAATTGTCATTCATGAGACAATCGCAATTTATCTGCGACTTGGACGGATGAAAATTAGAAGCCATTTTTCAAACGCTACATATCTTTTATTTTCTCTCATCTTTAATTCCCGCCATTTAGCTGATGTCTGTGTTCTTTTCTTCTTCGCCCTCTCGCTTGCTTTGTTCGCCTTCGTTTGTTTCTATCCGCTGAATTTCCGTTGTTATTTCTGTATAAGTTTTCCAAGGATTGTTTGTTCCACGTTTTGATTTTTTTGTGGATTTATTTCGCGCAAATAATACATTATGAAGATTCTGTTTAGACAGCGAATGATTAATTCACCCATTTATTCTTTGTTTTTGTTGTGAATTGACTTTTCTGCAAAAAATGACGGATTCCAAACATTTATAGAATGTGTAATGCCATCATGTGGATTCCGGGCCCAAGCGCAAAAAATTCGGATTTTCGCATATTTTCTCAGCCGGAAAACGAATAATTTATTGCCTTTTCTATTTTTGGACTGTCCCTTTTCATAAAATAGATTTTATGCCCTACTGCACTAGATTGCAAACAAGCTTTTCATAAAATCCCTTTATATTTTTAATGTCAAAGATTTTCTGCTCAAAATTTTCCAGCTGTTAGTTTTCTCATTTTATTATTTATGTTCTTTCAAATTTTGTCTGAAACAAATTTAAAAGAATTATGAATAACTGATTATTATATATAAAATGCATTCGTTTGATCAATTGTCTCTTTGATATTTTCTGTCATTTACAAGACTGTCTGATTATTAATTAATGTTCTATTGCAGTGTGGTAAAATAACTTAAAATTTTTTAGATTTTAGAGGTTATTAACAAAATAATAATAATTGTTACAATAAGTAATTCAATATATAGTCATAGGCGTAGTTTAGAATTGAAATATGTATATATGTTTGATAAAATGAATACTGGTTTGAAATAATGAACAAGAAAAACAGAATAATTTATTTATATAATAAACACAGCTGACAAAATTATTTAATACATAACAACAACATTATTTTTTATATTCCTACTTCTAAAGTTATTTTTAAATGATAAGGATGGTTGATCAAATTTGAAATATTTCAACATTTAGGTGTACTTAGGCACACTAAGCACCTCCAAATTTTGAATTAGCACCCCCCAAATTTTGAATTAGCACCCCCCAAATAAAATTTCTGTAGAACGATAAATGATTCTATACTTAGAACAACAAAGAAATAAAAAGCATTTCTGTTATAAATTCTAATACCTTCGAAAGAACCAACATTAGCACATATTCAAATATCACTCTTGTTTTTCCGATGGCTGATTGCACCAATATTCTCAAATTTTAAATTTTTCTTCAACTGACAGGCACTTGATTGTATTGTACAACATAAACCTGAAGTCTTGGTTGTTGAACAAGTACATAAGATTTATAAAATGAAATGTATGTAATTCGTGATTAGTACGTATGTATAAAGCAGTATAATTAGACGAGTCCATTAGCAAATGCAAATGTCCTGCAGTTATCGTGGAGAATTAAATTAACATGATACAAATTTCGATCACATCTCAATTACTGAAATTCACTCGCTGACCTTTGTATTTATCCAGTGGTGAAATCATACAGGTAATTATGCATTCTATAAATTATACTCTAATTAAACATTTAATTAATAGTGAGCCTTCCCCTTGGCAATGGGCTGCTTGCTATGTTGCTGATTCTGGGTAACGCAAATTATATGTAATTCCGGTATTTTCTCGCTGCGGACAAAATAAATATGTTTAAGCATGAGGCACAGCGGGCGACGATGGAAGTTTTGTTTTATGTGTATTTAACGCCCAGGAATTACGAATTACATCCGAGTTGCCGCAGAGAGGGCATTCGCGAACTGCTATATCACTCGGATCTAATTTACAGCGCGAATTTTGCCCGTTTTCCTTCTAGGCGAACAGCGAACAGTAAATGTCAAGAAAAGTATGCTTGCTTACACAAGAGGGTTGCTCGTCTTATTTGCTGCATAAATAACATATAATGAATTTCAAATACTAGTAATGCAAACATATTGTTGTTCTGATTTTTATTACCAAAAATGTCAAACTGATTTTATTATTTATTTATTATTATTTATTGCTGATCATAAAGCTCAAATCAGAAAAAGAAATTATAATGATTATATTGTAAATATCAAAGTTCAGAAGAATTTTTTTTATTCTGCATGAGAACTGCATTTAAAGTAACCAGGAAATCTATATTATATAGATTGTTTGATCACAAATTTTGGTACTTGGTTGATTATGGGTTCCAAAATCCTGTTATATATCATTAAGAGAAATAGACATAAAATGAACTACAATGTTTTAAAAATGTTATCAGCGGTTAAATATGTTAAGGTTTTAATATTCTTAATACTACAGTGCTGGTAATCGTTTCAATAAGAACTATCGGTGTTGGTTTCGTTTTTCGAGAAAAATAATAATAATTAAATTTTTTTTTAACAAAATACTTGTTGATCCTACTATCATATTTATATATCCACTAGTTTGTCATATTCTTTAAATTAAGTTAAGTTAAGAAATAATATCTAAAGGACAGAAAATACAATTCCTTGTAAGAAAATTTACAAAGCTGTAAATAATTATTTTGACTTTGGTTTTATTTCAGAATAATTTAAATTTTGACAAATTGTTTGATTTTAGTTTAAATTTTATTATATTTTCGTTTCAGGATTTTGGAAACCAGTCCTAGTTTTTAGGTACAGTGATATGCTAGTTTATTCCAATTTTTATTTCTATTTAACTGATATTCTTTTTTCTTTTCAGGTGATTCCCAATCTCCTCTTTATCTTCTCGGCTGACTTGATAGGTAAGTGTAATAATATTTACGAAATAAATTTGATATTATTATTTATTACAATTAAAAAGTGATACACAGTCATATAGCAAACATTAACCCTCCTTATTTTATTTATTCCTATTCCACGGAGCACAGTAATCAGTAATAAGACCCTGTATTGTTATTATTTATTATTAATTAGTTTCAGTGGGTCAGAAATTAGAACATTTTGAAGTTTTTGCTCTAATTCTTGGCCTACTGAAATAAGAGCAAATTCTGGAGCATATATGGTAGCTCTGGATTGTACTCTGCTTTCAGTGAGTCAGGAATTAGAGCATTTCGAAATGTTTACTCTAATTTTTGGCCAACTAAAACCTAAACAAATTATGGAGCAGTTTTGCTTGCTCTGGATTGTGTTCTGGTTTCAGTGTGTCAAGAATTACTAACAGAACCTTTTCTTGTCTTTTCTTCGGACTGTTCTGCTCGTTTTCTTTAAATGCCTCAGATATTTCTCTTCATCTTCGCAAAACCTGTATACATCTTCTCTCACCTATTAATAGCCAATACTTGTAATTTCTCGTTTTATTACCACATCTGAATCTAGCAATCATCTTAATGTTCTTTTTTTCATCAAGTAGGTACCGGGGTATTGACGTTGATTTTATTTACTTAAGTATTTAATTTAAGAAGGTAATCTGACTGAAGGTAGGGGTTGGAAATAAGCTCCGGGCCACGAAGGCGTATCTTGCGAATTTTCGTTTTTCGTTTCGCAGGCAATCCACTCCATTACAAATATTATTTCACAGAGCAAGTCGACCTTTATACACATGCAAAACGTTATATTTAATCTCACAGCGCTCTATTTATAGCGACTTGCTTTAATTCATTGCTGTTATTTGAGAAATTTACGACCACTGAGTTTCAGCTCTGCATTTAAAATTAATACCGGAACTTCAGCCCCGATTACATATTTGAAATCACTTAATAACACGCTGTACCTGCACTAGTTTATAAACAATAGGATAACCGTCAACTCTAGGAAATATGCTATTTTATTTATTACCCAGATACGAAAACAGGAATTTATGACGGTGTTATTTTCTTCAACACAGCAAATTGCAAAAACTTATTTATACACAAGATAATCATATTTATTTTTATAAATTATTATATGAGATTTCGTATTTGGTAGTTTAAAAATGATTGATTTGATACTTTTGCATATATTTTATCAAATTTAAAATGTAACAACAATATTTTTGTAATATCTATATAATCAGGCTGAAGGTGACGACAATTTCATCCTCGAAACGTCCAATAAAGATATAATACTTTGTTACAAATAATTGTCTCAATTATTGGATTCCAAAGGCCGTTTTCCTCAAAATTAAACTAAATTGTTACACAAATACCTAAATCTAAATAATATCTATAAAATGATATAATAAAATATGTCAAACATTTAAAAATAATTGTTATTTTAAAAACGAGAAAGGGAATGAAAAAAAATTGCACTTCATGATAATATATATCAATTATATATTAATATAATTTACAATTAAATTTTTATTTTAAACAGAACTATATATTTTTGGAACAAATTAGACATACTGTTTTTATATTTTAATTTAATTTTGTTTCATCCTACCTCAGTATTTTAATTTTAGTAATTCTTCTTGTAAAAAATAAAATTAAAATGAGAAATGAGCCCATTATATGAAACTAAAAAAAGCTTGTTCGAGAAGTAAAAAGAATGTAGAGTTGTGAAACATTGTCTTCTTGGGAGCACATTACCAAATTCCTTTTTGCGAATAAGACATAATTAGCGATAGCATCGCACATTAGGGCGAAATGAAGTCGGATTTCAAGTCGGTTGACTTCTTAATTCGTGCGACCACCGCGCTGTTATCGGCGGATAAAATGCAGGTTTCCTTAATTGAGACCTCACATCGCTGAGATGGCTACAACCAGATCATATTTCATAGTAATTAATACTCATTACCGCGACAAGGAGGATAGCAACTCGTTGCAATCAATCATAGTTTTACTCAAACTGTTTCATAGCTAATAAGATCATTACCAGACGTACATATATGCTGTAATTCTTCGCTAAATATGTGGAAAATACTTTGCTTAGTTATCCATGACATAGTAAACTTCTAAAATGGTTATAGTTCCTATTAACGTTAATATTTATTTAATAGTAAATCACTTTATTAAATGGCGAAAAATAAATATAACTAGGAAGCCTATATGTATGTACAGTGTACGCAATGAAACGCGGAACATAAGACTTTAATTCACGGATTTCTCGACGAATATTAGGCAGAAATTATATTAATAATTCATTCGTAAATTTTTTTGTAGTTAATTTTTATTAAAGTCCAATATTTCGTTACTAATTTTGTAACTTCATCAGGAAAAACTGAAATGTACATTTCTAATGTGATTACAAGCAAAGGTTAATGTTGTGTGTTGTAATACTTACAATAAGTTTTAACTTTAAGTTTAAATTGGCAAACTCTTTTTAGAAGCATACTATTAGTCAGGAATTTTAATTTTTTTTAACATAAAATATTACAAAAAAGTCTTCAGTATGAGATGTATTAAATATAAAATAAAAAAGTTTCGTTCATAATCAGACAGCTATTGAAATAAAAGAAAATATCTTGTATCAATATTTGATATTAATTATTAATTTTTGTTCTAGTCTATATAAAAGAATATGCTCCAAATTTTAAAATTTTCTAATTTAAGTTAGATTTAGATTAAGCTAATATTTCTTACTTAAGTAACAGATACCTATTGCGATATTTTATTATATTTACCATCTATTTGATATACGAATTATTTTTTAAAGTGCTGATTAAAAATAATAATGAATAATTCAATTTTATTTAAAATATTGTAATCGTAAAGTGGGTAACGACACCCACTTTATAAAACCTAAATAATAAAAACCTTTGCATATTAAACATATATAGAAACAGATACGTCCCACAAAAAGAGGATTAAAATCAAAATTATTTCGTCCATGAAAACAGCAATATAAAAAGCATCATAATTTTATATATAAATTAATCTCATTAGAATTAAAACATTGTATCAGTTTTTGCGGCACTTTATGCAAATAATGTGTGTAATAATACGCTAATCCCATGCGCAAAATATAAAGTAATTCGTGTGGAATAAATAGGCGTTGGTGGCGGTATTATTTATATTTCCCAGGTTGCATGATGTTTCCATTCCGCTGCTAATTTTCCCGTGCACTTTTCCACCGTCCGCGATACATCACCGTGCTAGGTTATGTTCCGTGACGTCACGTAATGCACACGTTATGCACCAGTGACAAACCATATGCTATCGCACACAATGCTAGATTACCCATACGACTAATGGGGGACATTATACTTTTGTTTTGTATAAATTTCAACCTGTGTATTTACATGACATTTTGTTCTCATTTTATGACTGCTTAAATAGCTGCTTGTTTCTAGAGTACAAAATCCAACAAAGCTAAATCCCGAGGCGTGGAAATCTAACCAGAACTAAAAATTGGTTTAAATTTCAGTTTATTCGGTTCGAAATTACAAAATCCTGTAAGAAACACAAACACGAAATTGAATATAGTGCAATAAACAAGCATGTAATGGTACTAATTTCATACGACTATGAAATGGACATTCCAAGAAATTTCCTAATTAATTTATATTTTAATAATAAAGATGTCTTCTTTTCACTATTTCTAGCAACTAGCTACAAAACCAAATTAAACAATATGATTTTTGCAGAACTATGAGATATGAATTTATATCTTAACGTTGTCTATGGTTACCGTGGGAAATGAAAATATCTTAATGGTCGTAGAAAAAGTCCAACATATCCAAATTCCGTAAAAAACCAAATATTTTAAGGGGACAGTCTACCTACAGCAAAAGTGTCGTTCGTAGTTTTCTAATAAATCAGTTTTGGTTCATTTTAGAGAAAAATGTTATTAGAACTGGAACTATTTTTATAAAAAATAATTTTGTGCTATATTTCAATCAAAATTTTTTTAATGCATTTGTTTTTTATTTTTTATTTTAACTTTAAATGCCAATGGATTTTGTCCGTTTTACACTCATGAAATCCATAGCTACATTTACATTAAATTGCTTATTTTAGTTTAAACAAGTTTTACTACGTAACGGACGTGTATTGGTTTCTGGGGAAATTGACATTACAATTTATTTTTTGGCTGATTATATTTCACAATTAAATACAAATAAAATATATTTAAAATTCAAAATAATTGTTAATTTATAAGATAATTTTTATAAAAATAATTTTGTATTATGTTGTAATCAGTCAGCAGACCTGTTACGTCATAAATTAATGAATAACAGTAGCATCTGTTTTGTTAATAGTGAAGTGAGTATGAACTTAATAGTGGACTAAAATCGTGAAATATACGGTAAATACATTTTTGTGATTGTGGTGAATCTAGATCCAGGTACCTATGACTCTCAGTGACATTCATTTGTTAATATTAAGTAACGGATTGTTTCGTGTCGTTTTGAAATTAAGTGACTTTTTGTGTGATTATTTATTGGTGGACAAATGTTTATCAGCTGGGCTGTATTGTTTAAACAATATCTACAAAACGTAAGTTCTTTATTTATATCAATTGTTTTTAAAAGTATATTAACAGCTTGATACAAATTGTTAGGTTATTTCTACGTACATTATATTTATATGTGCAATTGAGTAAAGTAAGAGTAGTTTTAAACATTGTAAAGTAATAATTTGTTTATTAAAATTACTGGAAGTTTATCTTGAAACAAGTTACATTGCTTATAAAATGATTTCTGTATGGGGGGTCTGATCTTGGAATGTTCTGGCGATTGGAACTAATGACACACTTCTTCAGATATTTATGTTTCCGACAGTGAAGTTATTTACAAATATGTAGCATGTTCGGTGAGAATGTTTCGCGGATGCTGTTTTTTTCTGTTGATATCGCATGATTAAACGGAACATATTTGTATACTTTATAGTCAGGTCTTGAGGAATATGTAATTGGATTCAGTTTAATTGCGGGAAAGATAGAGAAGAAATATAAAATGGACAATTACTAGGAAATACATTTTGATTACATACTAATCTTTTTTACAATGTAAAACAGATGCAAAAACATCCACTTTTACTTACATGTTTAAAGTTAGTAAACCGAATTTTTAATTAATTGATGAATTTTTGTTCTAGTGTTGCTATTGAAAATAACAAATTTTGCCCGTCTCGCACTTTTCTTGCAAGACAGTTTCTCGACTTGTCTTGCTTTGAAATTTATAGTTCTTGTTTTGTTCTTGGCTTGCATTTTTTGGAAGACTAATGCAAGACAAAGAAAAATACAAGACTCTGGTGGAACACTAATCACAATTTCAAAATAATAAAATATTTTTCTGCCAAAACTTAGCATTTACCAAATTTAAGACTTGTCTACTAGAAATATTTAAAGCAGCAATTTAGAAAACCCCATTGTAACAAGAATACTAAGCTGTATTTGTTACTCCATAAATGTAGGTACACATAGATTTTTTTTAAGGTTTCGCTGAATTCATTGTAGTGAATTATTATTGCATTTTTATTTGATTTGATATAGTATGAATTTATATCTGTTGGCTATAAACATCTATAATTAATTACAAATTCGATTATGAATGCGGTGTAGTGCGAATTCCCGAGATATTTCTTATTGATGTCTGTTTGTAATTACGTCTTTAGCTGTAGGGTACGTCTCTGTGCGTCTGTTGTGCAAAATATGCCCCGCTCTTAGAACAGCTGCAGCTGAGAGGCCTGAGACTCGCGATTATAATTGTGTGTAGTAATTATGTAGGTGGAGAAATTATTACGAGTATTTAGGCTATGAATGCACCACTTTACTTAGCGCATTTTCTTAACATGACATTCAAATAATAATGTCATTTAACTTTTAAATTAACTCGTTATAAATAATAGCAATTATCAATAAATTTGGCGACACAATATCCTATGCTTATAATATAGACTCAACTATATTAAAACACTATATTTTAGATTTTTTTATTTGGTTGCTTCATTCCATTTTAACTTCCTAAACCTATAGAACAATTGAACGATATACACTAAGGTTAAGGTTTGATCTTATTCTTGTTTTAAAACACTGGATATACATTAAAATAATCCCTTACAATGTAAGTCAATCGATATATTTTTGCACCAAATTATTTACTGATTAATTTTCCAAGAATTCATCTCAATCTATATTGCAGTTGTCCGGTTTCTTAATCTGATTGCTGTGTTGAAAATAATATACCATGAGAAATTTATATACATTAAATTTAAAGAATCATGTAGGAACACATTTAAAGAAATAAAATACTTCTATACCTTCTGTGTACATATTTTATGTTATTTTGCATATATTCGTTCTATTTTAAACAAAATTTTAACAATATATACATCAGAGTAATACCTAAAATAAATATAATCTAATTGTTCACAGGCACAGATTGAAATAATGTGTCACAAGACAAGAGTTCTTGTCTTGTTTAGTAATTTCTTGTCTTGTCTCAAAAAGTAAGACATGAAATTTAGGTATATGTTTTCTTTTATTATTCTTGTACATTAAAATCTTGTCTTGATCGTCATTTTGCATGTAAATAAATTACTGCATCAAAATCTGATTTTTCATCTATTCGTGTTTCGAAGAAATATAAAAGTTAAAACAAATTCTAGACTATTAAAAGATATATAATTCATCATTCAATTTTGGAAAGTTCTACAATAACTACAAAAGTACAAATTCTAAGCAAAAATACAGTACAGTACTTTCTATTGAAGTTATAGTCCTGGTAAATAAATAGCTGAAAACTTTGTTTCGGTACGTGAAATGAAAATAAAAATATCCCCCGTTTCATTCCACAGTGTAAGGTTTGAAAACAAAACCTTCCAGGAAGTCATTCCTCAACATACGTTTATAATATAAACATTAAAACCATGTAGAGAATTTTGTTTGGTACAACAAAACCCTAACCTGAAATTCCCCGGGCAAATATAGCCACATTTCACAGCAGTGACATCTACACGTTCCACTCAAACTTAATCAATCTTTGTGACAATGCTCCACCTTCGAAATCCACGGGTAAAAATAGAGGGCTGTGCTGCAGTTTTTCTAATCACGCCGGAGTTTTAAGCTTAATTCTGTGTTTCCCTTCGGCGCTTCATCATTTTCCATTCTCATTAGCGCCGTCTGGAGCCGCCTTCGCGGGGTTTTTTCTTGATTAGCCAGGAGGGCTTAAGCGCTTTCATGTTACCCCAGCACATATGGGGACAAAAGAGAAACACTGCAATTGTAAGCTGTGATGTGAGACATTTTCTTCGCAAATTTAATCTTGCACGCACAAATTAGCTTGCAAGGAATATAACATCAATTTAAAATCTACAATAATTATTTTCTACTTCCGCTTAATACATTGCACTTATTTCAGTTAGGTTATTGATTTCATTATTTCATTAGTGAAATAATGAAATTGTTATTTCACGCGAAATCAAGTTGGAAAGTAGGCATATATAGAAACATTGACAGCTACAAAAATAGAATATTTAGTTTTTAATATTATTCTTACAAATATTAATATTAATTATAGTTATTATATTGATTAGATTCACAAAGATTCGTATTTTACAATACAAAAAACTTAAATGACAACTTTATTTTTATCGTTTATTTGTTTACAACAACAATTTTGTTGTAGTAACTTATTAACGCATAAAATTAAGCAGTTCTTAGTATTGTCTTTTTAGTTTATTTAAAAAAATCATAATTTTTTTTTCAAGGTTCCGTTACCTTCGACCTACGATTCAGTTTTTTTTTTTCATTTATTATTTTTAATAAAATACAATTGTTTAATAATTAATAAAAATAGTTCATCAGTATACAATAAATTAACTTAAAAACGACGAAAACTAGTCGCAGATAATAACTTTAAATAATCTCTTAATATGAAATTGATACCTAATTCAACCAACTCTGTATCTTTTAATCTCTTATAGTTCTCGAGATAAAAATAATGTACCACTTAAAACAATCTATTTGAAAACCTCCTCCGAAAAAAATATCTGGATGCGCCTCTACTTTTAATTATTCATTAAAAATATGAATTAATTATTTAATGCATCACAAAATGTTACATTTAACTACATGAATAATTTAAAATAGTTGTATTAACTAATCCCTTTTTTGAATATGTTAATTATAATTTTTTTATTTAGTTTTCCTTTTATAATATTTTATCTAATATTTATTTCATTGACCTATTTCTTAATTCTCTGCGAATTGCGAGCGATTGTGATGAAATGATGAATGATGAAGATGGGTGTGTAAGTAATTGAAGAGGGTTTTTTCGGCGTATAGTAAGGGAGGCTAGTGATAAATGCCAGATGAGTTCATTATACTTTCGTGCCGAACGGTAGTTTGTTATAAAGTGGATTAATTAAACAAGATTTATTTCTGTATTTGCTACTCTTAAGAGACCAGGGTTGTTGGTTTATTTTCGGCGTAGCGTAATCCAGTTAATTATACTAATCTTGTTGTTTTTACGATTCGATGGAATTGGAGTATATAAAACTCGAGATTCGCTAACAAATTCAATTGGACTAATTTTATATTTTTCAAATATTTGCAAAATAAAATGTGAAGAAATAATTTCTTTTCACTTTTTTATAGTTTATCAAAAATTAAATAATAAATTAGTGTCTGATAATTTCAGATATTTATATTTATATTACAAGTTTATTAAATAATAATAAAATAAGAAACACACTAATTTAAACAAAAAAACCTAATTAAACAATTAAACTTAACGATTAATAATTTACACCGAACGAACTAATTATTAATGAATATTGATTTATTTTAACAGGAAAATATATATTTCTACGCTATTTATTGTCATGAGATATCAACATTTATTTCCACAAAATTTTAATTTTTACTTTACATGTCGCTGTTCGGACCATCTGCCTCGTCTCAACTCACTTTACTCTACTCTACTCAACTTCCCAGTACTGACTCTGAGTCTGATTACTTTCAGTAACTCTGCACATTCTGACTCATTCATTTCTCCAGACCGGAACAATTTTATACCTGCTGGTAATTAATCTCGAAACTTCTAGAGTCTTATTTCAATTGACCTATAGTGAGAAAGAGTTTGATCAGATAGACAGGTCAGCCGTGATGAGTCATCGGCAGTAAGTCATGCTCGTTACAATGTGTTAAATAATATTACAAATATTATTTAATAATAATAATAATAATAGTACGGTACTGCTAATCTTTATTTTTAAAATAATAATATTAATCATAAAAATCATTAGATCATTTATAAATCAAGTCATATTTTGTGATGTGAGTGCTAATGTTGATATAAAATACCTTTCCAGGAAATTCAGAATTTTAATTTAATGAATTTAATATGTAATGTATTCTCTAGAGAGCAGTGTATCTCGAAAATATTTATTTACATTTTCCAGAAAATATAAAATAATGTTTGTTTTGTCTGAGAGGAAATTGTTCCCGAACAAACAAAACAACCTGCCGTTCATTGCTTGTAACTCCCTCAAAGCCCAATTAAAATATGAATACGTGTCTGCCTCGTCCATTTTCTATAAATTCCGGCATAAATTTAAATATGTATGAAGGTTAGGGTTTAGTTGCGTGTTAAAGTCGCAGGCGCCGAGTCCTGGGCTCGCGACTCGCTGTAATTTCCCTGGAGAAATCACAAAGGCTGCGGCATTTGCGGTACATTTGCGAAAATGTTTAACCACAAGATAACTTAATACTCGTCTGATTACCGTGTCCGTGTGCCGAGTTAAATGTTACCGCGCAAGCGCACAAGAGGAGAAAAGCCATGAGATGAGAAGTTCCACGATACCTTACATACATATGTAAATGCATATACATTCACACAATGTGCCACAATTTTAGTCTTTCGTATCGTATTATATGAAATGTTCCATACCAATGAAATGAAAATTGTAAAAATTAATTATTAGAAGTATTTTAAAATAATTAGTGCCACTTGCTTTGCTTCTTAAAAAAAGTAATTGAAATTAATTATTAAAATCATATATTTATTAGGATTAGGTGAGGAACTAGTTGTATTGTTAATACTTAAATAAAATATTAAAAAACCACTACCACAAAAATTGCTGTCAGTTTTATTAGTTAGTAGTTGCATTGTTTTATTGTTGAAAACTTTGTTTTGTCCCCAACCTCCGGTCAAAATAAATTTTGATGTCCTTTTTATCTGATAACGGAATGTACAATTATAATGTTTCGAAAATAAAAATTAGAATAACATTGCTATATCATTAGAAAATTAACAAAAATACATTAATATTTATAAAAATAATAAATATATAATGACACATTAAGGGGTAAATCTGTAAAAAAACATTTTTTTAGAAGAATTATTTTAAAAGTGAATATCTAGAGATCGGTAGGTAAGAGATAATTGAATTCTGTTTAAAAATTTGGAATCTGCACGTTGATATTTTCTTAGGTCTTTAAAACTGAAGTTCTGGTTTTTTCATTGTCCTCATTTTTCACCGAATCGTTCCAAAGAATGTATATGCGGAGAAAATATTTCTTTATGTAAATTTGGCCATAGAATCGACTGGTAGAATCGTTGATATTGTATCTCTATCAATTTTCAAAATATGCTCAAAAAACTCACTTTCGTAGTTCTAAATAATACAATAAAAATAGAAATAAGAAAATTATTTTATTATAAAGCATCTGATATTATTTTTTTGCATTTTTTATTTTAAAGTCCATACGTACATTATTCTTTTTAATGATGATGTTTTAAAAATTTTGATAAGAGACATAGATAGTAGCGATTTTTATTATTGCACTCTCCCTCAAAGCGTTGAGTGCCTCTGAAAACTGTGAGCCTTGTAATAAATTCTCTCTTTTCTTGTTATAAGATTGCAGCATCTCTCATTTCTTTTCACGACTGCCCCATCTGTCTGGCTAAAAAATTAACCAAAATCTTATAAAAAAAAGGCCGTGACAAAAAGCAGCATTTGGCACAATTGTCAGAAAATAGAAAGCGTACATTTAGGAAGATAAAAGCATTGTTTCAGTGCTGAGAAAACAAAGAGAAAAAATGACGCTACTCAGGGCGAGAAAGGAAATCTTTGCAAAGCATTTGATATAATGTACACCTTGGATAGGTCGCCTGACAAATCCGCACTATCTCGCGACGGGGCGGCGACGCCGAGCGTCGCAGTGTGCCGTGGAATGCGACGTTGTCAAACAGCGATTTGTATTTTTGCAGCGTAAAGTGATAATAATAACACCACTTTATCAAAACCAGGATTTAGAAGGATTATACGAATTAAGGGATGAAGCATTTTTATACAAAATAAAAAACGTTATTCTCTCATATTTTATTCAGCATCTAAAAAAGAAAATACTACGTAATGCTTTTAAAAAACTAACAAAAATTGGTGCGGTAAACATTACAAAATGTAAATCTTTTTGGTTCACTACAAAGTGTTTTTTTGTTCTTCTACAGAGTATTGAACCAATAGTTTTTTTTTTGTTAATTCAAAAATTACCTGTGATTTATTTGAAATACCTTGAATTAGTTTTAAGGTGAAACATGGGATTTATCATATCCTTGATTACGACTTGATATTTGATTGACAGCAATGTATATTTGCTTGTCTCATTTAAAATGAATCATGGGGAAAGCATAGCGTAACGTAAAAGTTTCCGCCATGATAACCAAATAGAAAATAAACAGTTACGATACAGTTGTACGTAAATATCTTTATTATAATAGCAGTTGTGGCTTATTTGATACGTGCTTCATGAGATCTGGGGTTCAAATCCCAGTGACGACAAAACCTCTAACCAAAAATAAATTCCACTGTGACCAGTGCAAATTAAATAAATATTTAAATAAAATATTAAAGTCACTTATAAAATCTGTGATACTTAAAATTTCTAGAAAGAGTAAAATAATCTTAATTACTAATTTGATTAGATACAGGTCTAGTTTAAATTTCCCTAAAGAGATTATTTCAGTAAATTAAAGTAAATAGCAATTATTACAACACATTTTAAAAATTAATCGTTTCGGAAAATGAAAGTGAAATTGTCTCTGAAACTTTTCTGGGAATAATGAAGTAAACAGATTTGTAATATTTTGCAATGAAACGTTGTCACCAAAACTTGGAAGTTCAAAGACTTTGACATTGTTTTGTCGTATAAAATTAATGTAAAATTACATCTGGAGGTAATTTAGCTAAATTTATGCACGCTTGAAATGTTTTAATTTAAATTATACATAAATTAAATAAATTGATCCCGTCTAGGACGTGATCGGAGTCACAAAGCATGAAATGATTCCATCTCGCCCAGTAATTTATAAAGAGAATTTAATAAAATTCAAAATTAATCATAAATTCAAATCCCCGCCAAGCAACAGGAACAGGAAGGGAAAACTACTCCAGACTTGTAAGCTTCGTTTACATTGCACATTAATTGGACAAGGAATTGCCCAGGATTACAAACTTACAAACATTGGTCATTAATTTTAGAAATTTAATTTAAAATATTAAAGTCATATGTGTTTTAAATAAAAAGAGTTTAAAAAAAATACTTATTTTGTGGGTATATGATTTTACTTAAGGAGATAAATTTAGTACTTTAGAATATTTGAATATTTCATCTAATAACTTCAAAAAACTAATTTAGGAATTTAGATTCCATTGAAATATACTCTCTTAATATGTAATTTTAGGAATTTATTATTTTTTGCGCCTCCATCCCTCAAACTCAAAAGTATCCAGGAACTTTCTGTTTGTATAGATGCGAACTTAAATATTTTAACATTATATTTTGTCAAATATTTTAAATCTATTTTATTGGAAATATAAAACGTTAATTAAAACAACTATTTTTGATTTATTATTCTTATTAAACTTGTCTTGTATGATTATGATTAAGTTAATTGTTGAAAAATATCAATTCACGTTTGTTTATTTTTTAGGATGAAAGAAATGTCACTAAATTTTTTGAATAAAACAAGTGAATTGTTTATATATCCATCTGCACTGAAAATCTTACTGACATAAAAACCTATAGTGTATAAAATTTTAAATAGGAATAATAATTTTTAAATAAATTGTAATTGTCATCGGAGCAAAAAATAAATGAACTAGAAGTGTCCTCGGCGCAAAAAATCTCTTGCGAGATCTTGTATTATTTGTCAAAAGAAGCTTACTTTCGCAAAAGTTTAGTTTCTGGACTATTTTTTTATTAAATTAATAATTTTGATTTGTTCATGTCGACCATTATTGATATTTCGGCGTCTATTTTTTTTCTAATATTTCAAAATCTAGCAGGCTTATATATCTTCAACATATTTTTCAATATCATATTTCTGAATCTAAAAGAAAAAAAAATTCAATTATTATATTATATAGATTTATTAGATTGATTTTTATTCCGTAAAAATGAGTACAGCTTTATAAAATATACAATGGTAACATTATTTAATGGTATGTTGTGTAAAACAAGCTTTATTAAAAGTAGCAAGTTAGAAAATTAGGGGACCCCGGTCGTATTAATTAAGTTGGGCGGGAGATCAAAGATTTGCTTTGTATAATTATGTAGAGTAAATATAAGTGATTAGAGTATAAAAAGTAGAATGGCTGTAATTTCTCGGAGACGGCGAAACGAGCAAGGAGCTCATCTTTATGCTAATGCGCTGTGTGTGAGACACTAATGCGCTCTAACAGGTGCATTAGATACTCTTTTCTCCGGAATTTGCATAATACGCAACTATTACAAATAATTATGTACTTTGGAAATTGAAACTCATTGGTGACAATGTTGACACCAATTGATTTTCACTCATTTCATTGCTTCTCATTTCAATATTTTAAATAAACGTATCATTATGTTCTGTATCCTACTATTACCATTTTAGAAACATAAATTCTACATTTAACTATTGATTGTGTATTCAGTATAACATAAAAATGAAAAATAAAAATGTCACACACAGTGTACTTTTATCACATATTATAATATATTTAGGAGGTTTATAAATTAAGTAAATTCGATCTGGTAAACTTGGGACGCAGAACTTGTAGGAGAGTTTGAACTCACTAGTCATTTTGTTGTCAGTAGCGATTTTTTTCGTGAAACAGTATTTTTTAGTGAATTTTAAAAATTATTAACGTCAATTTCAAACACCAGTTTAAATTAGTATTATTATTTAATTTATACACATCGTGTACCTAAGGAAACATTTACCAGAAACTCTTAACTTTCATGGAGAGGACACCACAGGTTCAGTTTTATTTGAAAAACAAAAAAAATTGATGTAAGCAAGATTTCAACATGAGTTGTGAGAACAGAACTAGAGATTTATAAAACAATTGAAAAAAATAAAGGCAGTTTACTTCAGCAGTAACACTGGATTTGAATTAAAATTAACCATTGTCCAATTAATAATTTTCAATACTAAATATTAATAGCTAGTGGCTTATTTGTTATTTAAGTAACAAAGAAGGTAAAGCGTTTTTATTTCCGCAAAAGATGTAACAGGACGAGGCGAACACTGTGAACCTAATAATTTTCGAAGATGTTAAGATGTACATTCTGTGATACTTATTATGAATTTCCTGTAACTGAAAAATTAGAAATTGTGAGTGAAACACCTCACTAACAATATAAGTAAATGTGAAAACGAAATGTTTGCTTGAAAAGCATTAAACCCAAAATTTCGAATCAGAAACATACGAATAAATATACTTTTATCAGAAAAAATTGTAATCATTTTTTAAACCTAAATGCAACTTATTGGATGTAGGTACTACTATTTATTGTAATAAGCAATGCAAAATACATATGTGGTATATTTTAATATTAATGCATTTAAAACCCATACAGTAATAACTTAAATAGTTGATTATGTAGTTGTCAACATTCGAGTAATTATAAAACATATATCAGTCATAAATAAAATATGCCTACCATTATAACTATATGCAAAACAAATATAATATTTTACTTTGCATCGGTGGGTACTTTATTTACAAATTTATTCACACAGGTGCGTTGCGATATTTCCTGGTATAATTTAGTGCAAATGCAGAACAAAATCAAAAATAGCCAGTCCGACTCTGCACCTGGGACGGGTATAAATCCCGCGGAGAGACAGGGGAATTATAGCAACTGTACTATTAACACAACTAATATTTTATACGGCGGAACAATGTTGTATCACCCGGTATATCCTACGTGGTGTCAACACTTCACCGCTAATGCATTTGTTTCATTTTACACTCGATACGGAAACGGACAACACAGGAATTTATGCTGAATATTTGCATTTGTGGGAGGAACTAAATTTGTAGATGTTACATAGAATCACTCTGCTACATTGCAGTTTGAATGGAAACACAAGTTACATTTAAGTTTCAACAAAACGCGGACATTTCACGAATAAAATTAATTTGTGGCTACCACAAGACCGCAACTACCGAATATACTTAAAATGTCCCCAAAATATTTGTTTAATTATAACACTTTACAGAAACTTTCGTCAAATATTTTTTTAAATTTTTATCTGTTTCGAATAATGAGTTATACGAGCATGCTGCATCAAAATAGAACCTTGAAAAATATAGCAGATTTTCAGAAACAAAAAATATGTTCATATATCCGGAATAATCCAAAAATTTTCTTTATTTGGGTCCAAAAGTTTGGTTTTTGAAAATAGTCGTTGATATATTATTTCAAATTTACAAACCGAAACTCTCAAAGTGGCACCTCAAAAAAGTGTGCATTTTATATCTTTATGTAACTTAACTAATAATCGGCTAGTATAATAGTTAAGGTTGTATTTCTAACCTCTTTTCAGAAATAACAAAAAACACTTTTTTAAGATGCATCTTTAAAAGAGGAAATCTCAGGATCGAATAGAGATAATTAAATTCCTGTTTATAAATTAGAAATCAGCGCATCGACCTCTATTAATACACACTATTTTCAAAAACGAACATTTTGGATCAAGAAATTGGTATTTTTTAATTATTTTGGCTGTACATGAAAAATTTTAAAGTGAAGAACAAAAAATTGTAACTTTTTATATTCAACTGTGATTGGAAATATCTTGAAGATGTAAAAAGATATTAATTTTTAATTGTAATTAACTAACCCTTTAATGTGATCGTTATAGAAATGAGTGCAGATTTATAATATATTTACAACTCCATAATAATAACTTTATGTGAATATTATCTAATATTATTAAAATATACCCAGCACACAAATCTAATGTTAGATCTAAAGGGATAAAACGACAGAAATAAAGAAAAATTTGTGTCGGATATTGTGAAATTCACTTTATTCTAAAGCTTTTTATACCTATTCAATTCATTGTTCCAATATTAAAATCATATTTAAATAGTTTTAAAACAATAATTTATTAAAAATATTTCATTGTTGACCTTAGCTACTTTAACAGCAAATAATTTAAATAAACATTATAAAACCTATGATTGTATTGAAATGTTTATTTTGTGTTATTTAAAACTGGAGAATAATGATCGTAGGGCTGACTACGTGATGGGCTGGCGTGGGCAGCAAATTGGAAATACAAACACGGGGCAGCACCGGGTAATTTGCGGACATAATGAAGATTGCCGCGGCCACCAGTTAAGCCGTCACTTAATATTCCGGCTTAAAATTCCGACGGCCAGCGCGGGATTCAATTTCCCGCGTGTCAGGCGCGGTGATGCATCTTGTACCGCGGCCCAGGCTAAATCAAATTCAAATACGCCTGTAATTAATTGTTTGATTTGACGATTACTGAGCGGGATGCCCATGGGCGCTCCGCGTTTTAATATTGTTATTTATGCAACTAGTGTGTAATGTAAGTTTTTTTTAGTCGAGTGTTGTTTAATTGTTTTTAAATTATAGTACGAGATAAGAAAAAAGTGTTATACACATGTTGCATACAATATTTTTCTTACAATCGAAATATTAATAAAAATTAATTTCAAAAGTAAATTGAACTATTGATAATGTGTTTACGTTGCCTAGCAACGGCTATTTTTTAAAGCACTAGTGCTTGAAAAGTAATTTTTTACAAACTCAAAAGACGGCATAAATTATCGGTATATGCCCGTATGTAGAAAAATTACGCAAAACATTGGGTTCCGGGACAATTGAAACTTAAAAATCATAAATTTCAATTTTTAATATTTAATGAAAATTGAAAACTTCAAAACTTATTTTGTAGTGTTGAAACTAGACAAGGCTTAATAAATTTTAAAAAATGACTAATTTCCAAAACTTCTTTTACTCATTTACTATTCAGTTAAGAAATGCTAGTACAACAGTAAATCTATTTTTGAGTCTAAAATTTTGATTGATAAAATAATAAGAAATAATATATATATATATATATATATATATATATATATATATATATATATATATATATTTCAAAAATTAGTATAAATACAACCTCAACAATTTATCTATTCGATTCGACGGAGAAAGTTGTATAAAGTATACATAAATGTATACTCCGCAAATAAGGTCTGACTGAAAAATAAGATAAACGACAAACACTACCTAATTTCAAATTTCCGGTAACTTTTTGTTCCAAAATTTTATTTTCCGATCTTACTTAAATTAGAATGCGCTGATTCCAAATTTCCAAACAAAATTTAAATCTCTTATCGTTCTCGAGATATTCATTTTCAAAGTTAGTTCTAAAACAGAGGTTTTTTGAGCATAGCCCTCTAATGGATAAAGATATACGCTAAATCTGTACGTTTTGGAAAATAGTGAATACTTTTTTCCACTCCCATGCGTGAAGTGATACTTTACGTATCAATTTTGAGACAGAAAAAAGTATGAATATAGTAATATAAAAAAATTATAAAGTGCACCATTATATTCCCATTAGATTTTATCTATTGAAAATAGAATAAGGCAATAATAAAAGGAAATTTAGTCAATATACCTAAGGCTTAATTTTTGCTCCAATCGATTTCGACCCCACATATAATTTCCTAAAGGATTGTACATCAAAAATAAAAATATGTCAGCATGTAAAAAATTGGTGAACCATGGATAAATGCTTGCAAAGTATTATTATAATTTAAAATGGTTTTAACAATAACCACATATACAGAAGCATAAAAACTTTTTATAAAAAAAAAATCGTTAAAGGCAATAATGACGAATATAATGTTACAAATCTATACACTGCACCAATGATCAATTATTAAGTGACCACTTATAATTAAACATTTTTTGATACCCCGTGAAAAAAGCATCCCTCCGCCTATGGATCCTCGGGCGTACCTCCTCCCACATGGCATCTCGCTCACGCGTGATATAATACCGTATCATGTGTCTGAAGGTATTAAAATCGAACTAAATGATTCATGTTACATTTCTTCTCTTCTCTTCGCTGGATGTTCGTTGCTTTGCTCGCGCTTCGTTGTCCGACTCCGTGCTTGAAATTCAACACGCCGTAATGTTTTATTGTGATATGTGTGAGAATGTTTTCAGACTGTCAGCTGCTGCCCAGCCATTTAAAATTTTGAGTATGTAATTAGGACGGATTGTATTACAGGTTAAATTGTGTTCACAGATAATTATCAACTTTTTTCAACATCACGTTCGGGGCTCTGAGTGTTTGCACTCCGAATAAAAGGGAAATAAAATTAAAACGAAAAATTATTTGCATTTAATTATAACCAGTACCTCGTTTTATTTTGGCAAGACATTTCAGTATTGTAGGCTAGTTATTAACGACACTAAGATTCAAATAGAAACGGAACATATAATTCTTAATTAAAATTTGGTCTACGATATATACACTCCTATTTAGTTAATAATAATTCAGTTTTTTTTTATATAGGACAAAAACTGACACCTTTTCGGTGTGGTAATAAATTTGTAAAAAACATTAATATTTTTTTTATGTTTCAGGAATAGCGGAATCTGTCTTCAGTACACATTTCTACAAGTTTTTAAATGTGAGTAAATTTTTTAAATGAAACATTTAGATAGAGCTAAACTATGGTTTATATATTGTTTATTTTCTTAATTAAATTCACAATAATTTATTTGTTGTACGATGTTTATTCAAATTAGATGTGGCTACCACAAATCGGCCGAATGTGTGTCTAAAACCACAGATAAAAAAGAGTTTATGAAATGAAAATGTACAATAAAAATATGACTAAATTATTTTTTCTTCAAACATTCATGATGACATCTTTTGTGTCTTGATTGACATGGTTGAAGTTTAATTTCTATACCGTCAATTTTACTTTTACGCTATCGGAGTAAAAGTAAAACAAATAATTATCCATAGAAAATATAAAGAATAAGGGAGTAAGAAATAACTTATACAATAGAAACCCGTAATAACCCCCTAAATGTCATTATAAAACTAGAAAACCTAAGAATAAAGTTACTAAAAACTATCAACAATTAACAGATTTAAATTTATAATTTAAATTGAACATCAAGTAGTAAATTATTTTTTAAAATAACTACGTTTAAAGAAAATTTGTATATCATTCAAAGTAAAAATTTTCAAATACAATACAAAAAAATCTCAAAATAGTCAAAACATATCTTTTGTAAATATTTTTTTTTAAATAAAAAATCAAACGTTAAAGTCGGTATGAGCCATTACTTCGTTTATTAATATTGTCGATCAAAATACGATTAATTGTAGTTTTCGTAAGGGGATTAATATTAAATATATGTTATATATATATGGATATATTTTTGTATGGACCCTACTGTAACGTTGACAATGTTAATTAAGTAATAAATGTTATCAAAAACCTACGACTTTTTGTTGCTACATAAGTAAGTTATGCTTAGTGTTTAAATCAAAGATTATTAGTTCAATTACATTACATTCATTATTCCACCATCTTTACAGTATGATATACCTATCAAATACATGTGATGTATAGTTTAATTTCGATAGTAAAGTGTAAACAGTCATACGACATAGGAGTATCAGTGGTATCAGTGAAATGTAAACTAAGAAAACTTAAATATTCCTTCTTTGAAGACCCGATTATTGCACTATCTTAACCCTGTCAGTTGCACCCGGTTGTCTCGGAGTTCGCGTGTGGTTGACACGACGTTGGCGATTGTTATTTAAAGCAGCCCTCGAGGCTTAGGCACAGGGCCTGGAGAGTGGACAGGAATGAGCCGGGATAGGAAAGCAGCGTAATTGGACGCAAAGCTGGGAAAAGTCAAGCTGGATGCTGGACTGAGGTCCGGCCGCCGGTTTCAATTACTCCTCTTCCGGGCTAATGAGAGACGGTGGTGGATGGTGACAAAGCAGGAGGAGGATAGATAGAAAGATAGGAAAGGGAAAATTTACGAAAAAATCTTATTGCTGGATAATGTGTATGATCTACTTTTGATACATAATCTTATTTTATCTGGCTCAACTCCTTATAAGTACAACGACAAATGTTTTGAGACCACTTTATTAACTTTGAAGTTTTCCAGTTATTTTCTTCGTCAATTTAAACCTAACAACACTTAATGTAATATTACAATCTTTAAATTTTTATGAAGTTATCATTCAGAACTATTAATGTGAATATATTATTTGTTCTGCAAATTCTTGAATAAAATAAAGATTTGAGAAATGTTTACGTGAAATCTTCTATCATATCGTTGCAGAAAAATTAAATTTCCCTGCTTAGGCCATGATAAAATGCAAGTATATTTTATAATTCAATACAAAATAAGATCAGGAAGTCTGAAATGAGTAGGTGAAAATTATTAACGTACAAACTAAGAATAAAGTTTTATTTCATATGTATATTTCAATTTAAATCGAAGATTTGATTTTGATACTTTGAAGGGAAGACAAAATCTTAGTTAACATTGAAAAATTTAGGAATCATGTCACTTATATCATGTCAATCACAAATTTTCAATGGAATATATTAAAATAAGATCAGATTTAAAGAATTTAAATTTAGTGGTATCAAATATAAGAATGTTATTCTACAATCCTTTAAAGGGCATATAAGTAAAAAATATAAAATTTATATACCTATACAGTACCTTAAAGGATACTAATACTATAAAGTCTCATTTACCGGACTGAAATCATAATTGTAAAAATGGAAAAATGAACAGTATGAAATAAATTCTTGCATAATTTCAGGTAGAATCCTTTTCCTGATTCATTCCTATTTATCTCCATGTCCGTCTTGAAATACTAACCTCTCTCCCATTTTTAATAAATAACTATTAAAAATAATTAAATAATGAGTGAATTTTAGTAAACTTTCATAGCAAGAAAAATCATTATAAACATTTTAATTTAAGAAATTATTGTCTTAGATCTTTTTATTAGATTTATCATTTAAAAAGAATTCTTCGTTAAAGAAGAATTGTAGTGTATATTTATGCATTTGAAAGCAAGTAAGTCCTTTATCTGATTAGCTAGGAAATCAGTGTAATTTGTACAAGCTAATGAATCCGTGCTTATTATGAAAGACAACTGGAGCAAATGAATCCAAGTGTATAAATAATAAAAATCCTTTGGAAAGAAAAAACATTTCTTAGTTTAGGAAAGTCAAAGACAAAACTCGCGACAAACAAGAAGTTGGGAAAAAAGAAATAATTAATCGTCTTCTTCACAAAGCGGACTTTCATTAATTAAACAAAATAAAGCCTTGTGGGGTTTCCGCCAGTGATGAGTGGCTGAGAGGTCTTGTCAGCGCCCACCACGACGGCGGGGGGATTTGGACAATGGGGCACCCACCCCCAGTTCCAATTTGGCCTACATTATGGATTATAGAACAAATAAACACACATATTAATAAATATGGGTTGAAACAGAAACAAATAACGGACTGGGTTTAGTTTAGTAATGAAATTAAAATTAGAAAAAGTTGTTACAATTTCTAACAGAATATCACGCTTTCAAAGCTATATAATTTTATTCATTTCAACTACCGAAAACAGAATGGTAAATTGACGTATCGTTTTCGATTTTAAAATAAACTAATATTCTCTCTATGACTACTTTTTTAAACGATCATTTTTTATTCCATCTGAAACAGTAGATGATAAAGAAAGTTCAATATACTTATTTGTCTTACAATAATATTGCCACATTTGTATTACAATATAGGTAGTATTATACATATTCAATAAGATATGTGATCAAATATTGATTTTTACATACATTATATTAGACAAAAAAATAAAATCGAGTCATTATTCGTAGTTACGAGAAAATAAATATTAAAAATTTAGTGAAGGGTATATTTTAACGTCAGCGTGGTATAATCATGAAAGAAGAGAAGAAGACAGATAGACTGGGAGCGAAAGAGACAGTCTACCTGTCTTCTTTCAAAATCCTACCACGGTGATGTCACATATCCCTTCTCCAAAACATTTTATTGCTAATAACTATATTAATGCAAACTAATGTTAATTTTTTATTATTATAATGATAAGCTATAGTGGTTAGTTTTTATATTTTATGACTTAAATTGTAATTCGATTATGATCACATACCTCATTTTATTACCACCTAAAAATTATTTTAAACCGTAATATTTGAGGGTCTATATTGGTTTAATGGCTCATGAAAATTAACGTGGTTCACTTCAGTATATATTTTATACACAAAATGATTTATTTTTATTTTTAACAATCAATTTTAATCTTGTGGTAGCTATGTAATTTATAAAAAATACGTACAAAAACAGTGTTTTTATGTATATCATTGTTTTATATTTTGTTCACTTCACTACTTTTTTATTTTGATTACTAAATGTTGAAGAAGTAAAACATACAAAAAGAAGTTTGCGGATCTAGCTGTCATATTAAAATATGTTAAATTGAGAAGTATTGTAGCGTATGTCAAACATATGTTTAGTATGCTAAAGGCGTACAATGCGTATACACCACGTCAATTTGATAAAAACCCATACAGCCCAAAGTCAAACATTACTATATTCTAATTAAAATACGCCTACTCGAAAATGATTTTAATTCAAACAAGGCTGAAATTATACACTCAAAATTCATAAGAGGGAAAGAAGAAGGCTGTGGCAAACAAGACAGCGACGTGGCCCAGCCTACTGAGTCCGGCGTGTTTACATTAAATAGAATTTCAGAGCTGTCACCTTCTGCTGTATAATTAATCTATCAGTGGTGCGAGGCCACTCATTATGCTGCCATTTCTGCGTTTTCCGCGCGGTAATTGTTTACGTTTTGAAACCTCCAAGTACAAATTAGCCAAAGCGTCGTTTTATTATTATCATACATGCGATTACGCCCTGTTTATTGCTCGATTTACCACCGTGCACGTGTTATTCATTTATTCCTGCTAATGTGTAATTACCGTCAGATTAAATAAAGGAATGTTCGTGCTGGTATTTTTAAAATATTTCATTATGGCTACCGTGGATAGATTTTGCACAACGGATGCACGATGCATCAAAACTATTTTCATATTAAAAATTCGTTAAATAATTACATGCAGTGGTAAATAAAATGCCGGCGTGCTAGCTTGTAATAACCACCTACTATATTTTTTATAACTTTTTTTTTGTTTTACCCAGCCTCAATAATCTGCCTTCTGTTATAATTTTGTTCTTATCATTATTAATCAACGGGCAACGGTTGTTCACTAGGTTAGTGTGTTCTCACTCAAATTCCAAGTTCGCAAATTTTTATCCATATAAAAATAACAGTCTTTAAATGTTTCAGGATCCACTATAATTAAGGATATTTCGACACTACTGATATTATATCAGTATCGATAATTTAATTTTCTGCCATTACTGGTATTTTAGTGTCAATACCAAAATTTCGATACTTCATTAATATCAGAACATTTAACCTAGTATCGGAAAAATTTAATTATTAGATTAAATGTTTCTTTTTGATTAAAATTTTTTGAACACGAAACTAACATTTTTATTACTTCTGCGAAGAGGGCTAACTAAATTGATTTTTCTTGATGTTTGCAAAGAAGAAGAGTTTTATTGTAAAACATGAGAATAATAGAATAATATATTGTACAACAAGCATACTCATTTCATACGAGTATGACACTTGACATGAGCTAAAGAAGAAAGTTGCAAATCATACGACTGTGAAATGGTCATTCCAAGCGATTTTTACACTATACTTTTTCTACGACCACAATATTCTTCCTATAGCAACTAGATACAAAAGAAAAATATCAATTATCACCATTAAATTTCCATTTCCATCCATTTATTCCATCCAAGAATGTTGTGCCATATACATTTAAGATAGTATTTTACATGTTTACATATATATGTATTTTTGTTAATTTCAGTATGGCTTATAATTATTTAAATTGCTTTCTGAAGGAATTAATAAATCGATTTTTGATACAAATGTCTTCGTCTATTTTCAACAGCAACTGCTTTGAGTACCTTCCATCTCTTTTCTGTTTTAACATTTTTGTTTCACCGTTCGTCCTGTCCAACTTCCTCGCGTATCTTGGGAAGTGATTAGTCTGTTCTTGGCCGATGGGAATAAGCAACGAAGTCGCCGCAACGCAGTGGGACGCGGGTTGATGTGTGTTCGTAAATTTGAGCATTGGATCCGTGCCTATGCATAATGCATCGTGGTTATTGATGCTGTGTTATGTGCGCAGAGATTCATGGGTGCAAATGTTTATCCAATGATTTGGTTGGCTGGACGCTGGCCACTGGTGTGACGCTCGTTTGGTTGGAACCAGTGCCGTAGGATAAGATATTGCCAAGGGGGATACTAATCTGTAAACAGAATTCATGACGTTTGCAATATTCGAAAATGTTTACAAAATTGAAAATATTTAACTATGGAACGGATATTCTTTGTATGTAATAAAATAATACAGATAATAATTCTATCAAAATTTTTCTACTATATACGATTAACTTCAATTTATTAATAAATAATCCTGGAATCTTAAGTACTTTAATAACATTTTCGCGCCTCGTTCAGCAACTTTGTTTCCCGGCCTAGGCCGGCAAAATGTAGAAATACCAACATAAATATTTTAGCATTATAGTGTATAAAATTTTAAGTAGTAATAATTTTTAAATAAATAAAAAGTGTCATCGGCGCAAAAAATCTTTTACATCACACCCTTTCGCAAAAGTTTAGTTTCTGGACTAGTGTTACCAATAACTAATGTTCCATAACGCGAATATATTATATTTGCACATTTTTGTGATTTATTCAACTACTCCTAGGATAAACCAATTTTTCTTAATTCCTATTCTCTTTATTAGACCACTTTCTTGCTCTACTTCATGTGGTAATTGGAACATATTTTTCACTATTTGCACAATTTTATTCAGTTCCTAAATTCTTTATTGCTCCGCAGTATTTATTTCTCGTAATTGCTCTAGTAGTTTTCTATAGAGTGTACTCTAGTTTCAAATTCAGTTATTTTCATAATTTGCTTAAGACTTTTCTATAATTTTTAATTGTTGATCTATAATTCTTTGTTCTAGTATTTTAGTAGATTTCCTAATAATTGCATTATTTAATTGTTCCAAAATGTTCTCTAAATGTTTCCTCTTTATTTTTGTATTTGTATTCGACTCTTTTAAATGCTCTATTTTATTAACCAATAATAATTGATTATTCTTTCAATCTGAGCACATTTAATAAACCGCCCAAATTTTAATAATTTCTTCTTATTTTATTAAACTTGTTAAATGGAAGCGTTGACATTCCCTGTACTGTAAGTAATTCTGGTCGCCCCCTGTGAAAAAAATTATGAGCTGCCACTGGCATTGGCAGCTTATCTCTGTCTCACCTGCATCGAAAGCATCCGAGCCGCCGATACAAATGTTGTACGCTATATTTTATTTTAGCACAGTCGTACAGAGAATCAAGCATGTACGGTACAAAAGAAGAAAAATTAAATCGGTTATTTATAATCGTTGAATGGTGCAAAGCGCTTTGACAACATATTTTATACAAGAGAAAATATGTTCTTAACAGTCGCGGACAATGATTCATATCGCGAATTTAATCAGTTCGGCAAATTTATTGTTTGATACTTCAATTAGCAACTGCATGCAATAAATGTTTTTCTCTTTTATTTATGATCCGATGCGCATTGCGGAATTTAATTGATTATACTTTGCATTTATCTTGTCCCAAATGTATGCGTGTGATTATTTGCAAAATGCACAAACTCTGCTCTTGTTTACACATTTACCTTTTTTGAAAAGCGGCCGCATGCTAAGTTTTATTCCATTTGTCATGAACTTTGGAATAATTCATTTAGTGAAAATTAATTACCATAGCTGTGTGTAGAAAATATTCCCATAATAGTTCATTAAACGAGTTTATAAGACGATATATTGTTCCAAAAACACAAATGGAGCAATATGTCGTATAAAACGAGTAAAATATTCTATTTTTTTATACTTTGCGTTACTTATTTTCTAAAAAAAAACTCAAAAATTTAAATTATAAAATTAATTTATAAATTTATGAAAAATATAACAACCCTGTTGAATGAAGTTAGGCACTGTCATAATTTATGTATAATATTGTGATAAACATTTAAATCTATACTATAAGGCTTATGAAATTTTAATATTATTGTTTATATGGTTTTTATATTTTTAATAATACCAATTGCATTAAAAAAAAATTGTAAATCTTTTAAGTTATAAATTTGACATTTACCGTGGGGCGCATTACTTAGAAGTACTAATTTTATAACAGAAAAAATTACCAAAAACAGTTTACAATATCCGATATTATTAAACCGTTTTCGATATAACAATAAAGCAATTGTTAACTCAAAGTATAAAAAGATATATTTAGTAGGTACTTATCTTTTTTATATGGTGTTAAATTTTTATATTTACTACAGTTAAGAATTAGAATAGTTATAATTCTGTAGCTGGTAAATTTTATAGACTTTTCAATAAAGTAATACAAAATTGACGTTGACACTTCGTGATGTAGCTAGTAGAACAATAGGTGAAAGACAAGTAATTATTTTCAATTCATAATCATATAATGACAGATGGTTTTTCCATCATTTTTTGATTTTTTTTTAATAATCTTCAAATAAAAGTAGTTAATAATACACGAGAAATAAGTTTATAAAGATAGCTGAAAAAGATAACTAGTGTTTTGTGTGAGATAGAAACTAGATAGAAGTAGAGGCTGTAGCATTTTATTGATGTTAGACTTTGTGATCCGTTCGGGTTACTACGTCACAAACAAACACATTTTTTTTAATTTCCTTTGTAAATATTTAACATTTTATAATAATTATTACATTATTACACTTCCCAAATTTTAATTTGCAATATACCTAAATGTTTTTTAAATATATCCTTCTGGGAAACTCCATTGATAGCAAATTGAAAACAAATGTTTGTGAGTACCCCCCTGTGCAGTTTCGGTCCATCCCACACTTGGAGCATTAATATGAGATCAGCTCAGGAGTTGTATAAATTTGTCTGGGGATATGCCGTATATTTACGATAATGTGTGACAATTTGACGGACCCCCGCTGTGTGCAGTGTTTACACACACAATGCTCTCGCGCGCACGACAATTAAACAACGAAATATTTGACAATGCGAATGCACAGCGATCAACTTCTACAAACAACACGGCGAATAAATGAAACACGTATTCTTTACGTGTCATTTAAAAATCGCTTCATCCAACTTCTTATCCTTCAAAATATTTCTTCGCGTGGGCAAATATTGCCGAAATAATACTTTATTATGATAGCGGTATTTTAATATCGCATAAGCTGTTGCGCAGAACACAAATTTCAGAGAAGAATAACTGTCAATTCTTTTATTATTTCATACCAATGTTTTTAGGATCCACTATTTTCTACAGTGCGTATTTTAAACTGTATTAAATATTTTAACAATGTCTAAATGTTATTTTTTTATTGTTATTGATTCCCGTATATAGAAAAGAACATTGTGTTTCACATTACAAATTAATCATTTTAATATTAAAATAGCTTTTATAAACATTTGATGTATGGCTCACTAATATACAAATATAATAAAATAATTTCACAATAAAAGCAAATATAAAACAAATAATAAATGGATTATTTGTAGTAAAATAATGTGGATTAAAAATATAATTAATTAAAAGTATCAACAAATATTATATTCAGACAGAATCAATTAATTAAAATGTAACCCAAATGTGAACATTATGAAAAGTAATCGGCGAAATAAGCAACCATTTACGCATAAATATTTTGTTAACATAAACTAAAAATTAAATTGTTTAAATCTCTTCACTTATTCATAGTTTTTATCTCGGTCATATTTCTTTAAATAATTATTATTTACTTGGCAAATTTTATTTGGTGTATTTATTGGATAACGAACCATTCGGATACTGCGATATTTTTTCGATACTCACATCGTTTACTTCGAATCGAAACAAGCTAAGTAAAAAAGGTAATAAGTAAACCTATTTATGCAGAGATCTAAGTTGATTATTTTTTTATCAAATTGTTCAAATTTTTCAGGACATATTCTTCTTACAATATAATGCGAAGTTCTTTTCTTTAATCTTCTCCATATCTCTGAAAAAATTATGACTGTTTTAAGAATTGGCGTGATTTAGGTAGGCAGCTATATTTTTTCAAATAGTCCATCATTTTATTTTGTCCAGTCGCTTAAATAGTTATTTTCTTCAAACGTCATAAAAGTGACATCTTTTGTATCCATAGAAAGTAGGTATATAGAATCAGCGAATAGTCAATCTTGTCCTTTACTGGACGACCAAATGTATGAAATAAGTATGATATTCATAATTACACTAACAGTAGGACATTTATTTTCTACAAAACTCCGTTGACAATAGTAACCAAATAATAAATAAATAATTATCGGAAATTTACGACTAAGGGCCAGTTTTTCCATCTCTGGTTAAAATGCTGGTTATCTTAATCATCGGTTAGTAGAAAAATATCGCATCGAAAAACTAATACAAGTTGTCAAAAATATACGTTATTTACAATTTCGATGCGATATTTTCCTATTAACCGACGGTTAAGGTAACCGACACTTTAACCGGAGGTGGAAAAACCGGTCCTTAGATTGCTAAGGATTTAAGTTATACTTACGGTGGCGCGGTATGTTTAAACGGTTACATATACCGATTATATTTCTTCAATTCGGTCCATTCCAATAGAGCCTATCCTTAATACGGATTCCACTGAAGTTAGGTGTTTCTAGTGGGGTCTAGACCCAGGTTGTCTCGTGTTGTTTGGTCGTTAGGCGAAGCAGCAGGAGACCGCGAGTATTCCTCGCCGACACGAGCGCTGCTGGTCATCTTTATTCCCGCTCGGCTCGCGCATTGTTTATATCACTTTCAAGCCTGTTCATTATGCATTACATACTATTAAACCTATGTAAATGATCCTGTTTCTCCCACAGTTTTTTCCTAGACGGTACTCCTCGCGGGAGATGAACTAATGGAGACTAATTAAATCAAATATTTGTAGACGGGTACATGTGTAAGTTACGGGAGGAATGTGGAATATGGAATAGAAAAAGGGAAATGACTAATAAATTATGTAGAATATTTCTACAAAACGTATAATTATGACAAGTACAACTTCGAATGAATATGTTACGAGGTGATTTTTTAAATAAATATAACAGTGACTGTGATCATGTGGTTCTTTAATTTAGTCCTTTGATGCAACAAACTATTTTCTCCGTATATACATTCTTTGGCCGATTCAGTTAAAATATCAACATGGACTATATTTCAAAATAAAAATTTTGGACTTATAAATTGGATTTTTGATTAATTCGGAGGAGTAAAAATTTTATGTTTAAACTAATATATTTTTTTAAGGTTAGTCCTTAATCTTCTATATTTGTTTTCACAGCAAATTTATAATTCAAGATTTTTTGAATCAACAGAGACCTAAATAAATTTGACATTTACTTTGATAATATTAATTTATGGAGTATTTCACACAAGGGAGCCCTTCCTACTTACTTCAAATTTGATTCGATATTGTCCTTCCAATAAAATTGCTTAAATACGGCTAGATTTCATTTGCTTATTACGACAATAAGAAAGATTTTTATAATACTTCATTTATGAATATAGTTGTTTAAGATGCAATATTTTTCCTAGTTTTTAATTTTAGTGTTGCTATCTAAATATTGTAGCTTTTATTATCCACTTTACATAACGCATGTGCATCATATTTTTTTAATTTATTTTAATCATTATTTATGTATTGCAAGTATTGCAGTACCATCTGCATTTGTAGCTACTGTAGTCTTCTCAGGACAAGGTAGATCTACCGTTTATATTAAATATAAGATTGGGCCCAGTATACTACCCTGCGGTACCCCAACTTTTATTAGATAATACTTGTAGTATTGTTTTTAATTTTGAATAATAATCTTGAATGCCAGACTCAATCAAACGCTTGACTAATGTTTAAAAATTCAATTTGATTTACTTTTCGATGGACTTTAATGAAGAATGTTGTTATCGGAATCCAAATTGGTAGTCAGGCATGATATTATTTTCTTCTAACAATAATTTTATTCTTATTATATAGTAATGAATATGATTGTGTGGGAGTTGAAATGTAGGCCACTGGCGTTAGCATCCACATCATCCCGATCTGTCGCGGACAGTTGTCGCGAAGCGATACGTCTTATTTCTTTGGCCTAGCGAGTTATTTTGTCAGCAGACCCAACTCAGCAGCGAATGATTGCCGATGACGTTTTGACGTAAACGCTGATCGCTGCAATTTGTACCTCACCCCGCCAATGAACTTGTCAATTGTTTCTGTCCACGCCGACTCTATCTCAAATTACTTCGGCCCTGATGTTATCGCGGCGTGTTTGGATTTCTTGCCGATACCGCGCTTTGTAACGCGCTGATTTTCATCATTTTATCTCCGGTCACTTACAGTCATCAACGTTTTATCTCAGACTGGATAATCATCTCGTGGTACTCGTAAAATGTTTATGAGCTTATTTTTCACGACGTGGGATAATATTCATTGTCTTGTGATAATAAACATACATGTGCGAATGGTACATGTTACTTATGTTTTCAAAGTTATCACTTCGAATATTGAATATATAATTCTTGTTTTCTTTTTACGCCATGTCATATACGATTTTATCATCGTCATTTAATATGAAAGATCATGTCGTTTCATTTGAACTAACTAATTTCACGTGGCAATATTTTATTCGTTTTTTTTTGGCAAAGTAGCTAGTTGTAGTAATCATTTTATTGTTATTTTAATTATTTCATTATTCATACATGTCAATTTTCTATACATTTAATATAAAGATACTAAATGAAAAATATTGTTCATTAATATCTATTTCACTATAAGTATTAAAATATAACATAACTTAAATAAAAACGTATGTTTGTAATATTGCTGTAGCAACTTAATTTTATTATTAAAAGATATTTGTATTTCTACTACGTATGAATTTATTCTTAGATTCTGACGTTAGTTGCCATTTCATTTTATATTTTCAAATGAAGTATGTCACCATAATCGAATTTCTAACTAACTAAACTAACCACTATAGTTTCCCATTACCATAATAAAATCTAAACATTTCCTTGCAATAATAAAGTTATTAGCAATTTAATTTAAAAGTTTGGAGCTATTAATCTCTGAATTATGATTTGAAATTGAAAAGGATAATTTTGTTATTTCCAACGCGTTTAATTGGGTTTTTCATCAGATTTTGATTTTTTTATTTATTAGTCTTTAAATAGAAATATTAAAAACATATTTTTTTTCTTTTAAAAATACTTAATAATACGCGAAAAATAAATTAATAAAGATTTATCGTGACGTCATTATCCGACCAATAGCTTTATGTGAGACACAAGTAGAGGTAGAAGCATTTCTATGAAATTAGACTCCATGGTCCGATCGGGTTACTACGTCACAGGTCACAAAAAGTTACAAGGACACAGTCTCTTTTTTAATTTTTTAATTTAACTTATAAATATTTAAAATATTACAATAATTTTTACGTCTTTGTAGTCTATTTTCATCAAATTTTAATTTATAATATAAATTAATTTAAAATACGTCCTCTTGCAAATCCCAATTGCAGGTTTATTTTAGGGAAAAATTACATTACATTAATTTAATCTTAATAATGAATAAAAGAAGACATAAGATGAAATTAGCATATAGGTATTGTAATTCCTGCAAAAATGCAAGCGGTACAATCTCCATGTTTATTTATCTGTTGCGCAGGGTTGTAATTACACATTAATGAGGCCTGCAGAGGCGGCCTAGGCGAATAGAGCGCTCGCATCCTCGGCGTGTAATGTTCTCGGACGTCTCTATACCGCTGTATGCACGCACTATTAATATTATTCGTGGGCGATATTAATTCTTGTACTTATAATTAATATGAGTGCCTGTGTGACATGTTTGCTGTTTACGAGCTTGCCTCCAGTGTATAAAGAACTGTACGGTCACCGGAGCGAATGGTCTTACTCTACATAAGAGTAGAAATGAATAATGTTACAAATTTGGAGTAGCACAGGAAATTTGAAAAAATCCGTAGTCCCGAACAATAGTTCCGTGCCTTCTAGTTTTTTATCTTTTAATACCCAGATTCATAAAAAAAGTTAAATTTTAGGTTAACTAACTCCAAATTTAATATGGTTTAAGTTTTCTGGCGTTATAGAGATTCACAAAGCAGATTAAGACCAGTGTTAGTTAACTCTTATATTAGTTACAATTTTTCTCGTTTTAACTTTTGTCGCCACAAATCAATAACTGTAAATTGGCTAAATTGTGAATTAGTTCATGTTCTGATCCTAGGTAATTCGCTCAATGAGGTAGAAAGAACTGTTCAGTTTCACACGTAATTTTTAAATACTTTTGAATAGTGTAAGAGAAAATGTAGAAAATACTAATTTATATTGCTGATACCAACATTACTCATGTTTGGGAATTACCATCTATAAAATTAGAAATTATTACTACTACACGGGTTAAAGTGATCCAATGGCATGTCATTCGCATTGAATACGTGAACTGATCCGACTGAACTGATATTAGACTAGCAAAAGGAATATCACTAGTAACATGATCTTAAGAAAAATTAAGCAAATCTGTTAAATTTGTTCAACATATAACAATCCTTAGTAAATTTTAGAAGAAACCTTTAAAGTACAACGCGTAAATAAAAATTTTATAATCAAAATTCATAGTAGCTACTTCGTTACTGTTGTCTCTGGTGTACTCTACTTTTGAATCAAGTAAATCATAAAAATCTGGTCAAGATCTATGTCTAAGATAATACCCACAAATAAATATTTTATTAATCATCAGATCATCTCTACAGATCTTAAAATTTAAACAGAAGTTCATATTGATGACAAGTGACAAACATATACTAAAATACTGCGTTATTATATATATATTGAAGCAACATTTCATCATTTTGCGATAAGATAATATTTTGATCATTGCAACTTGATGTCTCGACTTTCTTAAACTTGTTCTGGTTAAGAGGAGGGTTTGCAAACACGCAGCCGGGCAACATGCATTCCTCCACCCACGGCGGTGCTCTCTTGTTTTGCAAGTTTAATAAGAGAGGTCGGTAAGATACGCCGGCGGAATTTTTTCAGAGCCGGGAAGGAAAAATAAACATTGTGTATTCAGGACAACGCAAGGGACATAACGAATTTATTTTACCGAGGTCCCACTGCAGATTTCTTATAGGTGCGTTTCGTTTTTGTCTCCGGATGCCAGACACTAATTACCCCGCATTATGGAAATTTATCTCTCTGCAATCAGATCACTATCGAATTTGAATCACCACATCATAACAATAATAGCTCCCAGATACAGATCAAATACATAAATTTGTGTAGAATTACTACAAATAACATTAACACTGACATCTCCTGAAACAACGAAATTGTTTTTGTGAAATACTTTATAAAAAAAGTGGTTCGGAATTCACTATAAACTACAGGTATTTTGCCGATGCAAATAAAACTTCTTACTAAACCAGTACTTCAGGTACAGTAAACTCCTTATTTTCGTTAGATAATTGTGAACGAGGGTATGCCATAGAAGTGTGAGGATAGTCATAAAAGGAGCAGATAGTCAGAAAGTTATGTTATGTGTATAATAATCCTTAAATTACTATATGATTACACATTTAGTTTTATTTTGATATTACATGGTAATCGTAAATAGGGTGTGGTCCAGAAAGCGTGGCATTTTTGCCGCCGAAACTTACTTACTTACTTTTTGAGAAACTACTGAATCGCAGAGGTGCAGCGTGCGTTTCGTACTAGCTACCAATAACGGCCACCACTTGCAACAAATTATTTTTGAAATAAATTGATTTCAAACTTCCCGTACTCTATTTGAAAAAAGTAAAAATAAATAAATAATATTTTTTTAATTCATCTTCAAATTTAGGGAGGTTGCTTTGTCCCATCCTGTATTTTATCTAAAAATGTGTTTTTTTGTAACAAAGTCGATGAATTGAATGATGTAATGATTTTTATCTTCAAGATTTAATGATGATGATGAGTTAGATAATACAACAAAACAACACGAATTTAGTTTATAACGCTAAACTAAATTCGTGTTGTTTTGTTGTATTAAATATAACTATAACGCTAGTTATATTTCCATTGATAATTATTATAATAAACTAAATTATCCTAAGGTGTGATACAGACGAGACAAAACGATTACATTTTACTTCAGACGATATTATATGAAGAACACATTTGGGTGTTGATAACGCGATCAAAGCAGATTATTCTGACATCAGACGATGGAACACGACTTTTACAAAATATGATAAGTTTTCTATAGCTGAGCGGAAATCATTCCTTGCTTTTCTTATCATATTTTATAAAAACTAATATTTTTCAACACTTTCTCACGAATGCAGAGTGTCAGTTACTAGTAAAAGCTAACAAGTGTCAATTCTGAATGCAATATTAAAAGTTCAAACGCTCAGTTAAATATGGAATACATTCCATATTATGATGATGATTTAATAAAACATCTCAGTTCTTGGTTTCTTGCCTTGAATTATAAATAAAACCGATGTTTATCTAATTGTGTTTTTTGTTTCCCGGTTCGATAACTAATGGGAACCATCGAATTGTTCAGAAGTTCCCCAAGTGAGGAATTATTAAGAGGTAATAGTAGTGGCGAATGTTCTAGTGATGTAATATTTGAATAAATAAAGCAATGTAGGGAACACAGAGAGCGGAGCGTTCGCTAACTGGTGGTTGAATAAAATAGTCGATTAGGGAGCTATGACGGCACGGGGACATTGCAGCAGCTTTGAATATGAAAGTCGTTTCTGACAATTTCACGAACTCAAGAATACATTTTTCACCAGCTCCCTAGACGGAAATATATGAAATTTTTATAAAGACATTTAAAACTTTAGCTTTGTTAAAATGTTGTTACATTGGGAACGCATTTTGACAAGACGCAACCCACCGAAGGTTAAATATTGATCAAATTGAGGTAACGTAAGACAGTTTTCTGCAAGTAGGGTGTTATACCCTATATTGACATTTGAATTTGACATGATATTCTTTCTTGTACCTGCTACATTCTCAAGGGATACATTCACAATTACTTTTTGTTCTTTTGTTTTCGTGACACACGTTTACATAACACGTTTTCGTTCTAAAAATTCAATATTTGTAATGGCAAAATGTTGATTGGGAAATCTAATAATAGATAAGATCTGAATAATATATTTATTTGAAGTAATATCACAGGACCTCCTAATTTTATCAATGAACATTTATTTTGCAAAGTGCATGGTAAATCAGCACTCCAAAGAAGGACGGGTTATATAATATTAGTGATTTAGCTAAGAAAATCAGTGAAGTCGTGTGGTTATTTGGTGAGATAAATTCGTAAGACAACGAAAAATGAAACAATTTAATTATTATTATTTTGAGATAATCTACAGATTGTTATAACTAGAGCAATCGAAAAAAATACTGGTTAACGGTTAACTCTTATAGAAAACTTTATAATAATAACTGTTTTATTTCGAAAACCGGTTTAAATCGGTTAATATATCGGTTAAAAAATTAATGGAATAAATAAATACTAAAAATTTAATAAAAAAAACAATAAAAACAATATAAAATTAGCATCTGAAAAAATATAACAAATAAAAAAACGCAATTTAATTTACGAATATTAAGAAAAAACGCAGATCACTGTTCAATTGACCAATGCTGACGACAAAGAAACTACATTTTTTTGACTTTCCGATAAAATGTAAATTGTAAAATCTGTCATGACTCATATTCAAATACAAGTGGATAACATAGATATAAAAAAAAGTATTAAATTTTTTTGCGCTAAATGATAAAAAAATAAAGGTTAATATTCGCTAAAACCGGTTTATTTTTTTTCTGGTTAACGATTACCGGTATTTTTGGCCTTAAAAATATCGGATAAAATTACGGTTATAGTAAGCAATTTTAGTACAAAATATCAGTTATCAGTTTTTATTAAGCAGTTTTTTAACCTGTTACATCTACATGCCTTGCTTATAAACAATAAGAACTGTTTTTTCGGTATAACGGAATTTTATCAAAATAATAGTGTTTCCATTGATTGAATTTTCAAGTGTATCATAGCATCATGATATGTTAAAAACTAGTCATGAAAATTTATCACTTTTAAATATCGTAAAAATCCATTCTTCCAACCTCTTATAGCTAAGCTAATACTGCCCTGAATTGGAGCCAATCAGCTCGAGCATTTCTTATGCGTGCGTACTCAGCATGGAATCCTACGCACTCCCCTTAGTGCGTCCCTGTGCACATTACGTTGATTTGTGGAATCAGCGGCCGGTGGTTATTTACATGGAAATTATGCTAGATGCTCTGATGTTCGAACCATGCTGAGCCAAGGCGACTGGATTTTAATTACGCCATGACGGATGAAAAAATGCGATGCTTGTTTGTTTGTTTATTTATTTGCAGTAAACGGAATCCAGGTTTTTGCAAATTCGAGAAAATATTGCGCAAATATGTAATCGTAAATTCGCACTCATCAGAAATTGATTATTTGTTTTCTTCGCACAATTTCTATACGGCTCAACAGTTGTAATCATCAACTTTTTTTCATTTTCAAAACCTATAACCCCATATCATAGTTGTGTTGAGTTAACACAAACCAAACAACAGAATTAAACCGAAATGTATCGTGTCAAACACGAAATATCCCAAAAATACTCATTTCTGTGCCAAAAATTTTGTTTTTGGGAAATAGTATATTTTGATAGATTTTGATGCGCTGATTTTAATTTTTCAAACCGAATTTAATTATCTCTCTTCGTTCCTGAGATATTAGTTGTCAAAGTTGCACCTCAAAAAAGTGTGTTTTTTTGTTATATTTCTAAAATGAGTAGAGATACAATATCAACGATTATACGAGTCGATTCTACAGGAAAAGTTACATAAAGAAATGTTTTCTTCGCATATACATTCTTTGGAACGATTGGGTAAAAAATGAGAAAATCGAAAAAACCTAAATTTCAAAATTTCTCCGAGGAACTTTTTTTCTCCAAAACTTCTTAAGTAAACATCGATGCGCTGATTCTAAATTTTCAAACCGAATTCAATTATCTCTTTCCGTTCTCGAGATATTCGTGTTCAAAGTTGAGTTTCGGCAATACCTAAAAAAATAAGTTTTTTAGGTATAGCCCTTTAAGGGTTAGGTTTTCATCTTCGGCGATATCACCAATCGATTCTATGGACAAAATTACATAAGTATACCAATTTTTAGATTTTTATTATAAAGGATACAATTTTTAGAAAGGAAAAACGAAAATGGCTAAAATCGAAAAAAATGCCTGATGAACCCCTGACGATTTTTTCGATTTTTGGCCATTTTCAGTTTTTTCCTTCTAGAAATACCATCTGTTGAGATAAAAATCTGAAAATTGGTACACTTATGTAATTTTGCCCGCAGAATCGAATGGTGAGGTTGCCGAAGTAGTAAACCTAACCATTTATGAGGTAAACCTAAAAAACCTGATTTTTTAGGTATAACTTTGAACTCAAATATCTCGAGAACGGAAAGAGATAATTGAATTCTGTTTAAAAATTTGAAATCAGCGCATCGATATCTACTTAAGTTCAAAAAAGGAAAAATTTTGGAGACAAAAAGTTTCGAGGCGAAAAATTGAAATTTAGGTTTTTTAGTTTTTCGAATTTTTCACCCAATCGTTTCAAAGAACGTATATTTGGACAAAACATTTCTTTATATAACTTTTTCCGCAGAATCGAATGATAAACTAGTTGAGATTGTATCTCTACTCAAATTTAAATTATACTCAAAAAACACACTTTTATGAGATACAAGTTTGAGAGCGAATATCTCCGAAACAAAAAGAGATAATTAAATTCTGTTTGTAAATTTGGTATGAGCGTAGCTAATTCTTTAAAAAATATTACAAACAAAATTTTGTAAAATTTGAAAATTTTCGAGCTTAAAATTCGATATTTTTAAATATTTTTGGGTTTCGTGAAAAATACAGCATTGGCAGCTTTGGAAATTACTTCACCTGTTGTTACTAAATACTTAAACTATTTTTCCAAGTATTTTCTATTTCGATTTTCTATTTTCATTTATTTATTTTGAAGGCACAGTGCCCCTCACATTTTGTCGTCCTTCTGCCATCTTGCTTACCGTATAGCGCCAGCCCCCCACATATTTCCCACTCGTGTGATTCAACCACTGAACTTCGTCTCGTACCAAAGTAATTGATAATAATTTATATCTGTTACACAGTTTTAAATTATGTTCTTTTCGAAAATTAGTTTCATGTGTTCTCATAGCTTTCCATGACCAAATAAAATATTTTTATTATATAAAAAAGAAATAGTTAATATTCTGCGCTTGTATTAATATAATGTTATTTTTCTACCTTTTAAAAAAACATATATCATTCACGACTAACTATTATATATCCGATCTGCTTTATAATAGAATAGGTATTGATGATAATATTCATATTTGTTCTTTCTGAGGTGGAGAATGCACCATTTTTGTGGGAAATATATAATAAAAAAAAAATCTAATGGAACTCCGATTCTTAGAAATAAGTGTACACTACTAATAATAATTTTTTGTTGTATCTCAATTGTAATATTTTGTTGATATTTCAGGAACGGAGGAAGTTGTCTTGGTAGGCGTCCCGTCGGATTTGTTTGTGTAAGTGAATTCATCTTTCTATGCATGCAAATCTTATTCACTTTGGGTAAAATTATTATGTAAATGTTGATCGTGTATATCGGACTTTCCATCCATCACAATGAAGTTTTTCACAATGCGCGAGCAGTTTGTAGTTTGATTTTCCTATACATAAACATGAGGGTTTTTTCAATACCGAAATTTTTATTCTTCCCCGGTACAGAGTTTCGTACTTAAGCTTACACAACTTGTTATTTGTTAAAAGCGTTTTTACTCCGGAATTTTAACATGCTGTACAACTTTTTATTGCGAATAATACAGCCATTATTCTTTTATGAAAATATACATCCGCGCTAATATTGTTATTTCAAAGTTAAAAACAAAACGAATCATAAAATATTTTCCACAGTATTAATTAATACAGATGTTATTTTTTAGTTAAAATTATTTACTTTAAAAACCATATGAAAATTTTATTTTAAATGGTTTCTAGAAATGATTTTTTTACAAAACATAAATATTTGCTTTGTATAGAATTTGAGATACATTATTAGACTCTTTTGTAAAAACTAAAGCTTATTTTAACATGCTTTGAATTACTTAAAATTTTGTACTTTATTACAAATCTTGTAAACCAAATGAATTGTGTAAAATAAGCAGATTATACGCATTCGCGCATGCGCTTTAGAGAGCACCAACCCACCCGCAGTTGAGCTCGTGGATGCTACACTACAAAATATCGCATAGCGCTTCCAATGATTCTATTCATTAACCACTTGTAACTCGTAGAGAATTATTTGGATTGTTTTTAATTTGGAAAAGAATACTTTATACTTTTATATTTATCAGGAAATAATTATTGTATAATATTTAAAAGTATATTTATAAATCATAAAATATTCAGTACCAGGTATTGATAGCCACCACAAATTTGATTTGTTTTTCATAGTTTAATTTTTAATTTTAACCCTTATATGTTGGCTAACGATACAGATTGTAAATGTGAAATTGAAAATTTATTTAGAAGAAGTTTTAGCTCAAGACCATACGAAAAATGAAATATAAAAAGTGAAAGACCTATACCGAAAATAAAATAGTAATACAACAACAAAAAAATTTATTTTCTTTTGTTATTTGACTAAAGACATTTGTGAAAATAGATGTATGTATTCTTTCTACTTTACAAAGGTTTAGTGTCTATTATGGAAACCACGAATATATTTTTATTTATTTGAACTAATAGAATTGTGGATTCGCTTGAAATTTAATTTTCAGCGGTAGCAAATCAGAGCTGTAGGCACGAAAACTATCCAATTAAAGTGTATGTTTTTAGAAAATTTCCATTGTGCAACATTTAATTTCACGAGCACGCATTTACAGTGACATTTGTCCAGCACATAATCGAGTTAAATATGTCAAACTGCATTTCTGTCGTTCTAAATGAACAATCAATTTGCAATTACCGGTTACACGTCGATGTTAATTTCATTATCTCTACATACTGTTATTGACATATCAAACAATTCAAGCTTTAAAACATTGCATCGATTAAAGAATTGCCCACACTGCCACAGAGGAAAGCCATTTGTTGCACGTTATTAACAACTTTGTTATTCGTGCTTTTTCTCTTTAATCTCATTACGCGCTAATACTATTACCTCTATTTTTACGTTAAACAAAATATTTTTAACTCAATAATATTTCTTCAGGGATTTCAGGATTATTATCCATTTAATACTATTTATCCAATTTTAAAAAATACCGAATATGCAATTTAACAGCGAAAAATTAGAAGTTCATAACTGACTCAATTAATATTTGATTGAGATAAATTAATAGTCCTCAAAGAAATTGAATATAAAAAATTAATGGATTGGGAGTGTGACAACAAATTTATCTGAATCGTTGAAATTCATTCAAGGGCCTACATATTTAGAGCAAAACAAATTTAAATTGTAGTCCTCTCAATATAAAAATTATTCTTTATCGAGGTAATGTTTCCAATGAAGGCCAAGTTTTTCTCGCAAAGTCCCATGCTGTAGATGATAAAATATTGTAAATAATTCAAGTAGATGGACGCAATCAATTAATGCTCGCGTGATTGCATCTCATCTGTTTATGAAAACTAGTTTCACCTTGGGTCCTGATATAAATGTAGGTTCCTATTGAAAATACATGCCTATATACAAATCGCTATTTTTATTTTATACATTTAGTAATTTTTCATAAATTACCTTTACGTCAATAAAAATTAAACTTTATTTTAATTAAAAAAAAACAACATTTTTACACTCGATAAACGAAATTTATTACAAGAATTCATTATTTAGTTCAAACACTGAAAAAAATCTTCGTATGTTTTTTTTATAAATAATGTTTTTTTATTCAAAACGGAATGAACGGATGTAAGGAATTCTTGTTAGTAATTATTTATTGCTCATCATTAAGTTAGTACGATGGTATCTGGTACTATTACTTATACCTAAAGCAAATTAAATCATGTCATCCGTGGAATCGTAGAAAGTTCCAGTCTTGTCTTAAACAACCGATAATATTCCTTGGGCTAGGTTTATAGAAGTTTTAATCAAAACCTAGCATAAATTGTCGATTAGTGCGTTAAGCCTCAATCACACCAGTACAATAGTTCTAAGGGATAAAATTCTGAAAATGGTATTTTCTTTTACCTTAACGTTTTGTTGGCATTTTGGTATTTGTCTACACTAAAGAGTACTTTAATTTCTCTCCATTTCCTTCTATCTGTTATTTTGTCTTTTCAGTTTGTGATTCCCGCTGCTCTCAGGTCTTCCTCTACTTCTTTCCACCATGTTGATCGTAGTCTTCCTCTTCTTCTTTTATTCCCTGCATTCCAAAACAATTTCTTCTTTATTGGGTCTTGTTCATCTGCTTTCCATATGTGTCCAAGTCATTCTAGTGTTTGTTTTTTAATTTTCTTTACAATCTCACCCCCTTTTAAGTTTTGAACTATCTCGTAATTCATCAGTATTCCATATTTTTCTTCTGCTACTTTTTAGGTCCCAATATAATTCTCCGGATTTTCCTTTTCATTATTCGTAGTTGTTCTTCGTCTTTTTTTGCCAATGTCAATGTTTCAGATGCGTATAATTTTGTATCTGCCTGTAGTGAGTCTTTTGTGACATACCACGGAACATTTACAATGAGTAGTAGATTTGTATTCTGTAACCATTGAATAATATTTAACTCAGATTTTTTAGAGCATTCGATGTCCAAAAAAATGCGGTTCTATATAATAAAATTTTGCATTAGGCTGAACTTTTTTATTTTTTTTCCTATGATTCTATATTTTATTAGTAGTCTATATTGTACATATTTCTTAGCTTGTTGATGTAGTAAGTAGAGTGCAGGTGAGTCGCGGTTTCGCGGTTGCGCGCGAACGTAGTGCAGTGTGATGTGGGCTCGTCGGTGTAGTTTTGAGAGCTCCTCGACATTTCAATTCTATTAGAAGCGCTAATGGCGGAGAACATTCGTAACCGACGGCATTAATCTAATTGGCATGCGCTCGCGTTCCTTTTGACCGCAGATTAATCTAAACACATTTTACATAGCCGTAATGGCATCACTAAATTACCTTGATTAGCCCTGATCATGTTTATAGCTACAAACAGCATACGAGAACCCGGGACGTGTATCGTGTACATTAGTTACAGCAAGCGGTAATCAAATTATAACCTAACGAAATAACTTATCTGTTTGTTCAACAAATTTACATGTTTGCTTAGTTGTTTTATTCGCGGCGACCTGCCTTCGAATTAGTGCCCGCTATTGGTTATTGGACCGCTAATTGATTCAGCTGCTGCTGTCTTAACCACAGCTGCATAACAACTAAAACAAAACACAACCTACTTTACATTTTCAAATTTCATTACTTCTTTTCCTCAAAACAATAATTACTGGATTTTAGATAATATTTCGAAGGCTTTATTTCTGCTTCCTCCACAAGGAGTCGAAACTGGTCGAAGTAGAAATACAACCTTCGAAATATTGACTTAATTCTAGAAATTATTGCCGTATTCTATTCATCGATCAACCATGGTAAGCAACGTGACCATCCAATTGATACTGGGTTACCGTATGACACAACAAGTCAGTCTATTGTATTGTATTTTGAGTAAATATGAGTTTAATCATTTTATCGCTGTTATCACCGCAACACAGCTTTTACTTAGTTTTCCGGAAACAGTTCCAGTTTTCTGATGAAGCCTTATAGCTCCAGGAGTCAAGTCCTTGATGTCATCAACCGTAAGATATCTCTTACCTAGTTGGTTGAGTCTTCGTGTCATCACTTGGTTATTCCACAATAGTTACCTATATTATATTAGTGATGATCGTTTTGTCCTTACGGACATCATTAGACTACATGATATAGTATAATATAACCACTCTGGAATAACCAAGTGTGTCATTGTTTACCTATATTCAAATATTTTCCATCAAGTACCCACTACAATATCCATATCAAGAAAGTAGAATTTACCAAGAAAAACCTACCTCAAGTAATTTACTCCATTTTTTGTATTCCATAATATTATACTAAATAATATTAGGGCTTTATTAGTTTTTGACAAAATATGCAGTTCATATGAATTCCACTGTACATTCATGTTGATTTCAAATTTGTTTTATTATATACGTTTAACTGTTTTCTTGTAAAGTTTAACGACAGCTCTATTACTAATTTCATTGGCAATTGAATAGGGATGCTTAATAATATGGAGTTAAAGACAATCTAGGTTCCGAATCTTGTGCTCTAACAATTGGCCCAGCACTGTAGGCCGCTTAGTTTTGATATATAAGATATTTGCTTCAACAACTTGAGAAAACATTATTATAAGATACAAAAATTGATTGTCCTCCTCACCAGTTTAGTGTGATTAGATTGATCCCCTTAGAAAGAATGTCCTCTTTTGGTGGGGAAACGTGAGAATAAAGCGTTTGAAAGGTCATCCAATCAGAAGAATAATAAACATTCCATTTCACACCTCCCCTTGCAGAGCGAGCTTGATCCGGCTGGAACAGCAACAGAAACAAGATAGGATCGAGCTGTCCAGGCCGCCTGTGATTCCCTTTATTACATCCAATAACGCTGACGTTTCCCGCCAACCGAGATCCCCTATTTACTCAAAGCTGCGCGGACTAATAAGTCGCATCTCGCAGACGCCAGGCGTTATTGCACCCAATGAACCAGAAGGCCACTTCGCACTTGACAGGGAAATGGGGGACCTGTTTATATTAGACGCTGAGCGTGTGTGCCGAATACAAAAACCAAATTAATATCCATTGCTGCCCCAGCTTGATATAACGCTCCGTGATCGTTTGCGGAAAAACACATTTTACCCTCCAAAACAATCTTTTATGTATCCTGCTATATATTTATTCTTCCGTTTTATTAACTTACGGCAGGGCTAACATAAAGAATACGATGGATGAAGGTAAATGTTATTACTAAGACTTTTTATATACTTTGGTTCTGAAAAATATTTAAAATAAATATAAGTATTTTATTAACAGTATATTTCAAATTCGATTAGTTCTGTTCAAGTTGTTTAACAGAAACTATAAACTTTGATAAAACAGTCAGTTACCTTCTTTGTCTTTAAGGTGTGTATATTTTTTAAATTTCAAACTAAAAAGCTTACAAAAAATTATTTTAGGTACGTTAATGTCAATTTCACAAACAATTTAATTTTCATGTTCATCTATGATCTGTTGATAGAACCACTGATATTGGGTTTTCACGAACGGAAACAAAATTTGAAAAATTAAGATTGTAAAGCCAAAAAATGAAGTTTAATTGGAAAAAAATCTTGAAGTTTATGGCTTCAGATATTTATTAAGATCAGAATTCAGACAAGTTTCAATTCTGTTTTGAACCATCTTCACTACAACTAGATTTTTTCCAACATGTCGACCTATTGGAGAGTCAAGATTAACTGAAACTTGTTGGAAAAAATCTAGTTTTAAGTAATTGTGTAAATGACAAACAATTTTTGTATTAATCAAATTGTAACTATAAATAGACATTAAAGATGATTTATACCAGAATCGAAACATTGTCTGAACTGTGATCGCCATAAAAATCTAAATCTATAAACTCCAAAATTGTTTTTCCTAAGACACAAAATTTGTTGAGTGACTTATTATAAGAATAAAGCAGACAGGTATTGCAAGTACCTACCTCCTTCCATTTCCATTCGATTATTCCGTGTTACTTACATCCTTTATCCACACGTTCTGCCTCTGTTTAAGCAGTTTTGAACCAAAGTTCGCAATAAATGATATATTTTCACATAAGCACAAATCTCTTTCATTTATAAAGATATCTCAATTCATCCATCGGACCCTTTAAATGTATGTATAGGCAATGATTTACATTAGCTTAAGTTCATCTGGAAGTAACCTACGAAACAAATGAAGGTTGAATTACTTCTTCCAATATTACTCCGTAGCCTTAGCAAATGTAAACAATGATTTAGGCTTGAGTTTCTTGTGCTGGGGCTACAGTTGCAGTGGAAGTTCAGTGACTCATTGTACACTGAATTCCCTGCTGTTGTTGCTGATAAATATAACTTTACGTGCGATCGAAATCCACGTCAAATCCAGAAAGTAAACTTTCCTGGAACTCTTATTTCTGTGTTCCCACCTTCCTTCCACGAATTATTGTTGGCGGCCGTCACATAAAACAAACATAGCTAACAAGAGGGCGACACCAAGAGGCAAATTACCCAAGGAATGCCACAAATAAGGACTATTACTCACCCAGACAAAGCTGGATCAGAATAGAAACTAATGCATCAACACCTCTTCTAATATTGTATTATCATTTGCTTTGTCATCGGGTTTACAAGTCAAATTAGTTAGGAAATTAATACAATAAAACTTCAAAATGTACTTTCATATGGAAAATTATTAACCTAGGCATATATATTATTTTCAACAGGATTACAACATATAATAACTTTAATACTTAATCACACATCTGAGAACAGAAATATTTATGAGCTACAAAAATCATAAAAATGTTATCAGAGAACTATCAACTATTTAAGTTGAAGAACTTATATTAGAAACTTAAATATGAAGTTACATTACCAAAAATAGTGAAAATGTATTGAAAATACCTTAATTCGCGAACCTTCGTTAAAATTTTGAAATGAGAAAGATTACATTAACTCATAATAAGGACAATTTCAATAAGATGCAATAATTTTAAAACATAGATCCTTTCTGAATTTAAATTTTAAACATTTTTGCCCTAGTTTTGTAATAATATATTGTGCAATAAGTGCAGAAAGTTGCCAATTCCCTCGAGGTGTGTTTCGGCACGAGACGAAGTCTAGTGCTGGAAGCAAACAAGGTGGGAAATAGGTGATTCTGCACGAGTGGCACACTATACTTTTTCTACGATCACACTGTTAAACGTTACAATATGGCGCAGGTAACCTGAGAAAGAGTACTTTCACGCATGCACAATGTTGGCACTTTCTGGAAGATTTCTGTGTTGGCAAATACTGTGAGAAATAAGCTCTCATACTTTAACCCACGATTGTGGAAGATATGCAACTTTGAAGCTTTATACAATGTGAGAAAAAGCCACTTTTCATAGTAGTGGTAGAAAAAAGTTCTTAATGATCTGATTTAATTGTTTTAACTATAGTGTGATATATTATACCGTTCTACAAAGGAACACATTGTTATCTTATTTCCTTAAATTTGTTTTAATTAAAAAAGAAACAAGCAATCTGTGTTCTTTAATTTGCATTTCGTTGTCGTCGTTAAACAAATATTTGAGATTCAGTGTAGCACCCTGGCTAAAACAAATTAATAATTTAATGTGATGTTTACATGTAACTATGCGCTATGCAAATTCAAAGCAAACTGATAAATAAATTAAATTTAAAGTTGGATTTATTTAGCCAGCACTGCGAGAATTTTAACTTCACAAACAAATTATAAATTCTTCAGAGTATTTCCATTCTATTTAATTCCGCATGCAACAACAGTTGCACCGAAGTTGCATGTAGATACATACATACGTGTATAATTATCTAAAACAAAATCCCAGCGCGGGGACGCAATTCCCGGCCTTGTGTCCGGGGACATAGAGGCGAGGGGGTGTGTTTGGGCTGTGTACAAACAGGGATGCTGTGACGAGCGTGGGATTTGCATACAGCGCGTTGGGCATACAATTACTATTAAATAATTTAACGGTGATGAATCTTCTACACGGCGTCTGTTTACGCTGCTCCGGTGTGAAAATGCATGCCCGGAATGCAAATATTAAAAATTTTATGTTTTTCCAACACCTCCTAATCCTCTAGTACTCATTAAATTGTTTACTTGTTTACTTTGAATACAAAATTTTATCTTTACATCCATTAAAAGTATTTTTTTCGTGATATACATTTTTTAGTTTACTTGTTTACTTTAAACATAATTTTTTTTATTTCTCTCCTGAGGCTATTCATTTTTAATATAAATTTTATTGACATATCCACTCATAATCTGGCAGCTTCATTGTCGCGGAAATTTCCAGAGTAAATAACGTCAGTTAGAATTTTTTAGTTAGGTAATCTTACTACATAGATTAAGTGAAATAACAGCGACACCACTATTGTTCGGGAGACTCTAGAAGGTTCGAGATTAATTATCCGCAGGTATAAAATGTTGCAGCGTAGAATGTAGGTAGTCAGTTGAATGTAAACTAGAGAGTGGAGAGTGAGAACTTAGAGTCAGTAGAGTTAGTCGAGTATAGTAGAGTGAAGTGAGTAGAGTCGAGGCAGACGGTCTGAACAGCGAAATGTAAAGTAGAAATAAATATTTTGTGGAAATAAATATTGATATCTTGTGAAAATAAATAGAGCAGTATTAGATAATAATTAGTGTGTTAAGGGAGAACTGGAAATATTTTGATTTAAATCAGAGTGTTTGTTATTTTAGTCGTAGTAATATATAAATATTCGGGTCTTTTGATTTCTTATACTTACTTCTACTACCCACATAAATATATGTTGCAGAAAATATCTTCTAAAGAATTTTCATGCGTACACAATATCATTCATAGAAGTAAACCTGTAATTTTTGCCTAGTTTACTCTTATTTACATTTTTTATGCAAAAAATTAAAGCAATCGTTAATTAAATTTTGTTAGATTTTAAGTTCGATATGAAATATTAAGTATCTGTTTTATTTTATAAAAAAATAATAATAATAGTACGCAAGAAAGAAATTAATACAATTTCGTGACGTCAATATTATCACAATCAATAGATGATAGGTATAGATGATAGAGTTAAGTAAACACTACATAAATATAGTAAACCGCTATTTAGTTTTTTTGAAAATTTGTTTATTTGTTATTTAACAATTTATATAAAGTTTTTCTCATAATAGTCTATAAAATTGCATTTGATCTGAATTTCTTTAAAGGTCATTTCCAGTGAATTGACTATAGCTATATTTCCATGTGGTAAGTTAACGTAGTGCAAAAGCTATGTGATGGTATTTGTTAATGTGTCGCAGAAAGTCATAGACTGCGTCGTTTGAGAGTGGTAATAGTGGTAGACATAACAACAAATATTTGCTCCGCATAATGTGGCAAGTAATTAAAATTTGGTGGATGTAATAAAAACAAGAGCTCCCATATGTGTACAAAGGGAATTCGCAGACGCAATGAAATTAAAGCAAATAACATAAAGCAGCGTCCACTTTAGCAAAAATGGGCACGTAGCAAATTCAGTGTCCGTTTAAATTAGTTCATTGGTTTAAAGACACACTTGCGGCAGGCTGCTGCTCGCGCATCCATAAGCAATGCAGGCGACATCTACACGGGAACGCTATTAACTAAGCACGGAACGGCCCGAGAGGGTTGTCCTGCACTCTCATTACTGCATCGGCCATTCCAACGCTTGTTTACATGCTTTCTTCATTTACCTTCATATTTGTTTGTTTGCTTTCGAACACTCCATTACTTATTCTGTTTTACTTACAATACAATTTAAATTAATTATGTTTCTTGAAATACTGATAATTCCCTAAACAACGAACAAAAATGACATCTCCACTAGGACGTTTAATCAAAGATAAGAACTTTTCTGTTATCATATCTTTTACACAGTAGGACATAGGATCCTTTTCATATCGATCAAAGAATGCATCTACATCATTAAAAAATTCTTTGAGCATTTTTTTCAATAAATTTTTGTTCTATTTCATTATCATGATTCACAATGTTGTTTATGTTTTTGAAACTTCATATAATTTTACGACTGTAAATTTAACTTTCTTTCATTTTTTTTGTTGACATGTAACGTATAATTATATTTTTCACATCTAAAAAAAGTGGCAAACAAAAAACGAATAAGAGAGAAATTACATCGAATCTTATAGATTTGTGAAAATTAAAATATTTTAGAATAGGTAATCTTAACAGGCAAAACATGTGCACGTAAATACATATGTCAATTTTCTATTTGTTTGTTGTTATATGCATGATTCAATTAACTAACCGGGTCGTATTTCGTATCTCCACTATTCTTAAAAAAAACTCAGTTTGATCTAACTTTGAACGTGAATACATCGACAACGGTAAGAGGTAATTTAATTCATGCAAATTTGGAATCAGCACATCCATGTTTAATTGCGACAAGAAAATATTGTTTTGGAGAAACAAGGTACTGAACGAAAGTAAAATTCCTGTTTTTAGTGTAGGAATGGTTTAATCGACTAGATATTAACAAAAGGAAAATACTTTATTAGAGTTACAGTCATTTAATAAAATCCACTACTACTTCGACGTTTCGACAGTAAATCAGTCTTCACCAGGATGCTGATGATGTTTTTAGGTTTTTTCATTTTTCATCAAATCGTTTTTAATTTCTTTGTGTAATTTTTTACTCGGGCCTGCCCTGGACACTTCAGTATTGCCCCTTTAATAAAATTGCTTAAATCCCGTCATTGCTGTTTATCGGCCTCGTTGAAGGAGTGTGATTCGAACCCGAAACACCTTATATGGAACGCCTGAGGGATAACGATAACGATGTCGACAACTTTCATATTTGTAATTATGTTAGTGAAATGAATTGAAAACATATTTAGAAACGAATGAAGGTGAAAAGGGGCTGGAGGAATATGCCTTGCAAAGGTCGACGCAGTGCAGCGGACAGTCGGGCACCGCCTGTGGGAATCCGCATCGTCTCCGATCTGGGCCAGCTGGACTTATCTTCGCTTTGAACCCGACCAATTCAATTAACTATATCGAGTGTGTGTCCGTTACAGATACATATTCCCAACATCAAAGCGCGACTTTTATTCCGCCCTCACAACGACCTGTTTAACATATCAAAAGAATCAAGAGTGCTTCATCACAACACCAAATCTCAAAGGAGTTTAAAACTCATGAAATTCTGCATGCTAACTTTCTACAGATTTTTTCATAAAGAGGTTTTAATAAATATTTGCCTGTTGACTGAGGAGCTAGCTAGACAAAATTTTATTTTACAAATGCGCATCCGCAAGACAATTTCGCAATGGTGCAAAGCCAGCAGGAAACTTCTAATGCACTTGTATATTCACTCCTCTCATACAAAATTCTCTTTACTCTTGTCCTACTTCATTTATTCCACTTTGTTATAAATTTTCATGCCATGTTTTTACCTCTATTCGCATTAATCTCTGCTTCTCTTCATTTTTTTAAATTTGCAGCTCATTTTTAAAACACAACGACTGCACTATTTTTTAAATAATTACAAACAGCTCTATCTCATACCGAACGGACTATTACTTCTGGGGTTCAATTTCCAGGATAATCAAATAAAAATATCGGAACCCACTGTATCCTTTACGTCCCTTCCAGAATCTCTTATCTGACAAGAACTCCGCTAAGTTAACATCAGTATGATTGCTTTATGATGCGATGGTAAAAAGGAAACGTTTTATTTGAAAATGAAAAATTAGTTAAGTTTTAACCTCTCCTTGCATTACTCTCTGCTCCACTTTCAAAACAAACAACAACTGCTCCATTTTTACAAATAACGGTTGCTTACTTGATTTTCGCACTCGTTTTCAAACTTATGAATTCTGGGGTTCAAATCCCAAGGTCACCAATGTAACCAAATAAACATTTCACTGTGTTCATGTGATTCAGAACCCACAGAAACTACAGGTCCTTTACAAATGTTGTCAAGCTGATAAATTCCAAAGACTTGTTTTTAACCAATCAAGATTTAAAACACCTGAAAATTCAACCAATGGGAATAGTATTTTATTGATAAAATTCCATTAGTACGATAAATTTCCGCTACTAAATAAATAAACAGTTGTTCTAGTTTATAATGGTCAGTGTGACAATTAATATTTCAAAATAATAATAATTAATGTGTTTCATTTTGCGTTGTTTGGATTTTCTCACTTGCTTTTCAGCTAAGTTACTAAGCTAAGCTAATTGTGCAAAATAAAAATTTATCGATAAAATCTGGAGGTCTTGTGCTATTACTTTTGATAAGCACTCCACTAGAATACAAGCAAAAAGCTAAATTTGTAGACTTGTGCCAAATTTCTTAAAAATCATTATGATTGTAATACAAACAAGAGAAGAAGAAATCTTGTTAGACAATTTAGGGTCAGGATAAGAATAGATCAAAGAAATATTAAAAATAGGAAGGTTATTATATGATGTTTCAAGTATGAATGTGTATCCGCATGTAAATACATATTATATATTAAAAGTAAATCGTAATTATAAAATGTAGATAGACTTTGTATCTACATTTTATAATTACTAAGCCAATTGGCAAGAATAAATTAAGAATAATACATGCTTTATATATTGCGATAGTAAAAACGAAGCATTTTATTTGAAAATATGATATTAGTTAAAAATAATTTATGTGTAATAAAAGTAAAGAAAAGTCATAAGAAAGAGTTAGATCTTCCATCGGGTTGAAAAGTTTGCCGGTGTGTTTGTAATAGGAAACAAGTTCCCGGCAGTAGTTTACACTACATTTGACTTAAAGTCTGTCGAAAATACTCGTTTACAGTTTACAAGCAGTTAGCAATGTGTGGTTGCTGAGTTACGACTGAAGTTTGTCCGTGTGCTCTAGTGTAAATCATAAAAATTATTATCTATAACTCCACGTAGGTACGATATTTCCTCGCCACTCGTAAACTAAACTTTGTTCCACTAAATAATTCCCTACATTCTCTAACGATGAAACATTCTCCAAGGATAATGAGAAGAATGTTGTTTATTTTATCTCAGCAACTTCCAAAGGATATCCCAACCCTGCAAGAGTTATTGTTATTGTTTACCTTATTCTTATTTATTTTCAAACTACTGGAAATTCATTCTGCATTATATTTTACAATGTATTTCCTTATTATTCTTTAGAGTCTTAAAAACTTTATTCGTGTCTTATTTTGCTATTTATGCTTCCAATATATCAGATTTTGGCTGGGATTCTATAACTTCTGTTGCTAACATTTAGACTTGTTATGCTATCAATTGCAAATATCAACTACAAAGTATACTTGCTATTCTATAACAGTAATGGTTATTTATGGTTGATATGTACTTACATATACTTATACATGTATAAAGATCTCTCTACAAGTCTACACTGATAATGGAATATTTTAAATTCATTGCAAAATTGAATTTCCGCCCGCCATGGTGACATTTGACGTTTGACGTTTGTAATTGATATAATAACAAGTAAAATTGTTATTTGTAGTTGTTATGAGTTATGGAATCCCATTCTTTCTAAAAATCTGTGATTTCTAGGAAAGGATTTGATACTCAATATTTAATTTATTTCATGCCAAGAACTAATATTTGTAAATGTTCGTTTCTGACTTCTTTTGAAATGTGCGGAGTTATAGAATTGAAGTATTTTGAAACGTTATAAAGCAAAGTAATCCCTGAAAATGCAATAAAGTCGAGAGTGCAGTATCAGGATTGTTGTAAAGTTGTTAATTAACTTGGAAGAGGATATTTTCCAGGGAGTAGATAATTTCGTTAGTGAATTTTATTTAGCAGAAACAGAGTAAACTATCATCATTAATGAATTCAGCAAAAAATAAAATGAACAGGACAGAATTAAATGCTCGCACCGAATGTAATTAAAAGGATTTAAATAAAAACGAAAGGTAAAAAGTCCAGCGCAAAAATCATTAATTACCGTCAAACACTAGTCTCCGGAAAGGAAGTGCTACTGAGTTCCACGCGCATGCGAGGAAAACTGAAACCAGCGATGTACTATCAAATACTCAAAACTTTTTTATCCCTCTAGATCTAGACATATAATACCTATTATTTCTTCATAAAATTTTTCTTAGGATAAGGACATACGAACCCAATATAGCTGCATTTCTTTTGTTAGTCTTTCATTTGTTTGTTTTATCCTCCGGTCTTCCTTTTAATTATCCTTATTTGTACAATTACTTTTTTAGTTCAATTTTAATTTTTTATTGATGTTATCCGTTATCAGATGGTCTATGTTTCAGTTATTTATTTTCTTTCTATAATAATTTTTAATAAACTAAATAAAATTTAGAAACACAAATATGGCAGCATTTTTATGTTAATTACTAGTCTATTTACGTCTAATAAGGGAAATTCACTGGAGATCAATCCCCTCCATTGACAATAAATTACATACTATTTTTTATATTGTAAGAAAAAATGGATATTGAATAACGACTTGTAACTGTTTTCTTTTAAATTATTAGAATTAATGTAATTATTAATGTTTCTAAAACTGAAGCCTTTGTATATTTGAAAAATATATATTTTATGGTTTTTGGTTCGCAATTTATACGGTTTTAAATTATGATTGCAATTTTTTTACTCCATACACATTATAAAGTTATTGATGGCCTGAGGGGTTAAATACATATTTACGGCACTCTCCACATAAATATTATTAGAATTAAAATAAGTATTTTTTAATGTTTAATACCTCATCTTCTAATCAGAGAATTATTTGTTTGTGTATTGATTACAAATGGTAAATCTAAGGTTTAACGATTAAAGAAATAATTTATAACTTCGTCGACGTGGCAACCTTTTTTTGATTGTTAAACATCAAATTCATATAAGATAGTTCGAAACTTTCGTCACAGCTGTGCTGTATGATAGAGATTTTATTTGTTTATTTGGGTTGTGAGATTAGGTGGTTGCAAAAAGCTGTGCTGCCCCTGCGATCCGCGGCTGCTCCATCACGGGGTAATTTGGAAAACTCCCATTTCCGGTGTACATCCAGCAACCAAAGGCAATTAATTTTTGATTACTAGTTGCCGGCCACCATTAGTCTAATTCCAATTTTCGATATTACGCCGCGTCGACGGAAGCTTCCCGAGTGCATTTCCGCCGAACGTGACCCATTTTATTAAGCCCGGTAATGTGACTGCAAATTAACGTTTATTATGCCCTAATACCTGCCCAAACATCCCCTATGCCTCGCACACTCTTTTATCCTAATCCACTTAAAATCTACTTTATTACTCTATAAAAATTTGTATCGCCGCCGGTAATATTTATTTAGACGCTCCGAAATTGGATTTGTATTCAGCGTGTATAGTTTAATAACTGAATATTATCAAATATATTCGTCCTTATCTTAAACTCTAATTATTCATAACTAGTACCTCAAGTCACGGGCGCCGACTTTTCTAAATATCCTTAGGGGCAACATTTTTAATAATGACCAAAATCAAAACATGAAATTGCTGCCAAAAAGAAATACTAAAAAGAATTGAATAGAAACCAAAAAACCTTATTTTCAATGAAAAATATTTAGTTAATTTTATTTTGTGCTCAGGTTTCAGCGTATCCACTAACACCAGAGCACAATTTAGATCAACCAAATCTGTTTCAGAATGTGCTCTGATTTCAGCATACCTAGAATTACAGCAAACATTTTTTGAGTGCTCTAATTCCTGACCCACTGAAACCAGATCACAATCCAGGGCATCTATATTAGTTGCAGGATATTGCTCTGGTTTCAGCAGGTCAAGAATTAGAGCAAACATTTCTGAGTGCTCTAACTCCTGACCCACTGAAACCAGAACACAATCTAGAGCAACCAAATCTGCTCCAGAATGTGCTCTGGTTTCAGCAGACCTATAATTAGTATAAACACTTGTGAGTGCTTTAACTCCTGACCCATTGAAACCAGAACACAATACAGAGCAGCTAAATCTGCTCCAGAATGTGCTCTGGTTTGTTTGAAATAAATATAACAAAATGAAATATTAATCTTCTATACTTTATTAATTTATTGACTTATTATTGATGCCGAGAATTCTCTGTTTTCATTGAACGGTTATACTAAAACGTAGGTATATCCTAAATTTAGTTTTATTTATTTAAGGCGAGCGGTTTTATGTACTTGAATTTAACGTCGTTTCTTTATTTGCCCGTTATTTGTAAGGTAGAATCCTTCATCAAACGTGCCATCCAAAATTTATATCGTAGGTATACCCATCATAAATCTGATCTGAAACCTGATTTGGGCATTTTACAAGCGTCTCATATCATAAAAAATAAATTGCAAATATAAAAAATACCGGCAGTAAAACCGAAATCACAAAAAGGACTTCTATAAATCCTTAAGAATGATACATTTCTCCAAATGAAAAATCATTCGCGGATATCCTGCCGATAAAGATAATCGCATAAGACGTGGAAATAAATTCCTTCAGATACATTTACACTTACACCTTATCTCAGAAACAATACATTGGTGGAATGAAAAATACTCTCACATTTTTTAAAACTTCATTCATAGTACAGAAGAAAAATAAGTTATATTGTAAAGATATACTTCTACATTGTAAATACTTAGCTAAAAATTATCATTCTTTATTAATTCATCACATAAATCATTAATACTAAAAAAAATAATGTAGATATATATATTTTAAACATTTTGGCAGTAGTTCTCAAAAATATGTATATATAAGACAAAATTAATCCATTATTAATAGTTACTTAAATGGCTACAGGATCGTAGGTGTCTATATCGTAATATTCTAGTTGAAATAAATTGATGCCCCAATAACTTTTAAGGATGTTAAAATGTTAATTGTGTACTACATATTAAGGGTTGTAAGATGCATATTACACATTAAATGGAGAAGAATTATTTTGTGTTAATAATAAGCCAGTAAGAAATATATGCTGCCAAATGTAATATTTTGTTAAAGAAAGCTTAGAGAAGGTTGCTGAATATGGTTATAATTAACATACTTATTAAACATAGAGATCGTCTCTAGCTAAAGAAAGTTTAAAGGAAATAGGACAAGAGCTGAATACGGACCAATGTCTCTAAACAATAAAATTAATATTCCTTATTAGAGATATGACTTTGATGCACTTTTAAAACCAAAAATCCATCTTGATTCCAACAAGGAAGTTGATTCTAAAAATATGTAGTAGGCTCTACAAGATGATATTTTGAAAAACATTAGCACTCATTATTACAATTAATAATATTTTTTTAATAAACTCTAAAATAAATCACAAGGCAATGTGTTAAACCATAATTACCGTAAACGTCAATGATGTGTGATTATTACAATTAATAATATTTTTTTTATTAAACTCTAAAATCTAAAAAAAAAAAATTATCACAAGGAAATGTGTTAAACCATAAGTACTGTAGACGTCCATGCTGTGTGATTGTTATATTTACACTTCAGAATGCCAAAAAAAGAATTTCCCATGCCTGTGTGTACAGATACAGCAGATATCGGCGCCTGCGCTTGGAATAGAGCAAACGGCACACGTGTAATTGAATACATAATTCCCTTTTGCATTACAGGAGTTCCGGAAGGCGGTAGCCATAACGGCCTGTTGAATTTTTCACGAGGCATCAACTATTCAACACAAGGTGAATACAATTTCCAGCCGTTAGAATTAGGCTGCTGCTCTTTTGTGATTAGCGCGGTACGTGATAACGCGGCTTGGAAAGCTGTATTAATTATTCGGCCCTCCATCCTCCCCAGAGCGCGCTGGGTGTGTTTAATCCCCGTACCATATCATCATGGACCAGAATTAAACATAACCTCTACCTTTATACCGCACTCGATGAAATGCCCATTGGATAAACATCATTCCTTCATCAATATTCACACTCATTCCAATCAATCTCTTCATGAAACGCTTCAAAATTTAAAAATTATAATACTCTTACTCTTAACTGACAATCGAAAAAACCAAAATAATTAGTACGTACAAAAGATTTTTGATTTCAAAATTTTAATTTTTATTTAAATTTATTTTGGCTTTGCGAAAAGGAAGAAAAATTATTATTATATTATCAATATCATTTTTTAAATAAACAACAGTTTAAAGATGGTCCTTGTCATTGCTTAGTAACTAACCTAGAAAAGATGCTTCATTATCACTAATCAGGACAAGTGAATATGAAATCTTGGTGAAGCGCCTGTAAGTTACCTAATGAAGTTTCCTTAACGTTAGATATGAGAGTAAAGACCAGTGCAAATAGCCGCTTGAAAATTAATGCAGTCAACACAGAATAATCCAAGATTTATTTTAAAAATTGCAGAACAATTAAGACCGTTTTAGGCTAGGCTATATATGGAACAATAAATAGTACAAGAAATGATACAATATCTTGTAAGTTGTAAGTATTGCATACTTTGAATGTAAATGAATTTATGCTTAATTTTATCTGTCACATTGACATATTCAAGGAGAGTGCGCAGAATCAGAGCCAATATATTGTACAAGAAATTGCATCATTCAAAACTTCGTCAATATTTAACAAGATATTGGTCCATTTCTTGTACTATTTATTGTCTAGTCTAAAACGGCCTTTATATACAAAATTACTGTTGTTTTCATTTTTTACTGTTCTATTAAGTTGGTATTCACGTCTACTGCGAAATAACTCGAAGGTCTTGGACATTGTGTGACATAATCGGAAGAAACTCGGACGAAAATCTGACTAGAATATCTAGTAAAAAAATAGAGGAAAAAAGTGTAATGTAAAACGAGCTTTAAAGATTCTTTAATGGGTCTACAGCTTATAGTTAGGACACATCCGTATTTTTATTTGTTTAGTTGGTCTTGATCTATTAACTCTCTACTAATTATATATTACTTACTCTAGTAGTAATAATTTGAAATAAAGAAATTTCTTTGTTGTTCATTAGAATATAAATAATTTATGTTGCAGCATGCAGAGATACTTTCCGCTCGCGAACTTTGAAACGTTGGCCTTCTGGCCGTAACCTTTGCTCGCGATCAGATCGTTTCGTGATTACGTGGTTTGAATCTACAAGAGTTTGTTGTTGAAAATAGCGGATTTTTACGTTGCTTTGTTTGCACAGGAGGTAATATGTGGAGATTAAAAAGTAATCTTGCTTGTTCGATAATTTTTTATTTGAAATAAACGCTTTTTGCCTGAACTGTAATTGCTTTTTGTAAGTTATAACTACTGGTTGCAGAGTTTCAGCATTGGGAATTCATGAATTTGTTAGCTGCCTTAACGCTTAGGCAGTATTTATGGTTGCGGAATAATTGCTATATGCACCATGTTTTCACAGTGTTTTCTCAAAAAAGAAAAAGTGCCTATATTCATTTAACTCAATTATAGCCAGTTTCCCTGCCACCGATGAAACCATATATCTTTATCCTCAAATTACCATACTATCAGATCTTTAGTGTTATTTCGATAATACAGGGTGATGCACAATACCCTCCTTACTGTCAATAGGTAATTGTGAAGGGAGGGTATGTTGTACAAGGTGATTTAAAACATCCCGTGCTGCAGTTGAAGAAACTAAAAATAAAATATTTATATGTCTACTAGTTTTTTAATTCATCTTAAAAACTAGGGAGGTTGTTTGTCCCATTCTGTATTATAAGTTACCTTACTTCCTTATATATAAATAAAACAATAAAAGGGGTATTGTAATCATACCTTTTCATATTTTGAGATTTAAAGGATGCACATGAATTAAGGTGTTTACAATACGTTTTCATTATTTTTATTCTTCAATCAGATATTATGTATTCTCTTATTTAAGGACAACGAAATTTTGTTTTTAGGCAGTTAGGCTTTTAAAAACGGATCTTAATATTTTGTTTAATCAATATCTTCATTGCAATTCAAATTATATCTACAAGTATTTAAGTTCTCAAATTTTAGAGGCTTCATTGACTAGTATACTTCTAGTAGTCGAGGAATAATTTTGATGGCTGTCGAACAAACAGAAATATAAATTCTGTTAATAAGAAGTGTATATCTTAATGCAATCTCGCGTAATAAATACTGTGTTTGAAACGAACTTGAAAATTCGCTGGGTCCATATAAAATTCCATCAAATCTGTAGACAGAACATATAGAGGAATTAAAGTTTTATAGCCGGCAAAGTACGTTTACAGCCACATTTGACAAGTTTCAGAATAATAAAATACGTGCATTGGAACATTTAATGTAATTCTCTATATCAATTTCACACATAAAGTGTCAAACAAATCAAACCGCTTCCCGTTAAATATTAACATAAAACTAGTGACATATTTGTGCGCGGATGAAAAAAGGCAATAAAATTCCAAGACATAAATTTACATACTTTTTCGCTTGCCGACCGCATAAAATTTAATAGTAGCACAAGACATGTGTTCAGTTGTAGAACAAGGCACTACAAAATGGCAATTTAAATATTCAAGTGATATTTGTGTCTACGCATGCGCGATTGCTGCAGGATAATATTTAAATTGTAATACAATGAACGCGGACTTAAAAGGTACCATTAAAATATTACTGCGGTATCTGTTTTAATAACAATGACCATTGTAAGTACAGCAAATGCCCTTATCTAACCGTTAATGTTGACACGAAATTGAAAGGGAACACGAATATATACGCCATTAAATAAATTTCGTTTTGTTTCTGCTCGCACGCCGAGAACTTGTTTTATGGAATATGATTGTGTTGGGTTTCAAAGGCCCGCTTTGTGTGCGGCAAATTCACCCAGCTTTTCTTATTTACTCTGCCTGCTACGTCGTATTTTCACTAACCGCTTTAATTACTTATTTCCACTACTATATAAGTCTATAACACCTGTATACTTTAGTCCATGATAGTTCGTTTTCGAGCCACCGTTCACGTTAATTTAACCACTAATCTCTATATAATACCTGGATAGGGCATAGTATATGAAAAAGTGAAGCCTGTAGTGGAACATTGTCTTGAGGCCTGAATCTAATCCAATTGGCGCGAAAAATGAATAATGTCGTTAGTACATTAAAGATCAATAAGTTTCACATATTTCGATAGAAACATAAATCGTAAGTTCCTGATAACCTTCATTATTCGGTTATCATTGTCAACTGGAAGTTATAGAAATAACTATCCTCCTAGTAGAGTAATTATGAAAAACATATCTCATATATATTTGGTAGAATAGCAACGAGTAAAATGAACAATAAAAAATTGCAAGGAAACAAATTTGAACTGTCAAGTGACCTGTCATATTTTACAAATACTTTAACATTATTTGAAGTTAATTACTGCTGGTGGCGCGAAAAATATAATAAGCGACTCGGAATGTACGTACCAAAAAACTATTTTTTTCCTCAGGCTCCACCTCAGTTCATACCTTCTCGAAAGTTATAATGTACTTACATTCCTTGTAGCTTATATAACTATAATTCTATCGAATGTCGTTAATAAAGTAATCGACGCCTGCTTTGGAAGCTGAGTCATAGTGTCCATGTTCTATCGCTCCTTGCAGCTTGCACCCTCAGTGTACGGTTTTATCCAGCGTCGATTTACGACGCCGGTCGCCGAGACGGCATTAGGCGGACGCTAATCCGCTCGGACACAGGTTTAATGGAATGGCTGATCCAAATCCCGTAAACTAATTTCCTAGCGTACGACGAACGTGCCCATCAATACGCAATGACGGGGCGGTGCCCCTAGAAAGAACACCCGTACTACGTCATTGGGGGAAAAAAGAAATTTGATGAGAAACAGTATTATAATATAAAATCAAAATTTATTAATCGTTCCTTGTTTCTTACTAGCTTAAAAAGATTACAAATGTTGTAAACTATAATATGGGCCTGTTTCACAAAACTACAAGTCTTGTAATACAAATATATCACTAGTCAACGCTTGTCAAGTATTAAATTCTATTGGCACATATTGAAAATTTGACAAGCGTTGCCAAGTGATACACTTGTATTACAATTCTTGTAGTTTTTAAAACAAGCTCCTGGTTTTATTAGTTCTATAAAAATGTTAATCATATTTTTGTCTCTAAATTAGAAAAAATGTTTAAACAATCTGATTTCTGAATAACTATATAAATAGGAAATTCTTCTTCTCCTTTTTTTAGCAATTCAATCCTTTATGGGTTTTGGTTTGCTTTGCTATTTCATGCCTTCTTGTATTCAACCATCTTCTTCTTCTAAAATATCGTCTTTCCATGTTTTGTTTTGTCTATCCCTGGTTCTAGTCTCCTGGTCTTCAGTTTATCTTTTTAGAAACTTGTTTTTTATTTTTAGGTTGCCAAATATTACTACAAATATTCCTTCGTATAATTTAGAAATACTGGTAATCATGTACAAATATTGCTAATTCTTTTGGAACTAAATAATGCAGGTACTTAATCCTTTTTATGAATTGGGATTGGAGTTAGTTAGTGGTTAATCTTTTTTATGAATCTGAGTAATAATAATAAATAATAAATATTAGATTTAATTTTCTTTTTATTATGTTGGATCAAATACCACTAATACTAATTCTCAATTTGTTGAGTAATGCTTTTGAGTTTGGATGGATGAAGCTTTTACTGTTATGTTAAATACTACACTATAAAATCAGTCAATCACAAAATCGATCAATTGTTTGAACAATCCTAACATCAGCCTGAAATTCCTGCGTTGAAATGAAAGCAGGAAAGCATCTAAAACACTGAGTCGCAGTGGAGTTTATCGCATCTTCTACACTACACTCTCGTATTGTATTTATTGTGTTCGGTTTACAGCTGACTCTAGACGCTTGTCCGTCGTAAAATTTCTCATTTGGCGTAATCCGAGATTGGCTGTTGCTGTCACCACAACCCTGTACAACCACGCGACTTCTGCTGCCTAGTAACATCATCCTTACAGCTGCATCGCGAATTACTTAATGACCTCAACAAATAAAGGTTTTATTAGTTGCTTTGTACCTGATAAGGGAATTACTAAAGATAGTAGTTCCTATCATAGGGGTAACTTCTAAGACTATCAACAAAAAATGTTTTATGGAGAATAAAACACATTTTTTAGTAGGAGGAATTGTAGAAGTTTTATTAGCAATTGTAACTCTGTTAATTAAAACTATTTTTCAAATTGTTTTTCACTTGGTATCAGTTACTGAGGTTATAAAGTTTTTTTTACAAAAGACATTTGAGATTGCATTCCCATTACATCTTTATACAAAGGAAAAGATTTACAGAAAGACAAAAGATATGACAGTTAAACTTATTTAAGTGTTTTAACTAACTATTGTTTGTTAATTCGTTTGTTCAAACAAAAATAAAGTTTCACGATAATCTTACTAACATTTTAATGAATCTACAACTTTGTAACGAATCTAGGTCTTTTATTATTTTACTTAAATGGAACACTATTTTCATTCCAACCATCAAAAATGTATAATAAATTAAGTAACCTAACTGTCAATGGCCGTGTATTTCTGACTTCTTCATTTGATTTCTTTGAAACTTTTGACCATTGTCCTACTCAGTATTAATAAATAAATGAAGTTGGATTGTTTGATTTGTGGTAATAAATCCCTTCCTTCTCATACGTCATACGTAAAGTAAAGAATCACTTCGGTCAGCATAATACTACATTTTCCAAGTTTTTAACGACTTGCTTCCGATTTTCGCTTCAAAGTTTCCTCATTGCTAAAGTGTGATAAATCTCAAACTTGGAATAAAAACAACCCGATGCAGGTCAATAGAGGCCTAAATTCCAAACTGAATTATTACGAACAATACACTTTCCTTCTTTTAACTTTTCCTATAGATCCTGTAAATTTCTATTTAAGTTGGAACGTTTAAAATTATTAAAATAAATTTAACATTCTGCTGTTAGGATCTTCTAATGCTGCTGTTACTATAATTTGTTAAACACAACAATTTATTTGCACAGATTGTAATTTTTTGCGAAGTTATATTGCAAGTATAAAAAATTATTACTATGTTATAATTAAATATGCTAAGTAAAAACGGTGTATTTAAATATTAGTTATAGTAATTTATTCTCTTTCTATGTTACTTGATGTCTTACCGACTCAGTAATAATTTGCCTTAGTAAAATTTTTTAAAATGTTCAGTAGAAATAACAGGCAATAGGTTTATATAGAGAATGCTCAGTAAAAGAATTTATGCCAAATTTATATAATAGATAATAGATAATTAGGTTTGGTATGGTTAGGTTAGGTTTGGTTAGGTAAGGTTTGGTTTGGTTAGGTTATGCTAAATTAAATTTATTTATTTTAAGTTATGTTAGGTTGGCATTTTTATCATGCAAATAAAATATTCGTCAAACGTCCATTAAATGTATAGAACAAAAATATTTTCTAGTTGGCAAAAAGTATTAAAATACTTAGAATGTTATATTATTATACATTGTATATCTTGAATAAATACTTGTAAAATCTACTTAGCAAATTAATATTATACATGGTTATTTATTTATTTACTTTGAAAAAACACTATAAAATACTTAGTAAATAATTATAAGCCTTTGTTAAAAAAGGAGATTTTATGGTACTATCCTGTTCATTTGAAGACATTGAACATCGTGGTAGATTAAGGATATTTTTTGTTTTTAAATGAGACTTCAAAACAGTTTCGTCTTAGACTTGCTTTGATTCGGTAGCATTTAGAGAGAAAATTGAATTTGTAGTAGCGACAAGTAGTGTTGTTGCGTTAATAAAACATGAATTGCTTGTGCAATGAATAAATTCCTGCATGGAGAATGTCGTTTAATGCTCAACTTGTATGCACGCTGCACGATGATGCATAGAAGACGAACTAAGGGGCAAATGCCTGCAGTCCACGTGAAAAATTACCCCGGTTTAATGGCATGAAATTTTGAAGCTCTTGCGCTTCATAAAGTATAAAAATCGACGGGGAAGTTCACACAACTCAATTTAGAATTCAGACAGTGTGAATGATGACGCCATGGAGAATTAAACGTACGCCCGTTAAAACTTTTGTTGCACTCTGATGAGGGACATACTTTTGCGCAACTTGCTAAATTATCTGCTCTAATAATTAATTACTCACTTATTTTGCACAATTTTTCTTCAGAATAACGAGTCATTTGTCTAAAGTTGCATTTTACTTCTAAACTTTCAAACATAAATAACAAACTCTTGCTGTTTTCTTTAATTTATGCTCTTTATTAAACACACTTTCATTCTTTCCTTTTTTTACAACATATTTAAATTTTACTACAATATTATCTATTATATATTATCTATATATTGATAATGAAGTGTTTTCTTATAAGGTTTTAGTGATGTCACTTTTGTATTTTGAACCTAATTCTTTACAAGTGAACATTATAAGAATAAATGGTCAACTTGTCGATGTACTCCTTCACCTCAGATTTTAATGAAGTTTGGCAAAAAGTTCCTACTAAGCTTGACAAATGTACGAAATATAATAAAAAATGGCGGCCAGACTTGGTTGACCTTGAAATCGCTATTTATTTGTTTTTAAAGCTTTTTAATACAAAAAGTGTGTACACACACACCTAACCTAACCTAATCCAACTTAATCTAATCTAACTTAACCTAAACTAATCTAAACTAACCTACCCTAATCTAACTTAACCCAACTTAACATAACTTAATCTATCTTAATCTAATCTGGTTAGATTAGGCAAGGTTAGGTTGGGTTAGGTTAGAGTAAGCTAGATTAAGTTAGGTTAGGTTGTGTTAATTTAGATTAGGTTGGGTAAGGTTAGATTAGCTTAGATTAGATTAAGATATGTTAGATTAGGAGATATGTATAGGTAATGTGACCTAGGGTGTCTAAAATGTTTTATTTAAAAAATGGATTTCACAACTTTTGCCCAGTCGTTGAGACTTGACATGTTTTACGTATTGAATAATCAAAACTATTATTTCTAGTTGTACAAGTACTGATCATGAGAACATAGTTTTAAAATTCACAGAGGTTCTCGTGTTTTTAAAGCTTTTTTTCTATAGAACGATAGTTCAAGAATTATTTCCATTACCAACATAAGCAATGAAACTTATGTTAGAAGAGCAGGTAAATAGTAAACAAGTATACTCGTACGTATTTATTTATATTTATTATGGTACAAGTATATAAATATCAATACATGATAAAGTTTACAGGTGCATTAATATCTGCTGTCCAAATAAAGTAATCTGTAGATTCCTGGAGAAATTAGTACCAGCATACAAATTGATACGTAAAGAAATAAAGAAGGAGTACAACTTCCTCGTTAGGCGATGATGTTTCGTGGATGCCAATAAATTTTATCTCCATTGTATAGATATGTTTTATGTAATTCTTTTACGGTTTTATGGTGACTTTTACTATGGGAATAATGATTAGATAGCACATCTTATTTCATTACGTCGTAAGGCCCGTTAGATCTTCGTCGCGGCATCACGAGTTGTAAATCCAACTGTACGTGTTACGATCAATGTACATTACATTATTATTAAATATCATGTGTAAACAACTTTATGCTGCTACTTCTCTCATATTATATTACATATCCACAGGAGATTATCTCGAAAATTCATTGAAATCTTTGCTGTCAACAGTATAATTGAAGATTTCGCGCAATTATTTTGTCGGCGTAAAATATCTTACGGTCAGCATAAGTCTCATTTTTCTATTCAATCTGTTTTATTTTTAGTTGTTACTTGTTATTTTAGTAATGATATCAATATTCCGTAGAAGCCTTAACCAAATGTTATCTGAGCTGCAATAGAGATTGCAACATATTGCCTATTCTATGTAAAAGTAGATGGTAAACAATTTGATTCAGCGAAACTCAAACTCAGGTTCCCAGAACAATAACCGTTCTGTTCACTTGACAGTGGTTTTTAAACTTTTTAGTATCACGACACACTAACAAATTACGAAAGAACCTGGGATTGCTATAACTGAATATCAAAAACGGTATTCCCTTTTTGAAAGCTACTAAGAAATTTAACATAAGTATGTTACTTTGAAGTTTCATAACGTCATTATGACAATTATTCTTTATAACTTGTTTTTATTAGTGAGTATTATTTTCAAATTTTCATATCCTTTATTAAGTTTACTGTGAAAAACAATTTATTCGCACAATAATATATTTTTTTGCAAAGTTACGTATAAAAAATTATTGCTTTGTCAAAATTAGATATGCTAAATATAAAAATTGAATCTTGGTAAATAATAATTATAACTATCTATGGTACTTTATGTTTTGCCGAATCGATAAAAATATCTCTTAGTAAATTTTTTTAAATGTTCAGTAGAAATAACAAGCAATTGGTTTATATATACATATAATGCTCAGTAAAATATTGGACGCCAAGTTTATATAGGTAATAGATGCACAGTCAAATAATAGACGCTACGTTTATAATAATAGATGCACACTTGAATAAATAAGTGTTCAGTAGAAAAATTTTAGCTACATTACATTTTACCATTGGTTAATTTAGATTAGGTTTGTTATGGACAGGTTAGGTTTGGATACATTAAGTTTGGTTAGTTTGAGTGTGGTTACATTAGGTTACCTTCTTTTAGAAACAGCTTTGCCATTTTTACAAAGCGAATAAAATATTCGTCAAAATTAAAGCTAAAAATTTTCTACTTAGCTAAAGTAACTAGCAAATATAATTACATAAATTTTCATTGATCTTCCAAAAAAAATTTTTTTGAGAATAAGAATAACTGAACTACACCAAGGATCTTGTTTTAAAACTTTATACAGAATTTAATTTTACAGTTTTATATAAATAATAGTATATATTAGATTAAAAGAAGCAAATAGTTGTAATTTAAAAATAAATAAATGTGGCTGGTAGGCAATGGAGAAGTCGACATTCCAATCTGCATGAAGCATCGCCTAATTGTTTTTATTGCGCGAGTAAGGCTATATTTGTTGTAGAATATTTATTCCAGCACGGTTGTCTGCATCATTCCGCACGTTATAAATTATGATCTGCATAACTAGTGCTCGGGCTGTCACGGGCCCGTCAGCGCAAGAACGAGTCTGATTTTTCCCGGCGTTCCGACATGGAGAGGTTAATCGAGATAATTGTTTCTGTGTACCTAGTTCGTTAACACGTGCAGCTAATTACAAAAGGAAACAGAGCAACAAACACTGCGTTCTTTATCATCCACCAGAATTAATTGTCTAAGAATAATAAAGAGCACTACATTGTTTCACTTTACCCAACTAGATGAATTTTAAAGTGTTTTTCATTCGCTGCTTCATTAAGGCCTTCAACATATTGCTGCCGTTGGAGTTTTTAATGAAGTCATTTGATGAATAGTTTCTTATAAAAGAGAGGTTAACTTCCACATAATTCTATAAAGAAAAGACCTTTTATATATTTCATCCATAGACTTTCCACTTCTTTATAATATTTGTTTATTTTTTTATCCAACACCGTGTAATTATAACGATATAAGTATGCTGTTTTTAGATAAATAAAGTAGGGTATAAGTCACTAGTGAGCTAAATATATTAGCTCACTGTTTTTTGGTTCGTATCATAGTAACTACGTTATAAAACCTTCTCTACACTATTTCGTTCCTAAATGTCATTTCGAAATTCCATCGGTCAAAAATCTTATATGTATTTTATATCAATGATTAAAATGTGTTGGATAAAATGTTGTATGACACGCGTGTGTTAATTACCTAAGTCACTTCTGAAAATCAATTTTTCACAAAAAGGTGTTTTTCAAATATAATAATAATAATAATATAACCATTATTTGCCAATTTTCAGCATCAGCTGTTCTTAACTTAACCTTTACAATACATGAACAAGAAAAAGAAATATACATTTAATTTTGATATGAACAATAACACGATGAGTCTAAGAATAATATGTCAGATGTTTTATAAAAGAGGTAAAAATTTTGTTATTATAATATTGTCGATAATAATTAGAAAATTAATTTGGAAAACTTGAATGCTAAAACCTACGTTTTGCCCCCAAGAGTAATAATTCTTCCATATTTCTTTCTAACTAGCTGTTCGCTGCTTCGGAATTCCAAACTATTCCAAGAATAATTCAATTCGAGTGGAATTTAAAACAAATATGATATTTTGTTTTGCTTATCTGGAAGTTTTAACTAGATTTGTTTTAAACTTGCTTACGTACGAGAGGTATAAATATCATGTTCTTTGTTTTACCAACTTTTATATTACGGGTAATAGTCACTGGAGAAAAATAGAATGTATTTGTTATTCAAAAGCTTACTTGAAAATTATCCATTCATAGTTTTACAAATGAAACACGGACATTCAAATTGAAATATCTACCTTCGTAATATTATGGACTAGAATAAGATTAGAATATTGCTATTAAAAATATCAAATTCAAATAAATGGGAATGGATTAGATACTTAAATATTAAAATCAGATCTTGGCGTATCGTTTGACTTTACAATAAATTATACAAAATATATATTTTCTTCTTTTCAAAAGTGAGTTTATAAAATTATAATTAAAAATAGAGTAGTTTATGTATGTAGTAATAACAGGGGAAGTAATTCCCAAAGCTGCTGATGCTGTAATTTTACGTAAATCCGAAAATATTTGAAAATATCGAATTTTTAGCTCAAAAATTATCAAATTTTACAAAATTTTGTTTATAATATTTTTTAAAGAATTAGCCACTCTGATCACGAATTTATAAACAGAATTTAATTATCTCTTTTCGTTTCGGAGATATTTACTATCAAAGTTGTACCTCAAAAAAGTGTGTTTTTTGAGTATATTTTAAAAATGTGCAGAGATACAATCTCAACTACTTTACCATTCGATTCTACGGAAAAAGTTATATAAAGAAATGTTTTGCACACATATACGTTCTTTGGAACGATTAGGTGAAAAATAAGAAAAACGAAAAAAACCTAAATTTCAATTTTTCACCACGAAATTTTTTGTCTCCAAAATTTTTTATATTTTGGACTTAAGTAGATATCGGTATGCTGATTTTAAATTTTCAAACAGAATTCAATTATCTCTTCCCGTTCTCGAGATATTTGAGTTCAAAGTTAAACCTAAAAAATCAGGTTTTTTAGGTTTAGCTCTTAAATGGTTAGGTTTATGGTGTCGGCGTCCTCACCATTCGATTCTACGGGTGAAAATACATAAGTGTACCAATTTTCAGATTTTTATCTCAACAAATAGAACTTTTAGAAAGAAAAAACTGAAAATGGCCAAAAATCGAAAAAATCGCAAGGGGTTCATCAGGCATTTTTTTCGATTTTAGCCATTTTCGTTTTTCCTTTCTAAAAATTGTATCCTTTGCAATAAAAATCTAAAAATTGGTACACTTATGTAATTTTGTCCGTAGAATCGATTGGTGATATCGCCGAAGTTGAAAACCTAACCCTTAAAAGGCTATACCTAAAAAACCTATTTTTTTAGGTATTGCCAAAACTCAACTTTGAGCACGAATATCTCGAGAACGGTAAAAGATAATTCAATTCCGTTTGAAAATTTGGAATCAGCGCATCGATGTTTACTTAAGTCTAGAAAATGAGAACTTTTGGAGAAAAAAAGTTCCTCGGAGAAATTTTGAAATTTAGGTTTTTTCGATTTTCTCATTTTTCACCCAATCGTTCCAAAGAACGTATATGCGGAGAAAACATTTCTTTATATAACTTTTCCCGTAGAATCGACTCGTTTAATCGTTGATATTGTATCTTTACTCATTTTAGAGATATAGCCAAAAAACACACTTTTTTGAGATGCAACTTTGACAGCAAATATCTCAAGAACGAAAAGAGATAATTAAATTCCGTTTGAAAATTTGGAATCAGAGTATCGAAATCTATCAATGTACACTATTTCACAAAATCAAAATTTTGGGCACAAAAATGTATTTTTAGGATATTTTGCATTTGTCAACACAATTTCTGGTTTAATACTGTTGTTTGCTTTATTTTAATTCTACACAACTTTGACATGGGATTATAGGTTTTGAAAATAAATAAAAGTTAGAAAATAAGCGATAGAATAAAATCTAAAAGATTTTGAGAAAAAAAGTTAGTCGAAGAAATTTTGAAATTTAGGTTTTTTTCTCAATTTTCTAATTTTTCACCTAATCCAAAGAACCAATATGCGAAGAAAACATTTCATTAAAAGATATATTTTCTTCTTTCTACAAAATATGTAATAGCGACCTTACTGACAACAAATTTTAAATATCTTTACAATTTAGATAAAAAAAAATTATTGGAAGCAAACATATTTTTCTTTTAATAAAACAATTCAAAATACAAAACAAGATCTACCACTGGCCCTACAAAACAAAATATAGTGTGTAAAAGCAGTTTCCTGGGAATTCAGTAATAGGAGCGTGTTAGTTAGAAGTAAAGATAAATCTGAAGCGATCTGCTATGGGGTTATGGCTTCATTAATAACTCCCATTGACTCATCACTATGCAAGAATGTCCTCGAACCTCGAGAGCTGAAGAACCCAGGCGCCGTCTGAGTTTCTACATTTATTTAATTATTTACTCGAGCACTATTAATTGGAGACTAAATTGATATATGAGAGCTAATTTACTGATATTTATGTCAATGTTCTTACTATTAATCTTCACTTAAGTCGACATATCTGCCTTCATATTTCATATGAAGATTTTATGGAGCGTGTAGTATATTGCTACATTGTAAATAACTCTAATTCAGATTTTTCACCATCTCAATCAATTGCTATTACTTTGTGGAACTCAAAAAAGCTAAAGGTAAAGTTTTTTCAAAGAAATATGGTATCAATTTTACATTTTACATTTACTTACGTATTTCATCCACAGTTACTAACATTTTCACACCACCGTTGACGGAAATTATTCCTTTCCAAGTCAGAAGTGATTAATAATATTTATTTTTTGGTTACCATTGTCAACAGAATTTTATAAAAGATAATATCCTTCTATAGGGTATTTAAGAAAATCATAACTTTCATATACATTTGGTTGTCTAAGAACAGACATTATTTAAATTAATTGTTGATGATGGCGCGAAAAATATAATAAGCTACAAGTATCTTTTCCGCAAGCTCCGCCTCAATTCATATCACCTCGAATTATATAATGTACGTACAATTCCTTGTACCTTAAATAACTATAAATTTATTATTTTTACTGATTTTAGGATTTTATTTTTTGATTAGAGAAACAAAAGTAAGCAGGGTAAAGTCATATTTATATAGCATGAAATACTTACAAGTTAGTGTGGTAATAATATTACCATACATGATTGTCAAAATAATAAGGGATAATTGTCATTTCGTATCAAACCATACAGACTTAATCACAAAAACATTACTCACAGGAGAATTTTTTAAAGTAATATCTATTACTAACGTGAAATCGGTGAACTACATGATTGGTTCAATAGGATGTTATGTATCATACCAGGCCTTAGATGTATTAAAATCCTCACTCTCCGAGCTCGGAATTCAATTATCATCTACGACGGTTATGATACTATAACAATCCTAGGTATGTTAATAGCTAGTACTAGTTGTTGGAACTTTATTTTATTTACAACGCTTATTATTAAAATCGTTCCAGTAAGGTAGATATTTTAATATTTAATTTATTTTATGAATAATACGGCAATTTCCAGGAGTGAATTATTTATAATATATCAATAAATAACTATTTGCTTGTTAAAAAACTTTTAAAGACGTCTAGGCTGAAAATAAATTGAAAATAAGCCGGTAAAACCTACATTTATGTACCGTAAACATTGTGTCAAGACAGAGTGTAAATTTAGACAACAATAAATATATTTTAGGAGTAAAATTTAAAATATCGTGATGCATAAATAACTTTAACAACCATGTAAAATTTATATGATAAGGGGGAGCGTATATACCGTACCGGTTCCGGTAGTATATTATACATCTCATTTAGAGTGTACTCGTACAGAGACTTGTGGGCTTGTTCATCTGAGCTCAGACACAGGTGATTTCAATTACTAGTTCCTAATAACGCTATTCATGTAAATTTAAACATGACCTTAACTAATGAATTACGCCATGCGTATAATTACGCGTTTACTAATTATAATTCCCGCTTGTTCGGCCGCGCGGCAGATGTGGCTACACGGAATATTTCACCAAGTCTAAATTCATTCTCAGGGCACACACTTTTAATTTATACACCAATGGAAGTAGGAATTTTGGTAATGAGTTAGGAAAGAATAACTTATTTACCGAGGTGGATTTATTTTCTACATTCAAACACTCTTGCTATATTGAAAATACCAATTTTAAATTGATTGCCTAAACAAATCATAACTTTTAAGATACATTCACAACTCTTACCGTACCGTAGTGATGGTTTTTGTTTTTCGACGTAAGCATAAATATATTCACTCTTCTTAATTTTCTTATTATTTTCATAATATTGTTATAAATCCATGAAGATATCATTTCTTAAAAATTAGAGAATTATTTTATTAAATTTTATTGAAATTTGAATGTGAATAAAAATTCACTAGGATGAATGTTTGAATGAGCTGTGAATGATGAAATATTTTCTGACTCTGTAGAAAATAAAAGTTTAGTGACAACTAAAAACACTGTTTATGTTAGAGATGTGAACCTAACTTTAGGTTTTTAGTATAAAATTGTATTTATAAACCCGGAATAATCCAAAAACACCAATTTTGATTTGACAAAATAATATTCATTGATAGACTTCGATGCGCTAATTTTAAGTTTGCAAATAGAATTTAATTATCTCTTTTTGTTCTTGAGATTTTTGCTGTCAAACTTGAACCTTTGAAACGTGTATTTATTGGGTATACCTCAAAAGTTGGTAAAAATACAATCTCAACGACTATACTAGTTGATTCTGCATATAAATGTTCTTTAAACGATTTGGAGAAAAATGAGAAAAACGAAAAAGTCTCTATTTTTCGCTTGGGAACTTTTTGTCACCAAAATTTCAAACTAAATTCAATTATCTCTCACCATTCTGGAGATATTTACATTCAAAGTTAGACACATAAAAGAGGTTTTTCAGTATAGCTCTTTAATTCAACAAGATACCTTTACGACCTCAAATTTTAGAAAGAAGATCTAAAAATTATTATTTTATTAAAACCAAGGTGAAACATAAAATTTTGCGTTCTTCTTGAACCTTATAGAATGAAATGGTAAAATGGACAACAAAAAAAATTGTTGAACTTGTAGTAAAAATTGATCAATCTGGAAAAAAATTGATTTGTTGCAAAACATACTCTAATAAATTCTGTGGTGGCCACATTTTTTTTTTTTAGTGTTGTACACTTTTTATGCTATTAAGCAAGATGAGATGTCATGTACAGGTCAAATTTTTATGTATGTGTACATTCAGTAGAATACATGTATGGCTAAGTAGTAATCATCTATTCATCCAATAAAAAATTTTACGAACAAGCTTATCTTAGGCATCTGAGAATCAAGTTATTATCTAATCTTAAGTACAGAAACTGGTAGCTGGGTTCGACAGCTCCTATTGTGAAATAATTAATATGGGAGCACACATCAGGCTGTATTGAGGAGCTATTAAAAGTAATTAGAATGATAAATGACGAGTGATAAGAATCGGGGAGTAAAAACTCGGGAGCTGCACTCAATTAGGCTTGTTTTATGACAATTCCATCGTCGCGACATGGTTCCCGCATTAGTTGTGGGGCTTAATGCGACCACAAAACCCACCGTTTAGATACAGCTGAAATCCCACAAATGCGGAAAATTCGCAACTGATGCCCACGATAACGAGATGCACAAAGAGATGCACAACATTTCAACGGACTTTTATACACCGGCTATTTCAAATATCTTTTCTATCTTACGATAAGACGATTCCAGATAGATAATTAGTACTGTTTTTTATCTCATACTACTACACGCCTTAGGAATTTTTCCTTTTACTGTGAATATCTGCGTAAATAACAAATTGTTAGTTAAATAGAACAAATGAGAATCGATATTAAAAATTTTTATTTGCAATTAACAGATGTGTTAAATAATTTGCATATCTTATTTAAAATCGTAAAGAACGGAATCGAAACTAATAAATTAATAAATAATGGGTGATTTTTACGTATATGATACTTGACAAAAAAATAAAATACGCGTATTTTTAAATCGATTAATACTTAGGTAGACTGCGATTGTAAAGTTGCATTCGCGTAAGTTTTTAGTTTTAAGGTTTACAATTGTGCTTAAGATTAAGAAAGTTTGAATATCCATATCAAAATGGAAAGTAGACATATATATTTACAAATATTATAGACATACTAATTATTACATCCATTAGATTCACAGTGACTTATCACATTAAAAACATCGAATGACAACTTTATACGTATAGTTTATCTGTTTATAACCAACAATTTTTATGGCAACTTAGTAATGCACAAAATTAAAAAATTGATATTGTCTTGTTTATTTTATAAATGTAATCAAAAATTCATAATTTCAAATCAATTTTTGTAATTATTTAAACGGAAATAGAAAAAAAAATTATAAAACCTGTAAGGATACTGGGCGGTTGTTCAAAATTACAAAACTGCTTGCGTCTCGTTTTGTAATTTTCGTATGCATTAAATAACAATAATATATAAAAAAATACAATAAGATCACAATAATAAACACCTTTAATTTCTTACTTACATTATGATGGCCACGATTCACGATTTCAAATCCTTATTGACTGAAAGATTCATTAAATTCCATTTACTTGATTGAATTTTATGTTAGTATTTTATTACATTTACCAAACCTATGTACAATGAGAACTGCAAACACTATTGTTAATATTTTACAGTAGCCGGACAGCTTGATAAGTGTTCGGACTGAATTTAGTATTCCTAAATTAGTTAAGGGTATAGCTAAATTGTAGTTGTTTAATGTCCTTGTAAAATTACTAGCTATTTATCTTGCACTGTTTAATTAGAATGTATGTATATTTGGTTAGTTGGACCTTAGTTACATTCATTATCTTCAAATACAATTGTAATAACGTATGTACAAAGTATATAGCTACAACTCTGTCATTCGACTTTGTCCAAAATTTTCAGTAGAATATAATCAAAGCAATAATGACATTGTGCTTGGTTTTTAATTTTATATAATTAATAGTAAACGAGAAATAAATTAATATAATTTTCGGAAAGCAAAAAGCAGTATAGGTGACAGGGAAACAGAATGAAGATACTCTAAACTTATTCAGTCGTTTAGAAATGGTGAAATTATTTTGTATATTTCTCAAGGGTAATTCGGAGTATTCTAGAAGTGTTTAAAATTCAATTGTTTTGTCCTTAAAAAAATCATTAATGCTGGCTATAGCCTCATCAGAGCAATAGCTATAATGTTTATGATTATTGCTTGAGGAAGAAAGTAAAAGAAATAAAGGAAAGCAAGGAAATTGGAAGAATAAATATAATTTGTGCGTGTTTGTTTGTATCACCTCTGTTATTTGGCAAAGCGCAAATAACAGTTCTCATCGGCGTGGGCCAAATATGCAGTGTGCTTCCGGACTACCGATCCGAACATTACCAAGTCCCAAGGAACTGAGGGTCGCACAAACTGCATTTTATGAAGCAATATTGTCGTCCCGGCCACCAAACAATTTACTTTACGTTCACCGTGCGAAACACCGCATATGGGAACACTGGACATAAACACACTCGCCCATCAACATTGCAGATATCGTTAATTGGAACTATTAGCATCAACATTCACAATACAAACACACTATTTTTTTCCTGGTAAGTATAATTTAAAGAAAGATATCATCTTTCCTCATTACATTTTTATATATAACTGAAGGGTGCTATTTTAACTCCATCAAGATATTGTTAATAGTAACTATTAAAATCCACAAAGAACATAATACAAACAAACTTCCCTTTTTTGGTTATAAGTAAAATTTTTATTTTGTACTGAAAATGACAATTTAATTTGTTTTTTTTTTTTGGTACATTGTGTTTTTAGTAAATGGAAACACATTTTAAAATAAATAAAAATCCTGAATTTCTGGAAAATAAAGGTTTTTTTATACGATTACGATAGTAATTATGTATAAAAACCCATATTTTTACATTTATTGTAATACAATCGATTTCGCTTAACTAGAACACGACGAAGAAACGAAGACTTTTTAATCTTAGACTCAGTCAAGATTTGTCTTGAAATTTCTATACAAGACATATATTTTTATCACTAAATTGTCTCCTTCTAATTTTTGTTGTATTTCGTGGTTCATTCTTATTCTGTATTCATTGTCTGATATCTTGACTGATCCTAAAATTCGTATTATTTTGCGTTCATTAATTTTAGATCTTCTTCCCCTATTTCGTCATGGAATTGATAACCTAACTGAAATTACTAAAATCAGGAAAGAAGTTGAAAAAGTAATAGTATCGGATTATAAGATCTTGAAACGTACTTCTTTATCAAATAAGTAAATTAACTTAAATATATACATAAATAAATAATTAAATTGATATGCGACTTTTAACATGATATCAACAAGAACGTTAGGTGCCCAAAAAAATTAATAGAAAACGTTTCAACTTTACTAGAAATCATCTTAACTAATATATTACTTTATTTAAGTGTAACTCAGAATATTAAATAAATATGTGAGCACCTAACCGTACTTTACTACACTAATAAAGTGGCACAAGTTCCCATCTCGTCATAAATTGGCGATTAAATATAGTCGTGGGTAACTGCCATCCCATCACATCCCTACATCCGAGAGCCGTTCGGGGTTCGAATTCCTGCGTCGCCTAATTATAGCGACAATGTGCGCTGGCCCCGTTGCGTTATTGAGGATGCATGTGTAATTTTAGTGCGCGAGTGAAATACGCGCGTGCTGCACAATGACATATATCGTACCTGTCAGCCTCGTTCATGTCACGGCCTTTTTTCTTGCCAAGAATTATTTCATATTCGTTGGAATTTATTCCTGATATTTGGATGCGGTTACGAGCAAGACTTTATTGCTTTTTGTTTGTGGACTAAATTGTTGTAATGAAGTATGAAATGTATGAAATTCTGAGAATGATATTTTGGGGATAACACATTTAAAAATATCCAGGAAAACAATTTGAATATTGTAATAAATCTATAAATAAAACGAGATATTTTTGAGAAAGAATACTTTAAATTTTACCAAATATCTATCGATCATTGATTAATGACTTAATTTTATCATAACTTCCTCAAGCACGTTTCTTCCAGGTGACGTCAACGTGCTTTCATAAAATGATTGCGTAGTTATCAATGATCTATAGTCTACTTTTTATAAGGACGAAGTGTAGTGAAGATGGGATTAGTTTGATCTAAATTTTTGATTGGATTGTACACCAATATTATCCAATCAAAAATCAAAATCAAACTGCTCCTATCTTCAACACATCGTTCTTACAAAAAATAGACTATAGGGATGTTTGAAAAATATCATGGAAACGGACTTTCGTTTTCTATAAGTGAATTTTAGTACACGTCATTTAGGATATTTTTTTATTTATATTGAGGAATATTTATTTTTGATCATGCAAAATAGTATAAGCATCACGAACTACAAGGAATACCGATCTGAGACAACAATTGTCTTCAATCGATAATATATACTTACCGTTCTTAATACTTATTATAATGTACCTATGTTGACAACACTTCGCTGTTTAAGTAGATTAAAAATTATTATTACAAATTATTAAATGTTTGGATCTAAGCTTGGTTTATTTCATACAAATACTACATATTAATAAACTTACTAAATCCTACATAACATTAATCATACTTAGTACTGAAATATAAAATAAAAAATAAATAATATTAGTTGCAAATATGTTTACAAATATTTCCTCATAAATCATATGAAAAAAATAACCGAACTATTTCTGTGGATTGATAGGGTTTAGTTAGCTAGTGACAGAACTAGTTGGCTCCTAATCCTGTGGAAATGTGGAAATACGCGCCAGTGAAATTCTCGAATTGTCACATAATTTGAAACAGTTTAATAGTGCCACACACATGGGCCCCAGACCGCCAAGTGCACTCTAAGATAATATATTAGTTAGAATGCTGACTGTTAAAAATGACAAGCCAACAGCCTATTTTTATTCATGTTATGTTAACATAAATTAACCCGACACGCTAAAATTCATCATAAACTAAGTATGTGGAAGCATATGGCCCTCCTGTGTGTGGCTAAAAAACAAAGCCATTTGTCAAAAGCTGCCTCAAATGTGTTCACCCAAGGAATGTATATGCAATTACACATAGAATATTCAACTTGACAAATTGATATTTGAAAATTTTTATGAAAAACAAGAAGGGGAACACATCAATTTAAATTAATGAACAGAATAATTAAAAGTATTTTAGGCCATTTCAGTTTTCTATCTTTTGTTAATTTTGTATGGTTGTAATAGATATTTTTTTCACTACTAGTCCAGACATCCATTATAATTAACCTTTATTTGACATAAGAAATTGTTCTTTACTATCGCTTACTTGGTAAGATTAGACACCTAGGTCAATAATAACATATTACTAACCATGGTCGATAATGAAAACTGTCACTTTTTATAGAGAAACTCAAGTCTCCAAATCCAAATATTGTTTGAATCATTTAACTCAACTACATGAAATAAGTAAATCAAATAAAAACAAATTAAAAATCAGAAGTGAGATTGACAAACTGAAACGTCAAATATAAAAACAAAGACAGTCTACATTATTTTTATGAATATTAAGAAACAAGTTAATGTTCATGTTAAAATGTTCGTTATTGTCATATATAGTACCACTAGTTTTTTGTTTTACTTGAAATTTTTGTTTACATCTAAAATTGTAGTCAGTGAGTTTTGAATCTGATTCGTTTAATTCATCAAAATACTGTAATTTAATTGGATGACAAGTTATGAGTGGAATTGTCAATGTAATATTTTTAGTAGGATTGGGACTGAAATGCTGGTACTGAAAAAAATAATAGATATATACTACGGCTGAGAAGACCATTATTGACCTACGCCTTCTATCCCTCGGTTATAACTTAATTAAAACCTTTCGGTAGGTAACAAATCTTTCAGACCTGAAGATGGTTTCATCCAGAATCGAAACATTGTCTAACTTTTAAAAACAATGAAAATTCTAGCACCTACTATCTCCAATATTGTTATCCTTTAAACCTGAAACAGTTAATTATACAAATATGTTAGACCTTATTATTCATGGGGGGAAGAGGCGGTAGGATAAAACAAAGCAACGAAGAATTGTCCTCCCAAGTTAGGACACTAACCCAACTAGAACCATTTGGAACTTTACTTCCCTAATAATAAGGTCTTACAATATACACATTAAATAAATACTAACTTGACCCAAATCCAAATCCAGATCATTTTGCAACCCAAAATCCTCCATTGTGGTGCATTAGTTGTAATAACACTAGCGCTCATTAGAGCAGTGTCGGGTTTGATGGCTCGGAATGGATGCGTGTAAAGTATCCACACTCGCCCTAACAAAGCCACTCTTCAGCAGCGTCCTTGTGATCCATTTCTGCATGGATTACAGGCACCGCAGACCGCAGCCCGAGCGCTTCAGTTACAGCCTCGGCTTCAGCGGCTTCAGCGGCTGCAGAAATGTCCAGTGGTTACAATGCTTTTTACACACGGTTATTGTTTAATGAGAGAATTGCTCACTCGTGTAATGTTGCGCTCTACAAGCGATGTAAAATGAATACAGGTAGTGATTTAACTATGTGCACAATTATTGATATTGTAATGACAGTCAGTTTAAAATAGGCATTAAGCTTTTTATCACCGTTTATATCTTTCAGTAATTAAAGGTCGAATTTTTCTTAAAATTTTAGTTTTTGGTTGACAAAAGGATCCCAGTTGTTTTTTTTTTATTAAATATTCGAGTACCATATTTTTCAAATATAAGGCTACCGTTTAAAGATAATCTTACATTTTAGAATGTTTTCTTTTAAAATTAATAAAACGATTACCTTTATCAAGTTTCAAAGAAAAAGAAAAAACGTAAATATTTGGAACAGATATGTGGATTGTGACAAAGAAGATCAAATATAAGGCGAACTCACATATTCCTTCTGCTTTTTTTAATAGTAATAGCTATCTTACCATGATACTTTTATACAAAATTTTAATGAAATACTGGTATTTAATAATTTTATAGTACTTAGTGCGCTCCAACTCTAACATTAATTGTAATTATGTGAATCAAATCGTTGGGGCTGTAGGGATTCATGACATCATCTTGTCGGGTGAAATCGTAAGATTTTTGAAGTAAATAAATGTCAAAACTTATTATTTTATAGAAATATAATAATAGATAGAACATACAAAGAGAGTTCTAGATAAAACTAACGAAACTACCAACACACAATGTAGCACAAATTGTCAACGCCAAAATCACTTTCATAAATGATATATGAATAACATATTATTTTTCTTTTAATATTTAAAAATATCCATTACCATAGTTACTCTACTGTTTCTATTTCATTTTTGTTGTTGGTTGTACGCAGATAGCAAATTTACACTTCTGTTACACGTATAATGATATATCGAATAAAAGTCTCATCCTCATCTATGTTACGTGTTTACGACAAAGATTGAAAATAAAAGTTTAATAATTCTTTCAACAGAAATTGATGACGTGAGGTTCAACTGCTGAAAATAGAGTATACACATAATAATATAGAAAAAGTTTTTAATTTGTACAAAACAAGCAAAGAGGTAACGAGATACTGCCATACATTATTATGTACATTGGTAAAACATATTATGTTTTGCAAAACAAAAAAAAACTATTAATACGCAAGTCATAAAGTAGTAGAATATCACTGCTATCATTAGTGCAAAAAAAAAAATTAAATGTCATGTGTGCGACAGAAGTACAAGTACATGAATACGGTAAAATATAAGGAAATTGTATTATTCATCGATAAATATAAAATTTAATGTTTACTATTATAATATTATGCGCATAAATGAAATGTATAGCTTATAAATTATAAAACTGTATTTACAGTTAATAGTCGTCATAAAAAATAATTCGCACAATGATTACAGTTGTGGCTGGTTGTAACCAGGTGCAACACGTCGACGCAAGTGCAGCGCTGCAACTGCGTCTGTCCTTTGTAGCGGCCGCGAAACAAGTGAAGTGTGTAATTTTTGCGGCAAGAACAAGCGGAAGTAGGTTAGAGAAACACGGCATGCTAGGCGCACATGTTATAACTTAATTACAATACATAATAAAAGTGTAATTACATCATAAGCCGCTAAGACAGATTTAATTAAAGTTAACCAGCTAGGTTAGTATTGTTCCAAACAATTTTCATGTCCCCCAACTTTGTAGCTAACGAGGATTTTCAAAATAATTTCGCCAGCAGTGCGACGCGAAGTGACAGCGTAAAACCATGAAAATATAAGCTAGTATTTCGTTTATGGCTGAATTTAAATATCATGGTAGATCTGCTGATAAGCTGATACTCGTCGTAAAATCTCAAACACCAACAGAACAGAATGATTACGGAATTCCCGGCTTGGACCCTGGACTTGAATATGCAAATTGCGGCTCATTTAGATTGCGACGCTACTCTACAAATTGCTCCGAAGCAATTCATTATATTTCATAAAACTCTGTCTCATAAATAATTAAATATATTCATTTCATCCACTATGTCGACAACAAACTGTATTTCGAAAAATACGAATCCGGAACACAATCTAACATTTATTTACTTTAAATATTAGTAACAAATTAATAAATAACAAAATAGAATTTTGTTTTTAGAAACTAATACTTTGCGTTGTACATCGAGAGGTCGAATGATAAAAATCTGATGTGGCCAGCTCATAACCTTTCGCCTATCCTCTTTACACTTTTTATTAATATTATATTTAATACACATACACATGCATTGACTGCTGATACGGTAAAATGAATTATTAAAATAATTAGTACTTACTGTATTATTACAATTCCTTTTAGAGTGTTTGTTAATTATTTTTATTATATTTTCACTGTCAATTATAATAAATGTCACTAAATATAAAACATTTATTTCATAGGTAAACAGATTAACCGAAATTGTAACAAATTTACCGAATAATTAATTACCTGTAATAATATAACAATAATAATGAAATAATATTAAATTATTATTCTCATATATTCATAATTAATTAAGATATTTCAGAAAAACACTTCAAATCTTCATGAAAACACCACTTCCAGTTGCACGATAACACCAAAATCTAATCATATCAAATCTAGGGTGTCAGATTGTTATATCCAAAAGTTCAACTTTTTCATTCAATAGTATTTAAGTAATCATTACAACATCCATCTATCCATCCATCCATCCACACAAACGGACAGGCATCATCGTAAAAATATTAAAATCATGTTCTAGGGACATAGTTTTATATAGATGGTGAAATATTAATATTTATGGGTTGTAATTAAAAATTGTTATTTGTAAATAAAAATTGAGCAGAGTGAAGATTGGTTCTCAAGTTAGTGAAGCGTCTTAATTGAATCGTGTAAACGAAGACCATGAACGGTAGTTACGAAGGAAAAATAATTAAAACGGATCATAAAACGTAAAATATGTAGAGTTTAAGGTGAATATTTGCATACAGGTAATAATGGATCCGTTAGTAGGAACAAATAAATATTTCCATATAAACTACGGAGCGACGGCTCAGGCTTTTATGGGCCTATACAATTAAAATGATGGTGAAAATTCAGCGAGAAAAATCATGCAGACGCCTCTGTTATTACGGTGCAATTTTACCCCGAAGTTTATGCATATTTATAAGTTGAGCAGGGACGTAAAAAAGGAAAATCCTTAAGTTAATTACTACAAGTTAATAACGGTCGGATGATCCTGATTAAATATAGCCGCAATAAAGTACGTTGTAACTGTGACGCGAACAAGTGATTTCGCTTTTATCACTGTTCGACAGTCTGGTTTCGTTGTTTGACCCGCGTATTCAATCAACGCCGCCTGGGATGAGCTGCTACGTACAGCGTCTTTGTCCAGGCCCGGATTAAGTGATTTCAGCGTAGATTGCTCTACAGTGACATCGCGGCTAATTAGGATTCATGTCCAGCCAGCCGCAGGAATTTTATTTACAAACGCATTTCCTCAACTTCTCTTCCTTTGCACCACATCACATTCTAATCATTCCCAGCTTTATCCCTCGATCCAACCACATTCGAATTCAATTATTATTTTAGACAACCATCCGAATATCGACCCCTTCTGTTTTTAATGTTTGCTTTAGATGTTTAAATAATAAATTTCGGAAGTTACTTGAAGGACAAGATCTTTGCTACAAAATAAAAATTTGGGTTTTGATATTGTAATAAAAAAACCAAATAAACTAAAGCATATGTTAGAAAAATAATTACAGGAAGCTAGGACAATAACTAGAGCACATTTAAGAAATAAATTGGAACAAATACTTAGTAGTTATGGAAAGGAAAACTATTAGAGCACATTTTGAGACAGCTAAGTAGAGTAAATGGTAATTAGAATAAATATATCTGGAGTAAGAATGTTGAATTGAATAAAAATGAGAAAAATTAAAGAACAATTTAACATAAAAAAATTGATTAAGAAGATTAAGAACACATTATTCTTAGATGGAAATGAATCTCGAAAACCTTAAGGTAATGTTGTCTTTACGTTTACTTGCTCTTTAGTGCTATAAGTTGTCAGACTAGAAATTAAATATCCTTACAAGAGTTGAAACCGAAGAAAGTATTGACGCGATTCGCATCGACGAAAAAAATTTGAGTCTAAGTTTAGTTATTCTTTTGTATGCATAATTTTAATTTTTATTTAATTTTTTTCTAATACAATGATTTCATATTAATAAATAAATTATGTGGTTATCATTATTTTATTGTTTATGGTTACCGAAAAATAAACTGCTATATTAAAGGAAGAATATGATACAATAAATACGTTAGAAATATTATTAAATAAAATACATAAAAAATCAAAAATGATCTATTATTGAATGAAAGAAAACTTAAAGGTAATAAAATATTAATGAAAGTGCTAGTTTGAAGAAAAAAATGTTTGCAACTATATAAGCAATTAAATCTCTAGAAATGGGAAATGTTAAAAACGGAAAATGAATTGCTCTACTTTTGCTATATACACGATCAAACTATTACGTAGTCCTTATCCTATTTGTGGTAGATATTTCAGCATTTTTGTGTCGAATAATTGCCCCTAACCTATATTTTCTTTGTTCCAGCATCCACCTGCCAATGCAAGGCCTTCTTCTCGGTGAGTCTATAAATCTCTGTGTGAATATTGAAACCCAAGTCGAGTATCTCGCTGGTGTTATTATGTGTCGTTTATGAACCCATCCGTTATTAATTTTCGACGCCTCTCAAAAACTAAAGCCACGAGGCTGCTGCGGTATTTATTGTTCTCGTGAACGCGCGCTCGTGTGAATCGAAGACAGAGAATCGGATTGGTGATATTGTGGAGTCTAGACGGCAGTGTACACAGTAATACAGTCTAATATCGTCGTATGATTATACGCTTCAACTGAATTGCTAGAAACAAAACTACTGCATTGTATGGAATCAGATACGAGGATGTTATTGTTTAATTTGATAATTTGCGGACTAACTCGAATTAGGTTATTATCAACGGAATATTTACCCTCAGGAATATATATTTGTTGTATCATTACTGAAATATCTTTTAATTCACTAATTTTAATATTATTTCAGTTACAAAAAGTATTTCTTATCATTCCGTCACTAAAAACTTTTGAGAATGTTAAAATTTTTATTTTTATCGCCGCCGGAGTAAAAGTACAATAATAAGTACCTATAGGAATAGGAACTACAAAGAATCAGCGAATAAGAAATAACTTGTGCAATAGAAACGTAACTGCCACTATAAAACTGTCAACAACTGACAGATTTAAATTGATAACCTACAAATCGAACAACATTCTAAACCAGTAATTCTTGATTAATTTAAATTATGAATCTTCTTCCACTGACAAAATGATGTTCTGAACAACATTTTCGTCCGAATTCACTATTCCTTGATCAGGGCTTGATCCACTGATCACTCTGATTCATGAATCAATTCAATTCTTCTTTTAAAATATCAATGATCAACTGATCTGTCTCCATTTCCCATATAAATTGGTAACCTACAAAAGTGTCTTTGTGTGCCTCGCATGCAATTGTCCGACTCGTTTCGCTCGTCGTGCAAACTTAATTAATTAATTTTTGTACCAGTAAATAATTAAGCATATGGAATCAAATGTAAAGGTGGCATAATAATATAAAATTATGACGAAACAAATATAGATACAGTTTGAATTTTATTCGGAACAAATTTTCAATGCCTGAATTACACACTTAATTTTTATTAGTAATAAAAGTAAATTAAGTCAGAACTTTGCAATTTAAATAAATAAACAATTTAAATTATCTGTAACTACTGTTCGTAGTATTGAATTCTAAACAAAAACATATGCAAAATTATTATAAGTAAATACAAATATACAATTAAAATTTGCATGTAGATTTAAAAGAAAACTCAACCATATACGATAAGTTTATATAGAGAAATGTTGTGGCACAAATGAAGTTCGTTTGTTTTTCTGCGATCTTCATCTGTAATTGTTTTCTCTATTGAAACATTTCTATTTATCTGCAGTGAACAATAAAAGAGAACATAACAATTGCATTGTGTAATTATTGATCCAAAGTTACGGAGTACAATTATCAGAAAACAATTATCATCTCATACAATCTTCAACATCTTCTCATAACTAACTCCCTCGCATGTTCTTTGTTTGGCCGCGTTGCCGCGCGGAGGATTTATGAAACGGTGAGCTAACGTGTTCATTTCAAATAACAATATACACAGAGTTATTGCTCGTTAAATAAAGATGTTAGTGCCCCGCTGGAGAAACTAGTGGGTGGGAGATGGATGCCATGCTACTGAAACCTACAAATGAGGAAATTGTCTTAGAAGAAATACTTAGATGATATTAACACTAAATATAAAAACTCATTTGTGCAAAACAATAAAAACCAGAAACGAATATACCAGTTAATTTAATACTTAGATATAATCAGAGCTGTGATAAGTACTAAAATAAATTTTGTAAGTCGTAATTAATAATTTCTTTAAGAAACATACTTAGATGACAAGAACACTAAATATCAAAACTCGTTTGTTCTAAAAAACAAAAACTAGAACCAAATTCACTCGTTTCATTTAATACCTAGATTTAAACATAACTGAGATAAGTACTAAGAAAAAGTTTTTAAGTCTTAATTAATAATTTCTTTAAGCAAAATACTTACCGTCGATTCCACTAATATTACTTAAATTTTAAATTTCCTTTACTCAACATTGCTGACAGAATTTCGATTAGCGTTTGTTTGTAAATGTTGCTTAAAATTTAAGTGTTGTTGGTGTAATTCGGCAATTATGTATAAGAATAAATAATACTAAAATAAGAAAATGAATATATTTATAAATTAATTTAGGACCATATACTTTAGCAGAATATGAATATGGATAAAAATGTAAGGAAATAAAAATATTCATTGAACATATTTTCGTAGAAAAAAATAAAATCTTTATTAATAGGAATGTTAATATATATTAACAGTTTTGACGACAGATACTTATGTAGGTATATATATTTTTAATATTTATTGTTTCTAATTTTTATTGTCTTTAGTAATATTAAGAACATAACGGTCTATTGTTTTGCATATGTACCGAAATCATGTAGTCAGAAATTTGAAATAAGGGGGGGAGGGTAGTAGATTTAGATTTAGACTAAGTATTAACAACTGTAAAGACATTTTACCGATTGAAGAATTGTTTGGAGCAGGAACGAAGCGACGATTCCAAAGAATATCTGAGATCTGTATTTTATCGTTTCTAAGGTGTATACCATTTTTGTAAGATCAAAATTAAATTTCCTTCAACATCCATTTCATGATATTTTCCAAAAAAAAATCAATTTGTTCCATTTTAAAATTTAAAAAATAACTGCGAAAATAATTCGTTAGTTGTCATTATTTTAAATAATATTAATATTAGTAACTGCACTTTTAATTTTAATAGCAATAAAATGTATTTACTAAATCATTTCTGTGCATTTGTGTTAAATATGAATTATATAAAGTAAGAAGGTAAAATGTGAATTTACTTCAGTATTTTTAGTGTTAGTATTACCCAGCTCTACCTAATAACTGGAATTGAAACTGTAGTCGTTAATTCAAACCAGTAACCAGACCTGCTGAGTATGAATATTTTTACAATATATTAAACAGTATGATTCATAGGTAAATCCAGATTCATCTGTTCGATACGTTTTTTAGTCCTCGAACCCGCATAATTTGCGTGTTCCGTGTTTTGAGAGTGTTTACCTCGAGATAAAAATGCAGTCCAATAAAAACAAGCGGCGATCGGCACCGTACCGGCCGAAAGCTTTATATTATCGTTAAACACACTCATGTTTTAATCATCCAAATATTAATTTCCTTTTATTCGCCCATAAAATTTTAGTAGAACCTCGAACCTACGGACCGGCATGGAATAAATAATATATTGCAATTAATCTGCTCTGATGCTTTAGTGGTGTACAGATAGATAGCTCGGCACGTCTTGCCTCACACATGTAATTTATTTTATACGCTCTAAACTCTGTTTTAAGGGATACAATATTAATGAATAAATGAACACACAGAACAACACAATCAATTTGTTGTGTTAATAAATACTGTATGGTAATCAGAAAGCTTTTAATTAATTAGTTTTTTTTTATTTATTCCATAACAGTCGTATAGCAACTGTGGCTATACTGAGTTTTAAAGAAAGGGTAAAAAAATTTGAATGAGTATGTATTTATTTCAACATCCTAAACAAGTAATCTTGATTAATTTAAATTATGAATTTTCTACAACTGAAAAATGATGTCCTGAAGAATATTAACGTCCGAACTCACCATTCCTTGACCAGGGATTGATCAACTGATCAACTCTGATCAACGAATCAATTCAATTCATCATTAAAAAAATCATTGATCATCTGATCCGTCGTATTCCATTAATCATTTTTTTTATTTGATGCTCGTTTTGTCATAAGTATTAGTTAAGATTAAACTAAAATATTTTAATTTTCACAAATCTATATGAATCGATATATGTCAACATAAAATGATAGAAAGTTTAATTCTCACTTATAAAATATGCTGTCAAAAACATAAACAAACCTGTGAATCCAGTTGATAAATTAGAACAAATGTTGATTTATGTACTAGCTTGATTTTTGAATCAGTTGATCATTAATCTATGGGCTAACGATGAATTCAGTTGAAAATTTTAATTATTATAAAATAAACAAATATCCAAATTCAATGGTACTAAACTCATAATTTATAATAAACTAGGTACCTGCATTTTTACGAAGTAAAAATAAATATTTGATATAAATACAATATGCCAGAATATATACCTTCAAAATTTGTGACACTTTTTAACACACTGTATATAATAATTTTAACGCAAGCCTTGTTCTGAAGTGATAAAAAAATGACAAGAAACATAATACCGTGTACGAAAGATTAGAAACCGTGGTTCTTTTGTTCAAACACTGTATGGTTTTGAAGGGAGTCGAAAATGTTATTATTAAATTTATTAGAAGCAAATTTGTTTGTTTTAGAACGATTGGAAAATGGAATAAAGGAAAATGAATTTGTGTTTGTGAAAGGCATGATGTGAAGTTACAAATTTAGCTTTGTGTAACGGCTTTGCTGGTTGATGTTTAAAGAGAACGGATCGGAATATAAAAATAAGACCCCCGCAGCGATTTTCTATCCATATTCATGAAACAAGCCTCGTATCTCGTTTGTTTTACAGAATAAAAATACCCAAACTTGCTCTGCTTGCTTTCTCATTATAAGCTCGTATTATACACTCGTCATTATTGTATCTACCTGTATTTACTATTAATATTAATTTTACTGACTGTCGATTTACCGCGACAAAACATTTAACGGTACGTTTAAATAACATAAAATATTTTATAAAAATTATTAACATTTAAATAAATGCACATCTATATATGTTTAAAAAAATAGAATGTGGCTGTTGTCTCAATACATTTCACGGTAAATTTAAAAGAAATAAAACTTTTACTAATAAAGTTAAGTATTTTTTTATTTACACTGTACACACCAAAGTCCAATAACAGTATATAGTAGTTTCCGAACCACTCGATTAGAGAAATATGTTTCTTTGAATAAAAAGTTGCGAATCTGGTATTTGAATCTAAAATCACACACACTGCACTTAATTATTATCGAAGCTCGCAAACCAAGTGAAGCACCGCTGCCCGTGATAATTTATTTCAGATGTATTTAAAGTTGTAAATTGTAAAATATGCAGAAATTAAAAAAATCAACTTTAAATGGAATGTTTGTGTTGCCGTCTAGATACTTTCTAGATTCGTTTATTTTGCAAGATTGTGAAAGTCTTGTCTTGAAATTTCAAAACAAAATAGAGTTTCTTATTCTAGGTCAAGACTTAGACTTAGTTAAGTCTTGTCTAGACGGCAACACTATATAAATTATATACAGTTACATATTTTTGGTTCTGTACTTTTGTCTTTAACTTCCCTAACTGTTACGTTTTCGGTTAATATTTTTATTCTTCTAGTGGTTGCAGTTCAAGTTTTATTTACATTTTGATCAATCATTCATTATCGAAACAAAGAGAACAAATTAAATATTTCAATTTTAATTTTAGACATTGTAAATTTTCAATTTCTCTTTATAAGTTATTGAACTTATTTTATTATATTTATATTTCTATGTGAAAAATATCTTGTTCTAATATATATAATCATTATATAAAGACATATATAATGAAGTATTGGAATCATTAGAATGCATGGAATATAATCTAAAATAAGTCTTTGTCACTATGCATTTCGTACAGCAATGCTTGAAAATGAAGTACACGGATTTTGCTGTTGCGAATATATCACGTTCAAATGCATGCGGTATGACAGATGCACTACATGCATGAGATAGAGCTTCACAATTAAACATGTGACAAGAAACTTGAAACTAATATCTCTGGTTTATATTTTAACGCAATCATAAAATGTCAGCCACCATTATTCGCAAATATTTTTAATTCAGATAATAAAAATCTATTCGAGTTGTATCGGGTTACTGTCACATATGTTTTTATAAATTTATTGCGAATTTAGATAAACATTTCCAATTTTCAAATATGAAAATGGAATATTGTAAAGTTGTCGGATTTTTAAACAAAATTGACATTATAAATATGAGGTGCAATATTTTAAAATAACAAGAGGATATAACTATTATATATTGTGTTTTATTCTATTGTAATTTTTACATTCATTACACTAATTTTTATTATACATATGTAAACATTTTTCCTTAATCTTAATTTTTATTTACATAATTTACTGTCCTTTAAGTTCACATGTGCACTAATTTTGCCTACTGTTTCTTGTCCTTGACGATTCTTCTTGCTTGTTGCATCGGGATGTTTTTTTTTCGTCAGTATCTTCTTTATTACATTATCCCATGTACATACATTCTTATTCGTTTATTTATTAAATTGTAAGGTTTACGCAATGAAATGGCATTTGATTGCATTGTTTTGTGTAAGTTAACAACAGAAAAATAGTATTTTTATCTTGAAAAGCGTTTATAGAAAAAAAGAAATCTTTATTGATACTGGTTTGTTATTGATAGAAGGTAGTTCTTGAATAGTTCAGTTTTTAAAATCAGTTAATTTTTTCGTCTGCGAATTGTTTGCGGCATGACAGCACATTTTGCTTTTTCTTTCTTGATGGGCACGTCAATATTCATTACCTGGCGTATTATGATACTCATCGCTAGCTAATCAAACGTGCCACACTCGAGATGATACGAGATGCATTGAGACACACATGCACTTGTACCAAGTGTGTGACCTAGCTAATGTAATTAAATCAGGAATGACTATGTAGATTGAGAATGTGATTGTTTTACTTTACTGCAGTTTTATTGTATTTGGCGCAAGTTAATTAGAAGACTTCATTAGGATGTTATTATTTAACTCATCTAAATTGAGAGCAGAGGAATTGCAATGTATTATTTATCATCAGACGGGCAGCGGTGGCTCACTTAATTATTGTGTTCCGACTAGAACTTAATTCAATTCTTAACATTAACAACTTTTATCGAAATAAAAATTTTGCTTAGTATCCAAGTGATTCAGAAACAACCATAAACTGTAGATCCCTTGTAGAGGCTTCAAGTTGACAACATATTCCATCAAAATGCAAGTTGCAGTGTATTTTTTAGTATAACAATTTTCTAGAATTATAGAAATTTGTTGAATCAGTCCTCATTAAATTTATTTATTTTTCTAGTAGGTAAGTAAGTGTAAGAAAACCTTAATCTTAATTGATAGGAATACTTACAATTTTTATTAAAACTTTGAACTTATCTACTAATGTATGGCAATAAAAAATCATATTACCTACAACTTAGAAGTTAATCTACAGTATTGAATATTATCTACAAATTTGTCAAGAGTCTTGATCTAGACGAACAAAGTCTTGTTTTGTTTTGCAATTTCAAGACAAGGCTTTTGCTCATTTAGACTTGATAATCTAGACAAGTTAAGACAAGACAAGAGTCTAAAAAGTCTAGATCTAGACGGCATCACTAAATGTGCTGTACAGTACTTTTAGTGCAACCATCGTAGATCATTGTCCCACCTACCAGTTGCCCTGTGCAGTACAGGGTTATAGTAGCTATATCTGTCCAAATTCTTTCTTACTCCTTTTCTAAGCACTAAGTACGTCACTGAACAAAACTCAACGGGGTGTACCTTCTCTGATTGGTTGTTCAAAATACGAATGAACCGCGACTTTCGCGTAAGCCCTTTTGTATATGAGATGAACTATAATACTATTATTTATGAATTATTACCTGTTTTACTGTTTTGATTTGAAAACAATTAGTTTTTCTTTCATTCCAATTCGTTTCTTCAAAAGCACTCATTTTGGTCTTATGTTGTAAAATTAACCACCTTTTTACAATTACAACTTTTTATATATTCTCACCAGATATTATCCTCCCTTCATCACCTTTGTATAGAAAGCACTCCAATACCTATCCCATTACCACACAGGTGCATGATCACTAAAAAATAAAAGCAACCCGATCCCCTAACCTCATAACCTAATCAGCACATGCTTATCGACTAATTACGAGATTGATTCCCGGTCCTCCCTGAGCTGATGCGAGTCGACGGAGTGTGAGGCGGAGTCGGCGACACAGACTCCGAGCCATCGGGATGTCGAAGCGCAACCCTTCAAGAAGCGAACCATTCCGCCTTCTTGCTGCATTACCGTGAAACGCGACACCGACATGGGTGTTGTCTAGGGATGCATGCTTCAGATAGAAATGATAATGTAATTATGGATCATAGCGGATGGATTCAAATCCTGTTAGTGTCAAATACCAAAGTGAATTTCATATAGGATTCAATAAAAAGAAATTAGATGTTGGTGACACAAAATCAGGGATGGCAGAAATCATTATTTATTTTAAAAAATCATTGATTAAAAAAAAAACAAATAAATAATGATTTTTTTTAATGATATCTAAGTGTTACTGCACATTTTTAATTGTTTTGAAAGCAATACTAATATTTTATTTCATAAACAAAAACTAAATTGTAATAAAATCAAAATTGTTCATCTGAATAACACTGCGAAGAGTAACAATGAATTTTTACTTTTTGTTAAACATTTAAATAATTATTTTTCTTTCTTCTATTATGACAATTAAAGTAATAGGATATCATTTAATTTTAAGATATTATTAAATACTTTTCGATACAAAATTATTATTTTTTAAAATAGTCCATATTGGTAGACGTTGATATGCTGATTTCAAATTTACAAATAGAATTTAATTATCTCTTTTCGCTCTTAAGACTTTTACTGTCAAAGTTGCACCTCAGAAAAGTGTGTTTTATGGGTATACTTCAAAAGTGTGTTAGATACAAACTCAACGATTATTCCAGTCGATTCTACGGGAAAAAATACATATAGAAATGTTTTCTTCGCATATACGTTCTTTGGAATGATTCCATGAAATCTTTTAGCTCAGGAACTTTATTCTACAATTTTTTCATTTTATAGTTTTAAATAAATGTAGATCCGTTGATTCCAAATTTTCAAACAGAATTTAATTATCTTGTACCGTTCTCGAGATATTCACGTTCAAAGATAGACCCAAAAAATAGGTTTTTCAAGCATAGCCCTCTAATGAGTCGAAATAAGATCTTTACGACCACCATTCAATTCTACAAACAAAATTATATAATTTACTAAAAATGACTAAAATTGCAAGGTATATTAGCTTAGATTTTCTCAATTTTCGCCAATTTTCATATAAATTTAAATATTTATAGAAATATTTTAAAAATTTATGCAGTACTACTAAAAATATATTTACGTTTGCAACATTTATTTACTCTTTAATATATTTCTCAACATATTTGTTTGAAATATACAAAATAATCAGAATTTATATTTTTCCAAATTTGTTCAAACTAGAAATAATACAAATAGTAATACTCATATATTTGATTTATTTATTTACATTTTGAAAAATATATCATAAAATATCTACCAAAAATGTCTTCTTTTATTATTTCACATGCAATTTTATTTGCACAACGAAGATTTATTTTATTGGTAAAACAATAGAGAACAGCAATAAATTTTTATTTATATGTCGGTGCCTATAGGTGAATCTCTATGCTAAAAAATAGCGCGGAATACGCGAGTACATAAAACTTCGTGTGAGACGGAAGTCAGACAGAAGATTTACAAAATGAAAATAAATAGCCGTCAGCGTGGTATCGTTTGGAGAAGAAATTCATCTTTCGCTTTTAATATTTCTTCTAATCATAAAATATGCAGGAAAGGGATTCAACATGTTTCTTAGGTGTTTGTCTTGGATTACTTTAGACGAATATGTTTCACAAATTGAACAGACGTTAAATATATTTCCATGTACAATACTTCACGTAAGTATTTCCACTAACTTTGAACGTGTCGGACAATTCATTATTTTTTTATTTCTCTCACCTAATACAAAAAAAAATCATTTTATATAGAGTGTATTATTAAAAATTCCAGACCCTATCATTACATTTTTGTCTAGATTTTAGCAAGTCATATTAGTTAAATGAATAATTGATGCACTAATAATATTCTTTCAGTTTTAATGCGGTTGTTAATTCAACACTTTTCAAATATTAGTACTCAAATTATACTTTTTAATTCCCCCATTGTATTAAAATAATACGGTTTTATAATTTATATAATTATAGAAAAATAATTTGATTTTAATAACAAGAAAAAGATATGTTTCGAGATACTCAGTGAATTAAATGTTTTCACATCCTGTGTCTGTCGTTATTAATTAAATTTATCATTTTACCTGTGAGAATGAATTCGGTTTATCGCTCCACAAAGCTTTTTAACAACTGCTGCTCTCTTAAGAATAAAGTTAATGTACATTGACATTACATAACGTTAATAACTTTGCTTTTAATGGTGATTTTTTTGTTTTAAAATTTAATATGAAAATGTAACCATTGCTAACTTAAACTTTTATTTACATGTCTTAAAAATCTTTTCATATTGATACCGTATTCAGTTTAAAAAAAAAACGAAGTACAACTTTTATTTCAAATAGCAATTTGAAAACAATTAACGTTGATTTAGAAATAACATAGAACACAGAACATAATTTACATCAGAATAGATACGATTTTAATCATAAAAATTGATAGATTTGCATGTTTTAGAAATTGTCCAATGTTCATTTTCTATGACTGTGTCTTCTATGTTCGTGCACATTCGGCAAGATTCGATATGCTTCGTAGTAGTACAAATAAATTCTAGTAGAGGGTCGTGTTTGAGGGTATTAATCAGTTTTTACAAAATCAGCTAATTTTGATTGATAGAAAAGTATGATTATATAAAAAAATTAAATATCATTGTAAGATTCTGGATCATTAATTACATATAATAATTAAGTGGGGCTACCTACAAACAAATTTGAACAACAAATCTTCATAAAATCATCACGATTAACACCAAAATCTAATCAGATCTAAACTGCGGTATCAGAATGTTATATCCAAAATTTCAACTTTCTTTATTCACTAGTATTTGAATAATTGTTACGACAACATCCATCTACACATCCATCCATCGTCCATGCACACACACGGATAGACATCATCGTAAAAATATTAAAATCGTGTCCTAGGGACTTTAAAATGTCCTATTTTATTGAAAACTCACTATCCTATTTTTAGCATAATTCCAATACCTCTCTTACTGAGTAACGAAAGGTAAAAATATATGTTTTGTATGCTAAACTAATGAATACAGTAATATTTTGAAGTATACTTGATCGAATGATTAAGCTTCGAAGATAGGTCCTAATTATGATCGCTCAATCGGTTCGAATCTAACAAAAACGTTTATGACGTTCCTATAGTAATGAGGATCCCAGCATTCTCCACACGTTTGGAATGGTTAATTTTTGGGATTTTTGTTGTGCCCCACACGATGAGCAGGTCGGGTCGTGAACAGCCGCTGCGTCGTCTATTGCATTCCAGACGGAGCCCATTAGCTGATGAAGTTTTGCTTTACGACCGGCAAATTAAGAAAACAAGTCGGATGTCGGATGGAGATGTCGCCCGTGTACACGCGAAATTAGGATTTGGCAACCGGCGACAGATTATTTACACAAGAAATACGAGGAAAACACATAATGCGCTTGTTTTCTTTTCGTTTAACTAATCAATTTCTACGACACAACATTCTCATATACCTGCAGTACTTATATTGTATATTATATTGTCATATCATAGATTATTAATCCAATTGAATTATCACATTGCTTACCAACAGATTTATCAGCTCTTACGAGTACCCAGTTTCAAAACAACACCACTTATACTTTATAATAAAGTAGTGGAATAAAAATCTTGTTCCACGTACGACATTTTGTATCTCATATTTACACATATAACTAGACTTGTATCTATCAATAAAAAATTATTATTTTTGGAATTCTCAAGATTCAAACGTTAAGACGTTATAAAAAATAATAATAATTGTAAAAATAAAGAATGCTTATAAAAACGCTAGCTACTGCAATTTTATGTTCAATAAAGTCGTGGAGAAATACAAATTTTTGGTTACATTTTAAGTGCAATATCTTGTATTTACAACACGAGATTCTACATAGAAACACTTTTTGACTAACTATTTTTTTAATAATCTCTAAAAGCTAAAAAAAATATCGAGTTTATCTTAGCAGAAGAATATCATTCCATTTGTAAAATCACAACTACTGTATATGTCAACAATGTATGATTATGTTGACATTTCAGGAGACCAAAAAATATTTGCAAAACTTTGTGAATTGAAAACAATTTAACAGATATATAACTTTAAATATAGTATATTGTACAACAAGCATGGAATGGTATTCATTTCATACGCGTATGATTTTCCTAATTTATTTATATTTTAATGATAAATTTGTCTTCATTTTAATGCTTCCTAGCAACTAGGTACAAAAGAAAAATTAAACAACACAATTTTTGATTGAACTGCGAGATATGAATTTATTTATTGTTTATGGTTATCGTGGAAAATGAAAATGCTTTTAGAATGTACTATGTATCCGTAGTAATAATAAACATACAACAAACAAATATCATAATGGTCGCAGAAAATGTATTTTCCATTTAAAATATATTTTTGGAAACATAAGTTCACCGAAAAATTGAGTGTATTTAAAATTTTCTCGTTGATACAATTAAAGCGAGCAGCTAGGGTGAATGTGAAATCCTCACAATTTATTGTTACAAAGAAAAGCATATTCATTTTAAAAATCATCTGTTTCAATTTTATTTTCGTAATTCTCGTACTGAACAAAATTTTAAAAATATATTCTATACTCGTATGTCAAAACAAATGTTTAATATAAATGTCATAATTGTGAACAATAATAATGTATATTTCTGTTTCTTTTCGTTTTTGTATGCAGTAGTAAAAAAGAATGTTAATGTCGTTTTACGACTACTTTTAAATAAGTGCGAGCAGATTTTAAACATAAGCGTTTACAGTGTGTTTGTTAACATAATAAAGTCTCCGTTAAGTACAAAACTGGCGCCAAGTAAAAACCTAAATATTTTCATTATAAACTTTATTACCTATCTAGTTTAATGGCGCTTGCTTCCTCGATATAATTATTTCTCCACACTTCATCTGACATTGTGTTTCATGTTCTCATACAGGAAATTGATTCAATTAAAACTTGCGCAGTTTTTACAAATTAAATGATCCAGTTTGAATTTGAAACTACTGCGACTCTCAAATGAACTGAAAATATCCCTTAGCATGCAAATCATTGATTTGTAAACTGAATTCAACTTAAATTCAATCCATGTTTAAAATCGTGTGTGAGTCAAATTTAACTTACAATCATTTCCTGAATTCTGGCATAAATTCTCAAGTAGGGCGAATTATGATTTTGACTGCGCCAGCAGAATTTTTCACAATTCGTTTATAGGTATAAATTCGATAATTATTTTCTGCATATTGTGAAATTTAGAAGTTTCAATAATAATAATGGGCAGTAAAGTACAGTTTAAAAATTGGAAAAAAAAATTTCCGTCCAATATTTTGTTTTCGAACCTGCTATCTACCATCAACTCATCCTTGGAGAAGCATATGGACGGCGTATAAACTTGGTAGATTAGTACAAAATGGGAACAGCAACATTGTAGACTTGCTGTTATTATTACACTCATTTTCAGCTGAGCATCCAAGAGCTAATTTGTCTTAAGATGCTTCTTCAAGATAAACATCATCGTATAGTAGCGAAAATAATTTGAACCACAGGAATAAGTACATGATATACTTATATATTATATATACTGGAAACCAGGAACATTTAATTTGTGTGAGACCTTCGATTGGTTACTGCTTCTGATAAAAAAAAATTAGGCAAATAATTTAATATATTACATTTTGAAAAATATTCACTTAAATGTATCCTTATAGTAAGAAATATAAAAAAAAACAGCCCATTGAGCAGTAAATAAATGGAATAAAAAAAAAATGTGTGACAAATATTAGATAAAAATTTAACTTAGGTAGTTTAGGAATTACAATATTTGGAGCAAAATAAAAAATATATTTAAAGAAGAATTATAGAAATTATACTTTTTATGAAATCTTAACCGAAAACCGGAACCTATATTTTGTTTCTTTAAATATGGAGACCGAATACCAATATAAAAAAAAATTATACTGTAACCGAAAACATAACCGAACCTAAAAAAAAGTATACTAAAACCTGTACAAATATAAATATTGTACTAAAAAAATATTATCCATAAAATTTACTTATATTTAATAAAATTCTAGTGTCATTAATATAAAATGATTAACAAATTTTATTTTAAAGCGCAATTTTTATTTTTAGATCACAACTTAAAATTAAAGTAACTACACTTTTACGTACAACAACTTAAAATTCTCATATTATAAAAGTTGTAACTAAAGTGAAATATTTGAATAATCAAAATAAGATTTTGTATAATGGACGGTAATAACCAATGTCTTTTGTTAGAATAACTAAAATATCGTTAGGTAACTAGTACGAGTATGTAAGAAAAAACTAAATGATCGTGAACGTCGTTCCGGAATTTATTTTAAGGACGAAATGCTAAAATTTAAAGCGCGTTAAAATTTCATAACAATAATCTGTTGAAGGTTGTTTAGTAAATTTATCTTGGAAAATATTTGCCCATTTTCAGTTTACCTTTTCTGAAATAATATAAATTAAATTGAGGAAAAAAACACATACTATAACACTTAATATTTAATTAGGTTAATATCAATAATTATTGCATAGCAACACCTTTATTAATATACATGTTAGTAAGATACATTCCTAGTTGAATAAGATTTTGTAAATACAATGTTAGAAATAATTTGGATCGTGTACATATCAATTCCATTCCATTTGTCATTACATTCTCCCTCTACAATAGTGAATCCTTCCACTTGACAATCCATTTCACCATTTCAGTTTTGAAAACGGACAAACCCTTTCTGGTTTTCTATCGCCGATCGTCGATCGTGGATTGTCATGTCTGGCGGATGACAGCTGACGGAAAGTGTCATGGCCCTCTCGATAAGATTACGCCGCTGTGATACCGATGGCGTTGGCTCCTGACGCAAACTTATCCTGACGGCCAGATATTCTTCTCCGCTTCGCCTCACACCGATTCTATTAATTAGAGACATCTGCAGGGATTAGCATTTTTAATATCGGATTATACTTCGTGTTATTTGTACTGGGTTTATGACTTTTGATGAATAAATTTGATGGTGACATTTATGTGAAAATAATTTTATTTTATACATAAATTATAATTGGTTAAATATTTTATTTTGTTTTTAATGGGACTATTTCAACATAAATATTTTGAAACTAATTCGGATAAAATATGTGTCAGTAAAAATACAGTAATAAAACAACATATCATTTTTTATTACATTTGTATATTAAACCATTCTACATTTGTTCTAAATATAGATTTTACTGTACTTATCACAGTATCATTAATAAAACTAGATAATACTGCATCAAAATAAATTAGGAAATGAATTATTTAATTGGATTTATGAACAAAATTTAGGAATAGTTATTGCGTACTAATAGACAAACGAGTGACAGAAATTTTGCCAATTAAAGTCATAGCTCGAATTACATTTGCTTGATTATTTCACGAACGATAACAGTCAAACATATCATTTTTCATATCAACAAAATGTAGTCATGTTTTTTTTCTCTGAAAACTGTTTTCTTCCATCAAATGAAGCATTCTGATTGGGTGAAAAAGACGTGTCTGGAATAATCATCAATAACTCAATTATCATGTTCATATTTGTTTTAGTTTAATATGTTCACGAAATTGATAAAATGTAAATATTATTAAACAAACAAGAAAACGAAAACATTGGTTTCGATTTTGAATCTATTTAAATTTCAGTTAAGGTTTTAATATTTTATTTTGATTTCTTCAGCTTTATCGATTTGAACGTCAAATAGTAAATTATATTTGAAATAACTATGTTTGAAGAAAAAACAGTATGTCGTGCAAACTTCCACGCTCGCCAAACAAATTATTGCTTTTACTCTTAATTACACAATATTCTAAATATTTTTTCATTCTTATATACCTATGTTTGTATATAAATATATTTTTTCACTACTTGCGGAGACACCCACCATTATTAACCTTTATTATTTCCCGTTTTTCCCGTATAAATTTTTAAAAAACCCCTTGTAAAAGAAGACATTAGGAGAGACATCTGGTGAACGCGGTGGCCAGTTAATTTCTCCCCCATGTCCTATCCAGCGATGAGGAAATATTTTGTCCAAATATTCTTTTACTATTCGATGAGTTGGACAACCGTGATATTGAAACCATATTTCGTCCATATTTAAATCTGTTTTTGCAATAATTCCAAATACGTTTCACCATTCATAAAAAATTATTCCCAATTAAGCCAGCCCAAACATTAACTTATATTTCCTCCTTCTTCGCTCGCCTCACAAATTTCCAGCTCGCCCTGTAAAGATTTACTTACACCGCTGGCTACTTAAATAACTATTATTGTACTACTTACTTTATTTAAATAAATGTAAATTATGCATGCTCTAATATCTACAATTTTGCGAATTTACTTATTCTGTTGTAAAAAAGTAGATTCGTCAGTATAATTTGGATCTATATTTATTTTCTCAAAAAGTAATTAACAAAAGGCAATTCTTTTTTCATGGTCATTGTTTCTTATCTCTTGGTGATTTTGAAAATGATACGAACGAAATTTTTAATGTTCTTAAAAAAAATATGTAGGAAGTCATTTTGTTCTTTATTGTTTAAAAAAGCTTGTTGATCTTTGTAAGTGGTTCATTACAGTTAGCATCCTATATTTAGTAGATAGAGTGGCGTTATTAGTTGTATCTATGTTAGCGGAGAAATATTGCATGTAATAATTACTTATGCATGCATGTGTCAACTGTAGCAGCAAGTAGTAATTTGTTCCTGACAGTTGTGGAGCAGTGGCGTGGGATCCTCTATCATTACTTCTCTCCGAGCGTCTTCTGCATTAGAAAAACCCCGGAGAAAAGTCTCTGTTGTGATAGTGGCTAATAACAGCCCGTATACAATAGCCCAGCGATATCGGGCCCAGGAGCCAAGTAGTGACACATATCAAGCCATTCCGGCCATGCATTAACATTTTCTAAGTAGGCGGCGGATTTTTCATAACGGAACACAGAAATGATAATTGGAGACTTTGATTTTCTATTATTATTGTAATAAGCCGCGGTATCTGCAAGTTGTTATCGAAAACAAAACATACAATGCAAATTTATTTTTATATCCAACATGCATTGGATAGATAAATATGAAAATAGGATGAACAAAACTACCACGTCAAAATAAATCATTATTAGCATTGAGATAATAATAAAACGTGAATACAATTTCATTCATTTCCTTAATGTAATCATTTATGATGATTTCGTGGACTGGTCATTGAGAAATCTGGTAATACTTTACTGGAAAGTCAGTCAGAATTTGGAAGTCTTTATTTCGTCTCTCTACCCTTATCCTAGGAGACGAACGTTTGACATTTGAACTTTCCAGAATTTATTGCCCTAATAATAATTTATTCTTAAAGTGTTCCTTACTTTTTCTTTAAACAAAACTACACTTCATACAAATAGTAAATTAAAGATTTCGGACAAGATTTTTTATAAATGATTATACAGAAAGTCCACCGATCGAGTAGCAAAGAGGGAAAACATTTTTCTTTTTTATTTTACAAAAAAAATGTATTCTTCGGTTAATTCAGTTTTAACCTTTTCAAATTTTCTTTTAGTTTCAGAGGAAAATCAAAAATAGATAGAATTAGTTGAAAATCCCAAAAGTCCTAAAAAACAATTTCGCTTTGTCATAGTAATAATTGCTAACATGACTTTTACTTAATTTTAATTTCATAAATTTAACACCAAAAATAATATAAACAATAACTAATCTACTCAATCCATTCAACGCACAATTCTAGCCTTGGACGAAATTCATTAAAACTTCTTCGAATTTCTTTCAGAGTTAAAGACGTCTCATCGTCTCTAATTCTAATCCTCTCCTTTAAATTCTTTACGATTACAACAGATTTTCTTAATTGAATCAATGAAACTAAAAAAATAATGCCAGTTACTATGACAACGCGAACTTATTTGGGACTATTTTCGATTTTTCTCTAAAACTAAAAGAAAATTTGAAAAGGTTACAACTGAATTGGTCGTTTTGGAACATGGAAAAACTTTTATCAAGAATACGTTTTTCTCGTAAATTAAAAAATAAAAATATTTGTGCTCTTTGCAACCTGATCCGTGAACATTAAACGGAGCTGAATTGACTTTAGTGAACTGGTCTAATTTAACTAGAAAATTAGTAACACTAATGTCTAAAAGGATAGAACAATTATATTTTAATAAGTAAATGTCAATAAAAATAAAATTAACGGTGACGCTAGTTATCTGATTTTAATTTTTAACCGTTTGTACAGATAACTGACTATTAAAGAACTAGAATGTACGCTAATTAAAAATAAAGATTGTTCTGGAATTGTTCCCCATGTGGAACTTGCAGTATGTGGAAGTTTGTTCATCAGCCCCCCGCCCTCCAAGGCGTCTCGACGCCCCCTACGTTTCATCTCGGCGCTCCGGCGATGCGTCGCGTCGCCAAATTAGATTACTTTGTTTTACTACACACTACACACAAGTTTTACAACAAGATAACTTCATTATATTTACTTCTACTGCTATGGTAACGTAAGGTTTTGTTTTCTTGCTGCTTTTTGTTTGTTTTGTTTATTGTAGGGTGCTGGCCTGCTGTGATTTTTTGCAGGGGTTTGCAATAAAGTTTATTACAGGAGTAAAATTTCTAACAGGCAATCAACTACGGAAATGTGATAGAATATTATACAATAGAAAAGCAAATAAAATAAATTTTCAATTTTAAATAAAGGTAACCTTTAATTAAAATTAAAAATAGTACATATTTTCTAAATATAAAACTGGTAGACAAATTTTGAAGGCGTCGGATAAATGGCAGTCAGTGTGTTCGCAAGCATGACAGATAAATTTTAACGAGGCCCGGGTACAATGGCCACCTTGTTGCTCGATATCAAGGATATCTGACTGTAATTGACTGGGTTATTCTTTGCTGTAGATCTTCCATCTCATCGATCTCATGATCATCATGCTCTGACGTGTTTATTAAATTTATATCAATCGGTCGCCTTCACGACAACAATGATCTTATTGATTATATTTCAACAAGAAAAATGAATGATATTTAACAAAAAAAGGATAAATTTTGCACAAAATTCTTACTAAGGAATTTAACAATATAGTCGAGTTAACCAAATGAGCCACCGCTATCCGTATTTATTTACATGTCACCCAGATAATTCATAGGTTTGTTCCAGTTAACCTCCAAATCAGTATCGGTATACGACACATGCGCAGTTTTTAAAAAAAGCGTTCCAACTCTTCCCTCTGATTTCTGACCGATCTCGAACCAGTTATCTGTTAAAATAGTCAGAGGATCGGTGCATGTACTTCTGCTAATTTAATTTAATTTACCGCTAAATTGTATTTAAGTTTAAAAATTAAATGTTTGTGAAGTAGTCAGAGACTTTTCTATTTATCTTCCACATTTTTAGCTCCCTTTATTCAGTAAGAAATGTATTGGAATCATGCTAAAAATCGGATATTTAGTTTTCCATATATAAGCACGTTTTGAAGTCCCTAGAACACTATTTTAATACTTCTACGATGATGTCTGTTCATGAGTGTGGATGAATGGGTGGATGGATATTGTCGTAACGATTACTCAAATACTAGTGAATAAAAAAAGGAGAAATTGTGGATATAACATTCTGACACCCTAGATTAGATCTGATTTGATTTTGGAGTTAATCTGAAATATTTTTCTGAAATATCTTAATTAATTATGAACATATGAGAATTTTTGAAAATAATAATTTAATATTTTCATTAGCCCTAGTTTTATATATCACAGTGGCAATTGTTGTTACTATTAAATGACTGTAAAATTATTTATCAAAGACCCCAAAAGGAATTGTACTAATACTGTAAGTACTAATTATTTTAATAATTTATTTTATCGTGTTAGGAGTCACCACGGTACATGAACTGATAAATGAACTCATCACAAACCGTCAGGAATATTTAATTTAAACAAACCTTAGCTGATGTGGAGAGTGCTATTTTTTATGGACAATGTTAACCTCGTCGGGATTCGTAGCCAATAAAATTATTTATGAGAGAACTCCCACAAAATGAATATTTAGTATAAAACCGAAGACCCGTTTCTTATTTAAGTATAATTTAACGTCCTTTTTATTTCCAAATAACTATAAAATTACCATCCCCTTGCCTATAAAAATTACAAGAACGCGGACTGTTGTTCTGCCCATTAACCCTTTTACATCCAATAACCTACAAATATTAACACCATAAAACTCCTCTTATAGTTTATTAAATCTATAAAGCCGGAATGATAATCCCCGGAAAAACAGACTAGCGGTGCCATCTGTTGCCCACGCGAGGAACTAGCCTTATAGATAATAAATTCCTCCTCTGTGCCCGGCTGTCGGCCGGCAGAATGGCTCCGCATCGTTAACATGTCCGCAGTGAAGGCTTTACACAGGAATCATAACATTTTACGGAGAATAACACAGCGGGACTCCAGGGAGACATATTGCGGGTTTAACACTTTAAATACGAAAACAGGTGACTCTGCAATACGTTCACAGCGGATATCCTATTCAAAGGTTTTTTATAACCAGAAGAAATTTTATGGTGTTAATGCAAACACTGTGTTCAATTTGTCTTACCCACAACCACGCACATAAAATTAAAAAATAGACCATTTTCTTTTGTTGCACTTAGCAAGAATAGGTATAATATAACCTTCTAGATCTTCTCATAGACTATGAAGTATTTTAATAAATTAAAATATTGAACTTATAATTTTATATCAAATTTAACAATAAAAGATCCAAATAGTAATTTAAGTAATAAAGGCTTTAATTGTTATCCACTAGTCGAGGGTGAGACGAAAATATGCTTTTGGAGTAGATCTTCGCATGGACTATTAAGTATTTTAATAAATAAAAATTATTGGACTTTCTATTTATTATCTACAGTTGGATACTTTTTTTACTTATATTGAAAGACATTTAATTTTAATACTGCAAAAAATAGTACTCGTATAAGCATTTCGAACTGTAATGGATACCAATTTCAGAAAATGTTCTACCGCTTTCAGATTATTAGAAATCTCAACTTTGACTCATCATTTTCAACCGGTACTTATTACCCTTTATACTTAAATAAATAATTTCATCTTTTTCTTCTCAGCAACTGACAAGTAATATACATAAAATTCAATCGTTTTTTATCAATTAATGATCTTCGCCACTATTGCTAAATTAATAAGATTGACAGTTCCTTGAAATAATATTATTCAATCGTTATGTCAAATTTAAATCTTACCTGGCAAAAGAGTAGAAACCAAATTACTTTTAAGTAAGTTTTTCTACGTAAAAAGCCAAAATTACACTAGTTTTGTCTTTTTTCATACTTTTCATTTCTTTTTAAGATTAAACTGTAGCTAAATAACACTAGAAATAATTGTCTATACATTTCTCACGTGACTTATTTGTAATGTAACACACTTGTACCATAAATAATTATTTGTTATCTATTTGGAAAGTACTAGTAAGTAACCTAATATAAGCGTTCTCATTTTTCACTTTTCGCTTCATACTTCAACGCTTACTCATATGAAGAATAAGTAATAATATATGAAGGTTTTAACTTTTGTTAAGAATATGCTAATGATGTGAGTCGCATTGTTAAATTGGAATACTCCATATGTTTGATCCTAGTGTAAATCTTGACCTGTTCTGTGGGTTTTATCGTTTTTCTTCTCTGACATTTGTTTCATTCGTTAAGAACACGGGTACAACGTAACCTTAAGAGTTTATGAGCCCACATTAAAATACGGGTATACAACTTTCTGAGTATATTTATTCCATATACTTGGCTTATACATATTTAATTTTGAAGCAGTTACTACCTTCAAAATGTTTATATATTGCGCACGATTAAATAGTTATGTGTAGAGAATTGTTCAGTAAATCCTGGAACAGTTAATTTATTACAACTAACTTTGAATTGTCTAATTGAAAATTAAACATACATATACATATGCATAAATATGAATTCTTTTATTATAAATGTTCTGTGATAATGACCAAAGTAACACTGTTCGTCATTTTAGAAAGATGTGTTAATAAAGATACATAATAAATACATCATTACCGATTTTTTCGATAAAGCAGATTCTACTGTTACCGTCTATATCTAGACTTTCTAAACCCGTATTTTGTCTTGTTTTGTCTAGATTGTCAAGACAAGACTTTCTTATTCTAGATCAAGACGAGATAATTCTAGATAACTTTCAGGAGTCTATTGGTTTCCTACATAACAGGCAATAAGGCGTAATATATTTATTCTTATTTTGTTTTCTTTATTAAAAAACAAAGTTGCTGACATGAGTAGCACTGTTCGTATATTTATGAGAGACTGTCGAGTATTCGATGTACAACTTATTAGCATATCCATTTCAATATTCTGTCCTGTGTAGGTAAAAAAGGTGTTGATATATTATTTATGTTGTGGAGTTTTATACCTGTTTTATAAAGGGTGGAGATTGGACGTGTATTTATATTCCATTCAGAATATGAAACTTAGGTTTCATTTCAATATAAAAAGAATATTTCAGGGTAGAAACCGCCCCACCGCTTTTAAATATTAGAATTCCAGCAGCGATTTGACATGTTATAGCAAGCTTTGGTAAAGACGTGACGATATAAAGCCCAATATTTTATTTCATGTTTGCGTTTTATTTATAGGTACAAGAAAACATGAGTAAACAATTTAAAATTCAAATTCAGTAAACAAAACAAGAAAAAAGGAAAAATTCCGTATTCGTCGAGCAAGGAGAATTTGTCATTGCAGTGTTCATGAAAATGCATAGCTGCAGAAGTTTTATTATTTACGCATCTTCATTAGAATAAAAACACGGCGGGTCTTATTATTGTCCCGACTTGGCGATTATGCATTAGTTTCTTGAAACAAGGTGCCCAAGTGTTTAATATTCGAGCCCGAACGTTTTCTAGAAAAAATATCGTCGAGACGACATTTATACGTATTTTTAAGACGTGGGCTATTTTATAACCATGCAATATGAATACGAATTGAATGGAGGAAAAAGAACCATTTACAATGTGATGTATACAACCGCAAATTGTGTCCTGCTACTTCGTACTCTGCTAATTATAGTCGAAAAACATGACAAGAAATTTAATTACATTCTTGTCTTACATTATTCTTGTACATAAAAATCTTGTCTTGATCATCATTTTCTTGCTTATTTCTTGTCTTGCAACTTATAAATGAATATATAATTTCTTTATAACACATGTAATTTTATTTTGTTCAAACTTCATTATTTTCCTAATCAGTAACATATTTTTATAGGTAGATTCTTATAGTAAACATAAATTTCAAATTAACAAAAAAAACTGCAATAGTACAAAAATTTAAGATAATCTTTATATTCTTGCACTTATTTTGCAAGACAATTTCTTGCCTTGTCTTGTTTTGAAATTTGTACTTCTTGTCTTGCAATTTTTTCAAGACTGTTGCAAGACCAAGAAAAATATAAGACTCTCGTGAAACACTATTGGACTTTTGTCAGCGACAAATAAATTCACCAAAAAAATTAGATATATCTTTACTAGGATGCTCATAGATTGTCGCAAGCCTGCCAAAAAATTATTTCTCGAACATAGAAACACCGCTATAAAAATATGTTTTAAAAAAATTGTTCTAATATTCCGCATTTTTTAGTATTCTCGACCGATTTGGCAGTGGCCGAATTGTAACTGTACTAAATAAAACAACCTCCGTATATTTTGTCTTACAAATTGGAAACATTTTATTTTTATGTATGAAAATTATTGTAATTGTTATGGCTGTTTATGTCCATGAAACAGGTAAATGATTTGAATATTAACCACGAACATTTGTCTAGCTGTGATATTATTTATTAATGTGTTGTCTAACTTTTCGTGTTTGATTGTTTTTTCTATTGTTGTTTACACGATTAGCTAAAGACCTCCGCTATAAAAAAATCCGTGGGAGAGTTTTATGGACCATGTGATTTAAAGCAATAAAGTTTTAAATGAAATTTGACAAATAAGAGTAATAAAATTATTATTAAAACACGTTCGTTATGTTATAAAAATTTATGCAAAACATTGCAATAAATTTTCTTGCAGCGAACTGTATTTTATATTAATTTTATGTTAATATTTATGAATATCCTTTAAATTATTCTTTTGAATCATATATATTTTATGATTGGGATATTAAAAAATAGTTCACCCTGTTTTATAATTGTTTGCGCTCTTCTGGGAATAAATTTAATGGTTATGGCTGAAGCTTTTTAATATTTTTCCTGTTTTCAATTTGAGCGCACAGGATATGTGTTGCATATTTAAACAAAAACGATTTTTCAATTTTTAATATGATCCTGTTGAACAAATTGCTCTGATAAAATATTTAAAAATTGGTTTTAAAACTCTATTCTCATACTGTCATGCGCGAAAATTACTTTTAATACATACATTAATGTATGAAGTTTTATGAAAAATATAAATATGCATTACATATACACAGCATAAAATATGAATGCTGTATTGAATATTTATTATAAAATATTTAAAAACAAACAGTTTTTAATTTATATTTAATTTCATTTATTCGTGGTGAAATTAAAATTTATCTTTATTAAAAATAACACTATTTCTGTTGTTTCTTCTTTTTATTCAACTAAATTAAAAAAAAAATTATTTGTACATTTATAATGTAATAATAAATTAAATATTACACTACAATAATTAGAGGAAAATAGTATAATGTGCAACATGTGCAGAAAATCGAAAAAGGTGTGACAGTATCGGCACGAGACAAAGTCGAGTGCTGGAATCACACAAGTTGGGAAATAGGTGATTCTGCACGTGTGGCATACTATTATTTAACTTTAAAGCTTTATATAATGTGAGAAATTGCCACTTTCTATAGTGGTCGTAGAAAAAATATAAGCGATGTCCAAAACAGCAGAGAAAAAGAGGAAAAAATAAATCCAAGTTGGCTGTAATATATTCGTGCAACAATAATAAGAATATGAAAAAAGAATGAACGACGTTTCATAAAGTGTATTTGCAGAATGCGCATAAATGCAGCATTCCACATTTCATTGTATATTTTTTCTTTTAAAAATAACTGCTTTAGATGTAGGAAGGAAATAAAAATGTAATATTCCCATATGAAAATTTCTCGCGAGATGAGCGCAGAAAATTTATTTCGCCGATTTAAAGTGTAGAAAGTGTGGAAAGAAACACAAATTGAAATAAAATTGCAAAACATATTTAGCATTTCCACGAGTACATCTTCGCTAGTCCACCGATTTCATCATTACCATATTTATAGGTATTTTAAAACGACAAATGTTCATTTAATAAATCCCAATGCAGAAGGGATTCCATTATTCCAATCCAGCGGGAGGCCGGGATGGATAGTATCGAATCGCTCCCCATTTTACAATTTACATAAAAAAATATATTTCCGATATGAATGCTACATAAAAACCAGCAACGGCGTCTCAATATGGCGTGTACCATCTCCTTCATTTCTTTATACGACGCGCTACGAGTAAAAAGTTATTTGATCAGCGCAGGGACATTCTCTGAATTTAAATACGCACAGGTCTTTACTACCTCTGATTTCCTTTCTTCCTATATTCTATACTACCTTCAAAAATACATTCGGTTGTATAACTTCACATAAACTCTAAGAATAGTAAACTAAGTTTCATTAATTAAGATTGAAATTATTGGAGACTTCAGCTTTTTATTGTTTATTGAAGTTAGACATCGTTTCGGTCCTGGAATGAGATCATCATCAGGTCTGAAATTTAGTTTGTGTTTATAATTGTGTTCCTTTTTTTTTAATGTACAAATTGTTCTTACCTTGTTATACCTACATACTTCACATTTAAATAATTTTTTTAATATAATAACATTAATGCGTCATAAATTAAAGAAAAAAATACATAAAAAAATTAGTCCAATATGACGAAATTTTGGATAATGTTAAAAGTTAAGAATTAGAACAGGAGTAATCTAATTTTTGGCGTACTGAAACTGATCACATTAAGAAACAGACTAGCCACTCCAGAAATTGATTTTGAATCATTACGTAGAAAATAGAGCAGCTGAAGTAGTTGCTCTAAATCTTTACCTACTAAAACTATATTACATTTTGCTGCATATTACCTACACCAGAATTAGTGAGAAAGAAATTTGAGAATGCTGAAACATTTGCTCTTATCTTGATCTAATAAAAGTTGATCACATTCTAGAATAGATTGCGTGGATTAGAAAAAATAAGTTATTATTTTTAAGGAATTGTTTATTATTTCATTTATTAAATTTTAAATATATTTTTTTTCTTGCGAAAAACATTTATTAATTAATGTTTCTTATTTTTGCAGATCAAAATCAACAAATCCTCTACAATTGGTGAGTGTTTTATTTTCTTTCTTTAAAATTCGTCCCCTTGGAAAACTTTTGTTAAACCTAAATTAACTTATACTACAACATAACGAAACTGTCCATAATTTACTCCAAGTTCAAGTTATATTGAGTATAAATCACTAATAAAATTCTCATTCAATTATCGCATTGTGAAAATTGTTTTATTCCTTATAAGTACTCGTAAAAAGTGCTCTATCATTTAATTCTCTTTCGCACCTTCTCCCATAGAACCTTGTACATTTAAGAACGCACATTTCCTTACTTATTGCATTACTATTACTCGATTCTGAAATACTGAGAACGAGAGGCGGTTGCTCAAAAGGTGCTAGTTAAGTTATTAAATAAATATTCTAGCGTAAAGTGCTTCGCGTACATCTGTCGTTATTACTCGCTACTCGCTACTTAAAATGCTTTTAACATCATATTAGATAGGACTATTAATAGAGGAAGACACTATATACAGGATATCGTTTGCGTAATTATTATCTTCTGCAGAATTTATGCCATAAATAAGTAAATAAATTGTATACATTATACGGTTAAGTATTTAAGTTTAATGTCTCCATTTAATTTCTTTGAGGAATGAAATACTTTACTTTGCGATAATAAATTACTTCTGCGTTGATAAAACTTTATTTATTTGCTTCACTTATTAATATTTACTTTATAAGTTATTAAATTACAGTTCAAATCAAAGTGAAATATTTTAATTGTAAGTATTTATTTTTATTTTCTTTTATAATTTATTTTATGAATTCAAACCACATATAAAGACATACTGTCTAGTCAAATACCAACATTGTGATCTCGAAAACCATTAAAAAAAATCTCATAGGTTACTAGACAATGGCAGTTAATCATTTCAAAACAAGGCATAAAGCAATATTTAACATAACTTACTACCATTATGTTTTTGCAAACATATAACCCACAAGAACATTTCAAATGTGTTACAAGAATATGGACAATTAAAAATATCTAATATATTAATTAGGTTGTTGAGAAATTACAGTCAGACAAAAATATTGTATATGCATCAGTGATTTTGTACTTATCTAGATACCACACTACTAAAACCATCATCATCACAGTAACGACATACTTTGCAGCATTATCTTCGTCTGAAGTACAGAAGTATGCCAAAATAGACAGTCTCTGATGCATTTTCTAACCATTGTATCTAATTATTACAATGCATCAATTCAGTCAAATCATGCTATAAAACTCAGAACAGCAATAAGAAAACAGCTAGGTTATGAACTTGAGTGATAATAGATATAGGATTTGCTTCATGCTGCTTGGTTAATCACAAATGATAGCAAAAGACACAACAAGATACTAATATTCATATTGTAGAATGAGATGGCGCAAAAAAGTATATTACACATATTGGAAACACAACTTATAGGACGTATGTTGCATATGGGTACTCGTGTACCCAGATAAGTATAAAATCATTGATACACCCACATTCAGAGAAACTACGACTAGATTGATTTTTATATACCATAACCGGATATGGATATTTTTTGTTTTCTGTGGTGGTCATTTTCCTTGAAGCTTTGTATGTACTTCGTTCCAACAATTAAATAAAAATAACATTTTTATTCACTATAGAAAAACTAGCGGGTAAGTGTTTTTTCTTCGTTGGATAATTCGTCGTCATTAGAGCAGTCAGCATCCCTTTCATCCCTGTGGGAGCAAGAAGCTGGCACGTCAACAATGCCCAAGTATTTCTTTGTCCCTCGCTACAGACGTCAGTACACGTCCAATGCATTCCGATCGCTGTTCTATAAACACGGGTTCGTAGCCAGTCGACCTGTCATACAAACAACTCGGAACTACATAAATAATCAGTGATGAAGGTAAATATTAGTTCGCGCAAGAAATTAAGATTTCATTAAGAAACTGTCAGTAACGAGGACGGCATAAAATAAATATGTATGGTTAGGCCGTAAAAATAATGAATCGTATTGCACAATTAAGTCGATTCCTCTTATGGCCGAGAGTATAAACGTATTTCAATTCTTGATCTTAGTTTATAGAAGTTGTCTGCCTGTTTGATCTAGCGTTGTGAAGTATAGTATTGTTTTTTAAATAACCGAACTAACCAAAATTTAACTGATGGTTAATTTGAACGATCAATTTTGGTCGTTCAAAGTCAAGTTCATTTCTGAACTAACGTTCTCAAATGTCACAATTCAACTGTTCATTGATTATTATTATTTCATTTTGGTAAAGCATTTTACTTTACATTACAGTACCCTGACAAAGAATTATCTGTCCTTGTCTAAAGCGTATACGCATGTTATTGTAGTCTTGAAACAATCTAGAGTCTGGATATCTGGGCAACACTTTTTAATCTAAACTTAGAGTTTTCTAAACGACAACACTAGCTAGTAACCATTACGGTGATTAGTTTTTGCTGAGAGTAATTTTAAATAATTATAAAAATTAGTGTATTCTACAATAAGTGAGCAACCCTCATACAGGTAGATAACACTATGGTTACTCGTTATTACGGATGGTGATTTTCTAATAACATTAGAGCAAAAATTAGAGTACTTCATAGTTGGTGATAGCACGCTATTTATATTGCAATTCCTACCAAGGGAACATTCTTTTGTTTTCAAAAATATGTTCAGTGTCCTGTTGTTTTGTCGAGCAATGTTTTAGCTGATTTGCTATCTTATAAAATAAAATCCATTGATCTAAGTGCCCTCTTTTCTAGGATTTTATCCATAAAAAATTAAAATGAACATTTGGGAGTTATAGCTTATTGGCTGCCGCAAATCTGGATTTCCTTTTTTCCTACGTAGAAAAACACATGGTAGAAGGTGGCAAATATAAGTGGAGCTCATTAGAAGTTGGGTAAATGTTTACAGCGGTGATGGATCCATATTCATGAGCTGGGAAGGAGAAGAAAGGGCCGGTGACGTGTTGTGACTGGCCGCAGATTGGACAGTCATGCAACCGGAGTCGTGGTTCTCAGTGCTGCACCCGACTGCCCCACTGTCATCGAGATCAAATGAGATGAGATGGAATCTCTTCGCACCTGGGATGCAGGGCCACATTCAGCCACATTTCAAAGTTCGGTTAATGATTTAAATAACAAATCTCATTAAATAATAGGGGTTTCCATCAATTTTGGTTTTTATTATATATTATTCGTTAAATAGAATTATTAGACTTTTTTTTTATTTTTAAAAATAATAATACATGAGAAATAAATTAATAAAGATTTATCGCGACGTCATTACACGAACAATAACTTAGAGCAGTGGTTCTCAAAGTGGGTACCGCGGTACCTTTCATTACTTGTAGGGGTGCCACGGGCGTGGTGTGAAATTTAGTATCGCAAGTATTTTAATAATTCTTGGATTTGAGCATTTGAACCTTCTTCCGACTGACGTCAAACGGTTGTCCAAAGGAATGAGCAAATTTAAAAATAGAACTACCTACTCACTTTTTTTGAACATAAAAACAAACTTGAATTTTTTAAATTATTGAAAAATATGAGAGGAACTGAATAATATAAATTCCAGCATGCAAAAATAAGAGATGAAAATTTCTTAAAATCGTTCGATAAAATCAGAACTTTTAAAGACAGATAGAATTTTTCAATTTGATACAAGTTGAAAATGTTTAAAAGAACACCAGAAACACTTCTTAACTCACAAATATAAATTTGTTACTATTTTACAAATATTTTTATTGATAGTAAAAATATTCTGAATTTTCATTAGAACTTTTTTGGATATTTATTCAGAATAAATATCGCAATGTAGGAGCCAGGGCTCTTCTATTTTTATTTAAATTTTGTACCTCTTGAGTGAATGTAACCTAAAATTTCTAGGTTTACCAATATCAAAACAAAACTGAGAGAACGATTGAAATCGGTAGAACATGAAATGTGAGTATGTGGCAAATATAAAGGAATTATGTAAATTACATCTGTTTTCCTAAGATTAATAAAATGTAATTTCAAGCACATAATGTGCCGAAAATTTTATATTCACATCAAAAAGTTTGAGAACTACTTGCTTAGAGAAAGATAAGTAGTGTTTGTGTGACACAGAAACTAGGCAGAAGTAGAGATGGTCCTGGGTCTGTTCGGGTTACTACGTCACAGGCAGTCACTGCGACACGCCCCCTTTATTAATTTTAAAACTTCACTTATTAATATTTAAAATTTTATAATCATTCTTATAAACATTACACTCTATTTAACTGAAATTTGAATTTCCAATATAAATTATAATCAATTTTCGAAATTTGTCGGAATAAGTTGGTAAAATATATTTTATTGTATTTTTATTTTCCATGAATCTATTCATGTAAACAAATAAACGTGCAGGTATATACATACATATTGGCAGTGATGAATTTCGTTATGGCTGAATGAGAATTTTTTAAAAGTTGGTATTTATGTAAAAATATAATTGGTCTGGTTTTAATCATAGGATGCATTTGCGTTTTACGAGCAAAAACAGCGTAGCTGGTTTATGGTCCGTAACGTGTAAAATTAGCGCTATTTGCGATATTTGGAAAAACATTCCGTTTGAAACTCTTTTTGTTCCGTCGCCATAATTTGTGACCTGCATACATAGAATCAATTTTCATTTTCATTGATAGGAGGAAAAATTGATGTCACGGTTAAACGATAAATATCAGAAAATACAGTAATATGAGTCGTTACCCTAATTCAGGAAAATATCATGTATTGTTTCCACTAACAAAAGGTAATATAAATCACAAAAAAACGCTATTCCACTCGGATCAAATTCATTGTCTGCCCCAGAACAATGCCCATTTAACGATATTAAAGATCACAACAAAGATATCAAAATTAAACGAATTACTCTGTATTGTTTCCCTCCAAATATATCAAATATATACGCGCATGAGCCATTTTCACATATTTACCTTTACCCCAATTATTAACTCATGTAATTTACTTATTCGGTATCCAAATTTACATTCTAAATTCTAATAAACCGAATATTGTTCATAATGCTGTTCATCGTACACAAAAGCCTATATTGGATGCTTCAAAATTGCAAAATTACTTAAGATACCGTGAATATTTTGTAACGTAAAACATAGGATTTATCATATCCATGGTTATGACTTGCTATTTGATTGACAGCAATGTATATTTGCTTGTCTCATTTAAAATTGAATATAGGAAACGAATTTAACATTTTTTTTTGGGTTATAAAATTTTCTGATAAGCCTACACCAAGTTCAACAACAATTTATGTTTCATTTTAAATGACACAAATAAATGTATATTGTTGTCAATCAAATATCAAGTCGTAACCATGGACATAATAAATATCCATGTTTTACGTTAAAAAATACTAACGGTATATATTATTTGATATAAATATTCTAACGCAAAAATAATTTTTACAAAATTCTCTAAGTTAATGGTGGTTTACTTGAAATAAACATTTTAGTATCTATTGTACTAAAATGTTGATAGGAGTTTTTAATATTATATTTAAATATTGACTATATAATCAACTACCTAATACATATTTGATTTTATAATTACCACTCTTTTATAAATTTTTGAAAAATTATTTTTTCGTTGTAACTAATGTATCAAATAATATACTAAGGGCCAGTTTTTCCACCTCTTGTTAAAGTGCCGGTTACCTTAACCATTGGTTAATAGAAAAATATCGCTTAGAAATAGTAAATAACGTAACCAATGTTTAAGATAACCGGCACTTTAACTGTAGGTGGAAAAACCGGCCCAGTTTCGTATATACTTTTTTTGCAATAATTTTTTAGCACTTTTATATGCGGAAATATATATTTTTTTATTTGGTTTGATATGAATCTTTTCTTATATTTAAATTTTTGTTCTTAATTTGAAAGAAGTATTCCTTCGTAGTAGGATTACTGTCAACAATAAACATTAAAATCTTAATTAAGTAACCTTAAGGTGGTTAACCTATAAATCCAAACAATTAAAGTGTTAAAATTTGAATAAACTCCACACAAAACAGTTGCGGCACAAACAAGGCAAGTAGTGAGTAAACGATGAACAGTTATACATATTTAAAAAGCAGAGTGATAAAACTGGGCATTTAAAGTAGCCAGAATACATTAACACAATTATCTAACAGTTCAAGAGAAGTCTACATAAATATTTAAACGTTCATTAACAATATATAATGGGGCACCCACACAGAGTGCTAATGCTACATTATTTAATGAAGATTTGTATTCAATTGTCCTCGCCGTCTGTTAGTTGGAGTTGGTTAATGAATTTCATCGCAGCCAGCGACGTCTACGACCACAAGACTCGAACCGGACTACCAACAAAAACGATTAAACGTAAATACGACCATAACGACATCGGAGAAATTGGACGCTATTACATCAAATATAATATTGCTTTATGTGCAAGTTTATTCTGGAAAATAATGTCAATAGAAAAGTTACTAAAAACAAACTACAGGTAAATTGATCATTTATCAAACAAATAATCGTTGATTGGGTATCACAGCTTACTTAACTTCATTCTAAGTCAAGTAGTAAAAGCTGAATATTTAGTCAAGTCAACTAGTAATATTTTATGTACCAGAAAAATCAAATAATATTTCAATATAACTTTGAAGAAAAATCAAGTATTATGTATTATCAAAAAGTCACAATGATATTTTCAATAAAGATTTTACAACGTAATTTAAAGACAGTCCCTAATGCCATCCTTTACCATTTAAGATTTAAGGCACATCATCTTTTTAAAAGTTGTCACCTAATCTAATGTTAGTGTTTATTTCATCATTTATGTCGTTTTATTTTGAGCAGGCTATTTCAAAGCAAACCTCACAATTTTAAGATTGCCTAGCAATTTTTAGAGTCAAATTGGCGGAGTTTATAGTACTCCAATTTAAGTAACTACTCACCTCGTTCGTGTTCCCGCCATTTTCCATTTCCCCCTCACTTTATTAGTTCTAGTGTTAAATTTGAAATGTTCGAAAGTACATAGATTATATGTTTATATACATTTTTACTATGATTTCGTCAGTCTTCCGTCATTGTTTGACAAGAAGTACCAAAACCTCGTTCCAATTATAAAAAAGTATGGGAACGACATTCTGACAACAATATACCACTCACTGTTAGATACTTGAGATCTCTCTAAAAACCTTACATTTTTTCGTGCAATACAATGACGATAGTGTGACACCACTTTCCATCATGGAGTGTTGTTAGGTACTGTTTAAGGTGTTGTTTCAAGTATTTGTCGGATTTCCAATTCGCTCAAAATAACAAAACGTGTTGAGCAAAGATGCTGTATCAGGTTTTATCAAAAGCTTGGTGACTGTCTGATTGTCAAAGCGAAACTATTCGCCAGGTGTTTCAAAAATGACCGCACATCGGAGAAGAGTGACCATCGTTTTAGAAAGACCTCGTACTTATTGGGGCAATGCTTACATTATTTAAGAACATACTAGCCGGTTAAAATTATATCTGTGACATGAATATCGGCGATTTGATATCGGCATAAACACAGGGATCTGTTTGACGTGCACAGCAGGACGAGGCAATCGAACATAAGTTAACATTGGTTTTTATTATTTATTAGGCGATTTCTCGCTTGTGGGCCATTTAGCCCGAAACGCACAACAATATACGCATTTACAGGCGACAGCGAAACGCTGCACCGCAATGAGCATGCACAACGAGCCCAACATCAAAAACGAATAAAATATCCTCCCAAACGTTTTTGCACAACAATGCCGCAAATTGTGTGGGCGTAGATTTAAAAAATAAAGGAAAAAACGTTACCAGAATGCACAACAAAGCAAATTACTGTGCGAGTGCGAGTCGAGGGACCGGCACGTCGATCGAGGGAGGACACGCGTCTCATCTTCAAAGACATTTTGTGGCGCATTCCACTCATGTTACTGATATTTTCCCTGCTAATGTCTCCGGACTATCAATTTAACGGCGAGGGGCCGCAACCTTCCTTCAGGACCTTTCCACTGAACCTTCCACCTCATTGCACAAATTAATTTCCCTACTCTTGTTTCATTACAGATCGTCCAAATATTTAGGAGTACAAATTGCTTCAAGTACGACTTTATGAGAAAAATTCTCATTGCACGATGATCAAAATAAAAATAAAAACAAGTAATATCTTCTAGTGAAAATATAATTTACTTGTTACTCAATTGTAAATCGTTATTTACTTGAACTGTTTTCCACCAGGGAAACAAACATTTACAAGTTAACCTGTAAAAGTATTTGTCAGTTTTACTGACTAGAAGTTGCATTGTTTCATAGTTCAAAACTGTGTTTTGTCCCACTCATACAAATTTTTGACATAATTTTAGTAACTTTCAGAATTTGGTTTTAATTTTAATTTTATTTACAAGTGAATAACAAACTAACTATTGTACAATATACGCGGTATAACAGTTTGCTTCTAGGAGGTGACAGACTCTTCATAATTTAGATGACAGAATCACCAGTAACATATTATATTGTATATCTAGTAGGAAAAGTGATATATTTCCGGACGGTGATAGAAATTACAGGACAAGCCGTAGGCAAGGTCAGCAACACCAGGAGATCGATAGATTTATATTAAATAATAATAAAATAAATATTATTGCTTTTTATCTAAGGAAAACAATGGACCGCCTACTTTACGGGAAAAAATATTTCCAAACTGTTATTTTTCGTAGCCTAGCAACTACACTAAAATACCAGAATAATGCACTTTCCGGTTCTAAAACACACCGGAAAGCTGTCAGTTTTCGTCCGATCTAAAAAAAAACATTTTTACCTCGCTTATACTGGAAAATACTATATCGAAGTCTACCATACGTACTTTAATACAATAATTTGGCTTAAACTTCGTCGTCATGAATATTTTTTTAACTTCATTGTATTTTGTATGTTAGTGCCCTGAAGAAGACTAATGTATTAGTCGAACTGTTTGAAATAAATGTTTTAACAGTCGTTTGCTAGTAAGATTATTTTTCTTCCTAAACAGAACTAAATATGTAATACTGTATTTTTCATTTGATATTTTATTTCGACATTGTCTATTCAAAAAACAGTCTTGTGATCATGTGAACTGATCGAATAATTGAGCACAACTTATTAAACTAGAATGCCACACCCATGACATTACTCGCAACTGTAAACACATATTTACAGAAAGTAATATACCCTTACAAGCTGCGTATGACCCTTCCATCCATCTCCATAGATCATCCTGTTCCTTGAGTGCGTAGCCTGGCTGGGCATCCTCGCAGATGACGAATGGGCATATTTCCGCATAGCGGGCCGAGTGTGCATACGCGAGTAATCGCTGATAATTACCGGGAATAAATTAGAGCCCGTCAGGCTACTAACTAGCCTGCGTGTAGCGGGGAACGAACGGGGGACCCCACACGCGAGCCGTGTTCCGCCAACAATGACAAGCGGGTCTGGTATGCAAGCAAGAGGAGGACGTCTTCAGGGAGGGAGTGAATTCAGTGCCCAATGGTTTACTAACAGTAATAATAATCATACTTGGTGGTGATCATTAGTGTCCCAATAAACGAATTGTCTTTAAATGTTTAAATATAAATAGTTTTAATTTTTGACTAATGTCTAATTTATCATTCATTTAAACACTGAGGAAGACCTACGTGGTAAGACCAAAATCGGTAGGAGATGAAATAAAACTTTTTTTCTAATTTTATATAAAGTGTCACTTTTTAAAACTGAGAGATGTTCCGAAACTCAATTTTTTTATCACCAGTTAGGAAATAAAAAAATTTCATTACTGAGTGGTGAAAAGTGAATTTGTTAACTTGAAAAGTATGCCGTTTCCAAACATTAGGCAATTGCTTCGCTCGATCCGCAAATATCCCACTCTTACACAAAATGAAGAATTTTGTAATCTTGCCAATCGGCTTCGAATCTTAATTTATGGTAACTTGTTCTTAATGACTCACGGTCATACAACATACTTTAAGCTTCTTTTGTTTCAAATGACTACTTTCATCCAGTTTATTTCTGGCTCCAAATTTGCTAATAGCTATTTTTCTTCTCTTCTTTCTTTCCGAATATTTCAAGTATCAATCTTTACATTTCGTACTTAGTCTTAGTAAATTGAATATGAAAAGTAAAATTAAAACAGTTACCTTTATGATTACAAAAAAAAATGCATGAATTCTTGCTATTTTACATTTACTATACTTTTCCATAGTATTTATAATGCATCTTTTAAATCAGGGGCGTCATCAGGATTTTAAAACAGGGCGCACCTTTTCAACTTCCAAACACCCTCTTATTTTGTTAATGACTAATGACATTATTATTGTTGTGGCAGCATATTTTTTTATTTAAATCTTTATTTACAACTGGTAAGGAAAAAAACAACAAGTAAATGTGATTAATAAAATAACGTGCAAGAAATAACTCCTGTATCAATGTTTATAAACCAAGGTATTTTCAAAGAAAAAGTATCCAAATCTTTACAAACCACTTCTGATTGCCCTCATTTCTCATAATTTCTCTCTTCCCAATGTAATAAAACATTTAAATTAAAATATATAAAATATTTTGGTAGATAAAAATGGAAATATAGAGTGATTATTTCATCTGATCATTTAGTTACATATGGCTACAATAAATCAAAAATTGTTTAATATTTATATAAAATATTATATAAAATAAATGTCATAATATTAATTGAGTAATGTGCTAATGTGAGCATAAAGTGAAACATGATTCAGTAGACCGTCAATGAAAACTTTGATGTAATAATGAACATATAAATCATAAAACTTTGAATCAATACCAACTTTACATAAATTTTCTAATATATACATACATTGATTAATGATATGATTAATATGAACTGACATGGAGTGAAATATTAGACAAGTATCTGTTGTGAAATTATGCAATAACAACAAATAGTAGTTCATTAAATTATCTCTACAGAACGGAAAGGAAATACATCGTTTATAATCTAAAAACCGTGACAGACATAAGACAGAATAAAGAAGCAAGTTTTATAATTCGTTATTGTTACAATTTACTTTAAACTCAATTAAATCATTTAGTTCTTTTCTTTGGTTAGCTACAGTAAATGAGTTGCAGACGGCCCTGACTGCATGCAAGTTACTTATGTGTGACTAGAGATTTAGAATAATGTATGAAGTACATGGATGCGGAATCACTAATTATGGTAACGTGATTTGCTCACGGAATTAGCCTTTTCTAGAAAGAAGAAATTTATTTCACATCGCGTTTCACACATTACTAAATACTACTACATTTGCTTAATGCTCCATAAGAACATGAAAAAGAAAAATAGTAAGCAATTATCTTTCAAGTAGATAAGACTTTATTTTAAAAATATTTCATTGAGAGCATATATACTGGTAGTATATAATATACTGCCAGTATATATGCTCTAGTATATAATATACTACCAGTATATATGCTCTCAATGAAATATACTGTATATTCTATTAATTGTAAGCACGGTGAAGAAAAATCCGGATTTTTTACAAGAAAACCCAATCCATATTATCGACTGACTCGTGTAGTTTTTTTGACCGATGTTAGCTTGCATGATATATATTGTTTGTACCTTATAATAATAGTTTATTTTGCACCAATAAGTCTTAAATTTTAAGCAACATTTAAACAAAGAAATCTTATCGAATTTTTGATAGCAATGTTAAATAGTTCATTTGACATTTTATTCCGATGTGATATTGTCCATTTAAGGAAAATTTAACATTTAAGTAACAACGGTGCAACCGGCCATAAATAAAACATGAGCTTTAGATTTTTTTCAAGGGGATTTTTTTGGGTGGGTTTATTGGGGTTTTCTTAAATTGGTTTTTTGGGTGTGGGAAAATTGCAACAACCCTGATTGTAAGTACTAAATGCATTTCAGTTTTAAGAACGCTACTTTAATATTATTTTAAATATATAGAAAAAAAACATGAAAGTATTTAACAAGTTCTTGGCAAGTGAAACACTTCGTGTTCAATTAGCAATCCTTGAAATCTGAAGAATAAATTCTATTTTAGTGATTTCTGTGAATGTGAATAATGGCTTTCACGTATGCAAAGTTCCAGAAACTGCTACTAAAACTGTAGGAATCGACTTTAATTGCCGTACGGCGAACCGATTACGGCGTTTTAACCTTTTTGGTAAATGTGATGCGTCGTGCAAGAAGTTCGTGTCAAATTTGATGGTGTAATTGGCCATGTTGAAGACAGCGGAGAAGAATTCGCCTGGAGGTAAAAATGCATCGATTATCATAATTTCTTGCACAGAACTACACTGAAACTTTTTCTCTAATTGCCACCGGCAGCTCGTAGTCTTTAACTTTTGTTCTTCTCTACTAGAGGAGGATTGTTATCCGCGACTGCAAAAAACTCACAACACAGTTCCGCGCGGATAATGGACGATACTTAATGTCAACAACCACGGTATTTACTCAGGAGGCTTCAGTCTCAGATATCTTTGGAAGACGGACAAACATGGATGTGGACATGTGTTTATTTTATTTTAACATGTACATAATTATTCTCTATCTACCGGATAAGGAACTTCATTAGGCTATACATTAGACAACTTAACTTTAAAACAAGAGTTATCTCTACTTGTAGATTAATTACAATTCATGTACAGCCAGGTGTAATAATATAATTTTTAATTTCCGTTAAATCAAAATATCTATTTAACTTTACTACAAATGAATGAATGATTTTTTACTGGATTTTTGTCAAATGAAACTATAATTTTAATTCCACTATGATCAGTTTCTGTAGAGAGTTTAAGTCCGGATGTATTTTAACCATTTGTAATCAACATTTAAAAAGAACTATATATTTAAAAATTACATACAATACATAAATTTTCTGCGACATAAATTAGTTTTATTCTGTAACTCAGGGGTTAATTTTTTAACAGATGCAAAAATATCTCAGTTAAGTTTGCAACTATAGAAATAGATTTTTTCGAGATTTTAATTTTTTAATATAAATTTTGGGGCACCTACAAAATATTGGCCCAAGGGTCTTAAAATTCTAAATCCGATCCTGTTTACTTTACAGAAATTACATTACGTTGTGATATTTTAAGTTACATACAACCTACATCTAGCATAACAGAACTTTTGATGTTAATGTAGTTTAAATTAATTGATAACTGCCAAGCAATTAAAAAGTCATATTTTCGTGCGTTTTAAAATTCGTCACATAAAATTCAATGGTTTAAAATTTAGGTGAAGATTTACTAGATTCTTTTGTATTTTTGTTCTGTAATGTTTAGTAATATGGTCATAGAAAAAATATAGTGTGCCCCTTATGCAGAATCACCAATTTCTTACCTTGTATGATTCCAAAAATCGACTTCGTCTCATGCCGAAACTTTCACACCTATTGGGATATAGGTGACTTTCTGCACTTGTTGCAAAATGTACCAAAATGTACTATTACCTTGCTTGCAATTGTTTTGTATCTTTAGTAACTAAAAAATAAGCAAAAAAAACCATTTCTAAACTGGTTCTATTTTAATATGTAAGTAATTGATTCTTGATAAGAAATGCCGTTTTCGTTTACTAATTTGTGTAATATACAATTTGGGGAGGAATTGAAAGCAAGAGAGTGAAAAGGATTGGTAATTGAATCTCCAATAACATACATTAAGTTGAAGGGAGTCTTCTCCCCCACAAACAATTTAAATCCAGGCTTCGTGAGCAGTAAGAAATGCAGTGGCAATTTTAATCACTGTTATTGAGTTCATTAGGTGGAGTCCTGCGCTCTCTGGCGTTAACTATGTGTACTAACAGCCATCCCCGCTGAAGTGCGTGGTAAGCCCGGAGAAATTAATGTACTAATGTCGGCAAATTTACTTGCGGGTAATAGGAACCTTTCCACCAATTTCATTGTTTATTGAGGTAAGTGTCGGGATACTCCAGAACTTCAATATTAGCTCTCACACCCTCCCACTCGTTTCAAAGATTCACCCCTCCTCAACTAACGGTCACTCGCTCAATTCTGATTACGTGCCTTGTTTACAACTCCAAAATTTTAATTAGCTGTAATTGAAACCGGGCCAATTACAGACAGAAAATTTGCATTGTAAGATGGGTTCTGTATTTTCTTAGAAGCAGGGATAGGGTAACGTTATCATAAGGTTACGTTATTTCATAATGTTATAAAAAAAAAAATTCGTTATATAAGGTTGTACATAAAAAAAATCAAATTTCGGTAAAATAATTTTATTTTTTCTCAAGTTTGTAATAAAAATTCATAAAAAAATTTAAACTAAAAAAATATACTTAAAATATTAATTCCTTATTCTGTAATTGGTAGTTACCTACTATAAAGACCATTTAGACTAGCCTTTATATGAGACAATAAGTACTATAAGAAATGATACAATATCTTGAAGCAAAAATTGATAGATTTTGACAAAGTTTTATGTGATACTAATGCAATTTCTTGTACAATACATTGGCTCTGATTCTACACACTTTCCTTGAATATGTCAATGTGACAAGCAAAATAAATAATAAATTCATTTACATATAAAGTTTGCAATACTTACAACTTTACCAGTAGTAACATTAAGTTTCGTGAAAAAAGTTACAAATCTATATATACCTTAAGACTCAGGAAATTTTAAAATTATTTTAAATTAGCTTCTTTAATTGGTTTTTATGTTTGTAATGCAAAAATAACAATTTCACAATAAAAATACCAAAAACTGTTTAACAATATCCAATATTGTTAAACCGTTTTCGACATAACAATAGAACCAATATTTATAAACAATTAATAATTTAGTGACATACTTTAATATCAGTTCATCATTTTTTATTTATTTTATATTTCAATTTGAAACAATATTATAAAAGAAATCTAATATGAAAGTGTTACATATAAACAATTATTCATATACTTATATTTACTTCGAATAATGTTAATAATTTTCTGGCGTAAATAAATAATCTTTTTTGTATTATGAAGATGTTAAGATAAGCTAAGATGGCTTTTGGTAATTTTAATATTTCATATGTGATTATTTAATTTTGTAGAATTATAATAAGATAATAACACCGAGCCATCAGTTTAAGTTGCGTGCTTCGAGATATGAAAAACATTTCTGTCAGACAGATAACTCTTCCCCAAGTAAGATTTCAATATAATCCGGGCACAATAGAATGCCTCCTTGTCTTAAATCTGTAAAAATGTTTTGAAGGATAAATCCTCTTATTCGGGTACAACTCTGACACTTGGATCCAACCATATTAGGTTTTTTTGGTTGTTTAAGGCAGAAGCTAATCCACTTAGGATTTTTTAGGGAAGATCCCGATAGGGTATAATGTTATTAATCCTTTGATAACGCCGCTGTCTAATGTTTTAATCCCTTGTCAAATGACGTCACAGTTTCTCAATTTTAATCGGATGTTGACATTGATATGTGGAATTCTGATCCTGGTTAATTAATTCGATTTTTGGTGTCGATAAGTTTTTATGTTTCGGAAAAAATTAAGTGCCAATTGGGTGCTCATCTGAGTCATAGTTTCAAGGAATTGGCATGAATATTTAATAGAGCTGTTTCATATTTTATAATCGCAAATGTCAATCTTATATCTATTGAAAACACAAGCAGACCTGACTTTTAACCGTATAATAAGGATTAATGATTAATAAAATAGAATTAGTAATATATTTGTCATACTTACAGATAAGAATACATCAGTTTCGCATTGTATTATAAGCTAATTAAGAGAGCATGCTTTTTAATAAATTAAAATATCATTTAAAAATATAAAAAAAAAACTAATATGTTATTGCGAAACGGAAATCTAGTTTTTCTTTTATAAAATTGTATACATTTACTTTTTTTAAAAATATTTAAATGTCATATGAATTAATCGTCTACAAATAATTCAATTCTTTTAACATGTTTACAGTGTAACATAAAAACACAATATGGAAAATTGAAAATTCGATATAAAATATAATTGTCATTTAAATTTATTGAATTATAAAATACGATTTTCTTCGAATTCTACAAATATAATAACTGTTATATTATTTGTAATTATAAATATTTGTGAAGATAATAAGAACTGGATATTCTATTTTTGTAGCTGTTAATGTTTCTATATAAGCCTATATTTCCAATTTGATTTTGCGTGAAATAATGGAATCAATAACTTAACTGAAAGTAGTGAAATAAAGAGTCTCTTATTAAACGAAAGTAGAAAATAAAAATAAACGTAGATTAAATTGTATTCTTGAGATCTAGAATAAATACTAGAACAACAATATAATTAAGAACAATAAGTACATTTCTAAATATATAATCTAATTATATATAATTATTAAATAATAAACAAGTAAAATGAAAATAAACTAAAATATTAATACAATAATTAAATAAAATATGTATAAAATTTTGAATAATTTCTCGTACAAAATACCTTGTCATAGTCGCCTCGAATAAGCAGCGATGTTGAGCCATGTCAATCGTCATCAATTTTATTCAATTCATTCCTTTAATTTTTTGCGTATTCCTCAAAACTTAAAACGATCTATTTTTTGTACATCGGATTGTTTAACATAATCTATAAAATGATGAAACCTCATTAAAATTGATGAAGTTTATCATGGTTCAACGTCGAGACGACTATATTACTATTATTATGTTTGATTGTCGGTCTTTGTTAAAATTTGGAAAGTGTGAAAAATTAGTAGAAGTGTGCATGTCTTGGGGCATTCCTGCGTTGTAGCCGCCAATCAACCTTCCATATAGTGAGAAATATCGTGAGATGTCGGTTGTCAGGCTTGCCTGGGAACATTTTTACAATTCCTGATTTGGTTGGAAGCTGTGTGTTCGCTGGGTAAACTCCGCTGTGTTTTCCGCGCACCGCTTAATGGCTTAAACGTGTTCATGTGATTCCACATCGATGAGAAAACAAACCGTACACCCATTTATTACACACGGAAAATGTCACTAAATACCGACTATTTCATAAACACAAGCTACATGGGTACGCAACGTAAAACACTTGGCTTTTTCTAATTTAAATAAATAGCAATCATCATTGGTAGTTGGTGCCATATTCCAAGCACAGGACCTCAAGTACCACTTGGATTTCTTACTGATATATTTGCATCGTTAATGGTTAAGATTGTAAACCTGCAGTTTGTAAAAGACTTCTTGATTGATTCTGAATACAGTTATATTTTTGTTTTTGTTTTTAGTTAAGCGATTTTTGAATTAAATTCACATATTTCTTTAGATTTTAATTCCTAAATTTCTACAAAGTGTAATGAATGGTATAGTTCTAAAATTATCAAATAATAAAATAATCATATAGTTTATGTATATCTTATATGTATAACACATGTATGATAGTTATGATTATCATAACCGCCGCAGATGTCAATTGAATTTCGTGCTTGAGGAAATCGTTTCAATAATCTATAGTTTGTTGCTTCTAACCTAAATGGTAATAAACTGTACCGAAGAATGTTGAAAGATTTCGAAAATGCTTTTTTTAAGGGAAGAATATCGAGTCCGTTTTGTTATATATCTTCCACTTTATACAATAAAATCTTACTTGCCCTTCGTAGGATGTTGTACCTATATCGGGAATGAGCATTTTATTTTCAATACTGAATTTCTTTCCAAGATTAGGTACAGTATTTCTAGTCTCATATAGCATTGTGTCAATTTATTAATGATGTGGTGTTTCCATCTTACCTTTTTTTCAAGATACATTCCTAGATATTTATTCTATTATATTTTTAGCGGTTACTTTTTTGGGTGTTATGAGTGATCCATGTAGAGTAAATAATTTGACTTGAGAATGATTTGCTTTTAATGTGATTTTCCATTTTTTACATGAACGTTCTACAGTTTTAATATTCCGTTGTCGATTCGCATATATCAAAGAATTATATAATTTCTTGACATTTTATAATTAGAAAAAAGAGTGCTATGAAAAATATCTTGAAACGTCGTCTCTGCTGGAAAAGTCATATTATCGGAACAAATCCCCGGGTATCAAAATGCACTTCATCTCAGGAGAACATGTCCTGGGGAAAACTTGAAACTGATAACCTCTCTATTAGTCCTCCATCATACTGTCAAATCAAGTCCTGCGAAATAAGACTCCAATATTTCCTTAAAATATTCCAGGGTATCATTTGGTATTCCGTTAGTGCCGTCACATTCGTATGACTTACTTTGAAATAATTTATTTCTTTTCAAGTTCCAATAACGCACGCGTATTAAAAATTCCGTGCACGGTGTCCCATGCAAATCAGAAATGAAGCTATTTTAATGAATTATATTGGAAGTGAAATCCAGTAGGCCGGGCATGATCTGGAAGCAGAAGTGAGGTCATTTGTCAAGCCGGTGCGGCAGACTTTATCATTCCGGAGGTAAATGGAAGAAGTATGAAAGAAAAATGGAAATACGGGAATTTATTATCTGATACGGAATACTCCCAAGTTTGTTAGACACCGGGAACTTTTCCCCTACCCCAGTCTGTTACGACAGATGGAACCTAAGGACAACTTTGTCATTTGCGCCAAATTAGAATTGGCAATGAGTTGTCTACGGAAAACTCCTCAATGTAAACTGTTTTTACTCCATGCCGACGCTTTGTAACACAAACAAAACACTTCTTCAAGAAAAGAAGTACGCGGCACAACAATTGCACGATTTACTAAATTGATTTTAAAATACTTTAATTATGCTAATTACTGTTTGTGTTTGTGATTACTCATTTTTACTCTAACCATTTCTGCCAATTCCTTATTTCGAAGAAAAATATACATAAGGGTTAGGAGTTAGGAGTATTATTTTTATAAGTTTCATTTTAATATTCTTTTTTTATTGAGTAAGATCCATGAAACTCTAGCATTCTTCACTTCGAACTGAATGTATTATGATATCTTTATAAATTTTTTTTACATCTTGTTTCGTAACTATTTCAAATTGTTTTATTAAAAGGAAAAAATGTGTGCTTTGAATATTATATATTTATTTAACTAAATTACATTTAAGATTGGAGGTCAGTAAGAACGCTATTATATAACACTTAATTAAAATAAACTCACTTTTAAAAATATAACTATGTTTTGAAAAGAAATGTTCACTCGTCATATACTTTCTTTGGAATGATTAGATGAAAAATGAGGGAACTTTTTTCTCAAAAACTCTTCATTTCCCAGACTTAAGTAAATATCGATGCGCTGATTTCAAAACCTGCAATCTTATTAGGCATTTTAATTTTATTCTGTCACTTTATTATCGAACTTTTATTTATCTTCAAAACCTATAACCCCATATCAATGTTGTGTAAAGTTAAAATAAACCAAACATCAGTATTAAACTAAAATTTGTATTAACAAACGCAAAATATCCCAAAAATATTCATTTTTGTGCCCAAAATTTTGATTTTGGAACATAGTGTACTTTGATAGATCTCGACGCGCTGATTTCAAATTTTCAAATGGAATGTAATTATCTCTTTTCGTTCCTGAGATATTTGCTGCCAAAGCTGCACCTCAAAAAAGTGTGTTTTTTGACTATGTCTCTAAAATGGGTAGAGATACGATCTCAACGTTTATATCAGTCGATTCTACGTGAAAAGTTACATAAAGAAATGTTTTCTCCGCATATACGTTCTTTGGACCGATTAGATGAAAAATGAGAAAATTGAAAAAACCTAAATTTCAAAATTTCTCCGACGAACTTTTTGTCTCCAAAACTTTTCATTTTCTGAACTTAAGTAGATATGGATGCGCTGATTCCAAATTTTCAAACAGAATTCAATTATCTCTTACCGTTCTCGAGATATTCGTATTCAAAGTTGAGTTTTAACAATACCTAAAAAAACAGGTTTTTTAGGTATACCCATTTAAGGATTAGGTTTACGACTTCGGCGACCTCACCAATCGACTCTACGGACAAAATTACATAAGTGTACCAATTTTTAGATTTTTATTCCAAAGGATACAATTTGTAGAAAGGAAAAACGAAAATGGCCAAAACCGAAAAAAACGCCTGATGAACCCCTTGCGATTTTTTCGATTTTTGGCCATTTTCTGCTTTTTTCTTTCTAATAATTCTATCTATTGAGATAGAAATCTGAAAATTGGTACACTTATGTAATTTTGCCCGTAGAATCGAATGGTGAGGTCGCCGAAGTCATAAACCTAACCATTTAAGGGGTATACCTAAAAAACCCGATTTTTTAGGTATAACTTTGAACTCAAATATCTCAAGAACGGAAAGAGATAATTGAATTCGGTTTGAAAATTTGGAATCAGCATATCGATATCTACTTAAGTCCAAAATATAAAAAATTTCGGAGACAAAAAATTTCGTGGTGAAAAATTGAAATTAATAAATAATCGTTCCAAAGAACGTATATTTGGGCAAAACATTTCTTTATATAACTTTTCCCGTAGAATCGAATGGTAAAGTAGTTGAGATTGTATCTCTACTCATTTTTGAAATATTCTCAAAAAACACACTTTTTTGAGGTGCAACTTTGACAGCAAATATCTCAGAAACGAAAAGTGATAAATAAATTCTGTTTTTAAATTTGGTATCAGCGTAGCTAATTCTTTAAAAAATAATATAAACAAAATTTTATAAAATTTGAAAATTTTTGAACAAAAAATTGGATGTTTTCAAATATTTTCGTGTTGATGCAAAAAATACATCATCAGCGACTTTGGGAATTACTTCCCCTGTTACTACTACATAATCTATTATATTATTAATTATTACTTTTATAAACCCACTTCTGAAAAACAGAAATATACTAGAAGACTAAAGTGCCCGATTTAATCATAAGAGTGAAGTTTATTTTTGCATATTAAAACTGCTACTTCAGTCTTCGAAAATGACGAGTAAAGTAGGCTTTTAATTTATTGTAAAGTCAAGCGATACGCCAAGATCTTATTTTAATATACAAGTATCTAATACATTCCCATTTATTTAAATTTGATATTTTTCATAGCAATTTTCTAATTAAAAGATAGGAAAAAATATTTTCAAAATATGTCTTTTGCGGTGTATTGTAATTCATTTAATTATTATTATAAAAAATTATAATAACCTAGAAACACTATTTTCAAAATTGGTTATTGATGTTCGTGAAAGAAAATGAAACTTAAGCAATTTAAATTTTGAATAATGGAGTATGGGAAAGCAGTTAGGAACACCGGTTTTATGAAAGTGTTCTATCTAGAAATAAAGCATCCCGTTCTTGAGAAAATAAATATCAATTTATGTAATAAATTCGCGCAATTCATGAGTCTGCGATAAAGAATCGCGTCGGGCCTACCGAGCAACTCCCCTGAAGGGTGCGACCCAATTTTCTGTAATTTATTTCTTTCTGGAGAGAAATTCTAGATGGATGTAATTTTCTGCGAGAATTGAACCCGTGACAAATGAGAAGGTAAAAATAAAAGTGAATCATCACATCGTGCGATTCTTTGCATTTAAAGTCAATTCATTAAAAGGGAAGTTCAGTGCTCACTTCTTTCCTTCGACGTGCACCTCTGAATTCCAATGACTCCAGCAGACAAAATTGCTGAATTTACAATCACTACCAGAGCTTGTCTAGCGCAGCTTTTATCTCACAATTAGATAACAATAATTAACTCATTTACATTTTAAAAGGATTACCGATGAAAAAGGCGTCTCAAATTTCCAACTTCATGTAGAACTAATACATTATCTACGGATATAAATATTTATTACTATTTATGCTAATGTGATAAAAACATACAGTGCTGTTATTTTTGAAATTGATTACTTAAGAAAAGTTTGGCGTGGCCCTTTTTCAACATGGAATAAAAATTAAAAATCTATATTTTATGATTTTTTTTTAAATAAATTTTTAATTTAATAAATATTTGAATAATTTTTAATAATATTTATCATCCTGATGAAGACTGATTTATAGTTTTTAATAAATGACCGCTACTCCAATTTTTTTGTCTAATCCTGTAGATTAAAACCAATTCTCTACTAATAAACATAAAACTAAGTTTTAGCATTTTTCTTGCCTTCTTCTTTGTCAAATATTCTATATCTTCATAAATGATAACACTCTTAAAATATCATTATTGATGCTCAGAAGTATTAAATGATGTTTTAGGCGTTGTTCGATTTTAACAGTTCTCAGCCAGATAAATTCTCAACATGACTTCCATGTTTGGAAAAGGATCCTGCACTTTTGTCTAAAATAAATAGTTCTCAACTAAAGACACTATTATTTTCTTCTATTAAAAATTAAGTCATTCCATTGTACAATAGTAAAGTTACAAGTACATAAATTTTGGTGTTTTCCAGGTTGGTCCTTTCTTATTTTCTAATAATGTAACTTGTTGACAAAATTGTTAACTTGGTGTAACCCAATCTGCCCACACTTAAATCCGGGCCTGGACCAACCATATCTCAACTTCTTTCACAACTCGATTGAAAAATCTAATGTGATTCAAGAATATTAAGTTTATATCATTGTGTGTTCAGTGTAGCACATTTAGGTTTTATTCATAAAGCAATTTACTTGTAATTCCAAATCTAAAATTTTATTTGATTTGTGAGTATCTGGTATTGTACAATATTTAGTTAAGTGTGTAAAATATTCTGCCATCAGTCTCTTTGTTTGAGCTTGCTGTCAGCGCATCTGTGCGAATTTTAATTTGTAATTGATGTATAAATAACGAAGTATTGTAATTGATTGGTGATGGGTTGCTGTGCCGCCTCGTCCGTGTGAGTTCATCTTATCGGGCGGAACATTATTTTGCAAAAGCCGTCGTTCGTTGATTCCTAATTCTGAAAGCCGTGACCGTTCGTTCAGGACAGCTCGACTTTTGAATATTCATGTCGCATTTACATACTCTACTCTCTTATCTGCATTTTGGATTTGTTTGTAGATTAATTTATTGATTCTTTCACATCACTGGTACCGTTACTGGCTCGAAAAATAGGTTATAGAATTTTGTGCAAATTAACGAGGTCTTTTGGCAGAACAAAGCGATTCATGAATACCAAATGCCATCGGCCGTAGGTTACATCCGCCCAAAAATCATTTAATTTGCGAAAAACATCGTGCAATGTAACCAGCGTTTGCAAAAACAAAATTTTAATCGTTTGCACTAAAATATTCCCGCTTTATTCACTTTATTGCATTACGAATATTTGAAATATAAAGGTATATATTACAAAATAAAGGTGTTACTATTATATACTACTGTAGAGTGATTGAATTACACCCAGTGTATTACTAAATATATTTATTACTGATTTTCATTCTATTGGTTCGTTCAATTTGTTAACACTTTTCACTCTTTTGACTCCAAGTGTTCCTATAACCATTCGGATATGTGCAATTGGGTAAACAGATCACAATCCTTGATAGTTCAGATACACAGAGTGCAGTACTTCTTTTTTATGGGAGGGATTCAATAATTACACAATTTTCACATTAGTTAAACCAAACCTTCCATTAGAGTTGATAAGACAAACGCGACATTGCTAGATAATGCAAGATTATTTTTAGCTTTAACCAAATAATAATGAAAAATTTTATATCCGTATTTTTTATTTTTCTCCAAATTGGCTTTTAATAATGAAAAGGTGCTATTAAAAATTATATCCTTCAAAACGCGGCTGTCTCCGAATAGTTCTAAACCCACTACAATCTGTACTTTGTAGAAGCTGTAGGCTAACAATCATCACTTTTAAAATTGAAGTAAACTCTGTCACGAAATAAGTACCTTAAGGTACTTGGTCCTTGAGATTCTGTTCCATCTAAGAATGTTGTGTTACAGATGACGATAAGTAGTTATCACAGTTGTAATATAACAACCATCACCATTAAAATGCAACTAAAACCTGTCACCTAACAAGCATCTTAAGGTACTTGATGTCCTGTTCCATCTAAGGATATTGTACTACGAAGAATGATAAATAGTTATCACAGTTATATATATTTGCGTGTTTATTCTGTTGGAGCACTAAGACAGTGAGATCTGTAGTAGCCTCAGCTAATTTTTAAGAATACAACAACAAAGACAGAGGGATTTGCAGCCCTAGAACTGGAAGTTGTGTTTATCTTGAATGAGCAAGTTATAATTTTTGTTTGAAAGCAACAACTTAGCAAGTGTGTTATCTGAGCGTGTAAATGTAATGTTACGAGCAGTTAGGCGTAGTGGAGATTTCCTCACAATAAACCTAACCTAACCTTGACCGCGCCCTCAAGAAAACAATGTAGTAAGATTCCTGCGTGACAATGATTCGGCCCCATGTAAACCAGGGTGTGAAAATTACATCTCGGCGTATTTGCATAGAATCCAACCCTCGACTGTCGGCCCTTGTAGCCCCAGAGTGTTATCCTTGCCGAGGTTATGTTTTATTTATTATTCAAATTTATGTACACAAGTCGTAAAACGATAAAAAGTTCATTCACAATTTGGAAATCTCTCTCAAAGTGCCTTAGTCGTGGTTTTCTTTGCATTGCAAATCTTTATTAGGTGGAACTGAATTTCGGGTTAATACTGCCACTCAGGGATTTCTGGCCTTATTAAAGCTCTACAGGGGTCATAAACACCACACAATTCATTCCGAAATCAGCATTCATTTACATTTTGTAAAATAGTTCAATAATCTATCTACCGATATCAATTCGTTATTATACTTTTCTACTACTTCTATTATCGCTACATTTTTAAATCTCTCTCAGAATGCCTTAGTCGTGGTTTTCTTTGCATTGCAAATCTTTATTAGGTGGAACTGAATTTCGGGTTAATACTGCCACTCAGGGATTTCTGGCCTTATTAAAGCTCTACAGGACCGCACTAGGGGTCATAAACACAACACAATTCATTTCGAAATCAGCATTCATTCACATTTCGTAAAATGCTTCAATAATCCATCTACCGATATCAATTTGTCATTATACTTTTCTATTACTTCTATTGTCGCTACATTTAGAAGAGAAATTTTTTAGATATCAAGGTCAAAAATTGGAGAAAATTAAAATTACAAATTTAATCTGCACTCTCGAAGGACCACTTACAGATCGAGAGACAACACGCGAATAATACAAATAAAATAAACACAATAAAAAACAATAACAGTAAACACAATAAAACCTCATTCCCAGTTATGGTTTTAATTTTAAGTTTTAGTTTTAATTTTAATTGTATGTTTTAATTGCAGTACAGATGTGCTGTTTCATGTTATGTTTTAATTTTTCGTTTTTATTTTATTTTATATCATGATTGAAGTTATAAAATATCCCTTTTTGTACATAATGTTGGTTTAAAGGGTGAACCCACCACTCTGATCTATTTTTCTTTATATATTGTTCGTTTTTTAATAAAATTACAGTTGCAGCAATACCACAAATTCTTCTTTCTTTCACAATTTCTATGTACAAAACAGCACAATTTTTTACTGTAACTGACAATTGACAAATTTCTACTGTCCTTATTTTCATGAATATCTAAATATTATTTGTCTTAAGAAATGCAGCGACAACTGTATTTTTTTTATAAAATCTAATATAAATGTAGAATTGAACCCCAATCTGTAGCCTTTATTAACAAAATATGTACAGTATAAAATATAAATTTAATGAATAAATGAAATTAAGGAAATGGTACTAGGTAACTAGGCCCAATAGTTAAGTCAAATAATTCGAGTTAAAAATTCATTGTTTTGATAGTACACATTTTATTTTTAATACTATTTTTCACAACAGGTTTTAAATTTCTGAACAATATCAGAATACTTCTTCTTGGTTTTATTTTCAATGCCATTCATATTATTTTCCAGTTCTTTTAGAGTACCTTGAGCCTTTTCGTAATTCTTTTTTAATGTTTTAGCTACGTCTTCTCTGATTGTAGTGAACTTTTTCTGTAGGGGTTCAACTTGTTCTGCTAATTTCTGTGGAATAGCTGCTGGATTCCTGGTATTTTCTTCTATGACTTTGTTAACTTTCTTCTGTGCTTCGTCGTAGAATACGGTCAGTTTTTCTAGAGCTAGTTGTATGTCTTTTTCTATTTGAACTACTTTCTTATCAAAATCTGCTTTGATTTTGGTTAAATCTACGTCCGTGTCTTTTTTTAGTTTGACTACGCTCTCATCCTTTTCTTTTTTACATTTTAATATTTTATCTTGAGCAGATTTAGTCTCTGCTGCGATTTGCTTTGCCTGTTCTTCCATTTGCTTTTCTAATTCTTCCATGTCTTTTTTGACTGCTTCAACAAAACCTGCATATTGCACTGCGATGTTCTTTATAGTTTTGTCCAGCTCTTGTTGCGACGATGCTACCATTTCTTGGACCTTAGTTACCATTTCCATTTTGATACTGAAATTTTAATGACACGATTCTTTAAAGACTGACATTTCAATAATGTCAATAAATAAAATTTTAAGCAACTTGATTCTGATCTGTTTTAATATTTTCTGATTCAATTTGCTTTAGTAATTTAAAAGCATTTTTGTAAATCACTTCACTGTCTTCTATAATGTTCAAAACGCATTTGTAAAATTCGTTGTATATTTCCTTCACTCGGAAACAAATTGAGCTGCATAAATAATCGAATTTGTTTGTCATGAAGTTGAGAGAATTTTGAAGATGTTCCGCCATTATTGCATTTGGTTGTTTCATGTACTCTTCCATCATCACTGGTGTTTTACTTTGTTCTTCCATATAAAGAAAATATAAATCCTTAAAATTTTTCTTAACATTTTTCCTCAAAATTTTCATTTTTACTTTTTGCTGGTTCCGCATTCTTTTCAGTATCTTGTTTTTTTGCTTTCTAAATGTTTTCAACTCGTTTTCAATACTTTTCTTCTTTTTCTTATTATCTTTATTATTCTTTAATTTAACTAATCTTTTTACTTCTGCTATCATAATGCTTTCGTCGTCTAGCAAACCGTTTAGTATTCTTCTAGTTTCTGTATCTATTCTTCTTTCAGCATTTTTTAATATTATACCTACTTGAGTTTCAGTACCAGAAAAGAATTGTCGCATTTGATCCATTATATTATAGAACTGAAAAAGGTGTATAATGGAGTAGACATTGTTGAAAATGGTAGAAATTTTTATTTTTTTTGTTAGATTATTTTTAAAATTTTATGCTTGAACTTTGACATTTTGAAATGACGTTTTGGACATATAGTTCAATCAAGAACGTATGGATAATCTGATAAGTATCAAAATTCATAATTTGATAAAAGAACTGTATTTCAGAATTTTAATGACTAAAATTTGAATACCGACAATAGTTAAATCATCCAACAATATTTTCAACATTTTCTCAAATAATTTGGATACTGATTCAATAGCTGTTTACTTTTCAGTAAATACTACTGCAATTTTTTTCGTAATGCTTATCGATCCATATACATCCAAAAAAATTTCCAAAAATAAAACGAGAATAGATTGTCAATTTTGAAAATTATCTATCCCAGTGGTTCTCAAAATTTCATGTAAAGGCAGCCCAAATCGATAATAAAAAATTTCCTGCACCTCCAACATTATATGCAACATTTTATTAATTTTACGAAAACATATGAGACATGAGCTAAATGAAATTTACACAATTCCTTTATTTTTGGACAAACATTCTCGCATTTCATGTTTTACCAACTTCAATTGTTCTCTCTTTTTAGTTTTCATGTTAACAAATTCAGAAATCTTAGGTCACATTCACACCAGAGGTAGAAAATCGAACTAAAACTCGATGTGTTCTGACTCCTATTTTCCGATAGTTATTCTGAATAAATATCCAAAAAGATTTTAATGAAAATTCAGAATATTTCATACGCAACGTATCTAGTCAAAACTATCAATAGATATATTGAGAAAACAGAAAATTTGTATCCTTAGTTTTAGTTGTTCTTGTAAATACTTACAACTTGCCTCAGTTCCTAAAATTCTATCTTGGCATAAAAGATCTAATTTTATGTATTTTTTTTTAATTCGTAAACACGATTCAATACTTCTTTGTTACATAACCATTTGACATTAGTATGAAGAAGAAGGTTCGAATGCTGATCCAAGAATTGTTAAAATACCTACCTTGCTAAATTTTACACCACCCCTACAAGTAATGAAACCCACTTAGAGAACAACTGATTAGTCTAATAGAAAGAAAACAAGACATAATATAGTTCATATTTTTATTTTATGGGATTATCATTGCTATTGTTTAAATGGGATTGTCATTGTTGTCATTTTCGTCGTCATTATTGTCATTGGTATCGATGTGTTGGATATTACATACAAATGCAGGTTTTTTGTGAAATTGTGATAATTTAGCACAGATGTCTTTAATTTTCATTCTTTCATTCAATATTAAAACTAGAGCAAATTGTTGTAAATCAGCATTGACTAGTATAATTCTGTTCAAAGTTTGATCATAAGCCTTGTCACATTCAGATTTCAATGTTTTGAATCGGTGTTTCAATGACTCTGCTTCTGCTATTAGTTGTTGATTAATTTCTTTATCTCTGACTCTTAAAGCCCTGTAAAATTCGATTCTATCTGAGCCGTCCTTATGAAGACCGTCGAATTTCCCGCAGAATTTACTAAGATCGTTACATTCTGTCTGAAGATTTTCCTTGTAGATCAATTCTGCTTTGGTTAACTCTACGTCTATCTCTTGACGGATAAACTCAAGATCTTCTGCGACGAAAGCCTGACATTCTTGCACTCTCTCCTGATCGTAGTTTCTTGCAGAAAGGAGTCTGTTTCTGTGCAGAAATGTGTCCTGTTCTTTGTTCATATAATCGTTGTAGACTCTTTTCGAAGCATTTGTGAAGTTGACGGATCCATCTGCTATAATTTTGTCTAATTTTGACTGGAAACTTTTGCTTTCATTCTGGATTTGGTAGGTGACTATTATTAATTCATCCATAACGGGAATTTTGTATTATTGGTAGTTTGTATCTATTTTTGAACCATTTTTTTAGTTTTTTTTAATTTTTTTTAATTTTGTATAAATGTTGTAAACATTTTAAAATTTAGATGTCAAATTATCTTCCAAATGACATGTCTATTGACTACCAAATGTTTTACATCATACTTGATATTTTTTTTCAAATTAGTCTTGGGTATTTTTAGAATTTTAGAAATTCTTATTTTTCTAGATGATTCACGAAGATCAAACGGAATGATTGCTTTAAAAAAAATTGTGTTAAATTAGTATGCAAAACTTTGAAAATATTGTTTTAATCTTCGAATAACTTTGTGCTCAAAATCTTGCAAAAAATTAAATAATTGCTTTCTGCAAATAGAAAGAAGAAAGAAACAATTTATTATAATTCAGATGTAAACTATTATTTTTTCTTAATAATTAATGTTTACGTTTTCTTTTTCCTGTTATTCTTCATTTGCTGAACTTGATTTATCTGATTTAGCAGTTGATACATTACTACCATCTGATTTAGGAGTTGATACATTACTGCTTGCTGATTTAGGAGTTGATATATTACTGCTTTCTTTTGTTTGAATATCTAACTTTGGTATATTGGCTTTTGCTTTTAATTTTTGCTCATCAGTTAAATGAAAACTTAGTTTGCAAAAGGTTCTGGCTTTAATTCCAAATCTAGTTACTTTACAAGGACGAAAGTAGTACGGGAGTTCTCTAACCTTTCTAATAATTTTTTCATATTCTTCATTACTCTGTGCTAACAACTTTTGAACTTTTATATTTAATTCACGATTAAGTAAAGTCAATCTATTCTCACATGTGCTGAAGTCTTTATCTGTGTACGATTTCAAAATTTCAACACTTCTCTTCAAGGCCTGAAGATCTTCTTGCAGTTCTCTGCTCATTTCATCTGGCTTAGATTTATATTTTTTTGCTGTTATTTCTAAATTTATTTGAGCGACCAGTTTTAGTTGATCAAACTTGTCAATCTTAGATTTAAAGATTTCCTTCTCTTCTTCAACTCGGTCTAAAAACCAAGACCGAATCAACTCCCTTTCTGATTCAATTCTTTGTTTGTGTTGTTGAGTTTCGTTTGCTACTTCATCACACAGTTGCAGAGTTTGAGAATCGTATAAACTACTATTGCTTAAAATTCGATAACATTCTACTCTAAATTGGGTTAACTTGTTGTCTAGATCTGTTTGAACGAGGAGATTGGTTTTCTCTAGAACATCATTAGCGCTGTGAATTAGATCTTCTAAGTTTGCTTCAATTGTTGCTTGTGTTTCTCTTATTAGTTGGTCCTGTGTATTTTTTATTTCTTCCATTTTGAGGTTTATGATGGATGAATATGATTTTTTTATAAGAAAATTATGATACTATTATTTTTTCATGATGGTTATGAAATATACATTAATTATGTCATATTTTTTAATTTATATTTTGAATGAGTACATTTTGATATTATGACATGTCAATATGTCAAATAACACATGAATGTGTCTACTTCCATAAAAAAAATTGATGTTTACAACACATTACCGTTCACTGTTATAAATATATATGTTTTATTTTTTTGTAACTTACAATACCTCATTGTACTTCACTGTTATAAATATATTTTTTATGTTTTTTGTAACTTACAATACTTCATATTTAATTATTGTATTTTTCTAAATGTCATACTTCAAATATGACAGCAACATTAAACAATTTTTAAAAACTCATTTGTTTTAAATTAGCATAATCTGAACCTGAATGAATAATTTTTAAATTTTTAACAAGACAAATTTTGAAGATTACTTATTCCTAAAAAAATCGATTAATCAATTATATACATTTTTTTCCACTATAACGAAATACGAATTCCCACAATTTTCTGGAAACTAAATGAAAAAATATTGAAACGAATGGTAATAATTAAATAAATTAAAATTAGTCAAATCTCGAAATTCGATTTTAAAATCAGATTCTTAGTCTTCTGCACCTAGATGTTGGAAAAATAAAAATTGCTATTTTTTTTATTAACTATTTATTTTAAAGTGTAATTAACCAGAAAATTCTTTTAATTTTTGAATTATTTCATGAAAATTTTTTCTGTTGTTCGACATGAGTTCCAAGACACTTTTATTTAACTCACAATTAGTTAAGGTGATTTTATCTAAACTAATACTAAAATCTTTTTTATTTTGAGCTTTTATAAGTGCCAGATTTTTCTTCAAAGGTTCAGCAACTGCTTCTAATTCTTTTATCATCACTGTTGGATTTTCTTTGTATTTATCTACTAAGAAAATAAGTCTGTTCTGCGCAGTGGTGTATATTTGTTCAGACTTCTCGATGGAATTTTTCATATTTTCTTCTTCTTTGGCGACTTTTCTCCAGAACTCAGTGGTTATGGAATCTATTTGTCTCTCATTGTCTTCTTTCAATCCGTAGAATTTCACATCGACATCAGATTTGCAGTTCTGGAAGTTGTCTTCATCGTACATGTTTGAATCTTTGTACCTGTTTACTTCTATTCGTATTAGTTTTTCTTTATTTGACAGATCGGTTTGTAAACGATTATTTGCCTTGTCTAGAACTACTTGTGAATTAGTTAGAGCTTCTTCCATAAGACCTTGTGAAGTTTTGATCATGTTTTGGATTTCTAAAAGTATTTCAGATAAATCTTCCATGATGAACTAGAATTTTGATGAATCACCCAAAAAAATTTATTTACAAATTACAGAAATGACATTTAAAATTAAGCAATTGTTTTATTGGACAAATTAACCTAACATATAATGGTACATGATATATTGATCTTCTTCACTTCTTCACAAATCCAATTGTCTTCTCAATTTTATACTGAAACATAGTTCTTCATTTTTGACAAATATTCCGAGACAAAAGGAAAAACAACAAATTAAAAAAATTATCGACTTACAGAACGAATATCATTTTTGCAACGAGCAATAAGATCTTGGAACATTTCGTCATCAGTGAATTTACTCTTTTTGGAATTGTAATTCCGAAGATATCTGTCATATTTTTTTGTTTCATTAATATATTTTTCTTCGTAATTAATGTCTACATTTTCTAAGAAACTGTAAAGGGGTATGTCTGTTTTTAATTTAGTGAGAATATCTGTATATTTCTTTCGTGCTTCTATACTCGATTTACTTGACATACGTCTTCTCTTTTCTTCTTTATTGACCTTTTCGCCACCCGTTTCGCCACCTATTGTGGCAATAACATCGCTTTCTTCTTTTTCGACATTTGGTACTTTTTGGGAAGAAGATTGAGGAATGGCTACATCGCCACATTCTTCATTTTTTGGCTTTTCAGTTTCTGTAGAATCTTTACATTTAGTAGTTTTTTCCTTAATGCTTACAGGATTTTGATTGGTATCCTTTTTTAAATTTGAATCAATAATACTGTCTTCTTTGTTGCCTTGCTTTTTCTTAAAATCTTTATCCTTTACATAGTTGTAGAGCTGTTCGAATTTTTCAATAGATGTCGATAGAACATGATTTGGTGACGGTTCTTTCTTGATTTCGCTTTTAACTTCTTTTTCCTTTTTATCTCCAGATTCCCAATGAGAAGATTTTGGAACATCCTCTGGTTTACTGTTTTTTAAGTCGTTCCCGATATTTTGTTGCTTTGGTCGATTTACTTTTCTACGAACGAGTTTTTTCTTGGGTAGAAATTCTGGGAAAAAAACGTTTCCTTTATTTACTACATTTTGTGAGGTAACCAGAGCTTCTTCTATACGATTTTGAGAAGTTTGGATCATGTTTTTAATTTCTAAAAGTTCTTTGGTAAGTCCGTCCATTTTAACTGAAAATTTTTATAACCGAAATTTGTACTAGGAAATAATACTAAAATTTCAAGAAAATGACATTTGAAGCAATTGTTTTATTGAACGTCATATTGTACACTATATCATAGTAGGTTGTGATACATTACAAGAAGAATTCTTCTTAAGACATTTACTAAATTTTCGTATAATATTATGACATTCCTTTTTATTTGTTAATTCTATTTTGTTGACACTTTTCTCCAAATCTGATAACATTGACTGGTTGATAATATTAATTTTTTCGAAACTTCCCCCAACTTTGCAGCGTAACTTTTTATATTTTTTGTCAATTTTAATTATTTCTTCTTTTAGTTTGAGAGCACGTAACATTTGTTGATTTTGATACTTCGTATTTATTGCGGTAATGTCGTTACTTGTTTTATCGTAAAATGATTTCACTTCTTTTATGATTTTTCTCAAGGTGTTTTTTAGTGTTTCTATTTTCTTGTTTAACTTCTTATCCATTTTCTTAAGGGCCTTGTCATTCTTTTTGTTTAGTTTTCGTAGCCTTCGTATTTTGTCAGTGTAAAATAAAGAATAGTCAAGTTCTATTACTCCAAATGTGTCTGCGATGGTATTAATCCTTTCTTGAAGTTCTTCTTGGTTTTTAGTGATTGATTTTTTGACGGTTTTAATAAGTTTAGTATATTCTTTGTGAACTAATTTTAGTGCTTTGTTACTTTCGGTTTCAAAATAATCAACAGTGTTTAATATATCAGACAGTTTATTCATAATTACTGTCACATCATTGGTTTATTGAGTGCTAGTGTGTTATCGAACGAATACAATCTTTGTATCGAGCAATAATTTCGTTGTATTTTTCTTTGTGAATTTCATCAATTCCATTTATCTGACTTGCCAAGTTTTTCAAGAATATTGCATTCTTCTGGAAGGTTTGTTGAAGAAATCTATCCAACTGGGATTTCTTCAAGTTGAAATGTTTTACATATGGTGTTATCTTCTGTCTTACTCTTTCACTGACATCCCATTCCGATTTTTTATTTGTGTATCTTTCGTTTAACATAGCAGTTGAACATTGTACAAACACATAATATCTTTTGAACTTTCGTATTTCTCTCCTTTTCAAGAACTCGATGTCTCCAAGTCGAGCTTTGATTTTCTCTTCGAGGTGGTAGAGTTCTGAATATGTGCTCTGACGTAAAGTATCGACCTCCAAGGCTTTCTTCTCGATGTAACAATGTATTTTCGTGTAATCAACCTTATTCAAATGAACAAACTTCGCTAACTCATCTTCGAGAAACTGTTCGGTGTTCTGAATGTTTAATTTCGCGTTGGAGATCAGGTCTCGTGTTTGTGCTTTTAGTCGGTCAGTAATTTCTTGATAAGATTTCTTCAAATTCGAAAGTTCGTATCGGATGTCTTCGATTACCTTTGTGATCACTGGAAATTTTGGCATTTCTGGGGAATGATTTGAAAATGACATTTTGAATTTTGATTAAAGATTTCGTTGCTGTCATAGCAATACGGTCAAAAAAGATAAACAAAATGAAATCACAGGAAACAAAAACACTATTTCTTTTGACTCATAGGGTTTTTAACGCTTTTAATTTTCCACATTCTTACAAAATAAAACAAATCAATTACTATTGACAAACGGTAAAATGTTGATATTAAATTCTAAAATGCATTTCTTAAAAATGTAAATATTGCAATGACCATAATATCAAATGACAAAATATTTTTTTTATAATTTCCTTCATTTTTGAGATAATAATGTATACCGGCAAATAGGTATCAGTTACATCCTTAAAAATATAGCCATTGTATTCCTCGTCACAAAATACACTTGTGTTCAAAAATTCGAAGTGGCATAATCGCAATGAAATATTTAATATTAACCAATCAAATGACGGAATTCCAGGTACAACCGTGCGCGATGCGCAACTCCGGGTATATAAGGGGGGTCCTGCGACAGGATCCCTGACTCCTGCTCTGGCGGGGGTCCAGGGAGGCTGCCTGGCCTCGAGCCTCAGCTCCTCCCGCCTGGAGGTCTGGCTAGATCACCTTCCGGGGCATCCGGTGATGCCTTGGAAAGTGATCTAGTTCAGTCAGTCAGGAATGAGAGCACGCTGCTGTGTGTGCTCTAATTCTTGATCTGCTGCAACTGGAGCACATTCTGGGGCAGTTTAACTGTTCCGGAATGTGATTTGGAATCAGTGGGTCACGAATTAGAGCACAATGAAGTGTTTGCTCTGATTATTGGCCTACTGAAACTGTGTCACATTCTAGAGCAGATTGACTGTTCCGGAATGTGATTTGGAATCAGTGGGTCAGGAATTAGAGCACGCTAAAGTGTTTGCTCTGTTTCTTGACCTACTGAAATTGGATCACAATTCTAGAGCAGGTTAACTGTTTCGGAATGTGATTTGGAATCAGTGGTTCAGGAATTGGAGCACGCTGAAGTGTTTGCTCTTATTCTTGGCATTATGTAAGATTTGTATAAATATTATTAGTAATTGCATGATACAAGATAATTTGAATTAATTAATTATTATTTGAAGATTATATAAAGTGTAATATTAATATGAGAATTTTATTTTGAGGTGTCAGTTGTTGTTTAATGTTGTTGGTAAGAAGTGGTAGTGCAATAGAGATTTTTTTAATTAATACTGGTGTATTACTTGTGTGTGTGTGAGTGTTATTTCTTACATTGAAGAAACTGGATCCATATTGTAGACAATTTAACTGTTCCGGAATATGATTTAGAATCAGTGTGTCAAGAATTAGAACACGCTGAAGTATTTGGTTTGATTCTTTGTGTACTGAATCTGAATCATATTCTAAAGTAGTTTAATAATTGTTCTGGAACGTCATTTGAAATCAGTGAAGTGAAATGACAGGTGAAATTAATTGTCAACTACCAATGGTGAGTGTTATTCTTTTTTCTCTTATTTTTGAACTTAAAAAAGACCATCAGAACTATAATAATAGATCATTCAATACTTTCAAATTATTTTGTTATTTTAAAAAATTTTGATAACAAACCCATAAAAATATAAAATATAAGAATACAGCGATTCACTGAATCCTTATCAGTGAGGGGTGGTTGAAAGTAATATTTCTTTTGCGCATTTTAATATCCAAACTTCGTCACCTTAGATTAAAACTCATTACCTAAATGTACTCCTCCTATCTTGCTCACAAAAATGTGCAACAAGACCAAGACTTTTCTACCTCCCACTAACAAAACATAAAATCTACAATCAAGTGTGAGCCGAACACGATGGTATAGTTCGCGAGAGCTACTGATAAATTCCCGTACAGCGGTCCAGGTGGGTAGTGGACGCTAGGAGCCCTCTCCAAGGTTCAGTACCGAGCTGGTCCACTGCGAGAAGCTAAGTTTGCATTGTGTTGACATGCAAGGCGAGATGCACAAGGCGAAAGGTAATTAAACTCGGGCTTGTCCCATTAGTGCAATCGCGGGAGGAATCTATCGCGAGATGAGATGGATGGGATATGGGATGGTGAAATAGAACGCTGCGCCTTATTTATTTATACTTCGCTTTCTTGCAGATAAACGCCCTGGAAGGATACAATACAATGCAAATAAATATATCAACGTATCTCATTTACAACATGCTAAGTAAATTTATTAGTCCTATCCCTTATTATTAATTGTTTAAATTCAATTTTTAACGGTTGCTACATATTGTAACGTTTAATTATTTGGGTAAAGTGTAAAAATAATTGAAACACGAATATTTATATAACTAAGTTTCATAAACGAATAATAAATTATAAGTAACACTATGAATAAACAAATATAGACACAAATAATAATTACTAATAAAGACTTTCACACTAAGAATTTATTTACACGATACGCAGTATTTATTTACATGATATTTATATCACCAACTTTTTATGTTCACCACTCGTATTATTATCAGTCTATCATCGCGGTCTTTTCTGCTTCCGCTTATATACCAGAACAATTAAGCTCTAGAATATTCTGGCAGCTTCGATGCGTCAGTACAATAGAAGGGTGATTACTACGTGTCTCGTCCTGTCTGTATGAAACCTTGGGATCTCTATAATATAAAAGTGTGATATTAAAAATCATAACGAATCTGACTTTTCAAGATTTTACTAGATATCGAAATAACGGACGGTTGAAGTGATTTTATTAATACTATATTTATAAGCTTAAGCTACTGTGATTGATGGCATAACTTCTTCAAATATTTGTTGTTAAGAATACAAAATAATTAGAATTATATGGTGGTACAGGCATTAATATAAAAATAACCATTTTTGAATTATTTGTCTGAAAATTATATACCCAAATGTACCTATTCACAATGTTCGATAAAAACTTTTAAAAATCAACTTTGATGTCTATTTTTAGATTTTCATATTAATTTTAAAAATTTGTATACATTTTTTTAACAGAAGAAACGAATCGTAAATTTATTTAAACCTACAGACGACATAAAAATATGTTTACAAATGTTTTGTTATTGCTGTATAAAACAACTGAATTATACTTCAGAAAAAACATGATTTATTTATATTTAAAAGCACTATTAAGTTTATTTTAGTAGCATCGTGCAGCAAATATTTTTTCCATTAATATTTAAATTATTATAAATTAGAATGCATATTTCATTTATTAGAACCAAAAGTCCATTATTGAATCTCGCGAGAAGTACAAACAGAATTTAAATATTCCAAGTGTTCTGGAATTCAGGATCTAATGCCGTACATTTCTAGTTCAAAGAAACCATTAGGGCTATTCGATCAATATTTCCAAAGCGTACGAAAGTTTCATCTTATCCACGTACCCGTCTGTCTGAGCATTCTGATAAATGCACTTTTGAAGTGGAATATTCAGCTCGCCGAGAGCATTTGCGAGCGTATTTAGGATGCTGTGTGCATACGCTCAGCGCCAGATGGAACACCGTGTGACATCTGTCGGAGAACAAGCGGACTACGTTGTTTTGCTGCCGGTAAGGTAGAGCTCGCACAGTTTCCCAACGAATTTTTCACCGAGTGATTGAAATTTGTTTATAAACTTTTTTTGTGCATTATTATAGTGATTTATTGGCTGAAATTGATTGTTAGTAGTGTCTAGAAGTTTTATTTAGTGCCAGAGAACATTTTGGTTCAAATATTCGCGAAGAAAATACGGTATGAAACTTTTAAACAAAATTTGTTAAATGACAGTTGCAATACATGTTAGAACAAAACTTTTTCTTATTGATTCTTTCATGTTTGTAATATCTTTTACAAAATACGTATTCTATTAATATATCTACATATTATGAGTAAAGGATAAAATTGAGAATATCTTTATTCTCAAGCGCAACAATATAAAATATTAATCCAGATATTTATCTTTAATCCAACTGTCTCCTAACTTTTGTCTTCGAAGTCGGTTTTGTCTTTTAGTTAAAAATTAAAAATTCACATTCCCAATTACAAATTAAAAGTTATTTCGAATCACAGTTAAACAAGAAAAGTTACAATTTTTAGATTTTCATCGCATCAAATTCTATCAATATAGTCTACTTTAAAAAACCCAAAATTTTTGGCCCCAAAATGATAATTTTTTGATTATTTCAGCTGTAAATGAAAAATTTTAGGGCAAAAAACTGAAAATTCATGTTTTAAAGTAATTGAAAATACTAAGAAATATAAAATTGTAATTAGAAATGTGAATTTTTCATTTTTTACTGTCCCTTTAGTTACGGTTTGGTTTTTGCAAAAAAATTTAACTAAGTCGACCTTTTTTTGATTTTTTTGTGGAACTAAAAGAAAATTTGAAAAGGTTAAATCTGAAAATACAAAACTTTTATGAAGAATATATTCTCTTTCAACTCGATCCGTGGACATACTGTATATCAAACTTTATATTTATTTACGAAGCAATTTTATCAAATTTTAACCTACATAGATGCAAATTAAATTCTAAGAAACATTAAGATGCTGATTATTTTTATCAGAATTGATTTTGAAATAAGATATGTACAAATTTACTTAGAATAACCATTAAATTTTATTATTTAATTATGCTGAAGCCTGAAATAATTACTGTAAATAACAACTCGAGTAAAAATCACTATCATTTAGCGATAATCTTGTCCGAGAAAGTGATTTTGTAATTAAATTTAAATTTCACACCATTTGCACTCGATTAACCGTTCAGCGTTTATCTCAAAAATAATTCGGAAATTATCAGATCCAAAAGTTACAATTTACAGGTCGGTTTCATTAGCTGCATTGTTCTCCGAAGCCATTATCCTTCTGCTTAAAATGCAGAACACTAATCCTTCAAGAAGGACTCATTCGCGAAATATCAATTTAAAATGGCGTGCAGAGAGGTTAAGTGAATGTGGTTGATTATATGCAGTTTGTGTGTAAATTTAATAGGTAGTAATTACCAAACCCTAACAAAGCTACTGTAATGGACGAGGAACTCTGCCGTCTGTCCAATCTCGACCCAACTCTTGTAAGTATTATCATAATATACTGAATGCATAATTAAAATAATGTAAATCGTGTGGATAAGTCGTAATGAATGCAAGCTGAGATCTTTATCACTGCAACAGGGAAAATGACGTGATTGCTACATGGCACTGCAGAACTATATGCTACTTACATTCGCAAATCAACTTCATAAATATTTCGACAATTCCATTAATGATAAGTCTAACATTAAAACTAAACTTTATTTTATTATTACCGTAAATAATACTTACTGTTCAGAAAAATTTAATACACATTTTCAACTTTCATCCATTTCAAACATAAATTATTATTGTTAAAAAAACCGAATGAAGTGTAAAATTTGAGATTCTGTACCTGATTTATTTAAAAGCTTCTGAACTCTGTAAGTTCCTTCGTCTATTGTTAGAAAATAATATTAAGGAATTAATACTCCTGAAAGGAGTTGGATCTGAAGAAAAAGAAGTTAAATTTTAATATTTTTTTCTAATTCAATAATTTTGTGTCAATAAATTTTGTGCTTAATATTTATTACACACTTTATTGTTTGTCATTATCTAAAAAAAATGGTAATTTGCCCCTCCCTAAGAAAGTTTCTGGATCCGCCAATGATAAAACCTTAATTTAATCCCTTAATACATAAATGTGTAAGCAAATAATATTATATTTTATTATTAAAGATATAAATATTAAAGATAGATAACACAAACTAATGTCTAGCATTTTATAATAATGTTATATGTATTAAATGTAATGTATGTAAGTACAAAAGATATTTTCATTTCCATTTTTAATACGCCAAGTATAAAAAGAATTCATGCAACGAGTAGGTGTACATAATAATGTATAATTTCATTCATTTGAATGGCACTTTATGTTATTTTTATTTCTTTACCTTTAAAGTTCATAGGCGTTGAATACATAATTTATGCATATGAATACCACATATCCATATCCATTTCGATAATAACATAATAACGTTATTAAAATATTAAACCAAAGCACGTACCATTAAGAAATATCTTTCAATTTTAAATTTCATGCATTTTAATTCTTGCAAATATTATTTTCAATTATTAACTGTAATGTTATGGCTTATTATTCATTGCTGGGTGTGCCAAATATTTCGGTTATAATAACGTTTCTACTAAATTTGTTTTAAAATATTATTTTGTAACAAATCAATGCAGTAAAACTTTGAGAAAGACAATTTAAATTTCTTCTTTAATTTTAACCAGAATATTTTGTCTAATAGTCAATATATTTCCGTCCGATATGACTAGTACCTATTACAGAACTCAAAATTGTCCAAAAATTATGTTTGCCGGCCTAGGCCGATAAAAGATAGAAATACCAACTTTAGTTTCTCGACTAGTAATGCAAATAACTATTATTTTGGGAATTATTTTGTATCTTGAATCTGCATATTATATAGTTTAAGATATTTGTGATTTTATTTTTATTTACTTGAAAAACAAATGCGAAAAAGACTACTTCTAACAATATGTATAGAAAAATATCATGTTTTCGCTCGGTAAAACAATGGTAATACGATTTTAAATGCAATTTAATGGAAACATTTGCGTGTGCTCCACGTGAAATGATAATGGAGAAGTTTGATTAAGTACAGTCCAAGTCTAAGCAAAAAGCACAAATGGTTTACGTGCAAAATATCTGTAATTGTTGAGCTCTTCACCTAAGGAGATCTGACTATAAATAGTCCCCAGTCCACGGGGATCGCTCGCAATTAATTCTCGCTTATGTCAGGGGAAAAATACTTCCTCAGGCCTATAAATTATAGCCAAACCTAGAATCTAAACTAAATTGTTGTGTGGATTAATCATGGCTTTTGACAACTAGAACATTTTTAATTGTTATTCATTCAAAAATAAAATAGATTGTACTTATACATATCACATTTATGAAATAATTGACATTTTACTTTACATGTTTAATAATTGACACACACTAAAGCTACTTTATTCCTTAAGCAGTAAAGTAAAAATATATAGAATAATAAATCTCTTTGACTAGGTAAAAGGTTTTATAAAAAATATTATGTAATAAGTAACGAAACTAATATGATTATTTATCGCATGCGAAAATTACAATACGAGACACAGGCGAATTTAGTAAGAGCAGAAGTTAAATAACCACCCAATTTCCTCACGTATTTCATGCAACATTTTTTCTACTACCATTTGAATAAATACAAAAATATATGTGAAATTATGAATTTTTGACATCTTGATGACATTTGCGAAATAAACAAAAGAAAAACGATACCAAGAACTTGTTAATATTGGGCGTTACTAAGTTACTACAACAAAATTATGGGTAATAAACAGCATATCATATATATCGTTATATAACATAAAGTTCTCATTTAAGTTTTTTGAATTGTAAAATACGAGTCTTTGTGAAGAACTAAATATTCTGTTTTTGTTGCTATGATAATGTTTCTATATAAGCCTACTTTCAAATTTGATTTCACTAGTGAAATAATGGACTCAATAACCTAATTTAATTTAGTAAAATACAAAATCATTTTTTGAACGGAAATAGAAAAAATATTTAAATTTAATGGTAGGCACAAAAGTTTTTTCGGGAATAAATAGTTCGCTCTTTTATGAATTTTGATAAATTTATTCAATTTCTTAAATCAGTGACAATGTCAATTTTACCAATATAAATATAATGTGAACATTACGACAGAATATTATTTTCTTTGTCAGTCTCCAACAATATATTACTGTCAAAAATATATATCCTCCCTCGACAGAACAAGATCACATATCCTAGCCTGATCCAGGATTGTGAGTGTTTACCTGGTTTTTAAACACAATTCACAATGAATATCTGTGAGAAGTGTCAGCTTAGCATCACGTCGTCATATTCTGGCTCAGCTAGACATCTTGCTAGTATAACAAAGACTAACGTCCAATATGTCGCCTGGAAAACATCATGCACCTTCCGTTACAAAAGATATCCGAGAGGATCAGGTCACAGACACTCAGGTTGAAGGGACAAGTGACATGCTTGCGAAAATGTTCCCAATCGAAGACAAATATAATATAAAATGAATGTAACGATATGAAAAATTCCCAGTCGACACTTGGTGTAACATTCCACAAAACAATTCAAATTTGAATTTGATTTATTCGAATTTATTATTAAAATATAATGCGAATTGTTTTTATTGTAAAATTACTTGATCTACGAGTATATAAGCTTAGATTTTAAGATTTCTAAGGCCTGATTTGATTCATAACATCCGTGGTTTGTTTTCTTCAATAGTTTATCGTTTTCAGAAAATGAATATGTAAAAAAAAATATCAATAACCATACTATTAATTTACTTTTGTACATGTAAATAAAGGCTTAATATCCTTAATATTTTTTAAAACAATCACAATATACCATCAAAATCAATCATACTAATAAATGTCAACTGATAGCAAAATTTTAATAAGTCGAGTTTTTAATCATTTAGCTTAATAACAGTATTTATTTTATTTGTAATTTATATCTAATAAATTTTAAATAATGAGCTTCCTAGTACTAAAGAAACGAATAAATATAATATAAAAACGCAGTGACCTACATAAACTTCTGTTCTCCTAATACAATATGAAATGAATTCCACATTTTTCTGAGTGATCTTACATTATGTTTCCCTTATATTTCTTATAAAAACTAACCTTCAAAAATTACAAACATAAATTTAAAGTTAATAATATTCAGATAAGGGGCGCCGTGCCTCCAAAATAAATAAATGAAAATAGAAAATCGAAAAAGAAAATACTTGGAAGTTATTTGAAAAAATAAAAACTGTAAATTTTATATTTTCTCCTATATTTATAGATTGATTTATTTATTGCTTGGCATTATTTAAATTGTTTGAGATCCTCTTGCAGAGTGCTTATTCAAAAAGTACACGTGTTATACCGGTTTATATAATTTCGACGCCCCCAAATATATAGACGTTACTAATATATACCAAAAATAGTTTACATATGTAGTAAACAACAGGGGAAGTAATTTCCAAAGTGTAAACTCGAAAATATTTTAAAATATCGAATTTTTAGCATGAAATTTTTAAATTTTCCAAAAAAAATTTTTGTAATATTTTTTAAAGAATATTCTACGCTGATACCAAATTTATAAACAGAATTTAATTATCTCTTTTCGTTTCGGAGATATTTGCTGTCAAAGTTGGTTATCAAAAAAGTGTGTTTTTTGAGTATATTTCAAAAATGTGTACAGATACAATCTCAACTACTTTACCATTTGATTCTTCGGGAAAAGTTACATAAAGAAATGTTTTGTCCACATATACGTTCTTTGGAAGGATTCAGCGAAAAATAAGAAAAACGAAAAAACCTAAATTTCAATTTTTCACCACGAAATTTTTTGCCTCCAAAATTTTTTATATTTTGGACTTAAGTAGATATCAATATGCTGATTCCAAATTTTCAAACAGAATTCAATTATCTTTTTCCGTTCTCAAGATATTTCAGTTCAAAGTTGTACCTAAAAAATTAGGTTTTTTAGGTACACCCCTTAAATGGTTAGGTTTACGGTTTCGACGACCTCACCATTCGATTCTACGGGCAAAATTACATAAGTGTACCAATTTTCAGATTTTTATCTCAATAGATAGAATTTCTAGAAGGAAAAAACTGAAAATGCCCAAAAATCGAAAAAATCGCAAGGGGTTCATCAGGCATTTTTTTCGATTTTGGCCATTTTCGTTTTTCCTTTCTACAAATTGTATCCTTTGGAATAAAAATCTGAAAATTGGTATACTTATGTAATTCTGTCCGTAGAATCGATTGGTGAGGTCGCCGAAGTCGTAAACCTAACCCTTAAAGGGGTATACCTAAAAAACCTATTTTTTTAGGTATTGCCAAAACTCAACTTTGAACACGAATATCTCGAGAACGGTAAGAGATAATTGAATTCTGTTTGAAAATTTGGAATCAGCGCATCGATATCTACTTAAGTCCAGAAAATGAAAAGTTTTGGAAACAAAAAGTTCCACGGAGAAATTTTGAAATTTAGGTTTTTTCGATTTTCTCATTTTTCACCTAATCGGTCCAAAGAACGTATATGCGGAGAAAACATTTCTTTACGTAACTTTTCCCGTAGAATCGACTGGTATAATCGTTGAGAATGTATCTGTACTCATTTTAGAGTTATACTCGAAAAACACACTTTTTTGATGTGCAACTTTGACAGCAAATATCTCAGGAACGAAAAAAGATAATTAAATTCGGTTTGAAAATTTGAAATCAGCTCATCGAAATCTATCAAAGTGAACTACCTCCCAAAATCAAAATTTTGGACACAAAAATGAATATTTTTGGGATATTTCGCGATTGTCAACAGAAATTTTGGTTTAATACTATTGTTTGGTTTGTTTTAACTCTATACAACTGTGATATGGGATTATAGGTTTTGAAAATAAATAAATATTTAATATTCGAAGCATACATTAATCGTTTTAATAAAATATCTCGATATACGAAACAAAATTCTAAAAACGTGCATCATCTTGCCCTACTCCAGGCCCTGATAATATTATTTATTTATTAATATCTTAATTTTAAAGAGAAAAGGAAAAATGATAAAAAATATAATAAAATTGTATCATTTGTTATTGTTTATTAATAAATGTGTATATTGTTACAGATCCAACAACAATGCAGATTCGGTGAGTGAGTCAATATTTACTCGATAAATCCTGTAACCATCCAATTTGAAACAATTTACGCCCGTGTGTGAAACACGTATTTCTAATAAATTGTCGCCCACTGTCCATAATTCGTAACAATTGCGCACATCGAGCGCAACAACGGTGCAATTGTTTGTAAAACAGAATCCTCAGAACTGAAATCTGCGAGAGAGTCCCTTGTTAGCAATCTTCTACCCTTATAATCCGCCGTTTGTCCAAACAGAGCCGGCTTTGCATTTTTTAGAAGACGCCTTTGTACACAGAGCCTCGCGATAATCTCCGGAATTCGGAACGACGGTGCGAATTGTTGGGTTATGTCGGGTGTAATGCATTGAAAACACCCAAGCAGCTGTCAGTTCAAGCTAAGCTGGTTGGCGGAGAGTAAACACTGATTTGTTTTTCAAAAACCTAAAATAACTTTGCTGCATTAAATATGAAGGTTTTGTTTATTGTTATTTACAATGCAAAATCTTAAACACGATTAAAAGATTACCAGTTTTAATAAGGATTTCTCAGTCCCTATTTACAAATACAGCCTTTTTAAAAGATTAAAAATATTTTGTTTTCACATTATCTATAATATTTAAGTAATCGCAAATAAAAAAAACGAGACGCGTCACAATCAAAAACACGTTCCCTGTTTCCGTAACAAGGGACTTTTACAATGTAAATCTTTGTTTCAATTAAAAGGATTTACCACGACGAGACACGAAGTTTATACTTCTTAAATTGTTTTAACAATAAATAAATTTATACAGTTTATGCTTTAATTCAATACAAGACAGTATACAGTATATACAATATAAAATAATTTACTAATATTTTCTACTTGCATATTTTTTTTATTTCCGTATAATTTATTAATTATAAATGTAAATTTCAATTTGCTGTTATTCCTATTTGCTTAATGTCATTGTCACTAGGAATATATTTATGCATAACGTATTGAATTATATTCACAACGAACAACAATGAAATCACATAGAGTGTAATTGTTAAAAATACATATTCCCAGTCGTAATTATAAATGAATACCACATTATAAAAATAGTACGTTCCAAATCCTATTCGTATTAATAGAAAAATGATTATGAAACCAATTTCCACAATACTGAAAAATTTCGTGTCCTTATATCCTTCACTTCGTAGAAACCACCTCAGTTGTAGAATCGGATTAGTTAATTCCAACCCACCTAGTGCACAAATAGTTTCACTTCCTCCTACATTCCTCCAAAGAATTCGGTAGAGGGCTCCTGCGCTGAAGAGATGATGCGCAACCATCAACTTGCTTTCGGATTGGTAGTACAAGCACCATATGGAATCCATCAAGAAGTATCCCAAACTCACCACTAAAATAACTTGCTGGTTTTCTGATAGATTGTAACATGCACCGTGAAAAAAATCATCGCCACCAGTGAAACAATCGGGAATACCATTAAAAGCCGTACCAATTCCATGAAAAAGGGTAATCAGTCGACTTGCCCATTCCGGACTCCTGTTAGGGAATAACTTTCTGACGATTACGTAAAACGAAGTCCAGCTCGCGAAACTTAATAAAATCGCGTAATTTGAACTATAATATGTATTCATGTGTAACACAGGACATACTTTATCTTCCATGAAAATTTTGTCTTGAATCCTGCCAGCTCACGACAAATGTCAATTGACTTTGACACGTATATTTAAATCATTTTCTCGTTTCTATGGTAGAAGGTCTATAGTCTATTTTTATAAAAACGAAGAAGAGAAGATAGGAGCAGTAAGACCCCATTTTTTAATTGGATAATATACCAATATCATTCAAACAAAAAAAATATCAAACTGCTCCTATCTCCTCCACACTTCGTTCTTAGAAAAAATAGACTACATAGACTTAAAATCGCAATTACCATTTACTTAACTTTCTCATATTGTACAAAAAAAATAGCAATAGTATAAAAATGAATTGCAATATAGAAATATTTGGTTTATTATAAAATAAATACAACTTTAAATATTTTTATCGGAAAAATTATCTATTTGGCTTTGAATTATCTTCTAAAATATTTTGTCCAGGGTTCAAAACTTGTCTAACATTTATATTCAGTCTACAAGTCTGTATAAAAGTATTAAAAGGCTCCCATTCCGTATCACCATCTTCTTTATGCCAAGGACTATCTGAACTTGACATTATTAACGGAACTGCATGGTAACATAAACGGCTTTCTTCGGACATTACTATAATGTCTCCACTGTTGAGTCTTATTGGCATGGCAGATTCTTCTAATGTTCGTCCACCAATAAGAAATAGTGCACTTTGTCCAAAACTGTAAGAATATTAGATTTAAATTTTTAGAAATGATCTAACGCATGCGCACAAAATTTTTCCCTTGAATGTAATAATAATAAAAAAATGCAAAATTTTAATTAACAATTATTATTCGCAAATATCAAAAAAACAACATTTTTACTAATATATTTTTTTAAATTACCTAAATGAAAATAACGGAGCTTTTAAATTAGGTTCGGAATGGTCCGTGTGTCCGGATAAAGTAGAATTCATGTAATAATAATTGACTATTGCAGCTTGGGCTTCGAAATCCTTATATCCTAATACTTCAGCAACTAGTTTACACATGTCTGCTAAATCTTTAGGAAATATATCCTTCGAAGCTTCGCTGTACACCTAAAAACAATCTGTAAAACGTTTTTCATTTTTTTTTGTAATTCCTTACCTTTGTATCCCAGTTGTGATGATATCCTAGTGTAGACCATCGTAGTTTTTCTCGTAAACGCTCTCGTTTATTAATTTGTGTATTGATTACAGTCCACCAGTCTTCATTGTCGTTTAAATAATTGTGAGGGTCAATATTTAATTTATAAGGCTTTTTAGAAAAATCTACTAAACATCTCTTAATCCAATATCGCTGCCCTGATACCTTAAATGGGTTCTTTATAATAATAAGACCTAAAATATATAATCTGATTCATTTGTTTCAAATATTCAAAATATCTGAATAACGTGGACCAGTTGTAAAACGTACCAGGTTTATTTTTAATTTTAAATATTTCCCAGTGTTCAACTGGTAAAAACCCTAGCGAATTTATTAAATTCTGATTTACATCTCCGTTTCGTTCAGATATAACCTAAAAATAAATATATAAGTACATAATTGAAGAATATGTCTACATTTATACAAACCTCAACATTGCAGTTGTCCTTAGAAATGTAAGAGACATTATTCAAGTCGGGAGGTGGATTTTTACTTTTGTAGTATTTAAAAGCCTCCCGAAACATTTGAAAATCATATCAAATGCTAAGAAATGTAGTATAGAGCCCTACAAAACTTGACAGTACTCACGCAGGCGCAGTCCTACCAATTGTCAGTGCTTCTCAAACGAACTTCTATGTTAATAAACATTTATTTGTGGAGTATCATTATTGTCTCTCTAATAAGGATTATGGATGATGAACCTGACCTGATTAGTATGAACCAATTTTAACCTTTCCAAACCAAAAATATACTCATTTGAAAGTAGTATTAAAGTAAAATTTTATCGAGGATGTCAGTTTGTTTGAGAAACACTGACAATCCAAGTATAGAAAATCTAACCCATGTGCACAAAAGTGTAGGTCACCCAAGTGCATGCCTCACGAAACATAAGACAATCGGTGCTTGATTACACATTTTACACTCTCTGAACTTAAATAAAAAAAAAATAGTGTACTAAACAAAATTTATTGTAATAAAATATTGTATACAGTTCCATTTAAAAATTATATTGTAGTTACATTATTTTTCAACATTTGCTCCATAATTTCATTTTTCTTTTTTAAAATTTTATTTCTTTCCATTTGAATTTTTAAATTTTGTTCATGCCTAATTTGATTTCTCAATTCAACTTTTTTCATTAATTCTTTTATTTCTAATAAGACATCAACGCTAGATTTTGTTTTCTTAATTACTCTATATTTAACTCTGTTAACTCTAGGAATCTGAGGTATCTGCCTTCGGACATAATTTGTTCGTATTCGTGGTTCTTCAATTACTAGGTCTTCATCATCAAATAAATTGTCGGTTTGAGCTTCCTCTTGAACTTGAGGAATTGGTCTTCGAGTATAATTTGCATGCATATCTTGTTCTTCTATTAATACTTCTTCGAATACGTTATCATCATTTGGTACCTCAACACTAAACAAGTAAATTTAGTTTAAGTTTTATAGTTATAAATTTATAATTACCTATCCTGTAAATCTTGTTCCATAACATATTCAAGAGGATCTTCATCATTCTCACTTTTATTTTTTAGGTTTGTATCTAGCATAAAAATATCTTGAAGTTCACTAAAATGTACATTAAAATTGTAACAACAACATTTATTTATAATTCCTAAACATACTTTTCATATTTAAAACATTTCCCTGCAGTTCTAGATTTCATTCCACAGGAGTTTCTATAACTTCTTAATAAAGATTTGTACTTATTTTCTACTTGTTCCGCTGAAAATTCAGCGCCTTGTTGATTTAATTCGTCAGCAATTTTCTGCCATAATGTTTTCTTTCTAATATGGCCACTTCTGTAAAGATTGTAATTTTTTCGTAATTCATTTATTAGTTGTTGTGTTGTATTTTCGTTCCACCATCGTTTCATTGATGTTCTGTCATCCTGCTCTGCCATATCTGAAAGTTGTGATTTAAATTTCGCGCTAGTGCAAGTTGAGCATTGCGGAACTTAACCAAAAAGAATGATTTGCGTAGAATGAGTTTGTTTTTATCAAATTTTTAATATTTGTAAAGGTTTAGACTTAATTTAAGATATACTTACTTAATATACCTATGATGTAGTAAAATTATGTACTATTTACCAAAAAATAATGACTTAAATTATCTACTCTCGTTGTACTCTGTTGAAACAAGTGCACACTAGTGTCACCACCGATAAACCGATATAATATCATTACATTAAAATGTTATGCAATTTCTACACGTACATGAAAGATTAGTTGCCTATATTGCAAGCTTTTAGAGCATTGAAATTTGTTTTTATTTTTGTTATAAATATCGATATTTTACAGGAATATTTCTTATTTAGAAATATTTTAACATTTTGTTATATTTACAAGCAGAATTTACGGGCAACCAATTTTTTGTCATTTTATTACTATGTAATAGAGAATTTCTTCAAAAATTGGTTTTTAAAATTAAAAAACCTATTCAAACCGGATTACAGAATAGATAAAAATATAACAAATAAAAACAAACAATTTAATATATCAATATTTATTATAGAAAAAAATAATGTAAAAAAATGTAATTATGTAAATAATTATCGCTATTTTTTGCCAAAAATATATACTAATTACACTTACTGTCCGACGTTTTCATTTTTTCTTTCTAAAATTTTATTAATTATAGTATTAAATATAGAAATCTTAATTATAAAAGTAGTATTATTTCTCCATACTCATAAGACAATTTTTTGTTATATTTTTTGTAAACATCTGGATAACAAATTTTGTAATTTTGGAACGAAAAACAGCATAACAACTTTTCACGATTTGAATCCAAGTGATGCAATATATTATTCGCTATTATCATTATGTCCCCACCATATAAACGTTAGAAAGATAATTAAAATATTTAAATCTACGATTTTCTTATTCTCATTGCATTCGTCAGATTTCCTTTGCAAGAACTATTAAAAGAAATAGGTAAGATTAAAGTTGTTAATTTCATATCACTGGTAATAAATTTCATTTTTATATACACAGTACGTGGCACTAACATTCATTCTCAGTTACTAACAACAGTGTAACATATTTTGTTAAACAATTCAATAATGGGGTAAGTATAAGTCAAATTTGTCAATTATGTCAAAATTTATTGTTTTTAATGGATGGAGATATATTCAAGAGGTATGTTTTACTTAAAATTAATTGTTAAAATTTTAGTAAAATGGCAGCAGATAAAGTATTCCACACTAGGTCTCTGGGAACTCCTGCAGAAGGTGTGAGAGATCAGTATGCTGATGGAAAAGCTGCAAAAGTATGGGAGGTATTCATTGGAGACACCAAAGCAAGAACTGAAAATTATAGGAACTTCTTAGTCGGTCTTTTGAGGCAGAAAGGATGCAGAAGAATTTTGGATGTTGCTTGTGGCACGGGGTAAGAAAAATATTAATATAAAAAAAATATATATTCCAACAAAAATATATACGTTTCCGAATTGACTAAAATATAAAGGGTTGGTCTGAATTGGGTCAAAATCGTTTTAGTATGACAAATTTATAAAAAATATATGTATTATTGTTGATAATAATTGTATTAAAGTTGAAGGTCATAAATTAGAAAAGATAAGAATGTTGAAATTTTACTTATTTTGCAATATGACGCCATGAATCAAGAGATAAAATTTCTAATTTTTGCTATTTTGTAATCTTATTATTGTCTTATGAAAAGTCCAAATAGAAAAGATAAGGAATGAAATGATATAAAATATTTATCCCTTATTTATATACCTAATAGTTTTTTTGCAAGGATTCAATATGATTTAATTTTCAGGGTTGATTCCGTTATGTTAGTGGAAGAAGGTTTTGAAGTAGTGTCTGTTGATGCTTCTGATAAAATGTTGAAATATGCTTTAAAAGAAAGATGGAATCGTAGAAAAGAACCTGCCTTCGATAACTGGAGTAAGTATTCATAAATGACTAAATTATTGCTTAAAACCAGAAACCAAATTATTATATAATATTTTTTTAAGAAATTATACATATTTGTATTTTTCCAAGTATATAATTTTTATTTTGCAATTCGTAATATTTTTTTGGTCAAATATTTATTAAAGAATCGAACAACACTTATTTTTAATTCTAAATTAGGTGTTCGAGCCTCAATATGTCCCGATTGACCGTTAAATCGACTGTATTTTGCAACACCGTTTATCATTTCTTCCTATCCGGCAAACTTGACCTTAGTTTCCAAGGAACAACTAACATTTCTTATCTTTCAGTTATCGAAGAAGCCAATTGGCTAACTCTGTATGATGACGTTGCTCATATTATGAATGATGGATTTGATGCCGTAATATGTTTGGGCAATTCTTTTGCCCATATGATGGATTCTTTTGGTGACCAGCGAGAGCAAAAGTGAGATTTATATCTTTAAAAACCTTTCAAGATAAATAGAATACAATACATTTATTCTTTACACAAACCTAACTATGAACACATTTTTCAGAAAAAATACGTTAGACGTCTTTTCCTCATTTCTGGGAATGGCAGCTCTGCATTTTTCAGAATCAATTAAATTTGATATAAGAACGACTTGAATTGGTAATTTTTTATTTATATTATGATTGTAGGAAAATATGTTCTTTTATGGGCCGCCACATAAAATGAAGGTTCTTGTAAAAAAAATTGTCTGTCTGTATGTTGTGGAAAATTGTGTAACAAATTAAGCAGATCGAATTTTAACAAATATTTGCAATAATTGCATTAGTCCCTAGTTGATCAAATTTTAGTAAAAATTCGTCAACCTAAATGGAATTTTTTATTTTTTGTAATAAATTTTATATATTTTTGTAGGGATGTACTCTGAGTATTATTAACGGTTTTGCCTCTAATTCTGAGGATAGCAGCTCTTCTCAGACTCAAGATAATAATTTAAATCTATGAAGAATGCATCATTAACTTTTAAATGTTAAAGTAAATGGTATTTAGTTGTATATGTAGCAAAGTTTAATTTATTTGAAAGTAGTACATGCTAAAATAAATTTTAGGACTGCGCTGAAAAATTTCGAACGCTGTGTGAAACCAGGAGGCGTTCTCCTAATCGATCATAGAAATTATGATTACATTATTAGAACTGGTCAGACTCCAGCTTATTGTCTTTACTATAATGTAAGTTGTAAGCATATTAATTCTGGAAAAATATTTAAATTATATTTCTTTTAGAGTAAACATATGACTGACATCAAAACGTCAGTACTTTTTATTGGTGGTCAACCATCGATAGTAACAATGGACTATGCCATTGCAACTTCAGATCAAAATAACCAGAACTCTCTTAATCCATTTGAAGAGGGAGTAAAGTAAGAATATTATTCCAACAAAACATTAAAATACTCATTAATTTTTATTTTTCAGTGAATTCAGATTATCTTACTATCCTCATCGTCTGGAAAATTTTAGACAAATGTTGCAAAATGTTTTTGGAAGTAACAGCAAACATACTATTTATGGTGATTTTAAACCATTGAATGAAGTTGAAAATCCTGGATTTTATATACATGTGATGGAAAAATTGTAAATTGAGAATAGCAAATAATGTTTTAATTTGGTTTTATTTATTTCAAATTTTGTATACAATTGTTAAAAGATTTTCTTATTGTTGTTATTGATAAAATATACAATATTTTTATGGATATCCATTCTTTAATGTATATCTCTTTTTGTTTTTATTTCTTATTTTAAAATATTTCCTTTTTTTTAACTTGCCAGACGATGCTGCCTCTCTCGGCAAACAATAGAACTTGTATCCCCAGTAGCAAAACTGTTCTCTACTTTACTACTTCTGAGTTCGCTTCAAAATCACTAGATGGAAATACTAGTATTTTCTTCCCAGTATGCAGTTCAGTACCTTACATTCCTTTTTAAAGTATATCCTTATTAAAATGATTATTGCATTTTATTAGTTTATAAATTGATATTAATTATATTACAATTTTTAAAGCATGTAGCATTTTCTTCTATAAACAGTTAATTTCTTTGGAATTATTTACTTTCAAAAATTTCCATTGATAACTATAATCTGAGTACTTTATAGATTAAAGATTTAATCTTGGTTCAAAATCGTAATTGTTTATAACACGAAACAAGTTAACAAATAATAAATATTATTATTTTAAATTGTCGTGGTCAAAAAATGGTTATATTGACATCATCTTAATAATACCAAAAATTTGACCAAAACAATACTACCCTTACATACAGGATGGTCACTCGAACATTCGAACATTGGGATTTAACATGTAAAATCATACTTTCATAATTTCCTGCTTCCCTGATTATAAAATTATGTATCTGAATCAATTAGCAAAATAAAAGTTACGTGCCTTGTAAGCTCAGAAAATCATCCGAAAAATAGGTGTAGCCATGGAATTGAGACAAAAATATAAAATGCTTAACGATGTATTTGTCAATCTGCGTTACTATAGTTTTATTATTATTTGTAATTATTGTTTTATCAAATGCTTAAATATACAGCATTTTTTTGTTGTTTTAAATTCAAAATTAATTTAGGTAATATTTTTCACTTCAGCAGTAATTTCAAATAATAACAAAAATAAACCACTTGTATAAGTTGACAGGCAATTATTTTATTTGTTATATTAAGGAAAATAATTTATGAACGTGTCATTTTAATTTCTGGAAAGGGAAATAAATTTTGTTACTATGAAATAAAAATTTAATACAATAATACATAAATAAATTATATTTTGCTTTGTAATAATCTTTTTGTTTATTTATGAAATAATTTCTACATATTTACATTATTATCACTCATAATATGAATGATACCTTACGTGACTCCCGTATAATTACATTATTTAAATATTTGTTGAAGTATTAAAAGTAAGTCTTGAAATAAATTTTCGCGGCATATTTGAGAAAGTATAAAGTTGTCCTCACCATTGTGTTTGACTTATCGAAATACATTTATCATAATTTCAATATTTGTTTGTACTTTGTACTAACAATAGAAAGACAAGGCATTATATTCTACAGAGTAATCTACATTTCCACACAAAGGGCGATTGCAATCTTATTTTCATTATTTTTATTTGTTTGCATGAAAAAAGACAATTATTCGTTTCGCCGGTTTAAATATCTAGGCCGTTTCACCTTGCTGCTTCTACCTACAACTTTTAAATTATCCAAAATGAGAGTTTTTGCTGTTTGCTTAACGGCTTAGCCAAAATGCGCCGACAATTATAGCCAAGGCAAGATAACATGGCATTTGCATTATTATTGCTAAGTATATCCTGATATGTACTCACTTAATCACTTTTCATTGTTTTTATTACTTTATTTGTCTTGGAATTAAACATATGATAATTTTATTCTTGAATAAACAGACGTTTAAAAAGTCGTGTCCATGCAAAAATAAAATGCACATTTCCCAAAAAATGTATAGTTGTTCTATGATAACAATGAATTCACGTCATCGACTTTATCTAAATTTTGATACGCCTGTTAAAATGTAAAATATTAAAGAAAATGCACGTTTCTCAAATAAAAATTAATAATAATTTTAAATGTTTTTACTAAACATTTAAATTCATAGTCGTTACAAGATAACTATTAACGTCATAAATAAAAAGTTACTAAATTAATTTACAATACTATATTAATATTATAACAATTTGTTGTCGGTAAAAATAATTAAATAATTATGCTTTGTATTCTTTACTTATATTGAAAGAAAGAATATGAATTTTAATTTTATGAAAAAACATAAAATAATTATTTGTACTATATCAAGGTACAAAAGTATAATTTTTATTAGGAATATGGAATTTATTCTAAGAGGCGATAGCAAAGGAGAATAAACTATATGACTAATAAAAAAATACTAAGTTCTGAAATACACATTATATTTTTTCTGAAATCGGTAAATTATTAATTAAAACGATAAATAAGTTGCATTATGTATTTGTAAAACTTCGGCTAACTATTTCGATGGGGATGGCTGTGAAAAATACTGTCAATTTGTCAAATATTTGTTTTTTCACTATACTAGTCTAGACACCCGCTATTATTAACCTTTAGTTGATATGAAAATAGTATATTACATGTGAGGTGGGAAATGTTTCATTACAGCCGAGGGCTTATTATATGACCGAGAGGCGAAGCCTCGAGGCTCAGATATAGCGCAAGGCTGTAATGAAACTCCCACCGAACTATGTATACTATTTTATTCACAATTATCCAAATTAACTTCTACTCGTATATCGCCTTTTTCCAATAAACTAAATTAATGTACGGTAGTAGTCTCTGAAAACAAATGTTTAAATTTATTTTTATATGTTTGACAGCACTGATCACCTTACTTTTAGAGATTTATAACAGTATTACTAGGCAACCATAGTAAACACTTCCCCCCCAAGGGATTTTAAAGTATTTCCCACCCGTGAGATTGTCATTGCAGTTAAAAATGACATACGTTTCCAACCTTTGACAGGTTAGGAATTGACATATTACAATAGTGGTTGTGAATAAAATATTTTTTAGTACCGCTACTTGATAACTATGGTCACCTAGGTTAATAATAAATTATTATTAATATGGTCGATAATGAAAACAGTCACTTTTTAAAGAAACTCAAGTCTCCAAATCCAAATATTGTTTGTATCATTTAATTCAAGAAAAGTGTAAAGTACGGACTCACAATTTAAATGAACCATATAATTTAAATAAGTATAATCAAATAAAACCAAATTAGAAATTAAAAGTGATGTTGACAAACTGAAATGTCAAATATAAAAACAAAGATAGTCTACTTTATTTTTGTGACTATTAAGAAACAAGTTAATATTCATGTCAACATGTTTGTTATTGTCAATATATTTTTTTTAGTAGAATTGGGATTGAAATGCTAAGTAGTGAAAAAATATTGACCAGCCCCTTATGTCCCTCAGTTGCTTCGTATCTCGGGACACAACTTGCCGATAGGTCAATAATGATAGTCTGCTTTTGATCTGTATTAAATCCGATAAATTATTGTCAAAGATAAATAACAAATAAATTCACTAATAGTATTATAGAATAATGTGTTTGTTATTTTAGGTAGTACTAAAATAAACTAGAAAAATATAATACTATTAAAATATTTTTTAATTCAAGTTTGACAGATGAGTCCGTAAAGTCAAATTTTGACATAAGAGTCTGTAAAGTTTTACTTTAGATACCATTTTGGATAACTTCGCATTATATTGTGTACTTTAGTATTGATTTCGAAAAAAAATATTTAATATGTATTAATGATAATATTAATATTATTAATAGATATTCAGTGTGATACATTTTTTTTGATAATCAGATTTTTAAAATGATATAATGATCTAATTTATACTGACTTAATTTATTTGTCGACATTTCAAGGTTGCTTCGTACAACAAGTACGCGTACTTAAAATAAGTAGAGCTATATTTGGTCCGTGAATAAACAGACGTAAATACAAATTCATACCTAATTCATAAATGTAGGTGCTAATATGCTGTAGTATTTCAAATTAACATAAGAACGTCAGCGACAAATGACATATGACATGAACATTTATCTTCTTCAAGTAAATCTTCTTTTTCATCAACTGACGTCAATAGTTTGCAATACTTTAAGTACAGTATACAAAAGTAATTACAATAAGTGAGCTTTTTATTTACGACAATTATAAATCATGTGCTTCCTCTTAACTGTTCGCAAAATTCTTCCGAGGTGTATCATCCTCATTCGTGTGTGAATGTCCTTGAACATCTGCAGGTAACTGCTCTTCAGTCTAAAAATAAATTATCTAACGAATTCTATTTAAATACAAAACCGTTACAGTTTGAGTCTAACTCTAATTAATTTAATCCTTACGAAAATGTTAATTGTTAATTTAAAATTAAAATAATTTACTTATTTTTTATCGATTTTAGATACAGCTGACTTTTCCCGTTGCCTAATTTAATAAAAAATGCATTGTAAAATTGTAATCATACCGATTTTGAATTTTTACATTTCGATGTACAATTAAATATTATTTTTAAAAAATTAATGATTTATTGCTTTATATTTTGAGTAATAAAGAATTTAATAAATATAAAAACATCAGTCCCGTATATGGTATGAAATGATAATGAAATATCTATACATATAAAAGATATAAAAAAAAGTATTTAAAAATAAAAATGGACACATATAATAATTTTGTTATTTCGAGATATAACGATGGCTACGAAGTAAGGAATTAATTCGTCCGTCAATTCAAATTAGGGATATGTGTATTGAGAATGTATCGATACTTCGATAACCAAAATATCGAATAAAATCGATACCAGTATCTGGTTGAAAGAAAAGTATCCGTTCTTTTAAACATCGAAAAAACATTGTATATGGCGATCCATCCGTCATTCAGTTTTGTGAATAATAATTGATTTTTAATTTTAATCTTCTATATGTAGATTTTTATTATCTTATGTAAAACTAGCTTAAATTTGTATATTCAAATAACCTAAATACGTTAAAAATATTCATATATTCCTACGTTTCGTGTATTTAGGTTGTCGACTTACAAGTTTGTGATAAAACAACTGATATTATTTACTAAAACACAAAACTTTTAGTTTCTAAAATTACAGGTTTGTAGCTATTGTGGCAAAAGTTACGTATGTGTATTTAATGCGAATATAATTGTTGCAAAAAAATACAGACAATTTCATATCAGTTATTGTTGTAAACAATAATTATTAAGTCTATGGATGGAAAATAAATTTTGCAACAAGTTTTCCGAACTAATTTATTTTATAATTAAGCCTTAAGTTATAATTATTACCAAGTATGAAGTAATTAATACAGCAGTGGTAACATGTGAGAAACTAAATAATTGAGCCTTGGTTGTATTTATGGATTATTTTCTAATAATAGCGTACATTGATTATTAATGATAAAAGCAAATGAATTTGTTTTTAATCTTGCTGGATCGCGTGTTGTTTGAACATTTTGTGGATGCGTTTATGCGTAATGATTTGAATTTGAATCTCTGGTTAGTATTCCGGGCACGTCTACAATTATTTAAAATCGATTTACAGAGTTCATTGCTTCCTAAACTGCGCATATTTCACAATGTTTCTACTCGCTTCGCAATGTTGGATTATTTTACCAATTCATTCTATTCGGTTTTCCTTTTACGAGGTCAATAAATAGCGAAATTTATTTCCAATAGAAATTCATTCTTATCCTTGTTCCGGTTCCGGTATTATAAATATACATACTCAATAGATATCAACAAAGTTTATTTTTTCTTGACGATAGTTTTATTTTTTAATTAAAACTTCGAAGTTGTGGTGCACTTTACACACCAGCTATAAATTCGCAGTCACATTTATTCAACACCTTTTATGATAAAATATGTGATCATTACTAAAATGTATCTAAAAATGATTTACTTCTTTATCTATCGCATTGGTTCTCAAACATTTTGATGTCAATGCACCCGTAATCGATAATATAACATTTCCGGCAACCCACCAAAATTATGTATGTTTTAAAGACATGTTAACATGAGCTAGATGTAATTTATATAATTTCTTTAAATCTGGATGTATTTTGGACATACTCGCATTTCATGTTCTACCAACTTCAATCGTTTTCTCTTCTTAGTTTTGATGTTAATAAATTTAGAAAATCTTAGGTCACATTCACACAAGAGGTAGAAAAACTCGAAGTGCTATGGCTCCTAAATTGCGATATTTATTCTGAATAAATATCCAAAACGATTGTAAAGAAAATTCAAAATATTTCATTCGCAACGTATCCAGTCAAAATTATCTACAGGTTTTAGATGTTCTTGTAAACATTTCCAACTTGCCTCAATTTCCAAAATTTTATGTTGTATTTAAAAGTTATCTATAGGTTTAAGTGTTCTTGTAAACATTACCAACTTCCGTCAATTTCCAAAATTCTTTCTTATTTTTAAAAGTAATTTTATTGAACAATTTTAAAAGAATTTCTTTTCTTATTTTTTGCATGATAAATTTACTTTATTCAGTTTTTCAAATACATTTTCCAACAAAAAATTCAAATTTGTTTTCTTGTTCAAAAAAAAGTGAGTAGGTAGTTCTACTTTTATTTCGTAGACACGATTTAATACTCATTCTTTGGACAACCATTTGCATCAGTATGAAGAAGAAGGTTAAAATGCTCAGATCCGAGAATTATTAAAATACCTGGGATGCTTTTGAGAACCACTGATCTATCGAAACAGTTGAAAGTATTCACATGATGTTAAAAGCGATAGTATAATGTGATACATTATTATAATGTATATGAAATAACCTTGGAATTTTTAATACTAATAATAGATACATATAATATAAATAAATATAATGACAAATAGTATTATTTATTTATATCTATATGATGAAATGATAACACTTCATTTACTTATTTGGTTCTCTAATATTTTTTGTTACCATATTACGAATTTGAAAATTATATGAATCATATTAAAAAAGCACTGTAAGGTATTTTATCACTTAGTCAAAAGCAGAAATATGATTAATAAGTAATATTATCAAATGTAAACAAATGTATCATACTGCAATATGATACCGTATCATTTCATGGTTTTTAGATTTTACGGTGGAAACATAATACTCATATGTTTTATTATGTATTATATAAACATTTGTTTTTTAGAGTATTTGCGGTTAAAAACAAAAAGATAGAAATTACTAGAATTAGTACCGGAAGCGGTGAAAGAGATTAAGCTTATTTTTTGGATTTTTTTATCAACAAAGAAATTCCTTGTTTACTTGTTTATATTAAATTATAACAGTTTTTCCCCACAAATATTTAGAAATGTCTAACTATATTTTTAGTGTTTATTTTTAAGTTTAAGTTATGATTTCGTTAATAATAGATATAGCAAAAATACCTATTTTTGGGTCAAAAAATTTACTTTCAGAAATAGTACCGAGATAAGCATAATAATGCATTAATTCCAAATTTTTTAATAGAATCTAATTATCGTCTTTTTTCCTGATAATTTACCATCAAAAAATATTTTTTTTTATACCAAATTTTGGTAGAGATTATTGATTTTATATAGGTAATATACGTACGTAGTATGTAAAATGAATGGTAAAGATATAGAATCTCAAGAAAGTTATTTGGAAAAAATAAGAAAACAGAAAAAAAACCTAAAATTCAAGTTTTTGTACAAAAACTTTCTTTTAAACATATATATTAGGGTAACAAGCAAATATCGATGCGCTGATTCCAAATTTTCAAACAGAATATACCTATAAAAATTGAATGGAAGAAACGCAAAGAAATATTCAAATTTTAATTGAAAATATGAACGAGCTGTTTTTGTTTTAAATCAATAAACATGTTTGGAGATTCAATTTCAGAAATACTACAAACATAAAGTATATCTTTTCATTCATAACTACTAAAACTTAGAATGTGAAACCGATTTTTTGCAATGCGGCATAAATTTTGCAACAAATTCGCCAATGCATAGTGAAAATAACTTTCTAGTCAAATCTAAATCTAAAATTAGATTACAGATATTAGAACAGATAAATCTTCTCGAATCTCGCACTGTTGAATCATTATCGTAATGGATCTCTACTTCTCTAGTACTTAACCTTATTTAGCTCGAATCGATCAACAGTCGATCACGACGCGAATGCTAAAACGGATAATGACTCGTAATATCCCCTCGACTTTCTTTTTTCTCGTCGTCATTAATTTTTAAATGTTAATGACAGCAATTAAAGCAATTTGAAAAAAATAGGTTTACGAGAACAGAAATAAATTTACACCATGTTATTAAATAATGGTAAACAATGATAAATATTGTGCATTGAGTTAACGTAGGTAAACACAGATAAATTTTGTATATGTATGTCATGTACAGCCGTTAAATATATATGGTATTGTTTACGTTAATTCAAAAAAATAAGTTTGTGACATAATAAATACATGAAAATATTTTTATTGACAAAGCAGACAAAATATTCAGTTAAAAAATGTAACAAAAAAATATTTATACTTATAAATAAATATTGATACATTTTATGACAATAATATTTTTATTTAGCATTCCTAGCTGAAACAAAATCTAATACCATTTAATTAAATATTTGTTTTTTGCTTGCATTTTCCAATCTTTAATCAAATAAAATATTGTTGGGTTCAAGTGATTCGGAACTCAGTATAAACTGACATCCCACACCACAAAATGCAAGTAAAAGTTTTTTCATTAATTAAAACACCTTTTTTTAATTTATTACTTATATTATACTCCTCTTGTATGATTATGATTACATTAATTGTTGATAAATATCAATTCACATTCGTCTTATTTTTTTAGGTTAGAACAAATGTCATTAATTTTTTGGAATAAAACAAGTGAATGGTTTATATAGCCATGTGAACCTAAAATGAAACTAACAAAAACCTACAGTGTATAAAATTTTAAGTATTAATATTATTTCTTTAATAAATAAAAAGTGTCATTGGCGCAAAAAATTACGTATCACACGCCCAAAAACTCTGTCAAGCTCACTCTCCCAAAAGTTTAGTTTCTGGACTCGTGATACAAATAACTATTAAAATATTTTTATAATCTTATATTTTATAGTATTAAATTATATTCTTTGAATCAGAGTTTATGTTAATATAATTCTATTGAAAGTTTGTGATTGACATGTTATAGATTTTTCTTCTTAAATTTTTCAGTGATAAGTCAAATTTTTGTTTCTTTAATAATTTAATAACAAAAACAAATCGTTTTTCGTCGATATCACGATACACCTTTCGAAATTCCTGAGTCAAATGAAGGAAACATCTTATTCGCATCGTAAAAACTCTTTTACTTATTTACAATGTAAATTTTTATTTTATAATATTATCTCTTCTTTAACAAATAAAGAATTATAATTTTCATTTTTATAAAAACAGTTTATTAAAATTAAAAACGTTCGTTATTTGTGAAATATAGCAGAGAAGTTGCTTATTATTATAATTTAACACATCATTTGTTAATTTAATATAAATAATATACGTGTTATCATTTCAATTTTATAAGCTGGTTTTCTATATTAATAATATGTATTATGATATTTATAAATTTAAATTGGATTTATTGACTTAATAGTGTAGAACAATTGCGTGAGAAATTAGGAGTGTACAGAACAAATATTTACAACATATCGTTCATATCCGTAGATTATAAATTTATGTACGTAATTTGAACAGTACGTTTACATTTCCCATACATTGTTATACTTTAGAGTTATGTAAGCAATTACATTTTACACTGTTACACAAACTTATGATCTATTTTAAACAGATACCAAGATTTATTCTTCAAAGAGAAGCTACTTTTGTTTATTAGTATAAACTACTAAGTGTTGATATATTTTTACAAATTTTATACAAGCCTTGTTAATCAAAGTCCTGTACTTTTTTATTAAGTTTAGGTCAGGTGAAATAGATAAGAATATTTTACTTGGGTATTTAGGTACAGAAATTATTACATTAATAGATTTAGTTTTTATAATTAAAAGGTGTAGAACAACAAGATATATTGTTGAATGAAATCGAAAGCTTCTATGTTTGAAAAAATATTGTTCTATATTTATATACTTTCGAAATGCTATATTTAATATTTATGTTAATAAATAACAATTTTATGTTATTTAAATCATATGAATCATTATAATATAAATATGTCACCTATTAATAATCATAACGGTGAAAATTTATCGCATTATATCTCACGGTCACTTACGCATATGCATACATTTAATATTTTTGTGTATGTAGTTAAACGCTGCATGACATTTTAATGTAATTATTGCATAAAACACATAGTAATTAGTGCACATAAACTGTAGCATATTGATTAGATTAATAGCTAATAGTTAATTAATGTAATATTGAGTACAAAATTGATTTAAATGCACAGAACATGCAAAATTCCAGATTATCGTCAATTGTTTATAATTGCAAACACGTGCGTCACTTGGATATTTTTCTAAATTAGTTTATTTTTGTAATAATACAACTGAGTCACCTAGGATATTATTATTTTCATAGTATTGTTTACTTTTGACGAATGAATAAACATATTTTTGTTTTGCAATGATAATTTTATATTGTTATTTGTCTTTGAAATAAAATCAAAAAATTCACATTCCATTTCAATTGTCATTGTTGGCAATAATTAGAAATATATTAATTATGCAAATAAAATGAATTCTCATATGTCATTATCAAATCGAATGAAAAATTTATCATCGGAATATACGAGTGTATCCTTTTATGCTGAATTTTTGCATCAACCAGAAAATATGTGAAAATATCGAATTTTTCTCTCGAAAATTTTCAAATTATACAAAATTTTGTTTTTAATATTTTTTAAAGAATTAGCTACGCGGATTCCAAGTTTACAAGCAGAATTTAATTATCTCTTTTTGTTTCGGAGATATTTGTTGTCAAAGTTGCACCTCAAAAAAGTGTGTTTTTTTAGTATATTTAAAAAATGGGTAGAGATACAATCTTATCTACTTTACAATTCGATTCTACGAGAAAAATTATATAAAGAAATGTTTTGACCACATATATGTTCTTTGGAACGATTAGGTGAAAAATAAGAAAAACGAAAAAACCTAAATTTCAATTTTTTGCTTGGAAACTTTTTGTCTCCAAAATTTATCATTTTTTAGAGTGAAGTAGATATCGATGTGCTGATTCAAAGTTTTCAAACAGAATTCAATTATCTCTTCCCGTTCTCGAGATATTTGAGTTCAAAGTTATACCTAAAAAATCAGGTTTTTTAGGTATACCCCTTAAATGGTTAGGTTTACGGTTTCGCCGATCTCACCATTCGATTCTACGGGCAAAATTACATAAGTGTACCAATTTTCAGATTTTTATCTCAATAGATAGAATTATTAGAAAGAAAAAACAGAAAATGGCCAAAAATCGAAAAAATCGCAAGGGGTTCATCAGGCGTTTTTTTCGATTTTGGCCATTTTCGTTTTTCCTTTCTACAAATTGTATCCTTTGGAATAAAAACCTGAAAATTGGTATACTTATGTAATTCTACCCGTAGAATCGATTGGTGAGGTCATCGAAGTCGTAAACCTAACCCTTAAAGAGGTATACCTAAAAAACCTGTTTTTTTAGGTTTTACCAAAACTCAACTTTCAACAAAAATATCTCGAGAACGAGGAGAGATAATTGAATTCTGTTTGAAAATTTGGAATCAGTGCATCGATATCTACTTAAGTCCAGAAAATGAAAAGATTTGGAGACAAAAAGTTCCTCAGAGAAATTTTGAAATTTAGGTTTTTTCGATTTTCTCATTTTTCACCTAATCGTTCCAAAGAACGTATATGCGAAGAAAACATTTCTTTATGTAACTTTGCCCGTAGAATCGACTGGTATAAACGTTGAGATCGTATCTCTACCTATTTTGGAGATATTGCCAAAAAACACACTTTTTTGAAGTGCAACTTTGACAGCAAATATCTCAGGATCGAAAAGAGATAATTAAAATCCATTTGAAAATTTGAAACCAACGCTTCGAGATCTATCAATGTACATTATTTCCCAAAATCAAAATTTTGGGGTCAAAAATGAGTATTTTTGGGATATTTCGCATTTGTTAACACAGTTTTTGGTTTAATACTGTTGTTTAGTTTGTTTTAACTCTACACAACTTTGATATGGGGTTATAGCTTTTGAAAATAAGTGAAAGTTAGATAATAAAGCGGCAGAATAAAATCGAAAAGGCATAATAGGATTGCAGGTTTTGAAATCAGCGCACCGATATTTACGTAAGTTTGGAAAAATTGTACTAACGTTTAAAATTTTATTTAGTATTAATGACAAATAACCCTATAGGTTATTAGCTTAACCGACTTCCTTCAAAAGTCCTGTTTTCTGTCATTAGTTAAAGAAAACATTATTAATTAGAAAAATATATTAGTGACATGAATTGATTTTTATCTTGGAACGACTATATTTGATATTGATAATTTTTACAATGTAAGCTTCATTAGGGGAAGGTTATTATTAGAAAATAATTATTTCAATCTCATTAAGCGTATGAGTCATGGCTTGGTATGATTTTCCCACAATATTGTTTACATTCGTTGGTTGAATGCTTAACTAAATAAGGTAGAATTTAAAATCCAAATTCAGCGAATAATCCAAGGCCAAGAATTATTGTCCCTCGTTAAAAATAAACTTTCTTTCACACCGCTGTATTGTTCAACTTTAATTAAAGCCTGGATTAATTATAATATTAAAGCGTGAAAAGTACATTGAAATTGTTCTCGCTTTAAATGTTTTACAAAGTTTTCGAGTTTTTCTTTTACGTCTAATTATTAAAGTAACGTTGCATAAAATAGAATCGTATTCATGGCTTATTTCTCTAGGAAAGTATATAATTATTCATTTGAAAATTTAATTTAAAAGCTTTTTTAAATAAACGAAGAGTGACTGGTAAAATAGTTTGTTGATTGACCTAGTTAATTCGGGTGATTGTAATCAATAGTGAATCAAAATTCAAACGAAATATACGGGCACAATAAATTTCAGAACTTTAACATTGATTGGAGAAAAGATAACTGACAGTTTTCATAACCTACATTTCTATATTCCTCATAAAAGTTTTTTTAAAACTAGTTTATATTGGTAAATGGAGTATTTATTTGTAATAAAATTTTTCATTCATGAACAGGTAATTTATTGTATTGTTACTGCCATTGATAAACAATTTTATTTTACTTAGAACTATAAAATGAAAAGCTATTATTAGCGCAATAACATCTATTTTTATTTTTTTACAACAATGTTAAAGTGTTATTGTATAATATTTTCCGCAATATACTCCATGAAATTAATTTGTGTTAATACTAGAAATAGAAACATTTACTTGTCTTAGTAGTACACATGTGTATAAGTTTTTTATTGAAGATATATGCACGAAATAAATTTTATATTATAATTTATTAAATTAATAAATAAAATAATATATTTACCTCCTAAATTATTCGTAATGAAATCGAGAAAAAAATTTTTTACATCAAGTAAAAAACGCCCATTTACTGCCCGTACAGTTGGGAATTATATAGAATCAAAGATCTTTCGAACCGCTATTCATTAGAATTACATTTATTAAACGGTTTGTCATACCATTAATTTTAATTCTTTATATTCTTCAGGCGTCTTTTTTTACATTTTTTTTTAAATATATCAGAGAAATGTTCAATGGGATTCTTATTTGGAGACAGTGGAGGCGTTTTTCATTGTTGTCTGCAATTGTGCAATAACTTTTCGTGTAGTATGTTTGGTGTCATTATCTGTTGAAAGATTTAAGAATCCATTAAACCGAATTTTTCAGAACCGAAAACGGGAACCGCCGTTATCTTTGTCGAAAACAGAATTTTAACCGAAAAAAATATGGTTTGTTTTTCATAAATAAATACTTGACAGTTTGATCTTTTTCTTCAAGGGCACAAAATACGGAAATTGGGATTATATAAAATAAATTCTTCATCTTGGGAAATCTGGAACACAAGTTTATTTCTGTTCATAACCGCAGAAAAATACTGACCACTGCGATAAACTAGAACGTGTCCCTATCTTTTGATAACAGAACAAATGGTGACAAGTGTTTCATTCGCGGCATATCGCTTCGTAGAAACGGCGTGTTTTATTAAATTAGGAAAAGCGAGCTAAGTGCATCGCTTACGTAAATGCGAAGCTTATCCTTTGTGCAGGCTTTCCCTGCGCCATCCCTTTACGTCCCAGTCTATAAATAATGTTGAAAAAATCAATGCGAAATCTTATTTACCGGCCCACGTACGCTCAACCAACTGAAAATTTGATTCTAGAATTTTGTAAATGTTATTTTATCGTTTGAAGTTTACTGGAAAGGTTATATTTTATTTATAAATGTGGGAAAATAAAATAAATTATGTAGGGTGGCTCCTCAAAATGTAATAAATGTTAGAAACAATTTTTTTATAATATGTTTAAAGTTTACTAAATTTAAAATATCTGTACGAAAAATGAATATGTATAGAAATATATAATATAATAAAATAGGTAGGTTCATTTTAATTATTTAATAAAAAAAAAATTCAAAAAATATAATGAAATCTATATTTACTAATACTCTTGGTTTTAATTGTCGTTTTTACGAAACCAGAAACAACAGGAATAAGGAATCAAAGTTCTAGAATAAGATTTTCAAAAAAAAAATATGATTTATAATTTTATTTTTTATAATTTTTGTGACGCTGTAGAAAGACCATTGTCATTAAAATATATTTCTTAGTGTTATTATTGAATAATGCTATTTTTTCTTCAAACGTAGATATTTAAAAAATAGTATATTATTTAACAAGCATAATATGTAGGCTATATTACACGAGGAATTATTGAAAATACGAACGGTAGCGAGTATTTTTAATCATCCGCGTGTAATATAGCCATATTATGCGAGTCAAATACTATACTTTATCTACAACTATCATGCATATAAAAAATCTGATATTATTTGTTAAATATTCAGTTATGTGTGAGTAGTTCATATATTGCTTAACAGATGGCGCCACAGTAGCACTTAAATGTCAAAATAACTATTCAAATTGTATTTATTATACTTTTATAATCATTTATGTTGATATTTATGATAAAAAATATATTATTAATAAATTAACAGTTTATTAAAATGTTATATGTTACATTACATGCTCTATTTATTACAGAAAAGTGTAGCGTGTAATATAACTTTTCATATTACACATGTGTAATATGAGTAGTATATTATATGTAGTATCACACGTATTATGTACCCATATTTCAATAGTTGTAGATAAAAAATTAATTACGTTAAACTTCAACCTTGTCAACCACGTCACAAAAGATGTTAGTTTTAAGACATTTGAAGAAAAAAAAATTCATATTTCTAATATGTGCGAAATAAAATACATAAATTTGTATGTAGGTAATACAGTTTTCTGATAAAATAGTGAATAAACTAGTAGAAAAAATGAAATGTATTAACCTCATTTCTAAAACTTCGTTGAAATTTCCAGCAAATCAAAACAAAGGAATATCTTTTTCCTTTGAATTTTGAACTAATATTCCGTGAATTTCGTTCCACAAAATAATAAAATTTGAATACAATTCATTGAGGTCGCAGCTAGAAACTTATTTAGCACAATAATCCTGCTTTGAAATTTGTTATTCCGAAGTTGATTCTCTATTCACGAGTTACTTAACTTTGACATCGCACTCACATGTAATTATGCATCTAGTTGGCTGGTGATAAATGAAGATTTGATTAATGATGTAGTGTTTTGTTAGTAATGTCAGCAGCCTACGCCTACTTAAATATGATACAAATATTATTTGAATTTAGGTTACATCAGATGGGTCATTAAACGTAATAGGACTATTTTTACACTTTTTATACTTAGTGCTTTGAAATTAATCCACAAAATTTGACCCAGATTTTAAGAGACGAATTACTTTCATGTATGCGACAGTTTTGATGCTTATTAAAATATTTCTCTTATGATAAACACAATAAATTTAGTTGCAAGACAAAAATAGAGGAAGGAATATATGTGTTGGATGATTTATAAATAATAAATTATTTATTTTTTAATTAAAGGCTCTTAAAAAAAGGAGCAATATATACCTATTTATTTTTGTCATGAATTTGTATGTTCTCAAAATAAGGGTGGTTTACTTAAAAAGTAAAAGTGAAATATGAATGGATCTGTGATTTGTGTATATTTTTATTATAAAATAATTAAATTACAGCTTTTGATTACTGAAATCCAAACGGTATTTGTATTAAAAGAAATATATTGTTAAATATTTTTAAAATTTTGAATCGTGTGAAAATGAATATTTCACTTTGACATGCGGTATCTAGTTTATTTACAATTTAGATTAGATATAATACCAGTGAAAGCTGAAAGATGATCATTCATCTGTATTTATTTATTGATAAGTTAGTCTATGGTATTTAATATTATCAAACAATGTTTGGAGGAATGTTGCGCGTTAATTTCCATTAAACAAAAACGTGTACTAAGTCCAAATTATTAATACACGTATTCTTTTACATGTGCATATGATATGCATATGTTATTTAATACATTTCGCTGCTAACCTTACAAAAAAATATCATGACACAGTTAAACAAGCACGACATATATAGAACAAATTCCCAGAACAAAGATGCAGTTGCATTTGTTTACATTTATTATGAGAGGAGCATAGTTTATAAATATAAATAAACCAAACAAGCGTAGAATCACGTGGTAGATAAATTTGGTGAGGTGACATGTTTTACGATTTAATTTGTTTAACAACTGTTGCTGAATGTAAATATTGACCAGATGATACATACACTCTACGTCGTGTAATAAATATTTTAATATAGAAAGATACACAAGTAGTGTCAAACATAAATTATTGAGATTTACAAGTAGAACACTGTACTGTAATACTCAGAACTTGAGCGCCGACTACATGGGGGCATTGGGGCTCATGCCCCCGAGAAAAATTTTCCCTTGGACAATGTCTCCAAGGAGACATTTTCCTTTCAAATAATAAAGCTCTTTTATAGAAATTTCCATTAAAAAAATTGCTCTAATTCTAGTTCTGCTGAAACCAGAGCACATTCTAGAGCAATGAAGTTCCAGATTGTGCTCTGATTTCAGTGGACCAAAAATTGGAGTAAATATTCAGAATTCTCTGATTCTTGGCCTTCTTAAACTAGAGCGCATTCTGAACCATTAGTTTTCTGGATTTTATTGTAGTTTCAATAGATTAAAAATTAGACCAAGTTCTGATTTTTGACCTACTGAAAACAAAGAAAATTCTCTACATTTCTTTCTAGTATTTCTGTTTTTCGGTATTTTATGTTTAATTTTGGTCATTATAACAAAATTTAGCCCCCAAAGAAATTTTCAAAATTCGGCGTCCGTGACTCAGAATAGCTATATTATTACTGTTTATTACTTTTGATTATACAATATTTACTTTATGTACTTTATACTTAATCAACTTTAATACCAATTACTAGGTGTGCCAGTTTACTTTGTCGCATTTAAGTAAAACAGAAGTTGTTTACAAGTTTGATGTTTGAATAGACAGATACGTGATAAATGAAATATTTAAACTTATATTACTGTTGGAAAATAGTGTATTTTCCGAGATAGCAACTTTTCATCTACCTAATTTGCTAACCAATAATTAGATAATGCTAATTATTTAAACAGTAAACAATTTTATCTGTGTAAATAAACTGACCGTTTATAGAGTGATATATTATTAAAAGCTACAAGTGTTAAATTAAATTAAAGCCCTTTTCCAGGGAATTTCGCGACCTTTGGAATTTGCACAGACATTACGTCAAATTTTATCTCTCATGATTCGCGAAATAACAGAACAGTGTCGCCTCTGTAATGTTGAATAAATATAGGGGCATAGACGTAGGTAGATACTTTATCAAATATACATATTATTATAAAATTTTATACAGTTTTTCATCATTTTTAAGGATGTTTGATTTCTAAATATTTTGATAAGGATTACCATGTAATAGATAAATTGTCATGTTATCTATTGATACCATTTAAGGCAAGAAATTTAAAATTACTTACGCATTTTGTTTTCGATAATAATTACAGGAAAGCCCAAACAAGGAAAATAACATGGGGTATGAATAAATACAGAATTTTAATGACGTCATATAATTTCTTCACAGTCAAGAACAAGTAATAGATTGAAACAATAAATACTTACTTTAGAAATTAGATACACTTGATCTAAACTGGAGCAAAAAATTGATAAAGAATTATATTAATTATTTCAATTTTTGAGAAAAATACCTGAACCAATTAACAAAGGAATAAAGACCACTATATTATTAGTGGAACAAAAAAAATCAAGTAAATTAAAAGAAATGATGGCGAAATTATAGAACATTAAATAGAGCATAAATTAGAGACACTGGAACAAATTTTAGGATAAATAAATAGTGTAATACCTATGTCTTAACAATTAGAGTGCCTTTATGAGTAAATAAATAGAGTAATAATTAACTACCTATAGGACAATTATACTAGAAAAATAAAATGGACCAATAAATAAATTAGGAAATAGACAAACTAGAGTAAATTCGGAAACAAATATTTAGAGCAATTACTGGAGAACCTAGAGTATATTTAGCTAATAAAAAAATTTAAAATTTTCCTCTTGTCTGCTTTAATGTTTTGTACGTTGTTGAACATTCAATTGTTTTCCAAATAAAAATCCTTTTCTTACACATTTTTGGCAAGTATTTAAAACTTCCTTGAACGTTGGTGTTTACAAACCTCTTATTTTAATCAGGTTCGCAGAACTAGAACATGAAGCAGACAGCAAATAAACAAAAGCCAGCTAGATTGTTGTTGGGCAATGCTGTTTTATTGTTTTGCAGGGAATTATAAGCTCCAGTGAATTTCAGTTCACGTGGTGACCAAACACACAAGGTAATGTGCAAACACCGTGACATACGCCAGGATATATCATACAGATCATTACCATTACAATACTATCGAGTATCTTACACACGAAGATCTGCCACTGAGACACAGGGCAGTATCAGCAAAATTTATACAAGTATTTTCAACAACTACACTATCCATATAAATATTATAATCAAAAATTAAAAACAAATAATATCATCAAAGAAAAAAAAATTCCTAGTAGTGTTGTCCTTTAAACAAGTCTAATCTAAGTCTAGATTAAAATGTCTTGTCTAGATATCAAGACTCAAGATTGATTTAAGACTATACAATAACCTGCACACATGCTTTCGACAAGGATAGATAATTCTTCGGCAGCTTTCTTTTTCTATTTTGGAATCACTGTTTCAGCTCAGATGGAACAAGCTTTGCATGATATATACAGGGTGTTTGACAACTTAGGACAAAAAATGAAAAGGTATATACTGTACGATGTGCTGGTTATAAAACAAACAGAACTTTTTTAAAATTCGCAAAAAAATGCATGGTATTTGAAGCAACCATTTTGTTCTACTATTCGGTAGTTATTTTTAATATATATTTTTTCAAATCTTCTTCAATGGAAGTTATTGTTAATACTAATAAATGTCTAATATAAACTACCCTTACCGTGTCTTGACAATCTAGACAAAATAAGACAAGAGTCTAGAAAGTCTGGATCTAGACGCAACACTAGTACGTACTCATTTTTTTATAATTTAAAAGAAGATGCGATGAACTATTACATTACAGCACATTTTCTAAGAAATATATTGAATATAATTTAAGTAATAGTAATGACTATAAACAAAATAACAGTGATTAAAATTGATAGTATGTACTTAAAATTTTTATCAAAGAACTGGACAAAATAATTTTAATAATAAACGGATGTAATTATATTGTTAAAACTTTAAAATGATAACTGTTATATTTATCTTAAATTTGAACATTGTATCTCAAATTTTGAATATAATATTTTAAATATAGAATGGCTTATCATGCAAAATGCAAAACATTGTCATTGGATAGTAGCAAGTCGTGTACCAAGGCCGCAATGAAACGTAGAAATAAAACCAGCACTATTCGAAACTTCGTAATTGCAATAATTTAACAAAATTGTCTTTATTCGCGTGGTATATGTATCAAGTTTCAAGGTCAAATTCTGCATGCATAACATTTACCTAAATTTCAAAATCCTTTAATGCTCATAATCTTAGTCGAATTACAAGGATTTAAACTCGTCATACTTAGGACAAATGGAATACCTATATAGCTTAGGGTGTATTTATTTCAAATCCATATTAACATAGGTTGATGCTATTATTATAGGTACAATGGCAAGCGTAACAGATGATAATAAAATACTTTTGGCGCTACAGTTCAAGTGGGTTTAACTTACTTACATAGCAACATAAGTCGTAAGTTCCTGATAACTTGTCACCACTGTAACTGTCAACGAAAAGTTATAGAAAATACTGTCCCTCTAGCAGTAGCAGAGTAATTATGAAAATCATACGAATTTCATATTTGGTCTACTATAAAAAATTGTATATAAATAAATCTGCATTATCAAATGAGCTGTCACATTTTGCAAATACTTTAAAAATGTTTCAAATAAAATGCTGATGGTGGCGCGAAAATTATAATAAGCGACTCGGAATGTAAGTACCTAATACAACTATCCTCGTACGGTAACATGAACATAACATCCACAAGCTCCACCTCAGTTCATACCTTCTCGAAAGTTATAATGTACTTACATGCCTTGTAGCTTAATAACTATTTTCTCCCGACAAAGAATAAATTAAATGAAGCAATAAATTAAATAACAAAAAAAAACCTTCTCCACTTGGGATATTTATAAAAAAAAAATGAACTTGATTCTTTTAAATTAAATGTTGAGGAGAGATGGAGCAGAGAATTTTTATTGTTAATAAGATCAATTCAACCGGTAAACAGGAAAAAATCATTCGCACATAAAAAGGTAGACGATCTAGTTGCTATTCCATGAGTTCTGAACAACTATTATAAAAAGGTTATCAGAGGGAGATGATGATGAAGAAGATGAAGATTTGAAAACATATGTGCGATAAAATTGATGATTGGATAAAATGTGTAATTTGTGGTCACTGTGTACCACATATGACAAATGACAACAATCGGTTAACCAGTTCATCTCCTCATAGTCTTTGTTCCATCTCAACTACATAGTGGAAGAAAGTTGGACTTTTTTTTTATTGAGATTTTCAGAACATAGTTTAATTTTTTTTCTTTATTCTTATAAGCATGCCTAGATTATATGTTGTTTTAAATAAATTTTGTTTTTCAAATATTATTTACTATTATAGACTAATAATTATTTTTCGAAAAAATGGTCCATCTCACCTCAATTTACCTTAGAGTACTATGAAATATTTTTTTTTATTTTAATTTCAGATTTAGTTGAATTTTTCTAAAGCTAATTATTTGTAAGTTGTATTTGGCGAATACTGTAGATTATTTTTAATTGTTTTTCGATAAAATGGGAATCCTATCCTCAAGTCCTTCCCTGCAAAATAACCTTGCGATCAGAACGAAGTAGACAGTTGTGTTGTTTTGTTTCTCAGCTGTTTAGATCTGCAACTTGATATTCTGATATTTAAAAGTTAAAAAGATGTTTCCATTTAGACATGTCTGTGACGTTAATGCTAATATTCATGTGTAAAGGTGAGGAGTACGTATTCATATATAAATAAATATTCGCGAGTATTTGCTAAGTGTTATCTTTTGAGTTATTTGTAGCTCAAGGCGCCAACGAGCATTATGAATGATTCTGTATTATATTACCTACTTTTACTTTTTAGCTTCGTTCATAAATCTTACTAGTTAAATATACCGTACAATATTTATTTTTTTAATACATAAAACTAACTCTGATTAAGGTCTAGACTTTACAATTTGTTTATTTTAAACAGATAAATCTTTAGACTTCAATTTGAGTATAAAATTAATTAAATATTACTTTAGGATATAATGTTTGTTGCAGACCTGCGAGATGAAAATAAAAGTATATTTTTCATTTTTGTTCTTCCATCGAGGTGAGATGAAGCCTTATATCCCCTAAATCCCAGAAAAATATTCACAATATAAAATACAAGTTTTATTATCATTGCTACAAAACAGAAAAATATTTTGAAAACATCAGAAATAATATTACGGATTAAAGAGTTATAAAAATGTTGTAAACATTATTTTTCTATGACCTCTACCGAAAGTGGAATTTTTCTCATACTATATAAATCGTCGAAGTCGCATATTTCCCACAATTACGGGTTAAATTGTGAAAAATCAATTCTCACAGTTTTTGCCAACACTGTGCATGTGCAGTGTGGGAAATATCATTTCTTAGAACAGTTTCCAATACTGCGCATGCGTAAAGGTACTCTTTGTGAGGTTATTTTTGTTCTGTAACATTGCGTAATGTGGTCGTAGAAAAAGTATAGTTTGCCACTCGTCTCGTGCCGAAACTTTTACACTTCGTGGGAAATAGGCGACTTTCTGCACTTGTTGCACAATATACTATTATATACAAAAATATTTTATTTTACTTGATATTACTGTAATATTTATCTTATGGTTTTTGTTCTATTAGATATTTTCTGAGAAAAATTAATAAATTAAATTTCTATTTACGGATACATATTTAATCAGTTTAAAATTGTATGTACTGTACAATTTCTTAGATCCGTGAAGTAGATAATTTCTTAAGAGGATTACAAGACTAACTTTACAAGTTGCTTGTAGACTGTGTGTGATCCATTATTTCCTTTTAATCCTTTGAAAATAAACCGTTACATTGCAAGAACTAAAATTATCCTTTGATTGATTATGATTATAAATGAAAATTACTTCATAAAAATTCATAAAATTCATCAACCGCTTTCATATTTGTTAAATCATTTGAATTTAAAAACATTTTTAATTCTCAAGTCATTAATTTTTTCTGACACATAAGTGAAATAGACAATCTTTATGTACCTAACGTATATCTATTTTTATTGGAATATTTTGAATAATTTGTTGATACAAATAATGAAATATGACCCAATTATAGTTTTAAAATACTTTGTAAGTAATAAATCATAATCTTTGCGTGATCTTGAACAAAATACTTTATTTGCACTAATTTCTAAAGGTTCTACTCTGAATATTTTTGTAGAAAACTCAATAAATGATTAATTTCTATATTTTAATCCCAGCTTTCTAGCTGCACTTTAATTTGACATTTTAAAATTAATTAGAGGTATCGGTTTTGCCATGCGACTTAGCTTGGTAAGAATTGAAAGTATGAATTCCATTTTTTAAATGTCAAGAAACAATTTTCTTGCCCTTTCAACAGTTGATCGATCAGCTTATCTAATTTTAAATAATGTCGGATTTTTTCTGCGTGAAATTTGATACGTTATTGATTTGGCGGCTTGTAATAATGGAATGCTAAATATTAGAGCAACACAATTGTTCATGCATTTTTTGTATACACGATCACATATGTTGACATACATTATTTATTAACGTGTTATTGTAACATTAAATTGATATATTATACTTGCATGTGTTTCATATTACAATAACGATTGTTTCTGTGTTTCTCTATTCGTGAAAAACAACACTTATGTACAATGCTGTATTGATAAATAAATAACAAAATATATTTCCTTATATTCATAAAGAATTTCATGAAGGTAATATATTTTTCCGCAATATTTCCTTTATGAATGGTGTTAAAACTATAAGTTGTAACACTCGAAAACGGCAGTTAGAACTGAAACAAATTTTTAATTTGGTGTCCCAGTTCATTATGGGGTTTTTATTTTTCGAAAAGTCTTTATTACTCCCTTATTTTAAGAAATATTTAAAACATACCAAAACTTCTTTTTTTCAGCATTTACTTTCGGTTCTCTAAAACATTTGTATTATTTTCTATTTTATCAAATAACAAAATGGCGACTGATGAAAAATTTCAACATAAGATATTTTGAAAACCACTTTGAAATTGAAAACACGATTTCAATATTTTTACGATAATATCTGTCCGTGTGTATTACTCAAATACTAGTAAATAAAAAAAAAATGAAATTTTGGATATAACATTCTGACACGCTATATTAGATTTGATTAGATTTTGGCATTAATCGTGCAACAAGAAGTGCGGTGTTTTGATGAAGATCTGAAGTGTTATTCTGAAATATCTTAATTAATTATAAATATACCTATGAGAATTTTTATAAATAATAATTTAATATATAGTCATTAGCTACAATTTTGTAGTTCAAATTTGTTTCTACCAAGCTCCATTTAACTATTACAATTAATGATTCAGTAAATTTATTATAATTGCGGGTAGTCTGTTTACCTATGGAAATAAATTATTATAATTGACAGGATTGACAGGGAAAATAATTATAATTATCGAATATTTTAAAAGGAATTGTAGTAATACTGTAAGTACTAAATATTTTTTTCGTTTTACGCACACAAAATATAACTATTAATAAAAACTGTAAAAGGAACAAGCGATAGGATATGTGCTTGCCACATCAGTATTTTTTGTGTGTATATTAAAATTCATTAAATAAAATTATTGTTTTGTTGAAAATACAAAAAATATGTATTTGTGTTTTTTTCCGAGAAATTTCTGGAACATGTTTTTATTAATTAATCAAATATAATTCTATCGGATTTTTATTATCATTATTGTAAATGTAATCCCATTTTAATATCTCGGGATTAGAATATATTGATCGCATTTAATTAAAAATGTAATCCGTTAAACCTATTCCAACTAAACTGTACATATCTCGTTCTAATACGTTGTAGTCATAGGTTGAAACCCGCAGGTACTGTTTGTATTTATATTCTTATGCACTCGCACCGCCTGAAACCTGAAATTGTAACCTCAATGTCAACGTCTCCGCCCGAAATAGTGAGAAATGTCTAGGTCTAGATCATTACTATGATTTGTTTACTAGAAAAAACAAAACGGTAACGGGAGGAAGAGAAAAATGTATTTTTATTTGCACATGACCGAAGTAAATATTTTTGTTTACCGCAAGACAAATGCGTTATCGGACGATATTTTTACATTTGAATGTATTTTTAGAATTACATATTTTATGTTATCTATCTCTGCATAGATATTTCAATCATTAAAACGATTTATTGTCTTAATCTTTCTTTACGAACGACTTTATAAACTGCAAAATGATTAATATAAATATTTGCACTAAGCAACGAATCTTGGCTCAGGAATTGTTGATCAATTTGTATATAAATATACAAAGTTTGATATGCATCTACTAAAAAAACTTTGATTTACATTATTTTATTTGTAATTATTGTTTAACAATGCTAAATATAGGTTTATAAATAAATATTTGATTGACGACAGTACAATTGAAAATATTTACATAAGACAAAATAAATCTAAATTTTGTCAACTTCGTAAAAAATCTTTTAATTTATTTAAATTTTGAACTATGTGTTATTACTAAAAAAAAAATAAGAAATTTATATATTCAGACTTCCACAATTCCAAATTATAAAAGTGAATTTAAATATCTTTTTTCGCAACATGCATAAAGAGCTCGTTTTTCTTCTAGCGAAATAGTAAGGAAAAATACTTTTTTGTATTTTTTAGAATTTTCTCAGTGGGAATATTTATGTAGAAAGAATTGCAAGAACTCATAAATAAATATATTCATGTTTTTTCACAAAATGCGTAGGTGCAACCCTTAAAATACCTAACCTAACAATCATTCTTCATCAAATTCTTTATCGCAATAACTTTCGCTTAATTTGAATTTCATAATAGCATTCGTACAAGCCCTTCCATTCTTCAGCTTTTCAGAATAATAATAGTTGATCATAATGATTAATCATAAATATCATCTACAATTTATAGAAAAAAACAGTTCTCCACAGCCACAGCAGAATCTACTTGCTACTAGAGTAGGCTAGGTCGTAAAACTGTGCAATCATAAAAACTGAAAAACAACGATAAAAAAGTGAATCAGGTTAAAAACAATATGACTCATACCTAACAATCTCATTATTTTTCAGGTATATAAATCTAAATTAATAATTTCCTAACAATGATCAAAATAATTATGTACAAATTTATATGTTTACGACATGGAATAAAATTTCACTTTTATATTTTCATATCGCTGTTTGTCAATAAAACATCTTAAGAGAAACTTAACAAAAAACAAATTAAAATTGTTTAATCTAAGTAAAATTGCGTTTAACTTTTTAAATAATTTGGTTAATGGCACCACAGGGAACGAAGAGAAACTAACAATCAAATATTTTTTGTGCATTGTTTGAATATGATTGTGGTCTGGTGTTATTATTTTGTTTCTCGTTTTATATTTCCGGTAGGAAAGTGAAACAAATTTAATCGACGGTCTACTAAAGAATAATTTTATGTCAATTACAGTGGAGGTTATGGTAACTGTAGGTAGTTTCTCTTTTATCAATATTGCTTAAAGCAGAAATATGAACATAATTAATCTTTGGAGGGTTAACCATATTTCGTTAGCAGGAGATTATTAAAATATTCAGAGTTCTAGAATTTTATTATTTTGAATTGGTAATTTTGTACTAATATACACTATAGGATCATTGGGATCCGTGGTCCAATGCTATGGTGCATTCTACATGCCAGATAAAATGCCCTTAAAATAAAGAAGCAATACTTTTACTAAGAAAATAAAGACTTTAGTTATCTGTCACCACCCCATAAATATCACAAATGATCACAATTAAATAAATAGACTTTTCAAGAAGTATTTGTTATTAACTAACAGGTTCCATTACAGGGTTGGCCTGATTTAAATCATTTTATTTAAAACAAATGATTTTTTAAATAAAAATCATTGATTTTTATTAAAAATAAAAAAAAAAACAAATTATTATGAAAACATTTATTTGCTACAAAACTATTAAAAACAGCCAAGATAAGTTAATTGTCATAATGGAGGAAAGAAAATAAGTATTTAAATGTATAATAAAAAGTAAAAATTCTTCGTTACCCGTCCTAGTTTTATTCAGATGAATATTGTTGGTTTTATTACATACAGATTTCGTTTTTGTTTATGAAATAAAATATTAATATTGCTCATAGCGTACCCATCAATGGGTAATAAGCTTAGTATTAACTACAGCTTTTATACTTGACATCGCATTTCTAAAAATTAAAAATGATAATAATTATGCTATGGAAATAAATTTCGCTTGCGGCGAAAACATTTTTCTAAAAATTTGAATTGTTAATGTGTTAACGTCAATACAACGGCCTAGGATCTATATATAGTGCAGTAAATAATGTGATGCTGACAGGATCGTAAATTGATAACCTAGGTTCAATACCGAGGGATATTTAAATAGTTTATAATTCGGTTGTGTACAACAATTCGCACTTACATATGTGAATGCCCTTGTGATGTAAATTGATAGTATAAACGCTGTTTGCAAATGATTAAATTACTGTTCTGGAATGTTTCTTCAGATCAAAAACGTTGGATGAACTTTGACTTTAACAATTTGTATCAGTGTATTACCGAAGAAAATTTAGACCTATTCTAGAGATATTACAATAAAAAAGTTTTTCTGAAAAAAAGAAAAATTATAAATAATAATATGATTACGTATTCTTCTTAATATAATTTGGTAAAAATATAAAACTTTTTGACAACAATTTTTTTATCTAAGCAATAAAATAAAGTCTATTTTTATGTTCACAATTGTACGAAGTTATGACGTCTTATGCTTTTGTAGAAATGCTGCAAGTTACTATAATACTCCTACACCTTTGAATACCAAGAAAGTTCTAATTCCTGCGCTAAAAATAAGTAAAAATAACTTATTATACTTGCAAAATGTAATTGTTACTCTGAATTAGTTACATTTGGTTTTTTTATGATTCAAATAAAAGATTTAGGTTAATGAAAGGAAAATCCTTACAATCCTACATAGAAACATACATATAAACACTTTTTCTTTAAAATTAATTTAAAGATTTGAATTATTTTTGGTTACACATTGAAACTTTTAATCCTTGAGTAAAATAGTGCCAGGTAAAATAACCCCTGTCTAATAGTGACGGAAATCACCTCGAACTATAATAGGGCGATTAGGAGAGTCGTATTTTATTTCGAGATGATTTTGTCCTAGGCTATTTTAGCAAGGGGCAATTATTATGTCTATTATTTTGCCAAGGTTCTTTTGATACGAGGAGATTTTTTTTCGAGGTTATCCTATTCTCTTATTCAGTTACATTATGAGTAAGTATATTTCCGTTTAGCTCGCCACATCAGCTTTGAATACCTGTACAAAAATTAATAAAATACGACTTTATTGTATTTTTAACCAATTTTTAAATGTAATAACTTATATTTTTATATAGAATTTCAATAACTCACAATGACAGTTTTTTATGTAGTAGATCATAAAAGAGTTTGCCAAGTTCCAAATATCATTTCTCAATCTTTCAATGCTCTTTTGAAATGTGTTATTACAAATCATAAATTTTATTTTTCTATCTACTACTACGACGTTACTAACAATTCTTCGCATTTATCTGATTGTGTCTATATTGATTATTAAAAATTTCGCATCAAAATATAAACTGCTTATATACACTTATATTATAGTAAAAATATTCAATAATATAATAGGTACGAATTTTTAAATTATTACAAATTTTTGTTCCATATGCAGAAATGGCAAGAGATCAACAGAAAATAAATTATGGTGACTGGTTTTTATGGAGTGTGATTCAGATCTAATTAGGGTAGAAATTAGAGTACATCACACTGAGTTAGTACCCTTCTTACAAGTAATAAACATTACGGTGACATGTTTTTACAGAGGGTGATTTTAACCTAATTATATAAGCGCAAGAATTAGAGCACTTTACAGTGAGTGAGCACCCTTCACTCGGGTAATAAACAGTATGGGTGACTGGGTTTTACAGAGGCTTATTTTAATCTATTTAGGGCAAGAATTAGATTACTTTATAGTGAGTGAGCACCCTTCTTTCAGGTAGTAAACATTATGGGTGACTGGTTTTTACAAAGGTTTATTTTAATGTAATTAGGGTAAGAAATAGGGCATTTCACAGTGAGTGAGCACCCTTCTCTCAGATAGTAAACAATACGGGTCACTGATTTTTACAGAGGGTGATTTCAATATAATTCCGTTAGGGTAGGAATTAGAGTACTTTACAGTGAGTGAGCACCCTTCTCGCAGGTAGTATACATTACGGTGACTGGTTTTTACAGAGGGTGATTTTAATCTTATTATATTAAGGCAAGAATTAGAGTACTTCACAGCAAGTGAGCATACCTCGCACAGATAGTAAACATTATGATGACTTGTTTTAAGAGGGGGACGGTTACTTTCATTTAGTGACATTAGAACAAGATTTAGACTTTTTTTAGTTTTTTGTAGGATTTATTATTAGTTTGTTTAATTGGGTCAGTCACTTGTTAAGCGGAATCGATTGTATCATAAAAAATAAGGACTGGAAATTACAAGTTAATAAGTGTAAGTAATTTCAAACAAAAGAATGAAATATAGAACACTATATAAAGCAGTCATGTGAGGAAAGACTTATCACATTTGCTTATCTGAATACATAACATACAGATCGAGGAATTAATGTTACTAATGTAAGGTCATTGCCACTCAGAAAAAGATATCATAACTTTTTTACTTAATTTTTATTACTCGAAATTAATGCATGTTTTATATCTGTGTTAGATACATGTTCATTAATTTAAAACTTAGTCATGAATCAATTATCAAGTACCATCTGTTGAACAAAAACTATCACAGTAAAAAAAGTCCCCTTATTCACGCCACAAACCCATTATAAATAAATGTGTGTCACTTTTGTTTGAAAAATAAAACAATCAATTCAATGATGCAAGCACGAAACAAATGATTCACCGTCAACTATCTCGTTCGGCTCGAATTAAACCGGATTCACAGATCACCGTTGGTTCCCCGAATCCGGACGCAGAACAATTGTGAAATTCTGAAATTACGAGAGTCTGCTTAGGATTCCCCAAGCAACTCGACACGCCCAGGGAACCCACGGACTTCGTGGGTGACTCAGCAGACAGTGAGGCGTTCGTAACTCGATGCTCTTGGAAAATATTACTGCAGCCTATGTTGCTCACCCAGCTTCAATAAATTTCACAACACATGCGCTTCAGTTACGTAAAAATGAACAAAATATACATTTTAGATTACTTAAAAAATGCTAATTTGGACAACATATATGGCATTTAATATTTCGATGCGATATTGTTTAGTAAACAGATGGGTATATTTTTTTTATAAAAATGAAATGTGGAGAAGATAGTACTCATCAGCTTCAATAAATTTCACAACAATGCGCTTCAGTTACTCAAAAATGAATAAAATATAAATTTTAGATTACCAAAAAAGATGCTAATTTTAACAGAAATGTTGAACAACCTATTTGACATTTCGATGCCATATTGTTTAGTCAATAGACGAGTATGGTCTATTTTTTATAAGAATGAAGTGTGGACAAGATAGTACCCCAATATTATCCAATCAAAAACAAGTTCAAACTGTTCCTATTTTCTCCACACTTCATTCCTTTTCCTTATACACCAAGAATTAGAGGTCTATGTTAGATTTATAAAATGAATATAAAATAAATGTATCACTAACGGTTTTTTTTATCAATGGTGATACTTATACCGAACCGGACATTTACTAGACGTCACATTCTAGAGTCACCGGGAAAAGAGTCTATTACAGGTGTCATTTTTATGTGGGAAATTTTTGGTAAAAAATTTGAATCGGTATAAGTCGAACTTAGTTCTTAGAACCATAGCCGGAAATTTTCTTACTACATCGCGATCCCCAAAAATTTATACGTAATGATGAATAACTGAAATGAATAAAGTTGTAATTTATATTCAGAAAAACATATACAGAGTCTTTGGCCCGTATTCCGAGCTCATTTTTATGAGTGATTTTGTTAAAAGTGACGTCTGGCCTCATAAGATTATATTGTAAAATCAGGCTTCCTAAAAGCGATTTTATTATAAAAGTGAGCTCATAATATGAACCTATATTTTTAATATCACGGGTCTATTCTATTATAGGCTCCTCCACCATTTTTTTGTTATTTTTTTTTAACCTAATTTTTCTTATTCATTTATATTTTAAAACAAATAAGTTCGTAATTCACACTAAATTTTTATGTTTTAGAATATTATAAAAAATACATTTTCTTGTCATTAGTAATAATATCTGTCCTTTTCTAAGGCGTTAATACGTCACAAATCCCAGGCAACTAAATGGTGGTACAAATCTCATACTCATTTGAGTACGATAATTATTTTCAGCAGAATCATATATTTGTTAATAATATTTTAATTAAACTATCGAAATACGTTATTTTTGAATAGGCATTTAAAATTTTGGTTCAATTATTATTTTTTTTACAAAATCTGTAATGTTCTGCAATGTTTGAACAATGATAGACATAGACATATAGTCAATCAGAATTTAACAGATGCCATAAGTGTCAGATTGAAATGTTCTAGAAAGCTATTATTTACTTGATAAACTCTCTTGACATTTATGAGCCCAATTATAATTGAATTTTTACTTCGGAGAAAACAACAAGTTATTCAGATGTTTTCAATGAAATTATTACACATAAACACCATTAACTATTGTTATATTTATGTTCTTTTATCACCACCATTCATACTAGATTCCTAAGTGGAACAAGAATGATTTTGTTTTTATTTTAAATGTGTATATTATCATAGGCTAAGTAATACTTTGTCTTAGCCTTTTAAATTTAAACGTTTTATTAACATGAAATTAAATTTAAATAAATGCAGATATAAAGATAAACGACGATGTAGCGACAAAAATATTAACATAAAATAATTTGAAAATTTTAATAACTAATAAGTAAAAGTATGTTACGTATAAGAGAATGAATTATACATATCTGGCGGTTTCCTTGTTTCCAAATAAGTTTATTAAAAATGAAAGAATAAAATTGTTATTGGTATAAAAAATAAAATAATATTATGTTTAATAATATATATATTATAGCTCTATAAAAAAAACAACCAGACGTAAATTAAAAAAGGAAATTGTAGTTTCAAAATATATCTACTTACGTGCAGTAATTAAAAGTTTTATCTGAAAAGTATTTAGATTAAAATATACTGCGTGTACATGCTCCATAAAATTTAAATTATAACTCAATTATTTATTGTTCAAATTACTTTATAATTGTTTATATTGCTCAACAATATTCGAAATAAACATTACTGTCAAAGTGTCAAATATTTCTTTATAATTTTCATTTATGTTTACACCTGCTTAAACTACAAAAATATAATATTATTAAAATATAGGTTCATTCGCTTTGACAGATGAGTCCGTAAAGTTAAATTTTGACATAAGAGTTTGTAAAGTTTTACCGTAGGTACCTACTACTTTGGCTATCATCGCGGAGTGATATTGTTTACTTTAGTATCGATTTCGAAAAAAGTAATGTTAATAACAAATGCTAATCAACATCCAAATAAACTTATGAAACGTCAAAATCAAAATTTCAGATTCAAAAAATAGTGTATGATACATGTATGTAGGAACCATTTAATGCTTTTAATGGCCGACTTACACACTTGTAGAATACACTATTTCAGGGAAGTAATTTTTATGGACATTATTTTTATAACTGACCCTAACCTTAATTATTGTAATCATAGAATCTGTACGCAGTTATCTGCGTGCTAGAATGCGTAGATGTAAATATGCAGAGCCGCAAAGGTGATAACAATTATGTAACTATAAGTGGAAACAGGAAACGGAAACAATGCGATGCAACTTTACAGTTAATTATAACCTGATGGACTTTTTACAAAAGAACTACGCAGGAATTTCCTATTGTTATTGTTTTTGATTAGTTCATTTATATTTTTTTACAATACTTCCGTGTGGGATTCAGTGTTAAACAATTGAATTATTATTTTCCAATTTAAGTTGTGGTTTTTAAGGTCACACATCAAGATTTTTCTGTGTTCTAATCGATCTTGGAGCACACGGCTGTCATTTTTGTTTATTATTGATTATGTATTTAAATTATAAATAATCTTTTGTTGTATTGTTTCCTTTTATAGATAATACTTATCATAACCTATTCTGGAAATTATCAAATATTTTATATTAATAAATTTCCATTTAAAACCACAATTTATTAAAAACTATAAATATCATTCTTTAGAACAGGGCAATAATTTTTGGAATTTGACTCCAATGGCTTCTTTGGGGAGTGAAAGTCAAAAATAAAACAAAAAAATGTGTCGTTCTTTATTGAACATAAACATTTAACAAAAAACAAATCTCTCTTTAGTTATGGGGATTTGACGTCATACAATCACTAGTGAAATAATGGAATCAATAACCGAACTGAAATTAGTAAAATAAAAGTCTCTTATTAAACGAAAGTAGAAAAAAATAATTTTCATCCCCATTTTTTTGTGACTGTTAAACTATCAACATGTGTTTTATAATTTCAGTTTTTTGCTCTGTGATTTATTTTTGGCATCTAATTCAAACTGCGTAATTTTTCGCAAAATTTACAAATGACAATTAACTGTGGGTTTTTTTGTATTCATCAGTGCTCATAATGATTTTAAAATAATCTTGTTCACATTAAACAGAGATTATGTCTCTTCTACGAAAATCTGAAAAAATGTTTATGTTATAGAGTAGCGTCTGTAGAATATACAAACTGTTCACGCACAAGAACTAGAAGTGTTGAGTTATAGACTGATTACGTGCGTCATAGGATACGAAACCCTATGCTGTTTATTTGCTTACTGTGATATAGTTTGCTCGTGTACTATTACACCGGGAAATCATAATCATTGCTTTCAAATATTTATTCGAATGATTATTCACTAAAAAATTATATAATTTTGACTTTTATCTACATTTAATTTATAATCCACTTTTAATTTTTGTTATCTACTCTGAAAAAAAATGAATGAACTTTTGAACGGAACAGTTCGAAATTTCTTTATATGGCATCATGTTTCTGATGATTAAGATCATCAATATAATAAAAGATTAATTAATTGAAGTGTTTGTCACTATCTGATACAGTTTTAATTTATATAATTTTCAAATGAATCTAGATATTTCTAGTGTTTTTTGAGACATATGTAAGAATTTTATCTTAAATATAATTAAAGATTGTAATCGATATGAAAGTTTATACATACTTATATAAAACTGATCTTTCACTTCAAAAATCTATAATCAAAATTTTGGCTGATAAAATACATTCATTTAAATAATTTCTTGGTATCTATAAACATTTTTTTTTCGATTGGACGAAAACTGACACCTTTCAGGTGTGTTTTCGAATCGGAAAGTGCATTATTCCGGTATTTTAGTTGCTAGGTTACGAAAAATAACAGTACGGAAATATTTTCTGGTCGGTGACTGCATTCCCGTTCAGTATGCAGTCCATTGTTTTCCGTACATACAAATACAAATACAAACATATTAACTTCATTATTATTAGCGACCGAAAAAAATAGTTTGTATACTATGTAGGAAAAGTGACTTTTCGAACTCCTTGTGTTAATGTCCTCGCCTTCGGATCGTCCCGGAATTTCCAACAACTACCGGGAATATATCACTTTTCCTACTAGATACACAATATACTATAGTAATAACTATTCTTTACTTACTTTTTTTTTATCGTCCTGTAAGAAAGGAAAATATTATAATTAAAATATATATAAAAACTTTAATTTTAACCTTTTGATCATCTTTTGATAAAATTCGATTATAAGAGAAAGTGGAAATTTACCGTTAATTATAATATTTTCGAATACAATGTTTGAAGAAAATTTCTGTAAAATTTACTAATAACTTTTACTTCAGATTTTTTTGTTGGAGGTCGTTTTTATGGTGGCCATATATTTTTTTTTTAATAATTACTACTGATATAAAGCAATATAATCACTCGAATTCAGTGAAGTGTGAGATTTGGAGTTCAATTCCTAATATTGCTAAGTTAAGTAGGTATTCAGTATTCAATCCCGATTCAGAATTCGATGTAAAATACTTTGCAGAATTTGTAGATTGTAGGGTAACTAATATTGAAATAAAGGCAAATTTTGACGAAACGAAATACTTTTACTTGAATCTCTCTTCTTACTATGAATAAATATAAGAATGATTTCTTAAGAATATATGTTTTTGGGACAACGATTGCTTATGTTGTTATATAATTTTGATTACATTTTATTGTATTGCGATGAACTCCTCTGGCTGATCATCTGCTACGCTGCAACATGCACTTTGACCTTTACGAAAATCTATACAATGGAAACAAAATGCCATTACGAATACATGGAGTATAGAGTTATGATCATTGATTATTCCATTGTTCTTGCTGATGGAAGTTTTGAAATTTGAAGTGTGAGCACTGAGCGGACTGTACATACACAACACGGATGTAGAGCTGTTTGTTGCGCAAACAACAATCGGGATAAGTGAATAACTTTCACAAATCACAGGGGAATTAGTTGTCCGCTGTGATTTGCAGGTGCCGTACACTGCCGAATAATGGATTGTCTGTGTCCTGTGTCCATGGAAACGGACGCTAAATTTAGCAGCAATCTCATTTGTAAGCATCCATTGTTTCAGACACGTGTCTGTGTCCCTCGATACCCTGTCATTACGTGCTTTATTAATTAATGCTCGTTTAGACGAGAAAAACAAAACAATTAACAGGAGGATCACACCGAAATAATTAAAAGAATCATATGATTAAATACTGTTCATTTTATTTGAAGCAAACCTATACAAACATTGTTCAAGTTTAAAACTAAAATATACATAACAATGTCTAAAACACAGTGTACAAATTTATAAGCTAATTATCACAGATATATAAAACGTTCTAAAATAGAACACACATATTCATGAAAAGAATCACCAAGTAAAGTACAATAATCTGCTGAGTTTGATGACTATAATACAAGAGTACAGGATAGAAAAATATGATATGGAGTTCTGTCATTTCTACAAATTGAAGGTACACATTTTCCACATTGATTACTAACTAGTATAGGTATATACGTCGCCGTACGGCATCGTGATACTGAGCAAAGGGTTATCATTACTCAACTACATTTGGAAGATACAACAGTAATCCCTAGAACAAATACTTTGCTCAGTCATTATTATTGTGCAAAATTTAGATATTAATATTGCATCTGGTTATTGAGAAGTGTCCGAAGAAATGAAACGAGAACTCGATTGCTCCCAACCATAAGACGTCGTTGGCGACAATTCATAAATAAATAAGTTCAGTCTTGGTAACCAAAACACACTATGGTCGAGCGTCGTGTGTAACGTAACATACAGGTGGTCGGTCGATGCTCGAGCGCCGAGGGTGAGAAGTTCACGACCCTGAACGTGTCACTGCATCCCGTTGCCAGGCAACGACAGCCGACAGCCACGGCTGATTCCAGATTATCGAACCGTCTGCTCCAGACTCCACGTCTCCTCTCATTCTCATCTTGTCAGTGGCTCTCCGTCCAAAATAGAAAAGTAGTACACAAACACACTTAACACGAGAATTGTGTAACGCAACAAAAGTTTCGCTCCAACTACGGCTTTACACTTCCTCGTCTTCCTCCACGATGGGCAGGGACGAGTGGCGGAATGTGGGGGAGCCTCTGGAGGTGAAAGCCACGACCCACGAGTCCATGTCTCGGGGCGCCTCGATGAGGAACGTGAGCGCCATTGGCGTGTCGTAGCCGTGCTGGCAGATGGTGAAGCCGGGCTGCTTGTCCGCCAGCAGCTCCAGCCGCGTGTTCTTCAGGTTGATGACGCCCAGCGGCCGGCAGATCTTCTTCTGCGGGTACAGCACGGCGAAGTGCTCCAGCGAGGTGCGGTACACCTTGACGTGCACGCCCTGCCGCCGCCCGTTCATGCTGACCAGCGTCATGTTGCCGCTCATGGTTTCCGTGTTGGGGTAGGAGGCTCGCACCTCTCCGCGGGTCTTGTTGATGAATACGTTGCGTTCCATCACCACTTCCGTAGGCATGTTTGGTTTACTTGAGGCTTGGTGCTAACCACTGCACGAGTTACTTTCGAATGACTCAGGACGGCGGCCACGCGAGGTTTTATCGAACCGTCTCTCGGTGGTGGGGCTGAATACGCGCAACGCAAGGCACCTGTGCTAAACTTATCCTCTACTACAAATTATCTTTTTAAAACTTCTAATTAATAACAATAAATTTAGTTACTGGGTATTAGAGTCAATTTAGTTGTAAAATTAAACATTTGTTTGTAAAACAGAAGGAAAACTGGTGTTTCTCTGTTGCGCATGATATTGGCACAGATCTGCTCTCATAAATTACGAGAAATCGCAGACAAAGCGACGCCAGAAATACGCTCGGCAGTAACCCTAAAATATATTACATTTGTTATATATTAACTATCATCACATGGTTCATTTTACGAGATCAAACGACATAGTCAATAATAAAAGTCACATGAATTAGTTTCATCACAAAAACATATGCGCAACAAAAAAAAAACACGAAAATAAAAAAATATTTATCCAGTTCAAAGATTAGACCTTATTCCTAGAATTTTAGTTGAGAAAGGGGTCCCTTCATCATTTCGTAATATTATATAAAAATCTCATATAATCAAAACAACTTCTTTAAATTTATAAAAGATTTAGAAAAAATATTTTTATGGTACAAATACCTACCCTATTTCTATTTTAAGAAAAATATTTAAGAGCTTCATATATAGACAAATTATAATTAGTCTCAGCTTCAAGAAAAGTACCTATATCCGTTTAGTTAATTATTAGGTGAATTAAAAACTAATAATATTAATAACTGGATACGTACGTAATAGAGATAAGCTTCCCAAAGCTATAAGTAAAAATAACAAGAGAAAATATGTTATTAATAATTTATTTTACATAAAATTACAGAATTAAGGCAAATAATTTGTGTACAGTGGCAAAAATTCCAAATATCACTCCTCCCTGGTGAGTATCAAGTTGGGATAAAATCGCAACCCCTCGATGGTATCATCCCTACAAGCCTTCCCGAACCGCTCGGCAGTCAACAACCTCTCCTTCGCCAGCATTACGGAAATTCCCAGTGACTGTGCCAACTCTTCTGCAGTAAGGGATTGGCAGTTCTCCAGCTTCAAATAAACAAAAACAACGCTCTCAGAACCGTAAATATACATTTCGCAGAAATCAAATCTAAAACTACTTTCCTGTAACTTGGAAAATGAGAAAAACTATTCTTTATTTTAACTACCTCTAAATTAACTCGTTAACTATCTGGTTTTACCACCAGTGAAATACGATGAGTAAGGAAAAACATACAAGAGTATTTTTAAATTTCTCAAAAGTCTACTGACATACTTCCGAAATATCGCCAAAATATTACGCGGTATGTTACGCCATACAACAATATTTTGAAACGCTTGATTTACGAACATTTAAACTACAAAATATTTACTTGATCAGTACGTAGGAAAGATGTTTTGCAACGAAAATTCAAAATATATTTTTCTCAACAAAGAAATTTGCTAACAATATTTTAATATGATAAAACCACATTTTTTTATTTTGAAAACAATAATGTAATGTAAATAAAATTTAAGCTGTTTACAAAAGATTTTTGCTTTATGGAAGACAAACCACAATTTTATTTTGAAAACAATAATGTAATATAAATAAAATTTTAGCTGGTTGCAAATGATTTTTACTTTATGGAAGACAAGAAAGTAATAATTAAGCAACCATCAAAACAATAATGAACAACTGGTCAAATTCAAATGTGGTTTTAAAAGAGAAATATTAAATGGACTTGTAAGGTTTAGATTTAGAAGATTTAACACAATTTTTTGTAGTGTATATTCAAGGTTTATTTTCGTGAGATTATTTTTGAATAAATTTAAAAATAATTACCAAGTCTAGTGTCGCATTTGCAACATTTTCGCTGCTTAATGTCTCCAGTTGTAAAACTCGGACCCCCGATTCAAATTCGTGTAATTTTAAAGGCAGTTGTAAAGAATCCATCAGTCTACAGGCATTGAGCAAATCTTCCGGAGATAATAACTCAAGACCTCTAGCTCTGTTCACTCTACAATAAACATCACTTAAAGCCATCATTCCTCCCACATCACTTATGGGGCTCTGTAGTATATCCGAGATTTGTTTGGCTAAGTCTCTGTAGTATTTATTGTTCGATTTGTAAGAGTCTCTCGTGACTGGATCGTCTATACCCAAACTCATGAGGTAGGATTTAAAACGAACTGTTTCATCTTCAGTTATATCTCCCTGTCTGTCTCTGATTTTGTTTGAAATTGATCTAGAGAGACTGACCATGTCTTTAGCCATAGTCATGAGGAGACTTAAATCTTGAAATGCTTTTGTGATGCTTTCATCAGTAGCACGATGTTTTTCTTGTAAACTTCGTTCTATACCGATAATACCTGCGCGTGTTTTAATACTTGGTCCAGGATTTGGTGATTGAGTATTTACAGGAGGAGTAGATTCCCATTGTCTGCTTTGTATGGCTATGTTTAATTGTGAGACGAAAGATGAACTGTAGCCTTCTTTGAAGGAAAGTTTTATGAAATTGTACTGACTAGATGTTGCTGGACCTGGGTTTTGTCCCGAAATAGGTTCGGCTAGGTGTAAAACTATCTTTTTAGATTTCTTAAAACTAAAACTACCAGGACTTTCTTCTTCTAAGAAGACAATTAGTTGTAGAGATAAATTTAAACATGTTATTCCTCTAGGAATATCACCTGGCCGACCCCATATTATTCTTTGAGTAGTTAAAACTACTTCTCCATATTCAAAAGATGTCTAAAAATGTCTAATTTAATTGAAAATAATATTTTTTTAGGTTATAATACCTTTTGATCTCCATCATAAATTTTAACTCCTAATTCCCTGGTAATATGTGCTTCACCTTGTCTTAATGATGGATCAGCATATTCAAATCGGTTCATTTTATTATTATTTTAAATTGTTATATGACACTGACATTACATTTGACAGTTCTATTCGACTGGTACCAAAAAAATTTTAGTGCGGAGAGTATATATAAAAGAAATTTTATTTTACAATTTTAAATATAAATTTTTATAATACAGTGACAGTATTATAATATATAATTATCATAAATTAATGATATTTAATTAAAACTTGAATAAATATTATTAAAATAATATTTTCTGAAATCTAAACTCTCTTTTTATGGAAGACAATAAAGGCATACAGCTCTGTCAATTAAAAAATATAAAATATACATCGCAATACACTTTGTTATTTAAATGATTATTTACGAAATAAAAATAAGATAAAGGAATACAATTAATTTATTATATTTGATAATTTAAAAAATTAAAGTTTCTAAAATTTATGCTGCGGACATGCGTGAATACAACACGTTCTACTATTGGCTGTAAAACAGATTCTGATCCAAATAGCAACCAATGGCAGACGTTGTTGCCTTTAGAACGAGCGTTGACGTCACATTACAAGGAAATTCCAAAGACTTAAAACCAAACAGTTGAGTGCTTCGTGTCGCCATTTTAAGTGAGTGAAAATGTGCGCATCATTTTTATATTTTAGACTGTGAATTGTTCTTAGTTGACTCTTTTTAGTGTAGTTGTACAAACTAGTGAACTTATAATGAAAAGGTATGTAGGAATCATGTATTTCATCGGGATTTAGAAAACTAATGGCATAAATTTTGAACATACTGGTAATTTTTTATCATAAATTCTTTTGTTTGATACGTGTCTTTGACGTTTTCTGATTGCACAAGTCGTGCCTAGATTAGTTTTCCAAATACCACGTGTACAGTTTAAGAACCTTTAAGTAGTAATAGCTGATTGTCCTAATTTATTTTTTAGATCGAAAGTCATATTGGCACATATTAGATAATATTTATTACTCATCGTTTTGAAATTTTTAACTATGGCTAAGGAAATCGCAGAGGAATACGCTTCTAGTTTAGCGGATCTTACTTTAAACAGCAAGCCGTTGATCAACATGCTGACCATGTTAGCTGATGAAAATATTGCACATTCAGAAGCCATAGTTGAAGCTGTTGAAAAACATCTGGAAAAGGTTATTTTTGATTAATTTCATATAAATTCTAAATTAGCATATTTGAGAGTGTCTAACTTGTATCTCGTAAATCTTATCACGAATTGATAATTTAAGTATTTTTTATTTAACACGTAATTAATAAGTAATTGTTAGATACTCTAATGCGTTGCTGTACGTATTGGAAGTTTCATTGTAGAAGAATTTAGTACGTGTATAAGACTCACGTATAAATGAAAAAAGAATTTGTTCTCTTTTAGTGCAGTTGCATTTGAGCGAAAATTGCACTAATTAGAGAACGATTTCTTTAGTGGTTTTTTAACATATTTATAGCTTAAAACATTTTTTAAAAGGAAATAAAGTATAAGTTACTGAAATTTGTATTATTTAGTATCTCTGGTTTACCACATTTTCTGCATATGTGTCTTTACATTATTTAATGTATTTATGTTTTAATTTTACTGGAATCAGTGTACATATGTGAGAAAGAATAATTTTGTGCTGTAATTCAATGCATGAGTCATTGATCATGTATGTATTTTTTTATTTGTACAAGGTCGATGCTTTATTGTAAATATTATTCTGCGTACTAATGATTTTTGCCGGAAAGTTATAATTTATTTGTACATATTTTTATGATAACTTATCATTAATGAGCTTTGGAAAAAAGAATTTATGTTTCGGAAATTCAAATTTCTTCAAAAAAATAATAAACCGATCTTTAAAGAATAATAATTCATCTTTAACTCTTTGAAATGTTTTTGATATTTAAAAAATAAAAATAATATTTAAAAATAATAAATGATCTTTTACCATATGATCAACTATCTGTTTACTTCATATTTCTCTATAGATTATCCGTTAGGGCGAGCGGAGCGAGCTGTTGGTGGAAGTTTTTTTGATTTAGTTATAAGATGCCCAGGAAAATATGCCGACAACAAAATATTTAGTCTGTACTAAAAATTTAAACAGTTATTTGCCTATTGTTAATAATAAAACTTTCAGTTTTAAAATGAATTATCATTTATAGTTTTAATCAAACACTACTTTGTAAAGATCATTTATTATATTTTTGTCATTAATTATTTTTAGATATCAATACTAATGTCAAGTTCTAAAATCTTTTTAAAATATCGGTTTAATTTTTTAAATATCGGTTAATTACATGCCTTCAAGAACTGAAGATATCCGGAATTAGGAGTGCTTAATGTGTTTGTATGTTAATAATCACGGAAATGAAATGTGAAGTATTAAATAGAAAAATCTAAAATATTGTGCGGCTGAAAGTGAAGATGATTTTTGCATCGAGCTAGTATTCTGTGTTTAGGTTCGAAGTGAGTACAAACTGCCAGTGCTCTACCTCATAGATTCAATTGTGAAGAACGTTGGAAGTACCTACGTCACCTTATTCACGCGTAATATTGTCAACACATTCTGCAATGTGTTCGAAAAGGTATGTTTTACAAGTTCTTATTTTAGAAGTTATAGTTCCGGGAAAATTACTTTTTATAATTTAGTAGCAAACAAGTTGTTCACTTTTCCGTTGTAATAATTAATTCTTGAATAAAATACTATTACAATCTTTCTAAATGTGTAAATTATTGACGTTAAATTATTACTCAGGTGGACGAAAAAATCCGGGCCCAAATGTTTAAGTTGCGACAAACGTGGAATGATGTTTTTCCTGCCAAAAAGTTGTACGCCCTCGATATCCGAGTTCAGTGCATAGATCCAGCGTGGCCAGTTACAGCTGCAGTACCAACACCAAATATACATGTAAATCCCAGATTTTTTAATAACGTAAGGATTTTTGAAGCTAAACAAAAATGATTTCTCATTTTACTGTATTTTAGCCGACTACAACACCTACAACAACAACAAGCACTACTGCAACTACACCAACGTTGCCGGCGGTAGCTTTAGACCCAGCGACGTTAGATATGCAGGCACAACTCATTAGTAAACATAAAGAACTTTTAGAATTAAGACAAAAGAAATTAGAATTGGAACTTCTGCAAGCGAAAGCAAAATTAGAAGAACAACAAAAACAACTACAAACAGTAAAAGTAATTAATTTTGTTCAAAATGCAATTGCTTCATATGATAATATGAAAAATATCTTGCAGATCTTAGCAAAATCAGAAGTTCCTAAAACAGTTGTACCTGCAGTCAAACACGAAGAATCTAAAATCCCAGTCCCCAAAGTTGCTAGTCAGGTAAGTCAGCGATGGCGAAAATTTGAAATGAAATTTTGACTCATTGTGAAGAAGGAGAAAAACTGAATGATTTGTTTGTAGGTTGTAGCTCCTGGTGCGAACAAAGCTATCGCGCCGACGACGACGAGCGCGGCGCCCCGGATCAACCCGGTGAACAGCGCGATGCTGGCGAGCGTGAGGTCCGTACCGAGAGACCCCCGGCTTCAGCGCCAGAACGCCGGCCCCGTGACTGTCCCCGCATCACAGTTACCTTCACCTATTTTTAGTAATAATTTTGAAACTGTTAATATAGATGACAAACTTAAGAAATCAAAGTCACATATCACAATCAACTTAGATTGTGCTTCTAATGATAAAACGTCTGTCAATAAAGCTGGTGCACAAAGTAACACCTTAAATCGTAAAGATCCTCGTTTGATAAGTAACAAGGTCCCAGGATCTTCAGATGGTAATAAAAGTAAATCGAACAATGGGCGCTCTGTTTCTAACGAACGTTCACCCACTAAAACTAAAACCAACTCTGTCACTTCCCGCAAATCCAGTAAGTCCTCTTCCTCGACTCGTAGCTTTAAAAATTCAGGCCCCGAACACAAGGTCGCTGTGTCTAGTAAAATTTCCAGTGATGGAACCTCTAGTAGTATTAGTAGTAAAAAAGACTCTGTTAACAAAGTTAGTGATTCTACTACTAAAACATCACCCACATCCTCCCCCAATAAGTATAAAAAGAAAACAGAACATAGTTCGCCTAAAACTGATAAACCTATTGCTGAAAAACGCAGTAAATCTTCCACTAGCAAGTCCGAGAGCAAGAACTCTAATTCTAACTCTCGATCCCGCGAGCGCTCGTCGGCATACGACGACGAAAACTCGCGCACCAAGTCTCCATCTCCCGAGACGGGCTCAGCTTCCGAGCAGCGCACGTTCAAGGGTCTCAAGGGGTCGGTGAAAAACCGCAGTTACATGCGGCGCAATCGTGAGGTATCTGTCAGTCCTGAGCCTAACAAAGACGTCGACCTTCGCCTGGGGGCCCCACCCGAGAAACAAGCTCGCTTGCAGCCTCCAGCCGAAACTCCGGAAGAAGCCGCCAAAAGTAAGATCAGATACTTAAAACTTTCACTCGGTCATGTTCATCTCGTGACGTGCTGCTTGCTGATCAGATTTGGTACTTTGGGTATCAAATTCGGAATATTACGTAATTAAATTTAACTTAGTTGTTATATGTCACTTTGCATGATTTTTAAACATTAAGAACTACTATTTGTTCAATTTTATATGTTCTTTCAGTAATTTGATTAGTGTTACTTGCAGGTACTACTATAGATGATAATCCTTCTAATAAAGATGTGGATTTACGAACATTAGTTGTTCCAGCTGCAGTTAGCAAAAAGCGATCCTCCACCGAAAAACTTGAAAGCAGCAACGCCAAGAAAAGTAAATCGCAGATATTTGATGTGTAAGTTTTATTTTTAGAATTTTAAAATTTGTTATTTACATTTATTTCTGTCTTAGATTATTTGGTAATGAAGATGTAGATTTGCGGCAATTACCTCCAGTATTAAACACAACTACACCAGCTCCAGTTTCTACTCAAGCTGTTGTAGTTCGGCCGCCTACACCTCCACCGCCAATTATATCCACAGTATCTTCAAAACCAGAAACCGAAATAGCTACTCCTAAATCTAGTTTGGACGCTATTCGCGCTAAATTGGCACATGCAACTAAAACATCTTTCGGTAAGTTTATTATTCATTTCTTTAAAAAGAAACTCTTTTCTACTTTATTTTCTATTAGGTGCTGATGGCCGAAAGAATTCTGAAGATACTGACATGCGGTTGAAAAAATCAGTATTCTCCAATACCGATACTGCCGAAGATGTATTACAAAAAATAATCATTTCTCAAGCAGATGAACAACTTATTAAAAACGGAAACTTATCTCAAGCTTTAGTAGAAAAAGTACTCACAATATTCGAAACTCAAAAATTACAAGAAGCGCAAAGGAGGGATTCAGAAGAAGGAACTAAGAATAATGACCTCGCAAATACAACTCTAACACCAATTAGCGATGATGAGCTCAGCGTGGATTTCAGCCACAGTGACTCCGAAGAAGAGACCAAAAATAGAAAAACAGACTTGTTCAACGACGATGAACGAGTTCCTCCTCCAGCCCCAGTCATCAGCCAGAAAGAAACAGAATCTAAAGAAAAGCCACGTACAGATCCTCGTGTAAGACTGCAACACCAAAATCAAGACCACAACACCAATTCGAATTGGCACCACAGAAGACGAAGACCGAAAACACATTGGGACAGTCCTCCACCTCACCCAGGACCAGAACCATGGCTTCGACCGCCTCCTGCAGTCTTATCCCAAGCCATGTACGGGCCCAGAAGACCTTTCCCGCCATTCATTCGAGGAGGCGAAAGTTTCGGACCGAGAATGGATACGGTGTTGCCTCTGCCAGGCGTCCCGCCTCACATCTTAGAAAGTACAAGATCAGCTTCTCCTCCTACAATTGGATCTCAAAATACCAAAGAACTGCCAATGGCTGATCCTTTGGTTCTAGAATACATTGAACAAGATACAATGAAGACTATAAATATCGATGGTCGGCCAAGAGAAATAAGATATTATGATGAAACTGCCATTGCGATTTTAAGTTGGGACGATCCCAAAGAAATTACTTTCCAAAATGGTACAAGGCTAGTAACCTTTGATGATAAGGAATCATTTACGTTATCATTTAATGATACGTACAGAGATGTGTTAATAGCGGGAAAACCGCACAAGATAAGATTAGGAGCACCAACTAGAGAGCTGTACATAGACGGAAAATGGTATGAATGTTATTTCGGCGGTCCGGGAATAGGAATTGAAATCGACGGAAAAATGCATGTGGTGAAAATGGAAGGCCCTCCTCCTCAAGTCAGATTGGGACAAGTGAAACGAACGGATTTGGTCGCCGGGAAGATTAACTTAATTATTAACGCTCGCACTATGGTACCTGTTTTCCTAGACGCCAAGCCCCAGAAGTTTGACATCGAAGGCAAAATCCATACCTTAAGATTTGTAGACGCTTTAAGAACTGTTTTAATAAATGAAGTTCCCTTTAAAGTTGAGTTTGGTGGTTTACCTAAACCCATAACTGTACACGATAAGAAACACTTTATTAGATTTTCTGTCCTACCTCGAGGGATCAAACCAGGGTACGTCAACATCGCCAACATGGAGGGTCATCGCTTCCCAACTCCGCCGAGAAACGACATCGAGAACGACGCCACAATTGACAACATTTCGGTTAACGAACCGGCGCTGCCGATGTTGGGAAGGAAAAGGGTTCACCATCCTGAAAATTCGCCTGACAGAAATTCGCCCATCATGCAGAATTCCCTACATATGGGAACTTTGGATGTTTTATCAAGTATTATGACTTCGCCTATGGCGAATGCCTCTTCTAATATTACCGGCTATCAAATTGATAGCATGCAGGATTCTTCTCAGGATGGATTCCCGAATGTTGTTAGCAAACCAAATGAAATTCCTGGACTCACAGCAACTGAAACGCCTGCTCCAGTGAATCCTATCTCATTTTTGCCTTCTAGTGTTAATATAAACGAACTTTTCAAAAAATTAGTCGCGACGGGAATTGTTACTGCTGCAAAAGAAAAAACGCCGCCTCCTCCGATGCAACTTCCGATTAGGAGGGACGAACCAGAGTTTTTGATCCGACCAGTATTATTCTCCCAAACAGAAACCCTAAAAATGTAAGTTAATTCAATTTTATTAATGGAATTAATAATATTTTCATAAAGGTAAAAGCTTGTTTAACATAATTTTTTTCTTTCCAGTCGCCAACCTCCACTTATTACCGCCCTGTACTCTGGAATGCAATGCAGCAGTTGTGGGGTTCGCTTCCCGCCAGAACATTCAATGCAGTACAGTCAGCATCTTGATTGGCATTTCCGTCAAAACCGCCGAGGAAGAAATTCAGCGCGAAAAGCTCTCTGCAGAAAATGGTATTACGAAGTATCCGACTGGAAGAACTTTGAAGAAATTGAAGATATCGAAGAAAGAGAAAAGAACTGGTTCGAAAGTCAACAGCAACAACAACTTGCAGAAGGCGCTGGGGAAGATGGGGACGAAGAAATTGAAATTCCTAGTGTACCCGCCGACAGCTCGCAAGACACCCGATGCGAAGTTTGCCACGATAAATTCGAACAGTTCTACAATGAAGAAAAGGAAGAATGGCACCTTAGAATGGCGATCAGAGAAGAAGGCAAAACCTATCATCCCTTATGCTTCGACGATTACAAAACTTCTCTGGCGAATTCAACCTTCGAAGACAATCTCCCCAACTCCCATATGGACACAAGTGAAATAGAAACTAAAGAGGAGGAGGAAGTAGGAACGAAAGAAGAAGTTGACGTTAAGGATGAGCCTGAACCTAAGGAAGAATTGAAGGAAGAAAAAGTAGAAGAAGACGATGATGAAGTTATTATCGAAGAACCAAAAGTAGAACAAATTATAATAGATGATATAATTGGTGATGATGACGATGATTTAAAAACAGACTCGAATGATATTAAGACTGAGGATGACGATGTTTTGTCGGGAAATATTCGCATCAAAGAGGAACCTTTATATGACGATGAAATTGTGATAAAACAGGAACCCATCGATCATGGTAAGAGAAATGCATTTTTTATCTTAACCTCCCTGCCGATAAGGGTCAAATTTCTCCATGATTTGGTAAATGCGCATGCTCAGAATCTTTACAATCCGTTTATTTTTTTTACAATGAAATATAATATTTGTTTAAAAATGAAAATTTTGTTATTTAGAATTTATTGTAAGAAAAGTTACTTTTTTTTAATAATTGGCCTACCGAATATACAATATTTAATTATTTTTTTATATTAATATAAATGTTATAAATGTGATTTATTTTTTATTTTGCGTAGTTATAAATTAAAATAAGATAAATGTATACAAATATTGGTGACACAGCATTGATAAGTGGCAGGAACTTAAATAATGTAAGCGAAATTATCGGAGTAAAAATTTTCCAACATACTGCTTACTCATCAAATTAAAAGATTCAACTTTAGGGCAGGAGGTTACGTTGGTCATATAAGTTCTTTTTGTATTCGATATGATTGAAGTATTTTGATATTTTGCATTTCACTTGCATTTTCCGTGTGCTAATTCCTTGTGTATTCCAGAAGAAGAAAACGTAATAAGTTCCATCCCAGCTGACACAACCCACACGGAGGTAGTCAGCTCCATCGACGGCAACGTGCAGTGCAGCGCGCCGACGATAACCCCGACGCCCGTAGTGGCAGGTAAAATCAAAATCAACATAACTAAACCCATTATAACCCCGAAAGAGCCCCCCGCGCCGGCGCCGGCGCCCCCCGAACCCGAAGCCCTGCCGGAAACAGTGCTGGACAGCAACGAGCCGCTGCCGCCCGGCGAGGAGCCCGTGCAGCTCAACCTCAAGCCGGCCCTGCAGGGGCTGAGCCTGTCCAAGCAGCCGCCCGTCTGCAAGGGCACGGAGCTCACCGGCCTGTGCTCCATCATGTGATTAAAGTGTGTGAGTGAGTGCGCGCAACTCGAACATTCCTTGTATATTTCTTGGGTGTGTACATATAGCGTGTTATGTTAATTTGTAAATTTTAAATTATATTTTACTATATAAGGGCGGATGGTTCACGATCTGTACATTGTGTATTTGTATATCTGGAAATATATTTGTAAGTTTTTGTTTGTTATAATTTTCAACGGTAGGATCACGTTTGTTGGGGCCGAAGTTTATTTCACCAGCACGCAACACTGTCAGAATGTGTACATAATTTCTATTAAGTGATTTACCAACAATAAGTTATTCCATTAATTTGAGTTATACAAAGATGTACCAGGTATATCTTTGTGAATTACTTTTTTGTTGTATATCGTTAAAACGAGTGGTTTAACAGTTATTTTTATTGTTCACCTAATAGTGAACAATGCAGCTTAATAAAATGGTTTACAAAATAAAAAAATAGTTTCAATTTAAATACGTGTTTCATTGACTTCTTACAGCAGTCATTAGATAATTGTATCATTTATGTAGTTATTAATTGGATGGTTACTAAATAAAAACTAGTTGCATTTAAATCATGGTTTTATTTATTGGTGTTCTTTTGTTTTACAGTGAGCAGTTATGGGGCCATCTAGGGAATGGTATGGTATCTTTTATATTATTTATACCCAAAATCAATTGCAAATATCTTTCGAAACCCATTCCAAATCCGCCTGTTGGAACGCTACCAAATTTCCGAAGATCTAAATACCATTCTAATTCTGTTTTACCGGGTGGTAATTTACTTTTCAATAAATTATAATTGTTTTCTCTCAAACTTCCGCCAACAATTTCACCAACAATTGGTGCTAATAAATCTAATGCAGCTACTTTAGATGAATCATCGGGGCATTGTTTCATATAAAATGGTTTAATTTCCTGTGGCCAGTTAATTACAAAAGTTAATGCACCTCCACAATGGTTTACTAAAAATAATTCATGTTCTTTTCCTAGACCTTCATTTCTATTTACAGCGGAAGTAAATTTGGATTTATTTTTTTCTAATATATCTAACGCTTCATCGTAAGTTAATGTTACAAAAGGTTTATTTAGCCAATTTAAATTTGATTCAGGCATTTCATTTAAACTAGAAATATCATTACCATATTTATTTAAAACCGAATTAGTTGCGCCTTTTATTAAATTCTCGATTACTTGCATAATATCGTGAATACTATTTACGAATGCAAGTTCTGCTTCAATCATATAAAATTCAGATAAATGCAATCTTGATTTAGAATTTTCTGCTCTAAACGTTGGTCCGAAAGTATATACTTTATTTAAACCATGCACAACAGCTTCTAAATGCAATTGTCCAGATACAGTCAAGTAGGTTTTGGTATTAAAGTATCCCTCCTCTTCTGTCATACCTTCTTTTGTCATTTGTTTCAACACTTTTTTGTTTTCTGGTTTTACAGTGAAAACCTCTCCCGCTCCTTCGCAGTCATTTGAAGTTAAAATTGGCGTATTAATTTGAAAGTAACCTTCAGAATTAAAATGATCGTGAATAGCTTTAGTAGCTGCATGTCTTATTCGTAGAAGTGATCCGAATTTGTTTGTCCGAGGTCGGAAATGTAAGTACTGGCGAATATATTCAGAAGGATATGATTTCCTTGGGGCGAAAGGGTATCCATCAGCTATGACGCATTCTCCAGTTACATTAACTGTATTTGCAACCAGTTCTAACTGGCCTTTTGGCGATTTTGTGAGATGTCCACTGACTTCTACGGACGAACCGGTTGTGAGGTTATGTGGTTTTTGTGATGCTGCGATTAGAACTTGCAATCTTTCGCTGCTTGATCCATCGCTAATGTCTATGAAAACGTTTTCTTTTAATTTTCTAAGCGCCTTGACCCAACCTTTTACTAATATTTTATCGTCTGGTTGATTATTCGTGTGTACATCAGATATTACACTGTATTTGTATAAAGTACTGCAGTTTCTTATAGAAATTATATTCGTATTTTGAATAGTCTTATAAATAAATCTAAACATTATTAAATAAAGTGCAATTCAGACTAGAAAATATTGAAAAACAGTTAAAAAAAGTGTGGTTATGATCTTTTCGAAACACCTAGTGGAGAGTAGAAAATTTAAAGCAGGAAAATGTGTGTCACATTGTTGAAACCAATGTTATCGGTAAGTTAATTGAGAAAATACTCAAAAGATGGAATGTTATGTTCAATTTGTAATTCGAGTATGTAGGGATGATAGATTATATGTAATTTTTTGATTTTAATTACATTACTGTAGTATATTTGCATTTCGAATAAATAAATCATATATTATTATAATAATTTTTGATAATTAGTAAATAAAACAGTAATGATGTTAATTATTATTTTGTTTGCTCTAAATTAAATGTACGTGTTTAAACAAAGTATTAAATTATTTAAAATAGCATTGTTTAATAAATAATGTATGATATATTTTATTTATTATCGAAATACGGATAAATGTGTAAAATAGTAAGTAAAATGACACATATTCATAATTCCATTAAGGGTTGACAGGAACCTAAGCACGGAGTATTATTTCCGGTCCGTTATGACGTGGTTTTGCTTTTAACTTGCCAATGGGACCGCTAAGAAACAATTACAGCTCGTTCCGTTTCCCATTCGCGCCGGTAAGTGTACCATTAGTCAGGGCGCGTTTTCTTTCGATAAAAATCCGCGCATTGTCTGTACCCAACTGCGGAACGTAATTCTGCCAACGCTAATACAACGTTATGTAATCATAATGCAACTTATTCGCGACCCTCGTTCTTAAATTGAATTCTGTTTGATAAAAGTATGTAGGCAGGTATTGGGGTTGGAATGCGAAGAATAGATGGACAAAGGATTGTCAAGTATGCGTGCAGATGTTTGAAAGATGTTTGTTACTTAGCAACGGATCATCTCGCAAATTCGAAACGGGTGCGTCCGTGCGTCACGAGAAATCAATTTCTGAATTCCAAATCATTGCATACCGAACCAAAAATGAATTTCATATTCGCTCACCTAGGTACACATACATAATTCACATTACGACTAATGAAAAATGCCTTTAAGTATGCTATTTTCAAACGGCAGCAAATATTTCAATTAGATTTTTGCGAATTTGGAAGCACTGAAATGAAAATTATTACGTCATACGGCAGATAACCTACATATCTTTTATGGTATGCGCAACGTATATATCACAGGAGAAAATAAGTTTTATTCTAAATAGTACAAAATGTGTTCTTTTACTTTGCAATTTATTTATACATTATAAAATTTTATTTTTACTACAGTTGGCAACACTAGGTACAATAACAACAAATTAATAACATTAGTGTTTATTACCTACTGTTTTGACAAGATGTTGGATAGTGAATGTTTGTATTTCGTTTTAAAATCTTAAAAATTGCTAATATCAAACTACTTTACATTCAAATTTTTGTGAAAATATACAGATGTACAAAGAAAATTGTTTATTCTACGTTTATTAGGTATAAGGTACAGGTGATTTTATTTGAGGTTATTATTTTTTATTCATATACAAATAGTGTTCTTTCTAATAAAAATATGTTGTTATTTTCAATATTTAAAAAATCTGATAAGGAATAGGTGAAAATCTGTGATATATTGATAGTGCTTGAAGTGTAATAATTTTTATTACTATGTTGTTACTACAAGGAAATTAAAAATAATGGTTGTTTGGATAGGAAAAGTGATGTTCTTGCATTTTTGTTTTCGAGTTCTGGAAACGATTATTGCCCTGTTATTCCTTGATCTGAAGATTTTATCTCTTCCCCGACCTATTTGTCACTTTACGGACATATACAGTTGTTCTGGAAGTCTCATTCGATGTCCCTTTTCGTTTTCTGCGCATTCGGTTTATGGTTTTAATGAACTCGGCGTAAAGAAAGGATTATCACGTCTATATTCCAAGTTTTAAACAGTGCTCGGTAGTTCTGTCCCAGAAAATAAAAATCAGTAACGGCTGCGATAACAACTGTATACTCTCCGAGCCGAAGTTGGAAGCGTTAATTTTTATAGCATTGTAAGTCTTTTAGAGTTGCAGAAGTTGGGAAGTTTCCGAATAAAACATTGACTATGGAACTCTTCTCTGTAATTGTAACTTTGTCTCTTTCTCTCCGTTCTCTTTATTTTTACGATATCTTCATTCTACAACTAAGAGACTATGCTCATACATAATTAACCAGGATACTTTACTTACTATTTTAATGGAACTTCGTTTTAACTTTCTTTATTCTTTTCTTTCTGTATTTAATATTAATCTACAAGAAACAACATTCATTTTAATTATTTATTAGGTTTCAATACCTTGAACATATAAATTTTAAAATGTATTCAGAGTATTAAAAATCACATTAAAATTTCTTATTTAAACTTTTAAAATCTGGAAATTAATGTTGTAATATTCTAGTATCAGTAATTAATTCATATTTCAAAAATATATTTATAAAGGGCAAAAATAGATTACATCTAATCTTTATCTAATTTATTTATAATAATAAATAATAAAAAAAAATAGTTTTTACAAAATAAAATATCTTGTATAATATTTATATTTCAATAACTGTTACTAAAATTATTGTTCTCTTTCAGATGGTGCAAAGAAACAAATGAATGATTCCTGTGCATTGCTGCTTATATTCACCGTTTTATAATAATGTAAGTTTAAACATTTTTTTAAATTTCTTCTTGATATTTTTTTTATTTTTAAAATAATTATTTATGTATTAATAGCAAAAAGTAAACATTTTTCACGCATTAATGGCACATTTATCAATGGTTTTATTTATTTTGAAATTAATTTCTATTAATATTTCAGTTGTAGGAAAAACGTATGTAACACGTGTGTTACAATAATTTTTGTCTCGTGCTGTAATTAAATAAAAAAAATTAACAGCACTCGACTAAAAAACACTTAATTTACACACTAGTTGCATAAATAATTATTTTACATTATTCATAGATAAAAATTACGTTATAAATTTGTGCCATTAAAGTATAAAAAATATAGTGTTATTCTTCGTTATTTTACTGTAAGATATATGGAAATGAAAATACAAGTTACGCTGTTCCGTTATTCTAATGAAATAATATACAAGGAAAATATTCCCATTAAAGTAATTCCCAATTAGCAGCGAGATAAAGCTCTCATTTTATGTGGAATTAATTAAAAAAGATTTTATATCTGAGTGCATAACGAGGAAGAAATAAAGTCGTATGCAGGCTCGTTTGCATAAGGCAACAATTCAGTTTAATCGTCCTGGCAGGGCGAGAGTTCGAATCCCGGTTGGCCATTCACGGCTAATTACCCAGCGAGAAAGTTTTAACGTCCGAGAAGGCATTTTTCCCTGTAGCCGACCAGTTATAGTTTAGCGAAGATGTGTCTTTTTATCTTTTACGAGCCACTCCTTCCAACAGACTTAGCATTTTAACACTCGTCAGATTGTTACGACTCTAGATTACATATAAAAGAAACATTTCACTTCTACGTTGTTTGTTTCGACAAATTAAAATGGGGTCTTAAAAAATTCACGCCTTATTTTCAGTCCAGAGAATTTACTCAAGGAAAGTTTATTTCGAAATTTCACATTTCACATTCGCATAATTTTATATTTGGTATTTAGTTTTAAAAATAATTACTTATTAATAATAAATGGTATCTTAATTGAATTTACGTGCAGTATATTTTACAAAGAAGTTTAGTTACAAATTATATCAGTATAATTTATTACCTAAGCGATAGTGTTTTGTGACTGAAATTCATATATGTAATGTTGGTTGCATTAGAATTTTTTTAGAATAAATAAGGAATAATTCTGCCAAAGAAACTCGATTAAAATAGTTATAACTATTTTGAATAAATTTATTGTAAATATAAAATTTCGTATTATTTATAATAAAACATGTACGTATTGTTTAAATACTAATTATTGCTAAAGATTACTATGTAGGTATTACCAACATATTTGGGAAAAAAATGTAAGTGATTTGGAAATTCGATTAGAATTTGTCAGTTGCATAAAAATCCGATTTAAAAAAAATCTGATTCCGATATAGAATATCAAGAATTAAGCCTTGTTTCAGTAAAATTAAATCGAAAATAACTGTATAAGAATATGTAACAATATTGATGTAAATTAGAATATCAGTAATGATATACATATGCATCATATCATTTGCAATTGCAATTGCTGCAAAATTACGTAGTCTCTTCCAAGAATGAAATTTCGGGAGTGTAGTCTGCCAAGAAAATTACCATGCAAATTACCTACAGATCTTAGATCTGTGATTAATATTCAACACTGTTTATTTTACTCTACAACAACATAGATGGGACCTGGTGAAAAAATGTACAACAGTGTAGTTTAGTTAGGTCTAGGTTTAATACAATCACAACAGCGATCTCGCCAGCTACTTGCAGACGTTTAATTCTACGTAAACAGCCTCGGGTTAACACCTCTGCGACACATAATTGCAACAGTGTTGTCATAAGATCCTGCTAAGACACTGCACAGCGTCTCAGATAAATATTCACCCTGTACCATACCCCCACTTCCACAAACCATCGTTGGCGAAGCCCTCTAGATTGAGAAATTTGCATGCAAGTAAGATATGTTATTACGCGAGCGTCCGCTATTGTTTAACAGATTTGAGGGAATACATCACATAGGTGGGATCAAGCGAGCTGGGATCATGGCGGGCTTTTTAAACAAGAGACAAATGACGAGATTATGCGGTTTAGGTATGGTAATTCGTAATGCGTCTGGAGGTATTACTGGACGATTATTTACTACGGAACTGTCAACCAACTCCCAGTGATTAATATTGTTTAATATTGTGGTATTTGCACGAACAATGAGGGATTGAATTTGAGTTGGTGCTTATAACTTAATGTAGGGATAGACAATGCTCTATTACGCGGATGCTAACTTGATTTCAATTCTGGAATGAAATTAATGATTACTATACACAACTTAATCTACTCTCAAGCGATATGTTTCGTACATTTAATTAAACTTCATTTTTAATACTGTCAAAACTTTGTTTAACCTAAATAGGAAACAGAAAATTGGATCATATATACAAAATCAAAACTGAAAGTAAAATGTGTGTTAGTACTTCTTAATAAATTTTGAAGATCCATAACTTTTGAATAAGACTGTATGCCGAATTTATTTGCTCTTAAAAATCCGAAGTATTATTTTTATTTTTCCCGGAATTATACTACAATTGTTAATTTAAAAAGCCATCAACTATGATTATAAAACTAGCAGTAATTTATTGAAGTTTTTGAAGATCTCAAGCTTTGCAAGTTTGAAGAATATTCAAGTTTTTAACCAATCGTGATGCCAAGTACTTGACAACCAATGGTAACGGTATTATACCGATAAAATTCCGTTACACCGATAAATTTCCACTACCATGTAAATAAATAAATTGTTCCATTTGTTGTCATTGGAATCTATTTTACCAAATACTATTCCTTAGATGTCCTTTTTTAAGCACTCATTTTTTCTGCAGTTTGTTTTCGTGTTTGTTGCCAAGCAAAGAAAAAAATTATCGATAAAATTAGGAGGTCTTATGGTATTATATCAGGTAATTCCACTACTAGGAAGGAACACAAAATGCAAGTGGATAAATTGGATTTTTTTTTTCTTTTTCTTCTCCACGGTAATGCTTTGTTTTCAATATTTTTGATATGTCAAATAAATAAGAAGAAATGAATTCTCGATTTGAACATAAATCTAAAAAAAAAAGATTTTTCAATTGTCTGTCTGATATAATAAATGTTACTGGTTGCTTTGTAACTTCTCATTGTCGCTTTGCTTTGACACTTTGTTTCGTTACAAGAAATTTGGCTCATTTCAAATATTCGTTAATGTCTTATTTTGCAAGGCAAGTCCATTTCGTATTTCGTGTATAATAGTTTTACAGACCATATCTCCTTATAGCTTCATCTCGAATTAAATCAGGGTTAGTGCCATGTCTTACAGCTGATTAACTCACCACCGCTGAAATAATTTCTTGAACTTGGGGTAATAAAATGGTACGATTGTAAAAATATTAATTGGCAAAGTTGCGATCGCTCTTCTGGGACGCCAGCGACAGAGCTGCTGTCTGCTTGGCTGCCTCGCTATAACTAACTACAATTTGCTCATTGTTCCGGCACGAGCATTATCTTTATTAAGTTTTACTGGTTCCTGGGCCGCTGAGCTCAACCCTTTCGCCATTACGCCCTCCGCGCCACTTGCTATTGCCGCTGAAAAGTCGCACGAGGAAAAATGATAACAGGAAATGAGATTAGTGCGCTGTTATTTCCAACTAGTTTTGTTTTCATGGAGGCGTCTTCATAAATTATACATTACACCAAGAAATTGTATTATTCGCTTTTGAGAGAAGAAAGAATTTAAAGCTTTATTTTAACTATCTAATTTAATCTACAATGATTTAAGTATTGTTTTAATAAACTCAATAAGATAACTGTTGTGATCTCTTAGTTTGGAGATCAATATATGTTGTAATCATAATGGGTTGTAACATTAAACTGCACAAGTATAAATATATATGTAGTTTATTTATGGTGGCGTCTTCTGGTGTACTTCGCTTGTTTAAGATGTTGGATTTGAGGTGACGTGGAGTTAAGCAGTAAAAACTGTTTCTTGAAGAAAGACATGGAATAGTGAACTGTCTCGAAACAATGTCTTCAAATGTTATGTTATAAGGAGTTAGTGAAGGAGATTGACTGACAAACTTTTTTTTTCAAATTAATATGTTAATAAAAAAATTGTAAGTGCCTAGAAAGAAAAAAGGAAGACAGTTTATGAGACAGATAATTTTTGATAATTTTTGACATTGTACTTTAGAGAACATATTTGAGAATACAGGTGTTGAAATAATATTGAAAAAGTGTCTAACTTATTAAACAATTCTAATTCCACAACCCTAATAGTTAAGATTAGAGACAAAAGACGGGGTTGTTTAGAAAGTTTAAAAGGGTTTATATTTCATATAGAAAGAAAAGCTGTTGGTTTTCTATAATGAATGGTTCTGGTTATGGAATAGAAGATGGTGTTTTATGACTCTGGGCAAAGTAAGGGATTTATGATGGGAAGGAATTTATTACATTCAAATTTACTGGCGTTAATAACTAACATGCATGAATAATATATACAAAAACTTATAATACTAGACGAGAAGACAACATAACATTGAAGAATAGTTTACCATTTTTTATAGCGCATCTAATAAATAGTCAGGCTCTGATTTCGGTTCCAAATTCCTGGTTTGCAATTTTAAACTTACAATTTGTAGTACTCGAAGAGGGTTTTTCACGCAAGTGGAATGAAGAAATGGATGTAAGATCTAATCAGTTCCACTCGAAGTCAGTGATACTTTTATTTGGGTACTGTTACTACTTGACGTCGCTGGAATTTGAATAGCAAGTTTATTGCTTCGCACAGTAAGATGTGGAGTGCGCCTACCAAATGACTTGAATTAAGATTTTTTTAATCTTAATAGTGTAGTTCAATTCTTATTTTCGGTACATAAAAATTAAGTTGGTTCATTTAGGTTGAAGCCTGCTTGAAAAAATCTTTGACATTACTTCTTCATCTAGGGCACAACATACCTAGAAAACAAATTTTTCTTGCAATACAGATAGTCATTGCACAGCTTCTACGTGATATATTACGTTGAAGCTACTATAACTTAGTAGCTGATTGATAATAATATTTTAGTGTGTTGGGATGTATGAAGTAGGTGAGTTATCTTTGCAGTTAGCAGAATCTCCGGTGAAGTCTTCATTAGTACATCTGCCGGTTCTCTGGCGGAACAAATGAAGCGCGATTTTGTTAATGCCGCTCAGCCGGCGGATTCCCAGGCCGCCCGGATCTCCTTATCTTTATAAATAACAATCATTAGTGTGGCCCAGGCACGAACAACACTCACTACATTTTTATAAAGACCGGCGGAACGCGGAAGACAATCCGGCGATTCATTATCCCCGCAAAAACAACAGATACTTTGGATGTCGAAGCGATGGGTATGTTTTCCACCGTAATTTACTCGTTTGTCAGGGGGAGCAGCGTTTAACATCTACGATTACTTTTATAGCCTCAATCATCATTCGACAAACACTCAGTATCATCTCAAATGCTGACTAAGATTTAAAAACAGGAACTTGTGATCGGTCATTAGTTCATTTGTTCCCATAACTAATCGTAATAGAGTATCTGATATATTTATCAATATCTACATTTTGTCATAATAATAATTAACACCTTGTAGGTCGAATCAAAATTTTAAATTTTCATCTTTTTAAAATTTTTAATTTTGTAAAAGACATTTCGTTATATATTTTTATATTTCGAGGTTTTGACGGATGATCACAAATTGAGATTTTCATTTACAGTTTGAATATTAGTTTAACGAAATTACGAATTTACGAATATAGCTACATGTAGAGTAAACTGTAAAGGGTAGAGCCTACTTCATGCTGCCAATTTCCCTATACAAGTTTCAATCGGGTGATCCAGTTATGCACGTTGTTGTAATCGGTCATTTGAAAGGGCACTTTACTTTTGGCAGAAACATTATAACAATAATAATTTAATTGGCTGTTAATTTTTCTTGTTAATAAATTGAATATATGATTGACAACATTGACAACTGCCATAATATATTTTTTTTAGAAATATGTATGAAATAAATGAAAACAATATGTTTTCTGTTTTCCTTTGTAATGTGTAAAGTAAATAAGGAATAGTGACAAATATTTTAATAATTTAACATAAGATGATCCATTTCGGATGGAAGTCCGAAGATATGAAATGAATGGAAGTTGTAGGATGCTTATTGTGCTAGAGATGAGGAATGAGGTGAAATATGTTAAAAACTGGTATAATTTTATAAAAATCATCGTGTGCCCTCTGTATCTTTTTTATACTATTGTCTGTATCCGGCATTTATAAAGAAGCATATTGTTCTTAAAATGAGAGTAGAATGACAGGCAATAAATACGTCCGAAAAAAAAAGAGCTTATTTCAGAAAAGGAAACAATAGAAATGGGTGCAATAATATAATTCATTTTATGCATTCATGTATTGTTATAAAATGAGTAGGATGTGTGTATAATAGAGCTTGTAAAATAGAAGAAGAATAATTAGTATCATCAGTAGTGCGTGCCGAACGCACATTAGAAGCAGCTGTGCATTAGTCAGTGAAATCGCAACTCTTCTTTGCCTCACACCTCGCCCTGTGATTTACGAGACACGCGATAATTAAGACAATAGATAGCAGATAACAAGTAAAAACCACTTGCCCCTTCCCTACGTACATCGATTCCGCAGCTCACTACGATCGCGGATCGTTTTTTAATTACCCCATCAATTAAAAAAAGAAAAATTCGCCTCAAAACAGCGAATAATTACCCGGTAAGGGAGGCAAGCCATCATTTACAAATTACCATTGGAAAAAAGGGAAGAAATGGCGGCAGCATTAATCATTTCCGGGAGGGAGGCACAGCAGGCGGCGAGGTAACGAGTGGCATTTGTTTAGCCACCTAGACGCCTACTGCGGCGCTAACCGCCTGGAAGTGATGAGATGCTGTGTCGACAACTTGGATGACACACGGGAATACTGATGCCCGGAATTTTTCTGCACTGAATAAATCGTTCCATTTTAATGCGAGATAACATCGTTACATAATCAAATCAATCATTTCACATCACAAGCAGAATAATGTTTTCACAACCGCATCTCAAATGCTTGTAATAAATATTAACCTCCCTTTCATTCGTATTTCCTGACAGAAAAAATGTAATGTAATAAAAACAAATATTTAAATACCTACATGTAGTTTTACTGGTAACGATAATTTATTAACTAAATACTTTTAATTGAATTCACTTAGAAGAACAGCGTAATACTGATTGTAAAGATTTAAAAACGTGGTCGAAATTTTATCCATGGACATAAATCTCTTTCGATCCGAGGTATGTACGTTTTACGCATTACTTTCCTCAAATGGAATGTAATTTTTGATGAAGTAAAAACAACATAAAACTGAAAAAACGTCAATTATTTAATTTATCTCATTTGCTTGTTGGTTTTTTTTCCTAATCAGTTGTAAATAAAGATTTAAATAAATAAAAAAAATCTTATAATAATCAAATAAAAAATTATCTTAACAAAAAATAGGGGGAGCATTTCAGAATAGGTATTATACATTCCTCTCCGCATCAAGGACCACTAATCCCGCTGACGGATTGTACAAAAATATATTATTCGGTAATGCCGAATATTCGGTCTAATATTTGGTTAAAATCTCGCCGAATATTCGCTATTCGGCTACTCGGTTGAACTGCTATTCGTCACATCTCTAGTATATAAAACTACAAGTGGTAATATATTGTTGGTCTTTTATGGTTTCTATTGATTTTTTGAAAAGTATAATTAATCTTGAACTAAACTATCAGCTCATTTTTATTTTTTTTACCTTTACCTTGTGTTACATTTGACTTAGCAGGATCAACAATGGTGCTTTATAAATAGGTTTTTGGTTTTAGGATATTAAACTTTTGTTTACATAGACAAAAGTAAGCAGGGTAAATATATCATAATTATATAGCCTTGTATAGCTCCTAATTAACATCTACAGCGATTATGATACTAATAACTATGCTAGGTATGCTAATAGCTATAATGTTTTCATAAAAATTTATTTGAAAACTTTATAGTTTGTACCAACGTTTTTGCAATGTGATTTACAACGGTTAGAATTTTCACGTGAAATTTTCCTGCGACAAAAAATTGAAAGTGAGATTGTGGTTGACCGTAGGAAGAAGGGTCCAGTAGTGGCATTTTCAGAGGCAGAAAAAATGCGTCGTTTAGAGAGAATTTACATTTGGGCGATGGTAATTAAAGATAACGGATTTGTGCGGGTTTGGCTCGTGACAGCCGTGTGTGCGTGTTGAACAAACACGGTGATACGGACGGACAGCACACAGGACATGGGACACGTGCTAAAATATGCACAGGCACACGTGTGTTGCCGGAGAATAATTTATCCGATATTTGCGCTGGCATTTAGCGATGCATCCAGACACGCCCATCACATATCATTTTTTCAGGCACTTCAACAGTGGCGCATACAGAGCAAGGACACCGGGGTTGTCCACATTCATAAATAAACGTACAAACAAGTGCCCTATATGTGCCTGCTGCCTGCAGCCCTGTCCGTCCAAATCCTCTTTTGCTATTCACAACAAATTCTCATCCGAACTGATTTCAACATTAATCATCATTAGCATATATCAATTAATAATAATAAAAATATTTTCAGTTTCGGTAAATAAAGTGTGACATAAAATCCTATAAAAAAAATACCATTGTGCCCGCATGATTTGGATTCCACAATAAATTAAGCTTCTTGAAGCAATTGTAACTTAACAATCTTCATAACTAAATTACAAGAAAAATTTGTCACAAAACTTATTCCATCCTTAATTTCGGATTAGGACCAAAGAACACCAAAAAGACATTGTGAAAAGAATATCTAATAAAGAATTCTCCACAAATTGTAATAAAATAAGACATAATTTTAATGAGAATATAAAAATTCACAAAGTGTTTATATGATTAAGATTGACTTGTTTAGAGAATTTTGAAGACTTGCAAATTTAGGTAAACATTTGTAATGATCCCTGGGTTATCTGTTTTATAGTTGCTAGACAGCTAGACATATAAATAAAATGTAAAGATGATTGCAATACATCTTCGATGATGATACCAAATCTCATCAAAGTTATTAATATAGGTACCTTCGATATTTGAGACTCTGTTTCATGTAGCAATGTGGTGCCAGATATGATTATTGATGAGCAAAACTACTACTTTTGAATCATAGTGTGATTTGTGATTGCTACTTTCCAGTATCTGTGATTTTAGTGTGATTTTGCTTACTGTTCATTGAATGGTTAAAGTCAGAAATCTTCGTTTCTAATCGGAATTATTTAGTGAGAGGTGAAACTGCTACTGTGAATCACAGTTTCTCAATTTCTTTTTTGAATTTAAAACGTGACTGTGATCACAGTTTTTTGTATGTTTAAAGTCGGGATTCTTCGTTACTAATTTGAATTAGTGAGGTGTGAAACTTCTACTCTGAATCACAATATGATTTGTGATTGCTACTTTCATATCTGTGAATTTAAACCTTTACTGTGATCACTGTTATTATATGGTTAAATTCGGAAAGTTTTGTTACTAATTGGAATTGTTACTTCGTAAAAAGTTTAACGTATACAACAGCGAACGGTGATTGTGATCACGAATTTCAGATTTAAAGAATATTGGGTAGTAATCATTACCTGTGATTTGTCAATATCAGTGACTAAATCAGTTCGTGAAATATCGTTCATCACTAGATAATATGATGTACTGATATAGGTACTTCCTCTTTGCGACTAAGTATCTTGAAGTATCTTCTGAACCGCTTTAAAAACTTCCCTTTTCGTAAAATAAATATTTTTTCGCACTTCTGCTAGGTACTTTCAGTAGAAGCCAAGAAAGGGTGAATTTTTGTACCATAAGTTTGGTTGTTTTATTTCACTATAAAAATCTTTGGTATTGCATTCCATAAAGTATATTCCCTGTTCGCAATAGTTGTGGTTTGGAAGGCATCATAAATAAGAGATATGTGTTATTTATCCGCTGGAACTTAGTCCACACGCTCCTCCATTTATGCATGTCGGGAAGCTGCGGGTAAGCCGTTCAGCTACTTTTATCTTAGTTTTTTCATTTGGGGATTGTTGGTGGCATTTGCAGAGGCCGTTAGCATACGTTATCTCGTACCTGAGAGCAGCAGCTAACGCCTGACGCGTGGGGCGCGACACGTACGGTAAACAGCACATCAGCGCCGTCAACTCATTTATATCCCGTGACAAATACACCCGCGCCGCCATTTTTATCCACGCAACAACTCATCCGAAAAAATTGTCTGTTATAGCCGGCTGCAGCTACAAATACATACTATTAATATAAAGGCGCAAACGGGGAATATTGTATTTTTCAAATTAAATTGTCGTTTTTCTATAATACTTGGGGATTGGTGACGATTTTTAATTTTTTATGTTTGCTTATTTAAAAAAATTACATTTTTATCTCGCCCAACTCAGTAAGAAAGGTATTGGAATCATGCTAAAATAGATAAGCACGTTTTGAAGTCTCTAGAACACGATTTTAATATTTTCACGATGTTGTCTGTCCGTGTGTATTTATGGATGGATATCTGATATCTTAGATTAGTTCTGATTAGATTTTAGAAAATATAAATATTAATAAAATTTGGCAAAACAGGCGAGAGATTATGTGCTGGCCACTTCAGTTTTTTATGTTTCATGTCCTCCTAAATAGTAACTAGGGCACGAGGGAATCTTAGAAAACGAGGAAGCTGATAAACTTGCAAAGAAAGGAGCTAAACTTTCATACTACGGACCGGAACCTTTTTCATGTGGTCTTCCGCAAAACCACTACAAGAAGGTAGTCAAAAACCATATTTCCCTTTTTAACAAACATTCCAGGTCTCGGTCAAGCAAACGACAAACGCTAAGGTGCTACCAGTTCTCAGCAAAAAGGACATTAAAATAATTACAGTTCTTACTGGCCATTGTTTTTTAAAACAGCATTTGTACAAAATTGGTAAAGCTGAAAATGACTGTCGACACGTTGCTTACTAGAATTACAAGATTATTATCAATTTTAACATATTTTTTTAAAACTACAATTTAACATGACTCTACAAGTAATAATAAATAAGTTTTAAGTTGTAAAAGGAAGATTTCTTTGTTTGATCCAATATTAAATGTTTCGTCTGAAAATCGAAGAAATGGATAATGTCATTATCGACCCGTTTGGTAATAATAATATTTGAGTGATACAACAAAAACAAATTTGTAGAGCAGAGGGACGAAAAGGTCGCAGAAGATCGAAAGCAATAAGCGAAAGGTTAGCACGTCGTTGAATTGACAAGCCGTAGTCGTTGAAAGGTCAGCGGCTAATTAAAATTCGCAATCGGGCGTTACTTTAAGGTTAGGTACGTTATCTCAAGTGTTCGCCCCGTTTCGATATGACAATCTTTGCATCCGATCAGGGTCTGTAATAGCCACATAAATTCTGGGTGGTTAATTTGTTAACACGTCGCGTTTTCGATAATTTCGGTCGGTAAATTAGTGAAAATATATCGCCTGGGCACGGGCCCGGGGTTCTAATGTGGAGTTCCGTGTCCGCGCGCGCACTTCCGGTGTCCCCGAGTCGACGGCCCCGGTTTTTAATGCCACTTCCGGTCAAGCGTCGCCTAACAGCGTTCAGTCACGGCACGCCTGCACAAATGTTTAATTAATATGCAAATGCTTGATAATGTACTTTGATTTCGATCGATTCCTTACTTCTTGAAACGCGATTTTTACATGAAACTTCTGCACTTCGTTATACTTCATAACTACATTGTCGTAACGGCCTTCATCATCGAAAACTTCGCTCACTAACCGATTGGTAATTTGCTAATTTTTATTTTAACCGAAGTCTCCAACACTTCCGAATTTCGTTAAAGACTACATTATCGTAACTGTTATAATCACGAAACTGTTTCCTACTTTCCCCACATTTTTCATAATACGAAAATTCGTTTACTTTTCCATTGGCATTTTGTTAATTTTACATTAAAATGTCTCCATATTAGGAACTCAAACCAAAGAAGAATAAAAAAATCTAGTATCTTTGAACTTAATGGGGCCCTAAAGTACTTTTTAATTTTTTGTGAAAGAACAGGGTGAAATTAGCTTAGTAGTGAAAACGCGACTGAAAAATATGTCATAGTAAACGAGATAACAATTTTAATGTCAAAACACATCATAATGCCTTCGCCAGTGATGAACAAATTGTTAATTTTACAGGGTATTGGTTATTTTCCGTAACAAAAAAAAAAGTACAGTAACATTTTGACACTGCCAGGTCGCATGCCTATCTTCCTTAAGTTTGAAGAAATGCGAACGTGCGATTATCTTTTTAAAATCTGGCAACCAATCAAATTGCTAAAGATGATATGACAGGACATCGCAACAAAATTTAATATCTTGTAGCTCGCGAACGAAATAATATTTAAATGAAATATTTTCACTAGTACTCATTAATTGTTGTATATTTTCTTATTCTTCGCAAAATGATAATATTTCGACAATGGTTTAGGACTCTATTGCAGAACCTGAAAACCAGAATCGAACAGAAATGTTATTCATATTATATTCTTATTCTTGAGTTTCGAATCTCTGCACCAACTACTTTAAAAACTATTTTTTGATCGGACTAAGAATGGCAAGACATGATTTTATATTTGTTTGCTGTTTTAGAATTTAGTTAATCAAATTTGAATATTTTCTTTTCCTCTTTTGACTTTGGATATAATGACGAATTGGTTTTTGTAGTGAACCTTGTATGGTATTGTGTTTTTGTTGTTAATAGTTTTATGAAGAAGCAGGGTTGTGGGTGTGTGTTTGTGATTCAGTGAAGTATAAACGTGCGAAATACAAAAAGAATGAAATCCCAGGCGGACGGGCACTGCACGACCCTAAATATTGATGCGGCGGAACACTCCAAGCGGTACACTCCACACATCATGTTATTGCTACTTACACATATGTCTACCATCAACTATCTACCACTAATTTACACATTTACTAACCTCTTATTTTCTCATAATTAATAAATATTATTCGAAAAACAGGAAAATTCATGTCACATAATTCAAAAAGCCAAGTAATAACTATAGACACTATAGTCACGTAGATATTTCTTTCTTTTCCTGCTCATATAAGGAGGTATATGTTATGTGTAAGTAATTTTCAGTTATATATTAAAAATTCTTGAGAGGACATTTTAGATTCCTGGAACCAGAGAATTATACCAAAAGAAATTCATTGCTAGCAGATTTAAATTTCTTATTCCGATTCGCAATTTTTTGGTTGAGAATTTGAGATGATTAGATTCAAACATAAAAACATAAAAATTTAGCTTTTCGAATTTCTCACAATTTAAAACCAGTATACCAAAAATTTAGGAATGAAATATATTTTTTATATACTGCTGTAACAAAATATATTGAAATAAAATAGAATTTCAGTTATAGGATGATAAAAGTTAAAAGTATACAATTAATAGTTATGTACTTACAATTACAATGTTTTACAAGGCGAGTCAGAACTGCAGGTCGGATTTAGGGTCCTTAAAATTTCTAAAAGAAAAAAAAATTAGGAAAAATAAAACTCCATAGGAATTAATAAAAAATAATAAAATTTAAATAATAATTGTACTTCTAAATGCTTTTATTTTCGTTAAAAAGTGTCACGCTTTTAGTAGTTTTTTCTTACCTGTTTTTTTTTCGTTTTAATTAAAAAGCTTCATTCCATTTGTGGATGCCTTCAACTGGTGGAGGCCCAGGGGCCATGGCTCCGCTAGCTTCGTGCTAAATCCGGCCCTGCAGGACTGACTTTCTGCATGTACTTACTCTAATCTTTGACTCTTCCTTTCTTTCTTTTCCGTGTTCGGAAGTACCAATTAAATTTAGTTTTTCCAAAAATTAGCAACATCAATTGCTCTGTCATTGGCTAGCATGAGATCAAAATCTCTGACTGACTGACTCTCATAACTGACTGACTAGTCTTGCTAATTTCAAAAGTTTACTTCAGACGACCCACCCCCTTCGAGATACAAAATTCATCCCCGATTTCTGATTCTCTCAATTTAACTGGTCATCTTCTCTGTGGATGTACCAAAGCCTCTAACAGGGTTCAGGGTTCTCATTTTACTCTAAAATTCCCAAAAAAATAATAATTACTAACTTTTACTAAGAATCAGAAACGGTTTTCCTGTCAAGAGTTTATGGTTTATGACAGTCCTAAGTAATTTAATTGTCAAACGAAATTTCAAAGCTATTTACAAAACCTTTAATATAACTAGAACAAATTTTGAAACTAGTCAACAACGAACATAAATAACAAAATAATTTGATTGTTTAAATAAATAAATAAGATGTGAAATGAATCGAGTAATATTTGTATAAGTTGTGACTTGAGATTCGATGTGGTGTCAGATTCGTCGTTCTCTCGGAAGCGATGCTTTTTTCCCTTGAATGTATCCGCGTGTTATATGACTATGCAATATCATAGACAGGGAACATATGTAAGAAAAAAGAATTCCATTTCGGGTTTAATCTACCGGAGCGAAGTGTGGCCGCGGTCTGTCGATTTAAAAATCATGCACGTACTTCAATAGGACGGCAGATGTGAAATCTGATATCATCTGATATTACACATCGGTTCTGCTAACCGCGTTCGCGCTAAGGCGTGCCCACCCCCGCACTTCACCCAAATCAAATTTACTTCACCTGCACTTCATAAGGGGTGACATACGTGTCGTTAAATACGCACCAACCCTTATTATATTTACCAAACTCTACGTTTTAATCGAGTTAATAAATGTTAAATTAAGTCAAAACATTGATGTCAAGCAGAAAATGTCAAAAAGAATAGTTCTTGATGGGTGATCATAAAATTAATACTAACATGAAATGAAAACCAATAAATTAGTTATAATTCAATAAAATTTAACAATTTATTTCGTTTCAAATGTAATAAGATAGAAACAAATAAAAATGTAATTTTGAAAATTAATTTAGGGTTGAATAGAGTACAACGACAAAAATTATTATAATAAATAAATATTTAAAATTAAAGTAGCATTAATTTAAATCAGATTTAAATCACATTATATTTTTTTAAACCATTGTTTTAAATCACTAGTTCTGCCATTCTTATTTAACATTCTAGATTTACGAAAATTGGGAGTGTTATTACCATGTGACATTACTTTTAAGAACTACTAAATCTGTTTAAATTCGTCGGTTAAACAACTTTACTGGCATACTATTTTTTAAATTTATGACGAACAAAAATTTTGCACCATTGCGTGATTTTTTGTTAAATTTACTCTGAAATGTGTTACAACAAAATCCGGTTATAACTGATAATGATACCAAAAAGGCTTTCACTTCCTGGACCTGGGCACTCTACCTCTCGTAGAGAGTGCACCTCGGGTACTATTTGTCATATGAAAAATAGTTAGTAAAATATTGACTCGGCAGACTATAGTACTTTGATGAAAGTTTTTCGAAATATTTATAAAAATACAAAAATAAATTAATGTTTAAAAAAAATTGCGAATACTATGAATATACATGATTGAATATTTGCTTACGGTTGAATCTGTGATTGACAATTATTGAGTAACAATAATTAAAATATTGAAATTATATGTCAGCCACAGAAATTATTTATTTGAGATGTTAGTAATATGAATGTATTGTACTGGAGGGGTAATGCATGTTTATCTATGTAACATTGTTGATCAGATAATTCAGATTTGAAATAATTATGGTCGTTATGAGTATTTCCAGCGGCTGTGCTGCATCTGTGCTGCTTTGATATTTGATGTGTCGCATTTTACTGCATTTGTGCTGATGGTTAATGTATGTAATTCAGTCCGGTTGTTTGATGGTTATACACTTTTTATAGGCGCAACAAACTATTAATATATGAAAATATTATAACGCTGTATGCATTTCATTTAATAATGACATTAATACTCACATGCAAATGTTATTAAACGCACTGTGTTTTCTGTTTGGGGATGAAAAATAATATGCCTAACGCAAACAATATCATTGTACGTTTCACAGCATACGTATATAAGTTTATAGGATTATTAAACCATATTTTATCACAAAAAATATCATACGTAAACAAAGCCCGCAGAATTTAATTAGAAACGGAATAAATCACAAAAAATATTTCATGTATAAAAATATTAACCGACAACTTTTTCAGCATATACATGTATTCCTGTTTCAAATCCGATCATTCTGTACTTTGGCAGATTAATAAATGAACATTAATACATTTAGAATTTTAATTTTAATGGATTAGTAGTGTTACTTCAGCCAACTGTCAGTTCAAATTTTAAACCCGTCGGGTGTTAATTACACACCAAAAGTGGTTGAATGACTTTTTCTTACCATTTACCTATGGTATATGGTTTCACGGCTTGACTTGAAATTCAAGCTACTTGACTTGGCTTGAGATCAAGTCAAACTCAATTCAAGTCTAGTAGTAATATTTCAAGTACTTCAAAAATCAAGTAGTTCTTCAAGACTACTTGATTTTTAATCAATTTTATTAAGTACTTTAAAAACACTTTTCTTTACACAAATAAATCATAAATAAATTTAATTTGCACCTTGTTAATGAAAAGTAATATAAAGGTAATAAAATAAAAATAAACGAAACTTTTGGAATTTTTTGTTATAGTTTTCTTTGTACACAGTCATAAGTAATTTAGAGATCTATTTAATCTTTACTTGGAGGATAGATGGACCACCTATGCCGAGAATAGATGGACCAGATGATTTTTTATTGTTAAAAAGATCAATAATGAAAAAATCTTTGGCCCATAGAAAGGCAGACGATCTATTTGATATTTCATGAGTTTTGAAGAATTGTTGTTAAACGGTTTATCAGAGGGTATGATGATAATGAAGAAAACGAATAAGGAGTATGCAAGGAAAATTATTAAAAAAGAAAAAAAACGGTTAAGAAGGATAATTGGATAAAATGTGTAATTTATAGTCGCTGTTTGCACAAAGAGTGTACCACATACGACAAATAATAATAATATGTTAACCAATACATCTTCTTATATCCTTCGTTCGTCTCATCTATATAGTGGAGGAAAGTTGGAATATTTTTAACCTTAATAATAAATATTTTTGTAGTTATTAGAACACAGTTTAATTTTTTTCTTTTTTCTTGTATATTATATTAACAAATTTTATTTTTTAAATATTATTCAATATTCAAAAAGTGGTCTATCTCCCCACTTACCTTATATAATATTACTTTGTAATACGCGGCGATGTTTTGCTTTAGCAGTGTGTTATGAAATGCATTAAGATGTATTCACTCCGAACTTCTTGGCATCCCGACGCTTGGCGTCTAACTTTTATCTGAGCGCTCCTGGCGTCTCCCGATACAGATAGAACCTCAGCCTCCTGCTTCGACTTCGGCCGTGCATAATTCATGCGCGCTATCTCAGCCGATAACGCCATTGTTGTACAACTTTCTCTCCGCACACGATTTTTCACAAAGCGCCAACTTGCGGTCGTGTACAACTTGTATACTTGTAAGACGCGCATTAGTCTCAAGTGAAAAGTTACACTAATTAATGTTTTTATACATTATGGATGGTATCGACGGGAAGTGCACATAAAATTTTGATAATTATGATGTTATATATCCCTAGATACGCTGCTAATAAAGTGTTTTTCCTTATTACTTTCCACCCCAGTGCTTCGTAAGTTATAATATACCTGTTATTACTTTTAACCCTTTTATGTTCTCATGACACGAAAACGAATATTAAATTCAAATCTAGCCTTCATTACTCAAACCACATTCTAAACTTGCTAACAACAAAATACATCTTTAGGACACTCATTTTAAATTAAGGGCGATCTCAGTTTTGTCAAATTTCAATCAAAAAAATTTATTGGTGTGGTGAGGGATTAATTTCTAAAGTTTTTCTTTAGTTTTCCATGAATAAATTTTAATATACCTTATTCTGTATACTTGCTTTTATTGATATTGAAGGACATTTAATTTTGAGAGTGCAAAAATAGTATAAACAACACGAACGGTAAGGTAATTATCCTTACTGTTTTTAATACTTAATATACTGTTGTTTTACTAATGCCATGAGTATGAGGTACAATATAGGATATATAATACACGCAACCTACAAAAACATTATGAGTTCCTATAGTATGGATGTTCCGATATTAATACTAGTATCGATACTTTTCTTTCGCTACCGATATAATAATATCGCAAAATTTTAATTTATTTAATCAAATATAAATGTTTGTTTTTTGATTAAATATTTTTGAATCGAAACTAACTTTTTTATTACTGCTTACTTACTAATCTATTTTTTCTTGCTGCTTGTAATAAAAAAGAGTGAATATTTCCTACATTCTATTACAATACTTGAAAGTATAGATATTTTTTCGATTCACTACTTTTATCGATAATTTTTATTCGATATTTTTGATACGCAAGTATCGATAGTTTACTGTACATTAGTAATAAAAATAAATATTTATTTAAATTTTAATCGCTTTTTTTCAATATTTTTGTTATCTAAGAATATAAAACTATTACATGCTGTCGAATAGGCATAAAAATATGTGTAATCTCATTTGAAAAAATATAACTAGAGAACCACTGATTTCTCCCCTAATAAGTATGTGCCCTTTTAGTCTCCTACCACTTTATTCTGCAATCTTTTTTTGTAACTTTAATAATGAAGAAAATAATGACGATGATCGGTTTTGGTGTTACACCTGTACATAAAAAAATGTATATAGTTTATGGGGTTATTCTCTCCAAATTTCTGAACATTCCAAGATATTTTGAAGACTTCAATTAAAAGTGTTGTTGATATAGTAACTATTAGATGAATATTATTTTATGATAATATATTTGCAGTAACCCTTGACTATTTATATGCAATAAAAATTAGTTAGCGTGGGTATCGCAGCGCAAACATCCCGTCTGTTGAAACTCCACCGCGGTATCTGTTGAAACTAACTTTGTCCTCTACATAGGTACACAGCGTTATCTGCGCGCTGGTCATTATATGCTCGGCATTTTCATTAGCATTCTGCTGCGTCGAAAGATATCTATATAGGAAACGGAGGCAGCACCGGAACTGTGTGCTGACCACCCCCGGACGGTTCCACAACAACTTAGTTCCCGCAGTGGCCGTCGTTGTCACACCATTCGATGCCGCCTGGCTTTAATTAAAACAGAAATTTGATAGCGTTTGAAATAAGAATGAAACTTTGTTTCAATGTATGATTAAAACTTGCCAACGGGGGAGATAAAAGAGTTTATTGTATTTTTTCATTCAATTACATTTTTAAAACATTTTTTCACATGGTAATGGATTTACAAAAAGGCATGTTCGGATTTTCGTATTATCTCTGCGGTAAATATATATCACAGTAATAATCCGCCATGTTATGCATTTACTTTTTCATTATACCATCATACAACTCTATATGATTAGTAATTGATTATTTATTTAAATTATCATAAAATATACTAGCCCTTCTACAATTTTATATTATGTATCTGCTTTTCTAGTTTTAAATTTTACAATAAATATTTTTATTAAATAAACTTTCTAAACTTAAATTTTACTGATAAATACATGGCTGTAGTTTTATCATTCACGGTAACTATATTACTAGGAAGGAAGACAAATTGCAAGTGTATAAATGGGAATTTTTTTTTTACCTTCTCCTTGGTGACACATTGTTTTCAATATATTTGATATATCAAATATATTGAATTCAGTTTAATGTGTGAAAAAGAAATGGTTTTTTGATTTGAGCATATTTCTAAAGATAATTTTTTAAGTAAAATTCTATTTGGAATCAATTTAGAATTTTTTTAAGGTACGAAATTTTATTTAAAATCTGCACAATCGGTTCAAATGCTATTTAATAGTGGAATTATCTTGACAAATACCACTTTTTTATTTATAAATATTCGCACTTCGTTTCTTGATGTCAATTTGTTTCAAAGATTTGTCCTGTCAAAGTAACTCGAACTACTGTCTCGTGATTTTGTCGTACAAATCTTTTCAACAAATTGCCAAACAACCAAGGATTCAAATAAATAAAAAAATATTCGGCCAAATCAAACCTCTAGTGGTATTACTATTGACAAAGCTATTAGTAAAATTACCCTTAATTCTAATCTGTGGTTAAATATGTTATTTTAATGTTTTTTACTAATTGACTAGAATATTTATTTTAATTGTAAAACAGAATTTAAATAAATTATAGAGCAGGATGCAAAAAGTTATGTACGGTTCAAAAAATTTAATACTTGATCCTCTATATTAAATTGAATAAATACAAATTAAAAGAAATTATAAAGTTTGTTATTGATCTTAAGTACAACAAATGTAAATAAAAGTATTCTGTTGTTGTGTTACGTGTGAGCGAAACAAAAGAGAATTTTGGGCGTTGTCTTCGTCGAGACATTTTTCAGAGATAAATAATGGCACACGTCGAAGCTGTGAAATTGGTTTGAGGCTCATTCATATTTTAATTACATTTCACTGACGAAAACCGCAGAAAAATCGTTTTTAATTGAAAGATAGCATCGCCAAAAAGGAAGAAAAATGTAACGCGGAGGGTGGCTAGTGTTCCACTGGCCGTCAGCCCAAACGGACAAGATAAAAGCGGAGTAAAAACAAAATAAATTACTTTTTTATTCATGTGCCGTGCCGCGTTATTCAATATAAGGTCCGCGAAATCCCTCCACGTATATCATACGAGGAAAAAATACAGTCGCGATCAGGGAAGATGGTATCGCCGTATGACAGCATCCATCACTGTCCAACGCGCTGTTCGGACGCTGGTCACGTGGCCAGATTAGTCAGCGCCGCAAAGACGTCCGAATTAACCAAACTTTGCCAAGTGTCGGATTACTCCTTACAAATAACTTTCCGCTATCATATTCCTCAACAATACGTGCGAAGTTAACTTAACGCATCTAGTTTTTACTTTGTTTTCATTGCGTTAATCGTTTGGAATTTATATGAACTTACTATTGACTACAAGGGTTTCTGATCTGATGTAATTATGGGACTGAAACAGAAAAAATATCACCGTAATAAACAAATGCTCATACGTATAGATAATATGTGTAAATCTTTAAGGTAAAAATAATACAAATATATTCTAATGTGTATTTCTTTTGTTACAGGAGAAGCTGCCAATATCAACCCTCTAATTTCCTATAGTTCAGGAAGTTCATCAGAAAAACATCAGCCATCTCCAAAAATATATGTAAGTATTTTTGTTAATATTACGATATAGATTTTATATTAATTGTTGCACATAAATACCGAGAATATACCAGCCGTTTTCGGGATATGAGCCCTTAAAGATATTTCTACAAAATTATTTTTTCAATTAAATCTTTTTGATCTGAACGATACCTATCGCCCAATCAGAGAAACAGAGAGCAATATTTTATTAAAATACTTTAAATTATCCTTTATATTGCACTCTATAATTTTATATGTATTTGGCACTGAAATAAACATCCTATATTTATGTATTGGTGACACAATCTTGAGAAGGGTGTTGCTTACTTCACCATCCTTAAAAAAATCCTGTTTTCGTTAATTACGCAAGAACTTCGAATCCATGAAGTTCACGGTGGACTTTAGACGATAGCGGTGTTAATTCTATATTTTTAAAAAACTTGAAAAATACGTGGACAATTTTTGAAAACCACCGAGGTGGCAAGGTGTTGTAAATAGGGGACTTACTTATTTGAATATAAAGATTTAATTAGCAGATTACGTAAGAACTTGTCATAGGGAAATTGAGAAACAAAAATCGGGAAATACGAGGTCGAATGAGAGTAATAAAAGAAATCACCCCCTTAATAGAAAAGCCCCTACACATATGTTAACTAATTGTACTTGTTAGTTGTTAATTTTAATTGTTATTTTTTTTTGTTTATTTAGACACTTAGAGGGTGGATGACTTACAATTCATCCCTGGATGCTGCATCTACAGTTCCAGAAGGTACTTTGTTGAAGGTCTGATGTCCAAATTGCACCCCCACCCTTAGTTGATGATGTAATATGATGTATATAATATTTATTACTGTTATTCTTGTTATTTAGTTTTTAATTCTTATTTTTCTGATTGTTTAGGGGATGAGTGACCTGCACTTCAACCCTGGATGCGGCAGCCACAGTTCCAGAAGGGCACAAGTGGAAATAAATATTAATTAACTTGTATATGTAGTATTATACTTATATTAACATAATCGTATGTATTTATTGTTATATAATAAAGAAAACATTTAAATTAAATCATATCTTTTATTCCTGTACCCCTTCAATCATAATTTCACCATAATACCAACCTGCCAAGTAACTTTTGAAATTTTAAAATCAGCCAATGGTCCCCCATCCTTACTTACTGCACTCGTTGCTTGATTGATATTTTTGAATTCATTTTTAAGCCTTAAATAAATTGCTAGAGGGTTGAAAATTGCGTATCGGGGTATGTTCAACCCCCTCTTTTGATTGGCGTTTACAGAATTGCGCTACAACTTCTAGTTCACAAGATATTTACCCCTAAATTCTCAGAAAGGGCGCTAAAGAACTCAAGAACTAGAAGTAGTAGGGAAATTTGAAGACCGAATTCGGAATCTACGACGTCGAATTAGTAGAATTAAACCAAAATACCCTTCAACACGAACACCCCCACATATCTTGTGCTGTACTTTCATGAATTTAATAAACATATTTTACAATTAACTGGAAAACTATTAAGTTTAAAGAAAAATTTTATTAGGATATATTAAAGAGAAAGATATTTTGAACATCTTCTATTTGAAACATTTTTTTGTCCGCTGAATTCTAAGCATCTTTTATTTAAAAAAATAATTATCCGATTTTTCTTTTTAAAGATAATTGTTTAAGTACATATCTGTCTTAAAGATAAGTTCCGTTCGAATCTTCTTCATGAGAACTACCACTTTGGGGTGCCCTATAAAATTGGTGATTTTTTTACAGATGAAGCATTACGTTCTTAGTCTAAATACAATATTTGAGATCTCTACCCCTATAACATAGATAACAGAAAATAATTTGTTAAAAATCTTCAAATAAACTACCCTTATAGTTGCACTAAAAATTTTATATATTTTTTATGAATGTAGTATTGGAAGCTTAGTTCATATGCAAAGTTTGAAAATTTTCACGTCAATATTATGGGAGTAAAATAATGCTCTACTTCTGGAACTTCAATCGCGAATTACGTAAGAACGAAGCGAGAGCGCCAAAAACGGACATCGGCACGGGAAGCAGAAGGGTCGAATTAAGGGGATGACATGTCTAACTCCGAAAATTTGGGGTTCAAGGTCAAAAACCATGGGCTATAGTCCAGGGTTTTTTACGATGCAACTAATTAGTGAAATTAGGGGAAAAAAGTATGCTATCCTATAGAGTCAACCGTGAAACTAACGAATCTGATGTCCGTTTTGTGCGCCGACCCCTAGTTTAGGGGTAATTCACGTTTCTTCTTGATTAAATATTATGTAGATTCCGAATCTGATGTCCAAATTGCACCCCCAGCGTTAGATGTTTTTTTAAGTATTATTAGCGTATTTTTTATGTAATAGTGTAATGTTTATGCAAGTTAAAGGTGTAAACAAATATATTTAAAACTACCCTGTGTATTTAAATAAATTTTTTTGAATATGTAATATAAATGATATAGCATTAAAAATAGTATATAACAATACGGTTTTTTTAATTGTTAATACATAAGAACAATAGAAGTCCATGTCAACAATATGCAATAAAAAAAAGGTTATTGACCCCGTGTCCAAATGTTACGTATATTTGTGCATATGTTATGGAAAAACCGACGTCTTAGGATACAGTGAAAGTACTTTCTGGGCTGCCTACCTTTCAGGTGTCAATTAGTGTTCATTAAGCAAGTATTTGGTCCATATTTCCTATTTTTAAGGGTTGCAAATGGTTTTATGGTAGATATAATAAAACATATTATATAACTTGACTGTTTCTTTATTTTAAAATTGTAAATACATATAATTATAGTAATATAATAATAAAATTAATACATATACAATTTATTAAATATGTTCACTTGTAGTTTTCTGGAAATGTGCTGTCGCATCTGGGGGTGAAGTACAGATCGTCCTCCATCTATACAAACAGAAAAATAACAATTAATTTGTGTAAAACGTACAGAATAAATAAATTGACTCATACATGTAAAGTACAAGATACCTATACACAAGTTACCATAAGTGTGAGGGTGTTCATGTTAAGAGCGTGGTATTCTGGTTTTATTCTACTAAATTGAGGTCGTAGATTCCAAATCTGGTGTCCAAATTTCCATACGACTTACAGTTCTTACGTAATAAGCGATTTAAATCTTTGTAATTAAATAATTCCCTTATTTTCAACCCCTTGGTGAATTTGACTTCAGATGTTGTTAGCCCTATGTACCTAGTATGTGTATACCAAATTTGAACCGGATCCGTGACAAAAAGTGTTTTTGGAGTTTCAAAACCATGGGCTATAAGTCCAGGGTTTTTTAAGATGCAACTAATTAGTGAAATTAAGGAAAAAAAGTATGGTATTATATGGAGTAAACCGTGAAACTCACGAATCCGTTGTCCGTTTTGTGCGCCAACCCCTAGTTTAAGGGTAATTCACGTTTCCCCTCGAATTAAATTTTAGGCAACACCCAACACGACCTTGTGTCACCAATACATAAATATAGGAGTTATTTTTGTATACCAGTACTCTATAATATTACGAGACTCGAGAAAAATATGAAACGAATTACGTAAGTTGCTAATACATTTATGGATACTTAAAAAAATAAAGGGTGCAATATAAGGGTAGATTACAGCACTTGAAGTAAAAAAGATATAGAAAATATTGAATGACCAATCACAGAAGAGATCAAGTATTGATTTTTTGAAACCGACCAATGAAATTTCTATTTTAAATTTGAATTTCAAATAAATAGGAATTATAAGATTTAGACAAATATACATTACAGATATACGAAATATACATCTGTTATTATGTAACTACACTATATATACTATATAAATAATATATATTAACCTGTTCTTACTGAAATATAAATATGAAACTTTGAATTTGTATTGTATAATTCAAACTTTCTGTACAGAAAAATATTAATGATTAATGATGATTATTTGCATATAAATATTACATGTTGCTACAGATATACGAAATATACATTTGTTATTATGTAACTACACTATATATACTATATAAATAATATTATCAACCATTAGTTACATAAGAACAATATATGACAGCTTTAACGCCCTTTTGTACATGTATATTTTTATTCTACAATATTATAATAGTCTGATACATTTTTTATGTGTTCAGAATTAAATACTGAATGCATAAACAATTATAAGGTGCAGTATAATGGGAAGTATAAAATATTATAATAAAATATTGTTCTCCATGTCTCTAGTTGATCAGATCGAAAAGTATTGATTTTTTTGATCGACCAATCAGATCAGACAGATCTATTAGGTTTCTATTTGAAATTAAAAAATACTTTTATTTACAGGAATTGTGAAATTTTTCATAACATTTTAAAAATTTAATGTGACAATTGTTCATTTATATAACTATAGATTACACGTCACAAGATAATAGTAAATTCATGAACTCTTAGTGCTCTATATCACTAATAAATAAATTTCGTATGATATATGTGAAATATTTTAATACAATTTTCCTAACAAAATATTCATTACATGTTAAAATTATACATTAAATGATTGAATGCTATTTTAGGCGTTATGCAGTATCAAAATATTTTCATATTTGTTTTTCCTACGTTTATCTTAATAATAGGTTGAAAAGTACTTTTTATACGACAACATCGAAAAATGTTCATATCACGAGTGTAAATTGAATCATAAGAAGCTACATTTTGTACTGAATTTCATTTTGCACCGATTGCTAGACAACAAATACAATATGAAATTTAGGTGGCTTAAACAATATAATGCCAAACGTCTAATGCCATTGCATATTTATTTGTATCTATTTTATATACCTATATATATATATGTATATATATATATATATATATATATATATATATATATATATATATAATATAATATAATATAATATTTTGATTCTAATCATTAATAAAGAAAGTATATAAATTAAGAAAACGCCCTATGACCTTTACTTATTTCATAATAAGCATTAATAATAAATAATAATATATAAAAATCCAGATTTGAATGAAAATTTAACGTACTAGCCATCCAAAAAAGTTGATAATATTAATCAATTTGAGTACACAATAAAAAGTCTAAAAAATAACAGTGTACAAACTCTCTCATTGGTAGATCGTTTCCCTTGTCTGGTGGGAATTGAAGACAGGTTGGAGTGTCGTTAGAAACAAATCGCATGTAATGACGGTCCGGTTATTCAGTAACAAATTACCGATGTGCTGTGATAAAGTTGTGCAGTTAGATTCAGCTGACCGCAGTCATGTTTCAAGTGCTCGTCCGACCGGCCAAGGGATGTTCCGACTCGATTGCTGTCCCTAATGACCAGTCCTCCACTTTAGATTACACACTCCTGTTCTCGACCTCTTCTTTTCGTCCTACACCTAGAACAGACCAAACCTGCAAACAAAATAAAAACAGAACTTTTAAAATTATTTTAACATTTTTCTTTTATTTACAAAGTTCTAATTATCGAGTTGTTAATCAGTTTCTTAAACATATGCACATTCGTTTGTTAAATATTTTCTCCAATAACACAATTCGTCTTTCAAGAAAAATAAAAATTTTAGTTTGTCTACTGTTTTATAATTTGTCAAAAAAATAACGAAGCGTTATAACTATAACAACGTTTTATGAATACGGTCATAAATATTGCATTCTAATTTAACAACAAAATTTAAAAAGGATTGGTTAAAATCAGGGTTTGTCTGATTTAAATCACGATTTAATTCATGATTTAAATCAACTGATTTTTTTTAATAAAAATCATTGATTGATCAATGATAAAAAAATATAATAATTACAATAAAAATTTAATTAATTGCTGCGAAACAATTAATAATAACTAAAATATATTCTGTATAATAATATCTTACAATTAAATGGTATTTTATCATTTCAAATCTCATCTAACAGAAGGAAAGTATACGAATTTAAATATGTAACTAAAAGTAAAAACAAAATATTACTCTTTCTAGTTTTATTCAGATGAATCGTTTTGGTTTTATTACAGATTTCTTTTTCTATTATGAAATAAAATATTTATATTGCTTTTGAAAACAATTAAAAAGTGCAGTGATACTCAAATATCTTTAAAAATTATAAAATCAAAAAAAGTCATGATTTATTTCATTTTTTTTAAACTCAATGATTTTTGATTTTTTTAAATAAATCATAATTTTTGCCGACCCTGGTTAAAATATATAATTTATTAAATCCATTTTTATTACTTATTAAATCTATTTTAACAATTACTAATCAGGGTTACTGTTTGTAAAATATTAATTTAGTTTCATATTTTCTATTTCTTTTATTACATTGTGAAATACATGTTGTATTATAAAATTAGTTGTATATTTAGTTTACAAATTAATATGTAAATACATATATTGGTTAGTAACTGTATATATTTTTCTTTTTTTCTTTTTCTTCTGTAACTTATTTACTGGTATATGAGATTTCGTTTTGAGAAAGGATGAAATAAAATCGTCCCTTATTTCTCTCAACTGGACACTCCCCACTAAATGTTTACGGAGGTAAAACCCAGGAACACTTTTCTCTTTGTCTGGAGTTATTTATTGCGGACGGCGTATGTAGAAACACTAAACACGGCTCTAACAAGGAGACAAACGAATATTTTCAACCAGCTCCAAGATACAGGCATTCCAAGTATATGGAATAATATTTAAACAATTTTTCTCGACGGTGCACAACTCTTTAGGGGTATATGTCATGCATGCTTTGATGTTTCTACATGGCAGCAGGAGAAATTCCTGCCGCTTATTCCTGCCGCTTGTCGGCAGAAGTGCAGGATCGAGAGGACAGCTTTGCACGTAAACATCGTATGGAAATGTGTTCTTCCTATGGAGCAACATTCCTACCAGGAACATTGCTTATTTGTTTGATCATTTTTTATCGACACATATAATAAGGGATATTGTAATCAAACCTATTTTGATGTTTCAAGATTTTAAATGATATCTACTATTTACAATAAGTATTGTCTGTTTTTATATAGTATTGGCAAAACGAATTTTAATGAAACTTTATATTTTCCGTTTTTGATCAACTTTTGGCACAAAGCAATCAATCAGATGTAACAGTTTACTCCCGTAATTTTAAAATTTATTGTGAATATTTTGTAACTGATAGGTATATATTTCAAAATAAATTATTTGTTATAAATATGCAAATATGTTTCTATGATGCCCAGAGCTGATTTCTTTTAGTGTATTTAAGCTACAAAAAAAGTACGTACAATAAAACCTTCGAGAAGGTATGAACTGAGACGAAGAATGCGGAGCCGAAGTTCATGTTACCTTACGAGAATAGTGGGGTATGTAATCAAATTTAGATTTTTACATATATTGGTAGTTCACAAGAAAATTATTATAAAAAATTTGGGAAAGGAATGCCTTCACTTCATCGTGGTAGAATCGTGACAGAAGAGAAATAGAGTGGGAGGATAAAGTAACTATGAACAGAAATTCAAGGATTCGATCGTCTAGTTCAGACATAGATAAATAAATTCGTTTTTGATGTTTACGTATTTATTATTTATACAATTTCAATACCCATATATTTTTACATATGTCCGTTCTCCGAAATCTAAAATAATTAACTATTTTATTGCCAAACAATGTTAAGATTTTTCATTATTATAAGAAGCTATAGTGTTTAGTTTTTATATATTACGGTTTATATACTCAAATTCGATCATGGTCACATAGCCTATTGTATTTAGGTACTTACATTCTAAATTGCTTGTTGTATTTGTTTGTACCACTAACAGCAATTTACTTGACAGTTCAGATTTATTTATTTACAACTTAGAATTCTAAAACGTATATAAAATTAATATGATTTTCATAATAACCATATTAGTAGGACATATATTTTCAATAACATTCTGTTGACAAGGGTAACCACATAATAAAAGTTATCAGAAACTTACTGACTGTTTTCTACAGAAGTAAATTATACTTATGTCAACTAAAAATTGTTAAATATTAAAAAACAACAACCTTTAGTTCCCATTCTGAAAATTTTCAGTTGGAAAACGATGGAAGAATAATGAAATGTAATTCAAATGTGGATGCACAGGGTTAATGGAAAAGTATGACCGTATCGCCGGATAGCAAATGTGCCATTTATTTGGAAAACAACCTCCATTGCGCCCAGCCGATAAGCTTGGCATTTAACCGGCTCACAACGCGCAAAATATTGTCCCATTGAATGGTGCGATATTGAATTTCATTGGTGCGGAGTTGCATGTATGATAAACAAACTTCCTCTTGCCATAAATCACGTGGTATCGGGACAGCGGAAGGCTTCACACTTGCTGAACAAGCAAACATGTAAAAACCGGGGAATTAATCAGCGGATGTTAATTAATGATAGTTAGCAACAAATTATACGAAGTTGGCAACATCTGGCGGCGATTTGTCGGGCGGTCGTGGTCAAGTCAAGTTGGCGGCGGGAGGAAGAAGAGCGTGTCGCGCACAGATGCGGGGGTGAAATACAACGGCGCGTATTAGCAACTTCATGCCGCATCAGTTTGCGGCTGCGGTCGCCTGACCGCGGGGACAGTTGTTGCTGATGCTCACTATTTCTATGATTTAATGTCATCATTTCCACAACTTCCATCCCCTCTAATACCAGAAACACACTATAAATACTTATTTTCCTAGCTATTCTCTCAAGCATTAATATCAGTAAATCAATTAACATTTTTTATTGACCGTTCTATATAGCTATAGTGAAGTTAAGAAATAATTAAGTTAATTTAAGTACATCTTTATTTCTCAGGTTGTAATTGTTGTTAAATATTTGAAAATACATACATCATCAATATTATAATCTTTTACTATATATTTTAAATTTAAATTTTCAATATTTGTTGTTATATGGCAATATTTCCCTAAGAATGTAAGTGAAATTATTAAGTTCCGTTATCAAGAAAAATTATAAAAATATGTTTCAAGCCATTAACTTATCCCGAAAAAAAATATTATATAAAAACATGTTGTGTTTATATTGTAGGTACTTATATAATTTTTTGTCAAGTTGTAAATGTAAAACTTATTAAAATTACATCATACCAATCATATTTTTCATTGTATGAAAAAAGGCATAATAAATTTTGCAATTTACTTATTTTATTTTTATTTATTACCATAGTAATTTATGTATGTACTATATACAATAACATTTTTTCTACAACCGGGCATAAAGCACATACTTTATGACCTCTTTTGAGTTTGTAAAGATTTACTTTTCACGCACTAGTGCTTGAAAAGTAGCCTTTAGTGCAAAGTATACATATTTATCAATAGTTTCATTTACTTTTGAAATTAATTTTTATTTCTGTTATAGGAAAAATGTCGTTCGCTATGCCTATGCGTTAAACAGGACTTGATTACACTTTACACACTAGTTGCATAAAACACTATTTCTACTCCATACTGTACCTATATGTTATGTTTTTTTTTTTTATTAAAATTTTTCAAGTAATTGTTTATTCTTATTAAGATTTTTGAGAATATTTCTTAGCTTGGTTATTTTGAAAAAAATATTTGACATAAATTGTAAAATTAGCAAATAACATACTTTATTTGAAAAAAGAAATCATTTTAATGAAATTTTGACCTTATAGCGCACGTATTCGACAGCGGCCGTCGATTTTATGGTGGTGACTGGTGACAGTTAATTTTTTAAATTGTTATTTACGAATATTTGTCTAAGAACCCGATGATTCCAAACCAAAAAATATTGAGCTGACAGAGAGACCCAACTAAGCAAAGAGCAATAAGCATACCTCTTTGATTCGGGTATTTCTGGCGTTTGAGTGAAGTTTATGACCGCAGGCCGCTTGTCATCCGCAGAGACCGCACGTCAGCGTCACCACCGGTTGAGAGCCGCCGATGACCCGCGGGCTTCCAGACTTCGGACTGGCCCTTGTGTTTGCCCCACGTTGTGGCCACTTGTTTATTACTTGATGTTTGTGTTACGGAATTATTATCCAGTTGGTCATAGTTCCCTGCAACGTACAAAAGGAGTAGTTACCCTTATCATGTGTCTAATGGCTTATTCAAAAGGAACATTTGCAACATACATGAGATGAGATGGCGGGATTCAATCTTAACGGAACAAGAATATGATTACATGTCTCACTTAGGTGGGTAGATATAATGCAATGATTTTCTTACATTATTTTGGTATTTCAAATTATAATAAACTTTTATTATCTACTTTGCTGCAAGTTGTAAGTTAAATTTTTACCATACGTCAACTACAAATATAAAAACAAATAGCAAGTATAAATAGTGAAGATAAAACAACATCCAGTTATATATTCTTATAATTATTTCTCTTGCAATACATTCAAAATGAATATATCTAAAGTGAACGCTTTGATACATTTCTGTCAATCAAATATCAAGTCGTAACCATGAATAATCCTATCTTTTACGTTAAAATAAACTCACGGTATCTCTGGTTATTGTTGACCAAATGTTAGTCAAGAAATAAACGAGAAAATTTTGAATTCACTGACTACTGTTTCACTTTCATAGAATTCTATTTTAAAAACTTCAATTTACCACATTCATTCCCAAAACTTGAAATAAAACTTACACTCACTAAATTATAGAAAACTCTTCATAATCATTTCTTATCTACACTATTCTTAATTGTTAATTTTACAATTTACGTTGCGTTGTTATTATCTGACAGCTAATATGAAATTGATATGTGAAGCTCACTATCTTCAAAAATTTGAATTAGCGCAAATAGCAGCTGATTTTTTAAAAAACGTCTATTGCGCATGATCAATTTTATTGATTTTCTAAATTTTGGAAATCAAGTAAATGCTGCCCACTGTCTTAAAAAATCTAAATTAGTATAAAAACAGCCAATTTTTAATCTGAATGAAAATGATTTTCTGAGTCTTTAGAAAAATTATGAGGCTTATTAGAATTGCCTAATGTCTCAAATAATTTGAATGAATGCTCTAAAAATGTCAGGAACAACAAATAAATATTTCAAAACTCATATATTTATCATACAAAGTGTTTCAAAAGTATTGTAAAAATATTAAGAGTATGTATAATTTGACGCACTGATTGTAGGCAAGTGAATAAAACATTATGCAATTTAATTAAATAAAATTAATTTCAATGTTTACTAATTTGTATTCGTATTCGTAATCTATCAGTCCAGTGGCCCAAAAAATATCAGCTCTAAGGACATTGCGATCATTCTTGCAAATTTTTAAAAATTTTTTTTGCACTACAATCAGTACATCAAATTATACATACTCTTAATTGTTTACCATACGTTTGAAACACCCTGTATATGTTATGATTACACATCACATCATGCTATCATAACTTCTCATTCTTAACGCTTTTACATTTCTTTATATCTTTGTACGGGCAAAAGCCTCACCTTTGTGGAGATATCTGCATTGAGCATGAGTGTTGTGGAGAAATGGCCCCGCTTTGCTCGTGCACAAAGCGTCGCGGTGCGGCACCTCGTGCGATACGCCGTGATGTATAGACGCCATTACCCGCAGGAAGTCATCGCGGGAAATATTCAATGAGACGCCCCATCAGCGAACTGGCATTAGCACTGCAAAGATTGCCAGAATGGAGATGTTTGCAGAGGTGAAAGAGCATATTTGTAAAGATTTTTTACGGGGTGAAATGTCGTTTAAAATGCATCAAATTTACATATAAAATATACATGGCTCTAACTTTTCTATGTTTAATTTGTTTGTTCTGGTAATAAATATACGTCTAGCATAGGTACTCGGTTATATTTATAATAAAATATTGTTATAAAGTCAGTGAAGAACGCACTTTTATAATAAAATCGATTTTAGGAAGTTTGATTTTATATTATAATCTTATGAGGCTAAATGTCACTTTTAACAAAAGCAAAATGATCTCGTAATACGGACCAATATAACGTGGTTAAACGTTATATATGTATAATATTGAAAGCAATGAAATAAAAGATAATGAAATTTGAGAGAACTTGTCTATATTTTTTATTATGAAAATTGAATATCGTCTTTCATCACTCAATTCATGTTGCAAACCTACTCAACTCCCTCTTTTTTCTTACTATAATCGAGTAGGTTTGCTACATATTTATTTCATTAATATTTCTATTATCCATTACATTTCTATTTCAAAATAAAAAGCTTCATAAAAAAATGTTAAAGACACGTTTTAGAATATCGTTAATAAATAACAATTACAAATAAGCCAATAAGAGTGAATTTATTAGATATTTTTTAATTTAAGCAAGCTGGTTGAATGCAACCAACAAAACATATATGTACAATGAAGCAAATAATCGTCAGATATAATTCTGAAGAAAAAATCAATCAATTAATTAATATATTTCAATGTTATAAAATCTTAGGTATCCTGCAAATTCTAATAATTCATTTAATATATTAACAAGTACTACATTTATAGCTTATGATGGAATTTAAACCATTGGACACATCGTAGAACATGGGGTTCACTTTATATAATTTTTAAATTTATTTGGTTACTATAGGGTAAGTGAGGAGAGATGGACCGGTAAGAGAGATGAACTTTTGGTCTTAAAATTACATTAGAGTAATATCTCTCATAAGGAATGTTCATTTTGTTGATTAGAGACAGAGTAAATAGCTGCTTGAATATTAATGCAGACAACACTGAATAGTCAAAGATTTACTTAAAAAATTGCCAAAAATATTATTTAAAAAAAACGATAAAGAAGGATGATTGGATACAATGTGTAATTTGCGGTCGCTGTTTACACGAAGATTGTATCACATATGATAAATGACAAAAATCGGTTAACCAGTTCATCTTCTTATAGCCTCATTAGTTCCATTGAAATATTTTAAGGGTTGTTTTAAAATAAGTTGTAATACAATATCAGTAAAGCTAAGGATATATTGAAATAAATTTGATACTAAAAATATGTTAATCTTAAGAATAATTTACATAATTTTACTTCAAAAAAATAATTTGATGTGAGAGAGTAGACTTGAGGTTCGTCAGAGATGTAAGCTAGTATGTAATTAGGAAGTGAAGTTTGTGTAGGTATTTAAAACTGGTGGTGTGTGCCTAATCTAACAATCGCTTATTATCTCCCGTGCGGCGAAGTTTGAGCAGCGAGTAGCCTTAGGTCGGCTGCTTAATAATAACTTAATAACCAGCTAATCCCGCCAGCGCAGTGTTCTCCCGAGGCCCCGTGTATTAGTTAATATGTACACATAACTAAATTCCGCGAAAACTTGCATAAATCTCCCTGCACGCCGGCGACCGCCGGGCCGCACAAATCAGCCCGCCGTGCCCGCGTGCGATCTATTAATTATGATAGAAGTGGTTGGATGTTTAGCTAGTTACCTGACCCTGCATGGACCGGGGAATTATTCACGACGCCCAAACTCACGTACTAATTAAATACCACTATCCTACCATCTTCACTCCAATTTGTTACGGCCAGGGGAGTCTCACGTACACCAAACATGTCCAGCATTTCTCACTCTGTGCAGTGTTTGATATTAACTTCGAGATACAACTAACTATATGGATCATACATATTTTCAAAGTTACTAACCCTTAACTAAAATACACTGCCTACAGATTCTTTGCAACTGAACCAAACATGCCCAACATTTCACACTCTGCTTCATATTTAATATTAGCTATTAACTATATAGATCATACATATTCCCAAAGTTACTAACCTTTAACTAAAATACACTGTCTACAGATTCTTTGCAAACGGAACATGTTCAGCATTTCTCACTCTGTGCAGTATTTAATATTAACTACTAACTATATAGATCATATATATTCTCAAAGTTACTAACTCTTAACTAAAATACAGTGCCTACAGATTCTTTGCAAACGGAACATGTTCAGCATTTCTCACACTGTTACGTATTTAATATTAACTAACTGTATAGATCATACATATGTCCAAAATCATTAACCCTTAACTAAAATATACTGTCTGTAGATTCTTTGCAAAAGTTGTAAGATAGTGATGACGAACTTTTTGAGCTACTTATTTAAAAATTCAGAAAGAAACTAATTTAACTACTGTGTACTGGGTACTGTGTCAACAAATATCTATATCTATAATTTTGTGGGTAATATTTGCAGCCCTGGTAAAACAGAGTTACAGTTTTTATTTTTTTTTTTGTTAAAAAGCGAAAACAAATAATTCTTTACATTAGTGACCTATTCGTTGCTGAGTAGCTTTTTAAGCTCAAGCAACTGCTACTGGTTTCACCAGTCTGTCGTTTTTTATAGTGGTTTACACATTATTTAACGACCACACTACGATCTCACAATGTACATAAAGAAAAAAACAAAGAGCGTCTGTAAACGATGCTTTTCACCCAAAATGTATTAGCGTGTTACCATTAACAATAATGGTGTAGGATGAAAAGTAAAAAGGGGTAGGAGTCATCTTAATTCAATATGTCTTAAATTTGTTAGGGAATTCTTGTAAGTGTAGGTACGTAAAGTTAGTGTTCCGATGAATTATCATTCTAGGATTATATGTTTTAGGTACTAGATCAAATATTTATTGGAGTGGATCAATTTCTTTTACTATTCCTTAGATTTTCTTTTTGATCTTCTTCCATGACTTTTTTTAGCCATGTTGACTTGGGTCTGCCTCTTCTTCTTTCGCCTGGGATCCACTCACGTTTGATCTTATCCATTTCTTCTGCTCTCCATACATGACTATAGTTGTATGACACATCTGTATTAATTAACTAAGTCCCTTGAGAAAAATATCCCACTCGACCTAACGTCCTCATGAACTAAACATTTCTCAAGTGACTTATTTGTAATGTAACACACTTGTATACCATAAATAACTATTATACATAAATTGTAAGTTTACTTTGTTGGTAAGAAAAGGAATATGATTTTTATCGGATGATTTAAGTTGCCTTCATTTCTTCTTACTCTCAAAGTGGGAAGAATGATATTTTTAATTATAATTTATCCCTTATTAAATCATAGAGGTGATTTTTAACTATAAGTTCAATAAAAAATATTTAGGTTCTGCTGAAAAAACGAACCTTGAGCTACATATAGTACAAAGTTTTAAACCTAGTTTAGTCACAGTGTGCTATGAGTGTGAGGGTAGAACCAGAATAAATCATTATTAAATTTTGAAGTGTTTAAAAAATGAAAACTTGAAAAGGCCATCACTTGAAAAAATATTTGCATTTGAAATGCAAAACAAATTAGCAAACGAGCATCATGTGCGTTGAGCGCACATAACAATTCCAAACTATCTGGCTAAAAAACTATGACAAAGCTAGTGCAATTAAAAGTGCAGTAGAAGCGGGGGTGTGTGTGTACGTGCGGAGCCGGTATGCATATGAGCTTAAGATAATTGTTAATTTATTCATAGAACGGTCCCCGCGGCTAAGCTGGCGAGCGCGACCTCGCGACCAATTACACTTCGCATCGCCGCCGGACGATTAGATTAAGCGCATGGAAAAAAGTTAAAACCCCGATTTTAAATACACGTTTGTGCGTTCGCCAGCTACACTGTTCCAAGGAATTTACAGCACACGGATGTAACTACACTTGTACTGCTACTGTTACACCAAATCTGGTACTGCTACACTTGTTTGCATTTTACTCATTCAACAGGAATTCAGCTGGTAGTAGTACCTTAGTATAAATCTGCTTTTGTATAATCCAATTTGACATATTAAGTATATTCCATACAGATCTAACTACACTTGTACTGTTACTGCTACACCGAACCAGGTACTGTTACACTTGATTGCATTTTACTTATTCTACAGAAGTACAGCTGTTAGTAGTACCTTAGTATATGTCTGCTTTTGTATTATCCAATTTGATATTCGAGGTGTATAAATTAAGTATTAAGACTGTTTTTTTTAATTGTTCGAATAGAATTACAATTTAATATATTGTCCCTCAAAATAACTTCCTTGGGAAGCCACACAGTGCTGCAGACGGTTCTTCCTATCCTCATAGCAGTGCTGAAACTCGGCTACTGGAACCACTTTCAGCTGGTCGGTTTCAGCCGTTTAAATGTTTTGAAGTGTTCCAAAATGAGTTACTTTGATGTGCTTTTTCAAACTCGGGAAGAGGAAAAAGTCACAAGAACTCAAGCCAGGCGAATAAGGAGGCTAAGGAGCTACAGCAATGTTTTTACTGGCCAAAATCCGATTATTTAAAATCATTTTTGCGCAGATTTTTCTCATCCCAATGAATTAGTCAAAATATGATGAGATTTACCTCTTCCCCAATTATTCAGTACTGTCAACAGACGAACTGAATGTACAAGATCTCAGATTCTGTCAAAATTTTCACCAGCTCTTGAAAATGAAGTTCTTCCGCTACGTGTTTCATCTTAAATCTACTCTTTTCCTTCTGAAAATACCTAAAATTATCAAAAACCTGGCCCCTTGAAATAACGTTGCTTCCGTAGGTCTGCTTAAGTGTTGTAAAAGTTTTCCTTGCACTGTACTCAAGTCTGAAGCAAAACCTGACAGCAACATATATAATATGCCGATAATAACAGAATTTGTTTGATATAGGTCCTATATGTATAAGTCCAATGATCTGGATAGAATTAACGAAATATACAATACACATAATTAATGCCATATGAAGATTTATTATACCATTCTATCATACTTGTGTTGCCATTTTCTAGGAAAAATAAATGCTATAAATTAAAATGCTCATAGTAAGATAACAGTAAATTGTTGTTTTTATTAATTTTTCTTTATTGTTATTTACGTTTGTGTAAGTGTTCTGAAATAGTTTAAACTTCTGAAATTCTATTATCTAATATCGCCCTGTAATTTTTGAGCTTGTAGAATTTATTTTAGTGATTTATATTGTGAATCAAATTCTATAAATGTTTTAAAACTTTTTGTGTATGTCCGAAGGTGTGAACCTAAAGTGTAAACAAGGCTTTAGCCGGTGAGAGAACGTCGGAAAACAGACATCGATTTTGATTGCAACTCGCTGTTCCTACTTGATTTTATTGCAGCCGATGTCAAGTTGCCTGCAGCAACACTGACCAGCGACCATTACTTTCAATGTTTCCCCGATGTAAAAATACCACTAACGGCTTTTTCATTGCATATTGTGCGCGTTTAAAAGTATTGACTAAGCATTTGTACCGGCAAATGTACTTTGCCTGTTTTCGATTACTTCAATGGCTTTGTTATTTTTAACGCGACGATTATACTTGTTTCCCTGTTCCTATTTGCATAACCGATCTCGAAAATTTCCCACTTTGCAACAGTTAGAGTGCTGTGCCATCACTTCAAACAAACGAGTTATTATCAATGCCCTTCCAATTAAATATTATGATCAATAAAATAAAGGAAAATATATTTTATTGTTGATAATTGCTTAATTGTATTAAAATCATAACATGTTAAACGAAAGTTATAAAATAAACAAAAAAAAAAATAAACAGGTACATTTACAGAAGAACTGAACCATTGATGTTTTCCTGTGGCGATTTTTTATGATTGAAATGGATTGAGCAATAAGTTGCTTCTCCAAAAATTATTTGAATATTACTTTAATTTTAAAAACTCAATTAAAGTAAATAAAAATATGCAATATTATTTCTTTACCACCATTGTTTTAAGTTGTTATAAAATAAAACAAAATACATAAATTATTATAGTAAGTAAATAACAAATTTCAAAATATGTTGCATGTTGGACATAACGCCTGGAATATATGTTGCCACAAATTTGAATTCACGTATGTTTTGTTGGTCACAATTTATATTTGGTACGAATAGCCAACAAGAAGTGCGTCAAAAACACGATTGGAACAACACGTCGTATAAAACGAGTACAATATAGTATTTTTTAAATTCACAATTTTAAATTACAAAATTTAATTAAGTGTAATCTAGGAATTTATGTAAAATATGGTAACACTGTTGATTGAAGTTGGACATTTACAACTGTAATAATTTTTATATAATATTGTGAAAATAATTCAAATCTGTACAGTAAGATTTACGAAATTTTAATATTTTTTTTAAATTAGCTTTACTTATTTGGTTTCCATATATAGGTACAATATTTCCAAATTGTATTAAAAAATATTTGAGGTTATCAATTTGACATTTACCGTGGGGAGCAATACTTAGAAGTACCAGTTTTACAACAAAAATATACCAATAATAGTTTAACAATATCTGATATTATTAAACCGTTTTCAATATAACAATAGAGCAATTTTTAACGCAAAGCATAAAAAATAGATCATAGTAACACGAACAATATGTATATTTATAAATAATTGTTATTTGAAAGTGTAAAAAATAAATACATATTGCAGGACCCATTTTAATAGTGTTAATTATTTGTCTTTAACATAAAAAAAATATGTATGTAATTATATATAAATTAAAAAATAATTTATAAAACTGTTCTACATTGTTTATAATAAAAACAAAAGAAAAATACAGGTTGTATTACAATCTTTCCGTAATAAGTTGCACATTAGTTGCTAATGGTAGCAATTTAAAATAATTTAGAGCAATTTAACCCAATTTGGTGAAACCTGCTGAAGATTTACGCGGTGGAGAAGAAATTACACAGCAGTATTTCTTCCTGAATACAGTGCAGGGAAAGAAATCCGTTCAGGGTGCGTGGTGAATTTAGTAGTGTAGAGGTGGTACGTGTGTAATAATGTAAAGTTTCACGTTTTGTATTTGTTTGCGTGTGTAAACGAACGCTAATCCGCATTTGGTTGTGCATATTCATGCGTGGATTTTTTGTCTCCGTGTTCCGTAATGTTTTAAAATGTCTCGGGTTTTTTATGTCGTGGAAATAACTCGGCTGAATGGAAAGCATCAGTGGAATTGTGTATTTAGTACGTGTTCGGTTCACGCTCGATGGAGGCACGTACCCAGGCCCATATGTCATATTCCGAGGGACGAGGAAGAATTATTTACTCGTCATTCATTTTACGAATCTAAATTGCAATGTATGCAAGCGTTACCTCATTACCTACTATAGCTTTCTATTATTATATATTTACATAAATGAAATTATAACTAATATCGATGATACTTTCTTGTAATAATAGAACGAATCATCGATGAAATTTCATTGTAACATTAACTACAGTTTTAATTAATACATATTTAATCACTATGTATAATGCTCGCCTCTTAAAAGAGACATTTCATATTAATTTAAATAAAAATACAAATATAAATTATTTCTAAAATTTAATATTGGATCCTTAAAACATTTCAAGAATTTGATGGAAAAGAGTTTTTCAACGAAAAAAATTGATAAAACCTCAATGGGGTCGACATAGAAAATTTTTATATTGGAACTGCTGTCATTCGTGAAACATAATTCGAGCTATGAATTTAATCGGTAAAACGCATTCATAATTTCTGTGAAGTAACAACAACTCGGGTCAAGATTATTCTACACACGTCATTTACTCCCAATCAAAATGCTTCATTTGATTCTTCCATTAGTTTTTTAGTGAAAAAAATTGACAAAACCATAGTAGCGTCGTTATAATTATACTGTGTTGATATGAATATTTTATGTTTAAACTATTGTCATTCATGAAATAATCAAGCAAATATAATTCGAGCTATGAATTTAATTGGTAAAATTTACTCATAATTCCTGCGAAGTAACGACAAATCGGGTCAAAAATGATTCTAATTTTAAATGTCATTTTGACAGGCGTTTGTCTGTTTATTGTTATTTGTTAATTTTGTCGATAAATTCATGTTTCTTATTATATTACGTATGAATAAAAGAAACAAAAATAAAACTATTTATACAAAAAGGAAACAACGATAGTATATCACAAAATACTAGAAGACTAGAAGATCTAAATGCATTTAAAAGTGAATGAAGAATGTATCAGTTTAATTTTATTAAATTTTAACTGTAAAATTTTTTTGCTTTGATGTGAGGCGCAGATATGAAACAAGTTTTCATCGATAGCCCTAGAAGAAAATAGCAGACTTTTAATTTTCGATTGATCAGTGTGTCAGGACATAGAAGAACAACTTTTGGGATTGACGTTAGATTTTAAGTACTTCAAAAAGAAAAGTTGTTAGATGTGACCTGATTTAACTGGTGAAGATTGCAGATAATGGGTCGAGTGCATAAGTAATGAGAAAGTTCGGCGTAATCTTGGGCGATCAGGGTTTGGTTTTATATTAATTGACAGGGTTGCAAGTTTGAAATATTTAGGATGGAAATGAATTAGCAGAGTCGGATGGAGCCGGAGCTCATCAATAGTTGATCTGGGCGGATTAGCGCGGCGGGCTGGCCGGAAGTGGATATGCTTGTTTGACTAATGCGAGACACCGAACTTCGATAACTTAGAGACCGTCTTAGCGACCAAGACGCCCCAAGACGGCGCACTTAATGCGCTGCCGCTGTCGCGCTGACCCTAGGGCCGTATGTATTATGCATGGTGTCCGAGCTACTGCTAATTGCAAACCTATTCCGTCTCAACTACTTAACACTACTTTTCGCTTTTACCCTATTTACCTACATTTTACACGAGCTGATTTAAATCTAACACGACATTTATTCATTATTATAGCTATTTTTTAATTTTGTATTTGGACAAAGTTGTATTCACCCGTACAAATTAAAAATAAAATCTTTGAAAGTCTAAATGTCTATTTTATTTAATATTAGTTACTGTTAAAATTACAGCAGCATTTTTATTTTAATATAAAATAAGCCATCTTTTGAAAAGATACTATTAACTTTACAGTACAGTGTAAGGGCTTTGAATATATAATATTATTATATATTCAAAGGTAAGGGTATTTAATTTTGGCATATAAGATATTTGTTTGTTGTATATTTGTTATTGCTACGAATACATAGTATATTGTAATCACATTTTATTTCATACTGTGTCGTATTTTTATTTTCAAAATTGTAATTTCAGTCTGGTAAATGACACTTAAATAAATTTCATAAATTTTTACTTATATCTCCTTCAAATGATTTGTAAATTCTTATATTTTGTAGTACTAAATTTAAAATCTTTAAATAATCATAAGTGACAGATGACAGGGTTTTTCTTTTTAAAATGTTTCAATAACAACTAAAATTTTTATTATGCTTTTTTAATAATTTAGTAACAAAATCAAACCTTTGTTTTAAATTGAAAAATGTGATACAGTATGAAATAAAACGGTGTTCGTCATTCGTCCGTTAAAGGATTTTCACTCATTTCGAAATTTCTGGCTCGGCTTCTTCCTTGCCTCGTCCAGAAACATCTTAATCGTACCGTAAAAAGTCATTTATCGGTCTTACAACGTAAATTAATATTCATATTTAACGGTACCTAAATAATGGCAATGAGAGGTCAAAAACGAATTGTTCCAAATATGCCACCTCATATTTTCTTTTCGAAATTTTCGGTAATAAATGTCGCAGCTTCTATAATATCTGGGGGTGGTAAATTAAGAATTTATTCGTTACTACTTTTCTTTTAATGGGATAAAATCTTGAAACTTGACATTTATAACAAATTTTATTAAAATATACGTTAATATAAATAATATAAATATATAGCGGTCATAGAAAAAGTATAGTGTACAACTCGCTTGCATTATCATCTTTATACCTGTATGATTTGCATCATTCGTCTTCGGCCTTCAGCTTATGGTGCAAACTTTTGTACCCGTATGAAATAAGTACCATTCCATGCTTGTTGCACAATATAGGTACTATTAACTTCTCATTCAGAGATTGTAACGCATATAATGCACTTGACACCTCTTTTAAATTTGAAGTATAATTTGTTGTAAGATGTAAAAAATGATTTTGCCATAGTGCCGTTATGTTTATTGAGTTATAACATAATGAATAAAACCATGAAGCAACCTTGCGGTGTAACTCACAACCTGAATTTCCCTCCCGCTAATAAGTACAGACTTGCCTGATTCCTACTCATGTGTTAGTGTATCACGATAATGCGATCGCGGTTCATCGCCGCGTGAAACATCGTGACGACGCCGTCGACGCCGCCGCCACAACAACCCCACCTCCGCCGCTTAACCAAATCACCAGCAAAATAAACCGCCGGCGTCACGCTCCGTTACCCGCGGGCCTTTATCGCGCCGATCGCTTCCGGTCCGCTGCGCTCGTCATGTCGTCACTTCCTTTCAAACGTCATCATCCTCAGCCCCGCGCTAATTCAATCACCCGACATGTCGCATGGACTAATGTCCTGGAAACTATAACACATTCACCCCGTGTAGCTTTCTTTCTACAATTTATGGACCAACTTTTCCCTGACTTGTAGGAGGAATATTAATATAAATATCCTAACTCTGCTTGGACTTTGGACAGCTGAGGAAAATTTATTGTTCGGTATTGTTACTGATTTTAATAAAAATATATCTTCTATACTACGTCCGGATTTATTATTAATATTATTATTAATAGAAAATTCACATATTCACTGATTTTCTGATTACATATTAGATAAAAACTTGTAAATCAATATTTATTGTAAGTTATTTAATAGCTAATATCAATACTATGTTATAGATAAGTTTACAAAATTATGTCATTTACATTTTATATTGACGTAACACGTAACTATGTACAATTAACAACAACTTTCAAATATATCTTGATATCTTGATTTTGGAATGAAGGACTATTGTGATTCAGATTACCTTACAGTACCTTGTCCACATTTACCCCTTTTCAAGGGGAAAATACTTCCCTCTTCGATTTCAAATTGAAATTAAAATCTTGTCTATACGACCTAAGCTGATCAAAAATTAATTATTAATAAAATGTACCACTAAGGTACAGCACACAATTCCAACTTTTAAATTTTTTGGTAGCACGTGCTCTACCTCACCTTAACGTACTTTTTCTACTTCCGTTTGGAAACACTAACAGCTACAAAAAAGAATATTTAGTTATTATCTTTACAAATATTAATAATATAGTTTCATTTCAAATATATTTTTGAACTTATTCAAATAGAAGTAGAAACAAAATTGTCTGAAACACATTCTGCTCTTACAAAAATCGCCCCTGTCTCGTTTTGTAATTTTCGTATGCGTTAAGTAATCACCTTAATTTTTATTTACTTATTACATCAATAGCTATTGTAAAGAAAAATATTCTGTGTAACCTATTCTTATAACTTAATTTGTGAAGTGTAAAAAAATAATAATTTGCCCTATGAATACATCGTGTTATTTGCAGACTGTTTGTTGATTTAATATTAAAATGTGGAAAAATATCTCTCTCAATATTTGTATAATAAATTAGGTTATTGGAAAAGAAGAATATTGTTTTATAAACCATTTACAAATTAAAATTTGTTGTACAAACATTCTGGTTTAAATATTGGATTAAACGATTTCTACAATTATTTGTATCAACATAAAAATTATATTTCAGTTTTTCTGGAAATGTTTTGTTTATAGTTTTTCAATTAGGAGAATTGTAAACAAAAACCACAAAACATTAACATAACGAGAAGCGAAACTCAATGGATCAAGTGGGCAGCACGGAGTTGCTGCCATCTGAAGTGTAATGGGTAGAGTTACTCACAACCTTCTTGATCATTAAATTTGGTATATGTCACATAAACGTCAAATGTAACTGTCAATATTCATTTGTTTATTTACTACTAGATATTTTAATTTTAAATAAAAGATATAAATTAATTTTCATGAAATTTATTGCCTGCATAAGTAGTACAAAATTATTGAAATCATTTAAAATAAATTAATACGATTAGTGCAGAAACCGGAAGAGATGTTCTGTCGGCGAATTTTGTAGAAGTGATATTCTCTTGACGAAATGAGTAGATGTTTTCTCGGAGAAATATATAAGATGATTCTTCGGCGATATTCATGGAAGAGGTGTTCTCTGGGCGAATTTTGTAGAAGTGATGTTCTCTCGGCGGAATTTATTTATTTTTCTCGGTGTCCTTTATGGAAGAAATGTTCTTTCGCCGAAATTTGTAGCAGAGATGTTCTCTCAGCGGGATGAAATTTATAAGATATTCTTTCGGTGCCACTTGTGGAAAATATGTTCTATCGGCAAATTTTGTAGAACTGATATTCTCTTGACGAAATTTGTGATGTTCTTTCAGAAAAACTTATAAGAAAGATGTTCTCTCGGAACCATCCGTGGAAGAATGTTCTTTCGCCGAAATTTGTGGAAGAAATGTCTTCTCCGCGAAATTTGTAGAAGAGATGTTCTCTCCACGAAATTTATAAGATGTTTTCTCGGTGACATTCGTGGCATACTTCTTTGATCAAAATTTGTACATCCTGATTCTAATTCGAAATTCGATTCTTGAAAATTCAATTAAATATCCACATTTGTAACGGAGTTTAAAAGTGTCTGAGAACCAAAATGAATTGTTGGCACTCCATTTTTTAATAATCGGTGATTTGATGCGTTATAAAAAAATTAATGTCAAAATGATCTTTACAAAAAAAGTAAATGATAAATTTTAACTTGAATTAATTTTGCAATTTTTTCAAATCTCACAATTCGGCAAATCTTTGATTGTAAATTTGTAAAAATGTTTATTTTGTGGGCCTCTCACGTTCACTCTCCTTTTATTCCCGCTGGGGTATTTACAACTATGTTGATCTGCTGATCTATAAGTAATAAATATTGTAATTTATTTTTCATATAAGTAGATAAAATATGTAAAATAATATTACTTACGGTGAATGCATTTTTGTTCAATTCAATATAATTTTATTCTTATTGTTTTACAATATTGTATCTTGTCTATGATTGACAATTTGACAATTATATTATAATTGTTTTAAATTGTTTCCCCAGTTTACTTAAGTTTAACTTTCAAACGAATATAAAACGATAATTAAAACCAAAAGTTACCAAATTTTTCCCCCAGATTCTGAGTACTACTAATGCCATCTAATCAGTAAAGGGTAGAGTTATTCCCAGCCTACTTTATGCTGCCAATTTCCCTATTCAAGTTTCACCCGGGTGACAAAAACAATGTAATTATTAATTTTAAATAATCATTTAGTACTGTTTATTGTTTGTCTTTTTCAAATTCATCAGGAATATTTTTAGAGAGTAAGTTTCTGTTTGACTTCTGTTCGAAGTTGGAGGTACGAAGTAAATATAAACCCTTTCGTATAAATTAACATCAATTTCATCCCCTAACAATGCATCAAATTTGAGGTTATCTGTCACTGTCAATCCCAACTTTGCAACAAAACTCCCGAATTGATTCTTTCTGGTAACATTCCGTATGCACCTGTCTCCCGAATATTAAGTAGTACACGCTAACAACATATCTCTCTCACGTTGATGACGTCATAATGTGTAGCTGCTGCCATTATCCGGGCGTTATGAACCAGAAATGGCGATAACAGCCACAAAGGAAATGACGTCATTGACGGCTCTGTGGCTGCTCATTCGTTCGCGAGACGCATCATCAAGGATTTGCGATCGATGGTATGGTATGGGATGGGATGGATACAGCAGGTACACGACCAGATAATAACCGGATGTTTTTATGTACCGCGACCGTTTGCGGAGTAAAACATGGCTTATCTCTAGCAAATAGAATGTGTGATACTTACTGCTGATGCAGGACCTTCCAGGACCTGGAACAAAAAACTCCGGTTATGTTTGCGCGACTACGTGGTTTCATAATTTACACAAATTTATCTTTACACATTAAATTTATTTCAGTTTAAAATGCGCACGGTACTTAAAAAATATTTCATATCCTTACATAGCATAAAAAATTAAATACTCGTATTTATCGTTATGACAGTACTAGAAAATTAAGTATTAGTATTAGTTGTAAAAAACCTTTGATTTGATAAATATTTTATTTCGTAACCGAAAACAAAATCTGTAATAAAACCAAAAGGATTCATCTAAATAAAACTAGGAAGAGTAACAAAAAATTTTTATTTTCAGTTACACATTAAAATATGTACATATTCTTATTGTGTACAATAATAAAAATATTTCGCTTACAAGATACACATATTCGTATTACATATAAAAACATGAAGAAATAATTTTATAAAATGTAACGCCAACAAATGTCTACTCTAATCAGGGTTGGAAAAAAATCATGATGTATTTGATTAAAAACAAATCAATTTATTTTAAATAAATCATGATTTTTTTCCAATCTGGGTTAGAGTAGACATTTGTTTGATTTTTTAAATTTTTAATGATCTTTAAATGTTACTGCAGTTTTTAATTGTTGTAAGGCACTATAAATATTTTATTTCATAAAGGAAAACAAAATTTGAATAAAACTAGGAGAGTAACAAAGAATTTTTACTTTTAGTTAAACATTTAAATCTCCAACACATAATTTTAATTGCTTTAAAATATTCAAATATGGTGATCTAACATTTTACTGTTTAACATTTTACCCTTAATTGGGCGAATTAAAAAAAATCTATTTCATATAAAAAGTCTAAATGTAAATTCTAAATTCCCACAAAAATTGAGAACATGATTTTAACATTTTGTTTACAAAATACACAAATTCGTGTTACGAATATAAAAACATGGTCAAATTTTTTTATGAAATGTAACACAAACATAACATATGAATGTCGTATTGGTTCATAATATATACCTACGTATAGAAAATGTCACAAGATATGTTTATTTATTTTTTTGAGAACATTTTGTGTTATGATTATCAATAGGATGTTTTCCGTTTATAATAATGTGGTGTGCAATATTAATGTGCTTGTAATGGAAGCTGCGACAAGTCGTGCTGCAGGCGGAAATGACAACAAAAACGCGAGCATCGGCAGAGACTCCATCCATAATTAAGCAGCTGGTCCTTCAGCTGGGCCGGAATCCGAGTCGTCTAATGCTGAATAATGAATAAAGATAATTTCCTGCTCCTGCTCCGGTGGAAAAACTAATCCTGCCCGCGGTGTGACACCCAGGATTATCGGAGTCCACCACGTACTAATACGTCCTACACGCGAACATAATTTTTGTTTTCTTTTGCGGAAATACACGGCCAAATCTTTCCTAAAGCTGTTTTGACATTTCATTTTTTCATGTACGGATGTGGGCTTTACAGATTAGAGGGTTTCAGCGTTTTAGGATGAGTACATTGTTTGAATTTTTAAAATTTACCTCGCACCAGATTTCAATATAATCGGTGTAATGCCAGAGATACGCGATTTTCTTTTAATGCTTTTTAATTCAGGAATACTAAATACTGCACAGTGTACAGTTTGCACAAAAACAGTCTAATACCTGCGTATCCTGTTTCCTGCGCTTTTTCTACATCACCAAAAAAAAGTTTGATACACAATTGCTGCAGAATCACGCAGAAGCAGGGTTGACAAAAGTCATGATTTATTTAAAAAAATAAAAAATCATTGTTTTTTAAAAATCATGATTTTTCTAGATTTTTTTTAATGTTTAAAGGTACTAAGTGTTACTGCACTTTTTAAATTATTTTAAAAGCAATATAAATATTTTATTTCATAAACTAAAACGAAATCTATAATAAAACCAAAACTTTTCATATGAATAAAACTAGGAAGAGTAACAATGTTTACTTTGAGTTACACATTTAAATACTTGTATTTTTCTTCTGTTATATAACAATTAAAATGATAAAATATCGTTTAATTTTAAGATATTGTATACAGAACATATTTGGCTATTACTAATATTTTTGTGACAAACATTTTTATTATAATTTGTATTTTTTATCAATGATTTTTATTTTAATAAATCAGTTGATTTAAATCAAGTGATTTAAATTAGACCAACCCTGTGGAGAAATAAGGATAATCGTAGTAATGGAATGGAATGGTTGTTAAAGGAAAAATATATCAAAAGATTTTCTCTGTCAATATTTTAATTTTATTTTTATTTATTTTCTTCTGAATATATGAGTACATGAATAATACAGAAAATTTATTTTTATTACAATTTTAATGTGGAGACGTTAGTTCCATCCTCTATTAATAAATAATACAATTAAGTAATTGAAAAATCATAAAAAATTGATTTTGAATTAATTTAAATTGATAGAAGATGGTTAAGCCCTGCCACCACGACAAGGTCTCTCCACTTGGGCAGGGGCTCGATCCTGCTTTCCTGAGAAAGCAGGATAGAGCCATTCCGGTATTTGAAACCCCCGGAATGAAAGGGTTAAGTAATAATAGTGAAGCTATTATTACATATTTTTTTTTGGTACATACACATTAAATATACAATTTACAACTAAAAAGAATAAAAACAAAATTATCACATAAAACAATTAGATATAGGATCCTCACCTAAAACAAAAATATATTATCATCTGCAACAAACAAAAAAATTATAATTACCTGAAATAAATAAAAATTTATTGTCGCTCGAAAATTATCACCTAAAAAGAAAAATAATTATCACCTGAAAAGAAAAAATTATTATCACCTGAAAAGAAAAAATTATTATCACCTGAAAAGAAAAAATTATTATCACCTGAAAAGAAAAAATTATTAACACCTGAAAAGAAGAAAAACTGAATTATCTTTAGCGCAACTTAAATCTATGAACCTCAAAACCATTTGGACGCAACTTATAACTAAGAAACCTTATAACTAATTTGGACCCAACTTAAAATTAAAGGGGGCAGGGGAACGAGTACTCGTAATGGGAAACTTAAAAACTAAGAGTAGATCTACTCGGCGCAACTTAAACTAAAGTTTGGGGCACTTAAACTAAAATATTGGCGCAACTTATAAACTAACAAAAGCAAAAATCATAAAAGCAATAAAAGCAGAAACCAAAAAACCAATAAACCCAAAAACCCTGGTACCAATTTTTCGTATTGACGTCATCTTTACATGCGCATGTATCTTTAATTAATGGATACCTAAAAAACCTAAAAAAAAGAAAACCTAAAAAAAAACACAAAAACATAAAAAGGAAACGAAAAGGTAAGTTAGGTAAATATTATTTTTTTTTTTAAATTCCGGGGATATGGCAACACTTACAATTTTTAACTTTACTTCAACTAAAGGAGGGTATAGCAAAAATTAAAAAAAAATACTTACAAGCTAAAGGTGGAAACTTAAATCTAACTGAAGACTCGTCCTTGCTGATTCCTGAAAAAAAAATATTAGTAGGGGAAGAGACATGATCAGACAACATTTACAATGGTGGTTGGGTATTGGTAAACTACATTTAACTGCAAAAAAAAAAATACTACAACAGCTTCCGCGGTACCGGTGCGCGAGCAAAAATAAGTTAACGCGAAAACAAAAGAAAAAAAATAACAATACGCGAGCAAAAATAAGTTAACGCGAAAAGAAAAAAAATTAACAATACGCGAGCAAAAATAAGTTAACGCGAAAACAAAAACAAAAAAATGAACAATACGCGAGCAAAAATAAGTTAAAACGGAAGTGATATGAGCAGACTATATTTAAATAAAAAAAGTTACAATTAATTGCAAAAAAATACTACAAACGATTCTGTCGACGTAATCGGAGCGCGAGCAAAAAAAAGTTAAAAGTGAAAAAAGCAAAAAAAAATGAGTAAAACGTGACACTTACAAAATTCTTATAACCTAACTTAACTAAAAGCTAGTCTCACCAAAAAAACGTCCCGGGCCGTTTTTAAGGCAAGATGTCGCTTCATTCACACCACACACACCTTATATCTAGTTCTAACCTTAACCTATGTGCCACGTTATATTCACTTTTGTTAAAATTAATTAAACTGAATTTAAATTTAACGGATTTTGAAACCATTGTAGTATGTCACGGAGGATGTTACGAAGGGCATTAAATGCCATGAAAAAGTGGATTATTAAGTTTAAAATAGCAAAAATTATAAGGGTATGTTGCCGTTTCATGCCTGGGTACAAAATATTTAATAGCCTGATGGGCTTTACAAATTATTTTTTTTACAAAAATTTTTTAGCCTGAAGGGCATTGATTCTAAAGGGGTTACAAAACTGGCCATACAAAACAAGATACAATAAATGAATATTTAAAGGCCATTTAAAAATTAAAAGAAAAATAAAAATGTGTTGCCATTTACAAAACTCAAGGGTAAATGTAAAGTAAGGAATTTGGGTTAAAGGGTTGATGAATCCGGATGCATCTGAAACAAAGAAAACATGCTTTTCCAAAAGTATATTTTTTGATTTTCTAAATTAGTCATTATTTGAAACAGTACAGTAAAAAATTACGTTTATTATTGAATAAGAAATTATTTAATTAAATATTGATAACTAGTTTAAAATAAAGTATATCTTTTTCATGTGAAACATTTCAGGTTGACTACTTTGAAGAAAAAGAAATAAAATAATTGAATAAAACGTGATCACTTACACTTAACACTTAACCTAAGCTAACTTAAATCTAAATCATTCATACATACATACATCGTGTGTCACGTTTTATTCAATAAAGCACAAAAAAACTTAAAGTTAATATAAAGTCAAAGTCAACAATCCATGAATCACAGAAAAAGAACACAATTGTTCGAATTAAATTCAATGTTATTGAATATTGTTGCAGAAATAAATATTGAATATTTTTTTCTTATTCTGTACTGTTTCAAGAATAAAAAAAATGAAATATTAAAATTTTTGCATGCACTATAATAATTCACTTATAATTCACATTTTGTTAAAAGTTGATCACTAGTATAAAAAAAATAAAGATGTACTCACCACATATCCGACGACTTTTGGAGTCGAAATACTACTAACTTCTCCAGCCATATTAGTGAGTATTTATTAGAAGTAATTGTAGAGGGGTATTTGCGTAATACATAAAAGTTATTTATTAATAATTAACTTGATTGATGTTATGCAAATATATACATAACTTTTGTCTCTTTTATAATAATGAATTCAATAGGTAAAATAAGGGCACTTATTTAGTGATATAATTTGATGCAAAAATATAAAATAGATTAAGAAAATTATTGGGATAATGCAATATAAATATAAACAAAATTTTATAAAATTTGAAAATTTTCGACCTAAAAATATTCATATAATCAAATATTTTCTGATTTACGCAAAAATACAGCATCAGCGGCTTTGGAAATTACTTACCTTGTTACTACTACATACATAAACTATTATATTAATAAGTATTAATTTTATAAACGCACTTTTAAAAAGAAGAGAATATATATTTTGTATAATTGTAATATAATATGTATAAGTTTTTCTATAATTCTGTAATTATTTAAATTACTATGTATATTTATTGTGAGGCTAAAACTAAAACTATTTAGATAAATATATTTAAGTAAATATATGTATATTATATGAGCATATTATATATACTAGGATTTATATCTTCTGTATGGTTTATGTAGCATTGAAGCTAAATAAATTCCATTATTATTATTATTATTATTATAATGGATCCAGCTATGTATATCAGTTATAACTATTTATTGTAAAGTCAAACAATATGCCAGGATCTGATTTTAATATATAAGTATCTAATCCAACATTACACCGAAAGGTAGAATGGTTCATGGATTAAGTAAGTAAGTAAGTAAGTATCTAATTTGCATTTATTTGTCGCGAAGTGACAAAACAAGAATTAAAACAGTTTCATTGGTAAATTTAATTTATTTTGGGTAAAGCCTATATATTCGGTGGCACCGAAGTATAACACGTGTAACTCTTGAAAAGGTTTTATAAATAATCCAACCTGCATAAGGATCTCACGCAAATGCCTTACGCTAAATAAATAAATGATTAATATAGGAGAAAATATAAAATTTACAGTTATTAATTTATATAAATAACTTCTCTAAATAACTTCACATTTTTTAACTTGCTTACTATAGCGCCGGTCTTCAGTAAAAGTCAGAACGATAAAAATATAAACTTATATGACAATTATACTTTAATACTCTGATTTCCACTCTTAGAGGAAAAAACCTGTATGATTTGAAATATTTTTTCATAAAATAACTTTCTTCCAACAATTTCAATCCTTCAACTAAACTCCAGTGAAGAAACTGTATCTCCAGTACCATACACATTGTCTGAGTGTATTTGTTTGGTTAAACGGCTGCTTAGCGGTAATCGATGGGGGTCCAGCAGCCCACGCACGATTCCGGTCACGGAGACGACATCGATTAACCGCACGATTAGTGGCCCGTTAATTCCGGACACTCGATCAGCCACGCAGGGTCCGGGATAAACCCGCAGCCAATTCATTCTAACTTCAAGCCCGCTTGATTTAATCAGCGGACGCTTGGACGCCCAAGGACACCCTGCACTATGTAAATACTGCACAATCGATCACACTGACCTACTACCCCTTGCTAATCTCATTCCAACGCATAACTTAAAAATACAGCTCTGCTAAAAATTACAAGGTACATGTAAGTTGGTTATGTTATAAATATCGGGGCTTCGAAGATCGCGATCATCCTAGATAAATAAATAGGTAATAGAACCAGCTGATGGTTAATATGTGCTTCCGTAGTTAAGCAGATTATTGGAAGAAAAACTTTTCGGTCTTGTCCTTTTGAATTTGCATCAGGATAAGGAGTCGGACCCGAAAACCAAATATAATAGATTTACTATTGTTACCTACAGCTCTGCTAAAAATTTACAAGGTACATGTAAGCTGGCTTATGTTATACATTTCGGAGCATCAAAGGACGATCGCGATGATCTTCCTCTTGAGAGAATTATAGATAAATAAATAGGTAACAGAACTAGCTGATGGTTAATTTAGGTTTCTATAGTTAAAAAGAATGTTGAAAGAAAAACTTTTTGGTGTTGTCCTTTTGTATTTGCATCAGGATAAGGAGTTGAATCCGAAAAAAGTTTTCACCCAAATCGAATCGGCGACAAGTCGTTGCCTAAATTTGATTATTTATGTAGTTATTCTGTCGTATGCACAATTTTCTTTTCTTTTAATGATTTTGTTTTAATAAATAAATTTTGTGAATAACATTATTATAATATGTCATTATGTTATTGTTAATGATTCTTTAAATAAAAATTATAATTCGCTCATCCCTAAGTGTTTCTGGATTTTCCACCAAGATAATTTACTTAATTTGAACTGCGGTGTTGTAAATCCAAAATTATTAGTTACCCATTTGTTGTTATTTTTTGTTGCAATTTCTGAAAACAAGATCATTTATATGTTTTCCAAAATCAGACTTCTGAAATGTGTGTAGATATTTTGCAGTTGGTCTCAAATATTTGTGACTATATTCTCCTAAGAAGAAAAAAAATCCTGCCAAATGAAAATTACTGAGTAATTGAAAGAGAACATGTAGTTATAATAATATATTAATATTTAATACACTTGGTTATCTCTCAAAATTTATTTATCAGGGTGAAGATAATCGAAAGATCGAAACGATCGTCATGTTAATAATTTTTTTTCTACAACCATTATGATATTTGCTTGTTGTATATTTGTTATTGCTACGGATACATAGTATATTGTAAACACATAATGTAAATTCATATCCCACAGTTCTGTCAAAAATCGTATTGTTTAATTTTTGTTTTGTTGCTAGTTGCTAAGAAGTAGTGAAATGAAGACATATTTATAATTAAAATATAAATGAATTAGGAATTAATATCGTGGTCAGAGAAAAAGTATAGTGTACAACTCGCTTGAAATGTCTATTTCGTACTCATATGAAATGAGTATCAATCCAAGCTTGTTGATCAAAATACTATTGTTTCAATTTATTATTATTTATAAGAACTGGTGGAATTTATTGTGCCATCACGATAATGGTAACCTATTTCAAATGTGAATATGATGTTTCATATTATCATTACCGGAATAATTCATAACGCTTAGTGTGTGGAGAAAGGAAGAGCGTGATCCTTTGGAAAACTAATGCGAAAATAATGTGTGGGTCTTCATTGAGCGTTTATATGGATGAGTCCACAAAATTTAAATTCACTTGTAGCGGCGGAGGACATAACTCTGTACGGGTAGCGGTACGGGTGCGGGTAGTGGTCAAGCAGAACTCAGACGCCATCAATCTTCCGTTCCGGGCGGGCGCGATTTAGTAGTTAGCGCGGGTTAAATAATGTAGCGTGCATTGTGCTCCACGCCGCCGGGATTTGCGGATTAAGCCGAGTCCAGGACCAGCGGGAATATCGATGCGGGCAGATAAATACGTGAGATTGCGGAGAAAAACTACCCAAGACTGATGGGATTCGGCTTTTGACGCGCACTTATTCACAGCTCTTATCAAGGGGGACTGACCGGCATGGGCAGTCGCCGGTTTATTCATTGGTGCACACTAAATTAAACAAAACTGGACCACTATTTATCATAAAACAAAGAAACAAACTTACAAGTAAAAAATACGCTAAATTAGACACATTTTTTGCTGCACTTCACTTAAACTTATTTCATTTGACATTGAGTTTATTCTTCGGGTAATCATTCTTCAACTTCCATTCGTTTGATGTTTTCGAATTTCTTGTCGAAATGGATCATCTTTGAAAATTTTATTAAAATGTTTATCAATATTCCTTATTGCATTATACAAAATTATTTTAATTGTTTAAAAACTTACGGAGAAAGAGATATTCTTTTCATTTATTTCGTACATATTTCTCACGAAATGTTTCCTACAAAAATTAAAAGCCTATTAAATAATAATTTTTATTAAGTTTCTGCCAAAAATAAACTGCCCTTTTAAAGAGTCCGATTGGAACAAAAAAATGGAAGTATATAACTATGTCATATCAATTCTATGAACAAAATATCAACATTCTACGGATAATCATTTTTGACTTATGCGAAAAATTCACTAACAGCAAAATGCATTGCTTTTCTAATTCATCTCCTCATCCAGTTATTTTCTTTTCTTAGAATCTACGTGTTTTCGTAATCAATTCCATGTAATTCTTGAATGAAATTTTCTGTACCTGCAGATTTATTAGGTTTGTTTAATTCGCCGACAGAGTACGTTTGTGTTTCGTCAATCTCATTTAGTTTTACTTATTTTATAAGATCTGAAAGCTTCTTCCACTATTTAATCTTTTAAAAATTTACTTAATTATTAATTATTAGCAAAAGAAAAATAAAAATCGAATGAGCAAATTCCTATTTTCTATTTTAGCCAACAGATGATCAATTCTTATTAATGATATCAGAAATCAGTAGCTTAAATGTGCATTTAATTATGTGTCCATATAAAAATAGTTGAAACATTGTAATGTAAAAAGCTTAATTCATTAACTTGTGTTATTTTCTCCTTTGCAAGTTTGTAGTGAATTTCGAAGCACTCGAATGAAGAATAGAATTATATAATTAATAAGGAAAATTATAGAAAGGTATTCATAACTGGACTTAATTGATTTCAAATCGAATAAGAAACTTCCCACCATTTATATTAAATAAACCTTCTTCACTAGAAAGATTTTGTTCGATACGAAATGACCATAATAAGGATGCTAATTCAGTTGCACTGAATTAGACAATTTTAGTCCAGATCTTTTGAAAATGTAAAAAAAGAACCAAACGTAACGTTGAATTGAAAACAAGTTACGTATATAGTTTTCCATATCTTGTTGTCGCTGAAAAGGTCGCTTGTGACTTGTGAGTGAAAGCCACGGTGCGTCTGCGAGGCGTCAGCCGGACACAGATTTATAACACAGTTAGCGTAACTGCCCCCGTGGGCCGCTTGACCGCCGCGTACCTGCCTCAAGATCCGCCCCCGGCTGATTTATCTCGCGCCCGCCCCACGCCACGAGTTTAAATGTTGCTTACACAGGCCTTGGACTGGGGTGACAAACACTACCAGCTCAGAAAGACCCTGCTAGATGGACTAAATGACACATTAGGAGCTCTAGGGGTAGTTAGTCTTCCCAACAAAAAGGTTATAGGGTCGAGGTCCTTGTTTCTGTTCTTTCTCAATCATTTTGACCATAAGTGTCGTGCGAGTTATTTGACAATAATAAATTAGTAGTTAAACTAAAAAGTCATGTTACTTTTTAAACTGTCCATGAACATACATTTTTTGACTAGGAAAACCTCCAAACATTTTAAAATGGGTACGAAATGAACTACATAATAAATGTAAGATTATTACAATTTTATCTCTCATCTGAATAAATAAAGGCTTTCTAGATACTGTAACAAGATTGAAAATACGGCCATGGTTTCCATCTTGTTTTTGGACTGCATTTTTTCTACGAACTATGATTCTGCTTTCGGCATCTAGCCATTGATATATTTGTAATAAAAATTAAAAATTATATAGCCAAATGCTGATAAGACCATATTTCACAACCAAATTTGCTTACACAGGGCTTGGACTCTGGGGTGATAAACACTACAAGCTCAAAAAGACCCTGCTAGACGGACTAAATGACACATTAGGAACTCTAGGGGTAGTTAGTCTTCTCAACAAAAAGGTTATAGGGTCGAGGTACTTTCTGTTCTTTCTCAATCATTTTGAACGTAAGTGTAGTGCGAGTCATTTTACAATATTAAAGTGGTGGATTTTTTGACTAGAAACCCTCCCAACATTTTAAAATAAGTACGAAATGAATTACAAAATGAATGTATCTCTCACCTGGATAAATGAAGGCTGTCTAGATACTGTAACAAGATAGAAAATAAGGCCCTGGTTTACATTTTCTTTTGGACTACATTTCTTCTATGAACTATGACTCTGCCTTCGGCATCTAGACGTTTACATTTTTGTAATAAAAATTAAATATTATGTGGCTAGATGCCAATGAGATAATATTTCACAGACAAAATTTGTTTAGATAAGGGAACTGCGAGGGTAGATTTTCCTCCCAACCAAATTTTTTGGAGCAGTAGGTAATGTTAGCTGTAGATCGGTCCCAGACATAATGTAGTCTGATTTGGATTACCCGCACTTTAGACCAGAGCAACTGGCTCTAGAAGTGGATTAATCAATTTGGGTACTGATCTACAAGAAATTTAGTTCCACTATCATATTTAATTTAAGTGTAAATAGATAAATAAAGTTGTAAAAGTAAAGTAAAGTGTATTCCTGTGTATCCTGTTACATCATCATTTGCCATCATCATCATTTAGTAAGTGAGCCATCATATTCCTATACAATATATATTTAGCAATCATTTAATGATTTTCTTAGCAATTCTTATCTTGGTAAAAGCTTATTATTAGTAAGTAATAAATCTTATTTTAATGTACAGCGTGTACTTTTATTCATCAAAATGAAGACAAAGTCCAAAATCCAAGATAACAAATATACATATGTGCAATTTATTTTCTAACGTTTGCATTTGGATTTCTTGCTTGCATTGTACTGGTGTGATAAACAGCAACGTCGGACATTCCTTTATAAATTTGCCGTGACAGGCGTTCTCCTATGCATTTCAATATTTCCTTTTTACATATCCAGCGAGCCAGTGTCTCCATGGCCACAATGCCCTGCCGGTATTGTTCCATTCATAAAGGACCCGTAATCCCACTTTGATAACTTTCCTATTCGTTTTGGTTTTTGCGGGAATAAATTTGCTCGCCAGGAAATAGATATTCCGCAGCAAAAAACTGGCTAATGACGCGATACGTTAAGGGTGCATAATCCAACTCGGGCCCACTTTACTTTTATTTACGTATCTGAATACATTTCGCACGGAGTTGGAAACAGAGGGTTAAGTACTTCTCGGGAAAGAGTTTGTTTCGCAATACTCTTTCTAACTTATTAACATGTTAATTGTTCGCTTACTTATAAGTAAATAAAGATACTTTTTTGCAATTATAAAACTTTTCTTAATCTTTTATTTACACGGACAGTGATGGCAAAATGCAAATGGTTAATCTTAATCGTGCACGCTTAAATCCGGACGAACTGATAGACGAACGGATGGACATAAACTCAAACCAACACACACATTTTTATGCTTTGTTTTTGAAATATATAAACCATTCTGAATCCTTCTGGAATTCTGTAATTTTTTCAGATGAACCAAAAAAAAACCTTTTTGGAAAAAGAAGAATGAAGAAATGGAACTAAAACAATTATGCCTAACAGTATGATTGCAGAAGGGGTGGGAAAAAAATTAGGAAACTAATATATCATTTTACTTATTAATATAATAATTTATAATATAAAATTTATTTCGTGTATATATAAATTCAATAAAAAACTTTAAAAGAATAGAAAACTGTTTTCCTTTACTGGTGTACGGAGAATAATTGTATTGAGTGTGCATCACGATAAAAGTAGGCAAAAGTAAAGATCTTAATTCGTGGATATCCGTTAAAGTCTCTAAAATATTAGAATCAGTATGATTACAAAACTTGCGTATTATTAGTGGTCATTATTAAAGAATAAATTTCTAGAAGTAATTTAGTTATTTAGAGAATGATAAGAAGTTTTGTTGTTACTTGAATTTATGCCCTTAGGATTATAATATTCGACAATATCTCCTCGTAGTTGTTTACATAAATAAACATCCTCCACATATGAATATGCAGAGAGTAGTACCCAATCTCTCATACATAATTCGTATTATTCACCTTAGGGTAAACACCCTACGTCTCCATTCACACCTTGTCATTGTGCGATAACTCCCACCGGCTTGATTCAATTACTTTTAATTCGATCATGTGACAATAGTTGCTTAAGCATTCAGTGCAGACGACGTATCTAATTATAGCGCACAATCACAACAGCGACGGCACTGGCAGCGATATCAGCGCGCGCAAGACACCGACAGACACACAATACAACTGTCGTGTTTATACGGTTAGTGAAGACAACGCCGAACCGACAATGTGCCAGCGGGAGCCGGGAAAAAATCCTACCGATAGGGTTCAGCTGTCGTAAGTCTCAACACAACACATAATAGCGTTTCATATGTAATGTGTTACAGTTTCTAAATAATACACCTAGGGATTGTATGTTGAAGTTAAATTAGTTTCAAGAATTGAACAAGCATTTTTTGGCATATTTTATAACAAATACCTAAGGAAGTATTGTACGAGTTTTTTTAATAATTAGTTTTGATTTTAACTAAAGCTACTTTTCCACCTCTTAACAAGGTCACAGTTTTAGTTTAGTCATAACTTGAGATGTTTGATATAAGTGAATGTGGTTGATCGTTTCTACTTCCTGTTTTAAACATAGTTGTAGTCTTTGTCGTTGCGCATAATCATAAAGTATGCTAACTTCATACTTTTGTCATAGTCATAGTCGTGGTTTTATTGGAGAGAAAATAGGTACACTGAAGTCTAATGTAAAATCTGTGTTTACATGCAAAACTGTTGATTGATTGATGGATTGTTGGAAAGTAGAAAAACAATAATTGTATCTTCGGTTTACAGTACATGCAAACTGCGAAATAGTCAATAAAATAAAAATGGAGACTTTCAGCTGTCAAAATTCTTTTGGCTGCTAGTTCACCAAAAAAAAAATCCAATTTATGAAAACTTTATTTAGCAATTATATTTGAAGATACTTTAATTACCTTCTACAATTCCTACTTACTAATATAATTTAAAAATTAAATAATATTTACTGCTTTATATTTAACTTCGTATTTTACATACTTGGGAACGAACATTTATCAGAATAATTATTATGACTATGCTTGTGTCAGAGCTGGAAATGGTTGGTATTTATGAAGATCCTGGATTGGTCCTGGTTGATTTGACGATTTACCTATTTGTACCTTATCTTCTATTTTCTGGAGTCTATCTTTTATTCCTATCTTTTTCAAATCACTATTAATATTATCTCGCATGTGCGATGTTTCAATTGACCTTTTGTTTTGGTATTTCGTCCCTATCATCCTGTCTTGTTAGATGTGAAGTTCACCTGAGCCTTTGTACCTTAATTTTTATATATATATATATATATATATATATATATATATTTAGTTGATTATATTGTTCTTCTATACCAATTTATTGGTTAATTGGTAAATTCAATTATAAACTATATTTCTTCACTGTCCTTATAATTATTGCTATTGTTTTTAGTAATAGTTGTAACTATTGAGGGAGATAAGTCAAAGATTTAATCAAAGGTACCTAACTTTATACAAATACCTATCAGGTTAAATATATATATTTACTTGTATTCAAATTACCGAACTTAGGTAGTGAATTTAACTTATTTACTGCAGTTTCCTATCATTCTCCTTTAACCTAATTCTGTAAAATCTCAATGATTTACTGTACCTAATTGTGTTTTATCACTATAATCATTGTCCCCTCAAGTACGCACTTCTTGCTATCAGTGAAGAAATAATTCTTGGCGATTCCTTCTCTTGGCCGCATTATCAGTTTTTAATTGCGCCTGGGATGGTAATAACTCATCTGTAAGACAAAAACCCGGCGAGATAGCGCTGCGACTTCATATCCTATCATTCTCTCACCCCTTAACCCTGTCATATAAGTTTCCGTTATCTGCGGCTGTCCGCCGCCCCCATTCCCCCCACCGGCGCCCGAGGGGGGAACAATACGTAGCAAGGCCCCGGGGACACAGCGAACGTCTTTTGTTTGAGTTAAATGTCAGAACGTCGATGTTTAACGGTTCGATTGACGTGGCTTCGCATGGGTTTCGATGTTGATTTGTTTAACAAAAGATACGAGCATTGTTTGATATTTTTAAATTAGGTGAAGCCTGAGGAATGATGCTGTATTATTTTCTTCGCAGCAGCAGCAGAATAAATTAAGTGTTGCAAAAATAAAATAAAAATTTGTTTCTCGCGTCTATGATCATCATTCCTAAAGATATTTTTTTTTAAATATTACCTATTATTACTCAAGTACTTTTAAGGAATCTTTAATTTGATGTTTTTAAAGATGATGTCTATAGATGTGCCTTAACTCAAAGAAATAAATATTTGTCACAAACTTGGGTATATTAAAAAAAAGTATCGAATCGATGTTCTGGTTAACATTAAAATACCTTTTTTGTCCATTTTTTTTTTAATTGAGTAATATAATTATTTAGAATTTTTAGATATTTGTAGCAATTCTGATTTCAGATCAAGATCATTGTTCCGATATTCATCTTCCAGAAAGTACCGGAATATCGTTTTAATCAGAATTTTATAGCTATTAATATATCTAGGATAATTAAGAGTATCATAATCGCTGCAGATGTCGAGTGAATTCCGAGCTCAGAGAGCGAGTATTTTAAGACTTGGTATGATTCATAATATATGTGGTTTGTTCAATAATATACTGGTTTCACGTTATTAATAAATATTATTTTATGAAATTCCATTGTAAGTAAAGTTTTCGCGATCAAGTCTGTATGGGTTGATATGATATGACAAGTGTTCCATTATTTTGACAATTCTGTACGGTATCTATTTATGCTACCTGTTAGAAAATGTTTCATTTTGAATAACGGTGGTATATTTGCGAAGCTAGTGAAGCGAGACCCCGCAAATTCATACAAGTTACACAAAATTTTCTATTGTGTTTCATATAAGATTTTTTCTAATTTTTATATAATTCTATTATTTTTTTTTTCAAATTTTGAATTTTGACATAAACTGTTACTTTTTAAAACTAACTAATGTTTGGAAACGGCACACTTTCCAAGTTACGAAATTCACTTTTCATCACTCAGTGACGAAAAATTTTTATTTCGTTATTGGCGTTTAAAAACGTCAGCCTGTTTTTAAAAGTGGCACTTTATGTCAAAATTAGATAAATATTATTACCATACTGACTAATTTTGACATGATATACAATTATGTTTATTTTTCTATGTAGACAAAAGCTTAATATCCTGAAACTGGTAAGGTAAATTATTGTTTTATTCCAATGTGTTTCTTAGTTTGTTGGAAGATGTGTGTGCTCTCTCATAAGTGCGTCCATTATGTCTAATGCGCCACGGGCAAAAAATGTTGTGATTCGTTTTTATGTGGTGATAAAGTCAGGGTCGGTATTATTTGTAGTAAATTGTGAGGTGCGTAGTTGTTAAAAAAGCTGAGCTTTCGTAACGACTTGGCCGGGAGCTTTCGTCCCGTTGGGCGGCCGGGAATCAAGACAAAGTGCGGGACACCGCGGGATTTGCGGCAAATGTGGACAGATTGCACATTATATTTATATTTCACACACACCAGGCAATTTGTACCAATATCCCGACGCACAATTGCCTATAAAACGAACACGCCAACGCTCATTTTTTTAATATTAACGGAATTATTAAAGTTAGTGCAGTTCGCGTGATTTACAATCGGGAATAAAATCACCGTGAAAATGATTTATCCCCGCCCGCCTTTATTCTGCAGCTGGACACAGCCGCTAAAATAAAACTTTCCGCAATAAATTACCACTAGTTACAAAGAATACCAACGCACCATTTTACTCCCACTGCCAAATTCTTCTGCATATAAAACGAGCACATCTTTCACATTACTACAATATTACAAAAGTTACATTATTCATAGAGTATCGTAAAACATCAAAAAATTTAAATATGTAGTATTTACTGATACTGAATAACATAAAACAAATCGACGTAAATCTGAAGAACACATTCGGCTTTGATATTTTTTTCTCAAAGCCAGATCACTATATTTAATAACTATAGCTTATTTTTTATTAGAACGATATAGGTACTAATAGGTGTAGTTTGATATTGTTTTTTGATTGGATGGTATTGGAGTATAATAATAATAAGGGTAAGACCCTTGGTACGTCACTGAACAAGAGGGGAAGTGGGGAAATTCAGCCGTGTTTTGAAGGATATTTTTAATAGCAGTTTTTTCATGATTAAAAGTCAATTTGGCGAAAAATAAAAAATACGGGTCTAATATTTTTCATTATTCTATTGATTAAAGCCGTTAATATTTTAAGATATTCGATCAATAAGAAACTAGAAATCCATTTTCAGAAAACTAAAATTGGGACTAAAAGAAGAATTTTATTTATGTAATAATCAAAACCTAAAAAACTTTTATGAACCGCTACTTTTGTAACCGTGTAGTATAAATTTTACGGCTAGATAATTCAAAATGACAATGAGATGAATTGTATTATTGTACCACAAAAACTATTTGAAAATGATATTCTCAAATATCGATATTGCCAATATTATGAAGACTTTAGTATATTTATATTATACTGTATCAAACATCATTCTTTATTGGTACAAAATCATGTCACCAGCACAATCAATAATGAGAGATGGGATATTTCTTGGCTAGGTGTTGATATTAAAAACGAAGATGGTTACTGGAAATCAGCCACTCTTTATTGAATTCAACCTCTGCAGTTTCGACCCCACATGGGTCTTCACAATCAATAATGTCATTAAATAATCAAAAAAAAAATTATGCTACTATGATTCTATGTGAAAATAATTTAGAATCTGCTGAATCTTGTGTTTGTTATTGTTCTCGAAAAACAAAATCTCCTGTTTCTAATGGATTCGGCTGTTATTGTTTTGTCCTCAAAGGATATCAGCCACATTCAGGATTTAGTTTCAAGTTATGAAGTTCTATGAACCTGCTGGAATATCTAATAATCTACTGACCACCAAATTTTTGTTCCCAGTCTGTATAATATCGTCTTATATCAATATTGGCAGAATCGAGTATTCCGTAATCTAACAGCGGCTGTGTATGTAATTTCTGAATGTAATATCAGGCAAGGGTTGGTTTGCCTGTGGCAGTTCTCATCACTCCCGCCCCCCCTGGCTGCCACGTGACCGATTGCGTATGACATGATTCTAATTGGTCCCGGCTGCGGCTAATCAGTTAATTACATTAGTGACAAGTGACAACCGAGACGGCGGCGGCTGGCGATTGTTTTTTTGTTTGTGTGTTTGTTCTGGCGATGTCGCTACGGTAGCGATTTCAATTAGCCGGTATCTGCGATCGGGGAGATAGGGCTGTAATCAAACTTTGCAGATTAACTGGTTCATTTCGTGATCATCTGACGAGTGCAAGTACTTCAAGAAATTGCAACACGCGAAGGATTTCGGGGATTTATTGCCAGGCTTAAACGACCGACGGATGGGTCCCTTGCACTTGCAACAAATACGTTCATTTCCTTCAATCTTTTTGTTTTCCCAATTAATTACAAGGTCTTATCAAGCACAGCAATCGTTCATTCAAAACGCTTTGTTGATTTTTTTTGTATTTTTATATTCAAACTGTACTGCACGTACAAGTGGTGAAAACATGTTTCATGTATTTTTCTATAAAATTGAACAGCAAAAACTAACTGAAAAGTACTATTTTGAGGTGTAGCTTTGAATATATCCGAAATAATAATAAGGATAATTCAATTCACATTTTACTCAGAAATAAGAGTACTTAGGGTAAGTAGGGTGTGATAGACCACTTTTTGTAGCAATAATTATTACTCTATAATATTGAATAATATTTAAAAAACAATATTTATTTATAATAACATATAATCTAGGCTTCCTTATAAGAATGAAGAAAAGTTTAAACTGTGTTCTGAATACTACAAAAAAAATTTATTCGGGTTCCAAAAAATCAAACTCGCCTCCACCATGTAGATGATATGGACCAAGACTATGAGGAGATGAACTGGTAAACCGATTGTCATTTGTCATATGTGGTACTCTCTTCGTGTAAACAGCGCCCACAAATTACACATTTTATCTAATCATACTTCCTTATCATTTTTTTAAAATAATTTTCTTTTAGTCGAAACAAGAGTCCTTAGAAAAATATTGGTAAGCAACGTGGCCAACACCATTACCGAACAATTGCTCGATTTGTGTTGATCTTACAAACATTATAGACTGACACAACACACCAATAAAATGCAATTAAAACATGAGACAAGTATCTTACATATGCCTCGTTTCTTCTAGATGTCTTATACTACGACAAATATGAATTAGCGACGCGCTTTTTGAAAATAATATTATCAATTTTTATGTTGATAATTGTTTTGTTATTTCTTTTTTACAAGAAAAGAGTGTTTTGGGTTTTTTTCTAGTCTCACATGTGTGTTCATTTCTTAATAATTTCTTTCATATTCTTTTATAGTTTTCGATGACCATCGGTTGTTAAAACAATCATGAGTTATTTTTTCCATACATATTATTAATATGGATTATGGATTAAAACATTATAATAAATTCATGTTTATTTATGATTCTGATTACCAGATAAATGATATAAAATTTTTATGATGTAAATAATATTGTCATTGAATACATTATTTATTTATAATTTATGAAATTTTATTTGCGTTACTGAAAATATTTTCAAATTATTTTCCTCATGAAATAATAATGTCAATTATTAATAAAACATTTTTGTAATCAAATAACTCTGTTTCGGTTTAATTATCAAGCAATAATTGTTTTAATAATTTATTAATTCGGCAATTTGTATTTAAATACTGTCATAATTTTTCAAAAATATTGCGATATTATAATATTGGAAAACATTTTTTGGAATTCCCTATGCACGGCACAATATGTCCCCAGTGATTGCAAATGTGCTGGACACACACATACACGAAAAGGGGGAAAGGGGAGCTTGCATGTTCCCAGCATCTGTTACCGCTAATTAATCAGAACCATGAATTGTTTTGATTTATACAAATTTTTGTTTACGTTTATTATTTATCCGGAGTAATATGTTTTGTTTCAATTGTTTAATTGAATCGAAATATTTAAAGTGTATGTAATTATAAAGCGATATTTGTATTGGAATGTCAATTCAATATTCAAATACAATATGAAATTAGCATGAATAATTAATTAATAATTAGAAAAATTAGCTCGAATGATGCACATTGACGCAAATCAATGTCATTTTCATCTGTTTGTTTATCAATTCATAAACACAGGCGATGTTTTCACCAACAATTGAATTACAACAAAACGGATACAAACAAATATATTTTAACGCCATGTTATCCGTTCGCTACTGTTTAGATAAATTTACAAACGATTATTATGCGCCATATTAAAAATATTGCATTTGTGTCCACGTAAATGATAATCAAACACAAATATTTTTACATTATAAGCAAACATTCATGTTTCCTCATTTTATTTCATGTTCTTATCGAGTTACCATAAAAAAAGAATTACTGATTTTGTTTTCTATCTATAACTTACATAGTATACCGTGTGTTCAAAAAAAGTATTATCATAGGCATTTAACATGGGAAAAGTTTGATTGGAAAAAATAATTCTTGATCTCAGACCACAGAATAGGTTTATACAGAAGCGACAGTAAGACAGAGAAGCGAAAATTAGAGAGAGATGAAGAATGTGCACAAATTTAAAGGATCCATTGTTTAAAATCAGAAAGTTTCCTCACATCTGAAAGAGAGATAAGGGAAGAGCACAAATTTAAAGGTCTACACAATGCTTCAAGGTCATAGAACCGACTAGGGGAACATGAAAGGTACCGACACGGAGTGTCGCTTCTGTGTGTAACTATTCTGTGCTCAGACGTCCCGAAAAACCGGGATTGTTCCGATTTTGAAGAGTATGTCCCGGATTTGTATATTTGCATAATTCACTATTTAATAAGTTTTATTTAGATCTTTATTATTAGTGATATTTTGTTATTGAAAGAATTTCCAGAACAATATTTAGTGAACAAAAATAAGTGAATATATTTTTTCTATTCCGGACCATAATACCAATGTGGAACTTTTTTTTATTCAGTGGAAAGATAACCTAACCTAACTCATTATCTTGTTACGCAGTAAAAGCTAATTTTGATTTTAATTATATAGAAATGTATGATTATATGTTAACAAAAAATAGTTATTTTATTATTATTAAAAATCATCAAAATCTTATGAAAAGTCAAAATCTTCCGGTTTGATTAATTAAAAATCTGATAGCCCAATGCGCGATAAAATTACATTATGATTGCAAAATGATAGGTAATGATTTCCGGTCTCCATCTTTTACGAAATCAAATCTGAGATCATTGAATTCCTCCCTGTGTCTGTTTCGCTGTAAACTGTTCGCCCTACAAGAAGCAAGAACTGCCCGGAGCGTTTCATGTTTGTGATTCAATATTTGTCATTTTGTCAATCGAGTTATCCTTGGCTCGCTTCAACTCGACGTTCAGCTGTCCTCGCTAAAGGACAAGACGTCTTTAATATAATCATGTAAAGAAAAATGACATTTCAAGATATCAAAGACGCTGTGGATTTTGTTTTTCATTCTGCTGTTATTTAGTTTGGAAAATCATATTAAATTTTTGGAGCGGGGACATATTTCGCAAAGGAAATTCACTTAGTTTTTAATTATCTTTGTAGATGATTATTTTAATGTCATTAGTATGATTTTTAATTTTCTTAATGTAAATTACGATATTACTACAAGGAACAACGGCCGTATTTATTTGAAATTTTTTAAGTAACCTGGTAGGTTAATTCTGTTTACTTGGATCATTTGAAGTAACCAAATCTGATCTCGAACTGACCCAACTCACCCAGCTATTTTGCTGGGTTGGTGAGTTGATCTTGTTTTCTTTCTTTGTTTTCACATTGCAGTCTTTTTCTTTATCTGTCAGAATTTGTATCTTTTATATGTTAAAACCGAAAACGTAAATAAATAACTTTAATAAATAACTAAAATTTATCGCTTAAAATTTTCACTAACTGTGAAATTTTATTTTGTATTTGGTAACAACTCGGGTAAATTCAGAATCAGTTTAGGGTTGTATTAAAATTTCCCAAATAAAAATGGCCAATATGCCAAGTTCGTTTTTTTTTCAGCTTTTAAGCGATATATTTTTGGTTAATTTTCGGTTTTATTACACTGTTCTACCAATGCTATCTTTTTTACTATTTTAACATTCTGTTTAAATTTGTTTTAGATGTGAAATTTTTAAATCAACGATACCTCCGTTCAATTTCTGTTAATCATCATAGCTGTCCAAATTCAGTCCAAAATTGAAAATTGGGTCCTCTCATCTTGGTGCGATTTGGCGGGAGGTAAGAGGGCGTGAGGCTGACACGGAGTGCCGCTCGACTGGAATGAGGGTGCTCAGCACTCAGCGACATACAGAATGCCTCACTGAATGCTGATTGTCCACTACGAGCTCTGACAACCAATTTGTCAACACATCGCATCCGGAAATGAGCTGTATTCAATTTGATTGACCGATTAGCGAAAGAACTACGCATCTGGATTGTTTAGCCTCCTGTGGGAGCAGGAATCATCTAGTAAAATTAAAGGCCCTTGAATGTGTAAACACAGTTTTCCAAAAATAATTTTGTTATGGCGAGGGACAGCAGTGAATTGAACTTCGTCAATCTTTATTTACATAAAAAAAATTTATAGGCGTACATACACATTTTTTGCTGCACTCAGGTAGGCGAAAAATTCAAAAACCCTTCTAGACAAGGGCTCTTTTGCCAATGCCGATTGCAATAAAAAAGAGAGATGCACAACTAGATGTTATAGTAGTCCCATATACAATGCAGGATACATAAGTATCTACCTACATAAATAAATACATACATACATATATATTATATATTTATATTAATTCCATAAGTAAATGTTTCAAATATACGAGATTTTTATTATTTGCAGATGATTTGAAACTATTTGCAACTGTAAAAAATATTCAAGATTGTAAAAATATACAATATGATCTAATGAGATTGCAGAATTATTGTAATAAAAATAATTTATCACTGAATATTGATAAATGTCTTGTTGTTCGATATAACAGAAAACGAAGCACTATTGTATATGATTACAACATAAATAACTTGGTGTTAACATCTAAATCAATAATTAGAGATTTAGGCATAACATTTGATGTGAAACTTACATTTAATGAACATATTACTGCAATCACTAAAAAAGCTTTACAAATGATGGGTTTCATATTTCGTAGCTGCAGATCATTCAATGATATTAAAAGTTTTGCATTATTATTTAAAACCTTGATAAGACCTCATTTGGAATTTGCGACCTCAGTTTGGAATCCCTTCCATAAAAAATTAATAAAACAAATTGAAAATGTACAAAATAAATTTATATCAATTTTACATTACAAATTTAAAATTGAAAAGCCCACTATAGTAAAAATATTGGAGCTTGAAACATTAGAATTTAGACGAAGTTTATATGATGCAATCACTTTGTTCAAAATTTTAAATAATCAATACAAGCTTGAATCATGTTTACATAACTTTAACTTTCATGTACCACAAAAAACAGTACGAAAAAAACAATTATTTCAAATTCACAAATACAATTCTAATCTTCTTGCATATGCGCCAATAAACAGACTCATGATACTTTATAATAATAATTTAAATGATTTAGATCCATTTTCATTAAAAATCGCACAATATAAAAAGCTAGTTAGCCGATTATTATAATATGTTTACCCGTTCATTAACTTGAATTCTCTGTGTCTTAAATACTACTATTATTTTTATCACTTCTGTTATCACTGTTTTAATATTAAATTGACATTATTTTCTAAAAACTCTACTAATGCACTCATTATGCTGCCTCTCCCTGCTCCCCTTTGATGATGCCTTTGGTACCTTATGTATTGCCGTCTAGTCAAGACAAGATAAGACTTTGCAAAATCTTATTTTGTCTAGAAATTTCAACATAACACTTGACTAAGTTTAGCAAAAAATCTTATCTAGATATCAAGACTCCAGATTGTTTCAAGACTCAACATTAACCGCTATGCATACGCTTTAGACAAGGACAGATAATTCTTCGCTAGCATTCTTTTTCTATTTTACAATCACTGTTTCAGCTTGGATGGAACAAGCTTCTTTTGCTAGTCTTGTCTTGATAATCTAGTCATGACAAGATAAGAGCCTAGAAAGTTTAGATCTAGACGGTGACACTACTTATGTACTTCTGGCTCATTGTAACAGAAGATGATGACAAATTTTATTAATTACAGTTCAAAATCGCAATTTAGATTGATTTGAAAATAAATATATTATCTATTTAGATTTTATTATTCCTTTTGAAAGAACTCTTTTTCCGATAAAATTTAATATTTCTGTCATTCCCTCTAAAATAAGTGCAAAACCCGTCACACCTCTTCCTCTTCATTGCCCGTAACGCGGCTAAAACACTTGACGTTTCCTCCCACTTCCTTACATCGCCCGACTCTTTCCCGGACGCCAGGAGCGTCGCGGCGTGGGGAAAGGACGCCTGACACGATGTTGCGACGCCCGCTCAAATAAAATCATCGAGCAAGTCCCCCGCCCTCGCAAGATATAGTTAAGGGTCAACTCTGGTGTCAGAATGAACATTTTCACCACTAGATAGCACCACATTGTCTATTTATGGTCGTGTTTGTCTTCCACTGGCTCCCGGCCAAACCGTTTCTTTCTGTGTATAGTTCGCCCAAGCAAGAAGACATATCTCAATTTGCAGATAGAGTTCTGGTTTATTTTGCAGAGTTACTAATAATTTAAAATTGATATTTTTTATAAAATGATATTGTTTTATTTTAACAATTGCTACTTAAAAACAACTTTGAAGTGTTTAAATTAAAACAATAAAATATACATTAAAATTTACAATTTTCTATTAACTACACAACAATTTAAAAAAAATTGTTTGTTAGGGACAACGTTCTTTCAAAAGAAATACAAAAAAAGTCCTATATGCCAGTGGATAAAAAAAATGAATAAAATGTTTAGGTGATCAACTACCTTAAGTAATAAATAAATCAAATAACAAAAGTACATTCCTGTCAAAATAAATAGAGTAATTGTTTGGTTCCAGTACTAGTACTAGTACTTATCCATTTGCAATAAATAGTTGGCAAATTCGGTACCTAATTTGGAATAAATTTTAGGGCAAATAAGTAGATCAATAATCGGAGAAATTACAGCACAATTAGTAGAAATTAAAAACAAGAGAATAGGTACATACATCTGAAATTAAATTAACTAAAGCAAGTTCTTTGGTAAATATCTAGGTGGAGAAATTATGAGACACTAAATGTAAATATATTTTCATCAATAGTTAATTACTATTAGTGTAAGAAAGAAAAATTTATATAGGAGAAATATATAAATATGGTGGATAATAAACTGTTCAAGAATTAGAATAACTGGAGTAAATTCGACTATTTAATAACTGAAATAATTATCATAAGTAATATATTAAGAACCATGAATATATTGGAAAAATTTACCAATAGCTATTGCCTAGTAATAGACAAACAAGTGTCAAAAATAACATTTAAATCACTCCAACTTCGCTGTCTTGATCTAAATGTCATTTTTGACATTTGTTTGTCTGTTACTATGCAACAACTATTCTTAAATCTTGCCAATAAATTCGTTGCTCTTATTATATTATCTATGATAATGGGGCCTATTCTGTAACTCAGTGGTTAAATTTTAACCAGTTGCTAAAAATTTTGACAAATGAAAACAAATATTACAACTGATGTTTTGATATTTTCTCCAGTGCTACCTGTTTTCATTGGAGAAAAAAATTAGCAACTGATTAAAAAATAACCACTGAGTTACAGAATATGGGGGAGTATGTTTAGGGATCAATTTTATTATTAAAGATTTATCCTTAATACAATAATCTGAAGCAAAAAAATCCTTTTCTACTATGTTTGAAATAAACTATTGAGTAGTCCCATCTGAATTATTAAATTGCGTACTGCGTAAATTATTATCTTTTCTAAGAAGTGCACCATACATACACACACTAATGACTATGCCGCTTTATTTCAGGGTATAGTAAATAAGTTCGTGTGAGCTTGGACGAAGTATACATGCTCTTTATCTGTTGTGATGTCTCCATCAGGATCAGCGGTGCACACCACGCAACGGCTCGGTATCTTCGGTTTTTACGCTTTCTATTCGCTTTCGGGTAGTTTTATCGTTATAGTTTCCGATCTGTGGTTGCGTTCTTTGTCCGCTAACCGATCCCTCTGCCGACTGCACATTCATAACAAACATTTACACTCACCGACACCGAATCTGAATCTCAATGTGACGCCTTTATAGCCCCAGATAATTTTTAGATTTAAAACTGGAATCTGGGTCGAGAGAAAAGGAATTTTATTGTGCTAGAGCGAAATCCCATTCCTGGAGATGTTTTCAATTTTCTTATCTGGATATTGGAGCAGAAATACTGCTATTCTATTTTAAAATGCACTGCAAATTTTATTTATTTGCATTATATAAAGTACATAAGTCTAAATTATTGTTCCGTATATTTATTTACGAAGTTAGTAATATAATCAACAACTTTATATAAATATTATATTATATCGCCTAATCTACGCGATATAGGTATGAGGTATATATATTTTTTATTAAATATTTGGAACAGTGATTGGGCAATGTAAGTCTGAAATATATTTTTATAAGAAAATAGTACTTACACCCTATATATAAAGCAGAAGTTATGTAATGGCCTAAAAATCCTAATTTGGATATTTAATTAATTTAATAATTTCTTCGTCCGAAATTACTAAGAGAACAGTTTATATATAAATCCCAAACATATATATTTAAGAAAACTGATTTAACCAAAATTGCATTTTTTTTAATCAGAAAAATAAAGGTATAGTATAATTTCAAATCAATGTTCCACAAAGTAGCCTTTATTATAAAAAAAAACCTATTGTAAAGAATAAGTTCAATTTTAAAGAAATGATAAAAAAACTACAGTAAAAACCGTTTATAATGACCCAGCTTATATAGCAACAAACTGGTTATAACGTCGAAATTGTGATCAAAGTAAATTTAACAAAAAATAACACATTAGTGCAAAAAAAATCTACGATATAAATTCAAAATAATATACCCGCAAAGTCGATTTATCGACGAAATTAAACAGATTCAGTGCATGGTAACAAGCCTTTTTCCCCCATTTTCGTAAATGTGAAAAGTTAAATAACAATTGCAGAACAATGATTTTTTCTTTTAAATCAATGTGATTTAAATCAATGCATCCCTAGATTTAATATATTCATATTACAGTATATATTTGTCCTTCAACAGAGCATATTTCTTATTCTTATGAATGTTTAATATATTTATACAATACAGTCGTACCTCATACAAAACTACCTTTCCTGGTTAATAATCAGGATATAGATAATATGTAATCTATATTGTAACAATAGAAAGACATAGGTTTTGTCCAGGTATAATCCATTTTATTAATTTTAAGAACATTAACACATTAGATACCACCATACCTTTGCAGTTAATCGCAATATAGATAATATAACACAGAGCTACAATAGGAAGATACAGATATAGGTCCACGTATTGTACCGACGCTGACGCCGACGCCGACGTCTTATCCCTCGACGAAATTTGGTCGAGGTATTATATTCCATTTTATTATTTTTAGGAACATTTAACACATCATACCTGAGCAGTTAATTATCACAATATAGATAACACAACACAGTACTACAATAGGAAGATACAGATATAGGTCCACGTATTGTACCGACGCCGGCGTCTTATCCCCCGACGGAACACATACCTGGGGCTGTGCGTGCGGCCCGCACACACGTGCAGCGGGGGCGGGGGCGGGGGCGTATCGTCGAATTCCACGGGGAACGCGGAGAGCCATTCCGACAGTTAATTTGCATACCTTGTGCTAATATTACTCATTGCCAAGCGATGTTCACAATTACAGGGTACGGAGGTGAGCCGCACTTGGTACGCAGCACGGTACATGGGGATGCATTTTGCAACTGTGGATTCTTCCGAAATGGAGTTACAAAAGGAATATATGGCTATATGCAACATAATTCAATTAGGATACATGATAAAATTTTGATTTTTACATATATGATACCAGTATTTTGAAAAATATATTAGTCAGCGTAGTAAAATCGTGAAAGAAGACAGGTAGACTGGAAGCGAAAGCGAAAGAGAGACAATCAATCTATCTTCTTTTAAGATCCTACCACGCTAACATCACATATTCCATCTCCAAAATTATATTATTGCAAACGAATGTTCAGTTTTTATTATTATAATGAGAAACTGTTTATAGTGGTTAGTTTTTATATTTTATGACTTCAATCTCCCATTCTCGTCAAAAGTAAAGTAGTACATTAACTATCATTTCTTTGGTTGACAAGGGAATTTGGGACAACGTGCTATCAACTGCCTAAAACACTTGAAGAAAATTATAAAACTACAACAGAACCTTGATACAACGGACTAATGTGGGCGAGGAAATGTCCGTTAAAGCCGAAAGACCGATATATAAAAATAAATTAGTCAGCGTGGCAAAATCGTGAAAGAAGACAGATACACTGGAAGCGAATGCTAAAGAGTCTATCTATCTTCTTTCAAAATCCTACCATGCTAGCGTCACATATCCCTTCTCCAAAATTATATTATTGCAAAGTAATGTTCTCAGTTTTTATTATTATAATGAGAAACTGTTTATAATGGTTAGCTTTTATATATTATGACTACATTTCCACTGTAGTCAAGAATAAAGTAGTACATTAACTATAATTTCTTTCCCTTATTATATAAGGGATTATGATTGTCATTATTCGCGAACATGAAGTTTAGACGAGTGATGCAAATCACTTGAGTGATTAATAACCATAATCCCGAATGTAATACTATACTTTTTCTATTCCTGTAAATTCGGAAAAACTCATAAATATTTCAGAAAATCACAACATAAAAATACACAATGACAAATGACAATATTGTCAGTTGTCAGACGACCATAGGAAGGGTGATCCACATATAAAAGAAAAACAAACATGAATAATTGATTTCTGGATCTGTGATTGGCCGAGAAGAGTGAATTATGTGTCATATTTCACTGTTCTGAAATATGGGTACTATAATTAATAAAAAAAAATGAAATAAGGGAGATATATTTACACAGAAGTAGAAAAAATTTAAATATATAATGTTATAAATTTAGTGATTGGTAATGGATGTATGGTGTGTGCATATGCCTGTGAAGGTAGCGCACTCCTCTTTGGCCATGTGTACTAACTAAACTGTTGCAGCTTTGCTCTCGACCCAGAACTGATTTGATAGGCATCCTGAACTGTAATTGTGTGCTAGTGCCGCCACGCCACTACTAGTGCGGATTTTGTTTGTAAACTGATCTTAGCAGTTAATTAAATTTGGCTGCCGTGCCGTGCGCTCGCTTGTAATTAAATAGATGAAATGCGAGTGACGTCTGCATAGCTTGGTGACGGTTTGTTACATTATCTCCCGCCTACCACTGCTATTATTACGTCATACACACCAAATAAATAAATACCCCGCTAACCTCACATACCGAGCTTTCATTACCAAACTTCAAACTAATTTGGGAAAGTCGATTACAAAACTATTAAATCAAATCTTTAAAAGAATATTTTGCTACTAGTTTTAAACTTCACTTAAAAAAATAACATGAATGTTCAGCAGAAATATAAACAAGATTATATATTATTTATTGTTATATAATGAACAAGTTGTAAATAAAATCTATTTTAGTGTCAAAAAAATCAATGCGATATTTTTGAAGCACATGAGTAGAATTGTTTTTATATTTATATAAAATACATACAATATAAAATACATTTAAAGGAATAATAATAATTAAAAGAAACAAATAATTTTACACTGTAAAAAATCATAAATAACTATTAAATCATATGTTTATATATCACATTAACATTATACATTTTGCCACTACTTTTTGAGTGAAGTTTAAAAGCTTGAATGTTCAGCAGAAATATAAAAAAGATTATAGATTAATTATTTTCATACAATGAATAAGTTGTAAATAAAATGTATTTTAGCGTCAAAAAAAGCAATGCTATATATTTTAAGAACATGAGTAGAAAAACTTATATTTATATAAAATACATACAATACAAAAATTATTTAAATAAATAATAATTAAGAGAAACAAATTATTTTACATTCTAAAAAAAATCTTAATTTTCTTTCAACAAAATTGCATTCAAATTCTCAACATAATTATTTTATAACGCTGTGGTAAGATTACTGTAAACCACAGCACAATCGAATCTTTGTGTAGCATAAAAAGACTACACCACAGACGCAAACTAATCTTTATTCAATTTGTGGTTTGTCCAGAAGTCAATTGCAAGTCAATTTCCACAGTTTCTGGTTTAAAAATTCAATATTTTCAATGTCACCACTCTGCAGTCTGTTGTGGTTATGTGGTTAAACTCATTTCAATTTCAAAAGACTTTTCCTGGGAACTCCTCTATTTTCCAATTGCCACATGAGTTGCAATACATGAGTGTATTGCTGGTCACTAGATCAATTGAGAAGATTCAGAGCTTTCCAGCGTCATTTATTATTATTCTAATGACAATATAGGTTTTGAAAAAGGAAATATCTGAATTTTATTTTAAGAAATATTAACTTCAATTATAAACATGTGGCATATTTGCAATAAGAATTAAATTCAATTTTTTTAATTTAATTCAAAATAGTTATGCTTGAGAAGATATTTTGAATTTCTTTTACTTGAATAATTAATTTTCTGTCAAATATTAATTAATAATATTTTCATACAAATAATAAATATTGGCATAGACAATGGGAGGGATATGGGGATCAATCTCCCTCCTCCTACATTGACAATAAATTATTACTATTTTTTACATTGTAAGCCAAAAAGAAGATTAAATGTTGACTTATAAATGATATCTTTTAAATTATTAAAGATATTGTAATTATTATTTTTGGTAAAAGTAAAAGAATATATAAGTATATTTTTAAAATTGATCCAAAAATAAAAAAGCTCAACTGCTGTTCTGAAAATAGGTCGATAAATTTGCTAAATTCACATTGCTCGAACAATGTATCAATTAAGTTAATATGACATTAGCATTTTTGCTGGTAATTCTTGGTAGTAGTTCGTACTTTGTCTCTAAACTTTTGTATCTCATAATCATAAATTGAAATTCATGTATAATTCGTGGTGTGTTAAACCAATAAGTAGTTTTCAATACAGGCTACGTTAATGTAGCCAAGTTCGCAAGCTCCGCCGTAGCCGTTCTTGCGCGTCATCCGATTTGCACTCCTGAACTTTGCAGCAAGTTGCCGGAAGCCGGAGCGAGCACAAAGACAAACTTCCGACTGCGCGGGAAAAATGCCTAATACTCTCTATTAACTCCCGCGATGTCAACGGAGGGAGGATTCCACGATTCGCGGAACTTGGAGGATTTGCAGCTACTGTTTATCATTACAAGTTTGCAATTTCCAAAATTCAACATGGATGAACAGATTTCGCTCAAAAATAACGGATGAACAGATTTGATAAATAAATGTCCCTGGACTTAGTTCCTGGATGTAGGCCCAATAGAAATTAATAAACAACGTTATAGAGAATAGAATTTTATTTAACATCTGAATATAATTTCTTTCCGGCGAAGGCAAGAAATCGGTTACTCTGTAAATAATTCTACAGACTGTCTTGGAATTACAATTTGATCTTTAATTTCGTCGCCTGTTACGCTAATCTAACTAATGAAATTATTTTTACTAAGGACCACAAATATCATGTTATAGATGATATGATTATTTTATGTTTGTTCATTTGCACTCTAAAAATTGATGTAAAAAATATACTCAAATATGGAATGTATTTTTTTAACTTATCTTCTGTTCAGAATTACAATGAAACGCTAATTAAACCCTCCGTTTTTTCTAGTTATTTTAATATGTAGATTTAATAACAAGGTTATTTTAACTTTGGTTTATAGTATATAAATCAATCAGTTAAATTTATTTAACCGGATAGGTTAGTTAACTAACTTTTATAATATCAGGCTTTGTTACAGTATTTTAGATTCCTGGATATAATTTTATGAAGAATTATAAAAATACAAATAAAACTTTTGTTATCCTAGGTACTTAGGTATAGAAGCTAAATAAAAATTTCATAATCTATATTTAAATTTCCTGGGGATTTTATTTTTTTTCCTTTACTAACGTTATTTGGCATTTTAGTGTTAAAAACTTTTTGTTGTCAGATTAAGTTTTAAAAGAAATATTTCTGATACTTTAAAGATGATAATGATTCAGAACTTTTAATTAAAAAATTGCGTATTCCATTTTAATTAAATAATTCTAGATTCGACTTACATGTAAGAAAAAATGTCTTTTCATATTTTCTGGCATTAGATTTCAACATTATATATTAAACAGCATATGATAATATAAATTGGGCAGTTGTAAAAAATGAAAAAAATATTTTAAAAATAATTATATATAATTAAATTACTTTATACTTGAAAATGAAATTGGTATAAAAGTAATTTTACAAATTAAACTAATATTATATTAAAACGAATTTATACATGCTTTGCAGAATTTCCGTCGTAATTACATGTACTTGTAAAATATGCAACAATAAAATTAACATTTCGTAGAAAACAACTAAAAGTGCATCTCATAAAATAAACTTTTCTTACCTTTTGTAGCTTGTATACGGACTCCCATTTGACTGACACCCAAAACAAGCAGCACGATTTCCTCCCTGCAGCAAACAATGAAATTACTCAAAAAACCAAAAATGAAATTAGCCTACGGGCTGTAAATGCAAAGTAAAACTACTGTCACGCTGTCTTCTCTCATGAGCAATTACGGTGTAATTGGGTTTATTTATGTAACTCCTGCGGCAGGAGCAGCTACCTGGCGTATGTCGGCAGGATAACAAAGTTAGATGGACCCACCCTGGGCATCCTGCCAGAGTTTGACAAGTTGGGCTTCGCATAGTCCAAGATAGGATCGATCAGGATGTGTATTACAAGGGTTTATATTGTCTACCAATGTCTAACTAGCTACAACTTACACAAAAAAACATTGCCGAATTCAAAATTTAACTAACAGTACAAATCTGTAGATTTAGATATATTTTAAAGTGAATTTAAAAATTATTATTTTCGTGATCAAATACAAATTACGAATTTTTTTGGGGGTTTGCAGAAACTTTGAATAAATATGTATTTCTTTATTTACGAAGTTTTTTAATCACTCATTCTAAGGTTCTAATACACTTAAAAGTAATGAACTTTCATTTATTCGTACTGTTTTCTAATGCCTTTCATTGTAAAATAGTCTTTTAATATATGGTATGCTAAATTTAACTGAGAAAATAATAAAAGACAAGTATCGTTCTATACTGTTCTTCCGATAAATATATCTTTACCGAAATATGTATCAATATGTCACCATTTTGTGTAGATATACCAACTTAAATATTTAATATTACATTCTATCTAGATTTTTAATTTTTTTTTTATTGGAATTGTAAAACGGTAATTAAACAACTATCATTGATTTATTATTTATATTAAATATAAACATAGAAATGTATATTGTATAAGATTTTTTATATTTCTTTAATAAATTAAAATTGTTATCGGCGCAAAAAATCTTGTGTATCACACGCCCAGAAAATCTCGCAAAAGATTAGTTTCTGGACTAGTAATAGGTACATATAACTATTTTTGTATTTACGTTAACAATTGCTCTATTGTTATATTTAAAACGGTTTAATAATATCGGATATTGTTAAACTGTTTTTGGTAATTTGTTTCTTGTAAAATTAGCACTTCTAAGTGCACCCTATGATGTATGTCAAATTGATATTCTCAAATATTTAAAAATGTTTTTTAAAACAATTTGGAATTATTATAAATAACCAAATAAACAAAGCTAATTTAAAAATATTATTAAAATTTAGATAGTCTTAATGTAGAGATTTGATTTGAATTTTTTGCAGTAGGTATTATTTTTATCTTACTTATGATAGTTATAAATATGGTGCACTCTAGACGCCAGCTAAATTGTTTGGAGTAAGACGTCTCATAAAAGCTATACACTGTATTACATTAGTATAGCAGTTTTCATGAATTTTAAATTAAGAATACTGATTATTTAAAAAAAAATCTTGAAAATTCACAGTGTACATATTTCTTTAAAAATTAATGTATGTGCTTAATATAATTTGCAGGATAACAGAAGTAGAATATGGAACTTGGCGCACTAGATTCCTAGTTTGCAAATGAAATGATTGAGGGTGAAGCGAAACGAATGTTAATTTCCCCAACAAGGGTTGCCTACGCACCCCAACTAGATGGCATGAGAGATATATTTGGATTTTATATCCTTTTTAAATATTATTTTCCCCAAATGCATTTTTAATTCATAATTTAATTTCAGTTTAAATTATAATGCAAATTTATGTAAATTTAATTTAATAATACAAGTCAAATACAGCGTGATAAAATCAGTACAGTGCTAATTGAAATAAAAGTTTAAATATAAATGACAAAATTTCACATTTCGCTAAATTATGCTCCCTGTTTCGCCATAGACCAGATAGGATTAATTCATTCATTTCTACCGAATTATTCTTCCTAGTACAATCACCGCAGTTAAATTTGCTACCCATATATTTAATAAACCCTCTTTATTTTATACCAGAATTAGCATACAACAATGTAAATTAAAAATGGAACATGAAAAGTATTGTTATCAAAAATATTTCTATTTTTATAAAAATATTGTAAAGTAAATAACAACGACATTTCTCTAAGAAGTTTTCTTTGAAAAGCACATTATATAGAGGCTACAACATTTAAATAACGTATGAGTACTACTGATCAGAAATGTCTAAGATGCGAGTAAAAATTGGCAAGGAATAGGTAATGTTCACTCGTAAGATGAAAATTAAATACAAATTATTAAAAACATGTAAAATGTAGGTAATTCTAAGTTTATTACATTTTGAAAAATTGATAGGAAGAAGATGAAAGAATATATTTTAGTTTGCCATACGATAGCTACAACATAACATATGTGTATTGCTGGTCACAGAATAAATGCTTCTCTCCTGTAAATATTTAAATTTTAAAAATCCGATTTAGATATTTCCGTTGTTACATGAATTATAGTTATATGAATGTTTTAAAGATGTGTTCGCGCTCCCAATGTGGGAAATATTATGCATGTATGGGAAAAGCATGTGATAAGAAGACAGAGGGAAAGAAATGATATGAGATGTTGGTAAAGTTATAAAGAATGAAATATAGCGGTATGCGAATACGGAAAAGTTCGGGAATAAATCCCGTAGTAGTGGTGTACTGTACGGGAGAATCAGATATAATTCTCCATTGCATCAACCAAGTTGCTGTTTGATACGAGCCAATTTAAATTGTACCAAAAATGGTGCAATATCTTGTACAATTTATAGGCTAGTCTAAAACGGCTTTAAGTTCAAAATCACCCTCCATAACGAGACACCGTAATGTTTACTACCTGATAGTAGCGTGGTCACCCAATAGGTCTGTTCCATGACATTATTGACAGTGCAGTGCAGTGTAGTTTAGTGTAGTGTAGTGTTGGACAACATATTTTAGTGTAGTGTACACTAGTCCATCTTCTAAAAAAATAGGAAATTGCAACCAGTACGAGTGCAACACAACATCGAACTGTCAGTTAGCTTTCAGTAGTAGTGTAGCACTTCTTGTAGCAGCAAATTATGTTAAAAGCTATTGCAATAATATTAGATTCTGCAGATTCAGATGATTCATTTTAGTCAACTGATAGTGATGTGAAATTTAAAATAATTTTGAAAACACGAAAAAAAAAATTGTATCAAAAACTACTTTGCAGAAGTTGTGCCAGGATACAGGGATGATGAATTTATTCGTCACTTTAGAATTAATCGTCAGCTGTTTTATTATCTAACTGATAAATTTGAATCATCAAATGAATTCAAGAAATTAGATCCAATGAAACTTATATCTGCTCAAAAACATCTTGCAGTGTTTTTATGCTTTGCTGGACATGAGGCATCTTCGTATCGTGATTTGGCAGATCGATTCGTTATGTCCCTGTCTACAGTGACATTCATTATGCAACTTCATCTTCCATGGTTGTTTACGTTAGATTCATAACTGACATTTACATTATCCCCACTCCAGCTTGCACTAACTGCACTTCCTCTATAGGTAGTGCGGAAAAAAGTGCACTAGTTCTAATTTTTTTCTCATCGAACAGACTACACTAATTGCACTATTCTCATCGAACACGTCGGTGTTAAAAAGTTAACACTGGGATGACCTAGTGCAAGTCATCGAACAGACCTATATGAACTATACGAATTGTTGCCTTAGGGCCGGTTTTTCAACCTCTGGTTAAAGTGCCGGTTACCTTAACCATGGGTTAATAGAAAAATATCGCATCGAAATAGTAAATAACGTACATTTTTAACAACTTACATCAGCTTTTCGATGCGATATTTTTCTATTAACCGATAGTTAAGGTAACTGGCACTTTAAACAGAGATGGAAAAACGAGCCCTTAATGTAATTAATTTAAAATCATCCTCAAAGAATGAAATATAGTAGTGTGCGAATACGGTAAAGTTCGGGAATAATTCCAGCGCTGTGGTGCACTGTAGGGAGAATCAGATATAGTTCTCCATTGCAGTTAGTGAGCATCGCACACGCAGGCAAAGCTCGTGATAGATAATGATATATGATAGACAATAAAAGGGTTAAACATGCAACGCTGAATCATAATTACTTGGCTGAGTGTCGGCTGCCGCAGTTAGCTTTATAACACGTGCGCCCTGATAAAAATCAGTAATTAGCAACAGTAATTATGGCAACTAACGAGCTTTTCGGCCGAGCAAACGACCCGCCGCCCATCCATTTGTTCGGATTTAATCCGGCCACTGCAGTTGCCCATTTCCCTAAACGTCCCTGTACTCCGCTCTGATTTGTGAACGCAGCGTGGGTGATTTGTTTACTCCATCGTCAAGATTTATACACTACTATCCCATCATTTTTCTTCTACTGACATTCACACACGTTTGGGTTTTTGGATTTTTTATAACTATTAACAATGCGAAACTACCGTATGCTGTATGCCAATGAATGGAAACAGGGGCGGACTGGCCAATTGGCGATTTTGGTAATAATTATAAATTTGCTGGAAAAAGAAATTCAGGGGATCGAGAACGGACCTTAAGAACTACAACTTATAGGTTTTTAGCAAAAAATTGTGGTTGTACAACAGAAATAATCCAAATTTGCCCATATTAAAGATCAAAATTTTGGTTTTTTAAAACAGTCCAAGTTCCAAAGCAAAAAACAGATATTTTGGTGTTTTATTACAATAAGAAATGTTTTCTTCGCATATTCGTTCTTTGGAACTAGTAGGTAACAAATGAGAATATCGAAAAAACCTAAATTTCAAAATATTTAATTTTCTAGACTTAAGTAAATATCGATGCGCTGATTTCAAAACCTGCAATCCTATTACGCCTATTCGATTTTATTATGTCGCTTTATTATATATCTTTTATTTATTTCCAAAATCTATATCCCCCTATCAAAGTTGTGTGGAGTTAAAACAAACCAAACAACAGTATTACACCAAAAATTAAGTTGACAAACGCGAAATATCCCAAAAATACTCATTTTTGTGCCTAAAATTTTTATTTTAGGAAATAGTACAGGTTGATAGATCTCGATGCGCTGATTTCAAACTTTCAAACGGAATTTAATTATCTCTTTTCGTTCCTGAGATATTTGATGTCAAAGTTGCACCTGAAAAAAGTGCATTTTTTGGTTATATCTTTAAAATAGGCAGAGATACAGTCTAAATGATTATACCAGACAATTCTACGGAAAAAATTACATAAAGAAATGTTTTCTCCGCATATACGTTCTTTGGAACGATTAGGTGAAAAATGAGAAAATCGGAAAAACCTAAATTTCAAAATTTTTCCGAGGAACTTTTTTCTTCCAAAACTATTCATTTTCTGGACTTAAGTAGATATCGATGCGCTGATTTCAAATTTTCAAACCGAATTGAATTATCTCTTACCGTTCTCGAGATATTCGAATTCAAAGATGAGTTTTGGCAATACCTAAAAAAATAGGTTTTTTAGGTATACCCCTTTAAGGGTTAGGTTTACGACTTCATGGACCTCACCAATCGATTCTACGGGCAAAATTACATAAGTATACCAATTTTTAGATTTTTATTCCAAAGGATACAATTTGTAGAAAAGAAAAACGAAAATAGGCAAAATCGAAAAAAACGCCTGATGAACCCCTTGCGATTTTTTCGATTTTTGGCCGTTTTCAGTTTTTTCCTTCTAGAAATTTTATCTGATGAGATAAAAATCTGAAAATTGGTACACTTATGTAATTTTGCCCGTAGAATCGAATGGTGAGATCGCCGAAACCTTAAACCTAACCATTTAAGGGGTATACCTAAAAAACCTAATTTTTTAGGTATAACTTTGAACTCAAATATCTCGAGAACGGGAAGAGATAATTGAATTCGGTTTGAAAAATTGAAATCAGCTCATCGATATCTACTTAAGTCCAGAAAATGAAAAATTTTGGAGACAAAAAGTTTCGAGAGAAAAAATTGAAATTTAGGTTTTTTCGTTTTTCATATTTTTCACCTAATCGTTCCAAAGTACGTATATGTGAACAAAACATTTCTTTATATAACTTTTTCCGTAGAATCGAATGGTAAAGTAGTTGAGATTGTATCTCTACTCATTTTTTAAATATACTCAAAAAACACACTTTTTTGAGGTACAACTTTGAGAGCTAATATCTCGGAAACAAAAAGAGATAATTAAATTCTGTTTGTAAACTTGATATCAGCGTATGTAATTCTTTAAAATAATATATAAACATAATTTTGAAAAAATTGAAAATTTTCGAGCTAAAAATTCGATATTTTCAAATATATTCAGGTTTTCACAAAATACAGCATCACCGGCTTTGTATATTACTTCCCCTGTTATTACTACATGCATAAACTATTATATTATTAATTATTCACTTTAAAAAAAAGAAAATATCTCTTTTGTATAATTTATTGTGAAGTCCAAGATCTGATTTTAATCTATCCATTCTACTAAATATTCTATTTTTTTGCTATTGTTATTTTTGGATTATTTCGACTGTACATGAAAAATTATGAAGTAAAAAACTAAAAACTGTAACATTTCATGTTCAACTGTGAATGCAAATATCTTGGGAGATGTAAAAAGATTTTATTTTTTTTAATATTTTACTGACCCATCAGTTTTTTTTATTCTGAATAAAATTTCCTGTAGGAAAGTGTTGAAATGTCAGTTGTAACTTATACATAAAACATTTTTATAGTTTCTGCAAGTAGGTACATAATGTATATAAGATAAAATAATGTTAAAAATATAATATAAAAATGAACATTGTAGGTTAGGAAAAGAAGCAATTTCCTCCAATGAATAAAATTAAAACAACATGGCAAAATAGCTAGTCCTGCGCCAAAGTACTTGTCGCAATCTTAATTTATTATTTACATGCTAATTAAAATGTAAATTAAAAAGGGTAAACGCGCGTTGAAGCACACGAGCAATGCGATTAACTCTTTAGCACATACAATAAATTATAAAAATATAATTACAATTCTTTGATTTCGAGCGCGATAGCTAGCAGGCGATTTAAGCTGCACTTGTTCGTGATTACCGGCAATGAAAGGAGCCCCACTGTTCTACAAATGTGGACAACTGTTCATCATCTCTTTCTGCAGCAACTGGGTTCAATGCAACAAAAAGAAACAGCGACATATATACCTATTCAATTTATTATGATTATTTCACAGGTTTTAACATTTCTAATGTTTCTGTCAATAATAAATCTTATAAATATATGTAGAAAATAGCTGATTATTTAGGTTAGGTTTTCTACCATATACATATTTTTCTACTTTTGTTTAATAAGAGACTCTTTAATTCACTAATTTCAGTTAGGTTATTAATTCCATTATTTCATGTGAAATCAAATTGGAAAGCAGGTATATATATAGAAACAATAATAGCTACAAAAATATAATATTTAGTTCTTATTATCTTTACAAATATAAAAAATATAGTTATTACATTTATTATATTCACAGTGACTCGAATTTTACAATTCAAAAAACTTAAATGACAACTATATTTATATAATTTATTTATTAATAATCAACTTTTTTTGTTGTAACTTAGTAACGCACAAAATTAAGGGGTTGTTGGTATTGTCATCAAAATGTCAAAAATTCATAATTTCAAATAGATTTTTGAACTTATTGAAATGGACGTAGAAAAAAATATTGTATGAAATACCTAAGTAAACTAGGATAAGAGGTTATTTATTGTTATTTTCGCATGCGTTAAATATCCACCTTTTTTCCTTACTTATTACATAAATAATTTTAATATTTAGAATATTTTCTAAATCAAATATAGCAAATATTATTATATAATATAATATAATTATATAATATATAATTTCACTTAACAAAATTTAGGATGGAAACAAAATTCAAACAACCATATTTATAGTTTGCGTTTTTGTAAATTAGTTAGTATTTTTTGTAAATAGTAAATATATACTAAAGTAAATTATTACTCTAGATCTAATTTTACAATAAAATTAGTTGAAACAAATTTTCCATTTCTGAAATCCCCTTGGAAAAATGTGTAGGTGTATATTTTACAAGAATAGTACAATGTCTGGAACATATACTGGCTATAAATGATTCTAAGACTTCGTTAAATTATTTCTCGTTACAAACCGATTTAAAATATTCAGCATCCGAAAGTGCTCTGATATTGGGATGTTGGTAACGATCCATAGCTGAATATTTTATTTATCGAACCTTCCAAAGGGGTATAGACGAATATTGAACTATTTCATTCAAATTATTAATTAAATAAATAAATAATGGATTCATAGGGATATATACTTAGTTTAAAATTGCTAAATGTATGAAAATATGTAAATGATTATGATATATATGAAATAATATTCGGACTTTTAATCGGGCCGGTGTTAAAATGAAATTAATTTCTTCCCTATTATCTTTATGGCCTTCACAACTGTTTACGCACCCCTGTGCAAAGGGTTGCATTTCATATACATGAATATGCTTTTAATTCCTTTTATACGGTACGTACGCATGTATTATATGCAAAAGAACAATTCTGCCTAGTCAAATTTAGTTTAACACCTCTAATTCCTTTAATATAACTTTACTGACATTTTTAATTACAAAGAATACTTTGGAGTAAATCGATTTATGTATATTGCTGCAATATATCTAATATAGCAACATTATTAGTATGTAGTTGAAATACATTGTGCTAATATTAAAAATATTGTTATTATACAATAGTATACTGGTAACGCCAGAAAATTATGTTATCATATACAGTAGTACCTCTGTGTATTGTTGGTCACTAGTTATCAGATTCTAGGACCTAAATTGATGTAGAGATACATATATCTGTTTTGTTCTGAAATTATTTTAATATCATTTATCAAAAAATAGAACATTATAGTGCGATGTGTTGATATTTTTGGTACACAGAGATACGTTGAAGAGAAATATTTTTATTTTATTTCTGAAGATGAAGCATTCTATCAGGCTCCTTTGTTGTAGACATATTGAATATTGACATTTTAATATTGCACAAATAATTATATAAAGTCAAAAAAAAAATTTCAAAATAATAAAAAAAAAATGCTTCACACCTCACACGGCAAATGTTTTTCTGCATTTATATATTGTTAGTCAGATGTTCATATAATTGTTAATCAAATGATTTAAAGCAGGCCAACCCTGTGATATTAGTTAATTTTATTTTTATATTTTATACTAAAAATGATATATTTACTAAGACAATGATACGAACAATTGCTTATTTTAATATTTCTCCTATTTACAAATTTGAAAAGGTCCATAAATGATAATAGCTGGACCACAGAAAAAAATTCTAAAAATACTTAAATACTTATTATTATTATTATTATTATATATGAACCTCTAAATATTTAATATAAAAAGTAACATTATATTTGTTTATATTTCTCGTCATTCCCCTGAATTCAAAACTGTCTAAATATAAGTAATATTTAAAAATATAGTTTTATATTATAATCAACTATATTTTCTTGAATTAACTATAAAATTATTTTTGTTTTCTCAAAGTCATCTCCAGATCTTCTCAAACATCGCTAGGTCTCGTCTCTAAGACAGCGCAAGAAATTGACAAAGACACCACATTAAAATATTTGAAACTCCTACACCTTTGTTACAAAATATAATATATAATACAGAAAAATATAACAATATATTTATTCATATTTTTTCATCATTCGTTTGGGGGAATTCAATATCACCCCCCCTGAATTCAAAACCATCTATAAGGAATATTTAAAATATAATATTTTATTTGAATCAACATTATTTTTTTGAATTAACTATAAAATCATATTTGTTTTCTCCAAGTCATAACCACCTCAAGTGAAACATCGCGTCTTCTCCAGCTCCTTGGCAACACATCCTCCCGTCTCGGCGTCCGCTCCTCGACTGCGGAGCCGAGCAGGTCAGAGGTCACGTTGGGAGGCGCCGTCACGTGGGCCAGGGCGCGCGCCGCCGGGCCGGCATTGGCGCGGGGGCGGCGCGCGACGCCACTCCGCCCCGACGCCGCCTCCGGGAGGCCGGCGTGGGTGGCCGCTGGAGGCGGTTGGTGGAAGCGTGGGTGGTAGGTGGTGGGTGGTGGGATAGTGGTGCTTAATGGTTGGTTTTTAATATATTTTTAGGTTATGTTTTTCGTGTAGTTCCCCCTATCCTGGGCCTATCTGTCTTATTTTAGATACGAGGTCTGGACCAGAATGGATAGGGTAGAGAAAAAGAATAAAATAATAAAGTACTTTAGATTTTAAACTAGATTCTTATACCATATATTATGCCTAATTTAAACTATCTAATATTTTACCTAATTGAAAATCTTTTTCATGTTGTTATTCTACAGAGAAAATAAAATAAATTGAACCAAATACATATATCAAAACTTACATTTTTAGGTTTTATTTTCTCATGTCCCATCCTTTATTTCAATCTAGAGAAATTTTAATAATAAACTTAAGGTATTTAGTAAAATGCATACTTAAAACATAGGTTAAATTTGTCTTACTTATATTGGTATATATATCTATTTAAGTTTTCTTCATATGTATTATCTACTTTGTACTTCTACTCCATCTAATTTCATTGTTTGTTCTTTAGAAATAATAAAATAAATGGTTTAAAGTACGTTAGATTTAGAAAACAAAATTTAATTTAATCTTTGTCATGGGAACGATTTTCCTAAAAGACACAAGTACTATACATCACTGATAAGTATCTGTTTTACGACAATGTTAAATATTTAAGAAATACATGTTTTCAAAACATGCATCTAATAATAAGGGAGATGAGCATTTTTATTGTGAAACACTGGATTGGAAATATCTATGGTTACAACTTGATGCAATATACTTGCCTATGTCATTTATAATGAAACATAGGGAAGGAAATTCACATTTGTCTTTTATGGGTTATAATTTTTTTTCCATTTTTAAATATAATAAAGTGTTAGTAACTTTATAGGAAATGATAGAATAATAAAATATTCGACTTCCTAAATAATTCGATCATACACATCTAGATATTTTTTATTAAGGATTTTTTTAATCAAAATTTTACACGGGGAAATTTATATCAATAATGGTTCAAATAATTGCTTAGCAGTTTATGGATGGATTTAAAAAAAAATATTACTGTTATTGTTTAATTGTTGTTATTGTTTTACGTTAAAATATACTCACAATATTTAAAAAAAAATAAGAAAATAGATTTTAGGGCCGCTTTTTCCATCTGTTAATAGATAAATATGACATCGGAAAAATGATGTAAGTTGTCAAGAATATATGTACCTACGTTATTTAATAATTCGATACTATATTTTTCTATTAACAGATTGTAATATTAATCGGTACTTTAACTAGAGGTGGAAAAATCGACACAAAATTTTCCTATACTTATGAAAATCAGGTTAAGTTTTTATATAATAAGAAAGTCGGCTAAATGAAAACAGTATTTTACTAACAGCGAATAACAGATTTATTTTTAAAAGTATTATAAGAAATTTAAATATAGGATCAATCATATTAGGTTTGGAACTATAATATTTTTCGAATTTTCACTAGTTTGAATTAAATAATATACCTACAGGAAATAATAATAAAATGTAAAAAATTGTTGAAAATACGAGTACTGAATTCAAATCAATGTAATTTTATTTTATGAGTGTCCATTCGAAAAATGTATTACATTGAACACCAATACTATTCCTCCTCATAAATTTTTAACTCGAGCATTGTTTCACACTTTACGACTCCAATAACGCCCGCCATATCTCTTATTATTTGAGCAAACATGTAAACATAGTAAAGACAGTTCTTATCTTTATTAATTGGAAGTCATAACAGTGGAAGTGTCTGGAAACTTATCCTTCTCCAACTTGTAATTGAATGTCCAATATTTACCTTCTCGAGAGCTCGCGCTATTTGGAGAACAATTACACCCCTAGTGGACGTGGACAACCCTGAAGGCGCAAATATTTAGCCGAAATGAGAGCAATGTCTCAAATATGGAATTATCACACTGGAATTACTCAGGAATGGCGTATGAATTATAAACGAAATTAATTTTCAGAAATAAATACAGACTTTCACACATTTTACAAATGACTTTGAAATTATTTAAGTATTTAAAATCTGAATGTTAATATTTCAAGCATTTTCGTAACACTCAAAAATTGCTTGAAATCTACAAATAAATCCGAAATGTTATTTTTATAACAATACATTAAGCGTTTTGTAATTGTTTGAATGTTTTAGATTTCAGTGTCTCAATATAACTCTTTTCTCTTTATTTGCCTTTTTATCAATAAGATATTTAAAGTGTATAACTATAATTTTCTATATTATTTTGGGAATAAGTTTAGGTGTCACTAAAATATGCAAGCCCAAAATAATTAATTAAATATGAAAAACATATTTTTCTACTCTCTCCCTATAAGAAACAAATACAAATTATTGTATGTGAAATATATCATTAGTGAAATCGTGTGTGAAACAAAGAAAATCGTGTGTAAAAGAACAATGAAAATTATTTTTCATTATTAAACGATTCCTGTAAATAAATGAAAACCATGTGTTTGAAACAATGGTATTGTACAAAACCAGTTAATGCTACATTAGGTTTTACAATACCTATATTTGTTGAATGTAAAAAAAATTACGATTGTTTTATTTTTCAAATTGGTTACAATCTTTGTTGTGTTGGATATATTTCCAACTATATCGATAAGAAAATGAATTACATACTTTATTGTAGATTTAATGATATTTTATCATTTAGGTTTCGTTATTCTAGCTAAAATTGATTTTATAATTTTTACATTTCTATTTATTTTTTCTAATTGGTTCGTAAATAAAATATTGTGAACTATGAGGCAATTTTCTTTTTTGATATTTAATTAATTTTCATGATGACAAAAATATATAAACAGATGTTCATATTGACATAGTTTGATGATAAATTAGTAATTCGGATGCAATTAGATTATATAGTAATTAATCACATTTACTTGTGTCCTTAAATGTATAAATAGATGTTTATGTTGTTATAGATTGATGATTATTATTTGACGAGTTTGATGGCAAATTATTATTAACAAAAAATGGAGTAATTCGGTATTAAATTAATTTACACGCTTTTAATTTTAAGGTTATGGGAGTGTTTAATAATTTTTGTAATTAATTCTTCATGAATGCATTTTAAATTTATCTTTTAGGGTGGATGCTTTTTTCAGATTTTAATTTAATTTCGTCGCGCCTTGAATCGCAGGCATACCACTCCCACATCAGCCGTGCATTGCTGGTCACAAAACAAACAAAACCATAATTACCCAGGCGTCACGTATCCACAAACGTCAAAACCCATTCCCGCCGAACTCAGGCATTTCAACGCGACATAAAAATTCCCTACACAGGCACGGGGATGACATCAAGGATGCTGTGTACAGAGAACAAGTGAGCGTCGCAGGTATGCGGCCCCAGGCACACGAGACAGAAACAGAAACGCTTAGCGGTTGTTTTTCAACCAGCCAAGAGTTGATCCTTTTGATGTCGCGGTGTGCCATGCCCGGAATGTCAAACGAAGAGGTGAGCTATACTGCCGTCCTGATTTTAATGGGAGGAGAGGCATAAAGGCATGATTTGCTCAAATTTTACAGGCTGCAGACAGGGTAAACCGTATTTTTACAACTTAATCCTATTACATTGTTGGAACAGAAATAAATAATTTATTTATCAATAAAAAATCAAGACTCATCTAATGGTTCTGTAAATAAAAGAAAAAAATTAAAATCAGCAATGCTCAAACTTTTAATAAACTTGTTCCCATACCATTTCAAAAGAAAACATTTGATGAATAGTAACAAAAATATATTATTTTAGCAATATACCGTGAGTTTCAGCTAAGATGAAATATTTTCTTATTTGTCATTGATCGTTACTACGTATAATATAATAATAGTAATAATAATAATAATAATGTTACTATACTATACTATACTATACTACTACTAAAAACATTCCTGTGGCTCCTCAACCTTATTTGCCTGACTTGAGTTCTTATGACTTTTTCCTCTTCCTGAGATTGAAAAATAATCTTATAACTTATTTTGGGATGCAGGAATGGTTTGATCGACTGGATGTTAATAAAAGGAAAATACTTTATTAAATGATTGCAATGCCAATAAATTATTTTCCTTTAATTTGGGACACTCAAAACATTTAAACGGATATAACCGATCAGCTGAAGATAATTCCAGTATCCGAGTTCCAGCATTGCCATGAGGATAGAAAGTACCGTCTCCAGTACTGTGTGGATTCCCAAAAAAGTTATTTTTAAGGAGACAATATTAAATTGTAAATCTATTCTTTTTTAAATCAGTCGTATATATTATTGTATTGTTCTAGATAAAATGCAACAAAGGTTTTCAATATCAAATAAAGTTCTCAACATAATTTAAAGATGCTTACTAATGAAAAAAAAGATAAATCGAATGGTTACTTGGTACAATTCTGATTTTTTCAGAATAGGTAACTGATATCCATAGTATTGACTAATGACAGATTAGAAAATATTTTGCATCTTAGCTGAAATTGGCGTATGTTGTTTCTAAATACAAATTTTATATTTATTTATATTATATACCACTGGTCACTTTCCACTGATTAAGACCCGCTGATATAAATAAGACATATTAGATCTTTAATGCTACTTAGCTATTGATAAAAAGATTTCTTTATGAACATGTGGTCTTATTCTTTCTAAGAATGTTATAGTAGCATTAGAAGAAAATACTAGAATAATAGTACATTATGTACGTGTTCACGTATTCAGTTTGATTTTTTTTAATAAGTAATGACATGATGACAAGCACCACTTATGTATAAAAAATGACTATCTAAGGAATTTATAGAGGAGACAATTTTTCCAGGACAGAAAATTAAAACACAGGAACACAGAAAAAATAATAACACAGTTCAATTATTTTTACATAATAAAACTCATGCATAAATCCTTATATTATATCCGAAACCATAACAGTTTAAGTTGTGATTAAAATGTTATATAGCGCCATGGAAATTAGTACATATGAAATAATTCGTTAGTATGAATGAGGTAAATATGCGCAGTGATAGTGAGTAGAAGTGTGTCCGTCACTCGACACCAGGCAGCGCGCGAGTGATACTCTTGAAACAATTCGGCACTGTTGACGGATCGGAATTTAAACAGGATTTTTTAATGACAATCGGCCGCGGGACTCAATTAGCGAACATTCGATACGCTTGTGGTGCCTCGTTAAAATATTCCATTGCACGGATTCATCAACACGGAAAAATCTACTCCACCTAGGTTTCATTACAGCGCGAATTACACTGTAAGGCTCGCCATTCAATAAATAATCCACTCTAATTACATGAGTAAATAAATATATTTCATTTGTTTTCTCTGCAGCATTATTGCTTCAGTTTGGGGACAAACATGACAAACAGAGGTTTACTAATTCTTAGAGTCTAGAGTATTCGTATTGTGACATGTTTATTTATTAATTATTGAATTGGAGAAATGGTGAAAAATCTTCAAAATAGATTTTTTCTACAACTGTCAACAAATGTTTATTTTATATATATATTTTAATGACAGTACCTGGGAGAACATTTTTTCACGGTGATGGAAAACATTTCTTCACTAAATTTATATAGATAAATAAAAATATTATAATTAATGATGTAAGTTAGTTGTAAAAAAATATTGTTGGTCTTTTGTGAGCGAAATGTTTTTAGTACCTTTAATTGACTTTTTGACGAACCTTGCAGAGTCAAAAAAGTTACATCTCACGCATTAAAACACAAACTTTGCGCACTTATAATAATAACTATTTCAAATCTAGAAATAGAAGTACAAAGTCACATTTTCATAAAAATATTCTTATTGAGTAGTTGTATTTGATATATTTATAACTTTAATAAAAAAATTAATTTAGTATATTATTATTTTGTGGTCCTTGCCCAAAAATAGGCAGAAAAGAATATGAGAATAAACCCAAAATTGGATTATTCGTGTCGAAATTAAAGGTGTATACAAATTTTCTTATGTTCAATAAAGTATAATAACTGGAGTAATTATTAAATATTCGTAAATTAGATAAACTGGAACCGAAGGAATTATCGGTAAAATTAGAGCACATTAGGGAGTAAATATGTATAGTAAAATGAAGGGAATTAGAATATAAGTATTAGAGCAAAAATGTGGGAAAATAAACATCTGGAATTCTATAAACTTGAACAAAATAGGTACTAGAAAAAAAAAACGTGGGGCAATAAATACATCAAAAATTGACACAATATATACCCATTCTACAGCAAAAATTTGAGTCAAAAACAATAGACTAGATATTAGTGAAAATGGAGCAAACTACTTAAGAGTAGTGATAGAAATTCGAGCTAATTCTGTATCAAACAAATAGCGAAATTAAATGGACTGATAATGGGAAAAGTTAAAAGTATCATAAAAATTGGCAATGATAAAAAAAATATCAAACAAACTCACCATACAGACGCTCCTACTTTTTTCTTTTTAACTGCCACCTCCAAGTCTGAAACAAAAAACTGCTATAATTCCGGTAGATTTCCCCGGACATGCGTGTGCATGTTGATGCAGCAGAGTGGGAGGGAGTGTTACTAATTACCGATCGGCAATTAAGGACGAGTGTGGAGTTGTGCAAGTGTTGAGATTAATAACGAACGCTGCCTTCATTAAACGCCCGCGTCCAGGCGCCAGGGCCGTAAAGCAGGATACGGAAGCTGGACACCCGGGTGGATATCTGATTTAATAGCAAATGCAAACTTGCGATAAATCATTTGTATTAATGGGCAATGCATCATATTTGTATGTGTGTATATCTAGGAAAATCAGTATATCGTAATCATGTAAGTACTTTTTACATTAAACTAATTCCTGGATCTATTATTTATTTATTATTATTTTTTATTGTGTTACGGAAGTCCAGGAATATTTGTTTCACAAAAGAAATATTTTCATTTTAATCGTTTTTTCAGATTATCTGTCTACAATCTGTGTAAGAAATTTGTACTTTTCATTTTGAACCATCACTTAGCTGCATCATTTTTGGTAATAAATTGAACCACTGTTGAATCCTTACCTATCTATTCGCATGATACACTCGTACTTCATTTGAAATCCCCAAAATTCTAGATTAATTTCTATGTTCTGTAGAACAACAATCGAAGTCTATTAATTTCCTCAATAAAAAAAAAATAATGCAAGGATGAGTAATGGACATCAGTCAGTGTTTAAAAGTTTATTTCGACTCTAACCGGTTTCTGCCTCTCTTAGGCCTTCATTAGGGAGTGAAAGTCAATATAACAAAATACAAATATAAAAATTTTAAAATATGTAAATACTTTCTCCTGTCCTTTTACTATATTGATGATACTTCTGATAATGATAATGATACATGAACTCAATACACAACACGTTGGATGGGAGCAGCACGTACACTTTACTTAAACTAATTTTATTTAAATCTTTACAATTAATAAAACAAAACTTAACTAAACTGAACTAAACATTGTGATATTGTGAATCAGATACAATGACTGATCTATCCATTTCCAGAGCCTGATACTCTGGCCTAAGGTGCGTCTGAATAATTTTTTTGTCTGTGAAATATAATCTCATCGGCATCTGGTCCCATAATTTCTAATTTTTATTACAAAAAATGTCAACGTCTATGCCGATAAAAGAATTATAGTTAACAGAAAAAATGCAGTCTACAAACAAGATGAAAACTAGGATGGGCAACAATGAATAAGAATCCTTCTGAACTATTTATTACTACTATTATCCTCATCCTCAATATATTTGTACAAAACCCTTATTGGAGGACCGGATACGAACAGCATAAGTTATGTAGACCGCCTAGCATGGTGTAATGAAGAGGCCCGATGATTCGGAGGCAATCAGAGCCTGCGATGTCCGCGCTGGTGGCGGCGACAGCTGCGTGGACAATCCCCATGCAGCGGGCCGCCGCCGCTAATATACAAATAACCGCACCCGGAACGGACCCGTGTCCAGCGCAGGATGCTGCAGCACAGGCCGTTCACACCAGACACCACGTTGTTGTTATTTATTACTTATCAAACAGAGACATCCATGTATATTATTTTCTTTCATGAATTCGTAGTTTTGACAAGAATAATGTTACAATGGGGTAGGTGACCAAGGTAGAATTTTAATGAAAAAACTATTAAATTATAGAAAGTATGTTTATTTATGAACGTTGACATTAAAAAAGTTAAATATTTATCAGCAATTGTTTAGTAATTTGCGTTAAATAGAAATAGCGTCCATTACTATGACGTTCACTAAGTTCGCACGCTGATTGGTTAAAATTTGAAGGTGTGGCAATAAACCTATCTATCTCACTCACACCACATATTTCCGTCTCTGTCTACCTTCGCCCCTCTCATGAACTTAGTTGACGTCATAATCCCCTCCCAAGTACTATATTATTTATTTACTTCAAAACAACATATAATTAACAATTTTAAAAAAATACGGGTATATTATTTTTGTACAAGCTATCACATATACCAAATTTAGAAATTGGTCACCTACCCCATTAGTTTTGTGGAAGATACTTCATCAAAAATTAATGTAGGATTATTTCTAAACTCTGGATGTTAATAAAAGAATGTCTTTTTTGGAGTTGCAGTCATTTATATGTTTTACTTGATAATATGTTAATACCATTTATCACCCTGATGATGAATGATTTATAGTCGAAAAGTTGGTGTCTTAGTAGATTTTATTAAATGATTGCAACTACAAAAAAGACTTTATTTAAAAAAAATTCAGGAAGAGCGCCTGCCTTCCCTAAAGGGAATTATGCTTCACTATAATTTTACTTAATTAATATAGAATACATTATTTCACATTATTGAAACTCTCTCTTTTTTAATTTATAAAATGTAAAATAGGAAATGAGATTCTGATATTAACTAATACTTAGTACTTATCCTTAAAATTTACACTGGCTCATTTGATTTTCAATAATCTTAATTCAACTTTTCATTATGGATCTACAAAAATATTTCTGGTAATTGTAGTGATTATGGAACTAGATAAAAAAAATCATAGATAATAAATAGATCATCACCATTCGTGGTTACTTTACCCTCCGAAGCCGATGAATACGATATAGGAAACTATATGGACCAGATTGGGAAATTAGATAAAATATAAACTATTAGGTGGACGCCCGAAAAAGATTATGATGATACATATTTATAGTTAGTAAAAAAAATGAAACATATTGAGAGGTTCACATCACAAGAGCCCATCAAACACGAAGACATAAAGAGTTAATACAGGACGAAGTTCTATATATATATATATATATATATATATATATATATATATATATATATATATATATATATATATACCGGGTGTCCCAGCTCGACCGACACATGGGAGTTTTACATGGGAAATCAGTTAATTATGAATAGTATCTCCCCAGTGCAAGATATTAACTTGAAATTTTGTATACTTATCGGAGAATATTAATTCTATGGATAACACTTATTTGAAATATGCTTTTCGTCTGCAGGGCGAGATTTATTAAATTTAAAATCTAACATTTTCGTTCAAAATCAGTCAGCCATGGAAATAAAAGAAAATATTTATCTGACAGTTTAATGAATTACCACTGATTTTAATTCTTATTCCCTGTATTTTAATATTATTTAAGTTGAATTTAGTTTCTTTTTGTTAAATAATATACCAATATTACAAAAATAAAAATATCTACAATGACATGTCATTAACTGTCAGAACTGTCACATAGATATTTTCTTTTATTTCCATGGCTGTCTGATTTTGAACAAAAATATTAGATTTTAAATTTAATAAATCTCGCCCTTCAGACGAAATTGCATATTTCAAATAAATGTGATCCATAGAATTAATATTCTCCGATAAGTATACAAAATTTGAAGTTAATATCTTGCACTGGGGAGATACTATTCATAATTAACTGATTTCCCATGTAAAACTCCCATGTGTCGGTCGAGCTGGGACACCCGGTATATATATATATGTATTTTTTAAATTAAATCCATTCTAGCGTCCTGATATTTTTAAAGCGTACTTCCTGTAAATTCATCATATCTATAATGAACACGTTTAAAAGTACTTAATATAACTATGCTTTTATAATAAAAAAGTGCAATTGAAATAGTATTGGTCTCGTTCTTACTTCGTTTCAAATGTAAGTACACATTTCTTCAATTTCATTATACTTAGACTAATATTTGTGTGTTATATGCTTAATGATGACATGTAATAATTAGATATACTCTGCATTTTGAATAACTGCGACTTATGCCCTAAGTGTGAAAGTTTAACGAAGTATTCTCGATGAATAGTATCGGAAATATAATGAAACCGTGGTTACGGAGAATCAGGATGGAACATCTTGAGCGAGTGTCCAGGGCATTGTCTGCTGATGAGTTGGACTTGGAGAATTTATGTAGTTAATCTGGCCTTGGTTTGCAGTCGGGTAATTTATCAAAGAGCTGGAGGACTAGCGGGTTAGCGGCTACGACTACACTATCTGCGCACCCTTCGCCCTCAATTCCTAATTAAGGATATCAAATAACCAATCACCACGTGGCGGTGGCGGCAGCAGGGCCTTACAAGCCCAAACGCTCGAATTCAATCACAATGGAAATTTTCAATTAAAATCAAGTTTGTTTGCCAGTATTGCAATGACCTATTTTGAAGAACTATTTCAAAAATTAATTCATTTCTAAAACTAAAAAAATATGGTCCATTTTAAGTGCACTATTGGGATTCCTTAACTCATATCATGTTATTAATAATAATAATAATAATAATATATTTATTGATCTGAATTATATCAAGAACAACGAAAACATTTTCTGGACGTATGATACTTTACAAAATTCTGTAATTCCAAAATTATACTTAATGGTTTTTTAAGCTACAAGGAATGTAAGTACATAATAACAATCAGAAAGGTATGAACTCTGGCGGAGCTTGCGGAGCCCAAGTTCATGTTACTGTACGAATCGACAAGTGACACTTGGCAATTCAGATTTATTTATTTATTTTCAACTTTTCATATCAAGTTACTTCTGTCCGCTGTTAGATTTACATGATTCAAAATTATCGTATATCCTTATTAGTAGGAATATTATTTTCTGTAACACTCCGTTGACAATTGTAATCAAATAATAAATGTTATCAGAAACTTACAATTTGTGTTAGTATGGACAGTGGCGTTAACAAAAAAGGTGGATATGGGGATCAATCCCCTCCTTCCCTCCATTAAGGGATAAAATAATAAAATAAATTATGTACTATTTTTTACATTGTAAGAAAAAAAGAAAAAGAGATTAAATTTCGATTTATAAATATTTTCTTTTGAATTATTATAGTTATTTTTGTTAAAACTGAAAAAAATGCATATTAATAAAATGTATAGTAAAGGGGAAATTTAAAGGGAACTAACAATTTTAATTTGAAAAAATATGGGCTAAACTTTCTCAAAATATATATTTTAAATTAAAATTTATTAAATTATTATTTCTTCGAAATTCTCCCCCCCACTTATGTCAACGGTGGCGCGAAAAATGAAAAATGCCAATTTATTAGTCTCTACTTCATATTTTTTTATTTACCTGATGATTTTTTCCTAGTTAAAACTTCATATTAGAGATATATAAAAATATTCATATTGTTTTGTAACATTTTCTTAAATCATTTAGCTTTCTATATTTTCCCTGTACCTCCTCCATCTATATAATTACAAAACCTATAGAAAATTATAATTGTAGTATTTACAATCGATATGTAGGTAAATGAATGTAAATTTGTTAAGGTTTTGTTTCGAAGGTCGGTGGGCTAGATCCGGCCCTGCCCATGCGTCACGTAGCACCGGACGCCAAACACATTATAGGGGAGACGCTAACCAAGCGTGGCTATCTCAAATTATTTTCGATATGCAGATTGTTAATTAAATCTGCGCTGGCCACGGGAGCCATATTTACATGACAGCAATCTGTCTCGTACTGCGGCCACATATGCATCGCTCTCGCTACTTACCAACTAACACCAAGTCACTTGTATTCGTAAATTAATTGAATTGTATTCTGTTTATTTTTCTGTTTTACGGTCACGCGTGCTGTGTTTGTTTTGTTTTTGGGAAATTTCCGGCTAATGTGAACCGAGTGTAATTAATTCCTTTTTCCGCGTGTACGTTGATTATTTGCTACAATTTGTCGAACAAATATTACGCTATATTGATTTATTGTCTGCTGAATATTTTCCGGAATATTTGCATTTTACGAGTAGGTGGCTATACACGGACACGTACACTACCGGCTGTGCTCACGGCTTTTATGTTCTATTACGGCGCAACTTTACACCGTAAAAAATTAAATCCTTAATATCCACACTGTATAACAAGCAAATTCCACATACAACAAAATAACATTCTTCGAAATCATGACAGGGAAATCGTTTCTATTCCACAGTTGTTCCAATACACATTGAATTCACCTCGTCAATAAAAAGTCACTTAAATTAAGAGATTCTATCTAATTTATATGAGACAAAAAATCGTTTATAGTAAACAAAACAACATTTGTTATCATAATTGTAAATCCATCTATCTATCTATAGTGTCAAGAATATAAAAACCTAATCTACAATTTACTTGTATTTTACTTATTTTCAAGTTTTTTTTATAGTACAAATTTTGTCACCGGTTACTTATTCTCTATTTAACTAATGAATTACTAATAAATTAAAATTTCATATTTTCAATTAAATTGAATTGAATGTTTATTTGTGTTTTCAATTTATCTTAATCGTAGATAAACCTTAAAATAAAAATTCTTAAGGTGTAAAAGTAAAATTGTGAATACACACCTGTAATATTTGAATAAAACTTAATTTTGGGTCGAAAATATTGTTTTTTTTTAAATAGTCCATATTAAGAGATCTCGACGCGCTGATTTCAAATTTTAAAACAGACCATAGAAAAATACCTCAAAAACCAAAATTTGAAAATTTCAAATCATGATATTTACTGATTCCTAGATTATACTTAATTTTTGTTATTTTTTTTATAAAATAAGGTACGAAAAGTACAAAAAATAGTTTTAGTCGTTTTATATGACGTATTACTCCATTAGTGTTTTTGGAGCACTCCTAAACAACTCATGAAACAATATACCGTTTTATAAAACTCGTATAATAATACATAAATATATAAGTTTTATAAACACAGTTATATATTTAAAATTTTGTTGTTCAACTATGATTGAACGAGGAAAAATTTCCGTACAGATGTCGCTATAGAGATAAAAGTTTCTTTCATAATCATTAAAGAAAATATACTGAAGAATAACGCAAAGAAAGATCTTTTCGAAGTAACATTCTAAGTAGTTGTTATGGCAGATATTTTGATATTTTTGTGTTGTGAAAGTTTGTATAAACAGCATAGACTAAGTTGCAAAGTTATGTGTTATCATAACGTTTCATGTAGAAGCATCGTATACATGTCTAGCCATTTCTGTTACTAAATACCAAAAATGACGGGGTGTTGGGCATTAGCGCAAATACGGCAGGTAAACAACGCCAATGGCACCTGGTGCAAAAGATTTAAAAGTAATAAATGACGCGCCAGTGCTAACTAGAACACACATGAGGCAGTGAGGCAGAGCTTTGTGCGGAGCGCAGGTAACATGACACAATCCCACAATTGATAGTCCGCGCGGATTACCGACTACCGTGCGTCGCGCAGCGACCGCGCATTTGATCCGGACTATAAATTATCGGACTAGTTTAATCCCTCAAATCCCGCCGTGATCCTAAATACCTATACCCGCCATATCGGAACTGTAAACGCACACACCTGTACTGCACATGCACGGCTAAGATCACTTTATTATTATTACTCATTTCAATATGTTAAACAAATCGTAAGTTTTTTCTTTTCATTGAGTGATCTTTGGATATTCCCCATTATTAGTTATTTATTTATACAAAGTATAAGTATGAATTTGTTTAATACAGACCTGTTGTTACTCTTCAAGTAATACATTTGAGTTAGGATAATAATAATTTCAATCGTTTTAAAAAATCATTGAAGACTTTTTTGATTCGACACAGCTTCTATGATTTGAATGAATTTTTTGCCTAGTGGTGTAATATCTTATTCTTATTCTGTATATTTTTTAGTATATTTTTTTGACTTGTTCTATACACTGTATTTTGTGGTGTCTACAGAAATTAATAAAGTTAAAAAAAAATATAACTCCTGACCACAAAGCTTCCCACCCTTCCATAAAAGGTTGTAAAATCTGCATAAGTCAGTTTCATATACCTAAACTTCTACTATAAATACAAAAATTATACATCATTTTTTTTCGGACACTACAGTGATCCTAAATACCTTTACCCGGCCATATTGGAACTGTAAACACATACACCTGTACTGCACACTAAGATGACTTTATCATTATTACTCATTTCAATATGTTAAGCACCCAACAACACTCCTAACACGATTTAAAAAGATGATTCCATGTAATTACAAAACTTATACATCATTATTTCCGACACTACATTAGTAGCTGCCTCAAAACTTGTAAAACATCTTATACAGTGGCGTCACAATGGAGCCACGGGCCTGTGTTCCTGAGTCAATCCGGGCCAAATATTAATTAAAAAATAGTTTTTAATGACACCAAAACAGGACATCATGCAAAATACTTTTTTAAATGAAATTCAATAACATCTATCTATAGCAATTCTCATTATCGAGACAATATAATTTTAAACTCACGCATGTCGTTCTACTGTTTGGATGGGGATAAGTTTCTAATGAACAATATTACAATGAACAAAAAAAAAATCAGAGCCTAAATGACATATTTTTTTGATAAATCTGTTCTGACAATTTCGTTTTCTATTAAAATAATAATCGTTGCGGCCCTATAGATTTTCGTATATTTTTTTTATTAATTTTAATTTAGAAAAAAGACCTCTATACTGAGGTCACCGAAATGAAGATTTTGAGAAAAATGTAATATTCATTTAAAATTATAGTGTTACTATTAAATGAAGACTATTTTATATTAATTCGGTTAAATTCTCTAATGGCATTAAGCTTGGATAAATCTTTTTGAAAACAATTTCTAAATGATAGTAATACTCGAGGCGTCTGATGTCAACTCGTCCTATCACCATACATTTTATAATTGGACCACACACATCATTCAAAAGGCAGTGCGTCGAATCTTAAAGAAAATTTGAACATTGGAAGGAATATTATCTTGTTTTTCAAAAAGAAAATTCTATACTGTTTCGTGTTTTGTTTCATTTGAAACATTTCTGTACGATGAGAGATGGATTCATTTATTAAATTGGTGTTATCATGAATAAATATGTTTTAGAGCAGTAAGACAATATGAGAAAAAAAGTAATTAGCGTTAGTGAGTGGAGTATAAAAAAAAGAAAATGATGAATCGCAATCATTATTGCGTGTTATTGATGGGCTTATTATCAGAAATTGGAGTTATCAGTCGCAATTAAATTGTCAAGTTGAACACAGATTGAGCGATACCTGCACGTGATGGGCCTGCGCCAATTAGCGGTGCACCCCGAAATATGCGTTTTGTTAATTATCAAATTTAATTAAAGCCATTACACCCCCGCACGCGCGCCGAATGAAAAACGCAGATAACATCCGTTTAGTAATTAAAGACTGATTGATCGGAGCAGCGTAAAGGAATATCCCATATCATCCGCTGAATAAAAATGCGTGCGTTCGTGATTGGATTGTTTGTTTGTTGCGACGCAAGCGCCACCATCCAGTTAATAATAAAATTTAATTAAATTGTGTTTGCAAATGCGCACGTATAGAAAGATTGACATTACGAATACAGGATTTAATTTCGTAATTGATTCAATAAAATGATAATTACTAAATACATAGTTATTTGGAGAACAATTCTACCGTTGTTAATTTAATTAGCTGTCTGTATCACACGAAAAATATAAACATATTATAATTAATTGGTTCGATCGTTGTCCGATTTTCACAAATCAAAGTGCTTCATTATTCAACAAAATTTATAATTAATACCGGAACAATTCCCCGCCCGGTGCTGTTTTGTTTTGCAAATCCCCCCCTTGCCCCTCGATTCACTAATAACCGCTATTGTGTCTGCCATGGCCACCTATTCGCTACTTACACCCTAGCTTCATTTTACAAATTATATTCTATTTTCATTCAACAATGCTCAATATTACAAGCCCAATTTCATCATTCAATACATTTCATTCATTGAAACAATATCTCATTACTCGGCCACATTGCACTTAAAAATTGTCACAATGAACCGCTTGCTTTATTAATTAATTTTAATGTAAATGTTTCCATTCTATAGCCCTCTCTACCTATGTGTACTGTTGCGTTATCTCTACATATTTAATTTTTAAATTTCTATCAATCATAGCATAGAAATGTTTGTGAAAGATAACGCGATATATTAGCTTGTATTAAATCCGTTTTATTATTAAATGCTCATCCCTATTACCATTATCATTTTAATTAATTGATCATTGTCCATCCTTAATTGAATCCTTTTCCCATCAAAATTACTGTTTTTTTAAATTGAATGTTCATCTATAAAATATATTTATGTTCAATTAATGACTACAGTAGATCAATGCATAGGAAAGAAGAAAGTTAAAATGACTTTTATTTGTGGTTTCGGTAAACTTTAACTGCACTAATGCCATCTAATTCAATCGCCTGGCTGTTCGTCTGTTTGTGTTTGTCTGTGATAATAATGACGAAAAATATTAAAAATAAAAGTTAGATTACATTAAGTTTTCTACCTAATTGTATCCTATTTCTGTATTTTTGAAGGGAAAGATTAAATAATAGTTTAAAAATATAAAATCAGTTCATTTATGAAGTACCTAAGGCCGTATTTATTTGGGACATTTTAAGTAACCTGGTAGGTTAATCCAGTTTACTTGGTACATATATGAAGTAACCCAGAACTGATCTCGCCTCACTCAGCTATTTTGCTGGGTTGGTGAGTTGAACCTGTTTTCTATCTTTGTTTACTCATTACTTCTTTTTCTATATCTGTCAAAAGTTATATCTTTTATACGTTAAAACGGAAAACTTAAGTAAATAATTTTTATAAATCACTTAAATTTTTCATTTAAAATTTTCACCAACTATAAAATTTGGTTGTTTATTTGGTACCAACACGGGTAAGTTTAGGATCAGTTTAGAGTGGTATTCAAATTTCCCAAATAAATACGGCCTAAAATAATAAAACATATTTCAATATTTTAGGAAAAGTTACTTCCAGCTTCCAGGTTGCTGTTTTACTATGTTGCTTATTTTTGAACTGCATACAGAAATGGTTAGTTATTTCACTGCCACTCTTACTATCTGTTTAAGATAACGGCGTTTTAATCATCAATCAGCGTGGGCGTATAATGAAAGGGGTAACTGGAGAGGGTCCGAGTGCAAGTTGCAGATAAGTTAGCTCGCTGCACACAATCTGCAATTAATATGCTTCCCCAATATAATGCCTCACTACGGCTTCGGCTTCAACACACACGATATGTCACATTCGTTCCGAGCCATATCGCGCACCCAGCATTTCCATCATTTCATTTAAAATTAAATAAGGCATTAATGCCCACCGCCCTCTGAGTCATCATGTAATTTAGCTCTCAATTATCCTACAGTGTTTTATAGTACACTACGTTTTGTTAATAATATTAAAGTACTTCAAATTCCATATACTGTAAATTGCAATTATGTAATTAACAATTCCCAAATCGAAATTATTAAAGGTACTTCAAAAAATACCCACTAATAGTCATGTGCAAAGGCTGACAATTTATATCATTAAATTTCTTTAATTAAATAAGGCATTAATGCCCAGAGCCTCTAAGTCATCATGTAATTTAGCTCTCAATTGTCCTACATTATTTTACACTACACTACCTTTTGTTAATAATATTAAATTACTTCAAATTCCATATACTGCAAATTACAATAATGTACAGGTCAATTTCAAAAATGGGACTATTAAAGGTACTTCGAAAAATACTAATAGTCGTGTGCAAAGGTTACAGGCTGACAATCTATATCTTTACAAATCTTTAAAAATTGCTGGCAGACCAAATACCTTAGTATATGAAGTTTTGGAAAGTTCGAAAGAACTATAATACTTGTTCAAGTTCAAGTGTATTACTTTCCAAATAATTACAAGAACTTTTATTACAATTTTCTGAACATCTTAAATTAAAAAAAAGAATTTGTATTTTTTTTTATATAAATAATATATAAGTAATTTAGAGCTAAAATATAGTTTTGTGGTACTAATATTAAAAAGGAAGATTAGCTTTAATATTAAAATGTTGGCATTATTGTATCTTAGGAGAAAACAATACTACTTTTACTAGTTTCGGTCAAAAATGTTGATTTCGGCCGTAGCCTCGGTTTCGGCCAAAGATTGACCGAAAAACTTCGGCTCGACCAAAATAAGTGGTAGCAACGGTTTCACCCGCCTATTTTGTTTGTTAGTTAAAAGTTTTGTTTTGTATATTGTTTTATTTTTCTCCCTTTCGAAGATATAAATATTATTTTATTGCCGTTACTTTGCATTTTATTTAATTTAATAATCGAATAAAACGTTAAAAGGTGAAACAACTCTATATTTTCGTGTTTCATAAAAATTTAACTAATTTTTAACTTAGCTTCATATGTTTCTAGAAGAACATTCGAATATCGCATATTTGATTACGGTTTCGGCTGAAAATCGTATTTTGGTCGGACACTTTCAATCAAAATTAGTTGATAATTTCCATTAACAAATAAAAGTTTTCCTCTGATATTTGAACGTTATAAAGGTTATATGACTTAAAATTTGGGTGATACAGCAACAAACACCTCAATTTAAAATGTATTATTAGAAAATATCATTGTCCAGCTTTATTAGTAGATGTTGAATAAATATATAATCCAACAATAAATCAAGTGAAATGTGTGAAGGTGGTTTGGGACAAAAGGGAGAATTTTTGTTGTAGGTAACCGGTGACTTATTCATAAGCGGTGCATAGTGACCAGAACAAAGCGAACAGTTGTAACATGGCGTAGGTATGTGTTGGTAAATATATTCAGTACAAGAACGCTGGGGAATTAAGCAGTGACCATTCCGCGAAGAACAAAGGAGGTAAGTACTCCCATTCCGTTGTTATTGTCCGCCGTCTATTGTCAATATGAATTCTCTAAGATAATCAAATTTTGAAACGCGCGCCATTGTCCGCTGCAGCGATGACGTCACCGAGTGGGTAAATAATGGCTGCTGCTCGGTTATGGCGGGGTGTCTGCAACAGACAGCCGGACTTCAAATCCATACAATTAATTTCATGCCTTGAATACACACTGTTAAATCTAGCTGCGATGGGGACGAGTCGTGCACACTGCACGAACCCTTTACACAACGTAAATTAACGTAACGTAATCACAATCACACGCTACTTAACCAAACCCAGCGTACCTCACCCAGTTCGGCAAACATATCAATATCTACAGCCACGTTCGATTCCGGGGACAATCAAATGTCACTCGCTACTCCTCTCCACAACAAACACTATTACAGTTTAACAAAAGACGACCTTTCTTCCATCATAATGTTTCAATGGAACTATTTCACAAAATTATTATTCTCAGATATATAATTTGGGGAATCCCCCGATAAATACCGTAATGATAATGTTGTCACTATTGACACTCATTGACCGTATTTATTTGGGAAATTTAAATCCAACCCTTCAATGATCTTAAACGTACCCGGGTTGGTTCCAAATAAACAATCAAATTTTACAGATAATGACAATTTTAAGATTTTAACCAAGTTACTTATTTAAGGAATGGAAGATTTCTTGACTGGACTTTGATTTAAAGGAGGAATTGCTGGGTTTCAGTCAGTGAAAACGATTAATTCTCATCGACGATTCGATCCTACCCGGGATCATCCTCAGAATGTGAATCAGTTGTATTTGACTATTAATTTAATATACATTAATTACAAAATATATTGTAAAAAAGTTCAATTTAACCGGTACACAGGACAAAAATAATTCGCACACAGAGAGGTAGACGATCTAGTTGGTATTGTATGAGTTCTGAAGTACTGTTGTTAAATGGTTAATCAGTGGATGATGAAACGGGATGCAAGGAAAATTATTTAAACAACTATAAAAAAGGATGATTTGATAAAATGTGTAATTTGTGGTCGCTGTTTACACGAAGAGTGTATCACATGTGACAAACGACAACAATCTGTTAACCACTTCATCTCCTTATAGCCTTAGTCCGTTTCACCTAAACAGTGAACGAGAGTTGGACTTTTTTGTTTCACCTATACAGTGGACGAGAGTTGGACTTTTTTGAAACCGAGTAAAATATATTTTTTTGTAGTTTTCAGGACATAGTTTAAGTTTTTCTTCATTTTTACAAGTAAGCCTAGAATATGTTGTTATAAATAAATTTTGCTTTTTAAATTTTATTTAATATTATAGAGTAATAATTATTTGTCCAAAAAGTGTGCCATACCACCCCTCAACTTACCCTAAAATAAACGTTCGTTGTCTCTGGACTTCACTATATTTGAATTTCTAATCATATTCATCCCCCTTTACAAATGCATCAGAAACTAATGTGTAGACATTTGAATTTATACAAGAACTGAGGTATATCCTTAGGCCAATCAGAAAAAAGATCTGGAACATTTTTATTTGTTTTACAACAACCCTGGGTACCGTGAAAGTTTTAACAGTTATTCTTCTACGAAGTGGTAATTCGATGTTAAGTAGAAAAGGCATGTTGCTGAAAGCATTAGGTCGATAACGAGCAATAAGTATGTAAAACTAGCAAAACCTTCATTACGAGGGGAGCAGTAAGTTATTACAGAGATCATCAACTTCCATTAAATTGGATATGGTGCGGAATTACCGAGTTAAGCGCAGCATCCCCTCTTGCTATTCTTTCCGCTGTTTCTCGCGCGGGAAAAACAAGCAAGGTAAACAAGTAAGTGTCGAACGCAGAGCAAACACGTGGAGGTATTGTAAGCGTAAATAGCCCCACAAAGGACGGTGATGCCATGCGAGGCCTCAAATGTCCTGAATAATCATTCGCCAATGCATAAACATAACGGTCGCTGCTCGCTGCTCAACTCACTGTTCCATCCTCCAGCCTCTAGCCTGGAGAAACAAATTTGTACGCACTTTGGATAAATATTTATTTATAGACATTTCCGTCAACAACAAAAAAATCATTATTGAAAAAAAGAATAGTTATTTAATCTACAAGGAAAGTAAGTACATTACAACCTTGGAGGTGGTATAAAATGAGGTTAAGCTTGCAGAGTACATACATACCTTCTATAAAGTTATAATGTACTTACATTCCTTGTAGCTTAAATAACTACCCTGAGTATTTTTTAACGTGAAACATGAGTATTCATCATATCCTTGGTTACGACTTCATATTTGTTTGTATATTTGCTTGTCTCATTTGAAATGAAATTTAGGGAATATAAGGAACTAATAAAACAACTAACCAACAAGTAAGTGTAATAACGTGCAATTAAAAAATAATTACAATAAATTTTCAAAAATTCATCCATTAACTGCTAAGCATTGACTCAATCAGAAAACTTTTGAATTACATACATTGATATTTGGGCAATGCTAATATTATGAGAAATGTTTTCAATTTGAACTTATAATTGATCTAAATTTTGAAAATTTTATAGGTCACCAATAAAAATAATCTAGATGTGTAAAATCGAGAGATTTAGCAGATCATTCTACCATTCTACCATTTCCTATAAAGTTGTCGCACTTGATTTAGGCCTGTCAGAAAATTTTATAACCCAAACATCAAATGTCAAATTTGTTCCCTATGTTTCATTTTATATGAGACAGCAAGTATACATCTGTCAATCAAATATCGAGTTGTAACCATGGATATGATAAATCCCATGTTTCACGTTAAAAAATACTCACGGTATATGGTTCCAATATATTTTTTTAACCATCACATATTATGCAGGTATGAGGTATTGCGATCATATCAACTTCACATTTCATTTTTTTTTACAATTAGTTTTGAAAGTTCAATGTTTAAACGAGATTCAGCATATTTGAAAAAAGATTCTGACATGAGTCGTAGATAATCATATTTTTAATATTTCCTAAAAGAGAAAAGATTCATAAAAGTAGTGAAGAAACTTGCTGAAACAAAAAAAGGAATTGACTGCAAGTATATATTTATCGTAGAATGCTTTATAATTAATGGCAAATAGATGTTAATTCTGTGTGTAATTAATTCGCGTGCAATTCGTACGAGGGGCCAGCCAAATCCCTTATAAATCATAAGTACCCGAATTTTAATTTTTTATTCTGGCAAAGTAAAAAATAATCCGGTAGTTTAATCCAATCCATTTTTCTTGATAGCTTAATTATGATCCGACTGCAGCGCTATCTCTTGCCGGCAGGGCGGCAATGAATACATCGCCCTGATTACCCAATCCAATAAAATATAGCGGCCATCAATATCTATCAGGAGAAGAGCCACGCTGAATGCCGAATTACAGCGATAGCCCCCGGAACAATAAAAACTTGCCGCATATTTTCAGTTCAATTTGCCTGCGGCGAGAGCTAAAGACTCTCTCAAAAGGTGTTCCAGCGGATATTTATCAGATTGGGCGCCGGGGACGTCTTATCGCGCTGATTTATTCCGAATTGATGGGAGAATCTGGAGATGTGCACTAACTTTACCTTGCAAACGAGCCCCGCTAACTGCATTATCTCCCAATGATGAACGAACGGAAAAATTCCCCAGGAAATGTTTTTCCAACACTTTACAAGATTTCACCCTGAGAAGATTTGCATAACGACGTTTTCAAAATTAAATATATAAACCAGTATTAGCTGCTTATTGCTGTTTCTATTTTCAGGAGGCCTAATACAAATTGTAGAGTTGAAATTATTTAGAATTATTATATTATTACAATATACAACGTATTCATTAAAATGACAGCCGAAAATTGAATGTTTATTATCTGATTGGTACCACGTTATGGTCACTTTTGCATGTCCAATGCTAAAATTATCCATAGTATTAAGAAAAAGCGAATTCTTACCCTTCAGATAAGTTTCACTAGGTTTTTTTTTTTCTACGACAATTAAGATATTTGCTTGTTGTATGTTTGTTATTGCTACGGATACATAATACGTGTTTGTATTTCACCCAGTAATCATAGACAACGTTAAGGTATAAATGCAGAAACACTAATGTAGACTTATTCCAGTTAGCAAACTCAACACAGCTCATAATATTGATATTAGAAAATAATAATCCAAGATATGGTAGTTCTGATTTTGATTTTTTTAATGGAAAGTTAATCATTTTATTAATTTTTCATTCCATTATATCAGTATAACTTTTTAAATACTTTTAATTTAACGGGCAGCTGAACTCAAACTGAAAGAAATGTGAGATATGTGGTTCAAATCCTTGCTTTCTCAATTTTTAATGCTATGTTCGAGTGATTCGGATCCCATCATAAACAGTATGTCTTTAGGAACAAGGCAAAATTTCTCTGGAAATCAGTCAAATTTGGAAAGGCTTTATTACGTTTCCGACAGTTTTCGAGTTAGAACCTACATGGATTTTCCTCAAGAAATGAAAGTCAGATGTATAGAAAATAGTATTGGAGAATAAAAATTGTGGAAAATAACATTTCAAAGAAAAATTCAAATTTATAATAATAATGCATCAATGGTCGACTACTAGGTTTCGTAGGATCATAGGTTGATAATCTGCACTAATGAAATGCAATTAAAATTGTCAAGAAACAAATGAAATCCTCATCTCGATTTCATCTGGCTTATATTTCTCAACGATATAATCAATAAATTAGAAATAATTTCCTAATACTTGATTTATGTTAGTGGTAAATACATATATGTTTGTATTCATAAAACGTTCGCTATAGTTATAACACTTCGTTAATTTTTTTGACAAATTGTTAGGCAGTAGACAAGAAATAATTAACGAAGCGTTATAAGTATAACGAACGAAAACCGGTATTAATGTTGTTGAAAAAAATAGTGGAATAATTATTATTATTATTGTAAAACTAATACTGGATTTAGTAGGAGTGGCACAAAGTGAAACTATTAGTAAATCAGTTGGCGGTGGATGGCGGCGGGATGGGGAGGAACAGAGACTGGTGCTAGAATTTCAAGTGTCTGCTAATTAATACCACTAATTGGAGGTTCCCTGCAGCGTAAATACCAGCGCACGAAGGTTTACCCTTGCGTCCTCGGCTCGTACGCACAACCTGGTTACACGTTATGTGCCCATGTACAGCCGTGGCCAAACCATGCGGGCGTAGCTTTTCATTTCACACACATTCGAGGAATCTTCCTTCAGCATTATAAAATATACCATGTAAATATAGTTATTTGTCAAACTAGAGAGGAAAGCGTATCTTTTTACCACTCGAGCTCGTGTGTGACTCACGAGCGCAGCGAGTGAGGCATTCGAGTGAAAAAAGTGCTTTCCTTTCGTGTTAGACACAACATTTTTTTCACGACATATTTCAAAAATCCATTTATTCGGACGAAAAGTTGCAGCAACACGATAAGCTACAAAATTAGGTTATGTAAACATTGACGTTTAGCAGTGCAATTGTTACAGTGTTGCCAATATGCCAATTCAAGATCAACTTGTCAAATTGTAAAATATAGTAAAAAAAGATAGAACAAAACATAATTGCTATAATTTTTTAAAAAGAATATCGTTATTAAATAATAATTTTTAATAAAACAATGATTTTTTCCAATATTTCATTGTAAAATAATATCCATGTTGTACTGTTGGTAACACTGTACATTTTCCTCTCTAGAGAGGGAAAAGTAATTTTCCTCTCTGTTTTGCAAGAAGAAAGTAAAGCTTTCTATGCATGTCGTGAAAAAAATAATATAGAATTGTTTATAAAAGAAGTTCTTTTTAGAGTTGCAGTCATTTAATAAATTTCATTAATACACCAACGTTTCGACTGTAAATCAGTCTTCATCAGATTGATAAATGGTATTATATAGACGAAACGTTGGTGTATTAATGGAATTTATTAAATGACTGCAACTCCAAAAAAGACCTTCTTTTATTAACATCCAGTCGATAAAACCAATCCAGAATTGTTTATGTTTGATATTTCGAAAAAATAATAGCTTTTTTATAATTTGCAATTATCATGTGTAAGTTCAACTTAGAGGATCATGGGTAGTCATATTAAGAGTGTTAACTAGCCTATAAATTGTACAAGATCTTGTACCATTTTTGGTACAATTTAAATTTGCTAGTATCAAACAGCAAATTGGTTGAAATATTGTATACGATCTGTGTTGCAAAACTAGAACACGTTCTATTTTTCATACAATCTATAAGTCAATTTAGTTGTGAGCATGCGCATATAAGATTTTTTTGATTTCACGCGTTAACATTTAAATTAATTGTTTTTAAAGAATGTAGTGTGGTTTTAGAAAACTTAATAATTTTTCTATAGGAAGGAATCTTCTTGACTAGAGAATGGATAACAGAGAATAAAATTTATGGAATTTAGTCAGTTTTGTTGGAAAGTCTATGTCTCTTATCGGTTTCAACCCGTTTTGGATCTTCCTCAGGGATTGTAGTTAAATCCGTAAGGAAGACCCAAGAGGGGTCGAAACAGGTAGGTGTCGTAGACGTCTCAAAATAAATTAACTAAATTCCAGAAATTTTATTCTCAGTTAATTTTCAATACTATTCAGGAAAATAGTGATATTCAAATAGAAGTGAGAAAAAAGTTGTTATCATTATCTTGGTTAAATGGAAAATAATTCGGTATACAATTAAAACTGTCTGAGAATACAGCTCGCTTGTGAAATATATCTCCTCGAAAATGCAAATAATCGTAAGGCACCCCATAATCCCCGAGAAAAACTGCACCACAAAAAATTGAATAATAATCTGCCGTATAAATCATCGCCGCGTAATTAAAAACTAATCAGAAAGTCGGTAAATTACGAATACACCAGATTCGTTCCAGGGAACACCAAACACTGAACATTGAAATTTTTTCTTCATGCATTCAATTCATAAAATCTTTCACTACTGTACATTTGTTGAACTAATTTATATTTTCAATTTTAATCATTTGAATCATTTACTATATATTCTGTTTTATTGTTTTCTGAATGATCTCTTTTTGTATTAAAAGTCGAAATCATTTAATAATACACGTTATTTATTAGTGGATTTTATTAATGAATGTAACTACAAAAGTACTTTCCTATTATTTCATTAAAATTTGTTGTGGTATAAGACTTTAAGTACTTGAATTAAATACTAAAGATGATGATGATTATGATTAGTTATTCTTTACTAAATAACTAAATTAAAATGAAATGGAATTAGAAGTGTACTTTGGGAACGAAAATGTCTTAAACGATGCAATTATTGTTTTGGTTTTCGTTTTGGTTGTACGAATGTTGCTATGAATGCATGTACATCTATTTGTGTTAGTTGTAAGCGTATCCAATTAATTTATTTTTGTTCCACACCTAGGTTGTGTTTACCCTGAGTAAATTAGTCCCGATTAAAACTATCGTGTATTTACTTAGTTGGAATAAACAGCAATTGTTCAATGCAGCGCAATCGATGGGGAGAAGTCGAGAGAAGTTTTTGTTTCTTTTATGCGCTTAATTAACTGTCTGCTAATGAACTACACAATCGATACAACCCTCTTCATCAGGGCTAACTTGATCGCGATAATCAGATGCGTGCATCGCAGAATTAAATTCATCATCGACAAAGCCCGGTTAATGGTAGTTAATTTCAATTATGTAGACAATGGTCCAGTGGTGAAAGCGATGGCAGCATCCCGTTATCGTCCTGGTCTCAATCCGCTATCTAACTGTTCATTACATTTATATACGCCTCTAAATTTAAATTGGAATCAGCGATATCCATATAACTAACAGTAGAAAACTTCCTAGTCGACACTTGAAAGATATATTATTTAATTAAATAATACATCTGCAATCTTTTTTCATCTTCAAGTTATTTCCAATCACAATTGAACATTAAAAGTAACAATTTTTTAAAATTTATGTCTAAAAATTTTCATGCACATCCGAAATAATACAAGAATACTAATTTATAGGTCGAAAATTTTGTTTTTTAAAAATAGTTAAGCTTGATAGACGTCGATGCTATGATTTAAAATTTATAAACAGAATTTAATTATCTCTTTACGTTCCTGAAATGTTTGCTCTAAAAGTTGCACCTCAAATTTTTTTTTTTTATATATATCTTAAAAATTGGTGGGGATACAATCTCAGCCCTCATACCATTCGATTCTTATGGGCAAATTTATTTAAAGAAAAAATTTCTCCACACATAGGTATATGTTCTTTGGAATGCTTTGATGAGAAACGAGAAAATCGAGAACATTTCTTTTTGTAACTTTGCCCGTGGAATCGACTGGTATATTCGTTGATATTGATATGAGTTGATACCCAATTTTGAGATATACCCAGAAAACACACTTTTTGAGATGCAATTATAAGGGCAAAAGTCTTCTGTTTGTAAATTTGTAATCAGTGCATTGCGTGTTTTTTTAATTAATACCTTATTCCGTCTCTAGTAATTATCTGCTATAAGACAAGCATTACTAATTATAAAAATAAGATGAAACATATGTGCAATCGTATTGGCAGTAGGATGTTAGAAGGTTTGTGTTTGGTAATTTGAAAAATTCTTTAAACTCTGCTAATGACGTCTATGTATTCATAATATATACAATAGAAAATATTAAAATATCCGTGTATTAGGAATTTATATCCTCTCAAAGTAAATAACGTTATAGTGTATCGTTATTTGTTATTGTTACGTTATTAACAAAAAATAGCAAAAAAATGTTTTTATAACGTTATCGTGTATCGTTACATTCCTTTTTCCATCACTGGTATGAACACAGCTTTGTGCGAAAAACCTAAAACTTGTAAGTAATTCGGGGAAACAACAACATAAACAATATTATGGATGGATAATTTCGGTTAATATTAGATTTTCTATGGTTGCAAATAAGTTAAGTATTCTGTCTCCACTATATAACCGTCGGAGTCAGTGATGTTTGAAAAAGCGTGGATGGTGGTGCATGTTTAACAACAATAAAATGAAATGCGGTCACAGCGTGAATATGAATACATAACGAGTGGAATAAGGAGCTCGGGACCGGGACGGAAGCCGAGACGACAAATGTGTGAGGCATAGGCGTGCGAGATGGGGCGATAGCTGCCGCCAAGGCTAATGGCGCCCGATTTGCATGCGCCGCGACGCTTTTAATTGCCGCCCCCGCTGATCGGAACCGGAGGATGGGATGGATAAACACGTGAAGCCACGGCTATCTTTATTCCGTAACCGGAGTAAATCAAAAACGAACTTATTTTCTTCTCTTTGTTTGCTATTTGTATGACCCTCTACAGGGACTAATAGTTGTATGAAGAAATATTTGAAATTGACTTATGCAAGGTTTACAACTTTTTATGAAGGGTTGGGTAACTTAGTGGTCAGGTGTCTTAAATTTATTCCAAGTTGAATGTATCATTCGAAGGAAAATATATGGGCAGTACTAAGCGTATTCATATTGAATTTCAATAACTGTTTATATTTCCCTATCCCTATAATATTTTAATCTTTTTTGAAGTTACAAATGGAAGAACATTTAAAATGCATTATTATTAGAATCTAGATTTAAAAGTACATAAATAGGAAAAATCTTAAACACTAATTTCGGGTATGGTCTATACAGGATGATTTTGTTTACAGGCGATATTTCTTAATTAAAAATATTAGAGAAATGTTTTTCTAATAAAACTTATTAAGAATAATGTATTTAAGATAATAGCATTATTTTTTTTTTGTTTAAGTTGATTTTGAAGATTTTTTTTTATTTTCACATAGGAACGCATATATTTTTTTACAATTTCAAAAAAAGAATTAATTTTCTGAATACAACGATGTAATACATTAACATAAAAAAAGTTTTTTAAATATTTTTAATTTAAATATCGTCTGGACGCTCATAATAAAACAACCCTATGTGTGTAGTATTATACGACAGAAGAAAGTATCTGTTTAACAAATGTTAAAAAGGCCTTCCACCGAATGAAGAGTTTACAAAAGATCAATTTATTATTCAGCTTATTATTTATTTATTAATAATAACAAATTTAATATTCTTGTGCTTCACTTATATTCAAAGTTTACCTAAACAAGTTCCAAATCCAAGTAATAATAAAAAAGTATTCCATGTTATGATAATTATTAACATCTTCTTATTTGTCTGTAACTCAAATAATATGAGTAGAACTATATAAATGTGTTTGAATTAATTAACCTTGTTATATTTTTTATTCTGCTTTAATTGGAATCAAATAATGAAATTTAAGCTTCTTTGACGTGAAGACTAAAATAGATGGATATAGCAATATTTTACGTATAATTGCTTTATTGAATTGATAGTCAAATTGTCAAATATTTTAGAAATTTATTAAAAAGTTTGGATAGTAATTAATTTTTTTGAAATACGAGGAGATGAATATAAAAAATTTGAAATATTGTTTTATATTTTTTACCTATCTAATTAAATTGTCAGGCATCAATTTACTATTTACGTGAATTTCAAATTGGATTTAAATTAAAAGTAGAAATATATTTGCGTCACAACATCTCCATCTTCAAGATAAATAAAAATATTTCTAGAAAGTGCATTTTCTTTGCATGCAACCTGCAAGAAATCATTAAAAACTGCATATAAAAACATCCGTAACATGAAAATATACTTAAGCATGTTACAATAAATATATTTCTCGAACATGTATAAATATATTATCACCATATTCTTAATTAGCATAAATGCAACAGTTTTCTTTAATGAAATACTCTGTGCGAGATATTTTTAACTTATGATCAATATTTTGCACAACATAAAAATGTACGAATTACTTTACAAATTAAACACTTAAATTATCTAGATCTTAATTTCGATCTCATTTTATTAGGAAAATATAATTCAGAAACATGCGCACAGTCCAGAAAATAAAAAAGAAATAGGAATTAAATTGATATAGCAAAAGTTAATATTACATTAAAGAACAATATGTAATTTGCATTTTATTGTTTGGAACGGAAATTTGGAAGTGTCTCATGATATTAACACCAATCATTTGGGATATATTTTTATTTCTTTTTCTAGAACTGCTTTATCTTTGTTCTTCTGTTCTGGTTACTATTATTTTTAAATTTAAAATTACATAATAGTAAAATACTTAGTATTGGTTTATTTATCTAAACTAAAAAAATAAATTTTACTTAACTATGCCTTCTGGGTATTGTTATAGACACCTTAACAATTGCAATAATCTAACAATTTTTGGATTTTAGACACAAAAAACTTATCATTTAACAACTATTTTTTTCTAAATTTAGATTAGCGTCAAAAAATTACCAGCTATAGATTGATTGTCAAATATGATATTTGACACTGACAGTTAGATGTAGCAATAATTTGAAATTGAGTAGATGTGTGAGACAGAAAGGTGTAATATTATGACGTAGAAGTTAAGGGCACTAAAAACTCGAATAACTTAAAAACAAATAACTTTTCTTAAACTTTGATAGTTCCTATCATACAGAATTAAGGTCTGGATTGACTATATGTAAATAAGTACCTATCAATTTCCTAATTTGCTAGTATGGTCACAGAATAGTTACATACAGAAGCGACACCCCATGTAGATACCTTTTTTATTACCCTATACAGTTCTATGATCTTTGAGCATTGTGTAGACCTTTAAATTTGTTGCCTTCCCCTATCTCTCACTAAGATGTGACGAAACTTTCCGCTTTTAAACAATGAGCCCTTTAAATTTGTTGGCTTTCCCCATCTATCTCTAATTTTCGTTTCTCTGTCTTACTGTCGCTTCTGTATAAACCTATTCTGTGTTATGGTGGAGGACCCAATCACTAAAATCTCTTCCTCATTTTGGTACGGTTGACAGATGGAATGCAGTGTTTGATAATTATCGGAGTTTATTATAGGAGTGTGGCAAATCTCTCTGTTATACCTCATCTAACGTTACATACAGAAGCGACACTCCGTGTAGGTACTTTTCATGTTATCCTATTCAGTTCTATGACCTTGGAGCATTGTGTAGACCTTTAAATTTGTTGGCCTTCCCCATTTCTCTCTAATTTTCGTTTCTCTGTCTTACTGTCGCTTCTGTATAAACCTATTCTGTGGTATGGTGGAGGACTCAGTCACTAAAATCTGTTTCCCGTTTTGGTTTGACAGATGGAATGCAATGTTTGATAATTATCGGAGCTTTATGCCTCGGACACGGTGAAAAATGAGAACAGGTGTTTGAGATCTAAGGTCTGGATTGACTATATGTAAATAAGTATCAGTTTCCTAATTTGCTAGTATGGTCACAGAATAGTTACATACAGAAGCGACACTCCGTGTCGGTACCTTTCATGTTACCCTATTCATTTCTATTACCTTGGAGCATTGTTCAGACCTTTAAATTTGTTGGCTTAAGATGTGACGAAACTTTCCGATTTTATCAATGAGTCCTTTAAATTTGTTGGCTTTCCCCATCTCTCCGTAATTTTCGTTTCTCTGTCTTACTGTCGCTTCTGTATAAACCTATTCTGTGGTATGGTGGAAGATCTAATCACTAAAATCTCTTCCTCATTTTGGTTCGGTTGACAGATGGAATGCAATGTTTGATAATTATCGGAACTTTGTGCCTCGAACACGATGAAGAATGAGAACATGTGTGTAAGATCTAAGATCTGGATTGACTATATGTAAATAAGTATCAATTTCCTAATTTGCTACTATGGTGGAGTATTCCAATCACTAAAATCTTCCGTTTTGGTACGGTTGACAAATGGAATGCGATGTTTGATAATTATCGGAGCTTTGTGCCTCGGACTCGGTTAAGAAGAGAACAGGTGCGTGAGATCTAAGGTCTGGATTGACTATAAGTTATCAATTTCCTAATTTACTACAATCACTAAAATCTCTTCCCGTTTTGGTACGGTTGACAGATGGAATGCGATGTTTGATAATTATCGTTTCTTTGTGCCTCGGACTCGGTGAAGAATGAGGTGAGGTGCGTGAGATCGCGTGAGCTGTGACACGAGTGTCGTGTGTCATCGACCCACTTGTGCTGTTTATGCTAATCACGGCATCGATTAGGCTATCGCGACTTAGCAGGAGGTACCTAGTCGAGGACTTAATATACAAACAGGAAAAGAATGATACGAGGGAAAATAAACACACTCGTTAGGGTTTTCTTCTTTTTAAATCGGAAACTCTCTTCATTTCTAATATGTTACATTATTAAGGTAGAGGTGGCACAATACAAGCTTCGACTTGTAATAAGCGAAGTGCAGCCTTTCAATATGAAGTCAGGCATTACTGACCAAATAAACTACCGACATGTTTGAAAAATTAAAAAAAAAACATTAAATACATACTATATATGTAAGCTATAAGATGAATTTATCATGACATTCACAGTATTGTTTGTGCTACAAATTACAACAATATGGAAAATTTTCTTAATGTTACTGTAGTCCAGAACTTTTAGAGTCTTGATTTGCATCCGTAATTGGCAGTTAATTTTCAAATTTTACAAAATTTTGTTTGTAATTTTTTTTAAATATAAAGATACGCTGATACCAAGTTTACAAACAAAATTTAATTATCTCGTTTCGTTTTGGAGATATTTGCTGTCAAAGTTGCAACTCAAAAAATGTGTTTTTTAAGCATATTTTAAAAATGAGTAGAAATGTTTTGCCCACATATACGTTCTTTAGAACGATTAGGTGAAAAATGAGAAAATCGAAAAAACCTAAATTACAAAATTTCTCCGAGGAACTTTTTTTCTCCAAATCTTTTCATTTTCTAAACTTAAGTAAACATCGACGCGTTGATTTCATATTTTCAAACCGAATTGAATTATCTCTTCCCGTTCTCGAGATATTTGAGTTCAAAGTTATACCTAAAAAATCAGGTTTTTTAGGTATACCCCTTTAATGGTTAGGTTTATGACTTCAGCGACCTCACCAATCGATTCTACGGGCAAAATTACATAAGTGTACCAATTTTCAGATTTTTATCTCCACAGATAAAATTTCTAGAAGGAAAAAACTGAAAATGGCCAAAAATCGAAAAAATCGCAAGGGGTTCATCAGGCATTTTTTTCGATTTTGGCCATTTTCGTTTTTTCTTTCTACAAATTGTATCCTTTGGAATAAAAATCTAAAATTTGGTACACTTATGTAATTTTACCCGTAGAATCGATTGGTGAGGTCGCCGAAGTCGTAGACCTAACCGTTAAAAGGGTAAACCTAAAAAACCTGTTTTTTTAGGTATTGCCAAAACTCAACTTTGAACACAAATATCTCGAGAACGGTAAGAGATAATTTAATTCGGTTTGAAAATATGAAATCAGCACGTCGATGTTTACTTAAGTTAAGAAAATGAAAAGATTTGGAGAAAAAAAGTTCCTCGGAGAAATTTTGTAATTTAGGTTTTTTCGATTTTCTCCTTTTTCACCTAATCGTTCCAAAGAACGTATATGCGGAAAAAACATTTCTTTATGTAACTTTTCCCGTAGAATCGACTGGTATAATCGTTGAGACTGTATCTCTACCCATTTTAGAGATATAGCCAAAAAACACACTTTTTTGAGGTGCAACTTTGACAGCAAATATCTCAAGAATGAAAACTGATAATTAAATTTAGTTTGAAAATTTGAAATCAGCGCGTCGAGATCTATCAACGTACAGTATTTCCCAAAATCAAAATTTTAGGCACGAAAATGAGTATTTTTGGGATAATTCGCGTTTATTAACACAATTTTTTGTTTAATACTGTTGTTTGGTTTGTTTTAATTCTACACAATAAATACGAAACAAGATCTAAAAAAATATCTAAAAAGGAGCGTCATTTTATAAGTACCGAAAGCCCTGAAACTGATGTCCATGAAATAAGGTCTTTAAAATATTTTTTGACTATATGATGATGATCTTTTTCCGTCTTTTAATCTGGTTTTAAGTATGCTCAATTAATCAACTTCTGGTAAAAATATTTGAAGAAAGTTTCTGTACTTTTCCAGTTGAACAATAGTAGGTACAATAAGAATTTGAAAGGGTAACTGAACGATCAAGAAAATATTGTAATAAGTAAACATCATTATTTGAAGGAAGTTTCTACAATTTTCCAGATGTACAAAAGCACAATAACAATTTGGATAGGTAACTGAACGATCAAGAAAATATTATTCTAGTAAGTAAATTCAATAACAGTTACTATTACCTCCACCAACACATTTGTTTTGTGGGAAAATATGAATATTGAATTCCTACAACTTCCCCACTGGTCAGCGATTGTCCTGTCGACTAGGAGAACCCCCTGAACTGCCTGACAAACAAGCAGAGCCCAGCAGAGCAGGAGACATTGACGCTCGCTGGTGCTATGATCGGTGTGACGGTTTGGCTTGGTGACCGGTGTATAACGAGTAGGCGTAATTTGATGAATGCGGTACGCACAACGCAAGGGACTTCAAACAAAATGGATAGCGCAATTAAACAGCTAATCGAATGATTGATGCAGTGGCGTCGCAACTGGGTACTAAGGGCTACCGCTATTCAATTAGAATGCTGATGGGATGGTGCTTAGATGGGTCAGTGCTCAACTAAATGGGTTATGTATCAAGGATTTCATTCGAATCTAATCCTGAAATGCTAATTTACTAGTGATATATAAAAAATCATTTTTGGCCACCACAGAACCGGTCGTCACTATGAAAATGTAACTCATTTCAAAAAGAAAATAAAGGTCTTCCTTTTAAATTTTCCCTTCAAAATATTTATTTGTTACGAAATATTCAAAAAATACCTACTGTCTTAAGTTGATTGATTTTTATCAAAGGTTAGTAAACTAATACCATAAATGTTTTAATATGAAGTTTCATTATGATCACACTTAAAACTTTCAAAACTTTTTGCAAAAACTTTAAGTCGTGGAGTTTCGTTAAAATCTCAAAATGTCAAAATCGTTATGGCTACAATACTTTCTTTATAATATGTGGGGAACAATAAAAATGAAATATTAAAACTCTTGAATTCTTTAATTTTACCATTACCAGGGACGGACCGTAAACTTTGTGGACCCTGGGCTAATACTGTTTGGGGGCCCTACTTTAAAACCCATCTAACCCTCAGTTTATCAAAAAGCTGTTATAGTTTTTTTAATAAGAAAAATTTAAGGTAACGAGCATAGAAGAACTTTTTTATTTTATATTTCAAATTAACATTAACAAAAAACAGAGAATAACAGATATTCTTATAAACAATAATAATTGGAAGATATACATATATAGGGCAGATACATAAAAATTGGTTATGCGAATCCTCATTTAATAAAATGGTAGATACTAAGATTAGATAAAATTATATTTTAAGAAATAAATTGTCAAAGCTATTTTATGAATCTGCAAATTAAAGAATAACTTTTCTGCATTTTTGCACTGCAAATTCTTTTATTTCCTCGTTATAATTTAATTCTTTGGTTAAATCACTGTTTATTGAAAGAATTGGTTACTAATTTTATCTAATCTAAACAGGGGCGCACCCAAGGGGAGGGCTCGTGGGGCTTGAGCCCCCCCCAGACCACTGGACTTTTTTCAAATTTTTACATGAAACATTCTGAATATTATGTGTAATCTTAGAACTAGTAAAGTTATTGGTTCACGTCTTTTATATTTTCTTATGATTTTTCTTTTATATTTCAATTCAAGCAGTTGAAATATAATACTAGGCATGTACCACGAGGACGCAGTAGTGTTTAGTGCGAATTTGTTGGTTTTAAATGCAAGCATGCACAGCGACTCTCGACGCAACGTCAAAAGCCTAACCATCAAGTGGTTATGCATAATTGTTCTGTGTACAAAAAGAAATATATCCTACATTCAAGCTTACATCAATGATAAGTACCCCACTACGCTGTATGTCCACTGTGTATTGCACAGTTTAAATCTAGCTATATCAAATTCGGCAGAGGTAGCATAAATTCCAAATTTTTTCGGCACTATTGAAAAAATATATGCTTTTTTTCATACACCCAAGCGTCAGAATATTTTTCAAAGTAAAATACAAAATTTAGAATAAGTACATCAAACTAAATTAAAAAAGTTATGTCCAACAAGATGCGTGGAAAGACACTATGCTGTTCTGATAATGTTCCAGTTACTACTTTAAGCTCGTTTGACACGGTGATTAAAATTGCACTTATTTCAATATGGAATTAAATACGATAATAATTTAATGTTTGAAATAAGTTTTGAAATTAAACTACGTATGCAACAGATAAAAGATCTTGTATTAAAATAATGTTGTAGGCATGCGCAGTAACTGATTTTATTTTGACATTTCATATAACCATACAACTAGTAAGTAACCTAACTACTAATTACTTAACAAATTAATAAAATTTAAAAATAGAATAACTTCCAGGAACAAAAGAACTATTTGGTGCAGAAATTGGTTGCGGAGAAGGGATGTTAAATATGTTTAATCGTGAACTACCTGCGGATCCTTCTTCGTGTAATAGTATATTATACGCCAAGGTTGAGAAGATAAACATTATTGACCCAGCGCCAGGATTGTAACACGAGGGCGAAGCCCGAGTGATACAAGGCGCCTGGTCAATAATGATCTTCTCAACTGTGGTTTATATACTATTTTTTTCACTACTAGCTACGAACCCTTCAACAAGCCCCATACCTCAGTCAATGATGCCAGAAATTTAAAATGCGACAATAAATATAGGAAACACTCAAACCTCATTGAATACGGGTTCTGCAGCAATAAATTTGACTTGTCACAATTGCACTATCAATTTCAACTATAAATAACAAATAAATGTTACCCGTTTTGTGTTTTTACATAGAAATGTAATTATAACCCTAAAAAAATGTACAAAGTAAGATAATTAAAATGATATAACAATTAACACTTACCTTTTCAAATATTGCAATAAATAAATAAATACATAAATTAACATTTTGCATTGTGAATATAATGTGAACGCATGAAAAATTTGACAAGAAATAAGATCACAGAATAAGATAGTTAATTTTTAATCTGAAATTTAACTATTGCCAACTTGAAATTAGGCGGCAAATTTAAATATAATATTTTCCTTGCGTTCAGTGAGTTAAATAAATTCAGAAGCGTGAATTTCTTTAAAAAGTGACAGTTCGCATAATTGACCATGGTTAATAATAATCCATTATTGACCGTTGTTAAGCGTTGCTAAGGAAGCGGTAGAGAAAAACAATTTCACAACTCAGTAACAGGTGAATAATGATATCTTCGTAGGCTAGCAGTGAAAAAAAATTATTTACGACTTGACAAATGAGCAGTTTCAGAATCTGTTTGATTTTATAAAAAAAATGACATTACAAAAACTGATATTTTCATGCGTAACAACAGGTATTTTTCTGTTTGACCAATGAGAAATGACAAGATCACTGCGCACTCGTTCGCGCAATTTTAATACGAGAAAATAGCGCATGTTCTAATTTTACGTACTGAATTCAGTATTTAAATAAATTTATAATATGATACGATACTTATTTTGTAAGTTTTAATTCTCATACTTAAATGAATTCATTTTTAATCATCGTGTCAAACGAGCTTTAGCTTTAGAAGAAATAAAAACGTAAAACGACAAAGAATATTCGTCGGGTGCAAAAATCCTGTTGGGGGCAATAATGCAATTTGAATTTATTATATCTCTATTATCATCAGAAAAACTATTAAGTTATATATTGTAATTAAGCAAAATTTTACAAACAAGTGACGCGGATCTAGTAGCAGCTATAATCGATGCTGTTGAAATAATGAGCATTATAACTATAATTCGAGATTATGCTGCAGTAGAATTTGGTCGCATATTTAAGATAGCAGAAGAAAAGGTAGAAGCTTTGGGATCGACAACAAATGCGATGCAATGTATCCGCCGAAAATTCTAAAGAATACTATAAACGTACAATTTTTATTCCTTGGGTGGATATTTTTATAAATAATTTATCAAACAGATTTTTAAAACAAATAATTACTAAAAAAATTTACAATTGTACCAATTTTTTTGTAACTCTTCAAAAATATTGCCGAAAAACTCTATTAACGCAATAAATATGTGCAATGATACATTGTATCCTAATGTGTTTATGTTACTAAAAATATTTTGTACATTACCTGTTAGCACCAGTACAGAAGAAAGACCGTTTTCAACCCTCCGACGCATTAAAACATACTTGAAATACGATGACAGTAAATTGCTTAAATGGTCTTGCTCATCTAAATATCCATAGAGAAATTCATGTGGACCCAGATGAAGTAATTTCAATATTGCAAGAGGTGTACGAAGAATAAATTTTGTACATTAATTTAAAAATTTTTATTAGTAGTTTCGTTGTGCTGAACATGTATTTTTTTTTATTATTATGACATTATATTATATTTAATATTTTAAATAAATAACTATTATAATGTTTTAAGATAATTTATCGATTTTTCATTAAACTCCCAACTGAAAAAAATATGAGTCATATTCACAATTATTTAACATTTATAGAATATGCGCCAACTATATAACCGACATGACTGCAGAATCGTTCTCATGGAATATTATTAGAAGAGCTGACTAAAAAACAATGGCCCATATGCTCACATCCGAAGTAGCACTATTTCAGATATGTCAAATTTCGAGATGTCAGTGACATTAAATATAATTCTTTCTCATTAATAGATTGCGTTGAAATGAAATATGTATTAGTCCAAATAAATAATACTCAAAATGCAATTCATGATAAAATTCTTAATTTCTTAATTGAAAGTTGACATTTTACAGTTAAACTAGTGAAAATTTGAAGAATTGCTATTTCGAAGTATGTGAGCATACGAGCCAATGTGTGTATGTGGACACACGGATAAATAAATATATAAAATAATATATGTTTCGTAAGACAATAATTCTTAGCCCCCCCCAAGATACAATCCTGGGTGCGCCACTGAATCTAAAGACTCAATTTGAAAAAATACAGTAAACAAATGTAGAAGACGTGCAGTTATGTGGAGGAGTAGAGGGAAGAAAAACTGGTGTAGTTGGCTGGTGGCAGCGTAATAAATTTTTGGCGGAAGAAATATGATAAGTGGTGTGAGCAAATGAGGGTGTCAGATACGCGATCTGAAGCTAATTAACATTTGGGCGTCAAAGGAAAATGTTATAAGCGGAACACGAAACCAGTTTATTAATTACACCAGACAACAAACGGCATCCACACATAATCCGAGGCAACGCGCGGCAACTTAGCGCAAAGCTCGGAGACAGCTCAAGCACCCGAGATCAGTCACAGCAGCCAGAAACGTTTTCAAGTATCCATTTGTCGCAGCATCGGCTCAGTGCTTCCACAACTTTACCCGCAATGAAATATAAATAAACAAAAATATAATGCATCTTATCACTCATCTCCTAAATATGGTCATTCAAAAATACGAATGGAAAACATAAGAATAACGAACGATCTACAAGATTCTTCAATTTTACCTGCAATAAATATAAATAGGCAAAAATTTATAACATCTTATTGCTCATCCCCTAAATATACAAGATTCCTACAATGGTGACTGTAGAGGATTGCATGGTCTGGCATGAAAGAGTCACAGGTTCGAATCTCGTGTAGGTTATTGTATTATATGCGTAATTCGACTTTTAAGAGATATTTAGATCAAGACTTAGCAATGTTGAGAATTCAGATCTTTTTGAAAATTGGGATGTTTCTTAGCTGGATAGTATTTTAAACAGGAGACCTTTTCTGAAAATCAGTTACATTTATTTTTCCAAACTCGACCGTCACAATCCCATATGGAACTTCTTCAGGCAATTTATAAAAGAAGAAGACCCAATTCCTTAATTGGTCAAGTATGAAAAAATAATTGTGGCTAACTTCCAGAAATTATTTTCTATACATCTATATAAAATCTGTAATCAAATCTATAAGACTTATAACGCTTACTATCGAAATGACAATTCTGATAACATCTGTAGTTTACAGAAAATCTATAAATCCTTACAGGTCCTTGAAATTCTTAGGTGACAAAAAATTAAACAGCATAAAGGTTCAAATTTATATTGGAACTTTGTTGAAAGGAAATGACAATAGATAAGTTATTATAATAATTAAATAATTTTGCTAATTTTATCGCAGGAATCTGACAGATACTTCAAACCCATTGGCAATTTCTGATTTTTTTAAGAAAATGTTTATAAATATAACTAAAGCGTCACATTTTATTGAAAGTTCGGATCAATTTTTTTATTTATTTTTTTCTAAGAGATCAATGTATACTTCGTATTGATTACTGCAATAGTTTCTTGTAAGTTATGTATTCCTTTTTTCTTATAATCAATACAGATTATTAATAATTCTAAATTTCGTTTTTATAACAGTGTAGGTACAGATAAATGATCAGAATTGACCTATCTGTACATTTGTACAGATTATCTGTTAGCTAAAAATTTACAAATTTATAAATTTACAGGTGCAATTAGACCCTCTTCTGTATAAAAATTGACATACTCAACCTAGTAGTAACAAGCTACACTTATTTATTACAGTTGCGTATACAGATTGCAGCCAGGGTGAACCTAGTTTAAACTTGGATGGATACCCGTTGAAGATGGTTTTATTGCAGCAATCACCAACAGTTTCAGAAGCACCCTCGCGCAATCCTATGCGTTGGAAAGAGAGAGGGATGGTAAAGGGCGAGCGAGTGCGGTGTGACGTTTCAAACAAAAGTAAGTGAAGCACTCTGGATCGACGTGGCACGTGTAGCGCCGTCTCTGTCCCTCCTGCTGCATCCCGACTCCGCCCGTCTCTCTCTACGAGACAAGGGCTATATACAGCTTGTTAGGAATGCGTCACTGTTGTGTTAATTAAGAGAAAGAGTTAATTAAGCTTAACAAGTTATTTCGCAAAGTTTTCCTCTTTCCTGCTAGGCACTGTTCTTAGTTCTTTGTATACTTTACCCGCCGACGGAGAGGGCAGTATGATTCTGTTTCACTCACACAATGGGGTGCTACTCCAAGATTTTTTATGCTAATCTTATTAGACAAACCAAGTTCTATTTGAATAAAAAATCTCTTTTAGATCATGCTCATTATCATGATATCATGTACATGTTTCATTGGACTTTTGTTTTTATACTAAATGATATTGGTAAGCAACGTGATAATTTGAATCCAAATTGGATAGGTTATTGTACTACTACTATTAATCATTAAAATCTGAATTAAACAAAGTAAGGACCTTAAGGAAAAATAAAAGAAAAACATAAAACATTAAGTAAACATGTTAGTCTCCAAAACAAGGTAAATTCTGTGGCCTAGTCAGTTTTGCAATTTGGAGGTGCTTAGCATTTTAGACAATGCTTACCTACGCTTATGTTATACTAGGTCAAAAAAAACTTGACTGGTAAAAAAAATTATACTTGACCATACAACAAAAAATAAATTAATACTTCTCAAATAATTAAAATATATACTTGCTAAATAACTATGGTTTTATAAAAACAAATATACATTTTAAGATTAAATGCCAAAAAAAAAAACTAATAATTAAATAACAAACTCAATATACTATTTAAAACGTTTGACAGTTGATCTGATAACTGAAATCGCCTATTCGATTCGATAGCAAATTTATTAATTGCACAAACCAAGTCTTTCTTGTCCTGCATATCTGTAATCAAATGTGTACCTAACTGTGACAAGACAGAAAAGAATAAAAAATATTTATTTTTTACAGCGTTTTTAGTTTTGGTTACACAATGTTTTTTTTTTATTTTTCATTTTTGCATACGCTCAACGGAATTTTGAGGGCCTGCAAAAAGAGTTCTAGCTACGCCACTGGATATATTACTAAACATGGTAAAATATTATTTAAATTAACGAACATTTTTGTAACTTTTATATTTGCTGTTGTAATGTCATATCATTTTGTCTAGGTGTTTAATATTAAAAAATAAATGTACCATTAAAGTGGTTAATTTTTTTCGTTGCAACCTAAATTATCAAATAATGTAAAATAACGAAAAAATAAAAATGAACTAGAAACAAAACATTTTGTAGAGGAGACCAAAACCGAAATCAAATCTTTTATTATTATATCTAGTATAAAATTTCTTACTTTTTAATTTTTTTTATACTTCATAAATAAAAATGAATATGTCAAACTATCACGAAAGTAAGTAAGCAGATGATATACAAGTATTTATGAGCAATTTCAAATTATCCATTTTTGGCTTATTCCTGCGTATGCTTTAATTGAATAATCCAGCTGTCGCAGTCATCATTGCTCCCTATTTAGTTCCTTCATATTTGGTTAAATATCCCTAGTGGGATGTGATTGAATCACTCGTATCCCTATCCGGTGTTTGTATAACTAATCATCAATCATATCAGTCCATTTATTCCTGGACCTTCCGAACTAACTGACACCCGCAGTCCGCATGCAGTTCCTAACGAACTGTCATTTCCATACTCTGTAGCAAATCCCATCACGCTGACATTCTTTCCCGCTCGGTATAAATTACATTAGACAGGCGTAATCATCATACGCACTCAAAGCGAAGCCGCATTTCTAGGATGGGGGAAGCTTCATTTATAATAATACATTTGTACTTATGTTTGCTTGTTGTCTATTTACTTAGGAATCGATATGAGTATTATGTTTCAAACCTTATAAAATCACTTGATATTCTATTCAGTAAACATGGAAATACTCAAAATACTGGCAAGGCTCACGCTATATTTTTTTAATGGAGATACAACTTCTTGATTGGAGTTGAAGAAGGGTTGAAAGTATTCGAAGGTATACATTTTTTTTAAGTTTTATTTCATCTCCTACCGGTTTCGGCCTCCGTTATTAACTGCCCTCCAATAATTTTAACACTTCTGCATTTTTTAATACTTAAACTGAGACCGAAGCGATCTACAGCTGATAATATTTTAAGACGGGCGAGTCTTTGTAAAACAATTTCAGTTATAAAAAATATAATTATACGTCATATGTTTACAAAAATAACTAAAAGTTCAATACATACTCGTAAATTTAAATGAACTGTCAAAAATATAAACAAAATTTGACTCAAGTTGATGAATTTGAACAAATGTTGATCTACGGATTAACTTGATTCTTGTATCAGTTGATCATTGGACTAATGGTGAATGCGACCGTTAGAGACATTTGAAATGTTCTCTATTTGAATTTTTTGATGGTACAGAAAAGAGTTTTATAAAAATTTTCTTATTGCGTAAAAAAATGACACGCTAATGGCCTCTTGAAAAAATGACAATGAAATAAATAACAATCATTGTTTCAAAGGTTACCAATGAAATAATTTAATTGTCACTTTTTTTTTTACTTTTTCCATATTCTACCTTTTCTGTTATTTTTCTTAACAAACATTAACTTCTATGTTTTTAATTAACGAGATTAGACATTTGATATTTTTGCTATATTTCAGTAAATGCACTAACCTTAAAAAAGTATACTAAGCTAATGTATTTGTCTTTCCCCTTATAAATGTATAAAAATTTAAATTTTATGCAGAACACTTTAAAAATAAAATAAAGGTTATAAAATGTACTAGGGTACATAAGTACTCCAATGACCTATTACACATTAATTTGAATGTGTTTTTGTAAAAAATAAATAAAAAAGCTACATAGTATGTATGGCAGGAAAAAGAGCCGGTTAAAAGTTATCTGGGACGTAGTCTCTCAAGTGCTTGATTTCCTCATCCTCATCCTCTCCTGAGCCCGAGGAAAGAGTGCAATCTCCACGCACGTTTAAGACATGCGTGCTTTACTACAACCCCTAGCTTGCAATGTACCCAACCAACGTGTATATAAATGAAAATTAAAATGAAACTAGTTCACGGAATTATCATTGCATTTAAATATTAATTAGTACAATACTTGGATTACGTTTTCAAATAAATAACCGTATAAATATTCATTGCGTTCATTTTAGCTTCGTACTGCAATCTGCGCAGACATTATTGGACTCAGTTAGCTCAGTATGGACTCATTACGATTATTACGCCAGATTATTGAAATTACTTTACGTTCCCTATTGTTTGTTTGGCCTTTACTGCTGTTTAATTTATTCGCACACTAAACCTACTAATTTCAGTAGTACAAGTAATTCTGTAATTATACTTTAGGTATATAGAATTCAATAATCACATTTTTCTAAACGAAACTAAGTTTGAAAGAAAACTAAGTTTAAAATAAAAGTATCAATATGATAATGATAATGATAAAGTTTATTAAAAATATAAAACTAAATTGAAAATTACTCACCAATGATGCACATTGTTGTTATCTGCAACAAAAAAGAACGATAAATAAATTTTAATAATTATAAAAAAGCAAACAATTTTTCTCCTCCACATACGAGTAAACTTCAAATGAGGATGATATTGTAATCATACCAAATTTGACGTTTCGAAATTTTAACGAAAGTCTTCGCAAAAATCAGTAAAAATTTTAAGCATAATTTCTGTTGCCAGTTCGTCCGGATGTTTGTTTGTATATATAAAATAAATTATGTTCTATGGTCTTTAATGAAACTTCTTATAGGTATTACCTTTATTTGCGTAAAAAATAGTTGACTGAATATATTTTGTAAGTTGCATTTTTGAAAATATAGTCATTTTACTTAAAAGGAATGTAAGTGCATCATAACTGTCGAGAAGGTATGAACTGAGGTGGAGCTTGCGTAAGTAAGTAATAAAAGCAAGAAAAAACACTGGATAGACCATGTAACAAGAGCACATGAAACAAGGCTAATTAAGATAATAAAAGATTCAAAACTTAGTCGGAAAAAAGATCCTGAGAGATCACCAAACAGATCAACAGAAAGTTGAATATCCTTATTAATAGAAACTCCAAGAAAAAAGATTGGTGTGACGGAAAACAAGACTTAACAATAAAAGAAGTAGAAGAAATAAATAATACTTGAGTGGATGATTTAAATTTAATGATATAGTATTGGACAAATAATCTTAGTTTTAATTAGGTATCCGTTCACCTGAAACTTGCGTTCCTATATATTCCCACTTCCCTTCCTTTCCCTTTTCAGTTGTTAGGACCGCTGGTATAGTTGACATGTTGAGTAATCTTAACTACTGTGTTTAATCCTTTTCAGTTATACTACTGATGATGAAAACTTAGTTCTCGAAATACTTATTTAGTACTTTATAAAATTAATTTTAAGGTTAAGGGGTAATTTTAGTTCTTTTAATTATAAAAGAAGAAGAAGAAAAAGATAATACTTGAGGTCTATTCCTCCATAGATTGTTGTTCGAAATATAAAAACATAATAAGAAATACAAGAAAGTGAAATTTTAGTTATTTTAATTATAAAAGAAGAAGAAGAAAAAAATAATATTTGAGGTCTGTCCCTACTTAGAATTTTGTTCGAAATAAAAAACATGAAAAAGTGAAAGTAAGCGTAATGTACAATTTACTGGCATTGGAATATAAAGAGTAATGATATATGAGTGTGTAGTGGTACTCTCCCCATTGCTCATTCATCCCGTATAACGAATATGATGATCCCGCTCTAATCCGGGTGTCACCGTCCGTCTCCGGGCTGTCTGGAGCGGGCTGCTGCAGGAGTCCAGGAGCCACGATGACTCGGTAATTCTCTCAATTTGCCGGGATAATTGGCGGCTTTGCCTCGCACATAAGCCGTTCATATCTGGCGCTGTGCGAGGCTTATACACACCAGACCCAAGTCGGAATAACTCTAGACACAGCATTCGGTGGATCGAGCATTCTACAAGCTGGTCGCCAAGTACAGACAATCATGAGTTTCTGCTTTTTTTCTATCTTTGTTTGTCTTTATACCAATCTATTTCATGGGGTTTCTATTGATGTGGATAGCAAACTTTTGGTCTATCTTTGTCTTCCAGGTTCCATTTTCCCACTAGATTTTGAATCTTTGACTATCTTTGTGTTGATATAATATAAGAAGGAAAAATATAAAGGTATAATCTAAGTATTAAACACACTGTTCTCAAAACTTTATTCATTGAACGGTTTCGACAATTCAATAGTCATCATCAGACCGGGAGAACTAAAAATTACAGGGACCACCAGCAAAGACAACGAATAAAAGTATTTTTTTTGAATATGAAAAAACAACAAAAATTAAAAAATCAAATAAATAAAAGTAACAACGGAACCGAAAACTTGCAGCACTATTCTAAGAAGCTGAAAAAGTAAAATGAAAAATCGGTACCTTTTTCTTTGTTATATTTGACTATCTTTATTAACCTAGTTTCATCTGTTCTTGTTACATGGATTATTCAGTATTTCTTTCTTGCTTTTATTAGTATTGTTATGTTTTGGATATTACTTTCTTTTGTTACAGTTTGTTTCCTTATTCTATCTAATTTAGTTTTGCCACATTTTGTTGTTAGAATATTTATTACAGCTGTTTGTTATATCTGTCTGGTTTGTTATTCGTTATTTAAGTTTATAAAATAATTAATAAACACTTTATTACCTCTTTACTACAGAAGAACCGCAAATTCGATACGAGAAAAATAAAAAATTGAACCTTAACTAGTTTTTATATAATTCGTATTATTACAAATTGCTTCTGATTTCTTTGGAATTAAATTTAATTTAGGAATATGAGATTTAGAGTCACCAATTGTACCTAAATAAAATTTCTCAATACAGAATTTTGTAAAAAAAAATGCAAAACAATCAAAACAGTACTACCTTTATGATACTTGTGATGAGAAAAATAAAAAAAGAATAAACCTCAACTAGATCCAAAATATATAATAGCATTATTTCAAATTGCGTTTTGATTTCTTTACAGTTAAACTTAATTTAGGATTTAGAGAGACACCAATTGTACCTAAATAAAATTTCTCTATGTAGAAATTGTACAAAAAATGTAAGTAAAATAATCAAAACAGTACTACCTTCATAATACTTGCGATCTAGTGTCAAAGAATAAAAGAATATAATTAAATTAAAAACATAAGTACACATAGATACCACTGCACTAATATGATTTAAAATTTAATCATTTATAAGATAAATTAAAAATTACCCAAAATGTTTTAAAACTTTCAATATTTAAATCAAGATAATTTAAAATGTGACTTAGTAGGAGAAATAAAATTATAATTACAAATTTACATGTATTGCGGCAAAAGTTTAAACATTAAGGATTTCATTGTGTAAATGTGAATATTAATTTTACAAATGTCAGATGGCTAAATAAATGATACCTATGATATATGTGCGGATTAAGACCGACCGGGTATAGATTTACATTATATTTAAATGAAGTTAAATTTCCAGGTGAATTGAGCTGGGGACAAATTTATGTGCTTCCAATAACAATTGACTGCAAAATAAACAACAAACCTGTTTTTAAACAGCTGCCAAACTCATGGGACATATTTTACAGTTATCACATTTTAATCTCGCTTTTAATCGAATTTTATTTTATCGATAGGTTGTGTCGCATTCTGCACCATATCCCATATAGAGGGTGACACACAACTTGCAAACTTATTTCGCGAAGTTTCATCGCCCTACAATCTTCAACTAAGTGGAAGGATACACTGAGAGGATACCAATTCGGAACTGTAATCTTATTTTTAACATACTCTTTCTTCGCAGAACAATGTTCTTACAAATTTTATTGTTATTCAGATACATATTAAAAACATTTATTATACATATTAATATTTACGAGCAGCGGTGACTCACTTGGTATTTTATTCAAATATTAATACCGCTGTGTCAATGTGGTTCGGAATTCACTATAAGCTGTATAAAATACAAGTAAACCTTCTAATTCAAATAGTTGATAGTTTCAATTTCAATTTTCTGTCATAAGAATTTGAAAAATAGTCAAATATATCAAAGTACAATATGCTTAACAGGAACAGGACTTTAAGTACTGCAAAGCAAATAACAAATTTTGCTTTTGTTTTACTTTGGTTGTTAGTTACAAATAAATAATTTCTGGATTGCAACTGATTATTTATAAACGAAAATTTACTGATGAATTACCTAGATTCAATCTTTTTATAATAAAATTTATTAATTTATATAGTAATAGTATATTATACAACAAGGTTGAGAAGACTATCATTATATTCACCTAGCCACCAAGTTGCGTCCCGAGGTGCGAAACAATAGGGGAATATAAGGCGCTGGTTCAATTTTCACTACAAGCATTTCAATCTAAATCCTACTAAAAAAAATATATTGACAATAACAAATATTTTGACATGAGCATTACCTTATTTCTTAATATTCACAAAAATTGAATAGGCTGTATTTGTGTTATATTTTACGTTTCAGTTCGTGAACCTCATTTTTTTATTTTTGTTTGCTTTTATTTAATTTTAATGGTGTATTTAAATTGTGAAATCCACACTTTACACTTTTCTTGAGTTAAATGATTCAAACAATATTTGGATTTGGAGAATGGAGTGCCTTTAAAAAGTGACAGTGTTTATTATTGACCATGCTTAATAATAATTTATTATTGATCTAGGTGACCATGGTTACCAAGCGGTAGTGAAAAACAATTTCTCATGTAAAATAAAGAAAAATAATAGTGTATGTCGGTAGTGGCGAAAAAAATAAATAATTTCAGAAATAAAATAAGTTTGTGAAACTTTTTAAAATACATCAGAATAAAGTTTTGTCGCTATTACAAGTTATTATTAGACGTTATTCTATTAATGATGATATATTAAAAATAATAATATTTTTAAATTGTATAAAAGTAGGCTGTTTTAGTAGGTGAGAGCTTTGGTACAAACTTGTATGAACGTGTAGCATTGTATGGATTTGTTCCCACCCTGTATGTGCGCGATTATTCCCATTTCCCTGTGCCGGCTCGAGCGCGTATAACAGACTGCTTCATAATCCATTGGTGTCAGTTCCATAATCTGTTTGTAACTACATTCCGGTATTAAATTGTCACAATATATATTTAGGACGGCACGGGACGGTGCTGCCACCATTCTACTCGCCCAAGTCTCGGACAGACGAGGCTCTGCTATCTCTCTCCCACCCACATAACTCTCGCTGCAGCCCTCTCGCTCGCAAAGTGTCAGATGCGGCAAATCAACGTGTTACACACACTGTAATTATGAAATTGTCGCAATGAGCTGAATTTACGGATAAATTGGCTGCAAAGGCCTTAAATTTTGCGTTTTAAAGGCTGAAACCTAATTTGTGTTCAAATGCTCTGCAGCTTGTTTATGGTTTTGCTGAATTGTAAATATACCTGCCAACGTTTTAAATAAAATAAATTTATCTCTACCACACCTTTAAACTATATTTTAACAAAATGATTTTGTCACAAATATTATGCAAATATTATTTCGAGCATTCGTCAATATTTTTATCTGTGAACTGTGACCAACAATACAAGTATGTATTTTGTTCCATGTGGCAACATATATTACGCGCAACTTTAAATGTTTTTTTTATAAAAACAGTCATCAGATGAACCATAGAATGTCATCCGAATATTTAAGAAGAAAATCAAAGAAGATTTAGTGAAAAATATTGATACGTCGATTCTCGGACATTTTTACATTAAAGGATTAAAGGAAAGAAATAATCGTCTTCGTAGATAAATTCGCAAAAAATGGTAACTCAAGAAAGAGCGAAATTTAGAATAACAAAAATAAAAATCTGTCCTGTTAAACTTTCCATGAACCTATTTTTTTTTTATTTAATGATACCGAATTTAACCAAATCTCGCCTTCCGTTTTCCCTCCATAAATTCTTCTTAACACCCTTCTCTCCTAGTTAGTTAAATTTTTAGCATGATTCCAATACTACTATTACTGAGTGAGTGAGAGATAATAATGCAATCAGGAAAATCATTAAATGATCTAAAAATCTCGGAAGAAATGTATTGAGGAGTTTAATAATGTAATACCAAATCCAACATCTTAAGGAGCATGGAAATCTAGATGAAGAAGAAGATTATGAACAATCTGTTGCAACCCTTAATAATGTGAGGAGTTGTAGCTAGTAATTCCAATGAATTATGTTTTGGGAAAGAAGAAGAAATGATTAAGAAGTGTACAATTAATAATGTTTATTACACGCACAATACTAAGGATTACTGAGTACATGTGTTTCTGCTGGAATTATAGCTAAACTTGCAATATAAATTTCCTCAAAATTCAATTCTGTGAATGATTTAGTTGAACGGTTGCAGCATTCGCTAAAAAATAGTTAATTACACAACACGCCATCTGTTACCGGATGAGAATATTAGATAAATTTAGTAGCCACTAAATTACAACTGCTAAAACCATAAAGCATGCGGCACATGCGCGTGAGCGCGTATATCACGCGGCGTCGTGCTGCAGTGATAAACGCACTTGACACGCGGGAAAAACTCACGCACGCGATTCAATTAGGAAAGGTGCGAGCAGCTGCGATCCGTGAGGAAATTGCTTTATGGAAACGATCAGCACTAACTGCTCCCCGACCTGCACTTTGCTTACGCACCCACAAATGAAGCACGAGTTATCGCTCCGAACGCGGTTAATGTGCCAATACAACAAACCTAAATTCATATCTAAAGAAAAACCAACACGAAATTTCAAGGCACAGAAAATAATGAATGCAAAATGACTTTATGCTGACATTGTGTTTATTCCATTCCATCTATGGTACAACAATACTCTATGGAACAGGGCCTTGAGGTACTTGCTTCATGACAGGTTTTACTTGCATTTTAGTGTGCAGGTTGTCAGCCTACAGTCTCTGCAATATATTATTATATTATTTCCATTTTATGTGGTCACCATATAGAATTGATATTTATGTGAATATATATTTTTTTAATTTTAGTGATTTAAGGTACAAGTAGGTACATTATAATCTCCGAAGAGATATGAACTGAGTCGATCGACTGTTTTTGGAGGAGTGTGCGCCCCCCTGTAAATTATGCTGCTATAACAACAATAATGTCTGTAGTCATTAACAAAATGTGATGTGTTTGGAAGCTGAAAATGTGCGCCCCCCTGTTTTAAAATGCTAAGGAAGCCCCTTCATTTTACCATACGAGAAAAGTTTTAATAGTTACTTAACAATCCGAGTTGCGTATTATTTTTTTCGTGTCACCAGCAACATTTAACTTTAAATAATATTATAGGATTTGTATTGGTAAATTGTGAGTCACTTGACAGTTCAGATTTATCTAGAAGACCAAATGTATTAGAAACTTGCGACGTATGTTACTACGGAAGTAAGTATCTTATTCTTCTTAGAAGAAGAGGAAGAAGTTCTTCTTTCAATAGGCCGGTGGCCTGTTTCTTCTTCAGCAATTATATTAGGTTATCTTTTCATCGTTTATGTGGTCTCCTCACTCCTCTCTTTCTTTTTGGTGAATTGTCTATTGTTATATTAACTAATTTGTCGTTCATCCTTGTTATATGCTCATTCCATTCTTCTTCATAAAACTTTGGTATTTAGATTATTAAAAGGCGAAAAAAAACCTATGTTACATTTCATCTGGAACACCACGGTGGTATATACAGACATAGAAATGACATATTAGAAATTATTGTATCTTAGCTGAAACTCGTATTATAAGAATATATGGAATTAAATTTTCGAATACATTATTATCCACAACTCTGTGCGAATTATGAAGTGTACTACTAAAAAGAAATTATATTCTTATGTACTGTTAAATATAATGTAATAAATCAACTATGCAACATTTTTATGAATTACTCAACAAGTGCAGAAAGTCACTTACTTCCTATCTAGACGTAGGAAAAAAAATATTTATAAACTAAATAAACAAATTTATACAACATAAAAAACCATAATTAATTAAGTAGGTACCATTTTAGCTATAAGTGAGTAATACTTTTTAGTTGTTATTGTCCGTAGCATATTTATTAGTAATTCGTTTCTATAACAGTTATACGATATTGAATATGTGAAATCCTTGCTGAAGCTCATGTCGCCTGTCCGAGAAGGGGTAGTGCAACCCTCTGATATTTACTCCGTGGAAATATATAGCGTAATATTTTCAGTATAAATGTCTGGCAGCACGTGTTGTCCAACATAACATAAAGTAGGCTCTGGGTTAGTGACATTTCTAAAGTTTTACACGCGGGCTGGCAGCTCGCGAGCATTACCACCTCGCAGTCTCGCACATAGCTCATATAAACGGCGCCCCATACGGGAAAACATGTGTTCTTACACGACAATCGATAAATTTTCAGTTAGGGAATTTTTCAGCGGCCCAAATGTCCCGAACCCTGATATATTTATTACGTGAACTGCGCGTGTCGCACGATACTTTCACGAATGCTTTCCTAAAAATGATCCAATCGGAACAAACTTCTTTTAATGTCCAAAAATAAAGGTGGTCACTTGCGAAAAAAGAATGTACTCCTTATTTAGGTCTTTATGAAAATTTGAATTAAACACTTATGCTCCAGTATATCCTACGAACAGGGTCTAAAGTATTTATCACAGGCATTTGTTTCCAGATCACGCTAACCTAAGGTAATATTGTTTTTTGAGACTTTTAGGGATATATTATTTCTTTTGCCTACGATATATATATTTACGATTATGTATTATCAAGGCAAAATATTTAGAGTGATAATAATAGTCAGAATTCTAAAATCTAAAAACTATTTAGTAGAGATGAGCAGAAGCCAATTAATTATTCGATATTCGGCTTATTCGGCCATATTTATACTACTCGGTATTCAGCCTATTAGGCATATTTTAATACGGAATATTCTACTAAATTTAATAATAATCACACTACAAATTACCTTAATAAAAAATAAGTCGAGCATTTCAGAATAATTAAACCCATTTCTGCAATGAAGACCCTTTCGATTGTACTAAAATATATTATTCGGTAAAGTCCAATATTTGGCCGAATATTCGATTAAAATTTCGCCAAATATTTGTTATTCGGTTATTCGACTCAACTGCTATTCGTCACATCACTATCATTTAGTTTAAGCCTCAAATTTTAAACTTACATTAAAGCTAAGAGTACCATTTAAATCAATTAGACATTATAATAAAACTTCTTTTTACGCTTACTAAAATAATTTTTGTAATCAAAAGAATACAAAAATAAACGAAGTGTGAAATGTGGGATTAACCAAATAAAGATACTGTGTCCAATTGGTACAAAACCTACTACAAAGTGTAGGTCTCTTGTAGAAGCTGTAAGCTGAGAACCTTTACCGCTAAAATTCAAATAGTCTGTCTCGATATCAGAGTCTTAGGTAATTGAGGCTCTTGAAATGATTGACTTAAGAAATAGCACATTGTGTCATAATCCTGTCTTGAGAAAGGTACCTGAGGAACTTGTACCAGAAATGATGTTGTCTTCCGAAGAGAACATCATTTGTGGTAGAGAAGAGACTCTTCTTCTTCGCGATGAAGATCATTCGGCAATGTCTTAGACGTGGCTGTATGGTAGAGTCAACAATAACAAATACCTGCGGTAATTAACCGTTGTGGCGGCCGCGTCCAGTGGCGTCGCGCGGGTCGGGCCGAGGGGACATCGATTAGCTTCGATTACAACTGACCGTCGGCCATTTCCGGCGCCCGACGCCCTCCGAGCGCCCCCCCCCCCCCCCACCGCACTGCACACCCGTTTAATTAACAATCTAATTGTGAAATTATGCGCGTGTAACGAGACCGATTACACTGTTTTACTTTAATTAATTAATTAATTAATAAAACTCTACGGTCAAATGCGTGATTGTAGAGTCGTCTGACATTTATCTATACACCAGTGTAGTTGTTTAATGCCATTAAATAGAATAAACAAATAGCAAATCTGTTTAGACACGGCTACAGCTGTTTTCAGCTAGGTCCATTTATTGTTACACTTTCATGTAAATTCATTACACACGTGTATTTTCAGAATGTAAAAAATATTATTTGTAGACGAGAGTACGAAAGTAAATTTAAATATTAAATGAAATCTATTTTTTACAATTATGAAACTCATTTTAAAATTAATATATTTTTGTCCTATATTAGAAGCGTCAATGAAATTTAGTTCCCTAGTAAATAATATTAATAATCAATTACAGCCCTACTTTCCATTTTTTTTTGTGGGCTGCATTTCTTCTGTGGAATACAATTCTGTCTACGACATGTAGACGTCAACATTTTAGTCATTGAATCTGATCCACAATCAGTTGTTCAGTTAAATTTTGTTTTATTAAATGTAATGTAAATAAAATTAGTTTAACTAAAGTAAAGTGTGTGTGCTACCATCATCGTGCTGTATGTCCTGTTGTGTCTAGTTATGATCATCATCATCATTATAAGTCTTAGTAAATCCGTCATCATTGCTTCATCTGGTTATCCCCCTGGTATTTCAATATTTTTGGCTTCAATTGACAATTTATATTTTGATAGCAATGATATTTGTGTTTATTTTATTAATTATTCTTTCTTAGATTACTATATATAGGGTATATAACTATATTTTGCTGACTTTTATAATATCGGGCAATAGAAATCAAAAACTCACGGAAAGCCCCATGGCGAACTTCATTGAATGTAACTGCAATTTTGTGGTAATAATGCAGTTATTAAAATATCCATTATTTTAAATTTTTTGTATTGTGCATGATGATTTTCGCTGGAAGATGAAACGTCAAAACAAATTAAAAATAGTTAATTAAAAATAAAAAATGTATCTGTTTGTTATTCGAATTGTTTTTGATGAGAAATGTAATTTTTCCTGTAATGAAATTTCGGCGTGCAGACATGAAAATTCCACTTTAGAATATTAAACACAAAATACAAATATTCTCAAGTTCTTAATTAAAATTAAAAGTTAAGAGAGCAGAATTTATTAATTATAAGAATTCTCATCAAACAAATACCTGGAAAAGGAAGGAAGAACGAGACGGGACCGATATTACGGACAGAACAGAGAGACGCGAAGAGAGACGGGAGATCGGTAAATTCGTAAACAAATCGAAAAATGAAATTACAGGCGAGGTGTGCGAGGGAGCTTTATAATTGGCGTTGTAAGTCTTGAAAGCAGTTTAATCAAAATTCCGATGAGTTTGGCAACATGGATCGTCCGATGCAAGCGAGACAATACACAGATGAGACAACGGCATGGGCAACCCTTTACAGGGGCGCTAAATTAGAAAAGCCAATTCCGACGTAATTCCTGCCAGCTAGCCCCAGATGGAAAATACACAATCATGGATAGCACCGTTTTATAGCACTTTTGTGTTTGTAACTGCGCGCCGATTATCAACTGCGGGAAGGATATGCAAGCAGTGCTTCTCAATCTCGTACACGTACGAGTCGTACGCCGAGAGCCAGTGGCCCTCAAACGCAAACAACGTTATTTATAATGATATAATGAATAGTACGATTACCAGACCTCACATGTAAGATATTTTGACTGGTGTACAGAATGGACCAAAGGGGTCATTTTAATGTAGGAAGTAGATGTGTTATCAAAATCACAAACAGTCAGTCAATTCAATATATCATAAATTGTCAAAACTTTGATCATCAATTAGTTGTCAGCGATGTTAACATATTTTTCAATTAAATGTGCCAATAATAGCTATTTTTAGTACAAGTGAACAAAATATGTCTTTCTCTCACGGGCCCAGAAATTGGCCACACGAGCGAAGCGAGTGTGCCAACTGGACAAGTGAGAAAAAGACATGCTCACGTGTGCTAAACATAATTTTTTCCACAATCTTAAAATATATTTTAAAAAAAAAAACAAAACATTGTACTTTTTCATTTAATAATGAAAATCTCAACAGTACAATTATGTTTATAAATTAAAATTAAAGTTAATGTAATTTAATGTAAAATGTATTATAATGTCTGTAATCCCATGAAAACATTGTGCTCAGAGTTAGTGTATTTTGCTCACTATAGTTATTTGTATATCAAGTGCTGAAAGTCTATCTTTGTCGAACCAAAACGAAAGTTGCAGCCTGAGCGAAGCGAAGGTTGCAATCGTTTGTGTTCGACAAAAGACTTTCAACACGTGTTATACACACTATTTTTTCTACTCCTGCAAGATAAAAAATAAGGAAATAAAAAGTTATTTTTTAAACATAATTTGACATTTATTGCAAATTTTGTATTTGTGATGCGCAAGTGATGCGTATCCATGGCAGCAACAATGTAACAAACATTTATTAGTGCTGCAAAGTTTTGCAGCACTGCGTGCTGCAAAGAGTCACTTTCAACATGAAAGACAAACCAGAAAACTGTATTTTCAAAGCAGGAGTAGAAAAATGTTATTTACTTTGCTCACTTGTGAAGAAATTTATTTACTTTGCTCACTTGTGATTCAATATGCTACTTTTCTCACTGTTTTAAGTTGAATAATGATGTATTTTGCTAACGATTTTGAAAAAAATATTTTTTTCAATACCGTGTAATTATAACAATATAACTATTTAGATATATAAAACACAGAGTTAGAAATTATAACTCACTGTTTTTAACTACTTTGTAAAACCCTGTCTACTTATTTGTAATGTAATACAGTTGTACCATAAATAACTATTAGTAAAATATTAGAAAAGCTAAGATAAATAAAGTTCTTACAATTAAATATAACTCTCTGTTTTAAATCAATTTGAATACAATACATTTAATTGAAATCTAAAAATATATACCCTAAACTTCTACATTGTGAATAAAATAATTATAAAGATTTAATTTTTACTCTGAAACAAGTAGAGCAATTTCTTATTAAAGTTATTATGCATTGAATTTATTTGTAAAATAATAAGAAGCACAATTATAAATTCAAATATTTCCATTTTCAATTACGTAATTATTTAGAAGATTAGGAAAACCTTATTTCATTACTTTAAATTTAGTTTATTCTAAAAAAAAAACTATAAATTATTAAAATAAAAAATATATTTTAAAGTAGGGACACATGGTCCTTCAATTTTAATTTTTTTATACTGAAAAATATTATATAGGTACATAATAAAATATGGGTTAAACATTTTTATTTCAGAATAAAGAAAAAAATATACAAATAAAAATTATAACGCCTGAACGTGGGTAAAAGATAAATAATTACTTAGTTGTACGATTAAGAAAAATGATGAAATAATAATTCATAACATGATGCTTATAATTATGAAAGTTTGAGATGCAGATGCGTTGGGGGTGATTGTTTGAGAAGCGCTGGTTGTCCATCCAAGGGTAAGACTCCGTGCGCCCAAGAGGTGCCGTACAAATTAAAAGTGCGCGCAAACTTGAAGAATTTAATTAATAATTTAATCGCTGTTGTTTGCAAGTAATGTAAAGGTTTTTTCAGCTTGAGCAAAGGCCGTGTTCGTTGCTCCTTCGCCTGGTGAACGACCCCCTACAACCCCCCTACGGAACAACAAACCGACAACTTATTCTCCACGTATTGATTTCAATTATAAGCCATATACCTTCATTCAATTAATCTAATTAAATTATCGGGAATAAAAATGCTGCAGTATGTTTTCAGAAGAACAATAAAGTATTTCAAGGGGTGCAAAGGGGGAGTTCCACGTGCCGACTGGAAAAACGAACCTTAAAAATACAAGTTTCAAGATTTAAATGTGAAATTTATGCGAAATAAGAAAAAAAAAACAATTTTTGGGTCCAAAATTTTTTATTCTGAAAATAGTTCCGTTGATAGAAGTCGTTGCGCTGATTTCAAATTTTCAAACGGAATTTAATTATCTCTTTTCGTTCCTGAGATTTTTGCTCTTAAAGTTGCACCTCAGAAAAGTATGTTTTTTAGGTATATCTCAAAAATGTGTAGAGATACAATTTCAACGATTATACCAGACGATTCTACGTGCAAAAATACATAAAGAAATGTTTTCTTTGCATATACGTCCTTTGGAACGATTCGGTGAAAAATGAGAAAAACGAAAAAACCTAAATTTCAATTTTTCCCTCCGAAACTTTTTGTCTTCAAAATTTTTCATTTTTTGTACTTAAGTAGATATCGATGCGCTGATTCCAAATTTTCAAACAGAATTGAATTATCTCTTCCCGTTCTCGAGATATTTGAATTCAAAGTTATACCTAAAAAATCAGGTTTTTTAGGTATACCCCTTAAATGGTTAGGTTTTGGGTTTCGGCGACATCACCATTCAATTCTACGGGCAAAATTACATAAGTGTACCAATTTTCAGATTTTTATTCCAACAGATAGAATTTCTAGAAGGAAAAAACTGAAAATGGTCAAAAATCGTAAAAAATCGTAAGGGGTTCATCAGGCATTTTTTTAGATTTTGGCCATTTTCGTTTTTCCTTTCTACAAATTGTACCCTGTGGAATAAAAATCTAAAAATTGGTATACTTATGTAATTTTGCGCGTAGAATCGATTGGTGAGGTCGCCGAAGTCATAAACCTAACCCTTAAAAGGGTATACCTAAAAAACCTGATTTTTTAGGTATTGCCAAAACTCAACTTTGATCACAAATATCTCAAGAACGGAAAGAGATAATTGAATTCTGTTTGAAAATTTGGAATCAGGACATCAATATCTACTTAAGTCTAAAAAATAAAAAGTTTTGGAGACAAAAAATTCCTCGGAGAAATTTTGAAATTTAGGTTTTCTCGATTTTCTCATTTTTCACCTAATCGTTCCAAAGAACGTATATGCGGAGTAAGCATTTCTTTATGTAATTTTGTCCGTAGAATCGACTGGAATAATCGTTGAGATCATATCTCTACCCATTTTAGAGATATAGCCAAAAAACACACTTTTTTGAGGTGCAACTTTGAGAGCAAATATCTCAAGAATGAAAGGAGATAATTAAATTCTGTTTGTAAATTTGAAACCAGAGCATCGACTTCTATCACTATGAACTATTTTTAGAATAAAAAATTTTGGACCCAAAAATTAGTATTTTTTTATTATTTTGGCTGTATAAGAAAAATTTTAGAGTGAAAAACTAAAAATTGTAACTTTTTATGTATAACAATGATTGGATATATCTTGCAGATAAAAAAGGGTATCCATTTTTAATTGAAGATATAAATTATTAATTTTTTGTTGACCTATTAGTTAAACAGAAAAGTATTGTGTGCCGGAAATTCCTTTTAACTCATTAAAAATAAAGATTTAGTAAAACATTATGCTTTTCTTTAACCCTCTTTAACATGATAAAGAAATGAACAAAACATAACAAGTGATAAAATGGAATAAATATGGTGACTGGTGAATAAATAAAGACAAGGTAGCTATTAACGAACAGATTACAAGTTAATAAAAAAACGTATAGTTACCAAATGACTAAAAGCTATTTCTCCACAAAATATGATTAGAGAAATAGTTGTAATGACCCTAAACACAAATAGGATAATTCTAACAAACGAGTATCGTTTATCAACCCCGACGCAGGGGTTGCGCCTCTGCGGGGGCGAATATCAAATGTGACGCACGGCGTCAAGCAGTGGCGTCCTCGAGTGTTTAATATTTCATATCTTAAACGCCTACCTCGCGTTACCAAACTGCTAATGTCCGCAGGCTTAAGCTATTTGGAGTCGAGGTTATTTTTAGCCCAAAAATTTAATTATCGAAAAGGGAAAAATATAAATGATTTATTGATTTATAAATAAGGATTTGATCAACGAAAAAAGCTACCTGCGAACCGAAGAAATTAAGAAAAATAAGTTAATGATGAGGATGAAAGGGTATAGTCGTTCCATGGAACAGGGAATTGACAGCATCAATAAAAAGTTAGTAAGCTAATCACACACCTTTTGCCTAATTTATATGGAGTACGAGAGGATTTTCATATATAATTGTCAATGGCAAGAATAAAAAAAATATCTGCTGCAATTTTCCGTTCAATAAATAAAATCAATAAATTCTTAGAGAACTACAATTTTTTCACTACTAGGCTAGACATCCACTATTATTAACCTTTATTTGACATAAGAAATTGTTTTTCACTACCCCTTTCTTGGTAACATGGTCACCTAGGTCAATAATAAATTATTATTCACCATGGTCGATAATGAAAACTGTCACTTTTTAAAGAAACTCAAATCTCCAAATTCAAATATTGTTTGAATGATCTAACACAAGAAAAGTATAAAGTATGGATTAAATAAATAAATAAAACCAAATTAAAAATCCAAAATGAGGTGGACAAACTAAAACGTCAAATATAAAAACAAAGACAGCCTACTTTATTTTTGTGAATATTAAGAAACAAGTTAATGTTCATGTCAAAATGTTTGTAACTGTCAATATAATTTTTTTAATAGGATCTGTATTGAAATACTAGTAGTATAAAAAATTAATATTTATACCACGGTTAAAAAGTCAATTATTGACCACGGCCTTATGTCAACACACACACATCACTTTACGCTAGATCAATAATGACAGTCTTCTCAACCTTGGAGTATAATATACTATTATTAGGACCGATTGAAATCATGTACAATTATATATTTCGCACATAGGCATCTATGATACTTTCTGACGCCATCTAGAGTGCCCCAGAAAGTATGATCGTGGTAAACTTAGTATCAGCCTGTATAATAATAAAGATTATGGGAAATGGTAAATTAAAAAGTTAGTGATTTTCAGTTTATCAATTTTCAATATAGCGATGAAAAGACCCTATAATAATAGTAGCAGTACCTAATAATAGCATAATTTATTTATTTATTTTAGTGTGAGTTTGAAACTAAACGAAGTGAAATTATTTATTGCAGAAGAATGCATTGAATGTTGGGCTGAAAATTAATTTCGTACCGAGTTCATAATAAGTGGGTAGATAAAAAAGTTGGGCAATTTTTCGCGAGAATTTCCGATGCGTTGGGCAGTTATTAATTAGTTTGTAGGCAAATATGTACTATGCAGTATGAAAACGTCGGGGTAGATTTATTTAGTAATTATAAAGTTTTATGTGACATTCTTACGGGCGGGTAGGAAAGTTTACATTATTATCAGGGGGGTAGTTAGCCGCCGGATGGTTTGGGCGATCGCGCGCAGCTAATTGCAAATCAAACACGCAAGCCGCGTATTTTTGGCGTTTTAACAAACAGAGCGCGAGTGTTATTTTTGCTGAATGTGAAAACACTGTTTTGCCAAACACAACAAGCGCCGGTTTAAAACAACAGCCCGCGCGAGCTGCTTGCTGTTGCTGCTGCAGATCAACCACTAGGATCGCTAAGCTGCAGCTAAGAGCACGCCAGATCACGCATTATAGCATTTAGTGATCGCTATTATATCATGCTATTCATTATACTTTTATTTTTAACGCAGTGTCTTTAATAAAACATAAGCCTATGATGCAAAAGAGAAATTTCAGAATGAATGAACAGGGCCGCTCCAAGATGCATTGATGCCGGGGTGCCAAATTTACCGCCCCCCTAAAAGTTTTTATTGACTAATATAAGATAAAGTATAAAACATAAATTAGTATTTATAAATAAAAATATTATATAAAAAATGACGTTTTTATTAACGAAGTATTTGAGATTCTCATTAAATATAAGTTATAATTATTATTATTATTCAGAAATATATTAAGTCAGTAATAAAATTTGAAAGAAAAGACTATCTATTATTTATAAATTTATTTTTATGTCAGGCAGGATTAAATGCGATCGAAGAAACGGTTTGATTCATAATTTGAAAATGTGGATGAATATAAAAATAAAATTACGATAATACAAACAGAAAATAAAATTCAAAGATTGAATGATATTACAGAAAACTAAATTGTGAACTAGAAGAGACCACCAACAAAGCGTTTCATATAATTGGTGACCGATTATAAGAAGAATCGACGCCAAATTGCGGCGCAATAAAAACTATTTATCTAATGAACATAATAGAGAACATAAAGAGGATATGAATTTGAAATGTAATGACAACGGTAGTGAAAAATACACTTTGTCTAAAGTAAAATAAGAGATATAAATTATTTATTAAGTTTAGTAATAAGACTGATTTTTTTAATTGTTCCCATAGAATTATCTCCCTCAAAATAACTTTCTTGGGAAGACAAAAAAGTATCATCTTCAGTTGGTTGGTGACAGTCTTTTAAATGTTTTTAAGTGTCTCATGATTTTTCAATCTCGAGAAGAGGAAAAAGAGAACTCAAGTCAGGGGAATAAAGAGGCTGAGGAGCCACAGGAATGTTTTTACTGGCCAAAATCTCATTTATTTAAATCTTTTTGGCACAGATTTTTACAGGTCTAGGGGTTAGTTTCTCTTTAGCATTCTTACTTTGTCGGTGTTATCTAGTTCAATACCATGTGGTTTGGATATTTGTTATAGTTATGAAAAAATGTATTTGTTTTAGTTAAAAATATAATGAGGTAACGTTATTTTTTGTGGCAGTGTAACTATTCAAATTAATGCAAAACGGTCTCCATTTCACCGCAATTGTGGCAGAAAACTATTTTCCATAAAAATATTGAGCTGAGCGGGTGTAAAAACTGTCCGTTTTCCTGATGGGGTCGTTGTAACAATACGCGCAGGGGTACACATCCGCGCGGTTAATACACAAATTTTCACAGATCATTGGATAAAAATAAAACAGTTGATGAAGAGAGCGCGCTACAAATCATCGACAAGAGCGGCACTATTTACAAAACAAAACACGGCACAGTGTATCGCAGCGGGCCTGTCCCGGCAGATAGCCGCGCACCGGATCCGCTGGATAAATCACCCGGATAACTCCGGTCATTAGTTGCTGGCGGTCACGAACCATTATCTCACCACACAACAATACCATGAATTTTTGCCCCGGTTTAATTATTTTGTTATGTTATTGTTTTACATTGTTTCTCTGCGCCTTCTTTACAAAACACATTACTAATGCCTCACATGTGCTTAAATGGTTTTTAAACACGACCAAACTTATTTTAAAACATGTTTATAACTAATTTCGAACAAACCGATAGAGGAATCGATAAGTAAAAATGACAATTGTCATACATACTTTTCAAATTATATTGAAGATGATTGGAGTGTCGAGATTTTAACAAATATAGGAAAAAAAAATTCCTTGACTAAAACTGTAGTTCAAGTGGCAACAATAATTCAAGGAGAAGATATCAAAAATAATAATAACACAATATAATATTATATTATACATTACGGCAGAGAAATGCAATATTTTCTGTAAGGTGTAATGAAAAGCAGTGTGGGAAAATAGCATTCTCTTAGGAGTATATACTATTCTTTCACGATATAAGTAACTATATTTTATATTTAGCAAACATATTTTATTAATATCTCTAATCTATATCCATATTTGAAATTTATTAGGGTTTGCAGAATTTAAATTTTTATCATGGAAGCTATCAAACATGATTGTTGGCTGGAAAGACGTACAAAAATCATTTGTATATTGAACAATAGCTATTTATATAGTAAGTAAAGAAACAGAGGTGGTTATTTAACGCATGCGAAAATTACAAAACGAGACGGAGGAAGTTTCCATACGAGTTTTTTATGATATTATTTTTCCTCCCCTTTAAATAAGTAGAAAAATATATTTGAAATGATAAATTTTTGTATTTTGATGACATTTGCAAAATAAATAAGACAATAAAGACAATACTAAGGACTGCTTAATTTTGTGCATTATTAAGTTACTACAACAAAATTGTTGATATAAAATAAAGTTATCATTTAAGTTTTTTGAATTATAAAATACAAATCTTTTTGTAACAAGGACTAAATATTCTCTTTTTGTAGCGGTTAGTGTTTCTATGTATGTGTACATTCTTTGATTTCGCATGAAATAATGATCTCATTATTTCACTAGTGAAATAATCGAATCAATAACCTAACTGAAATTAGGGAAATAAGAGTCTCATATAAAATGGAATAGAAAAAATAATTAGAAAAACTTATATTTTCTTAAGTAATATAATAAGAGCCATGAATTTGTAGAATAAAATAGTTCGAATGACTGTAATTTGTATTTATTTTGATTAGGACTTTTAGGAATGTATTTTTGATGAAGTTAACCAACAAAACTCTGCAAAGATTTGTTTTTGAACAAAGCTATTGAAAGAGTTGAGGGTGCAAAATCCATATTGATGGTTGTTAATTGAGTGAAAATATTTTTTGTGTTGATTGCCCCCACATTTTGTTGAGTTTTGACATAATTGTAAACATGTCCCAGTTACCACAGTTTCGCAATAATGCCTCCCTGAATAATGCAAAATTTTCCATAATTAAAACTCTTTCTCCCTCTGTAATGAGTCCCTATCGTCCCCAACTTTAATTCCAATCAGGGAAAAAATTCGCAAACACCAACTCCGCTGCGAAATGAAATATTTGCCACGTTCGGGGTGGTAGTTGCGGAGGCAGTGCCGTGCGCACGGGGCTGGAAAGGGGTCCGAGGTATAAAGGAAGGAATAGTCGTTACAGATCCCGCTATCTAAAGGTACTGTAATAGGGTGTTTTAATGCGCATAGGGAGTGAAATTGGAAAGAATGCGTACGTGAAGTGATAATATCTGGTACATTTTGCATATTTATTTCAATAAGACAAGTACTATTGTATATGGACTGTGTTCACTGAGATTTTTAGTTTGTATGGATACGGAACAAATTTATTGATAATTGTATATCAATAGTACGAAGTTTTTTACTTATTCTATATAATCCTATAATCTTCAGATTTTCAAAATTATGTTTTGAATAGTTATTTGAATATTTCAATTCTTTGATTTCAAAATTTTCAAAAGGAATTTGATTAAATCTTTTTATTCCTGAGATACTTACCCTCTTTGTATCTCAAAAAAGTTTTTTTAACTTCCGCTCATTTTTTTCACAAATTACCTATATTATTATTAAACATAAAAATTATTTAATTTTCTAGCGGCCTACATAATTACACTTTATATATAACTTTTGGCTAAATAGAAAACAATATTAATTATATTAACTTTACTCATCTTTCAAGCTGAATAATTTCTATAAAACAGATGAGTTATTCATATGTTTATAAAATTTGACGTAAATAATTTTCAAAGATAAAATAAGTAAATATGAAGTGTTTTATTGTAAAATACAAAAAGATATAAGAAATATTCAAGGAATTGATTTTAATTACACTAAAAATTACAGTTTTGTTCGATTTCCTATAAAGTATCAGAAATTTAATGCAAGGAAATTTCAAGTATTAATTGAATTAAAAATATTCTGAACAAACTAATTTTAAAACTAAATATTTAATGTATATTCCAAAAATGAGTAAATACAATCTGAACAACTTTTTTTGTATCTCTTATAACTTTCGAGAAAAATCGCGTTCCCTAGTTTCATTTACACCCTGTATAAAGATTTTTTTCTCTAATACATATTCGTTCTTGGGAACGAATCTAAGAAAAATGAGTAAATTGTAAAAACCTAAATTTTTCTATAAATTTCACGATTTTGAAAATTAAACAGACTTAAAAAGTGAATTAAAATATCTACAAACAGTATTAGTATTACTTTTATACTATAAAATAGATAATATTTCTATTCTTTAAAGACTTAAATTTCATTTGAATCTGCTAGTAGTATGGGCACATTAATTTCGTTCCAACCATTTACTTAAGAACTGAATTACATAAAGATTACATTACCAGTTTATTACCCAATATTGGGTAAGACAATTTTGTGCGTTGATATATATGTCTACAGATGTACCACGTATGTAATCTGCTGCCAGATGTAATTACATCCCACCCTGAATGCAAATCTTAACTACACTCCACACTTGATGGCGAACCAATTCTGCGGTATTTTTCCCCTGTGGCGATGGAGGGAATTAGGCCGGCATGGCTAACGTGGATTAAATTGACCACGCAGCACCGTTACAAACAATACAGCCCAGGCCCTCTCAGCCCTCGGAGGACCGGACAGGATGAGGGCCGCACATTAACCCAACCATTATCTCGCAAGACGGACAGTGGCGCCGCCAGCGGCAAGCGGCCGGGGGTGTAACTAAATGTTGTTTCTTGGTTCAATTCAATAAACGTTATTAACAAGATGAAATGTACGGATTTAATCATATAATTTTTTGTCTTTAGACGGTTAAAATTATTTTACTGACAATTAGATTATAAATACAACTTAAAAATATATGCATGGAGTATATAAATAGAGGTCAATACTTTAAAAATATAAATAAACACATTTAAAACACTTTAAGTAGTTAGAATGAGTTTCTAAATGTACTTATTTTTAGTATTTGTTTCATTATGTAAAATTTTTGTTTATAATATAAATTAGAAATTAAATCAAACTCACCATTTTTAAATTCCCTGAAAAATCGTCGTGGAAAACATCTGAAAGAAAAAAAAATATCAGAAAAATTTAATTTTAGGAACCTTAGGACTAAATAGCACATAAGTTCATGTTAGTAGATAGTAAGAATAATAAAATATATTATTACACAGATGAATGTCTTTTTTCTATCAATTATATTGATATTGTTTTTGTTTGTAATTGAAACATGAATAAAATTCGATAAAAAATTTTCAGAAATTAAGTACATTTTCTAATCCCCGTATTATAACTATTTTACTTCATATTATTATAGACACGGATTGCTCATTTGTTTAAAGTTTAAAATAAAATATAAGTTTTGGGGTTCAAATCCTAGTCACCAACCAAATTAAAAATACCACTGTGTCCAATTTCGGAATCCAATAGAGACTGTAGATTCCTTGCAGGAACTGTAGATTGTAGGCTTGTCATAAAATAAGTACCGTCATTAACTTGAGGCATAATTGAAGATGACTATGATTATAATGGTATTGTTTTTGATAGTCGATCAGATCTAGTGTTGCGTCTAGATAAGATTTGACTAAGTTTGAGTTTAGATTAAAAAGTGTTGTTTAGATATCAAGACTCTACATTAACCTGCGCATACCACAAGGACAGATAATACCTAGCCAGCGTTCTTTTTTATTTTACAATCACTGTTTCAGCTAGGATTTTTTAATTAATCTAAAATCTTGATAATTGTCTAAAATTTTCTCTTCTTGATCTAGCATAAGAAAGTCTTGTATTAAAATTCTAGACTAGACAAAACAAGAGTCTAGAAAGTCTATATCTAGACGGTACCACAAGTCAGATCAGATCGCAAAAATTACTTTTTGATTTCGGCAAGTAGATCACTTAAATCAATACTGATCCATTTATATGGATTAAAGAATATGTGATCTGGATTCAAAAATATATTAGTCTTTTAGAATATCTATTGTACCTAATTATTCGTTTACACATTTGCTTGTAATAAGGGGAAGAACTTCTAAACTTCTTAATTACAAACGGTAATAATTGGAAGAAGGGTGTGGAACGCCACTGCCGCCATCCACAAGTAGTTCCGCATCCTTTGTGAGTAAACATGTAGCAAACAACACGACATCGGGTGTGCGGTGTGTTTTATCAGCAAGAAATAAGCGAGTGGTTGCGGTCCGCCGAATATAAACAGGCAATTGTCTGAAATGAAGCAATCAGTGGCTCAGTCGGCGATAAGAGCGCCGCGTAACGACCGCCGGGGGAAACATTAACAGACTCCTCGTCAGATTACTTGCACATCTACTCCCGAACACACGCCTGCGTAGGTAACGCACTACTGCTGCTCTATAAGCGATTTATTGCTCCTTCTCGTCACAACCAACTTATTTATTCAACACCCGTTATACCCATTACTGGCTTGGAGACTTCACTACACATTCAAACCCAAAAGGGTACTTCAAGTTTTTTTTTTCATATTTTAATCTGTACATAAAAATATTAGACCCGTATTTTTATTTTTGCCGAAAAGCTTCTAACATGCCAAAAAACACCCTACAAAATCGACGGTATCTTTGACGTAAGTTACACCGCTGAGTCAACAGCCAATAGCAAACAAGTGTGAAAATACAGAGACGTAGTGTTCGAACAACCAATAACATTTGTAGTTTTTTAAGCATACATTAAAGTTTCATTTTGAATTTGGAATAGCCTATTGTTACATGATCGAATTTAACAAAACTTTAAAATTTATTATTTTATGTTTAAGCTTAAAAACACGCATATATTATAATACTAATGGCACCGTTATCATTATCTATAATCAATGGGCCAATATTTCTAGATTTTCTGAAATACCAAAAGCAGACTAAGGGATTTTTAAGAGTATGCTAACCAAATGAGCTACGAGTTTCCTTGCTTACTAATATAGATTGTATGTACAAATTGTCTCTAAATTATTATTTTCCTTGACATAAAGTTTATTAATAACTTATTTTGTAGAAACTCTTTAAATATTTTTTTTGTAATAGTTCTCTCTAATGAACTATTAAAAAAAAACTAACAACCTCTACAGTATTTTCATCAAAAGTTAATAATATAATTCCATTGATGCCAGTAGTTTAGTTATGAAGATTCATTAAAATTCGTTTAGCCAAATTTGCTATACATATACATATGTATATACACACACATCCAAACAGACGGGCGAACGAAACCACAGACACGCTTAAAATAATTAAAATTTATTGTATTCATTGACATCCTTCAGAATCACGAAACAATAAAATGGGTACAATTACGATATATTTATTATTAATTATTATACTTACATCCTTATTATATGTATGTAGCAAAAGGTAAAATGTATATAGACGACTTATTTGGGAATAGATAATTTTAAATACTTTTTTCGTAATTATAGTTTCCAAAATGTACTCTATTGCTTACTATTCTTTTACGAAAAATATAATAATATTTGTATTTGTAAAAAGACAATGAAAGACATCATTCGTTACACACTATCTAAATCTATAACTATATACATACTTATGTATAAAGTATGATCACAGAATAGTTATATAAACTTATTCTGTTCTATGATATTAATTTTAATGCTCTTTCAATAAATTATTTTAATTAGGTATGATGTAATAAGGTAAATATACATTACATTATTATTAAGTTGTAAGCGATATACGTATGTGCATATTTTTAAAGAAAATACATATTTTCTTACTGTTTAACTATATTGAAAACATAGTTTACAAATCTACTTACTCTAATTTGCACGGTGATGTTGAAACTTCAATTTCATGAAAAGTATTCTTTGTTTTCATTGTTCTTTATTTCAACAGTTTATATTGAACATTTAAACACTAATAACAACACAAATAAAACACTAATAACTTATTTATTAATAAAATTTAGCACGAATTCACCGAAACAATCCTACACCGGATTCAACTGTCACTCGATTTCTTATTTTGAGCGCTAGAGGGCGTTGGTGTACGAAGCGTAAAACAAATTCTCATAAAATGCAATTGAATAAAACAGGAATTTATATTTTTTTAACAAATATTTATGTTATTGGGTCCAGTATTTTTATTTTTAATTGCTATTGAAACGTGTAAAAACCAATGCAAATTTAATAAAAAATAGACGTGCAAAAAATGCAACAGCAACTAGATATGCGAAATAATTATAGCTATATCTATGAAGAGGAGGTATGCAAGTTGAAATGTGCTAGTAATATTCCATGTGGATAATAGAATGATTTGTATTGTGTCGCAAAAATTTCGCATGTTAATTAAATTTTGTTTGTATTCCAGTATTTCGTAAAATTAACTACATGCTTTATAAATAAAAGAATTTCATTAATTTTATTAATTAATTTTTAGAATAGTTTTAATTGAAACTTTTTGCTTTAAAAAATCATAAGGCTACGTAGAAATTAAATATTGCGTAAAGCAGAATTTAGCAAAAACGTACAAATTTTCTCGTTTATTAAACTTTAATTTTCAAGTTTTAAATGAAAAAGAAATGAACGAAAATTCCAAGATAGACAGAGAGAGAAGAAAAACAATCCAAACTAAAAAGTAATTAATTAATCAAAAGAAAAACACAGACACACGGAAAAATAATTAAACAGGCGTATTAAATTTGTGAAAAATAAAAATTAGGACAAGAACGAGCAAGTACTTAAAAGAAAACAAAACAAAAATTAATCTCATTAATAGAGCGAAGTCGTCGGGCCGAATAACTTGAATAATTACGGGGCAGGATTCGTCTCAAGTGGACTACAAGAAAAAACAACTCAAATTTGTACAACTGTGCCCGAGTGGTTCAAACTATAAGTAGATTCCTCGACTCTTAAAAGAAATTAATAAATACTACACTTTTTCTAACCATATTCCAAAAATGGAAAATTTAAAAAAGCATTATTACTTCCAGGTTAAATTTATAAATTTACTTACAAAGATTTGTCAATTTATTTAAGAAAGCTTTTTATAATAAATCACTTTATCACGCATTATGACTAGTATTACAAAACTCAAAATCGTCCAGAAACTAACTGTTTGTTAAGCATAACATTCTGTCAACATTTTTAATTTTATTTTATTGGAAATGTAAAACGTTTATTAAAACAACTATTTTTGTAGTATTTATTGTAATAATAAAAACTAAACATTAATTTGTAATAATGTAGTTATTAGCAATTTAATGTTCTGGATAAGGGATATGTGACGTCAGCATGGTAGGATCGTGAAAAAGGCAGGTGACTTCTTTCACGATATTACCAAGTTCACGTTACAGCATCCCTCCCCCAAATTTTTGATAATTATTTTCTCGTAAACTTTGAATAATGAATCGATTTAAAAATGCGGGTGTTTTGTTGTCTAGTATTATATATGCTGTCTGATCGTGTAGATAAGCAACATAGCCCGCCCTGTCCATTTGGATGGGTTGCCGCACAACGGCTCGGTGTGTGCTGGCCTTGCAGAGACTGTAGGCTGACAACCCGCATCACTAAAATGCAAGTAAAGCATGTCACGAAACAAGTACTTCAGGTACTTGAGGCCTTGTTCCACATAGGAATGTTGTGCCACTGATGATGATGATTATATATGCATGTAAAAATAAAAATTATTTCACATGCACCAATAATTTTAAACATCCACAAACGACCTTTTAACATTAAGGTACAGTAAATGATGACGATACGATAGAATAAAAAACCTAGACATAAACATCTTCGTAGTCGAAATCGGAAATATTTTGTTATTTACCTACAAAAGTTCATAAAAAAGAAAGAAGTTATATATTAAAAATAAAGTTGTATTGCGGATATAGCAGGGTGTTTCATGAATGAGAATGGAATATGGGATAATTGCAACACGTAGCCCGTAATAAGAATTTAGAAAAACAATAAGTGGTGTGGTGGTAATGGTTGTTTTAGTTGTATTTAATAAGTTTACTTTGGTTGGAACAGGGCGGCACTAAACACAGATAGTTATCACGAGCTTCGCTTCCCGACGGTGGCGCTATTGCACCCAGTGTGGTAATTGGCTGAACTAGCTCTCCGGGAAATTACTCCGAACTCGAGCATTTTATTGCGCCCCCTGGTTAACTGCGCGCCCCCCTCCCGCCGCTAATGTACGAGCTGAAGACGAGCAATCCTTTGATTTGTTTGTCGCAGTCATTTCGCTTGTGTCACTTGATTTTTATTGTGATTGGAATGGCGGATTTGGACAAGGCAGTGGAGTCTATTCATTTCAGGGTAATTGACACAGATGGCCGTTCCGTCAATCTTGCCAAGCTACAATACTCAATGGACATACGTGATATGTGCTACATCACCAAACTCTTCTTTACTTTTATTAACCCCATTCTATCTCTTCTCAACACCAAATTAAATTTACCAATCAACTCCATGAATACTGCTTTTGTATAATCGCAGGTATAACGTACTGTTGGGCATTATATGAAAAACCTACTCTCTTAAGATAATTTTTAAATTAGACGATATAGAAAGTAAATCCGTTTTTACTTCCTTATATGAAGTAAGGGAAGTACTGTAATCGCGAAAAATTCTGGATTTCAGGTTTCAACAGAAATACCCATTTTTACTATCCCTGAATTCATTATGATTAGTTTCAGACTGCGAAATCTTATTTTGTCTATACATGTCAAGACAAGACTAGACTAAATCTATATTAAAAAATCTTAATCAAGATTTTTCAAGACATTACATTAATCTGCGCATAGATAAGAACAGATAATTATTCGGCAGCGTTCTTTTTCTATTTTACAATCACTGTTTCAGCTCGGATGAAACAAGCTTCGTATGATATATTTATATTTCAAACATTTAAAAAATTTAATCAATCTATAGTCTAGAAAATTGTCAAGAATTTTCTAGTTTTGACCCAGAATAACAAAATGTTCTCTTTATTTGAAACTTCAAGACAAGGCTTTTGTCAGTCTTATCTTGATAATCTAGACAAGACAAGACAAGAGTCTAGAAACTCTAGGTCTATACGGAACTCTAGTAAAAAGTTGAAATTTAGTTAAATATTTTTATCAAGTTGTTTTGACATTATAAACATTATAAACTTTTTAAAACAAAAACGTATATTAAATAGCAATACATTTTAAAACGGTTGAAGAAAAAACTTTCTGCAAAATTTCAGAACTTTGTTATTTACTTGATGTAGTGAAACATCTATGCGAAATGGATGCGTGCGAAGTTGGAGTAATTAGCAGCAAGCAAATAAAGTGAGTGAAGGTGGAGTGTAATTTTTGGCGCGTACAAAGAGAATAATCTAGGCGGCTAGGGCAAAGGGCGGCGAGGCGCCGCTCGCATATAGATGTAGCGCGGCGCCGCGACGCGACTGTAAGCCCCAATCTGTGCCGCAATTAGCAACTCTTAACAAGATTGGCAATTTGCGCGCCCGCCGCCTCCCACCCTCATATTTGATCGCTGATTTTTCCCAACCAACTAATTATTTTTTCCCTATCCCACCCTTCAAGAGACGTGCTTCTGTCATAATTATTCCACGCCAAACTCTTCAACTATTAATGACACTCTTTTTTGTTTTGTTAATGCGGATTCGATATTTAACATTCTTACCATTTCAACCATTATAGGAATCTTGGAATCTAGTATATTAACTATACAACTCCTTTTTTTATCATCGTTGTTTTGTTGGCTGTGGATTCGATATTTAACATTCTTACCATTTCAACCATTTCAGCGATCAATATATTAACTGTATAATTTCTGTTCTTCATCATCGTTTTTGTTGCTACAACCCTGGAAGTGTTTTGGTCCCAAGTGAACTTGAATTATTCCTTGACTATTTTACTTGCATTTTGGTGGTTATCTGCCTAAATAGTTAATTTTATTAACTCTCTACTCCGTTTCATCATCATCATTATTTTAATTTTAATCCAACCACGTGAAATTTCATTTTAAACAATGGCCAGATTTTCCAATCTCAAATGGCGAACGACTTGACGCGCTGCCTTTTGAATAATGCGTATGGTCCTGTGCTCCAGGTGTTGATGACACTCGTAATAATTTTCAAACAGAGACGAACGAAATTTAAAGGCTGAAAACTAGAAGTCTTGGATTAAATGTAGTTTTTACAACTTTTCACATTTATTCTTCAAATTTTTTATTTAAAGCTTTAAATTCTGACGATGAATTTATACCAAATTGGCCAATAGATACATATAAAATATTCGGCAGATATTTCGAATTCAATTTCGTTCCAGTTCCTCTCATTTGGAAATTATTTTGAAAAAGATTCGTAGATAAATTAGATTTAATATTAAAAAGTGGCTATTTTGTAAACTGTCCTGTTCTGGGGTAATTATTTCTTTAAAATCTACATTAGCATTAGGGCCCGGATTAACTCTGGAACACAGTCTAGTTATGAGTTTCTGACCTCAGGGAAAATTTTTTAATCCAGTGGTTGTTATTTCTACATTCTACGATTTTTGTCATTATTACCTTTGATGGAAAAGTAGGACCAAGAAATGATTTCTCTAAAAAATACCTAAAAGTATAAATATGCTTTTTTGGAAATATTGTGAGTGAAAGTAGGTAATGATGATTTTTGCGCTGTGTAGTAATGATTCTACAAAAACCCATGAGCCTATGGTGTACTAACTGAATATGGTGTTTACAGGCAGTGTTTATAACCCATAATTCATATTTGTTTCAACCAATTTCAGGAAGATATATTCGGAATAAAATTAATTAGAACGTAGGATTTTATTACATGAAATTCTATATAAATGCAAATTTTCAAAATAATGTTTAATGAATATTGTTTTGTAAACAAATACCTTTATGAATGTAAAATTATAATAAAAGGTGTTATATGAAATTGAAACCGTCAAATTTGTTACTAAATATAATTATTATTTCGCTGTATTACCGATATAAATTCATTATTAATTGCTGGTTTCAAATGTTATACACAAAATAACCATATTTTAAAATAATGAATTAATTTCACCATTAAAAAGGTAAAACAATAACAATGATAACATGGCATTTCTTAATATCTATATGGGTACATCTAACTTTATTTTTTATACAATGGATTATAAATTTTGAACTACATTTAACAAAAGAGAATAAGATTAGTTTTTCCAGGGATTTAGTAGCAAAAAAAGGAACATTTTTAAAAGTAATTGTTTATATAATATCTAATACTAACAAATATCTAATATTGTGTAATTAATAGCTATTCCAGTGGTCCAAAAAAATGTCTACTTCAAGTAAATTACCCTTAACTTTGCGAATTTATTAAAAATTATTTTTGTTTCATGATCACCACGACTTAGTTTTATACCCTTTAATTTTTTGTCCTAAGTTGTGGAACAACTGTATAACTAGTTGAGCGACTATTCCTCGTAAGTAAAGTAGAGTAGAAATTTTGTTACTAAGTCTACTCAGGCTTTATAAAGTCAACTCCATAGAAATGAAACCTTTAGAAAGTGATTTGGTGGAGTGTATAACGGAGTGGGTATTATGAAAGAAATAGATTCTGATGTGCGGTGCATTCATAGGCACTTGATTTGATCGCATTGTGGAAGTGCAGCGTGATATTGGTAATGGGAAGTTCCTGGTTTTTGTGCGGCATTCTTAGCCTGTGGCCATCAGTGGCGATCTTGTCCGAAAGTGCGACAGTGAGAGGAAATCTATAGATAAACCGTCAATAACGTATTGATAAAAATCTGTAATCATTTTCAAACAGAGGCGAACGAAATTTAAATGCTGAGAATTTTTTACAACTTTCAAGTTTATTCTCCAAATGTTTAACTAATGTTTTGTTTTTTGACGATTTATTGTACCAGTTTGGTTAGGAGATACATATAAAATATTTGGCAGATATTTCGAATTATATTTCGTTCCAGTTCCTCATTTGGAAATTGTTTTCAAAAAGATTAGTAGATAAGTTAGATTTCATTTTAAAAAGTAGTGTCCTGATATGGGGCAATTATTTTTTTAAAATCTACATTAGGGCTTGGATTGACTCTAGAAAACAGGCACGGGGCCTGCTTGTTTTACTCCAGTTAATAAAATTATGAGTTTCTGGATTAAGAAAAAAAATCTGAATCCAATGGTTCTTATTTCTACCTTTCTCCAAAAACTACCTAAAGAAAACGTCAAATATGGTTTTTTAGAAATATTTTGAATCTGATTGAAAGTAGCTAATGGTAATTTTTGCGCTGTGTAGTAATGATTCTATAAATGCCCATAAATCCATGGTGTACTAACTGTCTATGGTGTTTACAGGCAGTGTTTATATCACATAATTCATATTAGTTTCAACCAATGATATTAGTAATGGGAAGTTTCCTGGTTTTTGTGCATTCTTACTCTGCCTGTGGCCATCAGTGGCGATCTTGTCCGAAAGTGCGACAGTGAGAGGAAATCAATAGATAAACCGTCAATAACTTCAATCCGCAATGCATTCGTCTGCAGAAAAAATTGCCGGCGTCATAAATAAAATGGCTCAGCTCGGGCCCCAGAGGACATAAAACGAAAGACGTCCGAAACTTTGATGTACAAAAACAGTTGTCTTTCAATCGCCATAAAAACCGACGCGAGCGCCGTGGCAGTATAATACACTGTCAGATCTCAGGAGAAGTTCCGGCGCTCTTCCGGTCGCTCGATGTTTTTACAGACGCACATAAAAACCTAACAATGTTGTTCAACTAATTCTCTTTCACAATTATCCGTGATTACAGCTCCATCAAACTTTCCACGCGAGCTCCGTTTGTAACTGAGTGTTTTTCGCGCTTTATCTCACAAAGGCCTGCCGACCAAGCGCCCTTATCTCAACTACTTAAAATTTTACTCGACCCCTACCAATCCACATACACTTTTTGCCACATATTTCTTCCTCTCCAAATTTATAACAGTATTTCTACTTGAGATACAGTTTCTTAACTGGAGTTTAATTGTACCTACCGAAAACGGTAGGAAATGAAATAAAAAAATTGACTCCCTTCCAATAATTTCAATCCTTCTTTAATTTCGATTTCTACGCAAAGTGTAACGAACTTATACATCTGTTATGATTTGTAGAGGTTATCATATAACAACTTAGTATATTTTGACTTTGTAGACTGTGGACTAACTTTTTTTGAGAGATGGGATGTTTCTTGGCTGGGTTTAGAGCCCACATGAGTCTTCTTCAGGAGATGAATTTAAATAATTATGGTATACATTGCTGTCAAAATTTCAAATAGATTATTTTTGTTTAAGTGTTACTTAAAATTTAAGCCTTGTTGACGCAACAGGGCAATAGCAATATTTTCTATAACAAATTTATTTATTTATTTTTAAAAAATTGACAGTATTAAATAAATTTGAAGAACCATTAAACTTTGTGGAAGTTCTAGAATACATTTTAACTTGTGTTCCAAGCAATGCTTGGAGAGAACCTTAGAAATTAATAATTGTAATGAGATTTAATATTAGAATTTAAAAATTAAATTCGAAAAAAATTTGAAACGTCCTATAAAACAGAAAATAATATATTTATTCCAAAGCTATGGATCAGTAATGGCCTCTTCTCCTACAATCTTGAACTACAAAATTATCCTTCTTTCTAGAAATTTGTAGACTTGTCTATGTCTAGGTTAAAAAGTCTTGTCAGGATATCAATACTCAAATTGTTTCAAGAGTTCCTGGAGTTTTGAAAATTGCTCTTGATCTAGAATAAGAAAGTATTGTCTTGTCTTGTCTAGAAAGTCTACAGCACTACTAATTTTGCCAAAAGTTGATTAACTTGTTGCATTGTTTAATAAAAATCCCTACAATCGCATTATTCTATACCTATGCATAAATTACCGGATGAGAAACTTAGACATCACATTGAAAATATGTAAACTATTAAAGTATATGAAGATCAGTTTTTATTTTTTAAAGCACAATTAAATTGCAACCAGAAATAAAAGTTTGCAGTGTATTATGTATAATATATTGAACAGAACTTTATTAGCTCTAATGATTCCCCATCTTTTATGTGGTATTAAATTCGTAAATTTTAATTAATAATCGTAATAAATGAGAGCTTTCATGCATTATAGAGTGACAATACATCATAGATAAGTTAATAGTCACCCGATATCGTTACCTTCTTTCAATCTTACGGCCCCGCACTTCTCCATCTGTAATACAATGTAATCAGCGTGTATCGCGTTACCCCTTGACTAAGTGTGGTGACCAGCTATTAATTAAAACCCGTTGTAGTTCGGTATCCAGGCAACGTAACGTGTCCAAGCGTACCTGAAGCCCAAGTCGACCGGGCGATTGATTAAGTGAATCCCGTAATACGTTTAGCCATGCGGTACCAAAGGCGGTGACATTATCCAAAAATGGATACTGGTAGGGCCACAATATGGGTATTAATATCCTGTCTACATAAATAATTGATTAAAATTACCATTTTTAAATGTTAACACAATTTTATATTTGGGTTTCACTTCCTGGAGAAATCTTACGTGGAGTCGAAACGGGTCAGAGTTAGTGATTCTGTGAGACGAGATTTCTCGAGTTTTCAAGGTCGTCATCTGTGCATAGTGAAATTGAACAATCTTTTGGTAAATTAGGAAGAAAATATATATTTAGGGAAATGTAGAATATAATAACCTGCTTCACCTACATATTGTCTTTTTGTACCAGATGGTCATATAAAAATCTGGTTTCTGATTTTGTTTTATTGGTACACTGTTAATACTGTTCAATGGCGTATGGAATTTTTAGGTTATCAATTTAAATCTGTCAATTGTTGATAATTTTTACTGACTTCATTCTTAGGTTATCTAGTTTTATAGTGACATTTTGGACGACATTGTAGGTTTCTATTGTACTAGTTATTTCTATATTCCTACTTTTTGCGGCGTAGAAATTTAATTTCTACCTTGTGAATGAAGTCACAAAAGACAGCACATTTATGACGTTTGAAAAAATAATTTATAACGTCGAGAAATCTCGGCGTTATTGAAATTCGAAAATCTCGATTTCATTTTATCGTCTCGAATCTTTGTTTCTAAAATCGTTCTCGTCTCGTCCGGGACGAGATACTTCCAGAAATAAAATTGACAAAATTCCAGAAATTTATTGCCGCAACCCTCTGTTTAATATACACTTCCTAATCTCGATCTGCGAAGATCTTTCAAACCTTGGTATAGAAATAACTATTTATTATGATTTTCATATTGAAAGTAAATCATAATCAAATAAAATTTCTCTAACATGTTAGTATTGAATTAGTTTGTATAAGTTATGTGAGTTTTTGTTTTCAATCTTTGTTTTTATTATCTTAGACCTATGAAGAGAAATCATAAAATTTCCTTCTTTTTCTCTTGTATATTAATATTTTATTTTCTTTTAACCGTCTACATTTTAGTCTCTGCAAGTCAAAGCACTTTCCATTTATTTTTCTTGGTTGGATCCTAATATAATAGTGCTTGGAATCACAAGTACACGACTTTGTTGTTAGAGGATTAGTTACAAAGTCTTCCCACTTGAAAAACAGTGCGGGTTGAAATCTGTCACTTCATCAATGTCGGGTATCGATTATCCGATCAATCAGGCGCGCGAAATGAAGTTAAACGTGACCGCTGCCGTCGCCGTCGGTTAATTGGGCATCGCCAGCGTCGCCGGCTAAACGTATTACCGGATTCACTTAATCAATCGCCCTGGCTTCAGGTATACTCGGACACATCACGTTGCCTGGATACCGCACTAACCTCACAAAATCACTATCATCATGTAATTCAATAGTGATACCATCAACACCATATTTTTACCGACCTCCGTAATAGTTATTTACATTTTAAGTGCGGTAGGGTGTTTTTTAAAGCGAGCGTTGTATAAATTCTAGTGATGTGACTAATAGCAGTTCAGCCGAATAGCCGAATGACGAATATTCGGTGAATTTTTAACCGAATATTCGGCATTACATTCTACAATCTGAAAGCGTGATTGGTGGTCCTCGTTACGGAGAGGGGTGTATTTATTTTGACGTGTCCAAATTCATTTATTTTTTGTAAGATGATATTAGGCTTTATAGTGCCATGTATTTTTTTTTTAATTAACATATACAAAATGGATCAATCATCAGCTGGTATAAAATTAATATTACATATTAAAATATTTTGTATCATACATGTATTATCCGATAGTTTCTATGGTTATTAATTTTACTTTTACTCAGGCGGAGTAGAAATTAAATAAAATTTCTTGAAAATAGTATATTGTGTTATTAAGAGTAAAAGTGATACTTTGTGTGGCGAACATGGAAGTTTGCACGACGAGCGAAGCGAGTCGGACAATTGCATGCGAGGCACACAAAGACACTTTTACTCTGAATAATACATTCTATTTTTTCTTCAAACGTAGAAATTTTAAAAATTAATTACTATTTGACGTTTTATATATAGGTTACCTGTCAATTATTCATAATTTTTAGTAACTTTATTCTTAGGTTATCTAGTTTTTATAGTGACATTTAGGGCGATATTACAGATTTCTATTGTACAAGTTACTTCTTATTAGCTGATTCTACATACGGCGGCCAAGAAATTAAACGGCGTCTAGAATAAAAAATTATATTACGGCGGGGTAGAAATTAAACTTCAACCTTGTCAATCACGTCACAGAAGATGTCACTTTTATGACGTTTGAAGAAAAAGTAATAATTTAGTATTTTATTACATTTTATATAATACCGATTTACCAATCATTTTTTGGCACCCACTGATTTCTTTTAGTTATTGAAAAATTTGTAAAGTAAATTAAGGAAATATTTATGTGTGACGATTTTGGGGTCCGCTGTATTGACGCTTTTTGTTTTTACTGTTAAAATGTAAAATGGGTAATGAAACATGTTAAATTCTCATTACGTGTATAACTAAACCCATTTGCAAGTGGAGAGAGCACCACCAACAATATCAATTATCAAAGAGATTAATTATTGAAACATCTTATTACAAATTAATGGTGGGTGATCTAATTGCGATATTATAGGTTAGAGACAATTGTGTCGCCGTGATTAGTAACCGAGATTCATACGCGCTAATTTGTGCAATTGGATATAGGTTCAAATCACGCAATTACCATACGTTAATCTAAAATATACAAACGATAATTAAAGTGAATAGAGATTGACAAGTCCCTCAATTAAATATCGTTATATGCATTGTGTCCATTACGGAATTACTAAATTGTTAGCTGATCTGGTAATTTAAAACTAGGTCACTGGATCAAAAATCATATTACGAGTATATAAAAAAACACATCTTATATTAAAACTCAGAAAATAAAAGTTATTTTTTTTTTCGATCGGACGAAAACTGACACCTTTCTGGTATGTTTTGGAACCGGAAAGTGCATTATTCCTGGTATTTTAGTGTAGTTGCTAGGCTAAAAATAAAAGTCCGAGAATATTTTTCAAGCTTGTGACAATGCATTCCGTAAATAAAAATACAATCATATTTATTTCACAATTATTGAATATAAATCGATCGTAATAAAAGTGTCATCTTGGACTCCTGGTGTATACACATTACTGTTAAAGAATTCTCTTTAAAATATAACAGTTGATTTATCACCATAATCGAATTTTAATATATAAATCGTAAAATATTAAAACTAACCACTATATTTAGAGTATATATCACTAGATACAGACTTGCCTGTATTGTACAAGCTAAATTTTTGGTCAAACATAAAAGAATGGATATATTTTTTTTCATCTCTTTTTGGAGGCGGAAGTTTTAACATTTGAAAGATTTTTGAAATACTTTATAAGATATAGGTTTAGAGTTTCAATCTAACATAATAGTTAGCTTTTTTTTTTTCTGAAGAAATCTTTCGGAAAGCTAAAAGGGAATATTTATAATTTAAGAAACGTGCTGCTTTGAACATAATAAAGGTACCCTCTATGATTGACCAACATATGACCTGTCTTATGTATGTAGTGATATATGAATTAAGCCACTATAGCTTTTGCTTATTAATAATAAAAACTAAATAGGAAGGGATATATGAAATCAGCATGGTAAGATCGTGGAAAAAGCACACCATTACTTCCCGAAACTTTTAATAATTATTTTATCTTAAACTGCGAATAGTGAAAAAATAGGGGTATTATATTTTTTCCAAATGTAAAAATCAAAATTTGGTCATATACCTCATTATAAAATACAGTATCAATTGAGAAAACCAATAATATTTTTTTACTAAATTCCTAATTTACTTATAATATTATGCAAAAAATATTCCTAATTTACTTATAATATTTTTTGCATAATATAATATGAGGAATCCTGAAGGGAAAGAATATTTTTTGAATGTTTATGAATTTTCCGTGTGATGTTGGCGTACACGCACAATATCATAACTCTGGAAACAAAAGACTGGCGGCGCAGGTAAGGAGTGTTTTGTAGCAACCGGAAGGAAAGAGAAGAAAGAAATTCCAGTAGCATTTTTGTTTCTCCCGCTTGTTTAATGTTGTTCGCGCGCACATAAAAAGATATCAACCCGAGTACAATGCGTATTGTTGTGTGTTAAGGCAAGGGATATGTCTGTCGGCTTTTTATCCTGCACTAAGTACACTGCCTCCCTAACAATTCCATTGTGAATGAAATGAGAATAGTTATTTTTCAAGATTACAGCCCAACAACGTTATGTTATTTTTCTATTGTATTCATATCAAGAAAACACCTCAAATTATTTTTAATTACTAAGGAAAATATACTACATCGTGCAATACAATAACTTGTTCTAGTTTTCTACTACATACATTGTTACCTTACATACAAAAAATTCGAACGAATAAAATATTTATTCTCCTTCAAAAACACAGGAATACTCTTTAAAAGTTTATTGTATATAAATGTTTAAATTTTATAGAATACAATATTTAATAAATTTACCTAAAATTATAAATAGCTGATAATATTCTTTATTTCACTAAGGACCAATTTTTTCACCTTTGGTGAAAGTGCCGGTTACCTTATCATCGTACCGAAATAGTAAACTACGTATGTATACTTTATGTCAGTTTTTGAATCAGCACTTTAATAAAAGATGAATAAAATTAACTACAAAAATAACCAATAAGAATCACTTGTAGTACATATCTAGAAAAAAATTGTAGATTTTCACAGATATCGTTATTTTTTTAAAATTGTTTTTCTATAGTAAAACAATCAAAAACTCAATAAAAATCCTCTGGTCCATTATGTGGTCCTTCTGTCCTCAAAGCAGAGATTAAATGGACCACTAACTTATTTAGGACTGTGAACAAATAGAACCACGTTTTTAGGTTACATGTTTATATGTTTATATATACTTTAAACCTATCAAAGAAATAATTAAATAATAAGTTAATTTTTTTTTGATTTTTTTTAAGTTAATTCAGTGTTAACTTCATTAATTTTTAAGCCACAACCTACATCATCTCTGAATAACAAAATTAACGTTCCCTATGAGATATGCCACTGTAATGTACTCTTGACCAAAAGTCCATGTCTCTTATCAGTCCATTTCTCCCCCACTTACACTACTTTTAAAACCAAAATCCATTTCTCCTACCGATTTATCTCTCCCCCACTTACCCTATATAAATATCAATATTTCTTAATAATTTTATCTCCATCGAAATGTACCTACCTAAAACAGCTTTTGAAAACCTAAATCTAAATTTACAATCACTCCATTGTACTTTTAAGACCAAAAATCCATGTCTCTTATCGGTCCATTTCTCCCCCACTTACCCTACTTTTAAAACCAAAAGTCCATCCCTCCTCTCGATTTATCTCTCTCCCACTTACCCTATATAAATATCAATATTTCTTAATAATTTTACCTGAACAGCTTTTGAAAACGTATTAATTATAATGTAACAGTACTAGTAGTAGGAAAGTGTGTGTAATGATTTTTGGTATTCTCGGTAGTAGTGTAGTATGTGTGCAAAGTAGCTGGGCAATGCGGTGCATTCCAGGCATGGGCCAGCGCCGAGCAGGTTATCTGCAGCACGCAGACCACTAATGGAATAGCAATGAAATTAGCAAAATAATGTCCTTAGTTTAATTGGCGCGTCGGCCAGCCCGTGGTCAGATCTCCCGCCGGATAGCAACAACGTTACACACCAGCGGGGACATTGCTAAAGCGAGCTTTACACTTTACAATGCCACCAGGAATCAACATCTCAAAAACGCAGCAGATCAGTGAACATTTCAATTTACTTTTTACGAAATCAAATAAAGAAATGAATGTCCTCGTTTTCATTAAAATTTTAAGAAATTATAAAAGTATCAAGATAAATTCTTAGAAAGAAATTTTAGCTGGTTTAGGAACCTTTAAAACGGATGAATCATCTCAAAGCAGCTCATCCATTTCCAGTTACCTTTTTACGAAATCAAACGAGGACATTTGTTTCTTTGTTTTCATCATAATGTTAAGAAATTATAAAAGTATGAAGCTAAATTCTAGAAACAGATTGAATCTAGTTTATGAATCTTTAAAAGGGATGAAAACTATATTGGAAGTTTAGTCACCTGCCAAAATAGAGAACAGCGACAAGAAGATCTAAATTGAGGTAGAAGACCTGTGGAGGAAGATAACTGACCGGAAAGAGTGAAAATAAATATCAGGGATTAAAAGGGAAAAGTTGAAGGAATCACCTGTGCAGTGGCGTACGCAGGATTCTGTCGTGGGAGGGGTTTTCAAAGAGAACTAAAATATTTTATATAGGTACAGCCTTCTTCAATTTCCGACTAACTCCTTTACTAAAATAAAAATATTGCCATGGAAATTTTATCTCATTGAAGTATAATATTAATATTAAAAAATAAAAAAATACATTAAATATAGTGTAGCTGCAAAGAAAATTTAAGCCTTCTTTCATTTTTGCCTAATTCATCAATCAACAGTTTCACTATGAAAATGATACATAATTTTCATAAAATTTTGCAATTTATTTATAATCTGCATAATCGGGGTTTACAGGATAAATTTATTGAATTTTAAATTGCAATTACAGTGATTAAATAAAAAGCGTTGCTATTAGTGTTTAAATATCTCTCATTTCATATTTTTGTCAATTTTGCGAATATATAAACACAAAATTCAGTTCAGAACATCTTTATAAGATCTAAATGAGATTTAAAATAATATTAAATCTATAAGTTTGTTTATTATAAATAAAACTCATTGATGATATATTGAAGTCACTATGGTTTAATAAACACCTACATGCAAATAAAATAAATGCAAATTTATTAATAGTATATAGTGCAACTAGTGCAGAAAGTCGACTTCGACTCGTGCTGAAACTTTCACACCTCTTGGGAAATAGGTGATTCTGCACGAGTGGCACACTATACTTTCTCTACAACCACACTGCTAAACGTTACAGAACAAAAATACAAGCACGAAAGCTTTTTGACATAAAAAAAAACAATATGACGCAGGTAACCTCACTTTGTACCTTCACAATTATGTAAGAAATGATTTATTACATTTTAACCCACGATCGTGGCAAATATACAACTTTGAAGCTTTATAAAGTGTGAGAAAAGTCCCACTTTCCATAATGGTCGTAGAAAAAAATCTTTACAAGCCTTTTAAACACATTAACGTTATCCAAATTAAAAAAACAGACTCCATATAGTCTGTCTTAAATTCATTGGCTTTTTTCTTGTACCTGAATGACAAGTTTGTGACGTGGAAGAGGGTAGGAAGAGAACGCTCTGGTGTAAAAGCAGCTTAACTGTTGTGCGAGCTGCAGGCGATGAGTGATATTCAATGTGCCGAGCTCGGGACTAAACTGACCGCTGAAGCTATTCCACTTTCTGATTAAACTGCAGCCCAAACTACAAATTGCCTCGCCCGCCACCATTATATTTACCTTTTAAACCTAATTAACCTACACTAATACATCAACTCTGCATTACATCTTTATATTAGCAAGGGGCCCGCAAAAAATACCAACATCACACTTTCATACATCCTTTACGTATTTTACATGTATTGCAAAGTACATATTTAAATCCTAGTGGTATATGGGAATCACCGAGTTGCTTTGTACATACGCATGGCTAGTCTGTTTGTTTTCGGAAAACTTATTTTGATATATTGAACTTTCGGCTATACCCGGGTTAGTCCGTTATATCGAGGTTCTACTGTATTATAGTTTATTATCCACTATTTAATATTGTGTTTTGTCTCATATTTCGGTAATTATTTTTGACTTCGAAAATGGTAGTTTTTATTGGCAATAAGAGTCTCTTTTTAATTTTGTGTGCTATATCCGTGATTTTCAAAATCTGAAAATTCAATAATAAAAAATTTGCACCACATTGTTAACATTTTTTGCTGCATTTTATTTAAAGTTAGTTCACTTCAAACTGAGATCAGTCTACGGCTAATCATTCTTCAACTTCCTTTCGTTTCATATCTTCGAAGTTTCCTTCATCTTTTGAGAATTTTATTAAAATTTTTATTACTATTACCTTAATACATTACACAAAATTATTCTAATTGCACAAAAACTTACTTAAGTAAGAAATATGGTTTTCATTTATTTCGTACATATTTATCAAGAAATATATACTGACAGTTGGCACTAGCAATTTATTTTCCAATGTTTCCTACAAAAATTAAAAACCAACTAAATTATTATTTTTATTAAGTTTCGGCCAAAAGTTAACAGCCCTTTGAAAAGGCCAATTGGAACAAAATACTAAGGTGCATAACTAAATGTTATAGTAACTACATAAGTAAAATTCTACGTCTATTTTTTTTTGCCTTTTTGGCACTGCCGATTGCAATAAAAAAGGCTAATCATTTTTGAGCTATACGAGATATGTACGTAAAGACGTCGGAACTAGTCGAAATGGATTCAGGGATGGTCAAAATGGATATTTCCGTTAAAACCCAAAAACCGAAATTTTTCGCGATTACAATACTTCCTTTACTTTGCACAAGGAAGTAAAAAATATTAAATTTAATGAAATAGTAAATTTTAAATTTTATCTTTAATGTCGTTTTGTTAAACTCAGTTTCATCAATAACTGGAATAAATATTTTTTCTTTGAAATTGTAAAATTGTATGCAATAAAAAAACTTGTAGCAATAGTAATTAATATGTAGACTATAGAGTTTAATTTAAAAAGCATAGATTGTAAAGTTTGAGGGTTGCAGGAGCGTAGAAAGAAGCGAACCAGCAGAGAAAGTTTGTATTTTAGTTGCAGCAGAATGTCTAATCCCCAAGCAGACTCCATTGCAATGATTTACTTTCTAACAGTAGTTAGCAGCACTAAATTCCACATGTAGTATTTGTCCTCGCAATAAAATGGCGGGACTTTGTGTTTGACTAATGCATATACATAATACCATAAATGTACCCCGCAGAAATAATATCGTCATCAGGTAAGTAATGCCGTCTAGTCCGGGCGACTTTACATATCAAGTAACGAAAATCATTAAAACTTGTGTGTGGTGGGTACACATTGCATACATTACCAGTGCCGTACGTTCCTGGGGGCAATAACTCCCATGAGTCTAACCACATATTAAGCACAACCTTGTAATTATAAAATAATCAAAATAATTTACAACATCAATATCAATAATCCTAATTTTAACCAAGATCTGAAGCAATCATTTAATAGGTAACTAACGGGCAGCGGTGGCTCACTTGGATAGCGTGCTCTGGAATTAGATTCTAGTGACGCTAATGTAAATATAAATATGCAGATAATTTCCAAATCTGGACGCTAAACAGCAGAAGAGAAAGATTGAGAATAGACAGTGGCAGCTTAAGGCGGGAGCGATTTAGGAATTGATAAAAAAATTGACTAAAAAAATAATTATAAAAATTCAATTAAAAAATAAAGAAAAATAGAAAATTGCCATCTGAAGAAAATATAACAACTAAAAGAACGCAATTTAATTTACGAATATTCACAAAAATTCTCGTAATACCTTCAGAAAAACGCAGGTAACTTTTCAACTGTCAACTTACATAATGCTATTAATGCTGACAAAGAGACAAAATGTGTATTTTAAAAACTATCATGAATCATATTCAAATACAAATAGATAACATTGATATATATAAAAAAATAATTTCGCGCTAAATGATATTAAACTAAAGATTAATGTTCGCTAAAACCGGTTTAATTTTTTTTGGTTACCGATATTTTCGGCATTGAAAATATCGGTTAAAAGTACGCTGAATATGATCTAGGACGCTATATGTCTTAAGCCGGCCCTAAGAAAACAATAAAACAAAATGCGATTGTATGGTATGAGTATTCGTTTATTGATTCGATCTATACTAATCAACTAATACCATTAAAATGTAAATCTTCCAAGGAATGTTGTACCATTGGAAGAAGTTTCTCAACCCTCTTCTGAAGTGATAAAGAAAACGGGTAATGAGATGCAATTTTTGTGAAATAATAAATGATCCCTTAAAATTATCCTCCCGAGAAATTCCGCTTGTAATTACTTCGGAATCCATAATCAGAAAACCTTTGTAAACAATAACACTGAACAATTAAATTCCTCCAATAGGCTGCGAGTTGGGCACAATCACCAGCATTAGCACCCGCAAGGATAAATCACCACAACGAGCAGACAAAGACGCCTTTATGCCCCCTTGTGTTCCGCAGACAAAGAGCGCGCCATCAGAGAAGTTAGAAGAGTCATCCGAAATAATGAAACTATAAAATACAACGGAACAAACGTTCGACAGCGTCGGCGGGACAAAACACTGCGTAACGCACCGGACAGGGACGGAGCCACTGGCGAGGAGGCGAGCGAGAGAGAGACAGCGAGTGTATTCAGCGGAGTCGGTAAGGAAGGGTCCCGCGATCAGATAGCGGCGTGAAATCAGCGCATAACAACGCGGTTTACCCCATTATAACACCGAGCTCACTTCGCGTCCCGCAACACTCGTTCTCGTACTCATAATGACATTATAAACACACCCGTCTATGCCGGCTGAGGCCCAAATTAAATTACTCTTCTTTCACACAATATTGGAGCAGCTAATTTTACACGAGTCTTCTTCCGAAAAACCACACAACAGGATTAACACATCTCACAACTTAAACTTACACAACAAAGCATATCATTTTTTATCATTAAATTTAGTACACTTTAGAAGAGAATGAACGGTAATATCTAGTATTCGCATCTTAACCAAGAACTAGAATATTTTTGAGATGGGCCAGAACTCAGAAATTTGTAGAAGAATCAATTTGTACAATAGTGTCCTTTTACCGAAACTAAAAAAAATCTAATTTAGATGAATTGAAATCACAAATTAGAATGTTTCTAGTTAAAGGCGAAATTTCAGTTGATAGGGGAGCTTCGCAGAGTAAAGAGGTCAATATCCCGCTTCCAATGTACCCCCACTAAATTAATCCTTGGACTGGCTCAAACTGGAACTGAACGAAATATAACATCTGAGATTCGATTTTCAATCAACTATTTATCAAATAAATTATTGCTATTTTCAAGTGGTTTGAAATCCGGTACAAATAGTGTTGCCGTCTAGATCTAGACTTTTAGACTTTTATCTTGTCTTGCCTAGATTATCAAGACAAGACAAGTTTTCGTGAAACTTCAAGACAAGACAAGACTTTCTTTTTCTAGATCAAGACTAGAAAATTCTTGACAATTTTCAATACTCTAGATAAAATTTTCGAAATATAAATATATCGTGCGAAGCTTGTTCCATTCGAGCTGAAACAGTGACTGTAAAATAGAAAAAGAAAGTTGCCAAAGTGTTGTGGGTCTTGAAACAAGCTAGAGTCTTCATATCTAGACGAGAGTTTTTAATCTAGCTTAGACTTAGTCAAGTCGTCTTGAAATTTGTAGACAGGACAAGATTTTGCAAAGTCTTGTCTTGTCTTGTCTAGACGGCAACACTAGGTATGAACTATAGATCTCTTGTTAATTAAAAATTAATAAAATGTAAAGAAAATTATCAATAAAATAAAATGACATTTACTAATCATTTCATCCAAGTTTAAACGTAGCCTTCATTAGTAATTTGCCATAGAAGAGCAAGGGGAATCCTGGACCAACATCAAGAAATTAAGCAGAAGGCAAAAGACACTGGAAGAACTAAATTCAGAAGAACACTTAACTCAACAAGCCTAACATCGAAAAGTATAAAGGCAACATATCAAGTAAGTATTTATAAAATATTGAATACCATTGTCACCAAAATTTAGCATGAGTGTACCGTGCTACGCTTGTGGGAATCGCATGCCATGTGTTGGAAAACAGCAAACAAACAGTCCACGTCATCGTAGTAGCTCTCTGCTCGGGTCCTCGTGTATAAATGCGTTTTAGATAAATCGCCCTGATAAAATATGTGGATATAAGTTGAGCATTAATACGTGTAGGGGACTGGGGCGAGCTGGTTTTTATTTTACGCCTGCGGAGAGATTGATTTTCACCTCCAGTACCAGCTCCAGTCCGGAGCGTCCACGTCCACCACAGACAAGCGCCGGATATTGAAATCATGCGGTATTTAAACGTGATTGATGGCACCGGCTAAGTATTTCTCACGTCTCTATTTACACCTAAAAATTAATGGTTGTATGGACACGCTAAACCTGAAAGACAAATCGACAAATCTATTTTCCCGCAATCCTCGTGTCCAGATCAAATCGTCTTCTATCTTCGCTAACACCCAGACGATATCTTTTCAATAAACTCTCCCAGGTAATTAATGACGGAATTATTTACCTTACAAGCATTCAACCTGATAACCTGATATGAAATATCGTCTTAACTGGCACGGTATAAGTAGCTAGTGATATAAAATACTCTTATTTGGCAATTTGTCTCTTTAACTCAAAAATAATATTTTTGCACAAAATGATATCAGAAACTTATATTTCAATAATGTACCTAGAATTTATAGTGGGTCCGCTTGAAAATATCAATATTTTCTTTAGTTAATATTTGATATATTGGAAATCAAGAACCGATCTCTAGCTCTTTCACTTCGTCCAGTTCTAGTAGGTGTATACCAACCAAATGGTCACTGCGCATAATAAAAAATTAATAAGAAATAAATAAAACCATCTGCTCTATTAAAATTTATATAATAATGTATATTGTAATTTATATAATAATGTATATTGTTATCCTCAACTTTATACAAAGAACATTCAGCTAACAATGGAATAGAACTATTCGGATACAACGGTATTTTTATTTCGTTAAATAATAGCGATACCTAGATTTAAACCCTAAAACTCACTTTTTATAAATTCCATTTATACACCTATTGATGACTGCAACTCCTAAAAAGACCTTCTTTTATTAACATCCAGTCGATAAATCCAATCCTACATTTAAATATTTATTAGTTATTAATACCAAAGATCGTTAAACAAGAGAGGAAAAAAGGTATTCAGAAAAATTTATGAGTTAGAGAAAGTTATTGGGATCGGTGTTGGTATCCCCAAACAGCAGGACAGAAAGGAGTATCTCCCGATTTGTTCGCCGCACTATAAAGCAATAAATTGTTGGAAATCCTGCAATTCGGGAAAAGATGACCGCTGTACAATTTAAAAGCAGCAGACTTTTGTATTTGTATAACAATACACGGAAATATACAATTCCAGAACGCAGAAAGAACCGGGCCAGCGGGTAGGAGTTCATCGAGCACATTAGAGTCGTGGGCTGTTTGCTGTGCGGGGGTGTAGTGTATAAATCACACACTCGGCAGCGAGGACCGCAAACCATAACAATCACAGCAAGACAAGAGCACGGCGGAGTAGTTGGTTGGGTATGCAGAGTATCAGAACGATTTGCCAAAGCAATTCATTTCTTCAACGTCCTTAAATCTAAACGCGTGCGCACACACGCAAACACGCACGGCGCCCGACCAACCACTAGCAGGGGTGGACAAAGTTTGTCTACTGAATACAGTGGCTGGATGGGTAGCACAGTAGCTCTGAACTCTCTATAAACCTTAGTTTCTTCCTAAAATTCACATGTCACTACATGCAAAAAATATTACTTTAAATAACTACCTTTCTAAAAATGTTGTACCAAAATTATCCTTAGGATTATAAATAAGGTTGCACTCAAGAATTGTTGTTCTGTTGTTCGTTAAAGTTCGACTAAATGGAAGAATAAAATTTGCTGAATTTTAGTCAGGATTAAAGAGTTTTTTACAGTTTCAAATAGTTTCACCTTTTTCATGAAGTGTAAGTTAGTTGCTAATGAAATGTTATTCAATATAACAAGGTATAGTATATTGTGCAACAAGTGCAGAAAGAAAGAATCATACAATATCATAATCATAATAACGTGAGGTATTACAAGATGTAATAGTACAGAAAATCGCCTTTTTCCCACGAGGTTTGAAAACTTCGGTACGAGACGAAGTCAAGTGCTGGTATCACACAAGGAGGGAAGTAGGTGATTCTGCACGAGTGGTACACTATACTTTTTCTACGACTACACTGCTAAACGTTTCAGTACAAAAATATATGCATGACAGCTATTTGACATAAAAAAAGCGCAAGTAACCTCACAAAAAGCACCGTCACGCATGTGTAGTGTTGGGAATTATTGTGAGAAATTATTTTTTCCACACTGCACATGCATAGTGTTGGCAAAGACTGTGATAAATGATTTCTCACACTTTAACCTAAGATTTTGAGAAATACGCAACTTTAATGCATCATACTACTCATATTTGCTAAATAATTGATAAATAAAAATATGAAGTTATAGGTATTTTAATTTTATGAGATCACAAATGAAAATATTATTTAATATCTGAAAAATGAACATGGATATATAAATCTAAATAAAATTAAATATTGTTTCACACAAAATCTAGTAATGTTAATGAAATATTTAAAAATTTCAAAAATTGTTGAATTTATAATGCAACAAGATTCGTTGGACAAACATTTTTGTTTTATTGGTCACAAAATGATGTTTTAAGAAACGAAATATTTATTTAATTTTTTACCATTTTTCGAGTTAATGTAAAAATTAAACTAAGGGTAAGTTTTTTTTTTTAGTAAATAGTTGGTCAACTATAGGATATGACCCAGTATTAGTAATAATGTATTTAGAATTTAAAATGATTTCTAGTATGAAGCGTTTAAAGTGTACAACAAGCAAACAACGGAAAAGGGTGGTTATTTTGGGCAACCCTGGTTTGGCTGAAACGACGTGAGCCGTCCTCCCTCGTCGCTGCTCGTATTATGTTGGCAACGTAATATTTCTGACGGGGACTGTATCCAAAATAATAGTGTACCCATTCCAGGCAGTGGTCTGTGTGCAAATCTGCCGTCAGGCCAGATTCAATTACGATCTTATCTACAAAATAGATGACAGTTATTTCCATGAAAGGGCAATATCCATAAGGATCACTGTAACGGCACAATAACCAAAGGAATTGCGCGATTCTGATCCGTATGCGTGGCCGGCACACGTCACCCGCCAAGACGTTTTTCATTTTATTTAATTCCGCGTGCAACTGGAAGATGACACCACTGGCGCTTCGACACGCCGATCGCTGAGGGGTCTATTTATTTTTTACACCGTACGCCAGCCAAACAATTCATTATTCACTTTAAAACGGTACTCAATAACAAACTCGATTCAAACCACGTCGGATAAACTTTTATTAAACAACTCGAGTGCTTCTCTTTCTACTATATTCGTAGTCCTTGGTTCAGTTCCATTTTACAACCTGGAGTATACGGTACCATATGCAATGAAATACTTGAGTGAATTGCTGGTCACAAATTAAAGCATTAATTGTAAATCAATGGATTTTCTCGATTGATGGATGAATAGGTAGAGGTAATACAGTACTGGAAATCAGTCGTATTTTGAAAGGCTTTATTTCTGCTCCGACCGGTTTCGACCCATGTGGCTGAAATAAAGCCTTCCAAAATACGACTGATTTCCAGTACTTTATTACCTCTACTTATTAATTGTAAAACTGAAAATATAATTTAAAAAAAAATCAAAAAAAGTGTATATCTGTATACATCACCCATGACGTACTTAGATTTATATGTAACTTTGATGGAAAAAAATATTTAGTTTCGAAATAAAAATTTTCTTTTGCAACTACTACAAAGTGTCATTTCACCACTTTTATTGCAATTCAGTTCAACTATTTCTAATTATAAAGTATTTATTATTTTAAATTTTAACAATCGAAAAGGTGTTGAAATATATTTCTTGCAATATAACAATTAAAGGGAATTATATGCAAAACATTTTAATAAGTGCTAATGGCAAAAGTATGTTTTGCGCTCCGCAAATAAATTGTCAAGAATTCTGAACCCCGTAATGCTCATTCGTGGTTATTGAATTTTTGATTTCATTAGACTGTCCATGGCTATATTGATTTGACACACAAAATTAAATTTTAGATTATTTCAATATAGCCAAAGCTGAACTTTTGAAATTTATTCTAAAAATAGTAACTACTAAAAAATACTGAATTTATTAAATGAATACAAATCACTCGACTAAAACGTGTGCATTGTGATATATGGGGTACACATCTCAATTTCACCAATCTTCAACTTAAATAAAAGTTGTTTCTGAATAGATCGGAGTCGTTTTTATTGTAATGTCAAACACAAAATATATCAATTAATAAAAAAAAAATATTGACTTAGAAAAAGTAATATCAGATTAAAGAAAAAAAAACAATATTATAATAGGGCAGAATAAAAATATAATCATATTTAGGCAACTCCTTATCCTGATGCAAATACTTAAAGGACAAGACTCAAAAATCTCTCCTCTGATATTCGGCTTCTTTATCCAGTTTTTTGACGTAAAGTAGAAAAAGTTCATTCCACTAAAGTTATACTTATTGGTAAAGTTAACAATAGCTGAAGTATGATTTTGCTATTTGTATAAATATTTTGGTCGCATCTTTTTGTACAAGTCTAATGATGTCATAACTCATGTTTTTCAGATTCAATTTAGTCATTTATGTTTTCAATATTTTGGAAAATAGTTTTTGTTATCGACAATTCAACCCTTCTTGAATTGTAGAACCTAAAATTATTATAATTTTTTTTAAGGGAACCTGGATAATCTGCCAAGTGTAGATTATTGCACGATAGATTTTTCTCCGGAATTATCAACAATTAAGCGATTGAAAATAAAATATACGGGTATTTTTTATAGAGAATCATAAAATGGAAGAAAAAAATGGTCATATACCATATTGTAGTAAGATTGATTGGTTCACTTCAACCCTTCTTGGAATGTGGAGTCGAAAATGATCATTATTACAATTTAGTTATTAAAACATTTGTTTGGTTTATTTGACGTGTTGTGAGGGGAAGTGTGAGAGAAAGAGAAATAAAATGGAAAGCCGACGGAGAAGAGACAGGATGTTGAGCGTTGCGTGGATGTGCGACACACCGCATTACACGTAACCGCAGCTCCAGCTCGGGAAACAAAACAGGCAGCAAAAGTGAAATAGAAAACCAAAGTCAGCGAATAACGAACATCGACACGTCGGGAGTTTTTCCGTGGTCGCTGTGTGACAACAGCGAAAACCGAAAAGTTGTCCGCTGTCCACACCATTGACAGCGATCTAACCCCGCACTTACCGACAGTTCAATAGTTAATACGAAAAGGTTTCATTACAAAAACGCATCGGACGGCCGGCCGCAAAAACACCGCCGGATTTTTAAATTTTAATCAACGAAAGTGCTTTTTAATTAGCCCGTTTCCGAAACCGACGACGCCCGAGAAAAAATTAGCCGACGCCCGCCTCTCAGGCGCTTATTGTAATCCCTCCACCTTGCTTTCATTACACGCATAACGCACCGGTAATACCCCTATTTATTCCTTCTTCATTAACAATCGCAATTAGATATTCATAAATACTCCAGTTCCAACCTTCAACTTCAATTCCGCTCAAATCAAATCTCACATTTTAAAAGTTCACTCACTACATTAGCTAGAGGTGCCTCGTAAGTACTAATGTAAACGCACCGGTAATACCCCTAATTATTCCTTCTTCATTAACAATCGCAATTAGATATTCATAAATACCCCAGTTCCAACCTTCAACTTCAATTCCGCTCAAATCAAATCTCACGTTTTAAAAGTTCACTCTCTACAATAGCTGGAAGTGCCTCGCAAGTACTAATGTATTGAATTAATTATTTATAAGTAAGCTCAACATAAATGTATTGTTCACTGTCTTTAAGAAATGAAAGTTTCTGATTAGATACCAGTAGTGATTCGGGTAAGACGAAATAATTATCGAATCTTACTCGCTTTTACAATGTTTCGAGACGGGAAAATAAAATCAGGATTCTCGAATTCATAAAGTCATAAATCTGACATCTTTTGTTACTTGATTCATAAGGTTGAAATTAAATTTATACACGGTCGAAATAAAAATATAGAAAATAAACAAGTATGCGTAGAAACTATGTATAGAATCAGCGAATAAGAAATAACTTGTACAATAGAAACCTGCAATATCGTCGTAAATGTCACTATTAAACTATATCCTAAAAATGGAGTTATTAAAAATCATCAACAAGTGACAGATTTAAATTAATAACATAAAAATTCCATACGACATCGAACAGTATTAATAGTGTTAGTGTACCAATAAAAGCAAAATCAAAATCATGTATTTTCGTCATTTTAGAAAATAACAAACTATCAAAACGATCTTCACAGTTCTTTTATAGTATTTTATATAAAAAAGTATAAAGAAGTTATAATACAGGTTAGCTGCGAGTTATACAAGTTAATAGCTTGTAAAGTTTAATAAACAAATCAAATAAATGACGGTCTACAAGTAAATACCTATAACAAATAAAAAAAAATCTGACATGTTTGAAAAATATGTATAACATTTAAATATAATAACTGATCTTTAAAGCTAGAAGTAAATTTGATTTCATCATATCACTCTCATTCGACTGTACATGACCGTTAATAATTATCGTTAAACTTTAAAGAAAAATAAAGTTATGATCCACATAAATTGTCAATTTAATCATGTACCACACTATATGATTTTAATTGCATATATATATTGTTGGTAACATTAAAAAGTGCTTAAAAATGTTGAATTTATTTTGTTGAATAAATCCCTTTGCATAAAATGCTGGCTGATTGAATTTAAAAGTTTTGAAGCGGCAGAAAGCATCTGTGTGACGTTTTAACCTCTGTGAAACCGAAAATAGTGTTGCGGTGAAGGCGGCGGCGCCGTGACGTCACGAGGGACATCGGAACACTGTTCTTCCATTTTTCCGACCTAAAATAACCAACAGCCCGTTGTGTCCGGCTAATGGACAAGGGGTACCGATCGCCACGCCGAACTGACAGGCGGGGAAAAAACTCATTACACTTCTCATTTATTCATAATTCATCCATGTTTCATTAATTTATACAAATAATTACAACATGATTAAATAAATTCGCTTTTCCATCAAAATTTAATTTATTAATTATAAAAACTTCATGAGGGGTAATATTAAAATGAAATCAATTTGTTTCATTGTATCGCTTTTTTACACTCTCACTTGATTAATTCGTTTGAAGTGATCCACTCTCGATTTTGCATAATAAAATTCAGGAATTATATCACAAATTATTTTAATCGATATTAAAATAATAAAATGTGGGTATCATCCGACACAATGTTTCATTTCATACTTTTTATCTCCTCGGATTTATTTCAATTTTATGTGTTTTATTTTACATCCCCGATACTGGATTTGTTTGTATATTAAACCACCCCCTCTAAACACAACATTCATATTATATAAATATTTGATATCACTTTTTTGTTTTGTTTAATGGACAATGAATACTCATATTGAAATGAATCGACGCGAAAGACGCATTTTCGTACTTATTTTGAGCAACCAATAAGAGAAGGCACCGTACTCTTATTAGTTCGAAATTAAGATTTAATAAACATGAAAATGCATTAAACAGAAAACAATAAGAGATTTGTCGACCATTGTATTAGCAGGTAATAATCTTTCATGGATTCAAAATTTCACATGTGATCGAGATAATAAAAAGTGTGTATTTCATTAATATCTATATATTTATATACTACGATTTTCAAATAGTAAAAACAGACAATTTAATATGTTTAAATTTATAGAAGATGAAGCTATTAATAGCATTTAATTCCATTAACTAAAGCATTTTATAATATTGAAGCTCGAATGTGAGACAATAAATACGTTAGAGTTAGAATTAAACAATCTAGTGTTTCAGTTTTATTTGAAGTAACTGTACACAATGAAGTGGTTTTTATGTTTAAAGTTTTATAAAGTCCTATAAATAAAAGTTTCTATTCTTGCGACAAATGATTGACGAGATGCATATCAGCAGGTAAAACAAAATTGAATTTCTTGCAAATTCTTGGATTTATGTTCTATTTAAACATTCCGCGCGATAAAAAATAAATCCGGCTTGGCTAGATTGGTTTTTAGGTGGTTTTAATAAAGTGAAAAGTTGTCGGGTCAGTGTAAGTACGGCCGAGCGGTCAGGCATACTGTTACGTTTTATTATATTGATATACGGCCAAGCATCGAGGGTGGAATTGATTCCAATTTTCTGACAAAGTTCAAAAGCGGAAAAAAAGATTTATGTAAAAGATTGCAGGGAATTGATGTATTGGGATATCGTTTAACGGAAAATGTTCAAATCTCTTTTGTACGTCCAGACCTTTCATACGTTGCTCGCTCGCCCAGCTTTCTACCTAACACGCTACGCGGTTTCATTTAATCACCGAAGCCTTGCACAATTTACTACTAATTACTCTTCTCATATACCGCTACTTCTTTTATATCTGATACAAATTAAATTCTACAATTGCACTCTGTATTGCTGTATCTACGCAAGAGAAAACTAATCACACTTAGCTAAATTCAATTTCCTTCTAACCAACAACAAATCTGACCGAAGTCAATTACTCTATTATTATTTTTAGAAAACACCGCGTTCCAAAATATTTGGAAGCAAATATTTCTAGAACCAATAGAGCCTATTTATTTATTTTGGATTTAGTGTTTTATAAAAACCAAAATAATTTTTGTTATCTTTCAAGAGAAAATTGTATTTTTGTTTTCCAATAAATTTGTATAACTGTGGAATGATTTACCTTTTCATATAAAATAGTATCAATTTTTGTACTTAATAACAGTGGCGTAGATAAGTGAGGGGGGGAGGTCTTGATAATAGAAAATGAGTTACTATATAGTTAAAACGATTTGTGATTACAACCACGTTACAACGTCTTAAGAAATATGACAAGAATTATTGAATCAAAGTAGTCTTGGCTTGTCAAATATTCAAAATTTCTTTCATTGACACTCAATCAAAATTGTCAGTATAATAAATCAATAATTTAATGGCAGAACCAGAAGCATCTGCAGAACCAGCACCTGCAGAACCAGAAGTACAACAAACAACTCCAGCTCCAGAAGAAGCACCCAAGGATGTCAAAAAGGTCCTTGAGTGTCCTGAATGTCCTGAACAAGTCTGTGGAGAAGAGGCCGACAGATCTGCCGTAGGTTTTTAAATATATACTAGTTAGAACACAATATTTTTAAATTTGTATAAATCGTCTCTTTATATTAAGTTAATATCTTGTCCTGACTGCACATCGTCCAACAGAACCTCTTTGTTTCTTTTTTCTTTCCGAACTTCCTTGCACGATATCATTGGTTACCTTAAAGATTATTTTTCCTTCCACAATTACTTAGGTTCTCTCTTCATTATCAAATCTGTATCTTCTAGTAATCTTGCTGTTTTTCTTTGTTTTATGTTATTGTTGTTGTTCCTATCAGAACAGTTGGCTAGTAAAAATGCTCTAACTTAAATGAGCAACATGTAAGGTTTGATCACATAGAGTGACATACTTATTTTCGATATGAGGATGAATAATGGAAGTCACGTCAGTGTTGAAGGTTTATTTCTACTGACTGACTTCCATTATTCAACCTCATATCAACATTATCCAGTCAAGAAATTATTCCATCATCCATACTTATTTTCCTTTTGTGACATATTTATTTTTCTTGTTTCAGTTTGGACGCCCGGATGCTTCGAACATCGAATTCGTCTACTACTCCAACACCCTCCGCGAGATCGCTTCAAAGCTAACAAACGAAATCGACCGCCACTTGGTTATTCCATGGATCCGTACCTTCTGCACCTGGTTCTGCTGATTCTCAACGATGAGGCCTGGGGTATCTTCAAGCAGAAGCCTCCGGAAGGCGCTCTCATGGAGCCCGAGGAGTTGGCCATGACCACGGTGCCGTGGTTCGCCGAGTGGGAGAGGGATTGCATGTGGCAAGAGATGTTGGTTGAGTTGCCGGAGGAAACTGCAAGGATGCAGTGCTCTATTCATTCTAACCCCGATGTCTGCCAGAATGACAAAGTGAGGAAAAGTTTACCGTTGTTACTTGAACTGTTTATCAATTTTGCCTAGGTTATAGTAGTAATCTAGTTGTTTTCTATATTGTTATTATTTTATATATAATTATTTTCATTTCTATTGTTCTCAGAAAAAGTGCGTCATTTAGAATTTTATCTGCAGATTTCTGGATTCATAGTCCTGCGTATCATACCTATTCTTCTTTCTTCTGAACGATTCCTATATATGCTATTATTCAACGTGTAATGTTGACTTCTATTTGCAGCATTGCCAAATACCAAATAATATACAGTTGTGTCCGAAACGTTTCAAATCAACTAAAGATCCTTTGTTCAGATCTTGTTTCTCCTAGAAACATTATTTTACAAATAACTACGTATCTTATTTATACTGATCAAAGGATTTTCTCGACTGGTAGATGAATAGGAGAGGTAATATAGTACTGGAATAAAGTAGTTTTTAGTATTGCCGTCTACACAAGAAAATACTTGACAACTGTAAGTCTAGATTAAAAAGTCTTGTCTAAATATCAAGACTCTACATTAACCTGCGCATACGCTTTAGACAAGGACAGATAATTTTGCAGTGTTCTTATTCTATTTTACTATTACTGTTTCAGTTCAGATGGAACAAGCTTCGCATGATTATATGTATACTTCAAAATTGTTTTTTAATTAATCTATAATTTTGATATTGTCTATAATTGTCTGGTCTTTTTCTAGAAACAGAAAATTTTGTCTTGTCTTGAAACTTCAATACAAGACTTTGCCAGTCTTGTCTTGATAATATAGACAAGACAAGACAAGAGTCTAGGAAGTTTAGATGTAGACGGCAACACTAGTCGTTTTTCGAAGGCTTTATTTGATCTACAATCGATGTCGACCCCACATGTGTCTACAGTCTACCACAATTTTGCTGATTCATTTCCATTTTTGACTTTCTCTTCCTGAGGAAGACCCATGTGGGGTCGAAATCGGTCGGAGCTGAAATAAAGCTTTCGAAAAATAACTAGTGTTGCCGTCTAAATCCAGACTTTCCAAACTCTTCTCTTCCAGTACTGTATTACCTCTTCCACATATTTATACTATTCCTTAAATGATGATGATTGCTAGTTCTGCTATTTCTTGTTAGAATAAAATTCGAATACTTATTCAGTTAAAGAAAGGATCGTTGTATATTTTCATTTTCTTCCTGTTCTTCTTTCCATAATGAATTCTTCTATAGACTTTCGAAACAGATTCTATAGAAGAAAAGTCGGCAATTTCGCTTTGATTTATACTAATTATGTTCTTTTTCTTTCAAGGAACACGGTCGCCAACTAGACGAAGAATTCGCTTTCCTCCTCTATCTAACCCGCCCTTATTGTATCCTCCTGCGCAATGCCTCTGACCGAACCCGTGCTGCCCTCTGGCTGCAAACCCTTTGTACCATCCGTCCCGACGCTTGTTCTATGATGAAGCGTCTTCGAAACGAGTACTGCATCGCTCTGCTGGGCTACACACACGAACTGCGAGTAGGAGGACCTTTCTCTGGGCCTCCGTTCAACCCCCTGCCGCCCCTGAGAGACGTGATGAAGATCCTAGCGGACAGGAACCCTGTGATTGATCCTTGCTCGGCCGAAGCAGATGAGTTCCTGAAGGATCAACCTGTACCAGATGAGGGGGCGTTTTGCTATTTGGCTATTACGGGGGAGTTGTTGGATACCACTATGAATGAATTAGATTAAGAATGATGTAAAAATATTTTGTTGTAAGTCATAATTATTTAAATATATTTGGATTTCCATTATTTTTCTTTGCAGTAAAGAAGCAACAAAAGCGAAATTCACCAAACCAATTCAATCAAGGCCGGCGGTAGGACATGTGACGGTCTACCGCAACTTATAAAATGACGCCCCTTTTTAGATTTTTTTTTAGATTTAGTTTCGTATTTCGAACTGGTTTATTATAATATTATCGATGCGCTGATTTCAAAACCTGCAATTCTATTACGTCTTTTCGATTTTATTCTGTTGCTTTATTAACTACCACACTACCAAACTTGTGAAGAGTTAAAACAAACTAAACAGCAGTATTAAACCAAAAATTGTGTTAACAAACGCAAAATGTTCCAAAAATACTCACTTTTGTGTCCAAAATTTTGATATTGGGAAATAGTGTACATTGATAGATCTCGACGTGCGGATTTCAAATTTTTAAACGAAATTTAATTATCTCTTTTCGTTCCTGAGATATTTGCTCTCAAAGTTGCACCTCAAAAAAGTGTGTTTTTTGTGTATATCTCTAAAATGAGTAGAGATACAATCTTAGCGATTATACCAGTCGATTCTACGGGAAAAGTTACATAAAGAATTGTTTTTTCCGCATATACGTTCTTTGGAACGATTAAGTGAAAAATGAGAAAATCGAAAAAACCTAAATTTCAAAATTTCTCCAGGGAAATTTTTTTCTCTAAAACTTTTCATTTTCTAGACTTAAGTAAATATCGCGCTGATTTCAAATTTTCAAACCGAATTTAATTATATTTTACCGTTCTCGAGATATTTGTGTTCAAAGTTGAGTTTTGGCAATACCTAAAAAAACAGGTTTTTTAGGTTTACCCCTTTAACGGTTAGGTTTACGACTTCGGCGACCTCACCAATCGATTCTACGGGCAAAATTACATAAGGGTACCAATTTATAGATTTTTATTCCAAAAGATACAATTTGTAGAAAGAAAAAACGAAAATGTCTAAAATCGAAAAAAATGCCTGATGAACCCCTGACGATTTTTTCGGTTTTTGGCCATTTTCAGTTTTTTCCTTCTAGAAATTTTATCTGTTGAGATAATATTCTGAAAATTGGTACACTTATGTAATTTCGCCCGTAGAATCGAATGGCGAGGTCGCCGAAACCGTAAACCTAACCATTTAAGGAGTATACCTAAAAAACCTGATTTTTTAGGTATAACTTTGAAGTCAAATATTTCGAGAACGGGAAGAGATAATTGAATTCTGTTTGAAAATTTGACATCAGCATATCAATATCTACTTAAGTCCAAAAAATAAAAAAATTTGGAGACAAAAAGTTTCGAGGCAAAAAATTGAAATTTAGGTTTTTTCGTTTTTCTTATTTTTCACCTAATCGTTCCAAAGAACGTATATGTGGGCAAAACATTTCTTTATATAATTTTTCGCGTAGAATCGAATGATAAAGTAGTTGAGATTGTATCTCTACTCATTTTTGGAATATACTAAAAAAACACTTTTTTGAGGTACAACTTTGAGAGCAAATATCTCCGAAACGAAAAGAGATAATTAAGTTCTGTTTGCAAATTTGTTATCAGCGTAGCTAATTCTTTAAAAAACATTACAAACAAATTTTTGTAAAATTTAAAAATATTTGAGCTAAAAATTCGATATTTTAAAAAAAATCAGGTTTTAAAGGTAGTTTATTTGATTTTAGTTTTTCTATGAGAAATTAATAAATTTGAAACTACAAATAAGTGATGACATTTCAGTGCATCGATTAAAAAAATCGATTGAAGCTTTTATTACGTTCGGAGAAGAAACCTGTACGTTTAAATTATTTGTTTAAACGAATATATAATATTCCGGGAAAAACAAACAGAGTAGTAGAGGCCAAACAAGTAGCGTACTCGTACTTGGAAATAATCCTTTGAACGTAGAATCCTGCCAACAAGTAACATACGGATTAAGTACCCGAGTGAAGTTGGCGGAGTTTGCGAAACAAGGACAACAATGCAAGCGTGGCGAGGAAGAAAACTCGTTTCTAATTACCATGCTGCTATCTTAAATAATGAGCAGCATTAAGAATCGCTTAAATAATCTGGGAAAGAGCAGGTGGGTTGCGTAAGTTTCCGAGCTGAACTCTTCATCTTCTTCGCCTTAGCGCTGCCACCAGCCCTCACTGCACGTGGAACGGAGGGGGAAGATTTCACTACAGGCGCACTATATTTACTTTCATTTATAAAGGTATATATTTTCAGGAGACAACATTTTAGTTACAATAAAAAATATATAAACCTAAAAATATACATGAGTTATAAATAAATAAATTTTAATATAAAGTTATACATAAAAATAATAACATTAAAATTTTCGTGAATGAAAATTAACGTTTTACTTAAAAGGGTTAGATGAAAGCTAGATAGGTAACTCTGCATAATATTGACTAGTTTTTTGACACAAGCAAAAGATATAGAAACTCATTTAATTTATTAATATAGCTATGTAATAATATATTGTACAACAAGTGCACGTGTGGTACACTATACTTTTTCTACGACCACACTGCTGAACATAATAGAATAAAAATACGTGCACGAAAATTATTTGAGATAAAAACAATTTCTATGAAAAATTTTCTAAGTTTGGTATATAAAAACGACAAATTTTTCATAACCAGTTAAGAACAGAAAAATTTTCATCACAGTAATGAAAACTGTGCCGTTTCCAAACGTTAATTAACTTTGAAAAGTTTATATGTCAAAATTCGAGTCAAAATTCAAAATTAAAAGAAAAATAATTGTATCAAAATCATGTATGAAACACGTTAGAAAATACAATTTTGTGTTACTTGTGTGATTTTGCGGAGCGAGCGAAGCGAATATCCCACCAATACACAAAATGAGACATTTGGTAACTAGTTGGCAAATACGGTGAGAAACGATTTCTCACAACCCACGATTATGGGAAAATTTTTAACGTTGAAGTTTTATAAAATGTAAGAAAAGAAATAGTGGTCGTATTATTTTTTATTTTGATCCTTTTTAGCTAAAAGCATATTAACATTTAGTTAATTTAATTAACGTAAATTAAAAAAATAACAACCCTTATGAAATAATTTTTCTAATTTGACATGTGAAGACAATTGAAGACATAAAAAACGTTTTTATAACTATATTCTTTAAATTGGTTTTTGAAAGTCTTTAAAAAAATCAGGAATTCTTTCCCAAAGATCTTTCGTCTTTAAGATATATAATTCGTTTTTCTGAAGTAATATTTGTTCTAAATTAATAAGATTAACATTTGCTTGATTTTGATCACATATTTTCCCTAACAATTTCATAAACATATTTTTCAGAGTAAATGTGGCCCCTTCGTAGAATTTGCCCCCCGCCGTCACTGGCCACGGCGCCGCCGTCCTTCGCGTCCCGGCACGAAACTCCGGTGTATAAGCACGCCGAGATTTACATAAGATTATTTTACAAACTGCTTCAGTCCTTAACTTTAAACCTACTTTGAAATACTAAACGGAATACTGAATCGGTACACTCCGTGCCAAAAGCCTCGTAAAAACGCCGCTTAATATAATCATTATTACCCGGATTAATTATCCTAGAGGAATATAATTTCCCTGCCTTGGAAATATAAACTTGTACAGTGCAGGAAATATACACTCGGTTTTCCGAGGACCAGCAAAAACTTTGCTCTGTTGCCAACAATGAACTGAAATAAATGCAGTACGAGCATTCATAAATATATTCTATTATTATGAGATTATAAGAAATTTAAGTTAAGAAAATCATCAATAAAGTGTGAATTGTCCTAAATTCTGAATCGTATTAAATTTAAAATATGGGGGTGAAATCTTAGTTATGCTATTTATCCATTGCAAAGGCTGTAGGTTTAAAATCTACACCACTACATGCAAGTAAAACATGTCAAGGAAAAAGTAATTTAAGTACAGTTGCACGAAATTTTAAACTGACTTATTCACGGTTCACAACTTTTTATGAAGGGTTTGAAAAAAGTGTTCAATTAAATTCGAACCCAAACTCTGACCGTTATTAGGCTGTTCCTATTTATTCGGAGCATGTACTATTAGTCAGAACTTCTGACAATTTTATTTAATTAACCTCAAATTGAATTTAAGTTTAAAAACGAAGTGTATGTAAAGGAGTTTTTATCGGTTTTTATTTATCTTCCATATTTATTTTAGGGTAAAAGTAAAACTTACCTAACACAATTGACAGTAATTACATTGACGGTTCAGAATCAGTCCGCAATTCGATCCAACAAAAACATGGTTCAGAACTATCCATAGTTCCATTCGTAGAAACCACGGTTCATGAACTAAGCCCAAAGCTACAGGAATATCTATTTGGAACAAAACTATGTACATTTTTGACAACTTAAGTCAATTTGTTGAAGCGGTATTTTTCTATTAATCAACGTTTAAAGTAACCGGCATTTCAACCAGAGATAAAAAAAATTGCCTTAAGAGAAAGAGGATCCTTATTTAATTTTAATGCAAAAAAAAAACATGGTCCGGAACTACGAACTGATACATAAACTTATCACAAACCATCAGGAAAATGTAGTTGGAAATTGGAAAAAACCTAATGATTTTCAAATATCTCTTCCTATAAATATACTCGACTTTTCCGTCTAAAAATGTTGAAAGATGATTATCAATGCGGACATAAAATCAGATAAAGACCAGATTCGAAGCTGAGTGATTTAATTCGCAAACTTGTACCCCGCAGATTTGTGAAATCTTAATTTTCCCATTATTTTGCATTTAGAAATTCTGAAACGATTTAAGCAATTTATTATGCAGCATTTAAATAGCTGTATAAATTTGAATTTTATTCCCATCAGGAAATTTTAATAAACCCCAAAATATGTTGTGTGTGTGTGTGTGTGTGAGAGGTAAGTTGGTGAGCCCTTATTGTGCATGCGAGCCTCGGCTTACGGCCTGGGAATCCTTCTTAATGCCGCTATTATAAACTACTAACTGAGAGCTTTTTAATCTTGTTAACCGCTTATAAAAATTCCACGCGCGTTGCTTAGGTCAACCGCGGAGAAGGATTATACGTTTCTTCGTTTATTGGATCACAGACACACAACTACTGCATAGACGTCACCATATGTTATTAGTCCAGCAAAAGTGTCGTTAGTACTTGTCTAATAACTTTTGGAACATTTAAAATATTATTCTTAACATCGAACTGTTTTTCGAATTTTGATTTTTTATTTTTTTTATTTAAATTTCAATATATTTTTGAAAAATATATTAACAGTCCGATGTAAGAATATATGTTTTTTTTTTAATGAAAATCCTTTAGATAAGAATGCTATTAGAAAAGTACGAAATTTGCTTATTTAAACCAAGATTTACTGAAAAATTTAAATTTGAAAAACATTTCGATGTTACGATTATTTTAAAAACTTTCTTCTTATTTTCTAATTACATTTTTCTATCTTCTTAAAAGGATTCCTAGTGTCTATTGTAGTAGTATTGTAGTAAAATACATGCTAAGCATTTTTCTTTTTACTCAAAAACCAGAAAAGAAAATATTATGCAATAAATTGAGATGAATTTTTCAAATTGAAAGTATCCGTCTATATCTCATATATTTTAAAATTTGTAATAGAATCAGGAAAAAAACTAATCATTTATCAGACATACTTGTTGAATAAACTCCTAAAATTCAATATTTTTTATTAGACAATTATTTGACTTAACCGTTCTTCTTAAAAAAGAAAAATTGTAACAAACAACTATACAAGTGAATAATATAAAATAGTTTTTTACTACTAACTTAGACACCCATCATTATTAATTTGAGAAATATAAAAGTATTATTGATCAAGGACAATGATGCAAAATTTCATTTAAAAAAAAAAAATCAAACCTCCAAATCCAAATATTATTTGTTTCATTAAATTTACGAATATTTGCTAACTATAAATTCACAATTTAAATTTGTCTAATTTAAATAAGTAAGTAAATAATAATATATGGTAGAGAAGACCATTATTGACCAGCGCCTTGTATCCCTCAGTTGCTTGCACCTTGGAGTACAAAAATTTTGTCGTAAGGTTAATAATGATAGTCTTCTCAACCTTGACATGTCGACATGTCATGTAAACAGAATAATTTGGTTGCTATTATAAAGTAGAAAGATTAAGCTGTTACATTGTAGTGCATACACTTTTTCCTTAAAATTTTTCACTGCATCCTTGAATAAAATAAATGACAAGTAACACAACGATAGCATGTAGTGTAAACAGAATAATTTGGCTGCTATTATGAAGCAGAGAGAGCATTTTAATCTTGTTAACGGCTTATAAAAATTCCAGTCGCGTAGGTTGGGTCACCGCGCGAGAACGCGAACGCTCCGAACAAGCAACACATTAGCGCTGTAGCGGTTGCCGTTGTCATGTGAAGGAGTTTCTAATTATGCGTCAATGCGCCCGGAACCTCTCAACCCCTAAATCGACTTGTTGTTTTTGTTTATCTGAAGAGAGCGTTTAAATTGTTGAGTGTAATTCCTCCGTTGATATGCAAATATGCTAACTTTTACCGAGTTTCTCTAATTAAATACTTCGTCATTCTGAGCGAATCGGCGCGGAAAATGGGGAGGCCCGATGTTGTCTTGTTTTGTTGCGGACCTCTCTCGCCTTTGATTGTTTTAAAATTCGTTTCGTTCTATTCTAATTTATTCAGTCTGACGTTTTATAATTATTGATGATGCGCTTTGTGATTTAATTAGCTGCGACGCTCGTTCATATTTCTGTTTAGCCACCGATTTATTAGTGACTTTGAATTTTAATTTTATTCTTTTGTACCCTCCAATTAAACTTTCAAAAGAATTAAATAAAGAACTCATTAAACGACTTCATTTCTTCCGACGGGATTACTTGTTTAAAATAATATTTTTTCTCAAATTGTCTTTTCTTTTACTTAAATTTCTTCATTTATATTCAACGATAAAATTAAGAACTATTATTTATTATCTTATTTATATATCACCACACCCATAAGAATACATTTTTTTAATTACAGATTAAGAGGTTCCAGGTTCCCAAAAATATACCTATAATGTGAAATAATTTTGATCAACTTGTACTATTAATGGTTTTGAGAAATTTTATTAAAATCTATTCAGTTCTATAAATTTACAAACGTACATTCACACCCAAATTGATGAAAAGAACTAAAGAACATCAAGCTAAAAATAGTCAAAAAGGAATTGCGATTCAGGAATATTCATTAAAATCGCGAAAGGGCAGGTGAGATAGATTCAAAAAAAAAAAAAATTCTGCAACCACTATGGAAAGTACCACTTTTCTCATCCTATATAAAGCTGCTTCTTAATTTGTTAGTTAGATGATCAGGTATATAAATAATCGAAACCAGTCATTAAATAAAAATTTTCAAATAGAACAGTGCGTTTATGACTTGAGGTTTTCCTCCGTCTCACCTTTCTTTATTCACTAACGCACTTCCTTCAACAAAAGGAAATCTCGAAAGGTCAAAAACATGTCTTTTATTACTTGCATCGGTTTTATTATATTATATAAATAAATCTAATTTCTGAAGAAGTAAATCAAAGTGGACGTATATTTCTAAGACTAGATAAATATATTGTATAATGTCTATTTTGTAATAGTGTAGGAGAAAAAGAAATAAATCCAGTCTGTGATGGTTAGGGTCTTTACGAGCACTTAACAGAGTTATCGAAAACATATTTATACCACATAAATAATTCCGGTAGCTTGATTTAATAAGCGCATAAAAAGTGTGGTTATCAGCCCCTTTGTTTCAGTTACCGTCGGTTGTAAAAATCCCAGTCCGGCCCTGCGGTAATCTCGGCATTTAAACCCGTTCGAAAATGCATCCGAACCGAAATTATGAAGCCATTTTACGGCAGCAACATTCATTAAACGGGGATCTCACGAATTTTATTCCCACCGCGCGATTTGGAATATTCGCTGTTATTACCCGGCTTGGTGACTGAAAAATTATGGGCCGTTTTACGGCTTGATCACCGCTAGATTTGCATTATCATTGCGGATAGACCGGCCATTATAGGTACGGCCATTTTCCGCCAAACAGATAATATAAACGAATTACTAAATTTTAGTTTCAATTTTATCCATCTACCTTCCAAATAATTGTTATTTATGGCGAAAGATAACATTTTATAGTTATTAGTTAGTAGTTAGTGGTTGTAGTTACAATAGTAGCATTCATTTGTCATCCGTATTATCTCACCTGTGTTTGTGGTCAGCTTAAGAAATATTTGTATTATCCTTCGAAGTAGTAGTATAGTTAAATGAGAAAATAATGTTCATATTATTTACATCTAACGATAAATTTCAAATGTTCTATATTTAAATTTAAATTTAACTATTTATTTATAATAATAGTGCTAACACAGTATCTTCAATATTATTGGTAATTTTGTTATTGTTATTATATAGATGTTCATTTTAAATTGGTCACCATTGCTATCTCGAGAGCACATTTTTTTTAAACTAGTGGTTCTAAAGATATGGCGTCCAACTGTCTTACTTGAAATGGAACACTTGTATATTTTTACATAATAGAAAGTTAAAAATTAAAATCCCAATGTGGTCATTAATTTTTAAACGTCAACCTGCGTTTTTTTATCTATATTTTATAATACAGTTGCATAACACCTTAAGCATTAAGAGTTTAACACCACTGAGATTGACTATTTATTTATTTTAAATAGAAAATAAAATATCAAATTTCAAAATTTATAAAATCTCAAAATATAATCCTTTTTTAACAACCTGTGTGTGTACTCAACAAAGTCTAGCACATTTATGTTGTTATATGTACCGGATAACTTAAATGTATTGCTGGTCACAAATTCCATGCAAACACCGTAACATCATATTTCAAAGCAAAGACAGAATTTATTTTTGAATAATATTTAGTTACGAACGAAGTAAAGTAAAAGTATTATTACTTATTTCTTTATTTTCGAAGATACAAAAAATATTACTGCACTGGTACTAGGACATGTATTTTATATATTTTGTTAGAACCGCTATTTGTTTTATTAAAGAAATTTGTTAAATAAAATTGAATAATGATTTTTCAAAGTTTTTGTTTCATAATTCATATTTATGAATATCATTCTTATATAATTTCAGTAAAAGTCATTACAAATGTGTTTAGCAAATAAAAAAGTATAGCAACCAGAAGAGTTCGTCAACCCGCGTGTACTGATTCGGAAACGATTGAAGCAAATTGCCTGAAAGTATTTGTTTATGAAATCCTGAATGATGCGATCCGATTTGTCAATTTTAGTGAACATAAAACACGCCAATAATTTCATAATCCAATTTGTGTTGACACACTCTCCCGTCTAAAAAACACTCAGGTGAAATTCAATCAAAAATTTCATCGTAACAAGGACCATATCGATACAAAGGCACTTGATGCGGTCAAATATCACGTGATGCTACGTTCCATCAACTGCTCTGGCGCTAAACTTTATTTAGTGCCATTAAACAAATCCTTATGTAGCGAATGAAGTGTTACAGTGCACTTACCGCCGTAATCCGTAATTCTGTAGACGCCGCGCGCCGAAGAAATGGCAAATAGGCGCTTCGGTTTCACAGACACTACATTCTCAGTTGGGGTTCCATTTCACGCTAGCGGCATCCACAAAAACTTCCAACAAACACAAAAGCAACAAAATATTCAATTGTTCAATAGTCAATCACTAACACATAACCTCCAAACTAACAAAACAAAAACCGAGACAAAAACAAAAGTCTAATTCACACGAATTCATTCTATTAACCTAATTTTAGTCTAATTTTAGGAAGATAGTGAATTATATACGATATAAAACTAAATAACCATAAAATTATTTAAATGTCTATCTTTCAACACATAAACAAACTGTAGTTAATCAACTGATGCACCTGTCAGTTCTTAAACAGTTGCCAACTTAAACAATGTTAATGAGTTTTCCCTAGTGCAAAACAAACGCGTGTTACTCTTAAAATAATAAGATATTTATATTCTGTTTGTTCAATTTATTTTAAAGTAATTGCATCGTATAATATGTACATTGAAACCCACATTTAAATTAAATATGCAATGAATATGTGGTTACTAAGGTATTCGTTCGAAATAGGTTTCAAATAAATTAATCGAAAAAATTGTATATTTGGCTCATAGAAATATGAATAAAAAAATATGTCGGTTATTATTTCAAAATTGAATATGTAAATGTACGAAAGCATAAATTATAATGCTGTATGAAAGTTTGTTTATTTTTTGATGGTTTACAAATAAAAATTATTATAACAATAAAAATGAAAGCCTCCAGGCAAAAATTTTAATAAACTTTTTATCGATTGAAAATATGATAAATATTTAATAATAATTATCAACTTGTATTGTAATTTTATCCGCAATATAAACAGTTAACAATTTTCAAATACAATTTAAAACCAATAGCAACATTCACAATAATAATAAAAATTCAAAAAAGAAAAATAAAAGCAGAAACAACTAAATTATAAACAGTAAAAAAAGGTTTGTAATCACATACTTGGAAACATAACACTCACCATAATTTTGTGTCAATGGCTATAACATAGAATATCATTAATACAGCTTGAAGTAGGATCCGAAACATTTTATTTTTATTTTATTTAAATTTGGCAACGTTGGGGTTTGAACCCAGGATTTTATACTTCACTCAGTTCTAAAAAACACGATAACCAATGTGATGAAAAAAAGTTTAACTAGTTATATTCTTTCAGTAAGAGTTAGAACTCACTAGTCAGTTGTTTGTCCGTAGTGTTTTGCTTCAGACTTGGACACAACGCAATGAAAACTTTTACAAAACTTAAACAGACCTACGGAGACAGTGATAGTTGAAGTGGTCAGATTTTTCGGTACTTTTAGGCATTTTCAGAAGGAAAAGAGTCGATTGAAGATGACACACTCAACAGAAGGCCTTCATCTTCAAGAACTAATAAAAATGTCAACAGAATCTGGAATCTTGTGCATTCAGATCGTCGGGTGACAGTACTCAATAATTGAGGAAGAGTTATATTTGACTCCATCACTGTTCATCAGATTTTGACTAATGCATTGGGGATGAGAAAAATCTGCACAAAGATGTTTAAAAAAATGAGATTTTGGCCTGTAAAACTAGTCCTGTGGCTTATCAGCCTCCTTATTAGCCTGACTTGAGTTCTTGTGACTTTTCCTCTTTCCGAGATTTAAAAATTACCTCTAAGTATCAAGGTAAATCATTTGGGACATTTCAAAATATTTAAACAGCTGTAACCGACCAGCTGAAGCGCTGAAGATGATTTCAGTATCCGAGTTCCAGCACTGTCATGAGGATAGGAAGAACCGTCTCCAGAACCGTTTGGCTTCCCAAGAAAGTTATTTTGAAAGAGACAATATTGAATTGTAATGCTATTCGAAAAATTAAAAAAAATCAGTCTTATTACTTAATGCAGGATTGGTTGTATCGACTGGATATTAATCAAAGGAAAGTTGTTTTATCACCCTGATGAAGACTGAATTACAGTCGAAACGTTGGTGTACCAGTGGATTTTCTTAAATGTCTGCAACTCCAACAACAGATTTCCTTTGCTTATTACTTAATTTACACACCTCGTAAGCTACTTATTGATAATCTAAATAATGTCTGTTCCAATAATTAAAAAAAAACAGTCTTCTTACTTAATTTACACACCTCGTATGTTAATAATAATCTAAATAATGATGTGTAACAATGTATGTTTTTACATATGAAGTTGTGAAGATGAAACCTGGTGGCCGCCTAGCTCCGAGAGTGGATAGAGGAAGTAAGAAGAGAGAGAGGGCGGAAAGAAGTGCGAACAGAGAGCAGAGCGAGCGGATTATTTTATTCTCGTCGGGATCAAGTCAGCCGTGTGTGATGCGCGATAGTCACATTTAAATACAATGGCGCGGTTAGGATTTATGTGAGTTTTCGCGCCTGTCTTAAATATGTATTTCGTATTCTGCGACGCCGTCAGTTTAATGGACTCCGCTCGTATCTCATCTCTCGAGAACTAGAGATTTCGACAACGCTCGTTCGATTAGACAAATCCGAGTTACTTTGTGATATTGCGCCCCTGTCTGTCTCGCTTCGCACTGTGCCCCGAATACTAATGCCGAACAAATTACGTTTTCTACCGAATATTACTAACATTACTGCAGATTCCCTATAAAGATTTACAATACTCTAACCTAAATCCGATTCTACCCTTCTTCATACCTTGCTTTAAAATTGAGATTGACTTTTACGTTTCCCTCTGTGAATTGCCGGGAATTTGTATTTCGCATTGCGCTCAAATATAACATCGCACACTTCACATATTTTACGATACGTTACTGCCAACCGAAAATACACCCTAACACAATACCATGACTACAATCCTATCTTTTTTCGTTCCGGTTCAATTAGAAATTATATATTAATTCGGTTCCAGTTTACATTCCGGTAAAAATATTAGTTTCTTTATTTTTCGTTTCTGATCTGAATATATTTTTTTAAATTTTTAATTAAGAATAAAAATTTGAAGAAGTATTATTTGCAATCAAAATTATAGAATTTTCAATGTTTTTTTTTCATTTCAGAAAGCGGCAATTTTATTAAGAAAAATATTAAATCAGGAAAGTACATTATTAGTTATAAATAAAAAAAAAGTATCTCCAGAAAACTTCGAAAGAATAATTATTTATTCTGGAATACTATTAATACTTTCTATAATCAAATATGTATAAAATTGGTCGACATAATTAAAATTCTTAGTCCTTCAAACATAATTTTAAGTGACGCTTATCAAGTTAATATTATTATTTTTGAAATACAGTTGCTATTGATAACCATATAATGAATAAATTTAAAAAAATACTGTGTTTAATACACATAGGTACATAAGCATTTACACTACTTTTCCATAAGCGTATACAATTTCATTGAATACAATGTAAATATCAAAACAGATGAATTTTTGCTGAAATTTATATAAAAAAAATAGAGAAAAACTGTCACTCCGTTTTATTTTTCATTTAGATGCACTCCGCAGAATAAAATCCTGCCGGCGCCTTTGGTTTCAATTTACAACTTTTTTTTTAATAATAAAATATAGAAAATAAAGCCCTAAAATTTAACAACTATGTTTTTGCATTTCTCAAACAGTTATAGGAACTACAATTTGCTGAGTTGAAACGAAAATATTATGTATGTAATCCTGTATTCCTTAACTGCACAAAATCTCTCGTGCGTGATTAATCTATAATTTCCCTGTAATTTTTACACATTACACTTTTCCTGTGGCTAATTCAGTACTGGTTGAAAACCGTCATCATTTTACAAAGTTGCAATCCTAATTCCTAATTTTCAGTTTACAGTAGTTTACATACAACAGCATAACCCCACTTTTTTAAATTGACAGAATTTCCTGGGAATATGTTCCATGGTTTGATATTTACATAGCGTAAAAACAAATGTCCTTTTTAGTAAAATATACCCCATTAGGTATAATTATTCGTAGTACCGTTTTTTCCAACATGAAAGTTATAAGGAAAAAATCTTGCAGTGAGTTTCTCGTCTGAAGAGGGTGTATACCTTAGATGAGGTATAACAGAGAGATATACCACACTCCTATAGCTACGTACTACCGAGCAAGCAAAAGATGTATGTTCGAGAATCGCGTCACAGTCAGCTGCGTGAGAACAATCCGCCAGCTGAGTAGTGCACACTTACAGTTAGACGAACGAAATATTGGTCATAGTGTTTAGGACCTATCCTCATTATTTGTTTGGTTGAGTTTTCCATATAACTACTCCACTGGTCCACTGTTCTCAAACTGCTGGCTGCAAGCGTTTTTAAACCTTAGATCTTTCGATAATATATTTGGGCAATGCCATATCTCTATGTTATACTTCATCTAAGGTGTATAGAGTATAACCCCACTTTTTTAAATTGACAGAATTTCCTTGGAATATGTTCCATGGTTTGACATTTACATAGCGTAAAAATAAATGTCCTTTTTAGTGAAATATACCCCATTAGGTATAATTATTCCTAGTACCGTTTTTTCCAACATGAAAGTTATAAGGAAAAAATCTTGTAGTGAGTTTCTCGTCTGAAGTGGGTGTATAATTTGCGGGTTAATATCGGCGGGACATGCACAGCTAATTAATAAGAGCGATGAGGTATTTGCGGCCAGTCCGGGCCTGGATGGCGTCGAGACACGAACCGAGTCGGAATGTCACGAGAGGAAAGCCTAGTTGGGCGCAATTCACGCGATCTACTCGGGTTATTATTATTTAAAACTAAATCGATTTATTATGCAAGTATAAATAAACCTTATCCACATAGTTCACCTGCTGGGAGCTAAACTATAAAAGGATTTCCTAATATAGCCCACATAAATTCTTATCAATACAACTAGCAAATAGAACTGTAAATACTCATACTTTTAACGTTTTAACTCACTTTTATAACATGAATTACTTCACGAAAATATATCTTCAACTATGCAATGAAGATCAGTTTTTCATCATTGTTTAAGATTCTTCTTAAAAAATTGTAAATCCGATGTATTTAAGTAAGTCCCCAAATTTTTTTATTTGTTTTAAAAATTATAGTACCTACAATTTGAAAAACCAGTTTCACAAAATAGCATTTATTATAAAAATAAAATGTATTGTAAAGAATAAATAAAAATTATAAAAAAAACAATAAAAAATACAGAAAAATCCGTTTTTAACGATACCACTTATAGCTACAAACTAGTTAAACGTCGAAATTGTGACCATTTGTTTGAAAACCCATATACTCTAACATTATTTTACTTTTATCGGTTATAACGTAATAGAATATAGAAATTTTTGGAATTTAACATCAAATCACACATTAGTGCAAAAAATTCTGCATTATAAATTCAAAATAATAGTCCCGTAAAGTTGTTTTACCGAAATAAAATATATGAAAACCGAATGGTAAAATCGTTGAGATTGTATCTCTGTCCATTTATGGAATGAGGATATTAAAAAATGTAAGCATCATATCTCAGGAACGAAAGGAGATACTCAAATTCCATTAGAAAATTTGAAATGAGTTGCTTCAACAATCATCAAATCAAAATTTTGAAATATTGGAACGTTCCCAAATAACAATGGTTTTTTTTTATTTATTTTCGATTTCAACCAAAAACCTATTCAGTAGAAGATCAGAGATTCACGACAATACTCAATAAGCAATCACATTTTATACGTAGACCTAACAGTAACAGTTTTTTCAAAATTAATTTTATTTTGTTGCATTTAAAGAAAATTTGGCGTTTTCCTATATATGGTGTTTAATATAATGTTTTGTATAAATTTCTTATAATGTAATAAATTAAAATTATTTATTGAAAATACATAAAATATGTAGCAAAAGTTATAATTCAGTTGAATTATATTTTTTTATGAATGATTCAAATATAAGTAAAACAGAGAAAAATTGTTGCATGTTACGACTAAGGGCACCTGCCAAGATTATGGAAATGGCGTGTTTTCATATATGTATATACGAGTAAAATTTGCATTAAAAGTATTGCAATAAAGTTAATGAAGTTATTTTTTTATAGAAATTATTAAATACAATTTTCTTACAATAAAATTACGCTGTAAGACGTATTACGCTATTATTTAAATGGCAGCGAAATATATTATAATGTCGCGATATTAATATTAGCAATTTAATGTCCTTTAATGCGTAAATGATCATAGATTAAAATAATAAATTCTTTCCTACCTTGTGTTATTTTTCTTGCCTGTTGAATAATGCAAAGCCTGAAAAAAGAAGAAAGAAAAGCCAGTTTATAATTTAACCTATTTATTTTCTTTGGTCAAATCATTGGTATAATTTACATTAGGGTTTAAAATAATAACTTAAAAAACCTAACATTTGTACTGGCGTATAAATAGAGAAATTTCTTTACAATGTTGGCACCTACGATAAACTCTCGTATAACGTGTAATACATAGTTAAGTCTTCGGACTTAACTCAGGGTTACAGATTCGTAGAAACAAAGAAAATAGTATTACTTAGATTTATATAACATACAACTCGCTAGTCTAACAGTGTGTGTACTGTGTGTGTGTCAGTGTTCAGGTATTTTCAATATGTACAAGTCCAAAACGATTACAGGACGATCAAATATCAGATACAGCGATTCTCCAACTCAACATTAATTAGTAACATGTAACATTAACGGGAAATGAAGACAACGGAATATGGAAAAATAGTGACACAGAGTCTATTCGTATCAACATTTAGTTAGTAATTAACGTTAAATACGAGAATCTCTATAACAGGGAGCTTCGGAGGTTCCACCAATGGGATGAGATCTTTACCACATTACCAACCTTCAAACACGAATTGCACTACACGCAAATGTTGACAAGTCACTGAAAAATTTTAAGATTTTCGAGTTTACATAAATTAAAAACATATTTTGTCATTGGTTTGCGTATAATGCAATCCATACTTCAATGTTTTAAAAAACAGTTTTTTACATCACTTTTCTAGATCACATTTACAGATTCGGAAATCCCACATGGATTTTGGAGTAGCAAAATTTGAGTTCAACTAAATCACAGTATCAAGATCTTCTGTATTGCATTTTACTTTAAATATGAAGATCTTTTCATACTGAAATTAAAACATTTAGAAGTAATAAATTTTGACAAGATCATCTTACTACCTTTTACTTTAAATATCATGAGTATTTTTAACGTGAATCATGGGATTTATCATATCCATAGTTATGACTTGATATTTGATAGACAGCAATGTATATTTGCTTGTCTAATTTAAAATAAAACATAAGTTAGGGAACGAATTTGCTTTTTTGGTCAGAAAAGTACAACATTTTTTTTTTTAATCCTTAATAACTTCTGAAGAAATGGTAAAATAGTAGAATGGTCTACTAGATCACTCGATCTTACACATCTAGATTCTTTAACGAGACAAGCAAGTATACATTGCTGTCAATCAAATACCAAGTCGTAACCATAGCTATAATAAATCCCAATGTTTCACGTTAAGAAATACTTTCGGTATGAATGTCTACTTATACCAAAACTACATATAACAGAATTAAACTTTTACTTATTAAAGATGATCTGCAGATCTTTGAGATTTAGTAGTACCTTATAAAATTTTATCAAGATATAAATTTATTAATGATTGGTCAACAGATCTTCACTAACCATGGAAGATCAACAGAAGTTTGAAATCTGGTATCAATAAAATTTTAAAGATTTTTGGATGTTTAGTCAGTTGATCTTCACAAAAGTGCTTCGTTAAATTTACATAAAGCATGGTTAACTTGACGTTGTTACCATGGTAATGTATTAAAAATACATTACTGTCAAAAAGTTACCCAATGGTTTATGTATTTACTGATTCTTTTTGAGATCTTCACAAAACTAGTCATAATGCAGAAGATCTCCAGATCTTTTCCTTAGAAGATCTTTCTTCCAGATGTGACTAAACTTATTTTATCCCCAGATCTTTTCTTCAGAAGATCTTTTTTCCAGATGTGACTAAACCTATTTTATCTCCAGATCTTTTCTTCAGAAGATCTCTTTTTCAGATGTGACTAAACCTATTTTCTTTCTTACCGTAGAAGATCTACCAAAACCTGCTACTCCACCCCACGTACACTGTAAACCTAACCCCTCTACACTGTCACCCTGAAAGTGTCCATCATCCACACACCCCACACAACACATCCCCCAGTCTATCCCATATTGCACAGAGTCTATCACATGTGGGGCCGCTTTCAGCTGGAGGCCGCCCCGACGCCGAGCATGGGCCCGGGCTTGAGGTGCGCGGGGGCGGCGGGGAAGGGCGCGGCCAGGGGGGCAGAGCCCGACGCGCCCCCCGCCATGTTGTTGTTCAGGTCGCCGTTGCTCGCCAGCGCCCGCCCGTTCATCAGCTGCGACGCCACTGGCGGCTGGGGAAAGAATTACAGGGTGTAGGTCTCTGTGAAGAGCTTGCAACATGATGTTAACGGAACAGGCTTGGTGGCAGTGGGGCAATTTGGTGAAGCATAGAGGTCTTCAATGTGGTAATTGAAGATTGTTTAAGGATAAAATTTCTAACCGGCAAATTGAAGAACATATTTGGGATCTGTTGTTTAAAAGTATAATGTTCTGTCAGTTATGTTTTCTGAATTCCTTTGAAGATCAATTTAGAACAAAAAATGACCAAATCTCAAAAACTTCAAAATTATTATAAATAAATAAATAATTGAGTAGGTGACATTTTTTTTATTTTTACATATAATTCTAGACAAAAATAAAATACCCGTATTTTTTTAAAACTATTCATTATTCGTAATTTAGGAGAAAATAATTATTAAAAATATGAAAAGAATCGTGAAAGTAAAGGTAGACTGGAAGCGTACGAAACAGACTAACTTGCCTTTTTCCACGATCCTACCATATTGACATCACGCGTCCCTTCTCCGGAACATTAAATTGTTAATAACTTTATTATTGCAAGCAAATGTTTACTTTATATTATTATAATGAGAACCTGTAGTGATTAGCTTTATATTTTATGACTTTTATTAAAATTCGATTATGGTCACATACCCCATTATGTTTTATCCTTTAACTAACATTATTACGTAAAAATTAAATCATTGAAGAGTGGACTGAAATTCTTTCGAAGGACTATCAACAATATTTAAAAAATCTATACCCGATAATGTATTGAAACAGTTGTAAATGAAAATTGTTATATAAATATTATTAATAAAAAATATTTAAGCTTTTCTGAAGAACGAGTATATAGTTTTTAAAAAACGTATTTAGAATAGAGGTCTTTATTTTAAGGAAAGAGGTAATTTTAATATTTTGCAAAAAAAAAAATACTATGTAAAAAGAGGATGTAATTTTTACATCATATTTATGAATAAATTTGTAAAATATTATTTAAAGAATATCACAGAAATTTTATCCTCGTGCTTCAAATAAAAATTGCACCACTGTTTAAACTATACTACACTATAACATATATTACTACAAACTACAACATACACATAAAACATGCAGGAAAATAAATAAAAATTTTCTTCCAAATCTTTTCCTTATTAAATGTGTTGCGTTATAATGTCATATATAAGAAATAAGAGATAACAGTTGATTGATACGATATATTATTTTCCTCAATCAATTTTACCAACAATGCGTAACTTCCCTTCAATTATCAAATTAATGGCATTGATATCAGAGTTAATTTCATTAATGAATTGCTACATTTAGATAAAAAATAAATTAGTTATATTAAAACCAGAAAAAGATATGAACTAAAATTATGAAATTCACACCAAATTTAGATAACATACAAAACCAAAATGGGACAATGAAAGCGAAACATAGAAGTTAAATTGAAACATCCGAAATAATTTGGCAACAAAAAAAGAATTTTTTTAATTTCTTTTATCTAAATAACTTATTGTAATAAAATAGAATGCGGACTTACCGGTAGCTGACTGGTCTGTCGTTTGAGATGTGCCAATGAAGGTGGGTTATACGCCATATTTGCAAATACGAGTCTTTCTTCGTAGTCGTACTCACACAGGATCTTGTTTTCGCAAAGGTAAAATCGATCCCCTACGCAAAATCTGCAACAATACAAAAAAAAGAAAAATTAATACATAAATAAATAAAAAATAAAATCATTATTTAATATAGGCCCTTGATCCTTTTATTTATATATTTTTAACCATCTTAACGTACATTTCGAAATATTTAAACAAAGCAGTATTTTTTATAATTTTCGATTCTGAAAATCAAATTCCAAATCTCAGACTAAGATTAATTGTGCCTCTTATTTGAATTAAATTGATATTGGTAACCGAATAATAGAAGTTATCAGGAACTTAAGACTTATGTTGCCATGGAATTAAGTTAAACTTACTAAAATTATACAGGCTACACCTTGTCCCATGACTGCACTATGCTTCTTAAAATTACAAAATGTACATTAAAAATTTCTACTATAAATTAAAAACAGAATCGCTTTTTGTACGAGGTTTTCTTATTTCTAGGGATAGTTTATTTTTTACTTGTAATAAGTAAATAATTGATTTCGTTCATCAAACTCATCACAATTTAAAATTTATTCTTATATTCACCAATTTTGCAATAGCTTATGGTGTTCTGTGATTAATGTGATGTAGGCTTTAAACAGCAATAAAGCAAAACAAAAGAAAAACGTTTGGAATGTTTTTGGAGGAAGCTTAGAGTGGAAATGAATTGGCATTAGCCCGATTTGAAATCTGTTGGATTTCTATGCACATAACTCCCGCGTTACACAAATATCCATTAGCAGCCAGTTAATGCAGATAAATAAATCAGCGAAAAATGAAAAACTAACTGTCATCAGAGGCCATAACTCATCCTCGCTGATCATTAACACAGTAATGTACCGCGCTGGACAAACAACACTCATAGAGGTGTTTTATCCACTCAAAAATCACTTGAATTATTTCCCTCAACAATACAGACAACTAAATCATTTCAAATCCGGCCAAGCCATCAATTTTATCTTTACGCTAATGTCCTCCCATACTTAACACCAGAAATTTAAATTATCGGCACGGTAATCGTGTTTTATGAATTACAATTCGCTTAAAACGTAAATAATACGCGTGCGTAAATGTGGAACAGGAACAAGCTCTAATCAAACCGGCATTAAGCGCTAAATATTTTATAATATATCGCTATCTACAATGCGGGATTTACATTATTTAATTACACTGATACGGACATTGTAATAAAAATATTACAGCATGTTACATGGACGAATAGTACTCCATAAATTGCCATATCAACCCTACAAGTTTGTAAAAACTTTCATTCTTCCAAATGTGGAAATACCAAAGTCATTTTTTTGTTTCTTTAAGCAAGAAATGTTTTTTAAATCTCCTTATTTATAATGGTGTCTAATTTAATAGGTGTAAGATGTAAAAAATATGTAAGAAAGAAAATACAAATTTACAACTGGTTTATCCAAAATTACATATTATAAAATGTGACGATCATTTTTCAGACGATTGGAGGCTGATGATGGCCGAAAAGTTTAAACCTTTGGCATTAATTTAAATGAGAACTCTCTTAGGGCAGATTTTTTCACCTGTTGTTGAAATGCCGGTTACTGTAACATCGGTTAAGTAAAAAAACTGACATAAGTTATCAAAAATTTGTTCCAACTAGATGTTCCTGACTCTTTGTGATTAGCTCATGTATCAAGTCATGTACCTTGGTTTTCGCATTTGCGAACTAATAGATAGTTCTAGACTTTGTTTTGATTAGAACAAATTTCGGACTGATTTTGAATCGTTTAAGTCATTATTGCCAATTGTGGAAGTTAGTTTTACTTTTACTTGAAAATAAATCTATAAATATAGAAGATAAATAAAAAAACTAACTGACACTTTTACACACACCTCATTTTTTAAACTAAATACAATTTTGACCATTAAGACCAAAATTATTTGCTTTTGAAAATTGAGAACAAATTTTAAAGAGCTGAATAAATCAATAATGGTCGCGTTTACAATTTATTGTTTAAATTGTTAAATCTTTTTTTATAATAAAAAATATGTTGAGAAGTGGTGTCGTGCAAACAATGGTGTCAAAAGTGTCTGTTGAGTTGTCTACCTTGATTGTTTGAGGCTTAATGCCGTCTGTCACGTGATGTTAGTTTTGAAACGCACTCATTACATGTGATTTGAAAAATAAAATAATTTTGGAAAAAACAAACGCGAATACAAAACGCCTGAATGATTCGAAACAACTAAACAAACAAAACACAATAGAAACAAACGGAATAGAGCGAACGAAAACAAAAGCAAGCACAAAATTTGCGTTAACCGCGCACAAATTGCGCCTGTAATCCAGTGAAATATATAAAATAATTGCCAACATTGACAAAACAATAAAAACTGGATCATTTCGCATCGCCGGGTACATTCATATATCACAGCGCTGTGGCGGAGTGGGGGGTAATGGGTTTGGAGAGGTCGCCGGTTCGAGTCCCGGCACAATGCGCGAAACAACGGCGAATTCATTTGTCCGGCTATCGCGCGCGCCGCACAATGGTCGCGGCCGAATGGGGTAATGACTATGATTTAGAGCACCAATTAAAATGTTTATAAAAGAGCTCTCTCTCACCCCGGTTAACAAATATATCTGCGCGCTCCGTGCCGCGTCAGGCCATTGTTTCGCCACCTGACACAATGCCGCGCGAACGGCACACCGCCCTTCATTATTTCACACCTTCCAAAGCCAACCACCACTTTTTCAACACTTTACGAGTCACATTAAAATCTAACCTTCTAACTTATACTCGGAAAAAAACGAAACAAAATATTATAATGCAATTATTTATTAAAAAAAACTATTCTTTAATTGTAATGTGTACACCTTTCTCAGTTGTAATTTGTACATCAGAAATAATAATTCAAAACTCATTTCATTGTAATTCAAAAAACATTTGAAAATTTGAATATTAAATACAATTAATTCGGAGTTGAATAAAAAACACTTTAAATTTTGTTTATCAGAAACAATACCACAAGACCTTCTGATTTTATCGATAAACTTTTACGAAGTAAAAGTTTATCTAACAAAATAGAGGTAGTATGTTATTTGCTTATTTGGTGAGGTAAATTGTAAAGACAAACTAAATGAAACAATCTAATTATTATTATTTTGAAATATTAAGAGATATAAGCAAAAACAACTGTTTATTTATTTGATAGCGAAAATTAATTGGAGGTAATGGTATTTTATCATAAGTACTATAATATAAGAATCACGAATTTATGGTAAAAATTTACGAATAGACAGATAAACAAGTGTCAAAAATAACATTTAGATCACGATAGCAAAGCTGTTGTTATTTAAGAGTTGTCGTTACTTGCCAAAAATTATGAGTAAATTTTACCGATTAAATTCATACTTCGAATTATATATATTTGCTTGTTTTCACGAATGACAACAGTTCAAACGTAAAATTATTGACATCAACAAAATTTCTTTACTGAAAAACTACCTACGGCTATCAAAAGAAGAATTATAATTGGATGAAAATTATGAGTGTAGAATAATCAGTATAATATTGTTCCCATTGATTAAATTTTCAAGTGTTTTATCTCAATATTAATTATAACTTTTCAATTTGTGTCTTGTGATAATAAAATTATTATGTCATACTGTACAGAAGTATTATTCGAGGAAGAATTTTTATTACGAATATTTTCATTTTCATATCATGATAGGTTAGATCTCAGCAAAAATTATTTTGATATTAAATTGAAGTTTTTCATGTTTATTTTGTGTAATAACTATTACCGTTTATAAAACCCGACAGTAAAAAAATATTATCCTGTTTATTATTTAAATTTAAAACAATTATTATAACATGAAAGTTTATTTTAAATGTTTCATCAAAGTTTAATATTTTCAAACTCCGACGCTTGATTCAACACATTTTGTTTTTATTTTAATATTTTAAAAATTAATTAAAAACTGTTTATAAAATACAGTAAATATTTTGAAAAAATATAGAATAAATTTAGTGTAATACTGTAATATAAACAATGATACCATATGCAAATAAAAATATTCATAATTATTTTAAAAACATGCAGATATTAATAGTACCACAAACAATAACAAATGAAAACAGTTTTTATTGTAAAAATAAAAGAACATATTTTGTAAAATAATTACAAATATAAAAAATTTAAGCTGCAGACAAAAAAAATTATAATTAATTTTTACTATGAAACAATGGTTTGTAATTTTTTTAATAAAATTTATTGGGGAAACATTTTGTTTAACTCAATTTAATATTTCAGAAGCTATATTATTGAACGGAACACGAACCTGTTGATCAAAATAAAACGACTAAAATTTATTTGAAATCTGTATAAAATAAAATGTATTCAGTATGAAGCAGTTAGTAATAAAGCGATCGCCGAATCGGAGCGTGTGGTGTGAAGTAACATTTATTTATTTAGCTCGTGATTTAATTTCCGGTTAACCCTTCCGGTGTGCCGCTCCGGAGCGCTGGTGGCGCCAACTGCACCTGATTGTCAACTTTTGTTACCGCCAGATAGTAGCAGTGTGCAGATTTAATTTGTACAAACATAAATTTCACAATCAAGTAAACAATGGTCGCTTTATCTCGATGTTCAGATTTTGACTTTATGGCGCGCTTATATGAAAACGCTTCTAATATTCGCTGTGGTAGGGCGCACCACAGGCACTGCAATTTGAAAAGGATTTCATTTGCGAAACAATAAAACGGTAAAACTGAAAGAGATTTTAATTTCGTTTCTTCTTTTTTATGTCACCCCAGACATAAATTACCCCCGTAAATGGAATGCAAACAACTACATACACGAGGTTTTATTACTTATTATTATGGAGATTTTGTTCACTAACTTTGATGCTATCTCTTGTAACTTGCAACAATTTGGGGACATAAATTTTGCCAAATAATTACAACTAATTAATAAGCTCAACTACACGGAATTCGTGCTCTGTCCAAATCATGCTTTTGTGACAAACTTTCTTGTATTTCTGTGTATACCGCTTGCTAGCAATATTTTAAAATTATATTAATAATGTAATAATAAAATTTAAATTTCACAATAATATTCTGTTGAATAATGTTTAGTAAAATTATCTTAGAAAATTCCGTCCATATTCGATTTACCTTATCTTGAATTTTGTCAAATGTATTTTTTTATAATGATTTTTGTTTGTTATTATTTTTATAAATTATTTTTTCACAAGATAAAAATCTTAATTTTCACTGAAAACTTCTACAAAAAACCATAAAATCATGCGATAACACTCAATATTTAGTCAAATATAACCATAGTCAACTATTAACCAAAATAGCATGTTGTTTTAGCTTTTGGGAGACTTATGACCAATAAGGATTAAATTTTAAGCAGCACTTTAACAATTTATTCCTATAAGATATAGACCATTTAGGGAAAAATCATGGATTATTTAAAAAAAATAATAAAAAAAAATCATTGATTTTTTTACCAAAATCAAATAAATCATGATTTTTTTTTATTATTAAAGATATTTATTTGAATTTTTTTTTTAAATCAAATAAGTCATGATTTTGTTGATTTTTTAAACATTTCGAATGATATTTATTCGTATTAGTACATTTTTTTAATTGTTTTCAAAGATAAGTTTCAAAAATTTATACAAAACGGTATATACATTTTATTGTAAAAGAATTATTATAAATTTTAGTATAAGTAGAAGATTTTATAATAAATGGAAACGAAAGTGGTACCTCAATTTTTTTTCTGCTACTTCCTGTCCAATTACCGAAAAAACTATAATTAAAATATAAGTAACATTGGCATATCGACCATAAAAACATCACTATAAAAGAATTTGAATAAATATAGATTTGCAGTTATTTTAGCGAAAAACAAAACATATTTATATATTTCCACGAAGGGCATTTTGCAGTATATGCAGCTGCCGGGTGCCATAACTAAAAGCATCCAGCACTTGTAGTGAGAAATGGAGTTGTCGAGCCGTGCGGGATGAAAATTTAAAATCGGATCCGGCGACAATCCGTCCGCCGCACATGCAGAAATGAAGGTGGCTGTGGAGCAATCGCGCCTGAGCCAGACGAGGACGGCGGCGCGGTCACCTCACACATATCTATCACGGAGTCAAACTGCCGGCCAGAGGATGGAGAATGATTTCCCTGCTGGCTTGTAAAATGTTTTAAAAGACATCTCCGAATAGCGGGCCTACGGTACATGGCACACGGCAGGCCTATCTCTGCTTTAATTTTAATTCTATGCTCACCGATAGAGTTTCAAAATTCAAAACGTAAAATCATCCTAAATATATTATCTATTCTATAGGTATGCATGTTTTTTATATTAGTATTAATATTTCGTTTATACACTCGAAATAATCTATAAATACAAACTTTTGGGTTCAAAATTTTTGGTTTTAAAAATAGACCCCATTGTGCTGATTTCAAATTTTGAAACGGAATTTAACTATCCATTTCGTTCTTGAGATTTTCCTGCTGGCTTGTAAAATGTTTTAAAAGACATCTCCGAATAGCAGCGGGCCAACGGTACATGGTACACGGCAGGCCTATCTCTGCTTTAATTTTAATTCTATGCTCACCGATAGTGTTTGTAAATTCAAAACGCAATATTAACGTAAATTTATTATCTATTCTATATGTATGCATGTATGCATGTTCTGTATATTAGTATTAAAATTTTGTTTGTACATCCGAAATAATCTAAAAATACTAATTTTTAGGTTCAAAATTTTGGGTTTTAAAAATAGACTCCATTGTGCTGATTTCAAATTTTGTAACGAAATTTAATTATCTCGTTTCGTTTACGAGATTTTTGCCCTCAAAGTTGCACCTCAAAAGAGTGTGTTTTTGGATGTATCTCAAAAATGGTTAGAGATATAATTTCAACAATTATACCAGCCTATCCTACAGGTATAACCTGAACAATTCTGTGAAAAATGAGGAAAAAAACCTCTATTTCAGTTTTTCGCTCAGGAACTTTTTTTCTCCAAAAATATTTATTTTTCAGACTTAAGTAAATATGAATACTCTGATTCCAAATTTTCAAATAGAATTCAATGATCTTTTACCCTAATCGAGATATTCACGGTCAAACTTAGGTCAAAAAGGTTTTTGAAGCATAGATCTCTAATGGGTCGAGATTCGACTTTAAGGGTTATTTGAGTAGAATGTATGCAAGTTTGTATCTGATTGTATGTTTTGTATTTTATCAGAATCCTGATGAAGATTGAATTACGATCGAAACTTTGGTGTATCAATGAATTTTATTAAATGACTGCAACTCCAACTTTCCTTTAATTAATAAACAGCCGATAAAACCAATCCTGATTTAAGCATTAGGTTTACGACGTCACTATTCGATTCTACTTAAAGCGTACCTCGACCCATTAGAGGACTATACTTGAAAAATCTCGTTTTTGGGTCAATCTTTGACTGTGAATATCTCGAGAACGGTAAGGGATAATTGAATTCTGTTTGAAAATCAGCACATCCATATTTACTTAAGTCTGAAAAATTTTGGAGAAAAAAGTTCCCGAGCGGAAAACTAAAAGATAAACTTTTGAGTGGCTATATCAACTTAAAAAAAAAAAATCAGTAAGTCTATAAAAGTTCAATGTTGTATAATATTACAAACAATTTACTCCTGGTTGCGTAAATATTGGGGTGGGTTTTGGCTTAAGGATGGAAGAAGAATATGTAGTATTTATTCGTACCTGTGGTTGCACTGTTGGCAGGCGAAGCACTCCAGATGATACACATTACTCCTCGCGCGCATCACCATCTCGAACGCCGGGATGACCTTGCTGCAGGCAGCACAATACCCCGTGTTGCCGAAGAGCCGGAGGTAGTCGCGCTTGCAGAGGATGAGGTTGGCCTTGGTGTAGAGCGTAGAGCCCACCTCGCCCAGGCGGCAGTCGCAGCAGCCGCACTTCAGGCAGTCCTCGTGCCAGAACAAGTCCAGCGCCTTGAGCAGGAAGCGCTCGGTGATGTTCTTGCCGCAGCCCGCGCACTCCTGGGTGCCCGTCGGAGCCGCGCCGCCGCCCGGGTTCGAGCCTCCGCCCGGCTTGGAGGCCGTCGCCTCGGACTTGGACACGTCCATAGTCATCATCGATACCGTGCGACGCAGACCGATGGTGGCGCCCTCTGAAAACAAACAACACCTTTAGCACAAACTCCAACGAAACAAAATTTAAATTTACTACACATTTTCTATTTGAGTTTTTCAATGAAACACCAAGATATTTGGAAAGTCGGCTGGATGACTGAACGAACTAGCGCACATCTCTAACTCGCTGTGTTATTCGAACTTGAGATCTTAAGTTCAGGTCCCAGCGACCGACAACGTGTGATTTGTCGTAAAAAAAAAACACAACTACTTGTGTATCACACTCGGATGCTATAGACTTGCCATCTATACATCTTAAATAGAATTGCACTCGCATGAAACAATCAAATGTACGGTAGTTAGAACTGCGGCTCGGTGAGTTTGGTTGCCCTATGCTCCGCTTAGGAGATAGAGGAACACATTATAAGATATTTGGATTATAGGAACTAATCAAGAATAAACAGAATTATACCAAGAATCAGGCTTAATAATAACTCTCAAAATGAGCAGACCTTCATGGGTAGGACAACTAGAAAGAATGGAAGACGATGATCCTGTTAAAAAGGTTTTTAAAGACCAACTGGAACAAGACCCAAAAGTTGATAGCACCTGTCAAAAAGAACAGACTTCGATAGATAGGACACCTGGAAAAAAATGAAAGACGAAAAAGATCAACACGTTACCGGTAACCCGTCCAAATGGATTGGGCCGACTACATTGATTTTCTACAGGATCAGACAAGATAAGGCTTAAAGTAGAAGTATCTACAGTATTTTTGAAGACCTTAAAAAAATTAACAGTTATCAACTGAAGCGAAAAAGCAAAAGATCGAGGAATTGGGAAGAAGGTGGTATGCCAAAATGAATTGCATTCAATACTTAAATTTCTGACATCAATGAGACATTGATCAATTCGTGTCATGGATGTCACAAACTTAAATATAAAGTTTCATTAAAAACCATATTCAGCGGAATTTACTCGTAAATGTAACGTAAATGTCTTAATTCGTAGACATTCTATAATATCACGAAGTGTAAAAATCGTTATACTAATTACAATACCTCCTTTAATATATTAACCAGACAGTAGAATTGAGTTGAAATTGTACAATACAATTTTGTATTGTACAATTATATAGATACTTGTTAGAATAAATTTAACTGGTTATCTAAAAATTTCCAAATATTTCACAATTTTATGTAGTCTGATTTGGAAGAAAGTTAATTGATTGCATAACAATTTTTTCTTTATTAAATTTGCAATGATTTTAGTGGAACAGATTCAATTAGAACAAAAAGTGGTTGTCTTATATAATTTCACGGTCACGTTGTAGCGTGCGTAAACGGAAGTGATTGACAATTTACACTGATTTTTATGTAGCAGGAAAGTAATTGTTTACGCTGGCCTAGGATTAAGGAGGAACACATCTGAATGCGGTTCTGGCAGAAATGTAAATATTTCATTAGGAAGTTTTATACAAGTTAGTCCGCTTTAGCTCGGCAAGGCAACTAATTAGCGTATCTGCGCAGTGTTCACTTCCTTCTATTGATATTTTATCTAATTAATAACGTGAATGAAGTGCGTACCGCAGCGGATGCCAGAGCTACATCCGACAGAAAGCCGCACTTTCTCCATTGTCCTTCCTTCTTTCTCTCCCTTCCTCATAAAATTTGTATGAAATTTATATTTGAGTGCGATATCCCACCTTTTTCTTCGATTTTTTGTGAACTCGGGAAATATCCGTCTTGACTTCATAAAACTTTTTGGTTATATATATTTTATATTTCCTCATCATCACCATAACTGGAAAAGCAGTTTCTCAGTCGACGGCTTTTCCAAAAGGAACAGGATACGAGCCATACAAGTACTTATGACAATTTTATTTGCAATTTAATATAGATTAATTTAGATTATTTTAGTTTTGGTGTGGTTAGGTTAAGTTAGATTAGGTTAGGTTAGATTAGGTTAGGTTTCATTATTTTAGATTAGGTTGTCAGGTTATGTTAGATTTGGTTAGGTTAGATTAGTTTAGGTTAGGTTAGATTCTGGACGAAAGTGGAAGGAGGCATACCTCTGCGAATATCTATTTGAAAAGTACTATCCACGAACAGAACGTATTTTGATCTAATCAGATAATAATTTTACTGGTGCGCTTTTGCTATGGTTTTTAAGTGCGTTTATAAAATGTTTAAAAATCTGAACGCGCGCTTTTGTCATGCAGCTAAAAGAGTTACTGGATTAATTAGAATTATGTCGAAAGCAAATGTCTTAAATTAATATTTAAATTCATGTTTATTGTTCGTTTGTTTTTTAGAGAATCAAAGGCACCAATATTGAGTTTAGGTTAGGTTTATGTGGCGTCAATGTGTGGAATGTAGAGTAAATTAACTGTGCCCGTAAAATAATTTGTGCAATTTTGTTTATTGTTTACAGATTTGCAAATTAGCGTTTGCTAAATTTGTTTATAATTGTTTACAAACATCAATATGATTTTGATTTGCTACGGATTTTTATGGCTGTTTAAAATTGCTTTCATTTCATATTTTGTACACAGGAATATTTTAAACAGTAAACATAAACTGAACATTCTGTACTGTATGAATACTTCAAATATTGAGTTACTCAACATGAATCAATTCTTTTTGCAAAATAAAAGTATCTTATGTTAAATAAACCCTTAAATATGAACTAAAAAATAATAATTAAAATCTAGTAGTACCTAATTGTAAGTGCAACTAAAAGTAGTTATTGTGAACAATAAATTTTAAACACTTTGTAATTATAGTCTTAATAGTTTCTTTATTTGTTTTTATTACATTTATTATTCCTGTTAACTTCGTAGCCTTCCAATTAGTAAAGGTACTTAGCCTTACAAGTCCTTAGTGTTAACTCGTGGAGTAACGCGTGACAAACGAATCATAAAAATTAAGATTGAATCAGAAAAATTGCAAGAAAGTTACTGGTAAGAATAATAATATAATTTATATTCTTGAGATGTGTAAATAGCAGAGTCAATTGGCAAGAAACAAAAGTTTTGTTTGATATTGCTTTCTTGATGTTTATTTATTTTATTAATAATGTCCACCCTATTTCATTCTGCCTGTGGCGATTTCTTATCAAAATCTTCGTCCAGGATAAATAATGTAAGGCAATAATAAAATATGGCCCAAGTCCGCGTAGTGGTACACTCACGTAGCAGGAGAGACAGGGAGTTTAATAAAAACGTCAGCAGTCACAGGAACCGAACTGTGGCACATACTCTCTCTCATTCCTTCCTCAGCTGAGGTGGCTTTGGATGCAGCTATTTTTTCCAGCATTTTACTAATTAATTTAAACTTGACATGACTTCCACAGAAGAATAAAATTTTCTATGGTAATGTAACAGAAAAATTAGTGACAAATTATTTTTTATTAACCGAGAGGAGGTAGTATTTGCTGCTGCCACCAGGTTTTTTTTTTTTGGAAAATAACCAAAACTAAATTTTGAATAATATTTGTAAACGGGAAGGTTGGGAAAGCAAAAGAAAAAATTAAGTAATGAATTAAACAAATACAATTATTATTAAATAAATAAATACTAAATTCAAAAAACACAACAGTTTGTTACCAACTTAATAACTAAACAAATATAATACTCTTTAGTCTACATGACAATCGAATGTGTGATTGATCGACTGGTCGAAATTGAATGAGAATGATCGACTGATAGACAGATCGAGTGATGACTGACTGATCAGAATCAAATCGAATCGAATCGAATCGAATGATTGATTAATCATAATCGAATGCTCTTTAGGATACTTAATCGCGTTTATATACCATCAGAAATTAGAAAGGAAGCTGTTATTATAAATATCATTAACAAAAATTGGCTGCTAATTACAAAGCTATTAAAAATAATTTGTTTTTCCTATCCTACAGGTATTCGAAACAATAAATCTCAAATTTTCAATTTATCACAGTGATGCTTTTATTTTAAATTATTATATTCGGTCGATTTTAATAACAAAAATCTATAATACTACCTATATATCATTTCTTGCAAATGTACATTAAATATTTATTTTATCTGTCATATAAAATATCTAGTAATAGATAGAATTGTCATCTTCCGTTCATATGATTGAAAGGAATTGTGGCATACTTATTGTTATTATTAAGTATTTATTAAAAACTAAAACTTATGGAACTAACATTACTATTTCAGGATCAGGTAGTATAGAAAGTGTTTCGTATAGATCATAAATTAAAAATTTCTTTCACAGGTTTTATGATGACAAATATCACTACAAATTTCTGTTTAAGAAGAGGATATTTTGACCTAGTGCTCGAATGAGAAGTTCAGTGCAAAGTAATACATTTCCTACGAGTATTATCCATTATCCTCATCAGAATGAAAGGAAGCGAACCAATGATTAACGCACATCGCGGCAAATTATACAAACATCAAAAACTTTTCCGGGAAATATAAACACACCAATAATTATTTATTGACATTATTTTAATTATTTCATATTAATAATTCTATCGAATCAAATTCCGTGAAACATTTAATTAATTATAACAATATAAAATTATGTATGATATTGCCATTTATTTATAATTTATTTTAATAAATGGATATTGACTTCTATTTACAATTCAAATGTAATTATATTTCAAACCAGAAAAATGTAATAAATATTAACCAATTTGTTTTAAATAATTAAATTACACAAAACAAAACACTCAAACGGAAAATTAGCATAAAAACAAATGAATGTAATTTGGTGGAATCGCATACAGAAAAGCTCTATACGTACATAAAGGTACCCATTTCTTTTCTTTTATTTTTTGTTTTACTAATTGTAAGGAATATATAAAAATAGAATGGTTTTTAATAGATTCTTAATTCATTAGATCACAGATGTCATCAAAAAATTACATTATTCTAATACTTTTACTTAACCAAATGATAATGGGAGTTATCAATAGTTAATTTTCTTACATTTATCTTACAACCTGCATTAATATTTCTTTGCGCCACCATTCAAATAAGTTTAATTTTCTTCCATAGCAACATCATTTTGTTCTTAATAACTTCTATTATTTGGTAACTATTGTTAACAGAAAATTATAGAAAATAACTGTCCTACTATCAAAATGAACGAAGTGTAAAAATTTGCAAATAAAATAAATCTGAACTTTAACATTATTTGAAGTTAATTGCTGCTGTTGTCGCGTAAAGTATAACAATCAACTTGGAATTTAAGTACATAAACAACTATTCTCGTACGGTGACATGAATTTCGGTTCCGCAGGCTCCACCTCATTTCATACTTTCTCGAAAGTTATAATGTGCTTACATTCCTTGTAACTTAAATAACTATAATTATTATAGGTTATATTTGTTACTGATGAGGTACCTAGATAAGAACAATTCGAAAAAATATTAATAAAGCTTTTCTTCCAACTTTTTAATAAAATTTGTAGGAGCCTATTAAAACATCATCTTATTTTAGGTTATGTTTTTGTTATTTACGAGGTGATGTTGGAGCACGAATTGAAGGGATTAACAACAGTTGGTTAACGCTGATGTAAACGTCCCAATCGAATCAAAAAGCGATGTCGCCAACGCGGAAATAAACTTGTCGATGTAATAACACAGCAGTAAAACAATAATAATTCAACTGCAGGGTAATAAAGTCGTCGCCTTGTCGCTCTAGCATGTCGCCCTCTTTCCTTCCGTTCGCGCAATCCGGATTCCGACTACGCAACAGACTTTCTTCACAACTTTCCGCATTACAACTCATCGACGACTTACCAAATGCAAATCATTTCAAAAAATGTAAATAGCTATTATTGTACAACTTATAGTTCATCTAAGTGTCACTTTACCTTTGGACAAATATACTTTATGCCGGTCTTACGGTTAGGGAACTTTTGATTTATCGAAATTATGTTAGCAGTATAAATAAGACAAAATAATTATATTTAATTTTAAATAAGCAAGAAATGTTCTACATAGTTTTGTTTTATTGGGCTGTAAATAGTTTTAATTTATTATTTTAAAGTTAACAGTTTGATATAGTTGTTTTAATATTCTGTAGTTGGCACCATATACAAATGATATGTCAATTATTTCAATTCATTGTGTGATCAAAATACAACCAAAAAATGGTCGTAGAAAAAGTATAGTACATAATTCGAGTTGTAAAGCAATTACACATTCATGGCTCTTGTGTAACTTACACATCTTACAACTATTAATACGTAATATACAATTATATTAGTAAAAATCATCTGTGACTACAACCGACCGCCATTTTTCAATTTATACTCTTAAATTTTTACAAATTCAAATTATTCTTTCGCGTAACTCGTACAGTTTTCACTGATAGTAACAATGGGGGTTTCCAAGATTTTTTGATTTTTTTATATGATAAACTTTAAAACAAAATATTAGACCCATATTTTTTTATTTTTCCAAAAAGTTGATAGTATCCGAGAAAAAAATTAATAAAGTTTACGGACAATGGGTTTGACGTCATTCCCCTGACTAGAAAAAGATAGTCCATGTGCGCTATGAGATAGAACTATAAGTAGCTAAAAATCTGAAGTGAAGTTAGGCTACGAGTACCGCGTAAATTCAAGCATTGAATATAAACATAACCTGCTTTCGTGATTCATGCTTTTACCAGTTACCACGTGTGTGTGTTCTCATATATTTTGAAATCCAGGCAGGATATAAATGAAATCGAGCTTGCACTGTCATTTTATCACATGAAGCTAGCTATCGGAGGCAGTGTTGCGAACCGGTGAAATCAAAACTTATATACTTATAGCTGGCAACACTTGTCGGGGGAATGACGTCACAAGGTCATTTAAATAAAACTTTAATTTCAATTTTTAAATAAAGTATTCAACAATTATATATTATTTTAGTTTTATTACAATATACTCACGACCAAAATTGATATGCAGAATATATATTTTAAAAAGGCGTTGTGTTGGAAACCCCCATTGAAAAAGTCATGTAAGTACCTAAAACCAACAGAATATTTGACGTTTTATTTCGACCTGATATTCCCTATTTACATGATTAAAAAAGAACTTAATGATGATTTAATCTGTCTTGAAAAATATTTTGACATTAATTGACAATAAATCATAAAATGTTACTTACTGCAGTATTAATTGGAAAGCGTCAATTTTTTCTCCGATTCCAAAACCGAATTTGGCCTAACGAAGTCCCAACACAATACTCTTTTTAGCATTTAACAGATGGTAAGCTATTAACAGAATTTAGTCTTGTAATTAGTTCCTTTTCTCCTATAAGAAGCAAGGGACAAGAATTCTACCTGTTTCTTTGACAACTTTTTTTCTGACACTATAATGGAAGATGCTCATTGTCATTTACTTTGTTAAGGAGGGACAACCTGTAGTGAATTCTAAACATGGCTAATAAATTTTGGACTGAATCAGAAGAGTCAGAAGATGAAGGACCACTTTCTTTAAGAACCAACTTTTTTGTACTTTTTGTTTGCAAAGTTCTACGATGTGTTTCTCATATTTGCAACGATATGAAAATCGCTTATATAGCCATATTAATAATTTAACACTAAATATATTAGACAATTCCTTAGAAATAAGAAGATTGAAAGGAACTAAACCTCTAGATTTGGCATCCAGTTAAGAAGCAAAAACAACATAAAACGGGAAGGACTCCAATGGGAGTTATTATTTAATTTTTCAGATTTGCTTATTTTTTTTTCTTACCCAGTTATAAATAAAGATTTAAATAATTAAAAAAGTATTTGCAATGAAAGACAAGTAGCAAGTTAAATCTTGGTTTTAGCTAGGTCTAACGAAGCTTCAATGAAACGCTGCAAAACCTATGAGAATTACAATTCAGCTAGTCTAGAACTTCTTAGGTGGTTTGTTGTTAATGTTGCGATAAGCGATATCCTCCTAGAGTAATTATTTAATTTATCAGATTTGCTTGTTGTTTTTTTCCTTGCCAGTTGTAAATAAAGATTTAAATAAATAAAAAAGTATTTGAAATTGAAAGACATGTAGCAAGTTAAATCTTGGTTTTGGATTTAGTTCCAATTATGCTTCAATGAAGCGCTGTAAAACCTACGAGAATTACAATTCAGCTAGAATAGAACTTCTTAGGTGGTTTGTTGTTATTGTTGCGATAAGTGATATCCTCCTAGAGTTGTCGTGGGAAGAATCAGAAGTAGGCGACCATCGAGGGCGCGATTCAAAACCACTTCTTGGCTTGCAGTCCTCATTCTCCGAAAAAGGCGAGAGATAATAAAGCGAAACTCTTCGTCGAAACAAAAACATCCTGCAGCCAGCAACTTGTGTATGTTAGTGATGTTATTACGTGTTGTTTATTACTTGTAAATCGTAACTAGCGTACAGGCAGATAGTTGCAGGTTATCAGCTACCGCGCCGGTACGTCCAGGTAGCAGTAAATCTCGGCTATTTCTTCTTATTGTTCATAAAACAAAGTTTCAACAAGTCTGTCTGCGCCGGCTTTATGAAGCACGTCCATTCGATTCCAATCCCACTGGAAACTTTGACAAGTTGTAAAAACTTCACGGGATTTACAAATTTAAATTATCCTGCTGGATTGCACTGGCCATCGAAGAAACAACCAGGATACTTATAGCATAACTATTTCATCTTCTTCATCAACTAAATAAAAACCTTTTCATCATCGACGCTAGTCCAGAAATTCTTCAAGAACCACTGAAGTACTTATGTCTTGGAAAATTAATTACTACTATTAGGTTTTTCAGTACAGCAGTAATTAAATAATTTATCCACAACTGTCAAGTAATATACCTATAATTCAATTGCTTTTTATCAATTAATGACCTGCATTACTGCTGATAATTGAATAATATTGACAGTTCGATGTCAAATTTATATCTTACTTGTTAAAGAGTAAAAACCAATTTACTTTTAAGTAATTTTTTCTACATAAAAAGCCAAAGTTTCACTAGTTTTGTTATTTTCATACTTGTCTTTTCTTTTTAAGCTTAATCTGTAGCTAAATAACACTAGAAATAATTGTTTTGCGTTAAGTTTACGTATATACGTATATAAAGTGAAATGACATATTTGGAAAGGGTAATAAACATATATTTTTCATGTTATAGTTGTGGAAAAAACTTCATTCTCTTGAGTAATAGGACACATTACATGCTCATTGAATAATATACTATTTCAAACACTAAAAAAGGGCCATTTTTGTTGCTCTTCTGTACCTAGACGTCGAATTAAAACCTCATTTTCTTAATTATCTGGTTTATAAAAGGTATAGCACGTTGTTTTGACCATATAGAATTATAGAATGGTTTGCTCTTTAAAATGAATCTCAACAAATATAAGAGTACAACCAGAAATTATATATTTTAAAAATTTATTTGCATCTATCTAATGTTTGCTGTTCACGTGTTGTAAGGATCTCTGACAATATGACATTATATATAAATGATTTTTGCTCAAATGAAAAGCCGGTAAAAATATGGTTTTATAATTTTTATTTGTAATAAACCACAGCGATCTATACCATACTGAGAAAGATAATACTTGATTGCATTCATAGAAAGGAAATAATACAATCTGTTAAACAAAGAAGATTAGGTTCCAATTAAACAATTCTCCGAAAGCGACCAATTCCTAGCAACTGATTTTAGTGTTAATTATGTTAGTTGCTTTTTGGAATTGGAGAAACATTTGTACATCGTACGCTGGAATTGCGTTACGTGACGCTATTTAAAATTGAACACCCGTTCCATTAGATGCAGAAAAAACTTGTATCAATCCTTTTCTTTCATACCTTAGACAACATAAAAATTCTACAACTTCCATTTGGCCGGTATCCATTTCTTTATTACTCTCTTTCTGCTATCTCAACAATTCTTATAAAAATTTAATTGTTATTTTCAAATGAACTTGCTCGAGGCATAACAGATGCATTTTTTGGAGAGAATTGGAATTGGACATTCGATTTCAAAGTACTAAGAGTCTAACAAAAAGTAATTAACTCGTACCACAATTCGAAACGCAGATCTGGTGTTTATATTTGAAAGAAATTAACAAAATTTAGTACTTGATTCCACGGTTGAAAAACAGGAGGAAAATGAAGTAGAAACATTTTTTTTCATGGCATGTATAGCAATACTTTCTTCTCGCGAAATAATGAGGAAAATTACTTTTCCTCTCTAGAGAGAAAAATGTACAATGTTACCAACAATACAACATGGATATTATAGTAGAATGAAGTATTGGAAAAATCATTATTATATTAAAAATTCTTATTTAATAATGATATACTATAAAAAAAATAATAGCAATTATGTCTTGTTCTTTTCTTTTTCCAATCTAATTCACAAATTGAATGAGAATTGGCATGTTAGCAATACTGTAACAATTGCATTGCTAAACGTCAAAGTTTGCATAACCTAATTTTCTAACTTATCTTGTGCTGCGCCTTTTTCCTTCCTCATTTGCTTAGGCTCGTCAGTCAAACTCGAACTCGAGTGGCAAAAAGATACTTTTCTCTCTAGTTTGACAAATAATTATTTTAATATTGTATTAGTCAAAAGAAAAGTTAGGTTATGTCGATAGGTAAAAAAAAAATGCTATAAAATTTAAATTTTTGATAAAATTACTATAAATTACAAAAATGAAACTACTAGGCGTATAGATTTGATCCTCCACACATGTTACATTGCTCGACATTGCTTTTAATAGCGTAAAAAATATATTGATGTGTTCCATTACATATGATTATGTTTGTTGAAGAAATTAAGTGTAGGAAAAAAATGGACAGCTGAAGCTTCTGGCACATGTTGTAAACGAGAGTTGCGGGATTCGTTAATTGAAATGTAAAAAGTTGAGTAGTTCTAAATAATGAATATGCCATCGAAGAGTGATTAAGTTTAATGATATTCATACGTTTGGAGAGTAATAAAAGCGAATAGGAGATGATGGCGCGATAAGTGGAGATGAGGAGATGAAATGAAGCATCAGAACGAACCGGATGCTGGCGATTGTGCGGGGCAGCGCCAGTAGCCGAGCGTATCATTTTGATCGAACGGACAACGAAACGTCATTAAAGGAAGTACGGATAAGCCGGCATTAATGCAACATTGACAGTGATAATTCAGCGGTTCGTCTACGAATCGGAACCGTTAAATCGAACGACATAACACAGGATTCATTAATGAATGGTTCGTGGAACGATAACACGGATACGGGGCATAGCTCAGATAGTGGGCCCTAATTAATTTACCTCCGATGGGACAACATTTTATTTTTATTATCCCAACACAATGAATTGATTATAACGCGGGGCAATTAGCTACCTATAAAGGTAAGCTGCGCGCAGTTTTTGCGCCGTAATCGAAGCAGACTGAGAACAATTGCATGGCGGTAATGAACAAAACAGCATCGCATCACGGAGCGAATTAAAAGGCCAATAAAAAGCCGGCGACGAGCTCCAACGAAAAGGTCCAGGCAATTCGCGAAATTAAAAATACCATTATATTAGCTTTCCTTACACGTACGTCAATTCCTACAGCAAACGGCCAACACTTTACAACGAGCAGGGAAAAAAACTTTATACTTGATTAGTAGCGTTAAATTAAGGCCGGCGAAACTTAATTAAATTTTATATAATGAACTAACTGAGGAAATGCTGAACAAAAATAATTAAAAACCTAAATTTGCTGCGCCTGTGTACTGTTAAGTGACAAACTTAATTAACGGGGCAATTCTTTGGATACTTTGCGCGGCTCGGGCTGCGTTCAGGATGTCTTTCCAGCGCCTGCTCATCATACATTCACACCATTAACTGATTGAATCCCGCCTCGCACCACTAATCATATTTCATTCTCTTACAAATCAAATCACTTTGCCATGTTTCCTCATCCTCCCCTTCATTAACTAAATTGATCTTCGATACATCCACATTCAAAACCACCTTTTCTTTTAACATTTCCTTTATTCTATTGTTGCCATTACTTTTTAATTGATTCATTGCACGATTTATATTATGCATAAGTATATATTAAAAACAAAAAGGTTTATTTATTCCAGGTTTATTTAACTTAAACTTAAAGCTTTTTAGAAGAATGTTGTGTCAGTGAATTTTATTAAAAAAAATCAAATAGTGAAAACATATTATTTCCTTTAAAAAATAATAATATATATACCAGCGCCTAATGTCTCTCGGTTGCTTCATACCTCGGGACTCAACTTGGCACTAGGTGAGTAATGATAGACTTTTCAACCTTAGTGTATAATATATTATTATAAATAGCAATGGTTCAAATGCCATCGCCGGAGTTTCTGAAAGTTTTGGAACCCATAGGAAAAAATTTTTAAAAGTAGGACAGGAAATCTGTTCTGTTAACTTCGATGAAATTCGTATTTACCCTTAGTTTGGAATCAGAACATACAATAACGCATTTTTCTGTACATAGAATTGTGATAGTTAGCACATGTTCTATCTAGTTATTTACTATAGACACGTGTTTGGTGTTTGGTTCATTCAAGAATTAATTCGATTAATATTGGTAAGCAGACTGAAGACATGTAATCAAAGAAAAATAAAAGTAATTTTGTAATAAAATGAAACATATTTGTAGTACATATTGGATATATGTTAGGAATGTTCAGTCATTGGACTTAAAAATAAACGGTAATTATGGAGGCATCAAAAGATATTAGCATCACTTAGCATGTGATATAGATGAAGTTTTAAGCGTGAAATGTGTTCTTAGCAATTTGAAACGAGGTCACCGGCTATTAATTTATTTAACATAAAACAGCAATAATCCTCGCAGGTGGCGGCAGTTACGTTTGAGATTCTGAGTGCATTATAATCTTCCCGTAGTCGTAGTGTGTTGGCGTTCAGTTCGGTATCTGGCCGCCTACCTACAGGTACCCGCAGCTCACTCGTAAAGTGCAATAGAATGTTTCTGTCATCGTACTTTTAAAAACTTTTGATCGAATCTGAAATAAAATAAAACGCTCATTATCCGCGGAACATTATAACGCAATTTGCGGCGGCGAAGGCAGTGGCGGCGGGAGGAGAATTCATAGGGCGCACGCACAGAAAAGCTGGATTCAACGCACAAGAAAACGGCCTACAAAAATTATTTCATTTACATGTATTACTAAAAAGCCTATATTAAATTTATTATTATGAGAATAAATTTGACTATTTTTCGGTCGAAGGATGATCACACAATACACTGAAAAATTTGACACATCACTAGTAAATAGTGCCAACTATAGAACATAAAACTATGTCAAACTATCAACCTCTAAATAATAAATTAATACTATTTATAATCCCGTAAAACAATACTATATAAAACATTAATCGATTATTTCTTCATTATTTGTAATGTTTAAAATTAATTATAATTATTTTGTCTTATTTATAAAGCTAACATAATTTTGATAAATCAAAAATTCTCTAACTGTGCGATGGCGCATTTTATACACGGTCACCCGAAACATCCGAATAAGTACAATCACAGCTGGCGGCATCAGAAACGTTATAGGGTTTGTTATTGGCTAATACGAAAGGTCATTGAAACGACTACGTATCTTTCAGATGTAATTTGCAAAGTAAGAAATTATATTTTTATGTTGACCAAAAATAAAACAAGTAATAAAACATTTAATAGTTCCACTTATATATTCAAAAAGTAAAGAATTTGAATGTTTACATTTGTGTTTGTGTGAGCAAATAAGGTGTTTAAGTAATGAAAGACATTTGGAAATGATCTTTGGGGAATGGGGCCACATTTGCGTTTGAACTGGTGCGTTCGGTAGCCTTTGAGCCGGTGGAATTCGGTTTTATGATAATTAACAGGCGTTATCGGCCGCCACTTTAAATTGGTTGTCGCGTTTTGGATTTATTGTAACAACCAACCACGCGTGTAATGCAGAGGTTTTAACCTTTTTAATTAATTACTCTGTTTGGTTTACGAGTTTTTATTTCCAATTACACCAAATTTTCCGTTTCGATTTTCCAATAGAGTAAGTAAATAACGCGATAGATATAAAATAAAGGTTTATTTTGTGTCATTTAAATGATAATACCCGCATATACACGCTATTAAAATCGGGGACATCTTTATAGAGGTTATTTCGTCATTAAAACCTATTACAACTATAATGAAATCCAATTTTGTTAATTATACCGAGATATTATTAACTAATTTAGAACTCTAGATTAGGTTATTGTCTTAAATTCTAAAAATAAAAATATTAAATACATAAATTCTTCTTTTTAAGAAACAGGTGACATTCGTAATTAGTGTGCTAATATTCATTATTTATAGTACTAAGGACGGGGCGTAGACATGGTAATGATATTTTAATTTAACAAGTTGATTTCGTGGCCAAAATGAAAGCAGCAACTCTGAATTCAATTTAATTATAATTTTAATCAGCACCAACAGATGGTAATAAAACGAAATAAAAGATGGTAAATAAATACTTTTTATTTTAATTTTATTAATGACAGTCTAATTATAAAATTAATTTCACTGAAAATTAAATCCATAAATTTTCCACTCGACATGAAACTAATTGAAAATATAATTTACAAGTCAAAGTAATAAAATCATACTTTTATTATTTAATTACGTGCATATATTAATCGGTGGGGATTGCCATGCAAACAGGCAATTAATGGCGACGTCACGAATTGTGTGTCGCGATGAAGACATCACAATGTGAGAACGGTCTAACTGAGACACAGTCTCGTGCGACGTAAGGGGAATCCCCGCTCGATTTTTATCAGCTTCCTTTTAATTAATACTGCTCGCCTTCATTAACATTCATGTCTACAGGGGATGTTATTATTTATTTTGTTGCAGCATTTCTCCGAGTACGACTCTGGCGTTCAAATCAGCGCTGCACCGAGAAAGTAAATAAATACCGGATTTATAATTGCGAATAATAATTAATAAAACGCGCTGTTTCAATAAAACACTCGCAAAAAAGTTGAAAATAAACTGCCGGCGAATTCCACCGCTGGAAAAAATAATAAATTACATCAGGTGCCGCATTGATTTAAATAAACAGCCTCCATATTTCACCAACCGTGGACTGCCGCCATAGTCAATAAATACTTTATCTTCTCATCTAAAATATCAATTTATCACTTAAGACCATCGCACCGTAAATATCATTTCATGTAAGTCAATCTTAATATATACCTACACTTAAAATTAAATTCTACAAATAAATAATTTAGTGCCAAAAATATATGTGGATGTTAAACTCATCATGGTTTAGATATCAACTGTTTTTTGGATTTTACTTAGCGTTACCAAGTACCTTACAGGAAAAAAAATTTCAACAAAAAAAACATCAGGACAGCGAAATAACAAACCATTCCTTAATTATTAAATTTCTTTAATTGTCATTTGTATGAGAGTAACAAAGTAGGTACATGGATTTAAGTTCTTAAACTTATATTTTCATTTGTTTCTAGTAACGTCATGTAAGACATTGATAATATGAATAAAAAATAAATAATTTTGAAATAAAAAAATTAATTATTAAACTAAGGAGGACCTTATTATTGACAAAAGGACAAAGGAAATCTGATCTCCCGAATAAAGAACGGTTGGCGAACCTAGTTTCACCTCACTATACCATTTCTTGACTTGCACTACAAAGGAAGACACTAGTACAAATATTTTTGTATTGCTTGTCAGCGAAAAATCTTGTTTTGCTTAGTTTTGTTTTTGTAAGACAATCAAAACAAAAACGTAAATAAAATATATTAATTCCACTAAATATTTATTTCTACTTCACATATCCACTGCTCTATTCTGCAGGTCGTAACACTTTTATATCTCCGGGTAATTAATCTCGAACCTTCTAGATAATTCCAGACTCCATAAATTTATCTTACTCGACTTATTTAGTGATACTACCTGACTAGTCAGGTCGGTCGCGATGAATCATCGGCAATGAGTTATGCTCGTTACAATATAATTTTTGGAGCACAATATAAGTAACATTTTCTAGAAACGGATGAAATTCTCATCTTGTTTGATACCTATTTTAAAATAAACTATAACATAACACTCGAAACCCTGTTCCATGTAGGTATACAGTGCCTCAAATTTAGTCTTTATAAAGCAATGTTTACACAGCCACCTTTAGTAAACATTGTTAGGAATTGTCGATAAACGGGAAAGAGTCGATGGGATGTGATAGAGTGTGGCAGAATCCGGACCTGTCGTCCGCGTAATGAGATGATAAATTGAATGAATCTAATCTGAAATAAATAAGCGGAAAGAAAGAACGACAAAGGAGAAGTGAAGTAAGTGGCACTAAACGAACTAAGTGACGAATGGGGGAGGCAGCGCGTGAGTGCGAGCGAGACAGAGCGATGCAGGGTCGGACCGCGGAGCAATATTAGCGTGAAATTGATCCGAGAGTGCTGTGGGATCGGCCCGGCCCGACAAACAACCAAACTTCGAATGTTAAATAAATCCCAACCAATAATAGATCCACCCCGCGCACACACATGCACGCACACGCACCCATTTACAGGGTGGACAGAAATAGAATGACTTACAAGTGTTATAATCACAATCAAATATTTATACTACGTCTAACATTCGAGAACCACATAATATACTTAATTCAAGATAAGTCAAAGATATCCCGACTCCATTTTACGCCTACACTTAACCTAATCTAATATTATTGCAATTTAAATTATTATGTTTAAAATCCTGACCCAGTAAATAGACACTCATTATAATATGAGATATAATCAGGGCATGTAACCTGTTAAAAAATCCGGTAACCGATATTTTGAACAAAATTTTGTGAATTTTAACCGTAATTTTAACCGATATTTTAAAGGCCGAAAATACCGGTAAACGTGAACCAAAATAAAACCGATTTTATTACATTAACCTTTATTTTAATAATATCATTTAGCGCGAAAAAAAAATATTTGAATACGACTATGTGAGTTATGACAGTTTCTAAAATTTACATTTTGTTGGAGTCATAAAAATAAGTAGTGTCTTTATAAGCTTTAGGCATCAAGTTTGCAATTGAAAAATGACTTACATTTCTCTGCATGTATTATAGGATTTTTTGTAAATAGTCCTGTTTGATTTTGTACATAGCACAAAACATAATCATATTTCATTGGTCCAAAATATTTTTTTTTTATTAAACGATATATTAACCGGTTTAAACCGGTTTCCAATTTTTAAAAACTGGTTTTCGAACCAGAACCTTTATTTTTATATCGTTGTCAATACGGGTTAATCGTTAACCATTATTTTTTCCGGTATTATAAATATATTTATATTACGAATTAAACATGTGAAAAAGAGGTTAACCGTTAACCTTAAATCTAAAAAATAAGTATATACTATGTAGAAGGTATGCATATGTAACTAAATAAAAAAATATGATGAATGTAATTGCAATTTGATTTGATTGAAATAATTAATTATATTCGTGCTGGTTTCTTATACCTTATAAGCATAAAACAAAGAAATGAGAGTGAATAAGAAAAAAAGCATCCTGTATATCCCTTCCCATGTCGTTTCGTATCTCATTCCCTCGCAGCTGCGTATGCAATGTAAATAAGAGTACTTCAATTACAGACTTAATACTCCCAAATCGATCAGTCAATCAGTTGTCGTATGATACAATAAACTTCCTTCCCAAATCAATATCCCTGAGAGCATTTAAAATCCAATCAAAAACGCCAATAACCCAGAAGAAACAAAAACTCAATACGTTCTGTTGGCGGTTGCAAGAGTTATCTACACAATCACGTAATAAGAAATTGATTCGAAGAGAAAATTATTAATAAAACAGACAGACGAGCATCATCAAAAAATCAGAGAATGACGAGGGGAAGAGCGAGAGAGATAGCGCTAAGGCGAGGTAGCAAGCCGGCCCTTTCAATTAGTTTTTTGATTGATTTCGCAGCCGGCCGCTTAATTGCGACGCGGCGTTGATTACAAGGAGGTCTGTGGCTCCATGGGCGTCCACTCTGCCTTTCAATGCCTCAAACTCTTTCAAATTGCCCAACAATACCGAAAATTACTTTCCTTTTATTCCTATTCAATTACTGTAACCATCATAAACTGGAAGTTTTGTCTCAACTAAGGTCGCCAACTATCTTGTGACAAAATGTATGACTACTACTGAACCTTGTTTTTATATATTAAGGATATTAATACTCTTTAAAGGAGTTGGATTCGAAGTTTAAAAAATTATTATAAATTTAGTTTTCTACGTAGAATTTTAATTTTTAATATTTTTTTTTAATTCAATGATTCAGGGAAACTTCTGAATCCGCCACTGAAAATAGAGAATAAAAAAAATTCACTATTATCTGGTGAATTAGTTGTAAATTGTTAATATGGCAACTGTTACTTCAGTTGAGAGAATAAAATATAGAAACGATAGCATCCCGGCTTTGTAATTTAGAAAGGGAGAACGAATAAAATTCGTATCGACTCTGAGTATTGTATTCTCTCTAACTCTCGAATAGATTTTTCTAATGGAACACGAAACAAATTCGTAATAGAGCCAGGAATAATGAAACAGTAAAAATCTAATTCTGAAGGACGACTTTGTTAATAAAAGGATGACAGTTCTTTCTAATAGAGGACTGTTCTTTGATATGAAGGACGTTGGCAATCCTAGTCTCAACATTATTAGATTATCAGATATCCACAAATATATTTCATGTAATTCATACACACAATGTTTTTCTGGAAGCTGTTATTAATAAACAAATGAATTTCGGACTGATTCTGAACCGTCAATGTCATTACTATAAATTGTGTTAGGTTTATTTTACTTTTACCTGAAAATAAATCTATAAATATGGAAGATAAATAAAAAACTCATTGACACCTTTACAAACACGTCATTTTTAAACTTAAATACAATGTTGAGGTTAATTAAATTAAATTGTCAGATCCACAGTATATGCTCCGATCCTCTGACTGTTTTAAACGTCAGAGAATTGGTTCGGGCTCGATTAATAGTCAGTAAGAACAACCTACTAACACAAATTCTGACCAATTTGAGTTTGAAGTTAGTTGGAACGCTTTTTTCAAACTGCGCAGGCGTTGTACAGTTCCGAAGTGATTTGGAGATTAGTTTGAACAAACCTAATATAATGCTGTTGACAAAAGTAACTAAATAATAAATGTTATTAGAAACTTACGTCTTATGTTGCTATTTAAGTAAATTATACGAAAAGTATGTAATTTTGGCAAATAGTACTATTAGAAGATAACTGAGACAAAACATGACCTTTATAAAAAACAATTGATTTATATTTTAGTCGCTGTATGAAGACTTTACAAATAAAAGTAAAAATTGTCACTGACATATATACAACGCATGGCTTAACAAATAAGGGAAATTATATTCTGTTTTCCGAAGCTTGTTGGTAAAGAAAAGAATATGCTCCCCTCATGAAAGAATCGTGTTTGTTGTGTAATAATTAGCCGGGTATCCTCTTGAGGCTGGGGTGAGTGAATGTGCCCCTATGCGACGGTACGCCACTGTCCAGAGCCGGAAAGGCTTGCCGCCCGGCGCGAGCTTTTGAAGTTCCCTCGTCTGAGATAATTGGCGTGTTTTGGATTAATTATGACTTTTGTTAATTCACTCAGTACTATGGTTATTCCCCTTACAGCTGATCGAGCCGTCTTGCCCGCATCCAATATCAACAATTATCAAATTATCGGCCGCAAAATGGGCGGGGGTGGATTTACGGCCTCATTAACATTCCTACATGTTATATTGTTTTGCAGTTTTTAAATTTAATAAATTTAATAACAAACACCATTAGTCCATTGAATAATAACAAAACTATAAAAGTATAAAGTTATTCAAAATTAAATTCTACTTTAGACAACATTATAATTGATGCAACAGCACGTCTACAGTACGAGATTTAATAAATATAAAATGTTACATTTTGTTAAAAATCCTTCTATGAGAATATTACTTCTAAAAGTAAGGGGCCATAATTCCCTAAAAGTGCTGATGCTGTAGTTTTGCGTAAACCCAAAAATATTTAAAAATATTGAATTTTTAGCTCGAAAATTTTCAAATTTTACAAAATTTTGTTTGTAATATTTTTTAAAGAATTAGCTGCGCTGATACCAAATTTACAAACCGAATTTAATTATCTCTTTTCATTTCGGAGATATTTGCTCTCAAAGTTGTACCTCAAAAAAGTGTGTTTTTTGAGTATAACTTAAAAATGAAGAGAGATACATTCTCAACTACTTCACCATTCGATTCTACGGGAAAAGTTATATAAAGAAATGTTTTGTCCACATATACGTTCTTTGGAACGATTTGGTGAAAAATAAGAAAAACGAAAAAAACCTAAATTTCAATTTTTCGCCTAGAAACTTTTTGTCCCCAATTTTTTTTATTTTTCGGACTTAAGTAGATATCGATGCGCTGATTTCAAATTTTTAAACAGAATTCAATGATCTCTTCCCGTTCTCGAGATATTTAAGTTCAAAGTTATACCTAAAAAATTAGGTTTTTTAGGTTTACCTGATAAATGGTTAGGTTTACGACTTCGGCGACATCACTATTCGATTCTACGGGCAAAATTACATAAGTGTACCATTTTTCAGATTTTTATCTCAACAGATAGAATTTTTAGAAGGAAAAAACTGAAAATGGCCAAAAATCGAAAAAATCGTCAGGGGTTCATCAGGCATTTTTTTCGATTATGACCATTTTCGTTTTTCCTTTCTACAAATTGTATCCTTTGGAATAAAAATCTAAAAATTGGTATACTTATGTAATTTTGCCCGTAGAATCGATTGGTGAGGTCATCGAAGTCGTAAACCTAACCCTTAAAGGGGTATACCTAAAAAACCAGTTTTTTTAGGTATTGCCAAAACTCAACTTTGAGCTCGAATATCTCAAGAACGGGAAGAGATAATTGAATTCCGTTTGAAAATTTGGAATCAGCGCATCGATGTTTACTTAAGTCTAGAAAATGAAATGTTTTGGAGAAAAAAAGTTCCTCGGAGAAATTTTGAAATTTAGATTTTTTCGATTTTCTCATTTTTCACTTAATCGTTCTAAAGAACGTATATGCGGAAAAAACATTTCTTTATGTAACTTTTCCCGTAGAATCGACTGGTATAATCGTTGAGATTGTATCTCTACCCATTTTAGGGATATAGCCAAAAAACATACTTTTTTGAGATGCAACTTTGACTGAAAATATTTCAAGAACGAAAAGAGATAATTAAATTCCGTTTGAAAATTTGAAACCAGCGCGACGAGGTCTATCAATGTACTCTATTTCCCAAAATCAAAATTTTGGGCTCCAAAATGAATATTTTTGGGATATTTCGCGTTTGTCAACACAATTTTTGGTTTAATACTGTTGTTTGGTTTGTTTTAACTTTACACAACTTTGCTGAGATTATACCTTTTGAAAATAAATAAAATTTAGATAGTAAAGCGACAGAATAAAATCTAAAAGGCGTAATAGGATTGCAGGTTTTGAAATCAACGCCTATAATATAGGTACTAGAGAATATTATAATTTCAATCTAATTAAATCCTTTTTAGAACATAAGAATTAATTTATAATTATATTACTAAAGTTTAGTATTAGTAGTAAATTTAGTTGTGAAAATTCGAATTCAAAAAGGAGGTGCATTGTCAAATAATATTTTTTTAGATGTAGCTTCCTTAAAAATTAGGAATGACGATGGGTACCCGGGTACCCGGAACCTACCCGATAATAATGTACCCGGGTATCAAAAATAGTACCCGATTACCCGAAATGTACCCGATTACCCGAAATGTACTTGTTACCCGTTTATTACCCGTTACCCGAAATCTACCCATTACCTAAAATCTGTTGTTGCCAGTTAAAGACAGTTTTCCACTGCCGGAAACATTGTAACAAAACGAAGATCAAATCTAAATGCAGATAGATCATCCATGCTGATATGTGCGAATAGAAATATGAGATATTCCTAAGTAATGAAATCAAATGAACTTCCGTAATAAGTTTTAATTTTGTAATTTTATACTGCTGATATACTCGTATATTATATAAAATAACAATGTTTTTTTTTATTTCCATACCAGAAAATAATATTTTTTTGTTCATTAATTAAATTGATACTCAATTAACAAAAATTTGTATTAAAAAAATGAATATGAAAGAATAACGGATATTTTAAGGGTATTACGTAATTCCTATTAAAAATAATCAAGTGCATGTAGTAAGTAAAGTGAGGTGAGATTGTCGTGTAATGAAACGTACCTATTAGAGACTGATTGTTTGCAAAGGGCGGCTAATTTCGACTTGATCAATATTATTTAGGTAATCCAGCAGGGTAATTGGGTGTCTTGTAGTGTTTGGCTGGAAGTGTAACAAGAGTTGCGCCTGTGTGGAGTTAGTTTGTTATTTAGCAGCATCTGTAATTAGTAACAGGATAGTGGCGAGAGCCTCGTTTAGCTGATCGCTTACAAATGTGTTTATCTATCCGTACGTCCAGTTCTCTTCTGCTCAACGCCCAAGTCTTCTCTTTCTCTCCAGCACGGCTGTTTACAGCTGGGTTCTGGTTTCCGATCTGTTTTCCTTCTGTCATGTAAATACTCCCTTAAACATCCCGCCACTTAACCGACTCTATTGTTAGATTCACAACAAAAACTTATTCAAATCAAAGTAATATCTGTATTATATATTTATTTTTAGAATTCATGTCTGATTATTCAGTACTGGTTTATATTTTATTATAATTTTTTGTTATTAACAGTACAGTTGAAAATTTAACTATCATAAGCCTCAACAGTTGGGAGCTTCGTTCTGATACTTTTTTAACAGACGAAATACGTTACTGAAATCTTGGGATATTCCACTGATTTTCGGTTTACTTCATCTTAATTATTGTCACGTAAATTATCATTTTTTTTTCGAAATATTAAACCATTGTTTGTTAGTCTTACATCCAGTGTTGTATAATATTTAATATATACCTATTTATTTAAAATAGATTATGTATTTTGAAAAATCTCAAGTATTTTTTATTTTAATATATTAAAATATATTTATATGAAACACATTTATTTGAAATATTATAATTTGGTTCTTAGTTTCTTTGTACTATATCTTAACTACACGCAAAATACGAACAATATACATTTCCTTTTTTAGTATACTAAAATCTCATCGTAATTGAATCTATAATAAACGTCGTCAAATGTTTGTTTTAACTATTTTTTAATCTTTGCATTTGTTTGAAATATAATTTATATTAAGTAAATTAATTAAAAGTATTTGAAATACTCAAAAATATTTGAAATATTTAAAATATTTGAAATACTGAATATTTCAAATACAAAAAATGTACAGTATTTTGCTACAGATTTGTAATAGTTTTGTTTATAGATATAGTATAATGTAAAATAAAAAATCTCTGTATTTATTGTGTATATATACTGTAAGTACATTTCTTCGCCAGATGTTAAAATTAAATTAGATTGCACGCATTTTCATTTAAATAAATATTTTCGAATGTTTCTCATGACGTGGTATGCACTGTTAACTTAGATCTATGTATAAATAGAAGTGTCACATTTTAATGAGAATAAAAATGCGTTGATATCTTAATTTGTTTTATTTAGAATATTCATGATAATTCTATTTACATTTTAATCGTGGTATCTCCTAAGAATCTCATTATCATTGTTGTTTCATTTGAAAATAATTTCCAATTGGTTTTATATTACCATAAATACCACATAGATGTTATAAAAACGTGAGGTAGAATGTAGAAACATTATTGATAAAAGAATAAAAAGCGGAATTCAAATGAAAAGATGTGTAATGATGGTAGTGTATGCGATTTGAAATAAAAGGGAATGCGTAATGGATAACTAATTTAAATAAATTGAGTCGAAATGAGAAAGAGAAACAAACGCACGCTATTGTGCGTGCGTATCACCGTCCATCAAATAAAACATTTTGCTAGCATAAAGAAAAACACTAGGCGCATACATACATATTTAAATTACATTAAACTCTGTGCGGATGAATAAACAACGCGTTTAAAACATAATTACTATTTAATGAATTCCCGTTTTAAATTAATAATCATAAATATTTATTAAAGCCGCGTCATTAAGAACGCTACATCCACGTGATTATAAATGCACGTAGAGCGGGGATTTTCATTTAAATGGAATGAAAACAGCTTGCCCCCAGTGACGGGCGGCGCTGACTCACTGCACTTGTCACGGTAATGGGAACCATCTGCACACGCACCGCACACATGCAATATGTGCTATGCTAGCTCGGGTGGTCCACAGCAAGGGTATGCACATGCTTAAAAAGAAACTAGCACAATGTTTGGGATATGGGTAAATAATGCCAACCGTTGCTTTGAACTTCTTTAAGATAAGTCATTTTCATTTTGAAAGGAATACATTAACACTTTTCTTTTCTCTTATGTGATACATAAACATTTGTTTCCCAACTGTTTTATTTGTTTGTTTAACTTAGCAACACTAAGATTAAAATTTCTGTACAACATTTTAATATTTAAAAAATCTGATTGGCCAGTCCTATTTACACTTTTTATTAATAATTATAATTTCCGGGCGTTGACTGCGTACACGGAGAACAATTAGTACTTACAGTATTAGTACAATTCCATTTAGAGTATTTTATAATTATTAATATTTTCACTGTCAATTATAATAGTTGTCAATGCCAAATATAAAACATTTTTTTCATAGGTATAAACAAACTAAATGTAATTGTAACAAAATTACCGAATCATTCATTCCCCCCTATTCTGTAACTTAATGGTTAATTTTTAATCAATTCTAATTTTTTTCTCCAATGAAAATAGATAGCACTGGAGAAAATTTCAAAACATCACTTATAATGCTTGTTTTTATTTGTTAAAATTTTTAGTAACTGGTTAAAAATTCTCATGTATTCATAATTAATTAAGATATTTCAGAATGTTATATTTAAAATTTCAGTTTTTTTTTGTTCATTAGTATCAGGGTTGTTGAAATTTTGCCCGACCCAAAAAAACCCGCTGGGCTTTTTTGAAAAAACCCACTCGAAGAAAAAACGTCAAAACATTTTAATCAAAAATGAGAAAACGAGCCCTTAAATTAATTTCTAAGATATTTTGTTTATAAGATGAAAAATGGGAATAATTTGAAGTAGGTTACAATTGCAACGCAATTTGCTAAATGAAAAAATCCTTAACCTCAATATATACCCGTCAGAATATACGCGACATGCGTTCATGTTTAAATATTATTAATTGCTGTGCATTGTCATAGTGTCTGCAGTATTTAACACAACATAACAGTGACAAAGTGATCACAAACAGTGCATTAGCGTCGCTAGCGGGGCTGGGGGCCCGGTTATAATTACCTCGGGTATATTTCATGCGTTCAAAGACACGGGGTTGGAAAAAGCCAGCATTGCGTGCACGCTGCAACACGTCTATAAATCTGCAGTGTATGCACTGGGCTTGAACATGTGGTCGCCGTGCGTGCAGAATTAAAACGTTCGTCGCCGCTTTCTTCTCTCTCAGCCATCTCTTTTTACAAACACGCAAGTGGGTGATTCCAGAACCACCGGAGGTTTTTATGTCATTTAGCGGGGGGTTATTTATAAGCTGATTATCTGCTTCTTGCATACACTGGAATATGTTGCACAAGATACACTGCACTTTACTGCAGTTACATTTTATTTTATATGACGCTTGATCTAACATCAATGATACTACATTTACATACTGCTTATTAAACTTTTTCTCTCATTTATTTCTTTTGCTGTTAAGCTTCGTGACACAGAATAGGTTTAAACAGAAGCGACAGTAAGACAGAGAAAAGAAATTTAGAGTCAACAAATTTAAAGGGCTCGTTGTTTAAAATAGGAATGTTTCGTCACATCTTAGAGAGAGATAGGGGAAGCCAACAAATTTAAAGGTCCACACAACGCTCCAAGATCATAGAACTGAATAGGGTAACATGAAAGGTACCGACATGGAGTGTCGTTTCTGTATGTAACTATTGTGTGGTTACACTTCATGGTATTTTTACCTGCATTTTAGTGGTACCAGGATGACAAGACGTTTGCAAGAAACGTTCAATTTATCACTTACTTTGTTTCGCAACAGTTCAATTACAATTAGCACTATTTAATAACAAATTATATTAGAGAACTGAAAAAAATAATACCCTGGTAAATCAAAGGATAGGTATGAAAACAAATACAAAGTAATACAAAATTGGATAAATGTTTTCGACATTTTCTTTATCGCCCGGCGGGCTTTTGCTCTACTTTACCTCACGTGTGCTGTAATATTTTTACCGCCATGGTAACCAATATGTAATCAAACAATTTAAATGCAATAGTGCGTAAAAGTTTGTTTTAATTTTTATACCCAATCTTTATTTCCAACATCACAACTAATAAATAAAATGCCGCTGTATACGATTAAAACCCACTAGAATCTACAAGTTATTTGTAGTCTAGCAGAAGCTGTTGAAAGAGAACATGCACAATAAATATAGTCGGTCAATGAAAAGAGTGAATTCATGTCAACATTCTGGCCAAAACATAAACTAATATTTTGTGACGAAAATAATAATTTAGTGGTTCTATTGATGTCGTGTTCTTGTGGAACGCGATTACATTAGAAAAGTAGTGAACCGATATGAAAGTCGTTGCTAATACAGACATGAAATATAAATAACTAGAATGCTGGAGCATTTCCTGTAATGGTGTAGTTTTTATAGGCGCTGTTTCCAACTTAATTAAAGTTGCGTCTACAGCAATGAATCTCCATCTGGATCAAATATCGCGCGCATCTGAATCTAATTAAAAATCCGTTTGCAAGTGTCGGCTGTGTAGCAATAAACAATATCGGCATTAGCGCTAATTACGCGAATTGAATGTGGGTGAAGCGGCAGACGAAAAGGCGAAATCTATTAGCAGCAACGTCAGCGAAACAAGCGGAGATGCTGAACGATTTTCGATAATTAGCATGGGGGGGTGGGCGGCAAACAGACTAATTAACATCGCCTGGCCCGTCACTCATAAGAGGTCAATCGTGCGTACCAATGCGTGTGTTTGTGTGGCATTAATTAATTCCCAGAATAATCATTATAGATTACCCGTATACACATCCTATTCCTATAACTCCAAATACATTAATTACACTCTTGAGAAAACGTCATTATTAAATACGTATGTAAGCAAATTATAACTCAATTACCAGTACCGGATACACACACGCACACAAAAACGCGCCGGAATAATTACCTATCCTGAGGAAATTAAACTCGTGTACGAATTACTTTACACAAATTATACTCTGCTATAAATACAGACCGGGATATTACTAAACGCAAAAATTAATTTACCGGCAAAACTACAACTAATCTTATTACTTTCCACTCGCTTAATATAGATATCGTTCTTGTGGTTCTTGTTCATTAACTAAGATGCACAGTTCCGCATAAAATGACAACGTTGGGAAAACAGAGAAAATGTAACAAATTTAGTAACAGTTATTTACTTAACATGGTACGGACGTTCGTCTTTTCATAGATAGTTTGTCAAAGCTCATTTATGAAAAGGAACCTGCCTAACGAATATTATTTTTCAAGCGCAGAAAGTCACTCATTTCTCACGAGGTGTGAAAGTTTTGGCACGAGACGAAGTCGAATGCTGGAATCACACAAGGTGGCAAATAGATAATTCTGCACGAGTGGTACACTATACTTTTTCTACCACCAACTAAAACATTTCAGTAAAATATCATTTTACTCACAATTTTTTAAATAATCACAAGAAATGAATACCTTCCCGAAATATTTATAAACGAGTCACTTGTTTCTAGACAAGTTATAGGTACTATACTGTCCGATTCGTATGATGTATTTTATGTTTAGGTATTTAAATTAGAAGATTGCTAAATAATTATTAAGTAAATTTTTGAGCTGTATCATAAGGCAACATTTTCCAATCTACTGCATTATAAATTTAAAATTATTATTTTTATAAATCGTGATCTAGCACGAAAATAAAAGTAGTTATCGAGCTTTCTAACCGTTTTATAGGCACAGCATTTGCCCGTATTATAATAAACATTGAATTATCTAAAATCGAAACTAATTTAGCATGCATATATAATCTGTTTTGGCCAGATCGTTTCCCAAACGCGGATAATTACATAACAAGCCTGGTGCGAGGTTATAAATTACAGAGAAATAACAATAAACAGGAAAGGAAACATGCGAAACGTCAACATCGCAGCGCGGTTTATTTTTCTTCATTTAAAATAAATTTTTCAGGCAGATCGTTACGGCAGCTTAACGACAATGCACGGCCGGCGTGCATAAATATTTTGCTTCCTAAATAAATGGCTGGTTTCTGTACCTATGCACCCACTGTGTGTTTGGACAGCTGCTGGCGGATTTATGATTCTAGTTAAGAAAAACGCCAGATTCTTCATCGGGAAATGGGCCGTGAAGCCGCTCGGAACTTGCAGATTAACTGCGTAATCACCACGTGGAAGGGATTATGATTCCCTTTCACAAATCCTACATAATACATATTTCCTTCTCAACATGCTGAAAAATTACTTCAAGATGACAACGTCGTTCAGCTTAGGTGCAACTTCAAACGTAAACCAAATGTTCTGGATTTGTGTCAATTTAGGCGAGTCGACCACTATAACTCATTTTATAATCTACAACCGATGACAGCAAGAAAAAAAAGTTAGAATATTTAATAGTATTGGATGACAGGACAATATTATCAATTATTTTTTTGAAACTGCAATTATAACAGTATTTCTACAAATACTATTAATTATTATTAAAATTATTTACATGTTACAACAAGATCTCATAATTGATCTACATATACCGTGTGTTCCAAAAAATGTTGTCATAGGCATTTAACATGCGAAAATAGTTTTTGGTAAATAAAAACTAACCTGCTAACAATTAAATAACCTTACATGGTTTTATTGTTTTACAAGCGCAAAATGTCAGTTTTTAATTCGTGGATATGGTTTTAGTGTAAAGACCTACGGAGTTAAAGGTTCTTTGTAGAATGATCTAATGAAGATTTAATGGACTTTTAAACATAATTAAGTGAAACAACGTTCCTAATAGAAATAAGGCCTCAAGTACTAAGGTACTTGTTTCACGATAAGTTTTACTTGCATTTTCATACACGGAACCGTTGTACGGTAACCCATCCAATTGGACACGGTGGACTATGTAGCTTATCCACATGAGCAGACAACACTCAAGACTATACAATTATGCAAGGATAAAGTATGAACTATATGAATTAAAATGTGGCCAAGTTTTATAAGAACAAGTCAGATGTTTTAAAAAGTAATTTTATTTTTGGGTTTAACAGGATTGACTTTGGAGCTTTTGAGTTAGAGTTGAAGGTTAGAGAATGAATGAAAGCGTATGACCGACCGCTTGCGGGGGTGGAATCAAGCCGGTTTTAAACGATACAAGAATCCGCGTTGATTGATGTGCAGTAAGCCAGCAGCCGCGTCGTCGGAACACATTTAATTTTCTCCTTTTATCTCGGAATTATGAATATTATATCGAATGCATAATCATAACAAGAAATCTTAATTAAAATAACGGTTTTTCGAGTTTTTGCATTTTGTCGACTCACACTTAAATTAACACTTCCAATTTAAATTCAAATGATAAAATCACATTTAAAAACGTTAATTAAAAAAAAAGAGAGAAAAGAATAACACGAGATGAAATTGAATATTCTTGTTCTGTTAATTACACGTTTTAAATCTACGATCTGAAATAATTAAAACCTGTTTCCGAAGAGAATGCTTGTTTGCGTCAACTATTCCGGCGCCGGCACCCTCGCTACGGCGCTGTTAATTATCAATAAGTTGAGTGGAGTTAGGACGTCAGCCCCGCAACTGTTTATGCATTAAACCGTCACAAGGCATTTCGTCCTGAGGATGGACTCTAATTATCTCGCTCAAGTCTTTCTTAACAAACAACTCATACTTCATTTACCCGCCACGAGAACGAGAACGCAATCTGACAAAGCATGTAGTGCTTGTTTTTAATTTCAGATACTGTACACTCTTATCTCAACGCCATCTATTTTCTTCACTACTTTAACTACTTGCTAGCTAACAGCACTAATCATCTAATAATCTAACATATTTATTTTTAATTTAGATTACATATTCATTACTAAAACTAAAATTATATAGGTACTACTTTTTTAAATGATTTAATTTTCCTACGAGCAAAACTAACTCAATTGCCAATATTATTTAAATTTTATGTATGTTTTACTTGCATGTTAGTATGATGATTGTAAGCTTATAACAGTTGAACTGCTGATATTACGATTTTCTTTAATGTACAAAAATGTATAAAACATACCCTCTACAACTTTTGGCAACTTCATTAAATGGAACTTGAAGACTTACCTAAAACAAAAAGAGTATTACATTAGTCACTATATATAATTGTTATGCTTAAAATTATAGTATACAATAATGTGTAGAATTTCAATCAACTGGATACAATATGAAATATCCTTTTGTCAAATATTACAATACAACAAAGTTATTGTAATAATTATTATTTGGTTAAAAGTTGTACTGAAGCCATCATGAGTTGATCAACTTAAAAAAGTAAAATAAAAATTAGTTAATGATAGTGTAACGAGAATGATTCATCACTGGCGATATATCTGGTCAGATAATCTCACTAAATACCTCAAGTGAGATAAAGCGACGTTGTTATTTGGAAATCTTTTATATTCTGGAAGATTCGAGAAAAATTATCCACCGGTATATATTGTCGCGGCGTGGAGTTCCAAGACAGTCCAGAGGAGAACAGCAAAATGTGAAGTAGACATAAATTTTGATATTGTATGAATATAAATAGCTTAGAAATAATTACTGTTGTGTACAAATAAATAAATAATAGTTATTAATTAGTGTGTTAAATGTGTATTACTAATCTTTAAGTTAAATTTTCGTTATTATCGTTTACATCAAAGTTTTGTTATTTTTGTCGTTATTTAATAAACTAGTAATATAAATATTCATATTCTGACTTCTCCCATATAAATGAACGTTATAATAGAAACAGTTTTCCAATTTCAAGAATATTTAATTTAGTAATTACAGTGTTCTGTAGGACACGGCCCGCATTATGAGCTCACTTTTATAATAAAATCGCGATTTTAACGCCCACTTTTACATATAAACCTTTTGTAAAAACGAACGATAAAATCGCGATTTTATTATAAAAGCGAACTAGCTCACTTTTATAATAATATCGTGATTTTAACTTTCAATTTTACATAAGATTATGATGTAAAAGTGGGCGTTAAAATCGCGATTTTATTATAAAAGTGAGCTTGTAATACGAGCCATTATATCTAACAATGATTTCTTTAAAACCTATCATCTTCAACACCCCTTCTTCCTTAATATATTGAAACCAACTTAGCATTAATTACCCTGTAGCCTTTTAAGTTTGGGTTACACTCACATAATCTTTCCTGTAGAACACCTTTTGTCTAACAACGATTTCTTTAAAACCTAACATAAACATAAACAATACAAAACCAACTTATCTCTAATTACCCCCTAGTAACTTTTTGTTACTTCCCATCCTTGTCTACCCCCCAGTAGCTTGGTGGGGGGGCAAGTGGCGGTAAGGGTGTGACGGTGTGAGCATTAGCAGATACATGTGCTGCCAGGGTAAACAATCCCACAAGTGCGACTTGAGTGACACTGACACCACGCGTTCCTGGAAGGGTAGCTGTCGCCGCACGGGACAGATGACTGACGGAGGTTACGCAAGATTGGGATCTTAGGGATTAATAATTATATGTTCTTATATGTTGCTAATCGTGGGAACTTGGATAGGATTTGGATGGTGATGGAAAAATTGAAAAATGGTGGATTTTTAATAAAAACTGTTGAGAGCTACGTGAAGAATTATTTACTTGTTGGATTTTTGTTAAGTTCATCAAAATGTTTTATAAATATAGTAATATGCAGATGATTTGTGGCCTACAGTAACTATTTTTTTTTCTAATTGTACTTGTATGCTAGTAATAATAAGTGGACCTGTAATTTTTTTGTGTATAATGAAATCTACCGTATTACTAGCAATATGTAACACGAGAAAATTCCTATCCATGTACGTCTAGTCTCCGGGCCAAAAAGGATTAGCAGAACGTTTTATCAATAAATTTATTTTTCGAGAAATAAGTTTCGTTTAAGGCATAAAAAAATGTGGCATTCTATGAGTATCCTAATAAATTTATATCTTATTTTTCTAGTGGATATATTTGTCGCAGAACTGACAAAAATACAATACTAGATACCAAATACTCGGAACTAAATGATTTTTCGTTTCGTTTAGATTCGATTCAGTTCCGATATAAATAATTTAGTTTCGGTTAATATCGTTCTTGCTTAAATATAATTTCGTTTCCATTTGAACGAAAAACAAATTTTGTTCCGAATTCTTCACAATATCTTTTCATTTTTTTCTATCTTTGGCTGTCTCAGTACAGTTTATCACACTTTGTTCTCTTAGATCTTCTTTTACTGCATTTAACCATTTTTTTTGGCCTTCCTCACCTTTTCTTTCCTCCTTCACCCCCTAATAATGCTTGCTTGGTAGCTCTATTCTCCGACATCCGTGCAACATGTCCTAGCTATCTTACGCTTTGTGCTCCAATCGTGTAGCTTATAAATGGAAATCCGTACATATCTTGTATTTCTAGGTTGGTTCTTCTTCTCCATGTCCAGTCTTCTTATTTAACCACTTCAAAAATTGTTCTCAGTAGTTTTCATTCCCAAACGTCTGGTTTCTTTTCACATCCATACAAGACTGTCCGTCGCATAATTGCACTATATATTCTTAATTTGGTTGCTCTTCCTTAGTTTTTGGAAAACATTGTATTCAAAACATTCCATACGCTTTACTTTCTTTAGTTTTTTAGCACAAGCACATGCAACTTATTCAAATGCTCAACAAGACACTCATACTTTGGTTTTCAAAATGGCGACTTCCGTCGCAATTTTTCATCTAGCCATTAGATTGCAACCCTCCTTCATGAGATTTTATATTCAAGGATTAAGAGTACAAAAAGTCATATAATAGTATATTGTATACAAATGCAAAACGTAAACTATTTCAAGTGAAGTGTGAAAATTTCGGCACGAGACGTAATCGAAGGGAAAGAAATGACACTTTACATGGACAGAAATATGAATTTGTTATTTATGCTTGTAAATAGAAATAAATTAAATGCGTATAAAATGTCTTTACTATAATATGAAAAATGCATAATAAATAGGTTCTTAATAGCTATTAATGAAATTACTATGCATAATGTGAATATAAATCTTTCCGCAATACTTATATCAAGTTTGCATTAGCAAATTAATAAACATATTGGAATTACCATTAATCAAGCGGTTGAAGGTTACGAAGTGAATTGAATTTTATTAGAAAGATTGATAAACGCGCAACAATTACGCGTGTAAGCGTCGCCCGATGGCTTTTAGGCGGTGCGTGCGGCTGAGAATATAAATTTCGCGGGCAACAATGCGTTGACAGCCGTGCCCGCCCCCCTACTAAAACAATCGCCGATCGCTTTCTCGTCAGATGACGGACGACGCGCACGCAAATGTTTTGAATTATCGCCCAGTGTTGATGTTTACTTGTTTTATCGCCAGCTACGATGTTAATGACATCGTTTATGATTTTTCTCTATGTGAAGGTCGCAGCATCCCATACGCATGGCCTTTATGCGCAGAGTAATTAAGAGCTGGTTTGCACATCATTCATCTCGCGTGAGAATTATTATTTATGTTGTTTATCTGATTTACTAATACATATTAATAGATGTTTGGTTCATGCTTACAACGGTTGGACATCTGTTAGATTTGTAATTGGATGAATACACCATACATCTTTGATTTTAATTTACGGTCTCTTGTTTTATACAAAATTGATTGCTAATTAATTGTTTGTTATAGTCAAACAGATATATTAATCATATGTTTGTTTTTACACACACAAAGTGTTTTCTATTTATAGTTGTTGATATTAAAATGATTGGGAAACGTCAATTAAAAATAGTAATAATTTTTAATTATTTATTTACAGTAACATTTTGACTATCGAACATACGTCAAACTGGAATGATAGCAAGCAAATTATATGAAATGTTTTTATTACACGTAGTATATGACGCATTTTGGTTATAGATAACAAACAAGGCCTATATTCTGCAGCTATCATATTTTCCTTTTCTTAACACTAACAAAATTAAAATTTATTTCTGTAATGTTAAAATAAATATTTCAAAATTTTAGATTAATATTCTTCGTAATATATTTTAATCCTTACACGAGAACTATTCAGATATTTCAATCTTCAAAATTTAATTTGCGACAATCTTTGTTTTTAGTAAATATCTTTTGGTGATATTTTTATTAGATACTGTGACAGCGAAATGGAATATAGGAATCGCATAAAATATTAAGGGGGAAGTGAACAAATTTAAAGGTCTACACAATTGTCCAAGGTCATAGAACTGAATAAGGTAATATGAAACGTACCGACACGGAGTGTCATTTCTGTATGTAACTATTCTAAGCTTTAGTATCAATTTCGAAAACAAATCTGTTTCTGGACTATTTTACTTACTTTAGGATTATATATTCAAAGAAAAAGAGTACCTATATAATAAGAGACTGTGAGTTTAAAAATACTTGAGTTTCATTTTGCACCAATTTGCTAATCGTAATAACATATTTATATACAATCCTCAAGCAAGCACCTCTGTTGTAAGACGATGCAGATTGCATACGAAGCAACAGTTCGCGCTCTCAACATTGAACACATGTGCAGGTCAGGGGTCAGGAGGCAAGCGTACTCGTGCTCCTCATTCACAATCAGACTTAGTTGCCCTTGCCGCCCACCGCCCACTACTAATTAATTCTCTAATGAGTGGAATCATTACAGAGCTGCGTCATTCGCACGCCAGTCTCGGCTCAAGGGAAAGGGAAATCGTGAAACAGGCTCAGGACAAAAGGAATACATTCATGAATCGGTCTTTACCCAAAAGGAATTTGGGATTTTTTATTAAATGTTTCAAGCAATAATCTTTATTTTTGACCTCTACTAGCTGCAGTACATTTTGTGAAACCCAATTACTTTTTGAATCCTTTGAACAACATCCTTTATTTGAATTAGGGGAACTATTATTAAAGTTAAATAGTTTACGGTAATAATTTCGCAGGCTTTAATTAAGCTTCGACCGGTTTCGTATCCACATGGATACTATTGCCATCTAGACAAGACAAGACAAGACTTTGCAAAATCCTGTCTGTCTAGAAATTTCAAGACATGACTTGACGAAGTCTAAATCTAGATTAAAATGTCTTGCCTATAGATTTCAAAATCCTTAGATTGTTTTGTTTTAAAACACTACATTAACCTGCGCATAAGCTTTAGACAAGGACAGATAATTCTTCGGCAGTATTCTTTATCTATTTTATAATCACTGTTTTCATTAATAGTCTTGAAAATTGCCTCGTTTTCTCTCGTTTTGAACTAGAATAAGAAACTCTTGTCTTGAACAAGGATCTTGAAAAGAGTTTATTCATCAAAAACTCGATAAATACTTTTTAGCAGGACTTTCCTTATAAGGATGATGAAAAATAAAAATTGATGACTGAACAAATTATAAACTAAAGCGAAATTGGAGACAAAACGATTATACAATTGTTTTGCTTTTAACTCTTAACAAAAGGTAAAAAATCTTAATACAGTTTTTTAATTTTATTTCTGTTAAATAAAATATAGTCCATATGATTTTTTGTAGAATGACATAGCCAAGGCAATATTAAAAGCAAGTCTTGTATCGTAACGTTCCATCGTCACGCACGTTACAAATATGGAGCGCCATCAATTTATTATTAAATTAAGATCGTAAATGTTTATGGGGCCCAGATTTCAATGCAAGCAGCCCGTCTTTAATTATAAGATACGTAATTAAACAGTTTGGATTTCTGTTACAAAGATAATTAATCCCGAGGAATGTTGGCTTCAAATTGTACACGGCCGTCCTTATAGGTAATGTCAGTGATGTTGATACTAATCTCATCTGGTCTGATTTTTTTAATGAATCGCAGGATTCGTTAAGCCTCCGTATGTTATCTTGTACACACTCCTACACGTCGCGTGCTGATAATATGTAAATGTGTGAGTGTGTAGAACACGTCAGAGATCTAATGAGATGAATTATCTCTAATGAGGTAATTAAGTGCGACCAGTGATAGTGCACTTCTCAGAAGACGTTTGGGTTATTTTTAATTCTCGCCGCGGACGCTTTATCTCAAACCCCATTATCAGGACTGCATTATATTCTTTAAACAGCTTGACATGGGATTTAAATAATATTTAGAGCGCTTCACTAACGTGCTTACGAGAATTAACTACATTTTATTTTAGATGAAAACAGGCCCACATGCCTACGCTTCTTAATCTTCAAAAGATACCAACCATAGAATTTAAATCCTAATAGGTTTAGTGAGATAATTAATTTTAAAACCATTAGAAATTTATCATTACCGTCTGGGATATTCTTCATCTAATATCACAGCGTTGTCTAACAAAATATTTCTTAAAGATCTCTTTCCCGTTCTACTTTCTAATATAAGTATCCATTTACTAAAATCTTATCCCTTCAATAATATTTCTTAAAGATTCATGAAATTTTATTTCTTAGTTTTACCTAATGTAGAATAATTAAAATGAATACCGAACCCAAAAATAAATACAATCTATTACAAATATTCGAAGTTTCAAAACGCGTCGTGCATTGAAAAACGAAGTACCTACTTATAGAATTATTATATAAAAATATTGTAAAATTTTTAGATAGCCAGTACTAACAATATATTTATTACAAATATGCCAACAAAATTAGCTAAAAATGTTTACTGATATGTAATTTTTATAGCTCCTCGTCGAGCTTTAAACATTCTCTCGTGCTATAATTTTTTGCCTTTAATACATAAATACCTATTTCGAATTAAAAATACGTACGAAATAATTCTTTGCAGGGGGAATATTTATTTGTATCTATATTTAAAATAGATAGTGTTTTTGAGGTTATTAAATATTAGTCATACAAAAATAATAATTTCATTATGTTCTTAGTATAAATATAATACAGTAATCAACCAGAGAATGAGGTTACGGTTAATATTGTGTGGGTTGTTTATTCGTAGAGTATATAGAATATTAATTTTAATAAGAGATTATATGAATGTGGAAAATAGTAACAATGTTGTGGAGGAAAAGATTGTAAGAAGTAGTGTGATAGAGCTTGAATTCCCGCGTAGAGAGGAAATGATGTATCCACGGCTTATCGCCCCGTGTTGTGTAGGCAGAAATTGATTAGTTTATTTTATTAATTAGGCCGGGTTTTGAAACGCTTATACTCGCTACAGTAATAATTACACGCGTAATTACTAACCAGCCGAGTATTTTCTTTTCACAAAGGATAATTAACGCTACTTTGCACAGGTGGGCCTTACACATACCCGTATTATCGCTTTTGTTTATTCCGTCGATGTAAAAATTATAATCGGACTGTGTTAATGAGAATTATGACAAATTATAATTAGACCTTTCCTTTTTTAATTATGTCGAGTAATTTATATGTTTGCATGATTAATGCAGAGTTGTTGCCGCCTTGCCAACCTATCAACTCATTATTTCATTGGCGTTCCATTCCATGTTCCAGTTCAGACAGGAAATAGACTCTATGAAAAATTTGTGGTTTAACACACAAAACTAATTATTCATTACGATGCGGACACTTCTGGTTTCATAATACTAAAACGTTCCAATTTCCAATTTGATACGGTTACTATTATTATCTAACAGCTTTGTTTTCGTCTTATTGCAATTTTAAAATATCTCCCAAATTTATAACATTATAAAAATTTGAGAAATAAAATTATATAATAATTGTAAATCGTAATTCTAAAATTTTCATAGACTCAAGGAAATTGTTAAGATACCTTTACACACATGTCGGAAACTCAAACAGGAATTATGAGCAATTAATGAGTTTATAAGGTATTTTCGATTTAAAATAAGAAATACCAATAGCGGCCCGTGAAGTAAAATTTTGGTGAGGCAGTCAATAAGAACTGAATAAAAACTTATTGAAAACATTCACTTATCAGAAAATTAACAATAACATTAGTGCTCACAACGTTATTTTTTATCAACATACCAAAAGAATCTGCTACCATTTTTAAAATAAAACTTAAATTTAAAATCAGGTGTCCACGTCCATTAGCTTATACTATATTTGAACAACTGCAAATGCAATGGCCAAACTTTTAAAAGCAGTTCGGTGTTCGGTCGAATGTTCGCTTCTATCACGTGCAAACAGACCAATCAGAAAGGACTAGAGGCCTGTAAAAACAGCACAGTTGTACACAACACATTGATAGTGTTTGAGGCAGGAAAATGTTTGCCTCTGCATTTCTGTAGACGGTATTATTTTTTAATGATACGATGATGACTAGGAAATAAATGTAGGGACGAAATAATAATCAGGATGCAGTAAGGTTTTATTATTTCAGCTTCTGACACGACTTTACAATGAGGATGACAGTAATGATGGAAATTTCGGTTTACACGAAACAAGAAAAAACTACGACTGCGTCTCGTTTATTATTTCTTCCGTTCATTATTTTTTAAGTTAATGTACTTGGTCTGCCAATCAGCAAAGACAATCTACAAGAGAACTGTGATAGAATATTTACCTGTAAGAGAACTATCATGTGTATAGCAAACTAAATATTATTTTAAGGTTAGGTATGATAATCAACAAGAGTGAATCTAGTAGAAGTTGTGATTTAAAATCAGATCAGTGGGCTGAAGGGTGTAGTGATAAATCGAATGTGCATGTAGCGGAATGAAGCGGGCGCCGAGGGTCGCGTCTTCGCGTGTCTGGGGGCGGCGGGCGTTCCTTCCAATTAAGAACGTCAGGCCACATAAACGCGACTGAATAATTCATAATGTGAAAGCACTTTCTTACACCTTAACCCGGCGCGACGTACCCCCTCCACGCCTACTCTGTCACAAGATGCAAATGCAATTAACATCGCAGAGTGCCACGGAAAATAATTATAAACAAGGCGTACATGTCTTAACGTTCACTCTTGCTCTCGCCAACCCTTGCACTATGCACACTAATTCAGGGTCTCTAACCAAATATTTAAAATTTTAACTGACGGGCCAGTATGGCACGGATATATCCCTATCTCAACATCCAATCTCTCCCGTTGTTTTCTACACCTAAGTATTTCTAAATAATAGAGAACAAAATAAATATTAAGAGATTCAACCAAAAAATAAAAATCTGATGTGGCCAGCACACAACGTCTCGTCTGTCCTCTTTACTGTTTCCATTATAATCGAGACCATTTCTTCGTAGATTTTCTCCTGGTAATTTAGGTTATCAAAATGTTATATCAAAAATTTCAATTTTTTTTTTATTCACTAGTATTTGAGTAGTCATTACAACATCCATCCATCCATCCACACACACACACATACTCACATATGGACAGACATCATCGTAAAAATATTAAAATCGTGTTCTAGGGGACTTCAATACCGGCTTATCCATTGAAAACTTATTATCCGATTTTTAGCATGAGAGGTAAAAAGTAATCAGCAATATTGTTTGCTGTACCATTAACTAAGTGTGAGTTACATCCTTAAAATTGTCAGTATTGAATTTAATTGGCCTCATCAAGAATTAGAACACGCTGAAATGTTTGCTCTGATTCTTGGCCTACTAAAAATTGATCACATTCTAAAACAGGTTATTTGTGCAGGATTGTGATTTGAAATAAGTCGGTCAGGAATTAGAGCAAACTGAAGTGTTTGCTCTGATTCTTGGCCTACTGAAACTGGATAACATTCTAGAGCAATTTAAATATCCCAGAATGTTTCGGAATCAGTAGGTCAGGAATTAGAGTACGATGTAGTATTTGCTCTCTCTTCTAGAACAGACAATCTCTTCCAGAATACGATTTGGAATTAGTGGGTCCTGAATTAGAGCAAGTTAAATATTTATTTTGATTCTTAATCTGCTGAAATTGAATTACATTCCAGAGCAAATTTAAAAGCTCAGGATTGTGAATTGGCTCCTATATGATTTTTGTTTAATATAAATAAAAAATCTTGGCTATAACAAAGTATGGATAAATATTAAAATTTTCAGCAGTAAAATTGAAACATGAGAATATGTTTTCATCGTAGTATATTTAGAATGTTACTTAACTAAAATGTTTTCCAGATTATATTTCTTACATAATTAAATTTAAAAAATCATTACTACCCACATGTGTTATTGAAATTATAAAAAGAAGTTCATTAACTTCACTTACGAACCGAATCGTTTTTTGCCGTCTGAGATGAGTCTAACTTAACCCGAGTAAGTAATTCATTGTGACAGTACTTTATTGTGAACTTCCTGCGCCTTATTTTTACAAGTATCTTGTTTCTGCGTCGTCAGTGGCTCTAATTCATCTCACTTAATGAGATCGTCAACATGGAAACACAACAATCTATTCGGTTTGGATTTCAAAGTGTATTAGTTGAAGCCAGAAATAAATCCGGATCGCACAACTGTTGCTCAGCGCGCAGCAAATTAACACCGACACGGGAATTCTTGCTTTTGATGTGCAGGATGTCTCCAAAACAACGCGGAGGTGAGAACGACATGCAAATGTAAACAGCGGTGTTTATATGCCGGGAAAGAACACACATTAAGGACTAAAATACACACACAGGGGGTTCAAATGCTTTTAATGACCGCGATGATTGAGAAGTAGACAATTTCACTTCATTCGGAAAAGAGATCATCTGTGATGACAGCTATCTTGACTCTTGTTGAATTTTACTCAAGTTTAATTGAAAACAACGAATCTTCGATTCTAAATAAGTATAAATGTAAATTGATTGTTCTTTTCGCCGTATTCTTTCGGAAATTTTGCAAAAAAAAACAGTACAAAAATGACAACAAATTTTGGAATAAGAAAGACTTTACTATCACGAAATTAACTAAAACAATAATAACTACAATACAAAATAGTGATTCGGATGAGACGAAATATTTCTCGAATTTCCTCTCGGGCAAGACGAGAACGATTTTAAAAACAAAGCTTCAAGACGAGAAAATAAAACCGAGATTCTCGAATTTCAATTTATTCGCCGAGATCTCTCGCAGTTTTAAAATTATTTTTCTTCAAACGCCATAAATATGACATCTTATGTGACTAGATGTACGAAGTAGAAAAAGAAACAAGTATCCATAGGAACTATGTAAAATCAGTGAATAATATAATCTAAGAATGAAGTTACTAAAAACCATCAACAACTGACAGATGTAAATTGTTAACCTAAAAATTCCTTAACATTAGGAACAGTGTACCATTAAAAAAAAATCAGAAACATGAATTTTCATCATTTTAGTGTGTTATATGACTGTCTTATATCCATAAACTAAATATTTTTAGAACGAAACAGGATTATTTTGTGAGAAGAAAAACGAGATGATGAGTTAGGAAATATGTAGTAGATATAGAAGAATGTAACGTAGTTACGTTTATAAGTATAAATATATGCAACTTTTCAAATCAATTTATTTTATCACTTTCCATATATGACCAAATTGTTGGGAAGTTGCACACATAAAAAATACCAGAAGGTTTGTTAGTAATGATATTTTTAGTGTTAGTACTTCAGCAACCACAACCAGTTTCATTGTGAGATAAATTTAATTGTCACGACGGAATGTATGAGAGATACCCAGTGTACAATTTAATACCCACTAAAGAACGTCATACTGTTCGTAAATGGTATATGTAAATCGTCCATGCATATTACCAGTTCTCAGAACCTTTCTTCATGCAAATATGCGCATGCGTGTACATTATAACCCGTATTAGCAATTGCGCGCGAAAAATTCAAAATTAATAATCATAATGTGAAATAAATGAAGGTTGTAATGTTGGCTGAACCCGTGCTTTATAATTAAAGTGCTGCAAAGTGGAATTTCACATTTGAAATTCTTATTAGCTGCTAAAAATACACGTAGGTGTCAGCGTGTGACTTGACAGAAAATTAATTGTGTAGAAGACCACCGGCCGACTTGCGGGGAGGAGCGAATCACACACGTCTCGTAATTATTCAATTTATTAAGCTTGGATTACATGCATCCATCAAACTGATGCGTCTTCATCCTCACAATGCTGTTAAGACGTTCGACTCTGCAGTCTGCACACAATACTCAATGAGAAACAGCCACGCTAATAATTAACTGTCAAAATTGACATATAGCTAATTCTTCAAATTAAAAAGTACATAATAAAATATTCTATTAGTTTTTTATACAATCAAATTTGAATATGTAAAAGCTTAGTACAAAAAATAAAATCTGTAACTTGTACTTATAAAACTTATAAATTTATTTATCTAAATTGATTTTATATCGATACAATAAACTTATTACGTTAATTAATTAATTTAGTACCATTTAGTATTTTCTTTTAAGATAAATAACTATTTTGAAATTAGTATATACTTAGTATCCTTAGAGTCCGAACTCTTGTCTTGTCTTGTTTCGTCTTGATATTTAAATAAGACAATAACAAGTCTTTTTATATAGACTTAAGCCTATTTTACATCATACTTTTTTGGTTAAACCATAGTACTAGATTCATCTGATGAAATTATAGACAAATCTAGTGAAATGTATATCAGAAATCTTCATCCAATATTCGTCAGAGATCTGTATATTTCTGTAAGAGTTTCATATATTTTTTCCACCTGAAACTCGGATGAAAATCTGACTAAAATATTTAATAAGAAAATAGAGAAAAAAAATTAAGTAATGTAAAACGGTCTTTTCTAGACGGCAACACTATATGTACTCCAGGCTATCTTTTTTTTCTTATTTTTAAAGAGAGAGAAGGAATAAGCTATTACTAATTTTATATTTTATTTAATATTGCTATCAAAATTTCAATAAACTTTTAATAAAATGTAAGCTTTCTTGAAGCAACAGAATATTGTAAATAAAATAAGGAAATTGAAAAAAAAAATATTCTGTTTACCCATATGTTCCCCTTAATATTTTACATTCGATTTCCCACATAATTATGGCCTTTGTGGTACACTCTTCATACTAGATAAAGTGCCAATTTGATACAGCCAATATCTGCGATAATATCAAGCTGTAAGTGACATATTTATTTATACTAGCTACAAATGTAAACTAAATATTTTAAATTCTTAATTTGTATCTGTCTGGCGTGATCCATATGGATTATAGTCTTTTCGCAGATATTCCTCATTCTAAAAATACATCAGCACCAGCGATGATATGCAGGCAGGGGTGTTCCTACAAATCCTAGTGTGCACAAATCTGTCTTCTGGCGTAGTCAAAACTCATTACTCAAGTGGGCGTAATCCAAGACACTCTGGCCCCAATCCAGAGCCTCCTCGATTTACAACCTTCCGTTTCCGTTGTCACGAGGTAACACCGCAACAGAAAAACACAGAGTAATTGGCAGATATGATTCGTGGTTAGATTTCGTGGAGGTTAGGGATTATATACTCCTATCTTTGTGGTTGACAACAAAGGAAAAAATAGTGATAGCAATAATTTGATTTGGTGATAGGAAATTGATTAGGAAAAACTTACCAAAGATAAAAGTAAGTCAATGTATCTTGCGGTTGTAGTAAGGAAACAAAATCTATGATACAAACCACTATTTGTGATTTCCCGGGAATATAAACAAGAATTGAATATTTCTAGAAACATGAAATGAACTTACCAAGAGAATTGTACACTATACTTTTTCTATGAGCATGATATTATTCCTTAATTAATTTATATTTTAAGTTATATATGGTACAAGTGTGTTACATTACAAATATGTCACGTAAGAAAAGTATAGCTCACAATGCCGTTAGACCGAATGGGATAATTTGCTCAAGTGACTTAAGTAATTAACACAGGTGTGCCATACAATATTTTGTCCAACACCTTATAATCATAAAATATATAAACGTATGTTAACAGATATTTAATAAAAAAATATGGTAAAGAAGGTTTTATAACGTAGTTACTATGATACGAACCAACAACCAATGAACAGTGAGTTATAGTTTCTAACCCACATGTATTTTAGGATCTACTTTATTTATCAAAAAACACAACAGTTATAGTGTTATAACTACACAGTGTTAGATAAAATAATAAAGATGTCTTTACTTCAATACTCTCTAGTAACTAGCTACAAAACAAAAATTACACAATACGATTATTGACTGAATTGTAAGATATGAATTTATATCTTAACGTTATCAGTGGTTACAGTGGGATATGAAAATGTGTTCACAATACATTCCCCTCTATTCTGTAACTCAGTGATTAATTATTAGCCAGTTCCTATATTTAAAAATATTATAAAATATCAAAACATCAGTTGTAATGTTTTTTTTTATTTGTCAAAAAGCAAATATCCTAATGGTCGTAGAAAAAATAATTTAAATAATATCTTTTACTAATGAACTGCGTATTCAGCATTTTGTACATTACCTAAATATTCTAAACCATATCGGTTTTTATATAGCAACAATAATAACTTTCTTGAATATTAAAACACGTATTTATTAAAATCACAATTAATTAGTAAAATGCTTCTAAAATGAAAGAAGAAAACTATTTAAAATTTAAGTACTAAGGAAATTTTGTTGAGTTGTTTATAAAGCAATTCGCAATAAAATGTATCAGCTTTGTGAAATTTGTAGCTCGTGTGAGAGCTTGAATAAAATCTGTGAGTGCGGGTGTGATTTGTTTAGAATGTGGGTGATTTCTTGCAGCGACCCTGGCCTCGTGCGAATAGACTGCGCGGTTTGCTCCGAGGGCAAAAACTGAATTGGGTTAAGTTTGAATGTGGAGACGCGCGGTGGATGCACCTGTTGAATATCACAAATCTTCTCTGTCACCGTAAAAAATCATTCCACGGCCTACTACTCCATTCATACTAATCTTTACATAAATCTCTACAGATTTTTTTAACCGTAAGATTTATATCACAACGCATTTGTACTTTTTACACTGTAGGAAATAACAAAATTAATTTTATTTCGCTAATTAATATGTTTATTTTAAAACATATGTTGTACGTTTAATTAATTGGTTTTTTGTGCACTTAAAAGAAAAATTAATTACAAGTAGAAAATTAATTATTGCCACCAGGAACTGTTGTAGTTTTATGCAGATATTAAAAGATAAAATAGAAGCGCCAATGGATTCAGTCAGCGCATTTCTTTATTTTAATTAAAACCTATAATTTCAATATTTATTTTGTTCAATATATGGTTTAGAAATAAAATACATCATAAGATTATTTTTATCATTTCTTCAACTTATAAGACCGTTAAATAAAAACAATAAAGTCCTAGATATATTAGGTATAAGTTCCTTACCCTTATCTTGCACAAAGCAATTCACCTAAAATAGGTATTCATGGTCCTTAGAATGTTTTCTTCATCAAAAGTGCAACGGTGTTATTAATAGATATTTTTATTTCTATCTAAACCCGTCCCTAATTATTCCAAAAGTAAAAAAATTACGATGTTTAAGAAACCAAAGGAAGCAATAACTCCATTATTAGCCCTGAAATTTTTCAGCACTTGGGGTGTTCGTAAGACAAACGATGTTTAGATTAGAGAATGTTATCTGCTGGTAGCAGTAGTGCTAATCGTGAAAACCGGATGCAGCTAATAGCTGACAAATGACGAGAGCAGGCGTCAACAACACCCTCGTAACCGTGACACCGCGTCACAACACAGGATGCCTGCAATCCCTGTATCCGCACAGGAAAAAACAACCACTCATCCTAACCACAATTACCAGACGAAACTTGTTCAACGAGAGATCACGCAAGAATAGGATAAAGAACGACAAGACTAGGATCAAAAAGGGAGAAGATACGTCCCGTAGAAACTTAAAAAAGGTTCTGTTTAATAGTACATGTAAAAATTTCGCAGGACTAATTTCATACCATAGAATTTAAAATAACTTTGCATCCAAAATATCAGATGATAACGTCTGTTGTACGTTCAACGTATTTAGAACTGTTATAAATAAGTGTACGAAAAAAAGGTTATTCAAAACAAATACCAAATTTAAACTGAAATGAGCGTTCGAACCTGTCCATATAAAAACTGTTCTAAATTTGCTTTGTTAGATAACTGTTGGTTCGAACCTATAGAATCTTTCTTACACCTTCGCGTGATAAGCACTTTTGTTATTGGATTTTGAGTGATTTTTATTTTTTAAAATAGCAAAGCATTCTGAGTGTGTTTCTCTAGCTGTGAACGGTTTTGAATTATCGTTAAACAAATCTTTGGTTACCTTTTGCATCCACTATTTATTTAAAAAAAAGCCTGCCCTTATTAAAATCAAGACACATTTTAGGTTATAAGTTGTAATATGAAAATAAAAAAAGAGCGAATTGAAATGAACATAAACACTAAAAAAGAAAAGATCATTGAGAAATTCACAGTAATTTCTGTAAAATCTTATACCCATAGCTTTTATATTATAATTCACCTAAGTGAAGATTATATAGGTAGTAGAATTATCGCGAAATGTGAAGTTGTCTATTATTGCTATGTATGGAAATATTATATGCACTTGTGCTCTGAACAAAAATATTATGAGGCCAGATGATTGCAAATTTAGTTATAAAAATATTGATTTTAAGCTTTATTTGGCACAGTTATCTTAGTTGTTGTCAGCCTATGGTATTTACAACTGACCTACAGCCTATAGTAGGTCCTCAACTTCTTAACAACAAGACTATTTTTATTTTGTTAAAAGTTGACTTCGTTTTTTAAAGCACTGCAATAACATATTAATGCACAATTTTAGCTACTATAGCAGAATAAATGACAGGATAATCATTGAATTTTAGTTTTAGAACAAAGTAGTTATTCGAAAGTTAAAAGCGAATGCACATAAGCTATAATTGGATGTAATACGAAGCTCATTGGTTCATTGCGTGTTTGCCTCCGTATCCCGTGTATAGCTCGCGTAAGCAAAGCATGGCTTGTGTACAGGTATGTTCTACATTGATTTACTACAGCGTGTTGTAGGGCTCGACTCATGTTGCGTCAATGTTACACAAGTCATTAGACAATGACGCTGATTGGCTCCAACTCGGAACTACCAGTGGCGTGCGCTAATTTCCTCTCCAGGGGCATTCCGCCGCTAATTATCTCGTTACGGGTCTGCGTTATTTTTTGCGGGAAATGATATGCTTCAGTGGAGACTAATATATTATCATGTATGATTATAAAATAATTAACTACCTGTTCATATGTTTGCTAATTTAATGGCGAAATGTAATAAGTAGGAAACTTATAACGATTAGGAGTTATAATATAAAAAGTTTTAATACGTTGTAAATAAGTTCGATAAACGTAAACATCCGTATTCACATGCACCATTTCCCAAGATTTTTCAAATTTTAACATATTTCTTAATATTTACTTTATTTTATATAAACATATGTTGCTTCCTTTCACTGTTTTCCATTTTCCATATGCCAACTAGCTTTTCATTTAGAAACGAGTCAGTTTTCAACATATAATTATATTTTCACATATTTTTCTGATAGTATATTATTATATAAGTTTTATAAGACGCTATATTGTTCCATGACTTGTCCAAAAACACGAATGGAACAAAACGTCATTTATTTAATAAAAATCTTAAAAATTTCAATTAAAGAAAAATAGTGTGTAATCTAGACATAAAATTTGTGAAATTTGGTAACTCTGTTAAATGAAGTTGGACACATTTATCTGTCAAAATATTGTGAAAGTATTTATAAATCTATAAGTTATGAATTTGAAATTTTAATATCCTTTTAATTAGATTTGTTTATTCGGTTTTCATACTCAGAAATAATATAAATTGTATTAAAAAACATTTAAAAATATTTGAGGTTATCAATTTGACATTTAATGTAGGGTGCAGTTGTTAGAAGTACCAATTTTACAACAACATAATATAAAAAACTGTTTAACAATATCTTGCATTATTAAACCGTTTTCGATATAACAATATGGCAATTGTTAACTTAAAGTATAAAACAATATATTAGTAAATATTTGTAATGTAACGAATAGTAGTTCAGTCGAATAACCGAATAACTAAAATTCAGTGAAATTTTAACCGAATATTCTGCTTTACCGAATAATATATTTTTGTAAAATTTGAAAGCGTGATTAAAAAGATAAAAGAAAGGATTTAAGTTTTGTTTTGAAGTTTTTGGTTGTTCTGTTGGATGTTGCAGATGCAGTGAACATGTGAAGAGAAATAATGTTGCTCGGAAGCAATAGGATAATTACGAATAGTTGCAAATCGAATGAAATTGGTGTTGGAGAAAAGCTTTTTCGCATTTTTTAAATTTCAGTTTAATTGTTAAACAACAAACAAGTAATGAGTTGCCGCTTAGTTGTGAGTTCTCACAGCATAGTAATTTGTACAACGTCAAATTATTTCTAATTACAATCTTTAATTAATCCAAACAATTTTCTATTTAGTGCAATTAATTAAGTTTATTAAAAGAACATTATTCATCTGAAAACCGCTGCGGCGGCCAAGAAAAAACCCGTACACAAAATATTAATTAAAAATGTTTCTACCAGCGTAAATTATAATTACCCAGCCACAGCCATACACAGATGTAATTAAAGTAATAAAACGATCGGACAAACGAGCTGCACAATTTAATCGCTCAACGGAGATCACAATTACTTTTTTCCTTTCCCATTTCCAATACGAAACCATATATGAAATTACCATTTTATCTCGGCTGGGACGCATTATCTGCAGGCTTTTAATTGCTTCCAACAAAAACATTCATTAGTTGGAAATTAAGAAAAATTAAACCTACTCTCATTACGCTATTCACTTCATGCATCAAACAAACAATTGCTCATCATTAGCTTAGCACATTTTGTGGTGTCGCGACAGACAATTTTCATCTTAAAAAAAATAAATAATAAAGAAAAAAAAATAAAGTGTTCGTTTGAACAAAAAGTGATCTATAATAGACAAATACTTATGACGTTTGACATGACACACATCGTTGCTTATTCGAGCCGGCTGTATAATACGAATAGGGGATTCTAACTCAATCGAATTTAAAGAAATTAGTTCAAAAAATAAAAGAGAATATGCATAATAATAAATATTAATAAATAAATAAAATGATATAATTAAAATACTTCCAAAATATGGAAGCTTTTTGTTATAGTCTAAAGTCACCTATATATGAATTGCATCAATATTTTGATTGGAGACTTTAAAAGACCGCGAATGTTTTGATTGACTAGTAAAAAGCCCGCCATCAAGTCTGATAAATGAGCTTGAGAACATAACAGACATGACCTTGAGTCACAGTAAACTTCAGTTGTGTACTTTTAAAGTGTTATTAGTAGAATAATATTACGCTTCAAAAGTTCAAAAGAATATGTATTTTTGACATTTCTATATAAAAAGAGCAATTCTTATTTATTATCTCGTACAACAAACACACAACTTTTTTTTTATATGATAGAGGGGGCCCCGAACGATTGCTTAGGGCCCCCAACGGTATTAGTCTGGCCCTGTGTGTAATACTATTCGTATTAATAGTAAAATTAAACATACCAGACCATTAGATATTTTATAAGCTTCTTGAACACTTACCTGAAACAAAACAAATAAAGTCAGTTACATGAAAATATATGTATATGAAGAATTATCATGAATTATTTATAAATATAGTAACAGTCAATTAAATTATTCTATTAATATATTTAGACATTTATTATTGTATGCATCAAAATTAAGTACGGAAATTTTCAGACAAGTATTTTAACCTTACTTAATTTATGTTTGTTATTGGTTGCCAATAAAAGTGAATAAAGCGAAGTTGATTGAATGTAAGGTTAGGATGCAATGGCCGCCATGACACGTCCCGTTATTTATTCGCCTTATTGTACAACTGTACTCACAATCCTGTTCTATGCCACACCAATACAAAACGGAACAAAATGAGGAAATTCTAATTTTATGCAGCTAATTTATCCCAGCTGCCAAGTCTGACTATTTGTGGACTAATTACTGGAAAAATTTTATATTAATTAAGGATATCTGCTCGCCTAACGATTGCATTTTATTTATATCAATGCAGGTTAGAACTTGTTAACAAAATTAGATATTACTGAATATGGATGTATGCATTTATAATTGTCAAGTCATTTTCCTTATATACATAAATTATACTTAAAAACATCATTTGAATACGTGAGTAGGTTATTTTAATGCAAATTACAATACCAGTAAAAATAATAGCTACAAACAATTAATTGCAACTGAACTATTAAGTCACGTCAAAACAGTAAACAAACACTTTAAGTACTTTTAATTACGTGATATGGAATGAAAATATTTTTAAACATTTTTCGAAAATACACGCAAAAATAATATCTTTAATGAAAAAATTATAAGCAACTATTTACTAGCATAAAATTTGTTTACAATTTGAATACAGAAATAAATTACATTGCATGTAACTGATGTGAAGAGTGCACCACAAATACCACAAAGTTATTTGTTGTTTAACATAAATAATTAGACGTATTGGATTTTTTATACAATTTATCATTACAGGGCATGTCGGATTTGTGTATGTGTATATGTATGAACATAACCACAATATATCCCTTGTGATAATCGTAAATAAATAAAAGATATGATTTAAAATACTATTAAATGCATTTAAAATTCCCAATAGATGCATCAATAATATTGTTTATGTATGAATGATATAAAACTGAATTAAAATTCCGTGACAAAATCAAAATTTTCAAACCTGTAATAACTGTACGTATAATTTAGGCGCCCCCAAATATATAGGCTTTACCAATATAAATTTATTTTGCGATGAAACTGGACAGTTTTAATTTTTGTTTTGTCACTTCAAGTCGAAGTCATCGCAAAATCCAAACTTAGTTTTGTATATATTTTCTTCCATTTTAAAGTGAGTTTATAAAGTGAATAATTAATAATATAATAGTTTATGTATGTAGTAATAACAGGGAAAGTAATTCAAAGTCACTGATGCTGTATTATTTACGTAAACTCGATAATATTTGAAAATATCGAATTTTTAGCTCGAAATTTTTCAAATTTTTCAAAATTTTGTTTGTAATATTTTTTAAAGTACTATCTGCGCTGATACCAAATTTACAAACAGAACTTCATTATCTCTTTTCGTTTCGGAGATAGTAGCTCTCAAAGATGTACCTCAAAAAAGTGCGTTTTTTGAGTATATTTCAAAAATGAGAAGAAATACAATCTCAACTACTTTACCATTTGATTCTACGGGAAAAGTTATATAAAGAAATGTTTTGTCCACATATACGCTCTTTGGGACGATTAGGTGAAAAATAAGAAAAACGAAAAAACCTAAATTTCAATTTTTCGCCTCGAATCTTTTTGTCTGCAAAATTTTTCATTTATTGAACTTAAGTAGATACTGATACGCTGATTCCAAATTTTCAAACAGAATTCAATTATCTCTTCCCTTTCTCGAGATATTTGAGTTCAAAGTTATACCTAAAAAATCAGGTTTTTTAGGTATACCCTTTAAATGGTTAGGTTTAGAGCCTTACCGACCTCACCATTCGATTCTACGGGCAAAATTACATAAGTGTACCAATTTTCAGATTTTTATCTCAACAGATATAATTTCTACAAGGAAAAAACTGAAAATGGCCAAAATCAAGAAAAATCGTCAGGGGTTCATCAGGCAATTTTTTGGATTTTGGCCATTTTCGTTTTTCCTTTCTACAAATTGTATCCTTTGGAATAAAAATCTAAAAATTGGTACACTTATGTAATTTTGCCCGTAGAATCGATTGGTGAGGTCGTCGAAGTCGTAAACCTAACCGTTAAAAGAGTATACCTAAAAAACCTATTTTTTTAGGTATTGCCAAAACTCAACTTTGAATGCGAATATCTCGAGAACGGTAAGAGATAATTCAATTCTGTTTGAAAATTTGAAATCAGCACGTCGATATTTACTTAAGTACAGAAAATGAAAAGTTTTGAAGAAAAAAAGTTCCTCGGAGAAATTTTGAAATTTAGGATTTTTCGATTTTCTCATTTTTCACCTATTCGTTCCAAAGAACGTATATGCGGAGAAAATATTTCTTTATGTAACTTTTCCCGTAGAATCGACTGGTACAATCGTTGAGATTATATTTCTACCCATTTTCGAAATATAGTCAAAAAACATACTTTTTTGAGGTGCAACTTTCACAGCAAATATCTCAGGAACGAAAAGAGATAATTAAATTCCGTTTGAAAACATGAAATCAGAGTGTCGAGATCTATCAATGTACACTATTTTCCAAAATCAAAATTTTAGGCACAAAAATGAGTATTTTTGGGATATTTCGCGTTTATAAACACAATTTTTAGTTTACTACTATTGTTTGGTGTGTTTTAACTCTACACAACTTAAAGTTTTTATAATAAATAAAAGTTAGATAATAAAGCGACAGAATAAACTCGAAGACATAATAAGATTGCAGATATTCAAAACAGGGCATTGATGTTTACAAAATGAAAAAATTTTCAGAAAAATGTTTTTTAAATTTTTAAATCCCTATCGTCCGGTCAACAATACCCATGTATACTTGAGGTATATATTTTCTTACCCTTATAGAGCAGAAAGTAGTAGATACGTGTTTTCGTACACATTGCAAGAATAATCATTATATGAATTTTAATCTTTCTTTAACATGTATTTTTACATTTACGATTAATTGTATTGTTAACCAAATATTAGATATTTAAAAGTCAAAGAAATATAAAAGAAGCATGAACTACAGACGACAATGGATGTTTTTACAGGTTGTTGTAAAAGTATTAAAAGATATGAAAAAGGTGGGACACAAAAAAGTAGTAATTTGTGTAATGGGTGATGTTTATATAACGTCAAATGAAGGGTAGAAGTGTGTGTGCGTGTGAAATAATGGGACAGACTGTAGTTTCTACAGAGACCAGTACATCAATAATTGGATATTGGATAGTGTTGTATTAAAACCAAGGCTTTTGCTGCATTTATCCATTAGCATAAATGAAATATTATAAAATATTCAAGATCAAATCTGTTGTGCATCAAAATTTTCATTATAGGAGACTATTTAAATGATTTACAAATGCAAAATATGTCAGTTGGCAATATGACAGCTGGTGCGGATTTTCATAATTGAATAATTAGGGTAGTAAAAATCGATGGCCACCCCAGTCTTGGTAATAGCATTAACCGCGCAGTATTAAATGAAGCCATCAGACAAACAATGCGCGAGTTTCACGGGCCGTGCACAAAGTGTTATCAAAAATATCCCGCGTATGAATCATAAATATTCCCATTTGCTACGTTCCGCCACACCGTTAGAACGGACCCTCAAATCAAAATCGCTAATTACTGAAGAGCAAACATGTGGGGACAACTCGGGCTGCCGGCTCGGCCCGGGGCCCAGCTGCGCCCCTGGAATACCACCCAATTATAAAAGTAACTGCCGAACGTACCAGTCAGATCCATTACTGATTCCATTACAAAATCACACATCACATCCCCAAAACTTATTCCAACAATATAATTTTAGTTGTCTCACTAGATAGGGGACTCCCATTTACTTCCCTTCTGATCCTAGTACAGTAGAATATCAATACAATGAAGCTATATGTAATGGACTTGGGATGTAACTAACAACATGTTCGATCAAATGTAAAAAAGCATGTTTAAATTCAAATGTCACCAATCCTAAGACGCAACAAAGATGTTTGCAATCAAGAATCAAGAAGATTATATGAGAATCCTCCGAGATGCTAATATAAGTATTTTGAACGCATTCGGATAATTTATCTCTCATCCACATTAGTCCATTATATTGTGGTTTTTATTTTTTTTTTGTAGTTTTATAGTATAGGAGCTCTTAATCGTTTTATACTCATGTCATTATTAAACAAAAAAAAAACAGTACTATTAACATTTAATAGGTATTCAAACAACAAGAAATGGAAGTATATACATTACTTGAAGTTGTAGTACGCTTCAGTATCTTCAAAGAACTGTAAGTAATATTAATACGGTTTATCCTCAAAAACAAAATAATATTTTTTTCCTTGGACCACTATTAAAAGTAGCACTTCTCTTACACTAAAGCTTCAAAGTTGTGCATTTCCCACAATTGTGGGTTAAACTGTGAGAAATCATTTTTAACAATATTTGCTAAAACCGCGCATGTGCAGTCTAAGAAATATCATTTCTCACAGTATTTGCCAACACTGTGCATGCGTGAAAGTACTCTTTGTAAGTTTACCGGCGCCATATTATTATTTATGTCAAATAGTTTTCGTGCATATATTTGTGTTCTGTAACATTTAGCAGTGTGGTCTTAGAAAAAGTATAGTGTGCTACTCGAGCAGAATCACCATTTCCCACCTTGTGTGATTCCAGCACTCGACTTCTTCTCGTACCGACATTTACACACCTCAAGGAAAATACGCGATTTTCTGCACTTGTTGCACAATATACTATTATAAAGTACTTAGCAATATATTATAATGAGAAGTATAGTGCAAAATACATATTTTATATGCACGTGCATATATTACAAACAATTCAACAAATCTGCAATGTTTGTAGTCAATCATAGTTTGGCTCCAACGCGTTCGTTTTAAATGCTTATTGTTTTGTATTTATCTAAATACCATATTTAAACAATTTTACATTAAGAATAAGCCAGGAGTAAAGCTATTTCGATTTGATACAACAACTGAACTCAAAACTAACCAAAAGTCACGTGACTTGTCGCGACCCGAAAAGTTTTAACGTGAAAATTGTTAAGTTGAAAGTGGGGTAGGAAGGCGCTAGAGATTGCGTTTAGCTCTCAATTATCCGTTGATGATTTATTTATTTGCCGTTGTAATAAGAGTGGGTGTGTTGGTTGGTGGCTAGTGTGACGGTTGTATTATCTCAAGGGGGGGGGGGGGGGGGGCGGTGGCGGCGAGGGGCGCGGGGGTGAGGCGTTCGCTCGACTCCTGTGTCGACGCTAATTGAATTCTGTGTTTACGGATGCTTATTACCAAATTAGCAACGCTTAATTACCAATGTGTTTTATTAGTAAACAGAACTAACTCGCTCCACATTAGCACAGGCATTAGCGCGGCTCTCTTCAACCGAACTTCTTTTACGTTTTCTGCACATGCGAGAAATAAAGAGCAACATTGCAAAATTTATATTCTCTACCCTTAAATTCAAATTCATATTTTGAAATCAACGAAAATATGTATTTAAATACCTTGACTAATGGAATAGAAAATGATGTAAAAATTATATGAAAATGTTAAATATTTACAAGTGAAATTCGAAAATTAACTAAAGGGGCGGGCCCCTATAAATGCCTGTGATATATAGTGTACTTGTTATAAGAACAAAGTGTGAGGAAGATAGTTGCAGTTTGATTTTGTGTTTTGATTGGATTATACAGAAATATTTTACAATCTGAAAACAACATCAATGTACTCCTATCTTCCCCACACTTCGTTCTTATAAAAAATAGACTATGTAGTAACCCGAACGTACCACGAAGTCTAACTTCACTGAATTGCTACCACCTCTACTTCTGCCTATTATCTGTCTCACACAAAACTAGTTATTTTTTTCAAAACTATCGTTCGTTTATTAATTTATTTCTAGTGTATTGTTGAGTATTTTTATATATATATATATATATATTATATTACAACTACAACCAGCTTTTGCACTCATTTGGGCTTTTTCGACGAAACTGCTAAAATCTGAAAGAAAATTACTTTAACCAAATTACAGGAAAATAGAGAAATCCGTGGTCTACAATTTAAAAAAAAAATTAATCTTGCTAAGGCAGTGTGCATTTCTATAAAATTTACCTAGTGGTGTACACCACCAGCCAATGTGTCCGTGAGTTGATATAAAGTAAATAAAACAAATATTATTATAGCAATATTTAATTAGGTTAGGTTTTGTTATTGTGAAAAACAAATAAAAGCAAAGAAAGGGAAATTATAATTAATTTAAAATAATTGCCGTATTGTAATAATAATAATAACAAGTACTTACAATACCTGATCATAAGCACAGGCGTAAAATGTTGAATAGTAATTGTTATATTTAAAATGTAAACAACATTTTATATTTTCTAAACGTTTGGATATATGCATATTAGTAATAGTGACTCATGAAAATTAATCACAACAAAGATAATAAATAAAAAAAATGAAACATTACCAAATTAGTATAACGGTGCCCACTGGCTAAATCTAAATATACTGAAATAATTTCGCTCACTAAAATACATAAAGTGCGACCTTCGGTCCTGGCACTAAATGCACAAAAACCTAATTTATGAGTAGTTTAATCGCACAATACTCATTTAAATATATAATGGCCTCAGAAACAATTAAATGAATGGCATTTATTTAATGTTTTAATTGTATGCATTTGAAAACATACCTATTATTTACACCTTTGCCAACATTTATACTTTCAATACAAATTGCTGTAGAAATATTGGCATTAAAAACAAAACACCATACCTCAATATATAAATCTGTTTCGAAAAACTTAATAAAAATATTAATTTTATAATTTTACTAATTTAATGGTATCACAATCTTAAACTGAATACTATAAAGAAAATTACATTGCAATAAAAATTTGAATATTGTTGTACAATCGAATGGTGAAATTTTAAAAACCGTAAAACTAAACATTTATCAGGTAGCTATACCCCAAAAAATTTATTTTCTCTTCATAATTCTAAAGAACGAATATGGAGAGAAATTATTTCTTTATATAACTTTTCTTGTAGAATCAAATGGTAACATCGTTAAAATTATATCTCTAACTATATTTTGTATATATGTAGATACTAAAAAGCACACTTTTTTCAGATAACACAATCGTACATTTAAATTAAATGAATAGTTCTTTCAAATACTATGTACCGCACATCTATTTTTGACTAAAAATGTAAATTCTTTCCCTATGTTTAATTTTAAATGAGACAAGCAAATATATATTGCTGTCAATCATGTTTCACGTTAAAAATAGTCACGATATATAAATTATAACTCCTATAAAACATAAAAGGAAAATATGTTGCATTTTAAATTTAGTTACATATTAATTATGTCAGAAAGGAAAACGTTCTGTAGTGGTGGATGGTTTTGCAGTGACCACAGCAAATTTAATTTTTACGAATGTATATGGAAGAAATGTTGAGAAAGAATATGTTTATCACACTGGGAACAGTCACAGTGGATAAAGGAAATGCAAAGGTGCGAATAAGGAAGACTTTAGGTATAAAAAATAAACATTCTTGTTATGCGACGTCAATAAAATCCTTGATCAAAATTCCTCTCAAGAAGATTTACTTTAGACAAACATCTCTTGGAGTTAATTGCAAAATAATTAGCATTTATATTGCTTGTATACGACAAGTATGTTTTCTGTAGATTGGATAAATACTAAAACTAATTAACTGGATATTACGTTGGCCGAGTTTATAAATAATTGATTTAGCTGTAATAATTCACCGGGGGACATAAACAATTCAACGGGTGCGAGCGAGAGGGAGCGATGCACCAGGAGGCGTGCTTCCGTCCCGTACTCGTGTCCAGACACGACGGGATCGATCGAGGAATTGTACGAGTTTATTTAATCAAGTGGTCCTTATTGTTCCGCGCTAACTACGCTACACTAGCACTGATTCACTTTGTGTAATTTAACAGTGGATATCATAGTTACGGCAGACAAGCCATGTGTAATTGTGCTGATTTGATTAAATCTACAACAATCGAATTGCCATAACTGCTATTATTGCATAGCGGACTATATATTCACCTAGGTGTATAACTCTATTCGGCGTTATTTCAAACGTCAAAATTTAACGGTAACAATCAAGCTTTAAGTATGAGAATTCAAAAATCTGTTACATATATCAGTGATGATGAATTCAGCTCGACTCGACAAAATTTTGAAAGAACTTAATTTAACTGGGTTATATTTTGGGATATTTATAACACTAGTAAAAGAAAAAGATTTTTGATACAAGTATTTATTAATAAAGAGAAATCTAATTATTATTTACATTAATGGACTAACATTTGATAAATCTTCAGTTGAAGATTGGTATTTCGTACGATTTAAACTCAAGTAAGCACTAAGTTCGTTTTCATATTATTTAACGCCAAAAGCTCTGGAATGTTCTAGAGATTAATTGCCGGCATGTAAAGGTCGCGACGGGCGATTCAAGGAGGTTAGTATTGGTCAGAGTGTGCAGAGTCACTGAAGAAAGTCGATTATTTCCCCTAATTAGACAAACATTACAATAGGAAAAGAACGCTGCCGGCGAATTATCTGTCCTTGTGCGAATGCGCAGATTAATATAAAGTCTTGAAACAATCTAGCTATCTGGACTAGACTTTTTAATCTAGACTTAGACTTAGTCATGTCTTGTCTTGAAATATCTAGACAAGACAAAATTTTGCAAAGATTGTCTTATTTTGTTCAGACGGCAACACTAGTAGAACGATATTTGCTAGATAGAATAGATCCTCAAGTTTCTAAGGTACTACTAGTCTTGTGACTTTTAGAGATATAAGTTGCCTACATCTTCCTAAATCTACAGCAAATAGTGGGTTCCGTACCACTCGGACAAAGTAGTACTTGTATTTGGATAAATATTGTAAACTATAATTGTTATGAAATGAGTACCAGTAGTGATAGAAGAAGAAAATAGAATGTGGATAATGACAGGCTGCGGTATAATTTTCCATTAGGAAGAAAGATAGTTTTTCCTTATTTCTGACAATAATATTTACGAGCACCCATCTTGTTGGCTAGCTGTAGCTTTCTCGCGAATTTCCTTGGCGTTTTTCCGGAATGTAATGTAATTAGTAGTAATTTATTACAGGCTCAATAGCATGTATGAGTGTAAGGTAATCAAGCAATAACGGAACGCAAACAACCAACTTACCTCGATAATTAATTACGTAATTACATATAGAAAACTAAATACGCTAATTTAATCAATACAAAATACGGGAGGGCGGCCGTATCCTATCACTTTGCTCATCAACCTCAAATACTCATTATTATAAAATTAACATTTCATAATTAATACATGAAGTTAATTTAAGTTATCTAAATTAACTATCCTGTTCACTATAATATCAAAATACATTTTTGTCACATTTCACTAATGAAAACTTTATTTTAATTAACTAGACACATTTAATTAACATACATATTAAACATTAGAATTTTAATCGGATTATAAAAGCAGACATTTTTTCCAATTTGACTCTAATGGAATCAGCCGCCAACAAAAACAATCCCAGCTAAACAAAAAATTAAAATAATTACTTATTCCGCCGAAAAAGTTATCTTTTCCTCTAATTGACATACATGGCCTCTAAACGGCCACCGTTTTATTTTCATTAGCCTCTGAATGCCAATGTGCATGACTAACAAATGCTCAACTCTATTACACTACTCTGCATTCATATACTCTCAAACTGGTATTCAAATCAAATGATAATTTGTACATATTATAAAACTTTTTACACATTTGACAACCTTTCAAACTGTGTTTCCATTAACTTTTCCCAGCTTCTACCAATTTATGTATCCGATAACCCACATTCAAACCAGTTCATTTCCTATCATATTTTTCGAATTCTTAATTACATAAATAATTCATTCATCCTAGTAAACAAATTTTATCTGCCGTTGAATTTGAATTTTTAGACTGTAATAACAATATTATAATCTCAAAAAGTCTGATGTGGACACCACATGACTTCCTTTCGATATTGACCATCTTTTGAAAACTTTATTAGTGTTTTTCACTATTCCTTTATTGCAATACACAAAATTATTTTATTCGTTAAAAAACATATTTTTCACGAAATATATAGTGAGAGTTTTTTTAATGTCTATTTATTATCAAATGTTTCCTATAAAAATTGAAAGCCAAGTAAATTGTTATTTTTTTTCTGCCAAAAGTAAACTATCTTTTGAAAAGGCCGATTGGAACAAAAAATAGAGGTGCATAACAACATGTTATAGTAACCACATAAATAAAATTTCAACATTCTACGGCTAATCGTTTTTGAGTTATGCGAAGTCAAAAACCTGAAAACTGAAATTTTTCGCGTTACAATAATATAATTATTTACAATAATTGACTCATTATACCGTTCATTTGCATTACATTCTTGTATGATTTAAGAAAAAAATACATCCTAATAAAGATGTCATTTTGTGAGCCATATGCCTTGTTTAATATGTCATAAAAAGTTAAACTTCCCTGCCCTGACAAATAAATATTATTTGGGTAATATTGTGTTTAATATAAGAAGGCTGTGACGTACTTCAGTCGTTAATCCTCGGAGTTCGGCAGGCATTGAAATTAAAGAAAGCAGCAATTTTCATTCTCAGCCCGTACAGACGCTATTAAAAAAACCCTTAAAATAAAAAAAATCTTTAATATCAGTCGTATAACCAGGCATTGAAACGTCCGTTCCAAAATAATATTTTTTAATAATGAAAGTTAAAAAAGTCAGGGTACCGGCGCTGCTTGTCATAACACTGTCATTTATATTACGATCTTTTTAATTTTAAAAATCTTTAAGACGCGAATTAAAGTTGCCGCCAGGATATTACTAGAATAAATCAAGTGTGCGTGTCACTCGTCGCTTGTTTTAATATCAATAATGCGCGTTTTTAATATTTGTCAGTGCACCATACGCCAGGTCCGTACCGCCGCATTTCCTCGTGTTTTCTTCAATCAATCAACTTGTCACAAAAATGAAAATGCCCGCAACAATACGCACGTCCAAATCGTAATCATTTTCATTCATTTCGCATTCAATGAGGACCTACATTTCATACTTTTCATACGCTTTCAAAAACGGATTTATATTAAAAATTGCTCTGCATTTATGAAGTAATAAATACAATAAAATAAAGTTGGTAATAAAAGCTATTAAATGTACAAAAACAAAATGTATATTTTCAGTACAACATATTTTTACAGGTTATATCCGACTGTCATTTATCTTAAGGGGTATTATGTAAAGTTAAGTTGACCAACTTTTGCTTACGACTAATTCTTATTTCTTATTCTTATTCCTGCAATATAATCTGATTCATATTAGCTGTTTTAACTTTACAGTATTCTTATTCCTATTTCTGATCCTTAAACCCATGGGCGCCGACTTTTCAAAATTTCTTTAGGGGCAAAATTTATTTTTTTCTATAGCAGATGTTAAAGTGCAATTTTATCAACTCAAAATAGTGGATAAAGTAGCACTTTAACCGCAAGGGTAGATAAAGTAACACTTTAACAGCAAGGGTAGATAAAGTACTTTAACTTTTGTTTATTAGAAGTACATTTCCATAACAACGCACACTACTGACATTTTAAAATTATTCTTAAATAATAATTTAATTTTTCTAATTCTTTTCTCTTCAAAACCTGCTATAGAAAAAAATAGAATTTTATACACGGCGATAAAATTAAATTATCGACTCGCGAAAAATAATTCACTCGCGATTATATCGCTCGTGAATTAACACTTTCCGCTTGTCGATAAAATATTATTTTATCGTCTTGTATAAAAAATAACTATTGATGGCCAATATCAAAACATAAAATTACAGGAAAAAGAAGTTCTAGAGCGAACAATTTAGAATGCTCTAATTCTTGACCCACTGAAACCAGAGCACAACCCAGAGCAGCCAAATCTGCTCCAGAATGTGCTCAGGTTTCAGCAGGCGAAGAATTAGAGCAAACACTTTTGACCAACTAAAACCATAACAGTTAAATCTGCTCCAGAATGTGCTCTGGTTTCAGCAGGACAAGAATTAGAGCATACACTTACAAGTGATCTAAATCTTTTCCAACTAAAACCAGAGCACAATCAAGAGCAGTTAAATCTGCTCCAGAATGTGTACAAGTAACTATTATTTCGTTCACATTTGAGTGTTTTGGAAGTAGAACTAAGCTTCAGATATGATTGATAGTTTATAGTAGAAATAAAAATGAACGCTATCAAAAATCGATGTTAATGAAAATAATGAAAGTGCGACGATAAAAAGACAATTTGATAGAATTGATATTACGAGCAATTCAATCACACATAGGTAATTACAGCAATAACCTGATAGCTGATATCAATTCAATATATTACTCGGAATAGAAGGTAACAATATTATTAAAAATAAATGAAGGAAAGCGCAATAATGCTTTATTACATTACGTTTTATCTAATGAAAATGTTTATATTCCGAACTCACTTTACTAATGAAAGTATTAGCACTGGTTGGAATGTGGCGCAATGAGGCAATTTTACAATATTTATATCGCTAACCATAGCCATATTATTTACTGTAAGTGAAGTCGGCACTTTACTAAATTATATTCAGGTTAGCACATAATACTAATATACTAATAAATACATGTACAAATATTTTATTTATTAGTACAAATAAAATATTTTGTTCAAAATATATTTGAATCACATTTCTCAATTTAATTTAACAATGCAGAAAAGGAGTCAAAAAACAATTTAAGAATTATTTTATTTTTAAATAATAATCTATTTATAGAGTTCTATATTCAAAACATATTGGTTGTGTAAAATAATAAATGAATCAATTTTTAACATACCATGACACTCTCAATTTGATTAGCAAAGGAATTGAAGACTTACCTGTAACAAAAATAAAAATTAGGGGAGAGTAGCCTAATTTGGACCGTAGCCTAATTTGGACCGCTGTGGTATCCAAAGATTGATAAAATCTGTGCGATTTTAGATAGGCTACTTGTTATACGTAGAAATAGACCAGGTTAATGCAATCGCGTTTGTGAAAAAAATGTCTCATTGTTACATTAAGAGAAGGGTTATTTGTTTGACTACAAAGTAAGTTTGTTATTTTGATGCAAGAGTGAAAGCCATTAGTTCGTCCAAACGTAAGTAATTACAGGTCTTATTATATCATCACAAAACTTACTTATCTATCTATAATTTCCTGTTATAATATTATGAGTTTATGTTACTTTGACATTTTTGTATAATTTTAAGTATAAAATATTCAAGTTGCCCAAGTTGGACCGAAAACAGTTGCCCAAATTGGACCGACAAAAATTGTGATTACGGCACAGAATAGTACATAGAGAAGCGACACGTCGACATGTCGGTACCTTTCATGTTACCCTATTCAGTTCTATGACCTTGGAGCATTGTGTAGACCTTTAAATTTGTTGACTTCTCCTATATCTCCCTAAGATGTGACGAAACTATCCAATTTTAAACAATGAGCCCTTTAAATTTGTTACCTTTCCCCATCTCTCTGACAAAATGCGAAACATATAAAAGAAAATGGTGATTCATGGTTTTGTATATTGTGTGAAGAAACCAAGGAAGAAAATATGATACAATATATGAAACGTCGCACTTGGATTCATTCTCAGTGTGCTGGAGTTAGTGCTGTAGTTAAAAGGTTCTATTGTTGTAATTTTCGTTAAGAAACCTAATGGTCCAATTTAAGAAGCTAGCGGTCCAAATAAGGAAACCGGTTTCCTATATTGGACCGATGACAAGATTTTTTTGAATTTATTTTTTACTATTATAAATGGTATTTAAAATTTAATAAATGGTTTTATTTTGAAGATATACTTAGTGAGTTTCTTTTCTACTACTTAATTTTTGTTGACACTTCTTCCGTGCTTTTATATAGTGAATATTATAAAATTGGTCCAAATTAGGCTACTTTCCCCTATTAGAAATTTATTTAACTGAAATATTTCATTTTGTGATAAAAAATATTATCGTTGTATATATTATTTCAAAAGTAGTATGGTATTGTAATAAATTTATTTTGAGTGTGGGTATATGAAAAATTAATAATTGTAACTTTTTATATTCAATTATGATTAAATATAACTTCGAAATGTAAAAATTTATTAATTATGAATTGGAAATATGAAATTTTTTTTTGACTGATCAGCTAAACTGACAATCATTGTGTGCAGTAAACCCATTTTTAACTCAAAAAGTACTAGTACAACAAAGTCTATATTATTTGACTAGTAATACAATGCCCCCATTCACTGACTATTGTAGCAAAATAAAAATAATATGAAGAAAATAAATAGAACACAAAAAATTATTGTCGTCGGAAATATGTGCAGTGGAAAATTAAGCAAAAGTGAATTGCGTTATCCGTGAGAATAATCGTTTTTAATTCGTTAAAATGTCCACTTAAAAGTAAATAAGGGATAGGCATTAGACGATATTAGGTCTTAAATTGATTAACGTTTCATCCACATCAGTGGCGTAGTTGATTTTTTGTTGGAATAACATATTATAAATAACATAAAAGTTAATGTACACTCGAGTAACGAGTTCCTGAGTTAGTTAATGTATTTTTTATTTCAATTTATTTAATTTCCCGCCCCAGTAGAGTGTGCGCACGTACGCCTCTGGGCACCAGCACAAGCAATTTACGAAATTGAAATTTGTAATTTAGACTTTATTAATTATTAAAGCGCGTATTCTAATTAAATTTATGCATGGCAATAGACATGGAGTGTTATTTCAATGAATCAGAGTACAGCAAGTATTAATACATTCTCGACCGCTGCATACCACCTCTCTCTTTCTCGCACGCGTGTGGCCATATAGCGCCATCTCTTTCCCACGTGTAGCGCCTGCGAACCGTTCGTTGATTTAATGGACGCGATAGAAATCATCAATATTTATTTTTCAATTTTCTAATGAAGCCAAGGATTGCGCCCTGCTAGTAACTATTCTAGTAATTCACACTAATTTCATCCGCGCTTTCCTTCTCTCTCTCGCGTTGCTCTGTCCTAAGTAATTACATAAATAGCCTTCATTACACCCGGAAGTTGCACTTTTTGTCTTACGCTGTCCGGCTGGTTTCTATTCCGGCGAACTCTAACCTTACTTATTATTGTTCATAAACTGCTGATGGTAAACAACCATTTTAATTTCCATTATTACCACTAAAGAAATTGCGAAAGGTTCTTTACTAATTTAATCACTTTTCTTCGGCAATTTTAACACTCACTACGCATGAACTTATAAATAAGATATGTATTCAAATAATAATAGGGTGTGGTATATGGTTTTTTTTATTTTTTTATTTTTAAAAAGATTGTCTTCAAAAGTCATATTCTATAATATTTCACTCAAAGATGCCTAGATTTGTCAAAAAATGAATTTTTCTAAAATAATGACGTCACTGAAGTATAGTCTATCTTCTAAGCATGCGCATAATTCGTGACGACACAAAAGTTCAATGATAAATAATTATAAATAAATGGGAACATAATTTTAATTTTCAATTACATTTTAAATTATAATTATTAATTAATAATTAAAAAATATTTCACATGTAATTTCAATCAGGCTAAACTACCCCATTATAAAGTAATTAGTGTCCAACCGAAACATGATTTTTTAATCGGCAAAACCGAAATCGTGACAATATTCGTCTCCTCTTCAAGTTTCGGCCGAAAATGTAACCGAAACTAAAACTTATGTAGTTAAGTTAAAATTTAGTTAAATTTTTATTAAACTCGGAAATCTAGTGTTGTTCTTACCTTTTAAGATATTATTCAATTATTAAATTCAATGAAAGATCAATTTTTGGTCGAAACCGAAACTGCGAAAAAAGCCGAAACCGAAGCTTCGGTCGGATACAAAAAATTATAAAATGGAAAAAATATGACAAAGAAATACAACTTATCCTTGCATCAGTGTTTTGTATTTTAAATTCCCATACCATGCATACATCTATTTGTCTTTAAAAATTTCTTATAGATTTTAACTTTTGTTCTTTTTATACATACTGCAAGTTTAACAGTTATACTTTATTTATATTTATTACAGACTACAAACTAAATGTTAAACTGTTGGTTAATCTGAAGCACCACTTAAACCATTTTAGGACAAAATTCATTAATCATAGAAACGAAGGCAGAATTGTGATTTGAAGTAGACCTATATCGCAAGACTAACCCTACCTAATATTCCACTCTTTGATATCGTGGCACCCTGACAGCACGGAACAATGCTTGATTTAATATTACCCAACAATACCCCTATCAAATCTATCAAATGGAGATGTAATTGAAAATATGACACAGTCACGGGACACCCTTCCCAACGCTTCACTTTAATTGCAAAACTCTTATAATCCAAAAGCAATCACAATATCCCATATCTACATTCATCATCAACTAAATTTATCATACAGTCCCCCTCAAAAAATTATGAATATGTAAATATAACTACGTATCAAAACCACAGGTTCGGACAATGGAACTTGCTTTATTATAAAAGTAAATTTCATTTTGGTAACCAAAATAGTTATTTAAGTTTTAAGAACTATAAGTGAAATTTTGAAGATAAAGATTTCGTCTCGATTTATTTTCCATTCTCTTATCGCTTCCATAGTCGGTAAATAATTTTCGAAATCATATAAGAATCAAGCATTACTATTCTTAGTGGTATTACTTCTGCCAGTAGGATTACATGAAATCAGTTGGTTCAGTTCAGATAGATCAGTTAGATCAATTTACTTATTCAATGCAGGAATTATAACTGATTTTGCCTTGTTCATCATCTCCGGTGGAAATTCTAACTATATATAGTTATATATACATATGTAACTATGCTTATATATTTATTTTTCATGTTTATCATATATTTGAACAAAATAGTTGTAATTTTATTATTTAGTGGAACTACAGATGTCCACTACGGAGCTGTCGAAACGTCAAAAGCTGTAGAACGTCACCAGTTAATTTGAATTTGTAGGGTATTTATAATAATTTATATCTTGCTTATTTGTCTTAAAACAGAAATATGAGAAATATTCATAAACAAACTTCTATTTTTGAAAAATAAAATAAATAAAATTGTGGTCCCATTGAACTACCTCGGTGAGTTTATTACTTAGGATCAATTCGTTCAGCAGAGGGGATAAAGTGATTCAATAAAATTCAAAAGTATAAGTTGGATCAGTTCAAAGTGCAAATGAAATATACCTCTTGCTTCATGTTGCTGTAGCGAGCCTGTTTTCCGATTGCTTGAGTAATAATAATTAATGATTTAAAATAATCAAGCTTATTTATCTAAATAAGCGTTCATAGGCAGTTAGTTGGAATAATGATCCAGTAATGACTATAATGAATAATTTAAATTGAACAAGTGGTAATCGAGATTTATTTCCGATAGGAAATCAAAGATGAAAAATCGCTGACGTAACAGCGTGTTACAATTGTTTTGTTTGGTAATGAGAAACAGATAAGCGATGGTGCGGTGTGTGTATGTTATATATAAATTCCAGTGAGATTGTTTACAAGCGAAGAATAATACCTGGGCGAGTAGATTGGAGCACGTTGTTGTGCTGAAGTTAATCTGTGAACGGAATCTCTGATATTTGATCCAGGACGGCGGTGTTCCAATAATTGAATCGCTCTCCAATAGCCGTAATGCGCTAATAATACGTCATAATGTGCGATGCTATCGCCGAGTCTGTGATGAGATTGCTTTGTTTCGGTAGCATCGCTCCCCTAACCCTAACGGGGCACTTATATCGCAACGCAAGACTAAAACCTAACCCAACCTCACTAATAACCAGCCCACATATTCTTCTCAACGTCGGCCTGTCTACATCCCACTTTCACTTCATTTTACTTAACCCTCTATATTCTACTCATTTACTATTACAAGATGGACAACACTGTCTTTCAAAATCAAAGTATCATATAAACAAAAAAATACATTTAATTTAATCAGTGATGGTAACAATATTTATTAGTAACATTTTTTTGTAATTTTCATTTTTTATCATTTTTACTATCGTTTAGGAATTTCCTAATAACTTGATTATGTAGCAAAAACAATGAAAAATGGTTTTTGACAAAAGTGAGTTGTTAAATTTTTCAAATAAATTTTTATATTAATAAATAAATAGATTAATAATTATTATAAAAATCAGTAAAAAACTGTCTTTACTAATAGCAAGAACACAGACATTATACTGGCTTATGGTCAATCAATTTGAAAAGTTACATTTTATATGTTAAAATTACAAAAAATATTTTTTCCACTACTAGCCAAGACATCCACTATTATTAACCTTTATTTGACATGAGAATTTTTTTTTCACTACCGCTTACTTGTTATCCATAGCCACCTAGATCAATAATGAAAATAACTGTCACTTTTTAAAGAAACTCACACATGTAAATCTAAATATTGCTTGACTTATTGCACTCAAGAAAAGTGTAAGTAATCAATTTACAAATTACCATTATTGACCAGCGCCTTATGTGCCTCGGTTGCTCCCCATACAATTGGACGCTTGGTCAATAATGAAAATGATATTCTTCTCAATCTCACTGAGTAATATGCTATTATTCAACCATAGACGGCTAGTCAAATTTGTAAATTTTAATAATATACAATTATTTAATTATTATTTCATTATTTCCTTAATTACATCTCCGTATTCTGGATGATCTATTTATATTAAAAATTGATCAATTCGAGTCATTATTCTAGAAGGCGAATTTTTTCTATACTTGCACACAAACATACGAAAGGATGGACAGACAAAAATCACAAAAAAAAAGAGTTTTGTACATTGCTCAAGCTGTTTCACAGATACAGTATAACTATTAAAATTTATAAATATCAAAGTCAAATGCAGTAAATACTGGATATCATATAATAATTTAAATAAAATTTTGCGTTAAATATCTAGAGTATATAAAATATTAGAAGAATCATATTTAATGATTTGTAATAATTTCGGTGTGACTAACGATAATACAGCGTAATATATTATAGAATGAAAGAAAATGAGTGGTATCTATATTTTAGCTATTATCGGATTACGGTCACTCTATATAATTCCCTGCAATATTTCTTCGTTTCCGGCTGGTTCCAAATTGATTGATGGACAATTTTGTAATCTTTTACTGTGTTGGAGGGGAACGTCTTTCCATGTAAGTGTAAAGCCAAGTCCCTGCTGTACTTCCCTTTCGTTGTTTCTTCGGCGCGCGGTCCATCATCATCGCGATCCGACCTCAACCGCACGCCAAAACCTCAATCGATCAAATACAATTCAGGATAATCGCAATTCCAATTCCACTGTCCCTACCCTGCCCCTAGCTAAAGACTATTCATCAACATCAACCAGCGACCCTCAACCACCAAGGATCAGGAAGTTCGCAGATTACACATATTCATAAAAATATTACAATCATATTTTATAACTAAATTTATCACTCACGCTTGTTAACTATTGCTGAATATGCTAGATCTGCTGGCTCAACGATATCGGTAATGACATACAGGGTGTTCAAATACAGGAGGTCAAAATAATGAAAAAAGATCGTATAAACATATATCTGGAAATTAGTAGTTTCTGAGTAACAGCAATTTTAATATTTTATTATAATATGTCATGAATATATCTACACTATTATCCATAAAATAAAATCATAGTATACCGATACAATGAAAAACACTCGAGAGTAGTGTTTATTTAATTTCAATAAAATTTGTAAAATTCTAACTATCTAGTTTTTAAAAAATTACTTTGACCACGACTGTACATTAAATGCATGTCGACTAATTATTGAAAAGTGAAATTATTTATGCTAAAAATAATGGATAATAATAATAGTAATAACAACCAATGTAAACAAAATAATATCTTTGCGTGTTTTTCGTTGTTCCGACATACTAGAAATTTATTTTAAGGATAAAAGTGTACCTACTTATATCCATTGATTGGTCTCATTTAAATCAACTGATTTTTTAAAATAAAAATCATTGATTTTATCAAAGATAAAAAAACACAAATTAAAATAAAATTTTAATTATTGGCTTCAAAACTATTAATAATAAACAAAATATGTTGTTATAATAATATCTTATAATTAAATTATACTTTATTACTTTAATTGTAATAACAGAAGAAAAATATAAATATTTCAATGTCTATCTAAAAGTAAAAATCCTTTGTGTTACTCTTCCTAAATTTATTTATATGAATCATTAAAATATTTATATTGCTTTTAAAACAATTAAAAAGTGCAGTAACTCTTTCATATCTTAAAAATTTAAAAATATCAAAAAATTATTTATTTTATTAACAAAAATCAATGATTTTTTATTTTTAAAAATAAATCACAATTTTTGTTAACCCCGGTTGTATCTATGTTGAATAATTCATAGTACTATCAAAAACACCATAAAAACAAAATAACATACCCCATAATGGCCAAAAGAAGTTTTGCATATCTTCCAGAATATTATACCAAATTCACTTCGAGTATCTAATATTTTAAGTTCTTTATACACACTTAAAAGTTACATTAACATAATCAAAATCAAAATTTACACATTTAACTTATCACACATATATTTGTAAAATCACTACATAAAGTCTTAAATGCAATTAACCGCAATAAAACTGCCACTGTTTAGCACGCCAGTGATTTTTGTGAACTAATGTTTAACAAGAAATAAACAGCTGATCATGTTCATTCTAGAATCTGTGCGCAGAGGTGAAGAAGTTTGAACAATATTTTTAGATTTAGACAGTATTTTTGTTATTTTCTTGTGATGAAGTGATGTTTCTAATATAAAATCTACAAATCTTTGAGTATAATTGTGAAAATATATTATGAACAATCAAGTAAATAATAAAAAACTGGACCAATACTTCTGTGAGAACATTGGAAACACAAACAAGTAACAACGATAAACAGATAGCATTTATTTATTATTTTTAAGTTGTTTACTTTTATAACATGATGTTTTAATATAGTTTTAGTATAATGCACATAAAATTAAATAAATGTACTGTGTACAAAATTTGTTAGGTTAGGTTTTGTGAAAGACTAAATTAGCAATTTATGTATGTAAAATTCAATATTGAATGTGAGATATGTATGTAAAAATTAATTCACAAAAAGTTCCCTTTATAATACGGGAAATAGGGTGAGAATACGATCCACTGGTTGCAGAAATAATACATAGTTAATTGGATCCAGCCAGCGTGTTTTCATATACACAATAGTTTGTTTTTATATTGATGTACTTTTCGCTGCTCTGTGCCTACTATGATTGATTCGATTTTCTCCAGGGGTCGAGTAGGGTGTGTCGAGAGCACCCCGTCTCTCTCTAAATACTCCCAAAGCCTCTAAGAGAGACAAGGATGGTAATGCCTCCCCTAATCTAAACTGGATTTTGTAATTTTGTCATGATCCGGCTACTAGAATGCATTCATATTAAACTAGCAGACATAGGATTGCACTTTGATGAAACTTACACCAGATTTTCATAATGTCGGGATGTGATATATTTCCTACAAGGAAAAATATTGACGTTTTTATTAAAATTTTGAGGCGTTCGCCCACTCTATCCAACATATTACACTATTTTCCAAATCTGTTGTTGGGTACACTATATTGAAAATATACCCCTGTAAAATAACACAATATTTTACACCAGATTTGGGGAGAGTTACCATAACTTTTTATTTCAAATTACTTGTAATATCAAGTGCACTATATTGTATGTGCTACCGAAATTTTAATAAAATTCTACCAATGCCTTTCAACATCGTAAATAAATCTGTTATGTAACAGTAAAAATAATCAAAAATAAAAAAGCATCCAATTTCCTGAATTAAATTTCAAATTTAAAAAAGTAAAATTATAGTTCTATTTCATGCAGCATATATTTTTATTAAGTTACCATAACAACAAAGTCACACTATTTTAATTATGACTTGACACTTGTATGAATATACACCTATATTTTACTATTGTTATACGAATAACAACCATATTGTTTAGTTTTTATTTGTTTAAAAAATATTAACTCATAAATTCGCCTTTATTTATTACAGAACATATATTTTTTAAATATTAACTTATATTTTAATAACTACAACAAAGCGGTCTTCAAAATTTGTTTGTAATTCTGTAAAGTCTGTCTCAACATTTAGTAGACTTAATGCGTAACCCCAGATGTTTTCTTTTGACCGAACAGAGATGGATTAGTAAAAATTTACTCTGCTGTCCTCTGTCAGAAATTGACAGTTACAGTATTTAGAATGAAGACAAAAAAATATAAATATGTATTTTGTAGTTATTATTTCATTTCCATGTTTTTCGAATATAATTTTATTTTTACAACAAATTTATTTTTTCTACGGTTACTAAAGAAAATAGCCATTATAGTACAACTTGTAGGTCATGTAAGGGTCACTTTACGCAAGGCCTTGTGTAAAGAACGCTATCGCACAGTTAGGGAATTTTTGATTTATCAAAATTATATTAGCAGTATAAACAAGACAAAATTAATTATAATAAATTTAAAACATTACGACTATTGAAGACATAAAGGAAAAAATTTCTACATAGTATTGTTATTTATTATTTTGAGATTACAGTTTGAGTTGTTTTTATGCTATGCCTTTAAACTGTTACAATAGATTCTGCTTGCATAAATTTAGATAAAAAATTGTCCTGCGAATCATAAGAAAATTGTAAGCAGTACTACAATACTTTTATAAAAATAATAAACGATGCAACACATATTGAGAGCTCATTTGTTAGAGAATAAGTGGATGAAAATTTGCCAGGGGTCTTGCAAAGTAACTCCTTCCAGTGGCGACTCGTGCATCAGTATGCAAATGCGAGTGTACCGTTGCGTATATACATTTAATTTATTTCCGCTTTAAAACATAATTAAAATGAAATGAACTTTTTGTTTGATTGTCGTGTACTGTGTAACCAATTTCATGGATAATTAACAATTTCGCGATTACAGTTTTCGCTTTTAACGATAAATATCATTAAACGCATACGGCAGGTATAGAAAACACGACACGATAGAAATTTATTACTAAATACATAAATCGCATTTTGCTTCTGTCTTTCAATTTAATTTATCATCCAGATGCTCATTTTAAAAATTAATTAAATTTAAGATAAATAATATTTAGGTTCAATAAATACATTTCACCTTGCTGTGGTTATCAGGGTTTATTTTTAGAATTTTTAATTATTTTTTATCTTTGTTTGGCATCAGTAAAATTTACTTTCTTTATTTTTGTTTTAAGTAGTTCAACTAAATATAACGGGTGACATTGACGATGCAGATAATTTTTCTTTCATACAGATGACAAGTTTGTTAGGATAAAATGCAGCCAAATTAAAATCGCGATGTCAAACTTAATTAGAATGTTATACAACAAGCTTCAAAACAAAGAATTATTTCAGTCATAGAAAATAATTCATGACTAACTCATAAACCTTGCTAAGAACTTAAACTGAAAATCAAACGCAAAAATATTAAAGTCCAAATCACAATACAGGGATTTACAGAACGCTGATAAAATTGAAGATTGAACCGGTCCTCGATAAAATAAAGAAAGGTCAGTAACAAACGGATACCCATGTGACTTTTTCAATTGTTTTGGATCCCACCTGTCAGATTGAATGTGATGTTAAAGTGTGGTATTTAGATAAAAAAACAAAACAATAAAATTGTCGAGTTCAGTGACAGTTAGGAACCACACTGTTTTAGTTTAATTAGTTCTAAGGTGATTGCCCGCAATCTCATCTTAAGGAAACATCTTAAACAAGTATTTCAATCAATAATTTCGTTGATAAAAATAGTCATGCAACACTGACAATTGTAAAATTGACTAGGGCACATACCTGGGGCACTTGCAGCTCTGTCCCTTCTAGTAATGTCGTGCCAATGATGATGAGGGTGATCAATGGTCCACATCTTCAAAAAAAATTTTTTTAGACTGTCATCATCATAGGTACAACATTCTTAGAAGAAACATAGTCTCAAGTAAGCTCCAAGTATGTCTTGAGACAAATTTTATTTGTAATTTTGTGGAATAGGATATCAAATGTATTGTCCAACTGGGTTTTAACTTATAAAAGGTTCCAAAAATTAATTATTTGTCAAAAATGACCATCATTTTCGACTCAAGTTTTACCGATTAAATAAAAACAATTACATTTGCTTGATTAATTCACGAATGAAAACAGTTCCAATACAAAATTTTTCAAATGAACAAAATGTATCTAAGTGATTTTTGCTGGAAATTTTTTTGATTGTTACGAGAGCTGGTAGATGATTTTTGATCAATATCATGATAAATTTGCAACAAAATTTTTTCAATATAAAAATAAGTGAACAAAAACCAACTTTGATAGATACGTAGACAATGTTTCTATACACTCTTAAAAAGTCAAAAAAATTTTACTTAACAAAACTCACTGGTAAAATATAGCATCTTAAGTTTAAAGGTTGCGAAATTTTGTTTGTGGCGGAGTATTGTCGAAATAAATCTTGGTAACTAGGTAGAATCTTGAATTTGGACTAGTTTATAAATTTATGAGTGAAACAGTCACTAAAAAAACTGCCTATTTTCATAAAAAAAGCTTTTTGATTGGGTGAAAATGACTTATGTGGAATAATGAAAAAAAAACATTTATATTTGATTAAATATTAATAAAATATCGGAAAATTGGTATCGATAAAATGTTAAAGAGCTCTTTCCCGTGTTATTTAATTAGCCAAAGAATATGTTCTCAATTTAGTGACATTTATTGACGATGTGAATTCGTTGTTACCATAAAAGAATGTCCTTACATCCTACAACATATTGAGATTGTACGGTTTATATTTGTTTAGAATTGTACCACCGTTATGTATTTTTAGTAAACGCTGTGAATATAAGCCAGGGCAGCGCAGATCCTCAGCTTTCAATACAACAATTTAATATGAAACAAACAAGATCACATATGTAAAGAAACGCGTGTCCGCCGGGCGGCTGGGGCTCCCCTAATGTGGGGCTGGCCGCCTCTGGCCACGGGAAAATTGCTTTCCAATCCTCGGACTTCCCCACTCGAGTTATTACTTCAACCCCTGGCCCTCCGCGTCTCAAGACACTACCCTCTACCCCATGCGCTATGATAATGTACACATATGTTAGGAGTATTCAATTAAAAGGGGTTATACATACGACGGTTTTTATTAGGAAGTAAGGAGGGGACGAAATTTTTTTAAGGTTTTGTTCCGGTTTTACTTCATACAACCTATCCCAAGAAAATTTCATTTGAATGGAATTTGTTTAAATACATGCATTTCTGTAATGAATTAATATATTAATGATGCGGCCCAAAGTCGAATAATAATTAATTTTTCAATAACGTATTCAAGGCAATGCCTAGAAAGATTTACAAAAAAAATGTTATAATTGATATATGGGGTAATATGATAATTTATGACACATATGTATGTACTTTATACATCAAAGTTAGTGATACAACATTTATAGTAAAAAATTTCTTGTCCTATAGTGGTTGTTTTGGGGAAAGTTTTACTTGCTTTTTAACTGTATAACCACTCATTCATCTCATTATTTGGTTAATATGATGTCGTCTAGATCTAGACTTTCTGGACATTCGTCATGTCTAGTTAGGTCATGGTTAGTAGGTATTATTGTTTTCTTTTTCCTTCATTTCATCGTATCACTCTTGTTCGACGACATATGACCTTAGTATGGGGTACCTATGTGACTATAATCGAATTTCAGTATATTCTCATGTATGTATGTATAGGTATTTTTAATAACCATATTTTTAATGAAAAGTTTCCTAAAGAAAAGGCGAATTTTCTTCGGAGTTGCAAAAAAATCTAATATTTTTTTTTATTTTATTCGGATTTATTAGATTTAAAACAGATTTTCTTAATTTTTTAAAAAGGTATATTATATATTCAATTTGCAATTTAAAATACCAATTTCAGAATAAGTGATTTAAATTATTGATTTCTATAAAAATATCAATGAGTTTTAAATCTGATTTAAATCAATACAACCCTGATTTTCTGTTTTAGAATTTTTTTAAAAATAGTTCTGTTTCTTAATCTATACATATTATACATACCTACGCTTAAATTTATGACATTAACTATAAAACCACATTTTATGTTGATGATTTGTAATAATTTGAGTGTACTCATCCAATAACAACAAAAATAACACGTGAATATTTGTTTGTCGCTCACAGTTTGTGAATGTGTGATGTTTGACACAAGGTCTGAACCCACCACCACCTCCCCAAGCCCAGGAAATCCATTCCCCATTCTGTAGCGGGCCGCGCTGTCTCTGTCTGGCCCTCACGGTCTCTACATAATGGACTCGAGAAAAAACAAATTTGTTTTTTACGCTCAAATAGAGAAACAAAATTGAAAAGGAAACTGTAATGCTGCGCGTTGGATCCCGCTCGCAGGGTGCAGGCGACAGTGTGTTGTTTCACGGTGCGGGTGCAACCGGTCGTGCATGCAGACCGCACCATGGTCACCGGCTATGAATTTTACTTACAAAACTAAACTAAAAATGTTTATGAAATATTTAAATCGTACCCGCATAGTTCACAGAATGTGAACATGAAAACAGAACATGTAATTTTTAGTAAGTATTTAGACACTTGGTTATGCCACAATTATTTATTTCGTCTTTCCAGACATCTTCAATCTGATGATGTTTTAACTTACTGTTAATATTTAGATAATAATACTCTTGGTTATTCCACAATTGTTTATTTCATCCTTCCAGATATCTTCAATCTGATGATATCTAAAAGGACTAAACGATCGTAATAGTATCACAGGAAAACAGCACATTTAACTTACTGTTTGTTTATGAAATATTTAAATCATACCCGCATAGTTCACAGAATGCTCACATGAAAACAAAACATGTAATTTGTAGTAAGTATTTAGACACACTTGATTATGTCACAATTTTTTATTTCATCTTTACAGATATCTTCAATGATGATGTCTGAAAGGACGAAACAATCTTAATAGTTATTTATGCATTAAAGGCATAAAATAAAAGATTACAGCATGAGGGAATGTTTACAGCTCGACGCGGAGCGGAGAGCTTTAAATTTCTTTCTTATAATAGTTTATTCGTTATTCAATTAGTTAGCTACCAGTTTAACAGATTAGCAGCTTTTAAAGGTAACAAATAAATAGATCAACAATTAATTACAAAAATGTGGAATAACCAAGCGTATAGTTTATTACATAAATAAACGAACGTCAACTTCTCTTTAAAACTTAGTAATTATTTTTTCTAAAAGAACAGAGTGAAATAAACTACAGAAAAATATGTCGTGTCGTATCAATTTATTATTATTTATAATTGGTTATTTTCATATTTGTATATATAAACTATTTTTATATGCAAATTTGTATGTATATGAAAGAAAAAAAAATTATTAAGCATAAATAAAATTTATTTTTCGTAACAAAAACAATATCATGCAGTAACATTTTTACAATGCCAAGACGCATGCACGTCCCTCCGCAAGTACTAAGAAATGCAGACGCTCGATTATCTTTTTATAATCAAGCAACCAACAAAATTGTTAAGGACATATGACTGGACATCGCGACAAAATCTCTTATTGTTCACTATTAAAAGTTAGTAATAAAAGTACAAAAGTAATACAGTAGCAGAATAGAATAAAAAATGGTTTATTTAGTTAGTTATCAAAATAATAGGTGAACGGTTCTAACATCTGATCTAACCATTTTATAATAATTTTCGTATCATTGCACTATACCTAACACTGAAATTAATTCTCAATATAAAATTCTTTCACCAATATTCTCTCGAAAAACTAACATAAAATTTTATACTACATATTTTTAAAACATAAAAAGCGATAAAAAGATATCTGAAAATAATTGACTCCTATTCTAAATTAAATATCCTGGTAAATAACCTCTATGGGTAATATATGTATAATAGCAGAACCAAATTGATATGTCCCATAATGGATAATAAGCCGTTATAATATATTAACATATTTTCTGTATGTGAAAGTCCTCGTTGAGTGCAAAAGTAACAATAAATAAGATACATATTTAGATTAGAAGCAATTTCGTTGATCTTTCCAAACTCGCTGCTATAAAAAACCGGAATCACCTAAAAAAATTGCCCGTATCACATCAAGATGAATATCAAACTCAACAAACATCCCGTGCTTCCTTAAAAATATATTTTCCGTTTATTTGTCAATATCATTCTTGTGTAAACATCTAGAATAAAAGAACACGATCGGAGATATTCATGGATGACTAGGATTCGGTTAATCACTATCTAATTGGCAAAGCTTCTGTTTCGAAAGACAAAACACTTGCGATTTTTTCGCCAGTGCCTATTTCACGGCGAATCTATTGTGTCGCAAGAAAGCAAAATCGATTTGATTCATGAGACCGCCGCTAGTTGGCAGGTTTTACACTGATTTCGTTGCAAACTGTGGTTACAATGCTAATAAGTGGTTTTTTCACGTGCAGCGAAACGCTACCGAGCGATTATTAATCAATACTTCTTGAAATAATATTGTTTAACTGTAAACGCTTCTATCGCAAGAAAGGTAATTACAAAAAGGTAATTCCATAAAACATAACTCACTCATTGTTTTTGTACACAAGCAGTTTAATAGAAAATCATTCTTGCAGATTATTTCTGCGATTCTTATTATTGTTTTCACAATAAGTATTACTTTTTTATCTTTTCTTTTAATTGAACCAAATTAATTTTAAAATTAATTTCAATTCTTCGAATGAATTCTTCAACCACAAAAAAAACTATTAGATTTAATCTGTCTTGATTTCTTGATTTTAAAATAATTAAAATTCGAGGAAATATAACATTTTACAATTAAAAAATAAATTTTATAATAAATTAAATATTAACTTAATTTTGATATCTACAATTATATTATGAAACTAACCATATATACAAAATTACGTTTGTTTCTATACATTGTCTATTTTGCATTAGGAGCAAAAATTTTGGCACAGGACGAAGTCAAGAACTGTAATACACGAGTTTGAAATAAATTATTTTTCACTTTTAACCGAATATTTGATTCCTCTTCTAGGTTTTTATTAAAGACGGATCTAGTGATTTTCTTTCTTAGTATTATTAATATTAAGTATGACACTAGTTTCGAACAATTTTTGGCCGAAACCGAAACTGTGGTGATTTCTCCACTATTGTGGAGAATGGACAATATTAAACCATTGTAAAGTATGAAAAAATGGTCGTATAAAAACAACGTATTTCTTAGTAACAGTAGTCGATTGATTATTTTTGTTTGTTTGTGAATACCAGTTTTAATTTGTTAGTAAAGAAAAGTGTTTATTTGTAAGCAGTTTTGGTTTCGCATCCTGTTATTAGAGCAGAATTTAATAATCCGTCTAATTGGCAATATTTATTTATGCATAGTGTAGATATTATGCTAACGGTGAAACATATCCATAACCATATCAATATTATCATATATGTGCTGGAGATTATAAATGCCTGTAAGTCATTTCGCTAGTGCCGTAATTAGTTGGAGATTAGTACAAATATAGCTTGTTTGCGCAGCCCCGATAAGTGTACGTATAAACAGTTTTTCCGCGCGATCCAAAACAAGTAATATGTTATTAAACATTTTGTGCAATTACACGTACTTGTGTTTACGGGCAACGTAGCGTTACATGTAAAACGCGTACATAAACATAAAATCAAGTCTGTGTAATGAGAGGCGATTTGCAAAGAACTTAATCATCAAAAGTGAAGATAATCTATTTTGTATACGAGAATTTTACACTACATGCTAACACGGCACATTATTATGCATGCTTCCAGATATCCTGTGTACAGTAGGTCTCATGGAATTGCGAACATCGCCAACTATCGTCAATGTACTACCAAATATAAAAACAATACAGATATCTATATTTTCAAACCTGTTTTCTCAATCTAGTCTGCTAAACTTGACAATTTCACATCAAAGCGAAAATTTAATCCATTGTATACGTTCAAATTCACAATTTATTAATCAAGACTTGATTAACTAATCAACATGATCTTTGAAAATCAAGTTAATCAAATTATTAAAATCAATAAATGATCCTGATTATTTGAATGGTACAGAAATCATATTGGTAAATTTGAACAAATATTCATCGGTGGATCAATTTGATTCCGTAATCAGTTGATCAATAATCAATGCAATAATAGTCAATGGTAAATTTGACTGTTTGCAGTAAATTCTTCATCATATCAATAAAAAGATTTTTTCCACAACTGTCAAATAATTCAATCGTTTTTTATAAATTTATGACCTTTGTTACAGTTGCTAATTGAATAATTGAATAATTTTAAGATTTCTGATATATTTTATAAAACCTTTATAAAAAAATTGCTGTTGGAAACAGTAGTTTAATTATTTATTTTTTTGCAAATATTTCGTATCAGAGAATATTTCTAAAATAAATATTTAAAGAAAAGATATTTGTGCTATTCAAGGATGCAATTAATTATGTTCTATATTTAGTTAACAGTATATATTACTATTGATTATTTACTTCAAACTATTTAACAATTTTTTTTGATTAAAAATTTGAATTGTTAATAGCAGAAGAAAGAAATAACAAATACGAAATTTAATTATTGTTATTTATATGATTTACTTGGCGTCAATATTTATTTGAAAATAATGAGAATGAATGTGATATTTTGGATGAAAACTTCACCTGACCCCTATTGTGTTCCTGCCCACATTTCCCCCATTGTACATAATTGTTCACTCCCGTTCAGGTTTATTGCAAATAAAGCAGAAATATAAATTGATTATTAAATATTAATGCAGAGTGGTAACATGGATATTGAAAAAGTCTAGCTAATAAAACAGTCTCATGAATAATAGCGACTCCATTCGACCAGTGCAGTCGTCCTGGCTCCTGATTCAACCTTTGCACGTTGAGAATTCGCCAGGTCTACTGCGTGTTTTATTTTCCTTGGATAATTGCATTCGTTGTGTTGAAATTGTTTCAATTAAATGAAATTAGATTTAAATTAAAATGCGCTAATTGATTTTTTAATATTTACAGAGTTGTTTATGTAACTGGCTGTTATTAAGTTTTGGCACAAAAAAGAGAATTATAATTAGTTGTCGATTTGGTGGACTGTTATTTCTTTCTCAAATGTCAATTTAAAAACGTATCCCTCGGCATTTTACACGTACAGCGTGATATTTTGAAATACCACTTGTGAATTATTAATTCCAGGGTCTGATTAAAAGTTTTTATACTCGTAATAAAATATGACTCCTCATTAAAAAATACTATTTTAAAGTTCAAACTTTCCAGCCAAATTAAATACAGGATTTTTAATTAAAACGAAACAGCTAAGCCGGCCGCACGTATTGTTTTTTATAAAAATTATTACATTCATGTATTAACAGTTCCACACTTATAAATATCTCATAATTACTGCCTTTGCAGATCTATAATTCGCGCAGCTCATTTCGCGCCAAGATTACCTTTTCAATTACATATTTTTTCAATTTATGAATCTTCATTCTATCTTCGTTATATTTAGTTAATTCGGGCATTAGTTAAGGCTATTCATTTATATATTGAATGAGAATATATTCATACCTGGATTTGGTACCGTCTTATGTATTCCACTTGTTACCTATTTTTTTTTTAAATATATTAACATGCACAATAGTAAACAAAAATATTATATTTCCATATTATCTTAAACTAAAAAAATGGAACTGTTTTATATTTAAATCATATTCAAATCACATTTATTTTTTCTAAAAAAATCATTCATTAAATTACTTATTCAGCAATTGTTATTTAACAATCCCGATTTACGAAAATTATAAGCGGTATGGTTATAAAAGAATTTTAATGTAATGTAATTTTATTGTTTCTTTAATTTTTTACTTATACTTCACCTTTTCATTGATATTTTGTGAAACTCGTTTTTGAAAGTATATTACATGTATCTAAATAATTTTTTAAAAAATTGTATTTAAATACCCTGATCTTAAAATTAAAAATTCAAACTCTTAATTTATTCTTCACTAGTGTTACGTTTTTCTAGTACATAGGATTTTAATTTAATAATAACCTCAAGTTTTTTCACGTATAAAGGTTGATTATTTCATTATATATTATTTATGTAAGTGTATAAAACCATAGAGTAAAAGAAAAATATTATTTCTTTCTTTATAATTAATGTCCCTGTTTATGGTGAATTTTATACCAAACCTACGTAATTTATTTTATGTATTTGGTACTTTTTCTAGTTTTATTCATATAGATCATTTTGGTTTTATTATAGATTTCGTTTTCGTTTATGAAATAAAATATTTATATTGCTTTTAAAAAAAATTAAAAAAAGAGCAGTAACACTTAGATATCTTTAAAAATTAAAAATCATGATTTTGCCAACTCTGGCTAGAGATACTGGGATTTGAACCCTACATATCACTTTCTGAGTGAGCTACCGCTGCTCGTATGCGACACATTACCTAACTTTTTTGTTGAAAATGCAATTTACAATAAGCAAAAAACAAATTATTATCTTGAAAAAATTGACATCAAGTACAATACAATTTTATTGAATATAACGTATTTTTTGTGGAAGAATGCACCTGGTAAGAAGCTAATTTCTTTGGAAGAAATTGACATGAAGTGATATTTTCCACAGCTGTGGAGTCTTTTACAGACAGAAATGAAATTTGGCAGATTCTTAGAACATCTATTTCATTTTGACATTTCGAACAAAACACCCCTGTGACAGGCCTGTCACTTGATCAAATCATTCAGCTCGTAATTTCCCATTCAGAATCAGTCAGTTCACTTCCTTCGCCGGCAAAAAACTGAATAAAAAACAAACGCACACCGGCGCAGATAAACAAAAACAATGCCGCATCGCGCTACGGTGTCAGCGGCGTGCGCCCGAACTGTCCGGGGGCTCAATGCGATTATGCTCAAATATGGTTTGACATTAACACCCCTTATGACAGACATACATTTTGCTGAGGGAGATTCATTTACATTTTTATTTTCACATCGACAAAGTACAAAAAATATTTTTACGAAAATTCACCCCAATTTACATAGGTATATTTTTTTTTTTTGGTAGTTTAACTTCGTCCAAATATTTTTTACTATTTTGACATTTACAAGATTTAAAATATTTTTAAAATAGAGTAAACTAAAAATAAACGTATACATAATAATTTAGTATGAAGAACATGTGTATTACTTTTATTATTTGTTATTAACCTACTTGTATTTTATCACATGTTATTAAACAATAAAGATACTAAATGATGGTAGTTAGATTTGTCTTATTTTAAAAGAAAATATCATCTCGTCAAATATTTGTGAAGACACTGAAATATAGATTGAAGTGTTTCTACAATTTCAAAAACTTGATTATCTATGCACAACTGTTTGTTTTTAGAACTTAACATGAAGAAAACATTTTTTAATGATCACATTTTACAAAACCAAAATTAACATGAATATTTGAACGTAAATGTGATAATGGCAATATGACAATTATAATAAAATTGTATTTTCAGTTTTAACCAAGAAATTTCTGAAAAGCTGAAAACTGGATTTGATTGTGTACTTTCAAAATGTAGGGTACGATTTTAAAGCCAATAATTAAGAAAATTATGTGATAATTTTCTATATTTTCTGTTGTAAAGTAATTTTGGTGGCTGTCAGTCTAGAAAACATCACTGAAAATCGTAATTTGATGTATTGTTTACCAAATCTGATAATGATAATATGACAATAATAAGAAAACTGTATTTTCAATTATACTAAGAAATCTCTGAAACGCTGAAAACTGCAATTTGATTGTGTATCAAAATGCATTGTACGATTTAAAACACAATAACAAGAAAATTATGCGATAATTTTCTATATTTTCTATTTTGAAGCAATTTTGCTGTCAGTCTAGAAAACCACTGAAAATCGTAATTTGATGTATTGTTTACCAAATTGCTGGGTAATGTCTTAGCACAGTTCTAGAAACAATAAGAAAATGAGGCATTTTCAATTTGAAACTTTATGCGAGTCCGCAAACATGTGTGAAAAGCGTTTCAAAATGAAGGGGCACGATTTAAAAGACAATAATAAGAAAATTATGTGATAATTTTCCATATTTTCTATTTTGCTGTCAGTCTAGAAAACATCACTAAAAATCGTAATTTGATGTAATGTTTACCAAATTACTGGTTATGTCTTAGCACAGTTCTAAAAACAATAAGAAAATGAGGCATTTTCAATTTGAAATTTTATGTCCGTCAAACATGTGTGAAAAGCGTGCAAAACATGAACGTTCAAGTCTGGATATTTGTATTTCTGTGTTCGCGTAGCCTGTCTGTCCGGTGTCAGTCCAAGAGACTGGAGCGTAGACAAGCAGACGCCGGGACGCGCAAACACGTGGACGTCACGCGTCTCTCCGTCTGCTTCGCTGACATTCAATTCCATTCCATCCGAGACCCAACACCCAACTGACGGGCTTCACACTTGATCACACCAGCAAAGACAAAACAGTACTTACTTGTTTAACGGAAGGGACGAAACACTCACAAACTAAATAAACACTAAAGTCACAAGTGTCACGTCACAGCGAGTCGGTCGGGAGGACTGGACGGCGAGGTCTACTCTACCACGGCTGAACTCACAGTGAGCGCCAACTCTCGCGGTGGCAGTTTCGCGGGCTGGCTGGCGCAGACGCCCCGACCACGGGTGGGGGTAAACGCGAACCGCCTGTCAGATACGTCATGTCAAATATTTAAAGACGAAATCGAAATAAAGTTTGATATCCTAAACGGAGGCAGGGCCCCATTCAGGCAATATCCACCCCCTCTTACGTTACCACTTTTTTATCATTTTTTTATTTTGGCTGGGATTATTTTTTTAAGAATGATTTACATTACAATTTAAATGAAGTGATCTTTTATAAAATAAAATCATATATATTTTCCACAATTCTATATTTTAAACAATACCAAATAAATTAATTAATTATTATAAAAAACAAAACCGCTACTTTCGCATATATTTAAACTCTAAATTCTTTCTTATTTGAATTTTTTTATTATACATGAAATAATTCATACACGACGAATCTTGATTCTTTTTTATTTATTTATAAAACACCATCGATATTTTTTTTTAAAAAAATCAAGAATTTTTAAACCCTGTTTTTAAATCATTCATTCTCATTTATATTTCTTTTTTCACGAAAATGACAAGTTATTATAGCACATTTCACCACTTTCAAATATATTCAAAAATATAAAACTTATATAATACTCTAATATGGCTCTTCCAGCTGTACCTACACTTTTTATTTATATTTATATTTTATATAAGTATCCATGCCTTAACTGCTGACAAAGTAAATATTTAACAGGTTTCACAAGTTAAATCCTTATATTCGAATTAATAATGAACATCTATAAAACTTGTTAAATAAAAAAATATCTTTACCTAATATGGTATACCTAATATATTTAGGTTTAGAAGATTTTAAGAGTATAATAACTATTTACTAATAAGAATCCAATAAGCTACATAAAAATAAATTGAAATTCTATTACTATTTGTGAAATATTTTTCTATAATGTTTGGACATATTTTTTCGATAATAAAAATAATCGCATTTTTTTATTAAAACAATATTTTGTCAACAAATTATTAATCTAATATTTTTATATTTTGTTTACTTTATATAAAAAAATAAATTTATGAATGGATATGTTTTTGTTTCAAGATATTTAATTTTTGTGACGACATAAAATAAAAACAGTTTTGCTGGTGTTAAAAAATTACTAGATAACTTTTAATGGTTTGATAATACAACATACAAATTAAACTAGTATTAAGCAGATATCATACTAGTTATTCTACTTTTAACAAAAGAAATAAATAAAAATAATAACACATCTGCATGTACATGTACACAAACAAAATTAATATATGTACACGTCAATTTCATTTCTAAAATGTATTTTGACAATTAAGTTCTCAAATCAAAAGTTTGAATTTTAGTAATAATTATTAAATTAAATTACTTTGAAGTTAGGTATATTTGAGAATATAACATAAAATACATTATGATTATTTAAATGTCTCAACAAATGGCGTGCAAGATTATAAACAAATAATAATTTAAAATAAATTAACTCCACGGAGTAATTTGTTTTTAAGCGACAAATACTTTCATTTATTACTGAGAGAATTATCTTAGTGTATTTTAATTATCTGACAAAAAGTAATTGCAGTAGATTAAAAAGCGCACAAGTTTATAAGATAAAAAGTTAGGATTTATGAGCTGACACTGGAGCGGAATCGCGAACTGATTACGCGAAGCAGCCTAATTTGATAGATGTAGAGGGAGACACCTGATGGGGTGCGTAGCAGGAATTCCCATGCAGGAGTAACGGTACTCAGCGACTGCGTCCCAGTTAGATTTTTGCAGGGAGGAAGACAGAGATGGAAGATTCACACCAAAAAGTCGTCAGGTACCAATAACCATAATATTTCTTCAAATTAAATATTTTAAGCTTTAACATTACTCATTATAATAATAAAAACTACTATTTTGCAGTATTATGATTATTAACAATTTAATATTCTGAAGAAAAGATATGTGATGTTCGCATGGTAGAATTTTTACTATTATTATTATTATTATTATTCTATCTGTCTTCTTTTACAATTCTACTAAGCTGAAGTTATAATATTCCTTCCCCAAATTCTTAATATTTATTTTTTCACAAACTACGAATAATGTATTGATTTAAAAAAATACAGGTATCGGATTTCAAATTAAAATCTAAGTCTAATAGAAACATATTTTATTTGATATGAAAATAGTTTACATAACCATATTAATAATTTAGCACTAAATTTATTAAATAATTCCTCAGAAATAATAAGATTGAAAAAACTGAACCTCTAAATTTGGCATTTATATTATGAAGTATAAACATTCATAAAACTAAAAGAACTCCAATGGGAGTTATTTCTGGCACGTTATTTTAATTAATTATATTTGCTTATTGGCTTTTTTTTCCTATCTAGTTGTAAATAAAGACTTTAATAATAATAAAAAAATATATTATGTCTATTATCACATATACAAAAAATATAAATTTGGTCCCATATTTCCTTGTGTTTTATAAATCTACAAATTAAATTTATTCATTATTAATTATTATTTTTTCATAAAAAAGTTGGTTTCTGTTCTGCATATGCTAGTGCCGTCTATTGCTGATGATACGAAATTGCAGGAAGCTATTATACATATTTTAAAAAGTTATTATATGCATAATATCACAGTAAATTTATTTTAAAAAAATAATACATCAATCTCTTCAAAAATTAGATATAAAATATTTGAAATGAAAATTATAAGAATAAATTCCTACTTCTAGCTGACCTATTGTTAGAAACTAATAGAAAAACATAGGTAATACAAAAAAATAATGTATATTATCATTTATGATGGCTAGAAAAAATGTAAACATATCTTAAAAAAGATTAGAGTTTTAGGAAGTGCATATAATATATTTACAATTTTAATTTTCATTAAGTTAATAAAGCACGATTATTAAGCTTTATCAGAAATGCATAAAATAATTTAAATTTGCAATTGCTAAACCTAGTAATAAATAATAAACTGTGATAACGAACATTTCAAAGAGATGGAAGTTAATGAATCAACATTTTATCTATTTTAATTATATTTTATCTAAGACTGAATAAATTGTTCTTAAACTTAATTAAAGAAGAAATAGTAGCACTATCTAAAAATGTAAAAAGAGAAGAAATAAAATAAATGAGAACGGAATACGTATATCACGACTTTTTACTTGTTAATTACTGCATTTTGTTTATACAAGTTTTAATAATAATATTATCTAAATTAATATATTTCTATACAGGAAAAATTTACTTAAATATAATTTCATGACAACAGTTTTATAGGAAAAAAGATAAATATTTATTTTAATTATTTTTATTATTACATCTTCGCCAGTTGTAAAAATGTAAAATATATTAAAAAGAAAAATTTAAAAACTTATTTGCTATTTGTCTACTTTTATAAAGACGACTAAAATTTTTGTATGTACCTATAATCAATAGGTTGATATATTTGACTGCATATACTGTAAGATATATGTATTCCATTTACCTCAGTATATTGCATCGAAATAGATGCATGTAATATTCACCAGCTTGTTTATTTACGTCTGGAAACTGATTCTAGCTTCTGGCTGAAAAAATAAAAAAAAGTCCAGCACAGGTGTACCGTCCCAATATTTTCAAATTTCCACTTCTTCTCTTTCTAATCTGGTCGAGTTTTCAAATCTATCAATACATGAATTTTATATTGTGTAAAAGTTTGGTACGGCGCACATGTGTCCTAGACGCAGGATGCGGTCTAGCAGGAGCAGGACTCACCCCCCCCCCCTCTGCAGGAGGCGCAATTACGCTCAGGAGACGTCGACGCTCCTGCAAGACTTTACTAATGTCTGCACACACTATGCTAAACAGACTTGATGCGGGGAACAGATGCTACCTGGACTGCGCCCCAGTAGGTTTTTGAGAGGGGAGGCAAAAAGGAGATGGAGTTATTTTTTAAATTTCTCATTCAATATATATTATATATTACTCACTGTGTACTATTTGTTTCATAACATATATCGGTAATGGTATATAAATAAATTTATTCGTAATAAATTAAACTCATTTAACAGATTTCATCTCCCGTCGTTTATGTAACGATATACTGGGTGTTAAAAAAGTGTCACAAATTTTAAGAGTATGTATATACCTATCAATATTTTTACTTAAAATAAATTCAAATTCAGTGGTACTAAATTTATACTGTAACAGGTAAATTACTCTAATGGGGTTGTAAACTATTATTTTTATTACTATTTTTCTGAAATAAGCAAAGTAGTGAAAACAAGACTGAAAAATGTGTTGTGGAAAACGAGATATCTATTTTTTAAATTAAAATGTGGGCCTCTGACGTCATATATCTTTGCCAGTGATGAACACACTGTTAGTTGTACATGATATTTGTTATCTTCATATTTGAAGAGCTAAACTATGTTTATATACAAATTTCTATGTATACGAATGAAATAATTATTATTAGGCATAATAAAATTTACTTTCGTGACAAAAACAAGAACATATAGTAGCATTTTGACATTGCCAGGCCGCATGCTTTTCTCCTCTCCTCAAGTTCAAAGACGATCGAAAAAAGCTATTATCTTTTTGAAATCAGGTAACCAATGAAATTGCTAAATACAGATGAAATCATAGGACATCGAAACAAAATTTAGTATCTTATAGCTCGCGAACGAAATAATGTTTAAATTAAATATTTTCACTAATTCAAACGTTTTTTTTTACATGACTGCAATTCCAAATGTGCCTGCCTTTTATTATTAAATATGTTATCTCTACGTATATATTTTTTTAATTTCATTTTACCTAATATTTTTTTATTATAATTCATAATTATTCTTACCAATCTTCTTCATAACTTGTGTCATCCACTCTTGTCCTGACCCCAAGTCTAACAAATCTTTTTCTTCTCTTCTTTCCCTCTGGATTCCTCTACGATGTTCTTAAATTCTTCAAGTGTTCGTTCCTCCCACATAACCTGCACCTTCTTTTACTGAAATAATAAAATTTATGGCTAATTATATTTTTTTAATAAAACTCTGTACACATGAAGATTTGTTATTTTTTTTCCTTTATTTTATTATTATATTTATTTATTTATTATTAGTATAAAATGACAATTTATTCCCGGTCGGGAGAAAAATACTAAATACGCGTGTTGCATTTAAAGTCGTACATTATGCAGCCTTTACTTAATCCGCTGAACCATGCATTATTACCATCAAAATACTCGTATTACTCGCTATCACGAACCTATCGCCATCAACTTAATACGGAGTTTAAAATCTCACCTCTGCTATAATAATACAATCAATCACAGTTGGCGTTGTTCCATTGTTGCAGGGGCTTTTGTTCGCTTATCAGCATGGGTGTAAAGTTTCTATAATGCCCTAGCCGGGTAGTTTGTACTTTAGTGCAAGACTGTGACGTAAGGAAACGGAATGTCACGTCTGGGGATTATATGCCAATACGAACACCCTGTATACTGATACCGTAAGGTGAACTTACCAATACGCTATATGCTACTGCATTTCATTTGGAAATTATATTGCATTTAGCAAAAATATGAGAGTATATGTACAATGAAAATTAAATTTTAAAAAACTGATGTGGCCAGCACATAACTCTGGTTTGTCCTCTTTCTTTTTGTATTTTTTATCTGCTACATTTTTTTGTTTTGCAGATTTTCTAGTGGTAGTCATTTTTGTAAAATACTTTGATTGCTGACAACATAATATGAATTATTAAAATAATTAGTATTTACAGAATTAGTACAATTCCTTTTAGAGTAATCGATAATTATTTTTATAATATTTTCACTGTCAATTATAATATTTGACACTGTAATTTGCCAAATATAAAATATTTATTTGTATAGGTAAACAGATTAACCACAATTGTAACAAATTTACCGAATCATTAATTACTTGTAATAGTTAAGTAGGGCTAGGTAGAAACAAATTTGAATTATAAAATTTCAAGTAAAGGTATAATATTAAAGTATTATTTATAACAAATTTCATTTATTCATAATTAGAAAAGTAGTTCAGATCTTAATGAAAACACTACTTCCAATTGCACGATTAATACCAAAATCTAATCAGATCTAATCTGTCAGAATGTTATATCCAAAATTTCAACTTTTAATTTGGATTTAATTTTATTCACTAGTATTTGAGTAACGGTTACAAGGTAAAAATATTAAAATCGTGTTCTAGGGACTTCAAAACGTGCTTATACAATGAACACTCATTATCGGATTTTTAGCATTATTGCAATACTGAGTGGTGAGATGTAAAAAGTAATACTGCATATATACAGTTAATACGCACAAAGTATTTTCTTTTAATATATAATTAATTATTGATATTTTCCTCATTTAAATGTGTAACTATGTAATTATAATCATATATATTTAGTAATTAATTTATTCATTACACATGTATAAATACGAAGATAAGTAGCACATTAAAATAATAAAATTGTTCAAATAGGGCTTTATTATTAATGCACAGGTGTTCAATCATCAATAGCTAATTAATTGCAAATTTATTTAATTATGATTCCGTATATGGATGGCATTAAAAATTATATTAATTCATTAAGCACCGTATCATATGTGGAAATGCATTATGATACATATAGGTTTGCGTGGGTATATTCAACGTTGTAATAAATAATTTTAAATATATTGGTTTCTTTCGATTAGCAATCATAATTCATTCGTATCATATTTTTAATAGCCAATATAACTTCCATTATTTAGTATAATTATTTTCTTTTACTGATATTGTTTTTTCTAAGAAAAATTATAGATAATTATATTCTATATATAATAAAGTATTTGAATAATATAAATAATATAGTTTAATTATAACAATATTTAATTATAAGTATATGAAAATATTTTATAAACTCATTTGTTCATACATGCAGTGGTGCCCAGAGAAATATGACCCCAATATAAATTTACGATCTTACTAAAATAAATAATATCATTCATATTCATTAAAAATTATTGTATGATCCCAATTATGTAATTCTTGTACTAGTTTATGAAGTCATTTCATATGTTAATTCTTCAATTAAATGTTGATTCAAAAGTAAAGTTTTATGAACGAGTTGTGAATGGTGTGCAGTTAGAGAGAGGGTTGCAATATAGCACTCCATTAGCCACAATAGTGACGACAGCATAACAATCGGGTAGTTAGGAGCACGAACCACGAGGGTTCCAAATACGTCACGAATACAAAAACGCCGCTTTACTCGGATTTCATTCGTTCAATGCCGGCGATTTTTAAACTAAACCCGTATCGCAACGGAAAATACATACGAACATTCACACATATTTTATTACAAATTAGAATGACATTTGTGCAACTCAAAAAATATCTAAAGAAAATTAATTTAACTGACACGATATTTTTGAAATTACATTCAAATCTAAATTATATTACAAATTACTACCATGAGGTCTTACAAAAAAATTAAGTGAATATTTTTTGGATTAAATCGAACCTACAATAGCTATTTATATAATAAGTAATGAAACAATGGTGGTTATTTAAGGCATGCGAAAATTACACAACGAGACGAAGGCGAGTTTTGTAAGAGCAGAAGTTGTATTTGTTGTATTTCATACAATATTTTCTTCTACTTCCGTTTGGATAAGAACAAAAATGTATTTGAAATTATAATTTTTGCAAAATAAACAAAAAAGACAATACCAAGGACTGCTTAATTTTGTGCGTTACTAAGTTACTACTAATTGTAAAATACAAATCTCTATGAATTTAATAAATGTAATAACAATATTATTAATATTTGTAAAGATAGGTACTAAGAAATAAATATTCTATTTTTATAGCTGTCAATGTTTCTACATTATGTCTATTTTCCAGTTTGATTTCGCGTGAAATAATGATTTCATTATTTTACTAGTGTATTAATAAAAAACATCAGTATTTTTACTGCTACTAAAAGTTATTGAGTTATAAAAAATATTTTGCACTTACCACTAAAACTTTCTGCATCCAAATATACCATTTGAAATAGATCTTGCTGCATATCATTTATAATTTCCTACAAAAATATCGGAAGAAATTCATAAAAATGTCTTCATCTGTAAATAAAATAATTAGAATATGAAAGTGGAGATGTTGGTTCCATCCTCTATGAATTTTCATACATCTTTAGAGAATGGCTAAGCCTTGCCACCACGACAAGGTCTCTCCACGTCGGCAAGGGGGGATGGGAAGGGAAGGTTTTTGTTTTAAGGAAAGGTTGAAGACTTAAACTATTTCGCGACTTAAATCTAACCGAAACTTAAAACTATTTTGGCGCAACTTAAACTAATACAGTGTACTTCTCAGCGAAAAGGGTCAGGGGAATTGGCATGAAAGCCAAGAAAGTAGAAAATGAAAACGAAATTGTTGATTGAATATAGTCTATGTACAAGCTCACTCCACAATTAGACATTTCAACACGCTAGCGGTCAGACACCCTTCCGGCCCTCCATACTAACGCCCAAAATGGTAAAAGGGCAGCAAGATGCACCAAGCACATCCGTAACTCTAACTTATAGACACGCTAATACGAGGGCGGTATCACAACCCTTCCGTGCAACCCATACCAACGACCAGAATGCTGTAAGCAGAGAAAGGAGTGCCTCGACTTATAAAATATTACTACGGGGTATTGCAAATTCAAATATTATAATTATTAAAATTCTGCAGCAAGAGGATTTTAAAATTAAAATTGTTTTTGTAAAGGAAAAATTAATTTAAACTAATTAAAAATGTAAGCCTAGTTTCATTTGCACAAAAAATGGGATATTTAAAATTATTTAATATCTAGAGATTGTATATACTTCATGTTAATCATATTAGAGATATATGTTTGGGAAATATATATTTGTAGTGCATTTAAAAATATATTCGTAATTAAGCAAAACCAAAAACTGAATAAAACTTGACACATTGTTAACAAAATCAAACAGCTCATCCTAACTGAAAACTTCCCGGGCAGTTTTGCAGTAGGGATTTGCTATCATTCACACATCATACCTTATATCTACTCACCACATCTCAGATCTAACCATCACACTACATATCTCACCATCATACCTTATATTTAATCATCACACCTAATGTTTAATCATCATACCTTCTATTTAATCATCATACCTTATATTTAATTATCATAACGTACCTTAAATCTAAAAATCTCACACAATAACACACAATCACACCTTATATGTAAGTACCACACCTTATTTAATCAGCATACATTTTCATTCATCATACCTTAAATATAATTATCACACCTTATATTTAATGAGTGTACCTTATATCTAACAATCACACCTTATATTTAATCATCATACCTTAAATCTAATCATCATACCTTATATTTAATCATCATACCTTATATTAAACCATCATACCTTATATCAATCAACCACACCTTATATTTAATCACCATACCTTACATTTATTCATCACACCTTAAATCTAATCATCATACCTTAAATCTAATCATCATACCTTAAATTTAATCATCATACCTTAACATTAATCATCATACTTTATATTTAATCATCACACCTTACATTTATTCATCACACCTTAAATTTAATCATCATACCTTATCTTTAATCATCATACCTTATTTTTAATCATCATACCTTATATTAAACCATCATAAATTATATCAATCAACCACACCTTATATTTAATCACCATACCTTATATTTAATCATCACACCTTACATTTATTCAACACACCTTAAATCTAATCATCATACCTTAAATCTAATCATCATACCTTACATTTAATCATCATACCTTATCTTTAATCATCATACCTTACATTTATTCATCACACCTTAAATCTAATCATCATACCTTATATTAAACCATCATACCTTATATCAATCAACCACACCTTATAGTTAATCACCATACCTTATATTTAATCATCACACCTTACATTTATTCATCACACCTTAAATGTAATCATCATAACTTATATTTAATCATCACACATTACATCTAACTATCACACCTTATATCTAATCATCGCACATTATATTTAATCATCACACCTTACATCTAACCATCGCACCTTATATTTAATCATCGTACCTTATATTTAATCATCACACCTTACATCTAAGCATCATACCTTATATTTTAACATCATACCTAACCATCACACCTTATATTTATACATCATACCTCACATGTCACTAGCACACTTTAAAACTAACACACCGAACATCTAACCACCACACTTCATATCTAAATGTGTCAAGTTTTATTCATTTGTTTGAGAAAAAAATTAATGTACTTATTATATTTGAAGACAAGGGATAAGTTAAATATTTAAAATTTATATAAATGGGGACCTATTAATTGTATTCGAAAAAATTTAAGTCTCAAAATATTCAAGGAGGACATTATTCAGAAAAAAAACTGACAAAGTACCTGCTTCCCCCCTTATAGCTAGAAAGTAACTCGACCCCGTCTGAAACAATAAAAAATATAAATAAGGTAGTTGCAATAAAAATCATTTTTAATAACTATAATAATTTAGGAATGTATATATTATACTCTACTTTCGATAATATACATATAGTAGTAAAACATTATTAATTATTGAAATTCAAGTAGAAAGTAAAATAATATAAACGGTAGGTACTCACCTCACGACTGCTAAAAAACTAATGAAGAGTTTTGAGATTGTAATTATCATTTAAATAAATGATGAAGGTAGGGAGGTTACGAAATAACTAAGTGTTATTCAATGAATAATATTGTTTTAAAATTATGATGTGATATTAACAGTTAGGTATTAGCTAATGCAATCAATCATTAAATATAATTTAATAAATAATTAAATATAAATGTTCATGTAATCTCATGTGTCTTTAACAATTTCTTTGGTTGACTGATTTTAAAATGACAATCGCGCGTCCGCGTTTCTTAGAACTTACGGAAGGGAGACATGCATGCGGCCTCACCGTGTGAAAATGTTACTGTATTTTCTATGCTATGCTTATTTCACTCAGTACTCAGTTATTTTTATTGAACCAATCGAGGGTTACAAAATTACTATTTTATGTACTGAACATCATTTTATTGACTTATCAAACAAAAACTTTTTATATTTTATTTAAATAAATGTGGAAAGCCACTTATTTTACAATAAAAATAAAGACATCATTTTCGAATTCTAATTTTCTGTTCCGGAAAATAACAGTGGAATATACACATGTGGAAATTTAGGTTAGATTATGTATGAAGGTAGCTCGTTATGAAAGATTAATTATTTAATGAAATGTCTTCTTATGACGCGACCTTTTCTGTCGCGGTGATTGCAGGAAATGCACTGTTTCGATTTCCTTGTCATTTTTATGTCAATCAATTCTCTTTGCAGTTGAGATTGCTGGTGAATTATACAGCAATTTATAATACCCACAAGACGTATTGAGAACATTCCTAATATCTTTCATTACATATTAATGGCTTTCATGAATATTTATTCATTTATTTGTAGGTTTCTTTGATCTGCAAATGACATTACAAACAGGCTATTTTTCTTATTATTAAATCATATTACAACATGTCTCAATAACAGGATAGTATGTTAATTGTTGAATAATAAAAATAAAGTCTTGAGAGCTACATTATACAGCTCTTGGCCTCATGCGATCCTTCGCTGTTTGTCGTGCGGGATTCGGAGAAAAATTTATTTAATTATTACGCAATGACACACAAAACAATGAAAATCTACTAAACAAATTTTATGTAAATTATTCACACGAAATAAATAAAATAAATATTGACAAAAATCACAGTTATCGTATCGTCATAGTTACATTTTGTTAATATGATCAAGGGCGCCGACTTTTCCAAATTTCCTTGGGGGCAAATTTTCTTATAATGAACAACACCAAAACATAAAAGTAAAAATAAATATTAGAAAGCTCTAATTCTTAAACCTTTGAAAACAGAAGATAATCCAGAGCAGCCAAATCTGCTCCAGAATGTGCTCTTCTTTCAGCAGACCAAGAATTAAGGCAAACACTTTTGAGTGCTTATAAATTCCTGACCCACTGAAACAAGAGCAAACCAAAAATTAGAGCAAACACTTCAAACTGCTCAGAGCAGCTAAATCTACTCCAGAATGTGTGCTGGTGTCAGCAAGCCAAGAATTAGAGCACTCGCTAAAGCATGCTCCAATTCCCGGATGGCTGAACTAGATCACCTTCAAAGCATCAGATGCTCTGGAAGGCGGTCTAGCCAAAAAATATTGCTCTAAGGGAAATGTCTCTTCAGGAAAAATTTTCCTTGAAGGCATGAATCCCGATGCCACCATGTAATCGGCGCCTATGGATATGATAAATTTTTAATAATTCCTGCGAAGTAACTCGAGTGAAAAAATAGTTTTCAGCACACGAAAGAAGTTCTAAAATTTCCCTGGATTTTTAATAATACCTTAATAAGCATTGGTCTTATTTTTGTTTTAACATTAATGTCAATTTTAGTCTCGATTAGAATAACTCGATATCAAATTGAATGTCGAGACTACTAGTAATATTATCTCCTAACCACTAGGATAGAACTGCATTTTTGATAAATAAGCAATTCATTCTTCTTTCAGACTATGACTATACATATCTCTTGATATCCGAAAACGTACTAAGCTACTTTGTGAGTATAATATACTTTGTATATTCATACAAAATGCTACTCATCCACTTTATTTAAGTCATCCAGTCTAGAGAAATCCGCTAACATATAATAAAAGCACACCTCTCATACAATAAACAATGAGATTAGTTCCATCTTGGTGCTGAACTGGGAGATTAACTAAAATCACATCCCGGGGATAATTTCCAAGCCAGAGTCACCTTACAGAGACAATCATAAATTAACATAACACGTTGTGCGGCTAAAAATACACGCTCATTATTTAATCATCTTGTGAAAAAACAAGGCGGCCGTGATTTACATAAAGAGCAGGGATGATGTCGAAATTAGCATGAAAAATAACCCCCACTGCCGCTGCCACTGCACACACATTAAGCCAGCAGGGGTACCAACCTATAAGATTATAATAATCATTGTAAAGGATATAAGCAGTAATGGCTTGGACGGCAGACGGCAAAAAATATTTACTGCTGCTTAATCCCACAGGGAGATAGGTTTTTCTACAAGCCTATTATCATAATTTTAATTATACAAATAAATTTAATAACAGCACAACTGCTTGCAATTAATGATGGTGAGAACAAAATATTCAAATTTAATAAATAACCACATTTATACATAATGGGGTGAAAAATAATCTTGGAGCTTGACATGTTAAGTAATCTTTCTAAATATATCTCCTTATTTACATTTGGACCTTTGGTATGGTTTACATGCTGAGTTGAGTTTTCTCTTATTATTTTTATTTTGTGTCATTTCACCAAATATTAGCCAACAAATACACTTAATTTCCCGCAGTTCATCCCCAGGTCATCAATTGTAACGTTATGATTCAAATCATTGGGGAGAAAAGGTTTGATGACATCATCTTGCCGGGTGAAATCCTGAATAAATGTCAAAACTGACAATATTTTACAAAATATAAAAATGGTTGAAACATACGAAAAGAGATGTAGAATAAAGTAACGAAGCTACCAACACACAATGAAGCACTAATTGTCAACTCCAAAATCATCTTCATAAATGACAATAATATTTTTATATATTTGAAAATATCCGTTTCTGTTGTTATACTATTGTTTCTATTTAATTTTGTCTTTTGTTAGACGCAGAATATGTACCCTTCTGTAACGCATACGATAATGAGATAGCGAATAAAAGTCTCATCTATGCCATGATTATACGACAAAGATGCAAGATAAAAGTGTATTGTACCAGATATTGATGACGTGCGGATCAACGTCAATCAATCACTACAATGCAAGTAAAACTTGATGAATAATATGTCGTCGCACGTAGAAAAATACAGACTTAAAAATATTACTGTTAAAACAATAAAAAGAAAAAATTTAACCGAAAACAATACCTCCCTATAAATTTTTCATTTCTCTTACCTGTAAAATAATACAATAATATATTAAATAATTATTCTTTTTTTTATTGGCTAATGTAAAATAATATAAAATAAGATAGTTAAATACAAAATCCAGCTTACATGTACAACAATAGAGTAAGAAGTTAATTCGTTTCTTTTGCAACTGCAAGTAATATGATTTCTAATCCATTATTGCAAATTTCGTATTTATATAAACTTATTAATAACGTGCACGATTGCAGCGAGTTGCAGTACAAGAACTCATTTCCTAAGAAAAAGCGATGAATATTTTCTAAATGAAACAATTTATCTCGCAATTTATAAAACGGTTTCTTCAGCACAAAACCCAATTAAAATTGTGGTTGTTGAAATAGTGTGGTTATGTGGTTGAAAGTCACACCCGCAACGTAATTACTGATTTTTGTTTAAAGTAAATCGGAATTTAATCGAACGATGTTTTTCACGAATTCTATTTCACGGCGAGTTACCTGCCATCATATTTACTCCATCTCGCACTTCTTCTAGCTAGGGCGAGTACTGTTCAAGGAAAAACGCTCAACGGTGGTTTCTGCTCTTGCTTCTAACTGTAAACTTGCTTTCAATTCAAACTCTTTAACACATCTACTTTCTTACATTTACACGATACATATTAAACCATTACTATTTATTACATTCATTGCGGAAATCATTATTATAATTTAATAATTAAATGTAACTATGTAAATAAAGAAAATGTAAATTTTGTTTTACTAAATAATATGTTCTATCAAATATCAAATGCTGTTGTTAAATACTACAATTTTAAGATAATTTTGTATTGGTGTTTAATATAAAATATGACGAACTTACATAAAAATAATGGCATATTATTATACAGAGTGTTCATTTTAAGTGGTACACTATTGCTATCTCGGGTACTATAAGAGCTACAAGATCGGTTAAATTAGCAAACAATTTATATTTTATATGACTACGTTAATGAGAGAGACGATTTTTTTTTTGACCAGTGGTTCTCAAATACGGTAAACAACTTTCTAATTTTAAATGGGAACCTACTTTTTTTATTTGCTTATTCGATTAGTATTTTTTTCTGAATTCAACGAAAAAAATTGTTTTGTAAGGGTATTAGGTACATATGAATACCCTTACAAAACAAATTTTTTGAAAAAAATGCAAAATTATGTATATGTTATTTTCATTTAAATATGACTATATCAGTCTTCATCAGGCTGATAAATGGTATTCAAAATTATTCAAGTATTTCTTAAATTGACAATTTATTTTAAAAAATTCATAAAATACAGATTTTTCAATTTTTATTCCATGTTGAAAAAGGGCTCCCACCAAAATTTTACACAGAGGCCCCTACCAATAAAAATTCGGTCCTGTTCCGAACCATTCGGACACAGAGGTTTTTTGGATAAAGATTAGCTAATCTGGGATTTGACCCCCAGATTTTACACTCCGCTCAATTTAAGTCGGAGTTTGCTAAGCAAGTGAGCTACCGCTGCCCGTACAATGTAATGAGTAACGACACTACATGGATTAAAAGAAATATGCGTTCGATAGAGTTAGAATAGAATAAAAACTTTGCATTGAAAAACAATGTCATATTCAAAAACTAATAAACGTTTTGTGAATGACAATTTTGGCGCCCCTTTCTCACCCTTTGGCACGACTCTGTGTTAAATAACAAACAATGATTGGGACCGATTAAATGTGCGTTCGTTTGTCCGCATGATGATTTGGGCTCATTGCAGTGGTATTTATGCGTAGTGCGGTTGATGCAAACAGCGATAGCCATTGTGTGCCCGCACGTGACCGCTCGCTATCACCGCGGCGACAGTCGCCGCGACGCCTTATCTCCCATGCATCGCGAGACGCATCACCATCGCATCACCCAGAGAGGAGTCAGTTATACATGAGTCATTGTTGCTGGAATACAAATGCATAACGAATTTGCTTCTTTATAGGCGGACAATACAATAGGAGTAGTATAGTGTCACTAGAACACATGAGAGATACAATACTGTGTATGGAAATTAGCCTGATTTAATGCAGGACAAAGTTGGATGGATGATCACAAAAATGTTTCACTTTTTTTTAGATTGCCTTCATATCAATTCAATATTTTTATTTGTAATGGTAAATTCTATGATTTGATTTTCCATTAAAATTTTCTTTTTTACCTACATCTCGAAGTAATTTCCAACAACAAAGTTTAACATAAAAATTTTAATTTACTTCTTTTCGTTCCTCAGATTTTTGCTCTCAAAGTTGCACTTCAAAAGATTATGTTTTTTGGTTTATTTCTAAAATGGATAGAGATACAATCTCAATGATTCTATCTATTGATTTGACGGGTAAAGTTACGTAAAAAATGTTTTTTCTGTGTATGCATTCTTTGGAACGATTTGGTGAAAAATGAGAAAAACTAAAAAAAACTATATTTAACATTTTCGCTTGGGAACTTTTTTCTCGAAAATTTTTCATTTTCTGGTCTTAAGTAAATATTGATGTGCTGATTAATAACCTCTTTTTGTTCTCCTGATATTATTCAAAATTAGATCTAAAAAACAGGATTTTCAAGAATAGGTCTCTAATGAATCAAGATAAGATTTAGGCTACCTCACCATTTCTACGGGTAAAGTTACATAAGTGTATTAATTTTCCGATTTTTTATCCCAATGGATACAATTTTTAGAAAGGAAAAACTGAAAATGACCATATCGAGTGCATGTTATAGCTTAAATTTTTCTCGATTTTCACCGATTTTCCTTTTTTTGCCATAAAAATTGTATCCATTGGAATAAAAATCTGAAAATTGGTATACTTATGTGTGACTTGGATATGTAAAAAAGACAAAAACTTTTAATTGGAAATAAGAATTTTTAATTTTTTACTGACCCTTGAATGATTTGTTAAACATTACATACTCGTATTGTGGTAAATTGAAAAAAGTTGTGGAATAAAAAAAAATTCAAAGTGCCCGTCAAAGAACTGATTGCTATTGTCTGTTAGGTTATATACCTATACGTAGCAGAATTATAAATAATGGAATGAAAGCATAAAAATTGTGAAATAACAAAACACAATGAAGTAATATTTACACGGCATAATATTTTTGAAAATCTGTCAGATGATAATCTGAAATATCTTTGGACAATCCGAACTCATACATCGATGGATATTTTGGTTTCATATAATCTGTGGTGGATGTGTTTGGTTTTGAATCAGTATCGAAGTGACAGTGGAACAACTGTATGAAACAATAGCGAGCGAAGTGAACCAGAAAGAATGGTTAGAGAGACCGCCGCAAGCGAGAGCATCGCCGGCATCGTGTCATGTGCCGACGTCATATTTCATGTTTAATTCATTTGTTTCGCAGCAGCGCACCCTACGTTGTGTTACGCGTGATCCGATCACTGAGCAAACAGACCGCCCGTGTGAAAATGCGCTACTCGATAGTGAAATTGCTGAATATATTAGCCAATTTCTTTATCCTACTGACAACCGTGAACAACAACACGCGTTTGGCTAACAACGCCGAAGGAAAAATGTAAATGTCATACAGACACTGTAGAACGGGTTGAAATATGGCTGTAGCTGTACTATTTCAAATTAATGTCTTTCTTTTACCGTTTACATACCTACATAAGTAAATACATATTGTTTCTTTTCTTCAGATAACAATTTTATCTTTGTCTTCTAACACATGACGAGAAATATTATATTTGTATTTTAAGGAGTAAAAAATTAATTACTCTACATTTTTGAGAATAAAGATTAAATGTAAAATTTTATTACTCCAAATCTAAACAATATCTAATGTGTGAAAAATTTTCAAATTTTACAAAATTTTGTTTGTAATTTTTTAAAGATATAAATACGTTGATACTAAATTTACTAACACAATTTAATTATCTCTCTTCGTTTCGGAGATATTAGCTCTCCAAGTTGTACCTCAAAAAAGTGTGTATTTTTTGTAGATTTCAAACATGCGCAGAGAAACAATGTCAACTACTTCACCGTTCCATTCTACGGGAAAAGTTATATGAAGAAATGTTTTGCTCACATATACGTTTTTTGGAACTATTAGGTGAAAAATAAGAAAAACGAAAAAACCTAAATTTCAATTTTTCACCTCAAAAATTTTTGTCTCCAAAATTCTTTGGACTTAAGTAGATATCGATGCACTGATTTCAAATTTTAAAACAAAATTGAATTATCTCTTCCCGTTCTCGAGATATTTGAGTTCAAAGTTATACCTAAAAAATTAGGTTTTTTAGGTATAGCCCTTAAATGATTAGGTTTAAGGTTTCGGCGACCTCACCATTCAATTCTACGGGCAAAATTACATAAGTGTACCAATTTTCATATTTTTATTCCAACAGATAGATTTTCTAGAAGGTAAAAACTGAAAATGACCAAAAAACGAAAAAAATCGTCAGGGGTTCATCAGGCATTTTTTTCGATTTTGGTCATTTCCGTTTTTCCTTTCAACAAATTGTATCCTTTGCAATAAAAATCTAAAAATTAGTATACTTATGTAATTTTGCCTGTAGAATCGATTGGTGAAGTCGCCGAAACTGTAAACCTAACCATTTAAGGGGTATACCTAAAAAACCTGATTTTTTAGGTATTGCCGAAACTATACTTTGAATACGAATATCTCGAGAACGGTAAGAGATAATTCAATTCGGTTTGAAAAGTTGAAATCAGCGCATCGGTATTCACTTAAGTCTAGAAAATGAAAAGTATTGGAGAAAAAAGTATCTCGGAGAAATTTTGAAATTTAGGTTTTTTTGATTTTCTTATTTTTCACCTAACCGTTCCAAAGAACGTATATGCGGAGAAAACATTTCTTCTTTATTAAAAGAAAAACATAAAAAAAATACACCATGTACAGTTGAGTGACCGAATAATAAAAAAACTCTGATTCAAACCCGAGTTATTGAATTTGAATCACAACCATCCTTTTACTGCTTTTATTATGCGAAATTGAAGCACAGTCCTTTCAATTAGATTAATAACATTAAAAAATGATAGATCCTATTTAGTGATGACAAAGACATTTGAAATGCAAACTCCCCTTAGAGTAAAAATTGAAAGTGCACGGTCCGGCGGCACAAAGGCGGTAATACCATCAGAGTGCAAACAAACAGAAAGTATCTGTGTCGGGACCACAAGCCATTCATCAAAATAAATCATCAAACAACGACTTAACCAGAACCAGTAGCTGCGCCCTGCGGCCGTGGGGTGTCACTGGCGTCCCTCAGACACGTTCCCACGGCCCTTACCTACCCACCCCACATACGCTAATTGTCCGCTACACTGCAAAAATCAACCAACGAGGTAACGAAATGGCGATTTTTATGCCAAAATATGGGGATCGTGCAACTGGTTTTCATTTTTATAAAAATGGCAAACGGTTAAGTGAAATTCATATTCTTATTCAATGAATCAAATGAGAGTACGTATTTTATAGATTTTATTATTGTTGCACCAACAACGCTAAAAAATTTTTCGCGCCTCCTTTCATGTAAGTATAACTTAACTTACTTCCGTAGCAACTTAAGTCGTATGATTCTGATAATATACAGGTTGTTTCCATACCTCGGGAAAAATATTAAGGGTATAAACTACACTACATACTGATCACAGAACAAAAAGAGTTTTTATAAAATTTTAAAAAATAAGGGTAGTTTACATAAAATGAATTTTTTAGTACCACTGAAATACCATATTTTATTGAAAACAACATAATAAAAATTAATTACTAAAATTATATTACATAATACCTATTTCATTTGGAGATAATTGTAGGCATTTCACAAAAACTGCAATGCACTACACAATCAAAACAATAAACCAGCAAAGAAAGAAGACTAACAATAATTTCGACGAAAGTATGTATGTATGTATGTATGTAGCTATTGCCAAATTATATTATTAATTACACAACATCAGATATTTATTGTATTACTTGTATAGTAGCAAATTAAAATAAAATTATTAAGAATAGCAATTAAACAATGGTAAAAAAAAAGTTCACGTTACATACAATGAAATTTTCTGTGAATTTAAAAAATATGCTTTTTGTTCTGTGATCAGTATGTCGCGTAGTATATACTTTTAATTTTTTCCCCCGAGGTATGGAAATGGAAACACCTTGTATATTATTTAGTTACCAATATCAACTGGTAAAACTATAAAAAGTTGCAAATAAATAATACCTAATACATAACTATTATTATATGATATGGTAACAGTTTCAGTTCAGTTTTTCTGGGATTTCCAGTTGTATTCCAGAAAGCTTTTAGGTTGAGAAAACAGGGATTCTCTAACTGGTTTTTATTTTTATAAAAATATGAAACGGGTAATGTTCAACTCCAGTTAAAATTAACATTTGTATTAAATCTTTCGTAACATTAAATAGACCCAGGATCGATTTCTTGTATAAAATATAAAAGAATAATACCTATATACATTGTACGTATAAATGAATCTAACAGCTAGCTAAATGAAATAAATAATTATATGTAATAAAAACGGATGCTCCTATATTTTTATCGAAGACCATCGATTCATGTTTTTAACTCTATCATAAATTAAGCAAATAATTGTTCTTACAAAATTTCGTATCCATTTCAAAATATCTAGGGAAGGAACTCTTTAAAAAAGTCTTCATTTAATTGTAAAAAAGAATAAATTTTCGTTTAGATTCCCATTAATCTGCAAATATTTTATCATCCCCGTGCTTGGTAAAAAGAGCATCTGAGTAGTGGTCACCCCTGTGGGTGCCGAACAGAGTAGGGCCCCTTCTGGGTGTAATGTACCGGAGGCAAGGGGGTGTGCAACTCATTTTTAATTCGATTGGTCCATTTATCGACCCCTGCGAGGGAAATAAGTTCATGGCCGATCTGAAATTTTTATGGTTTAGAAAAATCGGTCGTGCGAATTTGTAATAAGCCACCCTTCGACGTCGCCAGTCAATGCCAGGAAGGTTGATTTAATAACTGTAATTGCTTATGAATTATGAGAATTTTCTTACAACTTTTATTAGGGTTTAATGGACCTATCACCCTTCCATAAAATGTCAAACTTTATTTTAAGCCGCACCATTTCTCATTCAATTTTTATGTAAAGCGAATATGTGGCTATATTTTACTGATAAATTATTAATATTTTTTTGTATTTTTACTGTTGTTTTTAACTTACCTTAGCTTATATAGATTCTTATTTAATTTTGTAATGGGTGATACTAAAAATCAAAAGAAGGTGAAAAATGTTAAAACACCTTAGTAAAAGTTTATAATAATAAAGATATAATTTAATTTAGTTTTTAGTTAGAAAAATTTATAATAATCTTTTGTTTCTGAATTACTATCAGGTATAGTTGATTGCCATTTTGACATTTGATATTTTTTTCTAGTTTTTGGTGGTCCTACGAACGTATAAATTTGGTGACACCGAACTATCAAGTACACAATGGGAAAATGAAGATTACTTTGGAGACTATGTCCATTTGAATTAAATATGAGAACGCTGTAAGTATGTCAAGTATGATAATTCTGTTAGATTTTCATCTAATTATATAAAATAAACTATTTTTTATAGTTTTGTGCGCCAACCCCTAGTTTAAGGGTAATTCACGTTTACCCTCGAATTAAATTTTAGGCAACACCCAACACTACTTTGTGTCACCAATACATAAATGTAGGTGTTATATTTGTATACATATATTCTACAAGACTATAAGACATAAGAAATATCTGAACCGTATTATGTAAATTCCTCACTTGTGAATGTATAAAAAAAATAAAGGGTGTAATATAAGGGTTGATTACAGCACTTCATATAAAAAGATACAGAAAATATTAAAAGACCAGTCACAGACGAGATCAAGTATTGATTTTTTTAAACTAATGAATCAAATGATAGTTTTTTTGCTACATTTTGAAATGACCAATCAGAAGAGTGATCTACTTGATTTGAATTTTTAATGTTTAGATTAAAATATACAATTTGTAAGTGAATATATACAGTTGTATTATATACTGTAGAATTAGCAATTTTATTATTAAATACGTACTTCATGAAATGTATCTTCGTTTTCATATTACGGGGGTGAATTAATTACAAATTTTGGATCTACCCTTAAAAAAAATGTGCTCATAATTCGGAAACTGCAGGGAAATTCAGAGCATTGATGAAAACTTTTCATATGATTAATTAATTTGCAACAATTATTATAAAATACATAGCATAATATTAACAAACTCAAACATTAAATATGATATAAAAATACATAAATATATTTGAATCTTTTGGGGAAGAATGATGGTTTTCTACTGTACTTCCTGAACTGTAGGAAATTAGAGGGTTGATTTTGGCAGCTTCTCCTGTAACAAAAGAAATATTACATTAGAATAAATTTATATTGGTTACCGTAGATACACACAAAAGACAATTACTAATCTAGACATAAAATGTTAGGTATGAGTATCTTTTAAGGAGATAATTTTTTGGTTTCATTTTCTTTTATGAATTTATGATAAAACTAAAAGAACTTTATATAAATCAAACAATCAAAAAGTCTGAGAACATTAATCACAAGTTTAAGCAAAATTTTTAAAGCAGTGACGAATTTGATTGATAGAGATTTGTAGGTTATATTTTAGGATGCTCAAGGCTCAACTGTATTATTCATTGCAGAGATTTTTTCTAGTGAGGGTGCAAAGAACTTTGGTTTTAACTGTTAAATTTATTTGCACAAAAAATGGCGCATGCAAAATTAAATAAAAGGGGCAAAAGGGATAAAAAGTTGAGGGTGCATGTGTCGTGCAGTGTGTGTACAAATTGCGGGCAGTTAGCGGTTATCAAAGCAGAGCGCCCTCTCTTCGGTGCGACTCCGGAACAAAACCAAGCGACGCCGAATAAAAACGCTTATCATCCACGTCGGACGTTTGTCAATTGTCCCGTTATCAGTAAATTAGATGTCATTTATTTTAAAATGCAAGTTTTTGTGGTGGCATTTCAAAGCGAATGGTTGCTTTTGTATTTTTTGCCAAGTTAATTAATGTACTTTTTTAAAAACGCCCGAGGGCGTCGCTTACTGAAGGCCCGGCCGGTTTGGATGTGCGCCGCGTGGTGTCTCTGCCTTCCCGGCGCCCGATGTGCAATTGTCAAACGCAAATGCTTCTTTAAATTCAATTGAAACCCTAACAAAAACTCTTCCAAACAAATGACAAAGAGATAAATACACATGCGATATCGCATTTTCAACAAAAGTTTACAATTTTTCACTAATATTTCTCCTTTTGTTCCCTACTTGGTTGAGCTGATGTACTAATTACCCAAAGTAGTATTGAAATTTCATTACTACATTAATTAATAAAGTTCTTTGGACAAAAGGGGATAGTGCTGTTTGTTTACTAACTATACTAATTTACATTTCCCTGAAAAACTGTACAACATTTTTTTTTGTTAATTCTACTGTAATAGTTATTTATATATCAAGTGTGGGAACGTAATTTTCCTGGATGAGTATTTTGTGGCGCGAATTTAAGAGCGCTGCAATAGAACGAATCCGGGAATAAAGTTCACAATCTTTTGTTCTCATTTTTGTACAAATATTTGTAATTATTACATACACTGTATTTTGGTTATGTGTTTCAGTATGACAACAGTTGTATTTCTTTATTAAATATCACTCAATAATCCAATATTTTTTTTATTATTATTATTAAGTAAAATGATTTCCCGCACACTAATCTGGGGGAGACGTGGGAAACTGAGAATCCCGACGATACTTAGGTGACGAAAATCAAGAGATTTCATTGTAAGAGTATAAAAAAGTCATTTTACGCACAGCTGTACCGTAATTGTTTATTTAAAATATGGTTACCATGGTGGAAACTTTTACTTTACACCCTTGGGCGGTAAGGTAGAGAGAAATGCCCGCCGGGCGGTACAGAAATTGTCAAAAACATTTTCCCAAATTTGAATATCTTGTATTCATTTTCAAATTATCCTTCAAATTACCAGGACATTAATCATTAAAATATTTATCTATAGTTAAATATACGTTTTGTTCCCAACATCAAATTTCAAAATTGTTTTAAAAATTAAACAACAATTTATATTTCCCGACTTATATCCTCATTCCTACTTCCATTTGTAAATAAACACTGTTTTAAAGTAAAACTTTGCATTCGCAACCGATGTGTCATAATAAATATTTGCAAATGAATAAAACTTCATTTAACCACATCCCTCTCATAGCGGCCGCGCGGTACTCTAAACAAATTTGTAAGTTAAGGGGCATGAGTGAAATATTTAATATAGTTAATTAGCGTTTTCACGTGCACCGTTACTCTCGGCTGTGTAGTGTGTAGGTACGTGTAATAATAAAGCAACTTGTTGTGTTTTAACAAAAACAGACAGTGAGTTTGATACGACAAAGATAATATGTGAAAAAGCTAATTAAAAGCATTATGTGAAACATACGGTGTTGGGCGAGCCTTAACTTAGATATGTACAGGCCCTGATTACAAAAAATTCTTTAGCTAAAACAAAAAGCTTACAATTTTACTCTTATAAGAAAGTAAATATTTATTAGACAAAGGAACACTAAAAACAATACTAGAGACAAAAATTGATTATAATTAATTTTTTTCTCTGGTATTGTTTTTCGTGTTCCTTTGTCTAATAAATATTTACTTTATAATTTATTTTTAACAATAATTTTGTGTTCAAAAACTGTTTTTATCAGTGCAATACTGGTGCCGTTATTTTTACTAGTCATTAAAATTTATCTTTATGAATTTCCTACTTCTGAAAGACAAATTACTCTAAAAGTAAAACCATTTTCCTAATTTACAATCTTACAGATTAAGGACCAGTTTTTTTAAAATTCTGGTTAAAGTGTCGGTTACCTTAATCGATGGTTAATTAAGAAGTATGAAACCGAAATAATAAATAACATATATTTTTTATTTTGTGTCAGTTTTTCGATGCGATATTTTTCTGTTAATCGAAACTTTAACCAAAATTTATTACAGTCTATACAACATTACATACAAATCCTGTTAAGAAATAAATAAAAGTCTTGCTCTATTTTGCAGAGGAATAAGGATGAATTAAGAAAGGGGTGAACGTATTACAACACTAAGAAAATATAGTTTTGAAAAGATAGTTTCACCCTTCCGCTTTGAAGAGTGGAATTTAGGGTAAGCTAGCTCATCACCCCTAAATGCGCCCCTGTTCTTAATATAATACGAGCGGCATGACTACAAGTCTCAGCAAAATATTAATTAAATTATCCATAATTACAATTCCCTTTGCATAAAATGATAAATTACTAAATTCCCGTATAGTGCACGAATATATTTAATGCGCGTAATGAATGAAGAACTATTTTAATTATTTTCAATTTGGCTGTAGGAGAACGGCAACGCTACACGAGCGGCAAATAATAAACTATAATCCATCATGAAAGCTGGGAGCCAACTACCTACATTGCATTTTCATAAATTGGAGAGCGATTTCTATAAGGAAAAACTTCGCAACCAGCAAAACGCTCCCGCTATGCAAGTTGCGAAACAATTCAATATTTTTAAAAGCTCATAATATATTTCAGTGGCGTCGCCAGCCAATTTTATTTGGATGGACACAGGTCGGTCCAACTTTTTTTAAGATGGGTACACAATGGATTAAAAAAACATTAATTACTACAACACAGAAAACTCAATTAAGTATTGTGTTAAAAAATGTTAAATGTTTTTTTACCAAAAAATAAAACAAATACATTACAAACAACAATCTCAATTTAAAAGACACCAGATAAAAGAAACAAAGAATAAAAGAGGGTTGCATAAAAATCCGATTTAAAAAAAAACAAAGAATGTTTTTTTTTTATTTAATTAGATTTTTTTATTTAAACCAGATATTTTTACTTTTTTCTAAAGGATATACTTAGTATAATTTCAAAAATGTGCTTTGTAAAGTAGCATTTATTATGAAAAAATAACATACTGTAAAAATAATTAAAAACTTAAATAAATATAGTGACCACTTTTAGAAAACTCACATATGCTAACGATATATATTTTACTTTTATCGTAAACAGCGACTGCTGGCTACAGGGTCGAAATTTTTTATTACTGTAAAACATTTCAAAGCAAATTTAACAAAAAGTGCAGAAATTTTCTGCGTTAATAATTGCAGAACAAGTGATTTAAATCAATGATTTTTTTTAAAATCAATTTAATTTAAATCAATCAACTTAGAATTATAAGTCTTGAAGTAAATGTTCCAATGTGTCTATATTATAATACTTTGCCCAAGTTAAATTGCTATAAAAAATTTATTATAGTTAAATTTACAAGACATTCTTCCATAAATCTTTGTAAAAAATATCACGCATACAATAAAAGTTTATGAAAACAATATTCTTTTTATTTTTAATACTTAGAATGATTCTAAATAAGTGTGAAAATTTTGTAATTGTAATTGTGTAACTAAAGCGCACAATTTACTTCTTTCTGAAGAAGATTTATTAATGAATTTTCTGGAATTTTAGTACTATACCAATTTGAACATATATTCATATAAACTTTTGTTTTTTTTTTGTATTTTTACATAGGTATAGATACCGGAAAAGGTATATGACATCCTTCCTAACATTACATTTCCGTAAACAACAAAAACTGGAAGTATATGTTTGTACGGTAAGCAATAATGGTGTGTATGGCGGCAAACATTCTTGTAGTGTGTGTAGCTCTTTATACAGCTAATTACGTACGTTACAGCACGACATACCGCTGCCTCCAGGTGCCTAACCTTGCATAACTCGCCAGACATTCCGCAACTTGCGACCTCTTTGATGCCGCTATGTCTTAAAATACTAACGTACCCAAAGCTGCGCTATTAAAACTAACTGTTTGTTTTACAAGGAACATACTTGTGGTACATGGCAACTAAATCTACTATGGACTCTAGTTATTTATTTGTAGCTTAATATGAAAATGTCTACTTACAAAGCTACGATCCGTGACTTTGATTTATGTACAGTAAATTGTTGAATTGAAAATACTGTAAAATAGTTTTTCTACTTCCGTTTAATAACAGATTATTTATTTCCATAATTTCAGTTAGGTTATTGATTCCATTATTTCACTAGTGAAATAATGAGATCATTCTTTATCATTCATTACTTTATGCGAAATCAAATTGGTTAGAATAAATATAGAGAAGCAGTAACGGCTACAAAAATAGATTATTTAGATCTTATTATCGTTACAAATATTAATAATATAGTTATTATATTTATTAGATTCACAGACTTTATTTTATATAGTTTATCTGTTTATAACCAACAATTTTGTAGTAGTAACTTATTAACTCACAAAATTAAGCAGACCTTGATATTGTCTTTTTTGTTGCAAATGTCAAAAATTAATAATTTGATATACATTTTTGTACTTATTGAAACGGAAGTAGAATAAATATTATATGAAACACGTAAGGAAACAAGGTGGTTATTTAACTTCTCTTACAAAATTCGTCTTCGCCTCGATTTGTAATTTTCGCATGCGTTAAATAACCATCATTGTTTTCCTACTTATTACACAAATAGCTATTTACTGCTTAAATTTGAAATGGAGTTCTATTATTTTCTAAAACACCGTACTTTTATAAAAATGAGAATATGATTTCAATAATTTTTATGAAAAAAATATTGGTATTCAAGGCATTCATTAGTCGTTATATTCCGGGCACTCTAGCTAAAATGGAAAGTACACAACACTTGTCATTTTAATCGGAAACTTTTTTACTGTTCGGAACAAAGATTTCACCTTTTATATTTTACCATTTGAAAAACTTATTTTATTGTATGGAGGACTTATTTTGATGTGAGGAAACTGTTTTCCAGTTATGTTTGTTTTCCTCTTTAAGAGATCTTATTAAACCTTAATTTAAACAAATTGAGAAAAGGATCTTAGAACTTTAATTGAAGGAGGTAGTTATAATGCAAATATTACCATCAATATCTCATTAAGTATGTACGTCGCGTAAAATGCAAGTAAAGGGGGTAAAATATCAGAGTGTATAATGAAGAGGCAATATTTCTTGTAAGATTCCCGTTCGTCGCTTACCTGTTATTTAAGGGAGCGACACGCATGTCTGTATTAATTTGGCGTAGATTTTTCCATCGCTAAACTGTTCTCGGCATCGGCTCTTGGCTCTAGGGCTTATTGGAAGCTTGCGTAAATTAATTTCATTAATTAAAGCCATACCGGAATTAAGTGGCACACACCTGGTCTCTACTGGACATACGTCGCATGGTGTCGTCTCTCTCGCACTGCTTGCAAATGAGAAGGACATGTTAGAGGACGTATGGTGTAGCATAGTTCAGGGGGAACGCTATTCACCCTGTGCGTGTGTGTGAGACTATAGAGTATTCAGATCAATGGGGTACGTTAGCTCGAGCGGTTCTATTGCTCATTATAAACTATACAGAGAATGTGTACAACATATTAGTCACCTGTGCGTTATTGTTCGTATTTAATTAGTAAGCGTTGCACAAATTGGACCACCTACAAGCGATTTAATAGCCTGTGTGCGAGTAATTTAGAACACAACTCATACCGTTCTTGCAATTATTACAACTTGTAAACTTCTGCAATCCAAAATCAATTCATTAGATTCATTATCAACATTAAAACGCATCTATAATCTGTAATGTATTCATGTTAATTAAAACACTTTTCTTTAATAGTTAAAAAAAGTATTTTTTTCTATATTTGAATAATTTTTGGGATTACAAATTTTGAATGTATGTACAGGTGTATTTAAATAATAAAATTTAAGGGTTTATGTTTATATGATTTTCTAGAAATTCGTAAATTGAAATAATGTACCGATTTCGAAAAAAATATAATGTGTACCTCAGAACTAAAGTATTTTTTTATTACTCATATGGTTTATTCTCCTCGACTTTCATCTCGTAGAATAAATTCTATATTCATACCTAATAAAAGATTATTCTATATTCTATATTCATACCTAATAAAAGATTATACTTTAGTTAGTTTAGAAATGTGACAACTATTGGTACTCAAAAACTATATTTAGACGCCTTGAAAGATTTATTTTAATTCGTATAATAAAATTAAAAGTAATATTTCAGTATGACTGGATTAGAATTTAGAATATTTCATTATCTTAAAAGAATTTTGTCTATGGTACTAATAGGTTACTATTTTAAATAGTAAATAAAATATTAAAATCTCCTGTTGAACTAGTGGCTTATAAATGTTTGCCTTTTTATGTAAGAAGGAAAAATTTTCTCCTTTTTCTGATGTTTAGTAAGCAACCAACAATACTCTTATGTGGTGTATGTCTCGTAAAAATAACTACATGCTTTATGCTACATAAAATCGATTTCAAAGTTTTTCGTATTTTTTACGAAGTTTCGCAAAGCTTATAATAGAAGGTTCATAACAAAAAACTGTTGGTGATGAAGGGCTTTCATATATCGTATATATTCAACGATTTTGGAAATAAAATTATGTAAAATTCTATGGGAATCCGAAGCAAATGTCGAAACGAAAGCTAACATAATCGTTTGCAGTCTGCATCAAGTGCGCTCATAAAATAAAATAGCAGCACATCAGGTGAAGTAGTGAGGGCGGTTGCATTACCATAAGACATTACAGAGCGACGTTTCGATTTACAGAAAAACCACAGCGCTCTTAATTCCTTTCCGATGGGGCGCGCATTAAAATAGAATTACCAATCGCAGCACGGAAGCCAAGCCGACAAATTTGTGATTTTTTATCGCAAACAGGAAATAAATAACCTCGCTTGCACCTTCAGGTGTTTTTTATAGGAAATTGGCGTTTCAAACCTGTGATTAATAGATATTTTTGTAAAGTTTTCCATCTGTGAGATCACAGTGGTCGTAAAACCGTCAAGTGTTTTTCGTCTCCCGTTTCAATCAGCGATTTTACTATGGATATCTCGCAGAAATCAAAACTTCGGCGATATAAAGTTAGGTTAGCGTTCTGGGGTTTGCAAATCACGGATTACCAAACTTACCGAGTTCGATTCCCGGCGGTGTAATCTATCGCTCGTCGACGACCCTTCCGTGACGCGCGGGTCCTGCAGGCCATTAGCCGGCCCGGGGGGCGGCGGCTCCGCTGCTGGAGTCACTAGTGGTTCACTTACATACATTTGCTCCGCCGATGCTAAATCACTATTAACGAATAAATATAACACGTCAACCCCACACAAATCATCCCATTTACAAGTTCATAAACATCACATAACCCATTATCGTTTTTCATATTTGAATCAACGACCATGAGTTCAATCAAAGTCTTTTTTTGATGTTTCAACATATTTTACAGTTTCTTAATATTATTAACATAAAATCACAAATAACAAAATAAATAATAAACAAATAAATATCGTCTACAGATGATTCAAAACAGTACTACTATAGCCATCTCTTAGTAAGTAGCGTAACTAAAATTCGTTTAAAAATGGCAGTGTAGTTTCCCTTCCTTTGTTTTGTACTGCGCATGAACGAACGAAAATTTAAATTCAAAATCGATAAAAATATCAAAATAACGAACTTTTAAGAATTTTCAGCCAGACAAATTAGAGGCTTTCAGAAAGATTTAACTATTCAAATGAGTTTAAAACTTCTTATAACATTAACATCAAAAGCGATAAATGAAAGGATGGGTCGTAATTAATAACTCACCTATAAGGAATTCTCTTTTAAAAAATAAACCGTTAATTGGTCAAGCTGATAAATTAATGTTATAAGCAATAAAAAAAAAGTAATAGAAGATTTATGGAAAATTAATGACCAAAAGTAGATATTTATTAGAAGTATAACAATTTTTATACATGAACAAATATTTTCGTCAGTCGTTCGCAATTTAAAATTTACCACGTATAAAAATTATAAAATGGAAGTATTTTTCATATATGTACAATTATCAATAAGAATAATAATAATAAATATTTACTAAATTACAATCGCAGATTTACTAATAGAAGACTTCATCAGTAAACCTAATTATTTGCATTACGATTCACAATTACTCTAATTGTTGAGAATTTTTGTATTTCGGGCACAGGTAACAACAATAATTGGTCGATTCATGCCACCTGCGCTACTCAGTAATCTAAATAAAACTAAAATGAAACAATGCTTACTGATATGAAACATACAAGTTAGCACCATAGATCGATTAAAAGTATGTATAAATTAAAAAGTATTATGAACTTGAAAAAATCCATGTGATACAGGAATCTCAAACATAAATATCCTAAAAATGTCCCACAAAAATAATCTGCCTCTAGGCAAACAGTCGCATACCACATCATGTTCAAATGTTCAATTATCCGTCACCAAACATAATAACGGTTAACAATAAAACTTGTGTAGTAACGTGAAACCGAAACTCAAAGACTTAGAGGTGGCGACCTCTGTTTCTCAGCGTCCGCCTCGAGTGTGGGTGAAGTTTGAACAGGTGAGGGAGGCAACGAGGCTGGTGAAGCCGGCGGTGGTGTAGAGTGCGGTAGCTCGGATTGCTGCTTGGCGTCAGGCAGGCTGACAGCCGGGGGCGAAGGCTCTGAAGGGGGCGGCGTGGGGGTGGGGGTGGCTTGGACGGCCACAGTGACGGGCACGAGGGGCGGCGGCGACGTGGGTGACGGTGACGGGGGCGGGAGTCCCTTCATCGCGTTGACGAAGGTGAGCAACCGCCGAATGTTCTGTTCCGTGGTCTTCTGCTTCTCCAACAACTCGTCGCGCGAGGTCTTCTGGCCGTGCAGCGACATCGACAGCTGCTCGGCTCGCTTCTCCAGCTGCCCGAGCTCACACAACAGCGTCTGGTTCTGCTCGAGCAACGCGCGCTTCTCCTGAGCCTTCTCTTTAACGCAAGTACAACAACATGAGTTACCGATCAACACACTCGCCAGGGGTACAGGGATCAGTTCACATTCACGTGTATATACAAAGCAATTGTTACAACACAAACACGTTCATCTAACTATAAATAAAACATATCCACTAATCAATATAAAAATAACACCACAGACAATGAAATTCACAAGTTTTAAACATTTGAAACGATTGCTTTTCATGTCACGATAAAAGTGTGCAAGAGTTGAGATGAGTTCGCCACTGTGAAGTTCACTGTCCTTCATGAAGAACAATCCAAAGCAACAGTCACGTTCACAAACGCCGTGTTACAGACAAAGTGGTGTAATGTAAAGTGTTGGTGTCGTCTAACCTTTGACTTCGGCTGACACGTACGTGGTTAGTACGGTCATGGAGGGTGGCACCGACAACGCACCTACGTCTCGGGTCCCTCCGCCGCCGTCCTTCTTCAGACACTTGGGGCAGTGTCGGGGCTGCTGCACAAGCGGCCGGTTGTGGCATCTCACGTGGAAACTTCCGCTGCAGGTTTCGCACACTGACAACGACCCTGTGTTCACAATTATTACCAGATAAACTTTGAAAACATTTTTAGACAAGAAATTTTTAACATAATTCAAATTTCACGCAAAAAGCTAATACGATAAGATAGGAAAATAAAACAATCAGCTAAATGATTGCTATTTTAACAAAGTAACTAATAAATTTTCGCCAAATGAATTCCCACCTAAATAACATTTTTTACTGCTTTGTACAATGTTTTGGTTTTCAGATTTTAACGAAAATATATATTTTTTACGTAGATACGGAGGTACCCCGCATAACTCAAAATTAATTTGCCGTAGAATATTGAAATTTTATATATGGGATTGCAATAACATCTAGTCGTACAACTCTTTTTATTGTTACAATAGGCAGTGCCAAAAGAGCACTATGCTCGAAGGGTTTTTAGAATTTTTCGCATATCTCAAAAAAGATTAGTCATAGAATGATCTCATTTTCAAATGAAATAAGTTTAAAATCAAGGCATGTAACCGAAAAATATACTGATTAACTGTTAATCTATATTGAGAACGTTGTAATAATAACGGTTTCAGTTCGAAAACCGGTTTTTAAAAATTGGAAACCAGATTAACGGATAATAAAAAATAAATAAAGAAAATTAATTAAAAAATTTAATTTAAAAAATGTAACAAATTAAAGAAAGCAATTTAATAAATAAATTTTTATTACTATTTACAAAAAAATATGTTGAACATATTGAAAATTTGCGGATTGTTTTTAGATTTAAATTTAAAACAAATTAAATTATTCATACACGCCAAACACGAAATGTTTCCAAAAATTCCCATATTACGTTCCAAGAAAAGCAGGCCATTAGCCTAAAGCTTACAAAGAGACTACCTGCTTTTCTGACTCTTCAATAAATTGTAGAAACTGTCATGACTCATTAAATGATTTAAAATAACGGTTATTGTTCGCTAAAACCGGGTTATTTTTCTTTGTGTTAATGTTTACCGGTATTTTCGGCCTTGAAAATATCGGTTACAATTACGGTTAAAGTTCGCAATTTTCGTTCAAAATATCGGTTACCGGTTTTATTACCAGGACAGTAAAAAATGTGTATAATTTAATAGGCGTACAAGTGACTAGAACAATTTTTGTTTCAAATATCAAACATAGCTTTTTATATGCAGTGCATTTTAAAGATCTGTTTATTATTTCATTATAATTATTAACAATGCAAATTTTGTTAGTTACAATAAAATTACCTGTAGTGCGGCAAACAAGACACACCCGACCTTCCAGCGAGTGTTTGTTTCCATTCACTCGTTCAATAGTGAGTCCACTGGGTAAATTGGGAATATTTAAACCGATAGGCACAGCCGTTGGCGGTTTCTTATTCCCGTTGGAAGCATTGCTATTTCCCGAATTAACAGGAGAAGATGAACGAGAATCGGACCGATTCGACAACTGAGTAAGAGGTGGTGAAACTCGTTGTTGTTGTTGTTGCTGTTCTTTTAGTTTATTTTTAGTTGCTTGCCGCGTGTTCGGCGGAGACAAGGACATCAAGTAAGCGTTCTTTTTGCGTTTCTGCAAATGAGTTTTGTTAATATTTTAAATAATAAGTTGTAGTTAGACATTTACAGTAGAATGGTCCCATCGATTTCCATAAAGGAAATGCGGATTGGCTGTGCTCCTTCTTTTCCTCTCTACACGTTTGTTTTGAAGTTCTTTGAATACATCATGTGTGCAAAGACCCATCCTGCCCAAAAAATCGACTTGGGACAGTTCGTGCGGTAAAAGAGGCGGAGCTGGTGATGGCGGAGAAGAAGGAACATCCAGAGAATCTTCTGACGTTGAAACTGAACTGACAGAAGCGGAACGAGAAGTTCTAAAATATTCATCATTAATATTTATTTTAATAAACAAAATAAATATACTACAGTGTCTGTTTTCTGGACTTGCTTAATATGTTGGTCAAGTTACATCTCCTATCGTCAACACCTGCTTTTGTAGAATTCGTTTTAACATTTTTATGATGAACTTTAAGTTCTCTTCGAAGTCGTTCTATTAACTCTTTCTGAAAAAAATAATAACCAAGGTTAAAATAAATTTTTCATGTTTATCTAAATATTTTTTATGTTTCATATCAAGTAATAGCAAATAAATTCCAACGAAATTTAATCTTTCGCTTGAAGAAACTTTATCTAATTCAATATAAAATGAAAATAAAGTTGAAAAAGAAAACTTAGCAGTCATGAAAAGTGAAAGAAAAAATCGATAACATATTACGCCAAGACTGACATGAGGACAAATTTTACTCATAATTAATTTAGGTCTACATGAAACACTGAAGAAATATCATAGTTCTTAATAATAATGATAATATTTTATCATACGTAAATATCATGGTTATCTAATCAGAAGAACAAAAACTTGCAACACAAAGAAATATTCAAAGTACATCTGTGTGCAAAATAATACCTGTGTGTTATAAAAATAATAGATGTAAAGCTATTTCATATAATTTCCATTTACTAAAAATAGATAAGGAAAACGAGAAAAATACATGTAAAATTTACACTGATAAAATAAGGAAAACAATGTCAGCCATCTTTTGAGTAACAATGAAAATAAAATGTAATTATCGAAGGAAAAATTTAATTTGTTTTAAAAACTTTATAAAGATAAACAAAGTTGGTTTGCTACGAAAAGCGCGGAAGTTTTTATTTTCAATATCTTCTCGTTTGAACTTCGCTTTACAAGATCAATAAGTACCTGAATCAAGCACTGCGTTAAAACGGTCCATACAAAGTTCAGCAGTTAGCGTCTATATTATTACAAGTCAATCTCTAGTTTCATGTTGTGAACTTTATTGGTCCACAAGAATATCATTAGTTTATGCTTATTTTATCCGGAAAGGTTATAATTACATTTAACAGCGTTTACATAAATTCTCTAAATACGCCAAAATAGCAAGTTCAAACAATAAAACGAAGTGAAAAATAAAAAACTTTTCAGTTGTTTAACTCATTTGTAAAGTAGTTACTTATTTCTGCAAGTCTTCGAAACTGGAGCAAAGTTTGATACTTGTTTGACTAACTGGAAACTCCGATTTACACGATACAACTACAAAAATTTTGCGCACGCCGCTCATAGTTGAGAAAAGTATTTTTCTTCGGAGTGTTTACTTTTAAGCTATGGAAGTTGTCCAATTAATATTAATTAACACATAAAACCATTTTGTAGCAATAATAATTATAATAAATGTAATTTAATAGTTTTAAACTAAACATCCGGTAATGCAATTACGGATGAAATAAGCAAATTTCTTTTGTGTGAGTTGCGCTTTACAGATCTTTTAAAGTTTGCACATGACTATTATAAAAATATATCTGATAAAATTAAAACTTACTTGATCAAGACCAATTGAAACGATATCACTTTGGGCTGCTTTGAGGTCATATTTGAGCATTACATTCTGTAAAACATATAAAAAATATTTTTAGTTTCTTTGTAATTATTAAAACAATGTAATTTTTAAATAAAGTATACTTACATCAGGGTCCGCCTTTAATTTCAGCAACAGCATCTACAAAAACCAGAAAAAGAAAAATAAATGTTATGTAGTTTCATATTGTTCCAAAACTATTTTTATAAATATAAGCGAACAGGTGAACTGTAGGAGCACGATTATAATATTACTCAATACGCGAATTGAGTAGACATATTTTCCTTAGTACTTATTTACATTAAATAATACCAGCGATAAATAATGATTACATATTAAAAATAAGATAACTTTTTCCATAGAACGAAACTATGAACAAAACTTTTCGTAAGATTTCAAAACTATGGCAGAAATATGTATAGAGAAGCATAAGCACGATAAACAATATTATTTGTGTCTAGAGAAAAGTTAGACTTACCTGATGATTTCTGATAGCTATTTTCAATTTACTTTGATTTTTTTCGATGTCGACTCGCAGTTCCTTCGATACATCCATCTTTGCCATTTCTATTGTATGTATTACAAATATTTTACACACTTCATATAATAAAAAACTATCAAAATAAGAGCGAGGAAAGTACCACGCGCGACAGCTACACAGCTGTACGCCTCTCACAGCCAGGAGCGAACTGAACGCAGTGAGCAGCGCATAAGCTGGGAAATGGACACAAATAAAATTCAATACCAGCTTTATATCATCCCAAACGACGTTCTTCTTTGTTTTTCAAAATTATGTTTAACTATACCCTTTTCAACGAATTTTTATGTAAAAACATCTTTATTTCCAAAGTCTTGAATGATTTATCACTGTTTATAAACTTACCATTTAAACAACAAGTATCTTCACGTAAGCACTTTTAAACGGCTAGTACGATTAAATGATAAGTCTTGCAGGTAAACTTGGTGATATGTATTTCGTGTATTTTTATATAACGGTCCACGAACATGTTTAATATATGCACTGAATCACTCATTTTAACTTTGTAGACAATTGTGTCGATATTTTTAAACTAAATACTTGTGTTAAAATTGGACACGCACGTAAATACAGTTTACTCTGATCAAGATGTTTGTAATCGTTGAATCATACAATAACAAATGAAAACTGATGTCTAGATTGTAGTTATGTACTAAACTAATTTCAAACTCTACTTGAAATTGCTTATTATTGATAATTTATGGTTCATTCAACATGACAACGCCAGATATAAATAAAATTGATTGTCATCATGTATATTTCTACTTCATTTCGTGCAAAACAAAATTATTATGTTTGTATAGGCTTTCCACGCTTCATGCCTAAGTTAAAAGTATCTCGAAATCTCTGCTAACATTGTAAAATCAATAAAGAAAAGATTATAAATAAAAAATATCTGGGTCTCTTCTTGCATATGTCGCCATAGTTAAGTTAAACATGCAGTTTTATGTAATTAATCTAATTCTTGCAATATTCATGTGAAACCCTAACATATTTATTAACACAATATTTATTTAATAAAATGGAGATGCTAAATATTTAACCATAACCATTGAGATGATTATTTTACGAATTTGAAATGACCGTTAGATGTAATCTGGTTTTCAATCTCAAATTACATAAAAGAAGTTTCATATTATTTGAAAATAAATTGTATTAATGATTACTACTATAAAACATTACAAATAAACGAAAATATAGAAGAATTTGTTGGGAAAATAAAACACTGTACCAAGACCAGTAAGATACGAGGAAGAAGAAATGATAACAGACAGTTGACGTTTAAGGATCAGCATCAGCTGATTCAAATAAATCATAAATGTTTAGTAATTATTAATATTTTCAATATGTATACACCAATGAAATATATTTTTTTGTATTTTATATTATGCACATGTACTGCTAATTGTTTAAGAACTTATACGAAAAGTAATATATTAAAAATTAGGTTAGTTTAATAATATTTGAAAATAAATAGATTGAATAATTGAAAAATTTTATTATAGAGAAGAAGTAAGAGAAATGTTTCAACATGCGTATGACAGTTACTTAAAATATGCTTATCCATACGACGAATTACGACCTTTAAGTTGTGATGGAATAGACACTTGGGGTAGTTATTCTCTTACTTTAATAGATGCATTGGACACCTTAGCCATCATGGGTAATTACACTGAATTTCAACGTGTAGTCAATATTTTAACAACTAAGGAAAACTTTGATGTCAATATAAATGTATCAGTATTTGAAACAAATATTAGAATAATCGGAGGCCTGCTTAGCGCTCATTTATTATCTCACAGGTATTGTTATCTTCATAATGAGTAACAGTAAATTTAAGCTGGAATTTTAGAGCGGGAGTGAGTTTAGAACCTGGGTGGCCTTGTAATGGGCCTCTTTTGCGTTTAGCAGAAGATGTTGCTAAGCGTTTGATCGCAGCTTTCGATACTGAATCGGGAATGCCATATGGTACTGTAAATTTACGGTATGGAGTTCCTGTAGGAGAGACTACGGTCACTTGTACAGCTGGAATAGGAACGTTTGTAGTTGAATTCGGTACATTAAGTAGACTTACAGGCGATCCGCTATACGAAGAGGTGAGAAATCTCTGATTTAGTTACAAAATTCTTTTTTACATATTTTTCATTAAATAAATTTGTTTCAGGTTGCAATGAACGCATTGTATGCAATTTACAACCATCGATCATCAATCGGTTTGGTTGGAAACCACATCGATATTGCAACTGGTCGCTGGACAGCCCAAGACGCTGGCATTGGTGCTGGAGTCGATTCCTATTACGAATATCTTGTAAAAGGTGCCATATTACTTCAAAGACCAGAGTTAATGAACATGTTTAACGAAGGTCGTAAAGCCATCGACAAATACCTAAAAAAAGACGACTGGCACTTTTGGGTCTCCATGAGTAAAGGCCAGGTCACCCTTCCAGTTTTCCAGTCTTTGGAAGCTTACTGGCCTGGAGTATTAAGCCTCATTGGGGATACTTCATCTGCTATGCGTTCTCTGCATAATTATCATCGAGTATGGAAACAGTATGGGTTTACTCCAGAATTTTATAATATACCGCAAGGAGAAGCTGGAGCTAATAGGGAAAGTTATCCTCTTAGGCCAGAATTGGTGGAGTCTGTTATGTATTTGTACAGGGCAACTGGCGATCCGTATCTTCTTGATGTCGGAGTTGATATTTTGAGAAGTATTCAACACAGTGCAAGAACACCTTGTGGATATGCGACTGTAAGTTAAAATATAAAAGGGTGGAGAGGAAATATTTTATTTTTATTTTATTTAGATAAAGGACGTTAGGGACCACCGTAAGGAAGATCGAATGGAATCATTCTTCTTAGCAGAAACAACAAAATACTTATATCTACTTTTCGATCCAGACAATTTTATCCATAATAATGGACAACATGGAACTATAATCGAAACACCTAACGGAGAGTGCATTGTAGATTCCGGTGGATACGTATTTAACACTGAAGCTCATCCAATTGACCCAGCAGCTTTACATTGCTGTTCAAAACCTACTATGGACTTATTTGATCTCGATAAGCTAACTGCCAATAAACAACTCTTCAAAGGAGATTCAATTCAAAATAGAAGACACAAGATGAATAATAAACCTAAAATTCAGGAATCTACAGAAAAGACAACTGAAGAAATAAAAGGAACAGCAACGCCTGTAGAAGAAAGCGTGGAAATTGTAAAATTTGTAGAACCCAAAAAAATTGAAGAAAGTCCCGAAACAGTTCCAACTTACTACAAAACTGATGTTACCGACGATACAGCAATTCCAGATAAAATTCAAACTGTAACCGGCGTTGTAAGTGAAACAAGTGATAATGATTCCACTAAAGAATTATATACAGATATTGAAGATAATTATACATTACTACCAGAATTTGTAAACCAATTTTTAACGCAGACCCAAAATATGAGGCCCAAATTTGATCCTCAAAGGATGTTAGAAAGACTGAGAGCTGATAATCGTTATCCGCGCAATACAACATGGGAAAACACTTATCAGTTGCTTTCATGCGAAGCGCAACCCTTTTTCCAGAAGATATCACTTATGGGGGAGATATTTGACTAATATTTATTTATTTGTTGTTTTATGTTTTCAATAAAATATAAAATGATTTATTTGCTGTTTATTGCCCTTTCAAATAATTTGCTACTCCGTGATGGTTCAAATCTTTAATATTTTTAATTATGTTGCCAAGGTGATAATGTAATTGTAATAAATCAAATTAGAAAATGTCAATTTTCTTTTATGTTGGTTGAGGCAAATCAAAATTTTAAATGAATTCAAATACTTTTTATCCCTGTTCCCCTTTAATAGAGTAACAGAAAACGGCAAAATTAAGAGTATCTATGACAGATCCTAATAATTTGGAAAATACACCTTCAGAAGAACTAACATTACAAGTAAGAAATCAAATTTAATACAATATAAGGAATTTACAATTAGTTCTGTCATAAGAATTGATCATAAGAAAATTACAGTTATTTACCAATAACTAAATAACGGGACTTATTAAGAAATTGATTACCAGAAAATATTTCTTACGTTATTCACGATACTAGAACAATTAGAAATCAATTTTTCTGTATAATTTCTTTAAATTACTCAGATAATAAAACCATTCAAAATATCCAAAATTAATTACTACTTAGAAAATTTTAAAAATCATTTATTTTGGTAGTTATCAAATAAAAATATGACCCGTTATTTAGTTAATTTATTAAGTTTTTTGAGTTTATATGATATACATTTTTTGTAAGAGCAAAGGATACCGAATTATAAGACGATTAGGAGAGGGATCTTACGCAAAAGTATATCTAGCAGATTTTAGACGAGCTTCAAAACCAAACAGCAAACCACAATTAGCATGCAAGGTTGTATTTAAATGATATAATATCACAATGACAATTAAATATAATTTTAACAGGTAATCGATTTGAGAAAAGCACCAAAAGACTACGCAAAAAAGTTTCTTCCACGCGAACTTGACATTTTAGTCCGATTGAATCATCCGTATATTATCCACGTCCACAGTATTTTCTTTCGAAAATTGAAGTATTACATTTTTATGCGATTTGCCGAACAAGGAGATCTTCTGGACTTTGTATCTAAACGAGGGCCGATTACCGAACCTCAAGCAAGAGTATGGTTCCGGCAGTTAGCATTAGCTGTTCAATATCTTCATGAAATGGAAATTGCTCATAGAGATCTCAAATGCGAAAATGCGCTGATCACAGAAAATTTTAATGTAAAAATTGCGGATTTTGGTTTCGCCCGATTTGTTGCAGATTCGAGTGGAAAACTACTCACTAGTGAAACTTATTGCGGATCCCTTTCCTATGCTGCTCCAGAAGTTTTACATGGAACTCCTTATTATCCAAAAACTGCTGATATTTGGTCTTTAGGGATAATTCTTTATGTTATGCTTAACAAAGCTATGCCATTTGATGATAACAATCCCAGAAGACTTTATGAACAACAAATTGCACGAAGATGGAAATTTAGATCAAAAATAGTAGATGTTCTTAGTGAAAATGTAAAGAAAATAATAAATATATTGTTAGAACCTGATTATCATAAACGGATAAAAGTTGAGAACTTACTGACCTGTGAGTGGATAGCAATGGATCCAAGATTACTTGCCCTAAGTGAAGCAGAAAAAGTAGCTAAAATACACGCAATGGAAAGCAAGAAACAAATGAAAACACAGGAATTAAATCAGAACATTAAAAATAAAAATACAGATGAACTAAAAGTTCTCAAGGAAGGAAGTCGGACTGTATTCCGTTTGTCTGATGCTACAAAAGCTGATAATTGACATCAATAAAACTGCTTGTAAATTATTTGACATGTATATTCTATAGTAAAAATAAATGCGAATTCGTTTATAGCCAAAGCGATAATCACAAATTCACATTTATGGTCTTAACATTTTTGTTATTAACAAGTAATAAATAAATATCATTTAACAAATGTGATCTTGTGCCTAGTGCCTGACGTTTAACAAAATATAAATAACTGCTCCTCAGATACTTGGTCCTATTTTGTATGTGCTAGCAAACTACCAGGATTTCTATGTTCGTCGGTTTGAGCATAGGACATCCACTGTATTCTAATCAAATTGAACAATAATAAGTATTTTAGTCGTTTTAATGTTATTATTATTATGGGTAACATGATATAAAGATGTCCGACAACTTTGTTTCCATCCTCAACAAGTTGTAGATAATATACATGAAATTACAAACTCGCTGAATTTCTTAATCACAATTTTTCATGTTTTTTATAAAAAAAATATATACAAAGAGAGCTAATTATATTTATTTAACTATAGCTTGTTAATTCTTAATGTAATGATTATAAAATCAGGCCGGCAACCTTTAGCGGTTTTTGGTCAATTTATAGTTCCTGTTTTCCAGCGGAAATATATTTTAAATTTCAGTAAAGTATTTTTCGTAAAGTTCTAATTTCGGTTACCAGCCCTATTATTTTTATTAAGTAGTAAATGGTGAATATGTAGATTGAAATTGAATGTTTTTTGTAATTAGAAGTTTGACGAGTTTTTTTTTCTGAAAACAGAAACAATCCTAGCGGACATCTAGTATTAGGTTTCTCTTGAAACACGTACATACTCTAAAAATATCGTTTAAAATCTACGTCACGCCTACAAATACTATTCCAACAATGACTATAAATGACATCCTCCTAATTAATCAAGTCGCAATGCTAGGACGCTTGCATCCTATTTGGCACAAATATTGTCATACGCTTCAATGAATGAAAACCTAATTGAAAATATGACAAATTACGATACTTCATTGGTACTTATGTTAAGTATATAAATGACAAATATTTGTAAATTAAGGCATATATCGGGGAAGACTCTTCTCATATGTCATTGGATCTCTCATACGCAAACAATTTTAGAATTGCCTTGTGGTCAAACTAATCTGAAATGAACGGATATGCACGATGTTGATAATGGGTGATGTGTCGCTTCGTTAAACGAGGTTTCGTAACGGCAGTGGAGATGGGGACGACGATGAGTTTCGACGGTATTCATCTTGCTGGGCCAGCGCTGGATCATCTATGAGATGACAGACAACCTCGGCCTTTGGAGTGTCGATCTTCGTCATCTATTTCCACAAACATCCATTACTTTCTAATCTTCATTTAAAGCAATCATAAGCAAGCTCCTCGTTTTTAAACTCGTTTAGTTGTTGTTTATTGGTTTAGTAACAAAGTTAACAGGTATTATTCAATTAATAACACATGCGAATTTTGTTATGTTTGTATAATTACCTGCCAATAGTGTGCCAATTTTAAAACAAAATCGTGACGAATGTGCTGTGCGCTAGTGAAGTACCCGGACCAGCGATAAGCAAAGTTAAAATGTTAGAACGTTAGTAAAAACTTACACCCACAGAATCCCTGCTAGTTACAGAGGAGCCATTCGATTCACCTGACTGGCTGGCAGTTGGGTTCAGCGGACAGACCAGGTCGCCGTAATCTTGTTCACCTTTGTCTTTTTTCTTCTTCAGCGAAAACTGAGATTTTTTTGTCACCTGCAAATAAATAGAATCATGTACAGAGTAATTCAAATATTAATTACATTTCTTTTCAGCAAAAAGTATTTGGAAAGCAATTACTTTTTTGTTATTTCTTTTCGTATTTTTCAATTAGTAATTTATTTTTTTAATTCAAATGTAGTAATCACTTACTTTAAGCTTAGCTGCAGGTGTAAGTGGGGTATATCCGAGCGTCGTTTCTGCTTCTCGTTTCTCTTGAATTACATCTCTTCCTAAAAGTTCTTTGAAATGTGTATTTAAATGCCGTCGGAGTAATGTTTTACTAGGCGGAATAGACAACAAAGTAGCCAGTAATTCCGCAGTAAATTTCGGTTCTAATACCATGAGACCGCCGTGTACACCAGCTCCACGTAAATTCGGCGCGTACTCCGCTAAATCAACGGCTCTGAGCCACTCCATCACTCGATGTGTGGTCCACAGAGCGACTTGAGTTGGTTCCGGCTGAATCGGGTCTTCAGGAAGTGATCTTCGAATGAGACACCCTGGTGCGAAGTTTTGTTCGCGTAATACTTGTACTCCACGACGAAGACTAGCTACATGTAAAACTGAAGTTACATGAAGAGTTGCTAATTCGTCGATGGTAAGTCTATGCAAGACTCGACCGTCGATTCTACTGGCTAAGAATGCGTCTTTATGTTGCGGTAACCCTGTGTCGTCCAACCAACGAAGCACCCAAGCAGTGTCTAATCTGCCAGCCGGTGCTAAATAAGGATCGTTGCTTCCTTGTTCATCAGCTAGAGCTAACTGTAACTTCTTTCGATGTAATACGTTTTTAATAGCTAATTCTTTTTCTAAGTCATGAGCAGAAGCCGCCAAGAGATGAGATCCATTTTTAACCCATCGTTTAGCTTCTTGCATGTACATATCTAGTCCTAGTTCTTGCATCCAATCACAAACTGCTTCTGTATCCCAGTCTGCGAACGGAGCGTCAGGTCTTTGTAGGACAGGGACGTTGTTGGTGGCGATAGGAGAATCGTTCCAGCCCAATCGTGGCCCTGCAGTTGCACGGACACCTCCTCTGCGGAATTCACCGTCTCCGGGAAGGTCCTCCAGGTTACCAGACCCTGATCGCTTCATACGACCGAAGATTTTCTTGATTCCGCGGTTTTTGTTTGGTTGTAGCGATGGTGAAGGCTGCGGACTTTGGCTGGCTGAACTGTCGTTTATACTCGGAGAAACAGGGACTTGGAGTTCATCTACTGGTATTATTTTCTCCGTCTCGGCTGTACGTACAAATATCAATTAATTTCTAAATTCTCTACATTTAATGATTTATAGAATTATTTACATAACAATGAAAGCTACTTCTTATCAGATGCAAGGTGCGAAGACTTTTTACAACGAAGGAAACATGCGAATACAACTTATTTTCTACATAAAATGCTGGAATTGAATTACCAGACAAAGAATCCTTTAATTGTGGTTTAACTGCAAAAAAGGCAAGAGTGTTTACATTTCAGTACTTTCATTAAACATTAGGGGTAGGGGTATTGTAATTTTTTGGTAAAGCAGTGTTCATTATTATTACACGTGAAATAAATTACAAGGTGACATTCATTTGTGCTCATAACATTACATAAGTTTGCCAAGTTTACTTTAATAAAAAAATTTAAGTTAAAATATAATTTACCGATGTAGAGCAAATTCGAGTAAACGGATTTAAGTAAAACCACAGAATAGTTATATACAGAAGTGACATTCCGTGTCGATACTTTTGATGTTCCCCTATTCAGTTCTATGACCTTGAAGCATTGTGTAGACCTTTAAATTTGTTCCCTTCCCCTATCTCTCACTAAGATGTGAGGAAACTTTCCGATATTAAACAATGAGCCCTTTAAATTTGTTCACATTCCCCATCTCTCTATAATTCTCGTTTCTCTGTCTTACTGTCGCTTCTGTATAAACCTATTCAGTAGTAAAACTTTAAATTTAAGCTTTCGCGATATTTTTATTGAATTTATTCGGCGGAGTATTCTGTGGTGGCCACAGCTATTTTGTTTTTGAACTTGGCCAACTTTTCGTGTGTGCATCTGTTGTGAGTGCCCGTGAGAAGTGTAAGATATTAATGAAGGTGTCCAACAATGAAAGCAGTCATTGTTGCGGGGCATGCTGCGGTTAGCACGGTTGGCATGCCGTAGAATGGCAGTGTGTTTCACCTAGGTTGGGAACCGAGTGCCCGCGCGCCCTGACCCCAAGTAGAGACGTAAAGCCTTTACCGAACGCCACTCCCTTGCGTGCGCCGCCGTTCAGCGTGGGTGTCGGGTTGGCGTTGGTGTCCACCAGCGTGATGGCTCCGCCGTTGCTGAGGAACTGTTGCCGCGGGAGGCTTCCGTAGTGCATGTCCACTTGTCGGCGGTATGTTGCTGGGGGCGTCTAAAAACAAATAAGTTGGTTAGAAACAGAAGCAAAATTACGATAAAATAAGCGAAATTGCGATAAAAGACGTGGTGAATACAATAATAGATTTTTTGGTTATTATGTACTACAAATTAATTTATAAAATAGTCTACAATAAGTACAAAAAGAAAAATATATTATTAGTTAAATAGAGACTAGAGGTTTAGACTATTTCATATAGGTACAGTATGCGAAATAAAAGATGAGTTATCAAAAGAATTAATTCTATAAGCGCATAACAATTTTTTTTAACCTAAACTAATATTTTACTTCTACACTTTACTGATTTGTGGAATAAAAATAATTTTATGCCTTTATTTATTAGAATCAAATATCAGCAACATTCTTGTTGAAATTTTGAATTCAAATTAAATGTTACATAGATTGAAGTATAAAAATTGTTATTAATATTATATTGTGCAACGAGGGCAGAAAATTGCCAATTTCCCACGAGGTGTGAATCACACAAAATGAGAAATAGGTGATTCTATACTAATAGTACACTATACTTTTTCTACGATCATAAAGAACAATATGGTGAAAATGAGAAAAGTGTCAGTTTCCAGCGGTCGTAAAAAAATATTTATTTGCTGATATATACATACTCGCTTTTTTATAATACTTCTAAAGAATAAAAAATGTTTTTTTTATTTTTTGCGTGGTCTTTTGTTGTAACAAAATAACAATTAATTTTTATCAATAGCAAGACAAAGGTTTAACGATAATTATAATGTTTATTGTACAATAATAACATAAATCCAAGTCAAGTAATTCATATAAAAAATAATTGTTACTCAACAAACGCAATCTGGTTCTATGCATAAAATTAAAATTGCAATTTTCTACGGTTTGTGGTAAGCTCCACGTAACCAGGTGACCGAATTTTGACTCCGGTTTAGATTAAGTGCATATTCAGTCCATGCATTTTAATTTGCGATAAATCAAGAAATGCCCACCAATGCTTGTATCATTCGGTTCAAGGATTTGGTCCATGACGTAATTTCATCTCCACAATTACAAACATGTGTGAGCAAAATAAGTTGTATGTATAAAATCAATACAAAATATAATAGCATGCCTAGACTGAAAAATGTTATAGTTCATAGAATGAAATGAAATGATGCAGCATGCAAAACCGATATTCTATTGTAATTAATTCATTCATACGTAAATAACTAGCTAAATAAATTGAAACAGAACCGTAATGTAATATTCTCTACTTGTACACAACGTACCGAAAACCTTGAATGCATCCCCTTCTAGCTTTGAAGACAAAAAGATGTGATATAATGACAGCACAATGAATCGCAGTCTTACAACTTATTTCCAGAATATTTCCACATATTACACACATCTCGCCACATATTTAAGTGAAAATTCGTAAATCTTTCCCATAATAAACACATTTTCTCATTTCTAAACAATACTACAAGCTTTTTTTACGATTATTTAATGAATATTTGAATAAATAATATTATATTTTAGTCTTTTTCACGTTATAAAAATTTTATGTTTCATAAAAAAAAATTAAACATAACTTTCGTAATTTTGTTAAGAAATAAATTATTTCTTAATATTTTCATGAACGCGAATGTAACGATTAAAAAAACACTTTTTTACATGAAAATATTTTTCGGATTTTATTTAAAATAGTTTTTACTTTGTTAAATTAATATCGATAAAATAAAACGTACATATGTTGATTTTATAATAAAATGGTTTGATTTGCAGTGTTTATTTTTATATGCTAAACGTGTTTTTAATTTATAAAGCTGAAATTTTAATTAAAAAAAATCGAATAAGGAATTTTAGTTGAACCGTTTGAATTGTACCATTAATATTTTGTTTATATTGTTGAATAGTAAAAATGTATTAAGATTTTTCTCAATTTCAATGTGTTTTTGTGGCGAGAAGTTTCCTCATACAACCTCAACATTTCCACCTCACCTTCGGCGTATGCAGATCCGTCGTCAACCTGCTCTGAGAAAGCGACGATGTTAGAGGTGAAGGTGGTGTATGCAGCATAGGTGTGGACGTATGTTGCGGTTGTGGCGACGCCCTGGATTTCAGAGACACGGGAGGCTTCTTCACGGCGTTGTTGTTGTTGATCTGACATTGCGTTCGGAGTTCCAGGTTCTCGCGTTCTACTGCCGCCTGAGCCAGCTTCATTTCACTAAGGGCGGACATTAGCTCTAGCTTTTGCGTTTCCAAAGAAGAACGGGAGAGCATTTCCTGCAGAAGAATAATAATTTAAATATATCGAGCAACAAAGGCAGAAAATAACAGAAATAAGGGCATGAAAGCTATAATAAAGCTAAATATATAATAAATGGTGGAGGTAAACTCCCAGAGTACTTTCGCGCAAGCGCATTATGAGAAATTATTTCTTACATTACACATGCGCAGAGTTGAAAAATATTATCACGTGATTTTTTTTAAGTTTAAATAGCAAAGAACTAGTTTTTAAAGTGCTAGTAGAAAAATTATATAACAAATGCAATTAGTCGCTCTGTGAGAAAAAATCACAAAAATTTGAAGGACTTTTATTTTATATGGCAAATATGTTGGATGAAATTAGAATGTATTTGTTAAAATTTATTTGTAATAATATTAAAATAAGGTCCTTACCCTTTGCAGTAAGTCCTCGGCATTAACCAGCTGCTGTTTTTTGTCCTGGAGTATCCTCTCCAATTCAGTAATCCTTTCCCCTTGTGCGTCGATTCGTTCGTTGAGAACAAACACCTCCTTTTGCAGGTTATCATTTTCTCCTTGTAAACGACGAATTCGGTCCTCATTTTCAGAATTCTGCAACAAGTAAATCCATATATTTATATAATATCCTCATTCACAAACATTATATGCCTACGCTTAAAATTAAACCACTCAACAGGTTTCAGAGATAATTGAAGAAACCTTACAACTCTAGGCAATCATGTTGGCAATAATACGAAATAGGGGTATGAGATAAGTTTGAGGGGAATTTATCTGCAGAAGTAGCTGCCTATATATCATCATAGCTGTCCAACTGCAAGAGGATTCAAATTTATGTACTTGGAAGATTATTTGATATTTATGACTAAGACATTTAGGGAATTAAAATTGCTATACAATCACTATGAGTAATTGACTAATTTAAATAATGAAAAATATATTATTTATACTTTTATTAATAACACGTGGAAAAATATACTGGAATACAAATATCACAGGCTGTAATTTTTAAAACATTAAATTGATCAAGGAATAAAGAAATTAATTGTTTTAAAATTTACAGTCTATGTATGTAAAGTGTGAATAGTTTAATTATTATTGCTAATAAAATTAGATTCAAGGTTTATCGAAGATATGGTAATAAACTTAGTTGCTATCGGCACAAATATTATCTATTCAAACTGATATTTATTTTACGAACATAAATTAACAGAAACATATACATATAGATATGTAAGTATTGATGTATTACTTGTCATACATCACTTGATTGTAAAGTTCTATATATGTCATATAAATTTTAATTAAGTGAATATATTTTGTATGATTACAATTATGAATATAGATGAGGAGAAAGAATAGAGTAAAGAAAGAAATATATGGTGAAGTATCTATGTTCGTAGCATATTTGAATGATAGAAAACAACTTCTTTACACTGGTTTTTATAAAGTTGATTGTTAGTATTGTTGTAATCACATTTTAGTTATTCCTAACCTTGGTAGGAGGCGGGGTCCACCTATAGTTCCTATGATCACCACACCGGCAGCATGGCGGTGCTGTGTGGTACATACAACAACCCATCGCCATCTCATGTCTGTAACGATAATCCGAGTACAGATCTGGATGACTTCCGTGGTAGAATTCATGTCTTTGGTTTTGTTCTCTCTCTAGCAACATCGATGAACTGCCATATCTCTGTGGATCCATCCTTTCGTGCCTTCTATGAAAGTTTTCATATGGTTCAGGTGCTTGTGGGTTGCAGCACCAATTCTGGCAGAAATGGTTGGGGATTTCATCCCTTGCTGGACTCTTTGGCACGTGAGATTTGGATTTTTGGTCTCTTTCTACGCGGTGGAGATGAGGACGACGTCTGTCGAGACTTCCCGGCATTTTGTCAGTGGTATGTCTTCGAGGGACTCGGTTGCGGTTTAAGGGAGGTTTGCACATTACCGGGTCTTCCATTTTTGGAGAATTGGATGAGCTTTTATTCAGCCATTGGAAGTCTTGGTTGCAACTTGTGGAACAGTCTATTCTTTCTCTTCCAGACGGAGTTCCTACAGGATGTTCAGTCAGTGGAAGGTTTAAAGGGCTGTGTGACCAAATTTGATAAAATTTGAATTTTTTAAATTGCTTAATTATTCATATTTTACGTGAAAACTATTTTTAAAGTTTTGAAAGGAAATAATTTAGCACAAATTAATGTATCTTTAAGAAACATATTGCACAAAACAAATCTGTATAGTTCAGAAATTGACCAATGTTCATTTTTATGTCTGTTCTATGTTCGTACATATTCGGCTCGATTCGGTGTACTTCGTGGTAATACAAATAAATTCTACTAGAGGGCTGAAAAAACGTTTTTCTATTTATTACATAACGCCGTGTTTGAGGGAGAAAATGGACGACATAAAATTAATCAGTTTAGTACAAAATCAGCCAATTTTCTTTGATGAGAAGAAGGCTGATCATAAAAACTAAATGAAACACCAGAACGTGAACTGCTGAACACTGAACATGTCTTGTGTGGCAAACAAAATGTTATTTGTGCTAAACTATGTTACAAAAATGAAGTGCTAATATTTCTTTGTATTTCAATTATTATAAGCTATTTGGTTGTTACTGTTTTTTATGATTGTTAAATTAGAGTAAGGTCATACAGCCCATTGCAACGAATGGTCCAAAATAAACCGGACTGTAAGGAAATTACCCACGAAATCCGGTTTCTTTTGGTCCACTTGTGACTTATATAGACCTTGTCTGGACTTGCTGGTCTGTCGTTCATAGGAAGAGGTCGAATGGTCGGAAGTCGAATCGTGGTTGGAAGCCGTTCCCGACCATGTAGCGTGGCCCTTCAGTGTGGAATCATCATCGGGACTCGATACATCCCCGCCTTGCGGTGGGTACTCTGTCACGTAACCTCTTGTTATACAAACTTACTACTAGCGTTCGCGAAACATGGATACAACATTACTCGTGCTCGGGGTATCATTTATCCTCTCTACACGAATCCAAATAGAACAAATAAATAACATGTTATATTTCCCTGACAATAATGACACTGCACGTATCAACATCATTAATCTATAAGAAAAATGTTGTTTCGGCTCTCATAGTCAGAAAGGGATTAATTTATCTTAATTCAGACAGTGAAGAGAGTGTTAGTGAGAAATAGTTAACACTACAGTAAATTAATTAAAAACCTATAAAGCAATCAGGCGAGCACTCGCTTCAAGAGATGTAGTAATTTAAGTGTTATTAAGGGCACAAACGCACCGACAAACTATATTGCCTTTCTCAGAAACTAAAGTTAGTCTTGACAGACTTTAAAATCAATTTTCCTTAGAAGGAATTAGCAGACTGGATAATTAATGGGAAGAGACTTAAATTCTGTCAATTGCACTTTTTTTAGTTAAAAAACTGGGGTGAAATATGTACCTAAATATACAAAATCTAAAACATGCCAAATGTTTTAGAAATGAGAAATAAGGATGACTAAATAATATTTAGTCATTCATGCTTTAAAATGAGTAAATGTTGACACAACCAAAATAAATAAATTGCGAGTATCAAGAAACATGTTCGTTATGAATTCATTTTGGTACATGTTTTGTTTAAAACATTTTAATTACAAACATTGTACAAATACTCGACATTTTCCACAGAAATAAACAAATAGGTATTCAAATATCAGTTTTTAAATTACACACAATAGGTAGACAGCAGTACACCAAAATTTAAGTCAAAAAAAGGAAATAAATATCCTGATACGATCATTTTTAATTTTAATACAGAGTGATAGTTTATTATGAATTGAGCAAATTCATAATAAATTGTTACTTTGTATTAAAATTGGTCATATTATTACTTATTTCCAGTACATAAAGAAGCAGTAAAATTACTTCCTAAGAATTAGCGTATATTGAAAACAACATCACGTTTTTACTTCCTTGTACAAAGTAAAGGAAGTATTGTAATCGTGAAAAATTTCGGTTTTCAGATTTCATTTCATATCCAATTTGACTAACCCTGAATCCATTTTGACTATCTCGCATAACTCAAAAATGATTAGCCGTAAAATTTTGAATATGGAACTGCACCTCTCTTTTTTATTGCAATAGGCAGTGCCAAAAGGGCACTTTCTTCTCACATAACGCAAAAACGACTTGAATATTGAAATTTTGTTTATAGAATTGCTATAAGATCTAGTTATACTTATATTTAGTTGACTCACCTTTGAATTTTTTAAATTAAACTTTATATTAATATTATATTTTCTTACAAGTGTTATTAAAATAAAAACAAGAAATATTGTTTATAAAGATTTTTTGAATGTTTTTTGGTGTACTTTGTGTCTTTAAAAATTTATATTCTATATATTAAATTTGTGTTGTACTGTGTACAATGATTATGTTTATTTTATGGTTAATAAATAAAGCTTTCTGCATTGATCGAAAAAGCTGTAGGTTGGAGAGATGTTTTAGTGAGAGAAATTTATCACGTACTTCGCGAAGCCATTATCTCATCGCACCTGAGCTTCCGAACAGCGATTAGATATTTACTGGCAAACACAGAGATCTATTAACACCAACTAAACCACGTCTAAACACTCGACCAAGTGATGCATTACTGTTCACTACTCACGACTTTACCGTCTGTTTCTAATTATCATAATTTCGCTTACTTCATTTTCATATTTTTTAAACGCAAAACCTTAGAGATTTCCGCTTGTAATGCAGTAAAAGTTCATGGTTACTCACAGTAATTGTCCCCGAATTGCTTAAAATATCTGAACCTCGAATGTCACAGCGGCTATTTGGAAAGAAAACACAGAAGGAACGTGTAGCTCATCAGAACGGACTTCAAACTAAATTAAAATGCTTACGTAGATATTTTTAACTGTAGATATTTTTAAATCGTTTTGAACTCGGATACGCCCACTCATTCCAATATTCGAATGCAGGAGTCACTCAATACCCGGAATCCTCAAACAATTTCCCATCTAAACAGCGGACTAAAAGTAATACTAATTTATTTAAAGAAAGGGTTTCAAAATTTAAAGGTGTATACAAGATGAGAAAAGGAACTACGCGAAGATACGCGGAACAGTAGAATGGAAAATAAACATAAGGAACAGTGACTCCTGAAAAGAGAAAAACTGAAGAAAAAACTAAAAAAGAATCTAGAAGACAGGTTTTTAACGATTTTGTGTTATCATCTTTAAACTGACTTATATTTAGATGTAATATATTCTATATAAATTTTATAGTCTTTATAATCTCTATATAAAAATCGGAATATGATTATTACAAATCTCTCAAAAATTTAAGTAATTCTTCTATCAAGGTCAGACAATTTATTGTCTTGCGAAAAATAGCCAAATACTCTACAGATGTTTATTAATAGTATATTATTCAATGAGTATGTAATGTATGTTATTACTCATGAGAATGAAGTTTGCCAACACGAGCGAAAGCGATTGTTGTAAATCATTCAAATTCAAATGAGTAATAACCATAACATGCGAATAGAATACTATATTTTATCCACAACTATACCGTGAGTAATATATGTTTATTATAACCAAATATGTCATCACACTTTGTGTTATTATTATTTTAAAAAAATTTAAAAGCGATCTCTATCAAAGTAACAAAGCTTTGCGAAACATTTTTTTAAAATGAATTCTTTTTATTCGATTCATGAATATTCTATAAATAATAATTAACATTGTAATTCACCATTGTAGACATTGTCAAATTAGATGAAATAAAGTTCTGGATATCTGTCAATCATATGTTTTATTTTTTTTATTTTTCTGCCTTAATAATTTCGACGTCTCTTGCTTCTTTCTCAGCTCAAATTATATTTGCTTGATTACTTCACGAATGATAACAGTTCAAACATAAAATATTTTATATCAACAAACTATTTTATTAAATTTTCTCACTAAAAACTATCTATGGCCATCAACTGAAGCTTTTGAAGCTGATTGGGTGAAAATGATGTGTGTGGAATAATCAACTTAATATAATTCGAGCTATGAATTTAATCGGTAAAATTTACTCATAATTCCTGCCAAGTAACGACAACTCGGGTCAAAAATAATTCTTAAATCACTCCAGCTTCGCTGTCGTGATCTAAATGTCATTTTTGACTCTCGTTTGTCTATTACTATACATAACAGCTGTTTGTAAATTTTTCTAATAAATTCATGACTATTATTAAATTACTTATGATAGCATTTCTGTGTCTGGTATAAGTTTTTGGTGATGTTAAGTGCGCAGATAGAGAAATTCCTGATCTTCAGTGTCGCAGCGGTGCGTGGCCAAACGAGGCTTTTGATGCTCGCCATCACCGGTATTTGCGGACCGGAAACGGGTAATGTATGTATCGCTACTTCCGGAGGTGACAGCGTGTTTGTGTTTGAGATTTGATTCGATTCGCGTGCACTCGAGCCCTTGACAGAGACAAATTGACTTGGAAATCTGCTTATATCCACTGTCCTAAAAACACCTGAGACTCATTTGCATTCAATTTTCTTTGCGACTACTTTATTTTCTACTGTGGTGCTCCTCAATTCATGTAAATTATATCAAACGACAAACTCATTATTAAAAACTTATTATTAAAGTTATTTCCAATTTCAGTTGAACATAAAAAGTAACAATTTTTAGTTTTCCAATATAAAATTATTCATGTTTAGCCAAAATAATAAAAAAAATCATTTTTGGGCCCAAAATTTTGGTTTTAGAAAATAGTCTATTTTGATAATCACCGAGGCACTGATTCCAAATTTATAAACAGAATTTAATTATCTTGTTTTGTTCCTGAGATTTTTTTCTCCAAGTTGCAACTCACAAAAAATGTTTTTTTTTTTTGTATCTTAAAAATGGATAGAGATACAAACTCAACGAGAATACCAGTGGGTTCTACAGGCAAAGTTACATAAAGAAACGTTTTCTCCACATATACATTCTTTGGAACGATGCAGGAGAAAAAAAACCGGAATTTTGATTTTTCACTAGGGAACTTTTTTCTCCAAAATTTTAAACAGAATTCAATTATCATTTACCGTTCTTGAGATATTTATGATCAAAGTTAGACACAAAAAAGAGAAAATAGAAAAAATTGGAGAAAAAAAGTTTTCATGTGAAAAAACTGAAATAGAGGTTTTTTCGTTTTTCTCATTTTTCACTGAATCGTTCCAAAGAAGGTATACGCCAGGAATACATTTTTTTATATAACTATTCCCGTAGAATCGACTGATAAACTGGTTGAGATTGTATCTTTATCCATTTTTGAGACGTACCCATGAAACACACTTTTTTGAAGTGCAACTTTGTAAGCAAAAATTTCTGGAAAGAAAAGAGGTAAGAAAATTCTGTTTGTAAATTTGAAATCAGTGACTTCTATCAATATGGACTATATTCAAAATTCAAAATTTTGGATCCAATTATATTTGGATTATTTCAGGTGTTACAGATAATTTTACGTTAACAATACACCAATAAAAATGCATAAATTCTGCCCCTGTAGTCTCATGAATTTTCATGAACTTATTTAATAAAAATATTGTTAAACATAAACTACTAAGTTATATCTTGCAGTTTGGCAAAGGACTTTACTAATATTGATACTGTTTGTTTATCAAAATACTCGTCCACGAGTTAGTGTAATTAGAAGTGGAGTTAATATACACGTTTCTACAATTAGCTTTTATTAATAAATAGCTGTGCATCTAGAAATAGTTTTTCTACTTCACACCATCCTGCAGCAACGAGCAGGAGGAGAAGTAACTGGTTTAAGGAAACGTGGAGTCGGAGTCGTACGCGACGCGTGCGTCTATTTCTGAGTGCGTGCCGGCGTCTGGCACCCGGCCAACTGCGATGAACTCTCAGACACGACGCTCACGATGATACATGGCCCAGGGGTCGCCAACAGGTGGACCGAGCCAGCGTACGTGAAGGGGTGAAGTCCACAAGAATAAAATGTAAGGATTATTGCAGAAGAGAATGACATGGGATTAATATTTCATAAGGACAAACAAAAGGGGAAAGCTACGAAAATATGATTTAAATTATTGATTCAATATTATTGTCATATCTAGTTTGATGTGGATGATTAAATTAAATTATAAGTATGAATAACTCGAATCTATATGGTACTTTAGATAAGAAAAAAAATCTTTTTACAGGGCTATCAAAACCATAAAATTGACATACCTATATAGTTTACAACAAAAATTAAAGTAAAAAAATTCTGACAACATTAATTTTCATAATTATTTGATAATTATTAAAAAATATATACACCCTTATTTTTTGTCCTTTTTTAATATCCTCTATTTTTTACCATTTTAAGTGTTTATTTTTTTTCTATGATAAATTTCTTCAATGAACTTGGTTCTTGATAATTTTGTTCATATTTTAGTGTATTTTACAGCTGCTGTAATATACCCATTGCCATATTACCATTTAGACCAATGAAGCCATGGTTTAGGGGGCCAAATTTTAAGAGGCGTCAAATTTTTTTATAATAAAAGAATTGAAAACAATATTCGAATAATTATTAGATGTTTGCTCCTTTTTTACGACATTTAAAAATACCGAAAATTAAATGAAAATAATTTAAGGAAAAAGATACTTATAATGAAACACATAGTTCAGTACAAAATGCTTTTTATATTCTAAAATTATTAACTAACATTTTATTTTTGTAAATTCGTTAGTTTTAAAAATTTCAGTCGCTAAAAACAGGTTAAACTTGTTAACAAGGAATTTTAATTTCGATAAATTTATTTCTAATTTTGCAAAAATTCAAAATATGTAAATAATTATAATTTATATTATATTCATATATGTGCACAATGAATTGTGAATTTGTTATAAATTAATAAATATATTTTATTGACAATGTAGGAAAACAATGATTATTTATTATTAATTAATTAATTGCACATAATAATATTTCATTTGCAAAAAAGTTGTTTTCCAACGAAGGGGGTGGGGGTAGTCAGGATTTTTGGGGGGAGCAATTTTTGTACTGGTTTTGGGGAGCTAAATATAGTAATCCGGCTCTGAATATACCTACAGTTTATAGTAAATTTTGATTAAGTATGTTGGAGTAATAAATTTTTGAAAAATTCATGGACCATATACTGAGATTTGAACCAAGGACCCCCCTACGTCAACTATTCCAAAGAATTATAATTCTATTACGTGAAGAAATAATTTGAAAGGTACCTATATAACATGTTTTTTTTTTTAATTTTAAATAAACTAGTATAAAAATAACAGAAAATTATTTTTATAATATTAATCATTTCAGTTTCCATATATGTTTTCACATTGTCTTAAAATTACAAAATAAATGAAAATATCTATATATGAATTTGAGTTTATACAACGGTAATAACAAGGAATATTATCTTTATATTAGTTTAAATTTATTTAAGTTTTTGTCTTTAGTGTGTTTAAAACTATAAAATAAAAGTATCTCTATCAAATTTATTTTCTTTGGAAAAAGTGCTGCTTTCAATTTCCAACCACTGCAAAGTATATTGTAATTAATTTAGAATAAGTTGAAAAGCTTTCTAGCTGACAGTGCAGAATTGATAAAAAAATTATGCAAGTGCATCTTATCGATAATGTGAAGAAAGTTTCTCTTCCACTTAGTTAAAGATAAGAGGCAAAATAGAGTTAGAAAGAGTGCAAGATAAAGAAAACAGTATTAAGAAGGCTTGGGCGAAATGGAAGAACAAAAGACATTGGGGAAGATATATTTAACTGGATTTACTAAGCGAAGGAAATGCGTTACGGTAAAAATGAATAATGGCCCTCCAGTGAAAAAGTTGCGCAAAAAGTTTTAATATAAGTAACCTAACCTAAAATTCAGTCCAAACGGAATATTCACTGACATCTGAATTTACAGAATGGATTTTCAAGCCATGCAGCACGGCTTATAAAGAATTACGAACCAATCGAACAAAACAGAGTTTTTTTGTAAATAGATTATCTGTCACACATAACCTAACAGTTCCCATTTCAGCCATTTTTTTTTTGTTTATAGGTTAAATAAACATAACCTAATATTTACTGCATTTTTCTGTGAAATATTTTTATTTATGACTTTTTTTGGTAGTATTAAAAACTGTTAAGTGTTTGCTGAAAAGCTTCTACTTTCGTAATATTTGAAAGATTGCACTACGGTAGGAAATTGCAGCAATTTCAAAGGAAGTGAAAAAGCAAATAAGTACATAGATAGACCGGAGAAGACAGAACAGTTAAAGCTACTTAGCTAAATGGAATTCTCTAAGTGTCGTTTGATAACAATTAAATTTTTTATATAGTTTAATTAATGTTTCTTTTGTTGTTCAATTGTCATTGTAAAAATGCATTGATGTTACAAAAAGTTTTTAAATACCTTACTAGATAAAAATTCAATTACCGGTTGAACTGTACTTATAAATAATTTAGATTGCAAATACATACATATATCGTATAATAGTTACAACCACAGAGAAAAATTTATAATTTTTAATTATAAAATAAAGTTGGGATTCGATTCCAATGACCGGATAACCACTTTTAAAATAAAGTCAAAATTTTAAAGGAATTAAGAGACGTCATATATTTGTAACTAGATTATGACGACATGAAGTACAACGTTTATATGTGTATTAATTTATTCCAAATATGCTACTCTCTACAAATATAAAGCTAATTTAAATTTTAATAACTAAAAATAAAAACTATAACATGCCTCTTGAAAAGCTTTTAACATGAAAACGAACAATAACAACAACAACAACAACAATAACGATTATATAGATAATTTAATAGTTCAACCGATCGGCGTGACTTCAAGTCGAGTCGTAGCAAATGTGTGTTAAGACCTTAAATAGATGAAGTATTAGAAAATCAAGACCAAATTCCACGATAAATATGTATGGCATACACTAGTGAAGCTAGAGCACTATATAAATTAAGATAAATATTAAATTTAAAATGTTGGGCAACAAATAGATCATGGAATAGAGCAACTCGAATAAATTCTGAAACAAATAACTAACAACGACAGCACAAATAGCAAGAATGTCAGGCAATAAAAAGATCAAGAATTATAAAATTTAGAGCATTCCTGAATAAATAAATACGAAAAATAACAGACAAATCACAAGCTTTTATTGTTAGACGATCAATTAAACCATACAGGAATTATTATTTTAACATCGATATATGGTATTAAATTGCAATATTGCGGTAAAGTAACCCGATATATTTTAGCTTTTAGAGGTTACCTACCACAATTTATCGTTCAATAGTCTTCTATTATTAAAAATTATTTTTTAAAGCGTCTCGATAGTTGGAATCTCTTTTTTTACGATAACAAACATTTTTTTTTAAATTTACACGTCTGCAAAAAAATATAAGAAATTATTTGGTACATTGTTCGGTTGTATTAAAACATTCAGCTTCGTATCGTGTTTCATGTCAATATAGAATCTCGCGCTGTAAAGTACAACCTAACGCGCTTGTAATGTAATTAACTATTTTTTGGGAATGGAGGAAAGTTTTCCGACTGTTTGAGAGTCGCAGGATAATGAGAGCACATGGCCTGCGTCTGTGGCCTGCCCTGGCCTAGCAGGCTAATATCGGAATGCGAAGCCACATACACAACTGCGACAAGCCTTATTTCAGATCAAACATCTTCCGCAAAAACACAACTCTTTTTAACTCCTGTAAATTACATCATTAAATTTAATTAGTCCATTCAATTACCATGCAAAATTCAACTTACAAACACCGGAAAAATATACCGGAGTTTACACTTTTTGTGGTAAACTTTGAAAAGTGAAACCTCGAAATAATTATTGTTTCCTGTTGGTTGTGACTCATCGATAGCAAAAAATTGTGATATCACCGAATGAATATGTATTTACAAGGTAGCGACTATGATAATCTATCTAGCGTGGCATTTTATAAACAATGTACATGTACTAGTTTTTCTGCTATTTTGTACTTTCATGTATATTGAAATGTCAGTTGTAAATAATCACTTACATTTCGAAAAAAATTGCACTGCACACTATATGAGCATCATCGTCAACAGACAACAATGAACTAAATAATTGTAGAGTATTTCAGTTATTTTATTCTACGATTATCAATTATTTTATGGTTGAAATTGAAAGAAAATAATTGTTTTTCATTTTGTAATTATATATGTAATTAGCAATTACTTTCATCTATCTATGGTGGTATTATAACAGTAATGTTTTTTCTTCTATTACTTTTAGTACTCTTCAATTAACTTGTACAAAGACTACAGATAATTTATAATATATAGACGTTATTCAAAAAAACTTTTATTGTTCTACAATTGTTTAAATTACGATTCCCAATTGTTTTTCAAAGCTAGATTTTTATGTTTTTAATTAATCAAAACAAAGCTAACAGTGATGTCATTCAATAACTTTTCTTCTGAATTATGTATCTCTATAGATTTTTTTGTGGCGCTCAATATTGGTTTAGAAAATAGTGCAAATATGTGTATGTGATTAAATATGAAATACTTGTTTCTATAATAATTTAGGTTTTAGTTTGTTGCATTTTAGTTTTCAATAGAATGACGCGTTTGATTAGTATTGTAAACAAAGCAGCATCAAAGAAATACAACAGAACTTCATATGTTTATTTTTAAATCGAACACGTGGTCAGTTAAAAACGCCTGATATAATATTGTATCCATGTTTTGTAATACGAATAATGAGATTAGTGATACCTTCATTGGTTCTAACACTGCTGGCGGTTACAGGTCTCTCCTCTTCGGCGATGGTTTCCAGCCCCTCGTTCATGTGCTGGGGTTCACTCCCACTCGAACTCTCCGTGTCCGTCGTCTCACTAGAGTCCGTGTCTGCCTCACTAGCGGTCTCATCACTGGTGTCATCCTCGAAGTCTTCACTCGTAGCAGCTGAAGTAGTCGTGGAAGAAGAGTTGCGGTTCTCTGAGTCTTGTTGCGCTCCGTTTCTACGTAGCACTACATCGGAGGAAGACTGGCGAAGATCCACGTAGGCGAAGCCCGACCTGGTGGACTTGGAGATGTCGCGCTCGTTGACGGAGTGGGGCTTGGCAGCCAACGCCTCCTCCAGGTTGGACATCAAGTCCGAGCAGAGGGCGTCCACGTCGCAGGAAGGCCGCTTCAGCCGACAGGCGATGACGCTGGGTTTGGACGTGTCTTCGGGAGAGACATTCCCGTTGAGCAGCTTGAGCTTCTTGAAGGACTCGGAGCGCGAGAGCGGAGAGGCGCTCTTGCGGGCGCGCTCGCTGTCGGCGGAGATGACAAGTTGTTGCGTGTCTTGAGGCGTTTGCGTCTTGACGCTCGGCGTCCGTCCCCGGCGCTCCAGTTCGGCCACGGCCGCCGCTACCAGCGTCCCTCCACTGCTCCGCACTTCCCGCATCACTGCACGCCACTATTTTTACTCGCGTCCACACCTCACTGTTTTGACAACCGGCAATGGAGACACATCTGCACTGAACAGCAACAGCGAAATGCAAGCGCGGGCCACGTTCACATTCCGGCTCGAAGGCCGTCCGCACTTCCGTCGCTCACGTAATTCGCCGGTGCGTTACATAAGGCTATAAATAGCGCGAAGACACAACTTTCCTCGACTTTCTCGCGAAACCGCTGGGTGTTAAGTGCGAGGATTGTGAGTGTGTGCTGAGCAGACCCGGCGCGACAAATGCATCACTTAAAATAGCTCGATGCTCGAGTCGATGCGTTGTGCCCCCCTCTCGGGGCACGCGACATCCACAACTCGTCTAATCGCTCCATACGTGACTGCTTTTTTAATCTCTTTATCCTCGTTAGCGGCTATGACGTGTCCTCGATTTTTATTTTTTCTTTGCTCATTTTGTCTCCGTTTTCACCTGTTACTTCGCATGCTACTCCCTTTCCCTTTCGACCACATTTCTTCGCAAGACCAGCTCTATCGTTGTCCTCAGAACAATATAAATAGTTCCATATATATTTCATTAAATATTAACTCTTACATTCCAACAGATTTCATTACAGTTTTTGTTCGTTCTCGTCTGATACTTTGGCAAGTATTATCATTCGCTTTTAACCATATATCTTCTAAAGAACAACTCTCTCCTCATCATAAAAATATAAATAATTTCCTACATATCTTATCAAATGTTAACTACAAATACGTTTAAATAAATAAAACCTATTTTTATTGGACAAAACCAATTTGTTTCTAAAATACATTTTGTCGATGACCTAGTCCAGTTGTGGAACAGTGATAGATGGAGATGACTCAGATTTTTTGTATCCATTGTATTTCTAATACATTTCTTGATGAAGATGAAGTGATAAAGAAACATTCATATTGTAAATCAAGATTTGAATCGTGAACCTTCAATATAAACACTAGTAACAATAACAGCCGAACTGCAGCTAAGGAAGATCCAGGTGTATCTATTCATCACTAAATGAGACAAACATGATTTATATATAACATTTTACAAATTAAATTAGGGTTCGAATTTCGAATACAGAGTGGTGCATTGAAACTTGCACCATATGGAGATTTGTTTAGACTTCTGGCGTAGTTTACATGCTGAATACAAACCAATCTAGTGTTACTGTAAGATACACAGGACAAAATCTATCAAAAATGGAAGTATTTTTGATTTCGCTATAAATTTTAATTGTTATGACAATGATTAAAATAACAAAGGTTAAGAGAAGTGATGTTTGTAATGGTTAAGACGTGAGTGATAAGTTTATGTTTATTGTATATTTATGGAAATTGTCCCAATTCCATCTATCGCTGCTTCCTGGAATGAATTCAAATAATATTTACTCCAGAAACTATAAACAGATAGTTAAATCCGGAAACGTAAACAATCACAGAATCAGGCATTGTTATAGAACAGTAGTTGAAATTGAATAGTTAAAACGACAAACGCTGTTTTAAAGAGTAAACAATGAAGGAAGTGCACTATCTCGAGTGCATTTTTAGATAATTACGCGTTGATATTCAAACCAGCTGTTTATATTTTTATCGAGTCATTGCTCCGCAGATAACATTCACATATTCCTGCCTCACCCTCGAGTTGAAAGATGAACTATTTCCTGCGTGGAAACGAATCCATCTTCACCCTATTTTCACCCCTATACCTCTATACCTAACCTCAGTTAAAAATTTCCATTGAGCGATCAAAGCAAGTGCAGGGTACTTGAAAGCCGGCGCTTTCAATAGGAAGATCCAAGTTCTTTTGATATTTGATTATGTTGTTTTACAAGGATAACCATTAGGATTAGGTTTATTCAGGACACACATGTATTTTTAGCAGACATTTACAATAGGGGTCCTGTTTTATTTTTAGTCTTTGTTTCAAATACTCTGAACACCTATATACATTCAGGATATGCTTTAAAATTTAATATTAGTATGTACTTGATGATTTTGTAACACTTTATAACATGATTATAACTATTAACATACTTAGGACGAGTATAATAACCGCCACAGATGTCAATTTTAAGACATCTAATACCTTGTATGATTCATAACATCTAAGGTTTGTTCAATAGTTTAACGGTTTCACGTTATTAATAAATATTATTTTAAAAGATATTCTTGTGAGTAACGTTTTCGTGATCAAGTCTGTATGGGTTGAAATGATAGCTGTATTGACAATTCTGTACGGTAATATTTTTACCAGACTGACTTGTCAAAATTACATGGTATACAATTATGACTTAGTTACCTTACTTACTTTTTTTTATGTAAACAAAAGCTTAATATCCTGAAACCGGTAAAAAAGTGAAACATCACTTTCAAAATATGTATTGTTTTTCAAAGTCTATTAAAATTGTTTTTGTTATATGTTATATCTGTATTTATTTCTTATTTATGAGAAAAAAACCAACAGTGGTTTTTCGAAACTACCTTTTCAGAATTTGAATTAGAAAAATTTGTACTAGTTGCTCAAAAACTGAGAAAAGTAGTATACGAAAACAAATTTTCCAGCAGTATTGCATGGTGACATTCCCGAGTCCAAAAATAGACATTTTAGGGATATAATTTTAGGGCAAATATCTTGAGATCTAAGACATTTCTAAATTCTGATTTATCAAATTGAAAACTATCAAAAAATAAGCATAAGTTGATTTGTTTGTCTTAACCCATTTTTGGTTTTGAATTTGAAATTTTAAAGCTTGTTTTTGATACCAATGTCCAAATTTAATTTCAATGTTACAATAAAAGATTAAAAATATTTGGCATTCGATTTATGATTCTTCAGAATTCTAAAGATAACTATTACTTGTTATACCTGAATTTGCTTTTATTTACAAAGGACAATAAAAAAACTTAGTGTTCTAATATGTGGTAATCCGGGGTGTAGTACAATTTAATCAACAAAAATCCTCATGTGCGTGTTTTTGTGCGAGTGATTTTTTGTTTGTTGTGACAGAGTGACAGATACTCGGGAAGGGGCTGGGCGTTTCCTGAGGGAAGAGGGATGTTCCCGCAGGCTTACGAGGGTTGCGACCACATCCAGTGGTGTACGTAGCTTGGGGCACAGCAGGAATTAATTGCGAAAATGGGCGTTAAATTATTTTTAAACGCTTGCCCCAAGGAGAAAAATCATTTTAAAATAAACCCGAGAAAACACTGTAATTTGTTCAGTATTTTATGCTCCCAGAGATATTGCAGAACATTTATTATACTAGCGCTCAGAATAAATAAGGTCAATTGTATTTTTATTAATTATTAGTTGAGGTCATCGTGACTTGAATGCCGGAGCATTCGAATATGAAATTAGCATGTTAACCGTTCAACCAAGTCAATGATTTTACAATGAAATCCACAGGATAAATAAAAAAACTTTTTTTTTTTAATAAAAACAGACATCCGAAAATATTACGCATATCATTTCCATATAAATAAGAAATTTCCAAAAAAACATTTTAAAAAATTAATCCAGTTGAACTGAATTTATTTGGTTTATTCATTTTTCTTAAAAATAATTTTAACACTGAAAATTCTTAAATTTACGGGTATTTTAAGGGAAGGGTGAAGGGGCGATCGTCCCCCTTTAGACAAGCAAGATTTTAAATTTCGAAAATAATAAAAAATAATTCTGAAATGCAAAGACATTTCATACATACTGCAAAAATTTGTTTGATTTGGAGCAGAATAGTCAGGAATATAAACTATTTACCGAAATATTGTTTTAGAAACATAAATGCCTAACTTATCTTATAATGAATCTTATATTTCCCTCAGTACAAATGAAATTCTAAAACAATTTGTTACTAATATTTATTTATTAGTAAATAAATTATTAAGAATAAAGGATTATAAATTTAGTTATTCTCTTGTATGTATAATTTATATTTTTAATATTTTCTTCTAATTCAATGATAGTTTGTTAGTTATTAAATTTTGTTAACATTATTATATATTTTATTGTTTATGATTCCAAAAAAAAGGTATAATGAATTCTCCAGTTCTTATTTTTCAAAGTCATGACGTGATTTCACTATTGTGGACCGACTATCTCTATTTTTAAGTTAGTCAACAATAACAACTTTGTATATATTTTGTTGTCTATCTATAGACTCATAGTCATTTTTACCGCAGTGTTAATAAAAGTGTCTTCTTTTGTGAGCTTGTTAACACTAAAGTCATAAAATTGTATTTTTAAATCTTTAAACGATCGTTAAAACTGCAGTTTAAGAATTTAAAAGCGTTTTGTAAAATGACTATAATAAATCACTGCTGATTTTAGGGGCAAAAAAAAATCCCTCCGCCGCTACTGGATATCCTAGTGCGTCGCCGTCCACGTCGGGCTCAGCTGGCGTCGGTCGTCACCCGGGGTGCACACACACTTACAAACTCACCCTCGCCAAAAAGGAAATCAAAATATCAACAGACATATTCACGAGACCGACAATCGATATGCAACTAATGCCCTATTTTCCCACTGGGAATCATCAATACATTTGTTGCTTCACTACACATACCTGTCAGATTGCAGGGTCTCATTGTTAAGTTAGAGATCGAATGTGAAATATGAAACCTCGTTTGAAATTTGACAGGGGAATCAGTTCTTCAATTTCTTTTCATGAATAGATTTAATAAATAAATATGAAATTTTATCTTATAAATAAACTTAATAGTTTTTTTAATACCAATAAGCAATAAAATTATACTTTTAATATATAAACGACTGTCAGTATTTACTAGATTTCACCCTCCGGGCATTGTAGCTAGCTTGGTAAGTGCACCACGTAGGCTCTTTTTATATGGAGAATAGATAATAAAGATATTTTTCTCTAAAGACGAATTTTTATTTGCTTTTTCTTCTTTTCTAATAAAATTGATATTTAATTTAAAAAAAAATTACAAGAAGATAACTATGGGTAATAACTAGTGTATTAATATTATATTGTGCAACAAGTACAGAAAGTTACCTATTTCCTACGAGGTGAGAAAATTTGGCAAATAATGTGAGAAATGATTTCTCATGCTTTTATCCACGATTGTGGGAAATACGTAATTTTGACGCTTTATATAGTGTGAGAAAGTGGCACTTTCCATAGTGGTCATATAAAAAAAATGTAGGTAATAGTTCAACCGATTAAGAGTTAAAATATCTAAATATATAGAACAGTATTTCGAAAATAATGTTATCATACCTTTTCATCACTTATCTTTACAATTATTTTATGAAAATTATGAAAGTATAAAACATACCAACGACTCAAATTTTCATGATTTGGAAATACCAATGTATCGTAGACTCACCTGTAACAAAAAAACATTTATTACAAATATGAAACATGAATCATAAAATAAATATTATTGTCAATTTAAAAATTAAAAATCCTTTTGAATGGAAAATTAATAATAAAAGTTGTTTAACAAAATATTTTTATTAAGCTTTTTGGGTTATAACCTTTAAAAAGCTTTAATAAAATTGTGACTCATATGAAATTTATAATAGAGGAAGAAATAAAAAATGCCAATATTTACGGTTCTGGCATTTATTAATATTTTCTTTTAAAATGTTTTGGATGTAATACAAAATATTTCGAATACTTTTTCAAACAGTAATATTTGTCCTTGTAAAATACATGCAACGTGAATCTATTTGTGATAATGAATAAACAAACAGATATTTTAAAAATGAGGTAGACTGTATGGCTAAGAAATGTAAAGGTTACTTTTCAGTGATTTTGTTACAATTCTAAACCAGGTTATTTTATTGTAAATTAATTTAAATTAAAATATAAATAGGTACTTCAAGTCAAAATAACAATAGGAAAAACGTTTATTTCACAACTTGTCAATTATGTCTGAGGTCCAAACAACTCTGTTTTACTAACTTTTATTCTAAAATTTAAAGAGACAACTGTTCAAAGACTAGCGTCTTTTTTTACTTTTTTACTAATGCAGCTAGATCTACTGTAAGCTTTTAAGAAAATGAACTTTAAAACTGACAAAAAACAATTCACTTAAACAATTTAAATGTACAATTAGTTTGTATTACTTTGTGTAAAACCTAACCTACCCTAACCTAACAACCCTTAAAATGGGAATTCCCTTTTAAATTACCAGTCCCATGCTCCATCGTCTTTAACCCGTAAAGTTTAAACCCTGGCGGAACAAAAGCGTAACGGGGGGGTGTAACCCGAGTTCTTGCAGTAGCAGAGAAAGAAAGGCAGAGTTTTTAACGACATTACCAAGACGGCAGACACAAAGCACAGCCAGCTTTAATTATATCATACACCAGTGGCGTAGGGAGAGGGCACTCCCTCAGACACGACGCACCCACTATGAATTATTCAGTGAGAGGTTGAGGTAGGACGGAATAAAGGATGGGTGCAACGGTATACTGCATACGGAATCACATCAGCGATTATGTACTTGGGAAGGATTTTAAGATTTTAACTTCTTCGACTTTTCCCTATCCTTCAACTTTTTCCATGAAAGTAGGAAATAGGATGCATCCCTTTTCAATATATTTTGTCATAATTGTCTAGACTTTAAATATTGATGCGCTGATTTCAAAAACCGGAATCCTATTATGCTTTTTTGATTTTATTCTGTCGCTTTATTATCTAACTTTTATTTATTTTCAAAACTTATAACTCCATATTAAAGTTGTGTAGAATTAAAAAAACCAAACAAAATTATTAAACCCATTTTCGATGCGTTGATTTCAAAACCTACAATCCTATTATGCTTTATTTTTGATTTTATTCTGTCGCTTTATTATGTAACTTTTATTTATTTTCAAAACTTATAATCCTTTATCAAAGTTGTGTAGAGTTAAAAGAAAGCAAACAACATTATTAAACCAAAAATTGTGTTGAAAATCGCAAAATATTCCAAAAATACTCAATTTTGTGTCCAAAATTTTGATTTTGGGACATGGTGTACATTGATAGATCTCCACGCACTGATTTCAAATTTTCAAGCAGAATTTAATTATCCCTTTTCGTTCCTGAGATATTTGTTGTCAAAGTTGCTCCTCAAAAAAGTGTGTTTTTTGGCTATATCTCTAAAATGGGTAGAGATACAATCTCCACGATTATATCAGTCGATTCTACGGGAAAAATTATATAAAGAAATGTTATCTCCTTCTATACGTTCTTTGGAACGATTAGGTGAAAAATGAGAAAATTTAAAAAAACTAAATTTCAAAATTTTTTCTAGGAACTTTTCGTCAGCAAAACTTTTCATTTTCTGGACTTAAGTAGATATCGACGCGCTGATTTCAAATTTTCAAACCGAATTGAATTATCTCTTTCCGTTCTCGAGATATTCGTGTTCAAAGTTGAGTTTTGACAATGCCTAAAAAATTAGGTTTTTTAGGTATACCCCTTAAAAGGTTAGGTTTACGATTTCGGCGACCTCACCAATCGATTCTACGCGCAAAATTACATAAGTATACCAATTTTTAGATTTTTATTCCAAAGGATGTAATTTGTAGAAAGAAAAAACGGAAATGGTCAAAATCGAAAAAAATGCCTGATGAACCCCTGACGATTTTTTCAGATTTTTGCTCATTTTCAGTTTTTTTCTTCTAGAAATTCTATCTGTTGAGATAAAAATCTGAAAATTGGTTCACTTATGTAATTTTGCCCGTAGAATTGAATGGTGAGGTCGCCGATACCATAAACCTAACCATTTGAGAGGTATACCTAAAAAACCTAATTTTTTAGGTATAACTTTGACCTCAAATATATCGAGAACGGAAAGAGATAATTGAATTCGGTTTGAAAATTTGGAATCAGCACATCTGTATCTACTTAAGTCCGAAAAATAAAAAATTTTGGAGACAAAAAGTTTTAAGGCGAAAAATTTAAATTTAGGTTTTTTCGTTTTTATTATTTTTCACCCAATCGTTCCAAAGAACGTATATGTGGACAAAACATTTCTTTATATAACTTTTCCCGTAGAATCGAATGGTGAAGTGTTTGAAATTGTATCTCTACTAATTTTTGAAATATACTTAAAAAACACACTTTTTTGAGGTGCAACTTTGATAGCAAATATCTCCGAAACGAAAAGAGATAATTAAATTCTGTTAGTGGTTTTGGCATCAGCGTAGTCAATTCTTTAAAAAATATTACAAAGAAAAGTTTGTAAAATTTGAAAATTTTCGAGCTAAAAATTCGATATTTTCAAATATCTCCAGGTTTACGGAAAAATACAGCATCAGCGGCTTTGGGAATTACTTCCCCTGTTATTACTATATACATAAACTGTTTTTCCAAATGGTTCCACTGACATTTAATACTTTTATTTTATAATAATAATTATGGTAATTTATTTTGGCATACCAAAAAAAATTAGAAGTTGTCCTTTTAAAATGTAGTGATATTTTCAGTAGACATCATAAAGATTAAATTAGAATTCGTCTACGATGTTATTCTCGGAACGAAAATTCTTTATTAGGTGTTGTAGTGAAATTTTTGTATTACCTCAGGGCATACAGAGCACATGTGGAATACCCGAGAAATTTGTTCCAGTAACAGCTGAAATACATCACCGAGAATGGTCTGTGTCTGTGAAATTGAAAGCACTAAATCAGTACAGAAGGACGCAATAATTTATTTCACTTTTAATAAATTGTACACTCGAAGATTATCATATTCATGAGAATAATAAAGAATAAAATTATGCTTAAATTAATTTATAAAAGATACTATAAATTAAATTAAAATTAGCATTGTCGCAAAAGAAAAGAAATTTTGTCTCACGTTATAAATAGCAGTAATCAAACAATTGAATAATTAACGGTTGCCTTGACCTTGGCAAAACGACAATTGAAGAAAAAATAAAAGCTAATATTACTTAACCAAAATTAACAACATCCATCTTGCCAAAAGTTCAGGTCGCAACTACAAAAATAGTGACCTTCGCGAAGTTTGGCACGGAATTTGAAAGAAGTTTTTGAACTTATTATTAATTTAGAAAGATTCAAACAAACAATAAAAACTTTATATAACACAATTTCCTCCAACGGGTATTCAATTACAAATATCTGCATGTCAAAGCCTTGAAACGCTTTCGGCATAACAAATCCAGTGAAAAAGAAGTTGGTAAAAAATCTTCCACTTAAAATGACGTAACTCGCCACTAAAGTAAATGCTTCACAATTCGCCCTCTTCCAAAACTTCAACAAAGAAATGTTTTCATAAGTGGTACTTCTTACAAAGGTATAGATTTTTTTTCAAGAAATCAACAGATTATATATTATTTTTAAGTAATGAAGATCGAACCTGAGTTGTTATATTTTACAAGTGCAAAAAGCAATCTATTTCCATCAGATGTGAAAAAATAAACAAACAAAGGTGCAAAAACAATTCTGTCACAATTATACTTTAAATAATACCAAAGAAAATTCGAATTTCAATAGTGACAGTTAAAAATTTATATTTATATTTTCAATATGAGTTAGATATTTTTGTATTTATTTGATAAATAAATTATTATTGGAAAATATACCAGCAAGACAAAAATGAATAGAACTATAAAATATTCATGACACAAATGATTGATAGCAAGTCAAATAAAAATATTGAATTCACAAATATTTAAATTATAGTTCATAGGTTTTGCTGGAATATTTCATTAGTTTCACATTATGTATTTTTTTCATAGTGAAAAGTGTATAGAAATAATTTTTATACTATGCGAAAAAATTAAGGCCCGTGAAATACCTACATTGTTCGATACCTAGTTAAATTTATTTTAAAAACAATCCTTTATGATTTCCACTTTATTCATTTCAGGGTTGCATAAAGATCAGATTTTTTTATTTAAAACGGATGATTTTAATTTATATAAGATTATTTTGACTTTTTTAAAAGGTATAGTATAATTTCAAAAAAGTGTTTCACAAAATAGCATTTATTAAAAAAAAAATATTGTAATGTATAAGTAATTAAAAGAAACAATAAAAAACTACCGTAAGAACACATTTTCAAGTAATTTAAAAAAATCTGCGTTATAAATTCAAAATAAAATACTAGTAAAGTCGGTTTACCGTCGATGTTAAATAGATTTAAAAGTAGTTGACAGTATTGCCACATTGTAACATTACCCACACGATTTTTTCCCCAATTTTTGTAAATCTTGTATGTTAAAAAATAATTGTGGAACAAGTCATTTAAATAAAAAAACAACGTGTTTTTTTGTGTCAATATTATTCATTTCTCGTCTCCTGTTTTTTTTTTCTATTTACATAAAAACATGAGTATAACATTATTATTGTAAAAGTAATTACACAAAATTTGAAACACAAGTTCAACTACAAAATTTTGAAATTAAGAATTGAAATTCCCCTTAACTAGGCCAAACTGAAAGTGGAAGAGTTGTCGCATCTCACCACGACGTCCCTCCTTGAGGTGAAGGACGCAGGGCGTCTAAGAAATGAGACGCCCAGAACGAAGTGAGAGCAAATATTTCACGAGACAAGAAAAACCAGGCAACAGCATCCAGATGGCTGTGCGGGATGAACGATGGCGGAATAAAAAAACATCGTCGTGAAAAAGCGCGAAAAGAAATGCGCTGTAAGATTTATGATAAATTAAACACGGAACACGGTGTTCTTGCAATGTATGAAACTTCATTAACCGGGCGCAGATGTTTATTTTCACCCCTTACACGTCCCATTCTTTCCAAAGGGAAGCAATTAGTTACACGAGAGATAAATGTACCAGAAAGAATATAAATATATTATAGCGAAACATCTAGTCAGCCAAGGAGCCGGAAAAACAAAAAGACAACGAACGCCCAAGTAAGGGAAGCTTAATTATCCTTGTAAATCATCAACTAATGTATTTTGTTTTGGCTCATGTTTTTTAACCTCACCTAGATAAAAGAACGTTTAGAGATCGTGCTAAAATCATCCATATTGAGATTTTGATGAAAAACCATTTTAAAATAAAATTGCATACTGAAAATAAAAAATGAGGTACGTGACCAAATTTTGATTTTTAAATATATAATACTAGACAAAATAATGAAAGTATTTTTTAAAATCGATTCATTATTAATAGTTTACGATATAAAAAAAATAATATATATAGTAGTTAGTTTTTATATTTTATACGGTTACAGAACCCATTATTAATAAATAGATAGTGTTTTGGTTATTCAATACAATGTAGCGATCCCAAGATACAGACATGTCGAGACTCGTTCGCTGCCCTTCTATTCTATTGTCCCGATGCGTCGAAGATACCAGAACATTCTAGAACTTAATTGCTTTACTATTTAAGCCTAAGCAGAAAAGGCCGCGGGGACAGTCTGATATTAATACGCGCTGTGAACATAAATAGGAAATAAATATTGTGTAAATAAATACTGCTTGGTGTAAAATGTTTAAATATATAATCTTAGTACTTAAGTTTGTAATTGTTATTTTTAAATTAGTCTTTACATATATTTGTTTATTCATAGTGTTACATATTTTTTTTATCTTTCATTATTCATATTTCGTTTATTAAACTTAGTTATATAATAATTCTTGTTTCAATTATTGTTACACTTCACCTAAATAAATAAACGATACAATAAGATCCATCTAAACAATTTTTAGGTCAAAATTATTTTGTATAAATTTCACCAAATTTAATCTCCAATATTTGAAATAGGGTGTTGAGCAGATTGACAAAGATGGAATGCTGTGTGAATTTATAATATAAATATTTATTTTATAATATTTCTTTTGTAACAGGCATCATACTTTTTGTGGAGATTTTTATTTTTTTCAACCTCTTATTATTGCGTCCTTCATTTACCATAAGGTTTCATGTAGAGATTTTTTTCATAAAGTCCGCAAATCTTTTAAGTTGAAAGTCATCGCCTTTGAGTATTCCTTTTGAGGAGTAAATGTCTTATTGGATTAAAGGATTCTTATATTGGACTTCTACAAGATTTTATAAATTGTTCGCCAAAAAGAACAGGAAATTTTAATTCTTTATCACATGAGTGGCTTCAAAGACGGATTTTTTCTTTCATTTTTATCTTTAATCTTTATATTTTTAATTAAATAAACAAATATATCATCCAGCTACACATTTTTCTTACTTGACAGCTTCGTTCATAGACGAGACAGAGCAATATATTTTTAGATTTGAACCAATTACATATTTGTATATGTATGAGAATCTTTGTTCTTATGCAGATCACAGTAAATGGTATTTTTAGATTTGAAACATTAATAAATGCATTTTCAAGCCATATGCGAGCAATAATAAATTTATGATCAAAGCTTTTTCCAAACCAAATGTCAGTCTGCTATGTATAAATCATGATATAGTTCCATTATACATTGGAATAATCTTTTCCATATATACATTATATACAAAGCTTAAAAATTCCCTCAGATGTGAAATAAAATATCAGAAATCATATTACACAGTAGATTCAAACATTGTTCCATAATATATTGTGTCACTTGTGTAGAATCGCCTATTTTCCATTAAATTTCATAGAAAATACATAAATGAAGATATTTTATAGTAAGTTAAGTCAATTAATCAATTAAATAAGTTAGCAAGCACCAACTCGAATTTAAGATAAATGAAATAAGAGAGATAGACTGGGAGCGTAAGATTTTCCACGATCCTACCATGATGACAACCCTTCTCCCAAACATTAATAAGAATTTTGTTTCTGATTTGTGTATACAATGAAAATGTGTTTTATTTTTTAATTCTTATTATTATTTACAACAAATAGAAGTTCATTGCATGGAATAGACATTTAGTTTATTTTCAAACAAGAATCAGTCCATGGCACATTATTCAAAACTATAAAATCACCATAAAGTCAATTATGAAACAGAATCTAGGTTGGCTGTATAATTTTAATGAAATCATAAACATATTTGCAACAAATTTTAATGTATTTGCATAAATAAATTGAATATTCCAAATAGCCTTTTATCAGAACCTAAAAATTGTCTCGTTTTCCTAATTTAATTAAAAATTCATAACAGCCTTTCATTCAAATTAGTAACCTAAAAAACATTTCACACATTGTTCCAAAAGTAAAAACATTCTCGCATTCCCAACGTAATGTTTGTGTGGGGTACTGAATATATGTCTTTGGCTGTTTGCTCTGACGATACTAAGTGCAGTAATTGACACAGGGGTCAACAATCGCTCCAACAAGCCAGCTATCACAGAAAGAGGTCATTGCTGACCTTGCAACACGGACAAAAAACTCTGTGAGAAGTGGTAATGAAAGTAAAATGGACCCTATGCAACAGCTTAATGGATAGTTTAACTTGTTAACTCGCTTGAGTGGTAAATTGTGGAAACAGTTTCAGATATTATAATCATATGTGCATGGGTATGGCCAAAAATGGATAAAGTACACCCTTGGTTGGAATAGTATATTGTGTATCTAGTACGAAAAGTGATATATTTCCGGACGATGGTTGAAATTGCGGAACGAGGCGGAGGCCAGCTACACCAGAAGTAGGGGAAATCATTTTTCCTACGTGGTACACATACTATTTTTTTTGTTCAGTTTACATTCAATAATTATGAAAAAATTATAATTGTTATTTTATTTACGGAAAATAATGAACTGTGTACTGTACGAGAATGCTTTGTCATCAACCGGAAAAAATATTCTTGGACTGTTATTTTCGTAGTCTAGCAACTACACTAAAATACCAGAATAATACACTTTCCGGTCAGAAAACACACTGGAAAGGACCTCAACTGAAAATGTACTCTTCGGGTCTTCTGTATAAATATATCATGAACAATATCTTTCTGTATTCTGTATTTCTGTAATTTTCTTGTTGAATATAATTTCTAGATTCGAAATATGAAACAGAGCCATATATTTCTTTGTTCTCTTCAATTCACTTTCAGTTTTTCTTAAATAAATACATTTTGAGTTCTTTCCGAACTGTGAAAATTTTATTTTATTTTTCAGGGATAGTTTTATAAAAAGTATGTACATTTTTTGAAGAAAACGTAGGTAATAACTAAAAAAATAGGAGTTAATAAGGTCAAAAAATATTTTAAAAACTAAATGAATGTGGAATTATAACACCGTTTTAATATAAAATTTTTAAAATAATGCTTTTCCTTATGAGTGCTAATTAAAAAGATGAGGTCTATCAAATTTGATACAAAAGAATCCCGGGATTTAATGACAATATTTTTTTTTAAAGTTTCATACTTTTATTAACAACATTTATTCTAATACTACATACATATAATTAATTAAATCCGTAGTCTAAGTAATGTATAAATGCCTATGTTAAAATATGTATTTTAAATACAGAAAAAATTATTTATTTAATAAAATAAACATGCAATTTTTAACAAAAAAAAAAGGAATTTTCTTTTAGTATATCAAAATTGCGTTATTTTTCACAAATGAGTATATATTTTTTTAACTGAAACAATGAAATTCCATAATGAACAATAAACAAAACAAATAATATTTATTACTATCGTTCATTATTACCTGAAGTGTAGAATAAAAGTTATATATTTATTGCAGGACTTATTTTCCGAATACTAGTTGCCTAAGTTTAGTTAATAAGAAGTTTGAAATTGTAATATAAGCTTATAACTCGTCTACTGTAGTTATATTACTGTTGTAAGTTAGTGCCCACAACGCAGACTCCTAATTTTAGAAACAATCGCCTTGCTGAGCACAGCCGGCTAGATCTTTCATCTCGGCGCAATCAGAACGTCGATACTCCCCCCCTGCACCGTCCCGATGCGCTATTGTTCTGGCGCCTGTTGCATGACGATTTTATATCGACGAGCAGAGAGAGTTCCTGCTAAACGCTTCACAGATCTGGACCACATCGCGAGAAATTCACAAACAAAACCCATCAAATCTAATATTTGCTTTCCATTTCTGTCCGATGTGCATGAATGGATAGGCCTAGTTTGCTTTCATCCTTACATCTTCGTAAATGTCAAAAGTATTCCAAATTCGATCTAAATGAAAATCGTTCTGTAACTGTAACATTTGTTATTGATATTTATAGTATTCGGTAACTGAACTCTAAATTTTCTTACGCGATAGGTGAGTGAAAAATATGGCTATAAATTGAGTAACTTGGATAACACCCAAGTTTCCGACATTCTATTTCAATAGATAAAAGTATTGTGCCTAGTTCGTTTCTGCTTAGCTTAACAATTTAAAATTACTTTCAGCGTACTAGCAAACAAGTACTAAATCAAAAGTTGGCCTACATCACGAAATATATTTGTTTCCGTCAAGCATACTATAATAGTATTTATGCTACAATAATATGCACAGTATAAACAGACAGCATTTTATTACTCGTTAAAAATATTCATTATTGTAGTTTTCATTTTGGAAAAATAATTATTACTCCATAATATTGAATAATATTTAAAAAAACAAATTTTATTTATAACAACACATCGTCTAGACTTACTTATAAGAATAAAGAAAAACATTAAACTATGTTCTGAAAACTACAAAAAAATATTTTATTAGGGTTCAAAAAAGTTCAACTCTTTTCCACAATATAGGTGAGACAGATTATTGTCATTTATCATATGTGGTACACTCTTCATGTAAACAGCGACCACAAATTACACATTTTATCCAATCATCCTTCTTTATTGTTTATTTTAAATAATTTTCCTTTCATCCCGCATATTCGTTTTCATAATCTTCAACTTCCATTTAACAACAGTTCTTCAGAAGTCACGGAATAGCAACTAGATTGTGTATCTTTCTATGTGCGAGTATTTTTTTCCTGTTTACCGATTGAATTGTTCTTTTTACTAATAAAAATTCGTTGGTCCATTTGTCCTCAGAGCTGAGGTTGAATTGACCACTAAATTATTTATGATTGTATGCAAATAGAATTTTTTAGGTCACGTTAAGTCTATTGCTCATGTTTATAAATTATGTACATAAATAATTAGTTTAAACCTATCGAAGTAATAATTAACTTTTTTTAGTCAGGATTAAAGAGAAACCACTTTCCATTTAAAAAATATATTTTGAAGTTTGAATACAAGATAACAACAGGCTTTTATTATAAGTAGCCACGCGTTTTGTAATTTTAATGCACAACAAACTGCAGTTATCCTATTCTCTAACTCTATTATCCTGTTAAATTTACGTTCAATGACAGACATCTTGTGCAAAACTATTTCCTGTGCTTAATGTAACAACTCCACGCAAATTTCACAGTAACTGACCGCTTAATAAGATAACAGATACAAATCTTAATTACATATCTAGTACGCAACATATAAATTAATGTACTTCATTATATATATTTATAAAACTATACATGGTTCGGTGCGTTAAGTAAAGTTAAGTAATTTTAAATCTACAAACGCGATCTTTAATTTATGCCACAAAAAGGATTACAAAACTTAAAATAACAATTCGAAATAAGTATGGGTCTGCAATGTTAGTAGTTTTTCATTATAGTATAACAGTATAAATGCTTTACTAGCAGTGTAAGTACTAGCTAATGACTATGTGGTAATTATAAGGATGTAACTTGTTGAAACAAGTGATAATCAGGAGATAATCAATTTGTAATTCCTTCTTAATCACCAATTATATTATTAGGCCGAAACTCATGTGTTTTATATCATTATTATTATAGTCTAAAAATAAAATACTTATTTAGTTTAAGAATATACGATTTTTTGAAAATAGGAAAAAACATGAGAAAAAAACCGTGGAAGCAGTGGCGGCTCGAGCTACATATTTGTGGGTGGATAAAACGAAATAAAGATTTTTTGAAAGTAATATTCACTATTAAAATATAATCCACAAATAATTCGCAAATATAGGCGTAATTGCATTTTAGTGAAAGGATCGTATATATGAATATATGTTATATATTTTTGTACGCTATATGACTTTAAATTTTAATACTCTTATTGTAACTCCCTGTATTATTATTGAAATATAATTTATTAATCTAGCAATATATAATAAAATGTAATTACAAATGACGTGCATTTTAATTTATTATTAATTTCACATGTCAAATTTCAACTTATTGTTATAATTATACAAAATTTGTTTCTGTATTTTCCATGTTTATTAATAAAACAATTTATTAGGAATTATTAATGATCTGTTGTCAAATAACAATATGCAGTAATAGTATAATTTAAATAAAAACTGTTTGATGCTATGCTTCCTGTATGTATATTACCCTGTAAAAGTAATATTCCACATATTTTCAGCTTAAAACAAAGTATTCCTGTTTACGACTATTCTATACGATTCTTATTTAAATTTACTATCCGATATTTATGTTCGGTATTGTCTCATAAAATTTACATTGAATATCAACAACCTTAAGTACTCCAGAACGGTGTAAATTCCGTGGGTAAGTGCCCCCAGATGTGATGATTTTATTGAGGAAATGATGATAGTGCGTTAAAAATAGCTGCGCTATACTAGCGTCGCGTGGTTTACGAGCTGTTCTGCCCAGTGAATTTGCATAAAAACAAGTGGATGCAGTTGTCTCGTGAAACACATTTATGCGTTCGTTACGTGACCTGTTCGTGCAGCATTGCAAACTGCATGCATTATTCACAACGAGGACGTACGAGTATTATTACTCTAGTTAGCACTCTGTATAGCGTTTAATTTTAGAAACAATTGTGTGATTCTAACCTCAACGCGACATACGTACACTGTAGGTGGAAAACTAGAAATAATGGTAATAATTTCATTACTTTTATAGATCATAAACGAAGACCCAAATGCATGAACAAAATTGGCAATCACACAATCGGAAAACTAGATAATAACAAAATGAAATAGAGGTGTACGGAATTACAATTTTTTTAAATATAAACAAAAAATACACCCAAAGGGGATTACTATAAAATGTTATTTAAAAGGATGACAAAAAATTTAAAATAGTGATATAAAAATACATTGTCATATAATCTTTTATTTCAAATTATTGGAAAACTATTCAGTTATATCAATTTCGCAATATAGATGATACACAGAATAAAAAATAAATATTATTTTTTAGGCTAAACAATCTCTTAATATAGGTAATTATACTATTTTCCAAAAAAGGGTTGTCATAGACATTTAACATGGGAAAACAGTTTTTGGTAAATAAAAATTGTCCGGCTAACAACTAAGTCACCATATTTTATTGTACAGGACAATACTACATGTATTCTTATGTATTATTTAATACAAAATACAGCACAAGTCAGTAAAATTTACAAAAAAGAATTAAATTTTTTCGCGTTAGATTTTTATTGTTTTACACGAGCAAAGTGACTTACGATATTTTTATATCGACGTAATATTTCATCTGTTTCGTACATTTTACTTTAAAATTCAAAATTCAATAGTCTAGATTTAGAATAATTAGATTATCATATTACAGTTTTGTAAAAGACTAAGAAAAAGCTTGTAAGAATTAAGTAGATCATATAACATATAATCCACTCGATTTAAATCGAAGTACGTACCTATGTACGTACGTTTATGTACCAAGAAAATTATGAAATTATTGAATGATTTATATACAATACTTTGCCCAATTATAATTTCGTAATAACCTATACAGTCGATTGCTTATTTTCTTTATTTTATCTCAATGTCAATATAATTTTGTTGACGTTATGTTATATTGTTATTTTTTATTGTTATTACTACTATTCTTGTTTTCTAATTTATGTAAATATTTACTAAAGTTTATTTAAAAATAGGAACTACTTAAGACAGTTTACAAACTATTCTAAAAATCGTCTGTCACTAAATCCTGTAATACTCCAGACACTATTGTTTCAAAAATAGCTACAAAAATATCCCACACAGATAAATTCCTATCTATTTATATCTAGGAAGTTGTTTTCTATAATTATTTCAGTTGCAAGACGCGTACAAGCCATCTATATTAATTATTTTATTAATATCTGTGAGTACAATTATGGATACAATCATCCGTGACCAAATTGGCTGGTAGGTCAAGCAGGTTGCAGCATGTTCGGCGTTTATTAATTAAAAGATGCGAAGGATAACGGCGCTGCAGTCGCATAGGAAATACGTCATTTCACGGCATATTTAATTAAAATTCCTGCTCAACTAAAATGACCGATTTCACAACTAATAAAATACTTTATCCCCCGTTTTGCTTTTTTTTATTCGAACGGTTTTGATTAATTGAAATTTGCCCGGAAATTAATGGAATTGCAACACGATTTTCAATTTACTAATTAATGCCAACGATAAATTAAAGTAGTTTAAAAATATATAAGTAATTAATTGTACGGAAAAATAAGAAATAAAGTTGACAAGAGTAATTATAAAACTTTACGGCTGCTTCCCGTTTTAATTACTACAGATAGACTCCAGACATAACTAAATGTTCCGCTCTCTTCATAAATTATTCTTACTTTATTTAAATAATTTTACCACACAATTTTTCAAACACTAACATTTTTCTTGATCATTTTCTTATATACTGAAGCAGTAAAATTGTTACCTTGCGAGTATTGAATAATAGTTTATTTTCTTCACTTGTAAATAAAAATATAACCAAATCCTGTCAGTTATTAATGTTGTGTCAAAACAATAACAACACAAGCTTTCAATAATGTAGAACAGTGGGTCTCAAACTTTTTGATGCGAAGACATCCCAAATCCATAATATAAAATTTCTGGCAACTCTAAGATTATGTGAATGAAATTTTAAAAACATTTTATTTATCTTAGAACAACCTGTGATACATGATCTAGAAGTAATTTATATAATTCCTTTATATTTGGGTGCATTTTGGACAAACATACTCGCATTGCATGTTTTACTGACTTCAATCGTTCTCTCTTTTTAGTTTTGATGATAACAAACGTGGAAATCTTAGGTCACATTCCAATTTGCCGCAATTTCGGAAAATTATAAGATATTTTCATCTCTTATTTTTTGCATGCTGGAATTTACATTATTCAGTTCTTCAAATAAATTTTTCAACAATTCACAAAATTGTAGTCTTTGAGAACCACTGATAAAGGCATTTCAACTATTAACTTGTAAAATTTTTGAGTAACATAAGTTTTTTACATTTTATAGACAAGATAATGTATTTTGCGTGTTGATAGGTATTATTGAAATATTAATTTCTCAAGTCAGTTTTCGAAATAATTACTTTATTGTTACCAAATTTATAATACCAAAGTACGAACCTATGTGTAATGCTGGTTGCTTTCAAATATATCTACTATATTCATTCCTTGCATTAGAATAAATATTTCTAGTTATTATAACAAATTTAAAACACATGAATTTACCTTGCTAGTTCAATTCTGAATTTTCTGTTTAACATTATTGAGTCTTAAGGAATTATTATCTGAATATATATTTTCACTTGCTAGTATATTATTTCATTCTGATTTTTCTGTTTAGCATTTTACAGATTTATTATTCTCTGAAGATATATTTCAAAAGATTTCGATTTGAAATAGCAAGACGAAAACATAAATACAAACATGTGTATTCCATCAATAACATATCACATGAAAATATTTATTCAGAAAAGTCTTTCTGAATAAAATATAACTGTAGTTAATGCGCCATTCTCGTAGCGTGGCATTAGCGAGCCTGTTGATGTTTCCATCGCAGCCCTGTGGGAAATTGATCGTTGATCGCTCGAGAGAATATCAAACTTGATTCTAATCGATTCTCAATGCTCCTGCGATTCTAATGCTCTACTTACCTCGGGGAATAAACTCACGTTTATTACAGACCATTTTATTTTCAATGCAGGATTTATGGTTATTGCAGTTTTAGTTTTGATTGTTAACAGGTTTAATTGAATGTTATACGAAAATAAAATAAATATATGTGGGACGGAAATGAATATTTTATAAAGGTTTTATAAATGCAAATTTTACTGCAATAATGTGCATATTTTAATATTTGTTGAAAACATGATATATTTCATAGATTAAAAATATAAATAAATTTCATGATGAATATTAATTATCGGGTGCACCAAAGCAGAAAATTTGTATTTTTCATTAATTAAATTTGAAAAGACATACACTTACTTCAATTATATATTACTGTTTTTTCATAAATTTAAAATATTTCTTAACAAGATTTCCGTAACTTGAATATAATAGTTTTCTTTGATGAAATCAAAACTGTACTTCTCGGAAAAGTTTGGTATTTGGCCAAAGTAGTAGCTTAACTAAAACTTTACAGAGTCTTATGTCAAAATTTGACTTTAAGGACTCATTTGTCAAATTGAATATTTTAATAGTATTATATTTTTGCAGTTTATTTTAACACTACCAAAAATAATAAACATTTAATTCTACAATATTATTGCTGAATTTATTTATTGTTAACATTCGATAATAATTTATCTGATTTCATGCAAACGACATCTAAGCAGGTGTAAATATTAATTAAAATTATAAAGAAATATTAATATTGACACTTTGACAGTACGTACGTTATCACAGCCGTACCAGTCTAAATATACTTAAGTCACTTGATATACTAATAATTATTGTCAAACATTCTGTAATATATGTATATAAACTACATTACTGTATATAGGAAGTTATAAAAGTATTTTTGATTGGTGATACATGACAATTTCCAGATCTATATCATTTTTTATTTATATATAAATGATTGTAATCGCTAATCTATTAATTCCCAAATAAAATATTTCCTGTAATTATATTTATAAATTGCTTGTCAAAGATAAAAATGATTCAAACAGATAATTTTTCATCTGTAAATTGACAGTGAATTCCAAAATGAAATCAAACCCGAAAAGTCCTAATTAATTGAATTTAATGCTTTTCATAATGGCAATGATAACGAATTTAATTCTGGAAATTCTATTAAAACTTTTTACGACACTCCCTAAGTTCAAACGTAACAGAAACTTCCACCATTAATAAATGTAAGTATCCCTGTCATGTTAATTTCAAAAATTTATGAAGTTATTATTTATTTCCCTCGAATAAATATGCTTAAAACGCATAAAAATGATACACGTTTCAGTTTGTATTTACATATCCCGGAAGAAAAATTCGTTTTATGTGACGGACCGGCGAAAATTGAATTCTTTTACTGTTTAATGAAACATGAAGCACACATTCCGCATTTTTCAGTACTTTATTGCAATAAATATATCACGTCCACTACTCTTTATTTTTGAACTGAAATTTTTCACATTCTGTAAAAAAATTTATAAATGATAAACGCTTTTTCAAATTTCAGATTTTATAGTAGTATAACTCTATCTACCTTACATTATATGATTTTATGTAAAAATTTAAATTACTTACACTAAAGTTACAAGACAAGGAAAATTGCTACGAAGCGTCACTTGCTTACCTGAAACAAAAATAATTTAGGTTAGAAAATTAATTATATTATTAAATATATATTAATTAATTACAACCACAATTAGATCATAATATGGTTTAAACTATTCATAATTAATATCTAGATTAAATACCTCAAGAATAATCCCATGAACTGTTAGTAATAATTTATTACTTTATTCTAAACTGTTAATAAAAAGGTTTTTAAAATGACTACACGTTTACTGTTTTAACTGTAATTCCGAAAATCAGATACGTAATTCAGAGAGTACTAAGTGTAATTTATTACTATCACAGAGGGCAATAAATCTGATTCAGAATAGTTAATTGTAAATCGGAAAACATAAAATTTAATTTAGATTAATTTAGAACAATTCAGAAAGCATTGAACTTTATTAGAAAACGTATGAAAATATATGATTTAGTTATATTGATTTTGAATTATTTTAGATATCATTAGTTTATATTAAATTTAATAATTATTTAATTATTTTAACACGAACTACGAGTATTAATAAGGTAATACTGTGCGATCAGGAAAATTTGTGAAAAAAAAATATTCACGATATGGAAATGAAAGATATGTTGAATGACATAGGCAGCAAAATCATGAGAGTGGCTGTCAAAACTATAGGTAATATTCGTAATCATTTATAAATTATTTTTTGAAAATGCTTACTATTTATACATATTTCCAAGTAAAGAACACAATAGTTATTTAGAATAAAAAAAAAATTAGCGAACTCTACTGCTTGAAAACCTCAAAATCTACGTCACAGAACACTTAAAAAAAATTTACGGCTTAACAAATAAAAATTAATACTTTCTGAAACTAAATCTTGCTTTCACTTAGATAAAGTTTCATATATATAAAAAAAACCGTGGAAGACTCCATTATCGGCATGTATTCTATACAGTGTCGTTGATTGAAAAATATTTTTCAATCAAGGACAGTGTGTAGAAATCTACCGACGTAGACATTTGCGATCTTCATTACGCTTCGAAATCCGCAAATACTAATCCCCAAAAACGGAATAGTTGGAATTGCTGACTAGTGCCTACCGTAGTTTACTCCTAACCAAGATGCAAATGCTCCAATCAGTACAGTGACAACTCCTCTTGTGATCGCGCTTCGCGAATCAATACCGGCGCGGGTAATGAAGGCGGGTTGCGGTGGTCAGGGCCGCTAACCGCGTTAGTCGCGTTAGCAGTTACCGGTTCACTGGGCCTAGCGGCAATTACCCTCTAACCGGTCAACAGATGACACCACTGGGTGGGCTGGGAGTTTTTTGTAGCGATTTGTATGCTCAGTACTAAAGTGTAGTAAATGTGAATAGTTAGCAGGTATATAATCCAAAACACGAATGACAGATGTATTTTGTAGTAACAACAGGGATAGTTTTCTTTTGTCTAATAGTAAATTATATATATTGTTTACTATAAGCAGTGTTTTTCCTATGTTCTAGTATTTGTATGTACAGTACAAAAGTGTACGAAATGTAAATAATTGGGAGGTTTATTGACAGATGGATTTTGTAGTAACAACAGGGATAGTTTTCTTTTATCTAATAGTAAACTATATATACTATTGTTTACTATAAGCTATGTTTTTCCTATGTTGTTTTATTAAAATTGTTGGATCGAAAGAAAAGTATCAATGCTTTGAAATATCGAAAGAAAAATGTAATGTAAAAATATATATTTTAACGTAAATATAAATAAAAAAAGTTATTCAATCTTCTTCTTTGCAAACAACAAGGAACAACAGTTTAATTTGCTTTTCTATTACAGAGTAATAAAAAAGTTAGTTTCCTGTTCAAAATATTTTAATCAGAATGAAACATTTATATTTCATTAACTAAATTCAAGTTTTCCGATATTGGATAAAATATTCTTATATTAATAAAATATCGAAAGATATCGAAAGTATTGATATTGGTATCGTACACACGTGTACAATATTTTTAAAATTAACATTAAATAATAAATGTTATCAAGTAAAAGTCTAACAAAAAAAAAATGTCACCGAATAGATTTCCTAAAAGCCTAAACAAATCATGCATTACAATCATACTGGAAAAAGAATTAGAGCAGACCAAAGACAACCCTTAAAAAATACATCTTCTTTTTAGTTTACAAGTTTGTTTATATATCAGAAAATACCAATTTATAGGTCTAAAATTTTGGTTTTTGGAAATAATCAATCCACCGATGCAATGTTTTCAAAATTATAAACATAATTTAATTATCTATTTTCATCCCTCAGATTTTTAGCTATATTTCAAAATTGGATAGAGATACTATCTCAACGATTATACCAGGCGATTTTACGGACAAAGTTACATAAAGAAATGTTTTTCCCATGTATACCTTCCTTGGAACTATTAGGTAAAAAAAAAAACGAGGAAACCTATATTTGAATTAAAATTTTAAATTTCATAATTATTTTTTTATTTTTTTTTTATGAACATAAAAATTATTTTTCTTATAATTATTTTATTATTCATTTAATTTATGAGATATATATCGAAAAAAAATAAATAAAAATATATATTCTCTTAGAAATAATAATTAATATTGGCGAAAAATCGAGTATTGTAATTAGCAGGCAGCAGGCGGGCGGGGAAAGTCGAACAGCTTGGGGCGGTCAACGGATAAGGCGCAGGCTACGCGGTCCCCCCGGCGAGGCGGTGGGGCTACGTCCCGGATCCGCGAACAACTCTAGGGATACGTCTAGAATGCGACACCACCACAACACCCGCCTGCGATAGCTGTCTGCCTTTTTCCATCTCAAAAACACCAATTTCAATACATTTCTCCCTTTCTGGTTCAAGTCTTCAAAAATAACAATAGATTATTTATCTATTTTTTTTTATTTTTAAAATAATTAATTCCATAATTCTAACCCTGCATTATAAAAAAACAATGGTTATTTAACACCTATCTATATATTTTGTAGATTACAAGAAGTGATATGACATCTGTCACTTGACATTAGTGGCGTTTATATATTTATTTATTTTCATTAGGCAGTCATTTAGTAATCATATTTTAATATTGCAAAGAAAGATTATTGAAAGTGCGGAAATATATAAAATAGTATGATGACTGATTTTTATGTAAGAAATTGTGGAAATATAAAAATCAGTGAACTGTCATTGGAAAAATATTATTCAAATCATTCTCAAATCAAATCTATAAAGATCCGTAGGTACGTATTGAATTATTTTTTGGTTTTTAATGTTTTCTTTACTATCGTAATTCACAATTTGGATATACATATCAAAAATTTCTTAAATAAAAAATAAATAATTATTACGTTTTATAACCTAGAGTTTATATAAAAAGAAATGTTTTCAAAATGAATGAAATAAAATAATTGTACATGTTCGTATATTTTATTATACTTTTAAGATAATAATAAAGTATTGTGAATATCGTTCAAAAAAATATATATTAATAATTAGCAAGAAAACAAAACGAACTAGAAGAAGGCAAATTACAAGTTGAGACCTATTGGATTTCTTCATTATAAGAAAAATAGAGTTTATTAAGTGAAGACAAGTGTACGAGGATGTGATATAAAGAAGAAAATAATTAACAAACACTGTCCATATTTTCAGCCTGTCAGTTAGTTAAATTTTTTTGTGATTTCATATTGGAATTGGAATAAAATAAATACATCAAAATATAAATAGTGTATTATGTGATAATATTCAGATATGTAAAAGTAGAGATTTTATAATTGATTTAAAAGAGAATCAAATTGGATGGATCAAACATCATTTTAAATTGTGAGAAACCTTTGACAGATTTGCATGACGTTACTTTGTATAGAAGTTAGAGGATTACTTGAATATTACTTACATCTCTGATTTATAAAACGTCAGGGGTTGATATGTAAAATGAGCAATATTAATTAACAGTGCAGTGTTGAAAGAGTACATTACATTATACAAGTAATATATTTTAAAAAAATGTACTTTCATATCATGTAGGTACTATTTCTTACAAGTACAATTAACATACAAATTACTTACATATTTATAGAAAATTTTATAAGCAACATAATTTTTAATAATTAGAGCCACATTTAGAAGGATATATTATTGTATTTTTACACTCTGTTAAAGTACATAAAACATATTAATATTCTGTATTCATAAATGACGAAAATTAAATACTTTAGATTAATTTATGAAGTATGAACTTAAATTATTTTTCTTTTATTTTTGAAACTTGTAAAAATATTTTCTTATAATTAATTAATTAAAAAAAAAATATCCCACTAAAAATTAAAAATAAAAAAATATATTTTTTCTTCAAACGTCATAAAAGTGACATCTTCTGTGACGTGATTGACAAGGTTGAAGTTTAATTTCTATGCCAACGTAATATAATTTTTTATTCTAGCCGCCGTATAATATTGTCGCCGCCGTATAATATTGTCGCCGCCGTATAGCCAATAAGAAGCGCCGTATAATATTGTCGCCGCCGTATAGCCAATAAGAAGTAACTTGTACAATAGAAATCTGTAATATCGCCCTAAATGTCACTATAAAAACTAGATAACCTAAGAATAAAGTTACTAAAAATTATGAATAACTGACAGGTAACCTACATATTAAACGTCAAATAGTAATTTATTTTTTAAAATTTCTAAGTTTGAAGAAAAAATAGCATGTGTTATTCAGAGTAAAAGTGTCTTTGTGTGCCTCGCATGCAATTGTCCGACTCGCTTCGCTCGTCGTGCAAACTTCCATGCTCGCCACACAAAGTATCACTTTTACTCTTAATAACACAATATACTATTTTTAGAAATAATAATTAATATTGACGAAAAATTGAGTATTGTAATCAGCAGGCAGCAGGCGGGCGGGGAAAGTCGAACAGCTTGGGGCGGTCAACGGATAAGGCGCAGGCTACGCGGTCCCCCCGGCGAGGCGGTGGGGCTACGTCCCGGATCCGCGAACAACTCTAGGGATACGTCTAGAATGCGACACCACCACAACACCCGCCTGCGATAGCTGTCTGCCTTTTTCCATCTCAAAAACATCAATTTCAATTCATTTCTCCCTTTCTGGTTCAAGTCTTCAAAAATGACAATATATTTTTTTTCAATTTTTTTATATTTTTAAAATAATTAATTCCATTATTCTAACACTACATTATAAAAAAATAATGGTCACTTTACTATTTACTATATATTTTATTAATTACAAGAAGTGATATGACATCTGTCACTTTGACATTAATGACATTTATTTATTTATTTTCACTTGGCAGTCATTTAGTAATCAGAATCTAATATTGCAAAGAAAGATTATTTTAAAGTATATAAAAAACTAAAATAGGAGTACAATGCATTGTTGATGAATGATTTTAATGTAAGTAATTGTGGGAGTACAAAAATTACCAAAAATTCATAATTTTGCATCCAATCATTTCGGTTACATATGTCAAATTTTATAGTGAAAAACTAGTAATTGTTACTTTTCATGTTTAACTAGCGCTAGAAAATAAATTGGATATGTGAAAAGATTTTAATGTATAATTGGAAATGTTAATTTTAATTTTTTACAGACTATAATTGTGTAAAGCCATTTTTAACTCAAAAAGTGAAAGATTTTATAAAAATTAGTTTTCATATTTAATCTTATGATAATGAAATGAGCATTAAATGATTACTGCTAAAATGTAGTAAGTCTGTTCATTTTATTCATTTTTAATAATAGTTTTTCAATGCAATATTTTAATTTACGATTTACTATTTACTATCCTTTGTTCTCACTACCCGTAAAACCTTAGAAGATAATATATTTTAGTAGTAAAAGCGTACTACAGTAAAGCACGTAATAAAATAAAGATTTTAGTGCGATGAAAAATAAAGCTTAAAACCGTAATTAAATTTGAATCAAAATTCTTGCCCTTTAAACTTCGTAATGCTTTAAACAAATACAGCATCTTTCTTTGGTTAGGTAATTTGTTAATTAAATATTTGTTGGTAAATCCTTTTCGCAAAGGTATTTACATGTGAGAAATGTAAATTTAATTTAAGCCGAGATGAGAGAACGGAATGAAATGAAACAAGTGCTTTGTAGAAATATAAATAAATATAATTTTGAGAGAAATCTTTTACTTAAGGAGCCATTTTATAAACAAGGGTATTTAAGAAACATTTAATAGGATTTATAATTATTACAATTATTATATATGAATGAACAGGATATTCTCACATATTATAGATCTTCTTAAATTCGTAAAAAAAGTAAATATTAAAATATAAAATATGATACGATTACCTACCAATCTGACATGAAATGCTGGTTGCATTAAAATATTTTGTTACATTTTTTACGACCGAATTCACCATTCCTTAAACAAGGCTTGATCCATTGATCAACTCTGATCTATCAATTCAATTCACTATTTAAAAAAATCAATGATCAATTGATCCGTCGTATTCAATCACTCAAACTTTGATCATCAAATTTAATCCTCGTTTTGATATTATTATTAATTAATAATTAATTAATTAATAACATTAAAACAAATTTTTAGTAATCTTCTGATCATCCCGTATAAACCGACCGTTTTTTTTAGCGAAAATTTTTGTTTTAACTTAATGTTTAAGATTTTGTATATTTATGACAAAAAATAATGATTAATTCATTGAAAAAAGTTCAATAAAATATGCAAATGAAAATGGTGATAGAAAAACGTTCGACTAAAAAAGTATAAAAGTCTTGTGAATCGTACTAATTAATTTTCCCGCAAAAAGGGGTTCCGTGTAATCCTTGTGTATTTGTTCATCAGATCGGCGAAGTTCATTCTGCTAATTATATCTCTTTATACATCATGGTTAAACACAAAAGGGGCCTCCATTGAAACTATCCCTTTTCTCATTAGCAACAAAGTATGAGGTTAAAATTCTCAGCTGAAGAAATCCGATCTTGGAATTTAAAGCTAAAATAGGAATAAATCTTGAAGCATTCATATCGTAGGGGTGCAGAGTTACCGTGTCAAGAGCTTGAAAGCTTTAAGCTCAAATCTAAAGCTCATGTTTGGCGATTCCTTGCACGCGGAGTGCACAGTTCCCATCGATTCGTGCGGCTTTTTAATGTTTTCCATTCATTTTATGAAATAGTGCCAAGTTTTATATTTTATAGATGGATTATTAAAATTTGTTCGGAATTTTACAGAGCGATGAAACTTTTTTGCACCTCACACTATGCATATTTAAAATACAGAATTTTGTAGTAGTTTGCAAGTGGTTTTCAACTGTAATATACTTGCTGAAATATTTTAAAACAACATTCTCTCAATTATGAACATAGTTTTACAGGCGTCAATATATTTGAAAGTGGATGATGAATAAATAACACGATTGCTCTTATAACTGGCCATTACTTTTAATGAGAATTGTAAATAATCCTTAAATAATTAAACAAACAAATAATACCTCTCTCAATTGAATTCACCATTAGTCCACTGATTAGTGAACAACTGATTCAAGAATCAAGCTGATCAATAGATCAACATTTGTTCTAATTCCTAACTTGATTGATAGTTTTAATTAAGTTATTGACAGTTCAATAATTTTAAGAGAATGAATTAAATTTTCTGTCATTTTTTATGGACATATGACGATTTTTAGCTCGAAAATTTTGAAGTTTTACAAAATTTTGTTTGTAATATTTTTTAAAGAATTAGCTACGCTGATGCCAAATCCACAAACAGAATTTAATTATCTCTTTTCGTTTCGGAGATATTTACTGTCAAAGTTGCATCTCAAAAAACTGGGATTTTTGAGTATATTTAAAAAATGAGTAGAGATACAATCTCAACTACTTTACCATTCGATTCTACTGGAAACGTCATATGAAGAAATGTTTTGCCCACATATACGTTGTTTGGAACGATTAGGTGAAAAATAAGAAAAACTAAAAAACCTAAATTTCAATTTTTCGTCTAGAAACTTTTTGTCTCCAAAATTTGTCAATTTTTGGTCTTAAGTAGATATCAATGCGCTGATTTCAAATTTTCAAACAGAATTCAATTATCTCTTACCGTTCTCGAGATATTTGAGTTCAAAGTTATACCTAAAAAAATAGGTTTTTTAGGTATACCTCTTAAATGGTTAGGTTTACGACTTCGGCGACCGCACCATTCGATTCTACGGGCAAAATTACATAAGTGTGCAAATTTTCAGATTTTTATATCAATAAATAGAATTTCTAGAAGGAAAAAACTGAAAATGGCCAAAATCGAAAAAAATCGCAAGGGGTTCATCAGGCATTTTTTTCGATTTTGGCCATTTTCGTTTTTCCTTTCTACAAATTGTATCCTTTGCAATAAAAATCTAAAAATTGGTATACTTATGTAATTTTGCCCGTAGAATCGATTGGTGAGGTTGCCGAAACCGTGAACCTAACCCTTAAAGAGGTATACCTAAAAAACCTGTTTTTTTAGGTATCGTCAAAACTCAATTTTGAATACGAATATCTCGAGAACGGGAAGAGATAATTGAATTCTGTTTGAAAATTTGAAATCAGCGCGTCGATATCTACTTAAGTCCAGAAAATGAACAGATTTGGAGACAAAAAGTTCCTCGGGAAAAATTTGAAATTTAGGTTTTTTCAATTTTCTCATTTTTCACCAAATCGTTCCAAAGAACGTATATGCGGAGAAAACATTTCTTTATGTAATTTTTCCCGTAGAATCGATTGGTATAACCGCTAAGATCGTATCTCTACCCATTTTAGAGTTAAAACCAAAAAACCCACTTTTTTGAGGTTCAACTTTGACAGCAAATATCTCAGAAACGGAAAGAGATAATTAAATTCCGTTTGAAAAATTGAAATCAGCGCGTCGAGTTCTATTAATATACACTATTTTCCAAAATCAAAATTTTGGGTACAAAAATGAGTATTTTTTGGGATATTTCTCGTTTGTGAACACTATTTTGGTTTAATACTGTTAGTTAGGTAATGAAGCGACAGAATAAAATCGAAAAGGTGTAATAGGATTGCAGGATTTGAAATCAGCGCATCCATATTTTGTGTACTTATAGATAATGAAAAGTTTTCGGGAATTTTTTTTTTGAAATTTAGGTTTTTTTCGATTTTCTCATTTTTCAACTAATCGTCCCAAAGAACGAGTATTCCGAGAAAACATTTCTTTTCATTAGATATATTTTCTTCTTTTTAAAAATGAGTTTATAAATTTAATAATTGCTATATTACAGCGACCTTAATGACAACCTGAATAATTGTTCTGTTTTATCAAAACAAATTTTATTCTAATTTTAGTGGTACTATTTGCTAGCCAATAGTTTTTCTATACATACACAGTACGAGTAGGTAATATATATGTAAGGAACAAAAATTTGACTAGATGCCAAGCAATTTGTAGAGCAATATATTCTTTGTATTAATTAGCGTTTAGCTCCTTGCTTAACTGTGATTTACATTCTGTTTTGTTTCCAATTCTCTTGTCTCTTTTAGCGTATTGCCAGCCAAGAATCCGTGAAATGTGACAGAAAAATTTCGTTATTTATTTAACGGTATAAAACTATGGCAATATTAAGTTCTCGTTGTGGAAAAAATAAACCACAAGGAAGAAAAATAAACAGCGGCCTGTCGGCGAAAGTAAACACTTTGGTGCAAAACAATCCTCCCAACTTTTCAGCAAAATAAATCCCCAAGATGGAGTGGTGTTTAGACAAAGGAGTCAAGACCATAATACACATTTTGTTACAGTCGTAGATGGCTAGGATTTTAATTTATTAAAGAGAAAAACCCGGAGAAATTAACAGGAAATGAAGATATTACAAACATAGACGTCCTAATGGTTTTAGTAAATTGAAATCCAAGTTTCACTTGTTTTCTTTTTTACATTCGTTGCAAATTTGCATACGTAAAATACTCTAAATTCAAATGAGTACAATCAATAACGACACAATTCAATTGATAAAAACTACAGCCAAGCAAAAAGTTCAAAAGTGTGATGAAATGACACGGGATATTTTAACTCGTAAACGCTTTATTGAAAATAAAATAGAAAATATCAATTTCATTTCACATAACTGCTTTCAATTATAGATTTATTTTAATTTGAAAAATTCTATAAAGTTTCTAATCAACTAATATAAATTTATCGTCCAGTATTATATCTAAATTGATTCTAGTTAATCTAAAATTTACTTAAATAAAGTCGCGATCCTTTGGGTATAGGCAGAAAGTGCTAATTAGAAATAAAATATTAATTATTCTATTATTATTCTAATTTTACAATTTAAATTACACTAATCTTCAACTTATTAAAATAATAATTATTCCACCCTAATATGTTCTGACATTGTATTTTATTTTAAATTTTAATTAAGCCATTAATATTAAATCACAATTCATTAAGGGCAGCAAAATTTGGATTATGCAATAATTGAACTTGTGAACCTCTAAAGAGGTCAAGTTTCGTAAAAAATATTGTATTTAATATTTAATAGGAATATAAAACGAAACCATTCAAATAGATAAATACATATAATTTCGAATTTGTTTCAAATAAAGTTCGTTCAGAACTATTTTAATTGTGGTAAGTGCTTTAACATTTTTTTATAAATAAAATAACCATCACCCACTGATAAACCATCGTCGTTTCGACTTTTCAGTCATCATTAGACTATGGTATTTACTTTTGTAAATAAAAATTGTGGAAAATCAAGAATTCTCATTTACATTTTTTGTATTATTATTTATAAATATGTTCCACCAAGAACCGACTACAAATACTCTATCAGTAATGACTGAATAATGATAAAAAGCTTTTATTAAGAAGTAATCTATATTCAGAATGAAAATTAAGTTCCACATGTTTATAACAAACAACAGAGTTATTAGGAAAATGAGACCTTTGTCAATATTTTAATCTAAAGTCCGTGATAGAAATATAAATAATAAAAGCAACAAGTCCTTCTACTGCCACCAATGAAACTTTTAAACCCGTGTTATTATTTACAAACAAATCACACATAATTCCCTAGCCGACGTGTAAACCGTTAACGTGTGCGCATTCTAAACACGGATTAAAACCCGCCATCCGGAAGTCTGGTTTCCGCTCTATCTAAACTTTTCCACTCTATTCACGGCTTAATCAAGCCGCACGCTGCTACCTGTCAAACTCACGTCCGCCAATCAGCTGGCAGAAAAACCCGCGAGAAACAAATGGGCTAAACACAATGAGTGCTGCAGATACACTAACGAGAAAAAAGATTAACTACGCGTAGATAAAACACTGGCAGAATGGTTGATGTGTAATCATACGTCAACTGTAAACACACTACGGGAGGGTTTGTTTGGATGAGGGGATAGATTAGTAAGTCGGAAAATCAAATTTGGATAGTAGCAATCATGCGTTCCGCAGGTATTTATGTCACAAGATATAACAGGATAACAACAGTATTCCTATGTACATGTATAATAATCTGTCATGTATACATCAATATTACATTCATTGATAAATAGAAATGATAAAGAAAGTCTTGATTTTAACTGTTTTTGATTTTTAAATAAAAATATTACATTTTACATATTTTATCATTTTGTAAAAATCCCAATAAACAAAAAATAAATTAATGAAACTTCAGGACTCTCAGCACATTAGATGAAAGAGAAATCTTAATTTTTTTATAAAATTTTACATTTAATTATTTATTTTTTAAATAAATTTCTTAAAAATAATTCTGTGAAAAGCCTTTTTCAAAATAAAAATTAAGTATTATCAGTATTATTAAAACTGAAAATTAAATTTTTAAGTTTTTTTTTGCAAAATGTTTTATTGCAATTTCACTTTCATTTTAATAGAGCTGAATGCAAGCCTACATTTCAGTTTACTGTTTACAGTGGTTTCTGAACATTCAGCTAGACATGGATATTCTAGTAAATTTCAACATCAGTTAACTAGAATTGTATTGTAACGACTAGTTATTTCACGTCATAAATAAAAAGTCTCTATATTAATGACATTTTGTCAAATTTATGAGAGAGACAGTATTGTTCAACATTTTGTTGTGTTAGATAACTAACTATATAATCAATAACTTGTACGATAGTACTATTGTATGTAAAAAAATCAAAACTGTATTTTTTCCAAATTTATACAGTGTGATCAATCGGCAATTTTCTTTGATGTCATCAAAACTATACTTCTAGAGAAAAAAGGTTTGATATTTAAGTTCGTGGGTAAATATAATCAATACATATTTTGTTATACTAGCTGAGCCTACAAAATTGTTAATGTAGGTATGACAGTATGTAAATTTAAACACACAATTCTGTCAATCATTCCTTAATCAATTTTTAAAATAATAATAATCATATGTGAAGAATATTAATATTCTCTGCTTTAAAATTATTATTATTTTTTGTTATTATCAATCCATATAAGAATTTGTACTTACGTGCATATAAAATATGTACACACTATCAAAAATATGTCACCAAAACAAAAAATGGTAAAAGTTAATAAAAAAAGCATTGTTATTACCATGCACAGTCATTGCCTTATAACCTGAATCACTACTAACCCTATCATCCGCGTTGATCCTGAGATTCCCATACCCCTTGTTCCTGGGCGCGGGTTTGGGGGGCCGGGGCGGCGCGACGCGCTTCCCCCCCGAGCCCATGACGTCACTCGCGACGGGGTAGAACGGCCGGTACAGGTTGGGGAAGCTGAGCGACAGGTCCGGACTGGCGAAGCGGAACGGTGTGAAGTACGGCTCTTGTTTCGGGTAGCAGAACTCCGCGGGGGGAGGGGGGGCGGACGGCTGGATGCGAGGGGGGACGGGAGGGGGGGCAGGAGTGGAGGGGGGAGTGACGTCACGACGTTGGATGATTACGTCCCAGCCTGAAGATGTATGTATGTATATGTGGGTGCTGGATTTTTAATGGGAAGATTAGCCGGAAGAATACTGATTCCTACGCTTTAGTGAAAGCTTAAGTACAATTAATTTACTTAAGAAAAATTACGTTCGTCCAATTAAGTAATTTCAAACTAACCTGATTCTCTTCCTAAGTAATATATGTTAAAAGATTTAAATTACTAAATTTCATTTTCCAGACCATCTCAATTAGAGAGTTCACAATTTTGAAATAAAAATGTTAATAGAATAGGGTATGTAACCAAATTTTGATTTTTTCCTAAATAATACTAGACAAAAAATAAAATAACAGTATTTTTTTATAGATTTATGATTAATATTGCACGAGAAAATAATTATTAAAATTTTGGTGAACGAAGTCAGCGTGGTAGCTTTGTGAAAGAAAATATATAGATTGGGAGCATAAGAGAGTCTACCTGCCTTTTTCCAGTATCCTACCATGCTGTCATATATCCCTTCTCCAAAACATTTAATTGTTAAAAACTAGTTTCCAATGGAATCACCATTTTCAGTCGAAACCAATCCCTTAACCGAAAATGTAACCGAAGCCGAAATTTATGTAGTTCAGTTTAAATTTAATAAAATTTTTATTAAACATGAAAATCTAGTGTTTTTCTTACCTTTAAATATATTAGTCGATTATTAAATTAAATAAAATATTTCAATTTAATACAAAATGGAACTTATATTTTTATATATTATGTTGTCGATATTTATTTTTTATTATATATTTGAAATAAAATTTAAAAAGTTTGTAATGAACAAAATTGAATCAAAAAGTATTAATTTGTACTTTCCTGTTCTTTCACTCGCACAGCATTTCCTGAAGAAACCTAGTATTATGTACCTCATAGTGCAAATAATTACAAATTACAATTCGGAATTGCTTAATTAAAGCCATAATTTTTAATTAATATCTATATGAAATAAGCTAATAAAAATTTATATACCGATTAATATCACAGTTTACAGTTTGTCTATTTAATTTAAACGTGTTGGTTTAATAACAATACAAATATCGAAATACTACCTATTACAATTTGGGATAAATGGAATATGTTGGAAATATCAAAACGTAGCATGAATAGAAACCGTTGATAATTCCAATTTTATAACTAGGTACGAATTAATAACAAACAAAGCTAATTAGTGTCACATTTATCTGATGGGATCAGTGATCCTGATCAGTAATGGATAATTAGTGAGGTGGAGGCTGAATCCGATCTGGCATTCCAACTACAAGGTACTCGGCCGTTCAACCACACACTCTACTTGAAATTAATGTACGCCCCCATTACTCCACAGCCATATAAATTTCACTCGCCACGTTCATTATGATGTATGTCTTGCGCTGTGATTGTCTGTCAAATGAACAACACCAGTGGTACTCAACTAGGAAATACTACAAACGTATTTGTATATATATATATATATATATATATATATATATATATATATATATATATATATATCGATTTTAACATATTCATCAATACTAAAATAATTAAAAAGAACACAAAAATAATAGCAAGAAAATTTTTGATACTTAATATAACCAGAGCAGCCAAATCTGCTACAGAATTAGAGGAAGCTTTAAATACTCTAATTCCTAATCCACTGAAATCAGAGCACAATCCAGAGCAGCCAAATTGGCTTCAGAATGTGCTGTGATTTCAGCAGGCTTAGAATTCCATGAACGTTTCTAAGTGCTCTAATTACAGACCCACTGGAAGCCTATAAACAGAGCAGTCATATTTGCTCTAATTTCAGCAGTAGATAGTAGTCAATTAGTAAAAATGGAAGAGGTACAATAATTCTTTAAAATAATAATGTAAAAAATGGGCAGGGCTTTATTACTGATGTAAAAAAATGGTAGTTAAAAGAAAAGTCGCCTTAGGGGTCCCTACGAACTTTTTCCTTTGTGGCAGGGGCCTTAATGCACCCATGTAGTCGGCGTCCATACAATTACATGTACATTATGTCGTATTTTAACCGTAATTTAAAATTTCTTCAATTTCTTAATAATAGCGATAACCATGGAGTAACTGTATAACAAATTTATGGGACTTAATATCCAAGGAAAATATGCGTTGTATTTAAATTTTCCCTAGTTTGTTCGATGGCAGCTATGTATTGCCAGGTACTACATACTACCACGCTGAGTTTTATTACCAGCAACTATTAAATAGTCAAAGCCTTACCGTTCGGAATCCGAACATATTATACGTTAATGGTTTTGCAATAGAATCACCAAAGTCATTTTTTCATAATGAGCGTATTTCAAGTCAAACTGTTATCCTAATTGCCAAGATTTAAAATCCAAACAAACGTTGTTGGAACTTGTAATTTTTATTTGCGAACCAGATAATAAACATTCCCTAATAGTTTCCCAGTAACTTAATCATTTCCTTTAAACCCATTACTCTACGCTCCTTCTTGGAACAGTGCACAACAGAACACAAGTTCTCCCGGCTAATCTTCCCCACAAGGCGTCCCTAACCTGAGTCCTTGGCCTGCGAGGCGGCGGACAGCGGGCGGCAGTCCACGCTGTGCCGCCTCCTGCGGGCCGGCGGCGACGGCGTGGGCCGCAGGCGCAGCAGGAACGTCACTTCGTCCTCCTCCGACCCTTCGCTGCCCGAGTCCTTCACGCCTGCCATCACCAGATCACTGCATGGCGGTATACATGCACTAGTTCAAGTCAAGATATGGCACTCATGTTCATAGTCACTAGTATTTCATGTTTCAATATGTTCAATATTCCATGTTTTTAAAATTGGTGCACTATGTTTTTAGTTTTATTTAACGATCTGGTGAATTGTGTCCAATAATTTCGCAATGACAATCTGATGGGGAATTTATTTACATTATATATACACGAATATTTCCAATCACTGATAAATCTTTATCACTTTACTCATATGCTGTAGTATTTCATATTTTAATATTAGTGCACTTTAATTTTAGTTTTTATTATATAATAATTACCACAAATATTTCCAATCACTGGTAAATCTTAAAAATTAGAAGCTTGAAATGTAAAAAATAAATTTGAATAAATTACCTAGAAATATTCAAAAAATGTAATTATAAAATTGAAAGGGTATATGACCATAATCGAATTTCTATAAGTAAAAATCATAAAATATAAAAACTAACCACTACTGATTCCCATTATAATAATAAAAACTATAAAGTTGCTTACAATAATATTGTTATTAGAAATTTGTGACGTGTGACGTCAGTATGGTAGGATCTTAGAAAAAGACAGATATATTGTCTTTTGAGCAGGATTCTATCACGCTGACGTTTCGGCATCCCTTCCTCAAATTTCTAATGATTATTTTTTCGTAAACTACCAATAATGAATTGATTAAAAAAAATACGGGTAGGTACTTAATTTTTTTTGTCAAACATCATATGTAAAAATCCAGATTTGGTTATATACCCCATTGTATGTATAAGAAACACACTTTTTTAAGTATAATTTTAAGAACAAATATCTCAGAATCAAAAAAAGATAATTCAATTATATTTAAAATTGGAAACCAGCGAATAAAGACCTACCAATACATACCTACTATAGGTATACTCAAAAATATTTTTGGAACATTTGCGGTGTGTAAACATAATTTTACATTTAAAACTTATTTTTTTTTTATTTCTTACGATCAATAGAAATGGGAAATAGATTGCCATTTTTTTAAAATTCTTATTGTCTCATTCCCTTTTTTGTTTATCATTATTACCAGCAAACATATTTTGTAAAAATTCTCATAAAAATGATTTGTTTGTGATATATGATTACTATGCATTTACATACATATTCACTTATATATCTATTAATATTATGTTTCATATATTTTTGTAGTGTCGTGCACTATTTACACGACCAACTTTATTTTTTAATCCAAGTAGTAATTTATCAAAACTCTTCGTCTATGAAGATGATAAAAAATGGACAGTCCAGTAAAGAATTTGTTTCATTTATTATGATATCATCTACTACAGATTCTCATATCTTGCTTTGATCCTAATGTACTTGTTCCTGTTACGAGATACGTCATTTATCAACATGTGTCCTGAAGTTTTCTTGCAAAATATTATTAGATACAAAATTTATAATAGTTTATTGTTAGAAATTGTACTTGTATTAAAAAAAACACATTTAATATGAACATAATTTCATTTTATAAAACTATACGTTGCCAAAAATTTATTTTAGTTTGATACAAATTTGTTTCATATGTGTCCTTGTTATTTTTTCTGAAAGTAACTTGTCAAAATATATCCACATGTTTAGTAGTTTTTATACATGTGTAAAAGTTTTCTTGGTAAACTCATTAAAAGTTAGTGCAAGTATCTGGATAATAAATAAACTTGATCATGAAGAACTAATTCATTTACAAGATCACATTACCTACAAGTTTCAAGATTACTACACGTAAATATATAGTTTGAGAAATGTCAAAGAGCAAAGATTTTCTTTGAAAACGAGAAAATTATATTTAGTTTTAATATGGTATGTGCTCATATTAAATACACAGTTTCAAAATTACTTTAGAGATGTTAATTTTAATGTATCATGAGTTGTTTAAGAAAATCAAAAATCATTAAACCGAATAAATTATTTATTTAAATTTTTATAGATATTTAAGTGTTATTGCGCTTTTTTATTGTTTTAAAAGAAATATAAATATTTTATTTTATAAACGAAAACGAAATCTGTAATAAAACCAAAACGATTCATCTGAATAAAATTAAGAAGATGGCCAATAATTTTTAATTTTAGTTAAACATTTAAATACTTCTATTTTTCTTTTGTTATATGATAATTAAAGTGAAACAATATCATTCAATACTAACATGTTATAAAGGGAACATATTTTGGTTATTATATATAATTTTGGATAGCAAATATGTAAATTTTTATTATAATTTGCATTTATTTTTTATCTTACGTAAAAATAAATGATTTTTAATCCTGAAACAAAATAAAACGAATAGAAATTTTGGTTTTGGAATGGACAACAGAAATTAATATATTTTATTATATTATTAATTGTAATTGTTTTGGAAAAACATTTTGTTAATAAAACTGTTATTGTTGTTTTATGTTTTAAACAATATTTATTCGCTAATAAGTCATGTTTATAAACAATTTTCAGACAAAAATGTTTACCGAAAAAGACTTGCTTTGATTGCGACGTTATTGGACACAAATCGCATTTTTGTGTTGCTTCATGTTAAAATAGCAAAGAATTAAATTCTTCCCGTCTGGCAAATTCGTTTTTCTGGGGTCACTGCTCCAATTGGCTTTCAACACGGCACAAATCACTTTTTATTACAATAATTGAAAATCGTTACCAACTGTCACCGCATCACAAAAACTAACCTCAACACCACAAAACACTCAACAACAACTCAACTGCTGATGACTGACACAGATGGAGCAATTAGAGCTCTCCGTACTGTCATCTGTTTATGCAGATGACGTCACTTGGGACGGAGAAGACACCTGCCGATGTTGAGGACGAGATGAGGAGACGTTGACTAATCAGTTGGAAGAGGTTGAGGTTGAACGCGGGCGGCAGATCTATCTTTAACCAGGGGTACCAAGAATAGAGAAGCGGAAGAAAAAACCATAGAGGAAGTTGAGATAAATTGGTATAATGGGTAGAGTAGAAAAAGTGTTACAATTGTACATGCGAGTACTATTTAATTGTAGTTTGTAGTGATGTCATAAATAAATACTACAATAACATAAAATACTTATTTTTGTACTAAAAGTATTAACAAGATGTTTATGATTCATAAAAATATAAATGATAAATATCCCTTTTAATTTTTAAAAACTATTATTTTCATATTTAAAAGTTTAAAAAATTCGAAATAATGGATCTCGAAGTGATGGACTTCAGATCCTATTTAATGATTCTCTGAGACGAGACGTGAAGAGATTTTTCTTTTTCTCAATAAATATTCTTTTTAATATAAAAAAAATATTATTTTCATATTTAAAAGTAAAACTACGATATAAAGAATCTCGAAGTAACAGACTTCAGATTCTGTTTAGTGATTCTGTGAGACGAGACAAAACAAGATTTTTCTTTTTCTCGATAAATATCCTTCTTATTTTTAAAAATGATTATTTTCATATTTAAAAGTACAAAAACTTCGATATAATGGATTTTGAAGTAACGAATTACAGATCCTGGTTAATGATTTTGTGAGACGACACGATACAAGATTTTTTTTCTCGTATCGTTTCATTTTAAATGTAAAATATTTTATCTCCTCTCGTTTATTACCCCTCTCGGTCTTGAATCTCGCCCAGATTTCTCGAATTTTCCAGGTCGAATATTTTAGGCTTTCCCTAGATTTAGGAAAGTTGACCTTTCATTTGGGAAATTAGAAAGAAAATATATATTTTGGGAAATATCAAATTGTTATTTTCAGACCGTAATTATTAGTATAAATATGTAAGTACAATATAATTATTAGGACTACCTACATTTTGTCTTTACGTACCAGATAGTAAAAATTCACTAAAATGAGGAAAATTCAGGTTTCTGAATTTGTTATTAATGGTACACTGTTACTACTGTTAGATAGCTAGTCTAGTTTTAACGTATTCGGAAATCTCATTTTTAAATAACGGACTTTATGCTTTAACGGACAATCATCACCAACATTAGTCCCTCATATATAGACGTTTTCCTGAAAGAAAATTGCAATGCAAACCTGATTTTCAAAATTAATAATTGGTGTTTTTTAAAACGACACAATTTAAGAAGTTAAACACAATAACATTCCCATTTCATTTAGTTAAATATATTCTTTGTTCAGCTTGTTGAAATCGTGATAAAAATAAATACATTTTTACGAATATTGAGAAATGTGTAACAAAGCATAATTTAGAACCGTGACAGGAATGCTGTGAAGGCAGCAAAAAGGGAAACAAAAATAAAATGAATTATTACAGATGTAGACGAAACAAAGGTTCAACGTCAAAATAAAATGTTTGATAAAGATTGATCAGGCGCAGAATATGACTAGAATCTTGAAAGATTAGTTCTAATTTACGCTGATATTTTTGTGATGAATGTTGATTAATTGTGTTAGTTGATCATGTATTTATTTTTGGAGTACAAAAATTTTACATGAAAAATTACAAACAGGTTCTATGCAACTACAAACAAATTCTTGTAACTCATATTACATAAGAAAAGAAAAAAAAAATAGCTGTATTATTTATTGCAGGATAAATGTAAATTCAGAAATAAATTAAATTTGTTTTACAAAGAATTATATTCTCCACAGTTTTTACTTAAATTTACTTAAATTATATGGGAAGAATTTTAAATTATTGGTTTTACTTTTGAAGTTCATTCTATCCACTGAGTATTTTATATTTAACAACGTATTCACCTAAATCTCTTTTGGTTAAAATTTGGTTGAAAATGGATTTCAGCATTTCAATTGAATATCACAATGTTTAGAGTATTGAAATTCCTTTTTCTTTCACAGTATTTATACGTTAAATAATGACAAATAAAATATTATTTTTTCGAAATCGATACTAAACTACACGATATCACTCCGCGAAGTTAGCCAAAGTAGTAGCTAAAGTAAAACTTTACAGTCTTATGTCAAAATTTAACTTGACGGACTTATCTGTCAAACTAAATTAACCTATATTTTAATAGTATTATAGTATTGCAGTTTATTTCAGCATTACCTAAACTAAGAAACATATTCTATAATATTATTGATGAATTTATTTATTATTTACCTTTGGCAATAATTTATATGATTTCATGCAGACGACGTCTAAGCAGGGGTAAACATAAATGAAAATTTTAAAGAAATATTTGACACTTTGACAGTACGTTTGTTACTACAGCCTTCCCCGTCTCAATAGCTAGCTGACGTTTTACAAACAAATAATGCTATTTATTTATGTTTCTAATTAATAATTCAACTATTTCGGAAAAAAATATGATGTATATCTATCACCTCGTACAATAAATTCCATATGCATAATAAAAAATTATACTTTTGTCTCTTGATATACCAATAACTATTAATCAAATCCTTGATAGTTTTGTGATCACACGGAAAATGAAGTGCCTGGGTAATATTTGTTTTTTAAGTGTTACTTAAGTGACAGGAAACAAATATTTCAAGATATATGAGCTCTATTCAGAATCAGAAGTTGTTTTTGCAAATATTTGTTATTTGCATCTACAATAGCATACTCATTAAGTGATCCTACAACGTCTGGTGCTCCCATGGGCGTAATACAACATAATAAACGTTATAAATCATGTTAAAAGGCTGTATAAAGCTTGATAAAATATTTACCTAACGATTTTCGGAAGCTGCGGCTTGTCACAGGCGTGAAGAATATAAATTAACTGAGGCCCTCGTCGATTAAACTGAAAACGTCAGTTCCGGCAGTAATTTAATAATCAGTTCCGATCCATAAAAACTCCAGCGGCTATCGCCTCGTTAAAAATAAGTTGGAGTGTCACAGTTGCTGCTTCATTACTCATCGTCACCCAGCCGGGAAAGTCCCACATGATTTTCATATTAACTGGTCACTAACACCCATAGTGCATACATAAATCTATTTAAAATACTTCCACAAATTGAAAGTCATACATTTATTTATTGTTAAATAGATCATAAATTCAGAATAGGTATTACAACAGAGATTTTATAATTATCTAGATACCAATATGCAATATACCTACGTCCTATATAACGTTGTGTTTCCAACATGTGTAACATTTTTGCGCAATCTCTTTCTACACTGAGTATATTTAGTACCTTGTAGTCTGTCTTGCTATCACTAGAGACTAACCAATCAGTATGAAGCAAATCGTATATCTATTATCATTCAGGTTCATGACAGTTCCCGCTTATTTCAACCTATCCTAGCTGTTTTGTTTGATATGTAAAACATCATAACGGAAGAATTCGATGCTTTCATTTCACAGGGAAATTATAAAATGTTATAGGATGTGCTTATTCTCAGGGATGTAAATGTTTTTCTAAGATGTCCATATGTCTGTAAGGTGCCCGTAATATAATGGAAATTTTGAGACAAAGACAATGCTTCAAAGTATGTCGTTACTCTGATGACAACAAACATTTTAATATTGTTGGTATCTAGATAAGTATAAAATCTCTGAGGTACACGAATCATATGGTATATAACAAATAAATCGTAGTGCAATAAGAAGTTCTTATTAGACAATATATTCGCTAGTTTCATTTCAAAATTATATATTTTATATCGCCATACCCATAAATGGGTGTGAGATACATTTTCGACGATATCACCATTAAATTACTCGCGTTAAAATACACATATATACTCATTTATGTTTAAAAATTCGTATCAGTATATTTAAAATTAAAGGCTTATTAACAGCCAATCAAATGACGGCATTTCAGGTAGCCGGGTATAAAAGGGGGGTCCTGCGACAGGATTATTGACTCCTGCCTCGGCGGGGGTCCAGGGAGGCTGCCTGGCCTCGAGCCTCCGCTCCTCCCGCCTGGTGGTCTGGCTAGATCACCTTCCAGGGCACCTGGTAGTGTCTTGGAATGTGATCTAGTTAAGTCAGTCAGGAATTAGAGCACGCTGCAGGGTGTGTTCTAGTTCTTGGTCTGCTGGAACTGGATCACATTCTAGAGCAGTTTAGCTGTTCCGGAATGTGATTTGGAATCAGTGGGTCAGGAATTAGAGCACGCTTAAGTGTTTGCTCTGATTCTTGGCCTACTGGAAATGGAACACATTCTAGAGCAGTTTAACTGTTCTGGAATGTGATTTGGAATCAGTGGGTCAGGAATTAGAGCACGCTGAAGTGTTTGCTCTGATTCTTGGCCTAATGAAACTGGATCATATTCTAGAGCAGTTTAACTGTTCTGGAATGTGACTTAGATTCAGTGGGTCAAGAATTAGAGCACGCTGGTGTTTGCTCTGATTCTTGGCCTACTAAAACTGGATCACATTTCAGCGCAGATTAACTGTTCTGGAATGTGATTTGGAATCAGTGGGCCAGGAATTAGAACACGCTGAAGTGTTTGCCCTGATTCTTGGCCTACTGAAACTGGATCACATTCTAGAGCAGTCTAGTTTAACTGTTCCGGAATGTGATTTGGAATCAGTGTGTCACGAATTGGAGTACGCTGAAGTGTTTGCTTTGATTCTTGGTCTACTGAAACTAGATCACATTGTAGAGCAGCTTAACTGTTCCGGAATGTGATTTTCTATCAGTGCAAAAGGAATTAGAGCACGGTGAAGTGTTTGCTATCATTCTTGAGTAAAATACGTAGGAAGAAATTAGTGCACCTTTATTTTTATTATAAACAGGCTTAATTTGAGGAAATTTCATTATTGGTAAAAAAGGCACAGTTTATTTATCAGGGCAATAATATTCCTTTCAGTCTTTGTCAAATGTTGTAATGTTTCATCTACTAGTTAGCTTATTTTCATTAAATAAGATAATATGTAAAGGCAAGAAGATTTGGTAAGTTCCAGCACACGTCCCATCATAACGATTATGAGTTTTCGTAAATCTTTGCTGCAATCTGCAATCAGTCGTGTTTCTCCGGTTGTATTCTGTGCTTGCGGAAGCAGATAGCTACCGGTTCCGGATATTGTGCCACCAGATCCTGCTAATTTCCTTGCGTGTCCTGCATGCATTACCAGCCGAGCTTTAAGCTCAACTCTCGCACGCTTTAATCTCATATTAAGCTCTGATCACTCTACTTCTACCTCGGGCCGATAAAACGACAAGTTCTAATATCCTTCAAATATTCATAAACATAAGCGGCGTACTTTATAACTGCACTATTATATAATGCATTATTCACAGTTTTAAGTTTGTAGTGCTATCATAGTAAGTCAATGTCGACATTTTGACAAAGTAGCCAAGAAATCAAAATCGTCTTACTTTCATAAACTACATGAAATTTTAATTACTCGCACTTTAGAAGTTTTTGAGTAACATAGTATTAACATTACTAAACAGTTCAATCCTTCTTAAAAATATTATAGGTCAATTACTTTAGGTTTGTTCGAACCTACAGTTCTAAGAAGTTCTTGAACTAGTGAGCATGCGCATTTTACTAAAATTCGGTCCAACCCTGTAGTTCTGCAATTTGAAATTCTGAAAAATATCAGTTCGGCGTTCGAAAGTGCAGGAACCTTTTCCCTACATGGAAGTCTTTTTGTATTCATTATATATAACAAATTGCACCGCAGAAAGATTATTCTCAATATTAAAAATATTAAAAAATTGGCTGAGAACTGTTATGATCGAACAGCCTAAAACATCATCTAATACTTCTAAGCAACAATAATGATATTTTACGAGTAGTACCGTATGAAGATATTATAGAATATTTTACAAAGACGGAAGCAAAAAAAATGCTAAAATTAAATTTTATGTTTATGTATACAAAGTTGGTTTTATTTGACATCTGGAAAAAAATTAAGTGGCAGTCATTTCATATAATACTAATAAACCAACGTTTCGACTATAAGTCATTCTTTATCAGGCTGTTTTTCGTATTAAAAATTATTGAAGTATTTGTTAAATTAACAATTTATTTAAAAAATCATATACTATAGATTTTGGTGACGTCTGATAAATTCCCTTCAAGGTATAAATATACGAGCAGCGTTGGTTTCTCTGGGATTCAAATCACAATCATAATGAAGTGATCTTTTAATCACACTAACTTCCTTATAGAGATTGTTTCATATAGGAATGGTATACTTCAGATAATAATAATAGAAACCAATAGTTAATAAGTTGCGAGTGATACAATTTTATATTTTATAAGGATACATAACTTTTTTATTGAAACTAGACAAACTCTGTTTTGATATATTACTTCAGTTCAGCGCTGGTCGCTAAAAAAGCACTCTAGTTTTATTAATACCCAGCAGCAGTGGTTGCCTGCATGGCTTGTCTGGCGTACTCGCATCACATAAACCCCGTCAGATTACGAGCTGACGAAGCTGACAATGTGACGACTAGCGCACAATAAGAGGATCAGGCGGCTCAGAAGACCAGACACCCTGAAGACTGACGCAGTCTGGAGTTATTTCCGACGAGGCTCCTTCCGCTGCCGGCTAAGTGCAGTACAAGTCACAGGGGTTTTACACCGGGTAAAGCTGATAGGAACAACACGTGTTCAAAAGAACAACACACTGGGTTTTTACAAGTAAATCACTTTTTTATCAATTTGTTTTTAAATTTTAACTAATATCTCGCTGCACTTAAAGTCAATCTATCTTTTCAATCTTTTCGTTAGGATGTGATACAGTATTTTTAATACATTTTATTTTTATTTTATATTTTTGACTTTACACCTTAATATGACTTTGTTAAATTAAATTTAACATATTATTTATTTATTTTGCTATGAGACTTATCCATGTATATTAAATTACAATTGCATCTACAAATATGATTAGCATATTTTTATATAATTTCAACTCCCCATGAGGGGTCGAAACGGTCGAGAGTGAAACAATAACTTTGGCTGATTTCCAGTAGCAGTAATATCGTCGTTTAAATATCTTTTCAATGTTCAACATAATATTGAATATTCAACATTGCTTTCAATTCTCAAAAAAGGAGATTTTTTTATAACAAGAGTACACAAGTATGATAAACGCCCTCTTACTTAATATATTTTACCACGTATGAGTATTATGTGTTATTTATTTCATTACCATAAAATTAAAGAGAAACACAAAATTTTATATTTTTTTTTATTTTTTTAATTAAAAAATGGATATACGTTTCAAAATCATTGTCTGTTTAACTGAAGAGTCAGTAAAATATTAAAATTTACATTTAGAATTAAAAATTACTAATTGCAAAATAAAGAACTAATACACTGAAAAAAAATTATTTAATACATTATTACAATTATAAAAAGTAGTATTACAAATTGTAATACAAATAGGGACGAAGACAAATTGTAGGACTTATCTCCAAAAAATTGTCGACAATTTATTGTTAAAATGTACCGTACAATCTGTTTGAAAATAATATTTTAAGAATAAATTCTCTTGTATAATTCTGAAGGTATATTTCTTACTATTGCTATATTTATATTTAACAATTGTTTTAATTCTTTATTGCTGTTGTAAACTAAAATTCTATAATCTTTTTTAAAAAAATTAAAATATTGTAGCATTTAGTTACATAATTTTTATTTTTATTTGAATAATGTCGTAGCATTCTCCTAAATACTTTTTCTAAAATTATATATAATATTGTAATAGTAAATGCAACATTATTTTTAAAATATCTAACATACTGTATAGTCGTCTTAAATTATTGTTGCTATAATTAAAAGTTATTATTTCATTTATTTGTACAATATTATAGGTGTTTTTCAAATAAATTATACAAATCTGTTGAAAAATATATATTTCTAAAAAAAATGTTTCAAAGTACAAAAATACATTTAAAAAAAATACGGCAGTCTAATAAAATAAGAAACAAGAAAATTCTCATACGATAAAAAATAATGGTATACATACAACTCAAAAGTTATTACATTTTAAAAATTAGTGAAATAAAAAACTAGTTACTATTTGCATAAGTAAGATGTAAATATAATTATTTTTTACACACAATATCGTAGTAATACAAATTTTCTACCATCAGGATAATTAATAAGTAATACTGGCATATGATCATGCAAGGAATCCACAGGGACACATTTCAAGTTCTTCAAATGCGTACACATGTTTTTCAAATTTAACAGTAGGTATACAACACGCTGCATAACAAACTAACTGAATTATTTTCATTTATTATATTATTAATAACTCCTTAATAATTATAAATTACTTACAGATTTAGGTCCAAGAGATGAACTGCTTATATCATATGATAATCCTATAATTTCCTTTTGCGGGTAATGAGAATTTGGAACATAATCTGAAATTTAATAAAATTAATTACGGCAATTAAGTTAATATTTCTTTTTTTACCTTTTGATCCCTCATATGTCTTGTATTCGCTACTTGATAAATTACTACTAACAGGATCTGAGATATTAATAAAAACACTTCCTGTTGAATTACTGCTAGGTTCGGAAGTAGCACTGAAAATACTTGCTGTGGAATTGCTAATAGCTTCAGAATTGAGAGTGAAACTGTTATCTATTTCGTATGTAATATTAGAATCGTTTATTACATTAACAAGTATCATGTACTCTTTGTATTTTATCCAGAATTTTCTTCTGCAGTCAATAGTTAGTATTAAAGTACAAATGCCTCTTTCAGTCAAATGGAAAATACAGTTTCATCTATTTCTTGAGCTACAATATTATTATATTTTATTATTAGCTATATAATTAGTAGTAACACGTGTATTATAATGAAATATTCAGGAGGATATGTATAGGATACAAATATACTTGTAAGCAATAAACGAATGTTTTAATTCGTATTAATGAGTAATTGCCATAGTCTATTTTTTATTCGAACGAAGAAGTATAGGTAATATAGATGCAGGTTGATCTTGTGTTTTGGTTGGGTATTATTGGGATATCCAATCAGAAAAACAAGATCTGACTGCATCTATCCATAATTCGTTTTTATAAACAATAGTCTATAAGAGTTATTTATTAATTTCTTTTATACGTTCCGTTAAAAGACAACTAATTTTTGTATATATAAAAAAGGCTTACTGGAAAAAGTTTCAATCAAACCCGCCATACCCCACGTCTTTAAAATATTTGTGACAAATTCGTCCATGTTCGAACTAAAAAAAATCAAATAATTATTCACATATTGTAAATTACATTAGTAAATTATTCTCGATACACAACTTATGACTTATTTAACTAAGAACACATAATAATAATTCAGTTTACTTACCAAACGTCACATTTTGCTTTTTCACCTTTGCTGGATTGCTCCAAGCCAAACACAGTTCTACAACCGTAGACGACACAGAACACAAATCTCGATACGTTTGCGAAATACGCCATACTAGTACAACTATTATTGGGGTGAATTATTTACCTTGTAGTAAAAATTCAAACAATTGTAGTAATATATTAAAACTATATTTAAAAACATAATAAACATATATAGTACTTTAAAACAATTATTTAAATTGTATTTAACTGTATATTATAAATTTTGAATGAATTGTGCATAATTTATTCTTATTTAATGTGTTGTGCGAACGAACATTTTGTAAAAGTGACATTAAAATTGTTTTGCCATTTCTAATATAAGTTCTTAAAAATTGAAGTAATGTATTCTAAAGATTATTGATATGTTGTTGGTATAATCTTTAAACACTATTCGGAATGTATTTACATTAGTTCGTATTATTTAAAATCAATTTAATTCTTTGTTGCACATCTGTAGAACTACACGGAACAATAAATAATAATTTTTAAAATATTAATATTTTATTATTTTTTAGGGATACATATAAAAATTTATAATATAATAGAACAATTTTTTAAACAATTTTTAAAACGAATCAAATAAAATTTCTTTTACAATTTCTTATAAGTATCTCAAACAACGCTTGAAATCTATAGAATAAATTATATGCATAATGCTCGTAATCGCTTAGATCATTTATATAAAATTTTAATTACAATATTGTAGGAAATAACTCATGCGTATTTTTTTCAGTGTAAACCAACTAACTAACAAGTAAGTATAATAACGAACAATTAAACAATAATTACAATAAATTTTCAAAAATCCATTCGTGAACTGCTAAGCAATATCTCCATATTATAAAATTTTTGAATTACATACGATGATATTTGGGCAATTGTAATATAACGAGAAATGATTTGAATTGGAATTTTTAATTGATCAAATTTTTGAAGATTTCTTCCAGTACAAACTTCTGATTTTAAGGGTTACCAATAACAAGAATCTAGATGTGTAAGGTAAAGTGATCTATAGCAGATCATTCTACTAAACTACCATTTCCTCTAAAGATATTAATGATTCTTAAAATACATTTGGTGTAGGCCTGTCAGAAAATTTTGTAACCCAAAAAGCAAATGTCAAATTCGTTCCCTATGATTCATTCTAAATGAGACAAGCAAGTATACTTTGTTGTCAATCAATATTCAAACATGAAGTCGTAACCATGGATATGATAAATCCATGCTTTATATTTAATAAATAATAGCACTGAAGTCATAACTACAAGACATTTTAAGAAAAAAATGATGATGCATTTCAGAAATCATTTTATATGAAGCAACGTATTTAAAAATTAAAGTATTAAACATTTCATGAAATCATTTAATTTTTAATGCATACTCTCGTTTCAGAACTTACAGCTGTCCTGTATATTTTACTCCAGTAATCTAGCTTTATAGTTTCCTTTTAAAATATTTAAAATATTTTAGTTTCGAATTTCTACAACTATTATTTTCTTGCAACGAATTTACATTGTCAAACAACTATAAATTAGCTACTAAGCGCATATAAACTTCCTCATTAGCTACAACATTTAATCTGAACACTATAAATATTAATGTTCCCGCTATAAAATAATGTGTACTGTAAAAAGTGTGCGTTGGGTGTAGTTATGCAGATTTCAGTTATTTGCTACAGGAATGCCTCCCCTGTGTAAACGCGGCTTTAGCAAAAAGCGTTTACATTTTGCGGATCCGGCCAACTTTGCGGGGTAAAAACGCCCTAACTAAGCGATATGACCCGGTTTTTACATTGTTGCACAGCATGCTTATGACAGTTTATGATTAAATTGCACTGATAACGTTCTCAGTTCAGTGGTTCAGCTTCCCAAAAGACCGCGGCAGATCTTTACAGATAAAGAGATAGTAGAAGAAAAAATAGCTTAGTTTCATTTCTAATGTAAGGTACGCTATCTTATGAAAGAGCTACTTTAACAGTTTCTTTACTATCTTTACTGTTACGAAATTGCAGGTTCAAAAGAATAGGATCTTAAATATATGTCAAAATATTAGCATTTGGTAGAAAAATATGAAAATGTAGATTTAATGAGTATTAGTGAAAATATTTCATTTAAATATTAGTTCGTTCTATAAGATATTAAACTTTATTGCGGTGTCCTCTAATGTCATGTGACTTTGGCAATTTCATTTATACTTAATACACACACGAAACAGTAAAGTTTTGTAACATTCCCTCTTTTGCCATTTAGAAATTTTAACAAATATAATAAAATTCAAAATAAATTTATAATTTTTTAGGATTATTATTAATGCGATGTTCGTCGGTACATCCATTTGCTGAAACGACTTTCATGAAATTTAATATTTAAGTTTCTTACACGTTATAATAAAGAATAACTTGGAATTTTTAGATATTATCATTATTTTCTCATCATTCGCATATATTCAATTAATAAGAGGAAGAAATATATCAGTTTGTATTAGAGAGTTTTGAAATTATTATGTTTACGGTCAACAGCAATAAATTACACAAAAAAATAACAATTTACTCTGCCAATGAGTTAATAAATTATTAATACATACTAACAATAATTGGATCATCGTTGAGTACACGTATTGTAGTTATGTAAAAGAAAGGCACGTATTACAAACTTGTACCTAGTGAAAACTAAATCTAAAAATATGAAATTTGTAATAATCTTACTGAAATATACACTCATAAATCATGAATTTGAAATGTTAACACAATTTCGCCATCTTTACTAAGAAATAACGAACTACTATTTCTATTTAATTTTTTATACTCTCATAAATTTTCACGGGGACATAATTTCATGCGCCTAGCGCTTTAATAATTCGGAGTCTTCATTCCGCATTGCAGTTGTGTTGTAAGGCGTGAATAATTTAACGAGAAATCGTAATATTTGCGTTTGACAGGTCATAGACACATAACTCGTAAATTTCCACACTATATACAGTTTACGAAGTGTAATACGAAAATGAAAATGCAATGGAAATGAATAATCCATATATAGGTCTCCATTAGCGAGTAAAATTGCATAACAGCGTTTCCTATAATGTACATTTAGTCCAGTTTAATTAGTTTAATCCCCAAGCATTCCAGATGCAGTGCTGTTAATTGACGACGCGAATTTTAACTGGAAAACACACAAAACAAACTTAATATCCTTTGTTTTTATCAATTTTCTAAAGAAGGCTTTGCATTACACAAATTTCTCTTGGTAATGAGCTTGTTAGTTAAGCCGATAAATACATTAAACTACATGAAAAGTGTTGAACAATACAGCGAAACACTATGTGCATATTATAATTCACGGAATTTCTGTTAGAATGAAGATATATGTATATTAAAAATTATCTGAAGTATTATCACAAGACCTTAGGTTTTCTCGATAAATTTTTATTTTGCACGATTTTTTTTTTGCTTCGTAAAAAACACGAAAGCAAGTTGTATGATATATCCTAACTCCGAAGAAGGGGTTTTATCTAATGTCTACAAAGAAAAAAAGAGCGTTTAAAAACAAAATTTTATCTGAGAAAATACAAAGTAAAGTGGTATATAAATTCCAGAAACAACGCAAAATGAACATTATTTTGAAATATTAATTAACTGTCACACTGATTTATATAAACAATAACAATTGTTTATTACCTTGTAGCGGAAATTTATCGGGATAACGGAATTTTATCACTATAATAAAATTCTCATTTGTTGAATTTTCAAAAAACTAATCTTTGAAATTGAGAGCTCTTATAATAATAAAAAAACTGTTCATTCAAAGAGGTCAGAAGTTTCTTATCATAATCTTAGATAAACTTTACATCAAAAATTATAAAAAAATATTGGCGATATATCGGAAATTATAACATTTTTTTTTTCTAAAATTGTAACTTTTAACCCCTTTCTCCTTTACTTTGATTCCATTTAATTAAAATGCGGAAGCAAAAAACGTCTTTTTTTCTGCCAATGTACTACTATAACATCAACTATTACTTCTTTTTACTTGCTTGTAGCTAAAAGCCTTCGTACAAATTAAGAACTCTGTCTGCTCGGCAAATTGGTATCTATTGTAAACAGGGGAATTGTCAGTTGTTACACCAAAAAAATAAGAGCAGAAGCTTTCCTTGTTGAAAGTACACTAAACCTGTTGTACAGATTAAGATTCGGATTGCATCAAAGCGTATTGATTGCAATATACAAGCACGATACACAAAATTTCGTATTCGGACACGAGTTGTAATCCTGTCTGCATACATAAGCTGGGTGCCGCTTTAGTTCTGCTGGTAATCAAAGGCCTTGCATATATTGCAGTTTCGACAAGAGGAAGGTACGCCAAGTAAATATTATTTAGCAAGAATAAATATCATTAATACAAGCAGGTACATTCTATAAATTTAAATCTATATGACAACTTTCATTATGTTAATATTAAAATAAAAACTAAGTTTATAAACAAAATAAATAAAAATAAAAAAAAAGTTATTCACTTAACAATTGTTTTTCTCAAATGTTTTGAGTTAAGAAGTAAATGTATATATTCAGTCATCCTTCAATCCTCAGGTGTAGGATGTATACCTTTTTGCTTAATCTTAATTTTTATATTCATAATTTAATGTCTGTTAAGTTTACATGTGCACTAATTTTGCCAACTGTTTCTTGTCCTTTGCTATTCTTCTTGCTTCTTTTATCATGATTTTTTTTTCGTCATTATCTTCTTTATTACGTTATCTTATGTGTCCTTTGGTCTTCCCCTTCCGCTTTTCTCTGTAACATTGGTCATCCAAACTTGGCGTACCGGTCTTCTGTCGCTCATTCGCATCATGTGTCCTCACCAGGCTAGTTATCTTGTTCCCATGAAATCTAGTATTGGTTTGCATTGAGGTTCTTCCCTTATGGACACATTCCTTACTGTATCTAACATTGTTATTTCTTTAACTCTTCTTAGGTATTTCATTTATATCGCCTGTATTTTACTTTTCATTCTATTTGACAATATTCAAGATTCACTTACTTATTTTTTTCCCCTATAAAATTAAGTTTCTTTGCGTGACAGTTTTTTCGTTTCAATTATTCTCTCATTTATGTCCACATCTTGTGTCTGTGTGTCGTTGTTACTATTTATTGTTATGCCTAAATATTGGATATTATTAACTTGTTCAATTGTAGTAAATTACTTTTTAAAATATCAATATTTGAAGAAAAAATAGAATTCGTAGTAAAATTGTCTTTGTGAGTAAAACCTCTAAAAACTAAAAGAAAAACACATACTGCAACACTCAATATTTAATTGGATCAATATCAATAATTTGCGGTCCAGTACTTTTTTATATTTTTATCGGATAGAATCATTTATCAATTCCATTTATGAGGAAGTGGTATCGGTGTCATGGTTTAAGAAAACGGTGTAAGTGTAGGTTTGTTAATAAGAGCGCGACCAAGGCAATTAATTCCGTGCTGCTAATAACTTCCGTCTGGTAAGATTAAGTCCATAATTCCCCAATGGGAACGACCAGATCCTTCGTGCAGGCATAACAACAACGCCGCTGCAAATTTACGAGTTGTGCAGCACCACTCGATTTCCCAATTTTCCAAATTGCTTCCCATAAATCACCCGCCGAACAAACTCTCATATTGAAACCTGTGAACATTCGCGCCCATCATCAAAACATTGCCCCCCGGCCTAATATGGAATTTTTAATTAACTAATCGAAGACGGCCGATGTTATTTTCTGCTCAGGTGAACATTTTTTCTTACAGAAATTGAAATTTCATGTTAATAATTATATTTTTACCCACTGCCGCGTTTGAAAATTTGCTTCATGTTTCATTCCGACAACATGGTTCAGAATTTTCATCAAAAGAAACCACATTCATGAAATTTTAATTTGGTTTTAGATATTTTATTAGACTGTGTAAATAATTTAATCTTTGTACATTTTGTATTATAATGTACAAACAAATTTTAATTTTAAACTAAACATCCTTTGGCACAGGTAAATAAGAAAAATTGTATGTTTCTTATAGTTATCCTTCCATAGACTAAAAAACCGATTTCAGGACATTAAGTTTTTGTTTACAGATACAAAAATAAACAGGGTAACTAACTCACAATTGTATACCATGTAAATTTGACAAGTCAGTATGGTAATAATATTTTTCTACTACTACTTTTAGAATATAGCACTTTTCTTACACTATATAAAGCTTCTAAGTTGCGTATTTCTCAAATTCGAGGGTTAAAGTTTTTATCCTACAACGTTTAGCAGTGTGGTCGAAGAAAAAGTGTATTGTGCCACTGGTACAGAATCATCTATTTCTCAACTTGTGTGATTCCAGCACTCGATTTCGTCTCGTGCCCAAATTTTCGCACCTCATGGGCAATTGGTGAATTGTCAAAATAACATGGGACAATTGTCTTATCATATCAACCCATACAGACTTGATCTTGAAAATGTTACTAACAAGAGAATTTTATACTAAAGTGAAACCACGGATATTTTGAATCATACCAGGTCTTAGATCCTACTACTACTAGTTATAAAAGAAGTTATTAATTTTTACATTTACTAGATTCTCGGCTTTTAATTTAAATCACAAGTAAAAAAATCTTTTGATGGTAAATTTTTATGCTACCCTTTCATTATATAAGTTCGTCTTTTTCAATAAAATCATTAATTAATAAGAGTGATTTGTACGGAAATTAGATTCTTTTAGAACATATAACATATAAACTCCGAACTAAATAACTATAGGGGACAAATATCCTTAGAATTATTGAAAGCAAGAGATTGTACAACTTCCAAAAGGTATTGAACCTTTCCTAATGCAATTACATCGTGAATCTGCACTGGAACTCGTAAATATTTTACTGGAGCAAATTGTGACCGAGCGCTGCTATTTTTAATTTACAAATCGAAGGCGCGTGGCTGCATGTTGTTTTCCGCTCAAATGAGTCTGTTTTGTGCGCGGAAATTACGTTGCGCTATCTGCGTTCATTTGTTCTAGTTACGTCTTTGTTTTTAATGAAACTCAGCCTCTTGAGAAAGTGCAGCATTAAAGTTGTTTACTAAACGCCCCAGTCGCTTCAACAAGGCAAATAATTATTATACAGATTATCCCAACAAATATCCAGAATGCCTTTTGTTCCTGCTGCCAAATGAACATGATTCCTTGAGCAGCAGGAGACGAGATGAAGAGTGAGAAACTCCAGATAAAGGAAGATTCGATAAGGTGCGTTTACACGTTATACTAGTTAATTTTCTAATTGGTATTCTAATGAACTTGTTGAGCAACTACTTAACAACAAATGTGTTGTTCTCAAATCAATACACATGTACAATAAAACCTCATTTATAACGAATTATATATAAAAAGATACGTAAATATTACTTACACTACAGTTACAACAAAGGTAGGGAACAAGATGGTTACCTGTAACAAAAAAAAATGTTAGAAATGGTAGATCTATTATTCATGAAAACAATAATAAATCATTTCATTTTCCAATATATTCAGAAATGAATAAAATCACACGTCCTTGTGACGTAGAATTCCTCACTAGACAACAGTTTGTCTTAAAATTCTCGTACAGTACGAAGTCCATTGTTGTCAGTAAATAAAAATACAAACATATTTATTTCATAATTATTGAATATTGCAACAAGAGAGACACCGCAGATGAGTCATCACAACCTGTCTGGGCAGGTAGTCGCGTTAAAGGTCAATTGAGCAAGGACGCAACTATTATTCGGGAATTTTATAGAGTTCGAAAAGCTCAGGAATGTTCTAGAGATAAATTGGCGGCAGGTATATATGAATGATACATCATTTTTCGAAATCGGTAAATTATAGAATAAACCACAGAAGTTTATGAATTATATCAGGCTTTAAATGTCTTAAAATCCTCGTTATCCGAGCTTATAATTCAATTGCCATCTGCGCCAGTTATTATAACAATCCTAGGTACGATAATATCTAGTATCTAATAATAATAATAATAATAATTTTTACTGTATTTCAATTTTCTCAATTAACAACAATTTTGATGATATGGGGAAAAGAAAATTATTTGAAATAAAATGTAGGTATATTTAAAAGACAAAAACAGAGAGCTAGAATTTTTTGAATACTAATTAGCATTATTGAGAATCGAACTCCAAATCCAGCACTCCACTTGGAATTGCCAAGCACTATTCATGAATTTGAAGTTGGCAAATGAAGCACCGGGGAGGAAATTGCTAAGTGTAAATTGGCCTTAAGAAAGCTGGCCTCCGCGTGGTTCGGTTAGCAGCAACGGTGAACAGTGTCGATTTGGATTCCTGCGGGACATTGTCTTGCCCGAGTGAGCCCGCATTGTCCCAACTCCTGAATAATTAACTCCTATCTTCGGACGGGATATCATCCTATCGCGAGCGCTCTCGACAATCACAGCGCTGGGCTGATGAATTATAAAAATCTCCCACAGATTGCTACTTGTCACCTACATCATTTTTCAGACCATTTCAAAAATTCATTTCGCCTTGTTTCAACACCGAAACACTATCAACAAAACTCTATTTTTATTTTACCTCAGTTCCTCAGTTTCAATATTATCATACAATACTTCGTCAAAATCTAACAATTTTTGTTAAAAGATATTGTACCATTTTTTGTACTATATATTGTCCCATATATTTCATTTCTGAAAACTATAGATCGAAGATTTAAACACTAAGTAAAGTTTCATTTAAATTGCTTCTTCTTCTTCTTTCTAAATAATCTGTTTTGTTCTTACGCGTCGATATATGGTTATTCTCTAGACATTTTTACTTGCATTTTAGTAAAGGATTGTTAGCCAACTGCCTCTGCAAGGGATCTACAGCTTATAGTGGGTTCCGAACCACTCGCACACAGCGATTTTTATTTTTGGTTACAGGTTTTGAATTGATTATATTTAGAAATTGAATATTTTTATAATGATTATAAAATATCATTGTTGATGCTTAGAAATATTAGATGAATTAGGCGTTGTTCGGTCATAGTACTCTTTAACCTATTTTTTAGTAATTAAATTTGAGAACGATGATTCTGCGGTGCAATTTGTTATCTTGAAAGCAAGGTAGATTCATCATTCTATCAATTACATAGGTACCTAAAATAATTCAAAATAAAATAACTAACACAAATCAAATTCAAAAAGATTTCTTATAATTCGTTATAGATACTACTGACTTTATTCATATTTCACGACAATTGGATTAGATTCATACTTCAGGAAGTATATATATACAGATCAGTAGTAGTTCCGATCTACTTGGACATAACGGTATTTAATTTTTGGTTACAGGTTTGGATTTGAATCCCAAATCTCATCGATTTGGGGCGCGTTAAATTACTGAGCCACCACCGTAAAGAAATGTTTTTGTGTAAACAGTAGTTTAATATATAAGAATTTCAATGGAAGTTGTCCTCGTAGTAATTGCGAAAATAAATAAAGGAAGGTTGTATACCTCGCCATTATTCGGAAAACAAAGCTGGAACTCCTATTCTTCGTCCACTTTCATACATCAAACGAAATTAAAAATCTAGTGGGGGTAATTACATCTCGCGGGTGTTTGGCGTGCTGCCAGCGCCATCTTGAACAAGAGACGCTCGCCAAGACCAACTTCGCCGATCAACTGGACGCCTAATTAGTCTCCTCGGATCGCTTCGCTGCCGCGACCCGTGGGGAAGTTATTGGCTGTTAAAAGCTTCCCCGACGTAACGCTATTACGCCAGGTGATGAAAATGCAGAACGGACGGTCAGGGCCTGATTATGAGGGGGCGTAGTTATTGGACGTTTAGTAAACATAACGAGGTTTGCGATAAACAACAATAGACACACTTACGAACTTTAAAATAAATAACGAATACTTCATAAATTTATTATTAACAGAGTATTGTTTACTAATCTTTAGTAAAAATGACAGAATCAAAATTTTATGTCAACCAATGAGTCTCAAGATTTGGGATCCATTTTTTTTATTTTAAATGGAACACCTTATACATTTTTATATATTTGTAATGTACATAGAAATACAAATTCAGTGATATGTTTGGAGGTAGTTGTTAAACTAGAAATACAATCTCTATATGGACATCAATTTTGAAATTCTTTTACCTGAAAAAAAGTCTATTGTACTGATGCGACGAAGGTGCGAGAATATTACAGAACTTAATTACACTACTATTTAAGCCTTAGCAAATTTCGTGTAAATAAATAGTTCTTGAATTTGTGTATATTCAAATTTCGTTTATTAAACTTATTTATATAAATATAAGTATTTAAATTATTTTTACACTTCACTCATATAAGTAAACGTTACAAAACTTATTGCTAATACAGGGTTTTTATTTTTTAACTAAAAATTAATTAATATATTTAATTTTTCTATTTGTATTACTGTTCCACTCACATTTAATTGCATTTCTGATTTTTTAGACTATAAAGAATATACATTTTAGTTTTTGAGCACCCGACAGAGTACATTCTTTGCAGAGGCTTTAGGCTGACAATTTTCACCACTAAAATGCAAGTAAAACTTGTTACAAAAGCTTGTATCTTGGATACTTAAAGCCCTGTTTCATCTAGGGATGTCGCGCTGTAGAAGACAAAATCGTGTTTATTCGAAAATTCACAGATTGGTTAGATGTTTGTTTATAATTTCGCTGTGAGTGTAGAAGGATTTGTATCGCTTTTGGCAAGGGTCTACGTATCGCTATCATCTCATCTTCACGGGGATGACCTGGAGAGGTGACAGCTTGAGTTCTGAGTCCCGACCTAAATCAAATACTTTTCTCTCTGCTAGTTAGTTTCCCCTTTACTGTGCAGAGTGCTTCTGAAATGATGCCAGTTACTATCTGACGGCTCCATTTGTTATCTCCTTCAACCTCTACCACAATAAATGATACACCCATCAGATAAAAAGCAGCTATAATGATCAGCAAAGTGAAAGGTCACAAGTCAGGTTTTTCTATCGAAAAAGACATGATACTACAAATACAATCAATACATTAAAAATTGATATGTTACAATGCGAAAAATAATGAGATGAAATTTTGAAATGAAATGTTACCAAACAGCTAGATTTTTACGCTGCCACCAATTTTCGAAATATTAAATAATTGGGTTAAACAATGCAATAATAAGGAACTAAACAATAATATCTATTTATGAAACAATTTATAAAAAGTTTCATTTGTGTAACGGTGGGATATTTGCGGAGCGAGCGAAGCGAGACCGCGCAAAATCATACACAAGTTATAGAAATTGTTTGCTAATTTAACTTCATATCTCTTATAGTTCTCAAGATAACAATGGTGGCCCATTTAAAATGAACATGTATATAAGAGAATACAAGACTCAGTCTTTAAATAATTCTTGAACTGGAGAAAAAAAAACAAATACAAAATTACAAAGGATTCCAAAGAATAAATCAAAACTTATAGTTTATTGAGGTAAATTTAAAATATTTTAAAACCGAAAATACTTCGTCTTGTAATCCTATCGGGTGCTCGAGCCCCGGAGCACCCACAAAGTCGGCGCCTATGCTAAATAGCTTATAGTTAGTTTCAAATCACTTAGATTGAAATTACTGAGATTTAGGGTAAATGTTACTACAAGGATATGGGGCAACATAAGATCAGAGAATTGCGTACATTTTAGAGTAAATAAACAAATACGTATTGTGTAAATGAAACAAATTCTCGCGTTGGCAGGTAAACAATTGAAAAACCTTTCAATTGCATTGGAATTTCACAACAAAATGCATACTTTCCTAAAGCAAAACTATTCTAAATTTATCTTTGTGGGAATGTGATTTATTATACATTTTATGCACATATAATTAGTTACAAATGTGAGGAATTTATTTGCAGATATCCGCTAAATTCAATAAATTACAAGCGCAATGAAATATCTGCATGACTGAATTAGGAACAAACTGGAGAAAAGTTATCCAAACTACATTTCCACTAGAATTCCCAGCATTACTACATTATGTGTAAAACACATGTTCTGCTTGAGATGACGAGTTTATATTTTTATCTGTCCATTTAAATTATAACTGTCAACTCTAATAATTGAAAAAGAAGCACTTCAACTATGAAAATTTATAGTGTTGGAGAAAAATATGTTTGCTTAGTGGTAATTTAACGTAGTTTCAAAATCAGCCGAATTATAAATGTGTCAACATCGGTCACAGTTAGAAATTCGGTGATAAAATAACACATTTGAAAACAGACTGTTGGGGCATAAATTTCCCGAGCAGGAAAACTAAAAATACTCCGGTTTGGAGCGTTGCCCCTGATCTGATTCACTTTCAATTGGGCTGCCAATGCCACCTACACCTAAACTAATTGTGGGATGAAATGGACCGGGAATTGAATCGAATTCATCTTCGGTGGAGTGTATTAACCCCAATTTTAATTCCACTGGAATGGTAAACGCAAGATATGCAAAAGTGTGCATATTTGAGCAGGAATATTAAAAAGCTTACAGTGCTTAAAAATTATTTGCACAAAGCTAATAGTTATTTCAATTTCTTTTATTTTTAATTTAAATACAAAGTAATCGCTGCCTTCGAGGAAGAAGTACAAAATGTTCACATGATTAAATGTAATTTAAAATTTAGCATTCATCAAAATATTAGCAAACCAAAACATAAACACATGTATGAATCATCATTCAAAGAAAATATAGAGCAATTGTTATGGCAGTACTCATTGTTCACATCATCAATAAGATTAGTGATTACAATTTATACGAAAAGTAGTAAAATCGTTTTATGATTTATTGTGCTACATACGTAAACAATTGTACAGCAATATAGTTTTTCAATACAATTAAAACGTTTTCAGAAAGCGACTATAACAATAAAGTGACAAAATGCAAAAGACTTTAAATTCTTATGACAGTTTAAAAAAAAAAAAAAATTCGGGTAATGCATAGGCTTTAATAAATATTTCACTAAAAATTATGTTTCTAGGTAATTTTTATTTACCTATTAAAAATACAGCAAGTGCAACGAAACGCGAAACATAGGACTTTATCAGGGGATTTCAATAAATTACAGATACTCTCTCTCCTGATAGATTACAAGTGTAAAAAATTGTTTAAAATTAAATTCTACATCAGATATCATCATTTATGCAACAGCATGCCATTCGAACGAGGTATATTATTTATATAATATAATACTCGTTATTTTTGTTAATTGAAAATTTTCAGATTTTTATAAATAAGTGAAGCAAAGTCTAAAAAAAAGTATATTATACTAGTTTTAAAGGACGTATTGTACCATTCATGTTTATATATCGTCTTATAAAATTGTATAATATTATAAAATGTATTATAATTATAAGACTATAATATTATCGAATTCAGATACAAGAAGTATTAAGTAATAAACAATGATCTATTTAAATACTCTGTTATTGAAATTAAACATAACATTATCATACCCATTCCATCAAAGTACGACAAACATTGTTCTGATAGGATGAAAACAACATCGAAGGTATTTGTTCCCATAAGCTTAAAACGAATTCGAAACCCAATAATTAATCATATTTAAAAACAAATCACAGTGAATATGAATGGTGGAAAGTAGGACCTTTTTGCGGGCGGTTGGTAGCATGTGTGGCGGCGGTGTTAATTAACGCGCGAATCACGCGGTATAATTAAAACTCACGCGCGACGCCCAGCTTCATTTCCCGCTCGTCAAACATTCACGTTCACGCTGCGGAACAAATGGTGCCCACAGCCCACTTCGCAAACAGGGTATCAACATGGCTTTGTATTACATTTGAAGGAGCTCGGACCTTTATGGTTCCAGAGATGGGGTTACTCTGATAAACAACAAAATAGCAAAAAGTCTTTCTCTTGTTACTATGTTTAATGTTTCTAATTTCATATTTTAATGAGGATTCTTGTTTTCAACGGGTCAGCACGAAAATCCAACGTTTTATTCAAGCATAAAAAAATATTTGTATGCAAAAATAAATAGTAAATGATTTGTAGATATCTGTTGATCAATTACCTCGTCAATTACTTTTACATTTTAGAGAGTTTGCTTAGCATTAATTTTTATTTACGATCCATCTGATGCCCAGTTGTTTTAATAAGATTTAAATTTTAAATTACATTTAAATAAAAAAATTGATATTTTATTTCGATATGATATTGTCCATTTAAAGGAAACTTAAAATTTAAATAATATGAAATGAAATTATTGTTAGTTCTTCATACATACTAGACCTACATACTTTTTACCTCATATATACAACTCTACAAAATAAATTGGGTAAGAAACAAACTAATGTTTTTATTAATGTTAGAATTATAGTATTTTGTTCAAAATAAGGGTCTTCAATTAATAGATTTTGATTATTTATGTACTCGATTTTGTTCTACTTAAAAAACACACTTATATCTTTTCTCAAATAATATTCTTTGAAAAGCATTTATTTTTTACCATTATATTTTACATTTTATTAAATTAGTAATAAGTAAAAGAATCACGTTTCAACGACATAATTAAATAAAAACACTAACTTCTTAAATCACTTGTTGAAGATAAGAATGGATTATTCAAAACTATTTTGTAGTTCTGTTTGTTTTAATTTGGTAATGGAGTTACATGGGCAAGCAGACGACAATAAGTATTGTTGTTTTGGATTTCGGATTATTCTACACCAGTAGAGAGTATTTACTGGCTTTGATGGCTACTGACTAAAATAACTATTATTTCACTAACATGTCAACTGTTATAACAACAACTTTTTAATTTTTTCATGAACCAGTGTAATGATACAGATTAAAAATATAAATACAAACTATTATAACAATAATTTTTTTTTAAATAACTCTTTAATCGTAAACTATTAGGCCAATTCTGAACAAATCTGTAAGACTTACAGATCTGTAAGTCTGTAAATAATGAATAAAATCGCAACGAAAGTAGCCATTTTATGTATAATTTTATATTACTCAACAAAAATAGATGCGTTTTTGTCAGTTTTTTACAGATTTACAGATCTGTAAGACTTACAGATTTGTTCAGAATTGGCCTATTATTTTGTGTATATTACGTTATTAAATTTTTCAAAAATATTATTTCTATCTCCAACAATGTTGTTACGATAACTAGACCGATGCTTTTTAAATTCACGTAATTGTAGTTCAATACAGTAGTTTTTTTCGATGGCTGTTGAACAATTTTGTTATCCGTTACATCTGGATTTTATTCTACTATTCTAATTATTCCATCCACGATTTTTTGTTGGCGATCAATAAATTCTTGTGCTCTCGTTACACATTTTAGCTTTTAGCAATAGTTGCGCGTGTATCCACAAATTACCACAATTATTTTTCAATATAGGGCGGGCACGGTTCGTTGAGCGAAAAGGGCTGCACTCAGCATAGTCGATAACCCGTGAAGGGACGAGGCGAGCTTAAAGCCCAAGCTCGTGCTTGAGCTTTCAGCAGTGACCACTCGGCCGCGGGTATAGGAGCTTTTACGCGCACTAACCCCTTTCAACTAAGGGCGGAGACTATTAAAGAATAAACACTAAAAGGGGCGCATTATAATGTACTTTTCATTGAGCATTCCATCGTTTGTAAAGTTATACTTTGTACAGTACCTCATATATTCTGAAAAAAACAAAAAATATATTTTTTTACAACTAGCCTCGACACTCATCATTATTTAGCTTCATTTGACATAAGATGTTTTTGTCACTATTTAAATAAACTCAAACTAGCGGATTCTAACTCTCGATTACTTTGCAACTCAGAATTTAATCTTGACTATAATACACTGTTACTTCTGTAAACTTAAAAATATGTGAAATTATTATGAGTTAAAAAATACATAATAAATGGATATAACATTGAAATTTTGTTTTTTTGTTGAAATCTGTAATTGGTTATTAAGAATGAAAATTGCTACATTTTAAAAAGTTAATAAAGTTTTCAACAGCAATCAAAACATAATCAGATATTAATTATCGACTAAGAGAACAAATATGTGCTAATACCAGTTAAAATACTAAAAAAATCTAATTTGCCGTAAAAATTAAATTTGAATAATTTTACACGTTATTTTTGTTTTCCATATTTTTTAGATAACAATACATGTTACTATATGAATTATATTTAACAAAATAATTAAAGTTCTCAACTATCGTATACATATAAATTATTTTTTTCATTACTAGCAATTAAATTCCGATCCTACTAATAAAAATATATATTGATAATAACAAACATTTTGATATAAATATTTACTTATTAATATTCACAAAAATGACGTTTCAGTTTGTTAACCTTACATTTAATTTTTGATTTATTTTTATTTAATTTGCTGGTACATATAATTCATCTATAACTTACACTTTTCATGTGTTTTGGAGATTTGAGTTTCTTTAAAAAGTGACAATTTTCCTTATCGACTATGGTTAATAATAATGTATTATTAACCTAGGTGATTATGTTTACCAAGTAAGTGGTAGTGAAAAACAATTTCTCATGTCAAATAAAGGTTAATAATATAAATAATGGTGTCTAGGCTAGTGAAAAAAATGTATTAGTTATATGCATCAACTAAATTTATTTGGTATAAAAATATGTACTCGTAATAATGATAACTCAAGTTTTGTGCATTCATTGTGAGTATACGATAATAAAGGTATCTTATTCTGCAAAAAGAGAATTATCCTGACAAAAAGTGTTGAGTGCGACGAACCTTAAATAATGCTCACACCAAAAACTCCCAGCTAATTTAGATTGTTTTCTTACAGACCCTTCTTGAATGGGTTTATGCAAAGTTAGATTAGAAAGTTCGTGACTTGCGACATAATTAGGCAGAAAACGTCACAATAACAAATTCATAGCAAAATAACTCCACTGCTGAAGTTTCATCGGTATTGTTTATGTTTTTGTGCTTCAGCAATGATGCAGAGAGCATTTTCGATTTGTCCTTAGCACTTGGGATCTGCTGAATTCCAAATAAGGCTACAGACAACTCAGTCGAGGAGGAATTGAACTGAATTCAATTGAATCTAAACAAACAATTCTGCGAAGACGCTAGGATTGTATAAATATTGCATGCGGAAAATTTTCTGCAAAAACCAGAAACAATCCGAGCGTACAACAATGCAATAACAACTTAAATAGTAAAAGAATAAATCAAAAACATATCTTTCAAATTTTTTGAAAGGAACGAAACAATTTCTATTTATACTTTTCGATTCAATTTTTTATGTAGAAAATGTGCAAAATGCGTTTTTATTGTTTCTCAAATATTTAATGACATTTTCTTCTTTAATAAAGATTAATGGTTATTTATTGAAAATACCATTTATTTGTAAATTATACTGTAAATAAATACATATACGGGTAAACGTTGGATTATAAAAAAAGTTTATTGCAAAATCTAGATTGCATCGACTATATTTTATATTTCCCTTGTGGAGTGCTCGTAATAATATTGCAGAACGCCCCCAAGCAACGATATTACTTTTTACATCCCACAACTTATAGGAAAAGATATTGTAATCGCTCTGAAAATGATATATACGAAGATTTTTGTTTCTCGAATCACTGCTTTCATTGATTTATGTTATGGTATAGGATAGTATGGGGAGAAGAATTGTTTTAGGTTCGAATAAAATGCAATTAGCTTTAATGGAATGTTCTTGAGATGATGAGTTATTGTACACTATTTTATTTGGTACTCACTTGTAGATCGTTTATTTCAACTGTTTATTCACCACAAAAAGTAATCTTTACAAACTACTAATCTGTAATTTTTTTTTCAAGTTAGCTGTGAGTTTTATTGCATTATTTACATTATTGATAATGTTCTTTTGACGCAACAATAATAACTGACCGAATTTGGTTATACTTTTAATTTTATTTAGAAGTGAATAAACTATTGTAACGTTTATTTATATGGGTGAAGTGTAAATGTCACAAACACCTTGATTTAAAAGAAAATAAAATAAATTAAACTTACAGTTAGTATACACATCTAACACACTAATTTTGAACAAATATTCATTTATTTTCACACGACACTCTCTATTTCTATGCTATTTATTTCCACAAGGTATCAATACATATTTCCACAAAGTATTTATTTATATATAATGTCGCAGTTCTGACCGATTGCCTCCACTTGACTCTACTTTTTCCATTTTACACTCTTCTTTACTCGACTAACCACACACTTTGCATTCTCTAGTTCACTCTCATCAATTGACTACCTTCAGTAACTATCTGCACACTTTCTCTAACTCAATACTCCAAGCCGCGACACTTATACCTGCGCGTGTAATTAATCTCGAAACTTCTAGAGTTTTTCGGAATATATAAAATTATGAATAGCGGCGTCGTATTTATCTCACTTGACCTTTAGTGACACTACCTGAACAGACAGGTCAGCCACGATGACTCATCGGCAGTGAGTCACGCTCGTTACACTGTTGTTCAATATAAGCACGGTAACTGTTTTGACAGCATCAAAGAGATAACAGGCTCACCAGTCAACACTGTAAAGTTCTGAATTTACAATAAAAAATCACTTGAATTAAAGAAATATAATTTAGAATCTAAAGTATTTCTGGAGCGCGCATGTTTGGATGTGATGATATATTAAAAAAACTGTGGAATTGTGAGACAAAATTAAATTAGTACAAACTTCGCTGTTTGCAAAATTAGTCATGCAAAATTTACCCAGAAAGTAGTTTCCATAAAACAGTATTATGCCGTAACCGAATCACACGTCAGCCAACGTAATCCCTAATTTGGCCTACAAGGTAGGCTAATTAATTTAAGTCGTAGTTAACTTGATCACACTTCACACCACCAAACTTCGCTTTCACACGCATAACCTAATAAGCCCAGCATCTAGTTACCTACCGACTGTTTATTCAATGACGTCACCGCCGTTGTTTCATCCGTATTCTCCTCCGTATCCGTTCTGCATTTCAGACTGATATCGAGCGCAATTCGCCTGTCTTTGTCTGATGTATGGTGTGGAATTGTTGGCTATCCTTGTTGCCGTATAATTTTGAATTTAATAATATGGCGGCATAAGTGATATTCTGTCGAGTCGACACTCAAGGATTATGAAGAATATTGCTTTCGGAGTTGGAGTCACTTTGTTTATTTGATTCTCCGGTTGCTCTTTGGATGTGAAATAATAACCCTCGCTTCTCAAATACATTCTTATTTGCACACTACTTTGTTATTTACTTTTACTAAGGTCAGTCCACAATAATTCCCTCATGTCAAATTTCTAAATCATTTCAAATATTCTTATTCTTCTTCATCTTCTTTGGATTATCATGCTCCTTAAGGTACAGGATTAGGAGTTGTTTTTCAGTTTGTTAATCCATTTCTTCTACGCCTTGTTTTTCCTCTCTTCATTCATATTTCTGTAATTCTGTCTATTTAAATCTTTCTTGGATTATATCTATTTCTTCCTTTTTATTTTCTGTTTTCTAGTTTCATTATTATTAATTCTATTTCCATTGTATTTATGTTGGTTGTGCACCTAATATAATTTCGTTTTTTTTTTGTAGTTACCGGGATTTAATTTCGGTCACTAGTTCTTTCTTGTCGATCTTACTGCAATATATGAGAACATTTCCCAGTCAAAATGAATTCAATAAAATAAGGGTAATGGTAAATTCCATCGATTGGTATTTTGGAAGAGTTATTGCCGCTCGTAATGGTTTTGATTTGATGGCATCAAATAGTGTAAATTTACGATAGATTCGCTATTTATTGGCACCAATTTTATCTGTATAGGATACGTGATTGTCAATAATTCCATTAGTTAATTTTATAGTTATATGTTTGCAAAATGAAATGTGTCAACATTATCCACATTATAACGTCACACTATTACAGGTACATCACGAATTTTACACCTATTATATAATTTATATGTATAATACATTTTTTAAATTTGTACTGATTAATCAAATCACCAATCTATTCGTATACGAGTATGTTTTTAAGAGATAATATTAAAAATTATTTGAAACAAGTTGATGCAAAACTTGCAATTAATATCATATAGGTCCGGATTTCAATGTCCTGATAAGTGTCTGAAAAACTCTATTAAATTAATCCTCATAGTAACTACGAATTCCGATGTTTCATTATCTTGTTAGTGTTACCAAGAGAATAAATCTTAGATGACAGGAGGATAAACTAACAGCTAGTTTATGCTGCCGATAATTTTTTACCAGTAAGATGTAGGTTCGAATGTAAAAATATGAAATTAATACAATACATTTTGTGAAAGAGACGATGAAGAAGAATTAATATATTTTATTATTGTGGTGTATAGGAGACTTTGGGTTGTAAGATCATTTTAATTTGTGGAGTGACCATGATTTTTTCAAAAGTTTTTAGATTTAGGAAAAATACAGCAATGCATTCATAAATATAAATTTTATTTACAGAAGTTTTGCAATTATTCCGTTGAAACGTCACCAATCCAAACTGTCAACTATTGATATGATTTTAGTTATTTAATACAACATTCAAAATTTGTTTAAAATGGCTTTTACTTATCAGTCAGATAAATTCATATTGAAAAACGCGTTTTCGTTACTATGGAGTTTACCAATCAGATAAATTTAATCTGTCCAGTAGTTACCAGGAAATTTGACAGACGATTAAAAATCCGGCCCTTATTTATTTATTCATTATGTAATTATTTTGTAGTGCCGTTGGTGTCTGAGGTTTAAGGCTAAAATATATCGACTTAGTTTGCAAAGATTTTCTTTGTTTTCCATGTAATTTAGAACCCTCGGTAACAGATTGTACATTTCTCTATTGATTGGTCGTGGAAGATTTGTACGCAAAACTTGGCAAGTGCGTCTAACCACAGGACAACTATCTGCAACTTTGAGATATGGCCAAATCCTTTAACACCTGATAGTCTATGCCATTCCAGAAGCTGCATAAAAATGCAGTAAAATACCTGCAGAAACTTGTCCTCGACTCAGTTTACTGCATATTTTTACGGCAGCTATTAATATTCACATTAGAGCGAATCGTGAGATTACCACAGGAAAATAAAAACACAGAGAGAAGAGACAAAGGGATGAATCTCTGCCACAAGACTCCCACGCAGTGCCGTGGAGGAGATAAATTAATAACGGGGCACCACATTTCACAGAGATAAAAAAAGACCTCGTTCAAAGTTATATATCAAAGGGAATTTAGAACTTGTTAATGAAATTTTAATTATTTAAAATTAAAATCATCCAAATTTAATCAGCTGTATCTAACACTGATAGGCATGCGCAGAACTTTTCTTTTGAAGATGCCAAAATAAATTTTTATAATTATTATTATAAAAAAAAGTATTATATGTAAGTGCAATAATTTATTTTAGTACTATTTCACACTATGATGAATATTACTTGGAAAAATTGTTTATGTACTTAAATAGTAACAACAGGAGAAGTAATTCCCAAAGCCGCTGATGCTGTGTTTTTCCGTAAACCCGAAAATATTTAAAAATATCGAATGTTTAGCTCCAAATTTTTCAAATTTTACAAAATTTTGTTTGTTATATTTTTTAAAGATTTAGCTAAGCTGATACCAAATTTGGAAACAGAATTTAATTATCTCTTTTCGTTTTGGAGATATTTGCTGTCAAAGTTGCACCTCAAAAAAGTGTGTTTTTTGACTATATCTCTAAAATGAGTAGAGTTACAATCTCAGCGATTATACCAGACGATTCTACGGGAAAAGTTATATAAAGAAATGTTTTGTCCACATAAATGTTCTTTGGAACGATTGGGTAAAAAATAAGAAAAACGAAAAAACCTAAATTTCAAATTTTTTCCTCGAAACTTTTTGTCTCCAAAATTTTTCATTTTTTAGAATTAAGTTGATATCAATGCGCTGATTTCAAATTTTCAAACAGAATTCAATTATCTCTTTTCGTTCTCGAGATATTTGAGTTTAAATTTATACCTAAAAAATCAGGTTTTTTAGGTATACCCCTTAAATGGTTAGGTTTAAAGGTTCGGCGACCTCACCATTCGATTCTACGGGCAAAATTACATAAGTGTACCAATTTTCAGATTTTTATCTCAACAGATAGAATTTCTAGAAGGAAAAAACTGAAAACGGCCAAAATCGAAAAAAATCGTCAGGGGTTCATCAGGCATTTTTTTCGATTTTGGCCATTTTCGTTTTTCCTTTCTACAAATTGTATCCTTTGGAATAAAAATCTAAAAATTGGTACACTTATGTAATTTTGCCCGTAGAATCGATTGGTGAATTCGTCGAAATCGTATCTCGACTCCATTACAGGACTATTCCTGAAAAACCTGTTTTTTCAGGTGTTACCAAATCTCAACTTTGAATACGAATATCTCGAGAACGGAAAGAGATAATTCAATTCGGTTTGAAAATTTGGAATCAGCGCATCGATATCTACTTAAGTCTGGAAAATGAAAAGTTTTGAAGAAAAAAAGTTCCTCCGAGAAATTTTGAAATGTAGGTTTTTTCGATTTTCACATTTTTCACCTAATCGTTCCATAGAACGTATATGTGGAGAAAACATTTCTTTATGTAACTTTTCCCGTAGAATCGACTGGTATAATCGTTTAGATTGTATCTCTACCCATTATAAAAATATAGGCGAAAAACACACTTTTTTGAGGTGCAACTTTGACAGCAAATATCTCAGGAACGAAAAGAGATAACTAAATTTCGTTTGAAAATCTGAAATCAGTGCATCAGGATCTATCAATTTATATTATTTCCCAAAATCAAAATTTTGGGCACAAAAATGAGCATACCACATGCCCTACTATCGCCCATGGCTGTTTGGCAATCAAATACGCATTTATCCTTTTTCAGACGTAATTAGAAACTTCTAGAATTGACTGTACGACAAGGACCCAAACACCCGATGTTGCTAATACACGTTCCAGTATTACTACATTTGAGTGTTTTTGAGTTTAAAAACTAATCAATCAATTTATTGCTAAAAATACTTTGCAGAAAAATCCGATGAGTAAGTGTGTTCAGGAAAATGAAAACTCTGAAATCGTTTGCATAGGAAGGTGTGTTTAAGAATAAATTCAAATAATATAAGGATCAGAGTAATCCACTTTACGATTCCATGAGGGCGTAACTTAAACTAGTCTTGCACGGCACTGCCCCGGTGTGCCCTTAGCCTGCAAACAACGGGGCGTTCCTCGTTGGCGGTTGTTTTATTTGCACTGCGACTGTTTTCCAAATGGATAGCTATGAATAAAAATTATATGGATCGTGTTTCAACACTCGCGGATTCGACCATGTAAGCGATATGCACACATTCAGCTATTCGCGTGTGATGTTTTACTGTTTTACACCGCCGCTGTTTATGCGTTTCACAATTGTTTTATCTGCCCGAAACGGATATTTTATTACAGTGCCCAGAGAATATTTTATAATATGCGTCCGGATTTGAATTTGAAGTTAAGCGAGTTCAGTTCATCTCAGGAGTTCAGGATTAGTGAAACTTAATCCAATTATTCAACCAAGGAATTAAATTATTTTGATATCCGACCTCGTATAGGATTTATATATTTATTTGCATGGAAATCAGCACTGTATTCAAGATATCTAAATATAAATTACCAGAGTGAATACTTCAACGAAATAAGTTTTTCTTGAAAATTAAATTATTTCTACATCTTCTCTACAAATTGCCTAATTTATATGCATGAAAATGAACTGTAATAACAACTAAAACCCATTGCAAACTAGAAAATAATTTAATTGGTTGTATACTGGTATATTGTGTAACAAGTGCAAAAACTAAGTTATTTTCCACTAATTATAAAGACGGGAAAGGGTAATTTTGATCAAAATATGTTTAAAGCAAAATTAATGAAACATAATACATACAAACAATAATGAAACCATTGGAAATATACTTCATTAAATCATTAAACGTTTTTGGGAAGAAAGTAATATATTACATTTAGTGTGATTACAAGGCACAATACCAATAGATATTTGCTGGGAGCACTAAATCAAACACTAATGTAACATGTATGTTCATATGGCAAGATACCCGAATCACATCTATCTCCCTTAATCAACAATCACTTGTCTGGCAACCTACACTTATGTGACATATTCAGTTCAATCAAGCAGACACACTATAATACCTTTCTACTTACTAATAAAATGTTTATAATGAACTAAATATTCTTAGTTACATATTCATTCGTAGAAATAATTTTTAAAAAATCCAATATAACATTTAAAATATTGCTTTTTAAATTTGTAATGCTTACTCAAAAATGAGATAAATTGATATCGATGTTAAAATAACTGAAGTAATATTTCGATACAATATTTTTAAAATTAAAATTTTTGATTCAATTATTCGAAAACACATTTTTTTTTATTATTTTATATCTAACTTGAAAGCGAGATGTAGTTTCAGAAATATTCTTAGTTACATATTCATTCGTAGAAATAATTTTTAAAAAATCCAATATAACATTTAAAATATTGCTTTTTAAATTTGTAATGCTTACTCAAAAATGAGATAAATTGATATCGATGTTAAAATAACTGAAGTAATATTTCGATACAATATTTTTAAAATTAAAATTTTTGATTCAATTATTCGAAAACACATTTTTTTTTATTATTTTATATCTAACTTGAAAGCGAGATGTAGTTTCAGAAAATCTTAATTATAATTATTAATCAGTGCATGATTTTATTGCTTATGCCATTCAACATATTTCTCATTTCCATATCATGAATATTTTTTTCAGAAATTTTCCTGATCGCACAGTGTTCAAAACTATTTTTTCTAAATTTAGATTAGCCCTGAAATATACTTTGTATTTTGTATCTTGTGCAAGAATTTGGAATTAGAGAAATGTGTGAGAGAGAAAGATATAATTTTGTGACGTAGATATTAAGGGTACTAAAAACTCGAATAACGTAACAAAGAACTTTTTTTAAAATACGATAGTTTGTATCATAAAGAATTAGGGCCTGGATTGACTATAAGTGAATATAATGAATTATAAAATTCACAATAGATTTTCTTTTTTAATTGATTTAAATTTATAGACTTTTCCATCTTCCGTAATTTTTTCCCAATCTAATAATATTAAAGGCATAATAAATTAGATTTTAATGTACTAAATTACGAGCTAAAATTCAATATTGCAAAAGAAGAAAATAAGATAATCAAGTAAGACAGTGCTAATTGTAATTTGTAAGCACCCAGTATTTATTCCTCCTTAAAAAAATGTTCAATTAGTGTCGGCAGTGATGTCGTGATGGATCACAGACTTAATACCAATGTTCCCCAAGCGTCTTATCATTAATTATCGCGATACGTTAATCGATATTTAACTCTATAGTGAATAATTACTCGTAATACGAGTAACTACCCATCTATTATCCGCCCTCAATCTTCCCAATCAGCAGGTCTAACTGCTTAACTACTACCTTCGAACCTCTGCTGTTAACTACTCTACACCATAATTCCGCATCCACTACAATAATCGTAAATTTCTCCTTCAGCGCAAGAGTCTACAAAATCACTTATTCAACCAGTTACTATGTTGCTTGTACGAGTAAATTTAATTCTTACAATTACAATTGCAACAATGAGATTTTCCATGTTTTTGTACATATTAATATCTAAATGAAAATATAGATCGTAAAAAAACTAATGGTTTCGTGACAGCATATGTTGCTCCAGGAAAATAAGTTAACAAGAAACTGTTTTTTTGGAGTAGTTACAAGATTACAACCTGAAGAAACTCTTATCAACGATGATGCCAACTGTAACTAAGATCAAAAATGGGATTTAATAAATTGCCAGCGAATGGGGGAAGCTTCTGTAGTAGAAACCAGGTAGGCCATTAAATATTCGAATGAAAAAACATAAACAGCACACAGAAAGAGGCATAACTACAAAATCTAGAATAGCAGACCATTCTTGAGAACATTAACATCGGGTACTGTGGAATTTAGCTAAAGTCATCTCCAAGAAATAAAATAACCTCAAAAAGAAATTTCAAGAATCTCAATTAATAGAAACAAACAAAAGCAAAAATATTCAGCCATCCCAGAACCGATATAAAACCATTACGGAAAAAACTCAACCTCCAGAAACCATCACTAAGGAACAACCAAGAGAGAAAAATAAAGAACCATCAATGAGGTACATTCTAACATGTTTGATCACCCTTACTTCACTAAACATAAGACTCTTACTTTAAGGAATAGGTTGTAGTATCAAGTCACCTGATGACGATAGCAGATATTGAGATACCGAAACGTTTTGTAGTAGTGCAGTAGTCCAGAAATTTGTTTCAGTTAAGTAGTTACTTACCAAATATATATGTGTAAAAGGTCTCTGCTTTCTAAGAGATCATGTCATGTACGACTATATATTCACTTGTTAATAAAGAAAATAAATACGGGTTATTTTCCCCAAGTCGATATTTAATAAAAGGAAAGTACTTTTGGAGTTGCAGTCATTTAATAAAATCCTCTAATACACCAACGTTTCGACAGTAAATCGGTCTTCATAAACTTTTATCACCCTGATGAAGACTGATTTACAGTTGAAACGTTGGCGAATTAGCGAATTGGGGAATTTTAGCGTGATTGAAATTACATGTGGATTATTTTTCAACCGTACATATATGATTGATTCTAACTTAACTTAAATGCTAAACTTTCCGTTAACAATTGTAACCAAATAACATAAGTTATCAGGAACTTATGACTTAGGCCATATTTATTTGGGACTATTTAGGTAACCTGTTTACGTGGTACATTTGAAGTAACCCAGATCTGATCTCGAACTGACTCAACTCACTCATCTATTTTGCTGGGTTGGTGAGTTGAACCTGTTTCCTACTTTTGTATACACATTGCTTTCTCTTTCTATATCTTTTATAGGTTAAAACGGAAAACTTTAATAAATAATTTTAATAAATTACTTAAATTTACCGTTTAAATTTTTCACCAAGTATAAAATTTGGTTGTTTCTATGGTACCAACCCGAGTAAGTTTAGGATCAGTTTAAGGCTATGTTGCTATGGAAGTAAGTTAAACTCACGTGATCGGTGGCACGAAAATTATTTATCATCGAACTTTGTGATGTCACAAGTGAGTTATGCGCATGCCTAGAAGGAATGGTAAGACCTGTCTTTTTACACGCAGGTAGTTGAGACAAAACTTCCGTGACGTCATTATTTTAGATAATTTCATATTTTTTGAGAAATCCAGGCATCTTTGAGTGAAATATAGTAAAGAACAATAAATAAAAAAAGTATTTCATTTGTAGCAAATAAATTAACGAAAGTGGAAGTATTCCTGACCTGGTGCTGATGGTAGAGCCTGAGCCAGCCGGCGATGGTCTCGGCGGTGGTGGGGTCCGGATCGGGCGGTTGCGAAGGCGTGTTGGCGCACTGCTGCAAAGCCGCAGCTAACGACGCTGCGGCGTCTCTCACGCCGCGGTGCTGACGCTGCACCACGCTCACCTCGGCGCCGCTGTTGCCTGCACCACACAAACAATCGCTAATTACACCAGCCCACTAAACACCATATGTTCTAGGGAATGTGGATTGCATATTGCACACATTACCGCAAGTTTACAAAAAGTTTACTTGGCTCCGGTTATGATCAAAACAAAAATTCAAATATTTATTTTGAGCTACAATAAATAAAATATATGTACATATTTTTAAAAGCGTACAGAAATAAGATGAGATTAAAGAATTTTCAAAGTCTACCTTCTACAATACATTATATTTGAAATGGATATTATAGTGTATACTTGGTGGAACATATTTGAATGTAGGTAAATAATATAGTCTGATGTAGTCTGATGATGTCCGAAAGGACGAAACGATCGTCACTAATATAATAATTATGGTGGCATAACCAAGTGTTTTTATTTACCTAAATACATTATATGTTAATAGCAAGTGCTGTATTTTTTAAAGTTTAAGTCGTTTTATCAAATATTATATTTGTCTTCATTGTATAAGAAAACAATTTGAATGGTATTAAAATATAGAAGACAAAAATATTTACCTATAAATATAAATAGAATTAATTTAATTTGAAAACAATTTTAATATCTAATCTTCATCAGGAAAATTGTCGCTCGTACTTTTCTATTAAGTCATTTTTAGTACATTTTAGAGAAAATCCTTCGCATAAAGGAAATTTGGTACACAGTTCGACGTTAGGAATATTATTTTAAAACCTTTTTTCTTTTTTTCTAATAACAGTTTTCTCAAAAATGTACTAAAAATTAGATTTTAGAAAAGTACGAACAAAACTTTTGCTGTAGGTAGACTATCCCCTAAAGTTTAAAGAAATAACCGAATATGGAATATTTCTAGAATTAGAAATATTCTGCTGTAAAAAAAATATAATATATTTTTCCTTTTCAGCACAACAAATAATATCAAACGTTAGTATTTTTAAAAATAGAGCAGCAAATTCAAGAAAATTGATTCCAGAAACTTGTTATCTATTAAGGAACGCTGCAATTTGATACAGAAAAATAACCATTACTCGAGTCTCAGTAATGTATTGTGCAATTCAATTCCACACAATAAAACTAAGACAAATTTTCTAAATAACCTTGTATCTTGTATCGGATAGGAGAAATCCCTTTATAAATTACACAAACAACTGACAGAAACAAGTACATATATTCGCTCGTATTGGTTAACAAGAAACAACAATGAACACCAAATAAGATAAGAAATTGAAATTAAGATTTAGATCTTCTCATTTATTGCACATTTAATATTAATCAAACATTCCGAAATGATTTTAGATATTTACACTTCACTGTGAACATGTTACTGTCACAGAAAATAGTCATATAAGTGAAATTTTATTATAATACAAATCAACAGACTAATTTTTAAATTGCACAAGAGTTACTCAAAAATATAATAAAGCTTTGCTAGGAGAAGTTCCTACTTGGAACACTTTCCGTGTATATTATTTCAAGAAATGCGCATTTCAGCGAAATTTAATTATGAAATCGATAATTCCATTAAGTGCTTATTTCATTATAAATTATAATATCTGAATTATTCGGAGAAGTAATGCTCATAATGTCGCTTTAATTATACAAATATTTGCACTAAGAATAACCACAGGGAAAATCAATGTCTAGAAGCTTAATCATTCAATCAGCTGTGAATACTTGGCGTAAATTGGAAACTACCTCTAAATAGACCGGATATCTGCATAACAAAACTAGCGTCACTATATATAACTCAATTCCCAAAAGACCTGTGGATAAATCTACTCCTACTACCTAATAACTAGATTAAGGTTTTAATTTTAACGAGGCTATAAAAATAGTTCAATAGATCAAAGGCAGGATGTAGATGTGACAGAAAAGATTTCATCTTAAATCCAGGATTATAGAATACGGTGGTAACTGCTGAATGTAACGTTAAAAAGATTTACTCTTCGAGAAATATATTTTTTCTAAGTAGAAATATTACAATAAAATCGTGTTCGAATTTTTAATATTGTTTTATGTTATCACAAGATATTAAGATAAAATATATTTTTTTAATATACATATATTATAAATTATTAAATTTGAAAACGGATTTTGAAACAATAAAACAAAATTGGCTGAACGGATTTTAATTAAATATCGTATACAAACTTCAAACAAGAATTGTATACAATCAACTTTTGGTAAAAATCCAGCAATCAAAATATGAAATCTGTTTTTTTTCCTGTGATTTTTAAGTTAAATAATAATTAATTACGTAGTAAGAGAATAAATTAAAGTTTTATTCCCGAAACTGTAATTAGTGCCCTCGGCTCCACCTCAGGAATTTTGAGTTAGGGGATTAACAAAGTTTATTCCCGAAATGCATAAAAAACTTTTTCTCAACCATTAATGCTTAATTCTTAGATAAATATGCGTCCAAAGAATTAAGTTTGTAATGACATTTTATAAAAATCTGTATCGAAAGAGTTTTGTTATTTATAAGTAGTATAATCCCTTAGGCATAATGTTGTCTAATATGTGTAAATTGTCAAACATGTGACAGTAATTTCCGGTTGGAAGTAATAGTTAGGTATTTATATATCAAGTGTGGGAACGCGTTTTTCCCGGTGGAGTATTTTGTGGTGCGAGCGTGCGAGCGCTGCAATAGAACGAATCCGGAAAAAAAGTTCACGCAAGAAGTTTGTACATTACATTTTGTACAAAAAGAAAAACAATAATTAGTTTTTATTTTGCCAACATTGTATATCAAATGTACTAAATTTATTATTGTAAATTAAATTTCTTTCAATATCCCACTACTTTCTGTTATTATTAAGTAAATGTATGTTTGGGTAATTGTGTTTTTTTTTTATTATAAATATAGTTTCTTATTAAATGCTGTAGAAATAGGAATGATTTTTCTGGGGGAGACGTGGCAATTTCCCTACGTTGCTTAGATAACGCAAATGAACAGATTTTATTGTAAGAGTACAAAAAACAATTTAATTATTTTTTATTGTAAAGCATACAGGTTCTTTAACGGACGTCGGTTCTATGAAAACCATTGCTTAATTTTTTGTAAAAAGAAATAATATGACATTAAAGTTTATTACAATTTATGATCCCATCTCCGAAATTGTTGTACATATCAAAGTAATAAATTCTGAAGTAATTCGTCGAGATTACCAGCTAAATTTCATTAAAGCACGCAATGATAGCAGACGATAAGTCGCAGATTTCTAAATAATTTTAGGGGAGAAAGTTTGAGAGGGTGTCGAGTCCGAAAATAATTAATGCGTCTTCTGAAAACGTCGAGAGCTTTCACCCCGGTTAAAAATACCCCCACTGGCTTGTAGCTCGTAAATTATTTAGTAAATTATGAAATAGAATATATCATGAGCGTTTTTGTCTATTTTTGTAGACGCCGGCCGTCTAGGTGGAAAAGTTATGTAGTTTGTAATTATACATGCTTGTCTGGTACTCGGACTATTATCCCAAAGCACGGAGACTCTCCGTTACGCTATTTTGAAAGTAGAGTAAAATGAAGAGAAAGGTTTATGGTCTGACGGCTACAAGATAAACACGAGGCTATCCTCGGTCTTGTCTCGGGCAAAATTAGAAAAAGAAAATTGGCTGCAACAAGAAAATTCATAAACTCAGGAATCTATTGTCCACAAAAACTAAATTATTTTAACGCAAAAAAAGACATTAGTTGCATTCAAGGACCAAAGTCATTTGATAGTTTCTTTCAAATTTACTCTAGTGAGGTATTCACACATCGTTAAATATAAATTATTATAAAATGGACAATATTTATAAACTAATAATTCAAATAATGAATATAATTGCCACCTACATCGGTTTGTAAAAACTTTTCGCAACTACAATACTATTTTTACTTTCTCTTTCTCTTTTACGGAAGTAAAAATAATATTCCATCAGTCTAGTGAGAAATATAGGACAGATGAAATCTATATACCATCTATTTCTAAACAATTTTACATCCATTTTTTGGATGTAGTCAACCTGCAGTATCTGTAAGGGATATTCAAGTTTAAAGGGTTTTAAACTACTTAGATACCGCAGTATTTTATTTGGACAAAGTTAGGCAAAGTGTGCTTTTGACTCATATATTGTGTACTTCGTGCCCTTAAATATTGTGACCCTTATTTTTTTACCCTATATAATAAATTTATAAGATTTGAATAAAGGGTAAACAAATGAAAGTACTGAGTCAATAAAGTCTGTTTTACAATATTTTGATCAGAGATTACAGCGACGTAAACAAACAACCCTCTGGAAAATGGAAAAACGTTTCAGTGAGACCCTTCCAAAGCATTGTTTTCCACCAAAATTGAAACAATGTTAACCCCCGAACTACAATACGGTTTTGAAATATTTAAGTGATTTATGGAATTCTGCATCCGCTTTATTAATACATACTTTTAATTATGATTTATTACGCGAAAATTTATTTCCATTTTATGCTGCAGTAAACAGCATTCAGTTTGCATTTTATATCTTGGAAATGATGCAATTAATCATTCAAAATTGAACATTTAATGGTACGCATCGCTTAGTGCTTTCCTAAGCCCAAATTTCGGTTTAAAATCTCTTCAGGATTAGAAATTGGAGAACCTCAGTTGGGAATTTGAGGAAGTATTTGCAGGAAATACAAAACTAGAACCTGAGAGCGTATACCACAACTTCAACCCACTATGCATTAATTAAGTGCTGTGGTTCCTACCTAAGAATTTTCAGATTAATTAACAGGATAACAGGAAGTCCTCACTTCAAACTATATCAAAATAAATATATTGTTACACACTGCTTAAAAAATAAACTTAATACCGTAATGTAGCGATGCCAACCTAAATATTTTTGCATTAAAATTTGTCAAAATTTTTAATTTTATTGAAAATGTAAAACGTTAATTATAACAAATATTTTTGATTTCGTATTCATATTATACTCGTAATGTACGATTATATTACGTTAATTGTTGAAAAATATCAATTCACATTCGTTTTATTTTTTAGATTACAAATAAATAAGTGAATTGTTTATTATTAACAAAATTTTAAGTAGTAATAATGCGAGATCTCGCATTATTTGTCAAAATAAGCTCGTTCTCGCAAAAGTTTAGTTTCTAATAAACAAACAACAATAGTCGTAGAAAAAAATTATTAGAAGTATTTGCTATTTGATTCTACGGAAAAAAATACTACAAGTATTGTAATTTTATATATTTTTCCGTTGGATAAAACTTTTATTAGGAAAACAAAAATAAACGAAAATCGAAGAGTGTTAACATTAGATTCATACGATTTATGAAGTATAAAGGAATAGAACAAGGTAAAGATCTTCTAAATATGTTCAAGTTTCCAACCAATATTAAATATTTACCGTATTGCGTCCATTTAGTAATCAATTCAAGCAAAATTAATGCAGACAATTTGAAGTGTTTTACATACACAAGAAGACAAAAAAGACGTAGAAAGAATGAAGAAAAATTGTGAGATGAAGATGTTAAATTTTTTCTCGCAAAATTAAGTCAATTTTATATTTAAAGCAGAATTAATCTAGTCGGATTGGAGCGATTTATCTCAAATTGAAAAGCCGTTGTTGCGTCCGCCAACACATCAATTCCCCGCGCTATCCTAATTTAGATTTGTCAGCAGTTTTTATCCGAGGATAAGAATAATTTGGGCGAGTTTTCACGCTGACAATATTCCCTGCGCGTTGCCTTATGAAATGGCAAGTGGCGTGAATTTACGTGGCCGACGGACGAACTGACCGGAAATTGGATCCTCCAAATCGATACTTCCTCCAACTCGGCCGATGTGTGGCTAATGAAAATATTTCATACAAAGCGTAAAACAGGGGGGAAACCTCTCCTCGGGAATGAGATGTGTGAGGTTGTTTATCTCTCAAGGGAAACAACCCCATAAAACTATTCACACGTTCGATTTCATTACGGAGAACGCTCTGACTGAAATATTATCTCCTCCAACCAGTTGTACCCTGGGATGACTAAGTATTATATGTCTTTTATACTCTTCTCTATGTACTGATTCTTTCAATGAATGCTTCATCACGCCTGCGACCCATTATGGGGGCGGCAACCCCACGTGGTTATCTGCAGAAATTTGCAAGAGGGACATTGTTACGCAAGAGGGTAGGGAAATTTAGTTATTTGCATTCACATTTGGTCCACATAGATTAACGAAATTAATATAACGGACCTTACCACAGAAAACAGAAACACCCAATATAATGATATCTATCACTATTATGTTCTGAATCATTTTAATAGAATTCAACAACTACGTAATGAAATATGTCATTTGAAATTTAGTATAATTTAGAACCTTTTAGTTTGGTTTTGTATTACCAACTGTTAGAAAGAGAATGGATAGGATTCCATAACTTCGGTTGCTATCATTTAAAGTTGATATGGTTACTAAACATCATTTTGGCGTATTTCAAAGACTCGTTTTGAACCCCCTTAACAATACAAATTGTTTGTTGTAGTTGTTATAAGTTTTGGAATCCCACACAACCGGATTTGATAGTAATTGTATTACAAAAATTATTGCCGCACAAAAAACTTCAATCCTATATATAACTATTATCTACCTTCTCATATAATAATATTGTAATCAAACCGATTTTAGATTCTCGAGATTTTAACGGATTTTGGCGAATTAAAATCACATGTGTTTTGATTATTTTTGACGTCTGAGTACATTAATCCAAATGTATTATGAATAAGCACCTGATAACATTGACACTTTTGGTAAAAAATGGTCAGCTTATCGGTAAACTTTACGAATAGATGTTACCTAGTAACAGACTAGGAGTTATGAGTTCGAATAATATTTACTTCATTATTTCAGGAATGATAGCAGTTCACTCATTTTTTTATATAGTTATTATTTACTTATTTATTTATCTTAAATCAACAATCAAATGTGATAAATTAAATAATAACGTGCAAGAAATAACTCCCATTGGAGTTCTTTCAGTATTATGCTGTAGTTTTTCTTCATAAGTTAGATGCCAAATTTAGAAGTTGAGTTCTTGTCAATCTTTTTTCTGAGAAATTGTCTAACAAATTTAGGTAACGGCATTATTAATATAGTAGTGTAAGCGATTTTTAGTAGAGTATGTTTCTATTAGTCCCTTAAAATCTTTAATTTTTAAATCCGAATGTATTGATTAATTTGTGACATACCACGGAGCATTTACAATTATTCGTTGACATTTATTTTGAAATCTTTGTATAATATTTAAATTTGATTTCTTAGCGCACCCTATTTTATTATTATTTCTATATAGGCAATTTACACATAAAAAAAATCATATCAAGTTTCCTCACTACAAAAATGCCTGCTTCCATCAAATAAGCATTCTGATTGTGTGTGGAATAATCTTGTCAATTTAAATTTGCAAATATTTCAAAATAAATTATTTGCATACTTTGCAATTTTAAACCTACCACCATAAATTTAAAAGTACTTTAAGTAATTATCTGTAAAAGAGGAACATTTACCATCCATGTCTTAATATAAAGTAATTACTCTCCCTGGTAAATTTTTCAGGGAGTTAAAAATTCCATCCATTTGTATGGAGTTAAGAAATCTGCAGCGACACTCATCCAATATGTATGCTGGTTCGTCTGGTGCATACATGCATAAGGAATAACGACTTGGCAATCGAACGGCACGGCATAGCGTACTGGAGCATAGCGTACAGTAGCACCGGAGTTTGAGACGCGAGTTCACGCGGACAATTTGGCTGCTGGCCAACAGACATCAGCCGCGTTCATTAACATTTAAACGGATTTAAATGAAGAGCGATAATGCCGCGCGATTAAAAATTCAAACACGCCCGAGGGGTAAATCACTGGCGAAGTTTGGTGTACCGGAGAAGGAAGTTCGGGGGAAGTACGGGGAAGTTCGGGGGAAGTACGGGGAAGTACGGGGAAGTACGGGGAAGTATGGGGAAGTACGGGGAAGTATGGGGAAGTACGGGGAAGTATGAGGGAAGTACGGGGAAGTATGAGGGAAGTACGGGGAAGTATGAGGGAAGTATGGTGAAGTGAGTTATTTTGGATAGTTTAAATTTGCGAATTATCTTTATATAATTTTAGAGAATGTGTTATTGAAATATAATTATAATAAGGTTTATGAAAATTTTGACATATTCGTTTAGCATGTAACATAAAAAATTGACGCATGTATTTTTCCGGAAAAACACATTGACATATTACTTATACATTTTCTTTCTTTTGGATAAAATCGAGGATAAAATTACATTAATATACGTTGTAATAAAGCGTATTTTAGTAAAAAATAAATGAAACAGGAGTAAAATTTAATTTGACAGAAATGTAAATTCGACATTGTTCTAATATTTGGGTTTGTGAATTATTATTAAACAATAAATGTGGTTCATAGTACAAAAACAATCAAATTATTTCAGATAAATTAATGTTTTATTTTACATGTTAAAGGTTACACGCTTGTAAATTTTTCATGTATGGTGGACCATAAGGTATATGATATTAAGTTCAAGTAAAAAATATTAAAATATATAAACATAAACAGAAATATGTCTGCATCCTCGCTTGCACCCTTTATGAGGCTAGGAGGAGGGCTGCAGCATAGATTACTGCTTGCAGTTAGTTGGCTTCGAGGTTAGCCCTGTATCGAGGCTACATTAGGCTGTTGTTTTTCACTTGACAGAGTTATGTTGTGAGTCTGCGCAATAAAGCGCTCGCTACAAACTTTAAATATTGCGGTGAATATTTCTTGTATTTTTTGGTGTTATTTGGTTGTGGTTTTGTTAATAGTAAATTATAAAGTCATATCATTAGAAATCATGAATAGATATTTTGGTGGAAATATGGGGAAGTGTGGGGAAGTATGGGGAAGTATGGGGAAGTATGGGGAAGTACGGGGAAGTATGGGGAAGTATAGGGAAGTACGGGGAAGTTCAGGGGAAGTACGGGGAAGTATGGGGAAGTTCGGGGGAAGTATGGGGAAGTACGGGGAAGTATGGGGAAGTACAGGGAAGTATGGGGGAAGTATCTGGTTGGGGAAGTTTGGTGTACAAAAATTCCCTCTGTGATTTACCCCTCGAACACGCCATAAACAATAAAAACACACAATCAAATAATCATAAGCCTCCATATTTGATTCAAGTTTGTGTTGGGTACATTGGAAAATAATTCATTTTGTTCATAAGTTATAATCCTGGATCATGTATGGCTTTGGTTATAGACAGCTCTCGCTATATTCTCGCTTGGAGAATTTATTATCGATGTAGTATACTACAAGAGAAAAACTAAAATACGTCAGCCATATTATTATTCTCATCTGTGGCACAACATTCCCAAATGGAATAATGTCTCAAAAATGTATATTTTCAAAATATTTCAAGTATAGAAAAATAGTTTTACATTTAAAATTTAAAAAATATAGAAATGAAATATTTAACCAAATTTAATAAAGTTTAATTAATGAATATTAAATAATAAGAAGAAAATAAATATTAGTAACACTATGAATAAACAAATATATACACTTATTTAAGAATAATAATTATTAATAAGGACTTACACACTCAGAACATTTATTTAAACACTTAATACTATGTAATATTTATTTATACGATATTTATGCAACCAGCTATTTATTTATATCACCAATTATTTATTTATTTTTACGTTACATATCGCTGACAAGCACTGACCGACACTGACTTTCTTCAGTGCCTCTCTGCACACTTTAACCGATACTAACTTCCTTTACCGCCCGTCGTGACCCTTATATACATGCGGGCAATTAATCTCTAGAATATTCCAGAGTCTTCCGGACTCTATAAAATTCTAGAACAATAGCGGCATCGCTTCCTATAACACTTAACCTTTAATGCAACTACCTGACCAGACAAGTCAGCCGTGATGACTCATCAGCGGTGAGTCAAGCTCGTTACAGAATGTTACTTGAGAATCGTATTATGTCTGTCTCATTGTCTACTTGTTAACACTTCCATATATTATCTTTGTATATATCTTAGTATCCTGTTGAATTGATTCTTAATAAATAAAATAAATAAATAAATAAAATTCGTATAAGAAATTGTAAAGAAATAATTTTTCAACATTTTGTTGATAGTTTGTGAAGAATTTATGATCTTGTAAACCATTTGAAACACATGTCTACCGTACACCATCAATATCTATTTCACCTAGCGCGGGTAAAGGACATATTTATCCTGCATGAGCCTTGGCGTCTGCAAGAAGGCGGACGTATTTTTAAGACAGGTCTGAAGTTGGATGCGGAACGACAGCTGGTTTAATTTGAACAATGGAGGCATGAAATGTTCAAATAGCGTCTCAATCCATCGATCAATATCAATAAGTCGAAGCGACGGGGTTTGGGCTGCATGTCAGGTGCATCGCGAGCGATTTTACGGGTGAAGTAACTTCGCAACGTAACGTAAATAGCGATGTCATTGTTAACAGAAACATGACATGTTTCTCTGCATTATTAAATACAATACAGTGTTTTACAAACAACTTCTTCTTTAAAATTAAACACATTTTATTTTTGAATTTTACCGTTTTTTTTTGCGGAACTGACACAACATCAATGTCAAGCCATACCACATCAATTGATATATATCTTAAAAAATTAACCGGTTACGTCACTGTTTCTCAATGTGGGTTGTACCGCTCACTAGTGGGAGAATTTCGATTTTTAGTGGGTGGCAAATATTAATCGTATATGTTTATTAATAACAATTTTTACCGGTTTTGGGGATATTAAGCTTTTATTTATACAGACAAAAGTAAGCAGGGTAACTAAGTCATAATTATATTTACCAAATAATTTTGACAAACTAGTATGGTAAAGATATTACCCTACAGAATAGTGAAAATAACATGGGACAATTGTCATATATCAAACCATACAGACTTGATCACGAAAACGTTACTCACAAGAGAACTTTATAAAATAATATTTAATAATAATGTGAAACCGGTAAACTATTGCCTATTATTATAAAAAAATATATTTTTAAATAAAATATATTTGTATTAAAATAAACCACCTTTCCAAAACTTTTTGTTGTGTTGTTCAATCGATAAATTTCTATATATTTAGTTTTTTAGAGGTCAAAAGTTATTGAATTTTAAACAAAATCATATTACTCTTTTTAGCGTTTTCTGGGGTTCAAATAACTTAGTTTGAAAATATACATGGAACTATATATTTATATATTATGATTTATTTATAAATATTAAATTATAAACATATCTTAGCCAAATATCTTCAGCACACAATAATCAATCATTAAATAGTTATTTCTTGGAAGGGCTTCTTTAATTAAATATCAGTAATTGATTGAGAACTAACATATGCAGGAATACATGTAGTATTGTCCTGTGCAATATGTTTGCTTAATTGTAAGCCGGACAGTTTTTATTTACCAAAAACTGTTTTTCTATGTCCCACGCCTATTGCAATAGTTTTTTGAAACACACGGTATGTATGTGCCATATACCTATGACCATTTATGAAATAACAGATACTGATTCAGTTTTACAAAAGAAAAAAAAATGGGAATATACCATACATGAGGTACTATGAGGTAAGGTTTAATATTTACGACCAGTGCATCTCACAAAAAATAACAGCATTGAAATTCAAAACTCACAACCCAGTTTTATTTATTCGTATTTTTCATTATTTTCCTCGTTTTCAATCCTATTTTGCATAGATTTTCACAGTACATCTCGCCTTGCGCATATTATTATCACATTCTATACAAAATTTACGTCGACTGTGCGTCAATAATGATGCTATATTGTTCTGCATCAGTCAGCTGTCAGGAATACAGCGAACAATTGTTACAATTAAACAAAAAAATCTCGCATAATAAATGCATACAATTTGAATGAAGTTTCGGTTTGTTAAAATTTTGCTTAGGAAGCAACCCGTTTCGCACATGTGTGGAGCAGGTTGTTGAGTAAATTTCTCTTTAAAACTTGTGTGAAATTTGAATATTTTTCCGATAATATAAGAACTTGTTGGTTATTTTCTTAGGAAAATTTGCATAACAAAGAATACAAGACTTGTTATTTCTTTTAAGAAAATAATAATTACAGAAGTTCTGCAATTTATGCAAATTGCATATTCTGACATATGCATTAATTATTTTCATATGTGATGTGTAATTATATTAATTATACTTTATACATAATCATAAATGTAATACAAATAGAACGTAAATACATGAAAAACAAGGTGATGTGTTTGATATTCCATGAAATTAACAATATTTATTCAATTTCCTGAAGATCTAAATACCGATATAAATTTTAGCACAAATTCTAGCCATTCTTTTCTTTAATATAGCATTATTACGATAAGTAGATCAAGGAAAATGGTACAGCAGACATTATAGAAATATTTTCTTATATTAAACATCAAACCAGTATATAATTATCAGATCAATTTAACACATAACACATAATTTAATACAATAAAATTGGACTTGTAATTATTTGCTAATTATTTTACAGTGTATTTCAAAGTAAATAAATCAAATTTCTATGTTTAGTATTAATATGCAAAGTAGATTTTACAAATATAAACGTCGCAATATATGTAAATTCCATTTATTTATTTATTTATTTATTAACTGTGCATCTATTATTATATATATATATATATATATATATATATATATATATATATATATATATATATTGTGTATTATTTTACTGTACATCGATTGAATAAACTTAGCATCTATTATTTTACTTAACATTCTATATACAGTGTGTCATCAAAATGCCTGTTTTCGATATTGCCGTTGTCGTTAGAATTGCAACATAAATTTATTAACAGAATTTATTCGTCTACTCAACGAGCATAACGTAAAATTATTTCCACATATACAGGGTGTTGCATTACGGTTCGACAATAATTGTTTGTCTTTTTTTCATGGGACACACTATGTACTTTATATTTTTTGCATTTTATTCTCCTATATGGACATGAATTTTGTTTTAATTTTTAGCAGTGTTGCCAAGCCATTTCTTTTATTCTCTAAAAACGACCAAATACACGCATTCCTTTATAAAGGCGTACTGAAATTATATTAATAGTAAAAATTAAGATTTTTTTCCTTTACAACTGTAACTGCATTCTATGTTGCGAAATATATTTTTTTATGTAATTATACAGCGTGTTCAGCGAATCAAATTTACTCAATTTCAAATGACTATAACTCGTCATTTTCAAATGGAACACCCTATATTTTATAATTCATTTGGGTGTCTTTTTGTATGTACTAGTAGAAAGTATTTAGCAAGTAAATCTATCTGAAGATAAAGATGTAGTAGGATACAGGTGTAATATGAACATGATCTACATTTTGAGGTTATCTGTAATTGACATGAATTAATCTAGGGCGAGCAGAGATTAAATTTGAGTTGTCTGGTAGATACACTGGTTGTCACTTCAACCTAACAGAACAGACACATACAGATGCAGATAAGCATTAGTTGGACATCAATGATTCAGGTAACTACAATGCCTTAGGGAAATTACTAATTGTAATAGTGGTTACTATATATTTAAGTTGACATACACTCAAACTAAATAGTCTCCGTACACACACTTTGCGACAGAAGAAGAATGGGGTAAAATTAACTCTCAAACTCTAAGAAAATTAGTGGAAAGTATAACAAACCGTTTAAGAGAAGTAATTCTAATGAATGGAGGTTCAATAGATCATTGTTTCTATATAATTTATAGGTGTACGGAGACTAAATTGGCGTACATAGTTGTTATAATAAATATAATATTTTGTTCTCGATTTCATTACGAAAAATTTAGGAAGTCAATTCATTTTATTTATCAAAATAGTAAGTATAATATAAAATTTATTTTGTCTATATATGTTCAATAAAAATAGAAAACTTTTTCTTTTACTGGTGTATGGACACTAATTGGTTTAAGTGTATATAATGACAATAAAAATCAAATTTGTATTTATGTGACACCATTTTTACTTTTTGTCCTAATATTTTCTTCAAATTGCTTTCATTTGTTAATTTATAATAGCTGGTCCGTAAATATTTTTTAATTATTCGGTAATAAAGGGGGAAATTTACTCATTTAAAAGTTAACTTTGAGTTATACTCGTTTGTTAACAAATGTGGCTATTATAAATTTATAAAATACTGGCAACATTTTTACAAAAATTAATTAATTAATGCATGTATACTTTTATTTTGTGATACAATTTATTCATAGCTGCAATTTTCAGTTTAATGATGCAAAAATAATGTGATCATTAAATTTATAAAAATCGTAGGTTAATTTAAATCAGAGTAACCAAGTTACAATTACAACTGATAAATGGCAACAAATGGTAAATCCTTTAATAACTCTTCCTACAATCCCCATAATGATAGTTTTCTTTCCCTAATTGTAATTTAATGTTTCTGGACTTAAATACCGCTAAACAAATACAAAGCTCGCGAATACAAACCCTAGAGAACAATACAGTCTGTGAAGTAAGAGGTCAGTCTGCTTCAAACAATTGCCCGGACAAAATTTCCAACTATTCAAATAACATTCATTTGTTTATTGAACCGAACACACACAACTTCGAAGGACTTCCAGAAACCTATTTTTTCATCATTCTTTAACAACGAAAAGACGGAATTATAAACAATATAGCAATTATAAATCGTAAAATAGACAACTGGTAAAGAAAGATATTTTTCAAGAGGACGTTTAAGAACTTCGTATTGAAAATTAATTTAGGATGAAACAAAATATACTGAAATAAAATTCATTATAAATAGTAAATATCTAGGAACATTTTGTAATAAATAAAAAAGTCTGCGAATAATTTATTCCTGTTTCCGGGTTGAATTGATCTTTTTAACAATAAAAATCCTCTGGTCCATCTGTCCTCACAGCAGAGGTTAAATTTAAATGGACCACTAAATTATTTATGACTGTGTACAAAAAAGACCACATTTTTAGGTTACATTAAGTCATATGCACATGTTTATAAAGATGGTACATGAATAGTTACTTTAAACCTACCGAAAAATTAAATAACTAATTGCTTATATAGGGTACAACTTTTTTGATAATTTTTTAAGTAAATCTTGGATTATTCAGTGTTTACTGCATTAATTTTCAAGCGGCTACTTACACTGTCCGTACACAACCTTTTTTACATTCCCTATGAGAGATATCACTCTAATGTATTTTTAAGACCAAAAGTTCATTTTTCCTACCGGTCCTTTTCTCCCCCACTTACCCTACTGTTGTCATTTTCAGTTATTTTTTTAATAGACAATTATATCGAAATAAAAAATTAAATAATATGATTACATATTTGAATAAAAAAAATCGTATATTTTTTGAAAGAAATAAACCCACTCAAATTCTGTTGATTTAGGAATTCCACGATGATAAACAAGAATCGCCAGCCAGATCAATTTGATTTTACAAACCAGCCCTTTAAACCGCCTGGATTTCAACATCAAACAATTGCTTGTTCGAAATCCGAACTATTCAAGACAAATAACAGTCATTTGTTTATCAAACGAATCCACTCGTATTATTTGCAACTTCCAAGGGCCGTTACGCTGGAGAAAATTCTCGTAACCTAGTTTTTTTATTACCGGCAGAAAGATTTTTACGTTGATTTTATTTTGTTCGGAAAGTCAGCTTCGAGCTATGCACATACACTAAACCTGCATTCAGGGTTTCGCATTTCTAGTTCGAATAAAAAATATTTTTATTCTGGCATTGTCGATCCGTGTACGGAAATTACACTCCGGAATAAAACGAACTCCATTTTCTGCCCTGCTATAAATTAAATTACTGTCGCTGACATTTTTTTCTGGTATAATGTTTTTATTCTTATTCGGACGTGAAGTAGCTATTTTTCCTTATGTTTTATTTTACTTTTTATCCACCTAAAAACCCGGCAAGCAAATTTTATTAGCTTTTTTTCGGTTTTTCCTTTCTGACATATCAAATTAAAGAAGTACAGACATTCATAAAAATTGACTTCACACAATAAACCATTATTCAAACATATTTCCACATATAAAATCGTATTCATTAGCATTTTAATTCACAATGATTTACATCCCTATCTAAAATTATTATCTAAATTTGTGCATTTTTGTAATGCAACACATACATCATTGTCATATTTGCACTTTTTACAACAAGCGTTTTAAATGATAATATTGCTCTACAATATAAAATTTCACCGATAAATATTATTGCTTATATTGCTAGTTTGAAAATATTACACATTCAAAATAAAATATTTATATTTCTGATACAATAGAAATACATATTATATTTTAAAAACAAAACAATAACATCTCAAATAAACAAATACTATTGTTACTGATACTTAAATATTGGTCAGTGATAAATGAGTATGTAATTTTTCAAAACATTATCATACATTGCAATTTCTTGACTAATAAATATTGCAACCTGTTTTCAAATTTGAATCAGCGAAATATATGCATTAAAATATATTGTGATTGTTTACATTTACTAATTACTAATCGTATTATAATTTCATATTCAGATTTTCGTTTATGCATTAGGCGAAAATTACTGTTTTGATGTTTTCACAAATTATCAAACTAATTTGAAAATTATGATGTTTCGAGAATAGGTATATATATAAATATATAAACCAAATAATACATAATATCTTTTTTTATGATTATTACTATTTATTTTTATTTATTTTTTTACAACAAAAATCAAATTTAATTCTTTTCTATTTCTCGTATAAGTGGATCATAACAATCATGATTTTTATTTTTTTACATAAATCATAATTTTGTCAACCTCGATCATTACTAATATATGCTATAAAAGCATATATGACACACCCAACAATGAGTATCGTGAGTGATATTTATATTTCAAATAAAATAAAGCATCGAATATTATTTATATTTGTTAAATATTTGTCAGATATTTGTCTTCCGGTTAAATCTAAACATAACATCCTTCCGGTTATTTGCAGAAGTTTAATAATAGTGACTTTAAAGCCCGTGTTCTACACACAAGACTAGAGAATAAATCAAAACTTTCCAACCACTCCCACAATTACCCATTACCATTTGCGAAACTTAAATCACGCAAATGAACAACTTATTTACCCGAACCCTCGCTATGTATAACATTGTTAGGCATGTTCAACACTATTCCAGGGGTTTCAAATATTTAATGCGTTATGCAACATGTTTTGGTCTTTGCCAGTATCAGTGACGTGATTTGGAAGAGGGGGGGAAGCATTGGTGGTCAATAAAAAGTCGAAATAATCCAAAAATACCCATTTTTGGGTAAAAAATTTTGATTTTTGAAGATAGTCTGTATTGATAGAAGTCATTGTGCTGATTTCTAATTTTCAAACCGAATTTAATTATCTCTTCTCGTTCTTGAGATTTTTGCTTTCAAAGTTGTACCTCAAAAAAGTATGTTTTTTTGGTATATCTCAAAAATGGGTAGAGATGCAATCTCGACGATTATACCAGTCGATTCTACGGGAAAAGTTACATAAAGAAATGTTTTCTCCACATATACGTTCTTTGGAACGATTAGGTGAAAAATGAAAAAATCGAAAAAAGCTAAATTTCAAAATTTTTCCGAGGAACTTTTCTTCTTCAAAACTTTTCATTTTCTAGACTTAAGTAAATATCGATGCGCTGATTCCAAATTTTCAAACCGAATTGAATTATCTCTTTCAGTTCTCGAGATATTCGTATTCAAAGTTGAGATTTGGCAACACCTGAAAAAACAGGTTTTTCAGGAATAGTCCTGAAATGAGTCGAGATACGACTTCGACGAATTCACCAATCGATTCTACAGGGAAAATTACATAAGTGTACCAATTTTTAAATTTTTATTCCAAAGGATACAATTTGTAGAAAGGAAAAACGAAACTGGCCAAAATCGAAAAAAATGCCTGATGAACCCCTTACGATTTTTTCGGTATTTGGCCATTTTCAGTTTTTTCCTTCTAGAAATTCTATCTGTTGAGATAAAAATCTGAAAATTGGTACACATATGTAATTTTGCCCGTAGAATCGAATGGTGAGGTCACCGAAACCTTAAACCTAACCATTTAAGGGGTATACCTAAAAAACCTAATTTTTTAGGTATAACTTTGAACTCAATTATCTCGAGAACGGGAAGAGATAATTGAATTCTGTTTGAAAATTTGGAATCAGCGCATCGATATCTACTTAAGTTTAGAAAATGAAAAATTTTGGAGACAAAAAGTTTTGAGGCGAAAAATTGAAATTTAGGTTTTTTTGTTTTTCTAATTTTTCACCAAATCGTTCCAAAAAACGTATATGTGGGCAAAACATTTCTTTATGTAACTTTTCCCGTAGAATCGAATGGTAAAGTAGTTGAGATTGTATCTTTACTTATTTTTGAGATATACCAAAAAAACACACATTTTTGAAGTACAACTTTGAAAGCAAAAATCTCAAGAACGAAAAGAGATATTTAAATTCTGTTTGAAAATTTGAAATCAGCGCATCGATGTCTATCAATATAAGCTATGTTCAAAAACCAAAATTTTGGACCCAAAAATTTATATCTTTTGATTAATTCGGGTGTAAAAACACAATTTTAGGGTCAAAATTAAAAATTAATCTTTTCGAAAACTATCATGAGAAGTTAATATTTACATGACAACTATCAACACGCGAAATGATTGATATTTCTACATGTCTTTCACATACAACAATTTTTTGATAAAATAAAGGATCATAATTAATCAAATCTGTCATTTTAGTGTCTGTTGGTTTCTGTTATCATTTTAATAGTATTGAACAACGAAGTATTGAAATATTTCACTTGAAAATTTGCTTCAGACTAATGTCAATCAGCTGTTAATAGTCAAAAATATCTGATTTGTGAAACATCAAAATTTTCTCTTTCCATTTACAAATTTTGGGACAGTTTTCAAAAAAATATTGTTTGATACTTGATTTCGAAATGTTTTTGCATTCTCGAATGTTTTGTTTTACTCGTGGTGCACACAAAAAAAATATTGTCGAATGAAAAAGTGACATTTCACAATCTAGAATCAAAATAACTATTTTCTCGATTGTGTCTCACTGTCATTTAAATACATAGAAACGACTATATCACTGCCACTGTCACTGTCATAGACCTTAAACCCTAAGGGTAAAGTTTTCGGGCCACTGCACTAGTCTACAACCTTTGAAATCTACTACTCCTGGCATACTCACTGTAGGGCTGAGCCACATCACTGCCGTCTCGTAGCGAGCCGGAATGGCACACATTAAACAACCACCAGCGTGTCATCGCCGACTACGCGAGCACTACAGTCCTCATCTTGCACATTCCTGCACTCACACGAGGAGTTACGGTTGGGTTCGGGCGCGTCATACACCTGACACGGTCAAGGAATGCTGTGGAAATACCGCTTGTGATTGTGATTGTCTTTCATCAGGATAAGACCTTGGACATTGCATACAAATATAGAATGCACTACGTACATATCATGCTTTATTTTCTCAGTTCTGAGTATGACAATTAGTTTTATGCAATTGTATATCAATATAAGGGTCTGGTGATTCATTGTAACAACATATTTGAAATATTTAGTAAACAAACAATAAAATGCTAAAACACTTTTACTTATTCAAAAAAAAAAAAACACTTCAATGTGTGTTGTGTATTATATTTTAATTGAAAAATATATTTTATTTTGTAGAAAAGAAAATATGAAATTTGTTGTAAATAATAAATCATTGTATTCTGAACTATTATATTTAAATTTAAATTAAAAAAAAAAATATCTATTACAACTAAAATAGAAAAATGATCAATTCAGCTAATAAATCAGATAATTTATACCGGATTATCCACTAGGCAATCTAGGCAATTGCCTAGGAGCTTCAGAATTTTGGAGACTACGAAATTTCATTTAATTCACAGTGAGACTATTTATAAGATTGTTGTATAGGAAAAAAAATTATTTTGTTATTTTTATTAAATTAGAAAGATAAAAAAATTCGAGCGCTTATAGTAAAATTGAAAATAATCTTGGTTTTTTGAGTATACAAGAGGATTTTATATGTAAAAATTCACAAAACCTTCGAGATATTTACCATGAGGATAAGAAGAATCGTTTCCTGAAGAATGTGTTCAATATGAATATTTTTTTAAAATTTTGAAGTCCGGAATAAGGAAATATTCAAGCTTTTTTCAACATTGTCAAGTACAAACGCAGTGGCCAGAGGTCTTTTTCAATATTAAAAAAGACGAAGATATATTTATGCAATTCTATTATTCAGGGAAAACTTACAAATTTGGTAGTTCCCTCATTAAACAATGATATAAGCAACGGTCTGGATTTTGATAATATTATTTGACTTATAAAAAATATAAGATAAAAAAGTATTTATAAAAAATATAATTTGAAAACAATAGCACCTATCGTACACTCTTTACAGCAGTTTTAAATGTCGATGAAAAAATAATACAAATATTTATTTATCTAAATGTAAAAAAACTTGTGTCCAAAAAAGGTTAATATAAATTTGCATAAAAAACTACATCCAAAAGAATCCGACAAAGAAATCGGATTTTATTAATTTTAATTTTATATTAGAAGTTTTTTAATATCGCTTTTATTTGTTTAGTTTGAGAATGTATTGATAATTTTTCTTGCTCTAATTTTGTTTTATATCCCTCTCGTTTACCCTAACTTCCGTAACTTTTTTAATATTTAATACAAAAACTTGAGATATAAACTCAATTCTGCAGTTACAAACTTTTATAATAAACAACTGTCAATTTATAAACGACTTTCCCAGTAACTTATTTGTAAATTTTGTTCAGATATATTTACTGAAACTTGTTTGTTTCAAAACGATTTTATCATTTAAAGTTTAGACATTTCTTCATTCAGCTGTCTAAATTTTAAATGTATTTTGTATTAAATCTACAAATTTAGCTGCAATTGTTTTTGAACAACAATAAACTCAAACAATGAGCATTCACACATTCACACGTTATAAAGTTTATTCAAATAAAATTTAATTTAATTTTATGGAAATATTTTGTGTTTAATTTAATAATAAAAAAAATTCCACTTTCATTAACATAATACTAATTGTCATATTTTATCAGTGATAGAAAACATGATAATGTATAGAAATATAAATTTAAAACATACTATTGTTGTATTATTCGTTCATTCAACTTTTCACATATTTATTTGCCGTTACTTTTTATTTAGTATTCATTACATACTGTTTCTAATGAAATATGATAATGATAATCATATACACACAACACTTCTTTTATTACCGTTGTTATAAAATTTTAAAACGCTATCGTAAAATAAAATCGAATAATATAAAAAAAATCTATTTTTATTCGCCTATAACAATAATAATAAAAATACCAATAAATAATATAATATTTAATCATAAAATATTTGTTGTAAAAAATGTCATTTGAATTAAATAAAAAAAAAAACACTTAACACATTTTATAATTAACAAATAATTTAATAATCTGTATTAATAATAGTTTAAGAGTACAAATTTAAATTTTTTCCGGGAGCAACACACGCGAACGTAAGCGGAAGTAGAGGGGGCGTACGCCACCTGTTGAGGACGCCAGAAGCGCTGGGCGAAGCTCGACGCTCAGCGGCCGCGCGAACACTGACGCCGCGACGCTCCGGTCTCCGGAGTTCGTACTCCGCGCGAGTCCGGGAACGCCCCGCGATATAGGTCAGGACAGTGTGCGTGCAATTCAAGCCCTGCTGATTTGTACCTCTCACTTATTATTTGTCCCGTTGGACGTTCTCATGAATTTTGGAAAATTTGTAATTGTTTAATTTATATTAAATTAATTACAGATAATACCTTTCGCCATCAATTAAAAAAGATCTACTATTGAATTTTTATAATTAAGAATAAAAACATTTCAAGAATTTCGAATTTCAATAAATGATCACTCTCAAATAGTAAACACTACAGTGATTGGTTTTTTATGAAGGGTGATTTTGAAGTAATTACATTAAGGAAAGAATTAGAGTACTTCAAATTGAGTGAGCATGAGCACCCTTCTTACAGGTAGTAGACATTACGGTGACTAGTTTTTACGGAGGGTGATTTTGAACTAATTACATCAGGAAAAGAATTAGTGTACTTTACAGTGAGTGAGCACCCTTCTTTCAAGGTAGTAAACATTACGGTGACTGGATTTCACGGAGAGTGATTTTGACCTAATTGCATTAGGGAAAGAATTAGAGTACCTTACACTGAGTGAGCACCCTTCTTTCAGGTAGTACCTAATCATAACGGTGTGACTCGTTTTTATGGAGGGTGATTTTGAACTCATTACATTAGGGCAAAAATAAGAGTACTTCACAGTGAGACAAAACCATTTTTACAGGTAGTAAACATTATGGTGACTGGTTTTTACGGAGGATGATTTTGAACTAATTACGTACCTTAGGACAAGAATTAGAGTAGTTTACAGTGAGTGGACACCCTTCTCTCAGGTAGTAAACATTAACGGTGATTGGTTTTTACAGAGACTGATTACTTTAGGGTCTGAATTAGAATATGTCACATTTAATACGATACGATAATTAATTTTAATGGAGTGATTATCATTTGGTACTTTAAGGAATGAGTTACTTTAGAAATTATTTTATGACCCTTTTTTCACATTTTTTTTATTAAAGAAATTTGAGCACTCAGTATTCCCTGTAATATAAGTATTTTATAATTATATTTTGTACAGGATGAGAAAAACAAAGTGGGGATGAAAAAGGAAGGCACAAATCCGGATATCCCCACTCCAGTAGATCCGAAGTTAAGTTACGCGATTTTTCACTCATTTTTTATCTCCGCATTTTTCAACACACCCTAAGATAAATTTTCCAAGTCATTTCTTTATACCCCCAAAATAATTTGAAACATGTCTTTTGATGTATAGCATTAATACTCGTAAAATGAGTTGCGGATTTATGGTTCTATTTATATTATGCAAAATGCACATGTGACCTAACTAACAAACGGGGACTAGCATAAAATATTATCAGGGCTTTGCGATCATTATACAAACTTGAGCAAATTTTTGCGCACCATGAAAAACTCACCCAAATTTATTTCGTTATTTTCCAAACATTTATGACTTATGACTTAAAATATTTACTACATACAAGATATACTGTGAATAAATGTGATTTATGATTGAAATCAAGTGATTTACGAAGTAAACTAACGACAAAACTAACAGAATTGTATACATAATTAATAATGGATGAAATATACAAAAAGAGATGTAGATTAAGCTAGAAAAACTAACAAAATAGAAGGAAGCACAAATTGTCGACACCAAAATCATCTTATAAAAGAAATGAATGAATGTTGTATTTGAAATAGATTATGAATTTTGATAAAAAAAAATATATATATTTTTAAAAAAATATTTTGTCCCATTATTTCAAATATATCTCAAAAGTATTTTATATTTTAAAACATTAAAATACTTTTTTTAATACAAAATACTAATTTTCAATATTTGAAATATATTTTGTATTTGAAATAAATATTAGTATTTGAAATACATATTAATATTTGAAATATATATTAGTATTATAGTATTTGAAATACTTATTAGTGTTTGAAATACTAATCGTCGTGCTTAATTTTTGTTCTATTATCTATCAGTTACACGTATAATTCGAATATAATATATTCTTTTTTAGGATACAAAAACCTCATATATAATAAACTCCGGGAAAATGTTTATTTTTATTAGTTATTTATTTATTTTTTTATTAATTTTATGTAAAATAATTAAAAGTACTTAAAATACTTAAAAATATTTGAATTACTTAAAAGTATTTGAACTACTTATAAGTTTTTGCTAGAGCAATCGAGCACTGTAAACCTCGCTGTAAACAGTAGACGCAAAATAGTAAAACGAGCAATTTGTGAATAAATCCAATAAATTCTTCCAATATTTCATACAAAATTGGCAATAACATCTGCCAACTACTTGACAACAGTTGCAGCTAGGATAGTTGAGATGCACATCTGGGAAGATGTCTTTGTTTTAGAATATTTTTGGCGGATTCTTGCGGAATATTTGTATTCCGGTCCTGGACGCGAGCTTGGCATTGCATGAAAATGAACGCGGCAGCTATGCCGGAGCTCTGGAAATTCTTTCCTGCTAACTGCGCAACCGGCGCCGGAACAGGAATGAGCGGCAAGGACAAAGGCTGCCCTGCCCATCCCGGGACATTATCCTGCAGTACCCACCCCCCACAGAAGAATTCTAGTGGTTATATCGCTATTTTGATAAATATTTTCACTCTAACAGGCGGCTTGAATATTTAATTCACGCACTTTATTCTAAATTTTTTTTATAAAAACTCCAGTAAAAACTCTTTTTCAAAAAGAATACATTTCAGAATTTTAATGGTTAGTTATATTATATTAAATTCGTAGAAATAGATTATGAACTAGACAATAGATAATATAATTCAAATTAGATTCAAGTTAGATCAAAGTTTGGTCTAAGATTTTCGTATAAATTTTTACTTATTTATTATTAATAGAGATGTAACGAATAGCAATTTAGCTGAATACCACAATAAAAAATATTCGGAAAAACCGAATAATATATTTTTTTGAAATCTGAAGTTATTGGCGAGGACTTCGTTGCGGATACGGGTGTATTTATTCTGAATTATTCGCCCTGTTTTTTCTTCAGGTAATTTCTTATTACTTCAGTTTAAAAAAAATTGTCGCCAAATAACATACCCAAATAAATTACTTATTCTTATTGTACATACTTTAGTAATAACTAAACATATGTATATATTTTGTTAAAATTTGTAACACAATATTCGGTAGTATGATAGGTCGAATAGGTTGAATAGGCCGAATACCGAATACCGAATAATTATTGAGCTTCACTCTCGTCTTTAACTATTATGTCAGGTATACTAACATACATAATGGTATAATAATAATTGAAATTTAATTAATTAAATACTATAAGAGGGGGGTAATAACTAATAAACTTTAGTTATTTTGATACAAGTGTTCTAAGCAACAACAACTCTGATCTGGCTATCTTAAATGGTGAAGCTTTTTATTTTGTGATTGTGCTCTGTCATCATTATCACAAACAACAAGTGAAACACTCTCCAAAACAGCTTTAATGTCCAAAAAATGGTAAGTAAATATTTATTTAATTATGTATTGTTTATGACAACAACAATAACAATATCTAAAAAAGTCTATAATAAGTAGTTTTTTATTTACGAGTATCATTTTTATTTTATTTAATTTAATTCCTTATTACTTATACTGTAATTTTAAAAAGGGTAAATTTTCTTGTACATATGAAATATTTTAATTTAATATAATTTTTTGATGACTTCTTGACAACAAAACGTTATCTCCAAACTTAAACTTACAAAATAACTAAAAAAGCAATAAAAATAAATAAGCACCAAGAAATTATTTATCCCGAAAACGAACTAATTAAGTAAGTAATTAAAATTGCTCCAGAAGTTGGACCCTACTGCGCCTGTTCACAGGCAACAGGCAATACGCGCACGTGGTATTAGTTGTATAAGAACATAAGTTTCCTTGACAAATTAACCGCTAGAACACATCTGCTCGTTACAACCAGCACTTTTCATTTTTACATTAATTACTGCCTCCGTAATTAATTTTATCAAACAGATTGCTTTTAGTTCTAAGAAAACTTTGTACTTTGTACATGTCCAAATAAAAAGTACTTATGTACTATGAAAACCACTTTTCGCTAAATAAAGAAAGTTTCTTTACAAAAATAACATATTTCTTTTTACTTTTCTAACGTAATATAAGTGTATTATTTATCATAAGTACTTTTATAATTAGCATTATGATCTTGAAACAACTTCCTACACATCTATAAACATTCACTAGATTTTTAAATAACGAAATTCTTTGTGATTGTTGAAAACCTACATGATATTTAAATGTTATCTCTACCATCAGTAATATAAGCTTACATCACATGTTTACTTAGATAATCTCTCAAACACATTAATAGTACGTTATCTGCATACTTTCAAAAATGCTTTTAACTAGGAAATTTTAAAATTTAAGTACCCTGTAAATTTACCTGATATGATTCCATCCATTTCCATCAAAGCTGCTTCTAATAACTTGCTGGCTTCAATTTGAGGAGAAACTTCAGAAGGTGGTTCCTCATCACTGGATTTCTCAGTCTTGCCCATCTCTTCGAGCAAAATCTGCCGTATTTGCTCCAGTGTTTATTTTTTGCACAGCACAAACAAAAAGAAAAACAAACGCGGAAACAAATTTAGCGAGGTTAATTCTACACTTCAGTCTTTACCAGTTACTTAATACATGATCACATATGATTCTATAAACTGTAAATAGATAAATAAATCGTAAAAAATCAGTTAATGTTACTCACTACAGCAAAACAGTTCAGCGGAAAAAAACATAACAAAACACTAATAAACAGTAAAAGTAATAGAAATGAAAACAACCTCCAAAGAAAAATCGTCAACAAACGACTGTCAACTCATTCAAGTATTCGATACCTCTAGCGACATCTATACATGATTCTTCAAATTATAAGTAGATAGCGAAATTCAAATTATTACCTTTAATAAGAAATAGCTAATTCGGATATATATAATAAATAATTTACTAACATTTTATTCTTAAAAAGGACTAAAAACACCAGTCATTACTTATTAAAGATTTATTTATTACTTTTCTCTTTTGTTATAATAAAATTTGAGACAATAATGATATAATACAAAAATAAATTATAACACAATCTCTGTTGGTTTAATACGTAAAATAACAGGAACACTAGTACACGGTAAAATTGCTAATTCCGTAACAACAGCTGTCACTAAATCTGGAGGAGTAATATCGTACATTAAATTCAATGGTGTTACATTTTTAATTTCCTTCCAATTTGCTAACGGACTTTTACCATCATAGGCACTAGAAATTAATTTATCTGGATCTCCTACAAAAAAAAAATATATTTTAAACCCATTTAAATGATTATAGAACGTTATTTACCTATTTCATTGTGAACAATTGAATCCGTTTGGACCCTCTCACAAAATTTATAAGTTTCACAACAAACTAGCACTGGTTTGTTGAATGCCTGAGCAATAAGGGCTACTTGAGCAGTACCCGCTCTAGACATTACATATCCATTAGCAAGGAGAGAATGAGCTCCTAATAATACTTTAGTTACTCGTCCCATAATAAAGCTCGCTGCGTTAATCAACACGTAAGAACAATTTATTCCAGCATTGACCAACATTCTAAGCATTTCTCTGCCTTCGAGGAATGGTCGAGCGTCTACTATTATTACACTAAATATTTTACCGCTTTTGTGCGCATCTAATAGAATTTTTGTAATAATTGACGAACTAAAAAAAAAACAAATTTTATTGAACTGTATGAATTGGGGTCAAAAACAAACTGCAGTCTATTTTTTCTAAGAATAAAGTGTGGAGAAGATAGGCGATGCCAGCCAACCGCTCTCTATCTGGCGGCAAAATTTGGCACCTCCTATCTTCCCCATGCTTCGTTCTTATACAAAATAAACTAGACTACATTATCCGCTTTGACAACTGTTCCGAAAAATCAGAGATGAATGGTAATGAAATATACTTACCATCCATAAGTTAATATGACGTCCCCTTTGTAAATCTTCGGCTGCACAGTCATACTGATCGCTGTATCAGCCATACCTATTTCGTCATTTATGTAAGTATTAATACCTTCTAAAAGACGTTCTCTTTTTTCCTCGTCGGAGAGATTTGTTGGCATTTGAGTAAGATGCCACTTAATATTCCTAATAGCATTAGTCATCGACACAGCCATTGGTCGACATTTTTGTAAATAATTGGTCGAAGATTGAATATTAGCTTCTAAACTTCTACAAAACTCTTGTTGAGGTGGAGTACGATAATCAGTAATCAAATCTTTAATAGCAGACAATAAAGCTAAGCATCGGGCATTAGAACCTAAGACGTTATGTGATAAGTAACGTACGCCAAGACGAATTATGGAAGAATGAAGACCAATAACGGTTGATTGATCTTTAGTTATGCTGATACTGTGATGGAAATACAAGTGGTTAAACAGTTGGACTTGTTTGTTGAAATTACCGCCAGTAACTACGCTTATTGATTCCTTCCGCGGAGCCATACGTGTAATTTTAGGAAGTTCTTTAGCTTTATCAGCTACAACTTTGCTAGCTTTTTGAGCTTCCTGTGCTTGAGCTTTCGCCAAACGTTGAGCTTCTTGAATAGCTCTTCGCTTAGCTCGTAATTCTGCTTTGCTCTCTGCGGTCTCATTTGGTTTTTCAGAACTTTCTTTATTGTTAACTGTTTTGTTGGTTTCATTATCTGTTTTTTGAGGAGCTGCATTGCCCTCAGTTTTAGCTGCAACCTTAGCAGCACGCTGAGCTTCTTGCAAGGCTCTACGCTGTGCTTTAAGCTCAGCTTTAGATAATTCTCCACTCTCACCACCTACTTTGATTGTATTTTGAATATTTTTCTGTTCTACCTTCTCAGCTTCAGTTATTTTGTTATCGCGATGTTCTGTTTTTGTTTCTGATTTTACATCAGAAGTTGGTTCTTTTTTACCCTTATTTTGTTTTTTAGCTTCCTTACGTTTAGCTCTAGCTTCTGCTTTATTAATCCCTTCTGGCATATTGGAATCTACAAAAATATTTACTAAAATTTCCTAAAAATAAAATAATGTTTGACGTTTAACCTGATTTATTTTCTACAGTATTCTCTTTGCTCGCTAATTTTTTTGAAGGATCCATTTTATAACGACTGGGTAACAAATTTAATGTACAATTTTTAAGTAAATATAACGTAAAATATTATTTTTATATATATTTCATGCAGAAAATATTTCAACACACTTTGCCATCTGTAAGATTATGATGCAATTACAGAAATAATTGTATCATTTATATATATAACTAAAAGTATTTTTATGGTAATTTCCGTTATAATTATTTGAAAAAAAAATATAGTTTAAAGGTAAATGATTCATGTAATAAGTATTTTATTCCAAAAATATTGATTTTCAGCCATTGCCCTTGAAGCACGTTGCACGAACCCTCGAAGCTAACCTAGAAAATAATCAAATCACGAAATATATTCAACTGACAAATAGAAATTAAAATAGAAACATGTTCCGTTTACAAGGACTTCCAGAACGTGATTCTGCAGAAGAAAAAAGACGAGTACGAGAAGGAGTTATTTCTAATTTTTTGGTCTTTGGAGCCATGGTTGCAATTTTAAGGCTAGGTATGACAGATGTAAATCATATATATTAAATGTTAACAATCTTTTTGTTACAGTACCAATCGTGTCCAGCAAAATATATTAAAACATGCATTTAAAAAAAAATAAGTTACCGTTATATTACCTATGAACAACAATAAAATATTTCATTAACATTATATTAATTTTTTTATCATGTTTGGACCCTTACGTTATTATAAATAAGTTTATTTTAAGAAACACGTACACAAACAAAATTAAATATAAAGGAACTATAAAATGAATTATCAAAACAATTTATAATGTATTTATACTGTTGATTTTGTATCTTACATTTATAAATAAGAATAAAATAAAATACCAACAAATATGTACACTTAAAACATGTCAGTATAAAAGAATAAATGAAGGAGACTTATTGACATTTACACACGTTTTAGTCGTAAAAAAATGAATTATAAAAGCTGTGCAATGAAATGAGTCGTTGCGTTCAGAACAACAAGTATAGTACACTTTGTACAAGATATCCCTGCCTATATACAAGTTACAGGAATATGTTTTCATTTATTCGCACAGAAATAAAATACGTAAATATAAATTTATGTAATATTTATTATTTAATTTTATATAATACTTAACACTAAAATTATTCTACTCATTCAATATTTTGAAAATGTTGAATAATAAATTAAGGGGAGGGGAGTGAAAATAGCAGCCACGGGATGAGTTGGCGATTGGTGACTGAACAGGTGGAACGTCGAACGCGCATTTGCACCAGCCCGGCGCAACAGCATCACAAATATAAATCGAATGGAATGTAAATACTTTAATAAATCATATACAATTACATAAATTATTAAATATAATTATCTATATATGTATGTATAGTATGTATAATATTTATATTGTAAGTAAGCATGTATAAAAAGAGAATGAATCGGGTATCGTCATAAGGGTGGGTGGGGCTGGTTGCACTTGGCGCGCGAGCGAAGCGACACTCATGCATGAGATCAAGAGAGGGGCGCGACTTCGATCGGAGGCTCTGTTACCAAACGCCACACCATCTCAGCTTGCAACAACGAATTGTCGCAAGAAACTATTCTTTTTCTTTTTTTATACTTTATTTATATATTATGTAAATATAGTCTTTCGAAGTAAAAACAATATGCACAATAGTCGTTCGGTTGACTCTGTATTTTCACATTCTATCACTAGTTTCAATAAAAACAGTATGATAACGTAAATCACTCATTCATTCATTAATGAATACAGAAGCGATGTATGTTGATAATATAAAAGAAACAACAAATAATAGAAACAAATTGTTGTATATGTACGGGTACGGTATGGTGTGTATGTATATTCGAATACAGCAACAGTGCGTAGCTATGCCCGATGTATTCATCACCACAGATTACACAGGTAACGATTCCCTTTATGATTTACAGTAAACACAGCCTCGCAAAGCCAAATACTTGTGGATTTCATCTTCGCTCGCACAAGTGTCCATTCAATTTAAACAATTCACTAGTTATCGTTACTTATTATAATACAGAGCACATTCTATTATTAATATGAAACATATGTACAAGTTCGGCGACGGAACAGTCCGGGCTCCGGGGTACCGTTCGTCAGGGCTAAAATCCATGTCATTTACACGATCACGACATGCTCAAACAAATTCATCTGTCAAAAGTTCATTTTATTGAACAGTATTAAAATCTACGATTACTCCTTTTTACAAATAACTACACGTTTGTAGGTGACGGTCACCTTGTCAGATATTAACGTATTAAGTATACATTTACACAATTACACTTCTGAAATTTGTACGAGAGAGCGCACTGCAGCTGCAGCGGGCCGCAGTTACGCAGGAGTATAATACTAAGTCACATCGACGGTGGCGGCGGCGGCGAGTGCGACTGTGACTGCGACGGCGACGGCGGTAGTAAGTACAGGTGTTCGCGTCGGGCGGTAGCAAAGCCGAAGGCGGCTGCGGCGGCGGCGGCGACGGCGGGCACTCACCACTACAACTGCTCCACGAACTTGCTCAGTTGGTCCTGAGGTGTCATCGGCGTCCCGTCGCTGCCGTCCGGCTGGCCGGGTCCGGAGGGTGCGGGCGACGCGTGCGGGTGCGGGCCCAGGCCGGCGGCCGCGTGGTTCGGACCGCCTCCCGCTGTGCCGCCCAGAAGCATTTCTGACGCGGCTAGCTCGTGGTGCGGACTAGGTTGTGGCCCGCGCGGACTCGGCACTGGCTGCTGGTTGCGCGGACTCGGTGCTGGTCGGGGCGATGGGTTGGGTTGCGGACTGCGGATGGGTGGCGGGCTTCGCCCACTCATCAGCTGCTGCTGCTGGACGCTGATGCCGGCCACCGTCATGGTACCGTGCGGGGGCCCCATCACGCCTTGCGGCGATGGGACTGGTGGAGGTGTCGGTTTCAGTCCTTGCATGCTGCCATACGGCTGTTCGTTAAAGGCATTGTTGTAACCAGCGACTCCAATGTGGGGTTGGCGAATGCCGGGAAGTCGTTGTTGCTGGTAAGGTGGTGCAGGTGGCTGTTGGAACTGGCCACCGCCATGTTGCGCTTGTTGCTGTTGCTGCTGCTGTTGTTGTTGCTGCTGCTGTTGTTGGCGCTGGAGTGCTAAGAACTGTTGCTGGTTGCGGTACCATTGTTGTTGTTGCGGAGTCAGGGGTTGTCCGGGTCCAGGCTGGCCCGCTGTTTGCTGACCTCCCAGCATGGCTTGCATTTGCATGCGGCCTTGCTGTTGTTGCTGCTGCTGCTGTTGTTGCTGTTGCTGTTGTTGCTGCTGTTGATTTAGCATATGCTGCAGCTGTGGAGGACCGCCTCCTACAACTCCCGTGCCACCACCTTGAGCCGCTGCCTGGGCCTTCACACACAACCACACATCACATATTAATCACACAAACAAAATAAAAGATAGGAAAATTGAAGATATTTTTTATTTTAAGAACAGTTTACATGCAGGGAGATTTTTCTTCTTTTATGAAATTTGTCACTCACCTGTCTTTGTTTGATGAAAGCAGCCATCAACTGTGGATTGGATTTGAGTATTGCTAGGATCTGCTGTTGCTGTTCAGGAGACTGGGGTGAGCGCAAGGTGTGCATGAGTTGTTGTAAGGCTTGCTTATGCAATCCAGAGCCAGCAGTGGGTTGTGCCCCCAAGCCGGCGGCCCCTGCGCGCACTGCTCCTCCCGCAGCACCAGCTTGAGCTAATGGACCTCCGGGGCCTCCGGCGCCTAATCCCTGCACCAGACCACCCTGGGCCCCTAGAAGTTGGGGTCCAGGTTGCCGTAGTCCTTGTGCAGTGCTAGCACCACCAGGATACCTTTGTTGCCATTGCTCCATTGGTAGTAAATTGCCGCCTGTAATAATCGAATTAGAACTGATGGTTTGAGAATATGTTATTGCTGTACCTTGATGACCAATCGTCCGTTGTATGGGCGGTGGCGGCATGTTGGGTCCTTGGACGGCGCCTGGTGTAACTTTCCCATAGCCAACATGCGGTGCCTGCTGCCTAGCTGCTTCTTCTTGCACCTGTTTGACGACTTGCAGCACGTTGGCAGGCGGTGTTTGTGTCCCAGGTTTGTGACCGATGCCGGGTTGATGCGGCGACTGCATGCCGCCCAGAGCTCCAGCTGTTGCGAGAGCAGCAGCCCCGAGAGCGCCTGCAGGGCTAACGGCCCCAGCACCCACAGCCGTTGGTCCGGCTGCCATGGGAGGAACGTTCCCAGCTACGGCACCTCCACCACCAGGTCCGGCCGTTGTTGGTGCTGCCGTTCGTGTATTCATCACAGCCATACGGCGGCGCATCAACTGGACTTGCTGTAACCTCTGCTGGAGCTGCTGTTGCTTCATCTTGTATTTGATGTTCGAACAGAACGGTACTGGACACTTCGCCTCTAAGCAATGTTTGGCATGGTAACAACACAGCGCGATAAGCTGTTTGCAAATCGGGCAGCCTCCGTTCGTCTTGCGTTTGCACACTTTGGTATGCGTGACCACGCGCTTCATGCGCTGGCAGCTGGATAAGCGGCAATTCGCGTCGCGGCACTGACATGCGTGTACCAAAGACTGTATACACCGTTGAATAGATTGCTTCCGCGCTTCTTGCGGATTTGCCTGTTTGAGATCGGCTGGTGACGAGCCGTCGTCTAAGTCTAAACCAAGTTTTTCCATTTTATGCGGATGACCGTCTTTTTCGTAACACTGAATACACAAATCGAAATCGTCACACACTGTACAATGATATCGCGTTTCCACATGACCTTTACAATTATTACACGTGTACACAAATTTATCTTGTCCTTGATTATGAAGTTCGTACAACATGGACATAGAACTAAACTTTGCACGACGTAAAGATGAAAATTCGTAATGTCTTTCACGTGCCATCGTTAAGAAGGCATCTCGTCCATCCATTAGATCACAGTTAATAAAGGGGTCGGGATCTTGTATAGGCTGTAAATAAAATATTCAATATGTTTACTACCTATGGAATTCATTTTTTTAAAGTAATCACTAGATATGCGTGCAAATTTAAACTTGTGCAAATAGAACTTTCTACAGAATTTCACAACACAATAATTATAATTACAATAAATAGACCTAGAAAAACATATTTTTCCCATCAAAAAGAAAATACAAGATATATAAATGAAAATGCAACTTACTGCTAAACTTGCCGCCGATTGAGCAGAATGAAGTCGGATGACAAAGAACACTTCTTTATGTTTTTCCATGGTGGCAAAAATCTTTGCAGAAAGATCATTTCCGGTTTGTGGAGTATTCGACTTTTTACTATTTTTCCGTTGGTTTGCTTTAGATTTACTACTTTTCTTCGCCTTCTTCTGGCCTTTCTTTTTACCGTCTGGTCCTGTTTCACTTTCTTCACTCAACGAAAATATCTAAATAATAATATATTATTTAGTCAAACATCTGTCAATAATTTGTCAAAACAAAATGAAGTTTTGTTTTTTGTACTCCGTGAGTCAAATCATTTAAAAACCGAATTACCCAAGTTCATATTTAAAAAAGTTGATCTTTAAATATCAAAAATAAGAAATGTAATAGCCTATAACAATAATGGCCTATATTACGAACGCACTTTTATATCATAACAAAATCGCTGTTAGGAAGTTCATTTTACAATATAATCTTATGAGGCCAAACGCCACTTTTAACACTCATAAAACAGGCCTATTTTTATTGATCACAACCTAATCAAATTTCAACTTTGCATTACAAATTTTTTTCTGTTACGAATATCAACAATACACTATTAATTTATTGAATGTTACATATAAAAGCTATATTTTTTTCAAAGAAAAGTAATAATCTATATCTTGGTATTATTAAAATAACGTAAATTCAACTTAATTGATTTACAGAATTGAATATTTGACTTAATTAAAAGAAATCTTTAGAAATCGATTTTACGATGATATTTACTCGTTTAACATTATTTTCGTACACAATTCCGTTAAATTTAAATCATACCAAATATTTTACGATTTTAAGTATACACAACAAAAATAAATACAGTAAATACAAAAATTACAAACTTACCGCATTTGCAGCAGCCTCCGCAGCTTCAGCTTGTTTCCGTTTTTCCTCTTCTTCTTGATCCAGCTCTTTGATACTTTCTTCTAAAACATTCGGCCAAAAATCTCCCTCAAAATAAGGAAGATCCGCGGCGGAATTCAGTTTATCTTCCATGGCTTGTTTTAAAATATCCTGTAATATTTTATAACATTAGCATATTTAATTACCAGTTTCAGTTCAGCGAATATACCTTGTAATCTAGTACAATTCGTTCGATAATGCCCTTGTCAAGCATTTTCTTGTACCAGTCCTGCAGCCTTTTGGGTTTTGGTATTTTCTGCTCGGCCGGATGGCAATGGAAGATGTAATCATCGCCCTCTGAAGGTGGACAGGCCCAGATGTGAGCCATTGTGTAGCCGAGCTGCTTCACATAATCCATGTAGCCGAGGAGGATTTCATGGTAAACAGCCGTTCTGAACTGTCGCGGCTTGAAGAAGTGTACGGAGTCAAGGTAGGCGATGTAGACACGTCTTGTGTTGGGTGGTGGGCAATCTGAACCGTATTCTTGAACATGCATACCGAAAAAACAGACATCGGTGCCATCAACTTCTTCAAATGCAAACAAAGCTTTCGCTCGGTAAGGAAACTCTGATGATAATTCTCCGGTTTCCACAAACCGACCCCTCATTCCTGGTTTTACTTCTACTACTTTTTCCGAACTAGACACAACGCGGATATGAACTTCTCCTGCGCCTGCTTCCTTCTTTCGCAAGAAATTATTAACTCGATTTTCAATGTACATGCCGAGCTTCGTCACGGTTAGTCGCTTCGCGTTGAATTTATTTTCTTTACGTTTACTTCCTTTTTTCTTCAGGCAGTTATCACACACGAAACCCGCAGGCCAGATGGCGTCCATGTGCAGCACACAAATCTGGTGGAGTTTCCTACCACAATCACCGCACAAGACAAAGTGTTCCAGTTCTAGATGATCGTTTTTCATTTCTTTGAATTCCTCCTTCTTAATAGCCCTGGTAAACAACTTTCTGTAAGGTTTATGTTCTAATGGTTTAGTGTATGGGGAACTTACGTTTGAGCTTGGGTGGCATCGTCACCGAGAGTGACAATGTCGCCGGGGATGTCGTTGAAGCACTTCTGGCAGAAGGTGTATCTGTCGGAGCCAAGTCCGTACGCCTTTAGACTGTGTCCCATACGACAGAGACAGCGTGTGAATGTGAGAGAACGAACAGCCGTAGCACCGAGCGTGTTAGCACAACACAGCCAGCCAGGCACCAGCACATAACAATGACAAACTTGTGTTAAGAAGCGTGATATGGACACCACTATTGGTTATTAATGATAACCCGTGATTCAGTGATTACTATTTCCCGTACAAGTGAATAATCATTACTCTAAGTGTGATTGAAAATAATGAAAAACAATCCCATCATTTTAATAAACTGTAAAGAACCCGTGATCAAGTGACACTATATTACGCTACTTAAATGAGAATGATATATTACTAGTATCTATTTGATATTAAAAGCTGATCTATCACAAATGACAATGTCCCTCAAAGTTATGAAATGTGCGATTTCAATGTAAATTAAATTAAAACATACCTGTTCTGGTAGCTGTAGTACTTCGCGTCTCTGGGTATTGTGCAAAGTTGTTTTCCATAGCAGCACAAGACTTGAGGGTTGAAGGTGTACTTTCTACCACAGCAGTAGCCCAGGGCTTGCATCACTGGATCAATTTCTTGCTCAAATACTTCCGACAACTATAAAACACAAAAATATGTAAACATTAGTTCATTTCATTTTATTTATCAACAAAATGTAAAAATCGAGCTTATTATAAATATTAAATAAATGCAATACCAATTTCGAACAAGACAAAACAGTATATGCTTATAGAAAGTATAGATTTTTTAAAACAATAATTAGGAAACAATTTAGTTAAACCTAATAAAAATGAATTTCTGTGTTAAGTTGTATTTTTTTAATAATAAAAGTCTTACCTTCGTGCAATACCGATAGACCCGACTGGTTTTGCGATTATACAGCCAAGCATTGTCGAACATCAGCCACACGTCGTCTACATATTCCCAAGGGTCGGTGTATTGACCCACGTCGAGTTTTCTCTTTATCGTGGACAAATCCATTGGTTTCTTTACAATATCGAAGTAATCTGGAATACCCAAAGCTTGGGGATCTACTGGTTGTCGGAATGGTAAACTTTCTGGATCTTGTCGATATAATTTTTCTAATGTTGGCATAAGGGCTTGCCGAAGTTCGTCCGGCTTAAAAACTAAGAAAGGATTATTAATACTATTTCAAAACAAAAAATATTTTTTTACTTACTGCATTTGCGTTTTTTGTCGATACTGGTAGATTGGATGGGTTCAATTGTTGTAGGAGATTTAATGTCAGGTGCTGTAGCGTCATTAGCACTAGAAGCAGACATAGGAGTGTTGGGTTCTTCCTTTATGTGCGGTTCTTCTTTAATTTCACTTTCATCCATAGGCTCGGTTTTAATTTCGGTTTTGATATCATTACCGACATTCTTTCCGCCCTCTACGTGGTTAGATGTGTCGCCATCTTCTCGTTTGATGTCCATATCTTCGTGTTTCATATCCAGTTTTCCCTTAACAGCAGCACCGCCGGTAGGTGGTGGTGAATCTTCAAGATCCCTGTCTTGCGCTGCAGTAATGGCGGCCATTTGTGACGATATTGAGGATTGGCGCGGCGCATTCAGCGCTGCTCGTTCTGAACTGCTCATCCCCTTGCCTAAGCTTGCTGCGGTAGACGGAGACGTGACCATCGGAGTCGACGGCGCAGGAGACGCTCCACGTGACGATGACACAGACATGGGGCCTCCTACACTGGGCTGTGTGGTTTCGCTGGGTGTTGAAGCAGTTAATCGTTGGTTGTTGAACTGGTTTTGTTGGGACTGTGGTTGCTGCTGACTGGACAACCCGAATGCTGGAGATGGGGCAAGTCGAGCCTTCGCCATGTCAGAGAACTGGTGATTGCTTGCAGGCGAACTCGATGGTAACGTAGGTCCGTTACTATTCGCGAAGGGTTGTTGGTTCTGTTGTTGTCCGGCAGTGGTTGTAACCGTTTGGTTCATATGCTGACCAAATGGAGATAAGCCGGGGTTAGGTTGCGAGGTGGGACTAGGCCCCGGCACGCCCACAAGCTGCTGTTGGCTTTGCTGTTGTTGCTGAGCATTTTGGTTTGGAAAAAGAATTCGGTTCGTCGCCTGGTTCATTTGTGGTAGGTTGATATTACTCATAGCTGGAGAGTTGCTGCGCAGACCTGGTTGTTGTGGTAAGGTTCCCGGAGCACCAGGTCGAGGCACAGCTCCAGCTACGGGGCCCACTGCGCCACCGACCGCCGTCGCCACGCCGGTTGGTCGCAGTGCTGGTTGGCCCGGTTGAGGTTGCTGCTGCTGCTGAGATTGTTGTTGTAGTAGCTGTTGTTCTTTTCGTTTCTGCTTCTTTTCTTCTAATTCTTTTTGGATTTTATATATCTTCTCCGCCAGAAGATGATAATATTCTGATCTTGAATTCGCCATTTCGTACATGTCCCCTTCAACTTTTCGGGCATAGGCCACCAAGTTATGCATGCGTTTATCTAGCATAGTCGAAGGGTCTGGAGTTGGAAATATTGCCTGTACCAGTTTATGAACCAAGTGATTCCTGAGATCTGGTGTCACAGACTGGTGCCATTCTTTGGTTCCCTGTACCGGAGTGGCTGTAACCTGGCCTGGTTGTAATCCACCCGGTAATTGTATTCGTTCGCCTCCAAGCTGTTAAGGATAGAGTTTAATAGTTAAATAAGTGCACGGTTGGGGTTGAGAAAGAAATGACTTACTTGAGCGTCACTAACACCAAACAACTGCATATTAGTATTGGACAGCTGTATTTGTGTGGTTCCAGGCTGTTGTTGCTGAGGTACGGCGCCCGGCTGAGGCTGACCAGGACCGGGCGCCGAGTCGCTTCCTAGAGGCAGAGAGACATTGGGTGCAGCTTGACCCGGCGGAGGAAGCACGCGAACCCCGCCGAGTCCGGGCGCCATGGTCGCGTTACCCCCGGGCCCAGGTCCTGGCATGCGCACGCCCCCAGGTCGCACCCCCGGCCCGGCGCCCAACATGCCTGGCGTCGTGCCCGCCCCCGCACCCACATTCACTCCGCCTACCGACCCTGCCCCTGTCGTCGGACACTGAATACCTAGAGCATCATACGCACGTCTCATATCGGCTGCAGTCTGGCTTTGTTGGGTTTGAGGTGCTTGTGGAGGGTTTGTTACGGCTACAAAACATTTACATACATGTCATTATACACGAGTATAAGGTGCAAGTGCGTCAATAAACCAGTTTCCCCCAGGTTAACCCGCAAGAACTGTTTCACATTCACGCTTGACACATATGTACTCACCATTGGGATTATTCGTACGATTCTTGTCGGCTTGTTTGAGCGGTAAACACACTGGACAATCAGCCCGGGTGCAATGTTTCCAGTGACTGATAATTTGACGAGAAGAAGAACAATGAGGAACGCTGCAGCTCTTGCCAGCTTGACACGTCGTCATGTGGTTTAATACGTTCTTCATGGTTTTACAGTGAGGCAACTGGCACTGCCATGGTTCTCCGTTGGACTGCGACTCTCGGCGCTGACACTTGTGCGCGTGCAGCAGAAGCACCAGTTGCTGCTGAATCAGTTTCCGTTTCTCGGGATCAGCTGTGCTGGTGGCCGGCGCAGCGGGCTGGTTCTGCGTGGCCGTCTGGGGCCCGGGCTGCGTGCCGGTGGGAGCACCTGACTGGGGCTGCGCCGGAGACGGTGCCGGTGGTTGCGCCTGAGCCATACCACCCTCGCCACCACCACCTACGGCACCCCCTACACCACCGACAGGACCACCAAACCGATTTGCTTGTAGGCCTAGAGCAGCTCGTTGTTGTGGAGCCACCACACCTAGTTTGAACAAATCTAAATTACAATAAAAATTACTACCAGATACAAGCTACTGCAAACAAATACTTCATTATTACTATAACTACATTTTCAGTTATATCTACGTTTTGGATCCAACTCAATAACTTTTAATTGAGGTGTTTCCAAATTATTTCAAATATTAACTACTTAAGCAACAGTTAGTAATACATGGACAATGGTGCGAAAGTATGATATCAGTTATATGTATCATAAATATTGTCGCGGAAAACAAGAAATGAATTATTTCTTTAAAAATGAATTAAAAGTATTCTGATACACGAAAACGTATTGCGAATGACCCGAGATGATGATGAACATTAAACAAAAACAAAGCGATTTGAATAAAACAAAATAAAAACGCTTTGTGTTCTTACCAACTTTAGCACCTTGCGGGGTCGACTGATTGGCGTACGCATAAGCAGGCATACCTTGAACGCCAGGACCGGGAGAAGGTTGCGGGCCCCCAAGTCCGAGCTGCATGCCAGGAGGCGCGGGCATACGCAGAGAATGCACACCGTGGGGAGCTTGTCCACGAGGTCCGCCACCGCCGCCGCCGGCTAGTTGCTGTTGCATCGCTGCCACTGTATGCGCATTCAACATCGGTCCATTCTGCATTCCCTGTACAAGTACTGGTGTAACTAATAGTTCTCTGAGGAAGGTGTTTGTACTATTTACCTGTGGTACCACGCCATGGTTCGGTTGTTGATGATGAGGCTGACCAGGCGCACTTAACAAATTCACTCCTCCAGGTCCTGCACCACCCAGCTGCTGTTTGTTTATAGTACTGCTCACAAGACCACCTCCAGCCATACCGCCGCCTCCCATGGCACTCATACTACTGTTGGTCATGATCATACCGGCTGGACCACCTGCCACGCTGTTGTTCATACCCTGCTGCATGGAACTCATCACTTGAGGAGTACTGCCATTGTTAGCTATCGACATGACATTTCCCGCCATCGACTGAAGCCCGACGCCCACGCTATTTGGAATGCTCATTGCTGCGCTAGAGATGCTTGACGGTAGACTACCCAACGACAACGGATCCACGATTCCAACAGGCTTGCTCACCGAGATATTGGTAGGTGATTGCAAGCTGGGACTCTTACTACCCAACTGACCGCCACTTAATGCCAACGAGTTCCCAACTAGCGTCTTATTCCCCTACAAGAAACAGTTTTACTACTAGACTATTCTATTTTCTAGCCGAACGTGTATCCTACCTGCGACTGCAACAAGTGGTGATTTAGTTGCATCTGTCGGAGAGACGAGCCATCAGGCGCCTCCACGCCATTCTGCATGACTCCAGGACCTGGTCCGGGGCCTTGGGCCGGTGGCTTATTGCCCGCCATGTGCTCGTTGCCCAAACCCAAATAACTGGATGATATCAACTCGTCGGGCAAATCGTTCTCCAAATCGAACATATCCATGTTCGACAACACATCTACATAACACATCTTTCATTATATATGTTCACTTATCGCAATTACGCGGAAACTTCTAATACTCAAATATCTAATACGCTGATCACTGCATACATCAGAGAAATATAAACAAACAAATAGTTATATTCTTCATGTAACAGATATTTGATGCCTTGATTAGCGTTTCAGACAGTACAAAATCAAGAACACGGTGTAATGTGCAGAGAGATGTAACCAGAAATAATTAAATAAAAGAAAAAATATGTTTATAAAATTTTTCAAGTGGCACAGACAATTTTTACAAGAATCTAAACACAGTGCATAGTATCAAGCTATTTGAAAAGCATCTACATTACCGAAAATATAACGCGAATAAAGAAAATGTTCTAATATTACAAAAAAAAAGAAGTAAACAGTTATATAGTATTAAAATAATAATTACAATATATACGCATGCAATCATCTGGTTAGGAAACAGTCAATAAGTGCTGTAAGTAAAGGGCCCCAGTTATTATAAATACAACGTCTGCACTGCACTGCACCGTTTTCGATAGATTTTGGTCTAATTAAGTCGGGCTGGTGCCGGCTCAAATAAATCAGGAAAGTAGTTACTGTTATTATTATTAGGTAGAATGTATTTACTTCGGTTTTGTCCCTGAAGGTTCCAGTGTTGTTGTTTGGTTTGCCCGCCACCAATTCCAAGGCCAGGACCCTGGTCCGGCCCTGGGCCCTGTCCCAAGCCGAAGTTGAAAGCATGGTGCATCATTGATATCGGCACTACAGCGTTAGGTAAATAAATCAACACATTATTTCACTGTTTCGTTACCAATGTGTCGTCAATAAAATTTGTACAAAGGTAACATTCATGTTAAAGTTATCGGCGAATTATTCATTACAACTGAGAAGAAATTAATGAGAAAAAACGAAAATATGTAGACATAGTCATTTAGAGTTCCATGCATTTTGTTGATACATTTATTGCATAAACCAAAGACTCATGCCTCAACATAACAATCTAAACCTCATGTTGGGTAACAATAATTCCAAAACTTTACTGTTTAGGGAGAATTTCTCATAACCTTTCACTACTACTTCAAAACCTTACTTAATAAAATGAAAATTTTAATTATGGTAAAAATTGATTTTAATTAAATGTATAAGTTGAATTAATAATATCTTAATATTATTCACTGGTCCAAATACCAATTCTGTTTGTTACTCAACATAGGTTTAAGTCAATGTCATGTTTGTTTTGGTTTCAATTTTTCTCTATGAATTTGTACAAAAATAAAATTAAAAATATAAATATACACATCATTATAAAATAATTAATTGAACAGCAAGTTTTATTAACTTTTATATAAAATATATACATGATTTACACTAATGTCAAACGTAGGTACGCCTTCTTACATGATAGAGAACCTCCATGCAGACATGAATGTAAACACGGAAAATAATTTCTGAATAAAATACTTACCCGAAGAGTCTGATGGGCCCTGAAAAGGGTCCAATTTGGGCCGCTTGGCATTTGGCGGCCCATCTACAAGATGTTCGGCCATAGTGGTATAGGTGATGTCCCCTGTTTACCAAGCCGAAGCCGCCGCACTGGCCGCGGCCGACTGCGATCTTGCGATCCACTATTTAACGCGACTCTACAGCGACGCACATGATATATACGCAAATTTCGCAATTTTATCACACGAGAGACCACCAAGAGCTGATGTAAGCACAGTCTGAAAGCCAGTGCATCCCTCAAGGCACATATTACTGAACTAGAGTCAACCATCAGCCATCACGAAGCGCCTACTGGCCGACTATACCGTACGAGAGCCTCTCACCATCTTCCGACAATGAACGACAACCAAAATTGGCACTTTTTCACACTTTTTTAACAAAAGGAATCACTTTTTTAACAAAACGAATCACGATATAATTTATTTAGGGCAAGCTACGCGAATTTTAATCCGTTTTGTTTACATATATGACTGCAAATTTAAGAATTAATTCCAAATTTCTACACAGACTCAGACAGGCAAAATGGCGGCTGTTGATGAAAACTTTTTCTACGCTTGTCAGAAAATATCTGGCTATTAAATTGCGCTGCAATCGGGATTGGTTCTTGTAGACCACGTGACTGCAAGACGTGTGTACATTGGTCGCGCAGCTCCCGGAAGCCCCCTCGTGACGCAGTGTCCGTCCGTCATCAACGTGACGTCACGAAGCGTCAAATTCTACGGAGATACACGAAGAATAAAGACGAACTTACTAGAAATATTATGACATTCGATCATAAAATAACGAAATCTTGATATAAAATCAGAATACTTCACTTTATTCTATACAAGTAATTTGATAAACAAGTTCATTTAACAAATTCTTTGCTCCAGTTACACTATATTCGAACTTCCTATGGTAACGCGTTTCTTTGTCAATGACATTAAACAAAGAATCTTGTAACAAAGAAAATATTATCTGCGAATACATGTACAATAAAAACATATATTCTTCATAATCTAGAATAATTTATCAAAGGAAAAAGGTTGGATTTTTTAAAATATTGATTTCATACAGGTGCAATACAATTTATTAAAATGTATAAAAATATCAACAAATAACACTATATACTTACACAAATATTTCCCATGTACATAACAGTTACATATATTTACAAAATTAGAAAACATTTATTTTCACGTATCATTTTAGTTTGTGGTGTATAATTTTCAAAACATAAATAGCTCACATATCTTTAAAAATAATAAATGCCAAAGTAAGCTAGTTTCCCAGTTAATATGCTTCCTAAATGCATTTCTTATTCTTGTAAAAGTACTGTATTTTACGATGATATGTTCAAACTTTCCTCTCAATGTCTTCTTTTATTTCAAATTTAAATTGGCAAGTAAATCTAATCCTACAAACGATTATATTTATATATGTCAACAAAAACTTATTTTATTTTCCAACCTGTAAAACTGTCCGAGTCTTCTATTTCTTCATTCGTATTTCCTCCTATTTTATATATTTGTTGTGCAATATTATTATAATAATCAGCGCGAGAAGTAGCTGTATCAAACATTTGCGTTTCAAGTAGTCTAGCCTCGTTCAATAAATTTTGTTTGTTTGCTACATTTGTCTTGCCCAACAAGATCATGGCTTGAAAGAGGTTATCAATAAGTATGTTTCTCTTCTCAGGAGTAACTAAACTTTGCCAGTCTTTGTTGCTCTCTTGGTTACTCTGCAAAATATTATTAGAGGTTATACGATTAAATATTGTTTTAATCGTAAAAATATACATTATAGTAGCATTACCATTATAGCTATTTACTCATGTACACGTTTATGTGAAATTTGACGCATTTTTTAATTTCACTGTTATTAATTTTATTTTTCCATAAAAAATGAAAATATAAGCATAGGTTTGTTAATGTTGTTCGAACGAATGAAATAAAAGTGACCAACATAAAAAATAAAGAATATGAAAATAATATATTAATTTTTATATTTTATAAATCAGTTTAATATAAAACTTGAACGATAATTAAAATCAATTTATTGTAAATATATAACCGCAAATCTATATTTTTTTATACCGGGAAACACAAGTAATATGAAACAAAGTCGATCTACACTTTTGCAATTACTAACAAACGATCCTTCAATTAGTTAATAAAAAATAATTTTGACGAAATACTTTATTTATGAAAGTAGACTATATTTTTATTTATATTGTATTAAATAGGTACATTTTTTAATTATATAATAATCAATAATCATCAATCATCAATTCTGTATTTTGCCTTATAATATTAATTGTATAATTTTAAATTTAAAAATGGGTAACAATAAAATAATATTCCATATATGTATACGTACACTTAATTGAAACAAAATTCACAATCTTATGAAAATAATATCATTTATGGAAACCATATCGTATACATAGTTTATTTCATCATCAAAACTTATTTAAGAAACAAAAAAAATATTTAAAGTCTGTACTTCTGAAAAAAATATAAAACTCAATTTTAATTTTATGTATCATAAATCAATGGTAGAAAAAATGAACACTTCTAATATACAGATGTGCACCGAAATAATGAATGTAAAAGTGGAATTTTATTTTACATGGAAGGGAATAAATTTGATGTAAATATTCACATTTTTTTGTGTCATGTCATATCCCTATTTTCTATTTTGGTGCACACTATGTATATGAGATAATATAAATATCAATGTTTGTTTTATATTTTATATTCCAATGAAAAAAATACAAAAAATAACATTTTTAAAACTGCAATGCATTACAAATATTTAAATCAAGCGTTATAAAGTATTTGAAGTTTGGTTTATTTTTTTAATATGGTGCAATTAAAATGTATTTACATGTATTTTATATACGTCCAACACCAGTCGTAAAAATAAATTTTTCTTTCATAAAACTAGTTTACTAAGATACTAAAGTATTAATAGTACATTAAAATTAACAACAAAATAAAATCAGCCTAGCTTTTAGGCTACCATTTAATTAACTATTTTCGTATAAGTAACTGGTATATCAAATTACAGTACATATTAACGCACATACTCATACATTTAGATTGCATATAAAGATTTGATAAATCATAACACCTCCAGTTCACAACAACGTACCAACATAATACCACTTACTGTAATTAATTAAAGTAATCCCGGATACCAAGAATATGATGGAAGGCATACGAAAATTAACTCACTTCATTTTCATTTTGCATGTTTGTGCAAAGTTAAAACAATAAACAATTAAAAGTTCTTAAAACCTTCACTGGATAACAAATTATATAATTGTTGTAGGCAAAAGCTCTCAGACTTATTTCCTTTACAACTCCGAAATAAAATTATTCATCTTTGGTCTTTTCTGCAGCCGGAGCTTCTTCTTCTTCATCCGAGTAATTCCTATGTTCTTCACCAGGTCTCAACAGCCGACCAACAAGGTCATATTTATCTAAGGAAAAGAATATTCATTTTACACAGATGGCAGTAACTGAACAATAGAAATAAAACTATAAATGAACCGCAAAAACTGTAAAGTAGTGTCCGACCGAAGTTTTCCTATCGTGTTCGGCACTTTCAGGTCTTCCTTTCCAAGATGTAATTATTATTTCATTATCGTTATTCTGAGGCTGTTAATACAAAGGTGCCAAGTGAAATATGGTACAAGATCTCATTAATTTAATTTGTAGAATTAAAACAACGATTTATTGTATATAGAAGAAAAAATAAGTAACGTTATTTTAAGAGAATAGCAGGATGGATGCTTCTGGACTGAAGAAAATTATGGGAAAATAAAATGCCGTGGTGGGATACAGTCCGTTCATTTAAAAATTTCATCTACCTCGACCGGTTTCGGCTCTACTTAGGTCATCCTCAGGAGGTGATTAGTCAAAAGAATGACTACAGACACTTTATTCTTTTGATTAATCAACTCGTGAGGATGATCCAAGTGGAGCCGAAACCGATCGAAATAAATTAAATTTTGAAATTTTAAATAAAAAGACTGCATCCCGGCATATTTTCCCATAAAAGAATCTGGTAGTTAGTAACAAATACTTCTTGGAAAGACTACTTATTTGATTGTGATTATTTACCACAAATTTTGAGGTGGTGTTAGATAACTAAAGTGTTTACTTCTTTAGTACAGATAGTGGCCCGTATAAACAAAATAAGTTTCTGTTTCGGCCATAAGAAAAGAGGAGAATATTCAGTTACAGTTTTGGCTGAAAAACGTGTTTCGGTCGGACATTACTATTAAGCAATGTTTCAGCAACAAAAACTATTAGTAAAATTGAATTACAGTTTTGGCTGAAAAACGTGTTTCGGTCGGACATTACTATTAAGCAATGTTTCAGCAACAAAAACTATTAGTAAAATTGAAAACAATTTTGTATTTAACGAAACGCCCTTTATGAAATATATCCTAAATACTTAAGTACTGATTGTCGTGTAAGAATTGTTAATAATCCTTAATTTGCCGGACTGTTTCCAATTATAAATCATTGTTTTACGATAAACTATTTTTAAGCGACCTTCCAGTTATACCGGAATGTAAGTAATATAATTAGTGATGACACAAAATCCACTAACAACGACAATAAAAGAGAAATTCATGTAAGGAAAACATGACTGGCATTTTTATACAAGATCTTAAAACAATGCAACTACTGTTCAGAATAAAGTTCTAATTATATACAGTCTAGTAAATATGTCTTAAGTTCGCGATAAGAGTGATAATACTGATAACATGTTACCTTTGAACTGTGCTGCCCATTCCTTAACTGAATCCATTTCCATCGAATTTAAATCACTTAAATCATCATACTCATCTTTAATGGCAGCCATAGAGAATGTAGCTAGCCCTCTGGAAGCATCACGGCCTCCAAATGATTCGTAAGCCCCTCCTGTGAAAATTACATGATTATTATGTAAATACATCTTCCGGCAAGTTTCTATTAACAAGACGATATGACTAGATTATTATCATTATACCAGAAAAATTTAAAATATCCGATTTGATAAAAATAGCACCTTGTATTGACCTTGAACTTATGGCTTCTATGATAATTTTTAAAAGTGTTAATGTAAAACGAGCTTGTTTACAATAAAACGCAAAAAAGATGCAATCATCATGACTTACATTAAATTCATTTAGTTAATAATGAAGTTTAACATAACAATTTTTTCTAATGTAAACAATCCCATGATCCCATTCAAATATTTAGAAATAAACATACCCGGTCCGTAAAATCTTTTTCCTTTGGTAACGTCAAATACATCTCCATTAACAGCAACAAGGATTCTGCCATCAGGTTGACGTCCATCATATTTTCTTAATTCCTCAACAGTGAAATCTCTTCGTATTTTTGGAAGTTGCGTCTCTGGGGGAGATGGTGCAGGAACTGGATGACGGCTCTTCACAATTTTGTATATCAAAAATGCAATAATGCATGTTAGTAATATATTAATGGGGCTTTGTACTATTTCTAATATAAGACTTGTTAATATTCCGCCGGATTCTTGAGTTTCTACTGGCTCTGCCATTTTGTAAATACTCTCACGATGCACTCAAAACAACTTGATGAAAAGTCGCCCGTCACGATACAGGCACACGTACTACACAGTTGTGAACATATAAGAGCAAGGATCGTAATGTGAAGTGAGCATCGAATATTTAAATACGAAAGTTCACATTTACTTTAAATTTTCCTTCTTTTATTAAATCGTTATTCATAACTTTGAACATAACAATTTATTAATGTTATGATATTATTCAAAATAAAATAAATATATGTAAATGTACAAGTAATTTTATTTTCTCTCTAACTTCAGAGCTAATATAAACTTTGGTTTGATGCCAAAATAATGAGGTCAATCATAAAATTGTTGCTCATTACTCAAAAACATTTTATAACATCACTTATTTAGAACATCTTAATTTAAATTACAAATAAGTAAATTATGCATATTATTCAAATCTAAATTTAACGCCGGCAATGAATAAAAATATCGAATAATTAAAAGAAAATAATGTTTCTTGTAATGATCTAGAAGTAGATAAAAACTTACTATTACGTAAGGTCAGGGTTTAAAAACATTAAACTCAAAAAATTTGCTTGCAAATAAGAAATATTTTCTTATTCTTGTTTTTTATGCATTTGTTTTGTTCAGATAACATAAAATTATTATTTTCAACAACTATTTACATTCGAAGCAAATTCTCAAAAACAACCAAATAATCGAAATATTTTAATAGATAAAATGAAAACTATTACAAATAATACTATACATGTACATATATTAATCTCTCTAGTGTTATTTTTATATTTCTTCTGATGCAGTTATTATACGAAGGCTACAATTTAGAATTTATTGGCCTTCAAATTGGTTCGAACTTTTAATGGATGCTCTTCTTTCTTTGTTCTATTCGTTCCTGTATATTACTCTTCTACTTTTTGAATTTCATACACTTTTTTCGCTAAAAGATGAATGTATTCCGATCGTGAATTTGCCTTTACACATATTTTTTTTTTCAGTTTTTCGATCATAGGCTACAAAGGTATTAAAAAGTCTTCCTAATAAAGCCGAATAATTTGAGAATGGAAATATAGCGTATACAATTTTTTTAATAATGGTCTCTGAGATCTTGTGGAACAAACTAGTACCATTCTTTAGTTCTATCCAACGAGGGGGTTTCTCTTTTATTAAACAGAATATTGATTAATAATATATGAAAAAGTTGTACTTGTAAATATGTTATTCAATTAAGTCTAAGTTTCTCATTCACATCTAAACTTACCATTAGGATTTTTGTAAGAATCTAGTCTCCATATTTTTTCGGGAAATTTGCCATATGCAATCACATAATTGTAAGTTTTCCTTAACTTTTTACGTTATCACTTAAGTTTTTTTATATCAATATAGTAGATAAAATTTTAAAAGAACATTCTAGAAGGTGATAATTTAAATTGTGAGATTTTTCGCTCCGACAAATTAAAAATTTTCACAAAAAAAATAATGAAAAATATTTAGATGAAGATTAAAAATTAAGGGTTTTGGACTCCAAATTAAATGTAGATAACAACAAATAAACCAACCAATCATTTTCATTCAATATTAAAAACCTTTGCAATATAATATTACATTTGAATATTTTTTTGAAAACACTTAAAATTTAATTAAATCTTGAAGTAATGTTTAGAAATAACATCCAAATAAATAGAAATATTTTATTATACATACATAACGATGAATAAAATACAAATATTTAGTAATATCATACATTAATCGTCATCGCTGCCACTTTCTTCATCTGCTTCTTGTAGCCATTGCACGAAAGGTTGAACTTTAGTTTTTAGCCTTGACGTTGGTCCTAATTTTGAATGCCATTGCAGAATAGCATCTTCCGCAAGAACATCTTTTTCATAAAACCAGTGTAAAACTTTAACTACGCACTCACTTAATTCTGAACAGGTGTCTGCTACCTCCTATTCATACCAAACACAAAAATTAACAACGTAACTGATATAATGGGGTATGTGACCAAATTTTGATTTTTACATATCTATATGATACTAGACAAAAAATAAATAAACATGGTGACGTCACATAAACTTTCTCCAAAAAAAAATAATTGCTAATAACTATATTATTTCCAACTAATGTTGTATAATGAAATCGATTATGGTCACATACCCCATTCCTTATTAATATTATTGTCTCTACTTTGCCTCTAATAAAAAAAATTACCTCAAGAGCTTGAAGGCAATCCACCATAGCATTTTCGTTACGAATATAATTTATGAGAATGGGCGTAAAATACGTTAATAAAGACCGCAAAGATAATAAATAGGCTTGACCACCAGATTGTTGAAAGGGTAAGTTTAAGATAGCCTTTACAACGTTGTAATTGACCTATAATCAGAAATATTTAGTATATGAACTAGGATTAGTATTCACGATATTCACCTCGCGCACTGTAACATTATACGCATAACGGGAAGAATTTATTTCTAAAATTAAGTTGTCACATTGCAATTTATCCTCAAAACCTCTAGCTAAACTGTCGATAACTTCGCTCAAGAACACTGTAATAAATAAATGTGACAAATGCGATGGGAACATCGTGTTTTAGGCAAGGGTTAGTGTAAGTCTTACAGTTCGTGTCATCGGGTACTGGCGACGCCATGTGAGACATCTGATCGTCGCTGAGAGTTGAATCTACACTTTCTACATCAGATTCTGATGATTCCGATTCCAAATGGAATCCATTTAATTGTTTTGTTATTTCTTCTTCCTCTGAATCAGAGTTTTCTTCGTCGCGGCTAATACACCTAACTCTATAGCATTGTGGTCCTAATTTATCTTTCGATTCGACTAAAACCATTATTATTAGAATATTTTAAATATTCTTTACTGAAATAATTACAATTTGAAGGTGGTTCTGCTTGTATAATAGCACCTTCTAAGTTAGTATTATCTTTAACTTGAACTTTTGATCCTAAAATACTGCCTAAAGTAACTTTACTTTGTTTATTAATTACACTATTTGATCCCACGAAACTGTACGATATAATACAGTTATCTTTTACAACTGTATTAGGTAGTATATATGAATCGCTGATTTTCACATTTTTACCGATTTTACAATTATCTCCTATTACTGATCTCGATATTTCCGATAATTCATCTACCGAGACACCTTGACCTATTACTACATCTTCTACTAATTCGCTTCCTCTAAAATGAACAAATTGTTTCAATAAATATGGAATTAAATTATAAAAAATACAAAAATATGAATCGTAAAATTAATGACATATTGCTTATTTTAGAGCAAATCCTTAAGTTGAAATAAACTTACTTCGCTAACTTAACGTCTCGGTGTCGATAGATGTTGTTCCTTCGGAAGACATATGTTTGTTGATGAGTAGATATTCCCATATCTGGAACTAGTGGATACACCCATCGATGTATAAGATCATGACTAACAGACTGATACATATTCCAATTGGAAACTCTTGCAGCATATTCATTTCCAGAGAGCTGGTGCCAGTATAGAGTACTTCCTAATATCTCCTCATTCATTAAAAGTCCTCGAACAAAGTCATCTCGTGTTTGAAAATCGAAATTGTCTGAGAAAAGAGGTAGAACCGAAGGGGAGCAAATTGCGATATGTGTGTCCCGAAGATTATTATGTAAAGACACTTTAGAATTCTCCAAAAATATTTCTAAGGGGAAATTTATTTTCTTGTTATGAGAAGCTTGTGCAGCTTTTTGATGAAATAATATCCTATTATTAATATCTGAGGCGATAAGTACATCTTCCTGAGGGAAATGAATACTGCGTTCAGAACCGGAATTCAAGAAAATTAAGGTCATGGCGGCTCCTTTATCTTTTTTCGTGACAGCACTAAAATTATATATGAAATAGACGGTGTATAATATAACAATCGTGGGTTAAAGTGTGAGAAATTATTTCTCACAGTATTTGTCATGTCCAGTGTGAGATACAAATTCTCATAGAAATTGTCAACACTATGGATACGTTAAGGTACTATTTGTGAGTTTATCGGCGCTATATTATGTAAAATAGCATTCGTGCATGTATTTTTGTGGTGTAACGTTTAGCAGTGTGGTCGTAGAAAAATATAGTGAGCCACTCGTGCAGAATAACCTATTTCCCAATTTTTTGTGATTCCAGTTCTCGACTTCGTCTCTTGCCTAAACCTTCACACATCGTGGGAAATAGGTGACTTTCTGCACTTGTTACACAACATACTATTTCGTTATTTTAATCCATTTCTGGATAAAAGATAAATATTGAATTATAGATTGAAAACTTACATATGCCTTTGAAGTATTGGAAGAAAATTAATATTCGAAATTGTGTCTGCATTCATTAAAATAAAATCCTCTCTCAACAGTCCTTTTGCATCTAAATCTCGTAAAGCGTCTCCTAAAGAACGACAACTTTCGGAAATAATTATGTTTACTTTCATAGTAATAGTCCATCCTGCCTTTTCTTCAGTCCTCTTTCTATAATAAATTTTAGAATTATAAATGTCCACAGATTGTTAACACATTACAGACCGAATATGTTCTTTAATTTTATCTACATGTGTGCAGCAAAATAAAAATGTTTCCTCTGCCCCACCTAAGGATAAAGATTCTAATGCATAGTCAATTAATGGTACATTCACGAACGGCAAAAGGGCCTGAAATAAAAATATTATTCATGCAAAGTATTGCATCATCTTTTAAATTAAAACATACCACTGGAAAATCATGTGAGATTGGAGAAAAATTATTGTTAAAATTATCAGCTACTAAAACAGCTTGCACTGCATTTTTCTTCTCCACAAGTTCAGCAGATATTTTATTTTTTGACATATTGCAATATGTTTCAAAAACTTTATTTTTAGGTTATTTCCAATGTTGACAGTACAACGAACAACTTCAAGTAGATGCTGCCCTCTGTCCTCTATAACTAAAAACACTAAATTAGCAATAAATTCAAATTTTTAAATTACAGTTGTTGCTGTGGTTTTTATTTCTTTTTATTAAAACTACTACTAATTAGCTACTAAGTAATTATTTTTTATTTTCTTTCAAAAATATATGTAATAAAACAAATTTTGAAATCATTTTAATAATTAGGAAACAACAAAGAAATATTTGTGAAGGAACTGTAAATATTTATTGTTGCATTATTAACTTAATCTAAATATAATGTGCAAGTTAATACAATAAGGACAAATGACAAAACATTTATTTATATAGAATTGTGATATTTATAAAGTAATTACGATTTAAAAGTGAAATAAACATAATTATGTCCCCACCTAAATTGTGTCCCACCTTCTTTTTTGCTTTCTTGTAATCTAGTAATTATGAGTTCCTGCTTCAAAAAAAGATTAAACATTTTATAGTTTTATTTTGATTCGACATGTAAGTATGTATTTTGTATTTTTTACTAATTTTTATTCAGGTCATTATTAAAAAATGGGTAAATATAGGTTATGACTCATTCAACAATTAAATATTAACTTAATTAATATTACCATGTAATGTTTTTTGAGGAAAATCAAAATTTTAAATTCAATTTTGTTATCAGTGTTTTCCCACGTTCACGTAAGTTTACATTGGTAGATAGGTTATTGATAAGTAGTCATTACGTTGTTGACGTTTGAGATTTACCATGTCTACTCTAAATCTTAAATTAAATATAAGGTAGTATTACTAATTATGTAATTATTTGAGGAATTATTTTTATTTTGTCCAGTATGGCAGAAATAGCGAGGGACGAAGGTTGCACAAATGGAAGCGCGGATTTTGCACAAGAACCGAAAAGTCCTGGCATGGATTCGGAGTATGATGATACTCTAGCAGTCCCAGAATCTCTTACTGTTATTGACATTGCTGGTGAACCAGTTTTGGTTAAAGGGAACGAGGAACTTGATGCAGGTAGGTCATTTGTTTTTTGTAATTACCATGGAAACACATGTACATATGTTGTACCGTGAAAAAAAAAATTACAGTTGAGTCTTAATTTTCAATTGTTTTTTTATATTTACAGGAGACACTCTAAATATTATTAAGTTTAATGCAGTTCATAATACTCCAATTAAATTTCACTCATATCACCGAAAATGTTTTATTCCTGGGGTAGAAATTAACGTAAATATTATTCATAATGAACGAAGTGTCACAACTCATTTATTAAATCCCAATCTGTAAGTAATTTATTTCTCACATATGTAAATAGTTAATTAGAAATTATTATTAGGTACACAATCCAATTACAACACGGTAATTATGTATGGGTAATAAAGAAACGATATAAACATATACAACATTTACATCAACAACTAAGACTATTTCGAACATCATTAAACATACCGTTTCCTACAAAAACTCATAAAGAAAGGAGAAATAGTTTTAAAAATAATGCAGAACAAGTTCAAGGTAAACGGAAAGGGGCTTTACCAAGGTAAAACTAGTTTTATTTTCGGGATGGCCAGAAAACATCGATTTAAAAAAAAAATGATTTTTTAATGGGAATTATAGATTTTCGACTAGTCTCTGGTGTTCACTACTTTTTATTTAGGCCTAATTTTATCCAATTACATTTAACGTTTTTTTTTTGTTTCTTAACAATCATTTTTCAGTTTCGATGTTCATCGTAAATCGATATTTTTTTCGATACATCATTTGCTGTGAGAATCGATTTTTTCAATTTTTGGCCCTCCCTACTTTACATTATAATTTCTATCTACTATCTTCTATTTAACTTAGATTTCCAAGTAAACCGGATGCGCTAGTACCGTACGAAAATTTACCTAACAGAATTAAACAACTAGAAGATTATTTACATAATTTGCTCAATATTGTAATTTATCGCAATCATCAAGAGACAGTAAGTTCGCTAATTTTGATCAGAGATAAGATAGTTCTTTATTTTTATTACGAATTATTTTTTAGTTAGCATTTTTAGAAGTATCAAATTTGTCTTTTATTCAAGATCTTGGAATGAAAGGCAAAGAAGGTTTTGTCCAAAAGCGAACAGGTAGCACTCAACCCGGTCAAGCTGGGTGTAATTGTTTTGGATTTTTACAAAGCACGGTTTGCGTTCGTTGCAATTATTTCTGCAACGATGTGCTTTGCGGAAAATGGCGAAATCGATGGTTTTTCGTCAAAGAGACATGTTTTGGATACATTCGTCCGAAAGATGGATATATTAAGTGTATTATACTGTTTGATCAAGGGTTTGAAGTATCCTCAGGGATGTATTCTACTGGGATGCACCACGGGCTTCAAATTCAAACAATGAGTCGACAGCTTATTATTAAATGTTGGACCAGGCGTAAAAGTCGAGAGTGGATGCAATATCTAAAAGATACAGCTAACCATCAAGGTCAGTTGTTATCTTATCTCATTTTCACTTGCTTCTTGCTTTGTTCTTATCATAAAAATTAAATATCAATTGTATCGTTGATACAGATATTTATAAAAATTAAATTAAAATAAATAAAAAATTGATTAATTATTTCCGTTAAAAAATAATATAACGTATATTTCTATTGATTATATGTAGTTCCCTTTTTTTAATCAGGTTTTAAATGTCATTGTAGTAATTTAATGATTCATAATTCCTATTATCATCTTATCTTTCTTTGTAATTTACAAAAAATAATTCATTATATTTAAATTTATTATCGTTTTGCTTTCTATTAATAATGACTACTATTTTTATTAAAAATATATTTCAAAATATCCTTCAAAAAGGTTATCAATTTTTAAACACGTGCAATAAAATATCATTATTTACATGACCTCCTTAAAATAAATAATAATATTTTCTTTACAATTTTTAGCGCGCGATTTCACTCAGCCAAATCAGCACAATTCTTTTGCTCCAGTTCGAATGAATATTAGAGCTAGTTGGTTTGTTGATGGAGCAGGGTATATGTCTGCAGTTGCAGATGCATTAGAAGCTGCAACTGAAGAGATATTCATCGCTGATTGGTGGCTAAGTCCCGAAATCTATATGAAACGGCCAGCTATCAACGGTGAATATTGGCGGCTAGATAAAATTCTGCAGAGGAAAGCTGTATGTTTACCATCTAAACAAATATTTCCTTAATAAACAGTATTATTGTAGGAACAAGGTGTGAAAGTATTTGTACTTCTGTTTAAAGAGCTAGAAATGGCTCTTGGTATTAATAGCTTTTATAGTAAACAAAAATTAACGGAATGCTCACCAAATATTAAAGTTTTACGTCATCCCGATCATGCAAAAGTTGGTGTTTTCTTATGGGCACACCATGAAAAAATTGTGGTTGTTGATCAATCTTACGCTTTCTTGGGAGGAATTGATCTCTGTTATGGACGATGGGATGATGGAAAACACAGGTAATTATTTAAAAATTGCAATATAATCGAAGAAAAATAACATATTACTAGTAACTAAACATTTTTCGGGGACTATTTTTGAAACATGCAATTTAAATCTGGTACTTTTATTAGTTTACGGTTTTCTTAAAAGATGTCAGACACCATTCTATTTCGATCGCGAAATGATAGTTCATGGTATTACTAACAGATGTCGGATCCCATTCTACATCTAGTAAAAATTGCCAATAATTCCCAATTTTTGAACGAATGGTAATTTTTACAACAAAATTTATATGAAGAAAGTTTCATAAAATTAAATTTTATAGGGATATAGTATAAATTTTTATTCAGATTTCATTATTTAAAATTTTCAATATTTTTGAACATTACATGAAAATAGTTCAGATTATTCTCAATAGATGTCAGACCCCATTCTATTCTGAGAAACAGTTGCCGATTTCTAGATAAGCGGTACATTTTAAATTAAACTTATAAAAACATGAGTCGAGTTACAATTTCTTACTATTATTTAATTATCTTATTTTAGATTAACGGATCTCGGTAGCTTAACGTTAACAAATAACACAATAAATTCAAAGAAGAAAACATCTAGTACGCCCACAGATGTTTGTTTCTTCCCTCCCAAACCTTTGCCAATGCAACCTCTTCCAGAACCAGACATAATTGTAAGCAATGCCCCTGAACCTCCTACTCCACCACCTTTGCCCCAACTTAACCCTGGAGATTCTCTACTGATGCCCAGACCGCTAAACGAGAACATGAAATGCAATACTCCCGAATTCGAACGCAAGAGGTTCGACTTTGATAAAATAAAACTCAATGTAAAAACAAAAAGTAGAGATTTAATTAGTTTTATTTACTCAAATCATGAGAATGAAACTCAAACTGATACTCCATTGACTCAAATTGAAGAAGAACAAACTCCTTTGGAAATCGTAGAGAATTTGGACGGATGTGCCAAGCTATGGGTTGGAAAAGATTACGTTAACTTCATTGTGAAAGATTTCGCGCAGCTAAATCTTCCATACGATGATCTAGTTGATAGATCCACAACTCCTAGAATGCCCTGGCATGATATTGGAGTTATGGTACAAGGATCTGCAGCGAGAGATGTCGCTAGGCATTTCATTCAAAGATGGAACGCAACAAAGCTAGAAAAAGCTCGTTTAAATTACATCTATCCATATTTACTGCCAAAAAGCTACAATACTGTTACAAACACAGATTTTCCATGTTTGGAACTCCATGATGTTACCTGCCAAGTTCTTCGTAGTGTTAGTTCTTGGTCCTGTGGATTTTTGGAACCAGAAACTATTGAATCCAGCATTCACGAAGCTTATGTAGACACAATTAATCGAGCGCAGCATTATATTTATATAGAAAACCAGTTTTTTATTACATTAACTTCAACTAGTCCGTATGTTCGTAATCAGATAGGCGATGCTTTGTTCAATAGAATAACGAGAGCTCATAGGGAAAAAGCAGTATTTAGAGTTTATGTCGTAATGCCTCTAATTCCAGGCTTTGAAGGAGAAATTGGAGGCGCTTCTGGCACTGCTCTCCATACGATAACACACTGGAATTATCAGTCAATTTCAAAGTATGTATTCTACTCATATTTTTATGATAAATGCTCTAGACAACCACTATGGTTTCCGTACATTTTTTTTATTTTTCAAAACGTTCCAGTAATTTGCTTCGTTTTTTCTTTTAACTAAGAATAGTGTCCTCTACCATTTTGCAGAAGAATATGAAAATATACAATTAATGAGACTAAATTTTGTTGCGATGCCCTGTCTTTAGAAATTTCATTGGTTGTCTAATTTTAAAAAGACAATCGTGCGTCCATATTTCTTAGAACTTGCGCAGGAAAGACATGCATGCGACTTGGCAGTGTCAAAATATTATTGCAAGTTCTTGTTTTTGTTACAAAAATATTTTTTTCATTCATATACCTACAAATTTGTATATAAACATAGTTTTGCTAAACGAATATGAAAATAACCAATATCCTGTACAATTTTGTTCATCCCTGACGAAGACAGATGACGTCGGAGGCCAACATTTTTACTTTACAAATTGTTATTTCCCTTACCACGACATATTTTTCAGTCGTTTTCACTACTATACTTATTTCACTCTGTTTTATCAGAAAATAATATAAAAAATGGTACAGGATCCGATTGTAAATAATTTAAGGCATTTCAATAATTTCCTATAAAAACTTTGTCAAAAAACAAACGTATTTCAATATAAATGTGGACTGCTTGTTCTGGAATGGTTTGACTTACTTCATGGAAACTATGTTTATCTATTCTCCGCCTAGCGCCTAGGGATAATTGTATATTGAAGGAGTTTTTTTCAGTGGTAAATTTGCAATTTTAAATCGACTGAAAGAAGCAGGCATTGTTGATCCGTCACAGTATATAACGTTTTATGGCTTGCGGACGCATTCCTTGTTAAATAATGAGCCTATCACTGAGCTTATTTATGTACACTCTAAGTTGATGATTGTAGATGATAAAACTGTTATATGTGGTTCAGCGAATATTAATGATCGCTCTTTGCTTGGAAAAAGAGATTCGGAAATTGCTGTGATCATACAGGTATAATTATCATTACTGATACCGTGTATATTTGTAATTAATTTATCAATTTTAGGATGAAACATTTGAAGAAGGAACGATGAATGGAGACGTGTTTCCCTCAGGAAAATACGCAGGATCTTTACGGAAACATATTTTTAAAGAGCATTTAGGTATTTTGGGAAAAGAGGCAGAGACGTACATAGACGTAACTGATCCAGTAATTGAATCTTTTTATAAAGAAGTTTGGTATCAAACTGCTGAACTAAATACGGAGTTTTATGAAAAAGTTTTCCATTGCATTCCGACAGATAAAGTACAAAATTTTGCTGATTTGAAAAAATATCAAGAGGAGCCACCCTTGTACCATAATGCAGTTTCCAGAGCTACTAAAATGCTAGAAGATATACAGGTAGGATATAAAATAAACAACATTTGCAGATTCAATATTAAAATGTATTTCTTACATTTAAGATTTTTTTTTCGTTTACGTATTTATTTCTGATTTCAGGGCTTCCTGGTGCTTATGCCATTGCAGTTTTTGTGCAATGAAAATTTAACCCCAAGTGGCAGTTCCGTCGAAGGAATGATGCCCACTTCGCTATGGACATAATTTTAAGAATAAAGCTGCTAATATTTTCGTACTATAGGTCTACTTAAAATCAGCAATATTTTTTATATTTTTGTTTTTATACAAATACTTCAGTATTTTTATTGTTTTAACTGATGTTTTATTGTTTTGTATATATTTATATTTTTATGCTTTTAGGCGTTTTGTTGAACGCTTGTATTTATTGTTAAATGTGCACAACGGTATGGTTGCAATTTTATTTTTAAGTTATTTTATGGAGACCAACTATTACAATAGGAATGTTATTTGTTAAGTATTGTTTCTTATTAACATTTTACATTTATTTAACCAGTGCCTTTAATTAATGCCAGAATATACATCCATTTTTATTTATATATTCAGATCTCTTAGAAAATATTGAATATATTTTTTAACATTTACCAAAAATTTAGTACCTCATATGTTACAATGTATTTAACAGTGCTATTGCAGAATAAATTTTATCTTTGTATACTGTTTTAATTTACAATAAACCTTAATTGATAATTACATTTTATTTTAGTCATTTACATGTTGAAAATATAAGAACCATTAAATCTGTAATTCGGATATGAGGTTCAGTAAAAGTAGAAGGCTATTAATATGTTAAAATGTCAGAATTTACATACAAAAATAGTAAACAAACTAGTTTCTCACTTGAAAAATACAAGCGCAATTTTGTTTTTCATACAGATCGTGCAGAATGCGTGACTGCTATTGCTTTGCAACTTGAGGTGTGAAATAATAGATTGCATCTAGTCTTTATTCCCGGAATATGGTTTTAGAACGACTAACTCACCATGTAATGGTACTACAGTTAAGTTTTCTTCCGTTCAGGTGCACTCTCTCGTGACTTGTTCCAATAAATTATCTTTCGGCTAGCGGCTGCTGCTACACTCGATATACATCAAATCATACTTCGACATTTTGTTAATAATTGGCTATTATAACGGGTGAACTTTCATTTTTAAAATTCGCTCAAACAGCGAATTGTTATTCACCTACATGCAAGGTGTGTTGCCTGATCACAAGGCGTTATAAATTTCACATGAATATTTGTATTGAAAATAAAAAAAAATGGTAAGATAGGATAATATTAATTTTATTTTGACGTGGTCATAATTGAAATGAAAAATGTAAGTGTGAAGCAACTAAATTTGTAAATGAGTCGTGTTTACAGTTTGTGTCTATTTTGAGATGAAGGAAGCGAGTAATCTACATAGTCCTTGTAGTGTGGCGAAGATAGACCGCGAGCCGCGTTATGTTGTTGCCAAAGCAAGTGCTAAGATGTTTGGCGTGATGGGCAGCATGCCTCATTCATGGCGAAAATGCTCGCGTAAAAAATAGTAAATTAATAAAAACACAATCAGTCCATTGAGCACGCTGTTGGGAGAGAGCGTGGGGAGACGAGAGAGTAAGTGCAGATAGATGTCATTACACCTCGAGTAAATTATGTAATTGCTGCGCGGCCAATGATCGGCGGGCAGGGCGGTGACGTCACCGGCCGTCTGTACGCTGTTCGCTGCAGCGGCCGCGCGGAGTGCTGAGTGTCCGTGACGTCACAGGCACGCACACACATGCAGGCTTGCGGCTGCGCTCGCTTGGCTGGCTGCCGCTGCGATCGGGCTTCGGGCCAGCAGCGGACAGTTGCGTTCAAAATGGCAGACGGTTTGTGTACGGAAGACACAGTCGGTAATCAATTCGAAAAAACTTTAGTGAAAGACTACACAAATATCGTTAAATGTGTGAATACGAGCAGTGTGAATGACACAGCGTGTGAAAATGTGAAATCTTTTTATATAGATAGTGATAGTGGTAAGTTATGCGGCAAGTTATGTGGCGTGAAGGGATTGGATGCAAAGCACGAGGGGTTCCTGGACATAGGCGACGACGACTGTCGCAAGAAGAGGTGTGTGGACCGCTACGACAGCTCCGAGTCCTCAGACAGGTACGGTGCCACTGCATGCTAGCTTAGAGACAAAGGACCACGATGCATCCAAACCAGCACTTGCAGCGGGGCCACGGTCATTGCCGAGGTCCTCACCTTCACCGAATAGTTGCGAATTGAAACCGAGAGTGGTCGTCCGCGGATTCTTTTCTGTCGCTGGTGCGCGTGTCGTGTTTGTTTCGGCCGGAGCTGGTGCAGCCTGCAGCAAACAAAGTGCAACGAACGATCGTGTCTTCCTCCGCGCTCCGCGAACCAAAATAGCTGATTGATGGTCGCTGCTTTGGCTGCACCGACGGCTCTAGCTCTGTTTCGTTTGTGAGTTCACCGCTGAGGAATTCTCGCCCATTCTCTGCCTGCTTTGTGATAACGCATCGACATCCTCTACCAACCACTCTTGTCACTCCGCATCAAACATTCATTTCTCGTCGCGTTCACCCTCGCCACGTATTCTGACATTCAACTTTTCTTACATCTTACGCTTTTTTCTTTCAAATCCACTCTTCATGTATTTACATTTTGATAATACATGCAGTATGTGCAACGAAACGCGGAACATAGGACTATAACATAGGATTTTCAAAAATTGCAGATACTCTCTCTCCTGATAGATTTAGAGTAAAACTACGTTTTTCTTTCAAATCCACTCATCAAGTATTTACATTTTGATAAAGCATATTACACATATAGCGTTTGCAACGAAACGCGGAACATAGGACTATAACATAGGATTTTAAAAAATTGCCGATACTCTCTCTCCTGATAGATTTATAGTAAAACTACAACAATACAAAGTACATAAATTAAATTCTATATCAGATAAGATCATAATTGATGCAACAGCATGTCTGCAATAAGAAATATATTAAATATAAAATGTAATCTTTTCCTTAAAAATCAGACAGCCATGGAAATAAAAGAAAATATCTATGTGACAGTTGTAACAATTAATGGAATGTCATTATGAATAATTTTATATTTTTATAATATAAATAATATTAAAATATAGACAATAACAATTATAATCAGTGAAACTTCACTAAACTTCCACATATATATTTAATTTTTTCCATGGCTGTCTGATTTTGAATGAAAATATTACATTTTATAGTAGTAGTATCTTATCTGATGTAGAATTTAATTTTGAACAACTTTATACTCTTGTAATTTTGCTCTAGATCTATCAGGAGAGAGAGATCAACAATTTTTTGAAATCCCTTGTTAAAGTCCTATGTTCCGCGTTTCGTTGCAGACACTGTACATATGAAAATGTTGAAAAATGACAATATTCTTTGCACCTTATCAATTGTTTGCTTTTAAAACATCGGGGGATAAGGGACAGGTACCTCGCTTATCAAACCCTCTACAAATTGATAATAATTTCAAATCACATAAATTGAATGTCTATCTACACTTTTTATACCGACATTTTATTCATATCATAAACTACATGAATTATATGTGTTGATTAAACTTGACATTACCTATTTTTACTATCGTTTGACGAAAGTTTCTTATTTTGTATGTAAATATAAATTTATGCAGGAATTTTACGTTAACTTTTATCATAATTGTAAAACAAATGAAATAATAACAAAAACAATACACAACTCAATAGTTTTGATACAAAGTAATTTTGTTATTTATTTTATATTTACTACTATTTACAAACAAAGGATATATAGAAAACATTATTTTGACATTTTACTTTGTGTTTTGTTTAAAATAGACCTTGTTTGATTTAGTTTTGAGTTTGTTTGCATTATCAGAAAAATAAAATCTGGTTTTATTTCCTTAAAAATAAATAGCAAGCTTTCGGTAAATGCTTATATTTTGAATATATTGAAAAGACATTATAATATACCTTTAAATGATTCCTTTTTCGATAATAAACATAAAAAGTCAATATTTATCTAATTTATTTCTGAGACCGTCGGTAGTACCTAAATAGTTTGTCTACATATTCATATTTTTTTAGTTTAGTAGATTGAAATATTATATTTTGTTCAGTTAATATTTGTTTTTTTATTTTGAATAGTTTAATATTTGGTTTTTCAATAATCAGGTTTTTTTATTTACTTTTTTCATTAAACAGTAATCAAACTATTTTATCAATTTTAATGATGAAATTTAAGAATTTAAAAAGACAGATATTTTCATCATTTTATATTTACAAATTTTAAACAACAAACTCTGTTATAAAAATTATCTTCAATAAACATTTGTCTATATCTTCTTTATACTTGACCTGATGGTAATATACTGATATTAAGTAATCTTTTGTGTATAATTTTTCTCTTGATCAATTTTTTTCAATCACTTAAATTTTACAAATTGAAGATTGCGTGTTGAAAATAAGATAACAATTTTGTTTGCCATTTGCTGTAGGATGATATATTTCAATATTTGTGTATAGAAAACTAACAATAGCTTTTTCATTTGTATAATCGGACATTTCCGAAATAAAAGAAATAATAAAAAACAAAACATGTTTTTCCTTTCTTATTGTTTTCGAATGCATTATCTTCGGAAATTCAATTTTGTATAAGTTCCGCTATTGTTCTATCTATTTTTTCCCTAATGTATTCTGTTTGTTGAAGTGAGATATATTTAAATATTTATGTTAAACTCAAATGCCAATTTATATAATTATTTAATTACACCAATTTTTTCTCATGTTGTTAAGTAAAAATAGTCTTGTTACCCAAATACTCTTAGGGAACAACCAGTTATTATACTGTTAAATAATGAACCAAATCCTGTGTTTAAAAATCCGTACAAAGACTTCTTTGCTAAAACAAAAGTTTTAACTATTCGCTTAGATTGTTTACAGAACCATAAATCGTGTTTTAGTGCTCGCCTTCAAAAAGCAGACCAAGCAATATTTTTAAGACACGCGACAGGCATCAGTAATCTTTTTTATTTCTCGGAACATATAAATCTTTGTAATTTAATTTTATTGACAGTATTTGAAAAACACGATTCCAATTGAAAACGAGATTGAAAAGAAAATTAAATTAAAATAATAGTAACACGAGCTTCGCTTAAAGGTTTGTTGTATTAAATATACAAAGCTACTTTACTTTAAAATAAAAACAATAATATCTTATTAGAAAAATCGTTTTAAACTGTCAAATTTTTTGTTTTATTTTATATTCAGTAAGTTTAAAAAGTTTGCTTTATCAAAAGTGTATCAATATTTTAAAAAATGTATCCGTAGCAATAACAAACAATAAACAAATATTTTAATGGTCGTAGAAAAAATTATATTTATCTTCTGATTAAAATGTTTTTTTTATTAAGTTTAATGAGTAATAGCCATTATATGCGATTAGAATACTATACGTTATCCACAACTATAATAAGAAAAATACATGTTTATTATAATCAAATATGTCATCACATTTTGACAGATAAATAACAATAACTCATGTTACTGTTTAACAGTTTAACTCAAGGCAATTATTTCTAGTGTTATTTAGCTTTAGTTACAGTTGAAGCTTAAAAAGAAAAGTATGATAAATGACAAAACTAGTGTAACTTTGGCTTTTTATGTAAAAAAACTTACTTAAAAGTAATTTGGTTTTTAGTCTTTTAATAAGGTATAAGATTTAAATTTGACATAACGATTGAATAATATTATTCTATCGAACTGTCAATATTATTCTATCGAACTGTCAATATTATTCAATCAGCAACAGTAACGAAGATCATTAATTGTTAAAAAACGATTGAATTTTAGGTATATTAATTGACAGTTATGGATAATTTTTTAAAATAATTTTTAACGCATGTGAAAATATAGTCATAAACAATCTCTTTTTAGAGATTCTTATATAATTTTTATATCAATGATGCGACGATAAACAAATAAGTAAAATGTATTTGTAACGTAATTTTAAATCCTTCTTTATTAGAAAATAATTATAACATGTCAAATTTGATATTAAGGTTCTTGATTCGTAATGTGTGAAATGTGTTTCTACTGTTTTAAAAAAGAATGGTAATGATAACGCGTGTAAAAAGGGTTTTAATGATGAGAAAACGATGTATTCCACATGATTCTACTTGTTCAAAAAACAATAATTTGCTTGTAATAAAATCTAACGACAAATCCACACAGACTTCAGCTGAACCCTTTCCGCAGGCAATTTGCATTCAAATGAGCTTGAAAAAAAGTTAAAACGTAAAAATCCGATCCACCCCTAGGACGGCACGTGCTCTCCGCTTTGCTGTTGCGGACAATAACATGTGAATCATCATTCGATAAATGGATTGGGTAACGCACAGAGGATGCGATGCAACCAATGCACTCTTGCAGCAAGCGACGCTCCTAGCAAAAAATCTGACCAACATCACATTCAGTTCAAGGTTCTTATCTTATAGTTCGCTTGTTTGTTACTAAATTAATATTGTTTTTAAAACAAGCAGAGTTCGATTGTTTGTCAAACTAGTTGTACAAGTTATTTTGAATTTAACAATAGCCAAATGTATTTAACATTTGATTATCAATGCACTCTTTCAGCAAGCATACGTTCTTACGTTCCTAGCAAAAAATCTGATCATCACATACAAATCAAGGTTCTTATAGTTTGCTTGTTTGTTACTAAATTAATATTGTTTATAAAACAGGAGCAGTTCAATTGTTTGTCAAACTAGTTGTTGTACAAGTTATTTAGAATTTAACAATAGCAAAATGTTTTTGACATTTGATTAATAACAAACATACGATTAAGATTATTTATAAATGTTGAAAAAACTTAACAGTTTGTTTTTAATAAGTTTTTGTTACAAAATTAATATTGTTTATAAAACAGGCAGCAGTTCGATTGTTTGTCAAACTTGTTGTACAAGTTATTTTAAATTTAATACTAGCAAAATGTATTTGACATTTAATTAAAAACAAACATATGATTGAGATTATTTATAAAAGTTGAAAAAACTTAACAGTTTGTTTTTAATAAGTTATTTTTATTCTCACAAGTCGTTGTACAGGTTATTATATTTGACAATAAAAGAAAAAACAAGATTGTTATCTCATGTTTTCTAATTTTATATTCTTTGATCTTTAACGGTTAAACAAATCAAATATTATTTAATTTTTATTTTGAAATGTAACTGTATTTTAATAATTAAAGGTTAAAAAACTAAAATTATTTAAAACCAAATATAAAACACAGACAGAAAAAAATTGTTTTGGCATTCAGAAATAATTTAATTAGATCCGCAACGTATAAAGAAGAAAATTTACTTAACTTGTCAACTATGCAGATCTCAGCTGTGTATTAATAAAATGTTTATATTATATGTTCATTATAGGTTAGGTACAAGACAAGAAACAATAATAGTAATGTAAGGTTAAAGTATGCAGTGTTGATAAACAGTTGATATTTCGAGATAATCTTAAGATAAAAAGATTTGCAAATAAATTACTTGTGACTTATGTAAATATGCGGTTAAGATGATGTTACGAATTGTTGATGTGACAGATCGGATTAGTTGCTTTCGTTTTTATTATTTATTACTTTTACAATTCTTAAAATTTATAGCGCTTTAGTTTGATTTTAATATTTTATCTATATAACAATCTACATACTTTTAATTATCTACTAACTATACTATATATGGGGAGGTATTGTAATCAAATTAATTTTGACATTCCGAGATTTTTAAATTTTCGGAAATTGAGGTCTATATTAAGGTTTGACTATTTCAACCCGTTTGTATGTAAAAATGTACAGAACAATATTTTTATTGTGTACAATCTAGCTATTAACATACCTAGGATAGTAATGACTATCGTAACTGCCGCAGATGTCAATTGAATTCTGAGCTCGGACTAGTGTTTTATGAGAGTCTTACATTTCTCTTGGTCTTACCTCAGTCAAGACAGGAACAAGACAAGGCAAGAAATTGTCTTGCAAGAAATGTCATTTGCGAATATTAACTAGACAAGAAATGCAAGAAAATGACGATCAAGACAATATATATACTTAAGTTTCTTGTCTTGCTTTTCGAGACAAGATAAGAAATTGCTAAACAAGACAAGAAATCTTATCTTGTGAAACACTAGCTCTTAGAGCGAGGATTTTAAGATATCTGAGGCCTGGTATGATTCATAACATCCGTGGTTTGTTCAATAGTTTATTGGTTTCACATTAATAATAAATATTATTTTCTAATATCGTGATCAAGTCTGTATGGGTTGATATGACAACTATAGTATTCAATTGTCACATGTTATTTTGACAAATCTGTATGGTAATATTTTTACCATACCGACTTGCCAAAATTACATGGTATACAATTATGACTTATAGTTACTGAAACCGGTAAAGTTACTGAAAATATGAAAAGTTTTCATTGAAAAAAAAATGTAGTTTTATTAATTAAACAAAATGAACAACAAAAAGAGGTGGATATGTATTTAAGCATTATTGATGCGAGTGTTGAAATGAGACTAATTCAGTTCTTTCAGAACTAAATGATTGTTGTATCCCCTGCAGTAAAAGTGCATTCACTGCAGCTATTCAATAACAACCCCATCACAACTAGCAATTTCCACATGAGTTTTTCCGTGTACAAACTAACTGGAACACGCTTACCACACGCTTACCGTTTACAAGTCACAACGTTTCATTTAGAATTCTTATAAACCATCGCATCACGCAAAAAGGCTCTCCTTGAAGTTTTCATCGATGGCGGAAACAGCCTGCTTGATGCGGGCGAGAGAGAAGGAGAGAGAGAACAGCTGGGCTGGCATCCCCTGCGTTCACACGCACACACGCGCACCTAAACATCAGAACGGCGTGGAGGGGGCACGTCACATGAGAACAGATGGGCCAGACGAGGACGGAGATAAATAAATACTGAAGGGGTGGATGCAACTGATCTGTGGGCTCTAATTATACACACGGATTTTAGGGATGCGTCAGACGCACAATTATCCGTCTACATTCATATTACACGAAAAACATTACTACCTGTTTCATAAAGTCTTTTTCCTGCGATAGACACAAGAATTTTTGTCATTTCATTAATTCTTGGCTTGTTTTGAAAAGCAAAAAAGAAAAATATTACAACCAAAAACACTACTAACCTGTTTAATAAAATCATTTTCCAGCGATAGTTTTTCACAAGATAAGAATTATTGTCTGAGAAATTCTACACAATTTTCAAGACTCTAGATTAATAAAAAAAAATATCGTAATACAAATAGCTTTGTTCCAGTCGAACTGAAATATTAATTGTAAAATAAAAAAAGAACGCTGTTAAAGAATTATATATCCTTATCTAAAGCATATGCGCAGGTTAATGTAGTCTTCAAACAATCTAGAGTCTTGATATATAGGTAAAACTTTTTAATCTGGACTTAGACTTAGTCAAGTCTTGTCTTGAAATTTCTAGACAAGACATGATTTTTGAAAGTCTTGTGTATTATTTTGAAATGCTATTTTATAAAATGTTCAACTTGCAATAGGTATTACCTTTACTTAGATTGAAATCTTACTTAAGATCATTATGGACGATGAAAGGTTGAAGAGCATATAGTTTTTCTAAATGTACCTATCGATATGACTATTAATTATGCAGAATTTATTAAGCGATTGTACTATGGTCTTTTTTATCCTCGGTATATAAATTTAAATAACTATTATTTTAGTATCTATTGCAATGTTTATTTGATAATCAAAAGCAGTAAAATTATCCCTAACTTTAAATAACACTTTACAAATAAACATGTATTTCGAGAAAATTATAAAAAAGTCAGATTCGTCATTTCAAGAATTTTATTTTTCCACTTCGCAATTTGCTAATGGTATTTTGTGTTATTATTAAGAAAATGTTTATTTTCAGTGACTTGTCAAATTGTTTACCTGAAACATTTCGATAAAAATCATTTCGAGTTAAAAATGTCAGGTAGTTATTTTGATGAGTCAAGAAAATAGTTGAGATCATTTGAATTGAATGTACGTACTCCTTTTTGTAGACAAAAGTAAATTGTAACAAATTTGTAAAACAAAAGAGAAAGTAAATAAAACTTAAAAAACAAGTTTTTTTATTTATTTGTTTATAATTTAATTGATGGTTGAATGAATTACGTTACAATGCAGTGGATGAGAAAATAAATCAGATTTTTTACATAAATTCTCGAAGGTTTAGAAATAGTCTTTAATCTAATCTGTTAATCAGCAAATATGAAATAAGCAAAAAAAATTCATTTTCATATAATAAATTGAAAGTATACCACACTATCTGTACTGGCAGACTGGCACAAACAAGTATTTTTCTGTTAATACTTGTTGACTTTGGTAATCGACCCCTGGATCAAATGCAAGTGCAAACACGCTAACGAAGCAACCCATTTTAACCTCAAAATATTAAAAGCCATGTTTATCTGTAAGCGTTCCGAGAAAAGCTAGCGTATGGCAATATGTATAGAAAGTGTGATATATTTAACTTGACTATCGATGTTCAGTATTTCATAACAGCGGGTATTTGTACAGGTAACTAGATAATCCTGTCGAGTCCAACAAGTAGATAAAGTCTATCGAGTTATCGATTGTTGTGCTGTCGTGTTGCTAGCTGCAGTAGAGACATAATTTCATAATTTTTACATTAAAATCAAGGTCTCCCAGGCTTATAAAACGAGTAAAACTCAGTGTCATTTATTTTCATTACGGCAGATAAGTGTGAGAACTTGGCGCGAGGAATTAATATGAAGCTTTCAGCTAAACTTGCACGAGCATCGTGTATTCCCTATCATTTGTCAACGACTAACTAATCGCTTGTTTTTCCACACTACGTATTCTGTAATTAAAACAATTGAACCACGCCTACTTATTCATTAATTCAAACGCATCTTTCACAATACATATTTTCAGTGACTTGAACTGAACCCTACAATCCTATTTTAACATTTTTATTGTGATGAAATTTTTAGTATTAGTCTAGAATCTTGTATTGTCTTGTCTAGATTATCAAAACAAGATTGGCCAAAGGTCTTCTCTCGAAATTTTACGACGAGTAGTGTTGGATCTAGAGAAGACTTGACTAAATTTAAGTCTAGACTAAAAATTTTGACTAGATCACAAGACTCTAGATTGTTTCAAGAATCTACATTAACCTGCGTTTATGCTTTAGACAAGGACAGATAATTCTTCGGCAGCGTTCTTTTTCTATTTTACAATCACTGTTTCAGCTCGGATGGAAAAAGGTTCCCTTAATATACTTATATTTTGAAAATTTTAATTAATGTAGTCTTAAAAGTTGTGTAGAATGATAAAGTCTTGATCTAGAATATGAAAGTTTTGTCTCTTCTTGTAATTTCTAGACAAGACAAGATTTTTGCATATAGTCTGGTTTTGTCTAGACGGCAACACTAGAAATAGTTGTGTGATTACTTCAGAAAATGGTAAAATCATTATATTTGAGATTTAATAGCTTAATTATTTGATCGTTTTATTTACATTTTAAGGAATGAAGGCAAACCGGTTAAACAAAAAATATTCGATTGTTAGACACAGTTACATTCGTTGTAGATTAAAGAACTATTTACAAACAAAGTCATCTTAAAGTTTATCGGCCTCTCAAAACAAATGGTCACTAAAATATTTTTAAGTGCGTTTGTTTACAAATGACCAATTGCATTCCATTTTGAGGTTACTAAAGTTTATTAAAAGTGCAGAGCATCAGAACCTGAGTCATTATTATGGTAATAATTCACGTTGTAATTCGCATTGTGTTTGGAAAGTGAAACGTCAAAACAACTGTTTACTTTCTTGAGAATGAGTTCATTGTTTTTATCAGCTAATTTATTTTGAACCTTAGCCTAGGTCAGGTCACGTTTTTAACACAAATTTAATTTAATTTATAGCATCAATCATTTAGTGATCTTTAAATTTTATTTACTTTGTTGCAGTTATCTTTCGGATCTTGACATTCTGATAATTATATCTTTTGCAAGCTGTGTACAACACATTTGTAATTGAACAATGAATATTTATTAAAGTATTAATTTTATATTGAAGGGATAATAAGATAAAGATTTTGCAATAAAGAGATAGTGAGCAAATAAATAAATGCATCATTATTTCTTGTGAATAAATTGTAGCAGTTTTAATTACATTTTAATTGTAAAACAGATTATTAGACAACATAAATAATATACATCATACGGGTATGAACATATGTTCTATATTGTATAGTCCTGCCACGTTACGAGTGAGTTCTCATCATCAATAAAAAGTCACTAAAGTAATAACGTACTGTATCTAATTTAAGAAACATTATAGAATCGTGGAATACATTATTTTTTTTTTAAATACCTGTTTTCGGCGGCATACGTACATAATCGCTACTGCCTATTTTGAGTTGAAATAAACAGAATTGAATTATGTCTTTTCGTTTCTGAGATATTTGTTATCAAAGTTGCACCTCAAAAATGTGTTTTTTTAGTATTGTAGTGATCCCAAGGTCATGTCTATTGTACTGTCGTATCGAAACTGCCAGAATATTCCAGAGCTGAAATGCTCTAGTATATAAGCTCGAGCAGAAAAGTCCACAGGACAGTTAATACGAGTAGTGAACATAATAAATATTCTAAGTGTTTAAGAAAACCAAAATGAAAAAATATGAAACTTTTCGCTCCAAAATATTTTAACGTGAGCATACAATTACACCAATTTTATGATTGGAAGAATCATCTAATTACAGTAATGGAATAGTAAGCTCGATTTGATTTTAAATCTGCTTCTGCATAAAATAAATTAGTTCTTTTGTCCGGAACAAAACATATTAAAAATTTCCCTGCGGCTTGTGATCGTGTTAATTAAATCCCAAACAAAAAACTGTTCTCCATTATTGAGTATCTGAGTGCTAAATCGTCGTTCACTTGTCAGTGCCGAGAAAGAAAACAAGCGACAATCGTTCCTGCGGCAGTCTGCCCAATCCCATCGATGTCCCCAGGGCAGTCGGGGTGAATTTGTCATTTTAATTAAAATCCCAGTGGGCCTAGAGGGCGACGGAACAAAAGACGCGCGCGTGGGAAGGGTTGTCACGTGGTTCACACACTGGCCTACTGCCTGATACTTGTTACCAAGCGCCCCCACCTTCGTGGTACATAATCTTGGGGATGGAAGAATAACCTACCCTTATGCATACCAAGTGGCTTGCTATTGATTTTTATTGCAACCAGAGGACGGGGGAATCGATACACAGGGTTTGATTGACTTTTATGACAATATAAGCTGATGCTTTTACCCGACACACTGCAGTAGCCATTAATTTAATTTAATATGACATGTTGTGCATATCATATCGTTTCATTTAAATCCATACGGGACAAAACATTCCACCAAATACATTCCTAACTCACAGATCAGATGCTTATGTTTTCTTTCAGTCTAATAAACATAACATGTGTTCAGATTTAACGCAATTTAACCTAACTTAACCTATATTTCAACACAACTAGTGATGAACATATTTCACGAACTATAATTTCGTCACTGATATTGAAAAATCACAGGTCGTGATTGCTAATATTTTTTAAACCTGTGATTCGTGATCACAGTCACAGTTCGTTTTTGTAAATGTTAAACTTTTTACTAAGTAACAGTTACAATTAGTAACAAATTCCCGAATTTAATCGTACAATAACTGTGATTCAAAAGTAGCAGTTTCGTTCATACTAAACAGAACTCCTTAGATCGTTATCTATAGTTAGTACATATCTACAAAATTTAGGGCAAATTCTGGGTTTATGAAAATTGGTAAATGATTACAGCTATAATAAATCATAAGTCAAAATTAATTCAAGTAAGCCTTAATTGAAGAATGAAGCAATTAATAATGTTTTTCTTTGCTAAATTATTAGAATAATTGTAAGTAATTTTAGATGTAAACTATATATTAGTATATCATTTTACCCATCTAAGTTACGTAGTGGAAAATTACAAGTTAGCAATTTAATTTTCGCAAATGATACAATTTTTATATCGCCTAAAGAATAACTAGATATTATTTTAATTAATTCATAATTAACATTAATTAATGTAATACTAAACACAAGCTAGTAATTTATTGTTGTGTATGAATAAGTTTTCTTTTAATAAGTCAGGTTATGTTATTTTATATTTATTATACAAGGAGAGAAAAGTTTATATGATTTATATGTGTTTCGAGCATACGTTATTATAAAGATTACATGCAGCAAAAGTGCATGTAATGTTACAAGAATTATTTTCCTTCATGTACATACATTTTATAAAATTATTTTCCATTGTATTAAATTGTGAAGCATAAACTACAAGATTCTAGATAAAACAATCAAAATTCAAAGCTACATGCAATAGAAAACCTAACCTCAATGTAATTCTAACCTAAAATTGTTGCCCTTGTACCGACATGTAAACATATTTCAATCCGATCAATTATGAATCGAAAACAGATTGAAGTCTATTTATAGAGCATCATACTTCCAAATTCCGCGTTCGCTAACCTAACTTTCGCAAGCTTTATGCGTTTGCAGCTCTTTCTAGTCACGTAGCCTCCCTCTAGGGCCTAGGGCGGGGCTCCGGCCCTGAACGAAGGGAGGTGGTCGCTTTGCCCTCTGAAGCCCTTTGTGTTGCACCCTTCACAGTATCAGCTATTTTTAGCCGGTGAAAGATTGTTGCAAACGTACCCAATACTCTTGGTTGTTTTGATAGTGTATTGTTTATTTACTTTGAGCGTGGATGACTAGATTGTCATAGTAATTATAGGGAAGCTTAGAATAGACTCTACAATAGAAATTAGATTAAGGTAGAATTATAGTTATGTGGGAGTACTATATTGAAAATTAATCTTAACAATGGAATTGTAAGGTTTTCCAAATTAAATAGTCTTAAAAACTGAACATGTGCATTAAATTTGCTGATATGCATTTCAAATCATTATTGTAACAACCAGATGTCAGATGTCATAGAAATAAATATTTTATGAAACTATATATATCTATGATGAGAGCGATGATGCATTATTGAAAATAAACACAAATAGTAACAACAGTTATTTGTAAAAATAATCAACGAATAGTTTCACATCTTGACAGTATTTATAAACATAGTATTCGTATCAAACACGTTATTATAAATGGCATTGACTTTAGTTTCAAGGTCATGTAGTAAATATAAAAATAAGCAAGAATAAACAAGACTCCTTCTTTGGTCTAGTTATAGTATATCTATTTATAAACATTTGAACATGATGCATTGTTTCAAATCTAATGCATTACTGATACGGCGATACAAAACGCAAAACTAAAATAAAAAATGAAGATATTCGCACAATAAATGAATAGAATATGTTTTTATTTCTGATTGGTTAGGTACTTTAAAAAGGGCGGTCAAATAAAAAACAATTTCAAAAATAAATGAAGAATTTTGTGATTAGTTGAAAGTTAAATATACTTCGGCCAATAATATTATTCGTTAATTATTAAAGTTAATTATAAATATAAAATATCTCATTGGTTCATAATTTTATAATGGGAGGTGTTACTTTAATTAATAAACGAATAAAATAATTTCTACAAAATTTATTTGTGATTAGAAACGAATGAATTTTTTGATTGGTTAAATATAATTCACTATTCTTTTCTATTATTAATTTGTATATTTAACGAAATATATAAGTAAATAATGTGATTTGTCTTATTTAAAAACAGGCGTGACTTATTTTATTTATTAACCTGTAATAATATTTTACCTTTAAACATCATTTTGCAGTATATTACACTTAAATATTAATCAAGTGTTTTATCATGTAAATTGGAAAATACGTCACAAAGTTTAGGTATAACAATGAAATAATAGATTTTTTAAGCGATACAACTTCCACGTGGATTTAAATTATGAATGAATTTCGTTTTTAAATGTAACTTTTGGATTAAATCTTATCATTAATTACCAGACAAAATTTCGAAACGTGTAATAGGTACTTGAAAAATGATTATTAATCTTAAATTATTAAAGGATTTATTCAGAAAAAAATGCAATTATACTATTATCATAAATTGATAAAAACTATAAATATAACTTATCGTAAATATAAATACCATTGAACTTTCATTGTTTACTAATTAAATTCTTGTCGTTCCAAACAATTTCCATTCATAAATTCTTGATGAAAAATCTTCCAGAGAAGTTTTATAAACGATGAAAATAAACTATGAGTCTTTTGGGAAATTCACCACAACTTGCATATATTAATTGCACTGTTGAATTTTTCATGACTATTGTATGCAAATTAGTTGAGCGAAAACTTCTAATTTATTTAAACTCTTAGTTGAATGTTTATTGAATATAAAAAAATGTAAATACAATGAGGTATTTCTGACCTTTTCATGCTATTAAATTTTGTTCATCATTTCAATTTGTATAGTGACATTTGTCCGCCCTCGATTTTAGAAAATCATTAGCGAAAAAGTGACACACCCACTAATGGGTAAAAAAATATGATGAATCATGTACAATACGCATACATCGAAATCAAATCAAGATCGAGTGATATAATTTGTAATTTAATAAACAGTGATTCCAAATAATATTTTAAAATAGACAAATAGCAGTACTACTCTAAAATGGGTGTTAGTTACACACTTTAAAATATTACCAATGAAATCCGCGTATCAAAGTACTTAAGTATACAAATTTTCATTTTAAAATTCCCACTAGTACAGCTACCATAACAGATTGAATATCAACCAATAGGAATCTACATGACAGGTAATAATGCGCGTCTCAGGATATACCGGGGATCCTGAGACATTAGTACTCAGCCCCGCTCGGCGGGACGCCGGGGAGGCAGTGGGTCTTCGGGCCTCTTCCCCGCCTGGTGGTCTGACTAGACCGCCTTCCAGGGCATCTCGTGCCCTAAAGGTGATCTAGTTCAGTCGGTTGGGAATTGGAGCACTCTTCGGCGTGTGCTCTAATTCTTGGCCTGCTGAAACCAGAGCACATTCTGGAACAGATTTAGCTGCTCTGGATTGTGCTCTAGTTTCAGTGGGTCAGGAATTAAGGCACTAACAAGTGTTTGCTGAAACTAGAGCACATTCTGGAACAGACTTAGGTGCTCTGGTTTGTGCTCTAATTTCAATGGGTCAATAATTAGAGGACTTAGAAGTGTTTGCTCTAATTCTAGGTCTGCTGAAACCAGAGCACATACTGCAGCAGATTTAGCTGTTCTGGATTGTGATCTGGTTTCAGTGGGTCAGGAATTAGGGCACTAAGAAGTGTTTGCTCTAATTCTATGTCTATTAAAACCAGAGCACATTCTGGAGCAGAAATTAAACCATGGTAAACCATGTTCTATGTTAGTTATAAATCCAGTTTAATAGATAAACATTTTTCTCCACAATTATTTACTTATGTTTTGCTGTGTATAATATTAAATATAAAGTTTTAACGATAGCTTTTAAAAAGCACCACTTATTTATTCATTTAATTTGCTGTCTCTGTTCGAATGATTTTATTGTGAAGAGACTAGGTACAAAGTTAGTTTATATTTTATTTATAAGTGTGTGTACATTGTGAAGAATTTATTTCGGAATGTGTCCTCACAAAAATAACTGCTTTTGCACTGTATCACTTTACAAGTTCAATACACATATTTCTTTCGGTTATTTGTAAGTATGAAACACTCGTATTCTGTGTAATGAACGGGCCAGCATAGGACTGTTCCCCGCTGATAAGAGCGGTGGAGACCAGCTGTACTTGCCCGATACTCCACGTAGTTGTTACGTACGTTCTCGGCCATTAACTGTTTCCCTTTTAGGCGATGTTGCGCTTTTATTGTTATTGAATCGAATCGTTTGTAATGAGGATAGAATACGCAATGAGAGAATGCGATTTCAGCATTCTAGCAGTTCATTGCTTTTGCTTTTACAATTGACAGTGAAACTCCAACAGGAAGAGTACACCTACACGATTTTGTTACTATTTAAAATTAATTTGATGTTATTTTTACTATATTTTACATAACAAAAAAAAAAAAAAACACTATTGATTCAAGATTAATCCGTATGTGCACATAGAATCAAGATAGTGTTTGACGTGAAGACAATGGACGAACGAATATGGTTACAGATTGTAAATTGATACGAGATGTCCAAGTTTGGTCAAAATTTATTCCGTATCAGATGGTGTAAGCCTATAGGAATTATTACACCTAGATTCTTACATTCTTGTAATTGTAACTGTTTACTACTTTACAATATTTACTACTAATACCACAACGTAAACGTATCGTTAGAAAGTTTTGAATGTCAACACGTAAAAATAACAAAATATGAACACCAGGCGTGCGCATAACTTTTATTTTGGGGTTATATGTGAAATAAATGTATTAAATCTAAGTGGAACCATTTATTTTACTACTATTGCTTTATACTGTGATGATTATTGCTTGGAACAATTATTTATGTATATAGTAAAAACAGGTACCTAAAGTAATTCCCAAGCCTCTGATGCTGTATTTTTCCGTAAACAGGATAATATTTGAAAATATTGAATTTTTACTTCGAAAATTTTCAAATTTTACAAAATTTTGTTTGTTATATTTTTTAAAGAATTAGTTACGCTGATGCCAAATTTACAAACAGAATTTAATTATCTCTTTTTGTTTGGGAGATATTTGCTGTCAAAATTGCACCTCAAAAAAGTGTGTTTTCTGAGTATATTTCAAAAATGAGTAGAGATACAATCCTAACTACTTTACCATTCGATTCTACGGGAAAAGTTACATAAAGAAATGTTTTGTCCACATATACGTTCTTTGGAACGATTAGGTGAAAAATACGAAAAACGAAAAAACCTAAATTTCAATTTTTCGCCACGAAACTTTTTGTCTCCAAAATTTATTATTTTTTGAACGTAAGTAGATATCGATATGCTGATTCCAAATTTTCAAACCGAATTGAATTATCTCTTCCCGTTCTCGAGATATTTCACTTCAAAGTTGTACCTAAAAAATTAGGTTTTTTAGGTTTAACTCATAAATGGTTAGGTTTACGACTTCGGCGACCTCACCATTCGATTCTACGGGAAAAATTACATAAGTGTACCAATTTTCAGATTTTTATCTCAACAGATAGAATTTCTAGAAGGAAAAAACTCAAAATGGCCAAAAATCGAAAAAATCGCAAGGGGTTCATCAGGCGTTTTTTTCGATTTTGGCCATTTTCGTTTTTTCTTTCTACTAATTGTATTCTTTGGAATAAAAATCTAAAAATTGGTGTACTTATGTAATTTTGCCCGTAGAATCGATTGGTGACGTCGCCGAAGTCGTAAACCTAACCGTTAAAGGGGTATACCTAAAAAACCTGTTTTTTTAGGTATTGCCAAAACTCAACTTTGAACGCAATTATCTCGAGAACGGTAAGAGATAATTCAATTCGGTTTGAAAATTTGAAATCAGCGCATCGATGTTTACTTAAGTCTAGAAAATAAAAAGATTTGGAGATAAAAAGTTCCCCGGAGAAATTTTGAAATTTAGGTTTTTTCGATTTTCTCATTTTTCACCTAATCGCTCCAAAGGACGTATATGCTGAGAAAACATTTCTTTATGTAACTTTTCCCGTAGAATCGACTGGTATAATCGTTGAGACTGTATCTCTACCCATTTTAAAGATACAGCCAAAAAATACACTTTTTTGAGGTGCAAGTTTGACAGCAAATATCTCAGGAACGAAAAGAGATAATTAAATTCGGTTTGAAAATTTGAAATCAGCGCATCGTCCTCTATCAATATTGCCTATTTTTAAAAACAGAAATTTTGGACCCAAAAACGAATATTTTTTGATGATTTTAGGTGTATACACACAATTTTACGCTAAAAACCTTAGGGATATATTTTTAAGGTTCATGGTTTGTTTAGGCAATTTGTTTAAGCAATCTGACCAGTCTAAAAGCAAGTAAAATATATCACGAAACAAGTATCTTATGTCTTTGAAGAATTACAAATAAAATTAAATAAAATACTGCACGAGTAAATCTAAAAATAGAAATAGACGTGAATCATGCAAACATGCACTTACTAGTAGTGTTTATTTCTGACATAAGTCTTGCAGTTCATCAGTAAAAACCTCAAATTGAGCGTTTGAAATGCGGCTTGCTAAGAATAAAGAATATACAGTTAATGAGCATTGTCAACGGACGTGGATGCGGCGAACACGCATGCACGCACACACACGCACTAACTACGCGGGCGAGGATTACGCAACACACGCACACGCACACAACCAGGTCAAATTATACAACGAGGATGGGAAACCAAAAAGGAAATGCAGGCGCACACAACTTAGGCGGATTGGAGCTTGATAAGCGAAGAATGAGGAAATCTGGAAATATGCTAATTCTCAAAACTTGATCATAAATTGTTATATAAATATTATACATAAATAAATAGGAAATTTGAGATAGATATATCGCTTCATTTAAATTTAGATATGTAAATAGTTTTGTTTGTTTTCTTTTTATACTACACAAATAAAATATACCAAAATATGTCGTTCTACAATAATATTGAATTCATATCATCCATCAAATTGATCACGTACTTTTTACTGTATATGAAACAAGAACATCATTTTATATTTTTCAGTTACCTCCAGTGCTACAATAGTCAATAATTTTGACAGTACGCAATGATGTAAATGTAAAATCATCAACTTTTTTTTACCTAATTTACCTAAATATTACATATATTACAACAACTTAGTATGCCAATTTGGTCTCAGTAAACCTAAAAATGATATAGAATCAATGATCTTTTGAATCGCCATTAATTAGAATTACTTGAACGGTTTTCTGGGAATTTGGGAGTCAATTTTACCCCAGTATTCTACTATAAATGTAGTGGTTTTTTCATATTCTTTGGGCGTCTTGTTTTACATTTTTTTAAAAATAAATTACAGAGATGTTCAATGGGATTCAAATCTGGAGACTGTGGAAGCGTTTTTAATTGTTGTCTAAAATTATACAATAAATTTTCTAGCAGTTTTCTATTATGTTCGGGTTTACACATTTTTCCAAATTCTCTTTTAAAATGTTTTTCTGCACTCATACAACCCCATACAAGCACAGATCCTCCGCCATATTTCACTGCCAGGTATATTTTTTTAGTTTCACTTGTTTATTCTTCCCTTTCCATACAATAATTTGTCCATCTGATCCAAAAAGGTTTATTTTGGTTCATTTGAAACAATTTCTGATTTGCTGAAGGTTTCAGGATGGTTTATATATTTCAAAAACTAAGCGTAGTTAGTGTTGCCACGAGACTCGAGACCAGTCTCGGTCTCGTCTCGTCTCGTCTCGAAAAGTCGAGACGAGACCATTGAGCAAGTCTCGACACTCAAGTCGAGACCGAGACGAGACCGTGGTTGAGTATCGTCGAGAAGTCTCGTCGAGACTCTCGAGTCTCGCTTAGAATATTGCATTTGTTTATTAAGAACAATAGTGCTATTTCATATAAAACATGTTTGACAAATCACTTTACTAGGGAATTCCGAAAAATTGAATGCGGAGGTAGTGTCATCTGTCGATCTGCGGCTTAAGTACTGAAAATTCAATATCGCTATCTGTATTTCATTCGCTTTAAGAAGATAGTGATAGACTAGGATTCTAGGTTTGCGATTGACCGAAACACTAACCAAAATTTACTCAGGGAAAATTTAAACTGCTTTTTAGAGAGATATTTTTTTTTGATTTGAGAATTGAGACTAAATATACCAATTATATATGTGTAAAACATCCTGTGTTCGAAGCGACGTCTACTATCTTCTAAAGTGAATGGAGTAAAGAAATGAAGGATTTTTGAGTGTTGCTTTATTTTCTGCAGTAAAAATTTATCTGAGTTATATAATCAATGATATATTGAACAAAGAATGAGACAGTGTTCAAAAACTTCAATCTAACAATAATCTTACGATTTCTCACCAGTAAAGTATTTACATCCCGTTAAAATAGACAGTAATTTTAATAATTTCAAATCTTACAATGAGAAAAAAACTGCGCAAGTATTTTTTAATATTATTTTAATAAAATTTTCCAACCACTAAGCAGCGGGCGATCGCCCCCATCGCCCCCCTCCCTGTATCCACCAATGCCAAATTTGCGAGAGCATGTTACAAATTTATTTATCTAACAATGATTAATAATATTCTTATTATTTCGGCTATTTGAAATAAATAATGTAAAAAAATATTAAGAAGAAATTATTGTTACTGATTTTACAATTTATTTTTTAAAATGTATTTTTTAATATGAATAAAAACAAGTTTACAAATTATTTCGTTTTAAATAATTAATATTTAAACATTTAACATAGTCAAAAGAGATGCATATCAGATATGTGCCTATTTTTGGTGTCATAAATGGTCACGCAAGTTATAGAATCACCTCCCTAGTTACAATTTTAGAAATTAGTATGAAAATAAAGTTATAGAAAGAAATCACTTAAGAAATAAAATAATAATAACCTTGGTTTATGTTTAATTAGAGAAATTATATTTGTTTGCAAAATAAACAAAAAATTTAATAATAAATTTTGAAAAGTCGAGACTCTCGTCGAGACTCGAGACCGAGACGAGACCAAGCTACTCGAGACCGACTCGAGACCGAGACGAGACCACGTTTCACGAGACCAACTCGAGACCGAGACGAGACCAAACTAAAGTCTCGTCTCGTCTCGTCTCGTGGCAACACTAAGCGTAGTTGGTTTGAGCGTATATTGCTTTGTTAGGAATATTTTTACAATATGTATGTATAAATGTAAATAGACTCATTTAATAGCTATTAACATACATAGGATTGTTATAAGCACCATAACTGCCGCAAATGTCGGTTTGACATTTTAGACATCTAAGGCCTGGTATGATTCATAATATCCATGGTCTGTTCAATAGTTTATCGGTTTCGGAATATTTACTAATAAGTATTGTTTAATAAAATACGTTTTGACTCGCATTTGAATATTTTTTTGTATCTGTCAATGAACTTACTCTTCGTGGTACATTTGGTGTAAATGTAGCTTTACAAACCCAAATAATTTCATAAACAACCCGCATTCCTTTTGCTCATCAAAATAACTCGGGTCTATTCCTAAATTCATCCTCAAATCTCGCCAACTTCATGCCTGTTGGGTCAGCAACAAAGACGACCTGAGTAGAGAGAGACCGTCGATGCATTGTAACCTGTTTCCGTGGCAGCGTTGTGTCCTGTCCTTGTCTAGCACGCTTACCACCGGATGAAGGAAACGTGCCCAAAAGGTGGGGGGGGGGAAGGGTGCGACTGTTTAGGTTTGTGAATATGGAGGGAAAAGGTGCGAGATCAGTTCGGTAGTTGTGGAAGTTTTGGTGTGTGGTGTGGTGGTGTGATACAGGCGAGGAATAGATAGAGATAATTAGATTTGGTGAGTCAACAAATGCAAACTATTCGTAACATGACAGCTAAATAACAATTGACCTACTATAGTTTTTGTTTGAACCTCTAAACACATAAATTATAACGCATACACGTGCATTATGTTGTAATGTGCTTGCAATGTTTTACAGCGTTGGTTGTATTGTTTTAGAAACGTAGTGGAACTTGTAATTTAATCGAAATAAGTTATCGAAAAAGTTTATTTCTTTTTAAGGTTACTGCACTTACATATCAAAATAAACAAATGAATGAAATTTCATTTGTATATACAACATAAATCAAACTATCAATTATATTTAAAATTGAATATTACTCAAATGTGTTTGTTTTCATAGTTTATAACAAATTTATAAAATAATAATATGCTTTTTTTTGTAAAAATGTACCCAGATATTGGGGTCTGATTTGATTATAATTAAATTTTGAGAGGATTGTTTTATCTGTATGTTGGTCTAGTTTTACTGTACCTATACTACTTTAAAGGAATACGGTTGGTCTGTAATTTAGAACTTAATTTTTAACGATTTGCTACAATTTTATGCTATTAAATATAATTTTAACATTAACATATATTCGTTTCAAGAAATAAGTCTTTTACTGATGTCGCATCACTAATAAATTTGGTAAATTGATGACGTCAACTTTACAATTGACACGAGATGTCCAATATCGTTTTAGATTATATTTTGCTTGTTATTTAGAGAGTTGTCATCGACAGGTATGACAAAGTATTAAAAAGATGTACATATTCAATTTAAACTGTCTATCAAGACAATAATTTGAGAGATTGTCATTCAATAAAAACTTATTTACCATTTAACAATAGACAATACTTACGTAGTATATTTAAATTTTGTTTTTTAAAAAGTTTTCGGTTACCATAATTTATATGGGACAGAATAAATATTTTACATTTTATTATGGTAATTACAAATGTAGTTGTCAGCGAGACAAATCAATAACGTACATATATAGAAGCATTAAACAAATAATAAATTACATGTCACAATTCAGAATTGAAATATAATTTTTCTACGACCACTATGGAAAGTGGCATATTTCTCACACTATATAAAGCTTGAAAGTTGCGTATTTTCCACAGTCGTGGGTTAAAATGTGAGAAATCATTAATCACAGTATTTGCAATACTGCGCTTGCGTGAAGTAACGTTTAGCATTGTGATCATTGAAAAAGGATAGTGTGCCACACGTGCAGAATCATATAATTCCCAACTTGTCTGATTTCAGCACTCGACTTTGTCTCGTGCCTAAACTTTCAATCACAGCGATATTTTTATTTGGTCAATTCGAGTTGAAGTGAAAGCGATGTAGTAGGATATAAATTATCAATATGTTAATATGTATAATATATGTGAATATGGTCACAGAATAGGTTGTTCATTATTGGGAAAACTATGAAGTTCTGTATATTCGTTTGTATCTGTTTCGTCTATATTGTATAATTGTTCGTTAGGAAATCTAGGTCTTTGTTGGAATGGTTGTGATAGAATTGCAGATGCAATTCTGGGTCTTTTTAACGCAAAATTTTGCGATGTATTTCGCGTAGAAATACTCATCGGTATCAGTTTAGGAAAATTATTATTTGTAATCGGTCTTCTAAATTGATTACCGAAAATGTTTCTCTGATTATTAGGATTAAAATTAGTTTGTCTATTAAAAGGATATGAGTTTTGTTGCATAGAGTAAGGTCTACTGAATTGGGGTAAAGCATGATGGTTTGTGGATGCTACATGTAGCTATTCTGTGATATGGTTATAAACAGTAACATTTTTAATCGTTTGTATCATAGAGAATGTTATCCTTTTGTGAAGTTTGCCGAAGCGTAAACAGTTACCTAACCTTGCCGGGTTTCCTGAAGGGTTTCTCCAATTCACTTATAAAAAGTAGAAGTTCGCCCGTTATTTGCATAATGACTAGCCTGCTACTGGAATCTGAATAAAAACAGTAATTATGTATGCATGGCTATGAGGCACTAGGGTCAGTTCCACGTCTGGTGAGACGGAGACATTCCGGGTACCTGCGCCCTTCCTTCGGACCCTAGGCCCAAGGACGGGTTCAGGCGCCCTAGACAAAACACTGCACGGATGGATCCGACTGGTGTGTGGTGTGTGTTTCACAAGGTTGTTCGTTGCTAATTTCTGTTCACACGGGTATTTCGCGAGGGACGACGGTCAAGCGCTCAAAAAATATTTTATTTCATAAAAGAAATACTTTTTGTAGGGTTGCTAGCAGGGTTGGTCTGATTAAAATCATTTCATTTTATTCAAGGAATCTGACAATTGAGCTCAAAATCAAGTAAAATACCACTAATTGGAATGAATACAAAATGTAAGTGTTGGATGGCATTGTTTTCAATATTTTTGATATGTCAAATAAATAAAATTATTTTCAATTCGGTTTAATACTTGAAGAAGTTTGAAATGAAATAGAAAAGAAAAAATTCGATTTGGAATCATTCACAGGTTATCGGATCAAATTCTATTTATTCGTGGAATTATTTTGATAATTACTACTCGGTTTATCGTCTTGACAATGGATAAAAAAAACGTAACTTTTTACAAGTGATAAAATGTTCTTTGCCTTTTTTTGCTGCCATTTACATTATTTGTCCTTAAATTTCAAACCTGACAGAAATTTGACTGAGAAACTATTTAAAAATAAAATCAGGAGACCGTAGTTGTTATTAAAATAATTTCTTGGCAAATTATTAAGTAAGGTTGTATGATCAACAGAAATTGAAAGTTGTATGAGATCTGAACTAAAATTAAAAGGTTTATAAAATAAAACAGTCAATAAAAATTATAAGAACAGTAAAATACTTTTAAAAATTGTGAAAAACAGCGAACAGTGGTCGTTCTTTAAGTTACCCTAACATTTTTTTAAAATAAATAAAATGTACAAAAAACAATTTCCAAATATTATAGTATGTTTCTCGTTCCTTTTTACTTGTATTTTAATAGGTTTTCCTTTTTCAGCCTTTGTAAGTGACTTATAAACCACAATAAGATTATTTGCAATGGTTGTAAGTGTGTAATGACCAGAATGCAAATAACAATAATGTAAATTAATTACATATAATAGAAGAATTACAACTCAAATTTCATTTGTAATAAACTGAAAATGAAATCCATAGATAACTGCTCTTTCTTCCGGAGCGTAAATTTTATTATGCAAGAATTTTCTTCGATATTGAATATTTTTCCTTTTTCTTTCCTCCGTAGTTTGTTAAAAAATATATCTGGTATGAATTAATAATACGAGTAGAACCACCTGTTGAATGCTTTGTAAGGAATTGATCAAACTTAAAGGTTACCTCGGTATATTTAAACTTCAATTTTCCAGCTGCTCTAATTTCTATTTCGCATTTTTTGCGGGCGTATTTTGGCAAAAAAATCAGGTAAAAAGCGAGAGTCTATTAAATTTTCAAGGTTTACTGCACAAATTTGTTGCTTCACACCTGCCAATTTCCGATAAAAAACAAAGTTGTAAAATATTCAAGACGAGACACAACGATTTGCAAATTAAAGTTCAGCTTTTCGTTGTCTATTACAAAAATGAATTTAATTATATTTTTTTTCAACACTTTATTTCAGTGTCAATATCAGTTTGTTGTTACCATAGCAACGCGTAATTCCAGTGCGGGTATTATATACCCCATAATTTATATCGTAGTCACGTGAATAATAAATGACATATTGATTGAGTTTTAAACGTATAGTTATTAATATTATGAAGAATAAATTTTTAACATTGGTGTGTAAAGCAGGAACATATGTCTTTCTGTCATTTTACATATAATAATACAAAGTGCATAATATTACATTGTTACACACATGAATAGGTGTAATAATATATGCATTATGTTTCATAATACTCGTATTTTTATTTTCCTCCCACTTTCACCATCTGTATCTATATTTACGCCTGTCTTTCTCTTGTTTTCTATTGCCTTGGTAACGATTATGCTTAGTAACAATCTAGCTGCATTTGTTTTACATAATCTCACGGTCCGATGTTCATTTATTTGCTTTTGATCGGCAATTGTTGTCTGTATCGGAAGTAATATACAAGTTTGGTGGTGCATAGGCGGAGAGGGGGGAGGGGATCGTTATTCGATTGTTCGATTGGAATCAAGCCAAGCTTTGACGGAAATTATAAATTGACATGATTTGTAATTAAAATTAGTTGTATTTGAACGATAACGAATTTATATTTAAACGGTCATATCGGTAAGAAATTTTTATTGGTAATATATTATTTTTAACAATGGGGTATATGACCATTTTTTTTTTCTTCCATTTTATGATTCTATACCAAAAATAAAAATACCCGTATTTTTTTAAATCGCTTAATTATTGATAATTCCGGAGAAAAACATTAATAAAGTTTAAGAGAGGGGATATCTTGACGTCACCTAGGAGAATTAGACAAAGAGAGATGCTAATAGAAAGAGAAAGATATAGTGTGACCCGCGCGAACCTTTTGCTACCTGATTCTAACCCGTAACCATGGTAACCAAACAATAAACACACCGAGACTCGTCAGGGACTTCAATGCCAGCCAGATTTACATTATAACATTCGTTGTGTAATATCAAAATATTTTAATTTTATTCTATTAATTTCCTAAATTGATATCTCATATATTGTTTCATTAATAATTATGACTAATTTATCATTAGCAACATTTATTCGATATCATTTAAGTAAAATAAATAAGTTCATTAAATTCCTACTTTTAGCATTGTAAACTGCTCTCTCGTTCTCCTAGGTGACGTCAGAGGTAGAGCGCTGTTACATATTAATTGCGAATTTCAGTGAAATTATAAGATAATATTTAGTTTTTATCATTATTATTGGTAGTCACAATGGTTAATTTTTAATTTTTATACTTTTTTTCTTTCAATTCGAGAGTGGTCATATAGCCCATTAAACATATAATTGTAATGTTAATTAAAATCCGTTTATTATAATTCATTCGTATTATTTTTAACAAACTATATCATATTTATAAAAGATATTTTGTCTACAATTTTAATTGTTCAGGAACTGATGTAAAATAATTTATTATTACTGCTGCATGCGGACGTAAAATGCAAAGAAGTAAAATATTGAAAGTAAAACATAAATGTTGCCAAGTTTGAAGATGCAATAAAATTAATTACTCTTACATCATCTTCCTATTTAATATCCTTTTCTCATTAGTAACAACTTCAGCGAAGTGTTTGAAAATTTACAACATACAGTCATAAACATTTTCTGGGAAATTACTGTTTTTATTAAATAAAATAAGAGTTTTTGAGCCGGATTCGAAGCGCGACGAGAGAGTAGAAACAGGAACTTCATTTGCATTTTGCTGTTTGTAAAATAAGTTTAGTTGTATATTAAAGCTTAAAGTTTTAAAGTTTAATTGGTCTTAAAATTCATACAGTCATTGTTATAGCTGTTCTACTATAACATTGAATTCACGTTATCAATAAAATATCATGAACACGTAGAGTCATCCTCGTAAAAATTAGCAAAAAGGATAATAAAGACCTTGAAAAGTTGCACCAACACATAATCGAAAAGATAGACCAAAAACAATACCTCCCGTATCTATAGTAAAATAGATAACAGATTATTATGAAATGAGTTCTTTGTACTATTTCGCACAGTGTTGCCGTCTAGATTTAGACTTTCTAGACTAAATTTTAAATTTCCGAAATATAAATATATTATGCGAAGCTGAGCTGAAACACTGATTGTAAAATAGAAAAAGACCGCCAAGGAATAATTACTGTCCTGATTTGAACCGTATACACAGGTAACGTACAATCTTGAAACAGTCTAAAATCTTGACAAGACCTTTTAATCTAGACTTAGAATATATGTCTTTTCTTGAAATTTCAAGATTTTGATAGTGGGATAATACATCCATGAGATTGCACCGCTTCTACCGAAGCTTTCTAGATCCTAGATCCTAGATCAATCTTCTTTACTGTTCTTGATATTTTCTTTCTAATCTTCTTCCATAACTCCTTATCTCTTTTTTGTTCTGCCAATTGTTAATTTCGGTTGATTTTAGATTTTCTTCTACCTCGTTTTCTTCTTCGCTCTGGGCTCCACTCAACTATTGATCTTATTATATCTCTTTCTTCTGCTCTAGATACATGACCAAGCAATCTCATTCTTAATTGTTTTATTTTTTCACTAGTTTCTTCTTCTAATTCTTGTTCTATTTCATGGTTCATTCATATTCTGTATTCATTTTTTGATATTTTGACTGGTCCTAAAATTGTTCGTATTATTTTGCGTTCCATTATTTTTAGATCATCTTCCTCTTTATTTTTATCATTGTGTTATTGTCAACTGCATATAATATTATTGGTCTTATTTTTGATTTATATATTCTGATTTTAGTAGCTTTTGACAGTATTTGTTGTTGTTATCTTTTCCTTAATTTCAGTTTCTCTTTCTTTTGTTAATATTATTTGACATGCTTTATTTTTCTAATATCAACCATTTGTGTTATATTTCTTTTTTATGACATAAGGAATTTTGTAAAAAAGTAACATTAAAATTCTAATCCATGTGTTTACCTATAACTCATCAGTCGTCCAGGCTTCCTGGACTAAGAACACCTTGTTTAATTATAACCTAACCTAATGGAAATCTAAAATATAAATAACTCGGAATCTAGTGCAGTCAGCGTCCATGTTCTACCACGTGGAAAATCCTCGGAGCTTCCATTCTTACCAGCGTTCTGTGATTAAACCACCTAGCCACTACATCAAAGAATGCATGCCTTGTTTAATTAAATATATTGCACTCGGGCGAACCTCCGACAAAGGGAGTAATCGTATTACAGTAATTGATAAATATTGTAATGGGGTAGGAGATTTGTTTTGTTTGTTGCTTATTACATACCCAAGAGTATTACTTAGACTTAGAATATAATCATTGTATAACAAAATCTGTAATCAACGGACTTGCATAAACTATGATGTTAATTGGGTTTGTGACCATAATCGAATTTCAGTATTTGAGTCATAAAATATAAAAACGAGACATTATTTAGCTTCTCATTATAATTATAAAATCGAAATATTAGTTTACAATATCCTCTCACGATTCTACCACATAAAAGTTACAGCCTGCTTTCTCCAAATTTTTAGTACAGTTCGACCGAAACACGATTTTCATTCAAAACCTAAATCGAAACCAAATATTCAGCTCCTCTTCTAAATTCGGCCGAAAACATAACCGAAACTGAAACTCATGTAGTTAACTTAAAATTTAGTTAAATTGTTATTAAACAAATCTATATTTTTTCTTACCTTTTAAGGTATTATTCGATTATTAAATTAAATAAAAGATTTCAATTTATTACTATCTTTAGAAGTAAAGACTTTAATTATCTATCACCGCCTCACAAATATCGCAAACAATCACAATCAAATACGTAATATTTTTGAAGAAATATTTGTTACTAACATGTTCTTTTATGATGTGTGCCAATTTTTGGTCGAAAATGAAACTAAAACTTCGGTCGGACACTAATTTAGAATAATTATTTTCTTGTCAACTATGAATAATGAGTGGATTTAAAAAAATAAGTATATTATATTTTTGTCTAGTATCATATACCATATAAGTAAAATCAAAATTTGGTGACATGTCCAATTACATTTTGTTTTATAAATTAATATTATTATTATAAATTAAACGATACCAAGTTTGAATATTTATGACAAAATTATGATAATATCTTTCATTTTTCAATTAATAAGTGAAGCTCTTCAGCTGCAAAGGTGCGAAATTCGCTATTAGTTTAGTAGCAGGTGTTGCAAACTCTAATGCAAGCTAAATTTGGTAAAAGAAACAGGTGATAGTTTGCCACATGGTCTTCAGAAACTGTAAAACTTATACTAAACTTAAAAACAAAATTGACTGTTTCTTCGTTGGTTGAATTTGTTCCCAAGAATATTTTGAAATAAATTCTTAAATTATTTTATTGAAGCCAATATTCATTCATGATTTTTAGTTTTTCTTTATCTCAAGTACGTGTTCAGAGATAATAATCAAACAAAATATCATTTTATCTGAATGGATTGAAATACGACAAATGTAATAAATAAATAGAAGCATGCAAATATAGTCTTACGTCAAATGACATTGAAATTAAATTATACTTTTAATAAAATCTAAATCAATTCTTTCGGACATCATCAGATTGAATAATAATCAGTATTTATTTATACTTTTGTAAACAGATTGCTTATTATCATGTGTTCCGATGATGATTATAATAGTCAAATTGGGCTAGGTAGAAACAAATTTTAACGATAAAATTTTAGCTAACGACATAATAATAAATAATTATTTATAAAAATTCTCAGAAAAACCCTTCAAGTCATTATGAAAACACCACTACCGGTTGCACAATAAACATCAAAATCTAATCAGTTGATTAATTGATTAGATTCTAGAGTGTAAGAATGTTGTATCCAAAATTCCAACTTTTTTTATTTACAATATCCATCCATCCACACACACACACGGACAGGTGTCATCGTAAAAATATTAAAATCTTGTTCTAGGGACGTGCTTATCCATTGAAAACTTATTATCCGATTTTTAGCATGATTCCAAAGCTCTTTTATTGAATGACGAGAAGTAAAAATAACAGTTTATTTAATGTTTCGGTTCCTCAAAATTTGTGAAGCAAATAATTTTTGTCTTTTCTAAATTATAGTAAAGGTCTTTTACCAAGCATTCATTAATTTTTCTTGAGCAATCGTTACAATATTCAACCATCCATACACACGGACAGGCGTCATCGTTATAATATTAAAATCGTGTTTTAGAGATTTCAAAACGTTCTTATCCATCGAAAACTTATTATCCGTCTTTTAGCAAGTTTACATTATCTCTATTATTGAATGGCGAGAGGTAAAAATTACAGTTTATTAAAACGTTTTGGTTTCGGTTTTTCAAAATTTAATATTCTTCGTCTTTTTTAAATTATAGTAAAAGTCTGTTACCAAGCATTCAATTTTTCGTGGAGTTTTTGATACTAATTTCGGTTACCATCGCTGGTTATAATTACAGTTTTAGTTAAAAGACTGCAGAAAACTTTAAATTCTAAAGGGAAAAAACTGGCGCCGGAATAAATGTAGTGTAAAGTAATCCTTTGTAAGCAGAAGTATGTGCATATGACCTAGAAATATGACACGTTATACGGCGTCTTTTCTCGCTGTAATAAAGTAAAAGTGGCGTCGGAGCAGGGGAGAGGGGTTAATTAGCGAGATTGAAGCATCGCGACGGCGCCGACGCCAGCGCCGCCGGAAGTAATGTAGCGGAAACTGCAACCCCTCCCGCGGGACGGGATCGAACCCGTCGACCAATCGCGCGCCAGACAGAGACGCAAGCAATCGCACGTTTTTAGTAAATTAACTTGTTACAACAGACACGGCAGCTTACAGGGTTTTATTTTCCGTTTGGGATCAACTCCCTAAACAACATTTATTTACTTCTGCTACGGTATTCCCAACGTTATTTTTGTTTGATTTCATATCGGCCCAGCTTGGTGAATTATCGATAACGTACCGCAATATTTTTCCATTGAGCTTTTAACCTTTCAATATGGTAAATATCTCCATATCCGCTTCACTGGTATTTTACATTGTTTAAGTTAAATTTGAATATATATTCATTTGCTTTTTATACTTCAGAATACAAAAGCAGACAATATTTGATGAACTTATAACGAACTCAAGTTTAAATAACACCAAATCAAATTCTTTACCAACTTTTTCCGAATTAGTGATTCGGGTGAGACGAAATATTTCTTGAATCTCGCTCGTCTCATCTTAAAATATCTTGTCTCAAAAGAATGTTCCCTATATTTAGGGAAATTTCCCTAGGTATGGAAACTTTGTGCACAGATGACGTACATGACAAATTGCAATATTCGACCTTGAAAACTTCAGAAATATCGGCGAGATTCAAGACCGAGATGAGATAATAATATTCGAGACGAGATAAGATATTTTACATTTAAAATGAGACAATACGAGAAAATCGTCTCATAATATCACTATTCCTAATACATGAGTAAAATGTAATATAAGTTATGAGCAAACATGAGAAATTCTTGTTCTCTATTTGTTAAAAGATATGAGGTACAAGTAATAAATTACTACGCTGAAATCTATGGGAAAAAGTAATGATGAAATATTTATTTGTTTTATTTCTTTACTGCAAATAAATATTAAATATATAAGTTTTTGTGTAACACTGTTGAAAAGTTGACCTTGGTCTTAAACATAAATAAACATATTTAATATATGGTTCCAATATGTTTTAATCTAAGTTATCTTAGTAAACAGTAATTCTAAATCAATTTATTTGATACTAATCTGCTAAACAGCTAAAACAAATATTTGTTTCTGTCAAATAAAAAATATGTATGGGTGATATAACAAGACACTTCTAGTCGGTATTTGGTTAAGCATGTAATAAAATAATACTAATGGATTTTGCTCATTTATTATGTATTATTTAATTGAAAGGACGAATCAATTCTTATAAAATATTATTATAAATAACAATTATATAAATAATATAAATGTCAATCAATTTCCGTAATGATCTAACATAGACAACTATGTACACTCCATTTCCCGCAGTTGATCCTCACGTCATCAATTGTAACCATGTGATCATGTGATTCCAGTGCCGTGCAAAGAGTGATTCAAATCATCTTGTCGGGTAAAATCGTCTGATTTCCGAAATAAATAAATGTCAAAAGTGACAGAATTATACACAAACATAATATAACTAAGAGACTACCAACACATAATGAAGTACAAATTGTCAACGCCAAAAACAGAATAGAATATTCTGTTTCTTTTAATTATTTGTTTATCTGTTTCTTTGGGTACAAGACCGAGTTCTTCTGTATTGTTTGCTTATAAAAATGTTTATACCTACATGCATATGGTTATGCAAAAAATAAGAATTGTTGTACTCAAGTAAATTACAGTAATAATGCGTCCAACTGTTGCGTACTTGAACAATCCTGTACTTTCGAGTTGGGACGTGTAATTTCTGAGGTATTGTTACGGCACAAACAACCCAAAATCCAATTTCTTCGAATCGATACACAAAGAACGATTGCAGCGCTACGCATCTGCTACGAACTATAAAATCGACACGAAATGTTCATTCTTGTTTTGTTTTTGATATTATTTATGTGTTAAACATTCATTTCTTTTCGCACTGGTTTTTGTTTGGGTTTTTATTATTGTTTTTTTATGTAGTGGCAATGACCAGTTGTTACCTTTTACTTTTTAGTCTGCATTTGTTTTTTATTTCTATGAATAGAAGTAAAAGTGAGTTTGATGTTTGTTCATGTGTCATAAAAATTTAAATGTTTAATCGACTGTTTTTGTACATCATAAACATTTTCATGTTTGTATTTATGAACGAGTGGGTTCTGAAAATGTCAGTTTGCTATTTTTAGAACTACACTAAGCAATTTTTATTGCATTGAAATTTATGTCAAATATTTTAAAATAGCCGCAAAAAAGCTTGAGAACTATTAATAAGTCAGCAGATTCGAAGGTCGATATTTTGCGCAAATATTATTCAATAAATTTGAATATATAACGTAAAACTGCGTATTTCAAAACAATTTTTTTTTTGCAACATCAAAATGATTAACATAAACAACTCAAAATTAATGTCTAAAAAATTTGTAAAAGCATAGTAACTGTACATTAATTATTAAGATATGAGGTATATTAAAATTCATTCATGAAAAACGAAAATCTTTGTCCGTAGTATTTTCTAATTATTCGTTGCATTTTGTAACCATTTTTTTGTTAACTGTTGTATTAGTTACAGCAGTTTTAATTTTAATAGCAATAAATGAATGTATTAAATAATTTGTGTATATTTTTATTAAAAAGGAAATTACTTACCGTTCAGTAAACTTTCCTTGGCCTAGCTACCAGTAACAGCAACTTACTGCTTCTACACTTTTTATGCTTGACCCTTTAAAAATAAATTTATTTTGTCTTCTTCTGTGAAAGAATCACAACTAACTTCAATATTTAATTTTTTGTATTTATATGTACGTTGGTATTGTATAACTTAATTTACAGTTATTAATACTATTTATTATAAAGTATTTATTAAATAACATGAATTATGGTCATATTATTAGTTGAGCAAATGAAACGTTATTATAATGTTATCGGATATCGTTACGTTACGTTTTCTGTCCCTGGTTTTGATACCCGAACACCAAAATTTAGAATGTATCCAGAAACAAACGTTATTTACAAAAAAATCGCAAATGAAGCATTATTAAAACGTTATTTGGGTACCGTTACGTTCCTTTTTCCATCCCTGTTTTGATACTCGACCAGCAAAATCTATAATGTGTCCAGAAATAAGCGTTATTAACAAATAAATAGCATATGAGACGTTATTATAACATTATCGGGTATCGTGCCACTACGTTTTCCATTCTTGATTTGATACCCGAACAACAAAATCCTAGAATGTGTCCAGAAACAAACAATATTTACAAAAAAATAGCAAATGACACGTTATTATTACATAATCAGATATCGTTACGTTACGTTCTCCATCCTTGGTTTTGATACCCGAACAGCTAAATCTAGAATATGTCCAGTAACAAACGTTATTTACAAATGAAACGTTATTAAAACATTATCAGGTATCGTTACGCTATGTTTTCCATCCTTGATTTTGATACCCGTCCAGCAAAATCTAGAAAGTGTCCGTAACGTTATTTACGCGTGAGCCACGGTGTGTTTTTGTGTAAGAAAGCACGTTTCTGAGCTCCGTGGGCCTAATGCCCGTGTAGTGGAGTGGGTATTTTTTGTGGCAGCATGTGGCGGTGAGACAGACTCCGGACAATAGTTGGAGTTGGAGAAGAAATTCAATCTGTAGGTCCAGCGCTTGGGGGATCGGCGGGCTGTCAGAGCCAGCTGTCTGCCCCCCTCCCGCTGAATACCTGCGGCAGTGATTGAAGGTGGAACGTTCATAAACACGAGAATTACCGCTGCTGAAGAATTCCACAAATACTCCAGCAAGCGGTTTGCTCGCTGTTTTGCCAAATTATGAAAAATTAAAAACGTTCTCGCTGTAAACTCTAAATTTCATAAAGAATATTTCAAAAGAGAATATCGGTGGTGAAGTGTTCCCCAAATAAGTAGCATTCTTTTTGTGCTTAAAGTAAAATGAACTGAACTGAATTTTTGAGAAGTAATAAGAACGATAATTTTCGTCAACGTCAGAACTCAGAACAATCTCGGAAAATATCTACTATCTTTCGAATTCATTTATTATTGTTATAACTGCTATAAATTTTAAAAGGTCCTCATTTCAATAAAAAAAACTGTTGTCACAGAAAACGGGTAAAATAAGTGAATCAATTGTTTTGAGCTCAGATTTTGTGTAAAAAGAATACAGAAAGTTTAAAGTGTTTGGTAAATTATGAAAAGTTTAGTTCGGAATAAATACAAACTGCATTTTAAGTGCATAGTTGTATATTTAAAAATAAAAAACAAATAATGCATAAGCAAAACAAAAAAAGGCATATAAAAGATATAAGTGCATATTTTAATGTCTATTTGCAAGCATATTTTCCAAACTCTACGGAAAGAATGTAATTTTAAATCACTATTATTATAGAGTGCATAATACTAATATTTTAGCTGTATGCTTTATTTATTTGCGGAGGTAATAGATCTCTATTATTTTATTTAAAAAAAATATTACTTTTTAAATAAAATGTACTTAAAATAGTTTAATTATCTCGCTCGATTACACTCAAGCTCTTTATTTTTTCCAGATAAATTTCTGTTTGACTTAGCTTGTTATCTATTGGCAAATCGTTTCGAAAAACAGTTGATAGATAAAATTTATTAAAACAGTTTTTCCTGTAAAAGTACTAGGTAAATAGATATTGTTATGTTGTAAAGAGGAATTTATCAGAACAATTAATTACTTTATTTCCTTCCAATTTCTTCACATTGTAACATGTGTGTGCACAAGAATTATATTTCTTTCTTTGTTTTCCTCCCCTATATTTGTCTTCATAATTAGATACCTGTATGCAGGGCGTCAAGATAACATCCCTTTCAATCTTTCTCATGTCACTTACCCATTTAACTAATTGTTCTGCATTCTAGATCAAACGATAAATATATGTCGTTTATAATTAAAAAACTAATAGGATAAAACTAGGGTACTTAATAGTGAGGAAAGCATGGTTTTTCCTTGTCTGGAAAACGTCAGAGTGCAGAGAAAATAAACATATATAAATATTAAATTCATTGAATTACAATGATTAGTTTTTCCGTAAAAAATCATTGAGAAAAATTTATAATAGAAAATACATGAATTCATTTAATACTTTTTGAAAAATGAGGTAGGACGTAGGTGACCAATTTTTAAATTTTATGTACCTATGATACCTTGCAAATAATAATATTCCTACCCGTAGTTTTTTAAATTATTAATTATGTGTAGTTTTGAAATAAATAAATAATAAAGTTCTTGATAGAGACGAAATAGCTGGTGTGAGTGAAATAGCGACAAGACCACGTGGTATTATAGCCACGCCTTCAAATTTAACTAATCATCGTTAACACTTAACGTACGTCACAAAAACACGTGAATTAATAAAAAATGCTTGTAAATATTTATTTATTTTTAATGTCAAAGAATAATGATTGATAATTTTTTGGCACTGGGTGAAAATTTTGAATATAAAATTTGAAGGAAATATTTGCTTTTGACGTCATTATTATAACAATGACGTCATTTGCGTATTTTAAAGGATGTCCTGTATATGATGTGGTAAGGAAAAATACACAAAAATGTACTTTGTATGCTTTCCTATTTTCGTAATGATAGGTTAGGTATTTCCATTCACTACGATACGATAGATATGAATTAAATGTAATCATATTGTCACATAAATCAACTAATTATATTACAATTTATTATAGTACATTCAACATGTGTTCATATTTTGTTTTAAAATAAATAAGTATAAGTAATGGTTCATTCTTTTATTCCATAATTTAAATTACGATACAAAATAATGTAATAAGCGAAATAGATGTTATCTTATTGTAATTATTACACTTATAATGCACTTTATGAATATAATTATGACACGAATATCGCCTTGAACACATATTAAATGTTTCTCTTTGTTGCAGGTAAGCTGCAGTTTCTTCCTCATTAAGGTCAAAGTTTGGTGAGTTTATAAAGGATATTTACTTGGGATGCAGTTTACTTTATAGTTTACTGAACTCTGTAAACACAAATAGTTCTACGTTGGCGTTTATTTGGATCGTCGCTGTTCGTTTCCAAGCGGTTTTGAAGTAATAACATTCGGTTCTTTGTATTAATTGCTCATCAGTGCAAAGTAATAAAACAAAATCATATCTTCTAGCACTTAGTTAAAGGGTGTTTAGGTGTCTTAAAGGATACCATAATCAATATAAATAAAAGGAATAGCTAACTACACGTAGGAATTTTAAAGGATAGCATAATCAATATATAAGAAAGAAATAGAATATATTTTGGAAAATCTATTATTATTCCATGAATGGTAAATGTTTGAATATTGTTTTCAAAATTAGTTTATTCATTTATTAACATATCTCGGGATGTAATTAATTAAATATTTTTTTTATGACTAGAAAATTTTTCGAATATTATATCTTATTTCTGGTCGAAAGATTTAAAAATTTTAATTTAATTTTAATGTTACAGTCTATTCGCTGAAATCACTAATTTCGATCGAAAAAAGAGGATTATTTTTAATAAGATTTTGTAAAATCTTGTCTTCTCTCGAAATTTCAATCCAATGTAAAGACAAGACATGACTTGACTAAGTCTAAGTCTAAATTCTAGATTGTTTCAAGACTACATTAACCTGCGCATACGCTTTAGACAAGGGCAGATAATTCTTCAGCAGCGTTCTTTTTCTATTTTACATTCACTGTTTCAGTTCAGATGGAACAAACTATATTTTGAAAATTTAAAATTTTAAATTAACCTAGACTCTTGAAAATTGTCTAGAATTATCTCGCCTTTATCTATAATAAGTAAGTCATGCCTTTTTTGGAAATTTCAAGTCTTATAATCTAAACAAGACAAGAGTGTATAAAGTGTAGTTCTAGAAGACAACAATATTTGAAATTTGAAAATTGTAATTTTAAATTTGGAACTATAAATAATATTTAAAATTGAATTAAAATTATGAGTAAAGTAAATTTTATAAGATGGGTTTGTTCTTTAATATTACGAGTATTTTGCAATTGTTCCTTAGACTAAGGTAGAAACGATTCGACGTCTGAGTCCATAAAACAATATAACCTTTCATCGAAAGGAAATGCAGTGTAACCTTAGCTAGCTGCATATGAAAGTACGGTTAGAATAGGTTAAGGCCACTGCATTACCTCTCGGTTTCTCTACGGTTACTATCCACGTAGGTGTACTCGTGTCGGTATTGTTCCTCGCCATGCACTCGAGCCTTACGTAATCACAATCAAGTGATCGGCTGCTTGTTATGATCTAATAAACTGCCTTATTGCGTTATGGATTCAGGTTAAACAAATGGAGAGGGTTGGCTCTAATTTCAATTCTTATACATTGTACACAAACTAGAATATTAAATAAAATAATCGCTAACTTCTTTATTTCATTCTGGGCCGTATTTACATTTTTACAATTGTGATTTCAGTCCGGTAAATGAGACTTTACGATATTGTCCTTCTTTACGGTACTGTATTTCTAAATTTCATAAATTTTTACTTATACTTCCTTTAAATGATTTTAAATTAAAATATTTGTACATTCTTATATTTTGTAGTACTACATTTAAATTCTTTATATCTGATTTTATTTTAATAAAAGTGACAGATGGTAGTGTTCTTCTTAAATTTTTTAATGACAACTAAGATTTTAATTTTGCTTTTTTAATAATTTTCAAACTAACAAAATCAAACCTTTGTTTTAAATTAAAAAATATGATACAACATTAAAAAAAACGTTGTATTTCCCAAAAATACTCATTTTTGTGCCCAAAATTTTGGTTTTGGGAAATAGTGTACATTGATAGATCTTCACGCGCTGATTTCAAAATTTCAAACGGAATTTAATTATCTATTTTCTTTCCTGAGATATTTGTTGTTAAAGTTGTACTTCAAAAAAGTGTGTTTTTTGGTAATATCTCTAAAATGGGTAGAGATACAATCTCAACGATATTACCAGTCGATTCTACAGAAAAAGGTACATAAAGAAATGTTTTCTCTGCATATACGTTCTTTGGAACGATTTGGTGAAAAATGAGAAAATCGAAAAAACCTAAATGTCAAAATTTCTCCGAGGAACTTTTTTTCACAAAAACTTTTCATTTTCTAGACTTAAGTAGATCTCGATACGCTGATTCCAAATTTTCAAACCGAATTGGATTATCTCTTACCGTTCTCGAGATATTCGTGTTCAAAGTTGAGTTTTGACAATACCTAAAAAAATAGGTTTTTTAGGTATACCCCTTTAAGGGTTAGGTTTCCGACTTCGGCAACCGCACCAATCGATTCTACGGGCAAAATTACATAAGTACACCAATTTTTAGATTTTTATTCCAAAGGATACAATTAGTAGAAAGAAAAAACGAAAATGGCTAAAATCGAAAAAAACGCCTGATGAACCCCTTGCGATTTTTTTCGATTTTTGGCTATTTTCGTTTTTTCCTTCTAAAAATTCTATCTGTTGAGATAAAAATCTGAAAATTGGTACACTTATGTAATTTTTCCCGTAGAATCGAATGGTGAGGTCGCTGAAGTCGTAAACCTAACCATTTATGAGGTAAACCTAAAAAACCTGATTTTTTAGGTATAACTTTGAAGTCAAATATCTCGAGAACGGGAAGAGATAATTCAATTCGGTTTGAAAATTTGGAATCAGCATATCGATATCTACTTAAGTACAAGAAATAATAAATTTTGGAGACAAAAAGTTTCGTGACGAAAAATTGAAAATTAGGTTTTTTCGTTTTTCGTATTTTTCGCCTAATCGTTCCAAAGAACGTATATGTGGGCAAAACAATTCTTTATATAACTTTTCCCGTAAAATCGAATGGTAAAATAGTTGAGATTGTATCTGTACTCATTTTTTAAATATACTCAAAAAACATACTTTTTTGAGGTGCAACTTTGACAGAAAATATCTTCAAAACGAAAAGCGATAATTAAATTCTCTTTCTGGATTTGACATCAGTGTAGCTAATTCTTTAAAATGTATTATAAATAAAATTTTGTAAAAATTGAAAATTTTGGAGCTAAAAATTCGATATTTTCAAATATTTTCGGGTTTACGGAAATATACAGCATCAGCGGCTTTGGGAATTACTTTCCCTGTTCTTACTATATCCATAAACTATTATTCCAAGTAATATTCATTTTAGTATGAAATAATAGTAGTAATGACATGGTTCCAGTTACATTTAATACTTTTATTTTGTAATAATAATTATAATAATTTATTTTGGCTCCCCCAAAATCCAAAATAATTGTTCTGCGCACACCTATGTTCTCTTGTATATTTTGTCGATCGAAATTTAGTTGTAACAACTGGTTTGAACTAATAACAAGAAAAACGTGTCATACTTCATCGTACATACGTAATGATGATTACCAACTCCACACATGTAGTGAATGCGGAACCACAAGGCGTTTCCCCCCTCCCCCTTGGCAGATGACAAGCGAAGAAATATCGCGAGTCCTAGGGCTGATCTGGCACTGGCAGAGCGCCAAACACCAGTTGTTCCCCACCAAATTGCACTCTGGATTATTTTTCTTTCAACATCCAAGTACATAATGACCCAGACGATTACGCCAGGTACGACCAATGGAAATAAATTCTGCTAACAACGATACCCTGCAGACAGGATATTTCAAAATAGTGCGAAATAAAAGATCGAATTTACGGACTTTGTAAAGAATACACAAATAATAGATTCGGACTATTAAACTCTACGTTTACAATTATTTGAAATAATTGCTGCAATTAAGTTAATTGTATCTGCAAAACTTAATAGATAATAAATGCATTGCTAAACTATAATTACTGCTAATCGCTAAAAGCTTCGAAGAACATCGTTTAATTAAATTGATTAATATTACATAAAACTGTAACAGGTTTTAAATGAACTACTCCAGAATTATTTATTTCTTGTGTATTTATTTTTATCAAAAGTTGATTAACGTCATGTATTCCCATTAGTGACTTATGTAAATATGAAATATCATTAAACTTCTTTCAGTTGCATTTGTTCAGACCGTTTCAGGTATTTGTGAATGTCCTTTAAAACGTCTTATACATATCAAAACCTCTTTTTTTCTATCATACATAAAAATTCTTTTGTTTTTAGAAATCTATTATCGTTGAAATAAATGAGGGTTGTTGCAATTTTTTTTTTGGGAAAAACCTATTCAATTAAAAAACTGTCCGACCCACGTAGAAAATCTAATTATTAGAAAATTGTGTGTACAATTGCTTAACATATTTTTTTCTTATAAAAAAGGTATCTACATTTTTATGTGAAGGTGATAGACAATGAAACCACATGTAAGATATTGTAAAGAAAAGGTTCTTTCCATAAAAACACTTGTGGTTTCATAATAATTTTTCTTGTAAATTAAAAACCACTGTTGCATTGATTTAAATCAAATCACTTGTTCTGAAATTGTTATTTGATATTCAGGGGTTAAGAAAATTAGGGAAAAAGCGTGTGGGTAATGTTATACCCCGTCCAGAATTCATTTGAACTTGACTTTTAAATTTTTACATTTCACGCAAATATAGTTTTCGCACCTCCGTCCCATTATGACTAGTATTACAGAACTCAAAATCGTCTAGAAACTCTCTGTTTGCCATATGGGTTGAGCACTTTATATAAAACCTTGGTTTAATAATGGTTTTGAACAATCAGAACTGTAAAAAAAATTGCAATTCTTAAGAATAATAGCAACTATGATATTCTGACCCAGAGTAGTAAATGCAATAGTACCCGGGTACAATTGAAGAATTTCTCATCTCTTCTCCCTTATGCGTGCATGCAAGCGGAAGCCTGGGATGAGGCATTGCCAGACAGCCCAGAGCGCCGCCCCCTGGCCGCCCCTCGGCCGCCCTTCCCCCCTTTCCCCCCTCACACACCACATCCAGCTATGTGGCTGCAATGCTAGCCATTAGTGATGTTGCATGCCTCAGTCACTACGGAATTCTACGGGGAAGAATCAGACAATGAAAAGGCGAATCGAAAACCGAATAGAAAAAGCAATAACAAAGTTGTAATTCTAATAGTTGATAGAAATAAATCATTTATGAGTACATATACTTGTACAGTTGAAGACGTTTACCAGACGTCACCTATTTGACAAACCAATATGCGTGAAGAATTTCTAAATTATCAATAAAATAGTGGGGTTGGTGACATAATACAATTTTAATGATTATTACACACACGTCATTTTCTCCCAATCAGAGTGCTTCATTTGATGGCCATAAATAGTGTGTCAGTGAAGAAATTTGATAAAACTACTGTATCATAGTCATGGTTATATTTTGTTAATATAAAAAATTTATGTTTGAACTGTTGTCATTCATGAAATAATCAAGCAAATATAATTTGAGTTATGAATTTAATTGGTAAAATTTACTCATAGTTCCTGGGAAGTAACAACTAACAACTCCAGTCAAATTCCCTGTCGTGATCTAATGGTATATTATTAAATGTGCATGTAATGTGTGCTATTATTCATGAGTATGAATTTGCCAGCACGAGCGAAAGCGAGTGTTGTAAATCATTCGAATGAGTAATAGCCATTATCTGCATATAGAATACTCTTTATCTACAACTATAACATGAAAAATATATGTTTATTATAATCAAATATGTCACCACAGATAAATAACAATAGCTCGCGTCACTGTTTTACAGAATGCTTAACACAAGGCAATATTTCTAGTGTTATTTACCTACAACTTTAGCTCAAAAAGAAAAAAAAAATGACGAAACTGGTGTAACTTAGGCCTTTTATGCAGAAAAACTTACTTAAAAGTAATTGGGTTGAATAATATTATTCTATCGAACTGTCAATATTATTCTATTAGCAACAGTAATGAAGGTCATTAATTGATAAAAAACGATTGAATTCTAGTTATATTACTTGACAGTTGTGGATAAAATTATATATAAACGGGAAAAAATATTGAAGATCAAACAAATTTCATATATTTATAAAATTTAAAAATTGGTCACCTAACCCATAGGCATTATTTTATATACCTACATATGTCATTTCTATTGTATAATTGAAATGTACCAGTGAAATTTATTGATTTCTACTAGTATATATTTAGAATTACTCTAAAAATAGAAAATATATTGCTTGTCTGACCTTGTTGCACAGTTGTACCAATAATTAATTTTAAAATATACATATCCGTATTAACCGTGATATTTCACTTTATCTTATTACCTATCTCATTTTTAATGTCAACAAATTTAATTATTAACCATAATCTGAAAAATAAAAAGCCCATATCTTGTTTATTGCATACATGTTAATTAATCCGTTAATTGCGGAATAAATTACTCGGGAAATATCGCTTTGGTGTTTAGCGTTAATGTCTTCATGTAATAATATATCGCTCGTATAATTTTTATGTGACACCGAGAAATATAGAGTAATAATCGATTGTGTAAGCCAGGAATTTCTAAACATTTGAGCTTCAGGTTACAAATCATATTCGCATTCCTCTACTAATATTCAAAACTTATAGTTTATGACTCTCTTTATGATTTGCATCAATGGAACTTTAACTGTAAATAGTTATTTTTGACTCTAGATTCCAGAATGGTATTTTTGCATCCGACAATATTACTTTTGCGAGCACAGCAAAAAACCATTCGAGAATACAAAAGCATTTCGCAACTAAGTATCAAACAAATATTTTTCGAAAACTATGTCCTAAAATTAGAAAAATGCAAAGAAAAAATTTTGACATTATCAAATTAGATATTTTTTGACAGTTGACAGCAAGGTAGCTAGCAGAAATCAAACAATTATTTTGAATTATATTAATTTTCAAGTGAAATATTTCAGTACTTCTTTGTTCAATTTATTAAAATGGTATTGGAAAGCGATGAAGACAATGAAGTGACAGATATTATTAAGTAGTGAACTATTATTTTACTAAAAAAAAATGCTATCGCGCAAATAATTCTATGTTTACTAGTCAGTTTTTTATTTCAATACCTACTGTCTTGCCGTTTGTGTGGTTTTAATTAGGTACATTTAATTATTCGATTTGGAGTTGTCACTGCATGCCAATGTCATTTCGGTTGTCTACATAAAGTGCATGGACTTAGAGACAAATTACAAATTCGAATATACAAAGGTTCGTATATTTGTTCACCATGGTTACTTAATTATAACCACTTTAATACTTTGCAACTAAGGAAAATTAGGCATTCTTATTGGTTTATTACTTATGAATGATATAATCACTGTTATTGACTTTACTTGACACTGTGATGGTTCTAAAAATGCTGTAACCGTTTAAAAGTTATAGAAGTATAGTTTTATTTGCTGAACTTTGAAATTTGAAGTTCATCAGTGACCTGTACCTCACAAAGCGTTGAATTTTAATTACTTACCGGCTGTTCCCATTGTCCGTTAAATGTTTAAATGTCCGCTGGTAATACCGTAAAGTGGATTTTTTCCCTGCATCCAATATCGAGCGTGAGTTTTCAATGCAGGGTCCGCTGAATCGTAACAGGCCATGCATGAGTTAGTCGGCAGGAAAAAACTGAAGAATTAGATCCCCAGTGATTAGCATAGCATGTAATTATTGTTGCATTACGAAGCAAACTTTGATCATTTCCGCGATAACGCTCACGCTGTGACTTGGATACCCTTGCAATGCATCTAACGCACCTAGAAGGTGACCCTACACATAAAAACGTGCTCTCCTTTGCCATAAAACCAGCTAGAAAGAACAGCGCTAAATTAATTATATTAAACTGAAATCTCATCACATACCACACACAGATCAAATTAGATTCTTCCTATTTTCAATCTAATTTCAAACTAACTAATTTCTGTAGAGAAGAAATGTTATTAAACCAATGTTTCGATCTTAATATGAAAATCGTGTCAACAATTACAACTTTCCGACTGCCTCTCGATTATTATTTCTTCCCTTTATCTATTGCCTAGTAGAATAGTCCATTTAATATTTTATTCCGATGTGATATTGTCCATTTCAGTGAAACTTAAAATTTGAGTAATATTTATGCATCCGACTATTTTACTGTGACCTGTGACCACCTAAATCAATGTTTTTGTGATAAAGTTTTATTTAGTATTTTACTACTTTTGCAAAGAATCTACATCTTGTGGATGTAGATGATTATTACTCTTTTAATTACTTATTAAAAAAGTTGTTGGAATGTACGTAGGTGTAGTAGAATTTATTGTTATTGATATTGTTTATGGAAAATTTGTTTTAATTAATTAGACTAGGTTATTAGCCATCTTCCTTAAAACTACAATTTGTAGATTATAATAGCAACAATTAAATATTTACAGTTATGTGGATTTTTTTTAACTAGAAAAGGTGATTCAATTTTTAAACTCTAAAACTGACAGTTCTGGTTGTCTAGAAGTCTAGTGCTTCGTTAAATTTGTACATTCATTTTTCATTGAATGTAGGTACTAGCTGTCGTAAGTTCAATTCAAAATTCAAGATTACAGTTTTTTTATTCGCTAAGGAGTGAAAAACAATAGTACCTTTATGAATTTTTGTTTATCGCTTAAATAAAAATGTAGTAACTTTTTCTCGCAACTTTCTACAGTGTAAATTTGATTTTTGTATTACTCGTAGTAAAAAACTGGATATAGGAAGAAAATTAAAGAATTTAAAATTAAATGAATGATTTACAGAAATGACAAAAATTTATATTGTATGCATTTTATCTTATGTATTATCTACAAGTATTTCCATGAAAATCATTCTACAATTTTCGATGAAGGTAGTCGGAATTTGGACATAGAAATTTTTCAATAGCTGTAACGTTTTGAATATATTGTATTTGTCTTCAGATATTTTCAATGTCCAAATCCCGATTAACTTCTACAAGACGTCTTATTAAAAAACAAACATTCAAGAAACTTTTGTTCTTTGTTGCAATTTTTTCAATGTATTTTTATGAAAATTAACGTTGCCAACAATTCAATGTGAAAGCTTTAACGATTCCCATAATCGCTAATCAATTATAGAAGAATGGTTTTTACGATGCGATTTTGATATATAACCGATTTTATTAATTTTATAACGGATGATGATACATGACTATCACATATCGCTTGTTTATTCGTCCATTCATCTCGAAACATTTTAATTACTCTCGTTGAGTTTTTATTGCAATTTATAGCATCATCAGATGAGCAGTTTACAAATCACGATGGCTTGCATATTGACGGAAAGTGAAGCAAGTGCGACAGAGATGGAAGACGCAAAGCGCGTGCCCGGATATCTGCTATCTCTCTCCCACGATCACCTGCTGTACGGCCAACCGGTTGGATTTTTTTATTGGTTTGGGATGTTATAAAATGCGCGCACTTCGTACCACGTCAGAAAGACTCCGGTAAATTAAGACGTTATAAATAAAAGCGAAACTGATAGTTTTTAAATTTTCTTGTTTGTTGCTGCTGGAAAGTTGTTTGCGACGACGCAAGTTTCAACTCGCAATGAAAAGTAAAGTTTAAAGCGGACCTGAACTTTCCATGCAATTTAAAGCTCTATTCCAGAAATAGTAGGTTTTGAAACAATGGAATATCTTTTATAGGAGTCAATGCTCTTGCAGTCACAGCTATATTTCTGTACCAATGCTAAAAAAGTTTTTGCATTTCCTCCCTTTAATGAATTTAATGGTAATTTCAAGTACAGTCCTATATTGTCTCAACGGCAAATAACGTTATAGTGTGTCGAAATGAAATGTTATGATAACGTTATCGGGTATTGTTATATTACGTTTTCCATCCCTGATTTTTATTATTTACTTTATTCATCGTACTGTAGATATATTTTAGTATTCAATTATTTTTCACATTTTAGAGAACAATTTATAACTTGAAAAGAAAAAGTATCATTCTATATAGCATTAATAAACGATAAGATATTTGTCTATAAGATATAACATATCTATAAATTGTAGGCTTTTAAAATCATTGTAATGAATATGAAGAAATAAAAGGTGTCTTATGTAGTAACTTCCTGAAAAAAAATAAGGAATGTCATATAAATATAGTTTTGCAGTTTTTTTCACAGCGACAAATATCTAGATAATATTATATTAACTATGATAAACACTTACTTTTACATTGGAATATCAAATAAGAAAACTACAAAATTGATATTTATGTAGATATGCAATTTTGCAAATAATTTAACGGAGAAAAGTTGGAATATTTCTCATGCGACATAGGTAATTAACACACGTGTGCTATGTAAAGTTTTATCTAACATATCTTAATTATAATGATTTAAAATGCATTTCATTATATTTTGAGTTTGTTATTTCAAAATCACGTTTGATAAAAACAGTGCAGTTACCATGGTGACTAATAAAACAAATGCTAACATAACAAAGTATGAATATGAAAAAGTAACATGCAATTGTTTATTGCCATAGAACGTCCATTTTGTATTTAGTTTGGAATTGAGTAACAACTGCGTTGGGAACAATTCCGCTGACTGATTGTTTTATCCTTGCAAACTGCAGTTATTTGCTGAAGCATTGTGAATATTTTCGAAGGCCGTAACGATCGACACCAGCAGCTGTACTGCATCGGCTCTAGCTTCTGTATTTGAGGTAATAGTTCAGAGGTCAGGGTCAGTCTCGTTAGCCTCCAACGGAACAAACGTGAAGACACCAACGGTGATGCATTTGTACCCGACACGCACTGGGAAGATAGTTATTGTGGCAAATTACAAATTTTATCATTTTTAATAATAAAATATGTAATTCATATTTAAAAACAAAAGACAATGGGATTTCTACCATAGTTTTTTTATAATTTCATTGTTTTTCGACAAACTATTGAATTGCAGCGATGCATCGTGTGTTTCATACTCGCTACCAAATCTTTCCTCGGGGTTTAGTTATTGACCGAAAATCTATTGTATTGAGGGTTGACAACTTTAAAAAACAGAAAGTATCTATGACGGAAATAGGCAACAACTGACCTCTGGAACACCAAATATTTGGTCCCTACTTTTGTTTAACGGAAATCGCGCGATACCGTGAATTCTGTTCGGTATGTCACGATCCATGAGTTTGTTTTTTTTTTGTTTCCATCAGGATTAAAACTACAAGCCCATGTAGCTCAATATTTAATGACTATTTTAAAAGAGATGTCTTATGGCTGACTTGTGAGAGGCGACATTTCTTGGTGCTGCACTCGTCGAATTTAACGCCTTATGACTAATTCTTGTGGGGATATCAAGAGATATCATTTCAGAACCCTACAAACCCTGGAGGATGCAATCCACTTGGGAATAGCCTTTTATGCAAAAAATATGTTTAAACATTGGTGCCATGGTTTTCGTTTCATGTAACATTTAATGTTATTCCTTCTAAGACTTTCTTAGGCTTTTTAGCTTTTTATTTGTTTACTCTTTACTTTTATAAAATTTTAGCTAAAAATTGAGGTAAGCCAATTATTATTCTGTTTTATTTGGTATTATTGTATTGTATTTATGTAGAATATCACGTCTACAACCTTAAATTCAGATTTCAAGAAAATGTATAAAATTAGATGCCAGATGTTCAACTGGCCTTGTTATAAAGAGGAATTAAATGGAATAGTAAAATAAACCTTCAGAGTGATTGAATTTATTTGTATAACAAGCATTTAATACTTTAACAATTGATAAAATATACAAAACATTAATTTTCATTTAGTAACCTACATATGGCAACATTACTCCTTTATTTAATTGCTTATAAAACTTTGTTTGTAGATCAAACATAAATATTGAACTTGGTTGTAAATAAAATAACTTAATTGCATTAGCATTGTTATTGTTTACATTATGATTCAACAGTTTATCCCCGTTATAGTTTTCCGGTAGAGATTGCATTTTCCTTTCGACGTAAACAAAAGCTAAATTGATTTCCGGTAGTTTTCAACCGCGGTAAATTTAATTTCACGTTGAAATGCAGAGCCGTCTTTGTTCCGCGATAAGGAGATTATTATTATCGTGACGTATGGACGGTGGTACCAAGGCCTAGTGGCACGTGTGGTTCGTAACGTGCACATGCGTGACACTGCAACTGCAACTGCAACTGAGGTAATACTCGTATAGGAAGTGCAGGAGACCTTGCTTGCTACCTCCATTTTCCGGCACTTTGCCTCTCTGCCGCGTTTACTTTTTATTGCCGCACTGTTGCATTGTTGTGGGATTATTATTGTTAATGACTAGCAGCAGTTTTCAAACTGTACATACTTTAACACCCTTCTAACTGAAGTTAGTTACTTTTCATAATTTTTTAAGCATATAAAATTATTTTTTTATTAATTTTTATTAAATACTAAAGCTTGAATGCAGGGATTTGAAGGATATTGATAAAATTTGAAGACAAATTAAACATCACGAGAAAAAAAATAATAGTTGTATTATTTTTGTCATTTATTTCATTTTACTTCTGTTTAACGTAATATGAACTGAATTAGAAATTATTAAGAAATAAAAACCACAATCATTGTCAAAAAAAAAAATAATAAAACTTATTATCCCAAAATTTTTATATTATTGACAATTTTTATATTATTACAAATGAAATTACGACATTGTAACGTTTATTTATGTGCTCCAGTCCGCGACATTTATACCTGTGGGTAATTAGTCTCGAATCTGCTAGAGTCTTACGGACTCTATAAAATTTCCGAACAATAGCGGCGTCGCTCTTATTTCACTTGACCTGTTTCGTGAAACTACCTGACTAGACAGGTCGGCCGCGATGAATCATCGGCAATGAGTCATGCTCCGTATAATATTTTAAATTCAGTAATGAAACTATATTGTTGACTGAGAGCAAAACATAACCTAAATTTTCAAGGTATATTAAAAACTCAGTAAGTACTTCGTTAGGTCAGACAGCACTTCACCACAATTGATTTGTGACAAAAGAACGGTCAAAATAAGTGAATTAACTGATATAAAACTAAGTGGTTGTGGAAAGAATACAATAAAATATAAAATTTATCACATAAATATATAAAACATGCACATAAGTTAATAAATTTAATAACTAGTTGTAAAACCAGCTTTGATATAAACAAGAAATGATATTAATATTCATAATTTACGTCCTGGGAGATTTACATTTACATGCAAGTTGACCTACTATGATTAATACTTCTCACACTAAAGCGTGAAAAAAATAAACAAACTAATGCTACGAGCGATTTATCAAAGTGGAATTATGGAGAAAATAAGATTTCTTTACGTGCCACCGTTTTAGAACCCCTGGAAGGAAGCACAGACCTTGGTGAACTAACGGGATACCGTGCAACACTCAATAGGTTTAGGTATTCGTTGCATTGCTATTTATAATCACTAGAAATATCAAGATCACGTAAAAATAATGTTTATGTGTTCCCAAACCTTGGGCAGTTGTACAATGCCGTTGATGTTTAGTTTCATTTCTATTTGGATTGCACTGCAACTATAAATAAGGAGATTTTAACTTGTAATTAGCAGCTTGTGCCAAGGTTAATAACTGATAATTTATGATGAGAATTGCATCCTTTAGCATTCTGAATACTTACTCATTTTATGCATGAAGATGCAGCCAATTAACTGTAGTAATGATGTGTTAGGTGCGTTTAAGCCATTTTGTCTTCAATTGCTTAGTAGAAGTAGATGTATATTGAACTGACTTATGCGGCTTTTACAACCTTTTATGGAGGGGTGGAAAGCTTTGTAATCAGAAGTTATAAATTATTTAAACTCAAAGGTATCTCTTAAAAAGTAAGAATAGGGCCGTATCATATTCTTCTCGTCATAGGATAGATATTTGCGACTCCGATTTTCGACGTCGATGGTTGTTCTTCTGCTAGATGTTGAACTATTTCTTCCGAATGTTGGTTTCAGAATGACTTACGTCCAGAAAATTATATTCCCAGGATCTCCACATATTCTTATTTACAATTTTATGCACGCACTACTAAAAACTGCAAGCATAGAAATAATTTTTTGATGACTTGTTCAAAACTAACCGTGTACCTCTAAAGAAAATTTTTAATTGGAGTTCTTAGAATAATTGGAAATACAAATGAAAAGAAAAATCTTAAGAATGAACAACTTGACTTGTCAAATCTCTGTTGATCACTCCGCTTTAATCCCTTTTAGATTTTCCTTCCTATAATTAGTACATCTTTGTTGAGCAAGTTTGTGAACGTGTGTAATTTACAACAAAATAACACTATTTCCATTTATACGATATGTAAAATATAAATAGATATTTGAATCCCAAACAAATTAAAATGTACAATTTATACGTATCGAATTATATTTAATATTCCATTTGCAATCTTCCCATTAACACTCCCGCTTTAATTATTCAAATTAGTTTTTACTGACAGAATTATCATCAAGGTGGCCGGACTGCATCTAAAACAAATGATAGCTTAGCCATTAATTAACCATGGCCTGTCACCCAACAACCTAATTAATTAAATTTCAATTTAATATCATTTGCTGTCTTTGTCTGATTCGATTTCTCCTTATTGCTATACTGGAATTCAAATTTTTATGCAGTTTTCGCAGCACACCCAGATTGTTAGTTTGGTATTAAAATTTCATCGTGGGAGTCGTTGACTGCAGGAGATTTATGAACAAGTGACTGTTGCACTGAAATGCAAAAATTGAGGTTAGGATATTTGTTAGCGTCCATATTGGAATGTTAATTGTGAATGCCGGATTGAATAATGAATGTAATTAGAATAGGGAATTTGTGTTTCTTATTTTTAAAAAAAAGGGACAGTTTGGTCATTAGCGTAAACTGGATAAACTTTAAACAAAATTAATTATTATTGTTACAAAATTATGAGATATTAAATACTAAATATTAGTAGCAATACTATCGATTGTAATTAGTCACTATAAAATTATTTGCGCTTAAAAAGAAAAGTTATTTTGGTGGCTATTGATATCCAAATCAATTTCCTCTCTTTTAAAACCTTACCATGTTAACTTTTGTTGTCTATAATTTTTAAATTTAATATAAATATTTTTTCTTCTTGTTTTTAATGTTCCCTACGCTTTCCTTTATTTGCCATTCCTTTAATACCTATTACATAATATTTTATTCAACAGCACATAACACTTCAAATTCAGTGTTGTCAGAACTGTCAAATTTTATTTTATAGGTTATAATAATAAGCATTTTTAACCTGTATTAACAGATGTTTCATTCCATGATAACATGTATATTTATTTGTACATCTATTTCTCTCATTCAATTAGCTAGCAGAGGTATTATGAGGAACAAGAATCACTAGTATTAAACTAACTTATTTAAGTAAGTAACTCTTAGATGTAATAATTATAAAAGGTTATGACTTTGGTTCTTTAGGTCTAATATTTTTAGTTACGATCTCTAAGTAAAACAACTGAAGATTCCAACCTTAGTTATATTCAGGAAACAGAAGGCAGTAGATTAATTATTGCGTTATAAGCTACCGCTTGTCTTGTCTTTACAATTACTGAAAAATGCTCCATACACCATCAGTGGCTGGTAATAAATCTCTAATAACACATGTACCAATCTAATTTATTAACTCGAGGAGATAAATCATGGCGTATGGAATCAACAGCCTGATGTTTCTGAAACAAAACGATGAAATAAAGTAGATAATTGATGCTTCTCCGCACGTTCGTTGCACAGGTGAAGTGAAACCGACTTCCTGTAGATATATCTCCAGTTTTTCTAGGAGTGATTTAAATCACAATAAAACCACTCCAAGAAGCACCTGGTGCAGTACAGAACCAAAGTTCAACAGATAAGCTGAATCAACCACATCGTAGTTTGATGTAATCGGAAGATTTTTGTTAATGTTTACAATATGTTGTTCGTAATCTAGTATCATATAGTACAGGACAAGATATTTGGTTAATCCCTTAAGCTTGGTAATGGATGCGGCTAACCCTCACAACGGGTGATGAGTCGAAAATATGTAGGGGCGGTATTAATAAAAATTTCATATTCTTATAACTGTGATGAGGATCAAAAATGGAAAGAAAATTAACCATTCACCATTAGGCTGCATTAGTTTTTACATAAAGAAAATAAAAATTTGTTTGTTTTAGTACGTATAAACCAAACATTTTTACCTGTATTATATATACCTATTTAAAAATTTGAAATCAGTCCCTGCATTTCTGTACCATAAATTTGGGGATAATCCCATGTTTACGGTATGCTAGTAGGGGGTGATGTAATCCAATTCTCAATTATGTTGTCCAGCACTATACCGGTCATAGGTCTACTAGTTAGACGTTCATATTTTTGCGATTTTTCTGTTTTGAGGTGTTTGTATCGATGTCCTGAATAAACGTTTCATATACCATATTTAGGATTTCATATTCGATTTAAATTTTAGTAGTTATTTCAAATGCATTGTGTAATATGACGATTGTCCTTTATATAGTTTTATGGAACTTAGTAAACTAAAGGTTTTTTTTAGGCAGGTCGTCGTTTAATACTATGGAACGTGTCCTATATTTGTACTCAAGATGTTTCCTAATTCTATACATTTAAATCTATCTAAAAATTAGTGAGCGACCGAAGTTTCAGTTTCGTTTTTGGGTTCTAGTGTTCGTGTGATCTTGATCGTTTTCGGGTATGTTAGGGTCGGATTCACTCGCCTATTTCTTTTTTGTTTGTTAGTAGTTTTGTTTTGTATGTTATTTCATTTTTCTTCCTTTCGAAGATGTAATTATTATTTTCTTATTATTATTCTGAGGTTCTTAGTACAAAGGATGCCAAGTGCAAGATGAGACAAGATCTCATTAATTTAATTTGTGGAATTACAAAGACTTATTTTAGAATTAAGAAAAAAAGTGGCGTTATTTTAAGAGACTAGAACTCATAAAGGAACCAGTTAGTTAATACAAATACTTCTGGAAAAGACTACTTACTTGATTCTGATTGATAGACAAACGTTGTCATTCTTTCGGTGTTAATAAACTCCAATTTTACTTTATTTCTTATTACATGATTCTAGTTTATAAAAATTTAGCAAAGTAAATTCGGTACGAATTTGTTTAATATGGCCTATTTCTTTCCCTTCAAATAATAACTTGGAATAATTTATTGCCTGACTACTTAGCTTTCCAACCCTCCATAAAAGTCCTGCATATCCTCAAATATCTTTTTCTACAAGTATGAGTGCAAGTTATTTCCTGTCTTAAGAAAACCATATCTAATTTTCGGCGTGTAATTAATACCGAATGTAATAGCAATTAAAAGAGCGGTATTGTCACAGCGCTTGTACTTGCAGTAGATTCTCTTTGTGTTTTCTCCCTTGCATTTCGAGTTTATGTCTGCAAGTAAACGTTTCTCGGAAATGGTTTACTATGGACATCTTTTGTGGAAATTGCACGTCTAATTGTATATGTTAGTTAGGGTAATAATACTTGAGTACTTTGTAGCTATTTTAGTTATGGAAATATACGGCGACTAAGGAACTTTGCTTTATTAGCTGGTTTTTAAAATTGAATAGAAATAAGTTTAAGTATAAATTAATTCAAAATGAAGTGATTTTCCTTAAATAAATATTAGCAACAGTTTGGTTTGCTATATCCCAAGGTTTTCGAACGCGTGTGTTAACTTCTTACATTATTAGCATATCCTTAAACGGTAATATATCGTTATTTCCATAAATAAATATCGGTATGTAAAGGTGAGTCGCAATGTGCAATGAGTATATCAATCATACCGCGCACCTGGATCAAACAAAAATGTTAATTGGCGTAATTATATCACAGTTGGGAGTAAAGGTTTCTCTTTCATCTCATTATCTCTATTCTTTGTGTATATTAATCTTTTAAACAATGATCGGGATTTCCATTACGGTAATTAACTTGCTCATCAGATAATCGTAAATTTGACCCACTTCATTTCATAATTCTTTCTCTCTCGATATGCAAAGATCTGTACACGGATTAAAAATGTGATAGATTGTGACAATAGGTGTCAATAACAAATTTTTGGGTCCAAAATTGTGGTTTTTGAAAATAGTCTATGTTGATGGAAGTCATTGAGCTGATTACAAATTTATAAACATAATTTAATTATCTCTTTTCGTTCCTGAGATTTTTGTTCTTAAAGTTGCACTTCAAAAAAGTATGTTTTTAGGTATACCTAAAAAATGGATAGAGATTCATTCTGAACGATTATTCTACATGCAAAATTACATAAAGAAATGTTTTGTAGGCAAATATGTTCATTGGAACGATTTGATGAGAAATGAGAAATACGAAAAAAACGAAAAAACTTTTATTTTGTTTTTCGCTTAACTTAAATAAATATCGGTGCGCTGATTCTAAATTACGGGCAGAATTACATAAGCAAATCAATTTTCAGATATTTATTACAAAATTCTGAAATACAAAGCCGCTCCCAAAAATATAACTAAGCGATGATATATTACTCATGTATTCCTATATTCCGTTGTGTAAGTAAAATAGTACCACACCTAAACACTGTTTTCCAAAGAAATAAAAATCCTTTCTTACTTTGCATAGGCAAGTAATTCCATCCTATCGGAACGCACATCTCTTCCTGTGAACGCCTCACACATAAGTAGTTTATTTATTTACCTTCTATCTACTCATAATTCAAAGACTAGGGGTTAATTACTACAGAATTAATCCCACTCTAGAAAAATGTTGATTGTTTATCAGTTTTATGCAAATACCTTGCTTACTACAGGAAACTAGAAGCTACCTATGCATTTAATCAGACACTTTATTTATAAATCATCTTTTGTTTATTTCACATATAAATTATCGTTTTCAAATGTGAAAGGTATTTGGTTTCAATGTATTTTCTTTTAAATAATATTATTCAACTTATTTTCGTCTAAAATTAAATGATATGTTTTTTCCTTAAGGTACTAATTTGTACAATAAGCTTTTTAACTTTTCTTAACTGTGACCTAAATTAGTTCTAATATACTTAAAGATATGAAACTAGGTTATTTTTATGAGTGTCACTTATGTTGCAACAAATATTTTAATTGCCGATGTTCCATTGTTAATAGTTTATTTTCTTTTGTTTCAGGTGTGTAGCTGATAATTTGTTTTAATTTCCAACCAATGGTGAGTCAACCGACAAAATTTTATAGCCAGTAAATATTTATCTGAAATAGATAACTCAAAGTCATTGTTTTGTTACTTATTAAATGTTTGACTACCGCTGATTATCGAAAAAGTCACCCTCGTGTATGTCCTAATTATTTACGCTTACCTCGAAACCTATTTTTTACACACGCACATTCGCTATATTTCACTCTTCATTGTTTTGTCAACAAACTTCATACAACTGTTAGGGAAAAAAATATTTTTTTTTGTTTGAAATGCAATAATTTAGAAAATTAACTGTTTTAACAATCAAAACTAGTTTAACTGTCAAATTGAACTTATAACTTTGTCTACAAACGTAGTTCTATTTTGTTCTATCAAAGTATAAATCACCATTTATGGCCTGCGGAAATGAGATGGAACGCAATATAGATAGCGAGGGTCAGAATGACATGTGACAATCGCATGTCCAACCCTCAGCAAAACAAAAGCATCGACTGTATTATTTCTGTAGCTTGCTGTGGTTTTATTAATAGCTATAATTAAAAAGAATCAATAAATTACGGATGAAATCATGTTTTAAAGAAAGGGAAATTTTAACACCGTTTTTTTAAAAGCAGTTATAATTTAGTTAGTTCCTTTGGATTTAACGGTGATAATTGTATATTTAAATGAGCTACCAGTTATTTCTTTGTGCTCTAATGAATTGTACACCTGTTTTACAAGTTTATTGTTTGAAAAATCCATTGAAGTTAAAAGTAAATGGTAAATTACTTCGTATTAAAGGGAATTTGAATATTATTCTTGGAAAACAATACAAGTTATACATGATATAATAACAGTATTTACAGGAACTTGCAAAATTTGAGGTAATAAACCAGAATATACAAAAAAGATTGTAATTATTTTTTTGAATATGTATATGTGAAACATTATACTTTAAATTAAATACTGTAATGATATATGGCACATTATCCTATCCAATTTAAATTGATTGCTAACAAACTACAAATTAAACATGGTGTCATTACCGTGAAATAGTACGTTATCATTAGACTACCACGAATTACTTGTACAATAGGTAATAACGTAATTGAAGTACATTCATACGTAAATGTTGTATAATAGTTTTCCGTTTACAGTGACACATACTTCCCATAATGCAAAAAACGCTGTAATTGCTGAATATTTTTATAATGACTGGGATACTATATCATCTTCCTTTCTCATATTCTTTCCGGTGTTGAAATGAATAAAAAATGATACTCATATTTTTTGTTGCAACTTACGATTTTTTTATTACCGCATGTGTAAATGAATATCAAATTTTTATATGGCAAATCATTACAAACGATTTTCTTTACATATGTTGTATAAATTCTGTAAATATATATAGGGTGTTTCACAACTTCAAGATAAACTATGACAGATATTACATAGTGTTTTGATAATAAATCAAATAGAATTTTATTTAAACTCGCAAAATTGCACTGGAAATGAAGTAAACATTTAGTGCCACTGTTTAAAATTGTTCTTTGTAATGTGTACACTTGCATTTGAAATTTTGTTGATACGATGACTTTTCGTTCTTGAGATATTTGCAATTAAGATTGCAGTTATGTATTTTAATTTTTTTATTTGTATACTTTTTGTCTTGGACCATGTATGTGAGAAATAAGAAAAATATGCACCTATAAATACATGTACAGGGTGTTAATAGTGTTGCCGTCTAGATCTAGACTTTCTAGAATCTTGTCTGGTCGTGTCTAGATTATCACGACAAGACTGGCAAAAGTCTTGAACTGAAACTGCAAGACAAGACAAGACTTTCTTATTCTAGTTCAAGACGAGAAAATTCTATATAAATTTCAAGACTCTAGATAAAATAAAAATTTTAAATTTTCGAATTATAAATATATTTTGCGAAGCTTGTTCCATTCGAGCTGAAACAGTGATTGTAAAATAGAAAAATAACGCTACTGAAGAATTATTTTTCCTTGTATAAAGCGCATGCGCAGTTTAATGTAGTTTTAAAACAATCTAGAGTTTTGATATGTGGACAAGACTTTTTATCTAGACTTATACTTGTCAAGTCTTGTCTAGAGGGCAACACTACGTGTTGGAATAAAGTTAAATTATGTTAATTAATAAATTTGGGAAAAGGTGTGAAAAATGTGATTATATTTTAAAAGTGGCTATTGTACAACTTGAATGACATTAGTCAAGTTTGAATAAAAACTATCATACCCCTTCATTGTCTAAAATCAAAACTCATCTAGAATGCATCTTGATGTTATAATTAAACATGCACTTATGCACACACACATGTTTGATGAATAGATGGGGATCTCCCCTTCAGCCGGGCCTGGCCGGGCAGATGTTCAACTTGAAATGCAATATTTAAATTTGGAAACAGAACAGGCAGTCTCGTTAAGTGGTCGCCAGTGTTATGTCGGCCCTTCAGGCCCTAATGAAAAGGGAATTAAAACAATGTATAGGAAGGGTTCACACCATGTACTAGGCACGGTGGACACCGAAGGCGGGAGGAATATGAATCCAAATTATAACACAATAATTATTAACTCAGGTTATGGACTTTCAAAATGCAACACTGTCATAAGATGAAATTACGGTCCTGAGTTCCATTTTTTTTGTAGTTCTGCATTTCTTCTGTGGTCGTACACCGAAGGCGGGAGGAATATGAATCCAAATATAATACAATAATTATTAATTCAGGTTATGGACTTTCAAAATGCAACACTGTAATAAGATGAAATTACGGTCCTGATTTCCATTTTGTTGTAGTTCTGCTTTTCTTCGGTGGTGGTACGTTGACAGTTTTGTCATAAAAATTAGACGGAGTTGTATACTTACATATACATTTGAGAAGGTAGATTTCTTCCTCGCAGTCAAGTTTAAGATGAAATTACGGTCCTGGTTTCCATTTTGTTCTGGTTTTCTTCGGTGGTCGTACGTTGACATTTTTCTCATAAAAATTAGAGGGAGTTCTATACTTAGATATATAATTGAGAGGGTAGATTTCTTCCTCGCAGTGAAGTTTAAGATGAAATTACGGTCCTGGTTTCCATTTTGTAGTAGTTTTGCATTTCTTCTGTGGTCATAGGTTGACATTTTTGTCATAAAAATTAGACGGAGTAGTATACTTAGTTATACAATTGACAGGGTAGATTTCTGCCTCGCAGTTAATATTTGTAGAGTTTAGTGTTAGAACATCACAATGTAGTCAGTTTAGTTCAAGGGGTCCTCCACCATAGTAGCAAATTAGGAAATTTATCACTTATAGACAATCTAGACAATTTTGTACAATAGAATTATGAAAGTTTTAAAAAAGTAATTAATTGGACACAAAACTGAAAAACAGAAGCAAAAACGTCGAATGAGGTTGCAGCCTTTCTAGATAAAGCTAAAGATATGTTTCTAAAGTAATCTGCTTATTTCGGTGAGCAGCATATTAAACTCCTCAACAATTGAATTGATTAGTCAATATTTTGTTTTATACAATAGATTTTTGATTTTGTTTCTGAAGCACACATGACCAAAATGAATAAAATCAATATTTTTTTAATTTGTTAGTGTTAGTGATGCGAGTGGATTAAATGACAGTGGTCAGTCACGATCATTTTGAGAATGATCGTCAGGTCATTTTAATTCCACGACGCGACCGTCACTTTTCTGTCATTTTGAAAATGACACAAGCCGAAAGCGATGATATTGAGCCAAGTTTTAATTAATTTTACTTTAATTGTTTCATTTGGGATTGGGTATATGTATATGTGTACTCCATATTTTTTGTTCCTATAGATCTATTATTATAATTCGTGATTTTTGTGATAATACAAGACTGCAATACTCTATATACCTATACGCATTTGTCAATTTTTTTAGAGTTACCTTATGTTTTGTTTATTTTTGTAATACGTTTATTTTGTATTAAATTAATAATTCTATCAAATATATATACTTAATAATGAATTCATGTAATATTTTTTCATTAAAATATTTAAAAAAATAAAATGACCAAAATGATTCAATATGACTGAAAATGACCTATAAAATGACTGTCACATCACTTTATTTTAAAATGACTGTCATTTTACATCACTAGTTAGTGTAGCACTAAATTTATTAGGCTATTCCTTAGAAATAAGGAGATTGAAAAGAATTAAACCGATTTGGTATCTAAATTATGAAGTAAAACCAACATAAAACTGGAAGAACTCCAATACCGCCAAAATACAAGTAAATTTTGACACTAAACCTTAGGTGTTTGAGGCCTTGTTCCATTTAGGAATATTATGCCACAGATGATGTGGCATACTGTGACGAATATTAAAATTAATTCAAATTTATTTTAAAAAATCTTCCGTTTCCGCCAGCTAGAATAACAAGTGAGTAAAACAAGTGACTATTACGCTAATTGATCCACTTTGACGGAAACGATGACAAATTCAGTAAAAAACCTGATAATTAGATAAAAATGAGTAAATAATTGTATTTAGAATCAAAAAGGAAGCATCGAAATGAATCATTGAGGAAAGCTAGAATCCGAAAACCGCAAGTATTATGAAACGTTTCCTCGGCTAGCGAAACTACAACTTGCGATGCAGCAACAACTGAGCGAGAGAAGGGGCAATCGTGGGAACCTGCGCTACTGATTATCGCTGCCTACACTGGACACTAAGATACAGTTCAAATATGCTTGAGATACTATTTAAACATCTTTAAACTCAACACCAGTAGCGTATTTATGAAAAAGGATTTTACAGATGGGTAATGAAAGTGAAATGACATTTTACAGATTTAATCCGGATAAAAATAACCTGTGAACGTGATTGAGGGTGAATTTTGCGAGGGTGGACTTTGTAATTGACATTTATCGAATTTTTATTTTTAGTAATTTTTAATAAAGAGAATTTTATTTCAAAAAACTGTAGCCACCACAGAATTGACCACAAATAGTAAAATATTCACTAAATCGTAAAATTGAGGGAGAAAACTACTAACAAAATTATGAAATTGTTATATTGATGTCAGATCTTTAATATAATAGTATTATTAAAACAAATTCATCCGAATTTTCCCGATTCATGAATACAAACATTTAGACTAACGTCTAAATCTTGCTAATAGTGCCCAACCGAAACACGATTTTCAACCGAAATCAAAACCGTAACCGAATATTCGGCTCCCATTTGTATGGTAATATTTGATTATTAAATTAAATAAAATACTTCAGTTGATTAGAAAATCACTTTATTTTTAAAGAGATACTAGTACTAAAGAATTAAAGACTTTGTCTTAATGTACAAATTAAATTATTAAGATCTTGCCTGAACTCATACTTGGCATATTTGTACTAACAACTTCGAAATAATGATAATAACATAATAATTTTCTCTTCGAAAAGAAGAAAATTGAAATAAACACAAAACAAAATTATTAATAAACCCGAGAGCGCCAGATACGACACGACTAATTTCGGCAAATTTTAATTGCACTATGTTCCTAACTACCTGTTTTATCCTGTTTTTAGTTTAAGTTATTAGTTATTCTCATGATGTCCTCCGGAAACGGAAACTTTTTTTAATAAATTTGAATTAATTATTTTAATCCTAGTGTTTTGTCAACAATGTTGCATTGTAGATTATTTGCAGGTACTTATCTACTTTTTGTATATCCTTTTCCGCTGCTATCTTCATTCATATTTAACAATTAAATATATAATATCTTATACCCTTTATGCCTTAACTAATGTAGAAACTGCAGTATTTCATAACATATGTTACTTGTAATTTACAGTGGAATATTAAGACTATTTGATTTATTATATTAATGCATAATATTTGAAATAAACAGGTGAAGTACTTATATATTTTCTTCACATGAAAAAGAACTAATTAGGTAATTAATTAGTAAAAAAACATCCGTATTAAAAACCAGTAGTACTTGTAAACCATTTAATGTGAGTGTGTTTTAATGTAACTTGAACATGAGAGAGTAATGTTAGTATATTTATTTAACAAATTTGTTGAAACATTATCCTACCATATGTTACTTCTTAAACGTTAATATTATTCTAAATGACATCAGATCTAGATTTCTTGTAAACCGGTAAAAATATTCTTACTAATATATATTTTTATATAAACATCTATGGAAATTTGTTGATTTTATTTAAAATATAATGATTACTTGATATGTATATTAATAAATATTGTTTCTGCAATCCAATTAATAGGAGTCCCCACAATCTAGAGTGTCATGATTGCAGATGAAATGACAAAAAAGAGTAAAACAATTTGAATTTCCAATAAAACGGCTGTACCCTATTTACGAGTGAATTCGTCCTTTATCGTATGCAGTTATCTTAATTATTGCTTGTACCTCAAACTATGTATAACTTTATCAGCTACGAGGCCGTAAATGGTACGTTGATAGCTTTGCAATAAATGTTCCAATGAAAAACACTCCTAGATCTGCTATACGAGATTGCATCTGGGACGAGATGAATATATAATTAAATATATCATCATACACTTCACAACGTCACATCACTTATGTAGGAGGCCATGCATTAAACAAATATTGAAACATGTAGATTGTTCACTGTTTTACAAACATACAATATTTCTAACCTTACAAGAAATGATCTATAATTTTTTTTTCTACGACCACTACAGAAAGTGACATTTTTCTCACACTATATGCAGTGTGGAAAGTGACATTATGTGCATTTTTTTTGTGACGATTAGCAGTGTGGTCGTCGAAAAAGTATAGTGTGCTACTCGTGCAGATTCACCTATTTCCCACCTTGTGTGATTCCACCACTCGACTTCGTCTCGTGCCGAAACTTTTACACCTCGTGGGAAATAGACGATGTTCTGCACTTGTTGCAATATACTATTGTGATTGCAACCCATGAATTTTATTTCACATTTAGGTACCAATTTTAATTTATGTGGAAGATATTGTAATAACTAATTTTACACTTTTATTTAGCATATATATTTAGTATTTCAGATTTTTATTAAATTTTCGACTTTGGAATGAAATGTTTTTTCTTGTTTATTTCCTGAAAGGTATTAATGTTTTAGAATGGAATTACAGAAGTTTGATAGAAAGACTAAGAAAAGAAAGTTCAAATAAGTAGAAGTCGTTAAAAACACTTGAAATTTTTTGTTGAAACATTGAAAATGCATTTTAATGAATTCTGTTTTGTAAATGCCAAACAAGTTTCTAAATTTTCACTTGGCTTTTTGTAACTCATAGATTTTGATAGATTTGATCAAATTATCTTATCTCTGAAAATTAATATTTTAAAGAATTTAGCTTGCATAACTGTGTCAGCTTGGTATAATTATTTTGTCTTTTTTTTAGTGTAAGTGTATGATATATACTACACGTTAAAGGTTAAGTTTAAATAGATAACACGTTACGTTTTCCTAGAACCATTGAAATATTTTTCCAAGAAAACTAAAATTAAGAAGAAATAAATTGTTGTAAATAATAAATAAAATGTATGGATATAAATTGCAATGGTTATTCTCTTTTTCGTAGTAAGTACAGTTCATTTCTGACATGTTATGTTGAGCGTAAAACTGCAATCTGCAGACCCTGAGAATCGTGCTCGTATCAGCGTAGGCTCTGGTAGAAGGCCAGTGCAACTATCACTACACGTGTCATACTCGGTAGTTACACCTCGTATTTATGGTTTGTTGTCAAATTGTCCACACTCGTCCATTTTTTATGCAGATTATTCCTGCGTTTATTAATAGAATGAAATATGATTGACACAACAATCACTCTAGAAAATTAAATTGCAGCATCGATTTTTCCTATGGCCGGTGGATTGAAACAGGTTGTTATGTAATTTCCATGCTCATTGTAGAAGCATTAAACCTGCTGAGTTCTGACATAAATAATTGCATTACTTTACGGAGTTCTTTAAATATATTGTGTGCCATTAAATGCAAATATTTCTCTTGTCATACCATTATATAAATGGGAATGAGTCAGGGGTTCTAACACAAATGTGCATTCACACATTCACGAATACATTCCACTACCTACTTTCTTATTTTTGAAGTTTCAAAGTTCTACATGTGTTAACACAATCGCCTATTTGTATGCAGTTTATTTTAGTAAATTTTGTCTTGCACTGTAAGGGCTCAGTAGTCTAGTTCAGAGGTTGGTAACAATTATGTAATTAAATAGCACATTTTATAAACTCTTAAATTTCAGTCATGTCGCGTGCCACTAAACAAAAGGCAGAAATTTTTACTTAAAGAAAAAAAAATTGTAACAAAATAAGGTGTACTTTTAATGGACATAAATTAAATCTCATTTGGTACCACAAAATGGTAACTTTAGCCAAGTTAACTGTATAGGTATAACCTTGCTCAGTAACTCTAGCCAAATACTAGCAAAAATTGTACTCGATAGAAAGAAAGAAATGGTTGAGAGTAAATGAAGTACAGAATAAGGTTTTCGAGAATGAAGATCTTGTACAGAACATAAACACAATCAGGATAACTATTAAGCAAATGATGGAATTCTAATGACCGGTTGCTACAATATTATTTAAATTGTAAGTTTCTCTTAAATGGACAATATCACTTCGGAATAAAATATCATAGATCTATTCAACATTGCTGTCATAAGTACGATTAACATTTTTTGTTAACTATTGCTTAAAATTTTAGCCTTGTTGATGCAACTGGGCATAAGTAACGCATTACCTAATGTTTATAGACAAAGAAATCTTCTCGGAAATCCTTCAGGATATTTAACTCCAAAATCCTTAAAAATATTAACAGTAAATCTTTTTCCTAAAAGGATTTGGTAAATTTTTGAAATTTAACGAAATTTATAGAATCTGGCAATGCTAATTTGAAATAAATCTTAGCGTGCCATTTTAAAAGTTAATGTCTTTTAAAGCAGGATGATTTCTTAAAGATTCAAATATTCCCTGTATTTAATTTAATACAAAAGTTTTTCTTACCTACTTATATATTATAACAGGATTTATTTTATGAACAAGTTGATTTTTTTAAAGTTGACTATTTGAGAACTGAGCTCTCTATAAATCAATCTGTTGATTCCATTAAGACAAATATTGAAACCTAACCTAAGTTGCAGATGTTGCGAGGGTAGCTCATACGATAGGTGTGCGAGATTTATGCGAATTCCTAAGACAAAATAGAAAGTGATTTACGTCGGTTCGCTTGCCCATGTTGATTGTTATTGTAATTCGCTAAAGATTTGTAGCGTGTTCTACTTGTATGAGAAGGTCGACCATTTCTAACTAAGATGTCGACTAGAAATGGAATGAATGGTTGACATTCTTCACGGAGTGCATACTTGGTTTGGAATGTGTACATACATAGTGATATGTCAGATATGTGCGGCTTGTATGCCTAATTTTTCTTACTAGATAAATTGGAAAAATGTACTTGTATCTAATTTACACATTTCCTTATAAATCTTCAAATCAGAAAATAAATTCCTATTTGTCCATGACGCATTATTTCAACCGATTGAAGGTTCGTGTACCCTTCCAAATCAAATGAGGCTGAACTATATGAAACTTTGTATTTTTTTTATTTTTGCTAAATATTTTCCTAATATAAGTTATTGTAAGTGTATAAATATTGTGATTCAATATCACATTTATTTTTATTTACATTGTAAGTGCTTGAACTTGAATTTAAATATTCATAGTTTTATTTCATTAATTTTATTTCTTTGTGTCTTTGTGTAGGCTACAATCCGATTAAATGCATATTTTATGTCTACATCATGTGGTTTTTTAAATTGTATTTACGATGATTCATATTTTTATTTGTATACAAAACATTGTTTATAGTACAAATCATACAAACAAAGCACTAGTATAAGTATTTGGATGAGTAGTACATTTTATTACATTTTTCTTGAAGTATGCGTCATTTTGCAGTTTTCTTTGTTTCTGTTTGTAGCGAAAAGTGAAAAAATAAACTCTTTACTTGTTGGATTAAATATAAGTTTAAACCCTAAATAATTCACTGACAACTAAAGTAATAATTAACCCAAGGTTAAAATTTAACCCCATCGCCATAGACGAGTTATCTTAACTCTGCATTTAAACCGTCGTTAAGTTAACTTTCTTGTGGAACCCATTTTCAAATTCAATCTAGAGTTCATAAATTTAACTTGAGTTAAAATTTAACTCGCGTTTATGGTTTATGAAACCGGGTATTGGTATTGTAAACTAAACTTTGTCCCATTTCTGAAAGAAAGCTTAGTGAAATGAATTAGCAACTTAGAATCATTATCACTTGTGGAACAAATTTTCTTCGTGGAATAGAGGCTCAAATATCAAATGTGCTTTTTTCTTGACAAATTCCAATTGAATTTACTGATGTAGGTTGACAGTCGATAGATTCAGTAAAGAATCTACCGCTTGTAGTGAGCTTCACAGAGATTTATACCTTAAATCTCTATTCTCAGTTCAAACACCTATTGTATTGTAAACTTATTAGGTGAAGTTATCAATTTGTTAGAGAAAATGCATTACCTATATCTAAGTGACAAATAGTGAAGTATTTAGTAACAAAGCAGTATCACTCATACTTTGTTTGCACTTGGAGCACATAATAGTTACATACAGAAGCGACACTCCAGGTCGGTACCTTTCTTGTTACCCTATTCAATTCTATGACCTTGGAGCATTGTGTAGACTTTTAAATTTGGTCACTTCCCTTATCTCTCCCTAAGATATGACGAAACTTTCCGATTTTAAACAATGAGCACTTTAAATTTGTTTACTTTCCCAATCTCTCTCTAATTTTCGTTCTCTGTTTTAATGTCGCTTCTGTATAAACCTATTCTGTGGTTGGAGTGCATCGAATCAAATTCAGTCCTTCTGCAACCATTTACCATTTCTGCCTGTCATGCCACATTCCCTTTAATAGCTAACAAATAGCCTGCAAATATTACTTGCAGAATTTCCCGCGTTTGCTAAATTCCTCACCAGCCTTGATCGTGAAAAAACCTTTGTGTAACAGTTGCCTCGCCCCTGCCTACTGGATTGTGTCCGATCTATTGTGAACTGCACTACGTGAGCACTTGAAAAGTTTTCATGGCAACTCGATCGAGGGAGTTTAGGCATCAGTCCTTACAAGTGCACCGTCAGGGAAGAGACTGCATCGGGAAGGATCGACTATGTTCGGAAGGATTGTCCCTTTTCACCCCCGCGATCGATATTTCGCGGAAGAGCGACTCACACTGACGAAATTTCGGTAGGGAAGAAATTGTCTTTCAAGTTGCTGACGAGGACGGTTTTCTGCCAAGAGCTGCAATCGGTCTTTGAGGTCTAATTCATTTGATGTAAAAAAATCATCTTAAACAATGCAGACAAATTTGAAGCAATTCAGGTTCAATCTTGTAGTCTACCATATTTGTCTTTTGTTGTAAAAGTAACAATCTTATCAGACATTAAAATGAAATATAAATTTTCAACACATAACTGAAAGGTAGATATCCTGTTGTTGCTTTTAAGGCCGTTTTTTCCACTCCTTGTTAATGTGCATCAAAATAGTAAAATATAGTATATTTTTGACAACGTACAACAAATTTTCGATGCGATATTTCTGTATTAACTGATGGTTAAGGTAACTTGCACTTTACCCAGAGGTGGAAAACAGGCTCTTACTTATTTTATCAGTTAAATTATAGTACTGCAATAATGATTAATTAACCATAATTAAAATCGCGAAGGAAAACTGTTTCAATAAAATGATGACATCGAATTGAAATGATTATATTTATTTTTTCAGTCGATTTTCTGTCAGATAACAAGATTAAATTATCAAACAGAATTTTATTTGAAGTAAACAAAAAGCTTCAGTTTAATTTGGCGAGATAATTTAATGATATTAATTATATTTCATTTAAGTCTTAGGAACCTGTATTTATATAAAGAAAATGATTTGTTTCATTATTTTACCAGATAATGTTACCTTCTTTTATTAGCGCTGTCAAAATGACAAAAGTGATTTTTGTACGATCAAAGTAAAAAAGATATCATTATGTGTAATAAATGTGCATGGTTGAAATATTTCACTTCATATATTTTTTAAATAAAATTGTAAATGATTTCAATCTTGTAATTTTGCATTATAAGATTGTGATTACTGTGGTAACTTATATTATCCAACACTACTACATTGCACTTTCAAAGATTTTCTATTAGTGACGTCAATAGATAAAGGTGTAGTACAGAAAACATGTTTCTTATTAATAGTGATCGTATATTTATTTATAGTATATTAATGTGATGAATGTATGCATTAAACGGTTTGGTATGGTTGCAATATAATTAAGAAATAAAATAATGTGCCATTCTGATTAATATCATGTCTTTACTTGTTATTATAACTTGCATTTAGTTGACATTTAGTTTAATAGATCCAGATTATTACGGCGATAATATTCTTCATTACGTAATCTTGCAATAAATGTTGCATTGGATTAAGAAGCAATCATAAAAAAGTACTTACCATTGTAAAATCACGGAAGATGGTTTTCTTCAACCCCTGTCAATTAGCAGGGTGTTGCATGGGGAGCCAACCCTTCAAGAGCCATTTTTTACCCTAAGTAAACCGCCGTTTCACACTTACGCCCTTGTAAGTGATACAAGATAAGAGGTTAACAAGTAAATCTATTAACTTTCTTATCCGTTGCAGTTAATGAGCGATAATTGGAACAGAAATGTAAGTATGAATGTAAAACAATAGTGTCTTTGTTCTGAATAAAATCAATGCCACCAACTAAATAAAACTAAAAGTTTTAAGTCAACAGAGTTCATGTGGTTCACGCGATCTGGGAATCATGGTATTTCAGAAAAAAACAAATCCGCTGTTATTGTTCTACGAATGGTTTGCGGCAACTAGTTGATTTCAGAACTAATTAAGAACAAAATTAATAAAAGAGCGATCGATACTCTACTATCACAAGTAATTTTTTTTATTTTTGCATTTTGGTGGTGCATATTGTGAGATTTCAACATCCAGAAGTGCTGTATCCACGCCTAATTATACATCTACATACTTTTATAAGATTTTCTAGATATTATTCCATGTATATTAAATGGATTTTCTTGATTGCTACATTACATGAGGGAAGAAATTACTGGAATGCAATCACCTGGAAAAGATTTTATTTCCTCTCCGACCGGTTATAACCCCACGTGGATCTTTGTCTTTTTTTTAACTAACTGAATTCCAGTAATTTCTTCAATTATTCCTGTATGTTAGTTATTAAGTTATATTTTGTACATATTTTATTTCTTATTTTGCTTTATTGTTAAATTTGTTGCCGGTAAATTTCAATGCAATAAATTCCTTCCTTTCAAAATCCCTTAAAATATTGTCCCCATCATATACTGTATTGTCGGCTCATCAGGAGAGGCAGGTGAAGTAGTGCCTCACCATATAAAATGAGTATTTTTAAATTTCAATCTTCTAGAAATATGTCATTAGATCTAGTTTTCAAATTCTTCTTGTTTTCCTATCCTATATATACTGTCGAATAAAGTAATCGTACGTCCAGCGCAGTGCCGACTACAGAAGTGCAGAGGCAAAATTTCTTCTGCCTCAACTTCGCTGCACTACCTGCTTCAGAAAAGGGAGTCTTGAAACATGCCTCAAATGCTTTCTGATTGGTTTATTTGTACCTGGACGAAGCGACCGATTTTTGTTTCTGAAATTTTAGTCGTTGCATTTGCATTTTATATTTAAGTTTACTTTTAAAAATGGCAGCACATAATATTGTTAATTTTCTGATAAATGAATGTCATTTTAATAAGTTTTTATTCAGTTCCTATCGCATGCCTCAACAAAAGATAATTTGAATCCTTAAAAAATGCAAATCAAGAGTAAAGCAAGAGAAAATTCTGTTACATCTACGACAGTTACAAAAAATACATCATGTACATCTTCAAAATAAATTGCCTCTCTTCATATGGAAGTATCCCTACTCTACATTTATGGCCCCATAACCTCACTGAATTTCGTCTTCCTCTTCCGTGTTTAGGCATGGTGCATGGAATAAACCCGTCTGTTTCCCACCAGAAGGGGAAGTTCAACATATTCCTCCAAGCATTCTTGTTTTATGTCGGCAGATGAGTAGTCATAAACACATTTTATTTCCAATTTATTTCCTGATGGTTCGAAGAAGTAACAAAGTCTCCGACTTCTAAGCTTTTAAAATTCACCGTTAATCACTTAACGAAGGAATAGTCGAAGCTTTATGGTTTGGTTACAGGTGACTGCATGAGGTTATGTTCGTTAGACAATGAATTTTAATATTTTACTTGGGTCATAAATCAATTTGAAGAGATTTACTACTGAACAAAAATAATAGAATTGTTAGCATTAGTTTAAAGGACAAAAAATAAAATTGATGAATAGGTCGTAAATACATAATATAGAAAAGATAATTATAAAAACAATACTTAGTAACACGAGGACAATAGCCTTGCAATTGATTGACATAAAATGTAAATCTTAATTAAATACCTTATATGTATGTCTTACAAGCCGGATATTAACTTGTAAATCTCATACTCAATTATCTGGAAAATATTAGAGATTTAAATTTTTCAATTGTAAGGTTTTCATTATTGTGCAGCAAATAAAAAGAACAATTGAGAAATTGACATATTATTAAAAAAAAAAAACACTTTCGGGCAAATAAGTACAGCAAGTACAGTAGCTGTACTTACTAAGAATTTTATATATGAGCAGATATCAGGTATAATAAACTAGAGCAAAATCAAAGGCAAAAGTAACTAAAGAATTTAGAGCATATTCTGGAGGAAATAGAGCAACTAACGGAACATAGAGCATGTACAAAGGGCAAGAATGTTTGATAAAAAGTGGAGCAGGAATTAATCCAATTGGAGAACATTTTAAGACATAATTTTAACAATTAATACTCTATTCATGTTAAGTTAAGAGTGAAGGTCTATATTACCTTCACTCTTAACTCTATATTTGACTATGATTCCGGGTCTGTGATTGATTAAAATATAAACCAAGTTTATACACGAAAATTTTTAACTGTACACGGTAACATAGAAAAACTTTATTGTCACAATGAGTGATGATAATATAATAAGAGCTATGAATTTATTAGAAAAATTTAGGAATACTTGTTGCGTAGGAACAAAAGTGGAAAGGCCAGAGATTAACTTGAATCTTTTGAAATCAAGAAGCATCTTCATAAGGGTTTACCCCTTATGAGTGAACAGTTAAACTTGATCATTGATCATCCATTCTTGGATTGTGTGATTCCTGCCTTTTTCTCGAACCTGGATAAACTGTAATAACGTTTGTAAATTTCACTATTTGTTTTGTTATAAATACTTGATCGACATAGTCTTTTCTCAGTAGTTCTGATGATGCCGTAACTGGCGAAATTGTACAATAAAGTAAATATACCTTTTTTTGTGAAACTAAACCGAGACTTTTTTTATAGTATATAATTTTTATTGGAAGGTACATGACACAATAACGAGAGTAGAAAATAAAGAAATAAGTTGGAATGTAGTAGCTTGTACAACCACTGTTACGGTCTTTAGACTTACTTACGTCTATTCTTATATTTTGGACTAGATCCAAAGCAAATACACGGATGTAAGTTATTCCTTTTGTTTATCTAACCAGTTTGTAGCAAGTCGTGTGTGGTGCCATCTGTCAGGTGGGATTATGAACTAACGGACCTTATTAATCTCAGACCCGCCCGAATAAACAAAGCACCTGATAAATAGGGCCATTTCAGCTGCCGTGCAGTCAAGATGTTGAAATCCACCATCAGAGAAATCGGAGATATTCATAATGAACAACTTAGCTACTTGTAAACCACTAGAATTAAAATATGGACATCGGCAAAGTTGCGTTAGAAACGACAAGCTTAATCTGGGGAATATTAGTTAAAAATAACAGGTTTCAAGCAGTAAATCCATCTGTAAACGTCTTTTTATTGAATGAAATACGATAGAACTTCCACAAAGTTTTGCAATACTTTCCAACTTCAAACGACTAGAAATGTGCGCGCTTTTCATACGAATCCTTATTTACAATCGTAAATATGATTGCGGCATTTCACGTCTTGATCTTTTTATTAAATACAAATAGAAAACTTGCGGTACGGATCTTTTTTTACAACTTACAGAAATATTCGAGAAGTTTTTTATCGAAATATGATTGATACGCAAATTTGTGATGAAGTCGAAATTTATTTAGTTACTAGAATTAATTGGAATTTGTATCTACAATTAGTATGTCATGTGATAACTAAATTATTGTGCAGTATGCATTGTTATAATGAGTAAATGATTCTCGGTTTGAATCTTGCCACCAATTAGTTAATTAGTATTACTACGATGTAGTATTAATTACAGTACCATGTTCAAATTATTTCAAGTAAATATTTGTTCCAAAAATACTATGGTAACGATCATTTTTTATAATTTAGTTATAAAAGTATTTCTTTTATTCTTTTATTACATACATATGTATATAGGCAGGGTCGTGTAACTTAAATGGGTGGCATTGGGCTCGTTTTGTCTTGCCATCTCTTGGTTGCTTCCTAAAAGTTTAATAGAAGTAATAATTTAGTTGGTTTTAATTTTTATACAAAACAATTTGATAAATTGTAATCTACAAGGAACAGTGATAAATATTTTAATAATATTTTGTAAAAGATAATCCATTTGGAAGGGAAGTTTGAAGATATGAAACGAATGGAAGTAGAAGTGTGAAGTAAAACGTCTCACTCGTTATTGTGAGAAATAATAAGACCAGCGATTCTAATAATAAATGATGAGATTAGCTTTTTTTTTTCTCAAACATTTTGTTTCCATTTATAATATTATAATAAGTAATAGATAAATAAAAATATAAAAACAATAAACTAAAAATATTCTTTGGACGTCCATGATTTTCGTTGATTAAAATCATTTTGAGCACAATAGTTGCCCGGTCGTTAAACTACAAAACCACGAAAAACACATAAACAAAATGCAAGTATTTGTGTCTCACTCTTACTTTCCATGCCACCTTTGATCGTGTCGCAGTCGGGGCTTGCATGGCGATAAGGGATTATTCACTTGGCAGACGTCCAACGTCGCGACGCTGACCTCCGCTGACCCAATTCCTGCCGCCTTCATCACCCACAGACGCTCTTTTGTTTATGTTTACCTCCCCCAGCAACGCCACGCAACGCCGCATGTCAACTGTCTTATGTTTGTTTGTTTTTCTTATGTAACTTTTTATTGGTTTTGGCTCTAAACAATCTAACAGATGAAAGACGCGATAGGACATATTGCTCGAAAGTAATGAAATATACAATCAAATCTTATTTCGAATCTATAAATTTTCAGGTACCTAGATTTTTAATCCATATACTAAAAGTATATTTAAAAATAGTTTAGATTTAGAGCCGTAAATAAAAAATAGTGAATTGTAATTTTTTTTTTTCATTTAAGCATATTTCAAATAAGAATTTTAATCTAAAATTGTTCATCAAAATAATTTGTGCTCCCCACAAAATGTGTAACGTATATTTACAGTGCTATACATATTTAACTTTTACACAATATTGCTATTATACATTCATTGACAACATTACAGACAGTAGGTACGTTAAATATTACCATTGTTACATATTTACATTGTATCTAAATGAACATTGAAACGTTCGTTGAACGGCCAGGGTAGACAAAATATACTATACAATTATATGTGTTTATAATTTCCTATAGTACTGCATTATCAATGAATTCATCACATATTTTGCAACACATGGTTATAGAAAATAATAAAAAAAACATTATAATTAATTGTTCGAACGTCATATATGTGTTGTTATTTTAAACACAATAAAAACTTCTGAAATATCATTGTGAACGTGAACTTAAATTAGATTGAGTTTTTGTGAGACAAATACGTGGAAATAAAAATTACAGGTATTTCCAATTGAAAATGGATCATCTTTTTGTATATAGTTTGTCAGTCAAATAACTTGATTTGTCAGAACAAAAACAGCACAGTATGTCACTTTTTAGGTTTTTCCCGAAGTAAAAAACAAAAAATTCTTATTAATAGGTAACTGCTCTCAAATCACTTCCTCATTAATGTGAATGACCTAGTGCCTTTTTGAACACGTGTTATTGTCAATAAAGTACTGTCATCTATTAGTTTTGCATTTTAGACCTAGACTCTTGTCTTGTCTTGTCTAAATTACCCAGACAAGAATGGCAAAAGTCTTGTCTTGAAATTTCAAAACAAGACAAGAGTTTCTTATTCTAGATCAAGACGAGAAAATTCTAGACGTTTTTTAAGATTCTAAAGTAACTAAAAGAAATCGTTTTCGAAATATAAAGACGCTTCCGAAGAATTATCTTTTAGCTTTGAAACAATCTAGAGTCTGGTTATCTCGACAAGACTTTTTAATCTAGACTTAATTATAAAATGATTGTGGTAATAAATAAAAAATGAACTTAATTTTCTTTATTATGTTCATTCTATTTTGTTGCAAATTTATGCAAGCCTAATGTGCTCAATTGATTTGAAAAGTATGTACTCGTACTTCGTACAAAGTTTTCCAATTGACGAAGAAGTTAGACGATACTGTCTGGAGGAATATTGTTCCGTACGTGTCGACACCGACGTGTACCGGATAACATATCAGTTACATTGTTTACATTTTATCCTTCTCATCACTTGGTGGTCTCTCTTGCGCATGTTCCTAAGAGCTGAAACAAAGCAAATAGATAGGGGTGGGGGAATTGGAGAACACGCCAGCTTCATAAACACACGGGCTGCGTTTATGTGGATATTCACACACAAATAATGAACGCTACTTGGTAAAACTTTAATAACACTAAGTATTACCAGTTTATAACTAACTCACGAAAGGACCAAAGGTTTTTACGCAGTAATGGTCTTTTGTTTGACTACGTGATGAGATTTCAAACAGATAGTATAAACTTAGCGAGAAAGGCAATATAATAATATTAATTAAAAATGGCTATATAAACATCCGTGGTGCTTACAGTACTTTGTCTTACTATCATGTCTTCATAGTAGATAAGAATCTTTTATAAAATTTTCATAGTATAAGTATGTATGTGATTGCTTCTTTTCTTCCAGCTTATCCAATTTCAATATGAGTTTATTTTGTTAAAATAAATAAATTTTATTCAAATCCCAGTTTGATTGATCTTTAACCAAATATAAATGTTGTGCCCGAGTGGTTTGGAATCCTCTATAAACTTTAGGTCCATTGTAGACATTTAAGTAACATTCCACAAGTACTTTAGATACTTGAAGCTGTTTTCAATGTAGGAATTGGATGATGATAACTTAGTTGTAACTTAACTTATGTGGTGCTTCTTTCAGTAATAATAGGATAGGTGAAAGCAACAGTCCTTCGGAACTTAATGGAATAACAACTAGATCGTGTACCTTTCTAAGTGCGAATGATTTTATTCCTGTTTACCGGTTGAATTGATCATTTTAACAATAAAAATTCTCTGGTCCACTAAATTACTTATGACTGTGTACAAATAGAACCAAGTTTAATTGTGTATATAAGTTACAAAGTTTTGTTGGTATTTTTTTAAGTAAATTTAGATTATTCAGTGTTGACTTCAACTCTAAACAACAAAATTGACATCCTTCATGAGAGATATCATTGTAATGTACTTTTCAGACTAAAAGTTCATCTCTCCTACCGGTCCATCTGTCCCCCCCTTACCCTATATTTTGTCTCTTTATTGTCAGATCTAAGTAAATTTTGAATAACCTGTTAAATAGTTTAGACCTTTAAGAAACCAGTAAACCTATAATATTTCTTCTATTCACGTCATTAATAAATAGTAAAGGAATATGACGAGCAGTGTTGGCTCACTTAGTCAGTGTTCTGACGGTGAAATTTGGGGTTCGATTCTCAGGATAACTAAATAAAAAGTACCGCTTTGTAAATGGTACGGAATTCACTATAAGCTTTGCTGTAAGACCTGCAGAGATTTTATGCTAACATCTTTTCCACCAAAATGCAAGTAAAATTGAACATGAACAGATGAATTTCACTTCTCAACTTCACTTTCAATCTTCTAGTGTTGTAACACCAAAGATACTAAAAAGCAAAACTATTGGAAAACTTGCCTATTGTTGAGTTGAATATATGATACACGTTGACAGAAGTCCACATTGTATGCATTTGGTGCGGTGATGTTTGGTCGCCACAACCCCTGCAAGGTACACAGGCGCTCAGGCGCTGTCGAATTCATCTCTGGGTTCCCATGTGGGCAGTGGTGTCTGGCTGGTGATGTCCGCAGCGCACGCACATGCACATATGCAGGGGCTTCCGCTACCAGGAGCCAGGAGCATTGGCCTCAATTACAGAAATCGAACGCTCCAGTCAATTATGCATGGGTCTAACAACCACCACGGCAGTGCTGGGATAAAGGATAGAGTATGCCAGAATAAAGTGATGATAGTAGTTTTAGTTGTTGTTTGTAGTCACCTTCAAAGAAAGGTTCCTCGGATTGGGATTCAAAACTTGAACGCTTAACTCAATTATGTCTACAACGACAACTTTGAACGCTCCAGTCAATTATACATAGGTCTAACAACGACGTCTGCAGTGCATGGGATAAAGGATAGATTACACCTCACTAAAGTCACAATGGTCGTATTTATTTGGGAGTTCTTAAGTAACCTAGTAGGTTGATTTTGTTTACTTGGTACGTTTAAAGGAACCCAGAACAGATCCCAAACTGACCTAACTCACCCAGCTATTTTGCTGGGTTGGTCTATCTTTGTTTACACATTGCTTTCTCTTTCTATTTCTGTCAGAATTTATATCTTTTTTAGGTTATAACGGAGAACATAAAAAAATACTTTAATAAGTAACTGAAATTTACTGCTTAAAATTTTTACCAACTTTAAAATTTGATTGTTTACTTGGTACCAATCTGGGTACGTTTAGGATCAGTTTAGTTGTTGTTTCTAGTCATCTTCCAGAAAAGGTGACCTTTTCAAAAATTGAACGCTCGACTCCATTATGCCTATAACGACGATTTTACTGCATGGGATAAAGGATAGACTACACCACACTGGAGTAACAATATTAGTTGTTGTTTCTAGTCACCTTCAAGCAAAGGTTCCTCGAATTCGGATTCAAAATTCGAACGCCCGACTCAATTATGTTTACAACGACGACTTTACTACATGGGGTAAAGGATAGACTACACCACACTAGAGTGACAATATTAGTTGTTGTTTCTAGCAACCTTCAAGAAAAGGTGACCTCGAATTCGGATTCAAAACTTGAACGCCCAACTCAATTATGCTACAACGATAACTTTACCACAGAATAGTTATATACAGAAGCGACACTCCGTGTCGGTACTTTTGATATTACCATATTCTGTTCTACGACCTACGAAATTTAAATTATAATTTAAAATATAATAAAAGCAAATTAGATTAAATAAATTAATTGCTCTTGTCTAAGGTGCGTCTTCATCATTGCAGACGCCCAAACTAAATTAATCTTAAACTCGAACGTAAAGAATCGAATGAAAGAAAATATGAATGAATTTATAAAAAAAATATGAAATATTGAAGTCATTTTGCTGTTGACAGTTGACGACATTTATTCTTAATATTATAAAAAATACTGTTTATGTTTTTTGAAACCAGTAAAGAAATCTCAACTCCTTCCTAGTGCATTACCATGGCAAATCAATTTTTTTTTTTAGTAATATAAACATTATTTTTTCTTCTTGAAATTTATCTTTAGTAAAAGTGCGGGTTTTTTTCTGTTTGCGAAGTTGTAATCTAGAGACTGTGTGTCTCTAGTCAAGGAAATGAATCATCATATTTACCTATGCAAAACCAAACATCTGTAAAAAATATGTTAAGTCAAGATCGGTTATAAATATTCAATATATCACCTCAGAGTTCGGGTTATGTCATAATAAGTCTATATTTAACTCTCGTGACAAATTATAGACTCGTCATTCTGTTTGTAAATACGTGGGCGAGGTTCAAACGCATTCCGCACATTCATACGTACTTTCCTTCGGCTAAATAAAATGCGTTTAACTACCACATAAATTATCTGTAGCTACCACGGGTGAATGCACAAAGCAATAGGAGGTTAAGTTCCTATTATTTCGTTTCACATCGCTGCAAGAAAAGTCGCTACAAAACGGATAACTGTAGTTGCTATCCAAAAGAAGACAGCAGTAAATTCTACACTAAAATAGCGACACAAGTGCAAGATCTTAGAGAAACTTGATCCCAGCATATTCGAAAGAAAATATCAAAAAATATAGACATAAGATAAATTGTGGTGAGAAGAACCACCTTTTGGAAAAATAATTATTACTCTATAATATTGAATAATAATTAAAAAACAAAATTTATTTATAACAACATATCTGAAAACATATTTTATTCGGGTTAAAAAAAGTCGGACCAAGCTATGAAGAGATGCACTGGTTAAAAGATTGTTGTCATTTGTCATACCTAGTATACTCAATCAAGAAAAGTATTTTATTGAAACATTCTGATCTAAACACTAATGAGGTTATTGGGAAATATACATAGAAAGAAATACCACATTATAAGCTATAGCTACTTAGTAAACTATAAGGTAGGTTGTAATATTTGTGACCGTCTTTAAATATCGTTATTAATAAACACGTCATCTTGGATATGTTCGTACACAAGTTGATTAGCATGTCTGTAACACCCCCTCTTATACATTTATATAATTCAATTTTATTCCCACAAGCCACAAAGGGTGTTGATTTACAAACCCTTATTCCAAAATGTAAAATCATTGCTTATGCATCATCCATATTTATACAACACTTAAAACCTATACTTTGTCCTTTCATAAATATCTTATAACCACATTAATTCAGATTTCTCAATAGGGAAGAATTAATAGGCACATTTATAGCCGGTGGCACCAATATTACTTAAATTTTAAATTTCCCTTAAATGGACAATATAATATCGGAATAAAATGACAAAAGAACTATTTAACATTGCTATCAAAATTTCGATTAGACTTTCTTGTTTTTTTATAATTACTTTTTAGAGTTACATTTTCATTCGTTTTTAGTAAATTATTTGATTTGATAAAATTAAAAAATTCAGAACAAATCATATCAACATAATATAAAGACTAGTAATTCTTCTTGAATCAAACGAATTTCAGGAGTACCTATTTCTTTTATCTCTCCATTTCACATTCAATATGGTAAAGGCTCACAGAACACAGAATATAAGGAAAACATGTGCAATGATCTTAGAAATATTTTCTTCTCCTTTCAAGTTTTTTAATGAAACTGATAGAACTATACAAAAGTGAATATTATTACTAAAAGATGATTAAAGGACAAAACAAAGCAATGTAGTACGATTGGTAACTCTTTTCGGAGTTTACGCTATTTCCATTATTTGTACTATTTGTCAAAATTAAGAGTATTAAAATATAGTTGCAAAATTAACTTTAATAAGTATAACAACAATTAATTAGTTAATGCAAGTAAAATTGCTAATATGCTTGCGGTACTTGACCCTTGTACCTGGTAGAAATGTGCGTAGAATATTAATAATAGTGCATTTTTGCAGTTTTTAACCTTCCATTATTGACTGTGTCCTTGTAAGGAAGTGCATAATTAGTTTATTTCTTGTCATAAATTATGATTTTAGCATTGAAGTAATGATTAATAGTAATATATTTATTTACCTTATGGGGAAGAGCTATTAGCATATGTCGCTGTACGCATAAACGCATGCGCATGCGTAGTAAGTCATTAGGCGATATCAGATTCGCTTATAATTTCCCGTTGTCTGTGGCAAGTTTTTTCAATTTGAATACTAGATGCAGCGGTTAAGGCTATCGCGTATGTACTGCGTACAATAACGTTTCCTGAATAATTTTTTGTTTCATTGGAAATTCAAACGAAGCCATACAGACTGTTTGTAATGCAAACCACTAAATAATTTTGAATTACAAGTACGTGCCTTCTGTTATTTATCCAGCGAAGTCTACGCTCAGTTTTATTGCTAATTGTGCAATTTAAATAAATAACTAGGCATATAGATGAGACATAAATGAATAATAGAAATGTACTACATCTACAGGTTTTATATTACCACTTTTATAAACCTATAAACATTCATTCAATTTTATAATTGCGGATTTAAACATTTTCATAACGATTTTTTTTTCACTTGATAAAGTGACATATTATCTCTTTATAAATATTGTTTGTTTATTTCAGGACATGCAACCGAATGACATAATCCTTATAGAGATAGTTATAATAATAAAGGTTCTAGTTCGGAAACCGGTTTTTAAAAATTGGAAACCGGTTTATATAATAAATATAAAAATATCGCTTCAAATTACGGTTAAATTTCGCAATTTTGTTCAAAATATCGGTTACCGGTTTTTTTCAACCGGTTACATGCTCTGGTTTATTTAATGAATTGTAAATTTATTTTCAATTCAAGTTTTAGATTTTCCTTTTGTTAGTTAGATTAATTAAAATTTGATTCTACTAAAAAGTGACTTACCTTTGTACATTAATTTAAAGATTTTTATTCCAACGAATACAATTTTTAGAAGGGAAAATCTAAAACTGGAGAATATCAATAAAAATGTATTGTTTTATTTTTACTACATTTTATTTTTCTGCACTTTTTGTTGTTAAAAGCTAATTGCAATTATATTTATTGGAGAAAATGTTTTTAATTTGGTGTACCTACTCAAAAATTTTGGGTTCTGTGTTGTTTGGAATGTAGTGGAAATGAATCTTTCGAACGCAATAAAACCTTTCGTTTCATCTTCCCGCGAGATAACTAAAGATGAAAGAAATGGTGAAAATTTCCCTTCATGTTGTAAAGTAATAACTGGAAAATTTCTGTCGGCGGCTTCAATAAAACAAAGGTATAAAGGAAATGGATATGTATTTACAACCTTGGGATATTTTAGGCCATAGGTCTGGTCGTAAAGTGTAAAGGGCGCTGTAAAAATATTTACTTTATCCGTAGAACAGGGCCCTAAAACCGTCCGAACTTGTTCCCTCCCGTTTGTACTGCACCTGCATTCAACTTTTACGGGATAGATTAGACCCTAGATAAGAAGGAGGGATTACCAAGGGCCTAGAGTCTAGTAGACGAGAAGTAATGGGAAGATAATGTAATAAGTGCCCTTGAGGCATCGAGTAACTGCTTCAAGGCTAGAATATGTTAACTACTCAAAATTCACATCAAATTTGTAATCATTAAAATTTGCACGAAACGCAGGGGTACATAATTAGGTAAACATGTTTTCCTTCAATTTCTAACAAGTGGTGCTCTAAATTGTAAGATTTTTGTTAATATCTTGTATTTAGGTTTTCCGTTCATAAAATTAAAAGAAATTGGGCTTAATATAGGTATTACAACTAACAATTTTAATCTCCTGTTTTGAAAAATATAATTGTCACTTCATACTTAAAAGTAATTAATATAAATCACTATAGATTTCTACAAATGAAATCGAGATGAGAATTTTACTAGATTCAAAATTCTACATACCATTTTACAAAAGACATACTTGCTTATAATGAATACATCAATATTTTGTTTGGTTTATCAATGCTAGAAATCCAGTCTCAGATCTAAGTTTAAAATTATTGCTATGATGAATAGTAAACATTAGTTGTATAGAAAATGACAATGACAAGAACTTTTTTCTATGACCACTATGAAAAGTGAAATTTTTCTCATACTATGAAGCTTCAACGTTGCGTATTTCCCACAATCGTGGGTTAAAGTGTGAAAAATCATTTCTTACGGTATTTGCCAACACTGCGCATGTGTTGTCAAATAGTTTTTCTGCATGTATTTTTGTTTTTATATGATTCGAGCACTCGACTTAGTCTCGTGTCGAAACTTTCACACCTCATGGGAAATAGGCGACTTTCTACACTTGTTACACAATATACTATTAAAAAAAAACTTAGTTTAGCTACCTACTGTCACTGTCTAAATGACAAATTAATTGTAAGCTTTTCATGATTTATCTCTGAATATATTTATTGCACAAGTTTTTAAGTGTAATACAATCTTTAGAAAGGAAATATAATAATAGTTAAAAATGAATAAAACAGAATTGAGTATTAGTTATGTAATGATTGATTCAATATTTCAAACAAAACTTTTAAAATTTATAAAATACTGCTATACATTTATTATTATTTATTCATATTTTTGTTTCAAATTTACAGTCATGTTTGTAGCGTGTTGATAAAAACTTTTCCGTTTGATAGGTCGGTATCTACCTCACGTTATTTCAGTCGCTGAATAATTAAACGTCTTGAAACCACCCTGAGCGGCGTACGGTGTATGAATACAGCATTGTTAAACACTCCTCACCCTTCCATTTTCCATATTTCCACATTTTTATTACATCACACACTACACGAGTATCATCGCTTTTATCACACAGTGTACAGACGTAGGGGACCTTGAACTGCCCTCAGCGAATTGTAAATATTAGAGCGGTGTTTTCTCGCCCCTCAAACTCACTTTTAATTTAGTGGTTGTTTTTGACCCAAAGTTAAAGGTAATTTTACAACCTATTTTAGTTTTGGTGAACCCTTACACACTTAACCAAAGACAGATAATCTTGATAACTATTAAATTCCTTATCTTCGGTTTGGAACGAAAAAAAAATAAATTTCAGGTATTTTTTCGAGGAACTTTTTTTTGAAAAAACTTTTCATTATTATTCTGTCGCTTTATTAACGAACTTTTATTCATTTTCAAAATGTATAATCCCATATAAGAGATGTGTAGAGTTAAAATAAACCAAACAACAGTTTTAAACCAAAAATTGTGGTGACAAACCTATTATATTCCAAAAATATCTATTTTTGTGCCCAAAATTTTGATTTTGGGAAATAGTGCTTATTGATAGATCTCGATGAGCTGATTTCAAATTTTCAAACGAAATTTAATTATCCCTTTTTGTTCCTGAGATATTTGCTGTCAAAGTTACACCTCAAAAAAGTGCGTTTTTTGGCTATATCTTTAAAATGGGTGGAGATACAATCTTATCGATTATACCAATCGATTCTACGGGAAAAGTTACATAAAGAAATGTTTTCTCTGAATATACGTTCTTTGGAACGATTCGGAGAAAAATGAGAAAATCGAAAAAACCTAAATTTCAAAATTTCTTCGAGGTACTTTGTGTCTCCGAAACTTTTCATTTTCTAGACTTAAGTAAACATCGATGCGCTGATTTCAAATTTTTAAACCGAATTTAATTATCTCTTACCGTTCTCGAGATAATTGCGTTCAAAGTTGAGTTTTGGCAATACCTAAAAAAACAGGTTTTTTAGGTATACCCCTTTAACGGTTAGGTTTACGACTTCCGCGACCTCATCAATCGATTCTACGGGCAAAATTACATAAGTGTACCAATTTTTAGATTTTTATTGCAAAGGATACAATTTGTAGAAAAGAAAAACGAAAATGGCCAAAATCGGAAAAAATGCCTGATGAACCCCTGACGATTTTTTTCGATTTTGGCCGTTTTCAGTTTTTTCCTTCTAGAAATTCTATCTGTTGAGATAAAAATCTGAAAATTGGTACACTTATGTAATTTTGCCCGTAGAATCGAATGGTGAGGTTGCCGAAGTCGTAAACCTAACCATTGTAGGGGTATACCTAAAAAACCTGATTTTTTAGGTATAACTTTGAATTCAAATATCTCGAGAACGGGAAGAGATAATTGAATTCTGTTTGAAAATTTGGAATCAGCACATCGTAATCTACTTAAGTACAAAAAATGAAAAATTTTGAAGACAAAAAGTTTCGAGACGGAAAATTGAAATTTAGGTTTTTTCGTTTTTCGTATTTTTCACCTAATCGTTCCAAAGAACGTATATTTGGACAAAACATTTCTTTACATAACTTTTCCCGTAGAATCGAATAGTAAAGTAGTTGAGATTGTATCTCAACTAATTTTGGAAATATACTCAAAAAACACCCTTTTTTGAGGTGCAACTTTGAGAGCAAATATCTCCGAAACGAAAAGAGATAATTTAATTCTGTTTGTAAATTTGGTATCAGCGTAGCTAATTCTTTAAAAAATATTACAATCAAAATTTTGTAAAATTTGAAAATTTTTGAGGTAAAATTTGATATTTTCTAATATTTTTGGGTTACGGAAAAAGTCAGCATTAGCGGAACTTCTACATGAAGAACCTAAACCAATAAACTGCATATAAAACTTAAAAGAATGATCACGTTCATTGTTATGGTTCACTTGTAGCGTATTTAAAAGTAGGGCAATATCCAGTACTAGATCATCGCGTGATATATATCCTGGTTTTGATTACTAGTTTGTCAGTTACACCAAATCTCTGGGAGACTCTAGTTTGCTCAGTATGTAAATCATTCGAGTCGAAGTCTCAGTGGAAATAAATGGAAAGCGTCTTATATACCGGAAATTGTGGGCGTAGCTGTGTTCGTTGGTGGAGAACTAACCAATAACATTAGAGCAATTTCATTATGTGGACGAAACAAGAGGTGGCCAAATCTACCACCATTTTTTTCAAAGATAGAAATTCTTATATGTTTTCCGTAGATGCATTTATTCTAACTCAAATTGCAATTAATTATCTGAAAGCAAACAGAAACTTTTCAAATGCCACTATTGACATTCATGTATATATAATAAACGAAAATTGTTAAAATATCTGTAAATTAGAAATTAAGGGCCGTTCTAGACTAGCCTATATATGGAACAATAGATAGTAGAAGAAACGGCAAAATTAACCATTAATACATTTATATTTAAAATTTGCAATACTTACAACTTTACCAGTATTAGTAACACTAAGCTTTCTATAACCACACTACATACAAGTAGTCTAGTCTAAAACGGCCTTTATATATTTTTTTGTGTTATTAAGAGTAAAAGTGTCTTTGTGTGCCTTGCATGCAATTGTCCGACTCGCTTCGCTCGTCGTGCAAACTTCCATGCTCGCCAGACAAAGTATCACTTTTACTCTTAATAACACAATATACTATTGTCATTTAACAAAAAAGTAGCAAACGAAACGATATTATAACGTTATCAGGTATCGTTACGTTACGTTTTCCATTCCTGGTGACAATGCTAATATTAATTTTAATGATTTAATGTAAGTTTTAGTTTGGCTTAATAAATCCACCTTAAATTTGTTCGCTTACTTTGAACAGTAACGTGTATAAGATGTATATTCATAAGAAAAGAATATGATTGACAGAATGAAAGAGATGTTTAAGATAAAATATATTTCATTAGGTGTTATTATGTTATTTATTTGTGATGTCAATGTCAATGTTAATGTACAAAAGAACAAATTCGTATATCATTTCTTATTGGTATTGCTTGAGGCTTAGTGTTTCTATATTATTAAAGGTGATACAATTCGTGGTGAAATCGTGTACCATCTGACATACCATCTGTTGTGATAATTTGAGTGTTGAGAAGACGAGTGCAGTGTTTTACGACGGGTACTCCCGTGGCTGGTTGTAGCAGGGAGTGTACAGATGAGCCTATGAAGGCCCAGGGCGAAGGGATGTGGGGCGCAGGGCCAGTGTATAAGCCGCCACGACGATCAATACGCCCTTGCCCTACGCCCTAACCGCCAACTAAAAATATCTACTCGCCTATAGCCTATACAAGCCCAAATATATAACGATTTCTACTACTAAACTAAACTATGAAAAGTAAAGGGATGAATAAGTAAGGACTAAAGTTGTTAATAATTAAGTTTAGGATAACACGACAACACAACATATTATAATATAATAATGGGTTGTAGAATTTGATTAGTTACACTTGACATTGTTGAGGTTTGAGGTTAATCAAATATGAAATATTGCTTGTAATTGTTCCATGAATGATATATAGCGACGTCGCGTTAATCCGAACCGGAATAAAATGTAAAACTTTAAACACAATATTTGATTTTCTTTTGAAACTTTACAGACTCTTAGGTCAAAATTTATCTTTACCGACTTATCTGTGGAATTGAATTAACCTATATTTTAATAATAAATAGTAATATTTTTATTTTATTACCGCCTATAATAACAAACATATTATTCTATAATATTATTAGTGAATTTATTTATTGTTTACTTTGATAATAATATATCTGATTTCATGCAGACGATCTTTAAGCAGGTGTAAACATAAATGAAAATTATAAAGAAATAATTGACACTTTGACAGTACTTTTTTATCACAGCCATCTCCGATGCAGAAAACAGAGAAATAGATTCAATAACTAGAGCTGTTACAGAAAAAATTAAAACATGTTGAGTCTTATAAATAATTATGCGTCAATTTAAAATATACACAATCAAATCAGTAACTATTAAAATATGTTTCTAAGCTAGCAATATAAATTAGAAATAAATGTGAAACGATAAACTTCTCAGGAATTAGATAAATTAGAGTAAATAGATTAACAAAAAATATCAAATACTGTTCATTCCTCTTCGCTTTATTTAAAAAACAATTTTTATAAAAACTTATGCATCTGGAAACTTTTTGTATTTGTGATTAAACAGATTAATTCAATCTATCTTATAATAACGAAAATGAAGGATACTTAAAGTTCTACCACACTTATAATCGTCATGTGTGGTAGAACTTTAAGTATCCTTCATTTTCGTCATAACGAAGTATTAAAAGTTTTAATTGCGTTTTTAAAGCAGGTATGTAAACGCAATAAATAATTAACTAACCTCATTAAGTATGAAAGAGTAAGTGTTGTCAGGCCCGAAACAAACGGTAATACGTATTTTTATCATTGTTGTGCGACCTTGACAATATCGTGCGTAAATTTTTCCCATACCTCGCATTTATTATGGATAACCCCGTCTGTTTCCTCGTAAATTACATCGGAATTCAATGTCGGCATATCAATATTTCAACGATCGTCTGGCAAATTATCAGTGTTGAATCAATCGCGAGCGCGAAGTGTCGAAATATGCTAACATGAAAACAAAAAAGCACATTTGTAGTAGCAGTTGGCTGTGTCAGGTTTTTATGCGATCAGAAAACCGCAAACGACAGGACATAAATAATCTAAAGCAGACCACAACGTAAGATCTAATTTACAGCGATAAAAAATTCGATAAAAACGTGACGGTAGATCAAAGTCACCCATGCAATCATTAGCGAGATGTCATTTGTTTTAAAACTGCATGCAACTCTAATTTTAACACTTGCTAGTGTTAATGATGCGCTCGCTAAATAAAAACACACTGCATTAAATAAGTGTGAAAGATGTCGGCTTGACACGACTGAACTAAATATAGAGGCCTAAATGATTATTACTTTAATTATAATTGAAAAATAGACTTGTTTTGTTGCTTGTCTTGATGTATTACAATATTCTTAGTTATTCAGTATTCTGGATTGCATATTTCGTCTCAAAAAAACTTTGATTAATCATAGCAGGAATAATATTCATCATATCAGTCTGAAGCACAGGGGCATTACCTTATGAAGGGAGAATACACTTGGGATTTTGAGATACTTAATAGGGAGTGTTTGATTCAAATTTAATTCAAACCTCAATTGTTCAGACCTAACCTAACATTGTACTATTGAGAATTTCAATAACGTATTCTCATTACTGTTAACATAATGGTTTGTAATAATTTTTTTTTGCCCGCATTTCTTATTTTTGAAGTTATATTTTTTAATATACCTACCTGTTATATTTCTATTTAGAGTGTATTAATTTTTACTTCAATATTTTTTACCTGAGATATCTTTACGTACCTTTCTTTCACCTTTTCTTTCTATTTTAATTGAAACCTAATAATTGGGATTTAACTTTTAACCAATACATAAAATATAGCACAGAATAAAAAAAATATAGAGTGCACCACAACTTCGTATATACATATTTGAATGACATTTAATATCTACTTAACGTACTGAACACGAAACAAAAATATTTTTTGAAAATTCGAAAATCAGTTTTTGAGGTTTGTAAAGGAAACAGTTGTGATACACTGCTTGATAGGTAGTTTGAATATTACATATTATTTATTATAATTTCGTTATATTAGTTGTACAAAGCTGTAAGTAATTGTATACATTAAGTTTATTGATAAGTTACTTTACGTTGTGGTAATAAATAACTTCTTTATTCAAATAAAAAGTATTCAGTGGCACAAAAAATGTTCTTCTTACTTATTTATAGAAATTTGTCTTTGTTTTGTAATCAGACCGTTTAATTCTATATACCATTTAAATATGTCTACGAAGTTATTGTGGTACATCTGTATATTTTTTTAATTTGTCATTTAGTTCGGATTATATTTCTTCAAATACGATAGTAATTTTCATCATTCTTTTTCTTAATATATTTTTCACAATTTTCAATCTTTCTCTTATTATAATAATATATAATAACTAAATGTTTAGCTAGATATTTTTCCTTTCCTTTCTTTTCTATCAAAAATTGTCTCTAAGGGATGTCTAGTTACTTAAGAATATAAAAATAATTTACATATTCCACAATAAAACAAAACAATATTTGTTGTTTTTACATTCCATTCATTTATCAATTTAAAGCCCCGTAACGGTACATCTATATTTCACGTATTGTTCTTCCAGTGACTCGTACTCCGTAATGCAAAGAAAATAGCGCAAGTCACTTGTAAGATAAACAAAGCGAAGCTGGAGCAGGCAGATTGATGGAGGGCGGAGGCTCCTCTCACCTCCAGGGAGGCAAAGTCTCGAGGCAAAGCGGGAACAGGAAGGCACAAAGACAAGCCACTGCCGGAAACAACTGCAGATAAAAGAAACATTCGCGCGCTACGGATCAGCCTCGATGGGGAAATATCGCATTTTATCCAAGAATGCACAAGCTTATCGTACTACACAAATTTTACACACTTGCAGATATTTTTATCTTCGCAGGCCAGAGCCTAGAGCTACTAGTTTTTATCTGTTTTTACTAGTTCATGTCTGATGAGAGGATATATCGTATCTTTTAATCATGAAGCAGTATGCAGGAAGTCCAGCTGTTTATGAATTTACTAGTACTTCCATTTTCAGAGATTATTTATGTTTTTGTTTAATTTTATGACGAAAATTTTATTTTGTGACAAGGAAACTTAGGACTATTATAAAATGAGTTCTTTATTTAAGGAATTTTGTCTGTGTTGATATCACTAATATAACGTTTATAAATTCAATTGTTTTTTATGAACTGTACCCTTAAGGTTCAATCATCTACCATATTGTAACGAACGAGACTCATCACAGATGAATCATCACGGCTGATCTGTCTGCACAGGTAGTTCGATAAAGGTCAAGTGGGAAAGGAATGACGCCTCTATTGTACGTGAATTTTATAGTCCGAAAGGCTCTGGAATATTCTAGAGCTTAATTGACGGTAGATATAAAAGGGTGACGTCGGGCTTAACATAAAGACCTAAACCATTATCGAAATATTACCATTTTTTAGAAGTGTATGAAAATATACAAAAATTAATGAGTATTAGTGAAAATATTTCATATAAATATTATTTCGTTCGCAAGCTAAAAGAGTCATCTGTCTTTAGCTATGTAATTGGTTGCCTTATTTTAAAAAGACAATCGCGCGTCTGCATTTCTTAGAACTTACGATGGGGGACATGCATGCAGCCTGGCAGTGTTAAGATGTTACTGCATTTATGCCTAATAATATTTGTTTTCAATTCTATACATAGAAATTTGTGTATAAACATAGTTTAGCTATAGGAATATGAAAATAATCAATACCCTTTACAATTAACAGTTTGTTCATCACTGGCGAAGACATATGACGTCCAAGGCCAAAATAAAAATAAATAAAAAAGACATGGTTTAGAACCCATTTATATTTTTTAAACAAAACACTTTTTTAGTTAAAAATTATTTATATTATTGATGTACCAGGGACATTGACGCCTTGGCGTTATCAAAACAATCGATAAGCAATAATTCAACCCCTGGAAAATGATGGTAAGCTGCGTCAAAGTATTGTAATTTGGCTTGTTTTATAAAGCGAGTGTTCAGGTCACAGTAGGCATTGCTTTGCTACGCACAGAAGATCAAAGAACACGTCGAGCGAGTACAATCCACTCTGCAAGTAACAAGAACTGTACGTCACGGTAAACTTGTACTATCACTTTTTCCTTCTACCGCCACAAGCGAAATTACACTACTAACGCGGTTTTTGCACGACAGAAATAAGATACCTTTACGCTCTACACACAATTTTACTCTCACACGAATTGCTCGCTAAATTTAAAATGGGATCTGCGAACTGAAAAAGGTGACGGCTTGTTAATGAAGAAGGTTCGGGCTTTTCAACTGTTATGGTAACGTTAAACGACATTCCTTAAATTTCATACCCCAATTTATGCCTCTGTGATTCATTTCTTCTTGCAGTTACTTAACCGAAAATACTGTTGCTACAAAATCATAATATTTGACATCTACTCAACTTATAATAGCCCATCTTTCTTATTCCTGCTTTATTATTCCTACAGAATTGAAATTTTAAATCGACCTTCAAAATTATAAAAATGGAAACACACAATTATAGATTATTCTAGCAAAAATTTATAGGAATGACTTTTAAATCCTTCGCCTTAATACTAATCGTTGCCACTGAATATTTCACCAAATATAGTTCTAATTCTGTATACATTACATGTCTAAGAAAATTGAAAATTTCTTGCAACAATCCTGGAAGTACTTGCCAGTATGGTCCTTCGAAATTTCAATAAAACTTTTGCGTATTTAAATAGTTTCAAGCAATTTTCAACTATCTGTATATCTCCAGGTAACCTACTAGTTTTACTCAGGATAAACAATTAATATTCCTCAAATATATTAGGACATTATTAATGTAATGTTTGGAATTTAAAAGTCTAAGAAATGAACTATACTTTTCGAAGAAGAAACGACCGACATTAGGTGTTCTTTTCTTTGAATGTATTTTAGGATTGTTAGACTTGTACATGTTCATACATCGTTTCTTATTTCTGATTTGTTATACTTTTTTAATAAAGATTTTCAATTTTTATATTTTCCTCTTAATTCTTTCTTTTTCATTTATTACTTTTCTTCTCCTGTTACTACTATTTTTCTATTTTCTCGTTCTCATATTTAAATCTTACTTCTTTGCCTCATATCTTTTTATTTTCTTCGGATAGGTTATTTATTTTTAAGAACAATATGAATCACAATATCAAAAATTTACATTTCTCAAACTGTGAAGATATAATTTGTTATTTTATAAGATCTCCCACAAAATTAGCTCTTCCAGAATGAATATTTCATCAAAAGAAATCTGAAGTAAGAACTGTGTAGTGAAATTTTTGTATTTAATCCTTATGTTGAAAACTTGAAGATACCTATGTTGTAGTTGTTTTGAAGTCGATGGGTTTTTGTTATTTTCTTTTAAGAACACCATAGCGATTGAAATGTGTAGTGAAATTTTTGTATTTAAACTAGTCTTTTTGTTGAAAACTTGAAGATACCTGCATTGTAGTTGTTTTAAAATCGAAGGGTTTTCTAATTTTAATTATATCATTGAAATAACACCATACACATAAGAAAAGGACTTAGTACATTTGCCGTGGAATACAATATCTTTAATATACTAGAAATTAAGTAGAGGAAAGGTTTTCTTATTTTGTTTCAAGAACACCATACCGATTTGAATTATATCATTTAAATAACAGTATACACATAAGAAAAATAGTATATTAGCCCTGGAATTCAATGTCTTGAAATTGTTGTTTAATACAGTTAGAAACAAAGTAGAGCATCTTAATGAAGCTAGGTGCTAGTAGAGTTAGAAGTCGATGCAATTAAGCATTGGGTTGGTTGCCATGGCGCCGCCATCACTTGTCGGATAATAGCCCCATCGGAAGTGACGTGACATAGGAAACACCGGCGCCGGAAGCCGTGAGATACGCTGTGGATCGATGGTGTTTGCGTCCGAGAGCGAGAAGCGAGACCCGAGAAGCGAGAACCGAGAACGTCGCCCGCGACGGCGTTCTGTCACCCTGGCCTGACCGCCAAGAGTTAATACGGTTAGAGCTGCTGTGACGAATGCGAGGTTATGATGAGAGTGAATGTGCTGTCACTTTCAATCGTTTGCCGGCTACTCATTCGCAAGAATGGAATATGTATCTTTTATCGCCAATCTCTACTTTTAAAATATTTAAATAAATAAAAGTATATACTCTTCAATAAAAACTCACTAAATTAATAAAATTTACAAACCTATTCTATGAGATGTGATAGGATTGCTTTATAAGTTATAATGTCATTCTGATTGTCTTTATAAATTTCAATGACAGGCAGGGCAGTTCGTAAAATCGTAGACATTTAATCAAAACGTCAGTATGTCTACTAAAACATTCTTGATCTTCCCGGAGTAAATGTCTACTGTACTTTTCATTTTTGAAGACTAAAGTAGCACTTTTAATATGAATCAATCTCTCATAGTTAAATTAATAAACAAGCGTTTCGTTACCCTAGAAAACAAAATAGGTATAAATACGAAACTTAGCATGGCTTACCAGAAAAATGTGCATAATGACGTTTTGTTTTCAAAGCTGTCATGAATTTGATATTTATATAAATGTAACCAAATAATTATTATTTTAAAATTTATGTGTGGAAGTGCAAAAATATTCCACAGGACTAAAGTGCCCTCAAGTGATTATTTCCCTTACAGCACTTTAATCCCTCAGGGTACAATACACTATTAATTTTCATATTTGGTCTTCCAGTCAAGAAGCTTTGTAAGAGATCATTTCAATAATTTCAAAATAAAAGTCCTTTTTTTAAAGAATATCAATTTTAATTTATAAAAAATTTCATCAAAATACTTATACGGCCCGACTAACATACATACACAAATAACATACTTCCGGCAGTTTATCATGTATATTAGATAAGTATAAAAATAATAAGAAAACTTGTAATACAGAATGATTTTCCGAAATATTAGCAAAGTTTTGGTTTTGGTCCATTTTTTTCTATTTAATTCATCAAAGGATTTCTTTTATTTAATTTATCATATTCTTATTATAAAAATTAATAAGTGACATACTACATCAATAAATATAAATATAGATGTCTTTGAAAATTGTCGCAAACAGATTCCAATTTGTAATGCACTTCAATGAAGATACTTTAGAAACAAGTATAAGCTAACAAATATTCTACAGTATATTGGTCATTAATCTTTTAAAAAAATATTATGCAGGTTATGGAATTTTGTAAAAATTGGCTACAGATACTATTAAAATAAATACGAGTATAATAGAATATCTTATAATAAATAATAATACATGATTTATTTGTATTTTTACTATTATTATTATTAATTATTGTTTTTATTTGTTGCAGGTACGTCAAAATCCTCTTCAGAATTTTTATTACACTTCCCAAAAACTGGTAAGCTGAAACTTAAAATCTAATACCCTCCTGCCTTGAAACATCACGTTTCGCAACTGTCAAGTTATAAATTATTACCAGATTCTGTAACACCGTCGCAAACACCCCTGTACATTCAGGAACGGACTAGCGCAAAGTACCCGGTACACTTTCACGGCTCGTGTTCTTGATCGGTTTGTCAAACGGAAGTTAACGAGAGACGTCTGCGCGTCGGTAAGTTAGTTTCCTGTGAGATGTTGTTACCGGTAAAGTTGCAAGATTTGCATACAGAGTGCCTCTGGAAATATTACTCGTGCGCCACTGGAATGCAGGGACGAACTTACAAGGACTTACTGTTATACTTAATGTTGAGAGGAAGTAATGCCGTCTTGTTGATTGATAAAATAATAGTTTACGACAGGAATTATATTAATAAGGCTTGTTTCATTATTTTTTTTAATTTTAATATTTCGTTGCTTTTATGCAACATGAACGGGGAATACATTTTTTCTGAAGTTTTGTTGCAATTTTATTTTATAATATTTTAATTTTTTATACTTACAAATAGAATAAAATCAGCAAAAATAAGGAAACAGAGCATCAGTCTTTAAAATTTAAACGTGAAACAGAGTTTCTTATTTCTTTTAATACATTCACAAATTTGTTAACAATGTTTAAAAAAGTAAGTAAATTATACTTCATATTGTGACACTCAAATTATAGCACAACATAGAACAATACCACAAATAGATACTTAAATTACTTGTTATGTGACAATTTTTCTTTGCATTTATTGGTGAAGATGTTAACCTATACTAGTGTTGTTTTCTAGACAAGACAAGACTTTTTTAACTCTAAGTCTAGATTAAAAAGTCTTGTCTATATATCAAGACTTTAGATTGTTTCATACACTTTAAATTAGGACAGATAATTTTTCGACAGCTTTCTTTTTCTATTTCAGAATCACTATTTCAGCTCGAATGTAACAAGCTTCGCAAGATATATCGATATTTCGAAAATTAATTTTTTTTAATTCATCTAAAATTTTGAAAATTATCTAGAATTTTCTAATCTTGATATACAATAGATCTTGAAATTTCAAGACAAGGTTTTTGTTAGTCTCATCATGATAATCTAGACAAGACAAGACAAGAATCTAGAAAGTCTAAATCTAGACAGTGATACTAGTGTATATTCTCATTAAGATATTCCAAAAACTAATTCATATTTCTAAGAGGAAATAGTCTTTTTTTAGTGGTCGTACACAAAAATGCAGCTGAAATTATAAAAATGATCTTGTATACATAAATAACATTTGGATATAAATATTTTATTTTGTATAAATGCCAATATTAAACGAGTAATAAAAACTTGCCTTTGAATCCACAATACTTAGCAAAAATGTCTCTGATAAAGATATCTCTTCTAAAAAAGGGGGAGAAATACTTGTCATTATATTTGTCTTAAGATTAAAAAATAAAGATGTTTTTTATTAACACAGCAATCCTAACAATTTGCTCTACAATAAATTGTGTTCACAAACTTTTTAAATGAACGTTTTAATAATTCTGCACATAATTCCTCCGCGGAATTTGTAATTAAATGCAGGCTTAGTAGGGGGAACAGAATAAATATTGTCGGGCATAAGATTAAATTTCCAACCGACGCTAAATATCTTTACTATTGCTCCTTGCTGGAGCAGAGAAACCAGAAACCCGAATGTTTACTCTGTCGTTGAAAAAGTAAATATTGAGTGTAAATTGTGTGAAGTACGGATCTGGAGGGGTGAAAATATTCATGCTGCGTTTCTTTTTTGTTTTGGCGCCATGCAATATTCCCTGCAGTGAATTGCATCTTCTGGATACAAATTCAATTGTTTCTGTATAATAAATTGTCTCCCCCTTGCAGGTCTGAAAGTGCGAAAGTGTTATTATGTAGCAAACAGCCTCTGAACTTATGCAGTTTTCACCCCTTGTATACTTCATTGTCTTCCCATGCGTGTAAATAGTATAAAGAAATTTATTTTAAAATCTTTTTGAATAATAATACCTCTAAGTACTTATGATTCGAAACACACTATAACGTGCAAACCTTTTGCAATTGTTGATGGTTACTTGCTCAAAAAACAAATCAAGTAAAATTATTAAAATATACAATGTTTCATTTTAAAATTAATATCTTTTTACATCTTATTATTTTCAATGGTAGTTAAAAATGAAAATTTTTTTTTTTAGTTTTTCAATGTAAAATTTTTGATATAAAGCCGAAAAATCCAAAAATGTTCCTTTTTTTGGGTCCAAACTTTTGCTTTTTGAAAATAGTTTATATTGATAGGCGTCAATCAAATTACAAAGATAATTTAATTATATCTTTTCGTTCTTAAGATTTTTGTTTTCAAATTGGCACCTCAAAAAGTGAGTTTTTTGGGTATATCTCAAAAATGGGTTGATATACAATCTCAACGATTATACGAGTCGGTTTTACGAGGAAATTTTTCCGCATATACGGTCTTTGGAACGATTTGGTAAAAAATGAACTAAAATCTTAATTTTCAAACAGAATTGGATTATCTCTTACAATTTTCGAAATATTCACGTTCAAAGTTAGATCCAATAAAAGTGGTTTCTTGAGTATGACATTTTTTTTAACCAAAATTAGTATCTTTCCAATTTTTTGGGTGTACACTACAAAAACAATTTCACCTAAACCTATAAAAGTTGCATTTCTTAAAGTTTGTTCTTGGTTTCCTGACAGCAATGATATGTGTTATGCAATCAGCAGTACGAATTGTATGTAGTGTTGCTATTTTTATGTGTAACGACAAATTGCAAAAAATAGAATTGCTATTAACAGTTGATCGATAATCGCGGTTTTTCTTCGTGCTTTACTGGCTGGATAAACGGCCTCCCACTTATGTAGGAGTGCGTATTTATCCGCATAACTTGCACTACTTATCCTTTTTGCAAATATCAAATGTGTTATGTCTGCGTTACGTTGTTTTATTTCATAATCAATTACTCGGTGAAATTAAACGTTAATTTATTCTGTAAACAAAACCGCAGTAACGAAATAGCCTCATTAAAATCCACATAAAATAACACTTTCTGCACAGCAAAAAAGGCAAGAGTGCGAGTCGAATATTCACGCGCGCTGAGGTATTTACAACCTTCTCACGTCAGGAGTGAATGAATTCTCGGAGTCGACAGCAAGAAACCCGGCGCAAGGAAGGAAAACAATCTTACATGCCTCATAATCGTCCAAGAAGTTTTTTGATTCCACGTTCAGACCGTTTGTTGGACATGCAATCATCTGAAAGAAGTATATGGTATTGTGCGGCAACAATTAAATTGTACAATAGCTCCTAACAACCGACAAAAAGTCGTATTGGACGTTGATTCCGATAATGAACAGTAAAGATTTTACGAATTTGCAACACGTTTTGGAAAAACGAATTAAAACCGCTAGTTACTAAAAACTGTAAAAAAATCAATACATTTTATTTTATTAATAAATATTATTTATGCGTGAGAAAATATCAATTTATGCTATACTGAAACTGAAACATTTATGAGTTTCCCTTCCTTTATACAGGGTGTTCCACAACTTAGGACAAAAAATTTAAGGGTATATACTGTACCACGTGCTAATCAAGAAACAAAAAGATTTTTTTTTTTAAATTCTCAAAATTAAGGGTAGTTTACTTGAAGTAGATATTTTTTTGAAAGTAAGTACCCAATGTCGTTTTTTCTAGTGTCCATTCAAAAACTGCTAAGATTTTACATCTTATTTAAGTATACTATCTTCACACATAGAATTTTGAAATGGCAGCAGATATGTTGGATTTTGGAAGTATCTTCACTGTGAAGTATCCATGTCCATAAATGGTATTGTACAAAAGTGATTTGTATGCATGCGTGATGTTTGGGGATTGAATTCTATCCGGAAGTCCAGTAGCATGTCACCTGTTAAACATACATTTCCGGACACTCCCATATGCTCACCCAACCGTGTTTTATACTCCCCTAATCAGTAAATCTCATCTTCAAATTTTCATATTTACTGACGGAGCTAACAACTTTGGAAATACCCACAATAATATAAACGGATTATGTTCATTACCGTCATTCTAAGAATTGAATATTGTAACAAGACCGGAACGAGACCGAAAACTACTAAAGTGTAAAAATTTTCTTATTAAAGCATTCTATAACGTTTTAATTTTTATAATAACTTTATTAGTCTACAAAATAGAAAAGCCATCAGCATATGAAAAATGAAACTTTAGGTAAAGAATTACATGTTGATATACAGGGTACAGTGGTTCTCAACATATTGGGTCCAACTTATCTTATATGGAACAGCCTATATATTTTTCCATAGTTAAAAATTAAAATCCCTATGTTGGCATTAAGGTGTGTATTCTTTTACCTGATAATAGCAGTTGCCATGAATAAATAGAAAATTAACGTCTCCATTCTTTTAACTTGATTTTCCAATTTAAAGATAAAATTAACGTTATAAGAACGCAGAATTTGATGTTTGTTTTCTATTTATTCATATTTATATAAATAATTAATGTATTTCACACTGACACACAATTAAGAAGAAACAAATCTTGGAGGAAAATATAGAAGATTATTCAAAAATTCGATAAATAACGAGAGTACTTATTACAGAAAATACAATCTTTTTACTACAATCACTACATTAAAAGACTTAATTCTTAGTATTGAAAAAATAGATCAAAAAATAAGTAAATAGAGCACTTTATTATTTTCGCAAGTACTTTGTTTTCTAATTTTTTGATTATATATTTTGTTCACAGGTCATTTTAATAAACGACTTTTAAATTCTGCTTATAAATATCAAATTTGTTTTATTGTGATAATTTTTGATTTTCATGGAAATAAAACACTTGAAATAAATGAATATAAATGAATTATACGATTGCATTATTGAGATTGGATTGGGAAAGATCCAAACTCCTCCTTTGTCCCACAACAATTAAAAGCAATTGGACGAGTCTATGAATCTGCGTAAAAAACCACAGCTCACATATTTTTAGCTTATCAGTGCCAAAACCACTAGCTCATCAATTCGCGTGTGGAATTTGAATTTCACATGAGTCGATTACCCTCCTGTGACGTCAGCTGGCGCTGGGGTTTAATTGTTTTGTTTTGGGGCGACTAATGAGCGCCAATTGTCACGGGGGCTGATTTGATTCCCATTCTTGCGGGGCTGTTTGGCCACCGCCGGACATAATCACTCACGGACACTCAATTAGCGGGCACGTGACGGAGTCTCCGAGCGCGATCTTCGGGGAACGCGTTTTTTCGTTTTGCACAGCTTTTACAATCGACAAAGCGTACATGCATGAATTCACGCAAATGTCAATGTTTGCACAACAAATGAACGAGATTGTTACTATTGTTTATTTGGAATACGCAAATGGACTTTGCTACACAAATAGGCACTGTAATTTGTCTAAACGTAAGTAATGTATTAAGAGCTGTATAAAATAAAGAAGGAAAGTTACTTATTACTCACTCGATCTGAGCGTCATCAACTGTGAGTAAATAAAATTATCGCTGTGTCTGAAGCATCGTTCTTTCAAAACTATGTCTGAAAGAAACACTGGCTCCGACCAAAATTCTTTTCGTTCATGGGATGTACGGTCAATGATTATTATTATTACAAACTGTTATTTTATAACAATACTTCATACTAAAGTTGATATTTAAGTATAATGAATGATCTTTTACCTTAATCAATAATCATATTAAAAGTTGTTTAAAACTTAAAATCACTATTTTATAAAATAATAGTACAAATTAAATAAATGTAAAACTATTTAATTAAATATGAAAATAAATATCACTTAATTTTGTCATTACATTATCATTTGGTTTATTTGCTGATCGTTCATAGTAGGCTCAACAAAAATTTAGTACAATTTTTCCTAATTAGAAGAAAATATTGAGTGACATTTTATGTGGCGAGCGTGGTAGTTTTTTTATGACTATTGCATGCGAGGCACACAAAGACACTTTTACTCTAAATGACACATTTTATTTTTCTTCAAACGCATATATGTTAAAAAATAATTTTTTACTTAGCGTTCAATTTGTAGGTTATCAATTTAAATCTGTCACTTGTTGACGGGTTTCAGTCACTTTATTCTTAGGTTAACTAGTTTTATAGTGACATTTAAGGCGATATTACTTGTTTCTTATTTGCTGATTCTACAAAGATCCTATGGATATTTATTTATTTTACTCTAAACTTCAATCTTGTTAATTACGTAACAAAAAAAATTAGTACATGTAAACGGTTCTGATGAAATTAACTATAACATTTTCGTACTATTAAGTTCATTTGCTAAATCAGGGTGTTAGGAGCGTACAATGGCAAAAATTCTTTTCGGGATTCGAACCCGTAATACCTACATTGTGAAACCTGAGAGCTAAACATTAGACTATCGGCATCAGCTTTATTACAGGTGCCTTAAATATGTTAATAAAAATACTAGTTAGAAACAAAGATGTCGTTTGCGATTAAATTGTTTCAGTTGACAAAAAAGTTGTCGTTCTTCCTTGCTAACAACGTGGTTAAAGTTAGCAGTAGCTCCCTCATGCAGAGCTGATTTACACAACCAGTACTTGTGTAACAATGGTGAAGTGCTTCCCTGTAAAATACGTCGGGTTACGCGAGGTTAATTACTCGTCGTGGGTTCGATTCCCGACGATAAGCCACGATCACGCGACAGGGGCGTCCGTCACTCTGGGGACACTTAAATGCAAATGCTGCTGTGTAAATCACACTTTAATTATTTAATTAGACAAAAGGTGTCGACTCTCTCTGTAACGGATACTTTATTAATTATTTACAAAGCTAAACTGCAGGTAGAGTTTCATGAATTTATGTTTTTTTGAGGCTAGACAGATTTCTTAGAACGTTTTTTTATTAACAGATGAATGTACTTGTACTCGGGAAAAAATTTACGTGTGTTTTTATGCGAATTGTAATGGTCAGTTACTGTGGAAATGAATTAATGATTCATGGTTTTTTATTCGCCTACGGCAACTATTGTTGGTATTTAATCAAGTTCTAGAATGATTTACATCATATAAAAACGTTTAAAGGTAAATTAAGAACAATTTTACGCAAATAATGTGTTCATTCGACAACACTGTCAGTAAGTACATTTTTTCATGTAACTATGTGTAGTTAAAAAAACCAATAGTTTTCTTTTGTTACGAATTTTTCCAAAAACTCTTTAAGTATTATTTTTCTCAGTAACGTTCTGTAAACACCTTGAAATAAACTTTTTTTGTTGTTACACAGAATAACTTTCTTTTCTTTTTAATTAAAATGTCATCAATTGTACGAATTTTTTTTTATGAATATTATCGAAATCTCTATCATATTAATATACGATAAGTCATAATACTTATATTTTTTTTCTGTATTTGAACCAGGTTTGGTAAAAATCATGATGCATTAAAAAAAAATTTAAAATTCGTTAATTAAAAAAAATAAAAAAATAAATCATGATCTTTTTGCTTTTGTAATTTTTAAAGATGTCTAAGTGTTCTACACTTTTTAATAATTTTAAAAGCAATGTAAATATTTTACTTCATGAACGAAAACGAAATCTGTAATAAAACCAAAACGATTCATCTGCATAGATCTAGCATGAGAGTAACAAAACATTTTTGCTTTTAGTTACTCATTTAAATACTTACATTTTCTTCTGTAATAGTCATATAAAAAAGTGATAAAATATCATTTAATTTTAGTTATGTAGCAAATAATTAAATTTTTATTACATTTTACTTCTGTGATAAAAATCAATGATTTTTATTAAAAAATCAGTTGATTTATATCAGGCCAACCCTGATATGAACATATCTTAAATAAAGAATAAATTTTTGTAGATATACCTATACTCATTTTTCATATTTAACATACAAAATATGTGTATCAATCCGATTCCGAATGTGCGAGTATTTTCGATTTCATTAAATTCATTATTCCGGTAGTATACTTTCCATTTTATTATTATTATCATATCCTGGAATATCTGCCAAATTATTTCTTCAGTATTAATTACATTGTACGTCTGAATGTTGGTACACAAGTGAAGATATTGCATTTTTTCTTGCCCATTCAAAACTGAGTGTTATTAATAGACTAGATCATAGCGGAAACTAAATCAAATAGAAAAAAACTGTTAGTTTTTTGTGTCCATCGTTTTTAGCATATTATCATCCCGATGTTCCATTTATATACCACGTGCAGCGATCTAAATATAGTAGAGCATGCTTCCTCCGAGACCCACGTGACGTTACACCAGGGGATGTCATCACGTGACCGCTATTCACTTGTTCCTACGGCCCACTGTCCCGTGCTCCAGCTGTTTACATCCCAGTCACCCATGGACGCCTCCGCCTGTCAAAATAAAACACTATTGGGCAAAATGAACACTATCGCTTTAGCTGTGATCACCTTGTTTAGTTCTAAGTGTAAAGTTTATTTTTATTTCAGTGTTTTCCGTCAAAAAAGGTATTTTGCTCGTTCTCTGAAGTTTTTGCAAGGTTCCAAGAGTGTTATTACGTGCATAAACGTACGTCTTTCGCGAAATATTTATTTGCAAATGTACCTTCGTCGTGTGTGAATGTTTTTAGTCTGTGATATTTTTATAGTTTGACGCATCATTTGAGTGTTAGTGATTAGTGAAATTAGTTAAAAATGAGTTATTCTCTACGTTCCAAAAGAAAGCGGTATGTAAAAATAGTCTGTTTATATTATTTACAGAACCAGGTGTTATATATATTTCGTCATTATTGATTTAATTAATAATTGCAAATCTGATAATTATTTTCTTCAGTTACAGTTTTCAATCAAAAGCTAATTATTTTTGTAATGTTCAATTGTTTGTTTTTACAGTCTTTGTTGTTATTTATTGCCCAGATAATGTCTCCTAAAACAAATAACTGTAAATATTGAAGTTTATTGTTTTTTATTGGTGATAAATATTGTCTATCAATGTCAACAATTCCAATAATCATTTTTGTTTTACAACTGTGTTTTAATGTTTACATTGAACTCTAATTTATATTTGAACTTTAGCATTTGCACTTGAATATATGTCATTGATTTTGATTTTTTGATGAAACTGAATTGGAGATAAATTGTAGACAAAATTATATTCAAAAAAAATTGTAAGTAGGTACACGATTTTTAAAGAATGATTAACTTTACGTCAACCTTGAAGAATACTGAGCGTATTTTTTAAAAGACTTTTAGCAATTTTTTCCAAAATGAAATTAACTTTTGTCACATTCCTAAAATGGTTAAATATTTTTTTTAATTATTTTATGTGATATTAAGTTTACTGACATAGAGGAGTTTGTGATATTGACATTCAGAAAAGTCTAGAAAAGAAACTGTTACATCCTTAGATTATTTCTTAAGTTTAATTAAATATTTCAAATATAGTCGTTAGGTTTATTATTGCAATCTATAAAAATAAGTTTAACTTACTTCCATTGTAATACAAGTCGTAAGTTCTTGATAAATTCTTTTGTTTGGTTACCATTGTCAATGGAAAGTTAAAGAACTGTTCTATTAGAAGGGTAATTATGAAAATCACATTTAATCAATATTTTATTACTATTTGAAGTTGTGGTATGATACTAGACTAAAAATTAAATACCCGTATTTTTCAAAACGATTCATTATTCGTAGTTTACGAAAAAATAATAATTGAAGATTTGGAGACGGGATGCTGTCACGTCATTGTGGTAGAATTTGCTTTTACAATTCTAAGGTAGACTGGGATCGTAAGAAACAACTACCTGCCTTTTTCTACGATCCTACCTTTGGCGTTATGCGTCCCTTCTCCAGAACATTAAATTGCTAATAACTTTATTATTACAAACAAATGTGTAGTTTTTATTATTGTAATAAGACGCTATTTTGGGTAATTTTAATATTTTATGACTTATTTACTGAAATTCGATTTTGATCACATACCCTATTGCTGCTAGTTAGTAAAACTATTCTCGTACGACCGTATCAATTTGGGCTCCGCAAGTTCCACCTCAGTTCATACCTTCTCGAAGGTTATAATGTATTTACATACCTTGCAGCTTAAATAACTACTACGTTTTACAAACAAAATATTTCTTTTTTCTCATTACTGACATTTTTTTACAATACTTGAAATTATAGATATTGTTCTTTCAATCCGATATTGGTATTTTTATTCGATATTTTATACTATATCAGTACCGCATATATTCTTCACAATATTTATTGCATTTCTTAAATTTGGAAATTATAACTATTACGTTTTACAAACAAAATATTTTTTTTTTTCATTTCTTCTTAGATTTTTCGTACAATACTTGAAATTATAGATATTTTTCCTTCAACCCTATACTCGCATTTTTATTCAATATTTTATACTATATCAGTATCGCGTATTCTTAGTATTTCTTAAATTTGGAAATTACATAACCTAAATGTATTCCTCATCTTAGTAAAACGTAAAACCCTCATTCACCTCTTTGAAATCTACACCTAGAGCTTAGCTCTCCCCGACCGAATCTGTTCGGAGTTACGTGTTGTGGAGTCTTAGAAACTTGTCCCGTTTATCTGGCTAGGTCTCCCATCTCTCTCCCTCTCTCTCTTGGTGCGCGTGAGTGCGTGAGTGGCGCGTGTGCGTGAGTGCGTAGAGGAAGTGAGTGCAGTGACCTCGAGACGCTGCACGCTGTCGATAGATACGCGGAGAGAGACTCGATACTAACGTGTAATTACCCAAGTAGGACGAGGTCTGAGGAGAGGAATTCGGCAGCGACGCTTTTGAGGGTGGTTGTGAGAATACTTCAGTTATTTGAGGAATATTTTTCGAAATTCATTCATATTTAATAATGAAATCTTGGAATATTAGGATATGCCATACTGAGACAGATGAAAACTTAGGTATAAAAATATCGAATAAAATAATAGTGTAACGTTTTATTTATTTAAGTGAAGTGTAAAATTGATTAAAAACACTAATATTTATATAACTAAGTTTAATTAAAGAAATATGAATTATAAAGAATAACTAACACTAAGAATTAACAAATATAAACACTAAGATAATTTATTTAAACAATTACAACTACGCAATATTTATTTCAACAATATTTATATCACTCTTTATTTATATCACCATCTGTTCACTACACGTATCTATACAAGACTGTCCTCGCGATCTTTTGCTTGGGGTATTTATATTAAAACAGTTTATTCTAGATTATTCTGTGATTCCTTTAAATCAGAACAATGGGGAGCGAACGGACGTGCTCGCTAGCGGTCGCCGCCCGCGCCGCCACCCTGGGTTCGCTACAATAGGTATTAAAATCGAATCTAAACGAAAAAATAGGACGTAATGAGAAAAAATATACTTTTTTTTATAAAATGTTACAATATTCGATTCTCATATACTGTTTTACAATAAAATTAAATGTTGTACTCATCTTCATTGCAAGCACCAAAAATGCAAATTTCGTGTTAACTAATCAAAAAGTAGTAGATTGAGTTATTAAGAGTAAAAGTGATACTTTGTGTAGCGAGTCGGACAATTACTTGCGAGGCACACAAGACACTTTTTCTCTAAATGACACATTCTATTTTTCTTCAAACACAGATATTTTACTACTTGACGATCAATTTGTAAGTTACATTTTAAATAAATCTGTCAGTTGATGGTTTTTAGTAATATATATAGAGCGATATTACTGGTTTTTATTGTACACCTTATTTCTTATTGGCTGATTCTACATAGTTTCTATGGGTGTATTTATTTGGTTTTTATTGTGGCGGCGTAAAAGTAATAAGATTCTACTTCGGCGGCGTAAAAATTAAACTTAATTCTTGTGAATCACGTCGCAAAAGATATCAATTTTATGACTTTTGAAGAAAAGGAATATTTTATTTGATTCCACAAATTAAATTAGTTATTTAAAAAAAAAAACATTACATTGAAGTAAAATAATTGTCTTTCTTTTAAAAAGATTTGATAGAAATTATGATTCAAATGTATATATTTCTAATTGTTGAATTGTTGTTAAACTAGTAAAACTAATAAATTTAATTTAATCAGTAGATTCGTAACATCTACAAATAAATGTAGTTTATTTTAGATTCATGTCAAGCCATTTTATGAGTCATGTTTAAAAACAATTGTACTACGAGTATATATTACTCACCATATATTTCTATAATTCAAATGATATTTTGAATAAAGACAATTATTATAAACTCATCCAGATACTTTAAGAAATTTTTGAGTTAACATAATGTTTTTAAATTACTACCTGTTTGAATTTTATAGTTGTTGAGAATTCCATTAGTAATGTGTAAAGAAACTGATATCTTATTCTTAGAATACCTAACAGTATGCGAAAACCATAAATCATTGTAGTCAAGTATGAATTTCAAGAATTTATTAATTTTTTTTAACATACTGATGATTCTATGAGTCAATAGAAAAATGAAGTAAATTGTTCGCGGAATCGAGATGAAATATCCAGCGAGAATAAATAAAACACTTCGTCAGGAATTATCAGAACACTATTTATCTAGTAGTCATAGTTTTGCCTTAACAGACAACGTAATGCACACGTCAGATGCATTTAAAAATAGAACTAAATTATACATATCGTTGCATATCTTTATTCATTTTGCACAACAATTACAGTATTAAAGAACTAAGTCAAGTTTAGTAGCAGATAATATATATGTAAGTTTGCATATATACCTTTTTACCATTTCCTAATTTAAGAGCCTTTTTTTTCACCTCTAGTTAAAGTGCCTGTTACTTTAACAATCGGTTAATAGAAAAGTGTTGTATCGAAATAAAGAATAACTTATATTTTTGATATCTTGCGTCAGTTTTTTGATGGCATATATTTCTATTAACGGATGTTTAATGTAAGAGGCACTTTAAGCAAAGCACTTCTAAGTATTAAATGTTACATTTTGTATTTAATATATCAATATTATGATCTTATCTGATGTAGAATTTTATTTTGAACAATTTTGTACTGTTGTAGTTTTGCTCTAAATCTATCAGGAGAGAGAGAGTATCTGCAATTTTTTGAAATCCTATATTAAAGTCCTATGTTCTGCGTTTCGTTGCACATCCTGTATAATCTATAAATAATGTAGACATGTTTTGAGAACTATGTTTTCATCACCTGTATATATCTATTATTAATACAGACATGTTTTGAGAACTAAGTTTTCATCATCATTATAACAAGAAAGACTAAACGAGAGTTTAAATTACTGATTACTCAACATGTAAACCATGTCAGAGATCTAAACAACCGTAAAAAATTGACAGATTTTTAAAACTTCTTGAGTGAATTACTCTTTTAGTTTTAATTTTGTATATAACAGAAAAATATCTGAAGAGAATAGAGATTTACCCTAATCATACTGCCATGAACCTTTTAGACAATTAAAAAGACACACACCACTAGACATTCATTCATTACAGGTTTTAATTTAAATTTAACTTTAATAAGGAATGGGACGAATGTCATGGGCATTTATCTTAAGTGATGCTAACAAAATTTGCTTTAAAATTTACTTATTGTACGCATTGTACAGATTGTAAATAATAAATTATCATAAGTAATATAATAAGAGCCATGAGTTTGTTGAAAAAATTTCCGAATAGTTGTTGCGTATTAACAGACAAACGAGTGTCAAAAATGACATTTAGATCACGACAGGGAAGCTGTAATAATTTAAGTCATTTTTGACCCGAGTTGTCGTTACTTCACAGAAATTTTGAGAACATTTTACCAATTAAATTTATAGTTTGAATTATATTTGCTTGATTATTTCACGAATGACAATACTTCAAACATAAAATTTTTGATATCAATAAAATGTAACCATGACTATGATACTGTGATTTTATCAAATTTCTTCACTGAAAAACTACCTACGGTCATCAAATGAATCATTCTGATTGGGTGAAAATGACAAGTGTGAAATAATCATAAACAAAAATGTACAGAAATTGCTGAAACACTTTGCACCACCTCTTGAATCTGTGCGTTGAAAACAGCGAAGTAATTGGTAGTTGTTTTATTGTTGCGCATGTAGTGATGTCCGAATTACTCGGACACAGGTGCACGCGCAGGTTGTAAATATCTCACGAGTCGGCTGCACGCACTCAGCTACAGGTGAACCAGCCACACGATACCATCACATCACAGACATGCATGAGCGAATATCACTCGCCAGGGCAGGACTCTGTGAGCGGCTTTCGTGTCAAATACATCACGGAGGACTTATTCATGAACTGGATACGGGCAGCCAATGGCTTTATCCTCTGACACAGACGTTTCTTTCATGAGGATACAAAAGGACAGTGCGGTTATATTTTAATATCGTATTCGTTTTAAATTTACAACATTTTAAACAGTATTAAAACATGAACATTGTTAGTTTATTAAGGTTATATTACCTTACGTGATTAGATCAATTGTAAGCTACATCGAAAACTGATCTTATCATAGTTTTCAGAATATATTTTCAATTGAAGGTTAAAAACTACATAGGAGCACTAGGTTGCAAAAGTATTTTTTTTTCATGTAGAAATGAAAATCTGTGGTTTAGTTCTAGTAGATAAAATGATCAGGTATGGATCTGATAAACCTAGTTCAAATCCCGACGAGTTAAATTTCCTTACTATCAATTTGCCACACAAAAATGCCAACTCTATTGCATTATCCTCGCCAGCTACCTTGTAAGATAAAGGATATTTAACAACCAGAAAAAGATCGCCAGGACAACGGAATGATAAACTATTCCTTAATTATAGAAGTAACTTCTTACAATTACCAAGTGCAACATAAAATGTTGCCACAATATGTTTCTAAATTTTATTCAAAGAAATAATACTGTCTTTTTCTCTATATATTATATATAGTCAGTTATTCTTCTATGCTCACGTGTAGGATGTATAGGTATATTTTTGCTTAATCTTAATTTATTTTACATAATTTTGCTTGTTTCTTATCCTTTGCGATCCTTCTTCTTCTTGCATCGAGATGTTTCTTTTAGTCAATGTGTTCTTTATTTGATTATCCCATTTTTTCTTTATATTGAAAAGTATAATGGATAGAAAGAGAACAACTAAAACATAGACAGTCGGCAATGGAACTGATAACATAGGCAAAAAAAAAAATTGAAATAAAATAGTAATAGTACAAGAAGAATGAATTTATTATTAAAAGAAGAACGAGAGAACACAAGGAAAAGCCACAGACATACAGAAAATGTAAATATTGTAAGAAAAATGTATCATATGGTGATTTACAATTTTTTTACACATATACGGGTAGTGGAGGATCTACTTGTAGTTAATTTCGAGTAGATCTTGTAGAAATAATGACCCGTATATTTATAACGCTTTATAAAAATGTAAAACGAATCTCTGAGAATTATAAAAATTAAAACCAATACAAGAAATGAAACGATAAAGGAATTAATAAATTTTATCGTCAAATGAATTTATTTAAAGCAAAATTCCTCAGAGTGCTCATTTTTCATAAAGCTCTTGAAACGTCAGATACTTTACTTCAAAGATAAAAGTATATCGCCTTTTAAATTCATTTTATCAAAAGAACTGTCACAATATAACATTAACAATAAAAGTATTCAACATGATTTCCATACGTCCTTGAAATATGGGCTTCCTGAGCTTTTGAACACTATTACGTTTCCTTTGAGGATTATCTATGAATAAAATAGATATTTCAAATGTATGTACATAACTATTTCAGTATATACCAACTTTATTCGATGAAATCCTATAACAAATATTTTCATTGATTGTCTTAGTGATTGCTGATCTTGTAAAGAATATTAAAATATAAGTAAAATTTCATGAAATTTCTCTATACAATGTGTATTTTAGGATCAATGCTTCCCCGTTCCTGAAATATGAAAGGTCCAATGACTACCACATTCAAGCTCATAAAATAAACATTTCATCGTCTTGAACTTTATTTAATAGCTGCACAACAATAAGACTTAAATTCTTTATCAAGTTATATAGTTCATTTATCACTTTTTTCGGTCGTTGAGATTCTTGGGATAGCTCGTATCTCACTCAAATTACATCACATCATATTGACCTGCATTCAGTGATTTTTTCCCGATCCGGTCCTGGGAAACTTGTTACGTATTATAGCGAAGGTTCAGGTACAGCATTCCTTGAAAGTAACCATATAACGTGCATTCTATCGAATGCTGTTCGTGCCTAGAAAAATCCCACAATGAAACCGAAGGATATGTAAACATTTCGGACGGAATCAGACTTGAAACTTGAGTAGTTCAGTAGAAGTGGTCTTATAATTTGGAGATTTAAATACGGATTATGGAGTTTTAAAATAATTAGTTCAGATTAGGAACGTATATCATGATTATAATAAGCTTCTTATTTGTATGCGATTTATATTTTAAAACTGTCATGTCAAATTTTGAAGATTAGAAATCGCTAATAATTTAATTTATACCCAAGCTTACTACTTATAATTTGTACTTAATTTAAGGACATTTTAAAATTTAAAAGATTGTTTTAATTTGCCACCGATATTATATATTATAAAATTGCTATCATTTCCATTTTTATTTCAATATAGTTTTCACTAATCTTGCATATTTATACATAAAAGAAATATTTTTTATTTTGAGATGTTGACAGTATTTGTAATCTAAAATAACTTTTTAGCGAGATATATTTACATTTTTTTTCTCTTTTCTTTTATGACGTACATCGACTAGTGATGTAAAGAATAGCAGTTTAACCGAATAGCCGCGAATAACGAATATTCGGTGAATTTTCAACCGAATATTAAGCTTTACCCAATATTGGAGAAAATTGCAACAACCCTGGTTTATAGGTTGATAGTTACAAATTGACAGATTGTAATGAATTACTTTAAAAATAAAGTAATACACTTGGTTTTTCTACTATATATTATTTATTGTTTCCATTGCTTAGACCCTTCAAACATCTGATGAGTATTATCAATATTTTTGACATAAACATACAGTTACAATAAATTACAGTCTCATTTAATTTCACTTGTAAATAAATCGGGTTTAAATCCTACAATTCTAATGTCGTCTACTACGAAATAAGAACTGCAGGTATATATACTTCTGTTTCATCTAGAATTGTGTCCAAGATCATAATGAAAAATTGTGAAGTTTAAGAATCTAATTGTATCCATAACTTACTATACATAGTGGAAAATGATGTTAAAGTAAGCAAACTAGTATTTGCTACTTTGTTATTAAAAACAATTTATAAGTGTTTACTTTTTTGTGGCGGTCATACTAATTAAGTTATTCAAATTTATTAGTGGTTGTTGCATTAAACAAGCAACACACCTACCTGGTACATGTCATGTAGGCATGCGTATACCTTATAAGTACATTATCGGAAATCATATCGCTGACACTCCGTCATATACTGTTAGTTGCGCATAACAACTTGCCAATTAGCCGCAGCTGCAAGCGGAAATCATAATAGAAGCGGAAATAGACAAAATAGCGTCGGTTCATCCTTTTCGTTTTTTCTCTCCTCTTCAATTACCGAGCGACGATGACCAAACAGAAACAGTTACCATAGCGACGCAAGTAATTCGTGATCAGTGATCACGTGATGACGTCATTTCCGGAGCAGCGACCAGCCGACTAGATAGTGAGATTATCCTGTGATGACTTATCGATCGCTAGTTACATAACTTTCCTTTTTGCACTAGTTGCAAAATTGAAAATGCAGTGGAAAATTTACGCGAGGGAAATACGAAGCGACGTCATTTTATGAGAAATGCACACACGTGTAGCACGGAGCGTAATCGTAGGAAAGAGTATAAATAGATTATTTTATCAGCTGGTTTTTTATGGTCAAACTAATTTACGACTATGTGTACGTTACGTAAATTCTCATTCATAATAATTACAAACAAATACGAAATACACCGTCAAATTCTTTACACGAATATCCTTCAAAAACATACTTAAAGTTTACATAAAATATTCTTATAATACTTTAATAATACACAATTATAAAATTTCCATGAACAAATTTTATGAAGAAATTCGCATTGAAAATTAAATAGAATATATTGAAGTAATAGTATATTGTGTAACAAGTGCAGAAAGTTGCCTATTTCCCACGAGGTGTAAAAATTTTGGAACGAGACGAAGTCGAGTGTTGGAATCACACAAGGTGCGAAATAGGCGATTCTATACTAGTGGCACGCTAAATTTCTTCTACGTACATGCACGAAAGCTATTTGACAAGTGACACTTTCCATAGTAGGCGTATAATTTTTTTTTATAAAATGTTAAATAATTTATAATAAATATTTAAAATTAAAAAAGTAGAAGTGTCATGACGTCAAATCCCCAACTAGACTAAGTTTTCATTACTTTTATCGCTTTCACATTTATCATGATGGTAGTGATGTAATAAATTTTGTTTTTACATGATAAAAAATGTATCTGAAATTTTGCTGTATAATACTCCTTTATTCTTTTACTTATTCTTCAACATTCTGAAATTTTAAGTAGACGATGATATTATACACAGTTTGAATTTTTTATTACTATTATTGTGGTTTTACGAGAAAATAAATGATGTGGATAGCAACAATATCTTTAAAAATGTAGATATGAAAATTACAGTTATAAATTATTTCTGTAAATCTGAAAATTATACTGTGTGAAATATTGTTATTTTTCGTGCTTTATAATTAATTAGCTCATTCTCCTCGTCTGAAAAATGTCGTCACAAGTGAACTTGACTCTGTCTGCAGCTCTTAAAATAGTCCTGCAGTCTGTCGAGAACCATTGCAGCAGTTAATAAGCGTATCTCCTCTTGTTTTCTTCTTGCAGCAAGACTTAAGACTGCTTCCCGTGCCGTAACGTTACCGTACCGATCATATGATCGCTTCGGCTCTGCGAACATGCTCGAATACACCCGATTAGATGCGCTGGTGATTTGTTTGTTTTGTTTTGTTTTCTCCGCGTCTAAGGAGGCTGCGATTGCTACATCTAGACGTTTTTTGGTTCGGGATTAAAAAGTTGAACATCGGGAGTTATTTTTCCGCAAGTAAGGCATTATAGACGCTTTTCTTTTTTTGTACAGCTATTTATCTCATTCTTTGGTCTTTAGAATTTAAGCGAAATTTAATTAAAACTGAAAACAAATGAAAATATGTAAGTCCATTTTAAAGAATATTCCAGTCCTGTGTTGTAATTGTAATTAGTAAAATCTTATTGTTTGATTGATCCAGAAATCTTGGGTACATACAAATTATTCATTTGATCTTATAAAAAGTGGCTTTAATAATTAAAACCCTTTTTCTTTTTCTTGTGTAAATTTTCCTCCCTTATATACGATGTTTGTAAAAAAAAAGTTCGAATAGAATTACAATTTAATAATGTCTCCCTCAAAATAACTTCCTTGGGAAGCCACACAGTGCTGGAGACGGTTCTTCCTATCCTCATGGCAGTGCTGGAACTCGGATATTGGAATCACCTTCAGCTAGTCGGTTACAGCCGTTCATAGGTGTTAAAGTATACCAAAATGAGTTACCTTGAGGTGATTTTTCAATCCCGAGAAGAGGAAAAAGTCACAAGAATTCAATTTAGGCGAATAAGGAGGCTGAGGAGCCATAGGAATAAAACAATCTCATGTTTTTTAAACCATTTTTGCGCAGATTTTTCTCATCCCCAATGAATTAGTCAAAATCTGTTAAACAGTGCCGTGAATCAAATTGAAGTCTTCCCCAATCATTCAAAAGTGTCAACCGACAATCTGAATGCACAAGATCTCTGTCGACATTTTCATCAGTACTTGAAGATGAAGGCTTTCCGCTGCATGTTTCATCTGTAATCGACTCTTTTCCTTCTGAAAATGCCTAAAACCACCCAAAAACTTTGCCCCTTCATATAACACTGTCTCCGTAGATCTGCTTAAGTTTTGTAAAAGTTTCTATTGCACTGTGCCCAAGTCTAGCAAAACCTGAAACCACACTGTTGTTTGCCATTGACGTTACTCATTTTTAGAACGCACAAGAAGAATCTGTTTTATGAAAAAAATCGCTACAGACAACCAAATGCCAAATGACTAGCGATTTCAAACTCGTACTGAAGACATATAACATGTTCACCTGCCTCTTCTTCAAGTGCATCCCAAGTGCTACCAGATCGAATGTTACGTTGCCAGTCTTATTACTTAATTTACACACCTCTTACGTCGTCGTAAAAAAATAAATTCAAATAAGGACTCGTATGAGTATTATTTGTGATTTTATACATTTTCAGCAAAACATGTCACAAATAGAAATATAGTATATAGGAATGTTGAAATATGAAATGTAATGTGGTGTTTATTAATAGAATATAGAGTGTACTGTTTAATGCAAAATATAAGTTACGATTATGGTAATAATATTGAAAACAATAAATGACATTAAGTTATGCAATAAACAGGTAATAAATAAAATATGGCTACAACAAACTGTCCCGCTTGTAGCTCTTGAGGTGTGTTTCCTTCAGGGGAGGTTGAGATTTTATAGCACTCAGCAAAGTCATTGGGTATGGAGTTGAAGTGCGGCTATCGTTTGACAAGAAGAGCCGGAGGAATTAGAGAGGGCGTAGGGCAATTGCAGTAAATACGGAACGATGCAGTCGTAAAGGGGAAGTGAAATAAATGAAGACAAATTCGCCAGGTTGAGAACGATCGCTTCGATAAATTCTCAACTGGTATATTCAATTGGAGTGGGACATCTGTTTGCTTAGCAAAGAAAATATGGAAAGAGGATCTTCAATCAACTAAGAATTTTGAGGAGTACAGCACTTGATAATTAACTTTGTAGCTTCAAGAATTTGCTGAATAGTACGTTGTAAGATAATTAGAATTTTTAAAAGTTTAAGTTAATAATATTTTACTTAATATTCACTACAATATTAATTTTTGAATCCTATTCTTTCTAGAATAATGTGCTACCAATTGAACTGTAAGAACATCTAATGATAGTCATCCGTTTAACCCAGAAGTTCCTTATATAAAAATAAGTTTTCTAAATGCATTTAAACTAGAATACCAATGCACATATGCAAATCATCTCTGGAGATTGTCGTATAACCTCCTTGATTACAAACGTCAGTGTTACGTTCACAATTGGTGCCACTTCTAAACAAGTTTAACATCAAAGGATTTATAAAATGACCGGACATTTTCTCCATTATATCAAATATGGAGTTAGATTCCATAACTAATAACAACTACAAATAACACTTGTACTTGTTATTATATCGTGATTATATCAATTACAAACATCAAATGTCACCATGGTGAAAATTCAAATTTATAATGAATTTTAAGATATTCCATTATCAGTGCAGACTTGTAGAGTGTTCTTTATACATGTATGAGTGTATATTAGTATACGTATCAACCATAAATAACCATTACTGTTAGAGAATAACAAGTATACTTTGTAGTTGATTTTTGCAAATGATCTCATAACAAGTCCAATTGATAGAAACCGTAGTTATAGAATCCCACTCATGTATTGTTTTTGATGTGTTGTGTGATGGTATGATTGGTGACATAGACTTAAAGAAACCGAAAGTGTCGTTGCATTTCGGCTTGCATCACCCTTGATGCAATCTGTATACTGCAGTGCACGCACAGTAGCCGCTAATGCACCCATATTGCACGCACGTGCCGTTCTCACACGCTATTATTTTAAGCAACAAGTCGGAATTTATCTTCACGCCACTTCCGTAGTTAAATGCCTCTCCGCAAGATACATGCATTCTCACCGCAGCTTTCCTACCGCTAATATACAACCCGAATATATTCACAAGTGTAATAAAATGCCAAGCGACGAGAAATCATACTCGTAAACTTGGGTCAGAGCAAATACCAAAATAATTCATAATGCAAGCTGCATATAACTTTGTGACAAGAGACACACAGGAAAAATCCCAATTCTAGATGGGACAGGGTCTTAGTACCTAAGGTTCTTGTCTAGTATTTAGTATTCACTTGTATTTAAATAGTTTTATTGTTACCCTACGTTATAATAAGTTCCGACCTTCTTCGACACAGCGGTACTTTCATTTGGATAACGATTGTCAAATCTTCGCTCAATTCAAATCGAAGTGGTAAAAAATCTGATGAATGAATTATTGTTGTTATTAGGACTTACAGTATTAGTACAATTCCTTTTAGAGTATTCGATAATTATTAATATTTTCACTGTCAATCCTCTCAATTATAGTAATTGTCACTAAAAAAGTACTGAATTATAAATTGCATGTAAAAGTTAAATGTGACTAGGTAAACACAAATTTGAACTATAAAATTTTATCTAATGACAATATTAAATTATTATTTACAAAAATTCTCATATATTCATAATTAATTACGATACATCAGAAAAATACTTTAGATCTTCATGAGAACACCAATTCTGTTGTTGTGTTATATCCAAAATTTCAACTGCTTTTATTCACTAGTATTTGAGTAATCGTTACGACAACATCCATACATCCACAAACAAGGACAGACATCATCGTAAAAATATTAAAATCGTGTTCTAAGGACTTCAAAATGTGTTTATCCCTTGAAAATACACTATCCGATTTTTAGCTTCATTCCAATATATCTCATACTGAGTGGCAAGAGCTAAAAATCCAATAGTAAGCAAGTAATATATTAATTACATTTTCGTAAGATAGCAATCAGCTTATTAGTTGAAATAGAATCGGATGTGATGTCCTCCTTTAGTAAACTTATGTGGCCAATCGCTTTCTAACTGGGGATGGTATGAGACGTTTTAAAGTAATTTTCATTGTAAATTTCTTTGAAAATTGTAGTTTCAGAATTAGTTATTTATGTATTTAAAATTTTTGACAATATGTACATGTATACCTACCTAACAAAAAATATTCAAAGTGACATTTGTATGCAGTACTTTATCGTACCTTTGTTTTTACGGGTTAAGGAAGTTATGAAAATATGTTTACTTGATCAAAACAGGATATATTAAATTCAGAAACAAAGGAATTAACAATTTAAACTAAACATATATATCCTATTCTTTGTTGTATTTTAATTATTCTGATTCTTTTTGCAATGTTAATTATTCATAACAATACACCGACTTAATTATGAATATGAATAAAAAATCAATGTATATATAGGCATGCTGCATACGGTGGAAGTTCATATTCATAATGTGAAATAAAATGCGCTGTTATCACATCCTGCAATCATAGGACAGCGCCTACTTCAACCACACGGACTAATTACACCAGCGAACAAAGCGTAAACTATCATTTCAATGTTTATTATTTTTTTTATTGCATTTGTAATAAAGACGGACATTTAAATGCTTTTAAAAATTAATTAGATTTTAACTGAATTGATGTTTTAATTTTATCTTTAAAGGAAATAGTTTTATGAGAAAATGATTACAATTTATGCATTTTGTAAAGTGCTCTTTAATTTTAAACTTTGGTTATGATTGACTATAACTATATAAATTTTATGATCACATAGATAGTGATTTTGTCGTTTATTGTATCACCAAAATTAGTTTTGGGTTATTTCAAAATGTTTTCTAGTTACTAATTAAATTTTGATCTGTTTTTATACATCAAGAAGTGCTATTATTTATTTAATTCCCGATCTGTTTATTGTACACCCTCTTGCGTCAATTTTAGCTATCTTTATATATTTCAACATTGCAAGATGATCCAGGTTGAGGTTGATTAAATTTTTAATTAAATTTTCCTGCATTCTAGAACTCTATTTTATTTTCCTTCTAGTTTCACAGTGAATATGCTTTGTTTCTAAATTTGATGTAATTGTTGTTCCTAGAAATTATTCTGTTATTGTATTTATTTAATTCAGAATGTGAACTATCTTAATCTAGATATTATTTCAATAATTGTCCAAGTTTTAAATTGTAGCACAATTTGGTTTTTCATCAAAAGATGTATTTTATTTCTGTAGTTCTCGTCAAATTGAATGACCTTATCATATTTGCTTTTCTTAGACACAAATTTTACTTTCTTTTGGAATAATTTTTAAAACATATTTATGTTTTAACAATATATTCACATTGCAATTTATTTTTTCTGCAACCACTGATGTAAAGTGCCATTATTGTACAACTTCTAGGTTATCTAAGTATCGTTTTACATGCGGCCGTATGTAAAGTACGATATTGCATAGTTAAGGAATTTTTGGTAAAAAAAAAGACTAATGAAGAAATAAACAAGAAATGTTCTACATATTATTGTTTTATTGGGTTGTAAATAGTTGACAGTTTGATATAGTTCGAGATATAGTTGTTTTTACGTTTTGTTGTTCGCATTATTTACTAGTGATGTGTCAAATATTTCAGTGTAATGTGTAATCGTGGTGTGATCGAAATACTGTCAAATAATGGTCATAGAAAAAGTTGTAAAGCAATAATTAAAGTAATATACATATTACAACTCTTAATATGTAATTTATTAAAGCTAATGTTTTCACCTCTAGTTAAAGTGCCAATTACCTTAACCATCAATTAATAAAAAAAGTCTTTTTTTTATTTTAGATGAAAATACATAAGGTACCTACAGTACTAACAGACCTTGTGAGTTAAATGGCGTTTATTTAGCGGTGGTGATATACACGGGGGTAGGTTGTTGATTAGCTAGCTGGTGTGTAATTTGGTGGGCAGTGCATTGTGTTGGTGTATGCAGGTCCGAGGTGAACGCGCCCGCCAAGGCCGCGGGTAGGCGGGGCGCGGGGGGCCCGGCCACTGACTGGGGCCCAGGGCAGCGTGCACCGGCTCTGCACTGACCTGGCCCACAACACCCAAGCACATGCTGAGCGCAGAGCTGGTGGGATGCTCGATAGCTCACATACCAAATTCTGCCAGCATTTGGATTTTAGTTAAATTTTCGTACTATAGTAAAACCTCCGATTTAACGGACTAATGCGGGTGATGGGTGTTCCCTAAAACATGGTTTTAGAACCTCGATAGTAGTTGAGCTAGTGGAATGGACACGGAGGTTAATGGTGGAAGCTCACATATCAATTTATGCCGAAGAGCGTATTACGAGTTTATTGTATAGCTTATTTGTAAAAATATCATGGTTTCATGGTTTGGATTTTAGTTTTGTAAATTTTCATACTACAGTAGAAGCTCGATTTAACGGACTCAGGCGAGTGAGGGGATGTCCCTTATATACATGGTATCATCAAGTCAAGTAGCTTGAATTAATGGTTAATGTTGTATAGCTCACATAGCGAATTCTGCTGAACAACGTATTACGAGTATAGGTAGCTTATTTGTAAAAATGTCATGGTTTGGATTCTAATTTTGTAATTTTTCTTAATACAGTAGAACCTCGATCTTAAACATGCTTTGCTAGTGGAAAGAACACGGAGGTTAATGGTGGATAGCTCACATGCCAAATTCTGCCAGCGTACTACGAGTTTATGTATAATTTGTAAAAATATCATGGTTTGGATTTTAGTTTTATAAGTTTTCTTAATATAGTAGAACCTCGATTTAACGGACAATGAGGGTGAGGTGGAGCTAGTGGAATGGACACGGAGGATAATGGTGGATAGCTCACATACCAAATTATGCCAAGCAGCATATTACGAGTATATGGGAGCTTTATTGTAAATGTAGAATGGTTTGGATTTTAGTTTTGTAAAAAATTTTAATACAGTAGAACCTCGATCTTTATGCCAATCTAATCCGTTGGATATTATTTATTGTGGTATATCATTTGTTGATCTTTTCTTTCTTGTATATAATTACAATATACTTATTAATTTCATGTATACGAGTCCTTGGAAATAATGCAGTTGTAATTAAGGTACATTTAATATATGCACAAAGCATGAATATAATTTCATATGCATTTTTAAAACATAAATAAGGATACTTATGTAAAATTTTGAGTCATTCATATATAATTACAGGTACTGTAGGTATTGTTAACATATCGGTCAACATATAAGTATATCATTAAATACAAATAAGAAAATGTTACGAAATAAATGGTGTAATTCGTTCTCATACTTAACATAGGAAACGAGGGTTCTTTATTATATATATTTATTATGGGTATTAATTTATTTTGTTTCTTACGGATATAATTTGCCCGGAAAATAAGCTTTAATTTTAACATTAAAAAAATGTACAACAAAGAGCGAATCTTTAAAAATATATTTAAGTAGTACGTGTTTCAGAAATAGTATATTGTGCAACAAGTGCAGAAAGTCGAATGTTTCGGAACGACACGAAGTTGAGGTGGAAAATAGGGATTCTGCACAAGTGACACACTATACTTTTTCTACGACCACACTGCTAAAAGTTACAAAACAAAAATACATGCAGGAAAGCTTTTAGACGTAAAAACAATATGGTGCAGGTAACCTCACAAATAGTACTTTCAAGCATTCGCAGTGTTGGCAATTGTGAGAAATGATTTCTCACACTTTAATCCACGATTGTGAGAAATACGCAACTTTTAAGCTTTATATAGTGTAAAAAAAGTGCCACTTTCCATAGTGGTCGTAGAAAAATATTTTGAAGCCACATCTTGTCGTTGAATCTAGTGCTTAGAAAGACAGTATTATTTAAGTAACTGATACACTGTTTTTACACATTAAAGTTATAACATTTAGAACCGTATATAACGATTCAACATTTTAATAATGAAGAATAATTTTTCTTTGAAAAATTTATGGACACTGGGATTTGAACCCAGGGCAATAAAAATTGTTCTTTATTACAGTATTATTTGTTTATAATAAAAAGCATTGTTTTAAAATATTGATTCGGGTATAATAGATTGTTGATATATTGACATTAGTAATGTTTATAAACAAATCAACAACAAACTTCTTTTGTTAAATGAAAAATTGGAACAAAACAAACAATAGACCAGATGTTGGCAACAACCTTCACTATCCTAGTTCTCTCTAGCGGTGTAGGTTAGTGGCACCTGGTCTCGCCAAAACATCTCCCCTCTCTCGTCTCTCCGCCCACACTTGCACTTTTGTCTGAACCGCGACTCGCGGATTTTTTGCGCGTCTCACTTGTTTGATGTTTGTGTTATCATCAACATTACAAACAAATTAGCAGCGTGTGAATTAGAAGCTTCTGTGCACGATCTTTACATGGATAGGAGGCAATTTAGGTTAAAAACTAGATGCTTAGAAGAGGTTATCACAGATATTAGTAATAAAGATAAGATTATCTGGTTTATTATGTTTCAATATGTTTGGAGTTAATAACTTTGTATATGTATTTTTTTCTGATAAGGAACTGCATTTCGAAAGTTAAGTTATCTAAATTGATTTATTGTATCTGTATATAAAATACTGAAATTTTTTGGATAATACACTGATACGAATTTGAGTAGAGTTAAATTTCAGCATCACTGTCTTGTAACCTAATAAAATAAAGCTGAATGCACTATAAGCTGTAGGTCCCTTACAGAGTTAGTAGATTGACAACCTACACCAATAGCATGCAAGTAAATATTTTGTGAAAGACTATGCAAAGATTATAATGCCTAAGAAAAATCTAAGGTTCTTCTATATTACTCAGTATCAATTTTTAAACATTTTTAATGATCATAAATAATAAAAGATCAATATAATGATTTTTTTTAATCGCTATAAATAAAATTGCATTAATATGTAGGCTACGTTAGGTTGTATATTTAATATAATATTTGAACTTTAAATTTTATTACTAACTTAATAAAAAGCAGTCAGAATAATGTACAGTTGCTATGACAATGTTTATAACAGGGTTAGATCACAAATTGTAATACTACATTTTTAGTAATGCGGTGGTTTTCCATTTTCTACGAAATGGTTTATTTAATGGAATACATTTTACACGATATCGTGTGGAAAAATAAGCTCATAATTACATTGAAATATATCAGGTATTAAAATCTACAAATCTGACATTATTATATGCAATCAACGTAATAATAATAATAATTACGTACCGATTATTATAGTCGTTTACAAGAACAACCTAGTTTATTGTTTAGCAAGTAAGAAACTTCTGTGTTATTGTGTGCAAAAAAGTCTTAAGGTATATTACTTTAATTACTGAATTACAGCTTGCAAAACGTTGTGGGTCAAAAAAATATTTTTTCACGTTTCAAACTGTAAATTCACAGTTTAAAAATGAATGCAAGTACTAATTTTCACTATCGTAATACAGTAAATTGGCATTTAGCACTACAAAAAATCCCATACTCATACAAATTGTATTATTACCAAGACTAATCCGTAATTGTCTCTGATTTTTTCACTTGCTCTGCGTATAATTATCATTACTCACTTTCAAAAAATTATAATAACCAACATAACGTAGTATAAATTGAGTGTAATTATGTAACACGCCTTGTCGTTATACTAACACACATATGCACACTTGGTTGCTACCCGGTTAGACTTTTTCTTTACATTGAAGCCCGTATACATTACATCGATTTATTTTCATTAAGAGCATCTGTAAATGGACGCATATACACACACTTTTTAAGATTAATGAAATAATTTCCTGTGTAAGCAAAGCTTTACTATACTTTATAATTATTACACCAAATTTTACATTATTATTCACAAAAAATTAGAAAATGAAACGTTATTACTACGTTATCGGATATCGTTAACTTATGTGTTATGTGTTCCATCCCTGCTTCTAACTGATTTAGAAAATGCACAATTTTTATGTGGGTGTATTAATATTAATACCAATTTAAAAAATTCTATATTCATTGTTTTTTTTATTGCCCAGTTTAGTATTCGTTGTGTTATGTTCATTGTTGCAAATACAAACAAATGTATGTAGTTGTACATGCCATAAACAAGAATGTTAATTATTTTTTAAATAGTAAATTTTACACAAGTTTTATTTATAGTTTGTGATTTCGCGTGCTATTAAAGAATTTGTTGACATATAAGTTGTTTTAATTATTGTTTTGTTAATTTTAATTAACATATAAGTCAATGTAAAATTGTAACTTATAACTTATCGTTCATAGTTTTAAGTTAGGATGTTTAGTGAAATACACGCTACACCTTTATGCAGGTATTATAATATAAAGACCGTATCTGCATTCTTAAAGTTAACACACCCAAATTATCGCAGTAATTTAGCTGCTTGCTAATAATTTATGGCATTTTTAAAAATTGTAAATATGAAAGTTGACAGCTGCAGCGAAATGAATTGAAATATAGCGTGCGAGATTGTGATAAGCCTAAAGTGTCAAGGTATGAAAAGATAAAACAAAAAATAGACTTCTCACTATGTTGGACTTTTTAGAAATGAACTACCTATTTACTTACAAATCACACACATCATTAATATACGCCATCGGAACCAATATTAATCACGGAATTTATGAGATTTTATATTCATCTCATATTTGCAATTACATTGTTCTGAAATAAAATTAAATATATTACATAGAATCATCAAGTTTCAACCCAGCTTTATATAGTAAAGGGCGCTTATCCCGCCACGTTAGCTGCTATGGAAAGTACACCACAATGGTTATTATTACAGACAAAAATAATAGATGAAAGAATTAGATCCATAGTTGATCATTCCATCCACTAAACGTATTTGTAATTAATATAATAGAAACTGTATTTTATACTTAATTATTTTTTGTCAGTTATTTCTATCTACATTAATTAAAATCTTGACAAATCAATTAATGTGAAATCAATTCTGCGACGAATTAAATTGGTTCAATTTACAGGTAATTGGATTTGTATAAAAAATTTAGATTGAATCATTAATAGCGAAAAAGTTTACTTTGTAGTTTAATATGACAAATCTAATTTTAATAATTGATATTTAATGAATAAATTATAGTTTCCTTTTAATTTAATTGAATATACACCTGCTATATCTCCTTGTACATATTGTAATGATTATTTATATGTGTGAAGTGTAAAAAAACGAATATTGCTCTTCTCCACTGGACTCACTGGATCTCTCGCCGCGACAATTTATATGTGTGGATAATTATTCTGGAATCTCGTAGAAATCTTCCAGAATTTATAAAATTTTAGAACAATACCGGCGTCGCTTTTATCTCACGTGACCTATTTAGTGAGACTACCTCACTAGATAGATCGGCCGCGATGAGTCATCGGCAGTGAGTGCTCGTTACAATAAAACAATACAACTTTGTCTTTAGTTTATCCTTATAAAATGTAGTTCTTTTGGTCATCAACAGACAGTTGTAATATTAATATATAAAACTAAAATAATACTAGTCATCTATTTCTGATGCAAGAATTATTAAACTTTTATTTTGCATCTTTATCATTTACGCATGGCATATAGGAGACTTTTATTCGTTATTTCATTATCGTATATGTGACAGAGTGGTAGATATGCTATCTGCGTCTAACCAACTACAAAAATGAAAAACAAACATTAGTGTAACCGCAGTAACGGATATTTTCAAATATTTCAAAATCTTGAATCTTGAATATGTCATTAATGTCAGTCCTGTCATTTATTATGATTTTAGCGTCAACAATATATGCAATATATGCTTCATTGTGTGTTGGTAGTTTCGTTAATTTACAATCAATTTACAATTTTTGTATATTACTAATATTATAATTGTACATAATACTGTCAATTTTGACATTTATTTACCTCGCAAATCACACGATATCACCGGATAAGATGATATCATCAATCCCCCGTCCCTCACATGGTTATTGATGACATGAGTATTCATATAAAATATTTACATGGTAAATAATTATCGGTTATTTTCTACATTATAAGACAACGTTTAGTTCTTTAGCTATTGTGTCGTATTTGTAAGTATAAAAACAGAGTTGGATTTCTCTGGGCAGAGGCAGAGGTAGAAGAAAGCACGATCACATGTTGGAGTTTAAAGAGAAGCAGGCCTAGTGCCTAGGCCTGGCTCGGCACCGGGCAGTGTGACCTTGTGGTCAGGTCCATTGACCTACGTCCGTGTCTGTCGCTCCATCCGCTCTTGCACTCGGAACTCACTCCAAACTTGCACGATACCAAACGTTAGAAACGCACAAAACATTCTCCTTCTTACAGATATATCACTCACTATTTGCTATAACTGAATTGGTACATTCGTACCGAAGTGGACGTTTATCAGAAGTCACCCACGTGCTCTAAATGATGTGTCCAAACTTGCACGATACTTACCAAACGTTAGAAACGCACTCTTCAACAAAAACATTCTCTTTCTTATAGATATCACTCACTATTTACAGAAATGTTGCATTCGTACCGAAGAGAACGTTTATCAGAAGTCACTCTCGTACTCTAAATGATGTGTCCAAACTTGCACGATACTTACCAACCGTTAGAAACGTATTCTTGAAAAAAAAAAACATCTCCCTTCTCATAGATATCACTCACTATTTACAGAAATGATACATTCGTACCGAAGAGGACTTTTATCAGAAGTCACTCTCCTACTCTAAATGATTTGTCCAAACTTGCACGATACTTACCAAACGTTAGAAATGCACTCTTATACAAAAACATTCTTCCTACTTATAGATATCACTCACTATTTGCTATGACGGTTATTATGCATTCGTACCGAAGATTACATTTATCAGAAGTCACTCTCGTACTTTAAATGATGTGTCCAAACTTGCACGAAATTTACCAAACGTTAGAAACGCACTCTTCAACAAAAACATTCTCTTTCTTATAGATATCACTCACTATTTGCTATACGAGGACGTTTATCAGAAGTCACTCTCGTACTTTAATTGTCGTGGTATTTATTAGTAAATAATTTGAAGATGAAGTTGGTACCAGAACCATTAATTTATTTACCTTATATTTTGCCGTACTAACTCTATCCTAAATTCTCCTAATTATGATACTTCCCAAACGTTAGAAACGCACTCTTAAACAAAAACATTCTCTTACAAATATATCACTCACTATTTGTTATATGAGGACGTTTATCGAAAGTCTCTGTCATATTCTAATTGATGTGGTATTTATTGGTAAATAGTTAAAAGATGAAGATGGTACCAAAACTATTAATTTATTTACCTTACACTTTACCTTACTAACTCTATCCTAAATTATCATAAGAATAACGAAATGAGTTCGTAAAATCAACATTTATACTGTATGATTCTTTTTTATTTACCATAGCAAATATTTTTAAGGTGTTTCTTCTGTTTCTAGTGCTTTTCTTTAATTGGGTAATGTTTGTAATAAATAATAAGTAAATATATAAATAAGGATGCTATGTATTTTCCTAACTCAAAATACTATATCGATATCTCTTCGTTCTCGAGTTAATTAAATTTTCATTAATTTATTTGTAATTTGTAAGTATTACAGATTACTGACTTTACAGTTCATTTGGATCACATCTACGTAATGAATTCGATAACCGGAAAGTGGAAACAGCTGATATGTTAAACTTTCAATTGAACTTGATAAGAATCTAGGTTATTTATTTTCTTATTCTTCCTATTGCAACTTTAATGTTCGAACTATATATTGCAACTGATATCAACATATAGATTTGTTTATCTATAGTATACTATACTAATATTATAACAAGGTTATAAATAAATACTGATAAAATTACCTCTTAACCTTAAAATTATATAAAACACTACTAAGTTTATTAGTTTTTATTTATTATATAACTTATAGATAAAAATTGCCTTTTACAGAACACTGTTTGTACAAGTAGTTCAAATTTTACAATCTTGTTTTTGCAAAAACAAAAGAAAATACGCTTTGGTGTCAGCGGTCGCTAAGGGAGCCACACGTTAAAAAAAAAAATAATAAAAATTTACGTGACTTCGGAAAAACAATACTTAGTTCAGAAGAAATAGTATCAGTAGTACTATAAAACGAACTGTAATCTACTATTAAATATTGCTTAGTAATAAATTGTCCATGTTCACATGATCATCAAATTTATTAGATACCATATTAGACGCAAATCTATTATGAACGATGTTTATAAGCATATTTCATCATTATTTTGCATTACACACCTTTTTCCTTCATTTAAATGAATAATCGCAATATTCCTTTTATGGAAATGTGATTAATCATTTGTTTTACTTGTAAAAATAAAAGAATTGGAATATAAGTGGTAAATTATAAAACACTAAAAGCGCAAATAAAATTTCTCTTCAAACAGGTAATTGAATTCCTGTTCCTTATGGAAACATCGTGCATTGAAATATAGTTCAATGACGGTGACCTGTCAAGATGAGTTTGAATTTGTAAATAATGAATCCTTTGTTACCATAGTAATAGTAAATTCTGCGGTTTTTCTATGACGCAACAGATCAAAGTAGTGTTATAGTTGTGAATGAAGCATGAGCGATGAGTAATTGTATCTAAATGTAGGTAAAAACATCTGTAACGGATTGTATCCCACGTGTAGGCGGTGGAACCAGTGCGTTGCCGCTCCGCGATTGTGTTTTGTCATTTCACTTCCGCCTACGCGAGTCATCCCGCCGCCAACACCGCGTAGGAACAGTTGAACACACCCAGCACAAGTGACACATTAAGGATTAAACTATCCACGGGATAACAAAACACAAGCTGCTAAATGGCCGAGATATAATCTCAACAGTCGAACAGTAGCTACCGTAAAATGGATACATTTAAAGTACTTTGTCTCGTTTCATTTCGAAGAACGACAAATTTAATCTCTTTTCTTGGAAACAGCGAATTCAAGTATTTAATAAATTAAGGATCACAATGATTGAAATTACGAAAGGGTAACCAGCAAAACATGCATGTATTCATTGTTATGTGGCAGCATAACTTACGGATAAAAATAAAATACGCTTTGGTGTCAGAAATATTTGAAATTCATTACAGAAAAAGACAATTGCTTCTTATAAAGTTGACTTGCGGTAAAGGTTCTTTTAGGCAGGTACTAATGAGGTCTTGCAAAAAATTAAGTGAATGCTTTTAAAGTACTTTGTCTCATTTCATTTGAAACAAGACATTTAATATCCTTCCACAAAAACAGCGAATTCAAGTATTTAATAAATTAAGGATCACTATGATTGAAATTACGAAAGAGTAAATATCTAGATAACCAGCAAAACATGTATGTATTCATTGTTATGTGGCAGCATAACTTACAGATAAAAATAAAATACGCTTTGGTTTCAGATATATTTGAAATTCAGTACAGAATAAGACAATTGCTTCTTATAAAGTTGAATTGAGGTAAAGGTTCTTTTAGGCAGGTACTAATGAGGTCTTGCAAAAAAATTAAGTGAATGCTTTTTTTTTGTTAAAATCGAACCTACAATGTCGAATTTGTTGCTCTATATAATGTAATTCTTTTTTATTTACATTTTATGTTACATAATATCGTTTTAAAGTATCGTACTAAAAAAAGTCGCAAAAATTGTAATGTCCATAGGTTCTAGTGTGAAGTTATCCACGAGTGGATGCCTTATCCCAAATATTGTGGTTTGGCGCGTTTGAAAGTTGATAAAGTTGACAGTCGGTGATTTAAAGCATTGTAAGGCTTTTGTATGGCATTATATTTGCAGAAGATTATTCAATTTGTCAGTTTAGAAGTTAACACATTATATCTGACGTTTGAAATGAAGTGAAGCTTGGCAAGAACCTTAATACGTCGCTAGACAAGGAGGAAAGTAAATAATATTTTATTAATAATGCATTTTTAAATGTACCTTAATTTGTAACTTTGTGAAGAGATTAAAATATAGAGATAGAGAAATACAAATAGTTATTAAAAATTTTCTTTAGAGGTAAGAGGTAAGTGTGGGAACGCCATTTTCTGGAATGAGTATTATGTGGCGAGAGCTTGCAAGCGTTGCAATAGAACGAACACTGGAAAAAAGTTCGCACAAAAGATTGTAGATTTTTGTATAAATATTTTTATTATCCTACTATTTTCTTTTATTATTTTTTATTTCTTATTACATATTTTAAATTTATTACAAAATTTGTTTAATGTGGCTTACTATTTCCCTAAGTTATCCAATCCTCCATGAAAAGTAGTAAATTCTTCATAAATTAATTTCAAATACTATATTTGTATATTATGGTAATTGTTAGTGTCTTGCGAATAGTGCTATACGGCGAATAACAATTTATATTTGATTAATCACCGATTGTATACGAAATACAAGGAATTTTAATTATTCTCCACCAGGTAGTAGTAGTGTAGTACTCATTAGAGTAATGACATCATTGAAACATCTCCAACATCATTCTCATTATACAACATTCACATCAATCTTGTACGGTAAAAATGCTGTTTCGCAAGGCTGCAGCGAGTTTGCAACAGCGTTGCACAAGTCGTGTCTTGTTGCACACCTGAACTGGCCATTGCTGCACTAATGCACTCCGTCACCGACTATGCGGCGATAGCAAAATGGGTCAAGTTGTTTGAAAAGGTTATGCAGCTGACTCGATGACAGCATTCGCCTTCGCCAGAGGAAATCAGATGCAATGCTATTGTTTATTACTATCATTAGTCTATGCAAATTACCGCACTGGGCAAAACACCAAACTATATTAATATAAATAACACTTATTACTCTGTAGAGGTGTGCTAAAACAAATTTACTCTTATTTATATATAAATTATAGTATTTATCGGATACAGAAATTACGGTATCTGTACTCAATACAGTGGCGCCATATTTAGGCACTAGCTTAGGGCGTCTCGCTTATTAGGGCGCCCAAAATTTAAAGCAATCTAAAGATAAATATATAAACAGGAAAAAGCAATGAATAATAATAATAATAAATGTTTTATTTCCAGAAACAAAAATAATTTTTACATAGCGCATCTATATGAACTGCTTAAATTATAAATATTACAAATAACCCTGAATTAATTTGAGTTTTGAAATAGAACAAAACACGTAGGAAAGAAAACAAATAATTGATACTGAATACTTTTAAATTTGTTATAAAATTCAAATATGTCTATTATTGTTTGTGTTTTATTAGACAGAACCTTGTTAAAATGTATCGGAAAAATAATCTCTATGATCGATAAAAAGTTATATTGATTTTGTAAGGAAGTGTAATATTTTTGTTTGTATTTTTATTTTATTGTATTTGTATTGCTGATTATAATTCATATGTATATATTCATTTGTTGAAACCAGTAAACTATTGAACAAATCACCGATATATGAATCATACCAGGCCTTAGATAAAATCCTTACTATGAGCTCGGATTTCATACCGACATCTTCGACGATTATGATACTCATAACAATCCGAAATATGTTAATGAATGTTACATACTTATAATTTATTACATGTAGAAGACATACAGTATTCTTCTTGTCAATGTTAAGCTTATCACTTTACCGGATGTTGCTATTTCTTATTTTTTCTGTATCTTTCCGTGATCTTTTTTCTCTCAGATCCTTCTTAAAGAAGAATACATATTTATTATTAAAACACTTGAATTAATCATGTAAATCATAAAATATAGTTATAATTATTTGATTTATTTTTAAATTTCAATAAAGGTTTCCATTTATCTTCTTAATTTCAGTTCTTGGATTATGGATCTAAGTATTCGTAATTTCGAATATTAGATCTGTTTAATTTTTAAAACAATATAGAACTTGTTGCTTGTTTCTCTAAAAAAAAAAGTTTTAAGAAACTATAAATAAGAGTTAATCCTGTGACAGAAAAAATATGTTTATATATACCGTTGGCAAATATAAAGAGTTGAATACAGCAAGCACCCAAACAAAACACTCGTAGTGACACATAAACAATCCAGATTCGCTATCGCTATCGCTGTGCCAAGAGTAACTTTCGTTGTTGCGGTTGTAAGTGATCTCGGAACAGCTGTTTGACAGCCCAGCTGCTGTTGCTGTACGCCTTGCAAGTGGGTTGCATGATAGAAAAATCACACCCATTGTTATTGAGCTATGCGTGTACATATGCAGGTAGGATACAGCTGGGCCGAACCACTTTGTCAAGACGTAAACGCTATTAGGTTATAAAAGATTCACATTTATGTACATATAGTGGTATTATAACTCCTAAGAGGAAGTACACAAAGACCGTGGTTAGACTTAAACACACATTGCAAAGCGCGGAAAACAAACTGTTATTAACAGCAACTTTATAGTTCTTTAGTTCGACGTATTGAATAAAAGTTAATACGTCTATATTATATTACAGTTAGTTTACTCATTGCTATTAAATGTGGTATTAAATTACTATTTCCGAATTGATTAATTTCTTCAGTCGATATCATGTTAATTTTTTTTCAATACATCTCTTACATTTATTCTTATGACACGGAGTTCTTTACGGAATAGGGATGAACGCTGCCTTAACGGTTATATTTAAATGTTTTCTATAGAAAAGTTGTAGAACTCAAAAAGGTCTGCGTTAAAAAATATTAACAATGAAAATTTATGTGATTTCTGAATATAAATATTTAATTGTGGCATGTGATATATTTTTGTATATTATTTTTTACTGAAACTCTTGAGGCCGATAGTATAAATATAAACATATAGTTCAACTCTTGATTTTGATCTTAGTAGATGTTAACTGACTGTTTTGAACTAGCATTGAGTAGTATAAACATATTTTTAATTAACCGAAGTTTAACTGAAGGTCAACTTGAACGATCAATTTTGATCGTTCAAAGTCAAGTTCATTTCTTAACCGATGTTAATGTTAAAGAATGTTACTTTACAGTACTATTTAAAATGTTAAATTTTAATTAATTGAATATAAATAGTGAGGAAGATCAAATTATGCATGATAGACGTCTCCGTTTATTTTGGGATAGAAACAATCCATTTGAAGTGATGATAACATAAAATTCATATTAAGATTTCGATTTAACAAGAATGTAGTGCATGTGTGTTACTTTGTACAAATATTAAGTTTGCAATTAGAATCAGCCACACTTCAGAATAAGTCAAACAATTATTGCATAAATTTTAATTACTTTAAAGTATCTCGCAACAGGAAGATTTTAAAGTGGATCTTGTTTAAATAATCTTCCATTATATCTAACAAGATATCTTCTTCAACGTCAAGTTTCTGGAAGGGTTTTTTATCAGATATCATCAGTCTCTTATAACGACATAATTTGTGACATTTCATACATATATAGTAAATTTACCGACAGAGCCGGTTTAAACTTAGTTCAATTGAACGTCATGTTTGAATGTTTTATTTTATGCATATCAATTTAACCAAGTTAAAATAATGAACCTAGTTCAGAGTTAACTACAGTTCGGGGTAAGATTTGACTGCGCTTTACATTATCGGGTATTAGTATTACAGTCACAAACTGAATTCCACGCGGGGACGTCGCAGGAACAGCTAGTGACTTATATATTGAAATTCGATTGGTAGTTAAAGAGCGGTAACGAAATGAACACTGTTCATCATTACCAACTTCTCCAAAATACCAAGCACATATATTGCAAGATCACTTAACATAAAATAATATGGAATGGAAGATTTCTTGACTGGATGTTGATTTAAAATGAGGAATTGCTGTGAATGAACCGTTCATCATTACTAACTTCTCCAAAATACCAAGCACATATATTGCAAGTTCAGTTAACATAAAATAATATGAAATGGAAGATTTCTTGACTGGACGTTGATTTAAAAGGATGAATTGCTGGGTTTCAGTCAGTAAAAACGATTAATTCACATCAACGTTTCGATCCTATTCTAACCTGAGGATGATCCCGGGTAGGATCGAAACATCGATGTGAATTAATTGTTTTTACTGACTGAAACCTAGCAATTCCTCCTTTTAAATAAAATAATATGCTAAAAATGTTTATAGAGTAGAAGGCGTGTACCTACTTCCTGACCACCGCACTAGCAGAATTTATAGCTTAATAGTAGTTTCTTAGCTACAACTTGTCTCGCCGGTAATGAATAGCATGGGCCATTTATTTATAGTCGTACACACCTTCCAAATCTAGAATGTTGTCATTGTTGTAATTGCTTGGAAATTAGCCGCATGTTCGACACAGGTGAAGGCTGAAGAGCGAGGAAGTCTGAAAGTGAACATGTTTGAAGAGCGCAATGTGCATAATTACATATCGAGTGGATTAATTACTTATCGGCGATGTAATCCCGGGATAATTATCCTGACTACGCGGGTGCATGCGGGCACGTGCCTGTCAGCTGCAGGTACGTGCACACCTTGCGATCTGCTACCCCAAAACGCAAAAATCACAAGACACATTCTTACATTACAGATGGTAGTAATACGGGCAGTGGTGACTTAACAGGTTAACGCTCTTCAGCTCGAACTGGTTATATCTAACCTAACCTAACCTAACCTATATGACAAGAACAAAACATCATCTCGCTACCCCAAAACGCAAAAATCACAAGAACACTTTCTTATAATACAGATGGTTGTAATACGGGCAGTGGTGACTTAATAGGTTAATGCTCTTCAACTCGAACCTATTCTAACCTAACCTAACCTAGCCTATAAGACATGACAAGAACAAGACTTTTTAATCTAGACTTAGACTTAGACTTACTCAAGTCTTGCCTTGAAATTTCAAGACTAGACAAGATTTTGCAAAGTCTCGTCTTGTCTTGTCTAGACGGGAACACTACTGATATGTGATGTTCAAATAGTAACGTTGAAAGGTATTGACCAAATAAAATTGTTTCCGCAGAGTGGCAAGATTAAATAAACTTTATGGTCTATTAAATAATAATATTAGTTATTTATGTTTTAAGAGCATAACCAAAAGAATATTTAAAGCTCGACGCGGAGCAAGTTGGTTTTTAAAAACTTAAAAGATTTATATGAAAAGGAATTTGAAAAGTTCTGTGAATACTAAATATTTACTTAATCATTAATAAAATTTATTGAATTGTTTGACATTTATTCATTACCCGCAATATTAATTTGTTTGATTAACTATTGCTTAGCAACTTTATACGCCCTGGGGCGGTAAAAGCCAAAGTACGCCCGCATTTGAAGGCGTATAAACAAGTTTATGATTCTAAAATGAAAAATATATTATTAAAGTAAATGTCCAGTACATTTAGAATTTTGCTGAGATATAGATTAAAAACCTCTTGGAAATAATTTATGGAAGACCAAGAATGAACCTTAAAAATATAACTTTTAGGTTTTTATCGTAAAATTTTGATAATACGTCCGAAAAAAATCTCATTTCTGGGTCAATTTTTTTTTCTACTTTACTTTGAACATAAATATCTCAAAAACGGTAAGAGATAATTGAATTCCGTTTCAAAATTTGAAATCAGCGCATCGACGTCTATCAATATATACTATTTTCAAAAATCTAAGCTTTGGTCCCAAAAATTTAAATTTTTCGATTATTTCGGCTGTATATGAAAAACTGTACAATGAAATAATAAAAAATTATAACTTTTCATGTTTAACAATTATTTGAAATAACTTGGAGATCTATAAATAATTAGTAAAATGGAGTAAGTTTGTTAAATAAGTAAAGGCACATTGAGTTACAATAGATAGAATAGAGAAACAATTTATATTTCTATTTTTAATTATCTTATAAATTTGGAGATAAAATATTTAAAATCTTTACTTTCTTTTTTACAAAACCACAGCTACTGTGATCCAAATATAAAGACAAGGAACTGCTACAAAAAAAGATCGGTGTGTTTTTTTCAACGCATTCTCAGATCTGGTCTAGACGTTATAAATCAGGTGCATAGCTATCTTACAAGTATCATTAATTATTAATATGGAAAATTAAATTATAGATAAATATCCAATCAATAACCTTATCATTAATTAAATATAAATTTCGTAAACTTATAATAAGTGTAGTTGAATATCATTAATTATCGAAATTTATACATGTAGCAGACTACCATAGCTAATTCAGCCTGAAAAATTGATAATTTATTCATCATATTTAACGTAAATCTTCACTTTAATCATGCTGAAGATTTCTTATTTAAACTTTTCATCATTTTGAAAACGAGACATCTGTGAATTATGAACTTTATATTATTATTATTATTATATCGTATATCGTGTATTGAAATGAAAAGAATGTTTTTTACTGGATATTTCCGCATTTTAATCATTCATATGTACTGGAAAGGGAATAACAGATTTGTTAAATCTTCTCTGAAAAAAACGTAGAAACTTCACTTTTTCGTCGTAGGATTTCCATCCGTAAACCCATCGCATTAGTTACCATGGCAACACGCACACAACGTACGGAGTGTAAACACCGAAAATGAGACCGTGTGATGTCACATCAGATCTCATCTACGTCATGTCACGTGGTGCACCGCTGCCTGAGATTTCGATCCAGTGCAGCGTTGATGCTGCCTTGTTTTTGTTTTTTGGTGTTAGTCGCAGACTTCTAGATAAAAAACGTTCATTGTGTTTTTGGTATCTTTTTACTCTTAGTGAATAGGTAAAAAATGATTGTTTTTTGTTTGTTGCTTTGTTTGGGGCTATGATTTGTTGGGAGGCAGCCAGTTTAAAGAACGACACTGTTTAAAATGACTTACATGTCACTTTAAGAATGTAGTAATAAATGACGTGCATTATTAATATCACTGATACTTTACTTATCTCTTGCAGCGTCAAACGTAATTTTTACTTTCATACTTCTTAATTGATTACATCCATTACATATTTATTCTTCATTTTACTTTGTATGGAATAGTCTTTTAATTGATTTTTTTGTAATTGATTTTATTTATATATTTCTTCTATTAATAGAGTCAAATTCATATATGGTTGTATTTTCTATTTTCACATAACAATTTTTTATTAGAAAATAGCAAATAAAAACAGATCTTTTTGTTTGTTTTCCATTGCAATTATTTCTATTTTATAATTATGATAATAAATATTCCATTTTAACCACAGACCACAGTATTTAAGATCAATTAAAATACGTTGAAAAAAGAAACTTATGCAAAAAGGGTAGTCCTTTTTGTGTTACGTCTGTTGCATAAATAATTATTATTTATTGTAGGATTTAATGTCAGCTAACAAGTAAATTATAAGCAGTTCTACCTATTTTTGTTTTATTTATAAATTTAAGTTTTGTTTTTCATTACATGCTTTCATTTTATCGGTTACCATTTACTTTCAACCGATCACAAGAAATTTCCTGTAATTCCTATATTCCAAATGGCTAGTTATGCTTAATAGCATAATTTATTAGCTCCGTAATTAAGGAATTAGTTCATGGCATATCGCGTATTAAAATTAAATTAAATGATAATTAAGTTTTGTAACAAAACAAACATATCTTGAGAAAATTGCGAATTCCGCTGTTTTTACTTATGCGATTGACTAATTGACTGTCGCAGAGACATATCGTATCATGTATCACACGCACACACACGCACAAACACGCACTCGCACGCACACACGCTTTGCATACCGTTATTTTTTCACCAAGCCGCCAAATAAAAACATCAAGTCGGCTACGGCTGCTGCGACCAGTTTTACTGTTACGTTGTTTGCTTGTTTTATATATGCAATGCTTTGTTTTTGTTTGTAAGTGAAAATTGCTCTGTCTTTGTTTAAAAAGTAAGGTTAATTGTTTGCAACCCACACTACGCCAGTGTAGATACAGTTTACTGCAAAGTGGGATTTTTAATCCTGTCGGTTAGTTTGCAAGAAACAATTTTAAATTAAATTTTCATAAAGATTCATTTAAAAGTGTTTTAAGAAATTTTCATTAACACAAATTTTAATTTGTTGCTTTTATATTACTTTTATTTTTCTAACTATTCTCTAGTAATAAATTAACGCTGTATTTGAATATAGTAAATTTAATTTTAGCAGACTCGAACCGAAAAATTTTGGGATACAGTTACGATTAACTGATTTTACATTAATAAAAATTCGGTTTTGATTATTGGTAATATTTTTTTGAAAATATATTTATTAATCTTAAAAGTTTCGGTTAAAATAAACAAATAAATTTCGATTTCGTTAAAATTGTAAGTTGTTCAAGTAAAAGTATAGTATAGTATACATATATGAATTACACACGAATAATTACCAAACTCTGGGTGTACCATATCTGCTTTTAGAACGATTTCTGAATTAAGGATTTTGTTTGGACTAACTACTTTTAGTAAATTATCTACTGTTATGTGTGTGATATTGTTTAAAATTCTGTTTTTAATTTATGAATGTAGATATAGGATTTTCTTTTCAGTTTAACTTCTAATGTGAGTTTAAAATTGTTTTTTGCAAACTTCTGTGCTCCAGTGGATTTTAGGAGAAAATTATACAGTTTTGTAGGTAATTAGAAGTTATTAAGAATCTTTTTCGGTAATTAGAACAAGTTTAAAATGTTTTTTAAAGATCTGGGAATGTTCTAAACAAGTTTAAAGAAATTGCTTTCGTAATGATAGTGTAAAATAATTCTTTCTTCTTCTTGGAAGCTACGACTTGGAGTTTACAGTTATCCAACAAAAGTGATAGTAATTACAAGTCTTCTTACAGCCACATGCAATTTCACAATCGACCAAACCGATTCAGCTTTTCTAAGTCTTCGTGTTAGTTCGGGCTTAGTCGGATGCATTCGAAGCGCATAACAAATGTATTTCTTTTTTTAATTAATAAAACGTAAAAACAGCGGTGAACGACCTGAGTGATAGACAATAGCTCGAACCTGGCTACTTCAGGATGGCGTCATGTTTGACATTGGCAGTATGACTACTGGAACTAATTGCAACTTGCGATTTGTACTGCAGACTAATTAATTATGCACTTGCGCTAATTTCATTACCTGCTTTATTTTATCTTTCAAATTTTAAATTAATTAATTTTTTAATGAAATAACATATCATTACTCTTTTATCTCGCGTTTACAAACAAAATCTCGTACAGTCGTACATATTTACAACTACACAGACTTTCATTTAATTCTATCATTTTATGTTTTATATATTATCAAACCAAATTCAATTTCAAATATATTCAAAAGAAATATTTTATGTTTTTTCATTTTAAAAGTATACGGAATATTCATGTGGTTTCATTTAATAGATCACCATATTTAAAACCAAAGTTTTAAGGGAACCGCATAAAATGTGATTTTAAGTATTTTTTTCTATGTACCGATTAAATTGGGCAGCGGTGGCTCACTGGGTTAGCAGGCTCCGTCTGAAGTTGGTGAGGTTGGAGATTACCTGTCCAATTGATCTGAGTAGAGCAGTTAGGCTGAAAATCTGTACAACTAAAATGAAAGCAAATTGTTCATGAAATAAGTACCTTAAGTACCTTCTTGAGGCCTTATTCTATTTAAGAAAATAGTTTCACAGATATGAGCTATTGCATATAATAGCAGTGTTGTATAGTATTTGAAATATACGTGTTTAAAATAACTATTTGAAATAGATTAAGAATTATGATAAATTTTTTGAAATACTTTTTTTAAATGTATTTTTTGCTTTTATATCAAATACATTTCAAAAGTATTTTATATTTTAATATATTAAAATTCTATAATTATATTTTTTTAGTATAAAATACTTATTTTCAGTGTTTGAAATATATTTTGTATTTTAAATACAAAATAGATTTATATTTGAAAATAATAAGTTGTACACTAAAGAGCTTAGTTTCTTTGTAGTATAATTTAGCTAGATTCTTTTTTAGTATACAAAGACCCCATTGTAATTGAATATAGTATGTAGTATTTGAAATACTTAAAAGTATCTGAAATACTGAAAGTATTTTCGTCGCCTTTCTACAGTGTATTTTCTATTTTTTTCACTATTCTAGGATTACACTATATATATTAAATCTAAATGGTAGTCCTTTTGCCATTCAGTTTGGATCAGTTCTTCTTTCTGTTCTACCTTAAGCGAGTTGATCCGTTGAATCCCTTCATCAGTTCATTTGTTGTGATCCATATAGTTATAGTTAGTGTATTTAATTATATTGACCACATTGTTGTATTTTCAGTGGCGTAGCAGTACTAAGCTGCACAGACTGCTCAACCTCCTCGTCCACGGGCTCGACGACGAGCGACATCACGGAGCCGGGCTCGCCGTTCTCCACGGCGTCGAGCCACAGCGAGGACTCGAGCTCGCAGGCGCCAGGCCCGCACCCGCCGTGGCCGTGGAGCAGCCCCGGCTCCCCCGGCAAGCACAAGCACGCCGAGCCGCCGCCCAAGAAGCCGCGCCGCGACACCGTGTCCATCGTCATGGGCGGCAAGATCCAGCAGGGCAAGATCACCGAGTACTTCAAGGCGCAGATGAAGAGCAAGCCGCAGCAGTATTTCACCGCTCTCGTCGATGGGCCTAAGGTGAACATCTTTACTTTCTTTTCTAACATTCGATTAACTTCTAAAATGGTGCTGAAATTTATGTTTTATTAAGCCAAAGATGTATTATTAAAGGGATATTGAAGATATGAATATTTGGCTTTAGAATAACATACTATTAACTTCTAAACTGGAGGAAGATACTAATTTTTTGGTTATGGATGAAACCATCTTCAGGTCTAAATTTTAAAGAGATAAAAAGTTTTTGGAGAGTCGGTCAATTTATTAAAATACAAACACAAACTATTATTTAGACTTCAATTGAGTCTTCTTCAGGGTGACATTTGTTAAATATGAAGATAATTTCAAATTATAAAAATTCTTCCAGAAACAGCTCATTATCATTCAATCAATTATAATCAAGTAAAGTCGAACCATGTGTTTGTATTTTAATAAATTGACTGAATTCTTCAAGAATTTCTTTACCTTCTTCTTTCATTATGGCGAGCAGTAAAAATCCTCATTAAATTTTAAAGAATGGAATTTAGGAAAAGTAATCGGACTCCACAGAAATCTTCAGGGCAAGAAATGTTCCTGAAGAAAACGCCAATAGAATAAATGAATTACAACTTACTGTCTGTTCAATTAGTTTTCCTCAATTCCATTCTTCATTAACAGGCGATTATCAACTTCTTACATTTAAATTTTAAAGTTTACAAAAATTGAGGAATATAACTTTTAATTCCAATACATTGATCTAATTTCTACACATAGATACTAAAACCAATTTTTTTTTTTTTGGAATTTAAGAACAATAAATATAACCCTTGCCCTTGCATTGGTTTCAGAAAAACACCCCTTTGTTATTTTGATTATTTAAAGAAACATACGATGTACTTTTAAAGTTTTCTGTAGTACAGTAATATAAAAAAATCTCAAAATTTTTGGTTTCATAAAGTTACTTTTTATTAAAATTTTATAGTATGGTCACAGAATAGGTTTATATAACTATTCTGTGGTATGGTAGTGAGTTTGAATTACAATTTTTATGCTCCCTATTCTTATTTCTCAGAATTAGTTTCAATACTAAGAAATAGTTAAAAGAAAGGGTGCGCCACTGGTTTCACTGTTATTAAGTTAATCCCGCTTGCCACCCTCTTGCGAGGGTACCCAGTTTCTGGTATTAAGTGTGGTGTTGTGCTAGGTGATACTGGGCAGCCGCAAGCTGCCAGGAGAGCTGTACAGGAAGCTGGACGTGCGAACCCTGACGGTGACGGCGTCGCCGATGAAGAAGGTCATGCTGGACACCAAGACGAAGAAGATCTCGCAGGTGATCGCCGTGCCTCGCAACGCAACCCGCGGCAAAGCCGACGTGGTGGCCTACCTGCACAACAACCTCAACCTCAAGGTCAGCTCCACGGTAGTGCCTATTGTCAAACTCAACAACATGCCTTCCAAACTCAACGGGTCTAACGTCAACCACAACGTGACTTCACTAAGTGTCGAGACCGCACTGCCTACGGTGCCGGCGGCGGTGGCCAAGTCCAAGCCGCCGCAGCCGCTGGTGCCGCCCCCGAAGAAATCCCCGCCGCCCGCCTCGCCGTCGCCGTCGATATCGCCTCCCGTGGACAGCGACAGCGGCGGAGGGAATAGTACAAAGTCAGAAGCCTCCACGCCTGGGGACTCGGACAGTGGCGTGTCGGTCAGGGATGTGCTGACAGTGTCCACCACCGCTGCCGCCGAAGCCGAGGTCGAGCCGCAGAAGTCGCCCATCTTGTCCCAGCCCAAGACCATCCGCTTCCCGGCCAAGCAGCAGAGCCAGCGGACAGAGCCCGGGGACTCGGGCGTGTGTCGCTGGGCTGAGTGCCAGGCGCAGTTCGACACCAGCGGGGCCTTACTCGAACACCTTCAGGTACATCTATCCCGTGTACAACGGTTTCTAATGAACTAATTATATTGTATTTGCAGATAAAACATGTGATATCGCAAGCAACACAAGAGCACTACGTGTGCTTGTGGGTGGGCTGCAAGGTACATGGCCGCACATCGTGTTCGCGTTCATGGTTAGAGCGACATGTATTGGGCCATGCTGGCAACAAACCCTTCCGGTGTATCGTCGACGGATGCGGATGCCGATTTAGTTCACAGGTATGATTCTCACCTTCCCTACCCATGTTACCAAACGTCCCAATTTCGCCGGGAATATCCCGATTTTGGTACAAAAATTCCGATTAAATAAAAATCTCTTACAAAAAAATATATATAAATTAAAATTGCAAATAACCGTCAATTCTAGACATTTAAATGTGTGAATTCGTGCCGAAGTGCAAAACTAGTAAGCAATGCGGTGAAGAATAGTAAAAATATTGTTAATGAATTTGTTTTTCTTATTAAACGGTACAATAGGATATGTGATTATAATCGAATTTCAGTACATAAATCATAAAATATAAAAACTAACCACTATAGTGTTATCCCTTCTCCAAATTTTTTATATTTATTGTCTCGTATACTAAGAAAAACGAATTGATTAAAAAATACAGGTATTTTATTTTTTTGTCTAGTATCATATTACAATGTAAAAATCAAAAATTTGTCACATAAACCGTTAGTCAGAATATTTATATTGACTGATACTTTTTGAAGAACAAATTTTAACTTCGACTTCGAATTTTGAAAATCAGGCAACCCTGTCCCTACATACATTCATTTATATCCAACAATGTGTTTCTATTTATTTTTAAAAACAAATACAATGTATTTTGGCTAATTGGGCCAGTGCAACACTTAAAAATCTTAATCAAAGATTTTTAAACATTTTATTTATTGTTATATTTTTGCAGCAAACGTTGGAAAAGCACGTGAACAGCCATTTCAACTCATCTGAGAACGGTTCAAATGGCAGTGCACGCAAATCCTTCGAATCTGGTTCCGCCAAACTCTTCAAACGCAACGGGAAGAAGCTGCGATACCGAAGACAACCGTGGTCAGGTAATTTCTTAATATTTTTTGTTATATTGATGTATTTATTAATAATTGTTGTTTACAGCGCGTATGTTCGACTTCTTTGACTCTGGAATAATGGAAGGCTTGCAACATCGGTTAGTGACCATGACTGCGTTGAGGACAGGAGGCGAGGCTTGCAATAAAGCCCCAGGAGACGCTGTGACGTTACACTCTCGAGTGATGGCCCGACGTGTCGAACCTGATGGCAGCAGAAAAGTTCTCCTGCGTTGGCATCCACCCGATATGTGAGTTTTAATTCAAATAATACAATGAAGTATATAAATATTTAAATTAAAAGAAATTATCAGCCTGGCAAGGATTTAAACCGCAGGTTTGGTCTTTTCTGTTTAGAGAGATGTGATCTGTTATGAATATTTTGTTGTTGAAGTTTTATTAATATTGAATATGATTTGTAGCGTTCCGGACGAATGGGTGCTGGAATCGCAATCTACAAGCACCCGGACTGTGTCTATCCCTACACTACAACCGTCAGCCTTGGACGCACTTCGGAATACGCTGTTCCCGCAAAGGACCACTTCCAGTGCGCAGCACACACAGAAACACCGCCGCAAACGCGTTCCCATCGCAACCAACTCGTGATAATTCGTTCAATGTTCAAAGTGACTCTGAACTCTCGTAAATAGTGGCTGTACATGTAATCAGAATGTATGACTTATTTCCCACACTGCAGTTTACTGCACTGGAAAGATGTGAATCTCTCAGAGCAGTAACTGGCCAAGGTGCTCCAGGAAATAATCATGACATTACAAATTCATCTGTTCTAGAAAGAAAATAGTCTTCTTTCATGTGAGGTCATCTAAAGTGATAAAAGTTTATGTCAGTTTTGTTTTTCTGTTGCAGATATCTTCTAGTCTGCTCAGTTAGCTTTATTTTGTATCTTTTTGGTATCTTTTGCTGTATACACATCTCAAGATCAGTTTGGCAAAGACTTGTGATGTTGGGGTGATTTTGAGCGGGGGTGCAAAATAATCTTACCACAAGGTACAATCTGGTTACATGAAATTGGGGCCCACGTGTACAATTGTAATTGGAATATGGAATCAGTAGAGAATCGGACTGGCGCAAGCCATGTTCGCACAGAATGTATATTTTGCATCGTGTGCAGTCTTTCATGTATTTGTACAGTTAGGAATGTATGTATGTAAACTAGGTAAGTTAGCTTAGGACCATGACGGATACAACTTGGATGACCGTTGGAAACAACCAGCTTGCGCGACACTGCCAAACAGTGAAATGCTATCGAGCAACAGAGTTTTTAGATTTAGCACAATTTTAAATGTATATTTTATTTCCGTTTTCGTGTTTTTCTACTTATGTTTTTTGTTTTATTTTCTTATATCACTCATGATTATACAGACTGCGAGTTCAGGATTTTAAATTTTTATGTTCAAAGGCGCTTTTTAAATTATTATTATGTATATATTATTATTATTTTAGTTGTATTATTGTGTTGTACCGGATGACCAATTCAATCGCGATTTTAAATGACAATTGGATGTGAAAATGAAACTGAAGCTGGTTTTAGTAGTGAGAGTTTGTTTAATCATGATTCGTATATTAAAATACCTAGTTTTAACATTGTAGCGTAATACAGTTAGTCCCAACCACTAACTGTTCGTATTCTTAAGTAAACGTAACAAATCAACAAAGGTAGTTCGGTCGTAACTAATAGTTTGCAACAAACACTGCCAAGTGACTGCCAGGAAATAAAACAATTTAAATTTAGTGATTTATTACTGTAGGGATGCACTGCCATGCGTTTGTTCTTTGCGTGTTAAATTAGGTAATTCGTTTTCGTCTTATACAGCAGTTTGTATGACAGTGCCATTATGTTTTCTTGAGTTTTTTTTAGAAATATTATTTACAATGGATATGTGGTATGTTATTGTCGTCGATGTAGCATACTTGATCTCGTATATAACAGCAATAGAGTTTATTTAAATTCAAAATATAGTCCAATTGCCGATGTATCGCTAAGGTCCAGTACTTAACAATAATTAACCATTGTCATCTTAACTGTCATTCTACTATGTCGTTGGATATGATTTGTGTTCTTAATCATGAATGTAGGCCTTAGCTGCATCACTGTCATTAAACAAATATACACTTTTGTAATTATTTATTTAAACATACAATTCCAGTGAAAAACCACGATTGTTCATTAGATTCTAGACTAACGCCTCGAGTTGCTCACGCTATATTATAAACGTGTTTCTCTCCAAACAGACTGATTTTCAATCATTCGCTTCGAGTATTTAATATCATTTCATCGCGTCATGCATTACGACTATGTTACGTCCCATCGGCTTTCGCTGAATCCATCTGCCCTGTAATTTATTATTGTGTCTATTTATTCACAATGTTGTGATTTGATTCTGTAGGCGGGTTGAGCGAGACAACACTGAAACCCTGAGCGTTTGTACATAGATGTGTTTTTCGTTAGATGGCTGGTTGCTAATGGTACTCTGGGACATACACACACCACACTGATATAGAGTAGTTCTGTCCTTCCACGTGTACATATAAAGTAATAACTTCGAATTCGTTGTAGATGCCACAGTATTTATATTCACTAACTTATTCCGCAGATGTCAGTGTAGCAACCATGCATTGTTTTCTTTTGTGTTTAGTCATTTATGAAATTCTACTATAATTAGTTAGATGATAATTTTAATTTTACGATAAATATGTACATACATTAAGTTTTTCACTGTAGCTAACTAGGTATTCTAAAAGATGTGAAAAACTCGAATATTTTTAAATGTCGGTATATTTCAGGGCATTTACGACATGACATTTTTATAAAATGCGTTTTTGTATAAAACTTTAGACGAAACCTTTGTGTTCTGAAACTTGCAAAGAATGCTGTCTTGTAGCCTGCTGACCAAGGTGGAATGACTTGTGTTATATTGCAGTTGTATTTTGCAATATACAGTGGAATTTCAGTATAACACGTGAAACGGACTGCGCGAAATGTGCATTTCGTGCAGTCCGTGCGGTGTCATATCAAAATTACTCGGAATCGGAGCGATTGCAACGTGTCACAGGAACTGATTGCGCTGACCAACCATTTTCTACTAGTTTTGCATTTCTAGAAATGAAGAAACTAATATTTTTGTACATAACGTTATAATGACATTTGACTGTATACTGAAAATGCTGTGATACTAAACATACAGTTATAATATCTGCATTCAGCTTACAATTCTTCGAGAGCACTGTTTTCATTTCATTTCATTCTGTTGACAAATTTCAAGACTGCGTTAAAATAATTACCTTTGAACAAATATATTTAATGTTATATGAAATATACTTGCATATACTTCTATTTGTATTTGTACCATTTTAAATTGATTATAGAATTGTTTGTGAAATTGGAAATTGTATCCAAACCGCATTGATGGTTTTGTGTCCACATTACAATGGTTAAGAGAAGGCTGACACTGTATCATAATTATACGATCAATTCGCAATGAAGCACCTGCTAAACGCTAAACCTTGTTTAGATTGTAACTGATAACTGTATGTTTCATTGTGGAATTGACACGGACTCGTCGACGGCAACTCAGGTGTTGTAAAGTTGCGGTTGATGATTCTAAGCAAATAGTTACGAAGGAGTTTGAAGTTTTATCTATACATGTTAGTAGATCGATTAGAGTATTTTCATAACAGAGGAGGCAAAGTGTGCTTGAGATTGAAATGTGCGACAGATGATTTAATTCCTAATTGGTGTTTATATGTTGGCGAAAAATGATTAGGCAATGTAGAAGACTTGAAAAAGTGTAATGTATACAAGCATTCTGTTGCTTGTAGTTATATAAGTAACGTAAGTAAGTAAATACATATTGTTTGTTAATTTGCTTGTGTGTGTCGTGTGCACTAGCACCGAGATTATAGAGTTCGGCTCTTGTCTATGTCAAACAAAACAAATCGTTAACTACAAGTTGCAGAATAGATTTGTTTCGCTAGGAACACGATCGCTAGAGTAGTAAATTGTAAATGAAAGTTGACGAATGTTACTTGAATACAATTCCCGATTTTATATGATTCATTTATAGCCTACATGTGTACATATTCTTTAAACAAATGGTGTCTGTACTGAATTTACTACAGTGCTTTGTGTATACAAGTGTACTATATACTATTTACTATCCTTCAGGAACTCATTCACAATCGATTGGACTTTATATTAGAAAACAAACAGTTACTACCTCACTTTGACAGTTAAATATCCGAGTAGTTATGTATTTCATTTGTAAGTTCTAATTTAATAATTATTTGTAAGTATTTAATTCTTTTTGTCCATCCATGGATCGAAGACTGTATGCTGTATTGTCATTTTATGTATTTAGCTTTTTTGGCTAATCAATAATATTACATTTATTTATATTATTCAGTAGACCGTGGTTTGTATCATTTTCCTCTATTATTATATCATAATATTAATATTATTTTATTATAATGTATTTTTTACAGATACACAATAAAATGTAAATATTATTATTTTCTTTCATTTTGTTGTTTTTTTATTGTTATTATATCGTATCAGTTGTGATTACTTAAATACATAATTTTGTTTATAAGTGAGACATTTCACAAATATTGTATTAAGTGAAGTACAGACATAAGTCCTTCTGAGTATTAAAATTCTTTATATTTCAAATGTTTAAATAATATTGTGTGTGTTACTTGCTCTCAGTCGTCATAAGTAATTATCAACTATACTGGACTGAAAGCAGAGAGAAATGAGCCTGAGTGTGTGTAAAAAATCATAAAAAAATATATAATCGTATATCAATGAAATAAAGTTTTATAGAAAGTTAACGGCTATTTTATTTCAAAAATTTATATCAAATATTAATCATCTGATAATTATATCTTATAATTTCCATATCCCGTTACAATGCCATAAAAAATTATTTCTTTGAGATGATCTGAAGACGACGCAAGCAGTAAAAGTTAACATGCTAAGCAGGAAGCGTAAATGCTGAAAAAGCAATGTGGTAGCTAGCGCCCTCGAAGATCGAAGGCGTCGGCACCGCAAACTAGTTCTCTACACCGGCGTACCTGGCGGTAAAAACTTCAGTGTGTATCTGTGCGCCGTATGGTGAGGAGGTTAGTGTTTGTGAGCGGTACTTTTTTCAAACATACTTTCTTGTGTCAACATGGGATTTTAAGTGTTTTCCTTCATCTTTCTTCAGAATATTGAACAGAATTGTGCAAGGACTACTCTTTGGATTGAAATTGGCTACCGGTACCAGAAGTCAAAACAGTCGACTATCAAGGTAGATTTAATATTTTTTTCTGGAATGATTGATGTCTTAGGGTTATAGTAATGTTAATTCCTTTGGTGATTAATTAGTTCATTTATATTTTACGGGATTAAATGATACGAAACAAGAAATAAAAATGTAAACAGTAACACTTGTATATGTGCAATTTTATCGATACATAACCAAAAATGTCATATCATGACTGGAATTGTCAATAATACTTGATTAAACTAGTTAAGTGGCAATTAGATTGATTTAAGTTTGCAAGCAAACTTCTGGTTCACAATGTTGAGAAATAACTGTCATTCTTATTCCGGGTTTGTTTTTCACGGAAGAAGTTTAAAAAATTTTGCAACAAATCAACGCTTCATAGCTTGTCATGACCAATAACAAGAGCTGATATCGCTGTCCAAGTTTCACTCTTTGCGGCTTTTTTAGCCAATGTGCTTCACTTTTAATTATGTTGATTTAAATTTTTGAATATGAATTAGCCAATAAATAAGTTTTCTCGTAGGCAGTGACTTGACATTGACTGGGCGATATATAGAAACAAGCGTTTTCCATTTGTGTGGACATTTTTTGCGAGTTCTGATCGAATTGGTTGTTAACAATGTTGTTTGCCTATTTGAATTAATTTTTGCTCAGATATCTTAATGTTAATGAAACAGATAAGTCTTTTAATTTTGCGGGACTTGGTTTTTTTGTTATATACGGTATTTTTGAGTAGGTGGAATGAAAGTATATTCATTTACAATAAATCAATAAAAAACGTTAATAAATTATTTTGTCATTAGGTTATTACACATTTTACGTTCTTTCGAAATTACTTTACAGGTTTAAGACTTTTTCGCGTAATTATTGGTTTTTGTTCATACCAATAAATTAAACTTGAAAACTAATTATTTAATTAATCTACTTTTTGCTTCAACAACTTAAAGTTTAAAAAAAAGTGGACTCGCACTTCTAAAGGTATTATACTTGCTAAAATAATTTATTTTACAAAAGATTTAGTTTCAATGAAACTTTAATTATGTTTTAGAAGTATAACAAAATTGTTGAACCATGTCGATAATAGAAATTATAATTATATTTAGCTTTTATGCTAGACATGAAATTTGGGTGAAATTATCAAAATGAGCAGTCCTTGAACATTGATGTGACAACAAAAGTTATACATATTTGCAAATATCCATTAAACGTCCCATTTCAAGGGCAGCTAATAATGTCCATAATGATAGTGATTTTGTAAAATAATTGACTTTTTGCTGGCTAATATGTACCATGCATGAATAATATCCGTTGATGTTCAATTGGTTTTTACTCGGCAACTTTGTCATTGAAAAACTGCACATTACGTAAATAATTTTCATACCTGCCGGCATTTTTATGGAATATTTATACATTATCATTAGGCTGATTACTAAAATAGCATGTTTGTATTAGAATTACTTCGCGTATGTTAATACTACGTTGTTTTACATCTCGTTAGGTTAGAACACAAGGATCAGGATCGTTTATTCGTGCAGTATTTATTTTGCTATATCCATAATAACAACACAAAATGTTCGTAAATAATCATTTAACGTACTTTACAGTCCTTTTATTATTATATTATAAATTAAAAATAGGTATACTGCCAGGTCCGGATTTACAGAAAGTTAACAATTTGGTCAACAATTTACATTACTAGAAAATAAGAAAGAGCCAACTTCGTAAACATCAAAATTTATGTACTTGTAACTTTACTAATGTACAACGGAATGACTTACTTTTTAATAAAAAAAATAAATTGTAAGAGTATTATCATATGAAGATATCGAGGAAGATATAGAATATTTTACGAAGAAGAAAGCAAGAAAAGTGCCAAAACTAAATTTTATGTTTATCGATACATAAATGGTTTTATTCAACTGGATAATTAGTAATTAGGAAAAGACTTTTGGATTACCAGTCATTTAATAAAATCCAGTAATACACCAACGTTTCAATTGTAAATCAGTCTTCATCAGGGTGATAAAAGGTATTAATAGTTATTTTTTATACAAGACGATAAAATAATATTTTATCGACAAGCGGAAAGTGTTAATTCACGAGCGATATAATCGCGAGTGAATTAATTTTCGCGAGTCGATAATTTAATTTTATCGTCGTGTATAAAATTCTATTTTTTTCTATAGCAGGTTTTGAAGAGAAAAGAATTAGAAAAATTAAATTATGATTTAAGAACAACTTTAAAATGTCATTAGTGTGCGTTGTTATGGAAATGTACTTCTAATAAACAAAAGTTAAAGTACTTTATCTACCCTTGCTGTTAAAGTGTTACTTTATCTACCCTTGCGGTTAAAGTGTTACTTTATCCACTGTTTTGAGTTGATAAAATTGCACTTTAACATCTGCTATAGAAAAAAAATTATAAAAGTATTTGTTAAATTAACCATTTATTAAAAAACAATCATAAAATATAGATTTTCAATTTTATTTCTTGTTGAAAAAGGACCCCCACCAAACTTTTGCCTAGATGCCTCTACCAATATAAATCCGGCCCTGTATACAGCATATGGTTTGAGTTTAGATCATTAGACCATTTTATCGTAAAAAATATTGCCTCAGTATAACAGTATATATTATAGTTTGTGGTTGTAGGCATCACTGAAATGCAAGTAAAACTCGTTATGAAACAAGTAGGTATATATCTAAAGTATTTTAAGGCCCTGGTCCATCTAGAAATGTTGTGATTGTGATGATTGTATCATACTAAATTTAACATTTTAAATTTTAACGGTTGTTTCCGAATTAAGTTTTTACAATAGGAATAGACTATTTTTAGCATTTTATCTGTTGGTCCATCTGCCGTTAAAGCGTTAACTGATTTTAATGAGACGCTATATTTAACTTCCTGATATTAATTTTAAGCTATGATCATGTTTTGGTAAAAATTGGTCAACCGAAAGTAGAATAAAAATTCCCAAGAAATTATTTAATGATTTTTTTATTTCATAGCGTAAATATTTGATTTTTTTTATATAAAATCTTAATTACCGGCAAAAGTTTGCAAAAAAATTGGCGCACCCATAACGGGTAATAAGAAATGATGATAAATTTCAAATATTAAGTTTTGCAAGATAAGCTAATGATAATAAATTAATATTTTAAGTGTCGGAATGGTGGTTCATTGGCGAGAGAAGCGAGAGGTCGCGAGTTCAAATCCCATCATACTCGTTATTGCACGCATAGTATATATTCATATTACCAATTTTTTTGTAATAAATTCTCTACAACATGGTTGAAATTTTATTTTCACTGAATGAACCTGCTATTTAATCCCTAGTAGTAAACTCACGGGCACTATAAAATGTTAATTAGAGAATGTACTTAAAGATCACAGAATGTTTTACTCACTTTCATTTGTCCATAAAATTTCAGGTAATAAAACTAAGAAATGAGTGAATTTATACTTCAAAGCAAATGCTATTTATTGCTCAGTTCAATAAACAAACCCAAATGGTTTTGCTTTTATACGATATAACAAAGGAAGTCATATTGTAAACAAAATATAACATTTAAGGTTTAGTAAAATATTTGACCAATAATAGTTATTTATGTCCATAAGGGTATTATGAAGATTTCATTGATTTATTATAATTTTTTTAATTATCTAATGGAGTTTATGATTTGATTGCTTTTTTGTGTACTTTATCTCAGTATCAATATGAGGTTGTTTTCAGTATTACCATAGCAACCCTAAGTGCCCATAAGGTCAATAAATGTACACTCAAACCAACTAGTCTCCGTACACAAATCTTTACGCATTGTTTTTGAAATATAAACCAACCTGAAACCTTCTGGAACTCAGTAATTTTTTCAAATGAACCAAAATAAACCTTTTTGAATCAGGTGAAGGAATTATTGTTTGGAGAAGGAAGAATGAACAAATCAAAACAAAAAAATTATACCCAACAGTGAAATATGGAGGAGGATCTGTACTTGTATAGGGCTGTATGAGTGCAGAAGGGGTGGGAAATTTAATTTTTATTGATGAGACAATGGGTTATTTGAATATTTTAAAAGGGAATTTAGAAAAATTTGTTGAAAAATTGGGTTTAAGCAAGTCTTAAATCTTTCATCAAATATATTACACGTAAACTGTTAGAATAAGAATAGTTAGTTTTTGTAAAATTGTGGACAACAATTATAATAAACTCTTTTAATATGTTTCATCAATTATTATATTTGTATATAATACTGTCAATTTTGACATTTATTTCTTCGGAAACCACACGATTTGACCCCTCAACGATTAGAATCACATGATGACGTTAGGATCAACAGCGAGAAAGAGAGTATAGAATATATTATTATGATAAAGTGACCAATTGAAATATATTTTCAAAGCTATGTGTATTTTTGTGTAATAAATAATATGTAACAATTGTATAGAACGCAGAACAACCGGTTTGTTAAATATAGGTTGAAGTGATGATATATTATTTACAAACATTTGCGTTAGGTTAAAAAATTTAAAACAGGCTAGGATTTATTTTTATGACGTAGTTTATATCGCCTCTAGAGATCAGCATATTCAGAAATGTTGAAAATGCATTATTTATTTTAAAGTTGGCAAGGCTGTATTTTCCTCCCATAAATAAATAACAAAGAGGCATCGTTGTGAGGCGTAGCCATGGCAACGGCTCACTACAATTTGTTTTTTCTGTAACCACAGCACTCTATGTTTTGCGCTATCTTGCAGGCACCGTGCGTGCTTATTTATATAAATAAAATTTCAATATCATCCCCTGTAATAACAGGAGAGCACGGCTCGCATCTTAGGTTATCAGATTACCATATGTCACGGTGTAGGCCACTTTTATGGCTGCAATTGCAAATAAAACGACGTATATGACAGTGTAGGCTGAAAGAGGATTGTGTTGTAAATTTATGAAATGGTGAAACGACGATGCGCATATTTATACTTTAATTAATGGTTGGATTCGAAGGCTAGGCGGGACTCGATTCCAATTTACATCATGTCAGCATTGTTGGAAAATTAATAAATATATCATCATACCTCTACCCTATATTTTCACTATGACGCATTGTTTCTTCAAACCTCACTACATCATATATTTTATTCTTACAGTATTTATTACTTCGTAATCTTAATTTACATGGGACAGAATTACCAGTGGTAGGTATATAATCAAATTTCAGTATATAAGTCATATAATATAAAAACTCACTACATATTGTAGCTTCTCATTATAATAATATAACTAGTGTCCGACCAAAACACGATTTTCAGCCGAAATCGAAAACGTAACTGTAACCGAATATTCAGCTCCTTTTCTAGTTTCGGCCGAAAGCGTAACCGAAATTGAAAACCGAAATTGAAAACATAGTTCAGTTAAAGTTTAGTTACATTTTTATTAAACAAAGAAATCTATTGTTTTTTCTTATCTTTTAAGGTATTATTCGATTATTAAATGAAATGAAAAACTACAAATTATTAGAAAATCAATTTATTTCTGTAGTCTTGGAACAAATAATTAGCAGTCAGGGTTCAAATATTCTTTTTATGTTACTAAAAATGTCGACAAATTAAAAATTGGATTGGTATTTAATATAATAATAATAATATTTTTAAAAGTGTTTTAATTAAACATCTACTCTGCAGTTTTTCGTTTACGTTACCATGTGCATGTGCAGAAGTATCACGTGTTGGAAGAACAGGTAGTTGACAGGAAGTCCACACTTTAAACTGGGCTGAAACAGCGTTATTTGATCTATAATTTAACATCATCCATCTGTTCGAACATACTGTTACAGTGTGCAAAATACTGCAGTGAAATTACTAAAATATGGAATAGTTTTATTTATGGCTTTAGGTTAATGAATCATAAAAAAAGAATTGTATTTTTATTACTCACTGAACTACATCATACATTTTTACACTTTGGACAAATTTGTAGAATGTTGTAGAAGACCGTAAAATTTGTTTTCAAAAAGGCGTGATAAGTTTAATATTCCGTGACTTTTATTTTCAAAAATTTAAGAATGTGAAATATTTTATTAGCACGAATTAACTGGTAATCAATAAGTCAATTAAATTAATTTGTAGACTTTATAGTGTATTTTCTGAAGAGTAAAGCATGTAACAAACATCTATTTATTAAATAAATTACTGTGAGTGATTAAATAAATTAATGTAAGTTTAAATTTAGTACAGATTCAATAATAATTATTATTAGGTACTGTAAAAAAATAATGTAAAAAGTGCAACATTTTTGGTGTCATTTATAAATATTTTGACCAATTACTGACTTTCTTGTAGATTAGTGACATGCACTTGTAATTTATGGTCAAATAAATCTAGATTGTTATATAAGTTTATAAAATAAAACTGTCGTTTTTAATTTATAAGTAAGATTTTTTATTGAAAATCGATTAGAATTATGTCATAAACAGCCAAAACAGCAAAAAACTAATGTGGGTTTAGATGAAATCAAATTGGATTTACACATAGATCTATCAACCGAATCGCACGATATTATTAAACTTATTTACGAGGGCGCCTATTCGAATTAAATTAGTCGCTTAATGTGAATAAAATTATAATTTCCTAGCGATTAAGACGATTTAAATCCTCGCCTGGGTTTTTAATTGACTGCTCAACGCGTAAACTAATTCGAGAATTAATTGATTTAAATATTATTTACACTTTGGACACGCTTGTGGTCGAACCATATGTTGCATAACGGTGCTAGCGTTTGTTTTTGTTTATACACTGCACATGTACTTGCAGGTTTGTTTCGTGTTTATGCGCGTAGGAATAATTTAGTATCTGTGAAATTACTCTTGGTATATTAGTACTAAGCATACAAGATAAGGTTTATGCTAAAATGGCGAGAAAAGAGGAAACATAAAAGAGGTTTTAAATATTCAATGCTTTTCCGTTTACTCTAGTTACACGCAAATTCAGGAAGCTGGTGACAATAAATTAATTTTTTATTATTTACTTCATTTTGTATTCTAATTTTACACGTAACATACTCAAATTTGGACAATTACATAATAAATTATAAAGTTTAGATAAAATTTAGTTTAAATTTTAAAAAGCGGAATCTACATTTTCAAACTGATTTTAAATATCTCTTCTTCAATTTTTAAGGCGTAAGTCCAAAATGGACTCTATGGGAAAAATAACAATTTCCTTTATTTTTGAACTCCTAATACGAATAAAGACATTTGAAATATTTTTTCACCAATTTTGATAATTTTAAATAAAAAATGTATCTATAAGAATTTTGTGATAAAAATTGGTACACCTATAAAAGTCGACAGGAGAAATTGAATGATGACGTCGTTGAGATTATATTTGTCACCAATTTCTGAGAATGAGGAAAAAAATTAAATGTTTATATATAAATTTTCGTACGTCAAAGTTGAGCATATATCTTAGCCATAATATCATTTGATTCTACAACCAAAAATAAAATAGAATATCTTGTTTCTTAATTTTTAAATAAGTAATGCAAATTTTTGAAACGAAAATATAAAAACACTGTTTAGAATAATTTTGATGAAATTTCTGATACTTGCGATATTTCAGTAGAGATAATTTACTAACACTTTCAATACCTAGTGAAGTAGAAGACAAAAACTGAAATATTGTGACCAGAAAAAAATAATTACGAAAACTTTTTGGAGTAGGATTTAATAAATTCCAATAATACAACGTTTCGACTATTGGAATTTATTAAATGACAGCTACTCCAAAAAGTTTTCCTAATTATTAATTATCCAGACGAAAAATCAATCTTCCAGATAAAAACAATAGCGATTAAATGTTTTTGTTATTCCCACTTTTGGAATTTTAAATCTTTTCTATTGTTCGCAAACATTCAAATGACATCACTTTCAGTTTCTCTAAATTGGTACTGTGTATGTTAAAGTACTTATGATTATATTACAGGTAGTAGGTAGTGTTTAATCTTGAAAGCGCAGTTAGATAAAAAACTAAAAATTACATCTATTCTATTCTATTTCCCATGTGATGTAACTTGGTAAAGCGGTCAAATTTCTCTCTTTAGAACCAAAGAATAATCTGTGGGAGATGACACCAGATGTGAATGAGTGGTTCGTTGTCACTTTTTAATCTGGAGATTCGGGGCCACGGAAAGCAAACGTGACACTCGCAGCGACACACAAACAAACAGGTTCGGTAATACTACAGCGAGTTACGCTGCCTGCCTTTTAAATCTTTTTGTGAGCGCCATATGTGCAGCCTGGGTTACTCGTAAAATGCAGATGCAGTGGAATCAAACACTGCACTTTCAATAAAACTGACTTTTTACACGTTGCTGCCCACGCTGTGATTTTGTAAAGAAAATTCAATGCCAGAGCAAGAAACACTTTTTTATACAGTGTTACAAAGTATCTATTTCCGATAACTTAATTCGAAAATAATTAATAAAATCTTATTACTTATTCGATATCAATGTCAACAATTATATATAAAGATTTGTAATATTGAAAGTAAATTCTATTTTAAAATTTGATCGTTAGCGTTATATGTTTAGCTATTCAATTATTATTTTCATCTTTTTCTCAAAATCAGTGTTTGCCTCATTTAAATCATTTTATTTAAAACAACTGATTTTTTAAATAAAAATTAATGAATTAACTTTATATTTTTAGCTATTCAATTATTATTTTCATCTTTTTCTTAAAACCTGGGTTGGTCTGATTTAAATAATTTCATTTAAAACAACTGATTTTTTAAATAAAAATTAATGATTTTTATTAAAGATAGAAAAAATACAAATTATAATGAAAATGTATTTATTTGCTATAAAACTATTAATAACAAACAAAATACGTTCTGAATTTAATAATATGTATTAAACTTTAATTGTCATAATAGAAGGAAGAAAATAAGTATTTAAATGAGTTAAAAACATAAAAATTGTTGGTTACTCTTCATAGTTTTATATTAATATTGTTTTCAAAACATTTAAAAAATTGATGTAACAATTTATTATTAAATATTTATTATTTACATCAGAGTTGCATAAAATCCGATTAAATAAAATCAATTTTTTTTTTATTTCAATCAGATTTTTTGATTTATTTTAAAACGTAAGTTATAATTCCAAAAATGAGTTTAATAAAAAAATTTCCATAAATCAATGTTAAATAAAAATTGCAGAACAAGTGATTTAAGTCAATGATTTAAAAAAAATTAATGTGTATTTACATGCACATACAGTGGCTCACAAAATTATTCGTACACCTAAGTTTTATATTTAAAAAGTGTAAAATGGAGTACTTTCAAAAAAATATTGATGTATTATTGACAGGATCAGATTCTCTTATTTCCAGAAACAAAATGCAATAGCCAATTATGAAAAAAATATTATTTTTCTTATGTTAATTAAATAAAAACAAAATGTGTACAAAAACTAGGTACACAAAATTATTCGTACACTTATGAAATCTTACATATAACGAGTCAATATTTATATTTATAAACATGTAACATCTGTGATTGCATAATTATCATTTGTCTGAGTATTTTGTATAAGATTTTTTATAAAATAGTTCACAAAAATAAGAAATTATGGTAGTTGAAAGGCTAATCTGCTTGAAATTACTTTGCCAGTGTAAATCTTTAAGGGAGGTTGACAAAATTAAACTATGATCGCACTAAATGTTGAGAACCATATAAGTAAATATAAAAATAAGAACCAGTAGAAAAATATTCGCCGTGGAGGCCTTAAATTATTTTTAAGTCCGCAGAATAAACTATATATTGAGCGTTAAGTGAAATCAAATCCTAAAAATCCCCTGAATAAATTAATATTAAGAATAACTAAATTTTTTAAGAGTCTATTGGAACATAGACTATTCAAAGAACTTTAAGAAATTTTGATTCTAATGGTGTTATAGTAAAAAGTGGGCCCTACAATTCCAAACAAAATAAAATAAAGAGACTCGCATTTGGAAATAGTACATTAACACGGATTTTGTTTTTTGGAAATTGATAATTTTGCGGATTTGAGTGGAATGGCAAATCTTTTGATTGGAGAAATCCAAATTCTGAGCTTAATAACTGCATTTTATGTAGTACAGTGAAACACGGCGGCAGGATCATATTAGTTTGGGGATATGTAGGAGCTAGTTATGACTATATGGCCATTAAAATCAAAATTTCTTAGAGTTCTTCGAATAGTCTATGTTTCAATATATCCCCCAAAAATTTCAGATATATTTTTTGTTAATTTATTCAGGAGTTTTTAGTATTTAATTTCATTTAATGCTCAATAAATCGTTCATTCTGCTGATTAAAAATTTTCTTACGGTCCCCACGGCAAATATTTTTCAACTACTCCTCATTTACTTCTAATGTTGTTAACAAATGAGAGCAATATTCATACAATTTTGACAACCTCCCTTAAAGAGTTACACTGGCAAAGTCATTTCACATAGATTCGTCTTTCAACTACCGTAATTTCTTGTTTTTGCGACCCATTTTTAAAAAAACCTTTTACAAAATACTCAAACAAATGGTAATTATGTAATCACAGATGTTTTATATTTATAACTATTAATATTGACTCGTTATATGTAAGATTTCATAAGTGTACGAATAATTTTGTGTACCTGTTTTTTGTATGCATTTTGTTTTTATTTAATTTACATAAGAAAAATAATATTTTTTTCATAATTGGCTATTGAATTTAATTACTGGAATATGAGAAAATATGATTCCGTCAGTAATATATCAATATTATTTTTAAAAGAACTCTATTTATCACTTTTTAAATAGAAAACTTAGGTGTACGAATAATTCTGTGAGCCACTGTATATTTGTATTTTGGTGTGTGGAAAATAGTAAATTAATTGGTAAAAATACTCGTCATCTAAATAATAGCGCTTTAAGGCAGAGAGCCTATATTTTCTTTAACAATAAATTATTAAAATTGCTTTTGTTTTCAATTTCCACATAAATATGTAAAAGTGGACATAGCTCTTCCCGTAACTTCCTGATATGGAAATATTTTCATGTCATCTTACTAATTATATACAAATTTTCTAATCACTTATTCAACACCTTACGTAACAAATTCTCAACTTTCCGAAATTTGTATTCAAATTAATTTCAACACGGAATTTCCATTATTTATGCACAATAATTGATTAAAACTTGGTAGACAGATAGCATCGAAAAGCAGAGGGTACTGGAGTGAAAATATTTGCTTCGGGCGAAGGAACACTGGAGAATAGAGGTACAGTTATGAGGTCCATAGTTGCCAGACTATTCATATGGGAAAATAGATGGAGAGTCGCTGTAGTCTGAATAGTTGGAGCTTAATTAGTAAATTAGAGTTTATTGTAGGTAGACATTTTCATATTAATAAATAGCTCACTGTGAATACTAATTAATACTATTTTTAATGTATTATTATAGTATGAATAACTCAAATATCAGTCCTTAGAAAAACTAATATTTTGACTTTTGAATTGCAAATAGAAAATAATTATTTTTTTAATCGGACGAAAACATACACCTTCCCTTTATGTTTTGGAATCGGAAATTACATTATTCCGGTGTTTTAGTGTAGTTGCTAGGCTACAAAAAATAATAGTCCAGGAATATTTTTCCCAAAAATGCAATCTAATTTATTTCATTATTATTGAATATAAACCGTTCGAAAAAAAATACTATGTATAAATGTAGGAAATGTGACTTCCCGGACTGCTGGTGAAACCGTTCGGGAATATATCACTTTTCTTACAAGATACACAATATACTATTACATACTTGTACTTTATTAAAAATTAGTTACCGTTTGCATTCGCACTATTACATTTAAACAAATAAAATCTAATCATAATTTTGATTGCAATGCTAAATAGTTCATTTGACATGTTATTTCGATGTGATATTGTCCGTTTAAGAAAAAGTTAAAGTTTAAGTAACAACGGTGGTCATAAGAAGAAGAAAGAATAAAAAAAACAATCTTCTTAAAATTTTACTTTCATAATAGTGTTTTGCATATTCTTAATCGACAGCTTTTTTATTGTTTTTGTTATATTTACGTTTATTTTTTCTTGTTTTAGTGATGTATAGGTTATCACGCTAAAGTTAGGGACAGAACTTTAATTTATGGTAGGTTGATTATTCGATAATAATTTAATTTTCACTTTGACTAAAATTCTAGAGAGCACAGGGCATTTGTTGCTTTGTTTTATTAATAGTTACCAAATAAAATAAAGTAATTACAATGTTTGAAATAAATACAGACAAAATTTAATTAAAACGAATGAAATTTCTGCGAAATAGAATGGTGCACTATTTTCGCAGTTTTTTTCCACAGTGAGTGCTGCATATGCATTACGTATAGTCGCATGTAATTTGCACTTTAATGAATAATCGGAATTTAGCAATCGGGTCCATTGTATTCATCTGGAATAATTTTTGGTGCAGAGTAGGTCTTGGCCACCAAATTTCATTTCTGACAAAAAGTCATATTACGAAAAATGTCGCAGTAATCTACGCGCTAATGTACTAGTTATTTTTTTCGAGAATGAAAAATTTGTTCACCTTAAAGTTTTTCTGCTTACTCAGCACATTCTAGAAGGTTAGAACTATGACTATTTGTGGAGATTACTTTAGGTAGAGCTAGTTTTACATGTACACTGAGATATATTCTAAGGATTACTTAAAACTATAAAAATTCTGGTTCTAATTTTGGTAGTATCATACAAAACTTCGTCAAAATCTAACAATTGTTGATACAAGATATTGTACCATTTGTTGTACTATACAGGGTGAATACTGAAAACCTTGACATAGGGAAATAACATGGGAAAACAGTTTTTTGCTGTTTCCATCTGTCCCGCTAAATAAAATCGGGTGTATATGGTATCGTTAGTTAGATTACTTAATTTTGCATCTAATAAAACCAAATGTTGTGTAATATGGCCTATTCTAACTGAAATATTTGATAAAATAAATTGTATTTTGAAGGTTATCCTTCATATTTTCGAATAAGAAACGTCAAAAACAAAATGCTCCATAGCCGAGTGGATACGAGGTCGGACTCATAATAAAAATAATCTACAAGACCTGGTTCGAGACCACCTCGGCCCTATTTTTTTTAAATTAAATTATACTTAAAATATTTTTATTATATCAGACTATTTTAACAAAATAGCAATATTCATATTTTTATAAATAAAAAAAATCCAAATATGTAATAGAATTATTATTTGCTGTCTGTCAAACTTTAAAATTAATTCGAATTTAGTTTTTGGTGTATAATTTTGTATTTCATGTTTCAAAATGGATTTAGTAGGTATAAGAAAATATAATAAATATTATAAAACTTTATTATTAGGGCAAAAGTTTAAGAGATATTCAAAATATTTTTGCTGGTATTCGTAACCTAGTATCAAAATTTGAATATTCTGATATAATAAAAATATTTTAAGTGTAATTTAATTAAAAAAAAATAGGGCCGAGGTGGTCTCGAACCAGGTCTTGTAGATTATTTTTATTATGAGTCCGACCTCGTATCCACTCGGCTATGGAGCATTTTGTTTTTGACGTTTCTTATTCGAAAATATGAAGGATAACCTTCAAAATACAATTTATTTTATCAAATATTTCAGTTAGAATAGGCCATATTACACAACATTTGGTTTTATTAGATGCAAAATTAAGTAATCTAACTAACGATACCATATACACCCGATTTTATTTAGCGGGACAGATGGAAACAGCAAAAAACTGTTTTCCCATGTTATTTCCCTATGTCAAGGTTTTCAGTATTCACCCTGTATATTGTCCCATATATATGAAATATTTGATGAAAAATTTGACCAAACATGTTTTGATAGTAGTAAGGTGTAAAACAAGCTTAACAAAGCAAGTTGGTTAAGAATGGTTTTACTTTCAAAGCAACAGCGTGGCTTTATTAAAGATTGAGTTGGTTGTTTGAAAACAAGTTTATTTTGTTTTAATTGAAGGCTATGTCAGTCAGGTAGCCATGATTCGCTTTATTTTGTTTCTGGACTAGATATTCATTTGTTAATTGTTAAATGCTGCCTTGTTATGCCTTGCAGAGATGATTATTATATTGCTTTGAAAAATTGTTCATTCAGAGCACACGTATTATGAGTCTATCTTGATGGTCATGTTGTATTTAATTGATTAGTTCGATATTATTGGGTTTTTTTGACGTTGTGACATTGGTTAGTGGAATGCTGTTAGAATCTTATTTGTGCACGTGTTAGCTTATAATAAAGATTTTCATTATTTTAATTACTACATAAAATTAATCTAGTTTATAATCTTTCTTCTAACCGATTATTAAATAATTTATTTTTGCACGTTTTCAGCCTGAATACCATATCTTAGATTGAACAGTATTGTGAAACATTTTTTATTATTGTTTTATTCAAATCACATTCACATTATAATATTAATGAGGTCTTAACATTGATTTAATCAAACTTTACAATTAAATTGTTTTCATTTTTTTCATATTTTTCTCATGTTTTTATATCTCGTCATTTGTCAAGTGCTTTTAAAATAAATGTCAAAAGTTTTTTAATATCTGGAAATAATGTTCCAACTCATTGTATTTTTTGTGTGAATGTGACTTTTTATTATCTTTAAAATTTGTTTATAATACTCTCTTTTCAATTTTTTAAAATACCAAATAATTAAATGGTCATTGTATTCAAAATTTGAAAATATTTTCAATTATTTTTAACACAAACAAAATATGTAATTTCAACAAACAAAAATTATTATTTCTGATATTTTTAAAATGTGATTTATTACCATAGATCCAAATTTCTATTTTCGATCAATTGTTTTCCTGCACATTTTTTGTTATTTCGGTTTTAGTAAAATACAATCGTAATATTACATGCTAAATATTAACATTCATCAATAATTTTTGTTATTGAAAAGAGAGTATGACGTAGTGGTAGTTAGTAGTTCGTATGGTTTGGAACCCTGCACGTTGATGGTGATGGTTGGTTTTGGTTGGCTAGTGGTTGTGGTTCCTGGTTGGTATGCTGCTACGTCACAGAGCACGATGTGATTGGTTCGTGTGATGTGACGTAGTGGTATGCTGCCCGGGATGCATGCTTACAAACACATCCCGCATCTACACTTTACATCGACATTGCAAGCAGCAAGCAACGCTAATAGTTGTAACTACATGCACATGTAAATGCAAGTTGCCTTAATATAAACAAAAAATAATACAATTGTTGCTTTTATCATACCATTATTTTTTACATACATTCATTAATGATGCTTCTCATACATATAAAATAGTATATTGTGCAACTTGTGCAGAAAGTCGTCTATTTTCCTATGGTGAGAAATAGAGGATTCTGCACTATCACACTGCTAAACGTTACAGAACAAAATTACATGCACGAAAGCTATTTGATATAAAGAAAAATATGGCGCACGTAATTTTACCACACCTAAACCTAACTTAACCCCACTTAAACCTAACCTAACCTAATATACCAAAACCTTACCTATTCCAGTGATATCAAAAATAGATATTTTCACAATAACAGTACACGAGAAATATAGATGTTTATAAAATTTTAGTTTTTTATTTTCAAATTTTTCAATATGTTGTGTCTTAACCTTAAAATTATTTAAAAAACACTAAATACGTATTTCCAGAACTATAAGTTCTCATCATCAGTAGTATATGAGTACTACTGATTTTTTTAGTAGTTTTAATTAATGTTTAAATTCATTTCACTTTATAGTCTTTATATATTATAAAAAACTAATGTGTACATAATCCTAATGATCCTAATCTAACCCAAAAATTCATATCAACTTATAAAATATTTATTATTAATACATTTCAATAACGGTTTTGATTTAATTATGACTACTAAGTATATTTCATTTGTTGTTACAAAGTTTCCTACAATATTGAAATTTAGTGTTAATAATTCGACTATTACAGTTTGTTTATTTTAATAATATCTATTGTTTATTTAATGAAATTACATGTGAATTCAATTAGTTTACAGCACCATTAGTACTGATAGGTAATAATCTAAAATAACACAAAGATAAAAGCAACTTAATGAAACAATATTATTTGTTTATGTGCAACATCGTATTGGGTTGCATTCGACAAATAAATGTGAATATTATAATTAAATGGAGTGCTATTGATATATGAATAATACTGCATTTAAACCAATCAGAATATTTGTTTCGTTTGTTTGTTCTCATTAGTTAACAAACAGTAAGTAAAATTAATTAATTTTTAATTTTTGTAAATATATTACGGCAACTTGTATGTTATATTAGAAACAATATTATTATTTTATAAGGTATTTAGTTATTTTAGCATATTTTTTTGTATTGGGCGTTAGTTCGAAGGATAATTTGGATCTTTTCTTCGACAAGATCATATCGAATGTTCTCGTGGAGAAGTTTGTACGTTCACGAGATTATTAGATGGGATTTTGTTCACGTACTGCATCATCAGGTTCGTAGAATTGTTGCTAGACTATTTTAGAAATGACACGTTCGGCGGTCTCGCAAAAAACTTCTCAATAAGTAATTGTATTGGCTTGACAGATTGTTTATGATAGCTTTTCAAGGAAAACTATCTGCTATAATCAATTTTGACCGTATGTGTCATTATTATTAAATAGTTTTTGTATTATTAAGTAGAGTATGAATATCTAAAATAATATCAGCATGGTAGATTGAATTAGATTTAATTGTAAAAACTAAGTACCTAGAGATAAATATTATCGATTGGATCAACATTTTTTTGAGGACACATAATAAAGTATATTGTAGGTAGTGTGTATATTTATTCATATTTCACATTATAAATTATTTATAGAACTTTTATATAATAATAAATTATTTGTACAACATGCATGAAATGGTACTCATTTCATATACGAATACGAGTATGAAATGGACATTCCAAGCGAGTTGCACACTATGCTTTTTCTACGACCATGATATTTTCTAACTCATTTATATTTAGTAATAAAGATATTTTCATTTCACTACTTCCTAACAACTATCTACAAAACAAAAATTAAACAATACGATTTTTGACAGAACTGTAAGATTCAGAATTTTTACTTTAACGTTGTTTATGGTTACCGTGGGAAATGAAAATGTGTTTACTATATACTATGTATTCGTAGCAATAACAAACATACCAGAAGCAAATATCTTAATAGTCGTAAAAAAAAAATATTACCAAACTGTTATTCTTGCACTTTCCGGTTCAAAAACACACTAGAAAGGTGTCAGATTTTGTCCGATCGAAAAAAATATTTTTATTCCTTTCTTTGTACCATTTTATAAGGTACAATTTTGTATCTTATATTATTTCTATAGTATAAAATATTATAATGATCTTAATACAAAACCGTAATGCAACCTGAGAAAATAATAAAATCACAACAATATGACGTAATAAAATTATTATGAAAGCTTTGCTTATTAACTTACCAAGTAGTTCGCAAGTATAAAACAGTCGGAACAATATATTTTCTCAATTTACGTTCGATAGTGTCATTGTATTTCACACTGTGAAAAAATCGCAAAGCAAGTTGAATGCAAATAAAAGTAGCAGGCTGTGTTATGTTAATAAGCGAAAGCGCTCATGAATATAAACCAAATATCACATTGAATTACTTCACACTGATAACAAAAAAGTGACAGTGATATTTCCGCACGCGTGTAGAACTTTTACCTGTGAAATGAAATTATACTGGAAACTAATAATTTGTACGAGCAAATTCAATAATATTACGTTACGCAAACAGGATATTCACTTTATTAATTTAATGCATTTTCTTATTGACTTAATGCATTATAAAGTACCACTTTGATATTAACAAAATTGAAATAAAAAGCTTTCAGGAATAACATGCCATATTATTTATTACAGTTCCTTACTCAGAAATTGATAACAGGGTAAAAATAATCCAAAAATAAATTTGTTAAATAAAAATAATGTTTTGTAAAGGTCAGTGAAATTTAGTTTACTAAAATTTAAAACTGAGTACAACATTAATTAAGTATTTGTAATAAACCTGAATTGAATTTGAATGCGGGTTGTCAAAATTAAATATATGTAAATTAAAAATTAGTTATTTTAATGAAGTATGTGTGGATTCCTTAATTCAAATTGGTGTTTGAGTATAATTATTGCATGTTAAAATTAAGCGAGCGTACATAATTGACATATTTTTTGCAAATTAATGAGAGATGAACAAGAAAGACATATTACAGTATCTGTAAATCAGAGACAAAAACTGCTCTGGTATATAAGTTATTTGGTTAATTTTATTTGACAAGTTTACGATAACATCTCTATTCGGGCAATAAAAAACGTGTTTCTTCGTAATATTCCCGTCGGATTGGCAGTTGTTTTCCCGTTTATAGCAAGTGGCGGAGAAAATATGACCTTTTCATTCCACCAATGACAAGTTAGGACGAGTAGACGGGATGGGGCACATTATACAAATTGCGATTTTTCAGATATTTTCCGAGGCTTTTGTCAATACGTCCGGAAATGCTTTGTGCAGATAATAACTTCCGCGATGTGATGATTGGTATAAAAAATCAAAATATGATTTGGAGACACGCGACAACATGACAACCTTGGCTACTGCCCGCTAGTGACATTCAAATTGTTTTATCGGAATGTTTATCTGCAGTTGTTTCATTGCCTCCTATCGACCTTTTTGAAAAAATACACCTGTGTTTCAATACTAATCAATCATTCGTCTATAAAATTTTGCGCCATTAATTTTTTTGAGTCTACATAAATAGCGAAATTATTATAACTAAACTTAGTTCATTAAGTATCAAAGGTAATAAGCATGGTTATTATAACGGTTATTCCAAAATTTAAATCCTAGTTCTAGTTTCGCATTTGAAGAAATGGTTTTCGAATAAAAATTGCAAATTTGAAGTCACATATTTCCATATTTGTGATTTATACTAGTTTACATTCGCTTAATTTATGAAATAAAAGGTTATTAAATATGCAAATAAAGAAAATTGGCAATAAAAAATCATAAAGTAATAAAAATTACCTAAATTTCCAGATTTCTCTGAGAATTTTTTTCTCCCAAATGTTTCATGTTCTTTGCACTTAATATTTTTGATTTTGTTTTTTATTTTGATTAATAGTCTTGAATCAAATAGTTAAATGAATAAATATTTTTACAAAACCCAAATTTCTAACACTTAAATAAATAAAAACTGGCATACTATAAAAATACTACTTGTTAATATTATCGTTAAAAGATAACCTACTAGAATTTCTATGCAATGCAATAAATCGTAAGAATCTGTTTATTTTGAATTGAAATTTCCATTGCAATAATTAGAATATCTGTATCACGTTCCAATTCATATGAAATTGTACTAGATTTGTATAATTATCACAGGTACAATTACAGTTGTAATTTTTGTTCTACTGATATAATTACTCGAATAGTGTGACATTCCATTCCACAATTCCATATATTGTTATTATTATGTACCTAGTGCATGGCATGGAATAAAATACTTATAAACATACGATAACAACATTATTAACGTCTCACGTTTTTGGTTTTATCTAAACGAGTATTAAATTCGTACCTTGTCGACACTTTTCTTAGGATTATAATAATAACGGAATGAGATACATTGATTATATATAAATAATATAAAACATTGTGTTTTTCCACAAGTTAGCTATTGGTTAAGAAAATCAATACGGACTTATTGATTTGAGACGAATTTATTAAATACATAAATGTCAAAATAAAATGATAAAATAAATTTTAGCGAGTTATATCGCATATATAAGGAAATTTATGAGTGATCGGGCACTATAAAATTTGTTTGAAATATAACAAAATAAAACTTCATATTTTAAACATATTCGTACACTAGAATTCATGTGCCAAGTTTAACAAACGTCATTTTAGAAAATAGTAGATATATAATATATACAGAGGGGTATGTGCTATCTGCGTTCTAACCAACGACAAAAATAATATAGAAATAGTAGTGTAACCGCGGTAACGGATATTTTCATATATTTAAAAAATATATATTAAAAATTGCATAGAGTTTAAACAAACCTAACAGCAGTATTAAACCAAAAATTGTGTTCACAAACACAAAATATCCCAAAAATACTTATTTTAGTGTCCAAAATTTTGATTTTGGGAAATAGTTTACATAGATAGATCTTGATGCGCTGATTTCAAATTTTCAAACGGAATTTAATTATCTCCTTTCGTTCTTGAGATATTTGCTGTCAAAGTTGCACCTCAAAAAAGTGTGTTTTTTGGCTATATCTTTAAAATGAGTGGAGGTACAATCTCAACGATTATACCAGTCGATTCTACTGGAAAAGTTACGTAAAGAAATGTTTCCTCCACATATACGTTCTTTGGAACGATTAGGTGAAAAATGAGAAAATCGAAAAAACCTAAATTTCAAAATTTCTCCGAGGATTTTTTTGTCTTCAAAACTTTTCATTTTCTGAACTTAAGTAGATATCGATGTGCTGATTCCAAATTTTCAAACCGAATTCAATTATCTCTTACCGTTCGCGAGATATTCGTGTTCAAAGTTGAGTTTTGGCAATACCTAAAAAAACAGGTTTTTCAGGTATACCCCTTAAATGGTTAGGTTTACGACTTTGGCGATCTCACCAATCGATTCTACGGGCAAAATTACATAAGTATACCAATTTTTAGATTTTTATTCCAAAGGATACAATTTGTAGAAAGGAAAAACGAAAATGGCCAAAATCGAAAAAAATGCCTGATGAACCCCTTGCGATTTTTTCGATTTTTTGCCATTTTCAGTTTTTTCCTTCTAGAAATTCTATCTGTTGAGATAAAAATCTGAAAATTGGTACACTTATGTAACTTTGCCCGTAGAATCGATTGGTGAGGTCGCCGAGGTTGCAATTTAACCCATTTCAGGATTATTCCTGAAAAACCTCTTTTTTCAGGTCTAACTTTGAACTCAAATATCTCGAGAACGGGAAGAGATAATTGAATTCTGTTTGAAAATTTGGAATCAGCGCATCGATATCTACTTAAGTCCAAAAAATAAAAAATTTTGGAGACAAAAAGTTTCAAGGCAAAAATTTGAAATTTAGGTTTTTTCGTTTTTCTTATTTTTCACCTAATCGTTCCAAAGAACGTATATGTGGACAAAACATTTCTTTATATAACTTTTTCCGTAGAATCGAATGGTAAAGTAGTTGAGATTGTATCTCTACTGATTTTTGTAATATACTCAAAAAACACACTTTTTTGAGATGCAACTTTGAGGACAAATATCTCCGAAACGAAGAGAGATAATTAAATTCTGTTTGTAAATTTGGTATCAGCGTATCTAGTTCTTTAAAAAAAATTATAAACAAAATTTTGTAAAATTTGAAAATTTTCGCGCAAAAAATTCGATATTTTCAAATTTTTTCGGGTTTACGCAAAAATATAGCATCAGCGACTTTCGATATTATTTCCTCTTACTTTTGTATGTAATATACAACAGTAGGGCATGTGGCGCCCTTCTTTTTCTATTTCATTTAAGAAAATTATTTTGGAGTGGATAATTTGTGCGTCATTGTTTGTTAGTAGTTTCGTTAATTTACTCTACAACTCTATATAATATTGTCACATTGACATTTACTTACTTTGGAAATCACAAGAGTTGATCCAACAAGATGATGTCATCAATCCCCCTTCCCCCCAAGTTTTGAATAACATGGTTACAATTGATAACATGAGGTTCAACTGCGCGAAATAGAGTGTATCTTCCTATTCGGGTGATAAAATAATTGTGGGTAAAAACCATAAATTTTCATTTAGAAAACAGGATCTTTTTCTCCATTTACTAATTCATAGTGTTTGGAAACAAATAAGATGAGACGATGGTTATTAGACCGACAAATTGCAACTGTGTTATACTTATTAAACATTTATAAACGCTTTTGGTTTACGTTTTTATATTTGAAATTAAATTGATGATTCATCATCAACTGTGGTACAACATTCTTTAAGTACCACAGTTACTTGTTTCGTGATATGTTTTACTTGCGTTTGAGTGATGCAGACAATCTAACAGTTTCTGCAAGGTCAGCACATACCGAGCTGTTTTGCGGTAACCCATCGAATTGGACCGGGCGGACTATGTTGCTTACCTATACAATCAGATTATCAACCTTTTAAAGTTAAAATTCTATATCATTCCTCAAGTACCTCAGGTGTTCCGTGACATGTTTTACTTGCGTTTGAATGATGCAGACAATCTAACAGTCTTTGCAAGGTCAGCACACGCCGAGCTGTTGTGCGGTAACCCATCCAATTGGACAAGGCAGCCTACATTGCTTACCTACACGATCAGATTATCAAATTCTCTAAAGTTAAAATTCTACAGGAATGTGTGAATTCCTTCCCATTCCCATTTACTGGTAAGCAGTCACGATTTATCTATAATGAACAAATTTGTATTGGTTATTGGGTGGGTAATGGGCCGGACTTTATCAGATGTGTAGTGTTCAGCTCATTTAGCCATTAGCGATAAGAATGCGTCCGGTGTTAGCCGGTGTGTGATAGACACATATCCACTAATAACTCAACGGAGTTGACAACTTCAGCCTGTGTCGGATTACTGGACGCACGGTATTTACATAATGCTTTCAGCCGGCAACAACTAACTTTTACTTTTCAAACGATATAAGGTCGGCTTAGACCAAAACAGAATTAGTACACCTAAAATATGACTTCATTTAACTAATATACATCAACATTTACTTTCAAAATTGTACTTGAAAAGACTCATTACTTCCTCAAGCAATTTATTATAAATTGAATGGGAACACTAATTGTTCTTTATAAGGTATAAGAACAATATCAGTTTGTAAAATATAATAATCTAAAAGTAATATAATCCAGAGAAATGAGTAAAATAGAGTTCTCGTCATCACTCTCTTAAGGAAAGAACTGGCTTCACAATTAGATTCTAGCATTATTAAAATACTCCCATTTCGACTTATCAATGAGGTGTTCAATAATTTTCTTTTGCTACTAACCATTGAGATTTCAAGATTTTCTGTATATTTTTATATTCGTTCTTCACTCACTTTACAAATAATTAGAACATTGTATTAATATTAAAACAGCAAAATTTTTCGAAATTTTGTTTTTTCCGAAATTATTTCGACAAGGCCAGGTATTCATACAAAAGAAGTAAACAAAATATAATTTGCCCCAGCAAAGCCCGGTCCAGAAATTCCCCGAAAATAAACAACAATTAAAACAATGCATGTTTTTGTGTCGCTGCCATCCCACAACACGATCGTTTATAAAAAACTGACGTGAACACGAAACAAAATAAAACATAGAAAATAGATTAGGATAATCAGGTTAACGATCTGTGCGAATTCCTCCGAACAGCGCGCGGATTCTTCGCAGATTAATCATTATCGACAAAGGCCGTCATGGGCCGTTCCGCGAATCCGATCCGACACCGAATCGAAAGTTCACAAAAACTTCCTAATGGACATATTTGGTAAAGAGTTCGCCAACCGCTCCGCTTATTTCTTAACTGTTTTGACAACTTAAAAGCGGATGATTTACATATCGCGATATGTTGCCAACAGATTCATCATTCTAGATAAACTTTTTTTGTTATTGTTGTTTAGCGACCGATCAAAATGTAACATGAACATGTTTACTTAAAGTTCTTAACCAAATTTTAGTCACTGTAAGATAAATGCTTATTGACGACATGCATAAAATCTGGTTGATACTCTGAAAAGTTTCAATAGTAATATATTAAGTGCACTAAAAATATAAAAATATAAAAAATATAAATTTGCTTTGATAGGAATTTGACAAAAAGTGCCCGAGACGTAGTCGAGGGTATACTTTTTCTGTGAAATAAACGAATGCAGTTTCTTACAGGCAACATCTTTTAAATGCTGAATTTTCAGGTAATTTGTAATGTGCACAATATATTTTTTTACGATTATTAAGAAATTTGCTTATTTCATGTTTGTTATTGCTGCATATTTTCCTCGGTAACTCTAGACAACGTTAAATATATATAAATGTATAAATTCATATTTCACAGTTCTTTCCAAAGTCGTATTGTTTAATTTTTGTTTTGTAGCTGGTTGTAAGAAAGTAGTGAAATGAAGACCTCTTCATTATTATAATATAAATGAATAAAGTAATAAAATGGTGGTCGTAGAAAAAGTATAGTGAACAACTTGTTTGGAATATCCATTTTATACTCATGTACTGTTCGACTATTTTCAGAACAATAATATGTCAAACCAACTTTGTTTATAAATCGGTTTCATATCTGTTTATGTGTATTACAAATCCTTGACATAAAGAAATCCTATTTTTTAATAAAAAAAATATTGTCACATTCCATTTTTGTATAAAAAATTTATAATTTTATACAAGATATCTTTAAAAAGTACGTAATTCACTCGTGTTCTTTATTCGGAACCTATTATTTCTAAAAAAAATGAAAAGTTCAATTAAATACATTTACAATTTTGTCTGTCTTTTGGTATGTTCTGATTTGTTAAAATATGGTATTTCATTTGTTATTAAATAATGAAGGAAATAGTCATTTGAGCTGGGTAAAATAATAAAAAACTTGCTGTACTTCTGCAGGTCAATAGTCTGACTTAATTAATTTTTATATTCCTCATTAATTCCATATCTCTGCTCTGAATAAAGTGACATCATCCCATCACAAAACGAAAGTAAAAATCCAGTCGCCTACTCCTCATCTCTCGTTTATGATTTTGATAGTGTGTGGGCGGTCCACCGGCAGGTAGACGTAGGGTCATTGTTACTGCGCGGGTCACCTGCAAGGTCATTTCCAAACCGACCCGGTGCAGCAGATGAAGACATCGTGTAGGTGGGGTCAAAAGACAGATAAAATTAATTAATCTGAGTTAGAGTTGAGGATAATTTGTTCCGACATAAATTAGGGTTTTGTAATTTGCTTTTGCCACGAATGGTTAGGAAATATTGGGAAAATTAAAATAATGAGGAACAAAACAAATTTATCGCTATATTTTTTATGGAAAACTTATTATTCATGTTTCTCAATAAGTTTTAGATTGAAATAAAATATAATTAACATCAGTACCTAAAGGTACTTGCTTTGTTGTAGACGACTATGTCACTCATAGTTAATTACACATTATTGGGTATGCCAATTTTTTTAATAGTAGATATTTGTTATACCGAAGAAATCATTTACCAGACAGCCAAAAAATAAAATAAAAATAAAGAATTTATTCTGCTTATTTCGATGAGTAGAATATTAAACTCCTAAATAATTTAATTGATTAGTCAAAATATTATTTAAAACAATAGATTTTCGATTTTATTTCCAAAGCACGCTTAACCGAAATGAATAAAATCAATAATTTTCTAATTTCTTAGTTTATTTTCATTTTAATATGCATGTATTTTATATCATTGGAAAGAGAAAGAAAATGTCCATTTAATAGTACTTTGAGCCTCATATGAAAATTGAAAGTTGGCATGAATTTCTCGAAGGGTGCTCCAGTTACAAAAATTTTCAGGACCGCTGTTAACTCCGCGTAAAAAAGTGTCTTTAGAATGTGCAAACTAGAAACTTGTACGAATTGAAACAAGAAAGTTATAAGTCAAAAAATAAATTTGCCAAAATCAGTTTTTTGCTCATATCTAGTGAGCTATGCATTTTTTTTTTAAAACAAATACATCATTAAAATGACCAAATAAATTTGCCTCAATTTAATCGAGATCCCAATGGTTAGACTCCTAAAACGGACATCCTGTGTAGACAACAGTCAATTATATTTTAATTTTTGTAAAGAGTACCACATGAACTAAAAATAAACTAGTAATATTATTAACACGCAAAAGTACGTGCATATCATTATCTGAAATCTAGTTGAGAATAGAACAGCCCCACCCAAAAAAGAAAACAAATTTACTCTGATTTGAATCTCCAAATCGGTTTATTTGATCTTAAGAAAGCGACTAAACAATAATCTCTCCAAAAAGAACCTCAAGGTTCTCGTCAAACAATTTACTTCTTGCATAATTCAAAGAATTCGATATCTTGTCTCTAACATAGAATTTATTTATCCGAAAATATTTTCTCTCGTGGTTTACCAAAGTTCATCGACAAGAAAAATAATTTATATAATTTATGGTTGCGTAAGTCGATGGTGTAGTATTATCTGTCCGTCTGCGTTTAGTGTTTCACTTCGTTAGCAGTATCAAATTCAGCTGCGTGGAGAGACAGAGTTCTCAGCTCGGTATGACATGACGGAAACCGAACGCTGGCGCATCAGCACCGGAACACGACTTGCGTTTTCCTACACTTGGAATAAGATATTGCACGTTCTTGGAAGCTTTTCAGCCGGAGGAATTTTCCGCAAACATTGTTATTCTGCAAAATTTACTTATAGTTGCATGAAGAGATATTTGAAACTGACTTATGTAGGAATTACAACTGGGGCCGTATTTATGCACAGGATATCTACATCTAGTTGTGCACCTCCCGTTTCTTATTGCAGCATTGCCAAAATGGCACTTTACTCAAAGGGATTTTTTGAACTTTTCGCATAAATTAAAAACGATTTTGCCGCAGAATGATCTCACTTTCAAATGACATATGTAGGTTTTAAAGAAAAGTGCAGGAAATAATGTGTTGTATTTTTTATCCTGCATTTTTCTAACATGTTTAGTTACAATTATAAAATATTTTGAGAACTAAAAATATATAATACGAAATAAAACACAATAAATAAAAACATTTAATTTATTAACAGCGAAATATATCTGCACGCATGTACAATAAAACAAATGTATAACATTTAAAAAAATGTTTGTATTTCTCTAATTTTAATTCTCTAGTTCCGTAAAATTTGTAATTTCTTTTTGTTACAAATTGAATTACATTTAAAATGCATTATTAGGAGAGTAGTTTAATTTAATAGGAAAAACTATGTTCTTATGTCAAAAATACTTTGCAAACAGGACACTGTTCAGATTCGAACTTACATTCAACAAAAGATTGGTATTTCCTATTTTGTGTAAAAGTATTTTATATTTGTTGATTTATACTACTAGTTCTATTAAAAATTTATTGTTATTTTATAGTCACTATAAGAAATTTGCTAATAAAACTTTTATTATACATTATGAAAGTAGGGACATAAAATTATTAATATCGAATATCACGTATGTCAATTACATAACAAATTGATTTTTTTGATGATTAGTAATTTACGAAAATAAATTGTTCATTGTTATCCGTTTTTTCCTTTCCTTTTAAAGAGTTACAAATCGATTCGCCGGGTATTATTTGAGGCATGTGCTCATCTAATGCTTCAAGTTTTTCTCGCGAGAATTCGTAGAAATCAATTACATAACAATGATCGGCTTTCAAAAAATTACATAGGTACAAGTACTTTATAGTCATTGACACACTTCTTATGAACTGTTGGGACTTTGTTTAATAATTCATAACACACAAAAAGAAAGTTGCTTCTGATTTTATGTACTCGGTTCAATCTCAAGAGCAGTCGGATCGGAGATGAATTTAAATCGCTGTCATTCTTTCACGCAACGCGCATATTTCTTACCGGAATATATACGCATGCAAACAGAGCAAAACAAAACACAAGTGAGATTCTCACATAAATTAAAATTTGTTACATTATTGCCAGATGTAGTTAAAGATTATATAATAGTATATAATTAAAGATTTTTTTTTAAATTTATAATTTTAAAATTACAATTTACTCTAATGTACTGTTTAGTCCAACAATTATGTGTATTTCTAACGACCCATGTTTGAATCTGGGCGATGATAATTATTTTCCAACTATCCACAAAATTTAAATTTTAAATTTCTCAAGATCAAATCGAAATAAAATATGAAATGATTTAAAATTTAAACTTTATTGTTAAAACTTACAGAATTGAAAATATTATAAATACAAATATTTTTTAATATACCTATAATATGTCTAAGATGATTTAAAGTAGATATAGGTAATAGTATAATGGGTTAAACTGTGAGAAATTATTTCCGTATGATTATGTGCGTCATGTTGTTCTTTATGTCAAACAGTTTTTGTGAATATATTGTTTTTCTGTAAGGTTTAACAGTGTGGTCATAGAAACAGTATAGTGTGCCACTCATGCAGAATTATCTATTTTCCACCTTGTGTGATTCCAACTTTCTCACCTCGTGAGTTATAGGCGACTTTCTGCACTTGCACAATATACTATTTCGTTACTGCATAAAATATATAATCAGTTCATCATACTTGAATATAACAAATAATTACCAAATATTATATTTTTTACATGTATCGTATTGGAGTTATGGACACACGGACACACATACACATACGTACAGACAGTACTGTAAAAATAGTAAAATCTTACTCTAGGACCCTCATTCGTGCTCATATGTGGAAAACTCACCCTCGAGAATTTTGACCAAAACAATTACCCCAATTCTGTAAGGAAGTTACTAGCTCTTAGCAACGTTACTAACATCATTAGCCAATAAAAATAGTAGTCACTAAATAAAATACGAAAATGACAGCTTTTACAATTATTTCTATTGGTTAAAATTTTTAGTAACGTTACTAAGAGCTAACAACTTCTTTACAGAATTGGGGTGAATACCTCTCCCTTATCTATATATTGATAAGCGGATGGTAAAAAGAAATGTATAAAAACTAGGAAATTATAAATGTGTGGAATATACATATCTCATTTTTTATAAAATTTCAATAAATAAATTGCGGTAGAACCTCAGTATAACGGCCCTTTATTTAACGGACAAAATTTCCGGTAATTGTGCAAAAACGCATTGGGAAAACTAATTTTTCGGTCCGTTATATCGAGGTTCTACATTATTGCGTTATAGATTTTTAGGTGTGTAGCCTCACTTATCTGAGATTTTATCTAAAAAATTATACGATCTCAACTCCACAAGTCATGAGTCAGTATGATTTACGAGTTATTAATGTTCTGAAATTAAAATATCACACTTTCAGTTGTGGCATGACACATAGCAAGCAGCATAAACAATAAGCCAATTTCGCCAACACCTGTAACCTACAAACAAGAAACAACCTTTCCGGTACCAAATATGAAGCTGTCTGTATTCCAATATGTCCCAGCGGTTGGGTTTAGGTGAGCCTACAACTGATGGCAATATTGATCAGTGTCCTTGGCTACCGGTCTTACGATCTAGTTTTTGTTAGGATGGGCTTGGATAGGAAACCGTGCTATGCGTCGTGCGTCGTGCGTTGTGCGTGAGATTGTCACGCGTTACGCACCTCGCGTGTGGATTCAAGACCATGTAGTGATAGATGTTATGGTTTGTTCACATTGTCCAGTGTCGTGGTGATTAATTGATTGTATTGTGGTGGATATGTTGGGTGTCATTTCTAAATTAAATACTTGGCATGGAAGTCCGTTGGGTTTAAAAAGAATTTTTATAATTAAATGAGTACATGTGTGTAGTGAAAATTTTTGAAAAATTCAATGACTTCACTGGGATTTAAACCCATTGTTAAATGTTGATTCGTCGTACGGTTCTAAATGTTTTAAATTTACTGTGTTAAAAGAGTTTCGTAGTTATGTTTGTATAGATTTGATTATATTCTCTTTTCTTCTACAGCACATTAATCACAACATCAAAATTATTCTGTCAAATTCCACAATTCATTTTTTAGGCTCAACTATAACAGATCTTAATGCAGGGTTGTTGCAATTTTCCCTGAGCCAAAAAATCCACTTAATAAAACCTAAAAATCCCACCCAAAAAACCCACACGATAAAAATCCTTAAAAAGCTCATATTTTTTTTTAAAAATAAGTTTATTCGGTACGTCCAAAAAAGTACATAAACTTATTTTTTTCTCAACCTTGCCTTAAAGTGGTAAATAAAAAGGTTATTAATATTTTTTTTTGTACTTTTAATGGTTAGATCAAGAAGGTTCTTGTTAAAAATTGAATTGGCGAAAAAACAAGTTTGCATACAATTATATCAAAGTGTTAAACTGATGACCTATATACATATTCGTATACTATGAAATAAAAATTTTGAAACTTGATATTTAAAATTTGGATATATCATAAATTTTACACACTTAAATATCAGGTTTTGCGAATAATATCATAAAATTTAAAAAGAATGAAATTATTTATAACAGTATCTTATTTTTACATATAATTTAGGATTCAAAATAATATAAATAAACAGTAAAAAAATAACTTAATTAAAACCACAAAAGTGGTGCAACTTTCAAATTCGGTCCAATTATAACCGGTGTGGACACTAGTTAATCTTCTTTGATATTCTCGTTTTGTGATATACATTTGTACGTATTGTGTGATAAGAAAATTGGCAAATGTAATCCGCTTATCAACGTAACAAACTTTCTAAACCGATGTTTTGTCATAGGCAGATTAGTCTTCGGCAAATTCAAGCAAATGATGTGGGACTACCGTCTATTAGCAGGATTTAGTAACATGTTACTAGAACAAAATAAACCGTACCTACGTGCTGTCATTTCGAAACGTGCTTGCCAAATAAACAGATATAATTTACAGGTATTCTATTTCTGTTTACACAATAAATTTATCTCAACAACCTGCATCGGTGCAATCAGTGAAAAATGTGAAACCTGTTTTTAATTATCTCGCTGAAATAGCTGCTTAACAATGGGATCGTTATTAAATAATAATAAATTATTTCTATCATAATGTATGCGCATCTCTGCTCGCATTTTTATTATATAATTGCTTCATTATATATTAATTAGATGATAAACTCATACATTGTTTCTGGTTCTCAGTATCAAAACATTGTTTTAATAATCCTGCTGATTTGAAAATTGCTCTACGTAATGTATTTCGCGATAATCATAATTAAATCTTATTTTATCCACAACTTTACTTTTTCCTCGCAATTTTTAATGTAAATTTTATAATGTGCGTTCACAGAATTTTCTATGAGCAGAAAAAATGTAACGTATTGATTTTGATGTGACTAATTTTTACAAAAATATAACTAAATGTTAATTAAGTCTCCCTAATAAATAAATGCTAAATGGATCAATAAATAAATATTCAAATTTTATCCAACTTACGAAGATAATTGCAATGTGGACAAAATTGATATTTTTAAAAGAGTTTATGAAATATTTATTTTATACATAATCAAAATGCAAGTAAATTTGTGAAGAAACAAGCACATACCATCGTTATTTGAAGACCAATTCTATCTAGGAATGTACAAGTACACAGAATAGGTTTATACAGAAGCGACAGTAAAACAGAGAAGCGAAAATTAGAGAGAGATGGGGAAGGTGCATAAATTTAAAGGACCCATTGTTTAAAATCGGTAAGTTTCCTCACATCTGAGAGAGAAGTAAGGAAAGAGCACAAATTTAAAGGGCTACACAATGCTTCAAGGTCATAGAACTGACTAGCGGAACATGAAAGGTACCGACACGGAGTGTCGCTCCTGTGTGTCACTATTCTGTGCCATAGACTAAAAGTTTCCGAATTTCTTCCTGGATTATTGGTGTCAGTATATTTAAAGAATAAATTTATTATAATTTTCAAAATCCAACAAAGTGATTGCTGGTTATCAAACAAGAATTATGTAAATTTTGTCTTCCTTCCTAGTACCAGAATTATCAATAATAATTATTATTACCTACTATGAAAAAAAAGTTTTATGGAGTTCTATAAACTATAAAATAAATAAAAACCTATAAATAAATCATAACCTTGGATAATATAAACTGTAAGTTTTGATACCGGAAATAACATGAGGAAATAGTTTTGTAAGTAAAATCCTTCTACTTTCCGTGTTTACAGGATATGATCCTACAAAACTTTTAACCCCACAAACACCGATCCTAAAAAACTAAACTTTAAATTCTTCCTGCTGGTTTGTCAAAGAATGCCCGGCAGGAATCAAACCTCATCCTGAAAGGATCAGTTCAGTGACTTCTGGTGTGTTAGTTCACCTGTGAAATCCTCTATATACCCAGGAATTAGGTCGTGGAAATTGGGTCACAGCATATGCTATCCTGTTGGGATTTATGGAATGAATATTTTATTACTCGTACCTAATTCGAATCAGATGGAATTTGGAAATGAGTGCCACGCCTTTTTTTCACGTTGGGACCTGACATTTATTCCGAAATTTGTGACGGTGGGACCGTAATAAATTTTGGAACAGATAAGGAACATAAAATGTTGTATGTAGTCACAAATATGACGTTTTTAAGAGAGAAACAGAACACAACAAAACAAATTACAATGAAGAACAAAATACACTCAAACAATTAGTCTCTGTATTCCAGTAAAAGAAAATAAATTGTATTTTTTCAAAGTTATTTATTAATAAATAAAATCATGTACTGACTTATTTTAACAACTAAGTACACCAATTTAGTCTCCGTACATCTGGAAATTATATAGAATTAATGATCTTCTGAACAGACATTCATTAGAATTACTTTCATAAACGGTTTGTCATACTTCTCACTAATTTTCTTAGAGTTTGTGAGTTTGGGAGTCAATTTTACCCCATTCTTCTACCATAAATGTAATAGTTCTTTTACATTCTTTGGGCGTCTTGTTTTACACATTTTAAAATAAATCACAGAGATGTTCAATTGGATTCATATCTGGAAACTGTGGAGGCGTTTTTAATTGTTGTCTACAATTATACAATAACTATTCTAGCAGTGTATATGTAGTATGTTTGAGTTTATTATCTTCTTGAGAGATATATGAATCCCTTAAACCCATTTTTAGTACATTTTTTTCTAAATTTCCTTTTAAAATATTAAAATAACCCACTTTCTCATCAATAAAAAATATGTTTCTCACCTCTTCTGCACTCATACAGCCCCATACAAGCACAGAACCTCTTCCATATTTCACTGTTGGGTATAATCTTTTTTATTTCATATGTTCTTTCTTTTTCCAAATAATAATTCGTCTATCTCATCTAAAAAGGTTTATTTTGGTTCATCTGAAACAATTAGTGAGTTCCAGTAGATTTCAGGGTGGTTTATATATTTAAAAAATAAAGAGCAAATTTGTGTGTACGGAGACTAGTTGGTTGGAGTGTATAATCTACTTTTGCTGATGACATTGTGTTTAAAATTGTTATAAAAATCGTAAACAAAGAAATGTAGTAGTTGAAATAAGTGAACAAAGTATTATTACGTAACGCGATCTAAAAATAGGAGCAATTAATAACATTCAAGATCATAAAGTGTAGCATTTAATCACGGCTCCATTTACGTAGCGATACATATCTCACAGCCCGCCTTTCAGCCTTCTTAGCTCTCCGTCATATATTCGTAAAGATCTGGCATCTAACATCTGAAGATCGCTTCCTACGCACGGCTACCGCGATTCTCTTGCCTTCTGTGGAAGTCGGAAGTGCTGCGATGCGCCGATGTTTCCATGTTCTGCTGCGGGTAACCTTCGTTTCTCGTTTGTTGGAAGATGTATTGACGCGCTGATTGAAACATTCAAACTAATGCGGAAAATCACTCTATTATGCTCTGCGTTTTCAGTTCCTGGTTTACGCAAATGCCAATGTTCTGCCACGTATAACGAACTAATTTATACCCTCAATAACTATTTGTAGTACTAGTACCTAGAAAAATTCACACCTAAGCTCAGTAACATATGAGTTGGACTAATGAAAATTCTGAAGATAATTTATATAATTTATTTATTTACTTTTAATTAATAACGCCCCAATCGTTATAAAATTATAAATGTCAAAATATAACATATGTACGTAAAGACGTCAAAATATGGAATTAAAAACGTTTCAATGTTAATTATAAACCAAACGTTTACCTACTTCACAGTTAATATAAAATCTTTGTAATGCATTCTAGTATCAGTAGGTCGAGAATCAAAACATTGCTAAGTGTTTGTTCTAATTCTTGAATTGCTGATACTAAGGCTCAAGTCGGATCATTATCTGCTTTGAATTGTGTTATTCTTTTAGTATGTCAAGAATCAGAGCAAATACTTAAGAATGTATCAAATCAGAGAACATTCTAGAGTAGATATCTGCTGCAGAATGTGATCTAATTCTGTAGGTCAAAGTCTAAACAGTTTAGAGAGTCCTTTGATGTACTGAAATCAGATCACATTTTAGTGCAAGCATCTGCTCCAGAATGTGATCCAATTTCAGCAGGACAAAACTTAGAGCAAACACTTAATCGTGCTCTAATTCGTGGTCCAATAAACTATACCACATTCTGAATCTATCCCCTGAAGATGATCTAATTAAAACACCAGATGGGAAGAAATGAAGAGCAAAATACCTAACTGTCTGAAACCCAACCAAAGCAGAACTCAACGTTTTTGACGTAGGACACTCGTTATATACTCGGAGTCGTGAGAACGATAACTTCAACATTTGGAAAAACATTCTGCACTTTTTTCCTATAATTAAATTATGCCAAATATTTTTCGACTAAAGAAACTATTATTTTCTTCTATTGTAATTTAGTTAAGTTCATGTAAATAACTTTTGGTGCTTTCCAGTATGACTCTTCCTTATTTTCCAGCAGTGTATATTGTTATTGATGATAATTTTTTTGACTTGTTGGACCCCCTTTTTGGTGGAGAGCCCTAGGAAGCAGCCCAGTCTGCCCAGTCTTAAATCCGGGCCTTTTTGAGGTTATTACTTAGCCGAGAATTCACAAAGTTTCAACCATGAAACATGTCACGTACTTAGAGACGAGTATGCACTTGAATAGTCTCTATGTTCACGCCTGATATTGAGCTTATGTATTGTATTGAAAAAATTGGTTTAAACTTTAAAATGAATCAAATCTGGATAATCCTCTTCGCAGTGTAATTTTCCAATAAGTGCATATATCCGCTGTCCTATTTTGAAAGTATAAGCTTTGGCTTCGGGAGTCCCATATGCCAGCAGTTGATAAGTGGATTAAGTTATCACTAGCGATAACATTCCCTTGCGCAGAAACAACACATGTGCTGCGCCAGTGTTCGGCACTTTCCCAACAAGTTTACCATGTCACCGCCATCGTAAATTACTTAGAATTCCTTCGATGCATACTCACATACGCTGCGGTGAACACGCGCACACTGGGTTATTTAATGCATCGGTGCGCTAAACACTTCAAAGGCACATCCATCACAATCAACACATTTTTCTATTCACTAGTGAATACGGTTTATTAACTACAGGTTAAGTGAATTAGATACAGATTTATAAAGTGGCACACTTCACGTGGCATTTCGGTATTTACTTAAATCCAGATAATTTTGGAGAAAAAGTTCCTGGACGAAATATTTATGAGGGAAAAAATTACTGGAATTCACTCCCTGAAGAAGACCCATGTGAGGTTGAAATCGTTTGGAGCAGAAATAAAACCAATTTTCAACTGACTGAATTCCTGTAATTTTTTCCCTCATTCTACTACACCAGTCAAGGAAATCTATCTTCCACGAAATATTTATATTTTTGCTTTACTCCTAATCCAAAGAAGATAAAACATTTATTAATAGCTTATAGGTATAACATTTTCTGTAGAATTGCCCATTTCACACCTTTTCGAGGAGTAATTTTGAGGCAAAATGTTTCAGAAACGAATAATTTTGTCGGAAAATTTGACATCATAATGAGATCTTCAAAGTACGCGTTTATGGAATATATTTTTTCGCATATAAGATGTAATAAGTTATTTATAGTACAAGTGTGTTACAATACAAATAAGTCACGTGAAGTCGAGTGGGGTATTTTTCTCAAGTGACGTAGATAATTAACATACGTTTGCCATACAACATTTTATCCAACACATTTTAAACATTGACATAAAATATATAAAAATATTTTTGACAAATGACATTTATTAAAAGAAAATAGAGTAGATAAGGTTTTATAAGGTAGTTACCTCGGTAGTAATGATATGAACCAACAAACAGTGAGTTATAATTTCTAAGCAACATATGTTTTATGACCTACTGTATTTATCTAAAAAAAAAAACGTATTTGTAGTATAATAATTACGCGGTGTTGGATAAAAGTAATAAACATATTCTTCCTTTTGGTTTACATAAGTCGAACTTCCTTTCTCCAGTTTGAACATGTTTAAATTTATATTTGGGAATAAAGAAAGTGAAATGAGATTAAATATGTGAGACAATTTCCCACATGTGTTGAGTTTTGCAGGTTATGTCATGCATGTTAGTGTTTGACTTCACGCATCCTGGTTGGGAATGACCATTGGTTTCGGCTTCGGCATGATCTGTGAGCAACGAAAGAGAAAGTTGTGTTTTGTTCGGCCATTGTATTCACTTGTTTTATTATAAGTTAAAATGTTCATTCGCTGCGGGTCACTTCTGACTCATTACTCATTTATCGATCGGGTTTACTCAAGGATTTCGACCGGGTATCCTACGCCAAAACCACTTCCTTCATCCGAAGACATTACTTCTACCAGTGATGAAATTTGAGGAGGGTGGAGATAGGCAATGGTTCGCAATAGTTAAACCACAGAATAGGTTTATACAGAAGCGACAGGAAGACAGAGAAACGAAAATTAGAGAGATGGAGAATGTGCACAAATTTAAAGGGCCTATTGTTTAACATCGAAAAGTTTCCTCACATCTTAGAGAGAGATAGGGGAAGAGCACAAATTTAAAGGCCTACACAATTCTTCAAGGTCATAGAACTGAAAAGGAGAACATATATGATCTATGGAGCGATTCGATGAAAAATGAGAAAAACAAAAAAATCTATTTCAACTTTTTGTTTTATTTTCTTAATATAAATAAATTTGATTCTAAATTGTTCCTCAGACGATGATGCCTTTGAAAAGTTACAATATGTATATTTATAATGTTTGGTTATTTATTTAAGACAACTTCGTGGCTTGTTATTTGTTTGACAATTAAATTACCAGTCACTAATAAGTGCTGAGATGAAAAGGTCATCCACAAAGATAAACATTTCCAACAAAAACTCCTTAGAAAATCCCAATGTTTCCATCGTATAAAAACCAAAGATGCTGACGAACATGAATGTCAAAATCTTTAATGATTTTCATTCTTACAAAATTCCTATCGTCAGAGATTCTTCTCCGTCCGTATTGTTGGTGTAAAATTAATTTCGTATCGGCCTCCGTGTCACTCATCTGTCAAAATATTAATTAGTTTTTGGTTAATTCTCTCTGATCGTTGGTCGGGCCGGCAACCTTGGTTCGCCTTGACTAGCGTTGCGACATTGTTAGGAAAGTGGAGAACAAAAGAAAAGCGTGGAGGATGCTATTGATTTATTCAGAGATGAGAAATTATTGATAGCAAGGCCGCTGCAACAACACATTCAAAATTTATTGCATTTTTAAATATTCATTTCATACTTTTTCACGCGACATTTATGAAAATATCGTTTTCTTGGTATTGTCATCACAAAATATACAATATTAAAAAACAATTGCCAAAAAAAATTATAAATAAAAATTATGATAAAATAATTCTATCATATTTATTTTTAGTTTCACTTCCATAGCAACATAACTCGTAAATTTCTTTTTTCTGCGACCAATATGGAAAGTGGCACTTTTCTCACACTATATAAAGCTTGTAAGTTACATATTTCCCGTAATGGTGGTAAAGTGTGAGAAATCATTTCTCACACTATTTGCCAACACTGCGCATGTGCAGTGTGAGAAATATTATTTCTCACATTAATTGCCAACACTGCGCATGCGTGAAGGTACTCTTTGAGAGTTTATTATATACCTTTTAGCAGAAAAAACTATTAAATGAAGGATTGATATTTGCAATAAGAATTGAAGCTACTATCAAAAATTCTAAAAATTAAAAGAACGGAATCAGAATTATAATAAAATAGTTATTATCGCTTTGTAGTACGAAATTTCTTGCATTTTGTAAATTTAACCCTTTATTTATTTACAGAATATTGTCCATTAAATATATAAAACTATACACTTTCTCTAAAAAATTAAACCAAATTTTTATTTTTGTTGCAATTGAAAGCGAAATTATTATTATATATTTATGGTACAAATGTGTTACATTTGAAATAAGTCACGTGAGAAATGTTTAGTACACGAGGCCATTAGGTTTTATCCAACAATTGATATAAAATATATAAAAAGTTTTTTGACAGTTGACATTTTAAAATGATATTTAATAAAAAAAAAAATGAGTAGAGTAGGTTTTATAACGAACTTACTATGATACGAACCAAAAAACAGTGAGTTATAATTTCTAACACATATGTGTTTTATGACCTACTTTATTTATCTAAAAACACCATAGTTATAGCATTATAATTACAGGGTGTTGGATAAAATGGTTTTGTGTATTAAACTGTATTAATTGCCAAAATCGTATTTGTAGAATATGATTGTAGGTATATATATTTATAATATAATTAAAATTCTTTTTTTATTAAACTTATTATTATTGTCATGTATTGGTCTATAATTGGTAATTGAAATACGCTTGCGCAGAAGCAAGTAATCAAACAGTTGAAACAGTTGAAAGTGACAGTTACACCTGCAGTGCTAAAGTTTTGTTTTGTGATTGAGTGATAAAAAACGTAATATATATTCATATCTTCATACATTTTGCAAGGTAATATGCTCTATTTATTAAAGTACTATAAGTTACTCGTAAAAAGCGATTGACCGTCTTGATAAGAAAATGTAAATTATAACAGAGCGTGTAACGTATAAATTATACATGAAACGAAGCCAACGTTTTCCCATTACCACAAATTTACGTGAAAGGTGAACTCCAATAAATAAATCGTATGGAGCTGGGTAATTATTTGCTGATGTGTTTAGCTGCGAAGTGTAGGCTCTAGGCCAAGACTACTGTGTGTCAATAAAAATAATTAACTAAACGGTTATTTCTAACGCTGTTCCTGTGAATATGAACGCAAACCGGTGTCTATAAATCAAGTGGTTATCTTAACGTTCTCCATGTTTAACCAAACTGTACACTGCTGTGCAAATATGTTTTAAACACCTGTTAATTATGATATTAAACCTCAATAAATAAATCTTCAAATGCTGCCATTTTCACACGAAAATACTTCAGCATTATTTTACGTTTCATAATATGACATTTCGGTTCTTAAGAAAATGTGACGATGATTGTTTTCACTTTTCAAAAATAATTGTGTTGGACGAAACGATAAAAATCTTTTCGTAAACTTTGTAACACACTCAAAGGTCACAATTTATTTAATGACCTGTTTTCAAAAGAATACATTTATAATAAAATATATAAATTTTTTACAATTTCATAAGAATTATTAAAAAAAAATTAAGTTAGCATCCCTACATTTTGCTGGCCTAGGCCGACAAACAGAGAGTTTCTGGAAAATTTTGAGTTCTGCAACACTATTCATAATGGGACGGAGGCACAAAAAGAAAATTTCGGGTCTACTTGCTGTTTATGCCTTCGGACAAAAATGTCTTCAATGTCCTTAAGTACATTAATATCTGTAAGAATGGTGTCAGTATTTTAAGGTTAGAGAAATAAATTTTGTATTATTTTATCACAATTTTAAGTTAATATTCCTTCAAAAAGTTTGTACAAGAAACTTAGGTAAGAATTGTACTTATTATTTACATTTTATACTTCTAAATTTATTACTAGCAACTATATTAAATCAAATTAAATATCACGGTTGTGAAAAATACACAACTTTTAAACTTTATATAATGTGAGAAAACTGCCACTTTCCGTAGTGGTCGTAGAAAAATAATTTATTAGCTAGACAAGTGACTAGATTTAAATTTAATTAATAAAAATTGTCAATAAAATTTATTGCTGAGTTCAAATGCGTTTAGAATTTAACTGTACTATAACTGCACTATAAGTATAGCTGTCATCTTATATGGTTAAGGACATCATGATATATTTATTTAATATAATTGTGTATATGAAATAATAAGGCTACGTCTAGGCGAACAGATAGGGTATTATATCAAGTGTGAATCATGCCTACTCTATTCATATCTGTATGATAGGCTGCATTAATATTAAAGTTCATATCTTATAATTGAACTACCTACTTAATAAATACTCAAAAGATTTTCTTTTCTTACTTCAACTTTTATTTTAATTATAATTATTTTAAATTGATAATTTCATCCCAAAGAAAATTATAATTTGTCGAAAAAGTAATTAAAATATAAGTGCTCTCATTGTAGAATGAAATAAATCAAATTAATTTTAATTAATTTTTTTATCTGTTTTTATTATCTACTATTATAATGAAGGACATTTTTGTGTGGTTATACTGAAAAAGCACTGAGTACTATTGTGGAAAGTATATAGAAATATGTGAATTTTGACTTTTGACTAAGAATTTTTCTTTTACTTCTAATAAATCTAAGTAGTTTGTTACTCTGTTTACAAAATGATGTGTTTTTGTTTCTTCAGAGTTATAGACTGGTCGAAGGTGAAACCATTACAAATTCGTTCTCGGATAGAATTTTATTTGGTTGTATTAATAATGAATGTTTTCTAGAGTACATTTCTTGTGCAATGTAAACGCCGAGTAGATTCTTAAACGATAAGTTGTACTTGTTCTAAACACCGAACAAGTACTATAAATAAATATCTACTTACCTGAGATATAGATCAAATAGTTAATTCATAAATCATTCTCCACGTTCGGTTTTACTAAAATAAGAAAGTGCATGCTTATTATGAAATCATTGTATAACAATTATAATAGCATTTCTAATATTTTCACAGAATTTTTATGTTAGCTAATTTTCACAATGACTTTCACCAAATTCGTCAAGCTGCAATAAGAGGTCGTTAGTTTTATAAATTCATATTTCCCATGCGAAATTTAGTAACTGAAATTATTGTGGCATAGATTGACCTTTTTATAATTCAAACATATTAGGTAACTCTGAAGTAGCTTCTTGTGGAAACTACTTTAGGTATTTTGACTTAATTGGTGAAAATGATCTAGCTCAAATTTTACGTTATTCTTTAAAATTCTATAGGTATATTAAAAAAATCTGATGTGTCCAACACACTGTAGTAATAAATTCTATATTAGTTGTTTCATTGTACATTCAAATTTTTTAGTTTTTTAATTAGTTTGTTCTTATAGTTCAGAAAAAAAATATTTCATTTCATACCTAAAATTTTCTTCATAAAATTTGTATGAACAAAAAAACAGTTATTTTTGGCGTTACTAAAACTGGAACCGAACTTACCTTGATTCACGCATGCAAATATATTCCTTTTACATATATTTCTTCCACCTTTTAATTTTACAATAAATCTACTTCATATTTACTTATTTTATCTTTTAAACTTACATCAAATTTGACATCGCTATATGAACAACTCATCTGTTTTATAGAAATTCCTCAGCCTAAACGATATGTAAAGTACTACTTCTTGTTAACCAATTGTAGTCAAAATCTAATCAGTTCATCATATTTGAATATGAATTATCGTCACAGACACACACACACACACAAACGGACATGCAGACATCACAGTAAAAATAGTAAAATCGTATTCTACGGACCCTAATTCGTGCTCATATATTGAAAACTCACAATCGAGAAATTTGACCAAAAATAATACATCTCTTATCTATATATTGATAGGCGGGAGGTAAAAAATAATAAAATGTAACAAATGCGAGTTGTTTACCTGAAACACTTTATGGATCAATAGCAGTAAACAAAAACAGTTGAAATAGTTTTGGTGGTACGAAATTTGTGTATGTAGTAGTTATATGACCTATTTCTCACTAACCAAGTGCCATACTATTGATCCATAGGCTAAGTGTCACTGTAAATTTATGACCAAAATTTGAAACAATGTATATGAGATATAGGTCGTCAGCTGGTGTAGCAAATAACCCAAGTTCAAGTTCAAATCAAGTAACTTTCTACAAGAAAAACTTCTTCACTTCTCTTAATGTAAGTAAAAAGTAAGAGTGGTTAGATAGTTTTCGAACTGGTATCAAGAAATTTATAAGTACTTGGAAGAGATAGTAATTAATTTATTAATTAGGTGATATTTTCCTTTCGATTTCGTATTAATAAATTTATCGTATTGATAATTTAGAAGATAAAAAATGGAAAATAGATCAGTTATAATTGATTTAATCTCGAAAAGGGTAGTTAAACATTTATGAAATGAAATGAAAACTTTTTCTTCGAAATTAGTCCTAGCGAGACAAAATCCTCTCGGAGTGGAAAACTTTCCTTGACAATGAATCCTCTTCTCATCTCAGAGGCAATTAAGAGTTTCTTATGGTTGCTAAGCAACAGCAAGGGCTTGATCTTCATAGAAAATTAACCAATCAGCACCTGGTGCATCTCACAACTACACGACGAGTGTTTATTGATTACTTACAACTGCTCTTTCTCATGGCTTTATACCTGGGGGAGGAAGTGATAATTTGTCAACTTCCAACATCGAAATTTATCGCCTGAGGTATTTGTTACAATGTGGTATAAAAATATTGTAACATTTATTTATTTAGGTGAAGTGTAACTAAGTTTAATAAACGAAATATGAATAATAAAAGAGTAAGTAACACTATGAATAAACAAATATAAAGACTAATTTAGAAGTAATTATTATTAATAAAGACTTAAGCACTACGGACATTTATTTAAACACAAAACTACGCAGTATTTATTTCCACAATATATTTATATCACCAACTATTTATTTATATCACCAACTATTCATTTATATCACCATCTATTTATTTATTTCAACTTTACATGTCGCTGACATGTACTGACCGGCACTGACTTTCTTCAGTGACTCTCTGCACACTCTGACCGATACTAACTTCTTGAGCCTCCCGATACGACCCTTTAATAGCTGCGGACAACTAATATTGAACATTCCAGAACCTTCTGGATACTATAAAATTTCCGAACAATAGCTTCACTCCTACCCCATTTGACCTTTAACGCGACTACCTGCCCAGACAGGTCAGCCGTGATGACTCATCTGCGGTGAGTCTCGCCTGTTATAACATCAAAATGGAATTGAAATTGTATGTCTGTTTTAAGTCTCAAAATATAATGACAAATTCTGTTGTAATAAAAATATAAAACTTTTGAAGTAAGAAATGAAAAATGAAATATAACATTTGACAGATTACCCCGTATAACATTTTTCATTCCTGGTTGAAATTACTTGTCCAATCCCAGTGGCGGAACTAGAGGGAAAATGTTAGGTGGGCCACGCATGGGCACCGGAAAATCTTGGTGGGCCGTGCCTTTGTTATGTACCGAGTGTCTACTTTAATTTCTGAACATAGGAAATTCAATGTTACTGTTTTCATTTTTCAATATGTCTTTATTACCTATTAATTTAGAACAAACTGTGAGATATGTATGTGTTGAGAAATAAAAACTGCATCCAATGAGGCAAAAAAAAATTGGCCAAATGCCCTTATACCTATATTTAAAAAATAATAAATAATTTTTACAATATTCAAGCAATTTTCAGTAGGTGTCATGAAAACTGAACGAAAGGTTACTTTTACTCATTTTAACTAGCACTAATCATCAAAATTCACATAAACAGCATGTTCTGAAAGACACGAAAACTACATGTGCACTGATCGATTGTAGATGTAGTGGCAGATATGAAGACGTTCAGTTGACATCAATTATAAATCAAATCGGCATGCTTTGTAAAAGCGTGCGGCAATGACTATCACAAGTTTCTACGTAAAAGAGCGGCCTCATCAATCGGCTTAGCCCTTAGCGCAATTCTTTGGTTATACAAGCACTACCACCGTGCAGACACAATAATACCAATTAAATATTTCATGACAAAGATTACGCAGTCTTTTTCTTTTCACAAATTTTTAGAAAAATTACTGTAATAATGGTATTATACATTTTATTGATGCCTGCATTGTTTACGGGTGGGCACGAGGGTGGGCCAACACTTTTAAAGGTGGGCACCGGCACACCCTGGCCCACCTATAGTTCCGCCACTGTCCAATCCGTTCTTTGACTCGTTACAGCTTAATCTAACCCTTGTGATGTGTGCTGATGATATGTAATTGTTCGGTAGGGTGTACGTGTAAGTGACGGTGAACGGGAAACATTGACACCCTGTGATGGATTGCTAGGGTGCTGGTAAATGTTATCATTCATCCCCGATGTTTTTACATCACTTCACCTTGATTGATAAATTAAACCCTGGATATGTCTCATCAGCGAAAGATATACTTTTATTTCTTCTTTTATTATCGGATTTTCTTTTCACTGTGTAAGCTACCATCATTTACTCAGTTTCTTGTAAAGCCGTGACTGCAAATAACATTTATTGTATGTATTTAAGCTTTTTATGTTCACAAATTCAAAATTCGAAAATTATGATTGCTTTGTTTCTATATCTTATTTCAATGTCATCACTTACTTTTGTTATTCTTACCATAGCAAATCAAAATGCCAACGCGGGTATTATATACCTTATAATGTACAAGAAACTTAAAATAAATAGGTTTAATCTTAAAACAAAAAACAAAAAAATAGAAATCTTATGTATATCCACAAACAAATAAAAAGTGAATTCCAACCAGTTGTGAAATTACTTACTTTTTAAATTTCTGTACAGTATCGTTCTAGATAAAATGCAAATTAGGTTGTCAAAAAAATCGAATGGTTATTTGATACTTGAGATAATTCTGGTTTTAGTTTAAGAAATATTTGTTGTAGGTTTGCTAATTTATATTCTGACCGTCTTAGATGAATTCCTTCCACAATTTGAAGAATATTTTACGATATTTATAAATCAGTAGATTATGTTGACAAGTTCGTTTGATATTTGCAATCTATGTTGGATTTTACATGGAACGATACGGTGTTATATATTACTGATATTTATACTAAGAACTAATGACTAATGAATGGAAAATGTTGCATCTTAGTTGAAACTTACGGTATAGAGACTGAAGAAAGTGAGACATATTATTTCAATTGGTTGGAATTTAATAACCCAATGAACTTCATTGGACTTTGTAGCTCAGGTGGTACATAATCGTACTAACAATAAGAAGGTTCTGGATTCAAATCTCACTGAGGTCCATGAGTTTCTCAAAAAAATATTCTTCATTATTAAATTGTAATAGTCCTACCGTTCTTAATATTATAACTTTACTGTGTAAAAATAGTTTCATAGATAATAACCCAATTATTTATTTATGGGTACAATTTCTACAACCCTCAAAAATTGTGCTATAATATATCGCGGTATTGTATACACTCTGTAGAAAATTCTTTATAATTAACTAAATAGAAAAAAAAATGTAGCTTTACAAAACACCGGTGCAGAACCACTAAACCAGTAATGCAAAAATAAAAAGAAATGAAAACATAACATAAATATAAATATACTCGTATAATAAATAAAAGAATCTTCATTTAAAAAAAAAAATAATAATGATAAATGATAAAATCACAAATTATTATAAAATGCTTCTTATACGTTGGTCGCAAATAACATTTTTCGAGTCGATTTCTCGAAGGTTCTGTGGTCATACACAATATTTCTGATTTTTTCAACTCACGGTATAATATTATATTCCCCAATTTCTTAAAATTTTCTTACAAAACCCAAATGCTGCAAGTATTCCTCAGGTTTATCTCCCCAGTCCAACAATTCAACAATTTAATTCCCCTAATAAATCACATCGTCGCAATAGCGCAAATAAATTCCTTCCTGTATGATTTATCACCCGTTGTTAGCGGGGGATGTGTGGTTACCATGGCGAGCGCCGGCGTGCAAGTGTAAAACATCGGCGCCGCACGTCGCGACGTCTGAGGGGTACGGGGTACAGACGCCTGTCTCCAGGCCACCAACTTACTGACACTTATCAATCAATAAGGGTAGCTATAACAACACTGAGAGGGTGGACGAGAATTATTCATAGAAAAAGTTAGGGATTTCGATGATACTGAGAAAATGTACGAAATAAAGTTTGCAAAAAAAATCTTTTAGTAAAAAATAATGCATGTGAAATAGGTATAATAATTTTATTGTAACAGTATTATTATTTGAATTGTAAATATTAGTAGGTACGAAAATTTTATGCTTGTAAATTTTTTGATTATAATTATAAAATTTTAATTGATTTTTTATGCTATTGTTTTGTGTGGCATAAATATTTTGAAAATATCTTTTGTTTATTAAACAATACAAATACAATGCGATTAAACTGATTATAATTTAAAATATTCGTTTGATAAAATAACTACCTAACATAGTATGCTTTTCAAATATTTTGTTTTGTTTAAATTATGGCTGAATTTACCATTCCTCATTGTATGATAAACAAGATTTTTTGCACTGATGACATTTTTAATTTATTAAAGAAATATTATTACTACTTAAAATTTTATATAGTATAGGTTTTTATGACAGTAACATTTTCGGTTCACACAATAAACTTGTATTCAAAAAATATAGTGGCATTGGTTCTAACCTAAAAAAAAATAAACGAATGTGAATTGATATGTTTCTACAATTAACGTAATCATAATCATACAAGACGAGTGTAATATGAATAATAAATCAAAAGTATTTTGCCAGTCTAGGCCGACAAACAAAGAGTTTCCGAACGATTTAGAGTTCTATAATACTAGTCATAATGGGACGGAGACGCGAAATATTGTAAGAAATGTCAAAAATATAAACAAAACTTTGAATCAAGTTGGTGAATTAGAACAAATATTGATCTACGGATCACCTTGATTCTTGAATCAGTTGATCATTAATCAATGGACTAGTGGTGAATTCTACAGCTAGCCTTTTCACGATGAAATTATTTAATTATTATACCAAATTTAAATATAAATGGTATTTATTATACATCTTATTAAGGAAATTAGTTAAAGATTTTTTTCATTCAAATAATATTTATCCATTCTACTTATAAACACATTAATTGTTTTCTTTGTTTAGTCTATTGACGGAAAAGTTGAAACAAAATTGTTATTTTTATGAATAAAATTTGTGGAAATAATTCGTAAAATATGTTCCACCAAGAACCGACTAGAAATACTCTATCAATAATTATATTCGTATTTCTCTACGGAACTATTTCAAATCGTGTTATATGAATTAGAAATGAAAATAAAAGTAATATTATTAAAGTACAGTTTCATAATTTGCAATTATCATAAATGGTGTGTATGCACGCGTAACTTAATAAATCGAAAGTGAAATGATTGAAACTGAAACTTATATCCCTTGATTAATTACTGTGACATGTAGTAATCCCGTCTTTGTTTTCAGGTGAGTGGCGCGAACTGCAGCAGTCAGCGAGTGGTGAGCTTTTAATTAATGCCCTGTTTCGCCCCGTCGGTTTTTCCTGCATAAGACACGTTTAAGGTGGATTTGTAACAAACATAGTAAACACAACATAACATAGCATAGAACAGCGCAGATCATATTTGAATTTGAACATATGGACTTTCGTATTCGCATTTATAACTGACATAGAAAACACAGCATAACATAACACAGCATAGCATAGCATAGGGAATTGACGAAAGTTCAATTTTTGCTATGTTTTTCGTATGTTCGGCAAACTTCGGTATAGTTCGAGTAGATGAAAGAGATGTGAATAGTTTGTTTTCTTTTCTTTTGGGGTGTGAAGTGTGAAACTTTTTTTCATTATTATAAAATATAATATATAATATAAATATATAAGTATATAAGTTTTGCAAAGTCTTTTTCTCCTCGACTTCTTTTCAACATTCTCCTTCAGTAAAAAATACACGGCCGTAGCACATAAAGTTAGAGCACAATGGATTATTAATTTTGTATTCATTATTAAATAATATAACAAAAACACAAGCTAAGAGCGTAAGACACGAAACAAGAATAAAGTTAAAATTCTTGACAGGTACTTTTTCCTACAGTTCTTCTATATGTGTTTTTCCTATGTCTTATGTCAAGTTATAAAACCCCCAAATAAAATTCTGTGTTTTGCTATGCTATACTGTGCTATGCTATGTTATGTTGTGTTTTCTATGTTTGTTATAAATCCACCTTTAGTGTATTCAGTCCTAGATGAAGCGCTTTGAAGTAATTCATTCACTGACACTTCGAAACCCATTTCAAGCGAATGGATTGAGTTCTTTTTACTTTAATTTAATTTAGCGATCACAAAGAAATTACTCGCAGAGCCATTTTTCATTGGCCACCTTTACCCTTGTCAGAACTGACGCAAAAAGCGCAAAAAAACAGAGGAGAGTGCAGAGAGGAATTAAATTCGTGGTCATCTATCAATATTCATACAGGACAAATCTTCATACCGACAAGTTTAAGTTCGATCATTTTTTCATTTAAACCATTGATAATGTTTTTTAATAGTTTTTTAATTACATCCAATCAATCTTCATTAATGTAAAGCAAAGCTTAAAAAAATATTATCAAAGCTATTATGAACTTAAAATATGGTTGTATTTATATAGTTCTGAACACTCTTTTAGATGCTATAGATTAACAAGAGACAAAAACGATTAAAGTATAAGTAAAATTATCAAGAGACATCCGTCTAAAATATATTTTATGTAAAATTCGTACCCAAATCAAATTTCGCATTAGCTATAAATTTTGTGGTATAAAATATAGCAACAATGAAAATATTTTAAATTTAAAAGGGTTCTCTACTAGTCTTTGAAATACGCCGAAATGCTGTTTAGTAATACCATTAAAATCGTTTTATTTAATATTTTAAAAATAAATAAAATACTGTCAAATTGACTTTTTATTTTATTCATTTAAAGTTTGCTTATATTTGGCAAATTGTATCACATGTTTAAAACAAAACTTCAAAAATATATTATTAGAGAGGCAAATTTTCATCATTTTCCTTCAAGATGATTTCAATTTTCTATAAATTATCATAAAAATTATTACATTTTTATTTTTTAACGTTATTACGAAACATCAATTGTCTCAAAATCTTGAGGATACTTGCTTATAGAACTACTGCCATCTACACCAAACTATTGAACTCCACTCCTGTACAATAACGCACAAAAGATCATTATTTTCATTAGAACATAAATTTGAGATATTTGATGTTAACCTGGCCTCTTTATTTAGCTACTATTAATCCTGGAAATTAGAAAAAATAGGTTAAGATAATTATTTACAAATCGTTCATAATTTCATGTTACACATAATTTATTTGACCGCGGACTGTATATAATATATTAAATGTTTATTTTAAGAAGTGAGGGGACGATTTTGCTACCTCGCCTTTTAAATTTCGAAAACCTTAACTTAGCTGACTGACTACTAATGAAATCGTAGAAATTTGTTAAGCTACAAAATTAACACATCAAATAATTAAGTAAATTTTTTTCAAATAATTATTATCTGTGGCGTACTTGTCCATCTATCTTTTTTCGATTATGTGTTTTGTCGATAAAATACCATCTTCCCACATACCGTGGGGGAATTCCACGGTGTGGTTTGCTCCCCCCTGATGTCGATAGTCTTTTGTTTGAGGCTTAGAAGCTGTTGCCCTGGTGACGATACGCCAGGTTTTTGTTTCTTTTTCGCTGTCACTCTTCGTTAGGGTATTTTACGTATGCAAATACGTATCTGCGGTTTCATTGTTTCGCAGTGAGACTGTTTTCCAACCGAGCTACGCCTACTTCATGACGGAATATCATCTCTCGTAGAATGAAGGATAAAAGGATTGGAATTTTAATTTTAAAATAAAAATGCAGGGGATATTTATAGTTATTCATAAATTCAATGCATGATGCTGGGACATGACAGAAAAATTAATTTTTAAAATAAAAACAACTTCCTAAACAGTATTAAGATAAATAAATTCGGTTTTTTATAAATGTAATATGTGGTGAGCCGTATAAACTGTTACCACGCATATATTCTACAATAGTATATTTGTTATTTACTTGTAAATATAATTGAAATTAAAACCAAATTCTGACAGTGTTTTGTCTAAATTTTTTCAAATTAGCCCTGGTTATAGGAAAGCATTTGCTATCTTAACTCTTGGCTACATGATTTCGAAGAATAAATATATTTAGTTAATAATAATTACTATTATTTTGTAATTTACGTACATATGTTTAAAAAAATTCTATGATTTTTTTAATACTTACATATTTTTGTACTTTCTTCAATTTATTGGTAGGTTCTTATAATAAATCTAGATTTAAAATTAGCAAAAAAAAAAAAATGCGTAAGTACAAGAAATGAAGAAAATCTTGCTAATCTTGCACATTTCTGGCCTTGTCTTGCTTTGAAATTTGTAGCTCTTGTCTTTTTCTTGTCTTGCATTTTTTGACAAGGCAAGACCAATAAAAATACAAGATTCGTGAAACACAACTTTTACAGATTCCAATAAATTACGGTTTACAAGTGAATAACAAATAAACGTTTTACTAAATCTTTCAATAAGTGCCTTGTTCTTTTTCTTTTCGTCCTGGTACGGCACTGTCGCCTTTGTCCTTAGTCCTTACGCGTTGGCATTTGTTCAAGCCGATCACAGGTGGCAATGCACCAAAACAATTGAATCCGAACATTCGTCTTCATTCCCTACATTTATATTCTGGCTGCATGTCGTCGTATGTTTACATCAGGCACCCTTTACCGAGCAGCTCCGAATCGACGACCTAATTTCGAGGATATTAAGGACATGCTGAAAAGCCATTTCGTGTCTTCCGTGCCATCTCCGGTTGCTGATGGCTCCATTCGCTTGTTTTGTCAATCAAATTGACTTTTTGTGCCATTCGTAGTAGAGATGATTTGGCTCTAATTATACTAACAAATGAACCCGGGTATTCTAGACTTGACTATTATAGGTACTCTGATGGAACATGCATTCAAATGTTACAATGTAGGTAATAGATGAATGACATACACTATTTTAGAACAATTTTAACTGAAGTATTTTATAATAATTGTTGTTTATCATACCAAAAGTACCAGATTCGAATTCCAAAAGGATATGACTATTATTAAAATATTCTGCGTTAATTATGTAAATAATAATAGCTACGATAATATCATAATCATAACTGCCGTAGATGTCAATTGAATTCCGAGTAATAATTTTAAGACATCTAAGATAGGTAAGGTATAGTATATTTCATCCATGGTTTGTTCAATAGTTTACCAGTTTTACGTTATTAATCAATATTATTTTATAAAATGAGTAACCTTTTTCGTAAGTGATATGACAACTATATTATCCAATTGTCCAATTCAAATATACAGGGTGTTCCATTTAAGTGTGCTACCATTGCTATCCTAAACCTAAAAATAAACATATGTTCCCATTTAAAATAAGAAAGTTGTGTCCATTTTGAGAACCACTGGTCGAAAAAAAAATTTTCTTGCTCATGGTATTAGTCTTGTAAAATGGTGGTTCTTTGCTAATTTAACCAACCCCGTAGCTCTTATAGTTCTCGAGATAGCAATGGTGGCACACTTAAATGGAACACCCTGTATAGGATAATATTATCATACTGACTTTTCAAAAGTACATGGTATACAATTATGACTTAGTTACCCTGCTTAATTTTGTCTATGTGAACAAAAGTTTAATATCTCGAAACCGGTAATATACGTTTCGTTACTTTTTTGTAATAAATGTAGTAAAATTGATCTAATTACAAAACAAATGTCATATAACTCTTTAGATTTTCATTTTTTCATGTTTATCGAACTTGTTACCTACTGTGGTGCTTTATTTGAATTTTGGTGTCAAAAGTGACAAATGATTTTCTAGTTCTAGAAAAGAGGAATTTTCAGATGTTGACATCAGTTCAAACAAGATGTTAAAACATCAAATGAATTGAGTAATAAAACAATACAAAAAGATGATTATATTAGACATAAGTACACAACAATATTGAAAATCAATAAGTCAATTAAAATAACACAAGTACAACTGTATTCCCAGCACGCTAACAACTTCAATTATTGTCTCATTTCCTTGGAATTGTAAATTCAATACAGAATACAGCCAACACAATATTATAGACAGCATATCTTGGGATCAATTAGTTCTATGAAATCATAAAGTGTAAGCATTCCCCACACCTAGACGAGTGCATACACACCGCATCTATATGACAGATGTAAGCATTTCCTCCATGGTGCATACCAATCAGCCGAGAATGATTTGTAGCGTAAACGCGTGCGGAGTTTTTTCTTTACGCCCGACCGACGCATGAGAATGGCGTCTGCGTGACAGGAGTGTGATTCCTTCGATTGTTAGACAATGTTAAGGTCACTTGAACTTGGAGCACAGGAAAGATGTTTATTATTTTTATTTAGACTGGAACAGTTAATTAAAAAGTGATTGTTTTAACAAGTACAAAAAAGAGGATGTTTATATTTTTGTAATTTTTAATTTCCTGTTCTGGTAATATAAAACTGTATTTCTTTGCTTAGGAAAATATACGTAAAATATTTTTAACTTATTAATGTTCAGATGCTTTTTTTTAGTAAACATATTAACTGCCGGTATAAAAATCTTGTTATTTGCCTTCATTTTCTTTCAAACTTTTTGTAATATAGTAAATAGAACGCAAAATATCCCAAAAATACTCTTTTTTGTGCCCAAAATTTTGATTTTGGAAAATAGTGTACATGGATAGGTCTCGATGCGCTGATTTTAAATTTTCAAACGGAATTTAATTATCGTTTTTCGTTTCTGAGATATTTTCTGTCAAAGTTGCACCTCAAAAAAGTGTGTTTTTTGGCTGTATCTCTAAAATGGACAGAGATACAATCTCAACGATTATACCAGTCGATTCCACGGGAAAAGTTACATAAAGAAATGTTTTCTCCGCATATACGTTCTTTGGAACGATTCGGTGAAAAATGAGAAAATCGAAAAAACCTAAATTTCAAAATTTCTATGAGGAACTTTTTGTCTCCTAAACTTCTCATTTTCTGGACTTAAGTAGATATCGATGTGCTGATTAAAAATTTTCAAACCGTATTCAATTATCTCTTTCCGTTCTCGAGATATTTGTGTTCAAAGTTGAATTTCAGCAATACCTAAAAAAACAGGTTTTTTAGGTATACCCCTTAAATGGTTAGGTTTACGACCTCGACGACATCACCATTCGATTCTACGGGCAAAATTACATAAGTGTACCAATTTTTAGATTTTTATTCCAAAGGATACAATTTGTAGAAGGGAAAAACAAAAATGGTCAAAATCGAAAAAAACGCCTGATGAACCCCTTGCGATTTTTTCGATTTTTGGCCATTTTCAGTTTTTTCCTTCTAGAAATTCTATCTGTTGGGATAAAAATCTGAAAATTGGTACACTTATGTAATTTTGCCCGTATAATCGACTGGTGAGGTCGCCGAGGTTGTAATTTAACCCATTTCAGGACTATTCCTGAAAAACCTCTTTTTTCAGGTCTAACTTTGAACTCAAATATCTCGAGAACGGGAAGAGATAATTGAATTCGGTTTGAAAATTTGGAATCAGCGCATCGATATCTACTTAAGTCCAGAAAATAAAAAATTTTGGAGACAAAAAGTTTCCAGGCGAAAAATTGAAATTTAGGTTTTTTCGATTTTCTTATTTTTCACCTAATCGTTCCAAAGAACGTATATGTGGACAAAACATTTCTTTATATAACTTTTCCCGTAGAATCGAATGGTAAAGTAGTTAGAATTGTATCTCTACTCATTTTTGAAATATACTAAAAAAACACACTTTTTTGAGGTACAACTTTGAGAGCAAATATCTCCGAAACGAAAAGAGATAATTAAATTCTGTTTGTAAATTTGGTATCAGCGTAGCTAATTCTTCAAAAAATATTTCAAACAAAATTTTGTAAAATTTGAAAATTTATGAGCTAAAAATTCGATATTTTCTAAGTTTTTCGAGTTTATGCAAAAATACAGCAACAGCGGCTTTAAAAATTTACTTCCCCTGTTATTACTACATACTGAAGTAATATTTTTTCTGGGTCTCCTGTGGTGTCTAGACTTGGCTAGTGCCTCATCCCACAATTGTCATAAATATCATTTTTCCTACTAATTACATAATATAATATAACACGAAATTAATATAAATTGTAAATTTCTTTAAAAAATGTGTTCTCATAAAACACCTTTGTAGTAGTGGTGGCAAAGTCCGGAAAAATTTGAGTCCGGACCCAAAGAAAAAAAAAGTCCGGACTTAAAAAAGTCCGAACTTTTCGGACAGTGTAAAATGCACCTTCACGGTCCGGACCCGTCCGGTGCATTTGTGTACCAGTGCACGGTCCGGTCCGTTGCGGTGCATAAATAAATTTACGAAGCAAATAAAATTAAGTTTAAGTGAAAAGTATATTTTTGACAGTAAAAAATAAAATATTTGCTAAATATTTATATTGCTTGTTTTAAATTATACATACAAAAACGGGGAAATTCATGCATTATTTTGTTGAAGTAACAGAAAAATGAACAAAAATAAATAAATTAAATTTAAAATGTTACTTTAAAGATAAGATATTGTATAATAAAAAGTAATACAGCGTTCTATAATATTTAACTAATATAAAACATTTTAACAAATTAATAATTATAAAGTTTTCCTTATCACTCTATAGAATTAATAAAAATAATATAAAAAAAACTCTTACCTTCAATGAAGAATAAAATAAACAGTATGAACGAAATTGCACTAATATTTTTCGACTTCTTTCAATAAACACGAATGAATGACGAATGAAACAATGAACCTGGACAAGCGAAATAAGTATTGCATTTTCTGGGAAGGTAATATAATGAAATCCTGAGAATTATTTGGATCTAACTGTAAAATGTTTACAGGTATCCTAAGATAATGGGTTTTACCGATTCTTCATTGGAAAAGAAAAGAATTGTTGCCATCTGCCTTGTTCTTAATCCTCTTCTTTACAACCATTATACCTTATAACACAGCCTTAGTTGGGCCGAGGTATAATACTTTTACTTATTTAAGTTAAGAATGCTAAATAATTTTTTAGGATGGAACCAGTCGGGTCCGGACTATCGCGGGTCCGGACTATCGCAGGTCCGGACTATCGCAAGTCCGAACACGGACGGGTCCGGACTCGGACAGGTCCGGATTTTTTCATTAATAGGGTCCGGACTTAGTCCGGACCCAAAGTACGGACTCAAAAAAATCTGGTCTCCATTGCCAGCACTACTTTGTAGAAAGCATATATACAGAACTTATTACTTTTAGGATTTAGATAAAATAGTGTTTTTTTTGGATAGTACGTGATAAGTTGTTCAATAATAAGTTAGCATAGCATCAGATTTGTCCTATAAATTTAGCAAGCGTGTATCAATTTGCCGAGTTTTGTTTCTTGCTGCGTGGCCGTCGTATTGGAAAAGAATTAGCCGGGGTGATTATGAGCAATTCGGCAGTCCGGTCACGTAGTGGTAGTTAACCAACGCGCAGTAACTACCACTATATATTCCGCGGGTGGTTGATAAACAAATCATTAACATCTCGCTCGGCGATCAGCCCATGTCTGATCAGCAATCAACTATCAGACTATCAGCGATCACGTTGTCCGCGCGTCGTGTCAATCGCCTTTTGTTCGGTTGCGATGGCAACGAACTGCGGCCTCAACCTTCCCTACAGGATTTCGTGCGAGGCGGTTTTGTAACGTGCTACTTCTAGGCACGACTATTTCTCTATGACAGATCATAGCAATTGTACAACAGTGCAACATGCACAATAAGTTTAAGAAACATCAAAAAAATTTAAGATAATTTGCAATGAGAAATAAGTTCTTTCAACAATATTACCAACATAAATTAACGGGAACGACAGGATTTAATGTAGCTGTGTAGACACGACTTGACTAAGTGTAAGTCTAGATTAAAATTGTGTTGTCTAGATATCAAAAATCTAGATTAACCTGTGCATACGATTTAGACAAGGACAGATAAATCTTCGACATCGTCCTTTTTCTATTTTACAATCACAGTTTCAGTTCGGATAGAACAAGCTTCTCATGATATATTTATAATTAATTTTTTTTTAATTAATTTAGATTTAGAGTTTTGAAAATTGCCTAAAATTTTCTTGTCTTGATCTAGAATAAGAAAGTATTGCCTTGATAATCTAGATAAGAAAAGAGTCTAGAAAGTCTAGATCTAGAAGGCAACACTAGACAGAACGTAAATGTGTTGTATCATTCAAATATCTATCAATAGAATTATGTATAGTTGAAACAACATAACAAGAAGGTTCAAATTTGAAGTCCACCTAGAATTTAAGTTACATTACATGCAACATGAACATTAGTAAATTCAGAAAATTGAAAGATTACTAATTTGTTTAATAAAATATAACTTTCCGTTTATCGTATTTTGTGTTTTTCCTCGCGACCTAAAAATTTACTATAAGAACCCTTACTTACTTTTCTGGAAACAGTTCCGGATTTATAAAGAAACTAATTATAGCTTCAGGAGTCAAATTTTTGATCTCATCATTCGTAAGATACCTTTTACTGTGGTTAGTTTATTAAGTTTCTATACGGTTGCGACTAAGGATGTGCGATGCCGCGAAAATATCGATACTTGGGTATAAACAATATTAAATATCCTTTTCACAAAATTTTGTACAAATGGTACTTAAAGGACAACGACTAGTAAGAACTGTAATTTTTCTAAGATCTTAATATTATAAAAGAAAAAGTTGCAATTCTGTTTGCATTGATTTTGAATATGTATTTAGTATCACAAATATCCATCAAGATATTTTGATGAAAATCTATGTTCAGAAAGGGAGAAAACACCTCATCAATATCCAGTTCCCCCATCCGTCCACATTTCGGCATTCATTGTTTTTCTTAATATTACAAATGAAAAAGTAGCAATTGTTTTGAATGTGTATTTAAAGTCACACATATTTTGAGATATTTTGGGTAAAAATGTTTGTTCAGAAAGGGAGAAAATACCTCATCAATATCCAGTTCCTCCATCCGTCCACATTTCGGCATTCATTATTTTTCCTAATTATTACAAATGAAAAAGTTGCAATAGTTTTGAATGTGTATTTAATGTCACACATATTTTAATATATTTTGGATAAAAACCTTCATCCCGAAAGGCAGAAAACACCTCATCAATATCCACTTCCCCGATCCGTCCACATTTCGACATTCATTGTTTTCTTCCTCATCAATCTCAGTTATTGTTGGCATCACCTTGGCTATGATATAGTTTCTACGGACAGCGGACACGAAGTCTGAATGCGGCATTGTGCGGAGTGATCTCGATCACGAGCGGGATAATTAGGAGCCGGATCACAATGCGGAAATTTAGTTCTTTCGCACTGGATGAAGAGAGGTTACGTGCACCAGCTCGATGCTGACCGTTACCGCGTTCAGGTAATTATCTCAGTCACGCGGCGGCGGGGAAGTTGTTCATTAAGGGTGCATGATCCACGATGAAACTCCGTATGCCGATATATGCGAAATTGGAACATTGGAAGTTTAAGTGTTTATTATAAGAGTGTCAGCTAACAGCCTATACATGAGATCTAAAGCTGATTGTTTTAATAAGTATGATAGAAATTGAATGAAGTTGCATATAGGATTATCAAAATTAACCAGTTTGTCTTATATGAAAAAGGAGGATATTTGATACATTTGACAACGAAAAAAGAGTTCGTCAGGTTATCGAAATGATAAACATGTCAGTGGTAGAACCACGCCTCTACCCATAATAGTTCTGTCAAAGTGAAGATATCGTTACCAGGCAATATTGTCATTGTTTATTTCGCCATTCAAAATTATTGATAAAACATTATCGCTTTGTACTTGTCAATGTCTTACAATTACTTTTTAAACTTATATTTTCGATCTTGTCTAACTACATAGACTATTGATAACTCAAATAAAGTGCTGCCATATTTGTGCTCCTAAATTTTATTCGATTCTCGGAACAATAATCTTGTCTTTCAATTTATATTAAGAAGTATTGTAACGAACATGCCTCACCGCAGATGAGTCATCGACGTTGACCTGTATGGTCAGGTAGTCTCGCTAAAGATCAAGCGGGGTAGGAGCGATGCCGCTATTGTTCGGCAATTTTATAGCGCACGGAAGGCTCTGGAATGTTCGAGATTAGCTGCCCGCAGATATTAAACGGTTGCGGTTGGCGGTCAGTATCGATCAGACTTGCACACTCTGACGAAAGTCAGTGTAAGTCAGTGCAAATAAATATATATAGTTGGTGATATAAATATCGTGTAAACAAATATTGCGTAGTATTAAGTGTTTCAATACATGTTCTTAGTGTTTAAGTCTTTGTTAATAATAATTAACTTTTTATATAAATATTCGTATTTGAATTATTTTTACACTTCACCCAAATAAATAAACGTCAGTAAATAAAGCAAATAACTTAAACAAAATCATCCGTAATAATTGTACAAATAAGGAGGACATTATTATCAAAAGGAGGAAGGCAGAACAAAACAAAACAATGGAGAACTATCCTGCCGAATGGAAGATCGTTAAAGTTAAAATGTAATTGTATACATCAGTGGCAGATCTACGGGAGGGTCGATGGGGCAATCGCCCCAATTCAAAGGAAGCTTTCTTTAAAAATGTAAGAAATCGTTGCTTGATAAATTATAAATAAATAGACAGTTTGTAAATATATAAGATGTGTTTTCCATAGTTGAGAAGAAACAGAATGTCAGAGGAAAGACTTTTGGGTCTTGTATTTGCATTGAATAAGAAGTATCTAAAGAAAGTTTTGACCCGATTTGCGTCGAAGAAAAGCCGCAACCTAAATTTGATTATATGTATAGATATTTTGTAGTATAGTTTAACATTATTATATATTTTATTATTTACAATTACCTAACCTAGTTAAATTGCTCGTCCCTAAGATGGTACAGATTTATGAAAATCTTAAAAATAGGAGATTTCTAACACGATGCTTTTAAGATATGGATTTTTTTTCATCAGAATGATCTCCATTTATAATTCTCTTTTTAAATAATAAATTATCAATTGCAAAAAATCTTTTTCATAAATTGTAGCAATAACTTTGATGTTTCGCAATGAAGGCACCAAATAGAGTGACAAATTGGTGATAAATGCGTCGTGTGTGAATGTGCAGATACGGGGTGACACAATAGGAACTGCTTAAATTACAGAAGTGTGTAAGTGTCTCGCCGGTTATTTATGGTTTTTATGCAGCCGGCGTTGATAGCAATACATTTCCCGCGAGTGGGTTTCAGTTTCTGGTTTCAACTTCGCTGTTATAGTTTCGAAATGCAATTTGTTTTCCTCAGTTTTTGTCGAGAGAAATTTTGTTGGTGGGAGTATACTAGGCGTAATAGGATGCAGGGCATTACTAAATTGCGAAATGGGATTGGAATTCAATGAAAATACCCAAACAATTCAGATGCTTTTTCTAAAATTAAAATTGTCTTTGTTGTTTTCCAAACATGGCTATTGTTTTGCCTGAATTCATATAATAAAATAAATTCGAGTTTTTAAATTTAGTTTTTATACTGTGCGTTAAAAATTCCCCTATTATTATATGGAAAACAGTTTAATAATATAAAATACTGATAATTGTGTTTGGTATTTTTGTTAATGTAAAATTGGTACTTCTAACAACTGTGCCCCACCTTAAATGTCAAATTGATAACCTCAAATATTTTAAAATGTTTTTTGATACAAATTTTATTATATCTGAGTATTGACAGATAAATATACCTGACTTCATTCTACATTTACCATATTTCACATTTATATATCCCTAGATTATAATCTGTTATTTTTTTAATTGAACAATATACCATCTTATAAAGCATATATCATAATAATATACTATTATATGTCAAATTAAATATACTATCTATAGAATTTTTCTAAGCCTCTTTGTAAGATTAATTAATTATTACCCGTATTCATAAAATATTTCCTCATCTGTATTGTCTCAGTAGAAACGGAACTAATTTAAGTTTTATTATTTCCTGTTTAAACTATCTCTATTAGTTTTGTAATGACTACCACATGTGTTATTAGTAATGTATGGAGCAGAGTTTGTGTAACGAATTATAACCTAAATTTAACCAACAAATCCATGTTCTCTCTGCTGATTATGTATAAAAGGGACTGAATATGGATCACTTATAATTAAATCAGCCAAATGAAAATGCATTACATATTCTGTCATGTCAGAATTGATGCTGTTTATTAGCTTGGGATTAAAATACAAATCTAGTTACAAATACATTATCCCAAAAAACATAACAAAATCCTGAAATTTTAATGTGTTGCATTTGCAAAATTACGCTTTATCAGTGATGAACTTTTCAGTAATTTCCAGAATAGGTTTATACAGAAGCGAAAATTAGAGAGAGATGGGGAAAGGCAACAAATTTAAAGGGATCATTGTTTAAAATCGGAAAGTTTCGTCACATCTTAAGGAGAGATATGGGAAGTCAACAAATTAGAAGGTCTACACAATGCTCTAACGTCATAGAACTGAATAGGGTAACATGAAAGGTACCGACACGGATTGTCGCTTCTGTATGTAACTATTCTGTGGTAATTTATCATAGAAATTATTATTAGATGAAATTGAAGAGTTTTAAAATATTTGAAAACCAGTTACAAATGAGGTAATAAGAATCTGATAATGCAACATGGTTAGTGTAAAGTATTTGAATGACAAGAAGTAGCCATCAGATCACAATGCAAGAACGTGGCATTATTGTATGCGTAAATGCCTACACGGATACGACTCGTACATTGTTTCCCGTATTTGTAGATAAAATGCATCCATGTTCGATTGTTTCCCTATTCGCTGGCTTTACATCATTCAACTTTATAACATGCTACAATCTACGTTTCCTGAAGTAATATACTGAATGCAGAATTTGTCTACTTCTATCTGCAAAGCAGTGCATTTCCGGTAGTCTATTTCGAATACAGAAGTTAATTAATGTCTACTCCTTTAGATGGCTAGGTGCATATGAGCTTATTTTAATAGCTTTCATTTCTACTTTCCTATTATACATTTTTAGTGAAACTATTAATATAAAGCGTATTTCGGTATTTATTTGGGTAGGTACTCATTGAGATGTACTAGTATATTGGGCATTAAGCCAAGAAATAGATCGTGATCTAATTCAAGTTCCAAGGAATGGATATTTCTTTTTATGCTTCAGGAATTATTTTTTGGATTAATGTACGATCATATGCCAGTCAAACTCAGGCAATCTAAATGCCACAAGGGCCGATCCCAAAAAGGGGTTGTGTTCTTTATTTTAATAACACGATAGTCCGATTCGTTATAATTCATACTTTCTGTATTAGATCAAAAATTATTATGGATACAATTCAGAAATGAGTACTTAATTTTTTATTGTTATTTCTATTTACTTAGAAAATAGTACATTGTGCAACAAGTTCAAAAAGTCTCCTATTTTCCACGATGTGTGAAAATTTCGGCTCTAGACGAATCACACAACGTGGCAATAGGTGATTCTTCACGAATGTCACATTATACTTTTTCTACGACCACACTGGTAAACATTAGAGAACAAAAATACATGCACAAAAACTATTTGACATAAAAAACAATATGTCGCAGGTGATCTCACAAAGAGTACCTTCACGCATGCGCATTGTTGGCAATTACTGTGAGAAATGTTATTTCCTACACTGCACATGCGCAATGTTGGCAAATATTGTAAGATATGATTTCTCACACTTTAATCCATGATTTTGGGAAATACGCAGCTTTCAAGCTTTATGTAGTGGTCATTTTACTATCGAGAATTCTCGTGATGTGTTAATCCAAGTGTGGCTAAGTTCATACACTTGTTTCGCATCCGTCAAGTTGGAAACTGCGTTTGACCTGGGTGAAATTAGAATCAATTTCCGTATAACACGAAATGCAAATTCATTATTCATTGAAGTTTTTAACCTTTGTGCAACCTTCACTGTTATCTCGTGTTACCTGCAGCGCACATAACGTGAACGTTTCACTGTGCTAACTGCACATGTTCGCAAAAATACTACACCTCACAAGAAAAGGATACAAGTGCATTACACTATGACTCTATGAGATAACTTCAGAAGAAAGCTTGCGTATTGTGTATGCATTCTACTTACTTTCATTTTATTACCGAATACATTTATCATAAATTTGTTATTTAAAACTATGGAAAAATGAAATTGAAATTACTTTTCCGTGTATCATTTGTTTGTATATTTAACATAAACTTTTCACAATGCTTATACATTTGACATAATCCAAAAATACACATTTTTGGATCCAAATTTATTTATTCTCCTGTATTGATAAAGGTCTATGCTCAGGTTTTAAATTTCAAACAAAATTTAAATATTTCTTTTCTTCCTGAGATTTTTGCCCTCAAAGTTGCACCTCAAAAATAAGTTTTTTTTGAGTATATCTCTAAAATGGGTACAAATACGAATATAATAATAAATGTAAATAAAGTAAATGTTGAATATATTTAGGTTTTTGCTATAGTCAAACAAATTCTTTATGTACTTTTACCCGTAGAATCGACTGGTATAATCTCTATCTCTACCATTGTAGAGATAAACCCAAAAAACCTAGTTTTTAAAGGTGCAACTTTGAAAGCAAAAATCTCAGGAACGAAAATAGATAATTAAATTCAGTGTATAAATTTGAAATCAGCGCATCGTCGTCTATAGATATAAACTATTTTACACTGGACCCAAAAATGGATTTCTTTTGTTAATTTTGGTATATAAACAATTTTAAGCTAAAAACCTCAAAGTTTTTGTTCTTGATCTCCTGTATTTGTTTTTCTAGCAGGTTACCCTCTGTTAATAAAAACTTATAACGCTGTAAACTTGTAAATTGACAACCCATATTACTAAACGCATATAAAAATTCATGTGACCACTGGAGGCTGTATTTCTTCTAGGAATGTGATGCAAATGCTGATGAAATTCCCGCGTTTGATTATGTACGATATTCGTGGATTGAAAGACGAAAGCAAGAAAGTTCAAACCTTGAATGACCTTGACACCAGCGAGGTGAACCGAACAATCCGTTATCTAACATCTCAGCTTTGTATTTCCGTTTGTTCTGCGTACTTTAAATATTTTCCAAAATATTTCTAAACTATCTGTTTTACAAATTGTATGTTTTCGAAATTGAAATAATGGTTATAATTATTTTAATTTGTTGAAATGTAAAGAATATGTTTCCGCTGGTTTACAATTTTAATTATAATAATTTCAATTTGTTATGCTATTTAAAATTACTTCCTTCATTGCAACATTTTACAAAAGGTATTATTTGACAAAAATTTCCCTAAAGCTTACAATAATTTGCTTGCATATAACTAAATGTAAATGAACTATTTTCTTGAAACAGGAACAAATGCAAGTTATTTCTCATTTTATTTTAATTTCAATTTGTAATATTTTGTCGTAATCTATTGAAAACAACAAAACTCAAACCATAAATTTATTACTTGAAGTACACTATAAATTCAAATTCTTTTTTGTTTCAGTATAATACCTCATTGTAATCCTATTGTTTGAAATAATTAAGTCGATGTTATTCCTTTACAAAGTAGGTAACCTACTACTTCAAAACAATGATTCTATAAATGTTTAGTTTTGCAGCTTTAAGAAGAGTATGAACTACGGTTAATTCTCTCGTTGAAAAGTTTTGAAACCCCTTATATGTATTTGAGTTAGCACTTGTGAGACTACTGCACACTTGAAAACAATATTACGCATTTGTATGTCTTCCATTCCATAATTCCGTTTCCGGTTCAAGTTTCCCGGTTAGTGAAGGACTCTGGCAAACAATCCCATTAAAGGAAGAATCACAAGTTAAGACCGGGTTCTCTCAAGGAGAACTTCACAATTATTCCATCTACGGGGAAAATAAACAAATATCTTCACGCTTAACACCCTCACACAATGAGAGTACTTGCACAGAAAGTACTAAATAGATTTGCTTTGTACTTAATTTTTTACTGAAATCAATAAAATGTTGCAAAATAAAATATATAAATAGATAAACTGTTGTTCCTTAACCAAAAGACTGATTTAATATTACAATTACTCTAATGTTTTATTACTCAAACAAAAATTCTGTATTGAATTTATTACATTACCTAAGTTTAAAAAATGTGCTAATTATAACCATATTCAATAATCTCTAAGTTTTTCTTTAACAAAAGATGGTCTTTATTTAAATAAATTGGCAACATATTTCTTATAGGGTTATTATTAACACCAAATAATTTCCGAATATTTACTCTGTCGTCAACGTCACGTATAAATTTTGTTTAAAGTTTAAAGACGGTTTCTGTCATCTCGAAATAACTAACCTAAAAATGAAACTTCATTATCGCTAATCATGACTAGTGAATACGAAATCTTAGTGAAGAGTCCTTAAGTTACTTAAAGAAGCTTCTTTAATGTTAAAGACGAGAGCAGAATACGGACCAATTCTTTACTCTGAGATATATTTATATATGGAATTTCTCCTTACTCTAACACATTTTGACATACGGTCTCTTAAAGATATACTAACATAAAGACACTTTCCTTACTTACTTAATCTAAGCAGATAACTGATAACACTGGCATACCTCAAGCACTCTTCTCTATACTGTTCACTAAGAACTCTATGAGAAGACTAACATTTTTATTCTTTATGTCACTATTGACGCAAATTAATTAACCCCTCTCTCTTACTACCTCATAATTATTAAGATTATTAATATCAGTTTATATCTATTGTGCAATTTAGTAATTCATCATACTTCGTTCACATTCACGAAACCAGAAGTTGATTCATTATAATTTAATTAATAAACTAAATATTTTTCAATATCCAAAATATCAATTTTAATTGATGGCCATTGTTACAATTACGAAGTGTCAAAATCGATACGATTATAACACCTTCCTTATTATTATACGTATTATTTGGTACCCCATTTTGGTGGTATGATCAAGTGCTATCAAATTTCAATGTTCGGCTCAATTTACGTATTCAATTATCTCCACTTGTTGAGTACCGCTGGTTAGATGAACCAAGCGATAATCACTTATGTTTATGTGTAGACTTTTCCTCCCTCTCTTCTAGACGACAGCAGCGCTTGGACTAATCGGATACAATGTCAACTAACAATTTAATTACCCTCTGATATATCCATTTAGTGCAATCAGCGCTGCCAACATACAGCACTAAATAACTAAACACAGAAATTCAAACACGGCCATATACGTGTTATTATTCACTTAGCTAACGATACAACGCAAAGATAATTTCTGTTATGAACTGCCTCCCAACATATTTTATGCGGGTACAAACGAATATAACTTCTACTTTACGTTTCAACAACTAAGACGTTTTTCTTTGCGAACTGCAGGCTACATTACAAAGAAAATCCAGCAAAAAATGAATTGCTCTTTTACATTTTCTTTTGCTTTTTTCTTTTGTAGATGCAACTAAGTGAAATATTTCTGTGAAATATTAAATGCTCTTTAGTATAAAAGTTATTTGAAATATCAGCTTCTTAAGAAAAAAAGTAAAAAATGAAAATGTGTAATATTACATGTAAACTACATTAAGTTTTAACGAGTTGGAACAAAATGAGTTTAAAATACAATTAAACTAGAGTAACTAGAATTATATTAAATTAATTTTACATTAAATGGATGGTCTTTCTATTTTACTACATCCCAAGCGTAATATTAACGGAACTTTGTTAATGTACGCATTATTATCTACTTACTAAATGATAAAGTAGAGTAATACATTTTAAGATGAAATACAATGTTGATAGAATTGATATTCCTTTATTAATTTAATATAATATTTGGAATTGGATCCCAAATCAAAGTCTAAATTATTTGGAATTCATTTCAGTTTGAAGATTGTCAAGTAGTTGGTTTTGTAAAGAAAATTTTCATGTATATAGTAGAAACAATATCTAGTATGCAATAAATTTGTTGATATCGAGAAGTTGTAGGCGTCTAGATTATTAATCCACCCATCCAAAATGGATTCAGGGATAGTCAAAATGGATATTTCCGTTGAAATCTGAAAACCTAAATCTTTCGCGATTACAATACTTCCTTTACTTCGTACAAGGAAGTAAAAAGAGATGTGCAAATTACTGAAAATCTCATATTTCTGTAGATGACAGAATTGCTAGTCTAACAAATATTTTCGTTGTTACCAGTTTCTTTAGACAGTTGTCCCTTTCTCGCTTTTGCCATATTTTTTGCTTACTTTTTGTTAGATTAGTTTTGTAGTTCCTTATTCCTTGTTTGTAAGCTTTTCCTCTTTTGTTTTTTGTAGTTAAGTTAAAGTCCAAAAGCTTTTTTAGTTGTAATCATGTTGTAGCTCATCAAAAACTTGGTAAATATAAATCTGTAAAAACTTTTAGTAAAAAAATGCAGAACGTAAAGAAATTGAGAGATTTGGCATTCCTGTTTTGTTTCCTTGGTTGGTTGCGTAGTTAATGAAATGATTGGCTGTATTATCCTACATTGTCCGTATATAGATTGAGTAGTAATTTGGTATATGCTGTATGGATCAATTTTTCTTGTTAAGTTAAAGTCCAAAACCTTTTTTAGTTGTAATCATTATTATAGCTCATCAGAAACTTGGTAAATATAAATCTGTTGGAACTTTTGTTTAGTTTTAGCACAAAACTGCAGAACGTAATGAAATTGAGAAATTTGGCATTCCGGTTGTGTTACCTTGTTGCGTAGTTCATGAAATGATTGGCTCTATTATCCTACATTGTCAGTATGTACGAAGGAGTAGTAATTTGGTATATGCTGTATGGATCAATCATCCACTTTTTGTTGGCATCTAGTGATATCTGTATCTCCTACTTGCACGATTCGGCCATTGACGGAGATAATGAGCAGGCAGGCCAGCAGATGCTGATGCTGTGCTGTATCTACGTCCAGGTCTAGGCACGTCGAGTATGTACCGTTACCGTTACCATTCAGAGCTCTCAGCGACGCTGACACCGGAAACCGCGGTCGCGAGGCACTGTGTTACCACTAGCGGTGCGTGCAATGTGGGAGCTATCAACGTTTATGTCATACGCAGATAACAGTAGTGGATGCAGTGAAACCAGGGCATTCAGGCTTATGTAATAACATATCTGGATATTCTACATATTGTCAGGAGTGGAATGATAATCGTAGAAGACCTAGGGCCTTACAGAAATTGGTCTTCATCATCGTCAACCTTAAATGAATATTTGTACTTGCAACCACGGATGTGACATTTGACACCCGATATAGACAACCGGAAAATTGTACATATTATCGTCGATAGTGGAACGATATTCCTAGAAGACCTAGGGCCCTACAGAAATTGTTCTTTATCATCACCAACCTTAAATGAATTTTTGGACACACAAGCATGGAAGTGACATATGACACCCGCTGTAGACAGCCAGAAATGTCACTTTCCCAATGCATCGTACGAGGAAAATAAGTAAAACACTGGCATTTCTGGGCATTCTTCACAAAAATGATTTTTGGAATAATAAAATATAGTTTATAAAATGGTACTTCCATGATTTTTAAGCATCAAAACCAGTAATTATAAAAATATTTCCATCTGTTGGTGAACAATAATATGTCCAATATCAAAATAGAACAATTGAGTATGTAACCATAATTGAATTTCAGTATATAACTCAAAAAAAACTACCCACTATAGTTTCTCATTACAATGACAAAAAAGAAACATTTGCTTGCAATACTAAAGTTATTAGCAATTTCATGTTCTGGAGAAGGGACGCGTGACGTAAGTATGGTAGGATCGTGAAAAAAGGCAGGTAGTCTGTTTCTTGCGCTCCTAGTCTACATCTTTTATTTTACAATTCTACAACGATGACGTGACAGCATACCTTCTTCAAATCTTTAATAATAATTTTCTCCTAACTTATGAATAATAAAACGATTAAAAAAATACGGGTATTTTATTTTTTTGTCTAGTATCATATGTGTAAAAATCAAAATTTGGTCACATACCCCATTATTTTGACATTTATACACTTTTATTCATTACGGAAAGTATTGTATAAACTAGCGGGAAGACGTCATCCACGCATTCACGCAAATAAACGCTTCCTGTACTAAGTATGTAAATAACTATTTTGCATCCTCAACTTTTTGTCTCCATCTTTGTCAATCCGAAGCTTCCTGCTGTCAATTTCTAATAACTATCTTCTGCACGACCTTTCGATCGAAAATAAATTGTATTATGCAGTTCAAAATTCATGCGTTGTTTTCAATCATCCTCTTTCAAGTAAAATTTACTTTGATTTTTTAAAATTCGACATTCATTTTTAAAAGCTGCAAAAATCCTTTTCCTTTACTACTTGTGATTTATAAATGGGTCGTTTGTAAACTAGTGTTTATTATCAACACATTTTTGCAAATTTGCGTTGTTAATTATAATGAATAAAAAGTATATTAATATATTCCTGCTTTATGTAAATATCTAGATTGCTATTTGTTTAAGAATATATTTATCAACTTTAATGCTTGAATTATATTTATACGACATATAATAATAGTGTTTTGTAATAATTGTCTAGCGTTTATGACCTTTTCGAATTACTTTAATAACAAAACAAATGTGTAACGAAAACACTAATTTTCAATTTGATCGCTTATGTTCCAATTTCCGCTTTTTTGTTTTACACATAACGTAAGTTTGTGCAACGCAGTAGTCATAAAACTGAATAGCATTAATATGCTTTCCTTTCTTTTATTATCCTTGTCCGTAAATGTTAATGTCTAGTTATTTTTATTCGATTCTCGGTAAAATATAAAATAAGTTATTAAGTAAGTAGTAAAGTTTTAAAAACAGTCTCAGCAGAGGTAATTACGGCATTCAAATCGAGTGTATAATCACTTTCTTCCTCAGGAGACATTGTTTTTCAACTCATCTTAGTGTGCTTTGAAACAGTTGACTGCTGGTCGCTGCCGACAAAACACTGTCGTACTGCAATTAGTTCCTATTTTATGGTAATTACCTACCATAACCACTAAAACTATTGTGTTTATCTTCGGTTTTAACCGTAATTAAAATTAATTAAACCCATGTAGTTTATTAAATACGTAGCATATGTGAAGGCATTTTTAATTTGTTGTATGGATTCGTTTAGCCGTTGAGGTGTTTTGTTTCGATTACGTTTAATTATTTAATGAGGTATCATCTGTTGTTTTATGGAGGAAGAGGCGATACAGAGGAAATTGTTCAGTTAGTGGAACGTGCCAAGTTATGCTTTTACCACGAGAAAATGTCCATTTCGTGTTTTATAATTATTTATAATTGTTAGGAAACTTTTACAGAGAAATCATTTTTATTATTTCTTGGCAGTCTACTTCCTAACAAGGAAATTGGTTGCAATCTACAAATTCTCAGTCACATTTCACATTTCTATTAATATGCGGTCAACTTATTAGTAAATAACACCTGACAAGTAGAATATCACACTATAAATATGTGTTCTATAGCATGACATTTCTTGAAACAATATTATAGGTACATATCTACTAAACCCTAAATTTCTCAAGGGTAATCCACTAAATTCCGAAAGTATACATGTTACTTAGATTTGTGATTTAAGAGTTCTAGTATACTTATCCTAAATTTAAATACTTAAAAGTCAAAGTAATAAACTTATTATATCAGAACAATGAGAATCAGTTTAGTATCGTAGTAATATTAATATATTCAAATGAGATAAGTACTTGTATAGTCGATACTGATAAATTAGTACACGTTGGGACTATTTCATTTTTGCCCCATGAAATGAAATGAATTAATAATAAATTCTAAAATAAAACTTACTTTAGTGTAATTGGATCAACATAACTGAAAACTAGTCACTGTAACGTGTATTACTTAATAAGGGTGCTCACTTATTGGGAAGTACTCTAATTCTTACCCTCATGTAAATAGATCAAATCAACCTCTGTAAAAATCAATCACCATAAAGTTTACTATCAGAGAGAATTAAAAACATCCCCTGTAGAAACGTCACGGAATGTTTACTACCTGTGAGAAGGGTGCTCACTCACTTTAAAATACTCTAATTCGTATCCTAATATATTTAGGTCAAAATCACACTCCGTAAAAACCAGTCACTGTAATGTTTACTACCTGCGAAAAGAGTGCTCACTCACTGTGAAGTGCTCTAATTCTTACGCTAATGTAATTAGATCAAAATCACACTCCGTAAAAACCAGTCAGTGTAATGTTTACTACCTGAGAGAAGGGTGCTCACTCACTCTGAAGTACTCTAATTCTTGCCCTAATTTTATTCAAAATCGTCCTCTGTAAAAACCAGTCACTGTAATGTTTACTACCTGAGAGATGGATGAAGTACTCTATTTCTTGCTAAATAAGAAGTTACAAGAAGTGATGAAAGTTAAGCTAACATACTCGTAGTAAAGCATACAACCCCAGCTATTATAATTGGCAAAACTTTACAGTAAGGCAATTAGTTTGACGCTGTCAACAAATAACATGAAAGTAGGTTGAGAATAATTCCCTTATTGATGGCCGAACAATTGATCTCTCTCCTCACGTGCGGCGCCAACTTCTCCAATCATTCACCGTTATTCCTCCAAGAATCCTCTCTTCTCGCAATCTAACCGTTCTATCGCATTACAATCAATCTGTTCGTCAACAGCGCTGTCCGGTCGTCCGAACCTGCCTCAACATCGCGTGCGCCAGCGTCGTCCGTCACTGTACAGTTACCCTGACAGATGTCAATGTCAACAAATGGATGGTACAGTAACTTCCAGGAGATCGCGGACACTTTGCTGTTATTTTTATTGCACTAACTTAATTGTAACGAGAACTTTCAAGTGTTAACTTGAATTTAACTGAGTTTCAAACTTGTTAAATTGTTATAAAGTTATAGACAACTTATTAAGAATTTATACAGCTTTGCTCGGTTATATTTTCGCAACAACTTACCTCTTCCAACAAAAACACTTAAATAAAAAAAATGTCTGGCTGTTTCATGTGGGTTTGTAAAAAATTAAAAATTAAAATTTTATTTGTCTTAGTTGAACTTGAAGAATTCATTTAAAATATTGATAGATCTCGATATGCTGATCTCAAATTTTCCCAATTAAGTACTTGTTTTTAGTGTTGCCATCTAGACAAGCCAAGACAATATTTTGCAATTCCTGTCTTGTCTAGAAATTTCAAGACAAGAATTGACAGTCTAAATCTACAATAAACATTCTTGTCTAGATATCAACACTAGATTGTTTCAAGACTACATTAATTTGTGCTTACGTCTTAGACAAGGACAAATAATTCTTCTGCAGCGTTCTTTTTATATTTTACAATCACTGTTTCAGCTCGGTTGTAACAAGCTTCGCATGATATATTTATATTTCGAAAATTACAATTTTTTAAGTAATCTAGACTCTTAAAAATTGGTAATAAACTAACTGTAATAACTGCAAAAATATGGTAAATATAAAAAACACTATTGCACAGTAAATGGAATTAGCTATGGGATATCAATTAAAATTGAACTTATCAAACAATTCAAGAAATTTTATACATAGCGCCAGTTGGTTAAAGATATAAAATATATTTGTTCCATTTAAACAATAGGATTATAAAAGTATGTTTTGAATTATTGTAATGTTCTTAATAATACAAACAATTGTTGCAGTTAAACTAAATGAACATTTTGTGTGCACTATTATTATAGCAATTTATAATTTTATTGTTTTGTAAACAATAGCAAATATTTACTACACCATTACATTTAATTGCATTTAAATAATGAACATAAAATGAAACTAAATTAAATGGATTGTACGAATTTGCATTCTTTTCGAGTATTTCAAGCCCCTATTTGAACTTTAGTATTTCGCCGCGTAGTTAATTTACCCTTTCGTATTTTCACTTCCCCTTTATTACTTTTTGCACCCCTTTCTCAATATTATGTAAATAAACTACGAAAACTCCACCAACTAAATAGAAATTTCTATGCGGAATTCAAAATATCATGTTTTAACTTGCTATTAGCTTAGCTAGAACTCATACATCCAAGAGAAATGCAAATTTCGTTAAATGCATAACGAATAGGTACGACGGTAAATTGAAATAACGGAGGAAATTTAATTCAGTATCAGAAATTGGACGGGAATCCTACTTATTCAATTTAACGGCTAGTCTATTACAATAGTAATGCAGAAAATTGAACAATTCAATTAAAATACTTACAGATTTAAAAAAATCATATATTCCTGTTTATTGGATAGAAATTTGTGAATATTAATAAGAAAAAAATAATAACATAAATCCAAATCTCGATTTTCTGTGGTAGATTTTCAAAGGACAGAATCGAAAATAAGATATCTTGAAATGAAATTGGTAGGTTTCATTTTGTAAATTCGGAAAGCTATTCGTTCCAAAATGTCAACTTTTTTAAGTAAAAATATTGACATATTTAGCAAGGAGACTACCACATAATGTACTAACAAACAGAATAAATATTAGAAAAATAATTTTTGTTAGTAGTTGGAGATGTGAACAATAATTTCTCGCTGAGTAAGCTAGCTATTGAAGCACTTCCCTGTGTAGATCAGAGATTCTGTACACATGCAATTTGAATTGTATTTCTGCACTGTTGCAGAAATGGGTTGATGTTTACGAATAAAGCAAATGCTTAGTAGAGTATCAGTATAATCAGGAGAATTATCTTTCACACTTTCATTTTACGGTAATGATTTACAACAATCCCACATCTGAGATCGTTCAACAATAATAGATCAGTCACGATTCTTGCTTCTATCGCTGTCAAAAATCATAATTCATATGATTGAGAGGCAGAGAAAGTGTTAAGAAATGTCACGAAAAATCCCACATCTTCTGTTACCTACTCTAGGATCAAATGCAAATGCGTTACGCATAAATGGAATAATAACTACGCAATGCATATGCATATGTAGTGAAAGTTTGTAATATTTACTTCATGAATGACAGCCCTTGTACAGTAAAGGTCGCACGGAATTGTTTACATTCAACGTTATCGATTTAGTCATCATTACACCTAAAACATCTGAATTTCCTTATAGACTTCCTTATGGCTTATTTACTTCTTTATTTTTAAACGTTAGTTCCTTATTGAACAATAGTTTTTCTTTGAAAAATATTTGTCTCAGAGTTGCATAAAAATTGATTTTAAAAATAAATTTAGGTTTTAGAATTCAGTATTGAATATGACAACATTGTGACCTATTTTCGGGATTTTTGAATTTAATAAAATTTACTCTTTGAAAGGTAGTCCGGTATAATATAAACGATTTGTTTTCCTTTGAAGTAAAGGCAGCTTAGTACGTGAAAGTTTATCACACAAGTAAATCTGCATCGTTGAACACATGAAATATTGAGTTTTCCTCTCTTCAAGGCTGAGAATGCAGAGTAATTATGCGTTTATGCGTTTATGATTGATTTCTGACAGTTTAAACACCGGAATTTTTCATAATTATTTTAATTATTACATACGTGAAATTACGGTTGGTATGGGATAATTGTAATGGATAAATATTTCATCTTTTTGACCCACTTGTACCATATCATAAATTGATTTTATAGTTTTTTGTGCATGGTAGATTAAACCAATTTTACGACCTTTAAATTTTACTCTTATTTTTATTTATAGTCATAAAACACACACATAAAATATTAAGCATTACATATGGGGAACTGACCTACATTTATTAATTATTACAGTAATTAATTTCGCTGCTTATTTAATTAATATAAATATTCTAGTGTTTTATGATTTAAAGTTGATACTGTTGTTGGTAGTGGATGGCAGTTGTTTGTGTGAACATACGGCGAAAGAGAAATGGATGAAAACATTAAAAAGTGTCTTTAGTGTTTAATGTAGTTGAATAAATATTAAACAGCGTGTGTAATGTGATATTGTTGTTTGTGCTATGAACACAGTTCTGGACTTTATTGATTGATTTGTGGTTTCCACACATATCATGGACAACACGTCAAGTGGTGAGAGCTATATGCATATTTAATAGTGTAGTCGATGATGAATTATAATCCTTGGTGCAGACACATAAATTTACCATAAAATATAATAGTACGAATAATCTTAAAATTTATATTCACATGTGTGCATCATAACCCCAGATATTTTTGGATGTGAGTTAATATTCTTCATTCGTAGACTTGTATTTGTTTTGTTTTTATTATTGTTTTTTTTTTATTAAATGTGACGCAAAAATCCCACCTGTTTCTTTTTTTCTCATGACTCAAGTTATTTGTCTGACAACCAGACTGAACGATCATTATTTATTTTTTGTGACCAAAAATTAAATACTGTTTTTATTAAAAGGTTTCTTAGTAGATACTACAACACTTAATAAAATTAATATGAATTTTAAATAATTATATGGTTTTAAAAATTATCTTAATACCAATAACACAAATAAATTGATTGCGGAATAATAAAACAATTGAACAATTTGTTCAGTGATCTATCAATAAATCGTTAACGTTTTTTTGAAAATAAAAATGCGACTGCCCGCTTTTGTGTTTAAATATAAATAATATTTTTAATGTGAAGTTCCTATTATTCTTGTATATTAATAATTTTATACATCAGATATTAATACTGCGAATATTTTCTTAGTTTGCGACTCCAATTAAGCGAAATGTGAGATCAGGCCAAAAATTAGAACATTCTGAATACTTGCTCTAATTTTACGTCCAAAGGTCCACTAAAACTGGAGCACAATCCAAATCTTCATTGCTCCAGTATGTCTTTCTTTGGGGACCCAACGAATATTTTCCTTGGGTTTATGAGCCCCGATGCCCTAATGAAATACAAACAGGTCATGAAACAAGATTCTTACTTATTTGAGATCCTGTTCCATTTAGAAATGGGGATAATTCTTGTAATTTATTACTTACCACTACGTAAGTGTAGTTGTAAACTCGACGGGTCACCACTAGAAAAAAAAATGTTAATCGTAGTAAGTACTGCTGCATAATTTCTCACTTTTACATTGAACAAGAAATGAAATGATTAATATTCAAAGTGTATACAAACCGCATAAATGCCCTACATTTCTAGAATTTCCATTTGAAATGTTGAAAATTCACTGGAGGTGGTGCTCAGGCAGTAAATCCACAGACTGACAGGCGGTACAAAAACGAGAAGTAATCAAATGTATCTGAAGTGGCTGATGCAAAAAGCAACCGTGGTCTGTGATGATTTGATGGCTGAGTATCTAATGAAGTCCGCGGTGAGAAATGGTTGTGACCTTCCGATTTGATAGAAACACAGCGCTGAAATTCTTCAAAGTTCACGCTGTCCGTTATATCGCAGATAGCGGACAGTGCGGTAGGTAGGAATCGCGATGGACACTGAAAACGAAACTGATGAAGTGGACACAGCGGGGAGACAAACGCTTTCTATATGCTAATTTCATCAGTTTAATATGGATCATAGATAATTACTTCATAAATCATAATAATTATTCAAATGAAATTGATTGTTATTTATTTTTAAGAACGCTTCTTTCGGACATCGCTTTTAACTAATGAAAAAAGGGATTTCTAACATTTTTTTTTATAAAAAACTGTTTCAGAATAGCAATGACACCAGTGATGCAAATTTTTAATAAATTACACATAACCAGGTAATTTAAGCACTAATCTCTTAAATAGTACCTACTATCACAGATGTAAAAGAAATAATAAAAGTTTATATATAAAACACAAATTCAACTAATAACACTTTAAAACTTCACAATATCTTTCCATTTTTTTTCTATCTTTGGCCATTTGGCTGTCTTAGCACAGAATAATTACATACAGAAGCGACACTCCGTGTCGGTACCTTTCATATTCCCCTTTTCAGTTCTATGACCTTGAAGCATTGTCTAGACCTTTAAATTTGTGCTCTTCCCCTATCTCTCTCTAAGATGTGAGGAAACTTTCCGATTATAAACAATGAGCCCTTTAAATTTGTGCACATTCTCCATCTCTCTCTAATTTTCGTTTCTCTGTCTTACTGTCGCTTTTGTATAAACCTATTCTGTGGTCTTAGTCCAGTTTATCACACTTTGTTCCGATAGATTTTCTTTCACTGCGTTTAACCATTTTTCTTCGATCTTCCTCACCTTTTCCTTCCTAATTCACCTCCTAATAATGCTCGCTTGGTAACTGTATTCTCCGACATCCGTGCAACATGTCCTAGCCATCTTACTTTTTGTTCTTTAAACTTGTGGCTTATAAATATAAATACGTACATATTTTGTATTTCTCGGTTGGTTCTTCTGCTCCATGTCCCGTCGTCTTCTTTAACCCCTCGAAAAATTCTCCTCAGAACTTTTCTTTTCCAAACGTCCAGTTTCTTTTCATGTTTTACATAGTATCTCATTATTAGTGATATTATTGATATTGGTGAATAAAATACTTACTTAAACTCTTATTAAAAAAAGATATAAATGTTGGTGAAAAAGTATGGTGAGAGTGGTTTTGAAAACATAAATTGAAACTATTCTCTGAAGCAGAATACGAAAATGCGAGTACCATTATGAATATCCTAATGATGAAATTTGCATATATATTATCATTTTATATGAAATACATCTTTTAGCTATTATAGCTACTTCAGCTAGTTTGCATCTTATATGAATATGAATGACTTTGTAAAAATTCAAATTTCTTAAGATCACAAGGTTTATGCAAATACCTTGAAGTTTAGTTACATAGCAAATTATATTAGTTATAAATTATTTAAGGTTATTACTAGGAAACTGTAGCACCTATAAATATCCCAGCAGTAATAACGATAATAATATTCTGTGAAAAAAGAATTTTGTGTTGTTGAACGCGTAGCAAATCTTGTAATCACCTATTTATCACGGGAGCATTTAATATGGAAACTGTCGACACTGGCAGTTCGTCAAGGCCTGCTGTTATTACAGTTCATTACACCAGCGGAAAAAAGAATGGGTTGTGTGTGGTGACGGTGAGTGGGCAACGCAGTGCAATAGATTCAATCAATCTGAGATTGATGCACTGCTCGCGATGACGTAACAGAATAATCGACATTGTTGGAATTAGCTGACAAAAAGCGGCAGCGGTGGAATGTCGCCGCATTAATGAAATGACGATAACTGGGGGCCTTCCCATTTCGTCTCTACTCAACTCTTCCCTCATTTATCAATACACTCTATTACAAAGATACCAGTTGTGACGACTAAAAGTGTCACTTGTAATGTTTAGTCGTATAGTCAGTAATGATGGATTTGCAGAAAGGCATTGTAATGTGGTTCTTCACCTTTGTAGCTTATTAGGAAATTGATCACTTATGGTCAATCCGGATCTTATTTCTGTATGATAAGAACTATTAAAATTTTTAAAAAATCGTTATATCTTCTTCGTCCAACTCATCTTTCACATCTCTTCTATACCATATTATTTCCTCGGTCTTTCTTTTGCTCTTCTCCCTTTCTCTTACATTCTACTTTCCTTAACACATAGCTAATCAACTTCAATCACGGCTTAGACCTTCTGTGATAAATCCACTATGTCATTCATTTCTCGTGTTTTTCTAATAATATAATTTTTAAATAACTAAATAACGGTGTTTTTGAAGAAATAGCTATTAGGACTTTACAGTGAGGTACCAGTTTTGTGGTATAGCCAAAATCTATAGATATCATCGCAATTATTGTTAAAATTGGATCTTAAGTACTAAATAAATAATATTATTTCTGAAATTTGTTGTTGAACTGAGAAGACATTAGTAGAAAACATAATTGTAAATCAAGATAACAAAACTAAAACAATGTATTTGACAATTTTAACTTCTATCCACCAATCAATTTTGTAAATAATTAAATAAGATAAATATAGATTTAAAGATATTTTGACTCATCATATGGTCCTTCGAGTCGGATTAATAATTTTTAACTAATTGATTAATTAATAATAATTTACAAGGTGAATGTGACATTAGCTCTACGTTTTAATAAATACGTAAATGAATTCAACATAAATGATGAAAATTGTGCAATTGAACAACTTAAAGTCAGACTAAATTAGACTGCAAAATCTGAACTTAATTGGTCTCAGTTTGAACAAATTTAAACGAAGATTGAAGGATTCAACTCAAACAAAATAGATGGAGGTGAATTTTCGATATTTTTACTTGTAATTTAGTGAAGTCGTTGATTATTATACCAAGATTTTTATTCTGTGATTCAGATCTATATAGTACAATCTTTATTGTGTCTGAATTACTCTTGGTATATTTGTTTGTCAACTCAAAACATACTACAGACCTCGTAGTCAGCAGTTTCGTACCGAAAAGGTAAAGTTGTAAGAATGTGGGGAAGAGTTGTGTTGGGCAGAGTTGGCGATGCCCGAGCCCTGCAATTGTCTCCCTGCGAAGCCAATACAGGAAGGTGACGCTGTGATTCATAGCAATAATTATGGTAATAGCGTGGACATGTGTTTTTGTCGCGCGACAACCGATGCAGCGGATTTTTTCTCCCGAGTGCTAATGGACTATACGTGAGGAAGCATAACTGATTCTTTTTTCTTCTTTCACGAATATTTCAACAAGTTTTGCTATAAATACTCTATAAGGTATCGCATAAATCTTTCATGGACTTTTTATTCATTTCAACTTTTGTGACCTTTAAGAAGATGTCCATTAAATTTTAATACTCGGGCGATAAATTCATTGATGAATATGAACACACCTTTACCTGTTTTGGATAAAATTTCAACAATATAAACGGGCTCCTGGTGCGTAAAATTATTTTCTTATAACTAGGGTTACTTTGGAAAAAGTTTTTCTGGTTGTACATATGTCGCTGAGATGCTAAAATATACTTACAGTATGTGTAGCTATACGATTATTGTTTTGTTATAAGACTATTTATATGTTGAAGATCATTTGCGAATATTAAACATGCAAGAAAATGACGATCAAGACAATATTTTTATATACAAGAGTAATGAACGACAAGATGTATTTAAATTTCTTGTCTTGCATTTCGAGACAGTACAAGACATTACTAAACAAGACAAGAAACATTGTCTTGTGAAACACTAATTTTATTATATATTTTTGTTTTGATTATTTTTTAATGACATAAAAAGTGAAATTTGGTGCCCCTGTGAATTTGGCACCTAGTGCGGCGGTACAGTTTGCATCACCCTTGTTATGGCACTGCTTCATTCTTTAACAATACTTCTTACATTTTGTGAAATTGTTGTGGAAGTAATGGTATACCTACCCAGTATCTCTACCGTAGAAACACGGAAAACGCAGCTTTGATTTTTGTTTGCTTTTGCGTTCACCACAACTAATTCCCGAGTAATTCTGATGTAACCTACCTCAGATTTCTAGCTCGACACACCCAACAAAAGCGAACTCGTGGTCAGCCAACAATCCTGAACTTTACACTCACATTCTTGTCGGGTTCAGTACCTCACTTTCATCCCGAGACGTCGAGTGTGTGCCTCACAATAAAATGTGTTACAAGGTTAGCCCAGATTACAGTAATTATCCTATGTTAAATTCGCGAGATGAATAATTCGATAGTCGCTGTTTAGACCGAAAGTGAGTGTTATCCACTGACCATCGCTAGAACAATGTTGCTATTACATGATTCAACTACTTTTGCTTTTATTTTGTTTCCTACATTTGCAACGGCGTCAGTAAAGATGGCACTGTCAGAAAAGAAACACAAACAAAAACTCAATTTGTTTTATCACTTAACATAAATTAAATAAAGTAAATGCAACGTTATTTTTCTTTTAACGACTGCTCAACTTTTAAGTCCATTTTTAAATTTGTCCTTTTCTAAGGCGTTAATACATAATAATCTCACACACTTATCAAATCATTATAAGCACATCAGCTCATCATCTAAAATACAAGATATCTAGATGGAAGAAGGCCTCAACTATCTTTCGTAAAAGATATTTATTTCATGACAAGTTTTACTTGAATTTTAGTATAGTAGATTGTCAGCCTAATATTTCTACAAGCAGATCTGAATTTATCTATTTTGCTTGAAGTGATTATAAAATTTGGGTCCTATATGTACTTTTTTTTGTTATATATTTATTTAACACCTATTTAAACCTAAAAATCTATGTACTATTTTTTCCCCATAAACATACCTTAATAAAAAACATAATTTATGGTCTGGAGTATAATCTCTATCCTCACTAAATTTCTTTTTCAATATCTCTCCCATTAAATCAATAAATTCGGAACAAATAACGATAAATAGTTAACATTACCTTTTTTTAATATTCAGAATATTGTGGTACATAAAAGCAAGTTAAGTTATTCTCTTTGGAATTTGATGCTAAAATTTCATCAGTCCCACGAATTGTGTTTCTCCCAGTATTTCTAATTGTAATTCCAAATAATACAACTATTAATTTGAGGGGTGAAAGTTTTATTAATTTCAAAGAAAATTGGACCACCCAAACTACATTTTGTTATCAGTTGATCTGTTTAGTGTTTTTATTTTATTATTATTTAAAAAAATCTTTAATAGAAAATAAAAATGTGGGCCCTTTAAATTTGGGGGCCTGAAGCGACTACTTCAGCCGCTTATTACTAAATCCGGACCTGTCGATGGAGACCTACAGCTTATGGTATGTTATCATACGTACATTATACAGTGTTACTTTAGATCGTTTGGTTGAGCTGGAAAATAAAAATTTGGTGGTTACTTAGCAACAGGCGCCTTGGATCTAGATGTCAGTTATCCTGTGGTTATGTGGTTGACGGTTCGTGGTTGGATGCTTCACAAATAAACCTATCTTATCCAGCCATCGCTTCTAGATTAGTATCATTTATAAATCATTTTTATTACCTACTATAAACATTGAACTTTAAACGCTAGATATTTGTACAAGATTATTTGAAGGAAAAGTTCTTTTCTAGGTAATGATACAACTAACATTTTCCAGAGATATCAAATTTCAATTTGTAGACATTAAAAGAAAAGAAATCTATTTTAATATTTTATGTATTTGTTGCTTGACTACATGAATAGCTAAGAATTTATTGAAATTACAATCTTAATTCTTTCACATCCGTCAGTTCAATAGGGCATTACTGTCACTGTGGAATGTTTATCAAAATAAACTATTCGCTTGAAAATTTAACCATTCCCAAAAGCAAAGTCGCACATTAAAGTAATGAATATGTACCATAAATTAGATTCTATCCCATTAAATTGGGCTCATACATTCCTAAATTATTTATCCAATTTAATTTTACACTGTCCAACTGACCGAAGTCCAGTGATACGACAGGGGACCTACTGCTTATAGTGGGTGTCGAACCACTGGGACTCAGTGGTGTCTATTTTTGGCAATTAAATAGTAAGATTTTTAAGTACGATATTTTAAGGACCGATATTTTCACCTCTGGTTAAAGTACCGATTACCTTATACGTTGATTAATAGAAAAATATCGCAAATTAATTTATGGTTAATTTCGCTTCTCACATCGACATATTCAAAAAAATTGCGCAGAATCAGAGCCAATATGTTGTACAAGAAATTGCATTAGTATCAAACAAAACTTCTTCAAAATCTAACAATTTTTGGTACAAGATATTGTACCATATCTTGTATTTTCGGTACTGAATCAACTAAAATAGTAGGTAACGTGGAATAAATTCTTATATCAAATATTAATTGGAAAAATAAGTATTATTTCATTACGGTCTGTAATAAATTTTGTAGATTCATTGGTTAATTTATTTCGTAGAGCAGTGAAATACCAGCAGTTGGACTTTATGTAGTTAATGTTAATCACGCAACCTATGTGTGAAATAAAGAATATAAGAGTGTGAAAATTTCATTACCGTACCGACAAAGCAATAATTACCCACAAATCGTGTCTCGGACTAATGGATTGCACATCTCATACGTGTAGGTTCAAGGCCCACCTCTCGAAAGAGTTTTTTGTGGATTTCGACATTGTCAATCGCAGTGTGCTTTGATTTATGACGAGCTGGACAATCTGCCGACTCTGCATATGATTGGCGAGATATTTATTTATCTGCTTGGTTGACGCGGCCGTTCAATGTCGACAAGTTGTTGAATATTTTATTTATTATTATTATACGCGTAGGATGGAATTTTTCATTCAACTTGTACCGTACAATAGAAATATTTTTTATAAATGGCACAATTAGTTATGATAATAACGTGTTTGTTTTTGGTTTAAGACGTAGTAAATAACAATATTACTACGTTGCCATTGTTGCTGGAAGTTATGACAGAAATAAATATTTCCGCAACTAGGCGCATTTATTCAGCCAAGAAATTTAGAATATGACATTCACCTACTGTACAAGAGTTATATTAACAACCATTTTTGTATAACGAATCAATAAACTTTTTATCTTACAAATTTTTTGATTTAATACTTTAAATTGTTCTAGTTTCAATTTACAGTTATAGATAAATTAGCGTACCAAACAAGTTTAACATCTCTTTATTAAATTCAGTTAACTTTTAAGAAAATACAAACCGAATCGATGTTTGTAATGTATCAAAATTTAATCATATTACTTATTAAGTGATCTACTTGTCATTTATTTTTGTAGTAAAGAATGGAATGACAAATAAATAGAAACATTTAAAAAGTTAGAGTAGTTTTAAAAAAAAATCAACATCACCTAAGTAAACGAAATATAGTTTAAGTAGACGATGGTTTCTAGAACCCTCAACATACACAGTTTCAATTTCGACCCTATGGATTTTGTTCAAGAGATGATATTTATAAAGGTGTAACTATTTACATCATAAATGAACTTTAAACTTTAATTTAAACATGGAAAGGTCATGAAATAAAATCATATGTTAAACATTTATTTATTATTTAACAGTGTCGTCGTATTAACATTTTCTATTTCCATGTTTATTTATTTGGTTGAAATGTAAAATTAACTAAAACACGAATATTTATATAACTATGAATTTAATGTTTAATATTTATATCACCAACGTCAAACTGTCCCTGCGATCTTTTCTATTTGCGTTCATATTCTGGAGCAAATAAACTCTCGAATATTCTGGCAGCTTCGATTCGTCAGCTCAATAGAAGGGTGACTAACTTGTCTCGACTTGTCTGCGACTTTATAAATTTCACATAAAGATGGCGAGCGAAAATATAAATTGAAGTAATATAATTGCAAATTTTGTGTATATCTTTGAGAGTATCTTTGCAGAAATAGAATACTTTCAAAACTTATATACAAATAAATATATTAATTCATCTAGGACCTCCAGCTTACAATGGGTTTCGAACCACGTACCTATATAAAGTTTTTAGACGAAGTGTGCAAACCAATTTAATCACTGCTGCACGTGTTGTTTGACATTTGCATTGAATCCTATAAATATAAGCAAAGCAAGCATAGATGTTATTTAACAGGAATGCATAATTCTTATTTTTCTGCGCAACTTGTCTTTATAATGTTGTGCTTCACTGCCCGTTAACTTTCCATTTCGAACATAAATCTCTGGATGATATTAATCACAGCTCGCATGTGTTGTTGTTGGGGAATTGGATAATGATTGTTTTACTGGTAAAATTCGTTAATTAATGACTATAATTATCCTCGTATACGTAACACTTGACCATGCGATGGGCGTGGTTCAGATACTGTCAAGGCCTCCTTGATCAAACTCCAATCGATTAATCCTCTCACAATAAAACACAGACGTCCAGTATTTCAACATACATATGCTACGGACTTCTATACAAGGAATGGGACAACAATATTAAAATAAGTACATCAAGTAGTATTTGTTTTAGAATATTAATGACCTCGCCAAGACATTTACACGTAAAAACATACTAAGAAAAGTGCATTATGTACTTGAGTTACTATAACCTTTTTTAGTTTTGTACGAGTTGGTATTTCATTACCAAATTTTTAGTAATTACCGAATTAATTATATTCGTTATTGGTAATTAATAACGCGGAAGTACCCTATACATATGTATCACAAAAATTTGGTAATAATAAAATAAATTCATATATTGTAAATTATGTACGAAATTTTAAACCAAATATATTCTTCCATATTTTAACCAAATTTGCATAAAAAGCTTTCAAAATTTTATAATCGATTTATGCGAAAATCCAAAACAAAGTAATTACATAAAAATCGACTAACGATTCTTGTAAACACAATTAAACAAGCCTGATAAAATTTTCGTATTTTCCAATTTCCTACTGATTATATTGTTTACGAATCAATTAAATAAATTGGATTCCAATTACAACTTTATTTGTATAAAAAATTCTATCTACCTTCATTAAAAATACAAACATTTGCGAAATAAGTAATTTGCAGAGGAATAAATGCAATAATAAATAGCAGCAAGTTAATCAAGACACCTGGGCTTACGCTTGCCATAAAAACAATGCAACGTAATTGTAATTAAAGCAGTCGAATGGTTATAATTACATTCGAACTACTCTCAATACGGTTAGGAGCGTTACGGGTACGTGATGAAATCTTCTGTACGCGAAGTGTCGCAATCTGCGAAGTCGTTAGCGATCAATTTGTAATTAGCTACCCTTAATTGCTACCATCAAAGGCTTCAATAATCATATGCTTCGATTCCTTTAATAAGAATTCACACAAGATTTCCAAATTGCAATTTAAATACTAGACAAAGAAAAACAAAATACTATTCTAAGAAATAATAAACTTAGGTAACTTTATCTAGTTTTCTTGGCACTTTTACTCCGATAGGTATTGAAGAGCAAATTTTAAATTAAAGAAAAATTAATATGTTTTCTCAGAACGTCTTAAATAACATTTAACAGTTTTTTGTTTCAAAAATTTATAATTTTGTTTGTACCTAAGTGTTAATATGTTATTCTGAAAACTTTAAAATATGAAAACCTTCCAATGTAGATAATTTATTGTATTAGGAACTTATTCACCGAACATTTGGTACAATTATTTTTGGAATGAATAAACAACTAATATAAATTCAATCAATGAGAAAAGTATTATACTGATTTTTCCACACACTTCATTTTCACCCAATCAGAATTCTTCATTTAATATCCATAGATAGTTTTTTAGTGAGGAAATTTGATAATACCACAGTATCATAGTCATGGTTACAATTTGTTGATATCAAATATTTTATTTTTGAACTCTTGTCATTCATGAAATAATCAGGCAAATATAATTGGAGCTATGAATTTAAAAGGTAAAAATTATTAATAATTTCTGCGAAATAACGACAACTTGGGTCAAAAATGATTCTTAAAACCGCTTCATCTTCGCAGTCGTGATTTAAATGTCATTTTTGACACTCATTTGTCTGTTATTTCGCAACAAGTATTCATATATATTTTTTCCAATAAATTCATGGCACTTGTTGTATTACTTATTGTATATTTTGGATCAGGTTGCCAACACTTATGATAAAATTTTGTTACTGAACTTGTTATGAACAGTTGTTACTGGTTATCTTTGAAATTTATCTCACCAAATTATCATCTCAATACACAATAAATGTTTATCAATAAAATCATGAGGTCTTGTGATTACTTCTAATAAATTAACGTTATTAACCGAACTTAAACTCGGGTTTTGAGAATTATACCTGGCTTATCCACCCACAATACATATTAATTATTCAATAATAGTCATCCCATCAGCTTTAAATCATCCCGTCACAATACTATTAGATGTTCCTGGTTCCTGGGTCGAGTAAAAATCCAGGTGGGCTCGGCACATATGCGTGGATCGCATATAGCACCGTAGAGAAACAATTGATAATGAGAGAGTTATGGATATGTAGCGGAGTGCAGCTGCGCGAACTCGGAACTCGGGTGTGTCCACTACAGTTAGGCAGCGTTGGAGGCTCTCAATCACCGACACCCTCGATATGTGGACAATTAGTGCGAGGATCTAACGGTTGTGATTGTTATGAGCATTTGCATCGCTCACGGAGATAACCCCAATTCGGTAAATTAAAACTCAATCATATTAGACTGGAATAATTAAATTGATAAAGATTTTGGCTCTCGGTGAAACATCTTGACGAAAGGTTTGAATAATAAAAAACTACTGACTTAAGTTGTACAACATAAATTTATTATGTCTTGATTGTAATTTCGGCTGAATTTAATTCATAAATTGTAACTTTTTATAATATTTTGATCTGGATGGAGAAGGGTTCCTCAAAGAAAAAAAGATCTTAGAAGTGGGATGTCAATGAGATCTAACTGTTCGTTCATTACATTCTTCTCCTTAGTTAAGACTTTCTGGATTTCAAACGTTTCTAAGAACGTTATTCTGCAGCCTTTCCTTTCCGAAGTAAAATTTTGGAATAATCTTTGGAATACCTTAGCATCAAATAACTAAACCAACTGGGAAAATGACATCCAACTGCCAACTACAGAAGAGACCAAATTATTACCACAGAATGAGAATTCGTCGTACAAAACTTACGTATTTTGAATAGAACCGATCTTTATTAAAATGCCGACAATACGAAGGAAAGACGAAAACACCAAATTTCATCAACGTTATGATTTTTAATCAATGAAAACCCAAAGAAAAGTCTTATATATCAAAGATATAACTATACCTGAACCTGAAATCTAGTTAATTGACAAATTTTCTTAAATAAAAAATACTTATTCATAGATATTTTGCCTAAGTTGCCTAATTGTTTGTCTCATCTCGTCTTGTCTCGCCTGTGGTTTATCTCGTCTCGACTAAATTTGACTCTATTTTTGAGGCTAGATAGAATCGAGACGAGAGAAATGTCTTGATCATTTATATTTGTTTTCATGTAAGCTTATTTTAATTTATCTTTTAATGTATACTATGAATTAATGCACAACAAAGATTTAGCCGATTCTTCATTTAACCTATTCCGGTTGTTTTCTAATTTTATGTCAGATTTAGAAAACAGACGTTCTGCTGGAATACTAGCACTCCATATATTTTTGCTTTACATCTTTCATTTCCATCAGTCTAGCAAATCTTCATATTTTGTAGCTCTCTCTGATATTCTATCTAGTTAATTCTCTCTTCTAGAATTTTTTGATAGGATCTTGGAAAAAGACAGGTAGACGCTTCCAATCTATCTCTCTTCTTTACGATTCTATCACACTGATGTTACAATATCCCTTCCCCAAATTTTTAATAATTATTTTCTCCTATACTAACAAGAAATCGATTTAAAAAGAAATACTGGTATTTTATATTTTTGTCATCATATACGTAAAAATCAAAATTTGGTAACAAATCCCATTGGAATAATTTCTTGGGAAATTACTTTGTTACCAGAAATATCTCTATACATAGTTTTTATAATATTATTAACAAATATTTTATTATTTTTTTTCACTTGTTTAACAATTATCTGGTTACTAATACACATAAATTAAAAATGTATAAAAACTTTTGCTAATCTATCCTCCTCCTGTTTAATTCGTCTTCGTACGCCACTGGCAGCACATTAGCGTGCCGCATGTGGAGTGTTCCCAACCACCACTCGGCGCCTGGAGAATACAAATCAGCTCTGGAAGCAAGTTCCAAGTCCCACTTCCTAACCACTCGACAGCACACTGACTGCACCAGGGCACTCACCATGCACGGTGCATAGGCACGAAGCCTACTACGCTGAGAAGATACACCCTGTATGATGAAATCATGATACAGGGGTGGAATTGATATGAGATGTGTGAGACGCGTAAGGTTTCAAGAAATGGAAATAAGGAAGGGTGGGTAATGAACCAAAAACTTGAGGAAGATAGAATGTATCTTGTTATTTTGAATTCAATTTCGGAGAAAATTTATAAAATTTTGTAGCAAATGTTGACATCAACGATGAAAAAAGTTATGCTTTTTTACATCATTATTTGTACAACTTTACTACAGGGAAATAAACTCTAATACATTATACAATATTTTGTGCTACAGTCTGGAAGCATATTTGTAAAATCATCCTTATTAAACGTTTTTTTAATACTAGAACCAATCGGTGTTTTTTATTGTATATGCTGTATCTACTGCATGTTTTAAATCTACTGTCTCTTTAATTCGGGGCTGTATCGATATTTTTAAAAAATCATTGATTTAAATTACTGGAATTGTTATTTAACATTCCAAATTTACGAAAATTGGGAGAAAAAGAGTGTAGGTAATGTTACCATGTGACAATACTTTCAAGAACTAGTAAATCTGTTTAACTTCGTCGATAAAACGACATTACTGGTATATTATTTCATAGTTATAACGCTGGAAATTTTTGTACTATTGTGTGATTCTTTTTTAAATTTACTTTGAAATGTGTTACAGTAAAATCAGGTTATAACGATATCAAAGGAAACCCATAAATTTCGACGCTAGGATCGGAAGTTGCTGATAAAAGTAAAATAACGTTAGCGTATTTCGACGTTATACCTAGTAACTGGATTTTACTGTATTGGTTTATTGTTTCTTTAAATTTTTATTTATTCTTTACAATAGATTTTTTCATAATAATTGCTATTTTGTGAAACACATTTTTAAAATTATAATATATCTTTTTAAAAAATCAATAAAATCCAATTTAAATTAAAAAATTCTGCTTTTAATGCAACCCTGCTCTAATTTCCTGAAGCGGAACATGTATTGCCTTAATTATAAAACTCGTTATATGATTTTAACAAGTTGGAGAAATAAATATTTAAGTTAAAACTTTATTAACTACGTTTTTTTAAAAAATAAAATTTCTTTAATAAATCTTACAATAATTATAGTTCTTCGTTAACTTTTTGTCTTGTTATTTAAATGTTCAATACGGTTTTGCCTTTTCATGTTTTTAAGAAACAACAAGAATTTGTTGAAGCCTTAGTTGCCTTCAATTCAATACAATAATTTTATGATAAAATTGTCACTTTCCATGTTAGTGTTGTAACATAATATGAAAATAAATATTTTGACAGTGAGGAAGTTGAAAAATAGATAAGTAAAAGTCAATTGTGAATAGTTAATGGAAAGCCTAAGTGAAAATGTGTTCCTCGTACACCACTGGGAGCATTTAACAATTCCTTCCGAGTATAAGGCAGGGGAAGTCTTGAATGAGCGCTGTGAACCTTAGACAAACTTCTGAATTATTGATGCGATACTATCGGACCCATCGGAAAGAAATTCCCCACCACTGGTTTTTATCCGAACTTTTGTTTTTTCATCTTTTATCTTTCTCCTCAATATCAAACCCTCGTAAATCAGCAAAAAGAATAATTTATCCATTTAGCATTCCTCGAAACGAGAAGTAATAATGCGTTTTTTGTTGCAGATTGCTGAGTTCAGTTTTGCTACGGTAAGTAAAAACTTTTAGTTCTTGATGCTCTTCAACGTTCGAGCAGATTTCCTGTAAAGTCCATACTCTTTGATGGTAATTTTACACAAAAAAAATACCATGTTTTCAATTTCTTGTTTCTTTCCTTATAAAATTATATATTTTTTAATATTTTTATAAAAGTTCACATAATAGGCGACCAAGAAAATTTATTTTGCAAGGATGTAAAGTAAAATATTTGCTCTCTACAATCTGTAAATTATGTTTTATTTAAGCAATTAAATTATTTCACTTGGTAGAATTTCGTGGCTCAAATGTAAAAAATAATTAAATATTCGGTTGAGATGCACTGTTCAATTCTTTATCTGCACGTCCATTTTTTTTATTAGTATTCTAACCAACACTTCATCTGATAAACTTTTAACTTCCAAGATCATATAAGTCATAATAAGGTTTTACCACCCACACCTTTTAAAATCTACGTTATTCATATCTACATATTCGTCTTATTTAATAATTGAAAAATTACTTATAGAAATATTCGCTTTATTAATAAAAAGTCACTATAAGGAATCACAGTGTATAAAAATTTAAACGTAGAAGTAACGGAAAAAAATCTAAAATACTTAATCAAATCAACACTCTGATGTATAAAAATATTATCTAAAGTCGTCTTACATTTGACAATATTTATTTGAAGTAAAGATTTCATAAAATGTTAAACTAAACTAATTTGACACACAAATGTTCGTTTACGTGATTATAACTTTAACTACGTGAATACCTATATCTTATAGTTTTCTCTACAAGTTGGTCGTAGAAAAAGTATACTATACAACTCGAGTGTACTGCTCATATCCCATTTTGAAGATTGAGGCACTCCGTTTTCAGCATCGTGTCCCAAACGTAATTCTCAAGGGACATCCACTCTTGTTGTACAATATACTATTCTTCAGTTGTTATGTAATATGCTATTAAACAACTAATTAAGAATGTTTGTCTGTGAGTCCTTTTAGTAAAGGAAGGTGAAATAAAGCGCTGTCAGAAATGGTAGTGAAATACTCCACTACGGATTCATTTATCAAAACATTCTTGGTCTGCTTGTGTTCTGAGCCTTAATGGTTAAAATCTGCATGTTGCGCAATACCGCGATTTGTAATTAAAAACCAAGATTAGTTCCATTAATTTTGCATTTTTGAGTTTGTGCGGCAATACATAACGTAGCTGGCAAGTAAATGTATTTCTCCGCACGGATATGAATCAATATGCCCAGGAAAGTAAGAGTGAGTTACTCGGTTGTTGTTTGAGCAAAGCGGCTCCGAACTGCATCCACCGTCTTAGCCACAACTTGCTAATGAAAGTGAGATGCAGTTTCCCTTTCGCACAAAAGCTTTTCCTCTGTTTTTTACTTTCCCTCCAGGTATTGTGCTTTGACAGCGGAATTTGCGCTGACTTTCAGACGATTATCACGATTTCAAGCTCACTAAGCAAATATTTTTTCATGGAACATCGAGATAGTCGATAAGCAATCATTCAAAAAAATATTAATCTCTTTATGGTCTTCTACGAACAACATTCCTAAAGAAAACGAGTACTTAATAATTTTTATTTTATTTTTGATGATATATCTTGATAACCTGTTTCCATTGACAAAAGATATATTTCGAATGGTTTGTCATAAAAATTTATATTGTAATGTATATTTATATGGGTGAGGAGTGAAAAGTCAAAAAACAGGAATTTCGACTCTATTTTTTTTTACAAGTTATCTATATTTATCTCCACAAAATACCCCAGGCCGCGACACTTTTATACCTGCTAATAATTAATCTCGAAACTTCTAGAGTCTTCCGGACTATTAAAATTCCTACCTTACCAGACAGGTCAGCCGTGATGACTTATCGGCTGTGAGTCACGCTCGTTACAGTATGAACATTTCTTTGTTAAAAAATGAATAATCTTAATTTATACAAAATAAACGTCAATCCAGAAACAAACAGTTTATGAACTATCGTATATTTTGTATTTTAGTGTAAATATATTTCCTTCCTACTAATTTTACAATTTTCAAATGAAAATATTGTAAGAAAAGAACAACTAAAAGTGGTATTTTATTATCTCTAATCTGTATTTTCTGTTGTTGCCGAAATTTTGTTATTTTTAAATAATCTGTTTTAATATCTGAACATGTAATTTCTACTTTATTAGAAAACAATTAATATTGATTTTATCTAGCCTTGAAACTAGGTAATTTTATTGATCGAATTTGTTATTCATTAGTTTACAAAAATTGACAAATGTAACTATCAAACCTTAAGAGTTATTTTAAAAGGTACACTGACTAAATGTGAAGAATTTGTTACAAAATGCAACAAGTTAAAAAAGTATGTTAGGAATACTATATTAAATGCCTAATTTATAAAGTGTTGTACACATTTTTTTAAATTAATAATGTTTACTTAAAAGTGTGTTGTCCGTCTTCTTAAACATTTTAAGTGCACCATATAGCGGTACTCTTGACTATCCTCTCTCTTATCTAAATAGATACGTCTGTCTGGTTCATTTTTTGTAAAAGTTACGCCAAAAAACCTACTCCTCTCCAGAAAAGTAGAATGTTCATACATCTTACATCACTTAACAACTTCTATACAACAAATTTCAACTTATCTTGTGATTCATCTGACCTTTTTAGATTACAAGTATGTTAAGTTTTTTATTTATGAGTTTATAAAACTTTGTAACACTTTAAATTATTTTTAACACAGTGATGTCTTGTAGTTTTGGTGAAGTTTGCACCCTTGAGAATTGTTTCACGCACGCCACTGGCTAGTCACGCCTCTGGTGACCACGAGTCACGAATCATTGCCGTATTCACTTTCGTGAGAATGCTGCAGGGAAAAATTCTTGCACATTCAAATGTATTATTATATATTAATATTTAAAAGGAATTTTGAACACATTGTAGCTTTCTGTATTTAAAAATATTTAAATATATTCGGCATCGGATTGAATTTCAAAGAATTCTTGTGTGCTCAGTGGACGTAAGAAGCTGCAAGAGAGAATAAAAAAGGGAATTTTATGGTAATATTTGAATATGGTTACAATCTTCAAGGGATTATAAAACGTATATTTTATCAAGCTTTATATTCTTAAAATGTAATTTCGACTTTATTTGAAAATATATTAATATATTTTATGTATCTCACCAATTTTATGAACACATTTCGAAATTTTGGTTTTTAAATTATTGACTATAATCAACAGAATGATCGGATCTTATTATTATCATTATTATTAACAATTAAGTACCTAGGCTATTTGTGTCGCGTTTAATTTTGTTGAAATCGATAATAGAATATTTCTGACACCCCCAACATTATGTGCACGAAATTTTATTAATCGTAGAAAAACATGTGATCATGAGCTAGATGTAATTTACATAGATCCTTTATATTTGGTTGTACTTTGCACAAATATACTCGCATTTCATGTTCTACCAACTTCAAATGTTCTCTCTTTTTAGTTTTAATGTTAATTTCTAATTCTTTATAAGGGACTAAGTCAGTGCAGCCCGTATTTTTATTGAACTCCCAAAAAAAATAATATTCTGTTGTCACAAAAATGACTAAAGATAGTTTTACATGATTTCAAGTTGTAAATTATAGTTAATGTTTATAATGATTATGAAAAAGAAGTTTTACTAATATATACGATGTATCTACGCCCAAATATGTAAAATTTTCGAATTATTTTATATTTATTTGTCTCGTTTCCAAATTAATTTTAACTGTCTGTAGAATAAATTTAAAGTGTCCAGTAAGGCTTGATTGTACGTTTACTTTTTTGGTAAAAGAATGTAAGAGCCGCGCGGCCCTTTGAAATAAATCTCGTGTCTACATCTCGTGACAAAAAACAAAACCAAATGACACCGGATTTTGGCTAACGGTGATATACCGATATTGTTTCCATGTTCGAAGCCTTTTAAATCAAGTTTTACGAATTTATAATTCAACCGGAATGCAAATTCAACTCCACAACTAAATGTCAGATTCCTAAATTCGAGTTTTAATCTAATAATTATTTTCAAAATTAGTTTTGAGTGTAATTTCCATAAATGAACCGCGGTTTATTTGTTTTAATAAGTTTTCAGTTTTAATTAGTGCCCATTCATGGAGAACTATATTCGCCAAATTTTTAATTGGTATTTTTCGCGCAAACTGGTTAATTGGACGCGAGTATGGTACGGAAATTAGTTTTAAACAATGCGGAGTTTTAATTGTCAGTAGTGTTACAATTGTTTAATTGACACTAGGATAACATTCCGGTTAGGCAATTACTGAACTAGTTCTGCATTGTAAATTATTTGTATTTATTTATACCATGTTTGCCATTACTGTCTGCAAATAGAACAATAATTTAATCTACATAGTAACTACGCATATTGTATTTACAATATCAGATAAATATTTCTTCAAAAATATTTAAATTCGTTTCTGTTTTTACTGGTAGCTGTTGCTTATTTGGTTTGCGCACTTTGACTCGAACTAAGCGAAATGTGACATCTGGGGTTCAAATCCCATCTGGTCAATATTTATATAAATTAAAATACTACTCTGTTTGATTAAATTAATTATTACTGATAATGATAGAGTTTCTGATAGCATATATTATTTGGTTACCATTGAGACGGATTGTTATAGAAAATAACAGGGTAATTATGAGAATCAGTACCTAATACAACCATTTCCGTATGTAACATAAACGTCGGCTCCTTAAGCTCCGCCTCAGTTCATACCTCCTCGAAGGTTGTAATATACTTACATTTCTGGCAACTTAAATATACGACAAGTCTAAATTAAGTAATGAAACTGTTTTAGAAACAAAAATATTCAAATAAAATTACATTTCAACATTGTCTCTCTCAAAATAACTTCCTTAGGAAGCTTCACAGTGATGGAGACTTCTTCCAATCTTCATAGCAGTGCTGGAACTCGGATACTGGAATGATCTTCAAAATGAGTTCCGTCGGGAAGAGGAAAAAGTCACTAGAACTCAAGTCAGGTGAATAAGGATGCTGAAGAGACACCTGAATGATTTTACTAGCCAAAAACAATTTTTTAAACCATTTTTACTCATATTTTTCTCAGCAATTGGCCGAAATCTGATAAACGGTAGTGTGAGACAAATTCAACTCTTCATTTTAATCAGTTCTTGAAGATGAAGACGTTCCGTTTCTTAGTTCATCTTCAATCGACTCTTTTCTTCTAAAAATGCCTAAAACCATCGAAGAACCTGGATCCTTGAAATAACACAACCTCTTTGTAGATCTACTTAAGTATTGCACTGTATCCAAGTCTGAAGCAAAACCTGATAGTACACCGTTGTTTGAAATTGATGTTAGTTATTTTTAGAACGCATTAGAAAAACTAATTCTTGAAAAAAATCGCTATGGTCAATTAATTTAAGCGATTTCAAACTGATACCGAAGGCATACAACATTCATCTGCCACCTAAGTGTTACCAGATCGACCACTATACGTTGTCAATCTCATTACTTAATTTACACACCTGGTATAATGTACTACACAATTGACTTTATCCCAATATCGTTTTACTTATGAGAAATAAGAGCTAGTAAAACAGTTGTTATAATGGTAATGTCTTGGAAAGTTTAGTAGGCATTAGTACAACAATTGCATTGAGCAATTAGTTATTGGTTGGGTATAAGCAGTTGATATTTATTCGATATGGGGTTAGAGTAACTGTTAGGAAACAATAGACCATAATTTAAGTCGTGTAATTAAAATGCAAGGCCGGCTGTGGAGCGATCTGTCGATATAAGTTACCGGAACAATTAACGAGCAGTGCGAGTGCCCCTACAGACACGGACGTCGCTGTTAAATATCTCGCCTCGCCTCACCTTGCGTGCTTTATGAGCAATAATTACTAGCAATCAGTTCGCCAAGTACTGCACTTACTCATTACTCAAATGAATAGAAATCGAGAATCGTTAGTTGCTTACTTACGAGATTGACTGTTTCTTATGTAACTCTCGTAAACTATTGAATTTACATAAATATTACTTACACCTCGTTCTTCGAATCAATTTTATTTATTTGCTTTTTAAACTACTTTCGCCTCATCTTTCTTCGTGGTTTTTAGCCTTTCTGTAACTCCTTCCTGCTTTTCCTAAGTGGTGCATAAATCAAAATTTTATTTCACCTTTTGCATGTTATTGGATAGTTCTTTTTGGACAAATAGCAAACATGTATTCACAAACCCATCATTCGCAATCTATGTTCTATTTTCATTGCACTAAAATTGCATTTGTGGTTAAAGGTACTGTTGATCTAATAGATATGGATTTAAAAGTCAAAGACACATTATATTTTTTCGAAGCACTGTTCACGTAAAATAACTGTCCTACTGTTCGTCTCATATAGAAATGAACCGGCGCGAATGATATATTTCTGTACATATTTTGAACAACCAGTAAGAGAAGGTACCCTCCGTTGAACTTTCTTTACAACTAGTGTATTTACTTCCTAGTTCATAGGGGGAAAGTCTATTAGTTCGAAATTAGAATTTAAGAAACATGAACATTCATTTAACAAAGACAATACTGGATTTGCCGACCATTGTGTTAGCAGGTAATAATCATTCATGCAGTAGTGATTCAAAATTTTATTGTCTAACAGAAAAAGGATTAACAATGAATAAGTCGGAAAGACTAGAGAATAAGGAAGCCGTTATTTCATAGAAAAATACAAAGTCAATGAACAAATTATTTCCTTCTAGTTAATTTAAAAAATAGTATAGATACTGTTAACTTGTACATCAATAGATAGATCTAAGACGACAAACGATCGTTGCATTTTATTAATAGCTATATATTTATCAATTCCACAAAGTAAAGTATTTAAAAATGTAATTATTTACAAAAATTCCATTTATTATTGAAATGTTTTCTCATGCTAGGTTCACACCTTTGGCTTATTGAATCAGTGCAGTTTTGAACTTCGTTGATTGGTACTGCACAGGACTGTTGGTAGGCGAGATAAAATTCTTTGACACTTACAGTATGTACTGTACGGCATAATGCACACCATCAGTGGAAAAAACGATAAATACGTTGCCGTCTTCTTTAACTTGTTTTTACATTAAATGCGCGAGAATGATTAACAGGTCCATTTCAATTTGAGGCGATGCAACTAGGTAAATGAATTATAAAAAGTGGCCTACATGTTACAAATATTTTAACGTTAATTGAAGTTAAATTTTGCTGGTGATACGAAAAATATTATAAGCAACTCGAAATGTAAGTACCTTACAGTACCATGAATTTGGCTCCACAAGCTTCGCCTCATTTCATACCCTTTTAAAGGTTATAATGTACTTTCCTTCCTTGTAGTTTAAATAACAATAAGTTCAAAAGGAAATTAATGGAAGGATGTATGAATAGGACATTACGGTACCATGAATTCGGCTCCTCCAATTTCGCCTCAGTTCATACCTTCTTGAAGGTTATAAGGTATTTACTGTCCTTGTATCATAAATAACTATAAGTCCAAAAGAAAATTAATGGAAGGATGTATGAAGAGGACATTACGGTACTATGAATTTAGATCCTTCCACTTCACCTCAGTTCATATCTTCTCGAATGTTATAATGCACTTACTATCCTTGTAAGGTAAATAACTATAAATTAAAAAGGAAATTAATGGAAGGATATATGAAGTGGCGAATGAGCGAGTATTGGTTTTTGAGAATGGATACTGTTTCCGTAAATGAAGAGCACGGAACAAGAACATAATGATGAAGAGTGATTTCTGTTTGAACGCCGAAGAAGCGTCGAAGATTGAGCTCGTGACTATCCTCTCACTACCCATTAGCTACCGCTGGTGTACATGATACTTACACCATCATCCCGCAAAAAACAGCCGGTAATATCGTACCAATTACATATCAGATACCCGTAAAATTGTTCGTCTTCAATTACATCTACATACGACTCGCTCTGCAAGCCTTTCATTCGCTTCGCTTCAGGTGTCTAAAGTCTTTACATTATTCCCACTGTGCTTACGTTTTTACCTCCTGCAACCAATCCTGAGGGAGCTATTGTAATCGAGCTCGAAATGCTACACTGCGATTTCCAGAAATAAGCACCTTCAGCTAAGACCGCGCAATCCGATTTCGCTCTACATCCAAGATCTTACTTTGTAAAAAGATTCACAAAACTACCTATATGTTTTATGCATTGCACTTTCCTACAAGTATTTATTTTAAAATTTATAAGGGATTATTACTACAAACGTAATTATCCTTCTAAAGAAACTGATAACTACATTCACACAAATCATTTTCGTTTTTTAATTGTTTGCACGTTATTAAATTTATCTGTAAAAATAAATGATGACTCTATTTTTTCTCATTTTTTACTTCCTTATACGTATCTCGCATAAATCAAAAATGATTAATTTTGTATATGGGACTGCTGTATCTAGTTGTGCACCTCTTTTTTATTGCAATCGCCAGTGCCAAAAGAGTACTTTGCTCGTAGTGTTTTTTTAAAATGAATTAAAAATATTCTGAACTGCAATAACAAACTAATTTTAAAACTACAAATTGAATGTACTGAAAAGTTATGTAGAATATATTACTACAGTGGTGGGAGGTAATGTGTTGGACACATCAGATTTTTTAGTAATTATATATCTTCAAAACTATTTCTGTTAATTTTTGTAAAACGGCCTAAAAATTATATAAAATATAAAATAGTATATTATATGTGAGGTGGGAAATGTTTCATTACAGCCGAGGGCTTATTATATGACCGAGAGGCGAAGCCTCGAGGCTCAGATATAGCGCAAGGCTGTAATGAAGCTCCCACCGAACTATGTATACTATTTTATTCACAATTATCCAAATTATCTTCTACTCCTATATCGCCTTTTTCCAATAAACTAAATTAATGTACGGTAGTAGTCTATGAAAACAAATGTTTAAATTTATTTTAATATGTTTGACAGCACTGATCACCTTACTTTTAGAGATTTATGACAGTATTACTAGGCAACCATAGTAAACACTTCCCCCCCAAGGGATTATAAAGTATTTCCCACCCGTGAGATTGTCATTGCAGTTAAAAATGACATACATTTCCAACCTTTGACAGGTTAGGAATTGACATATTACAATAGTGGTTGTGAATAAAATATATTTATTTTATTTATTTCTCATAGTACTGGTTTATTAAAAGTAATTAGACTATTTGTTTTTAAATATGTATATAACAAACTTCTAACAAATCGTAAAAATATTTTATGTATGTGTTGTATAGAATAGTTCCTCGTTCTGTACATTAATTTAAATCTTTATTATTGTATATTAAAGTAATGCGCAATATGTACAATTACTATCATGATCATATTTGCTCAGCGTCTGAAAAATCATGATTACACGCGCACAAAAATCCATTTATGAGCTATAATCTTTTTAATTTGGTCGTTTGAGAAATTTAATAATAAATATATTTTCCAGAAAGCAGTGCCAGTAAATTGAAACATTAAGTATATAATTTGAAAAGACGGCAAATACTTAAGCACTATATCATTAGCTTGTATCGCAACAAGAACAAAATACAAGCGGTACGACACAAAACAAAGCACGGCTTGCTATGACAGTGGTGTACCTACACGAGAATCACATTCATTATAATAATTAACCAGCACACATAGACACAGTGTGCCTGTGACTGTGACTGTACGGCTTGCTTCAACCTACATACACGTGCCTCGACAAAAATCATAACGCCATAAATATATGCGAGATACCTTGTCTTAATCCCATACACCACAACCTATAAGCGGCACACATGCTATATACGATATAATTATATATTTATATATAGAACGCTATAGTTTCTGAAATATGTTGTAAGAGGGTAGCAGACCTACTAATTTTTCTACTACTAGCCATTGAAATACGCCAAAATGTTGTTTAGTAATATCATTAAAAACACAAAAAACTTAACATTTTCAAAGTAATTAAAACACTGTTAAATTGTTGAAACTTCATATGTCTCTCTAGTGGTGGATTTTTAAATTTTTATCCAGTTTTTTTATTTTATTCATATAAAGTTTACTTATATTAGCCAAATTGTACCACATGTTTAAAACAAAATTTCAAAAATATATTACTAGACAGGCAAAGTTTAATCATTTTTCTTTAAGATAATGTCAATTTTGTATCAATTATTTTAAAAACTATTACATTTTTAGCGATATTAGGAAATATCATTTCTCGAAAAATCTTGCGGATACTTGCTTGTAGAACTAGTGCCATCTACACTATACTACTAAGCTCTACGCCTGTTCAATAACGAGAACAAAAGTTCATTTTTTCGTTCGAACATAAATATGGGATATTTGATCTGTCTAAAATTAGGCCTCTGTACTAGCTGTAATTAATCCTGGAAATAGAAAAAAAATAGGATAACAATAATTTTCAAATCATTCATAATTTCATGGTGCACTTATAATTTATTTGACCACAGACTGTATCTAATAGTTTAAAATTTAAATGTACATTTTAAGATGCTCAAAAACATTGTTTAAGATTGGCAGTGAACCCTCTTAAAAAATAAATTGTACTGGTATTGGGCTGTTGTAGATGGGGCATCAGAAAAAGGTTTATTTCTATTTGTAATATTTTCTTTTCTTTCACTAGAAAAATTCTGATTGAAATCTTTTTGTTGTGTCAAAGACAATAACATTTTCATTAAGTAAATTCAATTTGATTTTGGAAGATATCAAACTTTCTATGATAAAAATGTCTTTAAGAATAAGTTATTAAGATGAAGATTTTTTATCTGAAAATAGCTTTCTCTTTCCAAACTGTTACATATCCAAATAAGTTGTGGTTGCGGAAGTCTATAAAGTTTTCTAACATCGCCTACGAGTGGTCTATGATAGACGTGTCTACTGTCTAGTCATTGTCAAAATAATGATCAGACATATTTCATATGTTAAGATATCCAAATATTGTTTCTAGGTACCGGTTTAACAATGAAATAGGTTTATTGAAAATATTGTCAAATGTAAACACTACGGTGAAATTCAATTTATTTAAATTTTAAAATTAAAATTTCTAAAATTGAACTTGTCCAATATTGACAATACAACTGGATTTTTCAACAAAAACAATTTATTTAACTTTTTTAATTACAATAGCTAGGGGTGATTGGTTTTAGGTTATTTTAAATAAATGTTCGGAAAAATAAATGAAGTTATTTTTATTATTAATTCTTTAGCTGTTCCTGCTCATTTGGAATAAATAAATTATAATCAATATATACAAAAAATTGTTAAAATAATTATAATGGTTACATGGTAACATTTTAAATATATGAAAAATAAATTTTTACTTAAATTAAACTCAAATATTCCAACAATGACGTCACTTGAGAAATATGGTTGTTAAATACTACATCGGAATTGCAAATTTGAATCTAGTGCTTGATCTTTATAGGTTATGTTTTGGTCTAAATATGTCTTAATAATGGATAACCTGTAATTTTTTATCGTTAAATGTATTGTTGTTGACAGATCTGATTTTATCGTTAGGTATATTATTTATGGTATTGTTTTTTTGGGTTGACAGTGCAATATTGATAGGACCTATAAATCCTACATATTTGGTACTCTAATTTTTTAATGTCTAGTACAGGTATTTTTTGTGTCGGTGATATATTCACTACGGTAGAAACTTCAAACAATAGAATACTAATTGTAAAGTAGAAATCATTGCTGCCTATTTTGAACTACTTTCATAGAGTGAGTATTCATACTGATTTTGTTAGCACAGTAATGATTTTTAGACACTTATTCTGATACACAATTTGAAACATTTACTGATTTTTGATAACTTATAATTATTTAATTATTAACTAAATTAAATCTATATACATAGAACTACAGTTTTTACTAATCAAAATATAACTAATTTTAAATTTAATAGTACTAGAAAAAATAGAATAGAGTATACTTGAGACGCCGAACAGATGCACTTATTAAACTAATGCGCAGGGTATAAATTGCGCAGTACAGTGTACGCAGAAGTCAGCTTTTCACGTTACAAATTAAGAATTGTGAAACGTATTTCAAATGAAGTTAATATTTGAAGTATTTTGATAAATACTATTTATAATATTGTATGAAAAATCAAAAAAGTTTGTCAGAGATACAAAATGAAAACAGCAAACAAAACATAATTTCGTGCTTATCAATAGAAACGTTCTATTAAAATTTAGCGCTCGTTAGTGGAAGGAGTTTCTTGTGCATCTATTCGGCGTCCCAAGTAAGGTAAAGTAAAATATCAGGAGAATCTCCTAATAAGTAATTAAGAAAGAAGAAGAAACAGTTTTTCGATTTTCAACTTGGCAACCAAGAAAGCTTTTTTCAAACTATATGTACTACTAAGATGGATGGCTGATCACGTCAGATTTATATAAATTTATGTTAACCAACTGATCTATTCAATCCAACCGTCATTTCTGAAACCAACCAGACTTTTTTATCTTGCGGGTTATCTAAGCCAGTATGATTTTAATATTAAAAAAAAGTACACGAAGAAATAAGAAGAGTTCAGAGCATTAACCTCACTGACTTTTAAATCTGTTCATCCAACGAACTTTCAATTCGGATTTAGCAGAGTAAGATACGTGTATGACAAATGACGCACGACGCACGGGTAAATGTTTTGGGAAGTGTCTCGCCTACAGCCGGCCCACGTTGTCCAGGACCGTACTCGAACGCAGACCTTGAATATTACAATCAATTCCGTTATGAAAATAACAGTAAGAAGCAAAATTCTTTTGTGCGTCTACATTATCATATGTGAATGGCCTGCAAAATTTACATTTACGTGAAATACAAGAAAACAAATATTTACTGTTATTTACTTTTGCTTTTATTTCACGTTCAATTTTAAATTTAGATTCTTTAATTATAAATGAACAAGGTTGATATACAGATTTTAATATATTCATAGAAATATATAAATATTTTATATGACCTTAAATTAATACCTTATTTTACTATTTATATAGCTTTGTTGAATTTTTCTCTTTTAACTTTATACTAATAACCTAACGATAAAATTTGAACAATTCTTTATCCTTATTAATAATTTTAAATATTAAAAGAAATTTGTTTATTTGTTTACAAAAATTCAAGTTTACATTGATTTAAATTATGGATATAAATTTACAAAAATTGGGGGGAAAAGCGTGTGGATAATGTTACCATATGGCGTACTTTCAAGATCTACTAAATTTGTTTCACACCGTCGGTAAAACAACTTTACTGGTATATTATTTTTAATTGACGTTTTGTTCAATTTACTTTCAAATGTGTTATTACAGTAAAATACTGACCTATCAGGTAAATAGGCAATGATTGTGACCTGCGTATATCCATAATCCAGACTATTTTCTGTAAGAGCACATTCAAAAGTAAGTTTTAGTCGAGAGATGTAATAAAACCACTAGAGCAAGAATCTAGGGTAATAAATATATTAGACAACTTAATATTCTTTTCATGAATAATATTTCAATTACTACTTTGTTCTTCGTATTAATATAACAAGCAAATAGGTTTGTGAAATACTCAGCAAAGAAAATAAAAATATTCCTTTACCTAGAAGTTCCTTCCTTTTTAAACTAAAGCTCCAAGTACATTGCAGTAAATAGCGTCATTTTTCAAAGAACATTACAGAATATCGTTATACGCTACATTCTTTTCAACTTTATTTCAAAAAGTTCCTTGGAGATAGCTTGAATACTATGTATGTAGTTCCACTGAAGAGAAAACACACTTGTAATATTGTAATTTTGCAAGCGAAAGTACGAAATTTGCCACCCACGAAAATATGTGCAAATAACGGTAATTCTTTTGAAAATTATCCTGATCAGTAAACGTAAAATTGATGGCTATTAAGAGTAATAAAAATTTCGTTGTCTTTGGAAACGGCCCACATTTTTCTTTAGATTTACTAACCTTCCTAAACAATAACATCATTAAAATGATGTAAGTGACTTAATTATGTCTTAGTGTCTTATCTCTTCCACAAGCAGTGTGCAACTTCACATCACAACTGAAATAATAACTTTATAATTTTAACATTCATCCTCATTACTGATACAACTACAATACAATTAAAATTGCAGAATTTAAAGCGGAAATATCATAATTATTCGTTTCGAATGGATGCTTGCAAATTGTATATATCTACATTAATATTTTTTTTCTTTTCAATAAAGACACTTTTTAAATTATTTTTTAAAATGAGATCCTTGATATTTGACAACTACATTTGTCAATTTTTGCAGGGTTGCATAAAAATCTAATCTATTTCGCCTGTAAATAAAAACTTTTCATGTTCAGCTGTGATTGGAAATATCATTGAGAAAAAAGGCCGTTTTAGACTCGCCTATAAATTGTACAAGATCTTGTATCATTTTTGGTACAATTTAAATTGGTTCAAATATTGTATACGGTCGTAAATGTGTTGAAAAAGTAGAACATGTTCTATTTTCGTACAATATGTCAGCAATTTGGCTGTGAGTATGCGCATATATGAATTTTGTGATCTTACGCATTTCTCACGTTAATTTGTTTTTATATTATATAGTGTGGTTATAGAAAACTTAAAGTTGCTACTGCTAAAGTTGTAAGTATTGCAAACTTTAAATGTAATTGAATTTATAGTTAATTTTGCTTGTCACATTAACATATTACAGAAAAATGCGCAGAATCAGAGCCAATATATTGTACACCAAATTGCATTAGTATCATACAATTTTTGTACAAGATATTGTATCATTTCTTGTACTATTTATTGTCCCATAAATAGGCTAGTCTAAAACTGCTTACGAAGATATTAATTTTAAATTGGATATGTGAATTTCTAATTTTTTATTGACCATAAATACCGTAAATCCTTAATCCAGATCGATTAGTACATACTATAATAAATTTTCCATTTCATAATAGCAAATTTAAATTCGATAGCATATTTAAAAATCTATAACAATTATCGCATGCGTGAATCAAATCGTTAGCAACCTTATGCTAAAAAAGTAAGCATGTAGGCATTAATTCGCACCTAGGCTGAGTGAAAATATAAGCATACGATTTGAGTATTGTAAGAGTTGTGTATGTTTAGTGGCACCATCCTTGCACATACTCCCATCTCACGCAGCAATTACCCCGTCTGCCCCGGTGGCTCACATGCTACTATGTGGGTTAGTCGCGTACCGTACCGGTCGTTGGGGATTTTTCCCGCCGGTAATTGTGGGAAGTACTGGTATCTGGATATCGCGTGCCTGTTCGCTTCGCGGCTCGCCCACTCTACAAAGGAGTTGTTGTGCTAAACGCTTCGCCAGGGATATTACCCGGCCAGGCTTAAGTGCTTTTTACATCACGAATACGAATGTGATTTCTGGACTTGCATGCTAATTTACAAACCAAAATAGATGTTCTAAAGTGGCTAACTAGAAATACTTACAAGAGAAAAACGGCAGAGGAATGTGTTTTCAAATTACAAACATGTTCATGCACACAATATTGGTTAAATATCTACCCGTTTAGATATCTGTGAGAAATAATGTGCATGTATGTCAACTGAATAAAATTCTGTACAATACCTTCAAATTGCAGTTACTTAACTTATTTAGAATTGTCCAAAGAAATAAAAGGTGATCAATAGAATTGATAGTCTCTATGACATTTCTCTTAAAAGAACTAGTTTCATTGAAACAGCTATTATAGAGGGCCTACAACTTATAGTTTATTTCGACTTACTCAAACACAATGGGATTTTTACTTTATTAAAATTGCGAAGCTGAGATGAATTCACTAAAAAAAAATTCTAGGATCTCTAGTAGCACTTACAAGTATGTTGTAATTGTCAGTAGAGTTGAATAGTCAACAACTCTCAAATGGGTGTGAGTTACATCCTTAAAAATATTACCAGTGAATTCCTCGCATCAAAGTACCTATGTATACAAATTTTCATTCAAAAATTCCCTCTAGTACAGCCACTATTCAAGATTGAATATCAGCCAATCGGAATCCAGATGACCGGTAAAAATGCGCGTCTCAGGATATACCGGAGATCCTGAGACGCTAGCACTCAGTCCCGCTCTGCGGGGCGCCGGGGAGGTAGTGGGCCTTCGGGCCTCCGCCACCCTCATGGTGGTCTGGCTACACCGCCTTCCAGGGCATCTGATGTCCTGAATGTGATCTAGTTCAGCTGGCCAGGAATTGGAGCACGCTTCAGCGTGTGCTCTAATTCTTGACCTACTGAAACCAGAGCACATTCTGGAGTAGATTTAGCTGCTCTGGATTGTGCCCTGGTTTCAGTAGGTCAGGAATCAGAGCATTCTGAAGGGTTTTCTCTAATTCTTTGCCTGCTGAAATCAGAGCACATTGTGGAACAGATTTGGCTGCTCTGGATTGTGCTCTAGTTTCAGTGGGTCAGGACTCAGAGCACTCTGAAGTGTTTGCTCTAATTCTTGGCCTACTACAACCAGAGCACATTCTAGAGCAGATTTGGCTACTCTGGATTGTGTTCTGGTTTCAGTGGGACAAAAATTATACCACTCGGAAGTATTTGCTCTAGTTCTAGGCCTGCTGAAACCAGAGCACATTCTGGAGCAACGAAGCTTTGGATTGTGCTCTGGTTTTAGTGGGCCAAAAATTAGAGCATCTATTCAAAATGCTCTGATTCTTGGCCTACATAAACCAGAGCGCATTCTAGAGGAATGATGTTGTTCATTTTACTGTTGTTTCAGTTGTTTAAAAGCAAGTACTTCAAAATGTTCTGATTCATGGTCTACTGAAATCAATCAATTAAAATTTACACCAAACATGTCCTGAAGGAGACATATCCCTCAATAAGTAAACAAACATACGAACAAATTCAACAATGAGTAATAAGTCTTGATATTGTATTTGTTGTAAAAATATCTAAATTCAAGAAATAATTAAATTCCATGCGCAAAGTAATACAGCCAAAATTTCTAACTCGTTTAGCGATTTCGTGACTCCCCCTGGGATCTCAATTAATAAGCATTGTCCGGTAACATTTTGATCTGGGCCGGTTATGTAGACGGCATTCTGGTCACGTCGGAGTCCGCGTGCGTATTTCAGCGGGCGTCATTAGGAGCGGGGCGGCCGCGAAATCAGAGGCACGAGCGCAAAACCCACGGGGAATGCCTAATCAGCCGCCGGTTCCGCCAAAGAGGTTCGCGGTGACAATATGCAGCTTCGACAACCACAGTCGTGAAATGGCTGACATTGTCGCTTGATTGAGATAAATTTGTTTCGATTGTTGAATGCGTTCATCATATAACTTTTTAACGTCTATGGCTCAATGGTACAGTATTCATAGATAGGACGGGGTTTTAAGTAGCTAAGGTACTTATTTTGTCAAAAATTGAATTTGAATAAGTGTTAAAAATTAAATAATCTACAAGTTTTGCAAAGGTCTTATGTTTGGTATAAACATAAGACTGAAGAATCTATTTAAAAAAAATGTTAAGAAACTAAAAAGAACTTAAACATATTATAATAAATTAAAGTTAAATGTAATTGTGCAAAATTTGGCCTAAACAAAAAAGTAGTGAACACCAGAGACGAGTGTTGACTAATGAAGGAAATACAAAATTATACCAAGTTTTACAAAAGTATGATTTAACAAAACTATAATTTGAAGTTATATTTATTTCAATGTAAAACAAGTGATGAATGTGCACATTTTCTAAGCTTTTCACTCTTTATCTTTTTAAATTTTATTAATTTACTTAAATTTACTGAATATTAAACATAATCCATGAAAATCAATGTTTTACTGGATATATGTATCAAAACATAAACAACGATTTCAGAAAATCGATGTTTCCCTAAAAATATCACACTTTATTTTAAGTCTGAGACCACTATCAACTGAACAACCGCTGCTCGTTTATGATTATTATTATTACTTTTGTATCACAAAAAATAACTAACGACCCTAGCAGAATACATACAATATGCAATTTCAAAAGTAAAACTAGTCTAGAAAATATGTGCTTTAGGTTCTTTATGGCTTTATAAATATTACAGATAATTTCTTAGTTGTAAATTTCTAATTATCTCAAAAACTTTATCTATTAAAAGAGTATTCGTTTACCTAGGTAAATATTTTAAAAAGTAATTTACTTGTGTTATGTTTTTCTCGTATGAAACATTTTTAAGAATTTGTTTATATAGTGAAGAATTAAATTATAATCCCATTTTCATGTAGCAAAATTTCCGTCAAAAAAAATTGATCATTTTAAGAAGAATTTATATTACTATTTATTTATTATGAAATTTTTATGTAATATTTTCTGTATCTTCTAGATTATGTAGAATATTCTGTAGAAAGCTGCGTTTTGTAGTGATAACATAGAGATAAAAGCAAGGTTGTTACTCTTGTAGAGTATTTATATTTACGCAAGAAAAGAGTCTTAAAAGTGCAGCAAGTAGAAAATGAAGTGTATTTAATTTTCTCATAAAGCTTGTACAAATCTGCAAAGCAATACACATATTCATTAGTGTGTGCATTTAGCACATAACGTAAGCGTCTGCAGTGAAACAAAGACAGCACTATAATTAGCGTATCCATCTCAAGTGTCCAGGCTACCAGTGCAAATTCTCGCCCTGTCTGGCCGCTCCAAACAACTGAACTCCGCGAAACAAAACAACCGCGCTGTTTACATACCGCATGCCTTACACAACATCCGCGCATCAGCAGAACAAATGAAGAGCGGATTCCTATAACGCGGGTTTAATTCACCGCTGTTGTTTTGTCCTGCGATTGATGCAGCAGGAGCTAGTTCTCGACGCCGCCGACGTAAGCGCTTCTGTCGCCAGTCGGGAACAGACGGGGCTTGCATTTTAATGCTCCATGAATTAAATTATAAGAACGACAAGATTAATTGAAATCACAATCTTTGTGATTAGCGCGTAAGGGATGACGGAGGCTGCTAAATGGATGCTTTGGCGCCGTATTTCGCAGTATTTATATCCACAAAGGCGAAGTACATCCTACGCAAAATTACACCACGTTTAACCAGAATTTAATAAATGTTCACTTTTGTTTACTCCATCTCAATAATGGGGAAGTTTAGCGATTGTTTTATTCGGTTAACAACATCTTCAACACTTGGTTACCATGGTTATTAGTATTACAATACTTCGTGTTTACTATTGATATAAATCTCAATTATTTCTTAAAAGACAAAATTCACCATTTTTATAGCTTACATACAACTGCTTCGTTATTAAACTTACAAATAAATAATTACAATTAAAGGCTGGTTTTTCATCTCTGGTTAAAGTGCCATATATTTCATTTTATCGAATTTCCTTGCTCGCAAATTTTCTGAATTAATTATTATATATAAATATTCATTTCTAGAAAATGTATATTATAAAGCTTATATTCTCGTTATTCTAGTTTTAATATCAGCCAATTACTTCTGTGCAATGGAGCAATGAAATAAATGTACAATTAAAATGAAATACGAAAGAGAACACAAAGAAATATGAGAATTAGTATTTGTGCTACAAAGATACAAAGTTTATAATAATATATTACAGAGAATAACGTACATAAAGCGTATAAATATAACCAGGAAAATATCCTAGCTACAACCAGTCGTTATTTTAATTCTAGACCATATAATATCATTAAAATATTAGATTAAATATAAAAATTAATTAATAATTGCTGTAGATCTATGCAGAATCTATAGACTTATAAAGTACACCACTAATTTGTCACAAAAAATATACTTTGAGTATTTGAGTACGGTTCCATCTAGGAATGATGTGCCACTGATTCCGATTAGGTTGAATTTCTCTTGCTCAAAAAATATCATTGTAAAACAAGAACAGGATCTTATTTCATGATTCATCTGATTTGCATTTAGTATTGTTCAAACAAGGAACCCACAATTTGTTCCAAATCATTCGAACACAGCGGTATTTTTCTATAGGACATCAAATTCTAATTATGCTTAAATGAAGACAATTGAAACAAGGCTATAATATGGACCAAACACAAAACATAAATTATTTGGCAATTATTTCTCGTTATGAATGAACTTTTACTTCCCAATTCTTACCATTGTCATGTCACTTGTAAAAATGTATAACCAATAATTATGAACGTATTCACAAATTCTGAGATTTTCCCTTCGATATATTTCTATTTCCCACGTAGTGAGTGGCGGACACTTACCTAGTAATTACGCAACAATCGTTTAGCAAAACAAGAAAGAAAGATGTAGTAAAACAAAAGACGTTTACGGCGATTGCAAAAACAGTGATATTACCCGTTTCCACGGATGTCAAGATGTCACACATTGCGACGAGATTGAATGATTAATAACAGCGAGATGGAAATATCTCCTGTTGTTTTACACTGAGATACTCAGTTTTGTCTGTCGATATTTAACCTAGTTCTACCCACGTGATAGTGCTGAACAATGTTCTAATAAAAGTTAGAATTTGCTGGATAAGTCAGAGGTGGAATTGAAACTATCTAACTTTAGGTATGACAAATATCACTCATTGGAATTCATATTCCTCGTAAGGATACTACCTACTAAAAATTTCTTATTGTATCTTACGAGTATGGAAATGCATTTTGAATCTGTAAACACATTTTCATTTCACACGGTAATCATAGACAACGTTAAGGTATAAATTCAAATTTAACAGTTTTGTCCAAAATCGTATTGTTTAATTTTTGTTTTATATCTAGCTGCTAAGAAGTAATGAAATGAAGACATCTTTAGTATTAAAATATAAATTAATAAGGAAATAATATCGTGGTCGTAGAAAAAGTATAGTGTAATCGCTTGGAATGTCCATTCCATACTCATATAAAATTAGTACCATTCCATGATTGTTGTACAGTATAATATATGAATTTAATATTAAGAAAATGAAATAAAATTTAAAATACACAAACTTAATATTTGTTTTTAGAAGATAGAACAAATATAAAAATCGAGAATTATTCAGCAATTAGACATTGCATTGTAAAATTAAAAAATCAATTCTCATACATTTAGAAACAATTTTCATTTTCTGATTTATTTATTGTTTTATTTTATTCATTTAAATTGTTTATACAATTCCTCAGTTACCGGAAAGTGTCCAAAATTATTTCCATTGTTTTCTGTCTTGTGTCTGTCCAGTTACTTCCTCTATTTGTTAATATTTCTGTAATTGATTTGTTCCAATTTACTTATATTAATATATTTTTATCTTGTTTCAGGTAAGCCTTCATATTGTTTTTTGGATCGTAGATCTACAAATTTCTACAATGTAAGTTTTATATTTTTATGAGTATAACTGTATGATATAAGCAAATAAAAATATTGTAGGTAGATAATATACTAAATTCTGAGAAAACTGTACAAACTTTTTCTTTTGTTTTAAAAACATGCACGGTACAATTTCAACAAAAATATTTTAATTTTCCTGAAATTATGTATTAATGATCATAATTTAAACTTAAAGCAATTTTTATATACGGGAGGCAAATTGTTGAAAGTAAGTGTAATGCCCGCTTAATTTGATTTCCTATAGGAAGACAACGATGGCATTATTTATAATAGGAAGACCTTTCATTTAAAATTAACACCATTACAATATCTCTCCTCATCTGCTTCTCTAAACATTCCCCTGCTGTCTGCAATGACACTAATATCTCACTCCGCTCCATCAACGATTCTTCCTTTATGATTTGTTAAGGGCTGCTGCACACACCCTTCCTATTCCCCTCTCTGTCACACACCACCATTCTCTCATCTCACTGTCCTTGTCTCTCTCCTGCTCCTACCAGAGACTGGGATCAATAAAAGTTCCTGCGATAGATACTCTCTCTCTCGGAGAGGGATGCAGTTACGATCTGAACCCTCAGGTTTTTTTGTTGTTTACTTTTCATTAGGATACCTGTAATTAAAGAATTAATTATTTTTTAGATGGTTTTTCTTTTTTTAAATGGGCTGTGAAATTAGTTTTACTTTGCTTACAATTGTTTTTAAATTTTTTTTTATTGATATAAGTATAATGTACATTATAAAGTATATAATACCCGCAAAGGCATTATGATATTCATTCATCGACTATTTCACAAATTATATTAAGAGAAACATGGACTACTTCAGGTATAAAAATCTTTACAATGCATTTATTACTAAGTAAACTATTATTTCGTGTTAATTATTAGTTTATATTTAGATGTTAACCAATTCAGATGTTCTGAAACTTTATTGGCACTTGTCTTTCATTGTTGCTATACTGTTTCGTTTATTGATCTAATAAATTGTTTTATTATGGCTTAGAGTTTACGAGTTTCGGTTTATCTGTATTGGCATTTATCGATATTTATATGTATTCTTTATTCTATATATCTTCGTAAAAAGGGTCAAATAACCTACATTTACCACCATAACATAATTTTGGTCAGATATTATTATTCTGCAGTTGTTCTTCAATAAAAATAAATTCAACCATTTAGGTACTCTTTTTTATTCTATTGTAATTTCATTAATAATTCAACAGTTTGTTTATGTTATATTTATATCATGATAAAATTTAAATTACTTGTAAAAATATTAACCGTCTATACTTTAAACATACTGGAATTATGATGAGAAGTTTTCGAAAAATATATCTTTTATTAACAATCAATTTTAAGGTTAGAGGTAATTAATAAGATGTAATTTTTTTTGCAAACAGTTGTTGCATTAAAGATAAAGGGCTTAAATTTAAATTACTCATGCTTGTGACTCGGTTATAATGAGCGTGAAGAAACATTAGTATATTTGGTTTTTATAACCGAAGAAAAATAAGTCATAAACAATTAAACAAAGTATATTTGTTGTTGATAAAGTAATAGATTTAAACATATTAAAATAAAATATTATTTATATTGTTATTTTTTTCAATTTCCAAGTAGAAAATGAATTTTTATATTAATCTTTATCAAGTGTGGCTCTTGTGTGAATTAGTTCCAGCTCTATAAAATGATCTGATAAAATATGAAGGGCACTCAACTTTTAATATAACACATTGATAAAACGTAAACGCACTGCATATTTAGTTATCTTCATCTGTTGTGGCGTATTATTTCATACAATTATATGATTATAACCGTATCTTTCACGGTAATACACAGGTAGTTGTTCAGAATCTATAATTATGAAATTTTTGAAATTGCAGTGAAGGAGATTTCGAATAATTTACACTTCTCATGCCTACAAACAGAAACAATGCAGTCAAAGAGATAAACACTTTTTATTCTCTTTATTAACTACCTTTCTTTGGAGGCAATACATTCTACTCTTGTTTTACTGTATTTTATTTTCAACTTATTAACTTTTATAATAATGTTAAATGTTAATAAAATAACACATAGATATTTTCTTTTATTTCCATGGCTATCTGATTTATAACAAAAATATAACATTTTATATTTAATAAATCTCGTACTGGAGACGTGCTGTTGCATCAATTATGATTTTATCTGATGTACAATTTAATGTAGAACAACTTTGTACTTTTATAGTTTTGCTCTAAATCTGTTAGGAGAAAGAATAACTGCAAGTTTTTTAAATTCCTTGTCAAAGTCCTATGTGTCACATTTAGTAATAAATAAAATAATAATAATTATTTTTTCTGTTTTAAATTTTCGCCCAGAAAAATTATATACAGGATGGTTTAAATTTAATTTTGCTTATTGTTTCAGATGTAGAATTTTATGCTCTACAGCTTTTATTTGAATTTTTTTTTACCATAAATAATTAGGCAAGCAGGAAATTACGAAAATATGATTTTACATGTTAAATCCCTATATTCGGGTGTTCGAGTTACCACCCTGTGTATATACGGCCCGCGGGTTATAATGCGTTTAAAAAGTGGCCCATGAGATCATTTGGGTTGACCAGGCCTGCTCTAGAGACAATTCATGGACTGGAATTTTAATTCTTCAAAAATTTAATTCTTCATTATTAAATGTTGAGTCGTTATATGGTTCTAAATGTTATAACTTTTGTATGTAAAAACAGTGTTGAGAACTTCTACTAAACATCATCCCTCGGGTACTTTAGCTGGCGTGTAGAATGCACCACATCATTTATAAAGGAATTGATGCATCATTTCGTTTAAATTTTGACAGTGTTGTGTATACATCCGTATAAATTTAGACAATAATTAGATATCCTTAATATATTTATAACATTGAAAACCTTTCCTAGACATCATCCCTCAGGTATTTTAACTTACGTGTAGAATGTACCACACCATTTATACGTGAATAGGTGCATCATTTTGTTTAAATTTTGACATCCCTTTAAATATAGACAATAATTAGATACCCTTAATATATTTATGGTCAGCCAGTACGGTTGTGTGGTCGTGGCGTGTCTTGTCTGATCGTGTAGATAAGCAACATAGCCCGCCCTGTCCAATTGGATGGGTTACCGCACAACGGCTCGGTGTGTGCTGACCTTGCAGAGACTGTAGGCTGACAACCTGCATCACTAAAATGCAAGTAAAACTGTCATGAAACAAGTACCTCAGCTACTTGAGGCCCTATTCCTCAGAGGAATGTTGTGCCATAGAGAGAGTAATATATTTATATCGTCGAAAACCTCTGCTAGACATCATCCCTTGGGTACTTTGACTGCCGTATAGACTGCACCACCACTTGTACTCACATAGCAAAAGATGCATGATTGTGTTTGAATTTGGGCAGTGTTGTGTACACATCCCTTATCCTGTGGGCACCCCTAGCCGAAATTATAATAAGATACCGTTAATATATTTATACCGTTAACAACCTTTCCTAGACATCATCCCTTGGGTACTTTAACTGACATGTAGACTGCACCACCATGCCTACCACTTATACTCACACGTTTACAGCTGCATGATTTGAATTTGGGCAGTGTCGTGTACACATCCCTGCTGTGGGCACCCCTAGCCGGAGTTATAATAAGATACCCTTAATATATCTATAGGTATCGTTGAACACCTTTCCTAGACATCATCCTTTGGGTACTTTACCTGCCATGTAGACTGCACCACACTTGTACTCACCCATCTACAGCTGCATGGTTTGGCTTGTGTTGTGTACACATCCCTGGCGTGGGCACCCCTAGCCGGAGTTCAGTTTCGGGGGTTGCGGCGCGTGCGCACAAGGCCGGGCCGGCGTCCTGCGAGTGGCGAGCGCAGCAGCGGCGACCGAGTTTCTGCAGCAGCAGTCCTCGTCGCCGCGCCGCGAGTGCTGCAGCCGGGATGCTGGGTGTGGGTGTGTGAGTGCTGTGAGGGTGTAGGGAGGGCGGCTGAGGTGAGTCCATACCCAGAGGGGAGGGGAACTAACCTCAAACTTGTGAAAAACAATACAGTGTATATGTCTCAATATGAAATTAACTGCTACAGTCTATTGGCATCTGTAACCATGTGATTCAAATCGTTGGGGGAGGGGGGTGGTAATACGTTTAAAGACATCATAAGGAGGGAGGGTAACTAATCTCAAACTTGTAATGTGACGGAGAAAAACAATACAGTGTACATGGCTCAATATGAAATTAACCGCTACAGTCTATTGGTATCTGTAACCATGTGATTTAAATCATTAGGGGGAGGGGGTGAGTCTATACCAGGGGGAAAGGGGGAGGGTAACTAACCTCGAACTTGTAATGTGACGGAGAAAAACAATACAGTGTATATGTCTCAATATGAAATTAACTAGAACTCTGTTGGCATCTGTAACCATGTGATTCAAATCATTGGGGGAGGGGGTGGTAATATGTTTAAAGACATCATAAGGAGGGAGGGTAACTAACCTCAAACTAGTGACAGAGAAAAACAATACAGTGTATACACAATCTCAATCTCAATATGAAATTAACCTGCTGCACTCTATTGTCATCAATTGGAACCATGTGATTCAAATCGTGGGGGGAGGTGTTAGGGGGGTTGGTGAATTAATGACATCTTCTTATCAGGTGAATAGTGCGATTTCCCAAGTAAATAAATGTCAAAACTGATAGCATTGTATATAAAAATAACTACCAACTCGATGAAACCTAAATTGTTGATGCCAAAATCACCTTCATAAATGACATTAACAACATGAAACATTCAATTTTTAAATATACCCCTCAGTAATATGTACGATAATAAGTAAGCGAGTAAAAGTCTCATCTCTACTACACTTATACGACAAACATGCAGCATAAAAGTTTAATAATTAACAGAAATTGATGACGTAAGGATCAACTATGGGAAATAGAATGTATATTCTTATTTTTTATGTGTAAGAGTTATTTATTATTTTATAATGTCGTAATACAAAAAAACCATGACTAGTACGATACATTCATCTCAAATTAATCTTATAATTATACTTACCTATACTCTATTTTTCGTAGTTGATCCTCATGTCTTCATTCTGCCGTAAGAATTATTAATTTTTTATCTTGCCTCTTTATCGTATATATGCTATCTCATTATCGTACGTGTTACAGTACGATATATACACGTCTGCCTCAAACGAACGACAAACATGAAATAGGAACAGTAGTGTATCCACGGTAAAGGATATTTTTAAATATTTAAAACCTAAACAAATATTTTGAATCGCATGGTTGCAATTGATGACCTGAGGATCAACAGCGGAAAATAGAGTATTCTTTCATATAAGTGTTACACTTCTCATCTGTCAATATTTATTGTTTTGTTAAGTCGTACAGAGTGACGCATATTACAAAAAAGGACTTAGTTACATGTTTATTAGCATAGAATAGTGTTGTGACAAATAGCAGTTCAACGAATATGCGTTGAAATTTTAACCTGAAAGCCTGATTGGTTGTCCTCGTTGCGGAGTGTTTGTTTATGCTAAAATTCTCGCCCTACGTGTTGAAACTAGTTATTTTTTATTAAGGTACTTTATTGTTCCATTATTATTACATTTAATTGTTTCAGTTTCAAGAGAAATTAAATGATTTATCGCTTAACTCCTTAATTAATTACCTAAGTAATTCTATACAGATCTTTTTTCTTATTTTTAAAAACCGAATATTCGGTATTAAAGCAAAATATTCGCCCGAATACCGACTAATAAAAACATGGCCCAATACCGAATAATTAGTCGGTTCTACCTATAATATAGAATAACAAAGGAAAATATTATTATTATTATTATTTTTAATTAACTTCAGGTTATATAACAGATACAAAACTAAGACTGTTATTGGTCAATTTAGAAACTTTGCTGTTTTATAATTATTATTGTTGCGGGAAAAACAATGGAGAATACACTTACAATCTCTCAATATAACTTTATTGAAACGAAATTAATCTTACATTCAGACATACTTACATTATTACACATACCGTGTGTTCCAAGAAAGTGTTGTTATAGGCATTTAACACGGAAAAACGGTTTTTGATTAATAAAAACTGTCCGGCTAATAACTAAGTCACCGTATTGTACAGGACAGATTGTTGATGAGAGAGCGGCTTTAGTGTTTATTATTTTTCAGCTATTTCTCATCTACCATGTTTGTATGTACTCAAATCTATTGTACAGTTATATTCATAATTGCTAAATTAATTATATCTAGCCATAAATGTCAGAATACGAAAATTGTTAATGTGTAATAAGATTGACAAAACCAATAAGCAATGTTGATTGTTTGTACTGTCATATATGTTTATTTAATATATATATATATATATATATATATATATTTTAAATATATATATATATATAAAAATAAGATCCGTTATTTATTACACAGTAGGATAGTATTGCCCATAAATTGTAGTATACAGCGTCTCAATTTCTAGACGAAGGGTAATCTGTTGATGAGATATGGCGTTAGACGACAGGAAGTGGCTCTGTCCGGGGCAAATAAAATTCAACTCCAATCCGAGTTAAATCAATTTCATCGCACAAAAATATCCCCACGGTATCCGCGAATAGCTCCCTCTCTATTTATAGAAATACCGCGTGCAGTGTGCTTGTACTTGATAAAGTATTACGGTGTAAAAATGTAATATATCATACCCGCACAACTATGCAAATGCATGCAAAGTGGAATAATTGTCAACAATGAGAACGGTAACGGACAAAAACACTTTTCAAATTGTTAGCGACAATTTGTTTGCAGTATATAATAAAATGAGGTTAGGTTTTATCATAGTGAAATATGTTAAATGAATAAATAGAATAAAAAGATAATTAAACCGTAAAGTAATTTATTTATTATTTGTTAATTGTTATTGAACTGAATAACAATGCTTTGTAATTAAGGGGTCGCGTGTTCAGATCCAGACTATGCCATATGTTTTATGGATACCTCCAATCCAACCTATATGTAAAGGAAGTATTGATTAGGTCAGTATATTCGATGATATACTTTATAAAGGTACAATGATATTTTTGATGTCTGTTTTATGGGACTATTTTTATATACATGACAATTTCAGTGTTTTAAAAATATCTGGTTTTTCGTATTTATTACTTTGTAAAAAACGGAGTATTTTTTACGAATAATATTTTACGCTTGAATTTTTGTTTTCAGTAACATTATAAAGACCCTTTTTAATTATCTTCATTCATTATTATTAACACAAACTTTCTTCTTAATATTTTGTCTACCTATATCTTTTATAAATTTGTAGATTTATTACTAAAAATATATAATAATTTTAGAGAGTGAAAAAAAAAATAGTATAGGACATAATTAGATCTTTGACACAGAATAGGTTTATACAGAAGCGACAGTAAGACAGAGAAGCGAAAATTAGAGAGATGGAGAATGTGCACAAATTTAAAGGGCCCATTGTTTAAAATCGGAAAGTTTCCTCACATCTGAGAGAGAGATAGGGGAAGAGCACAAATTTAAAAGTCTTCACAATGCTTCAAGGTCATAGAACTGACTAGGGGAACATGAAAGGTACCGACACGGAGTGTCGCTTCTGTGTGTAACTAACTATTCTGTGTCTTTGAGCAATATTAAATTTGTATATAAAAATAGTTAAAATATCATTATCAACAGTCAAGCAACATGTTTCGCCTCATCTATAATTATCTCTATTCTTTTCATTTCTTATTTTTTCTTCCCGATCTCTTCTTTAGATGATTAATTATTTGGTCCATACAGCATCCAACGATTAGATCTGCTTTTGGGTATTATTCCATGCTAGTAAAATAATATTATATGAAAAATGTTAAATTGAAGTATTTCTTCAAATATTGATGAATTTGTTTTTTGAAAGTATTTTTACTGCAATCATCCACATTACACTTTACCTATCGCTGTGTGGAATCCTCTAAGCCGATGCAAATCTATAGCCTATAGCTATTGGATTGTTTCTTTACGAGATCTAGCCCCGTCGCTGTAATTTCCCATCGTAAGGTAACATAAAACCCGATATTGCCTCCAACATCCAAGATCCAGTGCAGTATGCTACGCACTGTACCTTCAATACCACAATCATGTGAAATAAACACTCATCTTCCTATCTCTGTCCCTCTGGTAGGTTGCTCTATCTAGCGCTCTCGCTCGCGTTCTTGTTTGCATTCGGATCGTAAATTCCACGAGGCATTTTTCCCGTTTTCGTCGGAGGATGCACGCAGTGGGAGGTCGCTAATTTTGTTGCGATGCGTTAGGTTTTTATTTCATGTACTTGTGTTTTTATTCCTAACTCGTAATTTTGTTAGTATGTATTAAGGTTTTATTGGTGTTTGATGTTTTGTTTTGACTGTTTATCAATCGTTCTTTTTTAATCATAAACTTTTGAAATGCCATAACAATAATATTTAGTTTCATGTTGCATGGATACTACAACCGTGTATCATTTATTTTCATGATGTTTATGTTTATTCTTTTTTTTAGCAAATAATAATTCTAGAAATATTAAACATAATTTGACATGTTTACGATCTTTTGTTTTGAAGTTTTATACTTTTTAAATTGCATATAAATATTAATTATTATTTCTTTAAAAATAAGTATAGGTATTTTTAGCTCTCAAATGTAATTATTGTGAACGCGGAAATTTTAAATTATTATTATTTAGGACGATAAATATAAACCTATTATGCCTTTTCGATTTTATTCTGTAGCTTTATTATCTAACTTTTATTTATTTCCAAAACATGTAACCCCATTTCAAAGTTGTGAAGAGTTAAAACAAACCAAACAATAGTATTAAACCTAAAACTGTGTCGACAAACGCGAAATATCTCAAAAATACTCATTTTTGTGTCAAAAATTTTGATTTTGGGAAATAGTATAGCTTTATAGATCTCGATGCGCTAATTTCAAATTTTCGAACGGAATTTAATTATCTTGTTTCGTTCCTGAGATATTTGCTGTCAAAGTTGCACCTAAAAAAAGTGTGTTTTTTGGCTATATCTCTAAAATGGGTAGAGATGCAATCTCAACGAATATACCAGTCGATTCTACGGGAAAAGTTACATAAAGAAATGTTTTCACCGAATGTAGGTCCTTTGGAACGATTAGGTGAAAAATGAGAAAATCGAAAAAACCTAAATTTCAAAATTTCTCCGAGGAACTTTTTTTCTCCAAAACTTTTCATTTTCTAGACTTAAGTAGATATCAATGTGCTGATTCCAAATTTTCAAACCGAATTCAATTATCTCTTCCCGTTCTCGAGATATTTGTGTTCAAAGTTGAATTTCAGCAATACCTAAAAAACAGGTTTTTTAGGTATATCCCTTAAATGGTTAGGTTTACGACCCCGGCGACCTCACCATTCGATTCTACGGGCAAAATTACATAAGTGTACCAATTTTTAGATTTTTATTCCAAAGGATACAATTTGTAGAAGGGAAAAACGAAAAAGGCCAAAATCGAAAAAAACGCCTGATGAACCCCTTGCGATTTTTTCGATTTTTTGCCTTTTTCAGTTTTTTTCTTCTAGAAATTCTATCTGTTTAGATAAAAATCTGAAAATTGGTACACTTATGTAATTTTGCTCGTAGAATTGATTGGTGAGGTCGCCGAGGTTGTAATTTAACCCATTTCAGGACTATTCCTGAAAAACCTCTTTTTTCAGGTGTAACTTTGAACTCAAATATCTCGAGAAAGGGGAAGAGATAATTGAATTCGGTTTGAAAATTTGAAATCAGCATATCGATATCTACTTAAGACCAAAATATGAAAAATTTTGAAGACAAAAAGTTTCCAGGCGGAAAACTGAAATTTAGGTTTTTTCGTTTTTCTTATTTTTCACCTAATCGTTCCAAAGAACGTATATCTGGACAAAACATTTCTTTATATAACTTTTCCCGTAGAATCGAATGGTAAAGTAGTTGAAATTGTATCTCTACTCATTTTTGAAATATACTCAAAAAACACACTTTTTTGAGGTGCAACTTTAAGAGCTAATATCTCGAAAACGAAAAGAGATAATTAAATTCTGTTTGTAATCTTGGTATCACCGTAGCTTATTCTATAAAAAATATTACAAACAAATTTTTGTAAAAATTGAAAATTTTCGAGCTAAAAATTCGATATTTTCAAAAATTTTCGAGTTTACGCAAAAAAAACACCATCAGCGGCTATCAGAATTACTTCCTTTGTTATTACTACATACATAAACTATAATAATATTAATTATTAACTCATTATTTATCAAGTAGAAAATATGTCTTTTGTGTTATTGTAAATTTGATACGCTAGGAGCAGATTTTAATAAAAATATATATACTAGAGTGTTGAAAAGAGCATCCTGTTGGAGTGTTGGAGTTCCAACTCTTCCAAAAAATTAGCATGGTCGTTGCGCATTTCATTAGGCGAACAAAAGCTGCTGGAAGTGTATTTAAAACTTTTTAACGAGCCGTTGAGTAAATAAAGCTTGGAATCGTAGGAGGAGGCAGCACCTCCCTCCCGGTAATTATTAATGGATGGCACAGTCTATGGTCGTGTGACACGGTGACAGATCTAGCTACATGCATAGCTATTTAGGTGGCTAGACAGATCAATAGCACTCGGCACAAATTTAAATTTTTAATCAGGTTTCACACTGTCAAACATGTCCGGTTGGTAATTATAATAGACTTTTTGCAATAATAAAACGTCCACTGCTGTTGAATATTAATCAGCTATAAAAATTTGTCTCGTTAAATGAATTTGAGCGCATAAAATAGTATAATATTTATGGCATACTCAAATATTTATTTATATAGATTCTAAAAATAAGACAAAAGTTTTGTTTCTAAGTTTTACTTGTTTGCTTATTTAAGTTGTTGAATCCCATTTAAATCTTTACTTCCAAAAATTGATCAGAATTCATGTCATCCATAAAATCTTTCCTGCCGACTAGTTAAAACTAGAGTTTCACGGCTTGACTTGATATTCAAGATACTTGATTTGATTTGTTTTGATTTCTAGTTAGGCTCAAGTCAAGTAGTAATAATATTTCAAGTACTTGAAAAATTAAGTAGTTCTTCAAGACTATGTAGTTATTATTTTCCATTTCCCCCTCACTTCATTCTAGTTCTAGTAATAAATTTAAAATACTTTACCAAGCAAAATAAAGTAGCTTGAAATTGCTTGATATCAAGTCAAGTAGCTAAGATAGAAAATAAAATCAAATCAAGTAAAGTAATTCACAAAAAAGTCAAGCTACTTGACTTGATGAAACCCTAGTCAAAACTATTGGTAGTCGTCAGCTGACAAAATCACAAGTGGTAATGTTAATGATTCTTTCTATTTTCTTCAATAATTGAGCGTTTATGATCTTAACAAGTTTTGGAAATATAATAACGAATAGATTTCTTAAAAGATAATACAAAAAAAAACAATTTTTCTCTAATTCTTACATCATATCTGTAGTCCTTAAAGTAAGTAGGGAAACTATTGCAAGATTAATAACTAAAACAACTGATTCAAAGATGCAAATTATTATTCCGAGAATGTGATACATATTTCTCTTTGAAAGGAAAAGTACAGGATAATATTTTACTCATCATTTCAGCAGACTCATACAATTTGTTTCCATGTAGTACAGCGACAAATGCGACGAGGAAATAATATTTCATGTAAACTGCAAGCACCTGCACATATTTCGTCCTCACAATTAAACTTTTAACTCGTTGGAAAATGTTTAGTCCCTGGAGCTTAGAAACAAAATCCATCTTTTCTCAAAGCTTATAATTCGCTTAAAATGACTAATGACCTCTAGATAATCCCTTAAATGGCAAGGCGCAACATTAACTCAAAGAAACGCCGGAAAATGTAAGGAGGCTTTGTCTAACCGGAGGGTGAACTTTCACCCTAAAGGCGAGCCCTTTACCGCTGACCTCCTTGGGGTGAATTTTCACTGAAATAAAACGTCAAAATTTGAGCAGAAAGGGTTTTTAAATAATAAACAACACTGGGGAAAACTTTTCACAAATAAAAATATGTGTCCACGAATATATCGCAGTTATTTATGCATGTGGTTTTTTATTTTTATCTTTGCAGTGGGACACGCGTATTGTACAGAAAATTTTTACAATTTCCCTTCAAATTGACCCCTTTTATTTTCGCAATGGGGTATATGACTAATTTTTAATTTTTATATATTATATACAATAGTATATTATACACTGAGGGACTAAAATCTTAAAAGTGAGGTTTATTTCAGGAACCGTATACAGGGTGTTCCACAATTTAGCACAAAACAATTAAAGGGTATATACTGTACGACTTGTTGATTCGCAAAAAACATTTTTTGCCACTGTTCGAAATTTATTTTTAGTATTTGTTTTCAAATCTTCTACAATTGTTTACATAATATCAATATCTAATACTTATAAATGTAATATTGTGTAATTAATACCTACTCCAGTGGTCCAAAAAATTTCTAATTCAAGTAAACTACTTAACTTTGCGAAATTATTAAAAACTCTGTTTCATGATCAGCATCTCGTACAGTATATACCATTTAATTTTTTGTCTGAAGTTCTGGAACACCTGTATACACTATTTTTTACACTTCCGCACGTAAACTTTGAAATTCGAGAAGGGATATTTTAACGTCAGCTAGGTAGAATCGTCAAAGAAGTCAGATAGACTGGGAGGAAAGGAAAAAAAGATACAGTTTTCTTCCAAAATCTTTTCTCTAATATATTTAATAACTATATTATTGCAAACTAATATTAAATTTATATTATAATCATCTCTCACAACATTCCTAAAACAGTAATCTTACAAATCATATATTTTTAATAAAATTAAACACAGCTGTGTTATTTTACGAAGTTTTTATAAAACATAACATTGTTTTCTTTATTTATGACTCATTAAATGTATACACATGTTTCCGTAAAGCGGATGCACCTTATAATTATGTAAATAAATTAGTAAGTGATAATAAAATCTAAATTTATATACAGTAACTTAAAAATAAATATGTACCCAACGCACTAGTGTAGTCAGTTTGTTACTTTAATCTGGAGATCATAATGAGATATATTCAGCGAGAAATGAAATGTTGGATGGAGTCCTTTCTCAATGAAAGGATTTTTATAATAGTTCGGCATTTCTCCGAATAAAATTGTAACGTTTTGTGCAACAACAAAGGGTTGTATTCATAGCAAAGCGACAGTTTAAAGGACACTTGAGCAGGCATTTTCACTTCGACCTGTGACCTTTTACACAATTATTATCCATTTATGATACGGGAAATGGTTTCCGTTTATGAGAATCAATACTAAACATCGTACATCTACAGTCGAATAATATCAAATTTTGAATGGTACAGTTTGAGCAAATTTAATATTTTTTATCAAAAATTAGAACTTTAAAAGACAAGATAGAATTTTGGAAATTGAAGTAAGTTGGAAATGTTTACAAGAATACCTAAAACTCTTGTTAATACTAAGAATACAGATTTACTACTAATTTCCAGATATATCTATTGATAGTTTTATTGGATACGTTGCGAATTAAATATTCTGAATTTTTATTAGAATTTTTATCGATATTTATTTAGAATAAATATAACATATAGCAGCCAAAGCACTTCGAATTTTAGTTTAATTTTCTACCTCTTGTGAAAATGTGACCTAAATTTTCTATGTTTATTAACATCCATTGCAAAAATGTATCTTTTTACTAAAAGCACAGTGCAAAAAAAGTTCCTACAATCCTATTTTAATAATTTGACTATGATGTCTATTTTAAATGTTCAGTTCAGGTATCCTTTTCTTTGTCAGTAATGAAAATTGTCTTGTATATTGTAAAATAATATATTTTTAAAAAGAAAATAACTAAATAACAAGATTGTTGATAAATATAGTTGCATGTCGCAATGACAATATCAAATTGAAAACACAGACACGCGATAAATATACACCATTCTGGTATTCTGAACACGTGTGTTCATTTTGAATTTCCGATTTGGAATCTGTCTGTCCTAGCACATATCATCTGAACATACTTATCTCTAAATTTCATTTCTGTACAATTTGTTCCAAAAATTCTATTCAAAAATATTTTCGTCGAAATTGTTTTTCAGCGTCTGCTTTGGAAGGGATTCCTATTCGAATGAATTTCACAAAAAATAAGGTTATATTCCAAATATTTTGATGCCGATCCTAAATATACGAATGGAGGACAAAACGAAAACAAGTAGATATTAAACGTTTCTTTAATAATTTTTATATTTATTATACTTTCATCAGTGGCGTAGCCAGAAATTTTGGAAGGGGGGGGTTCAAAATTAGATTAGGTCACTTAATACATAGGTACCTATGTATATCTATTTATTTATTAAGAAAATGTAAATAAATGGATATATATGAATGAATATTTTATTATAAATTCATCAAGGAGGGGGTCCGGACCCGTAACCCCCCCCCCTTGCCTACGCCACTGACTTTCATAAAGCTTTTTTTCAATCTATATTAAATTCAGATTGACACAGATATTTGTAACTTTATAAAGGATTTTCTATCTGTTTTTATGCCTTCTTCGCATATATAAACCTAGCCTTAAATATGAAATTGATCGATGACACAGATACTAAAAAAGGGTCATATCCTATAAAGTGATACAAGATGTTTCTTTAATATTCAAATGAGATTGTGATACCTTTATGTAAATATTTTCTGTCATAAAAAAGTTTCAATGAAATTTGTAATTTACTTATTTTAAATTTAAAATTGTAATTCATTCTATAGTAAGCAAAATAAGAATAAGTACTGAAATTTTAAATTACGATTTATGCTCTGATACTAAATATATCCAGAGAAACTGATAAATAATTTTCATATTTTATATAAACAGCTTTTAATATCAGAGCTGCTAATCTTTGAGATAATCAATTTTGGTTTCAGTTTCGGTTACTACCAGGGTTGGCCTGATTTAAATAATTTTATTTTAATCACGATTTAAATCAACTGATTTTTTAATTAAAAGAATTAAAATATATTCCGTATATAATAATATTTTAAAATTAAATGGTACTTTATTATTCTAATTCTCAAATAACAGAAGAAAATATAAGTAGTAATAGACGTAACTAAAAGTATAAATTCTATGTTACTCTTCCTGGTTTTATTCAGATTAATCGTTTGGGTTTTATTACTGATTTAGTTTTTGTTTATGAAATAAAATATTTATATTCCTTTTTGAAACAATTAAAAAGTGAAATAATACTCAGATATCTTTAAAAATGAAAAAAGTAAAAAAAAAACATAATTTAATTGATTAAAAAAATTAATGAATAATTACGATTCCATTTTCGGTTTTCTGAAGATAGTGAGTTTCGGTTTATAGTCTTGCTAAAATATTTTAGTTTTGCAAAAATGATTATATTTTCAAATGTAAAATAAACTGTACGAACGAAATTGATTTTTGTTGACATGTGCATTTCAAGTTAAAAACAGGAAATAGTAAAACAAAAAGCCACCGTCGCATTCTGTGAAATAAAGAATGAGAATCATATAGAATTTCTTTTATTCTTTTGAAGCGTGTAATGAGACACCCTGTACGCGATCTCATCCTTCGTCTCGCCTGTTTCCTTTTCCTGTTGCACGTCAGAACAATTTACAAAAATATGAGAAGTTCTCGGCCGCGTGTGTCACTGTCACCGCTCGATCAGAGGATCAAGGCAGCCTGGATGCGATTCGCCTTTGTCTTGTTTGTTTGTTTGCGCAAGTTTTGAATAATTCCCGCAACTTGTCGGAGATATGTGTCAACAGACACAACTGGCTATTATAGCGGATTTATGGCGAGGGAAATTTAAACAGCACCGGGAATTTTCTTCGAAACAAGAAAAGATGGCATATTTATAGGTTATTTTTCATGGCGGATACACTGTTTCGTATTCATATTCTCCAAATTGCCCAAATTACTCACACAGAAAAACTTCTTTATGGAATAATATATTTCTAATTTCCATAAAAGTAGGTTCATATTGTATGCCAATATTATTTACACATAGTGTTCTTTATGTCAAATATATTCCATGTACATATATATTTCTGTTCTAAAATGTTTATCAGTTTGGTAATGGAATATGTATAGACCGTCACTCGTACAAAATTACTTACTTTTATATAGGTTATGTTCTGCACTTGTTGCACAATACAATATTTTGAAGGACAATGAAGTCTTCTTCTTTCATCTTGAATCTAACCTAACCTAACCTATATAATCTAATATAACATAACTTAACCTAACATAAACTGACATAACCTAATCTAATCTAACATAACCTAATCTAATCTAACATAACCTAATCTAATCAAACCTAACCTAACTTACCATACCTAAACTAATCTAAACTAACCTAACCTAACCTGACCTAATCTAACTTAATCTAACCTCACTAAACCTAAAGTTGTCTAAACTAAACTAACTTACCCTAACCTAACTTAACCAAACCTAAAGTTATCTAAACTAACCTAACCTTATTTAATTCCATCATTGAATCAATCAATTTATTAATATATCAACATTTCAGTTATGACATTTTAATAGCAGTTTTTTCATTATTAAAGTCAATTTGGGGAAAAATAAAAATTACGGGTCGAATATTTTTCTTATTCTATTGATTAAAGCTGAAAATGAAAAATCGTGCAAAACCTCATTATAAAAACTTTAACTCTAGGTATAAGATGTCTAATTGTTTTATTAATAATTTTTTCTTTGTTACAGGTACGTCTTAAATTCCTTTGTTTAGAAGAAATGGCATTATATTCTTTGGTATGTTCATTTAATTTTTATATTATTTTCGATTTTATAAATACCTACCTTAAAATGTTGTTACAATTAAAAAGTTATTATAATACTTGTATGTAAGTCAATCATTTCTGAATTGGACTCCTATAGAATATATGTCCTGTCGTCCTGTGCAATAGGGCAAAACGTCAAAAACCTGTATAAAATGACAACGGGTTTTAATTTTGGGCTTGACGATTCGCTGGCCTTTTGTTGTAAAAAAGAACAATTAATATTCATCACTATGCGCGCGTGAAACAAATTACATTTCCCATTTTTCCATTGCAAGGCAAATGGAACCTCATTTCCATCGCTCCAATTTGATTTTCCAGTTCATGTCGATTTCGCCAGCCATTTTTCAAACGAGCAGTAATTTGCAAACGCAGCGAAAACAAATGCAGCCACGGACAACCGAATCTTGTGCACAGTTACACGAATTTCCTGTTATTGTATCTCACAATAGTCGAAACAACAGTAGTTGCCGCTGTGATATCCGCGCACAATAACAGGGAAATATCAAGTTACCTTCGCCGTCGATCCAGAACAATCGAAGCACTTGCGATGTGTAGCATTGTTTTGTTTCAGGCCAGGAGGAAATGAAACAAATCACACAACGTATATTCTATACTTTAAAAGTTTTTTTGAAAGAAATTTATTTATGCCATTGTTTGAAAAGAAAACGTGTCATTTTTGCTTGACATACGAATATTTTTTTGGATGAAATACTGCGTTTATTGCTATAAAAGTTTTCAAGCGTGTAGTTCTAAAATGAATAATCTGTTTATGCGAATTTTTTCCATACTATTGTCAAGTTTTTCAAAATGAAATTGAAAGCAAATTAAATTTCTCTTTGACAAATGACAGTAAATAGTTTCCTACCTACTGTTTACAATTTGTTAAAATATTATTACAAAAACTAAAATTGAAAACTGAAATATATAATTTTAGAAATCAGAATTATTTGCATAGTTATGTAATGGTGCACCATAAAAAAGATTTATTTAATAATTCTTCTGTAACATATATCATTTTAATAGTACTAAGTATAATCCGGTAAGATTTATATATACTAACCATGTAAAACATTTAAATGACTTCTTTTCTCGTCGCCTTACTCTCTGAATAATTCTTACATAACAGTGTCATAACATGTCATCCTACTCACTGTAATAATTAAATCAAATCTCAAATGTGACAAATGCATGTTAATAACACAATTCCTGTAACCATAACAACGCTGGCCTACGCCTTTAACAAAACAGTGCGGAACAATTGAGTAACGAGGAATAAATAATAACAAAACAATAACGATTTAAATAAATTATTCGGTTGAATTACGCCAGGTCTCTTAGGCTTCCCATATGCAAAATAGAAAGTGTTTGTTTTATTAAAGCTGTGACGAATTTAAACTCTGCAAAAAAGGGCATATAGTGAGACGATTGTTATTCAACAGTCTTTTGTCTTGACACTGACGAATTGATACTACAATCCATATTTGAAGAAAGCACTCCTAACATATAAAATATGAAATATACATTCATTTGTCATTTCAGATATTACATAATAACAAATGACATGTCAAAAAATTTGACATAAACAATAATATTTTTATGGTACGCTATCGTTAGTTACTAGTGTAGTGAAAGACAATTTTCAGTATAATATAATCATAACACCAATTAATTTTATTGTTTGATCTTATTTTTTTTTTTTTTGATCGAACGAAAACTTACACCTTTTCGGTGTGTTTTCGAACCGGAAAAAGCTTTATTCCTCAGTGTAGTTACTGTACAGGACGCAGTCCCTTTTCATAAATAAAAATACAACTATATTTATTTCGTTATTATTGAATACAAACCCGGTCCAAAAAAATAGTAAGTGTACCACGTAGGAAAAGTGACTTCTTCGGCTCGTACCGCAATTCCACCACCGTCCGGGAATATATTACTTTTCCTACTAGATACACAATACACTATTGTACAGGAAAATAAAAGACTAGTATTAATATATCGGTGGTAACATTAGTTTTGTATTGGATTAAAATTAAAGTAAATATTAAATGATTTAATTAATCTCTTATGTTTTTATTCTACAATTCTTTTAGTGCTAGTTTTTAATATTATTTTTCCAGGATAATAAAAATATTGTGTTGGTAACACATATTGGATTAAAATTAAAGTAATTAATAAATGACTAAATTTTTGAAAATACGTTTGTAAATGAGTATGTGAAACCATCCCATTTCACAATCTCTTCCCCAACAGGTAAAGTCCCACCATTTCCCTTTCAACCGTACTTTCCTCGTGCCACTTAAGCATCCACCTCAAGACATTTCCTCCCTTATTACCCTGGCAACCACTCATTACCACTGACATGGTGTGTGAATGCTGAATGCTGCGTTGTTCAACATGTGCTGGGGTCGCTATCAGACGCGACGTTTGTTCAGGACTCAGCCATTCACGGAACAAAATGCGGGCTTTGATTAGGATGGGCTTTTTCTCTGGATATTGGTTTAGGATACAGAAGCTGGGGAAGGTATTGTGGGTGGAATATAATTTATGGTGATTGGTTAAAATAATTAGAGATGAAAGTGTCTAATATTGGGTTTATACACCAAGATTTATATTAAGAAGTAACAATAAGAAAAGAAATGTAGACATGATGAGCAAAAAATTAAAATCTCATATTTTCAATTAGAAATTCAAAAAAACAATTAATATTGTAACGAGCGAGACATGAGTCATCACGGCTGACCTATCTGGGCAGGTAGTCGCGTTAAAGTTCAAGTCGGGGAATTTAAAAGAGTCTGAAAGGCTGTAGAAGGTTCTAGAGATTAATTGGAGCAAGTATATAAGGATCACATTTTCAGCGATGAGGTAACCAAATATGATCAAATTTCTTTCATTTCAGATTAAGGATCAATTAAATTTCTGTATTATATTTCAATTATAATCACTATTCTTCAAATTTTGCTGAAAATATTTGCTACTAACAATTGATTATAAAATTACTTTGGAATAAATTCGCTCCAATTCCAAAATGATTAAGCGTGGAGTATAAATCCATTAGCAATTCCACGAAAGAGCAGAGGAGATTGATAAAGCTGCACAGGAGTTAGCAACTATAAACTTTAAGTATTTGTAATTCAAGTAGCGTGACAAGACAAACAAAAATACTTTCCTGTTAGCTTTAATTAAATGCGCTAGTAATTAAAAGTAAACTGCACTCAACGCCGATAGACAATGCAGCCAACGGAACTGTAAACTCCAGTGAAGTGAATCTCCATCTGGTTTAGAAGAGTGCGAGCGATTTAAGATGACACGGATATGATAAAGGAGCCGCCAGAGTCGCGCCAGCCTTCGCACTTTCTCAGGGAAATGTTTCCACGCCAATGTGTTCTTTTTAACGTCCACACTGTTCTCAAAAACATTCAGATATTCCTGTTCTTACATTTAGATAACACAGAAAAATGTTTGTTTTGTGTTATAAACTAAGATAACACATTGCGACACTTCAAGAAATATATATTTCAAGTCTTATTCACTTTAGTACTTGTGATGTTAAATACTTTTCGATTATCATTATCATCACAATTTTGGGGAGAAAGGTCTAAAAGAAAATTATGCAAATATAACGATTCGACAGCAAAGTCGTGTCTTAAAGTATATACCACAACTATAAATAAATATGTGATTGTCATTAATATAGAATAATATGAACGGAAGAAAGGTAACCACGAATTATTTTGCTCAAAACCTGTAATTAAATAAAAATTATTTGAAGTTTTCTTGATTTCGATTCTTTCTTTAATTAAACTTGTACAGAACTTTTGTTCCCAAATTTGTCTCATTTATAATTAAGACTTCTAAAAGCTTCTTCCAATATTTAATAATTCATTGGTTTATTTATTATTATTTTTTGTTCAAATTCATTTAAAAACGGCGGAATAATATTTATTTAATATTTTTATCTGTAACCAATGGTTGTAATAAACATATATTTTTCATGGTATAATTGTGGATAAAATATAATATTCTATTCGCATAATAAATGATATTTGGAGTCTAAGGCTAAATTATAATTTAAGTAATTAAAAAAAAATACTGTGGGAATTTATTTCTCACACTTTATCCACGATTATGGGAAATACGCAACTTTGAAGCTTTATAAAGTGTAAGAATAGTCCCATTTTCCATTGTGGTCGTAGAAAAAATAATATTTTGATTGGCATAAAATCTAAATTTTATTTAGCATTATCGAAAAATTGAAAAAAAATTGAAGTAAATTCACTTTTATCGTGGTCTTTTGGTTATGGCATGAAGAAAAAATAAATAAAAATTTAGAAATACAGCAGGTATACTTACACAATACTCGAAGTGGCCTGAATTCGAAAGTTGTATCAAGAATCCTGATCGATCAGTGTCAAAACGCCGAACTGGTGGACGTCAGAATTGAATTTAAATTTTGATAATGTCAGGAAAGTAGTATTTGTTGATATATATTGGAATCGGTGATCCCATTCATCAGGCGATAACTCGGGAATGGGGAAAAGTGCTCGGCCCAGCGGTAGATGCCTTTGTAGATTCCTGGGCGCTTGCCCATTGTGTTTATCGGGAAAGGCGGCGGCGAGGAATCAGATTGTATCGTCCTGGCTGAAAGGCGAATCTTAAATCTGGTTATAATGTCCCGTGGCATCGATTGGAAATCACAGCCGATCGGGCTTCGCAGATGGTTGCCGATGTATGAAATCTAATATCGAGGATGATGGAACATTATAAAGTCAATGCCTTGCCTTGCTACTCTGTATTAAAATACGATATACGTGCTGATCTTTTTTTAATGTTGCATATTTCACGATCGTTTGCCGATAAAAACCTAACTTAAGTTTACTCTACCCTTATGTTTGCATTAGCTAAACTTATACCTACACTTTAAAATGCAAAAATAGTTAAATGAAGATATATTTGAAACTCGTACAAGTCGATTTTCCAATTGCCCCGACATTGCTGTTCTTTTTTTAATGTTACATATTTCGTTTACCGATAACAACCTTACTTAATTTTTCTTTTTTTTTGTGTTCAAGATTTGCGTTAATGCTGTAAGCAAAATGATGCAGAATCCTAAATTTAATATACAAACAGTTATCCAAAATCTCGAACTTATTACAAAGTATTTGAAGATTCGTAGAATCGAACAAAGTTTTGAGAACACTATTACGTCTGCAACGAATCTAACAAACGAAAATAACACCTATCCTTTTTTCTAGAAATTCGAAGGAGGAAAAACTAAAATGAGTTTTTCCCAAACTTAGCTAGAAAGGAATTTTTCCAAATTGAAAAAAAAACTATTTGCGTCCTATAATGTTTGAAGAACGATTATCTAATTTATCAGTTATATCAATTAGAAAATTATATTTTAAAATAAAAATGAATACTTTTTGAAATTGATGTTGTTTTAATTTCCAAATCTTTTATCACAGTGGTATTTCTATTTAGTTATAGATTGGCAACGTTGGGATTTGAACCCCAGATCTCATACTCTACTCAGTTCGAGTCAGAATATCCATATTCTTAATGTAATAAAATTTGTAACAACTCAACTTTATGTGCGTGATTTTTTTACGAAATTGTAATCTTATTCATGGAAAGGTACAATAAATGTTGACTGAGTTAAAGAAAGTAATGTTATAAATAATAAATCCGTACCTTGCAGCGCCCTGATTCGGTGTAGGAAAAAGCCTTGAGAAAGGTTAGAAGAAAGAGAGTAAATTATTAAAATGGGCCCGATTCATACCTTCAAACAACTTTTCACGAAGGCCCACCTTGTTAATGTCAAGTTTACAAAGTGTCGCAGTTTTGAAGGCTAAAATAAAACAAGTTCAACTAGCCTCATACTCGCAAGTTTTTCCTTTGGGGTTCTTTAAGTCATCCTCTTACACACCTTCATTACGTCTAAATCATTTCAGAGTTTTTGTAATTTTACACCTGATTGAAACTTCCTAAGTGAATATCTCTAATAGCCTCTTCTGTTTTCATTTTTTATATCGTTATAATTCTCATGTTCTATTTCTCCACATAGACTTGTTAATCATCTAAATATTCACACTGTATATTTATTGTATTTGGACGTTATACACATATAACTTACATATACTTATTTCAGAAATCTCTGTCAAAAGGTGTGTAAAAAAACAAGTACCTTCATCGTTCAAGAATTTCATGGGCAGTCATTCGAAAGTGACATGAAAGTGATTCAAACATATCTACTAGTAGTTCAATCTATAATCTGTCACCATATTCACTCGACTATACTCGTCATATCCTTGTCCTTTTGTATAGTATGACAGGATAATAACTAAGATTCAGTTATATACTTAAAGGACAATGATAGAGTGTCCAAGATGACAGTTTGTGGTTTGGACAACCCCTATCAAATCGGGGTCCTTTCCCTTTCGGAATATCCCTTGTTCAACAGAATCAAAGGACATTCTTTTTAGGACAGATAAGAATACTGCCGACAAAATCCACTAAATTTCAGTTGGAATGTAAGTTACAAGTAAAGTTTAATGGCCATGTCAATGACATTACTTCTTTTGTATTGTAATTTAATTGAAATTATAGTGTAATTGGGGGTGAGATAGACCTCTTTTTGGCAAAATAATTATTACTCTATAATACGGAATAATATTTAAAAAAAAAATTATTTATAAGAACTTATAATGTATTTTATTCGAGTTCAAAAAAGTCCAACTCTCCTCTACTATAGAGAAGGTTGTTGAATAAGGTTTTATTTAACACCTTCGTTAAACATAGAGACCGTCACTAAATGAAGAAAGCTTAAAGAAGAAGATAAGACAAGAGTTGAATACGGACCACTATCTCTAAAATTCTAATGTACTTTTAAGACCAAAAGTCCATCTTCCTAACAGTCCATCTCCCGACTTACCCTAAGTTTTCACGTTTGTCATCTACCATTTTGCTTATTCTCTCTGTTCCACATATGTACTTCCCCCCCCCCCCCCCCAGTGTTGCGGAGGAGGGTGTGGGTGAACGGCCGACCCTGACAAAGCCCGTGTCATGCCGTTCAATTTATTAAACATGCAAAGATGAACGATTCTAACGACGAGTGCAGAGCGCAGAACGCTGGCCGCTAACGACGCGACGAGAACGACTCGCACTCGGCATCCCGAGTAATGAGCCCGAGGCGAAACCCACTCTGACCCCGGGTCACTACAATGCGAGCCGAGCAAAGAAAGCGAAAGGTTTGGCTTTTAGGAAACCCGTTTCACTTTTCAAATCAAAAAAGTTTTATGTTTTTGGGTTATTTATTTAACTGTCAAATACATACATTATTGTTATTATCATTTTCCACAAAACATGATTGATGAAATTTAATTTTTGCCTTTAATTTTGACAGATTTTTAAAAAATATAGAATAAAGAAAAAAGAACCAAGCTCAGATTTAAGGGTAGGCAGATTCGACTGTAGCCCAGGGGCCCCTACAAAATCAAAAATTTTCTAAACAATACTGGAAAATAAAAAAGAGCATCCCATCAAAATTTAATTACTTTACTAAATTCCAACAATATAAAATAATACATAGATTGTTTAGTCTCTCTTTATGTACAATTTAATCTTAGAAAAAAGTCAGAATGCTTTTCCAAAATCTATCTTGTTTTATGATAAAAAATTGCACTGTTGAAAAGATTGGATTCTCTATTTGTTCTGTTGGTATATGAATGTTTCATAGATAGCCATCTCCATCGATTTTGCTTAATGGGCCCTAAACAGTGTGTCATGAGTTTAATAGTAGTTGTATATAATAATACTGATTTTGACGATTCGAGATTTGAACGGATGACCACATGTACGTATGTTTGGCTGTTTTTTACCGGTCCGTTCGTTCCGATATAAGCGGTTATACATCTAAACAAACTCTAAATAGAAGATTTATATTGAATAAGAAGAAAAATATGTTCGGCATTATAAAAATCAATTCAGGTTATCACCCTGCATAGAAGAATGAAAACAACTACCTAACTTATGTTTCTTTAAAGAAAGTTTACGTATACAAAAGGTGGTGAAAGAAATGATGTGTATATCCAAGATTGTTTGAAACTTCAAGCTCTCCAAATACTTCTTTATGTAGGTGACAGGATCCGGAAGTATCGAATTTCCTCCAAGCCGGCCAGGAAACTAACAATTTTTCATCGTCTCTCACCGATACAAGTTGATAAGTCGTTGCGAATTAGAACTGCTGCACTTGGAGTAAACTATAATTAATCAAATTTCGGAGAAACCTACATCAACAACTTTACGTAGATGACGCGATTAAGGTTGGAACAATGTAACAAGTTGGTGTTGGTGTTATCTGCGCACCTGACAAATTGGTAGTAAACTCAAAGCGAGATTACGATCCAGCAGGATCTCTGTCAAGCTATGATGGAGGATTTGATAGCGGGCAGACCATTACACTTCGTTTCGCGCGTTGGAAGTACAAGAATAACTTCTGTAACTACTCAAATCCTATAAAACAACATTTCTCTTCAAAGTATTAAATGTGTTGTTTTACAACTGTTGCTAATACGACTTGTTACATGCCGCGAAATACCGTATTTCCGATTGAGTGTTCAAAACAGTAAGTGTATTTACAAATTATCAGTGAGAAGGGTGCTCCCTCAATAGGCATTTACCAAAATTATACTTTCGAAAATACAACTGGTTGATACCAAATGCATTCGACAATTTGATTTTCTTTCGTTGTTGTAACTCTCTTAACAATTCTCAAAACACTCCGTAAAATCCAGTCACTGTAATGTTTAATTACTTGGAATGGAGTGCTCATTCCCTATGAAATACTCTAATTCATGCCCTAATGTAATTAGATCAAATTCACTCTAATTCTAGCCCTAATATTATTATATCGAAAACACTCCGTAAAAACAAATCACTGTAATGTTTACTAACTTGGAATGAGGTGCTCATTCCCTATGAAATACTCTAATTCTTACCCTAATGTAATGAGAATCAAACTCACTCTAATTCTAGCCCTAATGTTATTCTATCTAAATCTTTCTTACTCCGTAAAAACCAGTCACTGTAATATTTACCTAACTGTGAGACAAATGGTTGCTCACTATAAAGTACTCTAATTCTTGCCCTAATCAGATGAATATTCTTAAAAACCAGTCATCATTACGGTCCCAATTAAACAAAAAGTTTAACAAAATTCCATTGAATATTTATGTGCAAATGATTACAAAACAAAAGATGCAACTAAAAGGTGTAAAAATTAAAATTACATATGTAAGTTTTGGAAAAATGATGTTGTCTCTGCATTGATATTAATGAGCTGTTAGAAGCTACATAAGCATCCATAGTGATGTTAAACACAGCTAATGATGTGTGCATTGAATACTTATTTGCTTTATAATGAATGCGTTATCAAAGCCGTGTAATTAATTTCGTTTCAGCAGATGTAAAGGGCAGAACACGTGTGTAGAAAGGCAACAGGCGGAAGAAAAAGCTTCTTCATTTTTCCCAACAAGATATTTCAATTTTCACGTAATATATTCATCATTAATTACTTAATTAATGATTACTAGATATAGCTGTCTGTGTAGGAAAACAGTCACATCATTCTTCTCTGTACCAAGAAGGTAGTTGGTAATTACCACTATGTTGTACGCTATTATGCAATAATGAGCAAGATATGAATCTATCCAAGTATTAAATTGTCATACGGTAAAATCATGACATTTCATTTATTACTCTTATTGATTTGTGCGAAATAGAATATCAAATTAATGATTCCACATGGAATCTACCAACATATTAAAACAAAATTATATTTCTCTATTATACTTGTATACCCGAAATTTGTGTTCCTAATGTACTATTAAAACTAGATGAAAATATTTTAAAGACTGTCTTACATTATACTTTCTTCCTCTATTTTCTTACTGAATATTCTAGTCAGATATTCATCCGAGTTTCTTTGGAGTATGTAGCACAATGTCGGATTTCTTCGATTTATTTCGTAATAGGCGTGAATATCAACTTAACCAGTATAGCAAAATGAAAAAAACATACCCGTGTGACAAAGACGAATATAACTAACAGTTGGCAAAGAAACTTGCTTGTAACCACGCTTGTGTAGAAAAAAATATGCGAAGCTCATAGAAATATAAAGCCGGATGTATATTTCTATACTAATATGAAAATTTCTAATTTACATTATACTAGATTTGTCTATAAATTTTTCGGTTAAATCTAGTACTGTAATCTAGCGGAAAAAAGGAATACCTCAATTTCTTCAAAAATATTGAAATAATTCCTATAGATATGCAGAAATACAAACAGTTATAGAATATTTTCTTCAGAGGTACATACAAAAATCTTTTCAGTCCTCAAAAATTTATGTTTTTATATTCATTGTATTTTATTTCCTATTACATATTTTTCAGTTTTAAGAATGTCTACAATGTACTTTCATTCCGTAAGAATTTGTTAAATATGGCCATTTCTTTCCCTTCAATTGATTGCTTTAAGTTTAAAGAATGTATTACTCTTAGCCACTAAGCTTCCCACCCCTCCATAAAAGTTTGTAAACCCAGCAAAAGTCTATTTTAAATATCTCTTCATACAAGTATAATTACGCATCTCAAGTCTCACCTTTCTTCAACAACCCTAGCTTTAAATTACAATACACTCATAACATTGAGACTTACGTCGCCATAAATATCATATTTATCAGCAACTCATATGAATCCTCATATAATGGCGCCAGGAATCCTACACTCCGTCCTCAGAGGGTGCGGAACACACGCAGTCACCCGTAACACGGCCGTTGTCTCCGGAACAATGGCTTGCGCAAGTGCAAGTCCTACCTCGTGTCGTCGGGTCTCAGCAGCGAGGACTGCGAGATGGATAATGAGGGAATGAGGATTGAGACGCATTGTGGAGGTGTAAGATTCAATGCTAATTTTAGGAAAGGAGTGCTAATTAACGCTGAATTTAAATTAGGAATTACTAAATGTATTTGAAGTAATTTCCGCAACAATGTAAGCCAATCATTAGCTTAGGCAACTAATGGCACAAGAGACACAGTGATAATAAATAAATAACACTACAGTAGAACACACAAAAATAACTAGTCAAATGTAACATTTTTTAAAAAGATACTATTAATGTTTTAATTTGAAAATAATGGTCATTGTAAAAAATATGATGACACGCGATCATTACTTGAAATTTCTTTCGCAAAAGCCATTGACAAAAAGAACACAGAAAGTTATACAATAGACAGTAGTAGTTTTTAGATTTAGTATCCATACCACTAAGCCAGTGGCGGTACGTGAACTAAAATTTTGGTGAAGCATTTGATAGGAACTGAATAAAAGCTTATTAAAATGACATTCATTTTTCAGAAAATTAACAATATTATCAATGCTCAGAACGTCATTTATTTACCTTAAGAGCTTGTTACCATTTTTTAAAAGTAAACTTAAATTTAAAATCCAAAGATATCCACCTCCAACAACTTACACTGTATTTGAACAACTCTGTTCGCTTGGACCATGTGCAGACGACCAATCAGAAAGCACTTGAGGCATGCCTCAAGACTCTCTTTTTTGAAGCACATGGTGCAGTGAGAGAAAAATCGATAAACGCTGTAAGCATTGTAAAAACAGCACTGCCGTACACACACATTTGAGGCAGAAGAATTTTTGCCTGTGCATTTCTGTAGTCGGCATTGCACTGGGCGTACAAATCCTTTATTCTCAACTCAACAGCAATAACCTCAACTGTCATTCGACTTGCGATAACAACCGAACGCATCCAATCCTTGGTTTCTAAACTTCATCAGCACTTTCCACGTTTGAAATGGTCATTACCAAAATGATTATATGACAACTAAATTAAGTATTTAACAGTTATTGTTTAAAAACAGGTTACCGATCAAGAAGCAACACTAACGTTTGTAGTAAAAGAGCTTATTTGGGAAATCCTCAAATTTGTTTTGCATGCGTGTGCACATGTAGTTTAAACGCATGGAGACAATTTATTTTTATATAACGGATTTTTGTCTTTAACGGACTTCTGACCACTCGCATTAGTCCGTTATATAGAGGTTCTACTATATTGTGATGGAACATGTTTCGTTTTTCCATCAACATGATGAAATCACAAATTGGCTCATATGTCTATGTTACATTGTTGTTGTTTTGTACGTTAGGAATTTGACATATGATAGAATTAATGGCAAAATGGTAGCCATCTGTCATCTTGTAAGATATTAATGGGAACGTACCTCGAGGGATTCGTCCTAAGCCGGGATCTAACCCGAGTTGACCAACTACATCTGTCGCTTATCCCTTATTTACTCCACCATTTACCGCAGCACAACATCACATGAAGCTTTTCATAAAAAAGTACCTTACTTAATTATAAATCATTATGAATTAATAGACATTACAAACAAATATCATGTATTGCTATCTTATCAATAAAAGTGATTGTACCACAGATTTCGGTATGATGACATGTTCCAAACTTTAAAGGTGTTTACTAAAAAAAAAAAACTGCAGAGTACTTACATCTGATACAGAGTTCATCAACCAAGTCATTTTTGTGTGAAAAGTAGTTTTCTCTACCTGTGAACCATGATGTTACAGTTATAGTTATTTAATAACAGTGAATTCAAGTCATTAATAAAAAGTTATTAAATTCATTATTTATTTTTTACTTAATTTATAACAGAAACAAAATCAGGATTAATAAAGCATAAAATAATAGCAAACATACTATAAGCAAACGTTGAAAATGAAGAAATATTTTGAAGGTTAACAGATTAACCGCAATTGTAACACATATACCGAATCATTAATTACTTATAATAGTTAAATGGGGCTAGGTAGACACAAATTTGAACTATAAGATTTTAGATAATGACATGATATTAAATTATTATATGTATTCATATTTAATTAAGATATCTCAGAAAATATCTCAGATCTTCATGAAAACACTACTTCCGTTTGTACGATTAACACCAAAATCTAATCGGATCTAAGATGCAGAATGTTATACCTAAAATTTCAACTTTTTTGTTCACTAGTATTTGAGTAATTGTTACAAAATCCATCCAATTATTCACCACATACAAAGACAGACATCATCGTCAAAATATAAAATCATGTTCTAGGGACTTCAAAACGTGCTTATCCATTGAAAACTCACTATCCGATTCCTAGCATGATTCTAATACCTCTCGTACTGTCTGGCAAGAGGTAAAAATAATAAACACTATACAATTTTGTTATTTATATACCTGTATGAATTTTTTTATGAAATTAATAAGGATATGTGAGGATAACATTATGAACATCCATCTAAAAACACTCAATAAGTATAATAGCATTTTAAACAAGACTTTATCTTTAATACAAGCTGTGTGAGTTATTAAGGAACGTGTTAGATGTGGTATTATAGAGTTACGAGCATTTCTTGCATTATTATATAGTGTGTAAAATCTCGTCCTTTTCTTTACGAAGTGCGGAACTGTGAACATGTAACGCTGTGAAGAAATTATGACATGAACGCGTGCTCTGCTCTCCGCTTATAACTGTTATTATTTTGACGCTTCTAATAAGCGTTCACATCCTTCAATCGACGTGCTGTTATCGAGCAAACCTCCTCTCTAACACTCCAAGCTTCAATGCTTCAGAAAACGAGAGGCCGTTAAAGTAAGAGTCCTGTCTAACTGTTTTCCAAGAAAATTGACAACGCCGTAAAACTTAAGATAATGCTGTAAGTACAGTTGTAGTTTCGCTATTACTTAGCACAAAATTTACACTAATGAATGAAATTAACGATGCATTTTACTTAAAAAATGTCAATTGTTTTCCGTAGCTGGAAACCGCAAACAGGAAATTGTGTTTGTTTTAGGGTTTCGAACTTTCTCTAAACTTAACTTAAATAACTTTAAAAAGAACAACATTAATTTTTAAAAAGTTTCTTTGAATTTGTTTTTCTTACAATTCAAACTGAACAACTCACAATAGGAAACTTCTCCAAATGTTACGTATTTTTCAACAAAATAAATACTCTTATTTTCTTTAAGTATACGATTGTACTCTTTTGTTTTATTTGTTTTTGCACAAACGGATATTTTTTATATTTACCACTTGCGATTGAATTACCAAAGCAGTAAGTTATGCTAAGAAATTACTGATTTTTAAAAGATGATCCATTTTATAGGCAAGTTGGAAGATATGAAACAAATGGAAGTTGAAGAATGATTGGCCGTAGTATGATCTCACTTTCGATTGAAAGAAGTTTAAATGAAGTGCAGCAAAAAATGTGTATAATATAGCATACGAGGAAGTCACATCAGATTTTTTGAATAATTATTAGTAATTTTACTGTTAGACAATAATTTAATTGAAATGAATGTTCTCGACGTTATAAACTTGGAATTCTGCCCGAACTATGAAAACCAGAGTAACACTGAGTAATTTGAGTAATTTCCCAAAGTAATAAATCAGATCTTAATTTAATACAGCCAATTAGTTAATTACACTAGTAGGATAATCTATTAGTAGCTAAACAATGGTCTTGGCGGTATCAACACACACATCTAATGACACATTTCCTCTGTTAACTGCATATAACTGTATCAAATATTTGTTTAGAGCTTTAGCGATAAAACAGTTTCGTTGTGCAGATACTAATTGCATTTCCATATTAGATGGATAATGAAGATATAAATTCACCCCATGCGCTATAAATAAGTCCAGCAGGTCACGTGGCCTGACCTTTAACCCCGCGAACCTGTCAACAGCATAAAGTGCACCAGATGTTCACGGGTTCTTACACTGAACGGCTGAAGCTATGTTAATCCCAGATCGCGATATGGATGGCGTGAACAATAAATGCTTTAAGAATGCGCTGAATAACATAATGAAAACGAAATAAAAGTTGCAACGCGATAAAGTCGTCATACATTGTTAAAGAAATTTGCTTTAGCTTTTTTACATTTATTTGATTTTATCTTGATAATGGATTTTGATTATTTAATATTAACAAATGTCATGTGACAAACATATAAAAAGCCCACTTGTAAATTTGACAATGAAAATATATAAATCATAGCCTAAAGACTAAAACCTTAAACGATGAATACAATAAATATAGTGCGTAAAATTAAAATACAAAAACCTTTGGTAAGAGCAGAATTTGCGTAAAAATGATATTTAGAACTATTTTTTTTTGGGAAAAACTCTGAAGCTTTCTAGATTATATTTTTATTGGAGTGGATCAGTCTCAATCTTCTGAAAATATTGCCTTTCCTATACATTACCACATCTGATAAACCAATTGAAGTCAAAATATAATAAACTGTTTTTGGTAAAATTAAACATTAAAATACAAATTTTACTAACAGCTTTTTTAACAATGTGAAAAATAGCAAATTGTAAATCTCGTTACATAAACAAATGAAAAACATGTGTTTAGAATTGTTTTTGTATAATATTAAATTGACGCAGAAGAGAATAGGTAGAATTATAAAATTAGAAAATGATCTTAGAATTCTAGATGGTTGTGAATAGAAAAACGAGGTTTTAATTCAAACGACAATTGAATTTGGGAATGTCGTATTTGTATGATCAATTAACACCAAAATTTTAAAAAAAGTTTTGGAAAAATACTTCACCCCAAAAACTAATATAATAATCAATTACATTATTCGAAGGCAACTTCACTTTCGCAACATATCGTGTCCCAAATTTCTTACAAAATAAGTTGACAATTACGAAACTTGTTCTTTACTACACTATTTTAGGAATAGTGAAGGCTATGTAAATAAATTTGAGCAGGACTGAAATCGATTGGGTTTGATTGTTGCCCTCCCACAAATTGAGTGCATTGAGAATGTTAGTTGCATGGAGGTTAATAAATTGTTGGTTGGGTTGGTGGTATCCTAAGCTAACCGGTAAGTCATCGAACAATGAAGTTCTTGAACCGGAACGGGGCACTAGCCGCATAAATAACTGTTGTCTGCATCGCTGCTCCGTGGCAGTTCTGGATGCTGCGAGCGGACTTTTTCCTTTTCGTCGCTTTGTCCACACCAGCAGGAAGTGCACACATGTTGTCACTAGTTCCCAGATAAACAATCCACCACCTATGCAGCCACCAAGGCTTTTACTCAAATTGAGAAACTGGTGTTATTCTTTAAACGGTATTCGGGTATTGCTTCAAAGCACCAACTTACTGGACTTTACAACAAGCTATTTGTCATTCTATGCTTCTGCTGATAAATTGCACGCTGAAGAAATAGGTATTTGTAAAACTGATACTCAAACTAGAGAGATTCCGACTTCATACTTTGATGGACTCAAGTTTTATTGTGTTTTCAATAGCAATTGATCTCATTGACGCAAAGCTCTGAAAATATTATCTCAAAAAAATCTGATGTGGACATCACATCACATCCTTACACGCCTATTAATGATATGTTCCAAAACTTAACCAAAGATTTCTTATTTTTTTTTGCACGAAAAAAAATACAAAAAATTTGAGTATGTCTTGTGTTTCATTACTCTTATAAATAAAAATCTTGTCTTGTTCGTCATTTCCTTGCAAATTTCTTGTCTTGCAGATTAATGTAGGGACTCCCCAATTCGCAATTGAACATATAATTATTCTTTGTATCACATGTAAATTTTTATTTTGTTTAAATATTATCAATATCAATTATCAAATAGATCTTATAATACAAATATTATTATTAAATGAATATTATAAAAACAAACAATAATATAGGTGCACTACTTTAAATACATATTTTTTAGCTCAACAGCAACGTCTTTACAACAGAGAAGCTTTTTTCCAAAGCTTCCTGATAATAAAAAAGCATTTTGTGCTGACATCATTCTATGTCTAAACGTTTTTGAGATGTGCAAAAAATTCAAAAAATCCTTCGTGTGTAGTGCCCTATTGCAATGAACAAGGAAGATGCATATACAAAATTGTAACATTCTATGGCAAATCACTTTTGAGTTCTGTGAGATACATATGTATGTGTAGACGTCACACCGAAACTAGTCAAAATGAATTCATGGATATTTCCGTTGAAAACCGAAATTTTTCGCGATTACAATACTTCTAACAAGGAAATAAAAAAGAATTTCATGTTTCTCATTTTATTTTGTAAAAAGAAAATAATAAACTATTATGAAATGAGTTCTTACTATTTTTCTGTTTTGTGCTTTATAACTATTATCTCAGTTTCCTTAATATAATGTTTAAATTAAGTGAACCGTACTTTCCAGACGCCTTATTATATATTAATCATCGTCAATTTTAAAGTATTTATCACGTCTTCCAATTTTCCTGTGCGTTTACATTAAAACAGTGATGTTGTCCGTATAATAAATTCTCCAAAGCCGACTCGATAACCAGCAAACAAAAACAGTAATTCGCCGGCAGAATGTAAAACCAAACAACAAAAAGCTTTCACAATAAATTGAGCAGCCCATCGCTGCCGCTTCGCATTTTATTTCCTCGTAATTAAGCGGAGGAAGTGCAGCTTTAAGCTCAAACTTTGAAACTCTTTTCCATAACTATTTTAATTCAATTACCAACTTCTTCCGATCGCGAAAATATTTCCAAGATAATTTTGTCATCTACAAAAAATAAAGTTTGCAACAAAGTTAAAAATAACTGTTAATTTATAAAAAGCATTCGTCATTTCAATATTGAATTCTTATCGGAGGATCAACTAGACAACTAGAGCAAAAAACTACAATGCTAGAAATGAATACTACGATTAGGAAAAAGTCGAGTTTATTCACCTCTCAGTTACCAAATTGGTATGATGACAACGACTGATTTTATTTATCAATAGAAATTGCTGTGATTCATTTAATTTTATGCTTTGTTATTTAATTATATTGAAAGTCTATATCCATTACTTGCAGCATTCAAAATACATTCACAAAAGATAAATAAGTAGTAATAATTTTTACAGATGCTAAACAGATAAATTTAAAATGAAATATAGGAAATGATTTTGACAGAACAAGTAAGTATAATACCTAACAATTAAACAATAACTTCAATAAATTATCAAAATACCATCCATTAACTGCTGCAGTGAATCAATCTGCTATAAAACTTTAGAGAAATGTTTGAACTTTTAATAATTGATTTAAATTTTGAAGATTTCCAGTAATACAAATTTCTAATTTATAAGTCACCAATCTACCATTTTCTCTAAATTTAATGATTCTTAAAATTGTGTAGACCTGTCAGAAAATTTTATAACAAAAATAAATGTCAAATTCGTTCCCTATGTTTCATTTCAAATGAGACAAACAAAGATACATTGCTGTCAATCAAAATTTTTATTCGCTTTTTCATTAATATTGTTATTTCACTCCGTTCTTTCAGAAAAAAATAAAAATTCTTAATATTTAATGGAAACAAATTAATAATAAAATAAGAAACATTTAGTTATACTTTTATCTTTAAGTTGGATATTTTGTTAGCCAAGCATAATACCCATTAGTTTTAAAGGACATATTTCATTATTGTGATTTTTGATTTTTATTACAAGCTGTGGTAAAGCTGTGAAATGAAACTTTTGAGTGTATAAAGTCATATATTGATGTATTGTTAGACAACCTTTTCCTTTGTGCAAAGTTTTCTTGTTTATAGTTCCTCCAATATCCCCAGTGGCAAATCCTGTGATCTTGTATCAAATAGATGGGAAAATTGCTTAGACTGTTTTCGACAGGATTGTTATTAATATTTCCAAGCCTTGACTTGTTGTTGAGTAATTTATTTCTAGAGAAACGTAAATAAAACAGAGGAAACTAAAGATGAACTCTTTTAATTAAGGCCTTTTGCGCCGATGCTTCGCTTTACTGCCGTCTAGGCCCTACCAGAAGTTTTTTATTAAAGTTTTACAACTTAGATGGCTTGGGTGATTATTCTTTTGTTACAGAAGCTAGGTTAACACAACAGACAACCACTGAGCTTCTCGTCTTTCATTATGCTAATCTTATTGCGTGCTGTTTTCAAGCACGCTTCGTGTAATCTTGCCCCAAAATTTTCAAATATTTTCCCAAGTAAAAGTACTCGAGAATAACAACTTGTATTAAAATATAAAACGTATTTTAAAAGAGAGCAAATCAATACCATGATAAAAGAATTTTTCTCAATTTAATAAACAAATAGACGCAATTTTTTTTCGAAAATACAAATGCTTCAATAAGCTATTCATTGATGTGAATACTTATAAATTTTTATTAAATTTTTTTCACAATTTACATAAAATTCCGTGACCTGGAAAATATATTTCTTCGGAAATGTTGTTTAATTTTGTATTATAAATTTTTATTTACATGCATGACTGGTATTTATCTGTTCTCAGAGAAAATACATAGAAAAGCATCTACATATAAAATTTTAACCTATTTTAGAAGTTTCTCTTAGGACCAAAGGTGATTATTTTTAGAATTTATTAGTAGGGTAAGTGGGGGTGAAATGGACCATTATTTGGAAAAATAATTATTACTATATTATTGAATAATATTTTAAAAAAACCTAATAACATAATCTAGGCTTACTTATAAGAATAAAGAAAAAATTATATTAAGTGAACTGGTTAACAGATTGTTGTCATTTATCATAAGTGGTAAATTCTTAGTATAAACAGCGTTCTTTATCTTTTTTAGATAATTATCCTTGCATCTCGCATATCGTTTTCATAATCTTCAGCTTCTTAATTATCATCACCCTGTGATTAACCATTTAACAACAGTTCTTCAGAACTTCAACTAAGTCCATCTCTCCCCAACTTACCCTACTATCTTTCTAGGATTACATGAATTCATGTTTTTCATAAAAGATACATTTTTATGTCATATTTTAAAACCACCTTTGCAGTAATTTAGCATACGTGGACTCAACCTCTTTAAATATAAGTAATTTTTAATAGGAAATAATGTCACACAAAAATAAATACTAAAATAATAATTTTATACATAACAATTATTTAATGATTGCCTATCGGTATGAAACAAGCTAATACGATGTGAATTGGAGTATCCCGCTTCTTACATAACCTCAAAATTATTCATAATGTAACATAATCATGCAGTATCTAACAGTAACAGTATTCATAAGTAACCGTCGTGGAGTATGTACAATGTTTACTAGTAAACACTTGGAAATACGTATAATAAACAGTGTAGCGAGATGTTTACAAATGTTTTGCAGTATTTGTTCAAAGTTACTACCAGTAATGACAACTTTGCAATGCGTGAGTGTATCATTTGCAGCAATTAGGTTAGAATCCAGAAATCCAATATATCAAAACGAATAAATCAACACATCATCACTGCTTTATAGATTGGGTGCGGCATACTGTTTACCTATATGGTAATGTTTTGTAGAATAGTTACAATATTTTAAAAAATAAAAATATAAATCATAAAATCACTCAGGACATTGCTAGATATGCCAGTTTTTATAGCAAATATCGATAAGGATATATTTACTCAGTTAGAGTGCGTTTACTAGATGTTATCTCACAGGCACTCCAGCTAGAATGGAGAGTGCACTAAGGATAATGGAAAATAAAGAATTTAATTTCGATTTTAGAACTACAACTAGATTATCATAATTTTTAAGTAATAAAATTATTCGAACTATATGTAAGAAACATTTGCCGTCCTAGTTCTAGGAAGCCAAATGTAATTCCCATTTTCAAACAACCCTCTAACACCTATTCCTCACACGGTTTCTTGGATTTCTCCTCACATATCCGCCTACACATAAAAATCTCATTTCAACAGCAGACGTTCTAGTTTTATACGACTTTTATCCTTTTCACTAAATATTCATTGCTCTTCGTGTGTACATGGCATAGTGGTAGATATTCTTTATCAAAGTTTCAGCCATTATATTATTAATTACATCATTTAAAATTCAATTTAACTTTTACTCAAAACTTTGAATTGTGAGTTGCTATGGTAATATTGACAACAAACTTATTGTTGACAATGGAAGTAGTGTAATAGTGTTACCGTCTCTACAAGACAATACAAGACTTTGCAAAATCTTGTCTTGTGTCTTTCAAGACAAGACTTGACTAAGACTAAATTTAGATATAAAGACTACATTAACCTGCGCGTACGCTTTAAACAGGGACAGATAAAATTCTTCGGCAGAGTTATTTTTCTGTTTTCGATTTCATATCGGATGGAACAAGGTTCGCATGATATTAATTATTCTAAAGTCTTGAAAATTGCTTGGAATTTTCTCGCCATGATCTAAAATAAGAAAATCTAGTCTTGAAATTTCAAGTCAAGACATATTTTTTCCAGTCTTTTCTTGGTAATATAGACAAGACAAAAAAAGAATCTACTAAGTCTAGAGCTAGATAGCAACAATAGAAGGTAGAATTAATCGCATTCATAGGTTCCTTAATTTTAATACATTCTGATATTTTAATTAGGTTTGTAAGAAATGATCGTACGACAATAGTATTCAATGCACATTGTAGCATTAGGTACATAATATTTAGTGCCTTGGACATAAATGTCTTCATAATGCCATTAGTATATAAATACTTATTGTTATAGACATATTTTTAATTTTTGGAAATTTTTGTTTAAAGCAACATAGGATGTTTGTATACTTATGGATCAAACTATCAAACAAGCTGTACTGGTGACAATACAAAGATTTTTTTTAATTCGCTAAATGATTTGTGGTAGTTTTTATGTTTGTGTAAAAAACCAGACAACATATTGTTTATTATATTTATTTCTTTGTATAAACCATAATTTGTAGGTTATCATTTTATGTATATTAAACTCAAAGTTAGTTTAGAATACTATTGTGTTTATATCTCGAAAACTTATTACCTTATTAAAAACCGTTAATCTTTTTGTTGTTCCTTTCGCCAAAGTTTATAATAACTTCATCCACTATCTTACCTTAGTTTTTGCTATTCAAATATCTTATAATATCCTCAACTACTTCCTCTTTATCTCCGTTTTTGTTGTATGAATAACAATAACAATCTGCCAGTTCTGTTTTTGTTGGTCCTGGATTGAACAGGGCCGTACTGCTTTGTTTACGCAGACAGTGAACCTGCAGGATAACTATCCCGTGGGAGTGAACTTAGTATATGCAGGGAGGGACTCAGTGTAGAAGTAATAATTCAATAGCCATGGGATGTACTGTTAAATCGCTTCCGGTAGAGTTACCGATAAGGGGAGAATTTCACAAAAATCAATGACGAAATTTTGTGGGTTACACGTTTCACTTTTATAATGAAATGAATTATAATTTTATTATACATACATAGGTGGCACAATTTTGAGTATAATACTGTGAATAATGTTATTTTGATCATTTTACTAACATAGTTTTCTTTTGTTTTAGGTGAGTTCATTTATGCTACGGTGATGACATAAACTAAATCATAGATCTGGTATGTTAAAATCATATTTTTCTTCTTTATTGACAAAACAATTTATATTGTATTCCAAACAGTTATTGAAACTGACATCATTTTATATTTTAGAATATTAGTATGAATCAATGTTTTTCTAAAGAATAATTTATTACACTTTTAACTAAAATATAAATCAATAGCGTTCTGGAACACAAATGTACAAAACATTTTTAAAAAAGATAAGAAGTTATTTTTGTCATTTGTCATGAAATTTAATAACATTTTCGATACCGTTCACAAATTTAATATTTTATTACATTTCCCTTCATATATTTAATATATTTTATATTAAAGTTCGGCATTTATTAATAATATCAAAATTGAAACAGGTGTGTTAATAATTAAAATTTAGCCATGTATGGAATTTTCTATTAATACTCTATGTAGTAACAATAAAACTGAAACTGTTGTTAAATGAATTGTTACAAAAGTTATTTTTTTACTTTTTAAAGTTATTTATATGAAAACTGTTTCCTAAATCAATTATTAGCGAAATATTGATACGCATATGTTATTAATAGCATATGTCAAGGATCAAAAACTTGTTTATATGAACAGTAATTCCATTCATACAAGTCAGGAAATCAGGAAATTGATTATTTAATAATTTATTACACCTGATAGCTAAAAGAATTAATGCTGAACAATCAATTAATAATATATAAATCTTCAATATGTTCAGCATTGTATTTAATTATTGCCAAGTATAAAATATTTTTTTTGAAAATACAATTTTACTTTCATTTCTACTAAGAAATTAATGTTGATAAAAACAAAAATAAATATATTCTGAAGATTGTTCGAATTCTTTTGTTTTTATGACAATTTGACATCAGTTTTCGTCCTTGATCCCTATGTTAATTTGGTATGAGTAGGGTACTATTATAGATCAAACTGTTTCTAATGTGTTTTAGTCATGTATTTCCTAGTAACGGCTTTCAAATTTTCCATTCGATACAGTTTTTTTCTTTTGCTTTAAAAATCAAGCAATTATTATAAACACAGTATTTATTACACTAATACAATATTTAATTGTTGCATATTTTTATTATTGTCTAAAATAACAATAAGATATGTACTTGAATTTTAAACTTTCTCTACGTTGTGTTAGTGAAATGTATCATCTTAAAGTTAAAATATTTTGACGGTTTTTTTGTTTATCATCTGAATAAAACTAGGGAGAGTAAAAAAATATTTTTTCTTTTAGTTATACATTTAAAAACTTATATTTTTCTTCTGTTATATGCTAATTAAAGAGATAAAATATCATTTTACTTTAAAATATTATTATATACAGAACACAGAACATGTTTTGATAATTAATAGTTTCCTAGCAAATAATTAAATTTTTATCTTTGAAAAAAATCATTGATTTTTATTAATAAAAAATCAGTCATTTAAATCAGGCCAATCCTGTTGTATATACAGGTGTAACAGAAATAAGAACCTTAAATTTAACTAGGAATAGAACTCATCAAGAGCAACAATATTTACCAGTAACTTTTTCTTGGAAACTTTATAGAAATTAAATTAAAATTCTTCAAACTATTGTTACTAATTTCACTACCCGCCTATGGTTGAATAAATTGTCGAAAACAATTGTTTCATTGTTTTTGTTACTGCATCAAATTATAAAAATACCTAAACGACTCGTTAATTTAGGGGTGGTACAAAAACTAAAAAAAATTATATTAAAAAAAAAGTTACTAAGAAATATTGTTCTTGATGAATTATATTACTGGTTAAATTTAATGAACATACTTTTGTTGCTCACCCTATATATTTAAAAGAAAAAAAAATATGGGATATTAATAAAAAAAAGTTAATTTCTTAATCATAAATTTCAGAACTGCCGACTTCTACATGATACGTTTGTATATATTTGTCCCCATCCTCCTTGTAAACAACCCCCCCGCACGGCACTGCTCCGCGGCGTATATTGATCAGCGGGCGTCTGGACCGGCGCCGGCGTCGCTAGGCAACGCCTCCCCGCGTGTACACCCCCACGCGTTGGCTTCGGGCACTACGGGCCTTGTTCTCGCGGTTAGCGCCCGTGTTGCTTGCTCTTACAAAGGCCGTAGGTGGATGCTAGTAGGTGGATGGAAGGGGTACAGGACTATATGGAAATAAGTTAGCATGTGGGCATGTGGGGAAAGTTAAGTGGGAAATAAATATAGGAATGTAAAAGTGTAACTAGTTCAATGTAAAGAGAATTTATTATAAAGTAACATACTTAGGTATTCCGTTATATATTGTTGCATCGTTTGATATGTCGCAAGTCTTGTTGGATGTCTAAAAATATACATTTATATATGTTTTTCCTCACATTCGAATTGTTACTACAAAAGCTATCGTATACTGTTTGGAACCGATCGGCATGGCACAGATCGGCGGTGCACTGATCGGAAGAATCTAGTCGGCAGAAAAGTAGAGCAAACGGTTAATAAACAGCGAAAAAAACACAAAAATATAAATTTTTCAAATGAAGAAACAGTAATTGGGACTCTAGCTTGCAATGAAGCTAAAAAAACAAAGGGAAAAAAGAAGAAGAGAACAAAATGATAAAAAGAAGGAAACAGTTTTCTTTCACTTTAAGGTGTGAATAATTAGAATTAACTAAATCAATGAGTTTTTCTTTCTCGACAGTCATGATTTAAAGAAGAACATATTTAGAATTCAATATAAATGAAAATAGACTGATTACCTATATAAACAAATGAATTTCGTATGATTTCGGCTAGCTCGTGTAAAGATATACTGCCGATCCGGTTGTTTCCTATCGGACACTTAATACCTGCAGCGCAATCGGCACCCTCTATAAGAAACTATGAAAACTTATTTCTGCCGATCTGGTAACTGCCGGTCGGTGCTGAATAGTGTGTGATAGCCTTAATAGGATAGGCCAATAATATCTGCAATTCAATCAATATTTGGAAAGCTTTATAATTGGTTTTACCCGCGTCAACCCCACATAGGTTTTCTTTAGGCAGTGAAAGTCAAAAATAAAATTGTCAAAATGTAAAAAAAAAATAGTGAACCATACATAAATTTATGCAGTGTCTTCTATTATATTTATATCAACGCAATGTATGAATTTATCCATTGTTCATTATTCTTTTATATCTTAACAAATTTTATTCTTGTCTTTCGCTCCCTGAAGATAATCTATATGGAGTTGAAACCGGTCAAAGCAGAAATAAAACCTTCCAAATATCTTTTCATCAACAACTTAAAAAAAAAATTCTAACCATATATTAATATATACATATAATTTTGTGTGAAATTACCTGATATTAGTTTGTGTAATTACAAGGAACTATAAGGAAAATTCCAGTTATACATTTCATTAAAAACATGCAGTAATTAATAATGAAGCATAGTGCACATAGAAATACGTATATGGAATGTGATTAGCCAAATGAGGATGTATGCGTATATATAATTCATGAATGAAACTTGAGCTGAAACGAATTTTTGCTGTTCATAAGTGGTGATAATTTACGAGTAAACATGCCCACATTTTCACATCGTTTCCGTAAATGAATTTCCATCTCCTTCTAGATTCACTAATAAGCGAGTCGCAGCGCGTTAAGCAGAGTAATGCGATAATAATTTCGTTACATAACGGCGCGCGACTCATTTTTACATTTTACTTTTTCCACTGGAATTAAAACTCCGCTCGAAGCGTGAAACTACACCGCCTGTTGACAGATGTGTGGATTATTTTCATTTCATGTGACGCTACGGTCTCACAGTATAATTAATATTGGATTAATGCGTAAAATAACGTTTTTACGCACTTTTTGCCATGAGTCAACCATGCCGTTCGCGGAAATCTAATTAAAATATTTCATACTTCTATAAATCACACCAGCTTTGATGACATGCAACAAGAAACTATTATTACTTTATTAGTGAATCAATTCCATAAATTTAATTAATTTTTTGTATTTTGTTTGATGCTTCGCACATGTAGCAAAGATAAGAATAATAAGAAAAGGTTATTAGAGAAAGTAAGAAGGTGAAATGTGCAAAGTTTAGATGGAGTTTTAAATTTGAATATTTTTACCTCAATATAAATTTTATGGCTGCATGCAACTGAAGGGTATTTTCATAAAACTGCTGTAAAATAAGCGTTAAATCAAGATATTGTACATGAAATGAAAATCCGTCATACACGTAAATTGTGTGTCCAATAATTCAAGTACCGAAATATAAAAATCCATAAATATTTTATTTATATCCTATATAATATGATATTGCTAAATCATGTCTTTCACATATCAACTAGAAATGACATTGTAAATAAATCATTTATATTGAAATGCACTATTGAGTAATTCATCAGAATGTAAATATAAATCGCAACAATTTATTCGCACAGTATTATTATTTTTTGCAAAGTTACATTGGTACGTTAAAATTACAGATATGTTGGTAAAAAAGTCTTGATAAATAATTATTTTACGATATATATTTATTTGTCGTAGTAATTAATTTGCAATAATAATTTCTACCAGTAAAATTTTTTTAAATGTTTTGGCTTGAGTTGAATTAGTTAAGCTTGAACTAAATTAAAGTCAACACTGCGTTAGTCATATTTTTGTTTGTGTATTTAGGATTGGGGTTTAAAATTGAGTGAATCAATATTCTCAAATTAACTTTACCTAAATATTTTATTTAACATTCCATTAATTCGTAAATAACTTCCAAATTTAGATATCCTATCAGAGTATCAAATTACGACTTCCCTTCCCAGAATTCCTGAAATAACCTCTAAATACTCTAAAAAGTCAAAACCGAAACCATTATCCAATTCATCCGCATCTGTGGTACCGCTTGTGTTTATCCTGTGGGGTGAGTTTACACCGTGGCTTAGTTAACCCCTACCCTGAGATATTAGTCATCAAATGGAATAGTTGACGGGAGCGACAGTAGCGCTACGCGGTGTGAAAACAAACTAACCATATGTGGATGATTTGCCTAGGGGAAATACCCTTACAGGGGGTTCCAACAGACCGGGAAATGGTTATTGAGTGATGCAGGATCAACGATGAAAGTTATTGGAAATATCTGCGTGAATTGCAAGAATTCACGGCGAAATTGCCACCTTATAGGATTTTCCAAAAGCAGATATTTTCATTTTACATCTTGGAAATATGACTGAAATCTAAAATTATTAATTACCAAATAAAAAAAAATGTTCAGTTATACAGGTATTTTCTTTTTACATCTATATTTAGTTTCAAAATGAGACAGAATAATCAATCAAAATTAGCATAGTATTGGATTTTTTTGCTATTCGGCAAATATATCCATTAGAAAAATAGTTCTCATACAATAGAAACACCGCTATAAATGTTCTGATAATCCCTTTTGGGCCGTAATATACACGTACGTAGTATTTTTCAAAGTTATCTGTTCATATATTTATATTAGGGTTAGACTGATTAAATCATTTGATTTAAATCAACTGAGTTTTTTAATAAAAAATCATTGATCTTTATCAAAATACAAATTATAATAAAAATTTTATTATTTGCTACAAAAATATTAATAATAACCTGTCTTAGTTTTCCTACTGTAAATGTAGATAAAATTATATAAATGAGTATATGATACACCAAATAAAAATCTCACCGCTGCCACCAATTATAAAAGACAGAAAATATAAATGTACAACGATGTGCCGAAGAAAAATCCCACCGCTGCCACCAAAAGTAAAAACTAAAACTCTGATCGCCTTAACAAGATAATATATCTTAATTATTTTGAATTTTGGCGGGTTGTTACACTACTAGGATTGGTAATCCATTGGAATAAAAAAAAACGCTAAAGAAATAAATAATTATTGATATCAATGCGGTTGATTACTACAGTACGTGATTTTTGTTTGCTGTATGCGGCTTGGTGGTGAACGTAGCGGTTTCAGTAACTCAGGTTTCTATTTAGTGATGTAGGATCTAATTTACAATAGAGTAATTGTGGTTCTGTGATTAATTACACGGTTTTCTCGTTTCCAATTCCATTTCCACAAATGAGTAAAATGAAACCTGAAACATACTCCACATCTACACTCTATTGAGAAAAGTTTTTGCTTTCTATAAAAAGGAAATAGATTCAAGTAATTGTTAGATCAGTGATCAGTACAGCGTATTTACAATTAAACAAGTAATTACTGTTTTACAGTAAGATCATTTATAGTCGCACTGTCATTCAAATTAAAACCGTTTTGGGATGTTGGATTCCATTCCCAGTCAAACTACTATATAATAACTAGTAGTAATACAAAACTAGTAGTTTGTGTTTTACAATGAGCTATTTATAGAAATTTTACAGTATTTTTTTATTATTTATTAATAACCATACATAAAAGTTTATTACTTACTTGAAAATTAGCATTTTATTTGCAAGCATTCTCCATTGTTGATCATTTTTATAGTAGAAGAAACTATAAATATAGATAGGAAGTAAAAAATAAATAAAATTTTCTTTCCTAGAGAAACAACCATTATCATTTCTGAGAATAGACAGTCCTTCTTTCTATCCGCATAGTTTCTTAATATCATAAATAACTCCATAAGTAACGTATAATTTATTATTGTATCATGTCTTTGACTTTGAATCGATATGGCTATTTAAACAGTAGCAAGATAACTATTTTTCTATATTTTATTTTGCTACAAGTACATTAATCACTTTTAAGTACAGTTATAGTAAAACAGCTTCAAAACTTTCAATATAAAAGATAAAAATTTAAGTGTTTATTAATGAAAGCATTGAAGTATATTACAATGTTAATAGAACATGAATAACAATAAAGAGGATATTAAAGTGTAAAGTGATCCATCTTGTTCATTGTATGAGTAATACCTAGAGGTAGAAAGTATAATACAGAATCTATGATGGCGAATTTAGAATAACAATTACGAGCTGAATACGATTATAATAATGAAATGCAAATGCGGCAGTTTACAGTAACGTTTCCGAGAAACATTTCAATAACCGTTGCATCAGTTAGTCATCCTGATTACATTTCTCATTCGTGAAGGTTAGTGTAGGTGGTTATTATTATACAAATGAATTAGTGCTTAGAATAGCCTCAGACAAAACAATACTCATATCGTTCAACTCTATCGCTGAATGCTCGAATGAGACATCACCTATCCGGGTATTCCCCGACAACAAATCTACACAAATTAATGCCAATTTTTCAGTTAAGGTAACGGTTAAGGTCCATGACCGATATTTGTCACAAAACGTCACTTAAATGTCAAAGTGATATGTCATAAATTTATCTACAAAATATATAAATAATTATTTGTATTTATAGTGCAGTATTAAGAAAACTGATATTTAGTCCATATTAATTATTATTTCCAAGAGGACATTTAAAACTTTTAATTGTTTTTAATTGATAATAGAAAATGTTTTCCCATGTTAGTTCCCTGTGTCAAATATTCTAGTATTCATCCTGTACACATACACAAAAGCATCGTACTATTCCAGATAAAATTAACAGATTGTCAATAATTTATTGGTATTTAAATAACATAAATTAAAATAAGTATGAATAAAAAAATCAATATATTTACAGTAATAAATTACTACATATTTCAAAAACTACACTGCTGAGATTTAATTTGTCAAAGCTTTTGAGGACAGTTGGTTATTTTCTTGCACTATTGCACTATTTATATTTCCTTTTTTTGCTTGGTTCTTTTTAATCTTGTCCTTTTCTTATGTTTTATGTCGAAGCATCCATCATTTTTAAATTTTGTAAATATTGTCGAAAATGTGGAACGTCTTCTGATCCTTATTCTTCATGGTTACATTTACAAAATTTGCGTATTTAAATTCATATTTTATTAAATTTCATTACAATTCCCACATAAAATAACTAAATATATGAAAGAAGTGACAGGCTCAAAATGCGAACGTAGTTTTTTAATTTTTTTTACATGTATATAGCACATACTTACCTTTTCTCTATTTTTCTTGTAAAAACGACATTCAATGGTGGTTCCTGACTTGAAGATTACCCTCTTCTAGTTCGTTTAGGTGATTTGCTAATAATAAATTTTGGACGATATTCCTTTTATTTTATTAGTATTTTAATATTTCAATGTAATAAAAATACGAACTATACAATTTCTAGTACTTTATTTTTATAATATAAAAAAGGTAAACATCTTGTTATATAAATCATACAAATTCAAGGATAAAAAAACGGATCTTAATCAAGAAAATATAATAAATATCACTCAAATGGTATATTACAAATAAGTAAAGAAAATATATTAATAAGCAAATATAGGATTTCATTACTTACATATCGTTATTTGAGAATGATTTGAATATATTTCCATTGACAGTTCACCGATTTTTCTATTCCCACAAATTCTTACATAAAAATCAGTCATCAATAACACAATGCACTGCTATTTTACATTTTTATGTACTTTAAATAACCATTCTTTTCAATATTAGATTATGATTACTAAATGACTGCCAAGTAAATATAAATAAATATGTAAATATCAAAATGTCAAAGTGACAGATGTCATACAACTTCTTGTAATTTAGAAAGTATATGAATAACTGTTAAATGACCATTGTTTTTTTATAATACATGATTAGAATTACAGAATTAATTATTTTAAAAATAAAAAAAATTAGAAAAAAAATGTATAGTCATTTTTAAAGACTTGAACCAGAAAGGGAGAAATGTATTAAAATTGGAATTTTTGAGATAGAAAAAGGCAGACAGCTATCGCAGGCGGGTGTTGTGGTGGTGTCGCATTCTAGACGTATCCCTAGAGTTGTTCGCGGATCCGGGACGTAGCCCCACCGCCTCGCCGGGGGGACCGCGTAGCCTGCGCCTTATCCGTTGACCGCCCCAAGCTGTTCGACTTTCCCCGCCCGCCTGCTGCCTGCTAATTACATTACTCGATTTTTCGTCAATATTAATTATTATTTCTAAAAAAATATCTTTTATTTATATTTTTTTTTCGATTTATATGTAATAAATTAAAAAAACAAAATAATAATAATAATAAAAATAATTTTTATGAGCTTTCAGAAATAAAAAATAAAAATAAAAATTTTGAAATTAAATTTCAAGCCAATTATTAATTATTTCATTCATATATTAATTAAGAATACTCATTTTTGAAAATTTAAGAATATAAAATGTTTTTTACTTTAAAAATGGTGATTAAAAATGAATACCAAACCTGTGAAAAATAAACGAGAGCACCAATATTAAATTTAAAATATTATTATCAATAATTAACGATTTGTTAAATTTATAATGATCAAATAATTTTCCGGATTTATCACTAATCACAGAATTGATAAAAATTTGATTTTATAATTTTTCATCTCACTAGCCAGAGTTTTTGAACATGGGTTTATCTGAGGTCTCAAGTTCGAATCCGTCTTGAATGAAATTTGTCTACTTACTAATTGAAATTAAATGCTGTTGTAGGAGTATTACAATATAATAATAACCAAGCACTCGTAACCGAAGATGTTTCTCTTTTACAAATTTTTATTTCTGGAAAGAAAAAGAGAAATATATATTTTCGGTCAGAGGGTTATACTGATTTGATGGAATCCATTACAAGCAAAATGACCGTCGCCAAAAACCTGAACCACTTAAATGGAATTAAACAATGTCTGTGGAGCAAGTATCTTTTACCCTTTGTTCGTTCGTGGTACTAATGGATCTCATCTAATATCGAACCTTTTTGGCCCAAGGCATTTTTTTTAAATGCTTGCTCATTTTATTTAGAACTAAAGGGGAAAGGGATTAGATTAGATTCTGTGAGTGTAAATATATTTTTCGTATCAACATTTATCACTTAGAGAAAATTGATTCATTAGAACCAATATGCCAGAGCAGAAAGAAATATAAGAAGATAATTATGCATCCTGTGATATTAAAATTTTAATGAAACAAATCGCCAAATCAACACAAATAATTGTCGTGGTCCAATTCGTATATGATTGGGTCCAACATATTTTCAGACATTACTCTTCATAAACACGTTTATGTCATTGGTATGACAACTCTAATAACAATAACGTTTTAATATTTCGTGTATACATCTGATTGAAAGTATCTTTACAAATGTTGACTAATCCTAAATCTGCTATCTTTAATCTCGGTCTGCAAAGACCTAATTTCAATCTTTGTTATATATTTTATTCTTATTTTTTATTGTATTAATATTTGCTAATAGTACCGGTCTAAAAATATGATTGGTCTGCAAATATCAATTTCCTGCTAAGAAATTAAGTTTGGCAACTTAGATCTTTCAGACTGATAGTAAACAAATAACTATTTTAATAGGCTATTATAGAGTTGTTATTTTGGGTACTTCAGGATATTATATTTGTTTAATTTATATGAGCTTTGCAGAGTTGCATAAAAATCCGATTTGTTAAAAAAGGTATAGTATAATTTCAAAAACGTGTTTAACAAAATAAAATATAAAAAAACATATTATAAAGAATAAGTAAAAATTTAAAAAAACTATAATAAACTATACAAACATTGTTATAACGTCGAAATTGTGACCATTTTTTCTAAAGCGCACATACGCTAACGTTATTTTACTTTTCCGGCTATAGTCGACAATTATGTATGTATTAGTTAATAATAGAAAAATAGTGCAGGATCCTTTTCTAAACGTGGAAGTCATCTTGAGAATTTAAGTTGTTTTTATGATAACAAATTGCATCACAAAATGATCATTCTCAAAATTAACAATATTAAAAAATAGGCTGAATACTCTGTTATATAATCGAACGCCTAAAACTTCATCTATTAATTCTGAGCATCAACAATGGTATTTTAACATAATTATCATTTGTAGATATTACAGAATATTTTACAAAGAGAAAAGCAAGAAAAGTGCTAAAACTGTATTTTATGTTTATCGATACAGAATTGGTTTTATTCGACTGGATAATTAGTAATTAGGAAAAAACTTTTGGAGTAGCAATCATTTAATAAAATCCACTAATACACCAACGTTTCTGTAAATCAGTCTTCATCAGGGTGATATATATACTTGTTAAATTAACAATTTATTAAAAAAAATCATAAAATGTAGATTTTAAATTTTTATTCCATGTTGAAAAAGGGCTTCCACCAAAATAAATCCGTCCCTGAACCCCATATAAATTCAACACATTTAATAGGTTATGGAAGTGGAGAATAGTGGTAGTTATATCCATGATGTGTTTATCCCATGAGTGGTGATTTTGTATGGCAATATAATCGCTGGTATTTTGACATGTCAGCAAACGAATGAGCCGGGATAAGGCATACATGGCGAACAATTAAAATGATTGCGATACAAGTAGCGATTTGACAACATGAATTCCTTTCTCGGCTGTATATCAGCACACGGACATCGGAATGCAATTTATAATGCCGGCGCGCTTGAAAAATCACACATCAGGGTATTGTGATTGTCAGCGTCCTACCCTACAGTGAAAGTTGCCCCCTGGTCATCACCTCTTACTCTCTTATCAAATTAATTATAATCATTAGTTCGCGATAAGGCCGCATGGCGCTGCCAACCCCCGGGCTGATCACAGATTTCAGTAATTAATGCGCAAGACTAGTTTTTGTTAATCAATTGCTAACAGATAATTTATATAATTCATGTACGAGATTGAATGTTGTTATTAACAACTTTCTCTGAATCCATTATATGCAAATTGATATTGCTGCTTGGTTGATCGAAGGCGTACCATTCCAAATTTAGACATTTGCCTGATTTAATGTAATTACACATAAAATAAATAATATGTGATAAATAAATATAGACATTTCATAAGATACTAAATAATGAAATGCTTAACATTATAATACGCTTTATAATATACTTTCCCACGATAATTTTTTTATTAAATTATAACCAAAAATTTATTGCTTTTTGCTACCACATTAAACTTTCGCTACATCATATATTCTTAAAAGGATGTTATTAAAATTAATGTGAATTTTATATCGATATAAAAAATTAAAACATATTTAAAACCAGGAAGTACCAATATTTTTATGTATTTATAAAATATGATTTTGCTGAAACAAATGACAGATAATTGGATTTCCCTATTTAATAATTTCTGTAGAAGTTGTTTATGTTTTAATACAGGAATATTGAAAACTAGACTTCCTGATCTTGTTAATAAACTTTTATTCTGCACGATTTTTTTTGCTTAGCAAAAAAAAACAGCAAATAGCATATACCAAATGATAGTTAGCAAAAATGACTGCTTAAAAATTATAGTTTATCCAAGAAAATCGCAGAGGTCATGTAGTATTTAGTGAGATAAATTCGAAAGACAACACAAAATGAAACAATATAATTATTATTATTTTGAAATAGTCATTAATTGAACTTGGTATAGATATTTATTGGAGTAACGAAATTTTATCAGTATAATGCTGTTCCCATTGGTTGAATTTTCAAGTGTTTTGCATCAACATTGTTTAATAGTAGTTATTTGTCAAACTAGAGAGGAAAACATATCTTTTTACCACTCGACCTCGAGTTTGACTCAAAAGCGTAGCCAGTGAGACTTTCAAGTGAGAGTGGAAAAGTGTTTTCCTTTCGTGTTAGACACATTTTTTCACGACATGTTTTAAAAATTGATTTATTCGGTTATTCAGTATTGCCAATATGCCAATTCCAGTTCAAGTTGTCAAATTGTGAAATAATGTGAAGAAAGACAAGAACAAAATTGCCATAATTTTTTAAAAAGAATATCATTATTAATCAAGAATTTTTAATATAACAATGATTTTATCAAATATTTCATTGTGTAATTATATGTTATACCTACTGTTGATAACACTGTAAATTTTTAAGTATTTTTTCTCATTATTTTCATTTTATCTGCAATAATTCCTTTACTTATCTGATTTTATTGCAGTTGTTTAATTTAAAAGAAAATATTTCTTGCACTTTTACAAATAATCATTACCCTAGTTTTTAATTTAATAAACTGCATTGAATAGATGTCTACACTGCATTTATAACACGCATATCATCTGTCAAATTAGGTTAAAAGCCAGTATTATATTTACATAAACTAGTCTCATATAACGTAGAATATCGCATCCTCCTGGGATTGAGTCTATTAGACAGCACGTCAGTAGGAAAGTGCCCCAATTTGCCCCGTTGTGTGCGCCGTCACTGGGATGTTAATGTGAACCCGCCGCGCCTTATTACCTCTGCACTACCTACACGAGCCCCCCTCACCCCTGCCACGGCTAATGGCTACCATAAAACATATGCCTCACACAAGAACAAATCACTACCGTTAGCAAACTAGATGTTTTTAATCAGGGAATTAATGGGAGATATCAATGATACGTTACGAGAGATACTTCTGCAGATGTATTTGCATATTTTTTTAATTGGGTAACTACCGGATGAGGGTAAGATGAAATGACAGAAATTATCAATTTATGGATGCATGTATGATTACGTAAAACTCGAATATGCAACTCTTTAGTTGGCAAAGAAAAATCGTTTTTTCTCTACTGTTTAGCGACTCCAGCATTTTAGAAAAAAGAATATTAAAAGAAATATTTAAAATAAACTAAAATAGTTTGTAAAATTATCACACATAAAAATAATTTTTTTAAAAATAAAAATTATTATTATTACTGGTTTGCATAACTTAGCAGGAACCATTGTTTATCTGCTCTTTTATTATGTTTTAATTGTTTTAATTGCAGTAACTTTTATGATAATATCAACCCAGAATATAACTTAAAAGATGAGTTCTTATATTTAAAAAAACTTGATTTAAATCACTCTGTTAAATAAAACTTAAATCACGTCTTTTGGAATTGTTATTTAACATTTCAGATTTACGAAAATTGGAGAAAAATACATGTGAATAATGTAAATTTAAATCTGTGATCTCTTCGACAAAAATACTTAAATTTACTTTGAAATGTGTTACAGTAAAATCTAGTTATAACGACATCAAAGAGAACCCAAAAATAGTAAAATAACGTTACAGAATTTCGACGTTGTAAATAATTTATCGCTATAAGCAATATCGTTATAAACGGATATTGCAGTAGTGTTTTATTGTATCTTTAAATTTTTAATTATTCTTTACAACATGTGTTTTTTTCATAATAAATGCTATTTTGTGAAATTTGGTTTTGAAATTATAATTTACCTTTTTAAAAAAATTTGCTTTAAATTAAAAAAAAATAAGAAATCAACTGTTTTGCAACCCTGCAAGAAATTTTATTTACCGACTGTGACTTTTTTTTATTACATATTTGCTATTTTTTCATAAATTTTGTTAGGTTCATTATATATTCTCAGCTTATTATCCATTCATTTGCTATTTAGTTATTAATGAAACTGTACTGTTCTAGTATAGTTTGTAGTTTTCAATGTTAGCTCGAATGTTTGATGTTTAATAATTATGTACCAAATACCAATAGTTCAAAACTTTGGGCAATGTTCTACAGACCAGTTTCAGATCTAGATTAAATTTCGCTTCTAATACACGTGTCAGTGATAAATTAATCAAATTGTATACATGAATGCTTTGATATGTTGGTATTCTGGAGTTGTCTTCACATAAACTAGACTATTGTACCCCCTGCACTAAACCTCGAATTGCTGAATCTTCAAATGCATTGCTGTTTAAATTCAGAGTGCAACATTGTCAACATTCTCCACGTGAATACTTAGTTACTGCTCCAAGTACATACATTCTGATTAAATGTAACACTACAGTAGACGTACTTTATATGTATCAATTTTGTAATAGGTTAAATAATGTTGATTTGTAAACTAATAAATTGGAATTATTTACTTGGTTTGAACGTTTCTTCTTGTTAAATAGGTCAGGGCCGGCGGTAGGGCATTTTTGTTTTTGTTTCGTATTTTGAACTGTTTAAAAAATATATGCTTCGAATATTAAACTTTATTTAACTAAATTGTAAAGACATTTAAAATTGGTTGTCAGTTAAGGTCGCTATTAAATAACAATTATTAATTTTATAAACTCACTTCTAAAAAGAAAATATATCTTATGTATAGAAATGTTTTCTCCACATATATGTTGTTTCTAACTTTTTTTCTAGACTTAAGAAATATCGATGCTCTGATTTCAAAGACCTGCAATCCTGTTGCGCCTTTCCGATTTTATTCTGTCGCTTTATTATCTAACTTTTATTTATTTCCAAAACGTATAACCCCATATCAAAGTTGTGTAGAGTTAAAACAAACCATACGATAGTATTAAACTAAAAATTGTGTTGACAAACGCGAAATATTCCAAAATTATTAATTTTTGTGCCTAAAATTTTGATTTTGGGAAATAGTACACATTAATAGATCTCGATGCGCTGATTTCAAATTTTCAAACGGAATTTAATGATCTCTTTTCATTCTTGAGATATTTGCTGTCAAATATGCACCTCAAAAAAGTGTGTTTTTTGGCTATATCTCTAAAAGGGGTAGAGATACAGTCTAAACGATTGTACCAGTCGATTCTACGGGAAAAGTTACATAAAGAAATGTTTTCTCCGCATATACGTTCTTTGGAACGATTTGGTGAAAAATGAGAAAATCGAAAAAACCTAAATTTCAAAATTTCTCCGTGGAACTTTTTTTCTCCAAAATATTTCATTTTCTAGACTTAAGTAAACATCAATGCGCTGATTTAAAATTTTCAAACCGAATTGAATTATCTCTTACCGTTCTCGAGATATTCGTATTCAAAGTTGAGTTTTGACAATACCTAAAAAATTAGGTTTTTTAGGTATACCCCTTTAAAGGTTAGGTTTACGACTACGGCGACCTCAGCAATCGATTCTACGGGCAAAATTACATAAGTGTACCAATTTTTAGATTTTTATTCCGAAGGATACAATTTGTAGAAAGGAAAAACGAAAATGGCCATAATCGAAAAAAACGCCTGATGAACCCCTTGCGATTTTTTCGATTTTTTGCCATTTTCAGTTTTTTCCTTCTAGAAATTCTATCTGTTCAGATAAAAATCTGAAAATTGGTACACTTATGTAATTTTGCCCGTAGAATCGAATGGTGAGGTTGCCGAAGTCGTAAACCTAACCATTTTAGAGATATACCTAAAAAACCTAAATTTTTAGGTATAACTTTGAACTCAAATATCTCGAGAACGGAAACAGATAATTGAATTCTGTTTGAAAATTTGGAATCAGCTCATCAATATCTACTTAAGTCTTAAAAACGAAAAATTTTTGAGACAAAAAGTTTCAAGGCAAAAAATTGAAAATTAGGTTTTTCGGTTTTTCTTATTTTTCACCCAATCGTTCCAAAGTACGTATATGTTGGCAAAACATTTCTTTATATAATTTTTCCCGTAGAATCGAATGGTAAAGTAGTTGAGATTGTATCTCTACTCATTTTTGAAATATACTACAAAAACACACTTTTTTGAGGTACAACTTTGAGAGCAAATATCTGCGAAACGAAAACAGATAATTAAATTCTGTTTGTAAATTTGGCATCAGCGTAGTTTATTGTTGAAAAAATATTACAAACAAAATTTTGTAAAATTTGAAAATTTTTGAGCTAAAATCTCGACATTTTCAAATATTTTCGGGTTTACGGAAAAATACAGCAGCAGCGGCTTTAGGAACTACTTCCCCTGTTGTTACTATTATCGTTGATTGAAAAGTATACTTTTCAATCAACGCTACTACTACTACTACTAGTCTCTTCATTACCACAACAAAGTTTAATAATCATCTTGATGTTTCCAAATATTTATGTTCTATGATTTTTCTGAAACATAAAAAAGTGTCTGCAGTTTTTGTGTATCTACTGAAGGTGTGTAAGGAAAAGAAGAAAAATATAATTTTCAGTGTGGAATCTGGCAGACATCTCATCTGATATTTATTTTTAAAATTCTCATAAAATATACCAGACAAGTCATAAATTTCTATTATTCCGTACAATGCAGTAATTTTCCAATTTCGTTTTCGATCCGACAACCGACACATTCTTTCCTGGTGTAATTTTAAAAATATTTCACATTATTTGTTGATACTTGTAAGGAATTCCAGTCACGAAATATGGCAGCAGAAGGGTGGAAACCCCTAAATTGGGCCGCAACAACGGTACATTCATTGTGTTTTATTTGTTGGGTGCGGCAGTATTGCAATATTTCACGTGCACTCGACGAAAACACGGCAAAAACGGCCAAATAAAGATGAAGAAGAAGAGAAATGATGGCTGTCGGCGCAAGAGATGGAGACACTGCACTCCACGTTTCCAAGTTTGCACCAAGTCACTGACACCGGCATGATTCAACCAAAACTTTCCTACCACATTTATAAAATTAAATGGCTTACTCCCCATTTCGCCAACTTGGATTACTAGACTGATATATTTGCCCATAAGACGGTTAATAACTTTAAACACAAACTTACACTCTACAACTTTCTTGCATTATACTCACTTCATAATTTTACCAGAGTTCATTTTTAAAATTTGAAATTTACTCTACGGACACTAAACATTTTGTCGAATATTGTAAACAGCTAGAGGACAAATAGAATTTTAATTATCCAAAACACAAAAACTGTTGTAATTTAAACTGTTGCCACACCGAGCGAGAATATAAAATTACATTTTTTGCACGATCTACCCTATAGGCTTATTAAAATTTGGAAATAACATAATTTTTGTTGTTATTTTTAAATTTTGATCGTTGCTATTTTTCCATTTAATTAACATTTCTCCAGTAGTTAAGTGATGTTTGAGAAGTTTCTTGTACATCTGTACGGTGGCGCGAAAAAATATTCAATCTTGCAAACAAATTACTAACTAAGGTTGGTATTAATTTCTATATGTATCTGATATTAGTCAATAAAAATAAAATAAGTTGAAATTTGCAACGTAAAAGTAGCAAAAATAAACTCTAATAACCATATTAAATGACTAGTATATGCAAAAAAAAAATTACGAACCATTTCATTTTCATCCTGATTGCAAATATGATTTTTATTTCAAAGACAAATACAATCTAAAATTTCAAATGCAAATTTTTTTATTCCCGTCATTATTCATATTGTTTAATTTTACTTTTGCTGAATTAACAATTATGATTTTAATTCGGTCTAGACAAAACGTAAAGATAAAATCTGGTTTCGAGGAAATTTTATAGAAAAAAATTATAATTATTTTATACGTTTTATACGTTTGCTGATATCTGTACAAAAGTTTGGATATCCTAAATAAACATATTAATATTTCATAACGGGAACTTTAAGCTTGGAGCTTAACTTTTTTATTGATTGTTTATTCTCTCGTGCCCAGATTTACGAAAAAGATTTTTTTGTTATAAACTGGCACAATTTGAAAAGTTTATTTACATGAAGATTTTTTTTTAAGAAGTTTAGTATTGATTGAAGCAATATATTTATATTATAAATTGTCACTTTATTTTATAAAATAAAAAGATTTATAAACAGTAAATGAGTAATAGAAATACCTTGAAAAAGTGTAAATACATACTATAGTGATGACAAATTACAAATAATTTAATAACAATTATTGTTTGTAGAAAAATAAAGTGATTCAGTTATAACATTGAACTTGGAATATTTCAAAATATTTTACAAAGATAAATTATTATTGACTCTGCAAAACATAAAGTAACATTGAAAGGGAATTAATTATTATGACAAATATTTAAGATTAAATTTTTTTACTTAGCATGCCTAATTTTAATATATACTCTGTTTTTAAACTATAGACAGTAACTAGTGAGAAAATCAAAGCCTGTGATTGGCTGCTGCGCCATTTCATGAAGCCTTATTTAACCAGAAAAAAATTCAAGTTACCTTTTAAACGTAATTGAAACGTCAAACTCTCAGTAGTTGTCAAATCAGTTGTTGAATTTGCACGTGTTTTTTATTTCATTTGTATTTTTGTGATATTTCACGGTTAAAACCAGTTCTTTTCAGAACTACTAGTATTTCACTAACGCTGTGGTGTAAATGTGACTTCGCCTAGTGCTGTCTGTAGTTTAAAAACGGAGTATAGCAATATATTTTTTATACATAGCAATGTAACTGTGCAAAAATTATAACAATGAGCGATTAAACTGTGGCAGATTTCAAAATGACCTCTAAAATCAAACATTTTTCCTTATTAATTTATTATTAGTGTTATCATCGGTTGCACATTTATGCCGTAGTGGACAGTAGATATGAAATAGTTGAAGTTACAAAGTGAGTGCGAAAGTACGGCACTGTCGCTGTTTTGCCATGAGATACGCGATAGTAAAATCTCGGTTGTGTATCACACTACATCTTATGCGTAAGCGCGATAGTCTTTCGACCACGCCTCAATAGCTGGTATATGTAGCGTGGAGAAAATGTTAAAGAAGTCATTATTTAAATTCCTGAAGGCATGGAACAAATTTTCCTACTCCGATGTGAGTTACTGCCGCGTCCAGCCGCACTAGTAATTAATACCGGGCAATTAACGCAGAGCACGTGCAAACAAAAAATCACTAGATAAATAACCCACGACCAGAGATTAGAGAATGATATATGAGGTACGCACTGTTGCATCCACACAAAAATCCCCCAGACTAGAGTTCTAATTATGCTGCACCGTCTTCCAACAGGCATACTATATTGTTTACACTTCCACTATGTAATTATTAAGCCTAGTTTCACCTATTACTAATTTTATTCTTCCTTCGAACGTTCCAACACATCCATTTATTCTTCGTGACTTGTTAATACAGGGTGGGGTAAAGCAACCTCCCTGTTTTGAAAATGAATTGAAAAAAAATCGTCTTCCAACGCGCATACTATATTGTTTACACTTTCACTATGTAATTATTAAACTCTAGTTTCACCTATTACAAATTTTATTCTACCTTAGAACGTTCGAACACATCCATTTATTCTTCGTGCCTTGTTAATACAGGGTGGGGCAAAGCAACCTCCCTATTTTGAAAATGAATTGAGAAAAATCCGTCTTCCAATGTGCATACTATATTGTTTACACATCCACTATGTAATTATTAAACTCTAGTTTCACCTATTACTAATTTTATTCTTCCTTCGAACGTTCGAAAACTTCCATTTATTCTTCGTGCCAAGTTAATACAGGGTGGTGCAAAGCAACCTCCCTATTTTGAAAGTGAATTAAAAGAAACTAGTAGACATATAAAACTTTTACTTTTAGTTTCTTCAACTACGTCAGGAGAACATTGAAATCACCTAGTTTAATAAATATTTCTTGCAAGTGGTGATCGTTATTATCAATATACTGCTACAGACAAATTCTAAGATGTTGCATAGCTCTATGAAACATATATTTTCATATGAGGGCTAATTCCAAGCGTATTGCATCTTCCAGTATTTGTAGGGTTCTGGGACGATGCTTAAACACCCCCACAAGAAATAGTCACAAGGCGTTAAATCCGGCGAATGATTGGTCACGAAATGTTGCCTCTTACAGAGGTTAGTTGGCCGGGGAACATCTCCCTCAAAATAGTCTTTAGCTTTCGACCTATGTGGGCTGTAGTTCAATCCTGCTGGAACTAAACATTTTCTGCATTAAATTCTTCGGCGCAAAAACTCTTGGATCATGGTGACATACCGAACAGAATTCACGGTAACGTACGATTCCCTTCATAAAAAAAGTAAGGATCAATTCTTTGATGTTCGAGAGGTCAGTTATCGCCCATTTCTTTTCATAGACACACTTTCTGTTTCTTTGAAGTTGTGAACCCTCAACAGAACAGATTTCTGATCGACAACTAAATCCCAAGAGCTAATTTAGTAGAATTTCATAGCCTTGTCTCTATATTGCCTAAAATTAAATAATAATTTAGAGTTCTTGATCTACATAAATAAAATTATAGAAATTTATTACCAATCTATTATATATTATTATAAAATCTGTTTCGTATTCCGGAAACAAACAAATTATGAATTAGGTTAATAATGTATTCAATATTCAAATATACCATGTCACACCCTTTTCTTTATAGACATATTATTTATTTCAAAACGTGATGTGCCAACAGATTGCTGTGCATGATATATTTATAGCCTTAAAAGCAGTTACCGGAAAAATCTCATGGGAAATTATTCGTGGCAGTGAAAAATGTCCCACTTTGAATTTTTGTTAAACTGGTGATGGATTCACATTCATTTCATACAAGTAACTTGTTCAGCAATGGGTACATGTGTGAAACAGACAAATTAAAATCAAAATGTTTTTGTACTCTACTGCAAATGTATGTCCCTTTTCTAATCTAGAGTGACTGAGCACCCCGAGCCACGGCAATTTATACCTGTGAGTAATCATTCTCGAACTTTGTAGAATATTATGGAGGCTGGCCAGACAGATCGGTCGCGATGAATCATCGGCAATAAGTCATGCTCGTTACAGTATAATTATAATAATGTTTAAAAAATGTTTTTAATAAATAAAAATGACATGAGCTGTAATATTTAATTATAATCCTTGTAACGCCATGTCAATAATGATATATAAGTACCCATATAGTGTAGTGAGGAAATAAAATGTATAAGTTTATTTCAGGGTTGTTAAGAAAAAGCCACTATGGTTTAAACCAGCGGTTTAAACCAGTTTAAACCGGACTGGTTTTTATATAGTTTTAACCAGTGGTTCTTATTAAAAATAATAGTTAAAAAATACCCTTTTTGATTTGTGTGTTCTGCATTATGATGCATACGTAAGTTATAAAGTTATAGGTACATCTATTTATATTGTTAATAATAGGTATAATAAATTTACAGAGACAAACTTTTACGTATATTCGGAATATTGAAAACTATTTATACATTTTTGTATTCAGATATTTTTGTCTTTATGTTATTACAGAATGAAGTAATTCCCAATTGAGTTTTCATATTTATATATTAATATTAAGGCCGGTTTTTTATAAAAATTTAATACTTACTTAAATTTAGTTCACTATATTTTTTTTTTTCATCAACATCGTTTGTCATTTTGACTAGATGATGAAAATTTGCTGTGCAAGTAGATTTAAGGTGGTATTAAATTTGTTTTTAGTGTATTTGTCTCAAAATATTAACTAATATGAATTTGTTTAATTTTAAGTGATTTAAACCACTTTCAGCCGGTTTAAACCAATTTCTTCCGGTTTAAACCAATTTAAACCACTGGTCTGGCTTTTATTAAAAAAAGTGGCTTTTATAACAACCCTGGTTTATTTCCTTAACATCCACGCTTGCTGTAAATGAGAAGTGTTTCCCAGAGGTAAGATGAGTACGTAGGCTTCGTTTAGCATGAGCCCAAGGAAAACAGCTCAAACTAATTTGTATTAGTGTATTTGATTAAAGGAATGTAGGATCGCCTTAACCGTGTAATTACATTGACTTTTATCTTCTACAAATGTATATTTTTACGCGATTCGAATACACATAGCGTGTAATGACAAAATTGACATTTTGTTTACTACTTTGCATGAGGCAGAAACAAATGACAGTAATAAATAGAGGTAAAAATAAGAGAGGATCATTCGCAGGAGTAGAATCGCGTGCGATCGCCACATCACATCAGTGTAATCTGTAATCTTATTATTTTTACCAGTTAATATTCAGATCGCTGGGTTGTTACGCCCATTAAAAAAGAATCGAACAGAATATTTCTGAATTTGCTGTGTACTCAACAAGTGCAAAACAGTCTTCCAATGAACCGGTTTTAACATTTAACAATACTTATTTCGTTTTTCTTGCGATTAGCAAGTTGTTAATACTGGATCTTTTCTATCAAATTGTACTTTAACAATGGATCATCTCAACATAGATTTATGCCATACGAAAAGCTATTAATAAATTATTCGATGATTTTTTTTCGTAAAGGGATAATAGAATTTTGCGAGTCGATATTTATTTAAAAGCAGGAAATAAAAATAAAATGGAGAAATATTTTTTTTATTTGCAACTAACTTTTCCCGTAGAATGTAATATTAAAATCGTTGTTATTCCTACTAATTTCTGGAATATACACATTTTTTTTGAGGTGTAACTTTCTGGTCAAAATTTTGAAGAGCAAAACAAGATCATTCAATTTTATTTGAAAATAAGGTACCAATTAACGCGTCGATATCCATCAATATTGACTATTTCGTAAAACAAAAATATTTGACTTAAAAGTACCTATTTTCTATTTCTCGCAGTTGATTCTCACGTCATCAAATATTGTAACCATGTGACATAGATGCAAGATAAAAGTTTAATCATTCTTGATGACTTGAGGATCAACTGCGGGAAATGTTGTACCTATATATGTGTAATGGCGAATAATTCAATTTGAATGAATAAATTATAGCATGAGTGGAAATGTGATGGTTTTTTAAAATTTTATTTTTAATTAAATTTTTATTTGTTGGTAAAACTATTTGTGTGGGCTTTTACACACAAGATATAACTAATAAAACCCTTAATGCAATATTTGTTGTAACCATCTACCTGCAGGTTTAAGTTTTATGCATTTAAATGTCAGACGATTTACAAACACGGATGCATGCTTTCAAGCCGTTGCTTTATCCCTAACCATATTTCATTTATGAAATATCAATAGATTTATTTATATCCTTATTCATTTGCATACATTATTAAAGGGAAAATTGCATCTTACTATGTATACTTTGTATGTTACTATCGTTATCTAACTAAATAATGATAAACGTTCTTTCACTTTTCACATAAAATATGCAATCAAATCATAAAATATTTTTATTACTATTTCAACGACAACGATTTCTCACAATTAAGAATTACTTAATTGAAATCTCTATTAATTTTTTTGTTTCAATTATTCGAAAGCTCTGTATTGGAACAATGTAAATAGAATAAAAACGAAGTTAATTGTACTTCATGCTTGATTAAGTGTTAATCTTCGTAGACCATTTTTTTTTGTTTTTAATTACGAAATCAGTTTTACCGGCAGTACTGGTGTCTACTACACTAGACTGCAGTTGTGTAACCTAACCTCAAAACAGTTATAAATATTTCATGACAATGACAGAGAATAAAGTTTTTACATGATTCCAATTACCATATTTATGAAAACTTTTATAAACAGAAATATTTATTGTTTGTGCTTATGAAAGTTGACTTTTACGTATTGTTTTAATTCTGCACGTGTATTTTGTATTGTGTACATTTCAATGTTGATAACGTATTATAAATGAATGTACAGAGAAAGTACTTACATGTACATTAATTATTTCTTAATCAAAAATTCCAAGATTTAAATTTATAGATACGCAGGCAGTACACAAAAGTAATTTCACTTAATTCATGTATTTGTATTTGAATGTAAACGAGGGTTCAAGCATTTTATCGCTTTTGTCACCGCGACCTAGAAGATCTATTATGACACAGCCCTTATTTAGTTATCCGGGAGCAGTTCCAGTTTTCTGATGAAGACAATTATAGATCTAGAAGTCAAGTTCTTCATTTCATCTGTAAGATACCTCTATTGGTTGACTCTTTGTGTGGTTACGGCTGGGAATCCAATGTGTTATTTTCTTTGGCCTCTGGACTAGTTCAAATAAATAATATACAGTACAATTTATTATTATTCCATAGATCAGCTCATTAAAGAATCAATATCATTATCAACTGATTTAATGTTTTGTTTATGTTTTTAACAACTTTGACAATTTATTTTATTTTTCGAGTGTGAATTAAACTTTGCCTTTTACTATTTTTATAGCTGAAAAAATAAAAAAAAATCCAATCTTCTTCAAACAATCCATAGTTCTGGAATATTAATCATCTGACGAAGTATGAGAAGAAATTCATAAAATTTTATACTAACATAGATCAGAGCTTAATTAACGAAATATTTGATCATTGATTTTTAATACCTGATTAGTTTGATTTTGAATAGTAAATTGAATTGATTCTTGGATCATAATTGATCGGTAGATCAAGCCTTGATTAAGGAATGGTGAATCTGGCCATATATTATAAGTTTGTTCCAACTAAATATTCCAGACAATGTGTTATTAGTTCATGTCTCATTTCATGGTTTTGTGCGAAAGGTGAATAGGTCGAACCACTTTTTAGTTGGAACCGTCGATATCATTACTGTCAGTTGGAACATCATCTCAACAATAAGCACCTCGTTGGAGCTGGTTGGAATAGTATCTCATCAAAATTTTAGAAATGCATTCCCACATTATTTTTGTTCTACATATAATATTTAACTCGACTACTACAGTCATGTCTTTGAATGAGGGTGATACGAAAGAACGATATACATACACCTGTGTATATCTCCACACGTTCCCAATTCAAATACGTGCAATCCAGCAAACCGCATCGCGAATCCCCGAAACAGCTCGGGATCCATTTCCTCCCCCCTGGTGTCAAGATGTCACACCCTCTTCCAGCGATTTGCGGGACCGTAAATCAAGCAATGGTTACCGACGTAAACGTTAGGCACGGTAAACGTTTGCGTTAACGTTAAGCAAAATGCAGCCACTTGGGACGGTTCTCACGTTACGTGTGAGTGTTGCTTAATGGGGAAGGCAAGACGTGGGGATCCAATTAATTAAAAGCAAATTTGGGGGAGGAATGGGAAATGGAAAAATCAAATGGAATACAAATACTATGCTTACTACTACGTTGATTCATATTGATTGTCTTTTAATCTCACTATCATTAAATTAGCAGAAACTCCTTAGAATCGGAACATTATTTTTTGGATGGGGAATAAATACAATAATTTTCGTAAAACTGAAAAGCAATAGATAAACAAAATATCTGTCGAAATAACGTACATTTTTAAGGTCTATCAAATCGGTCGACAACGAGTTAAATAAAGGAACTTATAAAACTTAATCAAAATAATAATTTAATTGGCTTTAACTTTTTATAGAAAGCATTTGATTTCTTGTTAATAAGGCCATATTTATTTGGGACTTTTAAAGTAATCTGCTAGGTTAGTTTTGTTTACTTGGCACTGTTAAAGTAACCTGGAACAGTTCCCGAACTGATCCAACATCTCCAGCTATTTGCAGGGTTGGTAGATTTAACCCAGGTTCAACCCGTTTGCTATGTCTTTCTTTCATCCTGTGTTTTTTGTTTTCCATGATAGGTATGACAGCATGGCTGCTTGTATTATAAGTTTTATATACAAAGGTAGATATAGCATACAAAATAAAATAAACGAGACAAGGTTTGACGTTTATTTTGACATAATTTTACAAAAGATAATGCATTTCGAAGGGAAGTTCGAAGATATGAAACGAATGAAAGTTAATAATGATTAGCTGTAGAATGATCTCACTTTCAAGTGAAATAAGTTTAAATAAAGTGCAGCAAGAAATGTATATAATTTAGCTTACAAGGAAGCCATGTGGTGTCCACATTAGATTTTTTCTTTCTCATTCTCGAGATATTTACCCTGAAAACTAGGTCACAGTTACAAAAGTTTCATCAATTTTTTTCACTGAAGAACACCCATTACCATCAAATGAAGCATTTTGATTGGGTGAAAATGACGTGTGTGGAATCATAAAAAAAAATTGTTGGAATATACAAAACAATAAATATTATAAAAAAAAATATAAAGAATGGTAAATTTTTGTTTTTATGACTTTTTCTCTTTGGTATAAAATTGGGGAAACGATAAATTAGTAAACAATGGAAGATGAAAAGAAATGTGTTCCTTTTATTGTAAAGAAGAATGTGTCAAAATCTTTTTGTAAAGGGGTACGAGTAATTTAAACGGAATAGCTGGAACCAAAATCTGTCTCATTATTCACTCAGTGTCACCAGTTTGCCGCTTGATATTGATTATAACGTCAGATACTGTTTAACGTCGCGAGTTATTTATTAATTACAATAAAAGTGTCATTACAAAGTTTGTAATTTAAACGGATTAAAATACGGCTGAGTACACCGAGTTCTTAACCAAGTTCAGCATTCTTAAAATGCTGGAATACCTTGGGAATTTACTCAATTATGCATAAGAGCAAAGTGCCGTTATAAGTGTCCATTTTACTTCGTCATGAGAACAGAATCTCTATACAATAACAAATCTTTCTGTCTTTATTATTAACCTCTAAAAAAGCGAAATTGAAAAGAGATAACACGGAAGATAATTGGACAACGCAAATACTTTTCCAGCGACAAAAACTGGCTGTGAAATTCTTGTTTATATTGAACAAAAAGCCATCGACAAGTGCGCAGAATGCAGCTTAATGATGGATTCATAAAATGCCTTTTTTCCTCCTCGTAATTAATAACTCGAACGAAAAACTTGGGCTTCAGTTGTAATTAAGAGAAAGTAAAAGTTCTTCCGTCACTCGATTAAACAACTATTTCCGAGCCTCTCAAGGTCATTCGTCATATCAATAAAACACCAATAAAATTTACATTTTTAAAGTTCTTAAAATTTACACCTACCTGTAGTAGTATACAACTATGATTTATATGGTTTTAGCATTGAAATTCAATACTTTGTTTTAAGTTTACCGGCTACAAGTCTGACATAAAATGTCAATTCGATATAAAACGAATTAATAAAATGGGAATTCTTAATTTAGTTTATTTTTATTACCGTGAATAACATACTGTTACTACGAAGTAGTAAACGTGATAATAAATATAAAACTAACGAAGTTGTATAATGAAAGTAATAAAAAAGTTTGGCAGTTTTATATCTTACAACTTACTATTTTTATACAAAATTAATGATAAATTTTTTTTAAACTAATACCTACATTTTCCCTTTCTAGGTTATTTTCTTTTTTTATTTTCAAACAGTATAATTATATAATACATTACATTATCGGATAAAACGGGCATCAAAATTTGTTTCGATCGGGGCTCAAAACCTTAAATGGTAAAACATTTAAAAATAGTACATTTCAAAGTAAAAACGAAATTAATTAAATATCAGAAATTACACAGGGAAAATATTAAGTGCTTTCTAATTTTAGATCGTCAGATAATTTGATTTTTTGTTATTTTTATACTTTTATGTCAATTAAATCTAAGTTCACTTATAATTATAATTAATACTAATTAGTTCCCTACACTTAAATTTTTTTTATGTACGATTTATACATAGAAAGATATAAATCATATACGATAATATATTGCATTTTATTTATACATATTTTTAGATATAGGTACATATAACAATTTGTTTTCAATAATAGATGCAGTATCTTAAAAAAATAGATACTTGTATTTATCTTAATTAACTGTGTTAAGCAATTTATACATTTTTGCATGTTTTAATAAAACAATTCTACTTATTTGTATATGACTCATACATTACTTTACTTACAAACAAGTGTGTAATAGGCAATAGTATATTATGCAACAAGTGCAAAAAGCCGCTTATTTCCCACGAGGTGTGATGTATGAAAGTTTCGGCACGAGACGAAGTCGAGTGCAGGAAACACACAAGGTGAGAAGTAGGTAATTCTCCATGAGTGGAACATTATACTTTTTCTACCTTCTAAACGTTACAGAAGAAAAATACATTTACAAAAGCTATTTGACAAAAAGAACAATATGGCGCAAGTAACCTCAAAAAGAGTACCTTCACATACGCGCATTATTGGCAATTACTGTGTGAAATTATACATTCTACACTGCACATGCGCAGTGTTGGCAAATAGTGTGAGAAATGATTTCTCACACAACCCACGATTGTGGGAAATATGCAACTTTCAAGCTTTGTATAGCTGGAGAAAAGTGCCACTTTCCATAGTGGTCTGAATACCAAGGAACCCAGTAAAGAGTGCCTTACCTGCTGTTATTATGCTATGATTATTATATTATAACTCCAAAATAATAATTATGTCCTCAAATATTAAGACGTACCTATATTCCTCATAGCTTGAATAATTATATGTTTATCTAAAATGTAATCGATATTTCATGTGGTAGTGTGGGAGCTGAAAAATTGCAGTTCCTTTGTTTTAATTACTTTTCTGTAATTAAACGTAAACAAATTTTGTTTTACGATACACAAACAATTCCCTCAATAATTAAGTTTCAAGGAAACAATAATGGAGTTGGTGAATTTTCCAGCAATAGCAAAGTTTCTTCCAGGCCACATGGTGCCAAATATTCGGTATCTAATTACCGCGAAACAAAACACTGTGTTGGTGGTCTGTAAACAAAGCTCCTCCACCTGTCGCAACCTGCTCCGATGGCGCGGTCGGTAATTTGATAAGCGACTCCACCCACGCAGTGATCTGCTAGTCGCCATCTAGTGACCTGTGAGATTGTAATTAATTTGTTAATTGGACTTTGATGTTTATGATGCAGCAATGAAGCTTGCAGCGACAAGTCTCGATTGAATGATAAATGGAAGTGTGATAACGCAGTTTATTTGTGGATTTGTTGTAGGCTACTTGTTCTACAAGGTTAATTAATGATACGCGTTCATCTGATAGCTAATCGCTGTAGGAATGCAAAATGAGTTCGTTGTTTATTAAAAATAAGCACGCGTAACCTAACATTTCTTTGCATATTAACCACATTTTTTGAGGTTTGCAAAATTCATATTTCCAATTAAAAAATGAAATCTTTTTATATCTCCAAGTTATTCTCAATCACAGTTAAACATGAAAAGTTACAATTTTTAGTTTTTCACTCCCAAATTTTTAATTATACAAAAATACACATTTTCGGGTTAAAAATTTTAGTTTTTGAAAATAGTCCATATTGATAGAAGTCGTTGCACTGATTTCAAATTTATAAGCAGAATTTAATTATCTATTCTCGTTTCTGAGATTTTTGCTCTCAAAGACCTCAAAAAAGTGTGTTTTTTGTATAGCTCAAAAATGGGTAGAGTTACTCTCTCAGCGATCTCTAAGTGGATTCTACTTTAAGAGAAAATATTTCAGAAACGAAAAGAGATAATTAAATTCTGTTTGTAAGTCTGAAAACAGCGCATCGATGTCTATCAAATTTTGGACTCAAAATTTTTGGATATTTTCTGATTTTACGCTAAAAACGTAAAAGTTGTATTACTTCAGGTTTTTAGATATGGTCTAGTTTCCTTAGTAATATTTTCTATTTATTTCGTTAATTATCCTATTATGAATTAACTATGTTTTCATTTGTTTCAGATGACTGTGTTGTTGGTGTATAGTGATTTCCAGTACAGTGGTGGTACGATGGTAAAATTACGTAAGTTTATAAATTTTACTTATCTAATATAAACATTTTCAACGGCTGCAAACATTGAATATAATTTTATTTCCTTATACATATCCTGTACACATTTTATATACAATGTAAGAAACATGTGAGACTAGATTTTATTTAGCTGTATCTGTTTTACATTTATATGAGTATTCCTATATTTATATTCAAGTTATATTGTTTTTTTTACATACTTGTACATTTTCTTAGACATTTATACATTATAAATATTGAAAAATTACCTAATAAATTACTTTCCAATAGAAATATCTATAAAACAAACTATATTTATTTTTGCATGTATACAAATACATAAACCCATAATGAATATTTATTCATGCTGATACAATTATTTTATTGTCCAGTAAAAATAATTTTGCAATTACACAATATTTATTTATAAATAATAACATGTGCAGTGATTTAATTTATCCCAGATTATTTATTTTACATTAAAAATTGTTTATGTTCACAATTCTGTTGTAATTACATTGACATTATAAACATAAATATGAAATATTTACACATATTTGAAAATTTGCAAATTAAATATTTTTAATTACATTATAAACTCATGAAATCCGTAGTAATAACATATATACAACAAACAAATATCTTAATGGTCGTAGAAAAATATAGTAGTTAAATACTGATCGATCATGAAAATTTGTGAAAAAAAATATTCACAATAGGGAAATGAAAGATTTGTTGGATGAAAGATTTGTTGGAGAAGATAGGCCAGTGGCTGTCAAAACTGGGACTATAATATTCGTAATCATTTATAAATTAATTTATCAAAATGCTTACTATTTATGCATATTTAGAAGTAAGAATCACAGTGGTTATTTAAAACATATTTAAATATATGTTTTTGTAGCAATTAAAATATTTCAATTTATGTAATTGAAATTTTTTGCGAACTCAACTGTTTGAGAACCAAATTGCAAATATACGTCACAGGACACTTAAAAAATATTACGGCTTAACAAATAACAATTGAGACACCTAGTTTCAAATTAGATAAAGTTTCAAATATATATTTTTTTAAGTTGTGTAAGTCATTACAATAATCCCTTGTGGCGGTCGGTGAAAAAAACCATTTAAAAATTACAGCTCTTTTTTATTTTGTTGCATAACCATAATGGTTAAACGGTACCAGCCAAGGGTACATTGTGGTTAGAGACGGTTGCAAATAACCATAACCGTTTATACGTACATATGTATATGATTATTTTAACGATAATATTTGTGGTTTTGTTGGCAATTAAACGAGAGGATACTTTTGACATTTCGATTTCACGAAAGCAAAATGAAGCCATATATGAGTGTAGCACATGAAAGCGAAATTGTACACACTGGCGATTCGCAAAAAGTCCGCGACAGCAAAAACTTCTCCGAGTAGGCTACACGTGGCGGTCAGTTCTCGGCTTCGCCTTTAATTATGCTAATAAAAATAATTTGATATGGTTAGGACATGACCTCTTGCAGTTCCTGCAGTTTAATAACATTATACTCTTCTCAAACTCGATTACGTTACATAATTTTTTCATGTAACAGAATGTGTGAGTTTGGGAAATTAAATGTAATGGAAAATTTAAACTTAACTAAACTAAACTAAATTTAATCATTTAACGTGATTAGAAGATTTATTGATCTTGGTCAAAGAATGACATAATGCAATAATTCCAAGAGTTTAGTCGATATTTGGAAGGTTTGGACCTAATATGGATCTCTTCAGGAACTGAAAGTCAAAGAATACTACAGTGACTGAAAAAATCTAAAGAAAAAAAAATTAACAATAATAACTCAGGAAAATATTTATTTACACAAGACAATATACCGTGAGTATTGTTTAAAGTGAAACATGGAATTTATCATATCTATGGTTACGACTTGATATTTGATTGACAGCAATGTATACTTGCTTGTCTCATTTAACATAAAACATAGGAAACGAATTTGGTATTTGCTTTTTGGGTTATAAAATTTTCTGACAGGCCTACAACAAGTGCAACAACAATGTTTAGAATCATTAATAATTTTAGAGGAAATGGTAGTGGTATAGAATGGTCTGCTATAGATCACTCGATCTTACACATTTAGATTCTTTTTATTGGTGTATTATAAGTACAAATTCAAAACTTTTTTCAAAATATAACAATTTCCCAAATATCATCGTATGTATTTCACAAGTTTTATAGCAGTTAATAGATGGATTTTTGAAAATTATTGTAATTATTTTTTAATTATTCGTTATTATACTTACTTGTTGGTTTCTTAGTTCTTTATTTTTTAATTTCTTACAATATTAAAATTTAAATAAATAAAATGGAAATTCTTAATAGAAATAAATAAATAAATTTTTGTTTTTCTGCTCAAAATCCTTATTTTGATTCTCCGACTATGTCTACAGCATTTAATTAATTTTTATATACATATGTATATTACTTTTGAAATAAAGAATTACATATTTTAATAGTGTTTACCCATACTTCAATACTGAAAACAACGAAATATTGTGTTTTTAACTTTTGAGATACATTTTTTTATTACGTTCTAGTTTTTCTTATTCGTGGTTGACCATTAGATCCTCAGCTTTTGTAGTAAATAAAACATTTGTCATGTGTATAATAGCATGTTTGGAACAAGTCCCGAATTCATAAAAAGCAAAATGATAAATTGAAAATGTGAAACTTTTTACATACACTCGGTATGTAGCATTGTAGTGTGGTCGAGAAGAAAGATTACTTTTACGTCAATCTGTGAGTAGCTTCGGGCCATACACATGTCTTACCAACATGGTTAAATAACACACGATGCTATTCGTTGTGCAAGTTGTACACATGTACAAATATGTTCGACATTTTTACGGATTAGATGATATTTGGATGATGCAATTAATCATCCCAGTTCCCGGAATTTCTCAGCATAGAATCACTTCAGTTTTATTGTTTTCATTGGGTTCATGTGTCAACAAAAATATATACCAATAATCTAAAACATGTACCTATATAATTCACAGAAAATATAGGTTTCACACATAAAAAAAAAATGTAAAAACAAAAAACAGAGCCACTTTTTTTCTAGAATTAACATGTTAAAAAATAGTTATTTGTATATCAAGGGACTGAAGTATAATGTTTTAGTACGCATATGGAAATTATTCTACAAGGCGGTACTTTAGTCCTCAGATAGGTATACATTATATTTTTTCCGAAATGGTTAAATTATTAATTAAAAACATATATAAATAGCATCACATGTTTGTAAAACGTCAGCAAACTATAGAGACTGGGATGGCTGTGATAACAAACCTCCTATTTTTTCTTTATAATTTTCATTTATGTTTACATCTGCTTAGACGTTGTCTGCATGAAATCAGATAAATTATTATCAAAGGAAATAATATATAAATTCACCAATAATATTATAGAATGATATGTTTGTTATTTTAAGTAGTGCTAAAATAAACTGCAAAAATATAATACTATTAAAATATATGTTAATTCAGTTTAACAGATGAGTCCGTAAAGTCAAATTTATATATATCGTATACTTTAGTATTGTTTTCGAAAAAAGTGTTTAATAATCTTTAAAATTAATTAATGTGCAAATTTTTTTCAATACTTTTTCACTGTATTTAAGAGTGAATATTAATTTTGAACTGTCGAGCATTTTAAAATACACTATTATGTAAAAACAGATGACATTTTTACGTAGCGTGTGAACTTCATCAAATACCCCACTTATTTTTTTTATTCTCCGCCCATGAAAATTCCCCCGAACAATTAGACCGTATATAATCACATGTCATAATTATAAAACAAACATTGTATTTGATCCTCGATGCCGTTAATTGATTAATTGATAATTTTAATTAACTTTACAATTAAATAATGGTAACATCATTTAGCTCAATAATACTTTATTCTTTTATTGTTTTTTATCGTTGTTAACAACGTTTTTTATGGTTCAATTAAGTAGGTAATATGATTTCTAATCGAGAAGGGCAAAAAGTTTGGTAGCATTTTTATTCTTGTAATTTATATAAATTAAAATCAAGCTGTGCGTAAGTCCAATTAATAACTAGGTGGTCCAGATTTAAGTGAGGTTGAAGTATGCGTAACAAATTTGAATTATTTTACATTTTAAAAGATTTATTTCTACCTTAAACGTCTGAAGAAGTTTGAAGAAAACTACAACTTAAATATGAATTATTCATATCACAATAAAAATCATTCTTGTTTTTTAAAATAAATTCGAGAGTTTTGATAAACATATACATTAACTTAATTTATCATATCCTTGTATTTTGTACTTTGTGAACAAAGTTAGAGATGTATATTTAAAATTAAGTAAGACATTATTGTTTCTAATGATGTAAAATGGAGCTAAATAATAATATATTTGTAATGTTACACACATGTATTTTCTGAATGTAAGTACTGATTATTTGATATTAATGGTGCGATATATCCTACTGTTTAAGCATCTCATTATAAACTCGTCGGAATTAAATTGAAACTTAACCTGAATTAAATATGAGTTTTCATTTAATGTACATAACAATTTCCTCCTTGCGTAACGCCAGAAAAAGTTAACTGCAACATCCTCTAGTTTAAACAATACAACAAAAAATTTCATGTATCTACGCAACATGTTTCTAAATTTCATCGAATTCACAGATGAAAATTTGTGATAATTATATTCTTCCGCTCAGACTATATCGCACAGTGCGTTTTAGCAAGCGTTGAACTTTTAATCTGTTATTAACAATATTTCTGTGATTATATTTTATAATAACCATATGGGTTAACAAACCTAATAAATCGAAGTAAAACACTGAAGTTCGATCATAACGTTTAGAAAAAAGTCCACTTTTAATAGTACATTATTCAAAGAGCATGTAATGTGTGCTATTACTCATGAAAATGAAGTATGCAAACACGAGCGATAGCGAGTATAATAAATCATTCGAATGAGTAATAGCCATTACATGCGAATAGAATACTATAACTTTATCCATAACTATAACATGAAAAATATATGTTTATTATAACCAAATATGTCATCGCACTTTCACAGAATATTTAACGCAAGGCAATTATTACTAGTGTTATTTACCTTAGCTACAGTTTAAGCTTAAAAAAAAAGAAAAGTATGAAAAATGACAATACTAGGATAACTTTTATGTAGAAAAAATTACTTAAAAGTAATTTGTTTTTAATTCTTTTGAATAATATTATTCCATCGAACTGTCAATATTATTTAATTAGCAACAGTAACGAATTGATAAAAAACGATTGAATTCTAAGTAACATTACTTGACAGGTGTGGATAAAAAATTATGTTTAATTTCAATCAGGTAGTAAAAAGTAAATATCAAAGAACAAACTACTATCTGAGTGAATAATAATGTAAAATTACAAATAAGTTTGGAGTTAGATAAATAACTATAACAATTACTAGACAAATTTAAGCCCATTTAGATCATAAATTAAATAAATAGGAGCATAATAGCTTTTATTAGTAGGTAAATGAAATAAATTTTCGCAGTAATGGAAACAAAAATATAATTATCAGGAATTTCGTATTAATACCTACCTAACTAAAATTTATATACAGAGTAATTCGATTACTAAAATCACACAAAATAAATTGCAATTGGTACACTGTACTTTTAGTATTGGCAATTACTATGAGAAATAATATTTCCCACACTGCACATGCGCAATGAGAAATGATTTCTCACTTTTTGTACCTTTGAAGTTTATAGAATGACTAAAGTGCCAGTTTCCATACAGGTCGTAGAAAAAATTAATTTATAATTATTTTAGAAGAAGTACAATAGCCATGAGATGAATTCCAGAACTATTTTAATCTAGTTACAGGAAGTCACATTAGGCGGCTCTGTTTGTAAACTTGGCCACAGAAGTCAAACAATCACTTAGAATGTGAGTGAAAATTTGATATCATAATTAAGATGGTTGAGCAATAATAATTAACGTAACATGTGATACCTGTTTGTAATCTGAAACGAGTGGGTGAATGTACAAGCAATGCAATACGCGCATATTTATGCCTATGTGTAGCAGAATTCGCTAAACACACAACTTTAATGGAATATTTTCTTCCGCTGGAATTGTAAACTTTTCAATTAGCTAATTGGAATGCTAGTTATGCTACATATTCGCAAGGAATTCAAATACACAAAGGATATAACTTTGTAATGTGATTGTTAAACGAAAATTGTTGCAGACTTTATGTCCCAACTTAGCAAACGATTCAGATTAAGACGATGTCTTATTTTAACGCGTTTTGTCACAGAACTTTACAAACTGTTTCTAAGATGTAATAAAATTCAGGATAATAAATGAACAACGGCAAAACAGTGTATGTACATTGTTTCTTTTTAAATTTGGGGAAAAAGCGTGTAGGTAATGTTACCATGTGATAATACTTTCAAAAACTACTAAAACTGCTTTACTGGTATATTATTTTGAATTCATAACCCAGAATTTTTTTGCATTAATGTTTAAATATACTTTTAAATGTGTTACAATAAAATCCGGTTATAACAATGTTCAAGGGATCCCAAAAATTTCGTCGCTGTAGTAAAATAACGTTAGCTTATGTGGACTTCCAAACAAGTGGTCCTAATTTCAACGTTATAACCAGTTTGTCGCTATAAGCGGTATCGTTAAAAATGGATTTTATTGTTCACAGATTTATATATAGCTGAAATAGCTTAAGTTCCTGTTTTTGTTTTATGATAAATATAAATATATAACAATGGTTGCTATATTCCAATGCGTAAATCTTATGATATTTCTAAAAATTACTATTAATTTCAGATTTTTTGCAACTTTCTACTAATTTAATAGTGTTTTGAGATAAAATAGTGTACAATATGTATGTTAAAAAATATTTTATTTTGTTCAAATAGTAAAACGTCACTTTTTCTCCGTACAAAATAAAATGACACTTTTAATATTAATGACTATTTAACTAAAACTAGCAAAAATGAGAATGGCACGCCTAGCAAAGGTAATAACCTACGAAGATATATAATATATGTAGATATAAATACAAATCCCACTCCCAATAACTATTAATCAAATAGTTCTTTGAGTCCAATTGGTTCCGACTTGTAGATCCTTTCAGAACTCCAAGTTACCAACCTGATAATACTAAAACTTTTACTGACTTCGCCAGTTACAGTTACCTCTTCCAAAAATCGAAAACAACAAACCTACCAATTTCCTCTTCTTCTGTACTCATCATCATTTCCGGCGCCTTTTTGCGTCATTTAGGTAATTGAATTTCTTGCCCCCAAACGAGTTTTCTTCGCGCGACTATGCCAGCCAGCGGCGTCTCGTGTGGGGTTGCCCTGCTACCTGGCCCAGACGGTGATTACCAACCGTCTGGCGGGAACATCTAATTATCCCTAGAATCAGATTTGCATACCGACACCAACTAAATTTGAGAAAAAATTGGGGCTTCCACGAAGATTAGAATTGTAATCAAAAGATGGAGTCATTTGCAAGGGTTTTTTGACAGCTAAATACAGGGGTTAGATATATATTAGTTTCCTTAAGAAAAACAAAGGAGACCTATATATTTATTATCTTTTAAGTAGTTTTGAAAATTGGTTGCTAGAACTTAAATTTTTGTAAAAATTGTAGGAAGTTTTTGACATAATTATGATTTATTATTAATCTATTACTATGTTAAAAAATCCGTTTAAAAAGGGATTCCAAATAATTCGGACACACTAAAAAAGGATAACACTCATTGTGCTGACTTCACGAAAATTTTATTAAGTTAGTCTTTCACCTGTCCTTTTTACACTTTCCATTTTAATCAGGATCACTTCTTTTTTTTTGTATTTTTTATCTGCTACATTTTTTTTCTTCGCAGATTTTCTCTTGGTTCTCATTTATGCAATATTTATAAATTGTAATATATGAGTTTGAGGAACCATGTGTTCACTGCTGACACTTACAGTATTAGTACAATTCCTTTTAGATTATTCGATGGTTATTTTCTGGTTGCACGATTAACACCAAAATCTAATCAGATCTAATCTAGGGTGTCACAATGTTATATCCAAAATTTCAACTTTTTTTATTCACTTGTATTTGAGTAATCGTTACGACATCCATCCATCCACACACACGAACAGACATCGTCGTAAAAATATTAAAATCGTGTTCTAGGAACATCAAAACGTGGTTATCCATTGAAAACTTACTATCCGATTTTTAGCATGATTCCAATATCTCATTTAATGAGTGGCGAAGGGTAAAATATAAAAAAAATATTTTCCACAAAGTTAAAGATAAAAGTTTATGAAATTCGAAATGCTTGTATGTTCATTATAACTTTGATATGCTTAGTATTTTTTTATTATAAAGTGCACAAATTTTTATTATGTATGTAGTTTTATCTTTATAGTGAAATTTACGAGAGATGTTAAAACTGAAGGTAGATCTTCTCCTAATAAATAACAGAAATCCCACAATGGACGATTGCTTTGTATACAAATTATATCAGAAATGGAGACACATTTATGTTGGAACAAAGTTAGCGTCGGTAGAAATTTATAGTGGTATGGTGATATTAGCAATGACCAATGAGGAATGAACATAAAACAGACAGTCGCGTTCAAGCTTCGTAAATCACAGTGATGTATGTCCACTAGGAACAGTGAACACTGAACACAAGAGCGGAGCGTAGAGCAACAAACTCACTTAGTTCCTACTGCAGTACATTCCACCAGCCTGTAGCCAGTGATACAATTATTGCGCCCTATCATTAATAATCATTACCATGGATACATTGCCTGCCGCTTGTTGCAAACAAAACACAAACACTTATATGTCAAAAATTAAAAACAACCTACACCATATCCTTCTTCATTTAAAAAAATATTGAAATGAAGATATAATACATATTTAAATTCATGGTACCATATGAGAATAGACAGTTCAATTTTATATATAATTATTTTTACCCTTTGCTAGATGACCAAATTTATACGAAATACATATGATATTTATAATTACCCAGCTAGTAAGACAGTTGTTTTCTATAACTTCCTGTTGACAATGACCAAATAATAAATAATATCACAGAATAGGTTTATACAGAAGCGACAGTAAGACAGAGAAACGAGAATTAGAGAGATGGAGAATGTGCACAAATTTAAAGGTTTAAGGTCGTAGAACTGAATAGGGGAACATGAAAGGTACCGACACGGAGTGTCGTTTCTGTATGTAACTATTCTATGATAGTATCAGAAACTTAAGACGTATGATGCTATGGAAGTTGGGTTATAATAACGTAAATGGTGGTGCGAAAATATACTAAAAAGTTAGTAACACTACTGGAATAATTATTTCGGTTCGAAACACTTAACTACAAATTTTCTACGTTGAATTCAAAATCATAGATACCTACAAATTTTGAGATCTACATAAGTTTATTATATCTACATCATTTTCTTTGTTTCACGCAAGAAAAAGTGTGCGAAAATGCAAAAATAAAAGACTAAGTTGCTAAATCTATCAATTTTTATCACAACGAAATTCAAAACAACGAATTCATATAGTATCACAAACAAAAACAACCTCTATGTAAAAGATTATAAATTTGTTAAACACAAAGTTTTGAGATGAATTATTAGAAATGCTATATTTTCCGTATAAAAATAGCGTATGTTATTTACAAGGGCGAAATTTGGTGGATGCAACGGGTGACAGTAGATTCATATCATACCTATATTCTTTAATATTAAAGCTAAGACCTATTTTTTTTATTTTAAATGATAATGTTATGAAAAGTGAAAAGGCAGTAAAATACAGAAATCTTACTTTATGATATAAAATTTATTATTAACAATTACAGAATACTATTACACAGACAGTTATTAATAAAAGTTTGAAAAACTTTCAAAAACACCTCTCATTTAATTTCTCTTTTCGTAAAACGGTTATAATAAATGTGCATTTTATTTTATATCCTACGAAATAGATAACAATTCATTTTAGTGGAAAGTTATTGAGAAAGGCTCATCGTAGTTGGGAAGCAAATGAACTTGATTGATCAGCAAAACATCTCCTTTAGGTTGTGCATGGTGCTGAGCAAGCTAATGGCACTTGGTGAACTAATACTCTGCTCTGCTCCTTGTAGAAGCTAGAGTGCGGGTAACGGTACCAGAGCGTGACGTCAGACTAGTTGCTCAAGTCGATACGCTAGCTCTGCGAGTGCTCTGCCGAGACGCGAGATTTATACAACGCGAAATTCAGGGTTGAACTATGCCCGGAATCTTCAACAATGCTGAACACTTCATTGCTTTACTACCAACACAAATACAGTATACGGAATTTACTTGACTCAGTAATCTGCACTACTTACCTTTCTGTACCTACACTTAAATCAGAACCAGTAACCATTCTTTTCCATTTGAAAATTTAACAATTATAATTTAGCATTACTTCATAGTACAGATACCAATAAATGAAAATTATGTAGCTATCGGCACAATTGGTAAAAAAGAAGCAAAAATAGACTTGTCCTCCTTTGGTGGAGTATAGACAAATCATTATCTTTTAACTTTTTTTATTTTAATTAATTATTTATAAATAATTAACATTGTATGCCAATTTTTATTGTATTGTGTTGTACTCTGTTTAAAGACTAAATTTAATTTCCAATGTAAATTTGTGTTCGGAAAACTACGTTCTTGTAAGAAACGAAAACTATTACACTAACCCACGATCGATTCATACAACAGGGTCTTGAGTTTGATTCCCAGTGGAGGCCTAAATTTACACAATTTTTTTTTAATTCTCTATTATTTTAGATAATCTTCTACTGGGAATTTGGTCGACTTTTTGTAGCATCACCCGTGAAGCCATTTTGTCAAAATTACAACTGTACCTAGGTTTGTCAACTGTCCTCCGTTTGAGAGAATAGTCCTCTATTGGAAGAACTTGTCCTTTCGTCCTCTTTTATTAACAAGGTTCTCCTTTAGAATTAGATTATCAGTAATACAATATTCGATACGAATTTTATTCGTTCTCGATTTCTAATTTACAGAACGGGAGTTATCGTTTCAAGATTTTATTCTGTCAAATGAAATAACAGTTGTCATATTAACAATATGCTTCTTTTTGGTACAATATAGCTGGTTACCCATAATTGCACCATATGAGTCAGAATTTCTACATTTTTCTTTTTAATTACTTAAAGTTTAGAGAATCAACTATCAAACCCTATGAAACTGATTAAAATAAAGGCAAAAGACGTGAAAAAATCGTGACTTCGTGGGGCATTGTAGTTCAGTTGGTAGAGCATCCTACTTGCGGTAGAAAGCTCCTGGATTCAAAATTCAGGAAGATCCATGATTTTTTCTTGATTGTTTAGAAAAACTTTTATTGGGACTCTGGAATGATTGTTAATGTGCATCACCAACAAATAGTAAAGTGATTCTGCCAAACCTACTACAGTACCATATGAGTGAGCCTCCTATGATATACGTTTGCATTGTGTCCCAAATCAAACCCGCACTTAATTACCCTGCATGGGGCGTGTCATAGGCTGCACAAGTGGCTCATCCGGTTCCGGCAGGAACATCCTCTGGTCGGGCCGTGAGATCCTGCGTCCACTCGCGGCGACGAGGACGATTCAATTAAACACCAGCACGGGGTGGCTGTAACTAGCAGTACAACAACGGACGGCCTGCGAAGCTGAACAATCACAACTACATGATGGATTGGGCCAAATGCCAAATGGAATGGAGTAATTACACCGAGGCATTACTCAAAAATAATTAAATGATCATGATTGAGGAGGTATTACCAGTGAAAACTGAATTTAATTGTAAAATGAACAATGACTAGTTTTTAACCAATAAAAATGGTTGGTACTGATAAAATTCTGTTTCTCCGATAACTTTCCGCTACCGAGTAAGCAGGGTTGTTATAATTTTACCAGAAAAAAACCACTTAAAAAAATTCACTTTTAAGAAAATTGTAGTTACAATTGAATAATATATAGTTTTTTTCTGAAACCGGAGCGAAAGTACCATTTTCGCTCCTAAAGTGCGGCACGAAAGTTACATTTCTCTGACTAGTCATGAAAATATTTAATCACTTTTGTTGTACCTCAATTTTGATGTTTTTGGCAGTAGATCTGCTACAATCTCTGGCGCTTCTTTTATATCTACAAGAACCATGTCGCTGTCATTAGTTTCGCAAGACATTTACAAATTCTAAACGCGCTTGCATCAAAAATGCATACCTAACGGTTTGGTTTTTGTTTATTCACAACTTTTTTTTCTGTCAGAAAAAAAAATATCTAAGAAAAAAACAGAAAACCAGGTGGATTGGGTGGATTTTTATATAAAACATGGGATTTTTTTTCCCTGCGAGTAAGTAAGCAGTTATTATTATTTATAACTGTCAGTGTGATCTCACCAAATTTACACAACCCCTCTGATTTCTCAGTTCAACTATTTTTTTGTTATTCAGCAAAATCTGCAACTTTGAGATCGGGATTACAATTTTAATTATTTCTGTGGTAATAAAGGCAATGCAATTATACAAGCAATAATTTGAACCTTAAATAATTGGTATCACATTTGGATTCTTATGATGCGTGTAACATTATATTTTACTAAATATTTTAATTTGTTCTACATGTACCACTGTTTTGTGTACTGTATATAGCAATAACTAACAATGACCTAAAATAATGTATAAAAATAATGAAAAAATATTGCAACGATTTAATTTACATTCTTATCAATTTCCTGTTGACTTTCATATCAATTTTTATAGCAGCGTATATAGTGTATACACACTCCCATTTAATTAATAAACACATCATATCACACCAGAGAATTATGCCATTTCCCGCGCTAACTAACTCTCTCTCTCTCCGTCTCTCTCCGGAACAAATTAAACCGATTGTGTGACAGTGACAACAGCGTGCGCTTGATAATGCAAGCCACCGTTCATCACACGGAAATTCCGCGAAAACTCACTACTGGACCGTGCAGGAAATTGTTTTATTTTTGTTTTGCTACGCTCACGCCTACCATGATAGAATAGAGGAATTGTTTCATCGATGATAACGTGTTTTGTTCGCTTTGTTTTCGTTAGAAACGCTGCAAAAGAATAACATTTGATAACGGATTTATCAAGGTTTACCACGAAAAAATAACTTCAATAGTGAAAGGATTGTTTGTTTCTTCCTATTTATACTTTTCTTGAAAAAAAAGGGAACTTTTCTTCAGAGTTCAGGCATACCGTATTCAATGAAAACAGAATGAAAAGTAAAATCAAAGCGATAGAAAAGTTTAAGCAATAACAACATAGTAAGAAATTAATCTATAAGGGAAGAATTTCAATGGGGATGGGAGCAGGAATACACATACACTTTACTTTACTTAAACTAATTTTATTTACATTTAATCAAACAAAACTTAACTAAACTGAACTAAACATTGTGGATCAGATTCAATGACAGACCCATCCACTTCCAGATCTGCTCTGACCTAAGATGCGTCTGAATCACTTCAGACGCTCAATACGAAAAAAAAAAACTAAACTAACTACATTATAAACTACGTCTGCACTACTGTTGCGACTACCTAAGAGTGACTTTTCTAAACTTTGTTGGGAAAAAATCTACCCTCTCAACATTTTGTCTGTGAAATATGATCCCATCGGCATCTGGCCCTATAATTTCTAATTTTTATTACAAATATGTCAACGTCTATACCGATAAAAGAAGCAAAATTTACATAAGAAATGCAGTTTGCAAACAAAATGGAAACCAGGACCGCATTGTCCATGTTGTTACATCATAGCGTCACATGACAAGAATGAACGAAAGAAGACTGATACGCCAAGTTTGGATGACCAATATTTCAGCGAAAAGCGAACTTGAAAGATCAAAGGACACGTGGGATAACTTACAGGAATTATTGACGAAAATAGCATTCCAATTTAAGAAGCACGGAGAATCGCAAAGGACAATAAAAATAGTGTACATATACACTTATTATATTATATAGGTTACCCTATACTAGAAAGTAGAAGGATAATCTATTCCCAAGAATTATTAATGAAATTAATTCAACAACCAAAACACTTGAATCTTTAGATTGTTTTTATAAGTCAGGGTTATCATTCCTCGTCAATATTTGCATGCTTCATTTGTCTTAATAGGAAAATTGATCGAATGTCAAAGACCCATAAATTATATTTTGGGTTCAAATATAAATTATGATTGGTATATAGAGTTTTGCAAGTCGGTTGCACTTGTACATGATTAAAAGTAAATAACGAGGTCAAATTAATAAAGTTACATTGAACTATGGTTTATTCGCTCTTATCGGTTCGGCAATGGTTTCGAACCACTTTAAATTTCAAGTGCTTGTTGCAAATCAAACGATAAATTGAAAGGAACAGCCGTTTCGCAACTTTGGTATCAAAATTGTTGCGAAATCGTAAAATCCTGGGTCTCACGTTCAGAGGAAATTAAATGAACAAATTTATAATTAATAATTATGGTTTGGTTTACTCTTAAACTAAAACTAGTTTAGTAATCCGTGGCTAACACTTGACCACCTGCTACTCTTTAATTAAATTGCAGTTTTGATATTATTTTGACATATTAATATCGCTAGTTAATTAGACCATAAAAGAGAACTTTATCTTAAATAAATATTAATGGTTTATTACCCATTGCTCGGTTTGCCAATCTGATTTAGCGCAGATTTCGAAAATGATATATTTGTCAGCCAAAATACATGCAAACAATTGTATAGTACTGACCTATTTCAACTTATGTTATAAATTGTATATTTATGTATTAATCTTTGTTTGTCTTTCAACATCCATTTTCACTACGATTACATAAATTTGGAAGAAAGGTAATAGATAAAAAGTAGATATAATAATCAGTTAACATTTTAGATAAAATCTATAAATCAATAACAACGAAAGTAGACAATAGGAACTTTAAAATGAATATTTGAACCATGCTCAAATTTTTTTACAAGAAATATTTCATGTAGTATTATTTTGAGGTTATTTTTATGATATTTCCCTAATTCCGAGTACGGATATATTGAAACGTACGTGTTTGAATTATCGATCGCATTATAATAGTATTAATCGTGTTAGATAATCGACGATTATGATTGATCGGAAAAACAGTTGCCCTTTTTGGATTCCGTTAAATTTATTATGTCGAATTTCTGGTAAAACTAAAAATTGCTCATTTTGTCCAGAAACAAACTGAGTACTTAAAAAAATAAAACTAATGTAACGAATGTAAAATAAACGACTATAAATCTACAGAAAAAATAATTTATTGCCTTTTGACATTTAGAATTCAATCATTCACTTAATCTAATGAGCCATGCAAATTCCCAGCAAAAAAACTTTTAAACAGATCCGAAATCTTTTCAGTTTCCGCTAACGGTACCAAACAAAAAAATAATCATAGAACAGGAATTTAATGAAGAAGTAAATCACAAAAAACGTGGAACTGGCCGGAGAATTCATACAACGGGGATTTAACAAGTGTTGCGTAGCGCCGAAATCGAAACTGCTGCTCAAACCGGATTGAGATTCACTGGTTTCACTGGATATGACGTCGAATAACTGTTCACTGTTTTTGACAGCCCGGCGTACAGATATGTAATTTTAGTTGTAAAAAGAATGCTCCAAACACGAAATATTTTTGTCTAGTTCTTGACATCCGTAAGATGAAAAAGTTGGTACACAGGTAACTGTCTTTGAAACGAATTGATAAGTTGAAGAATAACAGGAAACAAGAAATTCGTTGTTTCAAAAAGCTTTTACAGTTTGAAGAAATAAATTTAAGGAAATAAAAAATATGTTAAAATGGCCCCATTTGTGAACAAAAATAAGGTTGTAAAAGGTAATAAAAAGATTAAATAAAGATAACTTAAAGAATACTTTCAAGTACCTAAAAGTTTTTGATGTTCTAGGAAGGAAAAAACCTTGTTCTTGAATATTAAGTAATAATAAAACAATGGATCAGTCAATATTATCAATTACAAATCATATTGTCATTTTATCTGCACATTTGTATCAACCTTATTGTTTTCTGGTTTATTTACTTAATCTTTAATTGTATCCTTGGTTTAATTTCCACTTAATACTATTTATTCTCAAAGTCTAGATGTAGATATTTAAATAACTCTAATAATCTACTGATACCTACAAGTATTTCATAATAATGTATATTAAAAACTTACCAAAATAAATAAGCTTAAGACAATGGTGTAAAAGAAAATTAAATTGCACTACATTTAATATTGAAATTAAAAATGAACAAGAATATATAAATTTACGTGTGGTTAGTTCAATAATCATACTCTTCTTAATTATATTTATGCTGTTTCCAAAGTAATTGAACCCTAGAAAAAGTCAAATAAACATTAATAGCTACAGTCGCTAAAAAACAGTTATTTACATATTACAGCGCAAACCATGTGTTTACCAATTTTACGGTAAATTATAAATGTTTCAAACATAAGAACATTTTAATGAATACAAAAATACAATGAGTCACACATGTCACAATAATTGTTTATCAACAATCCGAATCCAAACCTTGTCTAACTGTACCAGACCATTACTCAAATATTATCACCAAGTGAAATTCTCGACATAACAGTAATTTGTCATGAAAGGTAACATCGCATTTTTTACCAAACAAGTAGGAACTGTTAACGGTTGTGGAGAATTTCGCGAACATCTGAGAATCGCTGGTGATAAGTAATGGCCGCTTGGCTACTGTTTGAGATTGCATGCTAACGGTATAAGAAAAGCGATTGACGGTCAATGCTGCTAAGGATTTAATAGCGTAATAGGTATGCTGCGGAGCTAAAGATGAGTAATTTAAATTCACTTCGGTGCCACGCTGAGACGATGCTGGGCACTTTGCTACACTTTGCGTTAAATACTATTAAAATGTAGAATTCGTTGCTAATTCACACAACGCTGTGGTTTCAAAGCGTGCATGCATCGTTAGGTAAACATTAAATTGTAATACTCTAGTGAACAACATTGTATCGTACTTATAAATACCTAATAATAACATCTTTTTATTGCTAATCCCTGGGAAGATATTTCATCTGTTTCCTCATTTCTGTTGCTTGCTTTCTTCAGCGCTCACATTTGTATGTATAACAGTCTGTATATCAGCTTTCGACAACCATAATGTAGTGAACTGTCACATTTTATGTTCAGAATATTTTTAATTCAATTCATACTTGAAATTGCCTTGCATCAAATTTCTAATACTGTATGGGAAACCGAAATAAACAATTATTTTTGGCGTCACTAAAATCTATTCCTTGTATATTTCTTCCATCGTTTTGTATTTTACTGTTTTTTACTACATAGAATAAAGGAAAATGTTGAGCGTAAATGAAGTAGAGAATAAGTTTTTCGAGAAGGAAGATCTTACACAGGACGCAAATATAATCAGAAGAATATTGAAAAAATTATGGAATTCTAAGAAATGCTTTATCTCATGTTTATAGTCAATGAAATCTGTTACGATACCTTACTCTAAAATCCTTTAATATATTACAATAAATCTTTTTCCGAAATTGACTTGGTAAATTCTTAAAATTTTATAGAAATTCTTAGAATCTGACAATATTGATTTGAGCGTACCATTTCAAGTCATCTCATTTCTTATATACTAACCGAAAATTTATCAACATTATTTACATTTTAAAAATAGAGTAGCCAAACAATCAAAATTGGTAAATATAATGCGCAAATATTTATTTTCATCAAAACCGCAAGCTTGTATTTCACGATTAAATTGTTTTGATACAGATTTAATCTTTAAATTTTTATAAATTTCTCCGATACTACATCTCACACAGACTATATACATTAAGATGACGACTGATAACTATTATAAAGATGAAAATACTTTATACCTATCTCTTATGATATACATCTACATGTGAAATAAAACACTTGAAATATTGATAAATAATCATTGTTTATAGAATTTTATTTATACATATGTTATCACTACAAATATATTTTGTCTCTTAGATATCAATTATACATATTTACATGATTCGAAAAAAAAGGTGTATGTAAAAAATATAAACACTAGAAAATTATACTCCGTAGATAAATATATAGATAAAGCAACAGGGAACATTTATAGTACAGGACAAGATATTTGGTTAATCCCTTAAGCTTGGTAATGGATGCGGCTAACCCTCACAACGGGTGATGAGTCGAAAATATGTAGGGGCGGTATTAATAAAAATTTCATATTCTTATAACTGTAATGAGGATCAAAAATGGAAAGAAAATTAACCATTCCCCATTAGGCTAGATTAGTTTTTACATAAATAAAATAAAATTTTGTTTGTTTTAGTACGTATAAACCAAAAATTTTTACCTGTATTATATATACCTATTTAAAAATTTGAAATCAGTCCCTGCATTTCTGTACCATAAATTTGGGGATAATCCCATGTTTACGGTATGCTAGTAGGGGGTGATGTAATCCAATTCTCAATTATGTTGTCCAGCACTATACCTTCATTTTTTTAACACGTCGCTTTGAATTTTGTTTCTGTTTATTTAATTTTGAATTACTAAAGAGAAAAGAGAAGTGTGTATGTCCAGTACATTTGTTTTTTAATTAACAATGTTATCAAAGAGCATCTAACCTAAATGTACACATGTATCTACAATCTCGCCTCTAATTGGAATCATGTAAACGCTCATATTTCTGTCCAGTTAAAGGATTACCATCTGTAATTTAGTGTAATTGAACCAGAGTTAGCATCCACGCACAGTCACACGAGATACCGGAAATACTAGTTAATATCATGAAGCTTCAACCTTCCCTTACCCTTCGCTCATCACCGTAATTCTACCTCATTGCAAAACAGATGAATTAATAAACAAATGCGTACATGGCCAACTTTTATTATTCCCAGCTATTCATTTGCAAAAGTGTATGAATATATAATTAATAGGCCAGTTCTGAACAAATCTGTAAGTCTTACAGATCTGTAAATCTGTATAAAACTGACAAAAACGCATCTATTTTTGTTGATTAATATAAAATTATACATAAGAGTGGCTACTTTCGTTGCGATTTTGTTCATTATTTACAGATTTACAGATCTGTAAGTCTTACAGATTTGTTCAGAATTGGCCTATAAATCTCATTATAGAATAAGGCAATTACCCCTTATAAACTTTTAAGGAACTTGCGATAATGATTTTTTTTTAGTTAGGTACTTTTTCTGTCATGGACCGTACCCGAAATTTTTGTTTAAGATGTTTCCTAATTATGTACATTTAAATCAATTACAAAGTAAATTCAGTATTAATTTGTTTAATACGTCCATTTCTTTTCCTTCAAACAATGCCATCAAATTCAAATAATTTATGACACCTGGCCACTAAGCTACCCAGTCCTCTATAAAAGATTGTAAATTATTTATACTACTATAGTTATCAATGGAAATATGAAAATTCCTACATAATACAAAGTACAACTTTAATTTTACAAATGACAATTTATTTTTCTGATAGAGTACAATAGTTGATAATAAATATTAAAATCAATAAAATTATCACAATAATGATGTGAAGTAATAGGTTTATCAAACAATATTAGCAGAATTGCGGTGAAATTTTTATTGATATTATTGAACTTTATTAATTAAATATTTCAGCAGTGACTATGTACATCAAAAGAAAATAGTTCTTTGTAATATTAAAAACATAATATTCTAGTTTTGTTGTTTTGTTTTGTTGTCTTGTGGTGTGGTTATAGAAAACTGAGTGTTGCTACAAGTGAGTATTGCAAACTTTAAATGTAAATTAATTTATGGTTAATTTTGCTTGTCACATTGATTTATTCAAAGAAAATGCACAGAATCAGAGCCAAGAAAGAAATTGCATTAGTATCAAAAAACTTTGTCAAAACCTAACATTTTTTGGTACAAGATATTCTACCATTTCTTGTACTATTTCTTGTCTCATATATAGGCTAGTCTAAAACGGCCTTAACCTAACTATTAACAACTTTTTTTTATATGTTTTATGAAACTTGCTATTCTATATACTTTGACAGCAACTTATATTTTACTAAGCAACAATTTATTTTATGTACTCTTTTTTTAATCTACTATCTTGTCAGTATTGACAGTTCTTATAAATAAATTATACGATATTTCTCTTTTGATATAAAAAATATGAGTATTTTTAAAGTTATCTACCGTGTTCATTTTACAAAATGTAAATCATTGATGTCAGTTCTTTCTCTCCGCCATGTAAATCAAACTATTCAAACAAATATTTCCTCCACTATTTGAAAACTTGTCTCATATAAATAAAACTTTGACAACTTCAATTTCAACTTTTGTTATTACATTACTTTCCACTTGCAAAAACATGTTCCTATCGCAAACAAAAAAACATCAAATACGCCGTGTGGGTTTCAGTTAATTGACAAAACACTACCGCTGGATTCCGCAACGCTTTCAAAAAAATATTTCACAAACGCAAAGTAACAGAGTTTTTTGCTCAGATTAAGTTTTGATGGATCGGTATGAAAAATAATTGTAACAAGTGCGGTTAGAGATAGCTGAAAAATATCAATCTTATTCTCTCTGTCCATAAGGTTGAGTTTCGCTGAACTAGATAGTAAGTTGTACCTATTAATCAAAGCATTCAAAGCAATTTGGAGGTTACCTAAAATTGCTAGGTGATTTTAAATTGAAAGTTATTATTGATAACTATTAGAAGGGTGCCTTGTACAATAGGTTTTAATCAAAACTAATTTCTTTTCGGGTGTAAAAGAAAAAAACTGATCGACTCATGACTGAAATGTATTGGTCCCGGACCTATTATTAAACGCGGTTGAAATTCATTTTATCTCCGCCATCTTGAATTTGTTTTTCGATTTTCAACGGGCGAATTTAATTTAGAAACTAATTATTGGCAAGGGAATGAACAATTGAGAAGCGACGAGATACAAATAAATAAAAACATCAACAGAAAAGAAATTTATTTTTTCCAACCAACGTAGCAAACAAAATTAGATTTTGGATTGGACCATTCCACTTCAAAAGTTTTCTATTTCTTTATCTTGAATAACTTTATACTATCTGATATACTTCGAAAATAATTCACAATAAGTTCAGTGAATATTTAATGAAATAAAGAAAAAAAATGGAAAGGGAATTAACACGAAACAATAATTAATATTCATTATAAATATTTAGTTTTATTCTTAAGATATTTTGGACAAGTTTATTATGTTTGACACTATTATTAAACATAATTACCCTGGCTTGCAATTAAACAAAATCTTAGAGAACCATATTTTTAAGACTATTTGAAAACATCAATGTAGGATCATGTTCAATTTTTTTATAATTGAAAGAGTTTTAGTAGTTGGTTCTTCATGGAACATTTTATTAATAAATAGTTTTATAAACATTTGATTATTCCACAAACTTTATTATCGATGTGACGATCGTTTCGTCCTTTCGGACATCTTCAGATCAGATCTTGTCTGAAGATGTCCGAAAGGACAAAACTATCGTCACATCGACAATAAAGTTTGTGGAACAATCAAGTGTTTATAAAATTATTTTCAATTTTTTTTTCAAGGATGTAATCACTCAAATGTTTTTACTTTTAACACTACTGGTATTGTGTCATAAACTGACATTTATAACTTGAAAAAGAAATGTTAAACTATTTTTAGTATAGTATTTATAAATTTTAAATATATTTACTTTAATTTTAGTTAGGCAAAAATTATGAAATATAGTTAACCTATAACATTTGCTATACTTTTTCTTTATATATTTCTGTGTTTTATGAATTATTTGAAATGCAATTTAATTCATATTATATCATTTTCCAAAGCACTCTCTCGGCGAGGAATATAGACGTATAGAACGTTAAAACATGTCATATTTGACAAGAGAAGTACGTGTGGGAAAGTATTTGTCCGTGTACGCCACTGCTCACGCACGATTTTGTTTCTGGTTTTGATTTATGTCCGCCCACACACACTCAAACCTTTTTTGCGTAATTTGTGATGGCAGAAATGAGCATTGCTGTTCTTAAACTTAAATTATATCTCCAAGTTATTAATATCTCTCATAATGGATGACTATTTACATGAAAAATATATCAAAATAAATCATCCACCTATAATAACACACTAAATAATTTTTAACAAAGTTTCTATTTCTTTAAACTATAAAGAAATAAAAAGAAAGTAGTTTTGGGGATGCAATTATTTATAAAATCCACTCATACAAAAAACAAATGTTATTACCAATGAAAATTAAGCATCAAAGGGTATGAACTCTTTGGTGTATTAGTGGATTTTATTAAATGCCTGCAATTCCAAAAGTATTTTCCTTTTATTAAACATCCATTTCATATTTGGAATAAAACCAATCTTGTAGTACAGGAATAATAACTTAAATGTATATTACTAAACATAAATTCATTTTGAATATTCTAAATATTATCTAGTTATTCTGTAGAATTCCAAGTAGTATACATTGACGATGGGTACCAATCGTCCTTTATTTTGAGTCATCCATTGCTAAGTTTCATCCTCCAGTCTTCTTTTTAATAAAAATGTCCCCTCTTACTTAAAAAGAGAAATTGTAATTTTTCTGCAATTTCCTCTTCAGAAAAATGAACTCAAATAAAATGAAACAGTAGAAAAAAGGTAGTTATTAGGAAATTTGAAAAACGAAATTATTTTTAAGATCAATTGTGAATATCTTCTCTATCCTGAATATGAAATCGAGGGTCAAAATGAATTGGACTAAAATTAATTTGATTCGAATTGCTAGAAAGTAAATATTCTGTAATTACTTTAGTAAGAATAGTTTGTCATTTTGCTATCCTGAGGACCTTTTTTTGTCCTTTTTCAAATAAGGTCGTTGGCAACCATACTTAAAGGTAACAGTCTTCATTTCAAATAATAAGATATTTTATACTAGGTTACGTTATCTGCAAATTGTGTGAAGATACTAATAAATAACTATTATTGTTAATAACTCTCTAACCTTACATACTTCAAAATGGCGTAGGTATAGAAGATATTGATGTGGCCATCATAGATAAGTGGTTAATTAAATTCAAATTACTATAAAGTAGATCACCAAGTAGGCTCTATAAAGTAACAAATTGATAACTGTTAAATTACTTTATTGATTTTATGAGGGTTAATAAAATTACGAACTAATAGTTCTACCATTTTAGTTATTAAAGCGTTCAACTAGTAGCATGAGTAATACACTTAAACTGCATCTAGTTCAAATAAGGAATATGTTCCTAAGTTCTGTAATTATAAATAACTATAACATATTGAATGCGACCAGAAAATAGAGTAATGTTAATTGAACTGGAAAGATATAGTAATATCTAACACGACCATAAATATTAATTAATTTTTATTAGTCATAAATATTTTGTAAAAAATAATTGCAAAATTTGAGGTTATGATATTTTTCAACAAAACTATGTTTCGCAAATCTTAGTAAACTAGTGAAATAAATATTACATGTCGGTTTAACCCTTATATTTATACGAACAAGTATGTCAGTAACAATAATAATAATAATACACTATGTAATATTTGTCATTGTTAATTGAAAGAGTAAATAACAACTTATTTATATATATATATTATTTCTTTACTTGCATAGATTCCTTAGAATGTGCTATAATTTTTCTGACATTTCTTTAAATTAATTTTATTCTGTTTGTTTTATTTCTGTTGTATTTTTTTACTATTATTTATTCTCTAAAATTCTAGAATATGTCAACGTTTCTTCTTCCTTACTCTATTTATTTGTTGTTGAATTTTTCTTGGTAATTAATCTGTTTATTTGCTCCAAATTTACTCTAGTTTTTTGATTATTTGTTTCCCTAAAATTATTTTTTTATTCCAGCTGCTGGGATCGAACCCTAGCTTTTTATTTCATAAACAAAGACGTTACTACCGAGCGAAACAGGTTTGTTAAAATTTATAAAATTTTAAATTTAAAAAATATTGTATGCTCCACCAAATATTATCATCGAACAATAATTTTTTTAATGTTGAGTATATTGGAACAATAATTGAAATCATAAATTTTGTACAATTGTTCCTTTTTGGAACATTTTCTAATCTTTAATTGTAACAAATGGTTTCAAAGATTCGTCATATGTTAATGACTTTATTAAATTTCTTTCAATTGCTTGGTACTTAGATATTTTAAACGATCATATGTCTTATCGATCCCATTACTTATGACATAACTACTTCGGTTCAATTCGTAACAAATATATTCTACTGAATGAAGATATTAAATGCACTATTTCGTACTTCGTACAGAAATTTTACCGAAGTTCATATTTTTAACACTCCACGCAAACAGAGGGTTTTGTTAAAAGAAGTTATCTGTGTGTCTTCCTGTGGCATCGTAGTTTCAAACAGATGAACCTATTTTGATTAATAGGCCAATTCTGAACAAATTTGTAAGTTTTAAAGTTCTATAAATCTCTACCAGCCACTCATATGTATAATTTTATATTAATCAACAAAAATAGATGCGTTTTTGTTACTTTTTTCATAGATTTACAGATCTGTAAAACTTACATATTTGTTCAGAATTAGTCTATTAGTTTTTATGTTGGAAAGGTAACTGGATCGAGAGTGTTCTTAGCTATGATTGAAGAAACTCTGTTGAGTCGTTTGAAGATCATCAGTTCTTTTCTAGTTGATAAGGGGATGAGAGAAACTTTCACAGGTCTGATTGATTCGAAATTTGGTATCAGATTTTTTAATGATAAATTTTGAGATAAAGAAACTTCCACAGATCTGATTGGTTCAAAATTTGATATCAGATTTTTTAATGATAAATTTTCAAATGTGCAAGGATTAATGCGATTCTGTTTTCCCGTTGTAATTGGCATGAGAATCCTATAAACGGAAACACATACTCCCATTCATCTAGAGGAATAATCGCTTGGATGTCACAAAGAGAGAAATTAATTGAAAGTGTAAGTGATAAGGCGGTAATAAAATAAAGCAGGACAAGTGAGTACACGGCAAATGGCAGCTGAAAGGACAAGGATCGAAGCGCGCCGTGGTTTATTGGGCTGGGAAACAATGCACGCATCTAGCATGCTCTGGATCCGGGCAGATTCCGACCTCTAATGAAATCATAACGTCAGACAAAGCCTCATTAACAACTGCGCCAATTATATCAATGTTCCGAGCGCTAACGTTCTACAAAAATTCGTAAGGTTCACACCGGCAGAATCAGATTAGATAATCAATTAATTGGAGCAAATTTTAAATACAATGAAACATAACACGAATTTGATGAAGGTAACAATAAATTTTATTTCATATTTACAGTCGATCGCAACATTTTTTTTTGTTATAATTTATTAAGTGTAGAAGATAGTAAAAATAAAATGTGGCTATGAAGCTATTTATATTTTTATACTAGGGGGCTATAAATTCTTTATAAAATATATAAATTTGAATAGCAAAAAGAAATTAAAAAAAATATCGTACTTTATTTTTGGGAAAAGGACGGGCTTCTGTTATTATTTTCCTATAATTTCTTCAGTCGAGAACCATCCATCACCTAATAGTTTCTTATATTATGCCATATGTCCCAAAAACCTATTGTCACAGATAATTAAAATATTCTTTATTTTTTTAAGAATGAAGTGTGGTTCACCACACCACGGATTATTTCATTTAATAACATAATTTAAAGAAATTTACTAAAAACTAAAAGTATTAAATTTTTTCACCTTATTTTTTTATTGCTCTACACGCAAAATGACAGCTCCAAATTCATGGTTACGGAATTAGAACAACGACCTACGAAATTTAAGGTCTTCAGTTCGATTCCAATTGTGGAGGTTTCTATTTTAAAATGCTTTCTGTTTAATACAAATTTATTTATATTTTGTAAAAAATATTTAATGATAAGTAATTAAAATGGATTAAATAAATATATTATTATATTAAGAAACAGTTACGGTAGTGACTAAAATGAAGATCTTTCCATTCCATAGATCGTTGTTGGAACCCCAATATTATTATTCTTGTTATTATTACGCTTTTAATAAAATATTTTATCCACTTGATGTTATTTTTGAGTTGTAATCCAAAATCATGCGTAATTCTTGCGTGACCAAAGTTTGTTTACTTCTCCAGAAAAATATAATTATGTATTATTAGATAAAAAAGAAATTGAGATCAAATTAAAAGTGAAATTGCTTGAATGACCTTAGAGGTCAAACACAAATCCACAACCTCCCATATAAGTATCTCATTGCTATAATTATCATTAATTATTAATATTCTACTCATGTTCACACAACAAAAAATGATATCACTATAGCAGGCGTTTTTGTAGTGAATTGGAGACTTGCTAATAATACGTATTTGGTCATTGCATAAAAAGCAACACTAAGAAACCTATGACGCTATAGCCAATTACTCTATGGTGCTCAGATAGTTGTTAGGTAATCATATGCGAAATAAATTGTGAATAATATAAAGAGATATACATAAACGGAGAGCCATTTTTCAAACGAGTTAGTTAGTTGCATATAAATGGAGTATGCACTTTATACTACCTTTTGATTTATTTTGTGCATTATTGTTAATGTTTCCGTTGAGAGTTTATTAAAAATTTATAGGTTAATTTCCTAGCTGTTCTAGACCATATTTGCTTAGAATTTATTAGCTTTTAAACAAAGAATATAATAATGAATTATCATTTTACTCATTTACGTACCTTTCCTCTTTAGCTGGTATTTATCTTTGTGAAAGATATTAACAGTAATTTTGCAGAAATTGTGCAATATATGTCATTTGTTTATTTCATTACATTATTATTAACATGCAAATATACTCAGCTGTGTAACAACTTATGCTATTTACATATTTTACATGTAGAAACGTCTTCATCTCTGAAGTACGCAATTTTTCAACATAAATTATATGAAGTTATAACAAAAAAACTATTGAAGTGATATCTAAAAAGAAATAATTATTTTTTCAAAATGTGGGCCATCTCATCGCTACTTACCCTAATATTATTGATTTCATGAATCTTCTCATTATTTATTTATTATTTAGCTGTCACTTTCAGTAAAACGATTAACATATTTATTGTGAATGCGATTTTAATAAACATTAATTGAATTTTTAATTATGCTATAATGTGCAAAAAGTGTGGAATTAAAAACCATCCAAATAAGGTTAAACTTCTACATTTGCATACAAAGATAAAAAATTCCAGAATCATTAAGATTTTATCTCAATCTAATTACTTCGTTCAACTAACTTATTTCTTAATTATTTTTTAATTAGAACTCCTACAGCATGAGTATGTGATTCAGAGGAAAATATTATTTACAATTTCACCACATATTTCGAATTTTTTTTTCCTGATAAGACAAAAGACGGCGGCAAGTGTGATATAGAAGTTTTATGATACTAAGAAAAACCGAAGTGGAAACAATATCATGACGTCGTTAGGAAGATAACAATTGGTAGAGATAGTATATCAGCTGATTTATTTCATTGCGAATAGATGACATTATCTGTTGATAAGGGATTATGAAGAATATTAAATTTCATATGAATTTTGTTTAGTCTTCCAAGTAAATAAATGACGTTATATGCAACTTACAATACTCATCAGAGTTTTTGGTAGTTGTGAAAAAATTTTATTCATAAAATCTTTTTAGATCTGTATACTAATTCAGTAGTGTATTTATCAATTATATTTTGCATTTGTGTATTTGTCAGATTAATTTTATTTTTTTCATATAATTAAAAAAAAAATTGTTTTATCTAAAGTAAAAAAAATACATTATCTATCATGATTTACTATTTATATTTATTTTATAAACGTATAAAATAAATTTAAATTAATTCTCGGATTTTCCATTTTATATTGTCTGAAGAAAGGTCAAGAGTGATTCAAGTATCACTTTATATAACAATTAATCGATATTAAATTAATAACACTTAAAAATTTTTTTAGCAATTATACATATTCGTAAAAAAATCTTTGATTTCAGGATTTTTGATTATTAACAACCATATTTAACAATTTTCGTTGGGTGGTTTTCCATCCGGATAATAACAATTATCACAATTATATCTATAGTTTATATATATAGCAGAGAAAACAAAACAATTTAAATTATTTTAATAATAAAATAATTTATAGTGTATGAGTACATAAATTTATGTAGAGCAATTTATTGTATATTTTATAATTTAAACATATTTATGTTATAAATATTTATGACAACAGGTCGAATTATTCATTTGTTTATGTTCTCCAAACAATCATCTCCTTCACTTCAAATGAAAGTGCAAGTCAACAGTTCGCGTACCACGACCAACTAGAACCAATCTTATCTTGTCAGGTGTTGGTGATAAGCAATCAGTTTGCACGTCAGTAAGATCCGTTTTATCGTCCGTTCCTCACATCTTAGATTTTAGTGCGTTTCGTATCGCAGTGTGCCTTGACGTGGGACGATAGGTATTTGGCATCACTCGCATTTGTTTTGGACTGAGATTGTTTGTGGTTAGTTAGTGCAGTGTGGTGTCGTGATAAAGTGACAGAAAGTCGTTTGTGAAGGTGGTGACTTTATACAGTGATATTCAAGTGTTTTACGATGTTATATGTAAGTTTAATCGTTTCTCGTTTGTTTTCATTCATAATTTAGGGCAGGAAAGTGAATCTGGCTTTATAACCTATAAATAAATTATAGAATTGCGTACATAATAGTCAGCACCCATATAAAAATTTGCTATTTTCTCCTATTTGAAAACGTCATTAATGTACATACCACAGTAATAAAATCATTTATATAAAAATTTATAATTTTGCTTTGAATTTCCTAGCATTACAATAATGACATAGTAATTACTTAAGAACGTAATATTTTAACAATTGAGTTCAACTGATTCTACTAACTATTAGTATGTATATTATAATACTAGTACATTATAGTACATGTGACGAATTTAGGGCATTAAATCACTAGTGTTTTAAAGACAATTACACGTGTTTAAAATACACTATTTTTTTAATCTGGGCTATAATTTAGAAAATGGAGCTGAAAATCAACATTTTGATTTTGATTCGTTTCATAATTTTACGTTTAATGTGCGTATTATTTACTTGGAAATTAATTATTATTTGTTGTTTACCTTATTATTGGTTGCTGCTTAGCATCTTTTTTAACGTGAAACATAGAATTTATCATATCCATGGATACGACTTGATATTTGACTGACGGCAATGTATACTTGCTTGTGTCATTTGAAATGAAACATAGGGAACGAATTTGACAAATTTAGAGGAAATAGTAGAATAGTAGAATGTTAAATCACTCGATCTTACACATCTAGATTCTTTTTTTTTGGTGACATTTGATATTGTAATTATTGTTTAATTATTCGTTATTATTCTTACTCGTTTGTTAGTTGGTCTTTTAGTTCTTGATTTTTTCATTTCTTACAATATTAAAATTTAATATTTCTGTCAAATTCGTTCCTTAAGATTCATTTTAAATGAGACAAGAAAATGTACATTGCTTGTCAATCAAATATCAAGTCGTAACCATGAATACGACAAATGTCATATTATACGTTCAAAAATACTCACGGTAATAAAAAATAATATTTGGGCAATACTTAATTAAATTCGTAATACTTATGCCTTTATTTAAACATTTAAATTTGTGGTGATTTTTCTACAACAACCAAGAGTTCTGAATATACCCTAACATCTAATAAACATGCGGAATTTTATTGCAAAATGTTATAAAATATATTTTCTACATAAAAAATTATACAGAATTTGTTATATGTTTTATCTGTAATATTTTTGAGGAACTAATTTAGATACAGGAAAAGTAAGAACGATAACTATATTTACTCATTTATTTAGAAAAGATAAAACCAATGAGTATGTTAAAAGGTTTAAACTAGGTTCAAACACGAGTTAATTAACCTCGTGTTTACTTTAAAGTTGTCATGCGTAAGTTATTTTTAACTATGTAGTAAAACAGTGACAGAAGCAATAAAAAGTGTGATATTTTAATTACCTTTATTTGCGGATTAAATATCACGTTTATATTTACTGAATTAAGCTTATCTTTATCTTTATTTAGATTATCCGCTTATACATACAAGTAAAATTCTCTGCTATTTTAATCATATGAATGTGTTAATCTATATTAAAAATATATCCGTTATAAAAAATTTAGAGTAATATTGCTATTTATCTATTTTAGTAGATTGTTGTTACAATAGATTAGTCATAGTTGAAATTTTTACACATTTCTGACATTGTTTATGTATTAGTAATAATAAATATTTTGTTAATTGCTCACAAAAGCGGCAAACTAGAAATGAAACACATATCTATGAATAATAGACAATTCTCATATTGTTATAAAAATTAGCTAGGTGTATTTTTACATTTTTATACAAAGTAAAAGAACTATTGTAATCGCGAAAAATTTCGGTTTTCAGATTAGAACGGAAATATCCTTTTTGACTATCTCTGAACTCATTTTGACTAGTTTCGACGTAACGTCTGTAGGTACGTACTTATCTCGCAAAACTCAAAATTTCGAAATTAAAGCTTATAGCTATGGTTATGACTTAACATATTATTAACAGCAATGTATCAGTGTTTAATTTAAAATTAAACTTAGTAGATGTAATATTGAGGTTAAACAATAATAAAACTCATTTATAATATTTATATTGTTTATTATACATATTACAATAATATAATTTCATTTTTAATGTACCCCAGTTTAAAAGGGCCACCCTATTTGTCCACAACCATTGTTGTCAATCAAATGTGAAGTCGTAACCATGAATATGGCAATTTCTATGTTTCACGTTAAAATAAACTCATGGTATTAATCACTTAATAGATAGAAATGTGTAGTAATTTTTTTTTTAAACTCTGTGTATACTATTACTTCTTTGCTTTTTAACTCAATGTCAACAACAGTTCATTGTCAATATTACCATATCTAATATTTATTATCCCAATATAACAATACATTATGCCCGAGTCTCCTTCTATTATTCTTAAGTTTACATATTGTATACATAAAAGAATTTCTATCTAAAATTATATGACATTGCAAGTAGTCTGCAATTGAGATGTCATTGTGATTAAAGTATGTCATCATCTTATATGTGCTAATGCGAAGCATAACAAGAGTTGTCGGTCTCACAATTAAATTATAAAGCAAATAAATAAATCATTCCACGCGACGTTATTGAAGCAAAAAATTCGCGTCAGCTATTCAGTCTTGTAATGAAATGACTGTGTGTAATGACCGCATGACAAATTACCTCAGCGAAAGTGTCACTTCCCAGAACACTAATTCAAGGTTAGGCGTATGCATCCTCCTAGAGGAATTCACGCCTTCGTCACGAATACCTCATTTCCGAATTCATATTTACTGAGATAATAATCTATGTTTATTCATTCACCTTATGGGAGTGCTCACTATTTTACATTGGACTTATTCTAATTTATTGCATCAAGGAAATTAATAGTTATGTCCACTTCGACAGGTTATAGTTCTAGTACTTTATCCACAACTATCAAATAATATAAGTATAATTCAATCGTTTTTATCAATTAATGACCTTTGTTACTGTTGCTAATTGAATAATATTAACAGTTAGTTACACCCTTTAAAATATTACCAGTGAAACCTTCGCAAGAAAGTACTTATGTATACAAATTTTCATTTTAAAATTTTTACTAGTATAGCTACAATAACAGATTAGAGCAATTAGAAGTGTTTGCTCTAATTCTAGGTCTGCTGAAACCAGAGCACATTCTGGAGCAGATTTGGCTGCTTTGGATTGTGATCTTGTATCAGTGGGTCAAGAATTAGAGCTCTCAGAAATGTTAGTTCTAATTCTAGGTCTGTTGAAACCAGCGCACATTCTGGAGCAGATTTAGGTGCTTTGGATTGTGGTCTGGTTTCAGAGGGTTAAGAACTAGAGCTCTCAGAAATGTTAGCTCTATTTCTAGGTCTGCTGAAACCAGAGCACATTCTGAAGCAGATTTAGCAGCTCTGGATTGTGATCTGGTTTCAGTGGGTCAAGAATTAGAGCTCTCAGAAGTGTTTGTTCTGATTCTAGGTCTGTTGAAACCTGATGACATTCTGGAGTAAATTTGCTTTTAAACTTTAAATAAAATTTCAGCGCAAAAGCGACAGAAATATTTTCTGCGTTACTTGTAGAATGTATCCAGATAATAGGAATAAATCAATAATTCTAATTCCTATTTTATCGAGGAAAAACAGTTAATGCTACAATGTATTTGAAATATCATATTCTACACCTGTAAATTTATTTTTAATAAAGCTATATAAGTTTATACGTAACAGTAATTATAAGAAATGTATTTCACCTTTAAGCTTCTATGTGTATCGAATATAAAATACACAAGTAATATTTCTGTTAGAGATAGGGTTTTTAATTTAAAATACGATTACTATTTACCCTACAAGGTAATTCTCACAATAAATACTTAAGAAAACAAAATAAAATAGGAAAATAAGAACTCTTAAGATTTTATTTATGTGTATGGTAATAGATTCAATAAAATAATGTAGACCTTTAAGTAAATAAAAATGATTAAACTTGTAGTTTATAGTGCGCTTAATTTAAGCTGAAAATCTTATTATTGATTAATGCAAGGTGAATTATTTAGTCTACAGGAACAATCTGATAATTAACAAAAAATATATGCGTATCTTATCTTTGAAATAAACACTTCATCACTCCGTCCCTGTAGAGAGGTTGGAAGTAGTTACTGTTCTTTTTCTAAACAGTTTAAAGAAAGTTTCAATATTACCTACTTATAAAAGGAACATTTCCCAAAATAGTATTAAATCACAAAAAAAAATTGTGGTTGTGTAATAGGGAATAAAAATGCAGTTTTAATATAAAATTAATGTCAAGTTTTTTCTCAAAATCATTCGATATGTAAATGTATAAATATCGATGATCAGAGGAATATATAATTTTGCGATCACATTGGTATATTTCCATATTTGAATATTTTGAAGGTTGTTTTTTATAGTGTGAAATTTGACATACTATTACGATCTATCGATAAATCGGTAAACATTTTATGTATTTCATTTATTTTCGATTGTAAAAAGATAGAGGTTTTGCAATACATTTGTTATATTTTATCTTATATGACGAAACTCTACTATCAAAATTTTTATAATAATAAATGATGTCGTTTATGAATTGCGGAACAAAATTAATCGTTTAACAATGCATAATAATCTGTGTTACAATTAATTGACTATCCCGATATTTATTTTAAATAAATCATTTGAAATTCAAAACATGACATTAATCATCACTTACATCCATTTAATATGAACGCCATTAATTAAAAATTAATTTATGGGAAAATTATTATCTGGTGAATCAATTTATGTTAATGTATTTTATTGGCAAAAGTTCAAGTTTAACAAATTGGTGATTGTGTTTTTATTGTTTATTATGTCTGGGCAAATTAATTTTTGTTAATTTTATTGAATTTATCTGACATTTATCTTAAATTTTACAGTATTTTATAATTTCTTTTAAAATCCACTCACAATCAGGCAATTGTATCTAATAAATTATAGTGTGTTTATTACAGGTGATATGCATTTTAATTTAATGATTACATTTCTTATAATATATATCATGTATAATACATAAAGTTTATAAATTTATATTATCTTTTACTCTATTTATGGAAACAGTTGCTAACGTTCATTATCATTTTTATTTTTATTCCTTTGCAAAATGTAATAAATTTTCTTTATTGTTCTTTTTTATAATCAAAGCAACAAGGATTAATTTATTTTCTGTATAGAAAACAAACAATGTCAGTGAGAATAGTTTACTTTAGTAAAGTTACAAAATCCTAAACAAACTCCAAACATATCTAATAAGCATAAAAGTGGCTCTAAATTAATCAAACATAACGTTTAAAACTTGAAGTTAAATGCTTACAGCAAAATTATCTTCGTGCAAATAATCTGTTTCCAAATATAGTGCAAACACGCAAGCCTGAAAATATGGAATAAATGTTTGCACTTATAACTATAAATCACACGAAGAGCTTACCATCCACACACAATAAAAATTGTTGGTGTTAAAGATAATTGGCCATTTTTTAAATGAATATTTTTTTCTCTAACGTGTAACGTGTGCACAAGTAGTAAAGACATATGCAATCAAATGAGAGTGATATTTCGTAAATCTGGAATGTTAAATAACAATTATAGAACAAGTGATTTAAACCAAAGATTTTTTTAAAACATTTTCTAATTTCAATTAATATTTCGTTTGGTATCTTCTTTGTTTTATAATTTAAAAATTAATTTTGTATTAAAAATATGTAATACCAAAACACTTATTTTATCCTTAGTAGTGAAGCATTGAAATTACAAATATCTACACAGTTTACTTGCATTTTTAACTTCCATCATCTAAGTAAAAAGTTATTGTATTCGTTCTAAAAATCTTATATTGTGAATTTGATGAATAAGCGACTGTGAGAAATTTTCATGAAAACAATTTATTTTACTGAAAAGTTTGTTAAATACATAAAATATTTTTAGCTCTAAACAGTTTTCTAGGAAAATTGTATTTTAAAAAGTATTTTGCTATCAAAAATAAATATAAAGTTTTTTAAAAGGCAATTCCTAAGCCTACATTTTTCAATATTTGGTTTAAAAGATAAAACTTTATGAATTTCTAGCCAGATTTTGCCTTAAAAATAGCAGTTAACAAATTAAAACTGAGAATCAAACTTCAGATGGTTATACTTGTTCAATTTTTTATCAGCCGCTGCGCCATTGTAAATTAACTTATTTATTATTAAAATCCTTCCATTGTTGATTACCTTTTTAAAATTTCCGCAAAGAAATTCCGACTTTAGCGTAAGGGTGAAGTATAAAGATATACATAATTAAAATGTAATACCATAACGAACTCCTTTTGAACTGCTGTAAAATCTGCCCTGGCTGACTTAGTTAACCTCTAACTTTGTTTCTTATTCTTGTATGAAATGAATTTTCCGGTCAAAGGCTGGAGCACCACAATGCGCCGCTGAATTATCGCGAGGATATTTTTAGATTCGTCCAATTTATTACGATGTTCTGAGCCGTTTTTCTTCAAGTAATCTGTGCGGTAATTTTTCCTTGACGTGCACTTGGCTCTCCGGCCTTGTTCGTTGCTCAGGGAAAGAAATGTTGAAATTAGGGTTCCATTCTCCTGGGACCACCTCAGATAAGAATACAAATTGGTCGTTTTGACGGAAATAAAACACTTTGGATATTACCGGGACTGACTTCATTACGTTATATGATTGTGATGATCTTATTATGTTGTTATAAACCGCTCACCAAAATAACTTCCAAAAAGGCTTGTCATAAGAATATTTTCTCAAAAGAAATTTACAGTCCACAAAAATAAAATTACCGTATTAAAAAACCTAACCTTAACTTATAAACAACAATATTTTTCACCGACTCCATCAAATTGTCTTTTTATTATTTTTATAATTATGATTATATTACCACAATTCTTAAAGTTTGAGATTAAAATCAGCTCGTATAAGTTGTTATTTGAGTTGATGATTTTGTTTTATTACAATTCTGACATTAAAAGTTTTATATCTTAATCATAAATATAATGCACTTTATTAGCATTTAAAAATTAAAATTGTATTTTATTAAGTCAATAATTTACTTTTAAATGTCTTTTTATCTTATCTCATTTATTAAGTGACTTAAGAAAATTATACAGGGTCACCATAAATTTTTATCGGTGTTAAGTTAAGAGATACATCAGGCAATTTGCTTAATTTTTGACAATTTTCATATTTTCTGTTCTAAAAGTTGTATCCGTTGTTTGAAAATCTTTTTTTTTTATAATTTTGGACGTAAATATCTCGAGAAAGTACTTTAAATTATCATATGTTTGTTATAAATATTCATTTGTTTTTCTTTATTTATAAAAGGACACTAGGCCTATAACAATAAACTTATTTTTAATGAGTTACCTTATTTGTATCAATGAGACATAAACACTTGAGTAATAAAAAAACAAAAATAAATTCAACCATTTGCCAAAAAGGTTTGAAAAAATGCCAAAGATTCTTGAACTTGTTACTAGTTTCATAAAAACCCACTTTCAAGATAAGCAGGCATAAAATAGCCAACATCTCACTAAAAATATTTGCCAGGAGTTTTGTAATCGTAAATAAATAGACGCGTATGTTCTATAATAGACGAACAGATGTAAACTAAAATATTTTCTATGTACTTATGTTCCACGAAAATAAGAAATACACAATAATATTGTCCACCTTTATCAAGTAGAAAGTAGTTGATCAAAAATATATTCATTGGAAGAATAATCGAAACTGGATATTTCATTATCAAAATTTTAAATCATTGTTAACCTATTTTTAGGAATTTGTGTCAAAATAATGGAATTAACTATGACAGTCAGTATGTAAAGTTGTAAACATTCAATCAACAAAGTTTTACCAACAGAAGAATTAAAAAAAAATGTTTTTAAACTTGAGTTAGTAACAAATTAAACAATAGCAATAACCCTTAAAATAAGTAAATAAAATGATTGCATTAAGATATTTTCCTTGTCAAATAAATCTTCGTATAAATGGAAATAAAAATAAGTTTCCCCATTTTGCCTTTTACCGCCAAAGCCTAAAATATTTCTCCAAACACCCACTTTAAGTTATTTATGTAGAAAGGGTAGGCAGCCATCATAATCACATTAATAATTCATAAAATAAATCAAAACCTTCCTGCAACGAAAGGGAAGAATAATTGTACAGTCGTTCCCTCACCTACCCTTCCGATACACGCCCTTGCATCATGATTGCAGCCCTTAGGGAAACAGCCCTTAACTGCACTTTTACAATCTGCAATGCATGCAGTGCTTGAGATGTGCCATTTAAATTACGTATTCAGATTGAATTGCTGATTTCATTAATGCAGCCTATGGATTATTCAGATGTTTGCATTGTTCACTCTGTTTATTTTTCGCATTTGTTTTATAAGTTATGGATGTTTGCACAAATATGACAAGGTAAAATAAATACAATATAATAATTCATAGCTCAGATTATAATTATTATCAATAACAACTATATTCTAGTAATTTACTTAAATTATTACAAATAAGGAATTCAAATTAGTAATTACAATTTTTTGTATTACTAATTCACATTTACCTGCAAAATTATTTATTTTACTTATTTAATTAACTGAATATTTTTTCGGAGAATTTTTCCTAATTCTGAACAAAGGATAAAATTTCAATTTCCCACGTCTTCACCAGATTAGCATTAAGATTAAAGAAAATTTCGAAAAAACACTCTTCCTTTTAGAGTAAAATAAAACATTTTACCTAACCATATTATTAGAACAAAGTTAAGCAATTTTTTGTTTTTAAAATTTATGAAATTATTGAAAATTATGAAATTTCTCATTTGTTTATATACATGTAGGTATTTTTACCGACATTCTTGGTATACATTAGAAATTATTGTTGAAAATTTTTGGTAAATTCGTGTGTATAAAATAAAATAAAAGAGCTCGTGCTCATAATACTGCAGTTGATTGAAAAATTTCTAGGAAATTTCGTGAGCAACAGAATAAATTACCTTTATTTTTATTTAGCGACTTAAGATCACAGAATTTTTATGAATGTTCATAATGAAATACAGGTAATATACCATCGTTTAAATTTTTATTTTGCAGCCCCCCCCCTAAAATGATTTTAGCCCCCTAGCTACGGTCCTGACTATATGTATAATAGTATATAATATCTCAATCATTCCGTTGTTTGAAAATAATAAATAAAAGAAAATAATACTCTTTCCTACTTCACTATACCTCTCTACTCTTTTCGACTGTTTTTTTGCTTTTGTCTCTCCATTTTATTATTTTGTCTCAAAATTATATATAATATAGTAAAAACTTCTTGCGTGAACTTGGTTCCAGGAATCGTTATATCCCTCATCTAGGAACCAGTCGTTCCCGCACTTGAACCTAACTTCGTTGCTAAACGTTGTGTTTGTTTGCAGATGTGAGTGGGCGGTGGTGCTGAGGAGGATGCTGCAGGCGGAGGAGGCGACGGCGGCGGGCGCGACGCCGGGCGCCGACGACGACTTCCAACTCGTGAAGATCCATGTGCCCGAGCTCAACGTGCAGAAGTGCTTGCAGTTCTCTCGCGACCAGCTCGTCTGGGATGTCAAGCAGCAGTGTCTCGCCTCGTTGCCCAAGGTACCCACACTATATTCTCCCCCAAGTGCTGATTAAGTGTACAGTGAGGGAAATTCGTATTTCCAGAACTGTACTAATATTTAACATGTACGTCTGATTTCATATAGTCAATACTTAGTGATAGTTTCTTAGTAAAAAATAAAAAATATGGTCTCATTAGTTGTGTATCTCATTAGTTGTGTATTTGTACAATCATTTATTGATTTTAATCGTAATTTTTATTCATTTTTAGATTAAAACGTTCTTTAAGTAAACATATATGTATATATGAAATCAGACTATTTATTATTAAGATTTAATTGATTTCTGTTATCAAAATGAACACCACCAAACACTTCACTTAGGTAATTAAAAGTAACCTCAATTATAAGTTGAATTTCATGCTAAAATGCAATTTACATTCAAAACTAAATTCTATTGATTGTGTGTCTTGTATTACAATATTGTATAATTGATCCACAATAACAACGAATGCACGTCATCTTTTTCGTTTTTATAAGCAGTACATTTTCATTTTTTAACAAAAATGACACTAGTATATATATTCCAAAACAATAAAAAAATTAAATTGTATGCTTTTGTAATAAATGAGTTAATTTTATCAGTGATGGCTCGTGATCTAAAATTTTGGGGAGACAGGTGATAGGAATTGGATAAAACTTATTGAAATGACATTTATCAAAAAAAAAACAATATCAGTGCTCTGAATGTCAGTTATTATCTGAATACTAGAAGATCCTGCTGCCATTTTTTAAAAGTAAACTCAAATTTAAAATCAAAATGCAGCGGTCAAAATTTCTAAAGCTTTCAGTTCGCTTTGCCTACGTGCGAACAGACCAATCAGAAATCCTTGAAACATGTCTGAAGACTTCCTTTTCTGAAGCAGGTATACGCTGTAGTATTGTAAAAACAACACAGTCGTACGCACACATTAATAAAGTTTGAGGCAGGAGATATTTCGCCTCTGTACTTCTGTAGTCTGAGGACTCAGAGTACGAATACATTATTCGACAGTATATATGTTTGCTGAATAGGAAAACAGTAGGAATTTGAAAATAAGATCTTGTGGAAAAATTGGAGGATTGGTTTTTAAAAAGTGGGTCGCTATTTTTAAAAATTTGGCAACGCTTGGTTTGTGTTGATTGTTTAATTTAAAAACATTTTATTGATGACGAATATGTGGATTGATTATACTATATTATTTTATAAAAATGTACCAATCTTTACATGAAATTAAACAACAACCTGTATTTGCCCCTAACAAGTGCAAGTCCCAAGCAACCTGTAAATAAGACGCTAACACTACACAGTCACTGCTCACAACCCCGTATGGTAGTGTATGTCTAGCTGCGAGTGGTATCTGATCTGGTACAGTAGTGTGTGTTGGTGTGATTAACACTGTCTGTTGTTCTTGTCCCGTGGTGGTGGCTTCGCACGTGTCACAGGTGGCCAACTGGTACCGGGTAGGTATTTGCACGCACAGCCCTTTAACTAAACGCATGGGAAATGGGCATGGATAGTGATCGATAAGAGGAGTGTAGGTTAGGGTGGTTATTTAGTCACTCATGTTGCTCAGTTTTATTCAAGATTGGGTATACAGTTTTTGTATTTGTAGACATTATTTAGTACATAGTTTCATTCTCGATCTATTGCATATAATTTTTATAAAGTAAATCCTGATTTTGATTACTTTCAATAAAATTAAATGCTCCAATCTTTATCATTGCAAGCACCAAGAAAAAAAAACAATATAATAAGCCTTCTTCCCAGAAGTAATAGAAAACTAGATTTTCAGTGAAGAAATTTAATAAAACCACAGTATCACAGTCATAGTTACATTTTGTTGATATCAAAAATCTTAAGTTTGAACTGTTATCATTCGTAAAATAATTAAGCAAATATATTTCAAACTATAAATTTAATTGATAAAATTTACTCATAATTCTTGAGAAGTAACAACAGATTTTAATTTATGGATCTTATCATATTACTTATGATTAAATTATAGTTTTCGATACAGGGATAAAAGTTCTGATATAAATAAAATATCGAATTGCTATCGATACTAAAATACCGATGTCGAGCGAAAAATATTGATACTGAAATCGTATCAGTAGTATCGGAACATCCTTAGTTAAGACAACATTTGTATAACAGCCCGTAAAAATCTTTAGAGCGAAAGCTCTGTTAAAGATGTTCTGTATTCAGTACTTATTCGAATTATTTATGTATTAAGAGCATAATCAAAAAATTATGGCATGAGGGAATGTTTAAAGCTCGACTTGGAGCGGAGAGCTTTAAATTTCCTGAGGTCTATCTAGATTAAGCCCGTGATACACACAACGTTTATTTTCAATTTGGTACTTGAAATGAAAATCTGTAGCCACTTATTCCAAGCTGTAATTTCTATACAGATAGTTTTCATTGTTGGACTGTTTGTTTATTTAATATAATCGAAATGTCACAGTTGTTTATTTCTAAAAATTCAAAAGATTTATACGAAAAAGAATTTGAAAACTTTAAATTTAAAAAATGACATTAGATTTTTCATAGCAACAGGATTATTTTGAATAAAAACAATTTATTTGGATCAAAAACATAATAATAAATAATGTCAACAAGTTATATTTTATGTTTCCGAGGTAGAAAAAATTAAAAGTGAATATTAAGTTTTAGTTGATTTAAAGCGTGTGTAAAGTGTGAGACATCGATTGAACATTAGCGCAGTATTATTTAAGAACTTAGACATGCAAACATCTTGTATGAAGCATTTAGCTCACTAGTCACTAGCATTGAAGTACTTTAGCTATTATTGCATGCATCACCATACATCATTGTATGTTTGCTCAGCTTCGCTAGTGCACCGTATGCGTCTTCTTGCATGTTCGCCTTATTCGTATCGACTTGGAAAACTCTTATCTGAAATCAAATCTCGTATGAGCAATCCACCGCCCTCGTTCGCTGTAAAATATGGTTAGGACGCCCCGTTCCCAGAATCGCAAATGCGAGAACGGACGTGTGTACACACGATTGTTTAGGAAAACTCGCTGTCACCTACATTGGAAGGCAATGTTTGCAGATTGTTAACAATATACCTGAAGAAAAAGGCAGCAAATAAATATGTCATTGGGAATGTTGTTATACTTATTTGGGAAAATAACAGAAAGATCAGTTTAAGAAATATTTATACTATATTTTTATACATTTCTGTACACAAATTTGAAATTAGTTTTAAGAGTAATTTTAAATATTGTATAATAGAACCAGTCATATTTTTTTTATTTAGTTACAAAAAATCTGATGTGGACATATGACTTCCTTGTATGCCTATATTAAATATAATATTTTTTCTGCATTTTATTTAAACATTAAACTTATTTCATTTGAAAGTGAGATAAATTTCGAATTAGTCTCCAACTTTCTACGGCAAATCGTTTTTAAGTTATGCGAAAAATAAACATTTCGATAAAAGTGTCTTTTTGGCACTACCGATTACAATAAAAATCATCTGATGTCGACACCACATGACTTCCGTGTACACTAAATTATATTCATTTTTTGCTGCACTTCATTTAAACTTATTTCACTTGAAATTGAGATCATTTTACGACTAATCTTTCTTCAATTTTAATTCGTTTTTTCGTAATTTTATTAAAATGTTTATCACTATTCTTATTGGATTATACAAAACGATTTTATTAAAACTTATACAGAAAGAAATTTTCTGACAGTTATCCATGTCAATTTATTTACAAAAAATTTAAAGTTTCCTACAAAAATTACATATATATGTACCTATACAGACGGCACGCCGAACTAATTCAGTGATCTTCAAAAGTGCAAAATTCTGCTGAAATCTGAAAACTGCAATGTGTCACAATTACAATACTGTCTATACTTCGTACGAGAAAATAAAAAGATTTTTAAGTACAATGATACCTCGGTATACCTCCGAAATCCTTTCCAGATCCTTGGACATACTAAACAGGAGTCATACTAAACGAATTTTTCCGTAAGAAATAAAGGGAACATAATTTTAATACACTTAAAGAACATTACTACTTTTTGTTCTTCAGGATGTTTCGCAAATTCGTTTTCTAAAAAATTGTTATATACCAAACAAATTGGACTTATTCCAAAGTAGACATATTCTGAGATACTACTAGTAGCTCAAATACATCCCATTGAAAATTACTTGTACCATGGGGCAAGTACACCTCTGTGCGCTATAAACATGTACGTAAATCACAATATAATAACGTAAACTATTAAAATATGTCTAAATAAAAATGTTGTAAAAAGCGTTATAAAGCGTAATAAATAGAGTTGTATTTAAGTGTGACTGTGTTCGTCGGTAAAGCGTGTTCGACAATGCGTCGATTAATCTCAGCAGGGAGAGGTTGACCAGAGCAGAGCAGGCACGGTATAGATCAAAGCGCGTGCTTATAATTACCACGAAAACAACTGAGTGCAGCGCCGACAGCCTCCCAAGACGAGCACGCACTCTGCCATTGTTACACGCAGACTGCGCCGATTTAAAAACACGCTGTTTTTATTACGTTCTCGGCCAAGGTAAGCCGGGGAGGCTTACCGTGCTGTATCGACAAATGCTATGTCGACAAAACACTCCCTAACCCAAAGTGCTACTACTATAAATGGACAAGAATAGGAATAGTTATTTACATTATAAGTGCAGTGGTGGATTTGAGGGGGGAAGGGTGACGAGGCGATCGATCCTTCCCCCCTCCTTAGATAGACCACAGTTTTAGAATTTCTAAAATAATAACAAATAAATCTGGAGGGCAAAAACGTCTCATATACGTAGACGTAAAAGATTGCTTCAAGAGCTAAATCTATTGCAATCTAAGTTCAAATGAAGTTCTAAAACAATTTGGTGCTGATATTTATTTATTAGCAAATAAATTATTATCATGGATTTTCTGTTGAAGGAAATTAAAACTCCTTAAAGGAGTGGGATCTGAAGAAAGTTTTGACCCGATCTACGAAAAAAATTCGAAATTTGTTTATTAATTAATAAATCTTGTGGTTATTATTATTATATATTAAAACGGTAATTCGCCCCTCCTCCTTAAGAATGTTTCTGGATCTGCTACTGTATGTTGGTGCGATAGGTTATATTTTACAACACGAAGCAGAGTGCTTTAATAAAACCTGAGGCATACTTAATTAATTTTATTTGTATTTTCTAAACAATTATAGGTCTATTCTGTTCAGATCTGTAAGCAAATTTGTAACACCTGTAATACTTACGATCAAATAGCGATTCTCATCACGTTTGTAGCTTACATAAAATCAGTAAATCCTTACAGATCTTGTAAATTTACTTATTAAAATAATGAAAGACAATCACCCCAATTCTGTAAAGAAGTTACTAACTCTTAGTAACGTTACTAAAAATTTTAACCAATAGAAATATTTGTAAAAGCTGTCATTTTCATTTTTTATTTAGTGTCTACTATTTTTATTGGCTAATTATGTTAGTAACGTTATTAAAAGCCAGGAACTTTCTTACAGAATTGGGGTAAATATGTCTGGGAGAATAGAACCCACAATGCAGGAATTTGTGAGACCTGAGCGTAACCCCTAATCCAATGGTATCAGCAGTTACATTCTATTATTATTGTTATTCTTTTGCATCGTTTGACGACCGCTGGATTACGACTTGGTCATATGTGGGACTCTAACCTTACAACCCTTTGGTTGGCAAAACGACAATGCTACTATATTACCAGGGAGTCGACATTATTGTTATTATTATTTGCCTTGGTCCTTGGTTGTCGCCTGTTCTAACAGAACCACAATTTTATCCGTTGCTACTGATGTTAGTTGTCAGTGTTATTATTTTAACCACATATCATTTAGCGTACTTGAAAATGAAACACATAATAAAGTTAACAGATTATCTTAAAAATAAATAATTGCAACAATAGTTTAAGAATAAAATTGAAACTCACAAATCGTAATTATCTCTTTTTGAATAACCCAGGAAGTATAACAAAAGTAATGCTATTTTGTCACTTTAATTGTAATTCTTCCTATTATTATTCAGATGAATTGTTTTGGTTTTATTACAGATTCCGTTTTCGTTTATGAAATAAAATATTTATATTGCTTTTAAAATAATTAAAAGTACAGTAACACTTAGATATCATTTTAAAAATTAAAAAAATACATCATCTTTGTTGATAATCCTCGACTGATTTCTTGTCGATGTTGAAGAGTGTATAATTGTCGACATAGTGCTTTGTCGATGTAAGACAATCATCCATGGTCGCCTTCGTTCCCCCCGCTTCTCTTCCTCCCTCATCAATAATATTTTTATTGCTTGGAAGTTATTTACGGTGCGAACTTTATGTTTACGGGCCTATTATCTACACAGCACAGTTCAAACTGCTTTGTTGGGAAATTTCGAAAAACTTTTACTACTTCGTCGTAAAATGTTTACTCTATTACTCACTTTTCAATATTTTTTTGCGCGTTAACGTGAGCTAAATATTTAAAAGGAAGAAATGTTCAACAATCACCATTACAGAAACAAAACACTAAACAAATTTTTTCTCATTACTTAAGCGAGATAAAAGCTTTTCCAAGTAATATAGGTTGTACCTTACATCGCTTCATTTTCTTAAAAGTCATAATCCTAATGAATAAGACTGTACATCACAATATCTTCATTTTTTTTATGAGAGTAATAGTTATTTATGCTTTCTTAACTCAAAAAGTTAATAGTACTCTCTAAATTAAAAGTCCTTCACTCTATAAATAGTACATTGTATAACAAGCATGGAATGGTACTCATTTCATTCGAGTATGTAATGGACATTCCAAGCGATTTGTACATTATACTTTTTCTACGATCAACATATTATTTACTAAATCATTTATACTTTAATAATAAAGATGTCTTCATTTTACTATTTTTTAGCAACTGCCCACAAAACAAAAATTAAACAATATGATTTTTGACAGAACTGTTAGATGAATTTATGTTTTAACATTGTCTATAGTTACCGTTGGAAACGAAAATGTGTTTACAAAATATTATGTAACCGTAGCAATAAGAAATATACAACAAGTAAATATATTAATTGTTGTAGAAAAACAGGGTATTCTACAACAAGTGCAGAAACTCTCCTATTTCCCACAAAGTGGTAAAGTTTTGGCAAGAGACGAAGTCGAGTGCTGGAATAACACATGGTGGGAACTAGGTGAGTCTGCACGAATGGCACACTATACTTTTTCTACGACCACGCTGCTAAACGATACAGAATAAAAATACATGCTCGAAAGCTATTTGACATAAAATTTATATAGTGTGAAAAAGTTCCACTTTCCATATCTTTATAAATGGTAGTGCAAATTTGATATAAATTAAATTGCTTCTTTTTACATTTTATAGTCTGACATCATGCACCATTAAACTACAAGTAAACTTATCTCGTGATACTAGAAGTCATGATTCTTGTATTAATATTTTGCATTTGAAGAAAAAGGAATAATAAATTGATTTACATATTTTGCTTTATTAATATCGGTAAAGATCTCGGGCACTGTAGCTGATAAGGAGAATGTACCTGTAGCTATTTTATGCGGGAAAACAATAGGTAAAGAAATTAACGCAACCCATATTTGAATGTTGGAACAAATATGGAAATTTAAATTAAAGACAAATATTTGATTACGACAATAATGTCGAATTGAACACAGTCCATAGCGATAAATTTAAAAATACATTGCAGTTTGTCAGAGAACTTGTATTCGTACTCGCAGTTTTCATTCATAAATTCCATTTATATTTGCAATAATTCCCAGCAGTCATGTTAACTTTTTGCTGGGCTAAATTCGGTGTGTTTTTGCGCCTAGAGAGCGACAACCCCAGTGCACGGAGGTAAATTGGGTCATCTGCCAACGGCCGCCACTTCATTCGCTTCTCTTGCCCCTGCCGTGCGTGACGTTATTTCCACAGGATTTAAAGCTTACACTCAAAGGATTTGTTCCCTGCTAGGATCAAAGTGAAAAAGTTATTAACATTGTTTCATCACGATATTATCATTTGTTGCGTTTTTCTTTCCTTATGATTATCTTATGCACATGAAATTAATTACGCTAAAATTATTTGGATTAACTAAAAGGAAAAATGTATTATTTTAACGGTTTTATTTGTATAAATAGTTTATATATGTAGTAGTAACAGGAAAAGTAAATCCCAAAGCTACTGATGCTGTATTTTTACATAAATACGAAAATATTTGAAAATATAGAATTTTTAGGTTGAAAATTTTCAAATTTAACAAAATTTTCTTTATAATATTTTTTAAAGAATTATCTACGCTGATAACAAATTTACAAGCAGAATTTGATTATCTGTTTTCGTTTCGGAGATATTTGCTTTCAAAGTTGTACCTCAAAAAAGTGTGTTTTTTCAGTATATTTCAAAAATGAGTATAGATACAATCTCAACTACTTTACCATTCGATTCTACGGGAAAAGTTATATAAAGAAATGTTTTTTCCACATATACGTTCTTCGGAACGATTTGGTGAAAAATAAGAAAAACGAAAAAACCTAAATTTCAATTTTTCACCTCGAAACTTTTTGTCTCTAAAATTTTTCATTTTTTGGCCTTAAGTAGATATCAATATGCTAATTTCAAATTTTCCAACAGAATTCAATTATCTCTTCCCGTTGTCGAGATATTTGAGTTCAAAGTTATACCTAAAAAATCAGGTTTTTTAGGTATACCTCTTAAATGGTTAGGTTTATGGTTTCGGCAACCTCACCATTCGATTCTACGGGCAAAATTACATAAGTGTACCAATTTTCAGATTTTTTTCTCAACAGATACAACTTCTAGAAGGAAAAAACTGAAAATGGCCAAAAATCGAAAAAATCGCAAGGGGTTCATCAGGCATTTTTTTCGATTTTGGTCATTTTGGTTTTTCCTTTATACAAATTGTATCCTTTGGAATAAAAATCTAAAAATTGGTACACTTATGTAATTTTGCCCGTAGAATCGAATGGTGAGGTCGCCGAGGTCGTAAACCTAACCATTTAAGGGATATACCTAAAAAACCTATTTTTTTAGGTATTGCCAAAACTCAACTTTGAACACGAATATCTCCTGAACGGTAAGAGATAATTCAATTCGGTTTGAAAATTTGAAATCAGCGCATCGATGTTTACTTAAGTCTAGAAAATGAAAAGTTTTTGTGAAAAAAAGTTCCTCGGAGAAATTTTGAAATTTAGGTATTTTCGATTTTCTCATTTTTCACCAAATCGTTCCAAAGAACGTATGTGCAGAGAAAACATTTCTTTATGTAACTTTTCCCGTAGAATCGACTGGTATAGTCGCTGAAATTGTATCTTTACTCATTTTAGAGATATAGTCAAAAAACACACTTTTTTGAGGTGCCACTTTGACAGCAAATATCTCAGGAACGAAAAAAGATAATTAAATTCCGTTGAAAAATTTGAAATCAGCGCGTCGAGATCTATTAAAATACACTATTTCCCAAAAACAAAATTTTGGGCGCAAAAATGAGTTTTTTTGAGATATTTCGCGTTTGTCAACATAATTTTTGGTTTTATACTGTTGTTTGATTTGTTTTAACTTCTATACAACTTTGATATGGGGTTATAGGTTTTGATAATAAATAAAAGTTACATAATAAAGCGACAGAATAAAATCGAAATGGCGTATTATTTTTTATTTTTCACCTAATCGTTCAAAAGAACGAATATACGGAGAAAATATTTCTTTTCAAAAGATATCTTTTTCTTTTTAACAATGAGTTTATAAAATTAATAATAACGACCTTACTGACAACCAATTTTAAATGTCTTTACAATTTAGTTAAATAAATGTTTAATATTCGAAGCATATATTTTTCCTCTTAATAAAACAGATCGTGATAGGAAAGAAGATCTAAAAAATATCTAAAAAGGGGCGTCTTATAAGTTGCAGAAGTCACATGCCCTATAGCCGGCCCTGCTTAAATAAATTTTCTTATTCGTATTGACCGCATTAATAGTATTTTATTATTATAAACAATTCCACAGTGTAAAGTAATGCGAAAAAAACGTACATAGTAAAATGCCGGATAAATATTTGTTACGAGTTCACAAATAAAATGCAGGGAATTTCTTAGTGTTGCAATTATTATATTGCAAAATGCTAAGCTAAAAGAATTCGCCAGCACGAGCAAGCCGATAACTAGTAGACCACAACTGCCCTACAAAGCAATAAAGTATATTGTATTCTTGTTCTTTGTTGCTGGCAGTGCAGACCTATTTGTGTTTTTTGTGTTTGATTTGATTGGCGCGAGTAAAGCACGGTTTAAACTGCAGCCGTATTTCATGATGATATATTTACAAACATAGCGGTAGGTATATGAATGTATGTTCACAATACGCGCAGGAATCCAAGGCACGCGATAACTTAATCATTGCAACGAATTATGTTTTTGCTTGACAATTGTGCAACGAAACACTTTTGTTCCGAGTCTTTAGTTTTTTTGCGGATTAATTTACGATACGCATTCTTATAAACACGTGCGAGTGCGACAGCTCCAGGCTGCTCCATTTACCAAGTTTTGAAAGTGTCAGACTGCAGTTACCAACTGTTTAACTCAGAATGGAATTCAACTATGCACATAAAGTTATTTCATGCATAGTTTCCAAACAATTGCAATTTGTATTCCTATTCCTGTGTTTCGATAGCTAAATACACTTACATTTGTAATTTCTGACAAATGCCACAACAAAATTCTATTGTAGTTGTATGAAAGGAAATTTGAAACAGATTGATGCACGTTTTATAAACTTTTTTGGAGGGTTGGGTAGCTTAGAGGTTAGAAAGAAATGAGCCGTATTAAAAAAAATATCTTATATAAATATTTGATCTGAAAATATGTACACAAATTTATATTTTTTTTATTTATTAACTGCGAATTATAATTACATCTAAGAAAAGAAAAACTCATTGCAAGAAAAAAAATAGAGTTTTACTATAAAGTACAAAGTACAATGTTGTTAGTTGCTAATGTTAGATTTATAAAAAAAAATACCTATACATAACAAAAGTATATCACATTATAATAATATATACAGGGATTTAAAGCCAGATTTAAAATTAAAACCCTTATGCAATGTGTGCAACCAAATGTAGAATGTAGGACTTTAATATGGGATTTCAAAAAATTGCAGATTCTCTCTCTCTCTCTCTCCTTATAAATTTAGAGTAAAACTACAAGAATACAAAGTTGTAGAAAATTAAATAAACTATAAAAACCTACAGAAAAATTCGTTTATAACGATACCGCATATAGCGACAAACTGGTTATAACATCGAAATTGTGAATACTTGTTTATAAGGCCACATACGCTAAACTTATTTAACTTTCATCGCGGTTATAGCAACTTCCGGCTATAGAGACGAAATTTTTGGGATCTCTTTGATGTTGTTATAACCGGATTTTACTGTAACACATTTCGAAGTAATTTTAACAAAAAATCACACATTAGTGCAAAAATATTCTGTGTTATAAATCCAAAATAATATACTAGTAAAGTCGTTTTACCGATGAAATTAAACAGATTTAGTAGTTCTTGAAAGTATGGCCACATGGTAAATTTTTGTAATTCTGAAATGTTAAATAATAATTGCAGAACAAGTAATTTAAATCAATGATTTAAAAAAAAATCAATGCAACTCTGACTTGAACATATTGTAAGGTATAATGAGAGAAAAAAGAAATAGTAAATCTGTTTATTTGTAAAGTCTAGGTCACATAGCTCAGCAAATACTGACGAAAAACTTAAAAAAATATGTATGAGGTATATTCGTATATTAAAAGCTGATTGAAAATATTTTCAAAACTTTTAAAGTCCTTGATAAACTTATTTAGATATTTTAAAGTCATAATCCCAAATTCCAACAAGTAAAAAATCCAGCGTTGGCGCCACGGCGTCTGGTTTCCATAACAACCGCCTGTCTTCACCCTCGAGACATTTCCGAAGAATTACACCCCCGCCCTGTAATAAATTCCCTCTATAAACTTAATTTTCTCTCATGCTCCATCAGAGAAAATGTGTGCAGTCCAGCCCTGTATGTTTCCAGGTGATCAAATCGAAATTAACTTTGGAACATGTGTGATGGGTGTGGATTCCTACATGGGGTCAAATGTCAATTTACTCCGCCTCAGCCGGAGAAGAAATTGCGATTTGCTATGCAATCGTAAAGCAGGATAAGGCTGAGAGTTTTATAATACGGGTCTAGCTTTTTAACCGCCTGTACGTACTTTATTTATTATAAATCTTGCCGCATAAGTTGAGATGCCAATGTGTGATATAGAAATAAACGCGTACAACACTTCTATACTACATTTTAACTGCACTCGTAGCACCAGACAACTTTAAATTAAATTGTTAGTTTATTTTTATTTATGCCACAGGTATGAAATCTACATATTTATGAAATATCGTGGTTTATTCAGAACTACTTTTAAGTTCAATTATTTACAAGCACACGTAGTTCAAATATTTTAAACTGTGATTGAAATTGTAAAGTTTGTAAAACTAACAATCTCGAAACTTTAAAATAATGTATTTGTGGACAACCCAACTGTTTTATTTCATTAATTTTAAAACCATATTCCTCCAGACAATAACTTTTTTCATAAAAGTGAATTTTGAAATGGCACATTAACATTTTAGCTCAATTCAGTGTTGTCAGGTTCTAGGAATTTTCTTAAAATTATAAGAATTTGCCAAATCCATTTAGGAAAAATATTTACAGTAAATATTTTTAAGGATTTTAGAGGTCGTAATCCTGATAGATTCCATTGTCTATAAATGTTAAGTAAAGTGTTTTTTGGAATTCTATCATTTACACAATCGTTATCATAATTGTATTTGTGTTCTGTGCAAAATCTTACTTCTCGAAAACCTTATTCACTTCATTTATACTCAATATTTTTCTTTATTCTATCGAGTAAAAGTTTTGATAGTATTTTGCTATCAGTTACTATGAGCAAGGTTATTTCTCTCCAGTTAGGTTAAACTTTACGTTCCTAAATAGTACAATTTATTTTATTACAATATTTTAAAATTAAAGTAAAATTATGTTTTTTTACGAACCACCATATAGGATTCTAAACCATTGTCGAAATATTACCATTTTACAGCAGAATATGAAAATATACTACAATTAATGAGTATTAGTGAAAATATTTCATTTAAATATTATTTCGTTCGCGAGCTATAAGAGATTAAATTTTCTTGCGATGTCCTATACTGTCATTTATCTTTAGCAATTTCATTGCTTGCCTGATTTTAAAATTTCATGAAAAGTAGAACAAAAAATTAGTTAAGAGTAATGGAAAAATCTGTAAAGTAGATGTTATGCATTGAGGAATTAGCAGCATTGTGAAGAACCTGCCTTGAAGGATTGACGTTTTTACATCCCTATTTTATCGACTTTTAAGTGTTGTTCCTCCGTTTTACTATTCAAATTCCATGACAACGCACCCGTTTCTTTCCAGACTTCTCTGTTTTCACCGTAAATCAGATTTTACTATCCCTGTCACAGATGCGATATTGTGAATGCCAGTTATGCGATATTTAAATCCAATTGAGGATTCCCATTGGTCGATTGCATGTGCAACATGTTTTTATTCTAAGATAAAAGTTTTATTTCATCCTTTCGATTCGTTTGCAGCTGATATGATTCAGATTATTTTGTCACAATATGAGACAGCTATAAAAAGATCTTGCTTTCATTCTCAAGGTTCAGCTTGGATTTTGAATTGTAAAACAGTACTTGGAAAACCTGGGAGAATAGAGAATATGCCGTAATTGTACTAAAATGAATATTCATTATGCATTTTAGCTAGGTATGAGAGTATTAATTTATTAACTCTATTGTTAGAGATAACGTTGGTTAATGCAATGTTCTTTCCTATCTGCATATGAAAGTGCTCTATGATAAAACATTTACTTTTGCTGTAAAAATGTGTAAAGTATAGGTTGTTACAGCGTAGGAATATAAGGAAGTTCTCATTTTCATTGCTTTAATATTTAAAAGAAAATAAGTATTATTATTTTAATGATAAAATTTTGAAGAAGTACAAGAGAATTCCACATAAATTTGATTGTTTTAATTGTATAAATATATGTTATTTATTTTAATTCTTAGTGTATGAGGATGTATGTTTGAGGTTATGTTGCTCCAGGAAATTCCCCGTGGAAGGAAGTTCTCATTTCCATTGCTTTAATATTTAAAAGAAAATAAGTAGTATTATTTTAATGATAAAATTTTGAAGAAGTACAAGAGAATTCCACATAAATTTGATTGTTTTAATTGTATAAATATATGTTATTTATTGTAATTCTTAGTGTTTACGGATGTTTGAGGTTATGTTGCTCCAGGAAATTCCCCGTAGAAGCAATATCCTATCCATTTCCTCATATTAGCGTAAGGAAATGAGTACCATTTCACATTCCTCCATAAAAGTGAATTGTAACACAGAGCATGTTGTGAATGCATGCGCAAGGTAGATTAGCCTAGTGTAGTGAGTAGTGTAGCATCTTCCTGAGTACGTTGTTGGTTATTCATGAGGTGTAGAGGTGGTAGGATGGATATTCATGAGTGTTTTATGGCGTAGGAACTGAAAGAGAGCTTCAACTATGGCCTGTTCAGTCCGCCCGTCAACGGGAAAGCTGGGAAGTTTCTGGATGAGGAACGGCGGCTCGGGGACTATCCCTTCAGTGGACCTGTCGGCTACCTTGAGGTATTTACTTTTACTTTATTTGTTTTACAATTTATAAGCTTGTAGCTACAAAAGTCTTATTTACATTTAGGATAAGTAGTTTGTTTTATTTTATATCAAAACACTTTCGTTATGCACAAGTATTAGTCAAAGTCAAACACATTCCATTTCTAAAACATAACTGTTAAAAATATTGTTTATTACAATAAAATATTCTTAGAATTTTCCTTTGACAAAAAGACATTTAAAATTGTGTAATCGGATAGAAAAGTAGTTCAGTATTGTATTCAATATTGTTATGTTTTACTGTTTAAATAAAGTCACTGGTCATTGAGATTAAAAACAAAAGACGGACTATTTGACAAAAATAAGAAGAATGGATATAACATTGTAGGCACTTTAAAAATAAAGAAGTCATGACTGCCATCTGTGAGTACATCTAAGGAATCATATTCCGACTTTTGGCTACTTGTAATACTTTGCAGGTCTGATCTGCAAATATATTTTCAACTTTTATAGACATACATCCAATTCATAAAAAAGATTAGCCACTAACCCGGATTAGTTATACCCCTTGTTAACATCCTGAAATGTCAAATTAACTTCTGTCTCAATTCATAAAAATAATTAATTATATTATTCAATTCCAAAGATAACTCCACTAGGTTTCTGGAATTAGCAGTAGTTGTAGATAATTATCAATATTTCTAAATGATACGGAGGAAGATTTGTGGTGATATATGACAACCTAGTAGTAAAAATAATTTGATTACACGCATGGGCAAAGCATTAATTCATCTACAAATTTAATTTTGCTAATTCCATCAAAAAAGTGGACTTATCTTAGGAAGTAAATAATATACTTAATTCTTTTTATGAATTGAGACTTCAGGATGTTATCAAGGGGTAAATTAATCTGGGTTAGTGGCTATTTTTTTATATGAATCTGGATGATAATATATACCGTAAAAAAATTATGTTTGCGTGAAATGCAAAATTTTCACATTGCCAGCGATTAGTATCCAAATAAATTCTGGACGAAGTATACCTGCTTGAAACTATCATATAGTTCATAAAATATTCCAAAATGATTGATACGGTAAAGGGGGAAAATATCTGGAAGGTAAAACATTTAAGTTTCATCGCGATCGTATCACGGCTCACTGATCACAAATCTCCGACTCGCCAGTGAATTCAAGACAGGCGTTGCTAGGGCCCGACGCCCTCTGGATAATCTTGTTCCGAATCTCAATCACTAAACGGAAATGATTCCAGCTGTACCCACCCCGGGATATTGAATGCTGCCGTGGCCCCGTGGGGGAGATTGGGAAATCATTGCGAAAATTTACAGTTATTAATAGATATGTCCGTTGCTTCTTCAAAAATTATCCTTTTCACCAATTATTTGTACTACCTACACTTCTATTAATAAAGTTCTTGTAATATTGAAAAGCGACTTATTCAAAGTATACATTTTATGGGGGTTGGGAAGCTTAGTGGTCAGGCGTCATAAAATATTTCAAATCGAAGGCATCACTTGACAGGGTTGGCAAAAGTCATGATTTATTTAAAAAAAAACTATAATCATTGTTTTTTTTAATCAAATAAATAATGTTTTTTTAGTTCTAATTTTTAAAGATATCTAAGCATTGCTGCACGTTGTTACTTGTTATTAATGAATTAATAAAAGAAATATAAATCAAAACGATTCATCTGAATAAAACTAGAAAAAGTGACAAAGAATTTTTAATTTTGGTTACACTTTTAAATTTATATTTTTCTTCTATTATATGACAATTAAAGTGATAAAATATCATTTAATTTTAAGATATTATTATATACAGAACATATTTTGGTTAGTAATAAATGTTTTGTAGCAAATAATATATTTTTTATTATAATTTGTATTCTTTTAAATTTGATAAAAAACAATGATTTTTATTAAATAAAAGTTGATTTAAATGATGATTTAAATTGGGTCAACCCTGCTTGGAGAGAAACAAGTGGAACATATTTAACAAATTCAAATTGAATTTTGTTTCTTGTTGGTACCTCTGAAGAAAATTGTCTAATCCCGTAATAATTTAATTTCATTTCAAGTTACAAATTGAATTATATTAAAAATGCCTTATTATCAGAATACTTTAATCTAAATTTAAAAATAGGTAATTGGAAAACATCTTAAACATAAATTTTGCATACGGTCCATGACAGAAAAAAAAATCTGCCTATAGGAATCTTTTGCAAGTCCAATAAAGCTATAAGGGGCAGTCCGCTTATTTTCTAGTGATTTTCAAATATCTCAAGTTCAAAAGTATTTTTAATAATTTGCTTTAAAATAATGTTATACCTTTAATTAGTAAATAAACGAACGAGATTTCAACAGGTATTAGATTTGTAATAATCGTGGTTATAATATGTGCGAAGAGATGAATGTTAATCGTTAGTATTTTTCCCTTGCTCGCGTGAAACCGTCTCGTCTGCTCTGCTGGAGCTAAGCTGTGGAGCGCTTGCTGTTTGTAAGTTATTACCCATTTAAAATGTGACAGCGAATCGTGATCAAATATTTGCGCTGTGCGAGGTCGCTGGTCATTGCGCGGTCAGCCATTGTTGCTCCAGCACGATGCGAGATGCACTTGCTCGCCTGCTGACAGACCTGCACTTGTATCACCACTTCCTCATGCGAACCCACAATAAATCATTACTACATTTTTATAATGGAGAATCCGATCTTAATTTAGGAATTTATTGATATTAAACCTTCAATTACAAGAATAAATTATTGCTATTGTTGTTTATTTATTTAGGAGAAGTGTAAAAAATAATTGAAGCACGAATATTTATATAGCTAGTTTTAATAAACGAATAATAAATTATAAAAAGATAATAAAAGTAAGTAACAATATATTTACAAGTAATTATTATTAATAAAGACTTAAATCCTAAGATTATTTATTTAACATTTAACACTACGCACTATTTATTTCCACAATATATATCACCAACTATTTATTTTCACTACACATATTAATATCAGACTGTCTTCACGATCTCCCCTGCTCAAGCTTTAAATAATAGACCAATTAAGTTCGAGAATGTTCTCGTATCCTCGAGACAACAGAACAATAGAAGCGCAGTAAGCGACCTTGGGATCACTACACTATTATATTTGTATCTTCAAATAAATACTAGTTCTAATTCTACATTTTATTGACAAAGTCTTTGCAGATCTGTATGTAACAGAATCTCATTTTAAATTTTGAACGAACTAAACAAATATTAACATTATTTAAGGTTAGCTATTGATCATGTACTGAAACACATGAAAAAAAACAGTGTCTGTAGCAGAATAAATTTTATTTTTTGTAAACAAACAAGTTTTATCTATGTTACACTCGCTGAGGAAGAACTAAAAGAGGTTGAAAGCGGTAGGAGACGTAGACTCCCCAAAATAAACTGACTAAATTCCAGAAATTTTATTCTTTGTTACCCACCCGTCTAGAAGTTTCCATGTTATTAACAATATGTCTGTTCGTAGTTGAAGTACAAGCGACGGGTATACAAGATGATGTCCCTGGACGAAAAGCAACTGAAGTCCTTGCACACGCGGGCAAACCTGCGCCGTTTGTTGGACTACGTAACGAACGGCCAGGTGGAGAAGATAACCAAGGTGTGCTCCAAGGGCCTAGACCCCAACTTCCACTGCCAGGACTCGGGCGAGACTCCGCTCACGCTCGCAGCCACTGTCAAGAAGCCCGCCAAGGTGCTCATTGCCCTTGTCAACGGCGGGGCCCTTCTCGGTAAGAAACAAAACAAACTTCAAATTCAGTTTATCACAACAAGAGCAAAACTTTTTATTTTTGTAGAATTTTTTTACATTTAAATTGTAGCAAAAAATAATTTAGTATATTGGTTGACCGATTTTTACAAAAAGTTTATGTTATTGATGTCTGAAACTTAAATATAAAGTTTCATAAAAATCCATTCAGACGAATTTGCTCAAGACGTGTACACATACATCCAGACAGACGAAAGTTTCAACACTCTAAAAGTAGTCAAAACGTATTGGAAGAACTTAATTCATGGACATCCGGTACAATCCTAAACCATTGTCAAAATATTACCATTTTGCAGAAGACTATGAAAATATACAACAATTAAAGAAGTGAAAATATTTCATTTAAATATTATTTCGTTTGCGAGCTATAAGATATTAAATTCTGTTGCGATGTCCTGTGATGTCATGTGTCTTTAGCAATTTAATTGGTAAAAATAAATTCAAATAAAAAAAAATGGTTTAGGACAGTTGGGATATTGCAATATCTCCTTCATCGTACAAACGTGACAGTCTGTAAAAATAAAAGTAGTTTAGATTAGTGTGATCTACTTAATTTTTTGTACAAATTTCCTAATAAATATCCTTTCAGATTACCGTACTAGAGATGGCTCAACGGCAATGCATCGAGCTGTAGAAAAGAACTCTTTAGAAGCAGTCCGTACTCTACTCGAATTAGGCGCATCGCCCAACTATCGCGACGCTAAAGGGTTAACTCCGCTGTATCTCTGCGTAACGCACGGCGCCGATGCTGCTATTGCAGAGACACTTCTTCACGACCATGCTTCCATTGGTGCACAAGATCTCCATGGCTGGCAGGTAATATTAAATAAAGAAGGAATTCATATTCCTAGATTTCCATAACTTAAATTCAACCTTCTGCTGAGTTCAGCTAGGTTTCTCATCCATTTATCTATTCTTACAAATTATTCGTAAAAAAAAGTTACCAGACATAAATTTGCTTATTTAATACAAACTTTATATTTCGAGCAAAGTTCTTAAAGGAGAATTTTGATTTTTACCTGTATGATACTAGAGAAAAAAAAATACTCGTATTTTTAAATCGATTTATTCATAGTTTACAAGATATAAATAATTATTAACAATTTAGGGAAGGGATATTGAAAGGTCAATGTGGCAGAATCCTGCAAGAAGACTGGAAGCGAAAGAGAGTCTATCTGTCTTCTTCCACGATCCAGCATGTTGTCGTCATATAACCCTTCTCCAAAACATTAAATTGTTTATAACTTTATTATTACACACTAATGTTTAGTTTTTATTACTTTTCTGGGAAGCTACAGTTGCTAGTTTTTATATTTTATGACTTATATACTGAAATTTCTTTGAAACATGCTATTTGGAAACCTAGAGCAGTAATAACAAGAATGACTTCTGCAGGAGGTGCACCAAGCCTGCAAAAACGGCCTCCGCCAACACCTAGAGCACTTACTCTTCTACGGAGCAGACATGAACGCACGTAATGCGTCCGGAAACACTCCATTGCATATGTGCGCTGTGAACGGACAGGAAACTTGTGCTCGCCAACTGCTGTTTCGGGGCTGCGACCGAGATGCTCTCAACTACGCCAACCAAACACCCTACCAAGTGGCTGTGATCGCCGGAAACCTGGATCTAGCGGAGCTCATACAAAACTACCGGCCCGAGGATGTTGGTATGTGGAGAGATGATTACACTGCATGGTTCATTAGAATGGGGTTGATGATTTGAATGTTGCTTTGTATGCTGAAAATTTATTTTACGGCAAAGATGAAACCCTTTTTATTATAATAATTCTAATTTAGTGCTAATGTGAATTTTATAAGTAATAAATTTAATGCCCTAATGCAATGAATCCACATTAAATGTTGTGATGCATCGTTTGCATATGATAAATTTATTTTAGTTGTCGTAAATAATATTACAGAAAGTACGAATTAAATTACTTAAATTTAAATGTATGGCAATCATTTGATGCTGCATACTTTTTTTATTGTTTAAAAAATATATGTTCCATTTATTCATTCTTCTTCATGAATTGTTTTCATGTTAGATTACTTATTTAGTAAAAGTAAATAAAACAAAGATCTATTTTTACGGCAAATTTATCTGTTTTACCAATTTTCTTGTATTTCTAAGCGCCGTAAAATAATCAACTTACATTATTTTAATTAAGTTTCTAGCAATTTTAGAATGTTTAACTTTGAAATATTAATTTCATTTTGCAAATAGGAATATAATGAACTACAACAACTAGAGTTATTAAAATAAATAAAACTTCTTGTTTGATTTGATAATTAAATTGGTAACTATCGCGTTTGAGTAGGCATGTTGCATGCGCATTCAGCTTGTGGTGATGGAATGTTTGTTTCCTGTACATATTGTTACACATATTGTTTGTTTATTCCACGACCGCCAGGAAAAATAAAGGTTGATAAGTTGTATCACCTCCATGTGCTAATGATATCCCGTAGGACTGCAGACTCACTTGGTGTTGGTATCATTAGTTATTGGCGCGATATGTTCGTTGTTTGATTTATTGTACTTGAATATCTGCGTGTGTGGCGTGTGTAAATATACTAGCTATTACGGTTGTTATCTGTTTGTATATTGTGAAAACAAAGTGTATTTAGTGTTTAATTTTTGCTTTTTACAATTACTCAACAGGGTTCTCCATTAACTACTTCATCTATTTTTTTTTAGCTTTACACAAGTAACATTTTAACAGAATAAAATAACTATTAACCAGAACTATTTATAAAAGAATAAGGTATGTGATAATATTTTAATTCGAATTTTAAATAAAAGATATATTAGAATGTGGTTTGTAATTAGTAATAACACATATCTTATTCTGTAAAATGCTGTGGTGTTACTTGTGGGTTGAGGGCAAAGGGTGGAAGGTGGAGGTGTAGGCTGTATTGTGGTAACAGAGTAAATCTGAGCGAGTTGATTGCTGATTGCAGTCCCATTCCGAGGGCCCCCCAGTTACAATCCGAAGCGCAGATCAGGTATTGGCTGGTTACCCCGTGCTCCTTCCGAACGCTGCCTGACCCTGCCCCCTTCCCCGTGTCCCAGTGACCGGTCCTCCGCCCCCTTCAGTTCGGCCAGCTCGTCCCTGAGCGAAGGCAGCGCCCCTCACGGACACGAAACCGACACCGCGAGTATTGTCACAGGTAGGTGCCCTATCACACTTATACATTCACGGCGAATACCAACGCCGCTACCCCTCATACCCAAAACGTTTCAGACAACAAACGGAAACTTTACAAATTCTTTTTCAAATTGATGGTCATCACCACAAGTGTTACATGTTTTTATTAAGATGCAGTTCTGATGCATGAAAATTAGATGTGCATTCTTGTTATTGCATTTATTTATTTAAATGTATTTTATTACTGCTGAATTTTCTGAATGGCTATGTGTTAGATTTTACTTATCATTCATTCAATCATTAGTTTTTATTATCGCCTCATCAAATCATCACCATTACTAAATTAATCAATGATTGCTGTAAGATTATTAATAATCCTTGAGTAATAATGACAAAGTAAAGCCTGCTGTAGTGGTTTCAAGAATAGAATTGTGGTGTTGAATGCGCTATGTTTGACGCAGTGCTGGCGCTGGGTGTTGCAGACAAGAGTCTCGGAGACACGAGCGACATCATCTCCGACAGCTCGGGCGTCGGCACCGCCAACTCGGACACGACGAATTGCTCGCTGTCGATGCCGGGCACCACCGTTGTTTGTATAGAGAACTATTCTTCCAATTTGCAAGGTCATTTGCGCATCAGCGAAGGAGATATTATCGAAGGTATAAACGCACATTTCATTCATTTTCTGTCTTCAAACAATTGTATGCTAAAATAATATTTGTTAACAGTGACAGGAACCACAGACTGTGGCCTGTTAGAAGGAACTCTCCGAGGTCCAGGGGCCCATTCCGGTTTATTCCCCGCTCAATGCGTCCAAGAAGTCCGACTGCGACACGGAATCCCACCTCCCATGATGATTACTGCTCGAGACAGACCTCCAAGTCGCGTCACAGGTCGACGAGAAACTGTAACCAAGCAACAATACTTTGCTACTGCACCAAGGGTGAAGAAAACGTTGCCGGCTGAACCGCGTACCGTTGTTCTCCATCGTGCGAGAAAAGGATTTGGATTTATTCTTCGAGGAGCGAAAGCAACTTCACCGCTAATGGAACTTGTGTCCGACAAGTGCCCAGCTCTTCAGTATCTCGATGATGTGGACAAAGGAGGTGTGGCCGATATGGCTGGCTTAAAGAAAGGAGACTTTCTTTTAGAGATTAATGGAGAAGATGTGTCTTCAGCGTCCCACGAACACGTGGTCGATCTGATTCGAAAATCGGGCGACTTGGTGTCGATGACAGTTGTTTCTTTGGGTCCACCGCAAGTGCCAGGAATGCTACCAACTAGCAAATCAGCAGCAGCTTTACCGGCCGGTAGCGGTGGAAGTATAGACGTACCACTGAATCGTCAATGTGCAACACTACCCCGTAAATTACCCAACAGCCAATCTGGTAATCTGGGTACTTTAGGTAAAGCCCGAGCTCCTATGCCTCCAAGACGTGATCCCAAAACGACCTTAAGCGTTGGAAGAGCTAGAGCTAAATCCATGGTGGCTGGTCTCGGTAAGTTAATTAAATTTATATTATTTAAAAAGGTTTTAATATAGTATTTGTAGTAGAGGGTGGAGGCGAAAAGGAAGAAATAGAAGATATGACAACAGCAAAGTCAAGTTCAGCAGAATCAATCCATCAGCAAATAACTCCCGGTGGAACTTGCACTTCTACTCCGGTCCAACCCAGAACAGCATCCATTCGTGCGCGACCAACTTCAAGTCGAATAACAGCTGCAGAACTAGAAGAACTATTCCAGCGGCAACAAGACGGTACCATGCGAGGTACAGGCATGAGTACCAGTCACTTCCAATCAGTCACTCCGTCATCACCAGCGAAACAAGGGAAAGTGTACGCCAGCGTAGCCGAGATGAAGCGCAGCAAAGGCAAAGCAAGTACAAGAGTCCGATTCTTCAACACTGTACGTCGAGGAACTACTGCTGGTTTTACCAACACCGGAAATGGAGAACTTCATCGAGATTTCCACAGCACACCCGATCTAGCGCACCAGTTAGCGCAAGCTGATGCCGCGGCAATGGGAGGTGTGAAAGGTCACAGAAGTCAAGAAGATGTGACTTTATTGTTAGGAGCAACAAGACCTGCACCTTTACCGCCTCCTTCCCATCCGCCACCGCCGCCTCCAATAGGACAAGTCATCAAAGTGGACGTTTCCAGAGCAAGCAAATCCGAATACGATAGTATTGCAGCTAAGGGTGAAAATCAAGATGAAGGCGTAATGTCAAGTTTCCGTCCGGCAGCAAGTGCAAAACTATACGCATCCCCAGAAGATATGAAAACGGTTGGCTACCGCTCTCGAAGTCTACCATCCCATTCCGCGCGACCACAAGTTCGGAAATCCCACAGTTTGAGAACCAACGCATCATCCTTCAAGCCTCCAATGACCACTGTAGTAACCTCAGGAACTGCCACATTGCCTAAATCATCCTCTAGCACAATTAGCTCAGGCTCGAATCCATACGCACAACCCATTCGGGCGTCTCGCTCTCATTCCACGGCTGGTACTCGGGAGAGGAAAAATAAGAGAGTTATAAATAACGTCAATAATGTGATGGTGATGCCGCAGTCAGCTGCCCCACCTCCTATTCCCGAGCCGGATTACAGTCTCAGCGAATCGGAAATGGACAGCGAAGAAGAAAGAGATGGAAAGGACCTGGATAAAGCCGTCACAAGACTAAACATCACCACACAACCTACCGAGACTAGTGGCAATAGCAATACTAGGTAAGTTCATTTATTTACTAACAATCTATGTGGCGATCAATAAAAACTTTTTTTTTAGTGGTAGCAGTTCAGGAAGTGGATCAATGCAACACAGTTTTAGTGTTGACGAAATCCAGAAAGTACGAACGCAGTTGAAATCGTCAAAGTCATATCCAAACGATTTTTTATTGAAGCAACAAAAAGCAGACGAAGTGGTGCCTGAAGACTGTGACAACAGTTCATCAGGAGTGAGTTCGGACCAGGAGATTCCAGTGGGAGCACCAACAGCGTTCGACGATCGGGAACGATTAGCGGGAGCAGGACATCAACACCAACACCAACAACGAGTGCGCAACGCGGTGTCGCTAGCGCAGCTACCACCGCCCCTGGAAGCAGACACGGACGAGAAAGAAGACATCTTCGTGCCGCCGCCGCCGGAGTTCGAGGGCGGGCCTAGCGCAGCCGTGGCCGTCGCTCCCGAAGCAGTCCTGGCGCCGCCTCCGCAGTTCAGCGACAGTCGCCAGGTGACTCGGGTGCGCATCGTGGGCGCCGTTCCTAAAACTGGCTCCGCCTCCAAACAAGGTCGCCTTCACAGTCAATAATCACATCGAACTTCATCACTACATTATAAATGTTATGTAAAACTGCTTGACATTCCATTTATTATAAGTATTTCTACAATATGTCTGTGTATAAACATTTGTGTAAAGTTGTTCATTCCAATTTGAAATGTCATAGAGTACTGAACACTGAATTCCTGCCAATTACCAAGCGATTACCTTGCAAGGCACTAACTAGAGTAATTCGTATTTCAAGTGCTACACAATTCCATTAGGTCAACACCGAATCATTTGTTGAATGTCGAATGTGAAGATCAAGTCGGCAACGGGACAGATAGAAAAATGCTCAAGTATATATGTCTACTAAGGATGCTAACATTCAAAGTCATTAGGTTATTTTGTAGATGCATGTTTATGTAAATATAAATATTCACATGCTAAACTAGAACTAAGCGAATTGTGCAAATTATTCTTTAATAAAATAAGTTTATTGTAGATGATTTTTCTATGTAGTTTTTTTAGTTAAATTGTGATTTTATACTAGCTTTCTTCTTTGTATATATTATATAAATACATACGAAATATTTACTTTTAATATTTGAAAGAGTAAAGATTTATAAACATGGTCAAATGTGTGTAGATATTTGTGCCATGTTATTCATATATTGTTGAGTGATATAGTTCGTATGATATTTGCTGTTGGTATTTATTTCACATATAAAATTTGCCCTACATGTTCTGTTTTTTATTCCTACAAAAAGATATATTTCATTTAATTTTAGAAGAGGAAGTAATTTTCATTTCTTAAACCTAGCTTTTGTAAAATATAAATATTGTTACAATTACAAATGTACTGATTGATAATATACCAAATTTACTACTTAAATATAATGATAATTCTTCATCCTTGTATGTATTCTGATGTAGATTATGTATGTACTATAATTTGTCTCTTTTGTATGAATGTTACAGATTATGCGAATAATGGGAACGAAGAAACCTTTCTTCTATTAGGGTTGAGAAGATTTTATATAAAATAATTTTCTAAACTACATTTTAAAGGTTGGTGCTGTTTTATAGATAATTAACAAAATATAAATACAATATTAAATACTATTCATTTAAAATATTTCTTCATGTATGACAAGTAAAGACGAAATTAATATTCAAATTGATGTAAATAATATTTATAATAAACTTATTAGAAGCAATATTAATTAACATATATTACTGTTAAATTATAAATTTACAGAATTAGCAAACATTGCAACGTATTTATGTATTGTTGAAACAAGGCCGTGTTGGGTGTTGCCTGCCTTGCAATAAATCAATTTTGCTCATTTTCGCGAATTACGCAAGAATTGGATGTTATTCCGAAAATGGAAGATCGAATCCGTGAGTTTGACGGTTGATTCTAGATTAAAGCGTGTCTAGAAGCCTGAAGGGGTTGCTAATAAGGGAGTTATTTCTTATGAAAGATTTATATAGCTGATTACTTAAGAAATACGTCGTTTGAAAATTTAGACAAGAGATTTGAAATCTACGAAGTTGAATTAAGGGTATATAAGTAAAAAATCATCCCTTTAATAACACCCTTACAACTCCATGTACTAGTGTATACCTTGCATTCTACGTGTAATTATTGTACTTCTTTATTACTAATCAATTTAGATAGATTTTAATTTTTATTTTTTTTTTGTTTATTTAGAGGATGGATGACCTGGAGTTCATCCATGGATGCGGCAGCTCTAGTTCCAGAAGGATGAAACTACAAATAATTAATAAATAACTTGTATATACATATACATGATTGTATTCTTATAAATTTAAAAATTTAATTGTATGTATTTTTGTTTTATAATAAAGAGATAATAAAGTTACATCATATCTTTTATAATTGTACTCCTTTAATAATTATCACAAAATTGCATGAGTTCTTATCAAACTAATTTTGGCTGTTTTATAACAAATTTTTAGACACATTTAAAACTTCAGAATTCATTTATTTATCAGCTGATGCCAACACCAATATTTGCTAAAATTTGTAAGTAAAATAAATTATTTTTAAACTAAACGATGGGTAATTTACTTCTATAATTCCAAATTTCGAGAGGAAATAAAGTTTCTTTAATATGAAACAAAAGACTCGCAATGTACGTTTACATAAATAACTTAAAAAATAATTTTAAATAATTCTTTAAATCAATAATAACTTTGTATTGTCTTATGTATTGTTGACAATTTATTGTAATCTAATTATTGTCATCATTGTTGTACAATGACAAAAGAAACCTATTTAGTGCTCAGCATGGTTTATATTTGCATATCCTAGTCGATTTAGCGTGCCGCTTCGAATCTTCTAGTCTCCGCCTTTTAGCCAATAGAAACGCTCTGGACATTGTGGGTGGAATGTGATGTCCGTTATTATCATTTATTTCATATTTCAGTACTTAATATGTACAGCAAATAATATTGTATCTTTTACCTAAAAATAATACTAACAATAAAAATTCCAAAAAATTTAAAAAAGCTACTAAAATAAAAATTTCCTGTATTATTTTTTGAATATAAAGACATGCACAAGAATTTATGTTTAATAGAAATTATTCTTGCATAATTTACCGCCATTTTTATCTAAACCAAACGCAGTTAATTTGCCCGCCTTTTTTCTCTCCCCCTATTCTATCTTGACATTTGCCCATAAAGTGAACACATGCACATGTTTGCGATCGCGCATTGTACATCAGAACAAGAGACGCAATACATGGTTCCTGGCGTCTTCAAATTCTCATCTTTTCATCTTATGTAGACATTATACGCATTTACTTGTACACTTGATGATATGATATAAGCCATAAAGATGTATGACACTGTCTTATGTACCTTAATAACAGTCGACAAAGATGGACCAAGATTGTACACATGTGCCATGTGCAGCTTAGAACCTGTACGTATACGATGTATCTATGAAATACATATATTGAGTCATGTCTGAGAAGTAAGAACCACATCGCAATGGAATGAAAAGAAGTTTATTGTAAGTATATAAAAATAAAACACGAATTTTCATCCGTAACACATGGAACAGGGCCTCAAGTGTCTGTGATGAGCACTTGTTTTATGGCAATTTTCGCATGGATTTTTGTAGATTATTATCCTTCAGCTAATAGATTCTGAACCATTCAACGATATTTTGTCAATTAGATGAATAATTAGTGAAGTTCGGAGTCAAACCCAGGTCTCACATTGCATACAGTTCTAGTACCAGTATTTACTGGCAGTATAGTATTTACTTGCAAGTAATGGTGTGCTGATGCTTTGCTCTTCATAAGAATGTTTTGCTAAAAAAAAACGGAGGAATGAGAGATAATTTATTCGTTTTATTTAAAGTCGTTTCTTAGCCACTGCAATTCACAGATAAATGTGAAATAAAATAGAACTGTATCAAGTGATGCGAAAATCACTATAAATTCTAGATTCTTGGCAAAAGTTGCATATTAATTGTATTTTCCAAAAATAAGATTTGCTTTAAGTTGATTAGAGTGTGAGACCGAGGTTCAGTTCCAATAAAATAAATAATCGTTAGGTCTGTAGTACAAAATCTAAGAAATAATGTTCTTTCCATAAGGCAGAATATAATCCACAAAGGATAACCACCTGTTGTGCAGCTTTACGCTGTTACGGCTGCACCATTGGCCAGGGTTCCCCCAGAGTAATGGAGGATTTGCCCAGACTCCACCCTGTCGAACCGTAGAAATGGAATCAGAAAAATGTGTAAGTACTTTCGGAAAATTTACTACAGTTGTATTTCTTTGTTTAACAACTTTTATAAACAATTGAAAGTGAAAATTGCAAAGAAAATGTTTCAAGTTCTTCCTGTTTGGGTATTATTCTGTATCTTATACACCTAATAACTTATCGTGATTATTCGTACTCAGACAGAAAATTTTTTATTTGAATACTCATATTTCTCGACAGAAGAAGTTAGTTCTGGCATTTCACGATTTTAAACAGAAACGGTTGAAACGATTTCACGTACAACTTCTACACCCAAGAGTAGGTAGTACGGATAATGTATACTCCATTAGAAAGAACACTTTGTTTTATAATTTGTTGGAGGGCTCTAGAAATTTGTTACTAAATGAAAGTTACTATTTCAAATACATTAAGAAAAAAAATAATTACATTTGCTACAACTAATAGTTACATGGGACATGCTTATGTTACAATAAAAAGCAATATTTAGAGATTGTATAAATAAAATGTGTATTAGCTTTTACTTAAGGGGCTCTACATTATTGCAATCGAAAGGTTGCTATACGAACAGGTTATTTTCTGTTTATTTATAAAATACGACAAATACAGTAAGAAACAATTATTATATAATAGTTTTCTAATGAACTCTTACAAGATTATCATATTTATAGGTAAATAATTAACTAAAATTGTTTATTTTATTTTGTGTCATTTGGTTTGGTTTTGTGTTATTTTTGGTTCAACAAAAAAATCTATGGGTATTTTTAAGTATTTTTTCAGAATCTACGTAAATTTCTGCATATAATACATAGATTTATTTATTAATTTAAATAAATTGATAAATTGCAAAAAAGTCGTTATTTTCGTTGTCTCTCTCTAGCACATTATTTCTCTATCTATCTATCTCTCCCAATCTGATCACGCCACCCCTAAATTCAGTTATTATCTGACCACGTAGGAGTGCACTTCGGCTCTGCAAAAAATTATCCAAATTTTTGTTAATTATGGCAAGAAACTAATATTTAACAATAATTAGTTCCATTATTAGTGGATTGTGTGAAAATGAGTGGTCAATAAGCTTTTTATGCGATAAAAAATGATTAAAAAAGTTTGAAATTTTCCGTTAGCCAGGTTAGTAACTTTTTTAGTTATTTTTTTTCGTGATTTTTGAAGTTGGTAGAATATTTAAAGTTGGTTGAAATATTGTTTGACGTTTGTTGGTTAAGTATTTTTTTACTATTGTTTCAAGTATTGTATTAACTTTTGATCATTATTATAAAGTTATTAACAATTAATACAGGTTGATACATGATATCATTTAATTATATACGAATGAATTAATACGTTTAGTACTTAAAGCGGGTAGTAGTGGTTCAATTAGTTTGCGAAGTTCGTATAAATTATCGAATGAATGGAGTGTGATGTAAAAATATTGTATTCTATTGTTTTGAAACTCACTATAAGCTGTTTGTTGTATATTTTTTATATATTTTGAAAAAAAATAAGTGAATTTGTATTATTACAGTTGTTCATACATCCCACGACTGCAGTCTTGATTTTTGGGCTAAACACCAGGTCTATGAGACAACAATGAATAATGAATACAGGTATTTATAATATTTTTTTAAAATTTAATTAAAATATATTGATGATTTTTTAAATTTTGTGATTAATTTTAATAGTGTTCATATTGATAACAATTTAAAGATATAAAGTATGAATTGCAATCATTCAAAACATTTCGATTATAAATAATTACAAATTGCTTATTGAATATTATGTTCCAATAATGTATTTTAAAGGCAAACATGATTGAATTTGAATATAATGACATAACAAAAAAAGTGTGAAGTTAAAGCATAATAATATTTGAATTTCCCTCTTATTTTGAGGGTACACGAGTAAAGTACGCGTTCCAGTTTCGCGCTAAAATCACCAGCCTTTTTGTTTAGACACTCGTTGAAATCAGGGCACTCGTTACTGTGTTGTTTTTATCTTTATTAACAATATATGTGTATCAATAAACAATTGGTAATTATTGTGTTGTGATAAGCTATGTTTCATTTGTTCAATAATGATTGGTAAGCAATATACAATATAAAATTTGAATAATATTAAGTCGGGTCACCATGATGGAAGGTTGGGATTAGAATATAAGGTCCATATTTGCTTGCTTTTAAAACCGTTGAAAGTGGTATGATATTGAGGTGACTTTGATATTTCTGAAAACATTGAATCATGAACAACTTAATTAAGAATCTCTTATATTTGGAATTTGTTTAAATAATTTAAAGTTAAAAGAATATTAAACAATATTTTCTTTTTTAAAATGAAATTCTCATTTTAAATTTTTATTTGGTTATACCTATAACAAATGATTCCATATAATAATACAGTGTTGATAATTGATAACAAAGAGAAGATGTGAAAGAAACAAGGTAATAATTGACGCTTTCTGATTTTTTTAAAATTAATCATTACAGTAGATTGTTAATTCAAAAAAAAATTCAGTTTTCAAATTGATAAAAATTTTATGAAAGAAATTATAAATTGTTTTCGAAATATTTTCATTTTCCGTATTTTTGAAAATTATTATAAATAATTACAAATTGTTTATTGAGCGTTATTTCAAATATATATTTTAAAATAAAACATATTGAAGTTGAAGGTGGAGCATAGTAACATTTGAATTTCCCACTTGTTTTGAGGGTGCATGCATGAAGTACGCGTTCCAGTTTCGCGCTAAAATCACTCGCCTTTTTGTTTAGACGCTCGTTGAAATCAGGCACTCGTTACTGTGTTTGTTTTACTTTTATTAACAATAAATGTATCAATAAACAATTGGTAATTATTGTGTTGTGATAAACTGTGTTTCATTTGTTCAATAATGATTGGTAAGCAAAATACAATATAAAATTTGAATAATATTAAGTCGGGTCACCATGATGCAAGGTTAGGATTAGACTATAAGGTCTATATTTGCTTTGCTTTTAAAACCGTTGAAAAGTGGTATGATATTAAGGTAACTTCGATATTTCTGAAAACATTGCACCATGAACAACTAAATTAAGAATCTCTCATATTTGTAATTTGTTTAAATAATTTAAAGTTGAAAAAAAATATTTTATTTATTATAAACAATTGTTAATTACTTTGTTGTGATAAACTGTGTTTCATTTGTTCAATAATGATTGGTAAGCAAAATACAATATAAAATTTGAATAATATATCGGGTCACCATGATGGAAGGTTAGGATTAGAATATAAGGTCTATATTTGCTTGCTTTTAAAACCGTTGAAAAGTGGTATGATATTGAGGTGACTTTGATATTTCTGAAAATATTGCTTCATGTACAAGTGAATTAAGAATCTCTCATATTTGGAATTTGATTAAATAATTTAAAGTTGAAAGAATTTATTTTATTTATTATAAACAATTGTTAATTATTGTGTTGTGATAAATTGTGTTTCATTTGTAATGATTGGTAAGCAAAATACAACTTAAAAAATATGCAACTAAATTAAGAATATAATATATTTGCAATTTGTTTAAATTATTTAAAATTATATTATTTATATTATATTTTAAATTTTTATTTGATTATAGATATAACAAATTCCATATAATACAGTATTAATAATTGATAAATGAGAAGAGATGAGAGAAATTAAATAATAACTTGACGATTTTTTATTTTTCGTACATTTGTGATAAATATAATAATTACAATACATAAACAATTAAAAAATAGTCGTAATATTATGAATGTTTTCATATTGAAAACAATTTGGAGGAATAAATTATAATATTGCAATCTTTCAAAATACTTCGATTTTCAGATTTTTTTTAAATACTCAAATAATTACATATTGTTTATTGACCATTATTATTATTATTCTTGTGTTTAATTGAAATAAGATGATGATATTTTAAATTTTGTAATATATTTAAATAGACTGGTAATTCAAAGACATTCAGGTGTTCATATTGATAACAATAGATAAAAAGGATAAATTACAATCTTGGAAAATATTTCGATTTTCCCATATTTTTGTAAACGCTTATAAATGTTTACAAATTGTTTATTATATTTTAAAACAAAACATGAAAAAAGTTAAACATAATAATAACAAAACAATTGTGAAGTTGAAGCGTAGTAACATTTGAATTTCCCACTTGTTTTGAGGGTGCGTGCAGAAAGTATGCGTTCCAGTCTCGCTCTAAAAGTCTAAAATCACCCGCGTTTTTGCTCAGACGCTCGTTGTCACTCGTTATTGTGTTGTTTTGATCTTTATTAACAATAAATGTATCAGTAAACAATTGGTAATTATTGTGTTGTGATAAACTGTGTTTCATTTGTTCAATAATGATTGGTAAGCAAAATACAACATAATACTTGAATATGTCGGATCATCAGAATCGTAGGTTAGGATTGGAACATAGTTTATATTTACTTACTTACAAAATTGTTGAAATTAGTGCGATGTTGGGACGACTTAATTATTTCTGAAAATACTGTATATTTTGAATTTGTTTAATTAATTTAAAGTTATATGAATATATTAACAATATCTTTTTCCTTTAAAAGATAAATTCTTACTATGCTTATTATAAATTTTTATTTGATTATAGATACAACAAATGATTCCATATAATAATACAGTATTGAAAATTGATAATAAAAAAAGAGATAAGAGAAGTAATGCAATGTTAAAAATATACAAAAGAATTGATATGTAAAACTGCTGGAGATTCCATTGTACTTCTATGGCTAGAAGAATCGTTGTAGTAACGTCTCCACATGGGGAGATTTTAGGGGTACTTTCCCAAGACTTCAACATTTTATTAAATTTAATTTCAACTAGTTTCACCATAGTAAATTTCTAACTTGACTAAAAATATTGAAGGAAGATATTTAAATATTAATGAACGAACTTTGTACTTTATATAGAGTGACACTTCGAATAAGTTTGCTTTAGTTTATGTCGGGTTCGAGCTAGATCGCTTTAGGCTTTAAGAGCTGTTAGTATAAGTTCGCCTGTAGTTATAAGTCCGTTAGAATAAGTGCGCAAACAGTTTAGTTGCAGGTAGTTTTAAGTCCAGTTAGAATAAGTTCGGTTAGAATAATAGCGCTTTAGGCTTAAGTGCGGTTAGTATAAGTTCGCCTATAGTTATAAGTCGGTTAGAATAAGTGCGCCAAACGATTTAGCTGCAGGTAGTTTTAAGTACGGTTAGAATAAGTTCGGTTTAATTTAAGTCCGGTTAGAATTAAAGCGCTTTAGGATTAAGTGCGGTTAGTATAAGTTCGCCTCTAGTTATAAGTCGGTTAGAATAAGTGCGCCAAACGATTTAGGTACAGGTAGTTTTAAGTGCGGTTAGAATAAGTTCGGTTTAATTTAAGTTTGGTTAGAATAATAGCGCTTTAGGCTTAAGTGCGGTTAATATAAGTTCGCCTATAGTTATAAGTCGGTTAGAATAAGTGCGCCAAAAGATTTAGCTGCAAGTAGTTTTAAGTGCGGTTAGAATAAGTTCGATTATACGCTTTAGGCTTAAGTACGGTTAGTATAAGTCGGTTATAATATGTGCACCAAATGCGAGTAGTTTTAAGTGCTTACGTACGTTTAATAAATTCGGTATAGTCCGGGTAGATAAAATCGCTTATTTTAAGTCCATGTGTCACCTCTATATAAAGTTCTCAGCAAGTTTATGCAGTACATAAGTCACAAATAGGTATTAATATTGAAATTAATAAATACTGAAAAATTCAAATAAACTCTGCGATAAAATAAAAAAAGATATTCTGCATGACGCAAACTACAGTAGATGTTGAAGTGTTTTATTTCGTTAATACAATTTTCATAAAATTTTGATGTAATATTCCTTTCTTGAAAGTACCCCAACAAATATTGAAAATAAATTGAAGAACTTAAAAGAAGAATTCACAATACCAGCGTCCTAAACAATTTCATCTAATAATTTCATTTGCAGGTATATATTTCAAAGGTTTTTTATATTAATAAATTATTTACCAATTATATTTGTTTTACAGATAATTGTTACGAATTTTATTAATAACAAATTTTACCAATAATTCATTAAAGATAAAATAAAAATTTTTTGGCGAAACATATTGAAATAGAAATCAACAAATTTTGAAATAAAAATAAGAAAAATTCACACGTTAACATTGGATACGTTTCTGAAGTCAATGAAAAAGATTTACACAAAATCATAAAATTGTATTATGGCGTACTTACTTTGTGTTTGTCGATATATATTTTAGTTTTAGGTACCAGATTACTCGAAGACTTGCACCTGAAACATAATTTACCCAAATTACACTACTTCATCACTCGGGAAGACACCTCTGTTCTCTACTCTAAAAGTCAATACATATTAAAACAGTACATTGACATTCACACCACATCTAGAGGAACTATAGATGAGTTCCTACACTACACACAACAAATCTTATCCTTTCCCCTGATGTTTCAAGCAATAGCTTATATTTCACCCCGCATTTTATGAATTCCGAGACACGACAACTTCTTTTTAAACCCTTTTGTTAATTTAGATAAAAGTTAGTTATTATGAAGAGTGTATTTAACTCGTAGTAGTAGGTGGTTAGAGTTGATGTTGCAGGCAGTCAGGCAGTAGCATGCTGCGAGGCGCTTTAGGCCACGGGGTCCCACGCGAGTAACTCGCCGGAAGCTCAGGGCTCGATTCTGTCCTTGTCGACCGCGTGGGTCACGCGGCTTGACGCTGTCCTCTAGGGCCTCGGCCCGGTCTACGCTTCTCGCTCTAGTTTCGCTGGGCGTCCGTGCCTCGCCGGTCCGGTGCTTCCTTCAGTCGAGCGCCCGTGCCTCGCCGGCTCGGCTTCTACTCTAGCTGGGCGCCCGTGCTCGCCGGTCCAGCTTCTGTCTCTTGGTTAGGCGTCTGTGCTTGCGCGGCCTAGCTACTATCCGCTCCGTTGGGCGTCCGTGTTCGCCGGCCCTTCCCTACTCTTGTAAATCTGTTTTTCTACTTCCTTAAGCTTCAGAATTCGCGCTTGCACGGTCTGGCTCTTTACTTCCGGGCTTCTGTGGCCGACGGCTCAGGTTACTTGCCTGCTTCTCCGCGTACTAAAGTTGCCAAACAGCTCTCTTTGTTGCAAGTTATCAAATGTAGTTTTGTATTTTATATTTGGCTGTACCTATATCTCACAATTGTATTGTAGAATACCATATGATGTTTACTTAGCTACCCGGTTATCCCCAGGTTTGCATTATAGCTAACTCCGTACATGTGCCGCTGTAGAAGCTCCATGACGGATCGCTTGTTGGAATAGCGGTAGGAGAACTCGTAGTTTCATACGTAGCACCTCTTGCCCTTCGCCCCTCGCTTGTCGATGTCCGCCTAACCTAGTGAGTCTCTCCAGACAGAGGTAGGCCAGCTGTCCGCGGTGTAGGTAACGTAGAGAGAGCTGTGGTTCGAGCCTCAGCGTCTGAGTCCCGGGCTCGGCCTGCGGGTGGCTGTCTCTGTTGTTGGGGGATCCCAGGGCCTCTTCTACAGTCTGCTCGCTTCGTTGCCGGGCTCGCCCCCCTAGGCTACGGCTGCTAACTCGCATATCTGCGCACAGACAGGCCTGACTTGTGTTCCTCGCATATCAGGTGCTGCTCGGCTCAGACTTGTGAAGTGGTTGTAGAGATACTAGGGAGGCCCGGGGCGGGGTCACTCTCTGTGTGGGGCTCTTTGTTGAACCCGCAGCGGGGGCGAAACTCAACGGTTTGAGCCCTCAAAATTAAAGACCTGACTGTCTTGTCAATAAGTAATTAAAAAATGTTTAAACCGGCAGAACAGTTTTTGAATTATTTTGTACTTGTAAATCCATATAAAAATGCATCGTAATATTAATTATACAACCATTTTCCTAGCCATAAAGTTGTCATTGTGTCTCCCAAATGTAAAGCCTTGAGGCAGTCCTCCACGTCTCTCTCGTTGGTCTCTGACGGGGCCGAGGAAGACGCACCCGCGCCTAGCCACGTGGCAGGTCAATTGCACTCAATTCCTCCTCACTGAGTCGTGCGATCGTGTAAAGCGGTTTCTGCGACCTCTAGGGGTCCCTTCGCGGTACACTTACACAAAGCTCAAAGCTTTAAACACAATTGGAAGATGTAAAAAAAAAAATCTGGAACAAAAAATAAAGTAGGTAATAATTATTACACTGTTTGAACAGTTTTTAATTTTTTTGTTTTCTTTACAGTGAAAAACAATGTAAAAATATTTACACTATAAAGCCCATCTCAATATAAAATTAAAATTTTGGGTTGGCCTGTGTAAATTTGGTTGGTGGACGAGGGACTGAAAGGCTCAACAATCTAATAAACACAGGTATTTATTAATTTTGTTTCTAAACTATTTAAATCCGAATGGTTTTTTTTAAAACAATATTTTTTCATTAATATCAAGAAAATAGCTATTTACGTAATAAGTAAGGAAACAAAGTTTAACGCTCGCAAAAATAACAAAACGAAACGTAGACGAGTTTTGTAAGAATAAAAATGAAATAACCACCCAGTTTCCTTACCTGTTACATACAATATTTTTTCTACTTCTGTTTATTTATGTACAAAAATACATTTGAAATTAAGAATTTTTGACATTTAATGATATTTACAAAATAATTAAAAAAAGACAAATCCAAGCTAAGAACTCCTTTATTTTGTGCGTTTCTAAGTTACTATAACAAAACGGTTGGTTATAAACAATATAAATAAAGTTGTCATTCGTGATTTTAGAATTTGTGAAATATAAGTCACTGAATATAATAAATATAACTGTTAATAACAGGGTTGGCCTGATTTAAATCAACTGATTTTTTAAATAAAAATGAAACATAAAAAATACAATAATTATAATAAAAATTTAAATGTTTACTACGAAACAATTAGTAATAACTAAAATATATTCTGTATATAATAATATCATAAAATTAAGTGGTATTTTATCATTTTAATTCTCATATAACAGAAGAAAAATATAAGTATTTAAATATGTACATAAAAGTAAAAATTCTTTGTTACTCTTCCTAGTTTTATTCAAATGAATCGTTTTTGTTTTATTACAGATTTCATATACTACGAAATAAAATATTTAGATTACTTTTTAAAAAAGTGTGTAATACTCAGTTAACTTTAAAAATTAAAAAAATCATGATTAATTTGAATTTTTTCAAACATGAATAATTTTTTATTTTTATTAATAAATCATGTTTTTTGCCAATCCTGGTTAATAATATCTGAAAATAGAATAAGAACTAAATTTTCTATTTTGATAATGGGGGTTTCCAAGACAACGCCTTTTTAAAATATATATTCTGCATATCAATTTTGGTCGTTAGTATATTGTAATAAAACTAAAATAATATATAATTGTTAAATACTTTATTTAAAAATTGAAATTAAAGTTTTATTTAAATGACCTTGTAACGTCATTCCCCTGATCAGTGTTGCCAACTATAAGTACATAAGTTTTAATTTCACCGGTTCGCAACACTGCCTCCGATAGCTAGCTTCATGTGATAAAATGACAGTGCAAGCTCGATTTCATTTAATTTTAAAATATATGAGAGCACACACACGTGGTAACTGGTAAATGCATCTATCGAAAGCATGAATCACGAAAGCAGGTCATGTTTATATTCAATGCTTGAATTTACGCGGTACTCGTAGTCTAACTTCACTTCAGATTTTTAGCTACTTATAGTTCTATCTCATAGCGCACATGGACTATCTTTTTCTAGTCAGGGGAATGACGTCAAGCCCATTGTCCGTAAACTTTATTAATTTTTTTCTCGGATACTATCAACTTTTTGGAAAAATAAAAAAATATGGGTCGAATATTTTGTTTTAAAGTTTATCATATAAAAAAATCAAAAAATCTTGGAAACCCCCATTGTTAATGTTTCATACGCCTACGTACCATTTTGATTTCGCGTGAAATAATGATCTTATTATTTCACTAGTGAAATAATGGAATGAATAATCTAACTGAAATTATCAAAATAAAGAGTCCCTTATTAAACGGAAGAAGAAAAAATAGTTATGAGTAAATAACAAGAATATTATTTAGCAATCATATTTGTAATTTTTAGAATGAATATATTTTTTTTACAAAACATGTTGGAATGGAATTACTAAATTTTAAAATTAACTCAGAAATTTTCGCACATTGACATATGTTTCTAATAGTTTTGCCATCTATACAAGACTTAATAAGTCTAATTCTAGTTCAAAAAGTCGTGTTACAGTCTGGTCTACATATGAAAACTCTAAATTGTTTCCAAGACTCTAGATTAATCAGTGCATTCTCTTTAGACAAGAACAGAGATAATTCTTTGGCAGCTTCATAATCACTTTAACACATTTATATTTACCAGTAATCATCAAATGTTATATTACCATTTTCTTATACCTTACCTTTCTATAGGTTTTTGTTATTGTTAACATAGGTTTTGAAACGATTTTCTTATCTCGTTTTGAGTATGTAATATGTTAGTTTATCAAAGTTGCAATGTATTCTTTAATATACTAATTTTCTCGAGTTACAAAAATATTGGTAAAATAGAAGATTTCAAATTGAAAAATAACTGAAACTAAAATCTGATGTATTTATCATTATTACATATACTGATATTTTGAGTAGATACGTCAGTAGGTATAAATAAACCTTCTTAATCTTAATTGATAGAAATACAATTAATTTTTATTGAAATTTTGTACTTGCCAAATAATGTATGGGAGAAAAAAAAATCAGGTTACCTGCATCTACTTAATCTAGAGTTTTAAAAATTGTTCAGAATTTTGTCAAGAGTCTTAATCTAGAATAAGAATGTGTTGTCTTGTCTTGAAATTTCCAGACACCTTTTGCCACTCTTTTTAATAATCTAGAAAAGACAAGACTGTAGAAAGTCTACAACTAGATGGAATCACTAGTTTTGTAATGTAAATGCAAAAATAAGTACATATGCAAAATCATAAAATTGTTTTAATAGTTCTTTGTTTTGAGTTTTACAATATAGGTATACCTATACATTTTATTTTTAGGTGCACGATTAATCGAAGACTTCTGAAACACAAATTACACTACTTCACAAATCGGATTGTCACTTCTATTCTTTAATTTAAAATCAATACATATTACAACACTACATGACACTCACACCACATCTAGAGGAACTAGATGAGTTCCTACACTACACACAACAAATCTTATCCTTTTCCCTAATTTTTCAAGCAATAGCTTATATTTCACCCCGCATTTTATGAATTCCGAGACACGACAACTTATTTTTAAACCCTTTTATTAATTTAGATAAAAGTTAGTTATTATGAAGAGTGTATTTAACTCGTAGTAGTAGGTGGTTAGAGTTGATGTTGCAGGCAGTCAGGCAGTAGCATGCTGCGAGGCGCTTTAGGCCACGGGGTCTCACGCGAGTAACTCGCTGGAAGCTCAGGGCTCGATTCTGTCCTTGTCGACCGCGTTGACCACGCGGCTTGACGCTGTCCTCTAGGGCCTCGGCCCGGTCTACGCTTCTCGCTCTAGTTTCGCTGGGCGTCCGTGCCTCGCCGGTCCGGTGCTTCCTTCAGTCGAGCGCCCGTGCCTCGCCGGCTCGGCTTCTACTCTAGCTGGGCGCCCGTGCTCGCCGGTCCAGCTTCTGTCTCTTGGTTAGGCGTCTGTGCTTGCGCGGCCTAGCTACTATCCGCTCCGTTGGGCGTCCGTGTTCGCCGGCCCTTCCCTACTCTTGTAAATCTGTTTTTCTACTTCCTTAAGCTTCAGAATTCGCGCTTGCACGGTCTGGCTCTTTACTTCCGGGCTTCTGTGGCCGACGGCTCAGGTTACTTGCCTGCTTCTCCGCGTACTAAAGTTGCCAAACAGCTCTCTTTGTTGCAAGTTATCAAATGTAGTTTTGTATTTTATATTTGGCTGTACCTATATCTCACAATTGTATTGTAGAATACCATATGATGTTTACTTAGCTACCCGGTTATCCCCAGGTTTTGCATTATAGCTAACTCCGTACATGTGCCGCTGTAGAAGCTCCATGACGGATCGCTTGTTGGAATAGCGTTAGGAAAACTCGTAGTTTCATACGTAGCATCTCTTGCCCTTCGCCCCTCGCTTGTTGATGTCCGCCTAACCTAGTGAGTCTCTCCAGACAGAGGTAGGCCAGCTGTCCGCGGTGTAGGTAACGTAGAGAGAGCTGTGGTTCGAGCCTCAGCGTCTGAGTCCCGGGCTCGGCCTGCGGGTGGCTGTCTCTGTTGTTGGGGGATCCCAGGGCCTCTTCTACAGTCTGCTCGCTTCGTTGCCGGGCTCGCCCCCCTAGGCTACGGCTGCTAACTCGCATATCTGCGCACAGACAGGCCTGACTTGTGTTCCTCGCATATCAGGTGCTGCTCGGCTCAGACTTGTGAAGTGGTTGTAGAGATACTAGGGAGGCCCGGGGCGGGGTCACTCTCTGTGTGGGGCTCTTTGTTGAACCCGCAGCGGGGGCGAAACTCAACGGTTTGAGCCCTAAAAATTAAAGACCTGACTGTCTTGTCAGTAAGTAATTAAAAAATGTTTAAACCGGCAGAACAGTTTTTGAATTATTTTGTACTTGTAAATCCACATAAAAATGCATCCTAATATTAATTATACAACCATTTTCCTAGCCATAAAGTTGTCGTTATGTGTCTCCCACATGCTAAGCCTTGAGGCAGTCCTCCACGTCTCTCTCGTTGGTCTCTGACGGGGCCGAGGAAGACGCACCCGCGCCTAGCCACGTGGCAGGTCAATTGCACTCAGTTCCTCCCCACTGAGTCGTGCGATCGTGTAAAGCGGTTTCTGCGACCTCTAGGGGTCGTTTCGCGGTACATTTACACAAAAATTACCCATCAGTATCATTATCAAATAAAAATTCAACTAGTACATCAGGAGAAAGAGAACAATCAATACGGATTTTTGAAAATAAAAATTCAACTGTCTATAAGACGAGAAAACAAAAAAAAAACATTTTAAAAACTGATTATAAAAATGAAGAATCTTCAAGAATATACTAGAGTACAGGTATATATTTTCACCATTATTATTTATATGATATATAATATTATATTATTAATAATATATTTTCATTGTAGAGAAATATGTTATGAATTTATAATTTGTAATCTTTCTGAAATAATTTTCGTCCGCGCCTAGCCGCCTGGCAGGTCAATTGCACTCGGGTGTGGCTCGCTGCACCGAGTCGTGCGATTATAAAAGCTGTTTCGGGACCCTTCGGGGTCTTTTCGTCGACTTGCCCTCTGTACACAAGCTTACACAAACCTCTAAAGCTTCAAACAATTTTACAACACTGTTACAAGTAAATACATGGAATGATTGATTGAGAATAATAAATAAATTTGCACAATTGGAAAAAATAAATATCTGTAATAAACAAATGTATAAATGAATAACGGGCAAGTCAAAGAGATCCAATTTTTACTGACATAGTAAGTAGATTTTAATAAATTGTTTTTATAATATTAAAATTTTTGTTTTCATTACAGTGAAAAATAAAGCAAAACATTTACACCAAAAGCGCACCTTAATATCGAATTAAAATTTTGGCTGTGGCCTCTAAATTTGGTTGGTGGACGAGGGACTGAAAGGCATTTCAATTTAATATTCACAGGTACTTATTTATTTTGTTTATAAATGATTGAAAAACTAAATATTTTTTTTAATGTAGATAATTTATATTTCAAAAGTTTAAAGAGAATTTGGCGACTAATAATAATTTTATTAATATTACGAAGAAATACATCATGAATAAATAACAAGAAGAAAAAAGTTCATAAAGAATAGAAACAGTAAAATGAAAAACAATTCTACAATATTTTAAAATACAACAAGAGTATTTAGTAAACTAGAACTAAAACATTTAAGCATGAAGAACAAACGAATTTTAAAAACATGACAAGGAAAACTCACAAAGGGCAGTAAAATTAAATTAAATCTCTGCTGGGTAAACGGTTTCGATAAGAGCGTCTTAGAATTTTAGTTTCGTTGCTTTAATTATAAGTTCGTATAGATCCGTTTAAGATAGGTGCGCTTTAGAATATTTTTAGTTAAGTGCGTTTAGAATAAGTTTGTTTAGATTAAGTTGCGTTTAAAATAAGTTCGAGTAGTTTTAAGTGCGACTAGAATAAGTTCGCTTAGGATTAAGCGTCATTGAATAGGTTAATTTTAAGTGCGCTAAGATAAGTTCGTTTAGATTTAAGTGCGGTAGAATAAGTTCGGTTAGAATAAATTCGCGTACGATAATAGCGCCTTAGAATAAATATAAGTTAAGTGCGTTTAGAATAAATTCGCTTAGGATAAGAGCGCCTTTTTTAATTTAACTATGTTTAGAATAAGTTTCTTACAGAAATTTAAGAGAAGTCTATACACAGGATAATAATAAAATAAATACGAAGAAAAATATCAAACAGAGATATAAAATGAAGAAATTATCATTAAAAAGTATACACACAGCGCCTAATTTAATTTAACTATATTTAGAAATAAGATTCGTACAGAAATTTCAGGGAAATTTATACACAAGTTCATAATTAAATAAATATGAAGAAAACTATCAACCAGAGAAAAATAAAATGAAGAAATTAACATTTAATAAACAACAAAAATACTCTTAACTTTATATTTTCAGAAAAGATAATAATCAATGGAATTTATATCACAATGTTACTAGAAAAATGAATTAAAACATTTATATATTTTAAATTTTGCAAGGAATTCATTGGCTACGGGATGTACAGGTATGCATTTAATTTTTAGATATATAAATCAGTTACTAATGATCTTAAATATAATGCAGATAAATATATAAATAATGCGCGAAAAATGGTGTCTTAAATAATGGAATATTCTTTAACAATTATTAAAATAAAAAATAGAATATTATTAAAAATATAACTGTCTGCATTAAAAAATTTATGGTCGAGACAGAAATCATAAACTTGTTATCATATATTTGTTATTTGGGACGGTGATTCTGGAGATAAATTGCAATATAAATTTTGGATTAGTGTTCAAAAATACAAAATCCTTTTGCTTGAAATATACAACTGTGAAAAGATTACATTTTTTTTTTTTAGTTTTCTAAACTATTTTTTTGTTTTGTTACAGTTTTATCGAATATTACTTATAATAGTGGTACCATAGACAAAAATGAATAGTACTAGAATTTAATGATGTAGTACAAAGAATTGATTAAGTACAGATGATCGTGTTAATGTAGTTATGAGAGCAATTAATGAACAAACAACGAACATGAAATATTAAGAAAATGAAGAAAATACGTTGGAGAAAATATTTGAATTGAGACTCGAAACACATTATTTTATTTATTTACAGGTTCAGATGCATGCAAGTATTAAACTAAAAACTTTTTTATTTTAGGTCGTTGAATAGACAAAAGCTTGTTGAAATAGTTTTGTTTCATATTTTTGTACTAAAAAACATTTTTATTTTAGGTCGTTGAATAGACAAAAACTTGTTTAAATAATTTTGTTTCATATTTTTGTACCACATGAACAAATGCTTTGTTTGAATATACTAATGAAATTTTCTGCAACTAGCAGCCATAGACAGCGTCGTTCGCAGGGAAGGCGTTGTTCTGCGACGTCAAGAGATGATCTAGTGCGGCCTCACCAAGGCCCAGACAGCGGTGACGGTACCGCGCTCCATCATCGTGGGACGGGCCTTCTCCAAGGCCTACACACCGGTAGCAGCAAGGCGTTCCAGCATCGAGGGACAGGCCGCTTCCAGGCCTACACAGCGGTGACAGCACCGCGCTCCAACATCGTGGGATTGTGTTAGTGATTCAACGAAGTGCGGAAAAAGTGCGGTAGTGAAAATCTATGGGCAATTGAGTGTTAGTGTTAGAGTTAAGTTAGCTATAAGGTCAAGTGCGGTAGTGAAAACCTATGGGCAATTGAGTGTTAGTTTTAAGTTAGCTATAAGCAGTGATAGTTTTAAGTTAGCTATAAGTACAAGTGCGGCAGTGATAGTGCGGTAGTGAAAATCTATGGGCAATTGAGTGTTAGTTTATAGATAATTTTAAGTTAGTTGTAAGGTGAAGTGCGGTGGTGCAAACTCGTGTTCGGTTCGGTTTAAAATCTACGATCGGTCGCGATAGTGAAAGTGGAACGATAACGCGCTTCAGCATCGTGGGACAGGCCGTTTCCAGGCCTACACATCGCTTCAGCAGCGAGGGACAGGCCGTTTCCAGGCCTACACATCACTTCAGCAGCGTGGGACAGGCCGTTTCCAGGCCTACACATCACTTCAGCAGCGTGGGACAGGCCGTTTCCAGGCCTACACATCACTTCAGCAGCGTGGGACAGGCCGTTTCCAGGCCTACACATCACTTCAGCAGCGTGGGACAGGCCGTTTCCAGGCCTACACATCACTTCAGCAGCGTGGGACAGGCCGTTTCCAGGCCTACACATCACTTCAGCAGCGTGGGACAGGCCGTTTCCAGGCCTACACATCACTTCAGCAGCGAGGGACAGGCCGTTTCCAGGCCTACACATCGCTTCAGCAGCGTGGGACAGGCCGTTTCCAGGCCTACACATCACTTCAGCAGAGAGGGACAGGCCGTTTCCAGGCCTACACATCACTTCAGCAGCGTGGGACAGGCCGTTTCCAGGCCTACACATCACTTCAGCAGCGTGGGACAGGCCGTTTCCAGGCCTACACATCACTTCAGCAGCGAGGGACAGGCCGTTTCCAGGCCTACACATCGCTTCAGCAGCGTGGGACAGGTCGTTTCCAGGCCTACACATCACTTCAGCAGCGTGGGACAGGCCGTTTCCAGGCCTACACATCACTTCAGCAGCGTGGGACAGGCCGTTTCCAGGCCTGTACAGCGGTGAGGGCACCGCGTTCCAGCAGCGAGGGACAGGCCGTTTCCAGGCCTACACATCGCTTCAGCAGCGTGGGACAGGCCGTTTCCAGGCCTACACATCACTTCAGCAGCGTGGGACAGGCCGTTTCCAGGCCTACACATCACTTCAGCAGCGTGGGACAGGCCGTTTCCAGGCCTACACATCACTTCAGCAGCGAGGGACAGGCCGTTTCCAGGCCTACACATCGCTTCAGCAGCGTGGGACAGGCCGTTTCCAGGCCTACACATCACTTCAGCAGCGTGGGACAGGCCGTTTCCAGGCCTACACATCACTTCAGCAGCGTGGGACAGGCCGTTTCCAGGCCTGTACAGCGGTGAGGGCACCGCGTTCCAGCAGCGAGGGACAGGCCGTTTCCAGGCCTACACATCGCTTCAGCAGCGTGGGACAGGCCGTTTCCAGGCCTACACATCACTTCAGCAGCGTGGGACAGGCCGTTTCCAGGCCTACACATCACTTCAGCAGCGTGGGACAGGCCGTTTCCAGGCCTACACATCACTTCAGCAGCGAGGGACAGGCCGTTTCCAGGCCTACACATCACTTCAGCAGCGTGGGACAGGCCGTTTCCAGGCCTACACATCACTTCAGCAGCGTGGGACAGGCCGTTTCCAGGCCTACACATCACTTCAGCAGCGTGGGACAGGCCGTTTCCAGGCCTACACATCACTTCAGCAGCGTGGGACAGGCCGTTTCCAGGCCTACACATCACTTCAGCAGCGTGGGACAGGCCGTTTCCAGGCCTACACATCACTTCAGCAGCGTGGGACAGGCCGTTTCCAGGCCTACACATCACTTCAGCAGCGAGGGACAGGCCGTTTCCAGGCCTACACATCACTTCAGCAGCGTGGGACAGGCCGTTTCCAGGCCTACACATCACTTCAGCAGCGTGGGACAGGCCGTTTCCAGGCCTACACATCACTTCAGCAGCGTGGGACAGGCCGTTTCCAGGCCTACACATCACTTCAGCAGCGAGGGACAGGCCGTTTCCAGGCCTACACATCACTTCAGCAGCGTGGGACAGGCCGTTTCCAGGCCTACACATCACTTCAGCAGCGTGGGACAGGCCGTTTCCAGGCCTACACATCACTTCAGCAGCGTGGGACAGGCCGTTTCCAGGCCTACACATCACTTCAGCAGCGTGGGACAGGCCGTTTCCAGGCCTACACATCACTTCAGCAGCGAGGGACAGGCCGTTTCCAGGCCTACACATCACTTCAGCAGCGTGGGACAGGCCGTTTCCAGGCCTACACATCACTTCAGCAGCGTGGGACAGGCCGTTTCCAGGCCTACACATCACTTCAGCAGCGAGGGACAGGCCGTTTCCAGGCCTACACATCACTTCAGCAGCGTGGGACAGGCCGTTTCCAGGCCTACACATCACTTCAGCAGCGTGGGACAGGCCGTTTCCAGGCCTACACATCACTTCAGCAGCGAGGGACAGGCCGTTTCCAGGCCTACACATCACTTCAGCAGCGTGGGACAGGCCGTTTCCAGGCCTACACATCACTTCAGCAGCGTGGGACAGGCCGTTTCCAGGCTTGTACAGTGATGAGGACACCGCGCTCCAGCATCGAGGGACAAGTCTTCAATTGTGTTAGTGTTTCGACAAAGTGCGAAAAAAGTGCGGTAGTGGAAATCTATGGGCAATTGAGTGTTAGTGTTAGATTTAAGTTAGCTATAAGTAGTGTTAGTGTAAGTTAGCTGTAAGTACAAGTGCGGTAGTGATAGTGCGGTAGTGAAATCCTATGGGCAATTGAGTGTTAGTTTTAAATTAGAAATAAGTAGTGTTAGTGTAAGTTAGCTATAAGTACAAGTGCGCGAGTGATAGTGCGGTAGTGAAAACCTATGGGCAATTGAGTGTTAGTTTAAAGATAATTTTAAGGTAGTTTATAGTTAATTTTAAGTTAGTTGTAAGGTGAAGTGCGGTGGTGCAAACTCGTGTTCGGTTCGGTTTAAAATCTACGATCGGTCGCGATAGTGAAAGTGCAACGGTAACGCGCTTCAGCATCGTGGGACAGGCCGCTTCCAGGCCTACACATCGCTCCAGCAGCGTGGGACAGGCCGCTTCCAGGCCTACACATCACTTCAGCAGCGTGGGACAGGCCGTTTCCAGGCCTACACATCGCTTCAGCAGCGTGGGACAGGCCGCTTCCAGGCCTACACATCACTTCAGCAGCGAGGGACAGGCCGTTTCCAGGCCTACACATCACTTCAGCAGCGTGGGACAGGCCGCTTCCAGGCCTACACATCGCTCCAGCAGCGTGGGACAGGCCGCTTCCAGGCCTACACATCACTTCAGCAGCGAGGGACAGGCCGTTTCCAGGCCTACACATCACTTCAGCAGCGTGGGACAGGCCGTTTCCAGGCCTACACAGCGGTGACGAGACTGCTTTCCAACTTCGAAGGCGCGGTCTTATCCGAGACCCAGACGAAGTTGCTCCAATGACGACATTAAGTATTGAACTTTTTTAACAATTATTTTAATTTTGTTTTGTTACAGTTACACACTACATAAAAGCAGGTTCATATCAATTATCAGTGAATATTGGGTGTGGCAGCTGTGGTTGGTCACAGTGAAGCTGGATTCTCTGTTTTAGGACACAGGTAGTTGTGTATTTTTTTTACAAATTACTTGTCTAAATATTAATTTATTTCTTTCATTGCAGATGATATGTGGAACTCCATTACATAAGAATAAATAAATCAAGCACAAGGAAGGATCTACGACATTAATAAGGTAAGAAATATATTATTATATTTACAATTTTCCTTATTATTTTGCTGGATTATTAGATTCAATTCATTAAAATTGAACATGACTATATAATTCTTAATGTAACATACAGTGGGCAAAAATAATATTTGCCTAGGTTGAATATTATTCAAATATTATTGTAATTGCTTTCTTTGGTTTTCTCACTTATAAAGTATTTCTTTCTTGTAGTTCTAATCGTTCCAATTTCACAAATCACAATTCGTAGCTAACTTTCTACTATCGGAGAAATAATTATATTCAGTTCACTTTGAACGTGAATATACTCTATAGTCCATATAAAAAATTGCGGTGAATTTTAAAATGATCATCAATCATTTCTTGCTGTATATGAGAGACAAATATTTTTTTAAGTACAACCATTTAAAAAATAATAGAGTATATAAAAAACAGCATTGATACAAATTTTAACTTTAAATTATTGATGAACATGTACTATTATTTTCAAATTTTAGAATATTATAGATACATCTTAAAAAAGAAATGTACAGACAGACAGAAAAAACAAAGAAACAGAATTTCATTCATTGATCGTGATATCGCTTTTAAACTATAATATTTGTTTAATATGCACATTTTTATGATGTTATACCATAATATATGAAAAAAAAATAATGACTTACATTTATAATAATTTGTAGTAATACTAATAATTTATTGTAACATTTCAAACGCGTCAGGCATTTAAATTATTAATATTTTTAAGACAGTTTTGTTTTCTTTTGAAAAATTCATAAAATATTCTTAGATTTGATGTTATATATAACATATTTTAATTTCAAGTAAAACTAGAGTAGTTTCCCGAATAGATATTTATAATTATGTCAAATATACAATTATGCTGATTCAATATACAATTATAAATGTATTGTAACTATATTAGAGCTGTATATTGTATCATTCCTTTGTTTTTACACATGTTTAAGAGAAATGTTCAGATTTCAATGTGGTTTATGAATTTTAAAAATCTGACGTCTATTGTAAACGTTATTAATATTTATTTCCGACTGACTATAATTATTTCTCCGATAGTAGTAGTACAATGTGTTTGATAAACAGAAATAACAAAATAGCAATGTGGAATAAGATTTGACTAAAAACATTTAATTTTTAATATTGAAAATAAAATTATAAAATATATTTTTATTACAGTTAATTAAATGTGTAGAAGTAATGAGAATTAAAATTACTCAATGGGATTCACTTTAGCAATTCATCGGGTGTAGAAATCGTAGTAAACACAGGTAGCTAAATAGTTTTATTACTTTTTTAAGTTACTGATAAATTAGTTTTCATTTGATTACAGAGGATGAAATAAGTCTTGCTATAATAATATTTCACATGCAGTGATATAAGCAATTTCGTACACGCGAAAGTTTTGGTTATATTTTCATATCTAACAGGAATACCAACAATTTCACTCAAGCTACAGATTGGAACCAATGAACGGTGTACTGCGTGTAACGTGTGTTATTTATATTTCAGGTGTATGGTACTAGCTATTTAGGGTAAATTAACTGGTATAAACGCACCTTAGGTTAAGTCGGCTTTAGCATTAATTCGGTTAGTATAAGTACGCTTACATTTAAGTCCGCATAGAATAAGTCGCTTAGAATAAATGCGCTTTAGAATAAGTCGGCTTTAATTTAAGTTCGGTTAGTATAAGTGCGCCTACATTTAAGTCCGCATAGAATAAATACGCTTTAGAATAAGTCGGCTTTAGTTTAAGTTCGGTTAATATAAATGCGCTTACGTGAAAGGTCGCTTAGAATAAATACGCTTTAGGATAAGTCGGCTTTAGTTTAAGTTCGGTTAATATAAATGCGCTTACATTTAAGTCCGCATAGAATAAGTCGCTTAGAATAAATGCGCTTTAGAATAAGTCGGCTTTAATTTAAGATCGGTTAGTATAAGTGCGCCTACATTCAAGTCCGCATAGAATAAATGCGCTTTAGAATAAGTCGGCTTTAGTTTAAGTTCGGTTAATATAAATGCGCTTACGTGAAAGGTCGCTTAGAATAAATGCGCTTTAGGTTAAGTCGGCTTTAGCATTAATTCGGTTAGTATAAGTGCGCTTACATTTAAGTCCGCATAGAATAAGTCACTTAGAACAAATGCGCTTTAGAATAAGTCGGCTTTAATTTAAGTTCGGTTAGTATAGGTGCGCCTACATTTAAGTCCGCATAGAATAAATGCGCTTTAGAATAAGTCGGCTTTAGTTTAAGTTCGGTTAATATAAATGCGCTTACGTGAAAGGTCGCTTAGAATAAATGCGCTTTAGGATAAGTCGGCTTTAGTTTAAGTTCGGTTAGTATAACTGCGCCTACATTTAAATCCACATAGAATAAATGCGCTTTAGAATAAGTCGGCTTTAGTTTAAGTACGGTTAGTATAAGTGCGCTTACATTTCAGTCGCTTAGAATAAATGCGCTTTAGAATAAGTCGGATTTAGATTAAGTTCGGTTAATATGAATGCGCTTACGTTAAAGGTCGCTTAGAGAAATGCGCTTTAAGATAAGTCAGCTTTAGCTTTTAGTTCGGTTAACAAATGCGCTCACGATAAGGTCGCTTAGAATTAATGCGCTTTAGAATAAGTCGGCTTTAGTTTAAGTTCGGTTAGTATAAGTGCGCTTACGCTAAAGTCCGGGTAGGATAAATATATTTACTTTCAGCGCAGGTAGTTCAAGAATTGCAATAATATGTACAGAAGAATTCGAGGGTATAGTAATTCCAACACGATGGAATATGAAGGAAAGAATTTTACTTCACAGAACAAAACAATAATTTTTACATTACAGATTAATACATTAATGTAGTTATTATGCAATGGTAGCAATATGTTGTAAAAAATATATTAAAATTGTAAATCTTTTTGAAATAAATATCGTCCGCGCCTAGCCGCCTGGCAGGTCAATTGCACTCGGTGTGGCTCGCTACATCGAGTCGTGCGATTATAAAAAGCTGTTTCAAGACCCTTCGGGGTCATTTCATCAAGTTGCCCTATATATAGAAGTTTGTTCAACACTTTAAACATTTCTACAACACTATTAGAACTCAATACGTGAACTGACTGTCTCAGATTAATAATTAAAATTATATAATAGGAAGAAATAAATAATCTGGAACAAGTACATAAATGTATAAATAAATACAGGGCAAGACAAAGATCTACAATTTTTACTAATGAGTAGGTAAGAAAATAATAATCAATAAATTATATTAGTAAATATTTTTTTTCTTTACAGTTCACTATTACATTGAATTTCGGACAGAACTTTTATTGGCCGAGGTAGTGAAAGGCTTTTCAATTTAATATGCACATGAAACTATATACATGGAATAAATGAAGCAAAAATGGAAGAAGTATATAATCTGAAACAAATAAATATCAAAAAAATAAGTGCAACTCAAAGAATTATAATTTTTACTAACAATGTAAGTAATAATTAACAAATTGTTTCAATAATTATTTAAAAAATCTTTATAGTTAAAGACAATGCACGAGCATTTAAAGAAAAAAGTACCCCTTTACATCGAATTAAAATTTTGGGTTTGGTGTCTGTAAACTTGGTTGGTGGACGAGGGACTGAAAGGCTTACCTTTTTAAAAAACACAGGTACTTATTAATTTTATGTATTAATTATAAATATTATTACTTTAAAACAAACAATTTCTATCATGTTAAATTTATAAAAACATTATTTAAGACTAACAATATTTTTTCATTAAAATTACGAAAAAATGAATTCTGTCTAAATAAATAACATGATAATTATTTAACAATTTTATTTGTCATAGATACTTGCTACGATTTTAATAATCTAGTAGTAACAAATTTTACCAAGAATTCTTTAGATACTGAGAATATTGTGATTATGATCTTAAGAAAGAATATCAAAATTTTACGAAATATATTACAATATAATTAATAAATATACATTCTAGTTTTAGGTACCAGATTACTCGAAGACTTGTACCTGAAACAAATTACACTACTTCATCACTCGGGAAGACACCTCTGTTCTCTACTCTAAAAGTCAATACATATTACAACAGTACATTGACATTCACCCCACATCTAGAGGAACTATAGATGAGTTCCTACAGCACACACAACAAATCTTATCCTTTCCCCTGATGTTTCAAGCAATAGCTTATATTTCACCCCGCATTTTATGAATCCCGAGACACGACAACTTATTTTTAAACCCTTTTATTAATTTAGATAAAAGTTAGTTATTATGAAGAGTGTATTTAAGAAATAGTAGTAGGTGTTAGAGTTGATGCTGCAGGCAGTCAGGCAGTAGCATGCTGCGAGGCGCTTTAGGCCACGGGGTCCCACGCGAGTAACTCGCCGGAAGCTCAGGGCTCGATTCTGTCCTTGTCGACCGCGTGGGTCACGCGGCTTGACGCTGTCCTCTAGGGCCTCGGCCCGGTCTACGCTTCTCGCTCTAGTTTCGCTGGGCGTCCGTGCCTCGCCGGTCCGGTGCTTCCTTCAGTCGAGCGCCCGTGCCTCGCCGGCTCGGCTTCTACTCTAGCTGGGCGCCCGTGCTCGCCGGTCCAGCTTCTGTCTCTTGGTTAGGCGTCTGTGCTTGCGCGGCCTAGCTACTATCCGCTCCGTTGGGCGTCCGTGTTCGCCGGCCCTTCCCTACTCTTGTAAATCTGTTTTTCTACTTCCTTAAGCTTCAGAATTCGCGCTTGCACGGTCTGGCTTTTTACTTCCGGGCTTCTGTGGCCGACGGCTCAGGTTACTTGCCTGCTTCTCCGCGTACTAAAGTTGCCAAACAGCTTTTTGTTTACAATTATAACATGTAGTTTTGTATTTTATATTTGGCTGCACCTATATCTCACAATTGTATTGTAGAATACCATATGATGTTTACTTAGCTACCCGGTTATCCCCAGGTTTGCATTATAGCTAACTCCGTACATGTGCCGCTGTAGAAGCTCCATGACGGATCGCTTGTTGGAATAGCGGTAGGAGAACTCGTAGTTTCATACGTAGCACCTCTTGCCCTTCGCCCCTCGCTTGTCGATGTCCGCCTAACCTAGTGAGTCTCTCCAGACAGAGGTAGGCCAGCTGTCCGCGGTGTAGGTAACGTAGAGAGAGCTGTGGTTCGAGCCTCAGCGTCTGAGTCCCGGGCTCGGCCTGCGGGTGGCTGTCTCTGTTGTTGGGGGATCCCAGGGCCTCTTCTACAGTCTGCTCGCTTCGTTGCCGGGCTCGCCCCCCTAGGCTACGGCTGCTAACTCGCATATCTGCGCACAGACAGGCCTGACTTGTGTTCCTCGCATATCAGGTGCTGCTCAGCTCAGACTTGTGAAGTGGTTGTAGAGATACTAGGGAGGCCCGGGGCGGGGTCACTCTCTGTGTGGGGCTCTTTGTTGAACCCGCAGCGGGGGCGAAACTCAACGGTTTGAGCCCTAAAAATTAAAGACCTGACTGTCTTGTCAATAACTAATTAAAAAATGTTTAAACCGGTAGAACAGTTTTTGAATTATTTTGTAAATCCATATAAAAATGCATCCTAATATTAATTATACAATCATTTTCCTAGCCATAAAGTTGTCGTTAAGTGTCTCCGACATGCTAAGCCTTGAGGCAGTCCTCCACGTCTCTCTCGTTGGTCTCTGAACGGGGCCGAGGAAGACGCACCCGCGCCTAGCCACGTGGCAGGTCAATTGCACTCAGTTCCTCCCCACTGAGTCGTGCGATCGTGTAAAGCGGTTTCTGCGACCTCTAGGGGTCGCTTCGCGGTACACTTACATAAAAATTACCCATCAGTACCATCATCAAATAAAAATTCAACTAGTACATCAGGAGAAAGAGAACAATCAATACGGATTTTTGGAAATAAAATTCAACTGTCTATAAGACGAGAAAACAAAAAAAAAACTGATTATAAAAATGAATAATCTTCAAGAATATACTGGAGTACAGGTATACATTTTCACCATTATTATTTATATGATACATTATTAATAATATATTTTCATTGTAGAGAAATTTGTTATGAATTTATAATTTGTAATCTTTCTGAAATAATTTTCGTCCGCGCCTAGCCGCCTGGCAGGTCAATTGCACTCGGTGTGGCGTGCTGCACCGAGTCGTGCGATTATAAAAGCAGTTCCGGGACCCTTCGGGGTCATTTCGTCGACTTGCCCTCTGTACACAAGCTTACACAAATCTCTAAAGCTTCACACAATTTTACAACACTGTTACAAGTAAATACATGGAATGATTGATTGAGAATAATAAATAAATTTGCACAATTGGAAAAAATAAATAATTTGTAATAAACAAATGTATAAATGAATAACGGGCAAGTCAAGGAGATCCAATTTTTACTGACAAAGTAAGTAAGTAGATACTAATAAATTGTTTTTATAATATTAAAATTTTTGTTTTCATTACAGTGAAAAATAAAGCAAAAGTATTCATACCAAAAGCGCACCTTAATATCGAATTAAAATTTTGGCTGTGGCCTCTAAATTTGGTTGGTGGACGAGGGACTGAATGGCTCTTCAATTTAATATTCACAGGTACTTATTTATTTTGTTTATAAATGATTGAAAAACTAAATGTTTTTTTAATACAGGTCATTTATATTTAAAGAGAATTTGGCTACTAACAATAATTTTATTAATATTACAAAGAAATATATTATGAAGAAGAAAAAAGTTCATAAAGAATAGAAACAGTAAAATGAAAAACAATATTACAATAGCTATTAAAATACAACAAGAGTATTTAGTAAACTAGAACTAAAACATTTAAGCATGAAGAACAAACGAATTATAAAAACATGACAAGGAAAAATCACAAAGGACAGTAAAATTAAATTAAATCTCTGCTGGGTAAACGGTTTCGATAAGAGCGTCTTAGAATTTTAGTTTCGTTGCGTTAATTATAAGTTCGTATAGATCCGTTTAAGATAGGTGCGCTTTAGAATATTTTTAGTTAAGTGCGTTTAGAATAAGTTCGTTTAGATTTAAGTTCGTTTAGAATAAGTTGCGTTTAAGATAAGTTCGAGTAGTTTTAAGTGCGATTAGAATAAGTTCGCTTAGGATTAAGCGTCATAGAATAAGTTTAATTTTAAGTGCGCTAAGATAAGTTCGTTTAGATTTAAGTGCGGTAGAATAAGTTCGGTTAGATAAATTCGTGTAGGATAATAGCGCCTTAGAATAAATATAAGTTAGTGCGTTTAGAATAACTTCGCTTAGGATAAGAGCGCCTTATTTAATTTAACTATGTTTAGAATAAGTTTCTAATAAGATTTTTACAGAAATTTAAGAGAAGTTTATACACAGGCAAATAATAAAACAAATACAAAGAAAAATATCAAACAGAGATCTAAAATGAAGAAATTATCATTAAAAAGTATACACACAGCGCCTAATTTAACTATACTTAGAAATGATATTCGTACAGAAATTTCAAAGAAATTTATACACAAGCTAATAATTAAATAAATATGAAGAAAAATATGAACCAGAGAAATATAAGATACTTAAAGAGAAATATAAAATGAAGAAATTAACATTTAACAAACAACAAAAATACTCTTAACTTTATATTTTCAGAAAAAATAATCAATGGAATTTATATCACAAAGTTACTAGAAAAAGGTATTAAAACATATATATACATTAAATTTTGCAAGGAATTCATTGACTACTGGATGTACAGGTATGCATTTTATTTCTTAGTTATATTAAACAGTCAATAATATAATGCAGATAAATATAGGTATAAATAATGGTAGAAAAAAGGTGTCACAAACAGTGGAATATTAAACAAATATTAAAATAAAAAATAGAATATTATTAAAAATATAACTGTCTGCATTAAAAATTTATGGTCTAGTCAGAAATCATAAATTTGTTATCATATGTTTTATATTTGAGACTGTGGTTCTGGAGTTTAATTGCAATAGAAATTTTGGTTTAGTGTTCGAAAACACAAATTCCTTTTGCTTGACATATACCTACAACTGTGAAAAGTTTACATGTCTTTTTTAGTTTTCTAAACTATTTTTTTGTTTTGTTACAGTTTTATCGAATATTACATATAATAATGGTACCATAGACAAAAATGAATAGTACTAGAATTTAATAATATAGTACAAAGAATTGATTAACAACTGATGATCCTGTTAATGTAGTTATGAGACCAACTAATGAACAAACAACGAACATGAAATATTAAGAAATCAAGAAAATACGTTGGAGAACATTTGAATTTATACTCGAAACACATTATTTTATTTATTTACAGGTTCAGATGCAAGTATTAAACTAAAAACATTTTTATTTTAGGTCGTTGAATAGACAAAAGCTTGTTGAAATAATTTTGTTTCATATTTTTATAGTAAAAAACATTTTTATTTTAGGTCGTTGAATTGACAAAAAGCTTGTTTAAATAATTTTGTTTCATATTTTTTGTACCATATGAACAAATGCTTTGTTTGAATATACTAATGAAATTTTCTGCAAACAGTAGCCTTAAACAACGGCGTTCGCAGACGTCAAGAGAGGACCTAGTGCGGCCTCACCAAGGCCCAGACAGCGGTGACGGTACCGCATTCCATCATCGTGGGACGGGCCTTCTCCAAGGCCTACACACCGGTAGCAGCAAGGCGTTCCATCATCGTGGGACAGGCCGCTTCCAGGCCTACACTGCGTTCCATCATCGTGGGACAGGCCTTCTCCAAGGCCTACACAGCGGTGACAGCACCGCGCTCCAACATCGTGGGATTGTGTTAGTGATTCAACGAAGTGCGGAAAAAGTGCGGTAGTGAAAATCTATGGGCAATTGAGTGTTAGTGTTAGATTTAAGTTAGCTATAAGTTCAAGTGCAGTAGTGATAGTGCGGTAGTGAAAACCTATGGGCAATTCAGTGTTAATTTTAAGTTAGAAATAAGTATTGTTAGTTTTAAGATAGTTTATAAGTACAAGTGCGGGAGTGATAGTGCGATAGTGAAAACCTATGGGCAATTGAGTGTTAGTTTTAAGTTAGCTATAAGCAGTGATAGTTTTAAGTTAGCTCTAAGTACAAGTGCGGCAGTGATAGTGCGGTAGTGAAAATCTATGGGCAATTGAGTGTTAGTTTATAGATAATTTTAAGTTAGTTGTAAGGTGAAGTGCGGTGGTGCAAACTCGTGTTCGGTTCGGTTTAAAATCTACGATCGGTCGCGATAGTGAAAGTGCAACGGTAACGCGCTTCAGCATCGTGGGACAGGCCGCTTCCAGGCCTACACATCGCTCCAGCAGCGTGGGACAGGCAGCTTCCAGGCCTACACATCGCTTCAGCAGCGTGGGACAGGCCGTTTCCAGGCCTACACATCACTTCAGCAGCGTGGGACAGGCCGCTTCCAGGCCTACACATCGCTTCAGCAGCGTGGGACAGGCCGTTTCCAGGCCTACACATCACTTCAGCAGCGAGGGACAGGCCGTTTCCAGGCCTACACATCGCTTCAGCAGCGAGGGACAGGCCGTTTCCAGGCCTACACATCGCTTCAGCAGCGTGGGACAGGCCGCTTCCAGGCCTACACATCGCTTCAGCAGCGTGGGACAGGCCGTTTCCAGGCCTACACATCACTTCAGCAGCGTGGGACAGGCCGCTTCCAGGCCTACACATCGCTTCAGCAGCGTGGGACAGGCCGTTTCCAGGCCTACACATCACTTCAGCAGCGAGGGACAGGCCGTTTCCAGGCCTACACATCGCTTCAGCAGCGAGGGACAGGCCGTTTCCAGGCCTACACATCGCTTCAGCAGCGTGGGACAGGCCGTTTCCAGGCCTACACATCACTTCAGCAGCGAGGGACAGGCCGTTTCCAGGCCTACACATCGCTTCAGCAGCGAGGGACAGGCCGTTTCCAGGCCTACACATCGCTTCAGCAGCGAGGGACAGGCCGTTTCCAGGCCTACACATCGCTTCAGCAGCGTGGGACAGGCCGCTTCCAGGCCTACACATCACTTCAGCAGCGTGGGACAGGCCGCTTCCAGGCCTACACATCGCTCCAGCAGCGTGGGACAGGCCGCTTCCAGGCCTACACATCGCTTCAGCAGCGAGGGACAGGCCGTTTCCAGGCCTACACATCACTTCAGCAGCGAGGGACAGGCCGTTTCCAGGCCTACACATCACTTCAGCAGCGTGGGACAGGCCGCTTCCAGGCCTACACATCGCTTCAGCAGCGTGGGACAGGCCGTTTCCAGGCCTACACATCACTTCAGCAGCGAGGGACAGGCTGTTTCCAGGCCTACACATCGCTTCAGCAGCGAGGGACAGGCCGCTTCCAGGCCTACACATCGCTTCAGCAGCGAGGGACAGGCCGTTTCCAGGCTTGTGCAGTGGTGAGGGCACCGCGCTCCAGCATCGAGGGACAAGTCTTCAATTGTGTTAGTGTTTCGACGAAGTGCGAAAAAAGTGCGGTAGTGGAAATCTATGGGCAATTGAGTGTTAGTGTTAGATTTAAGTTAGCTATAAGTAGTGTTAGTGTAAGTTAGCTCTAAGTACAAGTGCGGCAGTGATAGTGCGGTAGTGAAAACCTATGGGCAATTGAGTGTTAGTTTAAAGATAATTTTAAGGTAGTTTATAGTTAATTTTAAGTTAGTTGTAAGGTGAAGTGCGGTGGTGCAAACTCGTGTTCGGTTCGGTTTAAAATCTACGATCGGTCGCGATAGTGAAAGTGCAACGGTAACGCGCTTCAGCATCGTGGGACAGGCCGCTTCCAGGCCTACACATCACTCCAGCAGCGTGGGATAGGCCGCTTCCAGGCCTACACATCGCTTCAGCAGCGTGGGACAGGCCACTTCCAGGCCTACACATCACTCCAACAGCGTGGGACAGGCCGCTTCCAGGCCTACACATCGCTTCAGCAGCGAGGGACAGGCCGCTTCCAGGCCTACACATTTCTCCAGCAGCGTGGGACAGGCCGCTTCCAGGCCTACACAGTAGTGACGAGACTGCTTTCCAACTTCGATGGCGCGACTTTCTCCTTGACCTAGACGAAGTTGTTCCAATGACGTCATTAAGTATTGAACTTTTTTAACAATTATTTTAATTTTGTTTTGTTACAGTTACACACTACATAAAAGCAGGTTCATATCAATTATTAGTGAATATTGGGTGTGGCAGCTGTGGTTGGTCACAGTGAAGCTGGATTCTCTTTTTTAGGTAGTTGTGTATTTTTTTTACAAATTACTTGTATATCTAAATATTAATTTATTTCTTTGATTGTAGATGATATGTAGAACTCCATTACATAAGAATAAATAAATCAAGCACAAGGAAGGATCTACGACATTAATAAGGTAAGAAATATATTATTATATTTACAATTTTCCTTAATATTTTGCTGGATTATTAGATACAATTCATTAAAATTGAACATGACTATATAATTCTTAATGTAACATACAGTGGGCAAAAATAATATTTGCCTAGGTTGAATATTATTCTAATTGCTTTCTTTGGTTTTCTCACTTATAAAGTATTTCTTTCTTGTAGTTCTAATCGTTCAAATTTCACAAATCACAATTCGTAGCTAACTTTCTACTACCGGAGAAATAATTATATTCAGTTCACTTTGAACGTGAATATACTCTATAGTCCATATAAAAAATTGCGGTGAACTTTAAAATGATCATCAATCATTTCTTGCTGTATAAGAGAGACAAAGATTTTCTTAAGTACAACCATTTAAAAAATAATAGAATAAGTGTATAAAAAACAGCATTGATACAAATTTGAGTATGAGGAAGTTTTAACTGTAAATTACTGATGAACATGTACTATTATTTTCAAATTTTAGAATATTATAGATACATCTTCTTAAAAAAGAAATGTACAGACAGACAGAAAAAACAAAGAAACAGAATTTCATTCATTGATCGTGATATCGCTTTTAAACTATAATATTTGATTAATATGCACATTTTTATGATGTTTTAACATAATATATGAAAAAAAAAATAATGACACATTTATAATAATTTATAGTAATACTAATAATTTATTGTAACATTTCAAACGCGTCAGGCGTTTAAATTATTAATATTTTTAAGACAGTTTCGTTTTTTTTTGAGAAATTAATAAAATATTCTTAGATTTGATATTATATATAACATATTTTAATTTCAAGTAAAACTAGAGTAGTTTCCCGAATAGATATTTATAATTATGTCAAATATACAATTATTCTGATACAATATACAATTGTAAATGTATTGTAACAATATTATTCCTTTGTTTTTACACATGTTTAAGAGAAATGTTCAGATTTCAATATGGTTTATGAATTTTAAAAATCTGACGTCTATTGTAAACGTAATTAATATTTATTTCTGACTGACTATAATTATTTCTCCGATAGTAGTAGTACAATGTGTTTGATAAACAGAAATAACAAAATAGCAATGTGGAATAAGATTTGACTAAAAACATTTAATTTTTAATATTGAAAATAAAAGATAAAAGCTAGATTCTAATAAGAAAGAAATTTAGTTATAAAATATATTTTTATTACAGTTAATTAAATGTGTAGAAGTAATGAGAATTAAAATTACTCAATGGGATTCACTTTAGCAATTCATCGGGTGTAGAAATCGTAGTAAACACAGGTAGCTAAATAGTTTTATTACTTTTTTAAGTTACTGATAAATTAGTTTTCATTTGATTACAGAGGATGAAATAAGTCTTGCTATAATAATATTTCACATGCAGTGATATAAGCAATTTCGTACACGCCAAAGTTTTGGTTATATTTTTATATCTAACAGGAATACCAACAATTTCACTCAAGCTACAGATTGGAACCAATGAACGGTGTACTGCGTGTAACGTGTGGTATTTATATTTCAGGTGTATGGTACTAGCTATTTAGGGTAAATTAACTGGTATAAACGCATCTTAGGTTAAGTCGGCTTTAGCATTAATTCGGTTAATATAAGTGCGCTTACATTTAAGTCCGCATAGAATAAGTCGCTTAGAATAAATGCGCTTTAGAATAAGTCGGCTTTAATTTAAGTTCGGTTAGTATAAGTGCGCCTACATTTAAGTCCGCATAGAATAAATGCGCTTTAGAATAAGTCGGCTTTAGTGTAAGTTCGATTAATATAAATGCGCTTACGTGAAAGGTCGCTTAGAATAAATACGCTTTAGGATAAGTCGGCTTTAATTTAAGTTCGGTTAGTATAAGTGCGCCTACATTTAAGTCCGCATAGAATAAATGCGCTTTAGATTAAGTCGGCTTTAGTTTAAGTTCGGTTAATATAAATGCGCTTACGTGAAAGGTCGCTTAGAATAAATGCGCTTTAGGATAAGTCGGCTTTAGTTTAAGTTCGGTTAGTATAACTGCGCCTACATTTAATTCTACATAGAATAAATGCGCTTTAGAATAAGTCGGCTTTAGTTTAAGTTCGGTTAATGTAAATGCGCTTACGTGAAACGTCGCTTTGGATAAATGCGCTTTAGTATAAGTCGGCGTTAATTTAAGTACGGTTAGTATAAGTGCGCTTACATTTAAATCGCTTAGAATAAATGCGCTTTAAAATAAGTCGGATTTAGATTAAGTTCGGTTAATATAAATGCGCTTACGTGAAAGGTCGCTTAGAATAAATGCGCTTTAGGATAAGTCGGCTTTAGTTTAAGTTCGGTTAGTATAACTGCGCCTACATTTAAATCCACATAGAATAAATGCGCTTTAGAATAAGTCGGCTTTAGTTTAAGTTCGGTTAATGTAAATGCGCTTACGTGAAACGTCGCTTTGGATAAATGCGCTTTAGTATAAGTCGGCGTTAATTTAAGTACGGTTAGTATAAGTGCGCTTACATATAAATCGCTTAGAATAAATGCGCTTTAGAATAAGTCGGATTTAGATTAAGTTCGGTTAATATACATGCGCTTACGTTAAAGGTTGCTTAGAAAAATGCGCTTTAGAATTAGTCGGCTTTAGTTTAAGTTCGGTTAGTATAAGTGCGCTTACGCTAAAGTCCGGGTAGGATAAATATATTTACTTTCAGCACAGGTAGTTTCAATTTTCAAGAATTGCAATAATATGTACAGAAGAATTAAGAGGGTATAGTAATTCCAACACGATGGAATATGAAGGAAAGAATTTTACTTCACAGAACAAAACAATAATTTTTACCTTACAGATTAATGTAGTTATTATGCAATGGTAGCAATATGTTGTAAAAAATATATTAAAATTGTAAATCTTTTTGAAATAAACATCGTCCGCGCCTAGCCGCCTGGCAGGTCAATTGCACTCGGTGTGGCTCGCTGCACCGAGTCGTGCGATTATAAAAAGCTGTTTCGAGACCCTTCGGGGTCATTTCATCAAGTTGCCCTATATATAGAAGCTTGTTCAAAGCTTTAAACATTTCTACAATATTATTATAACTCAATACGTGAACTGACTGTCTCAGATTAATAATTAAAATTATATAATAGGAAGAAATAAATAATCTGGAACAAGTACATAAATGTATAAATAAATACAGGGCAAGACAAAGATCTACAATTTTTACTAACACAGTAGGTAAGTAAATAATAATCAATAAATTATATTAGTAAATATTTTTTTTCTTTACAGTTCACTTTTACATTGAATTTCGGACAGAACTTTTATTGGACGAGGTAGTGAAAGGCTCTTCAATTTAATATGCACACGTACTTATTAATTTTATTTATAAATTATAAAAACTATATACATGGAATAAATGAAACAGAAATGAAAGAAGTAAATAATCTGAAACAAATAAATATGAAAGAAGTCAAAGAATTATAATTTTTACTAACAATGTAAGTAATAATTAACAAATAGTTTCAATAATTATTAAAAAAAAAAAAATTCTTTACAGTTAAAGACAATGCACGAGCATTTAAAGAAAAAAAACTTGGTTGGTGGACGAGGGACTGAAAGGCTCTTCTTTTTAAAAAACGCAAGTACTTATTAATTTTATGTATTAATTATAAATATTATTACTTTAAAACAAATAATTTCCATCATGTTAAAAGTTATAAAAACATTTTTAAGACTAATAATATTTTTTCATTAAAATTAATTCTGTCTAAATAAATACCATTATAATTATTTAACAATTTTATTTGTCACAGATACTTGCTACGATTGTAATAATCTAATAGTAACAAATTTTACCATAATTCTTTAGATACTGACAATATTGTAATTATGATCTTGAGAAAGAACATCAAAATTTTACGAAATATATTACAATAGAATTAATAAATTTAGAAATCTCAATGAACATTTTAATTTTAGAAACCAGATTACTCGAAGACTTGTACCTGAAACAAATTACACTACTACTACTACTACTTCACAAATCGGGTTGTCACTTCTATTCTTTAATTTAAAATCAATACATATTACAACACTACATGACACTCACACCACATCTAGAGGAACTATAGATGAGTTCCTACAGCACACACAACAAATCTAGTAGGTGGTTAGAGTTGATGCTGCAGGCAGTCAGGCAGTAAGCATGCTGCGAGGCGCTTTAGGCCACGGGGTCTCACGCGAGTAACTCGCCGGAAGCTCAGGGCTCGATTCTGTCCTTGTCGACCGCGTTGACCACGCGGCTTGACGCTGTCCTCTAGGGCCTCGGCCCGGTCTACGCTTCTCGCTCTAGTTTCGCTGGGCGTCCGTGCCTCGCCGGTCCGGTGCTTCCTTCAGTCGAGCGCCCGTGCCTCGCCGGCTCGGCTTCTACTCTAGCTGGGCGCCCGTGCTCGCCGGTCCAGCTTCTGTCTCTTGGTTAGGCGTCTGTGCTTGCGCGGCCTAGCTACTATCCGCTCCGTTGGGCGTCCGTGTTCGCCGGCCCTTCCCTACTCTTGTAAATCTGTTTTTCTACTTCCTTAAGCTTCAGAATTCGCGCTTGCACGGTCTGGCTCTTTACTTCCGGGCTTCTGTGGCCGACGGCTCAGGTTACTTGCCTGCTTCTCCGCGTACTAAAGTTGCCAAACAGCTCTCTTTGTTGCAAGTTATCAAATGTAGTTTTGTATTTTATATTTGGCTGTACCTATATCTCACAATTGTATTGTAGAATACCATATGATGTTTACTTAGCTACCCGGTTATCCCCAGGTTTTGCATTATAGCTAACTCCGTACATGTGCCGCTGTAGAAGCTCCATGACGGATCGCTTGTTGGAATAGCGTTAGGAAAACTCGTAGTTTCATACGTAGCATCTCTTGCCCTTCGCCCCTCGCTTGTCGATGTCCGCCTAACCTAGTGAGTCTCTCCAGACAGAGGTAGGCCAGCTGTCCGCGGTGTAGGTAACGTAGAGAGAGCTGTGGTTCGAGCCTCAGCGTCTGAGTCCCGGGCTCGGCCTGCGGGTGGCTGTCTCTGTTGTTGGGGGATCCCAGGGCCTCTTCTACAGTCTGCTCGCTTCGTTGCCGGGCTCGCCCCCCTAGGCTACGGCTGCTAACTCGCATATCTGCGCACAGACAGGCCTGACTTGTGTTCCTCGCATATCAGGTGCTGCTCAGCTCAGACTTGTGAAGTGGTTGTAGAGACACTAGGGAGGCCCGGGGCGGGGTCACTCTCTGTGTGGGGCTCTTTGTTGAACCCGCAGCGGGGGCGAAACTCAACGGTTTGAGCCCTAAAAATTAAAGACCTGACTGTCTTGTCAATAAGTAATTAAAAAATGTTTAAACCGGCAGAACAGTTTTTGTATTATTTTGTACTTGTAAATCCACATAAAAATACATCCTAATATTAATTATACAACCATTTTCCTAGCCATAAAGTTATTGAGGCAGTCCTCCACGTCTCTCTCGTTGGTCTCTGAACGGGGCCGAGGAAGACGCACCCGCGCCTAGCCACGTGGCAGGTCAATTGCACTCAGTTCCTCCCCACTGAGTCGTGCGATCGTTTAAAGCGGTTTCTGCGACCTCCAGAGGTCGCTTCGCGGTACACTTACATAAAAATTACCCATCAGTATCATTATCAAATAAAAATTCAACTAGTACATCAGGAGAAAGAGAACCATCAATACGGATTTTTGGAAATAAAAGTTGAATAACATTTTAAAAACTGATTATAAAAATGAATAATCTTCAAGAATATACTGGAGTACAGGTATACATATTCACCATTATTATTTATATGAATCAATATTATTAATAATATATTTTCATTGTAGAGAAATATGTTATGAATTTATAATTTGCAATCTTTCTGAAATAATTTTCGTCCGCGCCTAGCCGCCTGGCAGGTCAATTGCACTCGGTGTGGCTCGCTGCACCGAGTCGTGCGATTAAAAAAGCAGTTCCGGGACCCTTCGGGGTCATTTCGTCGACTTGCCCTCTGTACACAAGCTTACACAAATCTCTAAAGCTTCACACAAATCTCTAAAGCTTCAAACAATTTTACAACACTGTTACAAGTAAATACATGGAATGATTGATTGAGAATAATAAATAAATTTGCACAATTGGAAAAAATAAATAATTTGTAATAAACAAATGTATAAATGAATAACGGGCAAGTCAAGGAGATCCAATTTTTACTGACAAAGTAAGTAAGTAGATACTAATAAATTGTTTTTATAATATTAAAATTTTTGTTTTCATTACATTGAAAAATAAAGCAAAAGCATTTATATCAAAAGCGCACCTTAATATCGAATTAAAATTTTGGCTGTGGCCTCTAAATTTGGTTGGTGGACGAGGGACTGAAAGGCTCTTCAATTTAATATTCACAGGTACTTATTTATTTTGTTTATAAATGATTGAAAAACTAAATGTTTTTTTTTTTAATACAGATCATTTATATTTTAAAAGTTTAAAGAGAATTTGGCGACTAATAATAATTTTATTAATATTACAAAGAAATACATTATGAATAAATAACAAGAAGAAAAAAGTTCATAAAGAACAGAAACAGTAAAATGAAAAACAATTTTACAATAGCTATTAAAAATACAACAATAGTATTTAGTAATCGCTTCAACATTTAACTATGAAGAACAAAAGAATTATAAAAACATGACAAAAAAGAAAAACAAAGGATAGTAAAATAAAATTAAATCTCTGATGGTTTAATTGTTTCAAACAAAATAACCTGTTTGTTGTCTTTTATTTCTTCCTATTGTCTTAAAATAAATTTTCTCTGTTCTCATGTATTAGAATTTAACTTACTTTTTTAATATTTCTTATGTAGTTTGTTTTTCAAAAAAATAATATTACATTTGTTTTAAAACAGTTCTAGTAATGACATCTGTGTGTGATTATATAAACAATTTGAATACTGTCACATGGTATCAGTAAAACTAATCCAATCCCAAAATTATTTTCCAACGTCTGAATTGTACATATAAAATTTTGACTTATAATCTATATTTTGTTAAATGTAATTTTATTATTGTGAAACATTATTTCTATAGAAATGAAATTAGAATTGCAGAAGTTGCCAAGCTGTCGTTTGAAAGGTAAGTCATTTTATTTTCACAAATTTATTACAAACATAATGGCATCAGTTGATGTTTACATACACATGTGAAGTTTAAAATTAAGAAATTACAGTTTTGAAATTAGTATAATTAATTTAGAACAAAATTGCAATATATTCCTACAATAGTAATATAAAAATACAAAACATATTTGTTTCTAGACTTTTAAAGATAACTTGCTAACACAAAGACACATTTTGACCTGATTAAACTTTGTTTATAACAACTGGTTTCTACGTAGTTCACTTATAAATTCAAATTGTTGAAAGATTTTTTTTGTATTACGGTCTAATGAATTCTAACGAATACTGTCCACCATGGATCTACAAAATATCATTTTACTATAATATCCCGTTATATTTTACAATAACAATGATCATTGGTATAACTTTTAGTTATTTTACGAATGAGGAAACGTATCAGGTTGATAAAGAATTAATGAGTCCTGTGATACTTTGGATGTTACCTAAAGATAATATTGAACTAGAAATAAATCATGTACAAAATGTAAAATAAATAATAATAATAATAGAAAATATTCCTTGTTATATTCAAATCAAATAAATGATTCTTTTGATTGGTCCATTTAAATTCTGTACACATTTTGATTGGCTGGATCGAAAAATCAATAATTGATCTTGCTTATGATTGGTCCTTAGATATTTGTTGTATATTTTACATTTAATGCTGAAAATTAATTCAATATTATATCTTTTAATTTTTTATGTGAATAAAATATATTTTTTTAAATTAATAAAACTTATTTCTATGAAATTGAAAATATTTTATATTTAACAATAGGAAAGAAGGCCTGATATAATTTTACGAGATTAACAGTGTTCTCAACATTGCAAAAAAAAGTATAACTAATGTAGAATATTATTTATTTAATAATATATTTTATTTGTATTAAATGTGTTTATTTACTATTCAAGTAATATTTGTTTATGAACGTAATATAAATATACGAAAACAATAGATAAGCATTTTTTTGAGAATTTATATATCAGGGTTTTTAGTTTCAGGTTGTCAGCACTGCTTAGTAACTGACTCTACGAACGAAGATGCCGATTACGTCACATCGCCATTTTGTATTGACCCACACAAATCGTCGAACTTTGTTTTGTGAAATTAATGTAGTTTTTCGGGTTTTTTCCCACGAGGGAAAGCGGATATTTTTGCTTTTCGGACAGTGCCAGTGATTGTGCCCGGAGTGCCAACTCAGCTAGGCCCGTGAGGGTGGGATGCGAACCGTTCCGTCGTGAAACATACGTGGGGGACTGGGTCGTGCGCGACAGGTTTCGATGCTCAGCTCAGCGGAGCCAACGGTGTCTTCAGCCCAGCAGAGAAGATAAAATAAAACGTTACCGAAAACGCGCAAAGGAGCATTCGTGTTGGATTCTTTGTAAATGGGGCCCGTTTGATTTCTTTCTCGTGCGCGTCGTGAGTGCTTTCGAAACCGAGTGCTTGGTTCACGTGAATCCAACCTACATGAAGAGGAGCCGGCAGCAACCAGCTGCATTTTCCATAAGCACTTTTACCGGGTGTAGTAGGTTTGTTTAGGTAGTGAAACAGGGTCGCCTATGCGCATGGTAGGTCGTTCGTCTACCTCGGGAGTTGGGCTGCGTCCGAGCTACGTAGGGTTTTCACCTATGCCATGTCTCCGGCCGTTTGGCAGTATTTCGACTTGGGCGAGAGGGAACCACCTGTGTCAGCTGTATTTTCCCGATTTTTATTCCCAGGAATTTCTTGAGGGAATCTATGGTCCGCGAATGGGTGAATGCCGAATGAATGTGTGTGTGCCAGGCGGGGTGCCAGTGTTGCCTGATGACAAGGCTATTACCAGAGCCAAACTTGTTGACGTACTGTCATCCCCTAGGCCCTTGTGGTGGTTGAGATTGACGAGTATACGGTAAACGTCTGCTAGTGCGTAGATCTCACGGAGCTGTAGGTTACAAACGGCGTGCGGTCGGCTAATCCGCTCGAAACTTGCAATCAGTAAATCTTATTCATTTTGTACTTAGCTTAGATGTAAGTAGCTCGTATCGCTCTCGTACCGCGTAGGTAGTTTGTAAGCCAGAAGATTCCAATGCCCAAACATCGCCTCCAACCACCGCCCAACCAACATCACCGAAGATGAAGAAAGAACAAACAGAACTGTGTGCTTGGTGTGGAATGTTGTGTGAATGCTACTAATCAAACTTTTCCTTTCAGCTTCTCTTTTTTATTATTGTAGGTACACCTCATCATTTTATATTAGGTAAAATAATCACCTTTCTTTTTCAGTTCACCAACAAAATTGTTTTATTGTAATTTATAAAATTGTAATTATTTTTGTGTTTTCTATAGCTAACATCAAACTCTAGCTGAACCTTTTTCTGGGGGTAGAGTCATTCAAAAGCCACAAGATTTTTAACTTTGGCAATATGCCGTGCTGAGACAGCTTGCTGTTATTCGCCGAGTATTGTCATTGTTAATTATCCTTGTGAGTTTTAATTTTTTATTTGTTTTCTGGGATGTGGTTGGATTAAATGTAGAGTCTTCAGATTTCACGGGTCCTTTGCCTCTGTCAATAACAGTCTTGGATATTTGTTCTACCCGGACTTATATTCTTCACCTTATTGCCAGAGATATATTGATTCGTGCTGTCTGCTTCCTCCTTGGAGGAAAAGGAATCTTGAAATAAATATTTGGGAATTGGAAGAAGGTTCAGATAGAAAAAGAAGTAGAAGATCAACAGACGAATTCATCTGGACAATAATGGACACCGGTTGAACTTCTTTCTGGGTGTAGAGTCATTAAGCAGCCACAGGTTTTTAACTTTATCAATATGTCGTGCTGAGGCAGCTTGCTGCTATTCGCCGAGTATTGGTATTGTTAATTATCCTTGTGTTTATTTTCCAATTATACTTGGGAGGTGATTGGGATAAATTTAGATTCTCCACGCTTTACGGATCCTTTGCCTTTGTCAATACGGTGTTGGGTATTAATTCTCCCGGATTAATATTCTTCATTTTATTGCCAAAGATAAATTGATTCGTGTTGTCTGCTTCCTTCAAGGAAAAGTAACTAAAATTTGGGAATAGAAAGATGTTTCAACAAGAATAATTCATCATAGAAGAATCTTGGGCCCGCTGCTTGCAAGTTAATAGGTAAATACATATCAGAAAATATGTTAAGTTAACTCTGTTCAAATATGTTAGTTGTATTACGATGAAACTGTCATATTTACAAGGTTAGGAATATGATAAAGAATTATGTAATTCATTGGTTCTAGGCATTGCAGCGAAGAGACCGCTCTTCTGTCACGGTTTTAGGGAGGTTTCCCGTGACGTCCAAGGAAGAATTTCCGGGAGAGAGTACGCTTATCACCCTCCTAGCAAATAGCGAAAGCGTATAGGTGTTTACACATCTATTAGATTGGTGTATTACCTTTTAATTGTAAACTGTGTATATTATTTTTTTGTAATATTGAATAAATTTTGATAAAACTGGTTTATTTTAAGTAATGATAAAATACGGTTCGATAAACAAATACTCAGAAGATTTTTGGTGTTTGTGGTTATGTATTTATGACCTTAATTTTCTAGGAAAGGTTAAATTATTAATTACTCAATGTTGTATTTGTTTAAAATAATACTAAAAATTGTACATCACTAGTTTGTAGTTTCAAAAAAATGAATTTGTCTTATTTTTATTTTACATTAAATTGTATATATTTGAGGAGATTTTAAATTATTTTTGTTACAGATTTTTAAATTTGAAATCCGCTGAAAAAGGAGGAAATTGTAGAAGGAATGGTTGCCAAAAGTAAGTAACTAATGTAACTAGAAAAAGAACTATCAAAGTCAAAATTTTTGTGTTTATAGAAGCATATTTTACTTTAATTTGTATATGATGAAATATAAATAATTATATTATGTATTTTTATGAAAATTCTGGTAAATTATTTGTTCGTATTACAGGTGTGCCGAGATAAAATTTGACGATGCGAGTACTCAACTTCCGGCATCTTCGTTCTCCAAGTGCCGCGTGGAGAATGGCGGCTCGTTTCGCGTTCGTGGTTTTAATTTTGTTGTTTTATGGTGATTTTCTTCTAAAATCACCTGTAGAGTCATTTAGCTTTTTAGTGTGATGGGTCCAACGTAAGGTTAGACTAAATTTTCCGCTTTGCTTTGTTTTGTTTTGCTAAATACGTAAAGTAACGTTAGAGTCACTGAGCGTCGTTCCAAGTCGTGGAACCAACATATTTCCGTTTATTTAGTGGCAAATATTAATGCCACTGTTGTTTGACGCCAATACGCGATGGATTAGGATCGGTGCACGGCTGTGGTCTAGGATTCACCTTCTGTGTTTCCGACCACAGTACGTCGGGAGTGCGTGTTGTGTGGTGGAGGAGTTCATTTCCCAACTCTAGTCTTTGGTCCGAATCCGTGTGGAGGCCAGATCAGATCGCTAGTGCTGTGTTTCTCTTAATTACTCTTTGTTTTTGTGTGGGGCAACCTGTGCACGAGCAACTTGTAATTAGGAAGCTAGGTGTTAGTTGGTCCAGGTGTTGATAAACGTGCCACCTGATGCGGGGTTTGCATTGGTTTGCGTACCGGTCACCGGCCTTGTTGTACTTGGCTAGCCCTAGACGACCATTGCGTGAGTGGGTACTCGTGAAATCATCCTTCATGCCCGTGCTGGTGTCGTGCCAGGCGTGCTCACAACCGAAGGCGGTCCTCGTTATTTGCTTGTGGCTACGGCGAAATAGCCCTATAAATTAGAATCATAGCTTAGTTTGTAAGTGAAGACAGAAGCGGACCCTGGGCGAAGAGGACAACGGGCGAAGAGGAACCAGGAGGAAGAGGAGATTGGACGAAGATCGAAGCGTGTGAATGTTGTGTGTCTGTTGCAAGAATGTGACTAATCACTTTCAGAATTCCTGTTCCTCTTCACGTGTAGAGCCCAGCTGGGACTTATGAATGGCGAGCATCGTGGGAGACGTCGCTGGAAGCGGAACATCGGTGGAATCAGCGTTGGAAATGGTCTTAAATAGCTGAGCAACGTTGGAATCTTCGAGGGACGCAGAGCACCGTGGGAAGTCGTCGAAGGATGAAGACGTCGGTTCCTGATGACGAAATATACTCGTGACAACGACTACTCATCCTTGGAAAACTTTACACCCGTTGCTACATTGTTATAGGTAAATATCTGTATTTTATTCCATATTTTCTAACATAATTACTCATAAAATAAACTAGAATAAAAGCACAAAAATTGTACTAATAATATAATGATAACTCAATTTAAATCAGTTAAAAAAATTCAAACAAAAGTAGAACAAGAAACTGTAACATAAAATTTTAGTGGAATGATTTTATTTGTAGTTATAACTTAAAGAAAATGATAGTAATGTTCATTTCTTTATTACAGATGCAGCAACGAAGAGATCGCTCTTCTGTCATGGTTTTGGGAGGTTTCCCATGACGCCAAGGAAGAATTTCCGGAAGAGAGTACGCCTGACGCCCTCCGAGCAAGTCCCGTAGGCTTACTATGGTCTTAAACTTTATTGTTAGTGAATTGTATTAAAAAAATTGTATTTGTACAATGTAAAATATATTAATACTTATAACTAAATAGATGATTATATGTAAGATAATATAATGTCGTTCAAATACCCATATAAAGGAATAAAATATATACGATATAAATATATTATTTATTGGAATACCCGATATCAAGTCATAGTCTCAAATGTATTTATGGATTATTATAGTATATTCTTAATATTATTCTATGTAGCATATTTTAAAAGTTCAAAATTTAAATAAATAAAATATATAAAAAATTTACTATTGTTTCGTTTAAATTGAATATCCATATATTCTGTTTTTTTGTTGCCGAAAACCTTTTTGTGGCGGATCCGGTAAAAATTTGGTATATGTATACTAGGTACATAGACTTAGATACTTTTAAAAGAAAATTTATTCTAGGGTTGAAAATAGGGGAGTTATTTAATATTAAAGAGTTGCTTACGTAACCAAGACCCTTAGGGCAAATCTGACCTTGGATTCGTGTTCTAGGGGTTCTAATTAGCTTAATAAAATTTATTCGTCCCTTCTAGCTTCTAGCCCTTATAGTTCTGGAGTTCCTTAACGCCCTTTGCTGTCAACTTTAGGGGTGAATATATAGTAAACTAGGGGAGGTTGAGCAATTCTGCGCACGTCAATCAAAAGAGCGGATTAAAATACCTCCATTACGCAATTTTCAACCCTCTAGCCTTTTAAATAAGCAAAATAAGATGAATCAACGATTAGAAAAGTTTAATACCTACCTTATATACCCTATAATTTTTGATAATTACTCTGTAAATAAATACGTATCAATATATTCACTGTAAATTGAAATAATTGCAAATTTTTAATATATTTTATTTTCACTTTAATTTACAACATTTAATGTTACATAAAATAATATTAACAATGTAAAATACAAATACAATAATACATATGAAAGTTATTTATTTATTATTTGGAGTTCTACCCCTCTGGAACTGTAGCTGCCGCATGCAGGGATGTAGTACCAGTCATCCACCTTCTAGATAAACAAAAAATAACAATTAAAATCAATACAACACGTAGAATAAGTACATTAACTCATACATAAACAGCACAAGATACACACAAGTTAACATGTGTTGGGGTGTTCCTCTTTAGGGGATGATTTTTTGGTTTTATTACCCTAATTCGACCTCGTAGATTCCGAATCTGGTGTTCAAATTTCCATACGACCTATAGTTCTTACGTAATAAGCGATTCTAACCTTTAAAATTACATAACTCCCTTATTTTCAACCCCTGGGCAAATTTGACTTCAGAAGTTGTTAGCCCCATGTACCTAATATGTGTATACCAAATTTGAACCGGATCCGTGATAAAAAGTGTTTTTGGAGTTTCAAAACCATGGGCTATAGTCCAGGGTTTTTTACGATGCAACTAATTAGTGAAATTAAGGGAAAAAAACATGCTATTATATAGAGTCAACCGTGAAACTCACGGATCTGATGTCCGTTTTGTGCGCCAACCCCTAGTTTAAGGGTAATTCACGTTTCCCCTCGAATTAAATTTTAGGCAACACCCAACACGACTTTGTGTCACCAATACATAAATATAGGAGATTATTTGCTATATATTTTTTGATTAGTTATAAAAATTAACCACTCACCGGAAAAAATAAAAGTATGTTGTATCGTATGCCAAATTTCACGTAGAGTTCAAAATTTGAAACAGAAAGGGGTTACATTTAACCGTGTATGAGTGGCAAGCCAAAATGTAAAATATGAACAAATACAAAAATGACATTTTTTGATAATTTATAAAAATTAAACCACTCATCGGAAAAAATAAATCTATATTGTATCTAATGCCAAATTTTATGTAGAGTTCAAATTTTCAAATAGAAAGGCGTTACATTTAACCGTGTATGAGTGGCAAGCCAAAGTGTAAAATATGAACAAATACAAAAATGACATTTTTTTGATAACTAATAAAAATTAAAGCACTCATCGGAAAAAATAAAACTATAATGTTTCTTATGCCAAATTTCATGTAGAGTTCAAATTTTGAAACAGAAAGGCGTTACATTTAACCGTATATGAGTGGCAAGCCTAAATATAAAAATATGAACAAAATACAAAAATGACATTTTTTGATAATTTCTTCTGCAACTTGTTCCTCTAGTTCTATGGTAGGAGGCCACGTAAAGATCGCGTTTGTTGAAATGAACCCGGACTGACCGTCGGTTGTGGCGTCACCAGCTGAAGTAGAGTTCCACCCTTCAGCGATTCTTTGGAGATGTTGTGCAGGTGTTGAGCGATGTCTGACTGCGTAGACACCTTCGCAGCAGCTCCGGGCCGCTGTCTACTGCAATACACACAGTTATAAATATATTAACATGTATTCTACCACATTCTCCTCATGTATTCCGTACCCGATATTGTGTAAATGGTTACAAATTTTGCTATTTTGTGTCCCGAATCACATTACCCGATGTTTAAAGTAAAGATTCACATATTGTCATGTCAAACCTTCTTCACCTTATTTTACAAGACTTTTTATTGCATTACCACTAAAATATTTTTAATAAAAACCATTTTTATTTCATGTGACACACCGTTATATTTTGACTTTTATTTAAATTTCCGCCACTAGAATGCTGTGAAATGAGATGAGAGGCTTGGGCACAAGTTTGGATTTTTATTTGTTTATATTGTTACTATTTAGAGGCAACAAATGATCATCCTAAAAATATCTAAAAATTTAATTCTGGAAACTACTTATTTAATTATTTTCAAAATAAAAATGTTTTGAGCAAGTATAACGCATGCGTACATTGAATGTTTTATGATACAGAAGTGATTTTGAAATAATAACAATAACCGTTAATTTCTTAGTGCATCGCTAGGAAAAATTGTTAAATAAATTAAAAATATATAATTAAACTAAAGAGAACAATACGTAATTTTTGTAATTATTGATATATAAGACTTAACCTTAAATTTTCAATACATTAAAAATGAGCAAAACACCGGTATCTATATTACATGAATTAATGCAAAGAAAAGGCATTGTACCGGAATACGACTCACTTCCATCAGAAGGATTTGGAACACACAACCCTACATTTTATTTTAGGGTGACAGCTGGAGAAGTGAGTAAAATTGGTAAAGCTAGGTCGAAAAAAGATGCGAAACATGAAGCTGCTAAATTGGCCTTGGAAGCATTTAAAGAACAAGGTAAGTAAAATGATTTATTCTCAAACAAAATATAAACAATTGTTTCGAGTAGGCATATATCACCCTGAACATGTTGCACCAACACCATCTTCGCCAGTTGCTTCTGCAAGTGCTGCTACAGCTCAAGGTGTACAGTTGAATGCTGTGGGAATATTAAAGGAGTTTTGTGCAGATAATAACATACCTGAACCAATGTTTGATTTAATTTTGGACGTCGGTCCACCACATTGTCGTCTCTTCACAGTGGAATGTAAAATTGGAAACATGCCGGGAATATCAGCTCAAGATTTAACTAAGAAAAAAGCAAAACAAGCTGCAGCTCAGCTTATGTTAAACCGTCTGCAGAAATCCTTACCAGATATAGTGGAACAGTATAAAGATTTATTTTATTCTAACTCACCAGTTGTTCCACAACAAATAATAGATGGGTATAACGAAAATACAATGCAAAAAAAGAAAGTTAATTGGGGTTTAAAAGTTTCTACTTATCCAAAAATTATTAAAAACATTATGAACGAGAAGAACTTGACTTATGACGTCATTTGGAACGTAAGTTTTACTTACCAATTGTATTCAAAATCTTAAATAATTGATCAAATTAATTTATCTTCCAAAATAAAAAGTTTTTTATATTTTCAGGATGTAACAGATGAAGACGTTGGATCATTTCAAGACATACTAAATAAGTTAGAGTTGTCTTATAAATTAGATTTTGAAACAATTGATGACAATGATAAAATAGCAGCTTTTATAAGTATTAATTCAGATCCAGAATTTGTTTTCTGTGATTTTGGAGACAATAAAGAAGCAGCCGTAGGTTCTGTACTTAGACCTGCATTTCAATTTTTGAAAATAATGACAAAATAAGTTTTTTTTTATAATACTACTAATAAAATCTGTGATTTTTTGTATACTTTATTAAATAAGGGAAAACTAAAGCAAGTTGTTAATTTGAAAAAAAATGTATATTTTTTTCTTGATTAAATATTATCTAATTTATGTTCTAATTTAAAGTTATAAAAATTTTCTCTATCTTCCCGGTATCTAGCTTTTAGGAGATATTCTTGGGCTAAATCATTTTTGCTGAGAGCATACTTAGCTGCAGCTTTCTGACAACTTTCTACGAAAACTTTTACTTCTTGCAATCTCTGCATTCGGTTGTCTTCATACTTCAAATTTACAAAATCGTTTTTTGACTGCGATCTGCTTGTGTCCTTATCGTGTCCATTTTCAAAAAGAATCTTTATTTCGTCTTCGCTTTCTTTAGCTTCCAACGTTGGCCACAGTTTCAAAGATGTAAAGAATTTTGCAATTTTGTGAGAGAATATTGCTACTGGCATATTCTTTTGCATGAAATTGAATCTTTGATCAAATCTGTTTTTGGAAAGTTCTGTTTGTTGAGCCACATCAGCTTGTAAACTCAATTTATCTACAAATTTAAAAAGTGAAAAAACTTTATTGAAACTTAAGATTTTTTTGTACCAAGCTCTATCTGAGTTGCAATTTCTTCAGGTATTGGAGGTACTTTATCAAGTAATCTTGCTAGTACATCACCGATGTACGGTAAATATGGAGGACTAGCAGTGGTTAATAAAAACGATTTTTGATAATTTAATAATCTAGGATCAGAATATCGCCTACATAAATTTTCAAACAATCTAAAAAAGAAATTTAAAACTATTGTACAGTTATAAATATATAATTAAATTTACTGATATTTCATAGCATGGTGTAATCGTAGATAAGCCCACGTTTTATAAAGCCTGTATATTGGAATACTTTGTAAACCACTCAAAATAGTTCGACATGATTGGAAATTTGATATTCGATCACATTTATCTGCTGCATTTATAAATCTCACTATTAATCTTGATCGAACCTACACAATATTTTATAAATAAAATATTATATGTACATTTTAAGTATTACTTTATCTGAATTGTCACGAAGAATTTCAGTGACGATCAAACAACTAATTCTATGCGAAAATGCTATGAGAGAGTTTATATTAGGAGTATTCTTTGAAGATCGTTGCCATACTAAAATATGCAGTTCGTATGGCTTTATTTTTAAAAACAATTCTTTGTCGATGTTAGTCAACTGATATGCTAGAGTTGTAGAATCAAAATCCCAAGCTGTTAGTGCTACTTCAATTTTTAATGCATTACGCAGTCGATATATATACGTTTCATTTGCTAAATTTATATATTTGTAGCATACGCCTTGCTCACTTTCTTGTACCTGTTTAATTTTTTTCTTTGACAATTTTTTCTTCTTAGCTAAATAAAAAAATAATTTGTAAGATGTTAAATAAATATATTATAAAAAAACCTTTGTAGTTTGTTTCATTTTGATTTTTTTTCAGAGTTCGTAAATGTTCCAAAAATTCATTATAAGTATCCCAGGCTGGTTGAGGTCTGTACCAATATTCTGGAGTCCAAAATAAAAGTGCTTTAGGACCAGGAACTCTATTTATAAAATAATTTTTAACAAATCAATAATTATAAGTATGAAATTTATCTTACGCTAGTTTACTAATGCAAGTATCAATGTTTAAACCACGAGACATGTGAAAAGCTTCACAAGAAATAGATACAGTTAATATTCGTTTAGAAATTGAAAGATTTAACTCAGGATTAATTGGTTGTCGGCGGATTCTCACAGAAGACACAGATCTTTTCAACTAAAATAATTATAATAATATTTATTATTATATGTTAAATTTTTATTTTTTCACCGAACCTGTGTTGAGAATCGATCTCCAAAATGAATATTCCAAGGGCCTAAACCGTAAAGAAAATGCGGTTGCGGCATAATACCATATCTTCGAGGATGTCTACCTCGAGTTGCAGATGTTTCTCGTGCTTTTTCCCATTTTGTTACAGTACTTTCCATCATGTCGGAAAATTTTGGTGAGGCGGAATGAAATACGAACATATCTGAAGACTGAAGTGAAATTACAATATAATATTTTAAATATCAGTAACATTACTTCAGTAGATGAATCACTTATTTCTTTCTTAGATTTCACATATTGTTCAAAGTGATTGAACTGATCAGCTTGAGTAGTTACATGATGAACTTCAATGTTGTTATTTACAATAGGTTTGATTTTTTCAATAATCTTTTTTGGTGGAAAATCAGTACCATACATATTTTTATTGATATCATTTAAGTACAAATATTTCTCAATCCATTTATCTTCAGACTTCAAATATTTTATCATTATTTTTATTGTAATAGTTTCAAACGAACTTACTTGGTTTTGAGATTCACTATCTTTACTAAATTTACACCAATATTGTTGTTTGCCACTCTCGTTAATTTTTTGAGTAGCTGCAATAACATTTAAAGTACTGGTACTAGTAGAAGTAGCTACTGAAGTTTCACTAACCGAAGATCCGTCATCTTCTGGACATAAAAATCTAATTCGTTCACACCATAAATTCCAAAACATCTAACATTATTGTCAATGAAATAAATTTATAAGATATTATTTTCTTACTTTTCTCTTTTCAAATCCGCCTAGTTCAAAATATAACACGCGATTATTACAAAAATGAGCTTTTAAAGATTGGCGTTTTCTGCGTCTGTAGACACTTAAATTAACACATTCTACTGGATATACAGCGATTAGTTCCAAAGTTTCAATTTCTGGATCAATGCCCTCATTGCAAATTATTTCAGATTCTTCTACAGGTGGTAAAACATCAATTGCTAAGACTAATTTCGTTGGCGTTAATCCTAAATCAAACTATTCTTAATTCTACTTTTACAATACAAAATAAAAATTTGTGATTGTTAGGAGAGATCAGGTAAGGACATTTTAATTTATTTATGTATATAAGACAATTTTACCTAACTGCACTTGTCGCAATCCAAAACCTTCTCTTGTAGTTTGCGCAAAAGGACTTTCCACAAGAACCATGTCTTCAAAATCACAGTATTCTGAAAATAACAACTTCTGTATCCGATTTAGTGACATCCTTTTCACACAAAAACCACAACACATATTATAACACGAATTTGACTACATTAGTATATTTCGAATAGATGACATTTACAAATTCCAAATATATGACATGACATTAAAATTAAAAAACAACTGGCAATCATAAAAAAAGTACAATGCACACGCAATAAACTATATAACAATGCCACCCCACGGGTCAACACAATTGCACACATTCCGTTTGATTATAAAATACTGTAACATAACAACACTTGTGTATAGTACATTCAAATTGTCTATTATAGTCCTTTATTTTATCTTTTCCAGATCATGAGACATGCATTGGTCGATCGTTTATAACGGTTGTGCTAAAACAGACAAAATCCTGCAATTAGAATTCCTACACCACCACAAAATAATATGCTTTCTACTTTTAAGAATGGGGATGGAAAAATGTATTACTAAAGAAACTAACGTTTCACTAATATCTCCTACAGATTTATATTATATGACGTCACATATACTATATTCCGTTCGCCTTAAGAAGATAGCGAAGACCACATTCCAGCTCTGTGATTGGTTAAAATGCAAACCTAGTTTACTCAGGGAAAATAACTATAAATAGAGCGCTTGTGAATTAAGTAAATTAATAAATGGAAGAAATACTGTTCTTGTAAAGGTTTTCATGTAACAAAACATCTTAATTCATTCATCAAATACTATAGTGTTTCAAATCCAATTATTAAATAATTTCATCTAAAATTTATTCATTGATATAAAGAAAATATAATATTTAATTTCTTGCAAGACAATAATCCTTATATATAATTTAAAATAAGTATTGTAGAAGAAATTTTTCAATATTTTTTTCTACTCCTGTACAAATATATCCCCATTATTTAAATTTGTATTTCAGAATAATGAAATATAACTCATAATTGATTATTCTCGATCAATCACAGAACCAGAATCAATTATTCACGTTTATTTATAAATCTACCATTAGTCATTGTGTATTTTTAAGTTGTCATTTTCTAAAATATTTATGCGTTTTTCCGAATGTAATTTTAAATAGAAAAAGTATAGTATTAAATTGGGGTTTACGGTCATTATTCACTCCATATTAACGTTCAAAACGATCGTAGCGCGTAAATATATTTATATTTACGTTAATATTGCATTCATTTACCCAGATTTTATTTTAAGTCTTTATCTTCATTAAACGCCATTCCCATTTTTGGAATAGTTATTCACGACTTTTCATTCTAATTCTACTGTACCGATCACCATCAGATAAGATTACAGGCAGGGAAATCATGCATTGCCAAGCACCAAGTTAAATTAAAAAATTAGTTCGAAATATTCGCATGCTCAAAAGATTTTGAAAACTCTTACATCTCCCCGAACGTAATACTCTTCTGGTGCACAAGCGGTTTATGCTGTGATGAGCAATGGTTACCATTTCCGTTCTTCAGGATGCTGCTGGGCACCTCCCGGTTCATATCCTCGGATATCTTGATTGTGACTCGGTTTGCGCCTTTATTCGCACTTTCGATGTTTCGAGTTGAGCAAACGTCTGTTGACTGAGATTTTGTTAAGGGTTTGTGGGCGACTCCGTTTGCAAATGGCAATTTGTCGTTGTTTACTGAAATTGTTACTACTCCGTTTGTTTGTGGCTTTATTGAACCGTTCACCATGTTTTCCTAAAATAGAAAATCGTAATCATTATCACCCAGATTCATACAAATGATTAAATTTAATCCAGTACAAATTTTTAAAGATTAGAGCGATTCACAAAGTAGATTAAGACAATAAATTGGGTAAATTGAGAATTAGTTCGTTTTTAGTTGCATTGTGTTCTGAGTTTTGGACTTTTTTAAGAGAATAATTAAAATGGAAACAGAAAAAATACAAAATTATTTTTTTTTCTGATTTTTATTGTTCAACTCTTCTACTGGACATAGTAAAAATCAAATCATTTTGAATTGAAATAAATAAATACATATATTTAATTACTACATTACAAAATAAAACAGATTAACGTTAAAGTTTCTGTTCCATATAATACAAATTTAATAAAAAAGTATATTAAAAAAAAATATTACAACCCTACTTCAATGGATGCTTTGCGCATGCGTGTAATCAAAGTATTTTACTTCTAAGTTGTCAAATATCACAACAAATCGTCCTCTATATCATTATGCAATGTTGATAATTAACTACAAATATTGATAACTCCACCAAACTTTATTCGAAGTTAGTGACTAATTAATTTTTGAATTCGAAATGGAGTCAAAAACGAGAATAAATATGGAGTTAGTAGCTAATCTGGATGTATATTTAAAAAATGAGAAAAGTGAAAAACTGTGTGAAAACAGTTTTCACTAATTGTTGTATCTTTCTATATTCTCATAAAAATTATCTTACCGAGTTTTCAGTGCGTTTTCTCAAGTTGGATCTTGATAACGTCTGCGCCAGTTCTGATGCCAATCTACTCGCAATTGGTTCGTTTGGCGGCGAATCAGTTTGATCAGTATCTCCATTCATACTATTCAAAAACTCAAATTTCGTTGGAGTTCGTTTGTTACTTCCTGAAGGATATTCTCCAATGGTAACAGAAACAGGTCGTTGTTTCTTTAAAGTGGCTGTGGGGGGTGAATTGGCACCTAAACTCATTTGCCCAGTGAGTTTAGGTTTGCTGAAGTACGTGTTCGGTGGTTTTGGTTTCGGACCACTCGGATTGTTCAGTTTGAAGCTTTCCAAGGACTCCATATCCACGCAATCTCTTGCAGGGGGTGTAGGTGGCGCGGGCGGTTTTGGCGGAGTCGTTCTTGGAAGGGTTCCCGTTGAGGTGGCTGATCTTATACTAAGAGTGTCGTAATCAGGGGTGGGGCACGGTGGTGGAATCGGTTGCTGGAAAGTTTTCTGCGGAACAGGTGGTGCTTTAGGTTTTGAAGAAGGCTTAGGCATTGCATTCGTGTCACTATCAAGAGATGGCATCTGCAATACAAGCGGAAATTGTGTAAGTGCACGCGACTCAAAATCGTGAAATCAGAACGTGCAATCATGCGCATCCATGCGTTCCCACGCAATAGCAATATATCATGACAGACAAGTGATTAGATTAGAAAAAAATCAATATTTTATGCACAATATGTTTTTAGAAATTTTTATCAACCAATAAATTTTAATTTAAAAAAAACAGTTGCATAATAAACTTACAGGTGGCGGCGGAGGCGGTTGACAATTGACGGCAGGTGGATTATTCCGAAGCGGAAATACTCCCCCGGAAGTATTTACCAATGGCGCGAGCCTTTCACTTGCTTCTTCCGGTGTGGCTATAGTACTTCTTCTCTGCGATAGTTGTGAATTCATCTGTCGATCCTACCAAACAACACAATTAACAAAACACTTCAAAACTTTTACAAAACATACTTCATAAGTCTGAATAATAACTGTAGGTTTCCACTTTTGTTTACTCATTTTAAAACTAAGCGCAAATTGTTCCAAGTGAAGTGGTTGACAGCGCGAAATGAACTGTTACTGTTTGAAGTTACTTAAGCCGAGGCTGACGTAAACGAAATGGTAACTAATTCTCAGAGCGCATTGTTTCAGCGCAAACAATACAGTGACGTGTAAAGTGTTTGTACACTAAATTACTTTAAGTATAAACGAAACTTTGATAAGGAATTATTTCACTTGCACAAGAATTCGCGCGACACTTCCAGTTATCAATGTCACCACAGGCATTTAATTCTGACGAGCAGGTTGATATCGGAAAGTCAATAACGAAATAATAACAGATAACATCCCACGCGACGGTAACTGCGAGTGAGAATGAAGTTCGCTTACAAACTGATTGTTAATTTCGATTCGTTTTTCTTGCTATGTAATTGCAGATCATCTACAAGTATTTACTGTGATCACTGACCGTGTTAAAGTAACTACATACGGTATGCGGAACATTGTAATTTTTCAATATTTTTATTCTGACATGAAACATCAATGCTTATTATTTGCAAAAGTTCATTTACTTCAACAATAACAAATAAGTACATAAGCAGTAAACTTTATTTCTGACTAAAAACATAAAAGATAAACATTTTTATGATGTTATATGACTCATAAATCATTGTTTAAAATTTTAGATTTCTTTTAGAAACCTTAAATCTGATTTTCATTGTTGAATAAATATCGATAAAATTATATTGGTTCCGTAATAAAATGTTTTAATTTTATAGTTTTTTTAACATTCATTTAATGTGTCATGTATGAAAAAAATCTACATTTTTAATTTTAACTATAAAAAAGAAGCTAATTAACTTCTTTGTATTAAGAATTTATTTGAAAACTTGTTGAAAAATTTCAATTATTTTTGAAGTAGGTACAGTAATTACCATAACAATTAAAATACCAAAAGTTATATCTTGATAAGAAATTCAAATAATTTTGATAACATTTTGTTTACAATATACATTCCGAAATACTGATGCATATTTGAAAAACATATTTTTGATAAAATTTTACCTTTGAAATTTCTTTTTCGATCTTGTTTTGTTTCTCCGGTTGATCTTCTTTAGACGAATCATCATCTTCAATTGTCGAATTAAACATTTTCCGATGTGCTTTTCTAAATTCGTCCATAAGTTTATCATGTTGATGCTTCTTATCAGAATCGACACCTTTGAGAATTTTTTTCTTTTGAATCTCTTCATCGATGTTGATTTTCTTTTGAGCCTCTTTGTTTCTCTGAAATGAAAGTAAATAAGTAAATGGGTAAAGTTGTTTGATGGATGTGGAAGTGTTACTTCTGATCGTCTTTGTAATTCCATGCTAATAGCACTTGAAAGGCTGCTAGATGCTGTGCTACTCCGACTGGAGCAACTTGCATAACTGGCGGAAGAAGGACTTTTCTTTATTGATTCGTCAGCCTTTTCATTGTCTTCCAAATCACTTCTATGTACTTCAACAACAACAGTCTTCGTTTCGTGCTGTTGCGAAACCAAACAAATATCTGCTAATTTTGTCGATAACTTGTCTTTTTCCACTTCTGTTTCTTCTAGTAGGTTATTCTGGCACTCTTCAACTGTTCCGTTATTTTTAATGGTAGTCCCATTTTCGGATAAGTTTATAATTGTCGGTTTAAAATGGCGAGGATTTTCGTCCCAGTCGTAAGATATTTTCTCCCAACTTTTAGGTTTGTACCTCTGGAAATCCAGATGGGATAATCTGTCTTCCAGTTCTAGAGATTCTTCTTTGACTATGGATAACCGTTTTGATTCAGACCAAGACGGACTCTGGTCTCCAGTGACTGAACTGGCTGAGCTGTTATAACCGCTGGATTCACCGGGGAAGAGTTCTGAACCTGCTCCTTTACGGACGACTAAATCCAATTGCCGAGAAGTTTTCATGATGTTAACAGCCTGTAAAAGATTTATAGCAGTTAGTTATTGATGTTAATTGATTTATAGCCACGTGCCTCGTTAAATGAAATATCGGTGAAGTCGATGTTGTTGCAGAAGAGGATTTGGTCTCCAGGACGAAGACCAGCATCTCGGGCTATGCCGCCTTCTTTTGTAAACTGCACGAATATCCCTGGCTTCCACTCTGGTCCTTTGCAGATGCTAAATTAAAAATATTATTTTAAACAGAGATAATTACAAGGTTAAACGTTTCATATTTTATTTGTTTAATAAAAACAAAATTTATTTACAAACAAATAATGTTTTATTATAAATATAAATAATTTCATACCCGCAGCCAAGTTTAGCTCTCTGTGCTACAGCTATGCTTATCCTAACATCGTGGTGCTTATCTTCTAAAGGGGGTGATTCGCTTAAAATTGAACCGAAGTCAGGAATTATTTGCCAGCTTAACGGATCTGTCGATCTACTGAAAATAAAATTAAGGTCATTTCATATTTACAAATATTATCACGATTATTTTGAGAGCATAATATTTTTAAAACAAATAAAATATATCATAACAATTTATTACTTATACATGTGCCTGTATTTTTTTTATCATAATGATTTTGACATTACGTGATTTTAACGAATGTCTACGAAAGAAGATCTTTACAAAACGAATTTAACCCGTTAACACGTTAAACAATACTCATGGTATTTAATTTTATATTTTCAAAAAATTGCGGATACTCTCTCTCTCTCCTGATAGATTTAGAGCAAAACTACAACAGTACATATTTGTTTAAAATGAATTTCAACATCAGATAAGATCATAATTGATGCAACAGCACGTTTACAGTACGAGATATATTAAATATAAAATGTCAGTACAATCAGTCAGTCATGGAAACAAAAGAAAATATTTATGTGATAGATTACTGAAGTATCATTGATTATAATTCCTATTGTCTGTATTTTAAAATTATTTATTTAGATTATTTTTCATAAATAATATACAAATATTACAAATTATAAAATTATCTATAATGACATACCATTAACTCTCACAACATACATATAGATATTTTCTTTTATTTTCATGGCATCGGATTTCTAACGAAAATATTTTTATATATTTTATATATAATAAATCAGTGCAGTTACATTTATTATTGACTTATATTTTTGCTTTAAATCTATCAGGAAAGAGAGTAGTATTATTATTATTTTTATTATAAAACAATTTTCCGTAACTGTGCTTAATTTATTTTTTTACAATATTAAAATGATTATTAATGAATATATGAAAAGTTTTGTAATGTTTAAAATAATTCCGGCACTAATGGGTTAACATTTAAATTTTAATAATCAGTTGGTTCACTTTTTTGAAAGATAAGTTTAGCAATTTATTATAATTACATGGGAAAATATTGTAATTACAAACAATAATGAGTGCAAAATCTATATCTTGCGCCAGGGTTATTCAAATGGTAATAAACCGATAAATTCTAATTGTAAAAACATTTCTGTCATAGGAAAATTATTGTACATATATAGAAGTTTAAATAATGAAATTAAAATGAACTTACTCTTTCACTGGTATCATTCCCACACCTGCAACAAAAGGAAAATTCTATTATAATGAAGAATAATTGCAGACTTTTACACTGAGGAATTCATTTTTATGTAGCGTCTCCATTCACGGTATGATAACCAACAAAACAGAATCGGAAACAAACAAAATAAATAAACCGGAGTTGGAACTAGCCAGTACTCTTTTTGATCGTTTTACTCCGAGATAATTTACGGTCGAACGAGTGTTTGTACTCAAGTTACCTTGGAGGTTCTTTCTGTACGGGATGCGCTTTACTATAGCTATTTCGCAATACAATTAATATTAAACAGCATTCATTTGTTTCTATTTTACAAAACAAAAAGTAGTCTGACCACCGGTAATGCTTACGACTTCCTGTCAGAATTCCAGTGGTCAAGAAAAAGGTTGCATCCTATGGTTCATTACTTGAAACTAATCTGATTCTATGAAGGAAATCAATTTATGGGGATAATGAAAAAGTTATAACCCATTATGAGATTCTTATGTCTTCCAAAGTTCATAAAACTTTTATGAAAGTAACAGAGCATAAAACATTGCGAATAGTCATGATGCGAATATTTATGCATATATGCCACATAAATCATGACTCGTAAACTTGAACTTAACATAAACAATGTCTAACAATAAATTATGAAACAACATTATCTAACACAGCACATAAAAAATATAATACCTGTTTTTCTTTAATGTAAGGACTAAGGACATAAGAAAATTTTCTTTGTTTTCACTTTTATCAATTTCCATATTTTATGTGCAATTTATTGTGGCAACCCACCCATAAAGCATCCGTGCTTAACTTAGCTTTACTTTAGTTTCCAAGATGATTTAAAAAATGGAAACTTAAATTATTTTTCCTTGCAATATTGAATTTTTTACAAAAAACATGTTATTGGAAATTATTTTATAAAAATTTATGGAAACTTCCATTTAAACATATACGATTATGGTTATTTTATTACCTTTTTACGATTTAAAAGCGAAATAAAATTAAATATAAAAAAATTACTTACTTCGGACTTTTAAAGTTAAATGAGTGTGGTTGGAAATAAGTTGAAGAACTTCTTTATGTACAGCATCTTCGACGGTAAAGCCATTGACTCGTATAATTTGATCGCCAACCTGTACAAGAAAAAATAAATTAAAAACTCCACACTATAGGCAACGTACAACACAAATAAGTAAAGTTGGTTATAAGCCAAAGAAATGTTTATTCTCCTATTCTCTATTTTCCCACGCCATTAGTGAAAAAATAAACAATATATTAATAAATTTACATTGTTGTTTAAATAACAAACAGTTTAACCTTTACATTCTTCTCTAGACTAGAATCATCAATTGTTTCGGATTTGATACCGAACAAATGAACCTAGATCACACAATAGTTCTAATGTAAATGTTGTGAACAGTTGAACGAAGCTGAAGACGATCTTTCTCATAGTTTAAGAGACAATAACAACTATTTTCAAATAAAAATTGACTCATTATGATTTAATTTCATCTTTGTTACAGTAAAAGTATAAAATGTAACTGTATCATTAAGTCCTTTCCCAAAACAGTTTTTTTGTCAATGTCGAATGACAATGACATAAGATGATCACATTGTTATCTTCAATGTCAACGAGATAAAAAATCTGTGCTATCTATAATTAATACAGCTAGTCTGTTACTCGGTGATTATTTTCAAGAATAGCCTAACTGTAATAATAAGTGAAACCGGATTTTTGGTATGCCTTCCTGTGTTCGAAACAAAAAATCTAAAGTCATTGACTTGCTTCATTAGTTGTTTTAGTGTTGCTATAAAATTTATTAAACTATAACATTTTTTGCAAACATTTTCATTTATTTTTTTAGTATCAATTATTTATTAGGTATGACAACATTTAGTTAGGCACTCTCTGAAGTGAAGAGTGTACCACAAACCACAGAGATCATTTTTATACAGAAAATAATTGGATATAATAAAAACAATTTGAGTTGTTAAAACTAAAAACATTATTTTCATTCTAAGAAATCCTAATAAACAGAGTGTCCATTTTATGAGATTAACAACCATGGGGATCTTGAGATCCGTAAGAGATACGAAGTTGGTTAAATTGGGGTAAAGCTGTTTCTTTAGTTGACCACTTTAATAATTTTTTGTTTTCCTAAAAAATGCGCTTACTAGATGTGAGCAGAAAACTGATTTTGGCAAATTTACTTTTTGACATAACTTTCCTGTTTAAATTTATATAAGTTTATTTGCACATTCTACTGACATTTTTTAACGATGAACCTCAAAATTTTTGTAGCTCGAACACTTTTCGATTGGAAACAAAAATCGAAAATCTTTTGTTTCCAAAGCACAATTGACTTATATTGAAAAAAAAAATTGTTTGAAACAAAAGATTTTTGATTATGTTTCTCATATTATTTCCATTTTAATATATGTACATGAGTTTTATATCGTTGGAAAGAGAAAAAAATCTCTATTTAACAATACCAAAGATAACTTTAAACCTCATTGAAAGTTAGTATGAATTTCTCGAAAAGTATATAAGCTGTAAAAATTTTTCGTAAAAAGTGTCTGCAGAATATGCCAACTAAAAACTTGTATGAATTGAAACAAAAAAATTATAAGTAAAAATTTGCCAAATCAATTTTTTATAACTAATGAGCTATGCATTTTTTCGAAAAAAGAAAATTATTAAAATGGGCAACTAATGCAGCAACTTTACTCCAATTTAACCATCTTCGTATTTCTTACGGTTCTTGAAATTCCAATGATTAGCTTCTTAAAACAAACACCCGAATAAATTATTTGAACCATAATTTTTTTTTCAACAAAAAAAAAAACAAATGGCCACTTTTTCTGGTCAAACAGTTGAAAATGATATTTATAGCAGCGATAAACCATTAAAAAAAACTAAGCTAACTGTACGATTTACATCTAAACACAACATATATATGTTTACTTTGAAATCATTAAAATTCATAGCACGAGTCAGGTCTAAAAATACTGCTACCATTTTCCCGTGATTGTAATCTGATAACCAGTCCAGATCCCACCCAGTGTAGATCGGATGAACTAACAGGTTAACAATACGAAGGTTTCGTGGTTTCGTACTTATTTGGTTTCCCATGATTCACTAGATTATTGCTTTGATTATTCATCAAAATACGCGAAATGGCTAAAGTTTATGTTGGATAAATTGTTTTTAGATAATAATTGGTTGGGAGGATTGCATCCTCGGCGTTCTGCTTCTTAGCCAAGGAATGAGAGTTCATTTTGCGAATTTACAACTCACTGGCTTTCGACAATAACTAGAGTTTCTTCACCCTAGGAATGATTACTCTTGCTCTTCCCACAGATATTTACTTCAAATGCTATTTTCTGCTTCTGTTACAAATATTAGAAAACTCAACAATTTTCAGTTACAACTCTAATAAAATAGATTAAAATATTAATATGCTTTGTCCTTGTTTTTATGTTCTTTTTGTTCCAAAATTGCAATTTCAATTTTAACGATAAAATTGTTTCTGCTATAATTAAATTTGGAATAACAAACAAATTTAATCTTCAATTAAATTTACTTGCATAGCAAAATTAATTGAAAATTTATTATTTAATTAAATAATTCCATATTTCTTACATTTAAAATTTTCTTAATTATAAAGAAAATAATTTGAGTCGTTCAAATGTTTGTGGTATATGGTTACAAGGAATATATATTATAGTGCATATTTTTTTACATAAATATCAAGGGACTAAAGTATAATTTGGCTAACTTCGCTGAGTGATATCGTGCACTTTAGTAACGATTTCGAAAAATGTAATAGGTATTAATTGATATTTTCATACTTATAACAAAATAAAAATATAATTAAATATCTGTTTGTTTAGATGCAGTAGTAATCCAGGTTATCTTATCAAAGAAATAACAAAGTGACTTAAGTAATCTTCAAATAAATTAGATGTATCTATTTATATAATGATAGCTATTTTTAATCGCAATTAATCTTATAATTAATATAATCTTTTAATGTTCCAGATTCTTAAATAATTATTCAAAACATAAATGAGCGAAATTCTTTAAAATACATTGTCATTATATTATTATATTTAAATATCATACTATCTTTCGAAAAAAAAAACAATATAATACCCGTTTAAAAACTATCTACTTCCTTGAAAGATATAGTATTTTAACAATTTTATTTCACATAAAGTTTTGTTACTTTACTTTATTATAATTATTTCTACAAAACAAATTATATATTTTCAAGAAACCATAAATAAAGGCATTTGCAATTTCAATGCCAATCTTATCCTTTACCAACAAAAAAATATTTAATTGCAAATTTTATTGAATAATTTAATAATTTATAAATTCTTGGAAAACCACATACACTTTTTTTATTGAATATGTATACACGAAATAAATTTTATATTATAATTTACTTTATTAATAAATAAAATTAAGTATTTAATTCGTAAATTTTTAGTGATAAAATCGAGAAACAAAATATTAAATTTATTATAACAAAACTAAGTACGCTAATTTAGTCTCCGTACACCTGAAAATTATATAGAATCAATTATCTTTTGAACCGCCATTCAATAGAATAACTTTTCTTAGGTTTGTCATATTTCCCACTAATTTTCTTGGAGTTTGGGAGTCAATTTTACCCTATTCTTCTACCATAAATATAGTAGATCTTTTATATTCTTTGGGCGTTTTGTTTTACACATTTTTTTTATATAAATCACAGAGATGTTCAGTGGGATTCATATCTGAAGACTGTTGTCTACAATTTTACAATATTATATATTTCAAAAACAAAGCGTACATATTTGTTTGTGGAGACTAGTTGGTTTGAGTGTATGTGACATTCTTTCCTTGTATTATATTATTATTTTTTATTTTACATAAAATTTAATTATAGTTTAATTACTATGTATGTATGTTTGTCTGTTGTCATTAATCAATAAATAAAAATTATATAATAATTAATCAGGATTTTTTTCATTATTATTTATTTATAACTACGTGGTAAAACCACATGTCTTGTTTTCTTTCCTTATATTTATATAATATTTTTCACAACGTAAATTCTTTAAGGTAATATAATAGACAACAAAGAATTCTATATTTTTAACAGAATTATTCTTATACTCGGTAACAACGGTATTTTTTATTATTATTAATATTACGACAATCAAACCCGTCATCGATGTTGGTAAAAACAATATTATATTTTGTTTGCAAAAGATTCTAAATTGCCTACTACTATTAAAATAGTGTATTTTGTAATAAGTTTGATGTGCTTCTTTAGGTAGGAGTATGCAAGTCGATTTTTCCTAGCTGATACTCCAGGCATGAATTTCTGCTGCAAGAATTATTATTAAACTTTTATTTATCTTAGCATAAATGAGACTTTTATTTGCTGTCTTATTATCGTACGTGTTATAGAAACGTAGATATATTTTCTGTATCTCATTTCATTTTTATAACAATATAGGTATGAATTCCAGAATAATACTGAAGCCATATTTATTAAAAAAATATTTAATACCGAACATTTACGTTTCAAAAATCAAAACTCAGCTCGTTACAAACAAATCACAATTACCCCATCTGCCTCTTTGCAAACATCGACTATACACTCAAACAAAACAGCAATCTCCTACCTTCAACCCTTGCCGATGAGCCTCGCTGCCACCCTCCACACTGCTAACAAAGAAGCCAGTGCCGTGTTCCCTGCCTCCACGGATGCTGAACCCCAGCCCGGGGCCGTGTCGGCACGTGAGACCTGGGGGCGGCAGCGTGCCGGTACCTGGGGGACGTACTAGACGCACGGTGCGCACCCGGGTGGCGCTCGACGCCGCTGAGGCTGCCCCCCCGCTGCCGGAGAGGGTGTCCGAGGAGCTCGAGATGTAGTCTATCATGGCTGGAAAGAAGGGGAGGTTAGAAAATAAGGCTTCGAAAATGTATGTTTCTAAGTGTACCAATAACAAATATTGGTATTATATTATAATTTGTCAAATTTGTCCTTTTTTAATTGGAATACAATGTATATTATTGCAATAATTAATAGAAAATCATTTTTGCTTTAAAAAAGTTTCAGTGTTCTTACGTTCTAAACATGATAGTTTTTGAGATATGAATGAAAATATTTAAACGTTTCTTCTCACAATAAAGTGTGCAACAAATTTTGTTTTCAATTGTTAGAAAAGAAAAGAAAAACAAAATATATATAAATTATGATAGTAAGTTAACAATACTTCTAACAACTGCACCCCATATTAAATGATGTCAAATTGATAACCTCAAATATTTTTAAATGTTTTTTACTACAATTTACATTATTTCTGAGTAGGAAAACCGAATAAACAAAATTAATTAAAAGGATAACTCATAATGTATAGATTTATAAATATTTTCATATTTAAAATGCACATTGACAGATAAATGTGACCATCCTTTAACAGTTACCTTATTTTACATTTATGTATCCCTAAAATTACAATCTGTTATTTTTTTATTTGAAAAAATTATACGACATATTGTTCCATTAGTGTTTTTGGAGCACTTCTCGCTGCGCTCGTCGAGAATAACACATGGAACAATATACTGCCTTATAAAAACTATAATAATATACTATTAAGCACGCAATTTCATTTTATAAGTGAAATACTGGTTGCTCAAAAATACTAGAGGTATTTTGGTACGATTTACGATAAATAAATTTTGCAGTCTGTGAAGTGTAGATATCTACGAAAAATTAAAAAATATAAACACTAGCGAATAGGTAAATTTTTCTTTTCTTGTTAAATACATGTTTTTATGAAAGTTTTTTTTTTCATTAAGCCTTTGAGAGTCAGGCGGATGTAAAATCTAATACTCACAACTCATATGTCTGAGTTTTTATTATTTAACATTGTATTTTATTTTTAATAACAATTTCAAAACTAGTTTCTAGTTTACTTTATTTTTTACTTTTGGATTTTCCAGTAGACTTTGTAACTCTTATGTACGACAATTTACTGATGAATTATTAGAATTTAAAAATGAAGTTTGGAAAGTAAAAGTAATATTTGTTAATTTATTGAAGCATATCTTCCACACCAATTATGTGTAAGGCATGATTGTGTATTTATATAATGCGATGATAATCTAACAAAATTTTGTAAAAATCACGATGAGGTTACAAAATTTGACTTGGGTAAATTTCAATCAGTATTTCACAACGTTGTCTGACCAAACTGAGACGATGCACTTAATTTATTCTAAATTAACTCCGGCCCAGCAACGGGTTACTGTACCAAATTTCAATTATCAGTTGCCTAACAATTAATGCAGTGTTTCACTCTATTGTTTTCTAATAATTAAACAGTAGAGTGAAGAGAATGCTTGAAATTATTACCAACTTCTTAAACTCTGACCAATTAGGAAGAATAATTAGATTTGATGCTTTAATGACGAGAAATCATCATCTGTCTTTATAGTCATATTATTACATAAATCATTGAAGCATATATTTTCATTTTTGAACAAGTATGCTTATTTTCAATAATAAGTACTAATGTTATATTGTTGTCATTAAAAACAATAACAAACTACACTTATTTGATTATTTTTTATATTTTGAAATATTCTAAATAAACTAGATTACAAAAAGGACAGGGTGAAATAAATTCACTATTTACCTCAATCCACTCAGTAAGAGAGGTATTGGAATCATGCTAAAAATCTGTTAGTAAATTTTCAATGGATAAGTATGTTTTGAAGTCCCTAGAACACGATTTTAATATTTTTACGATGATGTCTGTCCATGTATGTGGATGAATGAATGGATGTTGTAAGAATTACTCAAATACTAGTAAATAAAAGTTAAATTTTGGATATAACGTTCTGACACCCTAGATTTGATCTGATTAGATTTTGGTGTTAATTGTGCTACCGGAAATGCTGTTTTTATGAAGATCCGAAATACGTTTTTTTGTTTAAATATCTTAATTAATTATAAATATAAATATAGGTATGAGAATTTTTGTAAATAATAATTTAATATTATGTCATTAGCTAAAATTTTATTGTTCAAATTTGTTTTTACCTAGCCTCATTTAATTATTTTATAAGTAATTAATGATTCGGTAAATTTGTTAAAATTACGGTTAATCTGTATACTTAAGGAAATAAATGTTTTATTTTTGACTGTGACAATTATTATAATTAGCAGTAATAATATTGTAAAAATACTTATCAAATAATCTAAAAGGAATACTGTAAGTACTAATTAATTTAATAATTTATGTATATTATATTAATAAAAAGTGTAAAGACGACAGGCGACAGGTTATGTGCTGGCCACATCAGATTTATTTAAATAAAGTAAATAAATTTTCTGTAGCCTACAATCATTTTTGATTCTCACGCACAATGTTTAATGCGATGTCAGTGTGATAATTAATTGCGTATATAATTCTTAATTTTTTGTTAATCCAGACGTAGATAATAACGCAAATGCCAATAAAATTAAGGAAATAGTTTACGGCAAAAATTGCATGAGAAGAAAACGAAGCAAGGAAACGCAGCATTCAAGTGAGATAATAATACTCATAATGAAAACGATAAATTATTTGCAGTAAAATTAATTTCTCAGGCTCAATATGAATGGTCTGATGTAACGAGCATAATCTATACAACAGGAACTATATATTACTATAGTTCGCTCGGTAAATAACACAGCAAGAAACGAGAATATAAAAAGCCCAGGGATGATTCGATGAAAGTAGAAAATGATTGCGGAAGAGCATAAATCCACATAAAAATACCAACTGAATGCCGAGAACAGCTATAGAATTTATATACCTCATTTATACCATGATTTATTATTGTACCTTTGTATATAAATTATATTCAGTAGCGTAACTAAGGGGGGTTAGCTGGGTATGCTCACCCACCTGTCAAAAGTTGCAAGATGAAGGCGCCTTTTCAATCATGTCATTAATTCATTAATATTTTTTTGAAATTTATCTCAAAAAAATATGATACAATTTGCCATCGTTCTCATCCTAATATTTTTTAATATGTTAATATTAATAAATACATGTTTTTAGTGTAAAATATACTCATCAATTTAACTTCTAATTTTATATTTTTTACTTCATTTTAGTTCAATGATTTTATTTTTTTTTCAAATATATTATTTGATTTCTTCCACTATATAAAAACTGATATAAACTTAATACGCATTTGTCTCAAAAAAGTGTTTGCAACAGTATGTGAATATTATATCACTGAATTCAGAATAAAATTCTGTACATATTAAGCACATATAAAATAAAGTCCAATTTACAATAAGAAAGTTGGTCTCACAATTTAAGAAGCACTGGATGAAAAAAAATTGTCTTGTAAAATATAAATTGGTTGCTAATTTAACCGAATTCATAGCTTTTACAGTTCTCAAGATAGCAATAGTGGATAAAGTGAAATGGACTCCCGAAAATTAAGATTTTATAGTATCCTTAATTAAATTATGACATTATTATGACGCCTTTTTATTAAAAAAAACTTGCCCGTGGATTTTCCTAGCTACGCCACTGAATATATTGCAAAGTATGATATAAAACAGTTTATAATATATACAACACTTCGAAAAATACAAGAAAACGCCGACAGTAAGCTTTGATTTCTTCGAAACATTAAAGCTTTATATTTGTATGTATAAAATTGTTAGAACTATGAAGTTATAATAGTTATTTATGGTACAAGTGTGTTACATTACAGATAAGTCACGTGCGAAAAGTTTAGCTCACGAGGCCGTTAGGCCGAGTTTGGTATTTTTTCAAGTGACTTAGGTAATTAACACACGTGTGCCATACAACATTTTATCCAACACATTTTAATCATTGATATAAAATACATATAAGATTTTTGACAGATGGAATTTCGAAATGACATTTAGGAACAAAATAGTGTAGAGAAGGTTTTATAACGTAGTTGCTATGATACGAATCAAAAAACAGTGAGCTAATATATTTAGCTCACTAGTGACTTATGACCTACTTTATTTATCTAAAAACAGCATACTTATATCGTTATAATTACACGGTGTTGGATAAAATCATTTTATAGCTGTATAGATAATTTATTTCAGAAATCAAAAACTGATGTTCAAACATTTGTAAATTCATGAGTCATGAATCTCTAGAAGTGGATTATGAACAGGAATTCCACTTGTTTGTGACAATTTAATCTGCATTGTTTATTGTGATACCTACAGTATGTTAACCCAGAACCACAAAAATTCCAGGCTACAATGAATTTTATTACATGGACTGGTTTATTCCCAGTAGACAGGTAAACATATTGCAAGAATTTATATACTTAAATGATTGTAGAATTCATTGTTCTGAAATTTAAATTTTTATGATAGGTTGTATGGCTTCTTTTAATTTTTAATTTTTATTTTGTGTACTTTATGATGTTACTGTTTATTTTACTGATATACATGATATAGGCCTTCAAATTTTTATTTTATTTTTATTTCCTTGTACAGAGTGAAGGAAGTATTTTAATAGCGCAAATTTCAGCTTTCAGATGTCAACGGAAATATCCATTTTGATTAATTTTGGCGTGACGTCTGTACGCATGTATGTATCTCGCATAACTAAAAAATGATTAGGTGTAGAATGCCTTTTTTATTGTAATCGGCAGTGCTAATAGCACACTTTTCTAGAAGGATTTATTTAATTATTTAGCCAATAATTATTACTATTATATAATTTTTGAAAAATAAATTTACAAATGTATATATGAGTGTTAAAAAAAAATGTATCTATTTTTTTAATACTAACATATTTTTGTACTTTTATTTAGGTAGGTTCTTATAATAAATCTAGCTTTAAAATACAAGAATTGAAAAAAATCTTGACTATTGCACATTTTTTGCAAAACAATTTCTTGCCTTGTCTTGCATTTGTAATAGCTATTGTCTTGTTGTCTTGCAATTTTTACATGAATGAGGTAAGACCAAAAAAATAAAAGATTTTCGTGAAATACTAATTTCCGTATTCGGCTACGCTTCATGCATTAAACTGCATTCGACAAAAAACACTTACTTTACACACTAGTTGCATAAATAACTATTTTGGGACTGCTGTAACATTTATTTGTGCACATGTCAGTCAGTATTTGATATTATATTTTTTTCTATTTTTGATTTTAAATTGGTGAAAATACTACCTATTAATGTTGGTAAATATAAATTAATATTTTAGGACTATTGTAACATTTATTTGTGCACATATCAGTCAGTATTTGATATTATATTTTTTTCTATTTTTGATTTTAACTTGGTAAAAATGCTATTAATATTGGTAAATATAAAAATAATATCTATTTGCCGCTCTCTATTAATAGGGATCCACCTGTGGAGGCCGTAAGTAATTAGAGCGTAGTATTTTTACACCGGCGTTCATATTAATGAGATAAATATTTAGTTTCTATCCGTTTTGATATTACATATATGTTATTATCTAGTTTAGATCTGTTGTTTTGAAACGATTGCACGTTGTTAATGTACATCAAGTTTGGGAAATCCGATTTTACTTCCGTTTTTCATAGCGTGGGTGACTCATTGTTGAATCGATAGCGAATGATGTTGGATGAATGAAATATAAATGAATGAACTTTGGGGAATTCGAAATAAAATAAAGGGGAGAACATTTCACGCAAATAATAATAAAACATAGGTGAAATCTAGATTCAATATTTGAATGTTATGAGTTATTGTATATTTAGTTTGTCATTGTATATTTTTTAGAAATACAAATTAGATAACTAAAATTACAAATCCACAATATATTGAAAAGTATTGCAAACTATCATTTCATCATTTCAATTATATTTTTTTTATTTCTATAAAAACTAGAAAGTAATTAAATCATTTTAAGAAAAATATTAAGTATTTATTTTAAGTAAACATATTACTTAAAAAAACAATTAGACAGTAACAAAAAAATATTATATCATCAAATTTTCTTATTAAATTATAATTACTAACTTATTAATATAATTATTTTAACTGATTTCAAACGAGTATTTAATTTCAAATCAATTGATTTGTAATTTTTCAATTAAATTTTAATTTATCATTTTTAAAACAAATAATGAAATAAATTAATACTGAAAATAATTACATAATAACTTAGTCATTTTGTTAAATATTCATAATTTTCACAATTAAATTAAAATTAAATGTAATTTGCTAATATGATTAAAGGTGTAAAAATATATTTAGTAATTTAATTGAAATATGTGCACACGTATGTAATTATTTTCATTACATAATGAATTTAAATTTTCATATACTTTTCAAATTTAGTAAAATGCCTCATAAATTTAATATGAAAACTACACAAGGTAATGCTTTTATTACGCTCTATATAATAACTATTTATTCTAAAGTAGATTTCATTTATATTTACAAGTTTTAAGTAAAGCAGGATATGCTAATGCACTTAACCTATAATTTGTATATTATTCAGATTGTTACGCAAATTTAATTGTGAAATAAATAAATTTACAACTCGGAATAGGAAATGAAATAAAATAACAAAATTTCTCTTCCTATAAGTGTTGTAAACTAAATATTTCTCATTCGTAAGTTGGTCATACTTCATGTCTGCAGAAGAATTCAGTGCGTAAGAGTATTTTGAAGACAAAATTGTTTTTATAAGCGTGTAAATGTTATAACGGTGTACATTTCATGCCATCTTGATCTTGAACAATATAATATAGAACAGATTTAATATTTTCACTAACTTGTTAATTTTTTACTAACGAAAAAATTGGACACCTTCACTTGTTCATGCTTCGTAGAAATCCCTCAAAACAAAAGAAGTTTGACAGTGAATTAATTATTTAATTGGCGACACATTACCAAACTAGGAAAGTAAAATTTTACTTTTTAATTGCATGAGACAATTTGACAATTATTTTGCATAAATATATATTTATTTAAAATTGTGTAAAAATTAGTAACAAGATTATATGTGACAGATTTTGCTTAACAAAACTCATTGTGATTTCAAGGATATTGACAAAAAGCGCGAAAAAACTGAAGCAAGAAATTCATCATATTTGAATACAAGTAGCAATACGTTTCAATCCAGTGGTTTATAACATAGTTCTCACCAGAAAATTCGTGTAATGAATCTTGATTTTGCTGTTATGCTAAAAATTTTAAACACTTAAAAAACTGAATTTTTTGTTCGTTCAATTGTTTACAAATGAAGATGTGCCTCTAGCCAACTTTGACAAATCTTTTACAATTAAACTACTTTAGTCCTGTTGTGCTTTATATGATTCTTAGTTAGTAAGAATTTTTTAAATATTAGTTAATTAGATGCCGTTATTGTCGGAAAGATACAATTAATTAAGTAATTTTAATAAAATTTCAGGAAGCTATAATCTTTATTGTACCATAGAATAGCATTAGGATATCAGTTATCAATTTCCTCAATTCTTACTTAACGGTATATGTTATAGAAACAAATTATAATATTGGTTTCAAACAGAAATATATAGGTACGAGTACATGTTAGAAGTTACAAGTAATAATTTCAATGTAATAACTTATTTTCTTATTACATTATAATTAACAAATTTGATGTAATTATGTAGTGAAAACTTCAGATAGTAATTATTAGGAATGACGATGGGAACCCGGGTACCCGGAACCTACCCGATAATAATGTACCCGGGTATCAAAAATAGTACCCGATTACCCGAAATGTATCCGTTACCCGTTTATTACCCGTTACCCGAAATCTACCCATTACCTAAAATCTGATGTTGCCAGTTGTCAGCTGCCGGAAACATTGTAACAAAACGAAGATCAAGACTGAGTGCAGATACATCATCCATGCTGATATTTGCGAGAAATATGAGATATTCCTAAATAATTAAATCAAATATACTTCCTTAATAAGTTTTTTACTGCTGATATATATACCAGAAAATAATATTTTTTTCTTCATTTAATAAATTTATATGCAAATAACAAAAATTTATATGAAAAAGATGAATGTGGAAGAATAATGGATATTTTAAGGGTATCAGGTAATTATCGGGTATCAGGTTATTATCGGGTATCGGGTAATTATCGGGTAACGGGTAATTATCGAGTATCCGGTTCTACCCGGATATTCATGTCGGGTACCCGGGTACCAAAATTTTTAGGTTTCGTCATTCCTAGTAATTATGTGAATGTTATCTACATAGCAGCATTTTGTTCGCGAAATAATCTATTATATTAGACACTTAATTTGCAAATTATAAATCATTTTCAACTCATTAAAAATGTAAGACATTGTTTACAAATGTATTCCAGTAAACAAACAATACACCATTCCAAAATTCCCTCCATAAAACAAACAAAAATCCAGTCACAAGTTCATTCTTCTCCTACCAGGAAACAACATCTTCACGTCCATAAAACAGTTAATTCCATGTCTGAGATATCTTTGCACACGACCATTAAATGTAGGTCTCTAAGGTGCGAAATAATCTCCAACAACATCTGTTTCCCCGTGCCGACCACTTCTGGCGTAATGTTTAATTATTCTTCACACACGGACACGGACAAGAGAAGAACGCCGAGAACAAATGATGATGATTTGACACTTGACACCGCGGGATGGGAGATGAAAAATTGCTTACGTCATTGCACATTGTGCATGTAAATGTCAGACAATGAATTGTTGTTATGAGACAAAATTTGTTATTTATTTTATATTAAAGTGCCAAAACTAAAATTTATGTTTATCAATAAGGAATTGGTTTTATTCGACTGGATAATTAGTAATTAGGAAAACACTTTTGGAGTAGCAGTTATTGAATAAAATCCACTAATACACCAACATTTCGACAGTAAATTTGTTTTCATCAAGGTGATAAATGTATATTTTAAGATTTTTTTTAAATAAATTGCTCATTTAACATATACTTGAATAATTTTTAATATGATTTTCAATTTTATGGTGGTTGAAAACAATAATGGTACCAATAAAAAATAAAATAATGAATTTATACACCAAGTTTGGATAACCAACGTTACAGCGAAAAGGGGAAGGGGAAAACCAAAGTATACCTGGGATAACGTAATAAAGAAGACGTTGACGAAAAGGAATATCCCGATGAAAGAAGCAAGAAGAATCAGAAAGGACAAGAAAGAGTGGGCAAAATTAATACACATGTGAACTTAGAAGGATAATATATTATGTAAATAAAAGTTAAGATTAAGCAAAAATGTATACATTACAACTTTTATTAAACATCGATCAAATAGAAGTAACAGTTTTATCTTGTCAAATTTTTTGAGTTTTTCTTTTAGGTTTTTTTAAGACTTCTTCTTGATCTTTAACTGTTTTTGAAATATCTTTAAGATCTAAAAGAAATCCTAGAAATAAATGACACGAATTGGTCAACTTGTAAAAATCGATCAGCCAGAAGAGACAGTTTAGTCTTATCAAACTATTTGGGGTCTTTTATTTAGGATGTAGAACATCTTCTAGATCTTTAACTATTTTTTTAAATCTTTAAGATCTAAAAGAAATGAATGACACGAATTGGTCGCCGTGAGGTAAAAATGTGTCAGACTTTTTGAGTCTTTTAGTTAGGTTGTTGTAGGACTTTGGGTCTTTCTTTTAGGGTATCTTCGGACTTCTTTCATCTAAAATATCTAAGAAATAGATGAAGCAAACTAAATATCTAATCAGCGACATTTCCTTGCTTATAATTCCGTGTATGCTCGTAGTAGATTGAGCTCATCTCTCGTGTTTACTTTCTCGTATTAGATCCATTTAGCGTACCCTAAGGCGCCGGCGAATATCGCCGAGGCCGAGTTTTTGCTCGGCCGTCTGAAGTTCCACTTTCGCGGGGCTTGAACCACATTCGCGCCGGCGAGAAGACTTTTGCTTACACCCGATGCCTCTCCGTTTATATCGACTAGTTGCTAGTTGCTGGTTGCTGTTTGCTCGATAACAGGGCGATAGTCACGCTTGGAAAGTGTCATCGCCGTCAAAAACAGGTGGCACGAGATTGTATTCATTACAGGTTGTTTGTGATTCAATTAAATGTATAGATATTGGAAATAGTACCTTTGGAATTTTGAGAAAATAACGTTTTCATATTTTAATCTAATTCGTGACCATTTTGCAAGTTATTGTATGTTTACATTTTTATGAAGTACCGATTGGGTTTTTAAAAACATTTATTTTTTTATGTCAAAATCTATATGATTAATATGTAGCTCTAAAAAATAATGATATATCTACGTATATATACTCAAATCAATTAGTCTCCGTAAACCACTAAAGGATAAAATACTTATTATATTAGTAAATAAAATAATGTATTGACTTCCTAATTTTTTTTCGTAATAAAATCTAAAATTAATATATTTATTATAATAATTTAGTAAGCCAATTTAGTCTTCATACTCCTGTGAATTATATAGAATCATTGATCTTTTGGACTGCCATTCATTAGAATTATTTCCGTTAAACGGTTTCTCATACTTCCCACTAATTTCTTTGGAATTTCAGGGTGGTTTATATATTTCAAAAACAAAGCACAAAGATGTGTGTTCGGAGACTAGTTAATTTGAGTGAAGATACCGCATTGATCATATTTGACAAACAAGCGAAAACAGAAAAAACATATTCATGTTAAATTATTTCTTATGTTTGTTTTTATAATTTCAAAGAACCATTCGTCTAGAACTTTTAAAAGAATTACATCGGTTTGGGATTTACCCAATGAGATATTCTACGTCTTTATTTGCATAATAAATATTCGTTCTTATTATAAAACGCAGAAATAAACTAAAACAAGGAAAAATGTATATTTTATACGTATGATCGTTAATCATAATTACGTATTGAACATCAACAAATTCGTGCAATCTGATATTTAACCATGAACTTTTAATTCTTAACAATTACGTGCATGGAAAGGTTAAATTTTAAAGTGTGAGATACCTACTTAAATTATCATTTTGAGTTAACTTATTTCAAATAAAAAACTGAAGTAAATAAATTCTTCAAATTTATGACAAAACAAATGTACATATGAAACGACCTATTCGATTTAACTTTTTATTGTTTAATATTTTTCATGGTACTTTTACCTTGTACCTGTAATTACGTAAGTATGTAGTGTACTCTGATTACCATATGTATGGTCCATTATTTTTTATTAATTGCTCCCAAAATTCCTGGGTGATGCGTTCCTTATTACCATATGTAAATGCAGCACAAAATACGGCTAGTAGGTAATCATTCTCCAAGGCTAAAATGCATATATCATCTCTTCAAATCTGTGCATATAAAGATAAAATAGTTGGATTTACGAGTAATTAAAGTATTTTACGTATTTCATTCAACACATATATCTTCCTAGTTTATAATTGTTTATTTTATACTTTGTAGTTGACGCATTTCAACATGAAAATCAAACATACCAACATTAAAATGAAATATGTTTCATGTCAAAAATCACTACGCTATTAACATACACAGGGTGTTCCATTTAAGTGTGCCACCATTGCTATCTCAAGAACTATAAGAACTACGAGGTTGGTTAAATTAGCAAAGAACCAGCATTTATTTTTTTAAACAAACATTTTTTTTGAAAACGGCATTAGAATCACAAGGAAAGAAAGGAATAAACGATGTGGTAGAACGAGTCGGATATTAAATTTTCATCTGCTCTTGCTCTAATTACTATTATTATTCCGTAACCGTAAATAAAAACTGAATGTTAGTTTCCATTTCATGTCGTAATGAACATTTGCTCCACATACGCGAATTTCTACCTCCTTCTACCTCCCGCATCTTTCGCAATGGACCATCCTTGGACAGACCAGCGGCCCGCAACAATAGGCATTAGAAACTACATATACAATTTATGTAAAAGAGTTATTCATAAAAATATACAAATATAAAAATAAACATTTGTTGCAATTGCATATCAATTTTAATTTATTTCATTTTTTTTTTGGTTATTTTTTCCAAAATTTACTTTTGAGGTATTCTCCACATCAGCTATGAGTATCTGGTAAATGTTCTCTACTGTAAATATAAAATCTGTACATATTGTTGTTTACAAAACATTTATATTCTAATTGAGTTAATTACAATAAAAAATCATCATATCTCCTTCAATATTTTAGCACTAAAGAACTTATCAATTCTAAACAAAATAGCCAATCAAAAGTTGATCGCAATATAGTGAAGAAAATTACTTTTCCCTCTCTAGAAAAAAATGAACAATGTTATTATAGAATTAAAAATTTGGAAAAGTTATTATTCTTATTTAATAATGATATTCTTTCAAAAAAATATGGCTATCATGTTTTGTTCTTTTCTTTTTCCACATTTCACAATTTGACAACTTGAATCTGAATTGGCATATTGGCAATACTAAACTGCACTACTAAACGTCAAAGTTTACATAACCTACTTTTCTATCTTATCATGTTGCTGTGCCTTTTCGTCCGATTAAATTGATTTTATAAACATGTCGTGAAAGAAATGTTGTGTTTAACACAACAGGAAAACAATTTTTTCACTTTCGCTAAGCTCGTGAGTCAAACTTGAGCTCAAGTAGTAAAAAGATTTCTCTCTAGTTTGAAAAATAAATAAAATAATAATTCATTGTAAATAAGCCGGTCATAAAGATATTTCAAGATAAATTATTATTTATATTGGGATATTTATTGACTAGCAAATAAAGCGGCTATTGAACAAAGTGTTGTAGACTCTAATTGAAATATCAAAAGAAATGTAGCAAAAAATTACAGTAATGTATTTTCACAGTAGGATATTGTACATATTGTATTTTTTGTGTACCACCTACTAGTATTCAGTATTGTAGGTACTTATTATGATTGAAAGATGTTAGATATGTACCGCCTCTATATTCTCATAATTTATTCCATTGTACTCAATAAAACATTTCACTTTAGTTTCAATATAAAAGAAGAAAAGATATCAAAATAATAAAAAATATATTTATAATTACACATTAGTTACAATATACGTATTAAATAAAAGTATAACGATTTGTGACATCAATATAATTGATAATAAAACATTTTCAACTTAATTTCATTTCTTACAAAAACTAAGCGAAAATATTTAGTTCAAGTTCAAATAATGAATTACAATTGTTAAAAACTAAATATATAAGAAATTGACAAAGAACTACGTCTATAAAATACTGAAACAGGAACTACGGATTATTTGTAAAAAATGTTGAATAGATAAAAAAAGACACTTTTTCGCAATACAGTAATTTTGAATTCTAAATGAATCATAATTTTCTCATCAATTATATTTTCTTTAAACACGGTTAAAGACATTCTTTATTAAAGATATTATTTTACAAATTTTTATCTGTCAATTGATATGTTAAAATATTGTGTATCGAGTGCAGAAAAGCACTCATATCTATATGAGTATAATTTTTGCAGCACGAGTTTAGTTTAAGTTTTTAAAAAAATTAAATATGATTTTATTTTGATTTTTTTATTTTTAGAGATATCTAAGTTTTATTGCATTTTTTTAATTATTTTAAAAACAATACAAATATTTTATTTCATATATGAAAAAAACAACGCAAAAAAACCAAAACAATTCATTTGAATAAAACTAAGAAGAGTAATAAAGAATTTTTACTTTTAGTTACACATTTAAATACTTTTTCTTCTTTTAATATGACTATTATAAAATGATAAAATGATAATATATCATTTAATTTTAAGATGTTATTATATACAGAACATATTTCAGTTATTATTAATAGTTTTGAAGCAAATAATTTCATTTTTATTATAATTTGGTATTTTTTTATCTTCGTTAAATTCATAAACCGTTTGTTTAAACTCATCCCACCAGTTCCAACTCACGTGCAATTTTCCATTGTAGCGAACAAAAGTCATTTTCCAAGTCTTGTCACTTTTGCGTGTGAATAACCGGCGTTGTTTGGACTAAGTGGTGCATAGAGAAGAGATGAATGGAATGTATGAAATTTGCGCAGTAAGCATTAATTGAGAAACGCACAACGTACTGTTTCTATTTCGTAACGAGAGTATTAAAGGTTCGTGCTGCCTTCAAGGCAAGGATTATGGGGAACGCTTAGAGAAATGGAATGTGCATCTTTTTATGAATAAGGTCATGCGTCAGGTGTTCCGATACAGACATCGCTGAAGAATCATAATATACAATCGTTCTTCGCCAACTACTCATTCAAACAATGAAATTATTAAAAATAAAGTAACACATTTGGTTATTCCACCTTTTTTCCTTTCGAACATAATTTGTTGTCTAATTAGGATACGTGAGGGAGAGATGGACCAGTAGAAGAGGTGGACTTTTAGTCTTAAAAGTACATTAGAATGATATCTCTCATAGGAAATGTTAATTTTGTTTTAAAGGAAGGAATTTCAGGATTTCAGTCAATAAAACGATTACTTCATTAATAATTCATGCTATAATTGTATGGCAAAGAGTGAATATAGAATAATGTATATCAAATTAAGAGTTAAATACAATTTCACATTCTGAGGATGATCCCGAATAGGATCGAAACGTTTTATTAACTGAAACCCAACAATTCCTCCCTTTAAATGTATAAATCAACGTCCAGTCAAGAAATCTTCCATTCCGTTAATTTTGTACTTTAGAGACAGTCAACACTCAATAAACCAAGATTTACTTAAAAAATTGCTAAAAAATTGTTGTACCTTATATACACAATTAGTTAATTTGTTAATTACTACATCGGTAGGTTTAAAATAATTTTTATACACATAATTTATAAACATGTGTATAAGACTTAACATAGTCTAAAAATGTGGTTCTGTCTGTACACAGTCATAAGTAATTCAGTGGTCCATTTAATCTCTGCTCTGAGGACAGATAGACTACCTCATGCTCAATATAATGGAAAACAGGAAAAAAATCATTGGTACATAGAAAGGTAGACGATATACCATGAGTTCTGAAGAATTGTTGTGGAGGAGAGTTGGATTTTTGTGAACTCTAATAAAATATTTTTTGTAGCTTTCAGTATATATTTTAATTTTTTTAATACATAATATAATTCTTATGACTAAGCCTAGATATATGTTGTTATAAATTAATTTTGTTTTGTAAATATTATATAATAGTACAGAGTAATAATTATTTTTCCAAGATGTGGTCCATCTCCTCTATTTTATTCTTTATGAAGCAATCATTTGAATTTAAACAAGGAAAATGTAAATTAAAGTGAAAAGAAAAAAAGAGTATCATAAATTAAATATAAGAAATTGTTATTTATTAAAAAAAAAAATATTTACAAAATAGACATTTTTTTTTGTATTTCAGCTATAACTTTTAATTAACATATTTCTTGGATAATTTACAAGAAGTTATGCGTTTTTATTATCTGTTTGTGACATTTATTTAATGTTCTATTATTAATTATCTCCTGCTGCAATGTATTAATCACTTAACCGTTATTACCCGCATAACTATATCTACTTGCAAATTATAAGTTAGTAAAGTAATATGCGTAATTTTTGAAAAATGTTATGTGTAAAAAAAATAAGGATATATTTAGAGGTTTTAATAAAATTACTATTGATTATATTGGAATTGATATTTTAGTTTGAAAGAGTAGGCCATTGGCAAATTCTTTTACAATACTGATCTAGATATGATACATATTTATAAGTATTTGAAATAAACCTTGCAAGGTTAACGACTATAATCTTGAATTTATAGTTTCTTCACTAACAAAAATATTTCTTAACTTGACCTAGGTTATATTTACATGCATAAAACATAAACCGTTAGTATTTCTCAAATATTTCTAACCACAAAAACATAATTTGCTAAATTGAATGTAGCGTATACTTAAACGAAAGTATAAAAGTCAAACTTAATTAATAAAGTTTGTAAAAAGAATTGTCGGTAATAAAAAAGAAATTTAATTACTATCACCTGTATTTAAAAAAGTATTACCAGCACAACATGATTGTGATAAATATATAAAAACTAATTATCTATAAAACATGTCAAAAAATTCATTAGCATTATCTTCACGGATAAATTAGTATGTAAAAACATTTTATTAATCAAACTGGCAAGTTTTCCCTTAATTAAAAATTAAAATAAACAAATAAAATGTGTAATATGTTACCATAGTTAAAGCTCATCTGTTTGAAAGTTCGAAGTGCATTTCCATTACACTTTGACCTTACTAATGTCTAACAATTTGATAAAGTTTCACTGATTTTTGATTAGAGAAATTTGAGTATGGTTTTACGCACTCCGTAGAATTGTCATGATAGGGTCAACGACTCACTCAAAATAAGATAAAGTTAGCACCTGAGTTGACATTTGTTTGTTTATGAATAATTCATCGATCTTTATTAAAAGATATTTTTGTTTAATTAGCAATCGGAACTTTTTACGCCTTTCACAAAACAATTGATAGAAGGATTATAATACAAAATTTACATATTCCGAAAATCTAACATGACTTTCGATGACTAGGTTAAGTTTCTTATTTCACAATCTTGTCAATATTTAACCTCTTCATCAGGCTTTCTTTTTAATGATTCTCAAATCTTATGATTATGAATGATATAAAGTCGATGAACTCCAAAGTTCAAAGAAAATTTATAAAGTTAAAAAACAACTATAAAAATATTTATGTTCTTGTATAAATTACTAAGACTTTTCAAGTTTTTACTGTTATACAATATTTGGTAGCCTGAACAGTTATCCAGAAAATTTTAAATTTGAATGGTCCATTTTTTACATTATGTTTAGATATTATTTTTATTTCGCTGTTGCAAATTAAGTACCACATTATATATTACAGTAATTTTAAAAATGTACACTTATTTGATAAATTAAAGTATTTAAAAAAATCTATAACCCTATAAAACGATACTGTTTTTAATATTATTTTTATTTCGTTGTACGGAGTAAAGAAAGTATTGTAATCGCGGAAAATTTCAGTTTTCAGATTTGACCGGAAATATCCATTTTGACTAGTTTCGGTGAGACGTCTGTACGTACGTACATCATATTTCGCATTACTAAAAAATGATTAGCCGTAAAATTTTGAAATTTTATGTAATTTTAATAAATGAAAACAATATCTTTTTCTTTGCAAGTTTTTGAGCGATTAAAATAATTTTGTGTAATGCAATAAGGAAAAGTGATAAAAATTTAAATATAATTTTTAAAACATAATCCATTTCGAAGATGAGAAACGAATGAAAATTGAAGAATGATTAGCCATAGTATAATCACATTTTCAAGTGAAATAATTTTAAATGAAATGCATAAAAAAATGAGTATAATTTAGTACACAGGGAAGTCATGTGGTGTCCACATCAAATTTTCTGTTTTAAGAATTTTCTTACTTGACTGAAAGCAGATAAATTAATTATTAATATATGCACTACACAGATCGTGATAGAAATCTGTCCCAAAATTTCTCTAACATAATACAATTTTAAATACAAAATACAACACCGAATATTTAAATAGAAATTAGAAGATACATAATTATTATAACAAGTCCAAAATTATAGGAACATAATGCGTGTGAGAAAAACAAATTTCTAGCCATTATTTTTCGTTTTATCACGTTCTAAGAAAATTAGCGTACGTATAAATTAAGATAAACTACTTCATTGCCCACAAATTTGGCAATAGAGCAGCATTATATGAAGAAACTGATTTCCTAATCCTTTGTTTTTGTTTAATGACATTTGCGGCAGGACATAATATATTCACATGCTCCGCAACCATAATTTAAATACAACTGTACGTACAACTACGCACAAGTCAGATTAAAACTTTGTTTCCTGTCGTGTATTTCATGATGTCAATGTCATTGAACGAAAGCTTTAGAATAATACAGACAGACGAAAACTATAATTCTGCGACAATGCAACCATGAAAAGTTAATTCCAAATTATTATTTCAAATAATTGAATACATATCATCGATTTCATTGTCTTTTTATAATTTATAATATTTCATGTTTTGAGAATAATTAAAGCCGTTAGACACATTTATTATGTGGGAATCGAACCTGGAACCTGGGATCCTATAATTGCAAAGAAGCAAGGTTGCTTCTATACCACCTGTGTGTGATAATTATTATTTGCATTTTAATAATACAGTTTCTTGGCAACTTAAAACATCTAACAAGTTTCTTAGCAATAATTATTGACATCCTGTATGAATGAAATATGAACACAAGTAAAAAATTGTTAATGAAACAAATAAAATTTCCATTCTACATCATGCAATGTATATAAAAAAATTGGTTAAAAATATTAGTAACCAAAATATTATTATTTTAAGCCCCTCATATTGTCATACCTGATTTTATGTTTAATGTATTTCTCAAAATAAATATTTACAGATTTTTTTCCTTTTAAATTTTAGCTATGAAAATTCTCAGTAAGGTATATTATCTAATAAAATATTTAAAGTTCAAGGTCAAACAGCTTTAAATTTAATGTTTTATTTTTTCAAAAGGTAGTAAGTTCCATAAAAACGTCTCTCGAGTCATGTCGGTTATACAGAAAAAATATACTTTTTATTAAGTGGGCGTGCATATTTCATAAATGCTAAATAATTGCAAATATGGCGCAATTTATTTTTTTAGGTGGGAGTTTAACGAAAAAATATTTTCGAAATACAAAATGTACAATAAGTAGCATCTTCAAGTTTTAAATAAATCAGTCATTTATACTTATTTACCCACTTATAACAACATTTTATGTTTTACCTTTTGAATCTGTCGAATGTAAATTTAAATTTTGTACTGGAAACCCACATAAGTTTTAATACAATCAGTTGTTCAAGATCAATTTAAGATTATTTTTTAAACAACTATATGTCTTATAGAATCACTTGTAGATGAAATTTCTGCTAGATACCTAATTTCTTTTCTGATTAAGGGGTTCAATCTTAAAACCATCTAAGATTTTGAAAGTGTAAAGGGCGAGGTAGCTAGTAGGCTGACCCTAAATCATTTCCCCACTTCTTCAAAAATACATTTATTATTATTATTTAAAAAACCATCATAGAGACACAGTGCGAAGATTCAACAATTTGACAGTGTTTTATTTATTTTAATATTAATATTATTTTAAGACGATTTTAATTAAATTAATAAACAGCATTTTGGCTGAAACACTTTAATTAAAAAAAATATAGTCTAATCTTCTGGGAGGGTGGTTGCTTAAGCTCTATGAGCCCAATCTCTGAGTGCGCCCCTAATATTTTTAGACTACTGAAAGCTAAAATCTGAATGTATTATTGCCTGTCATTTGAACAATTTAAAATAACGGCATGAGTAGATCTGTCAGTCCGTCAGGTTCCCAGTAAAATACAGCTTAATGATTGTAACAACTATGCAGCTTTTTGTTTGGTTCTACTTCCTCAATTATATTACACATCTTTACCATCTGGTTTTTTCTAACCTCGCGAGACATTCAACTTTTCTTCTCACATTCGTTCGCCGAGTAATTTTTATCTCGCGTGAACAAAATACACAAATGCGCGTGAAGGAGAATCTGACTTTATTTTTCGCTAAGTAAATTGTAAATCTTAGTGCAATATCCTGTTATCCCGAGACCAAATGATTTCCCTGTGTTACATCAGAAGAAAATATCAGTACAAGTGAATATATAATTCCAGGTAATTTCTCTTTTTAAGACGCTGGTTAAATAAATTATTATTTATCATACGTTACCGTTATGACGCATAAAATTGATACAATATCAGTATATAACTAGTTTCTTTTATTATTTATTAGTTATGTTTTGCGGACGTTATTTGAACTAAATTATAGGTAGCATACTTTGTATCTAATATCCCTTATATATTCTAAACTTGTAGTTATAAAGTAATATCCGGATATAATTATATTAGCATGAAGCACTAAATAATTTTAAAACTAAAATACTATACTTTGAAAAAATGATATAATACAAAATGTTGTAATAACTGCTATAATTTTTCTTGTAAAAAGTATGATAATATAATTTATTTATGGTTATTTTTTACTACAATTATGACAGTTTACCTAATAAATAATTATATCAATATTTTCTTAAAATGTTGCAATTGGTAATACAATAATTCTCAAATACCGTTAATATTTTAACATTATTTTTTGTCCAGCTTCAAATTTAAGTCAAGATTATGTAAAGTATTGCTTAAAAGATCTATAACAAATAAAAGTTTCTAATATTATGTAAATCGCATTATACATTTTAATATATTCAAAGTACAGGTAAACACTTAAAACGGAGTGTTCGATAAGTATACTACAACTAAGATAAGGAATTTGTTTATTTTGTATGCTACAATGTACCAACGTAAATATAGAAAAACAAACTATTTCAGTACAGTTTTTCATATAGTAATAATACCTTTAGGGCATAATATGTTACGTTCAATATAGAATACTGTTATTTAACATTACTTTTTATATATTTAATGAATTAAATAACATGACTCAAAGATTAAGTTCAGAAAAAGTTTTTAAAACAAAATATATTATTATAGTAATTACTGATATAGTTGTTTTATTTGTAACTAAATTTAGTAACGTCAATTATTGCTAATGTATAGGTTTTTGACTTAATTTAAATAGGGACTGACAATTTATACCACTAATATGCAAGTAAAATTAATAATAAAGTTGCGTTTTATATACATTTGATAAACTTAAAATTTGAAGTCATTATTAAAATTAAGGATGCGTATGAAAGGTGCATATTGCACACAAGATAAAACGGTATATAAAAAATAGAGAAAAATTCTTATATTTTCTTTTATATTTGTTTTTGTAAATATTTATTTTTGTAATCATGTTTCCAAAATAAAAAGGCGTTAGTAATATGCATATTAGAAAAAAATATTTTTACTGGCCATGTTCGATATTTATTTTAATAAAGTTTCTTTGTTTTATTATTATCTACATTGTTTTTTACCACGAAGAGCAAATGCTTAGCACAACAGCGACATCTGTACTACCAGAAAAGCTTTTCTCAAAGCATCATTGGTTATAAGAAAGCATTTTGTGTCTTAATTCTTGGTTAAATAATTTCGAAGAATAATTATATTATATAGTCAATAATTATTAATATTACATATTTTTGAAAATGAAATTTACATACATGTATTAAATTGTGTATTAATTTTTTTTAATACCTACATTTTTGTACTATTATTTATTTATCGATAGGTTCTTATAAAAAAAAATGCGCGAATACAAGAATTGAAGAATATCTTGCTATTCTTGCACATTTCTTACAAGACAATTTCTTGCCTTATATTGCTTTGAAATTTTTAGCTCTTGTCTTGTCCAATCTTGTGTTTTTTGCAAGACTGAGGTAAGCCTAAGAAAAATACAAGACTCTCGTGAAACACTATTTCTGATTAGACGAAAAAGACGTGTATGGAATATTCGAGGGAATATTCACAAAAAAAAAAAAACAGTTGAAAGAATAATATTAAGCATTGTGGCTTGGGAAAAATGACCTGTGTGGAATAATAATATTTTTATTATTATTGATTAACTGGTGAATCTTTGGATAATTTTGATGCCGTGATGAAAGTGGAGTGATCCAGTGGTAGTGGCTGGATGTGTATTGGCAATTGGCATGTAGCTTGTGTGGTAGCGGCGGCAGGCAGCCGTTTAAATGGCATCGTATTCGGGTTATTGGCTTGGCTGAGAATCGCAGTCGCGGAGTCTGCAGAGCCGAGCGAGAGGTCAGACGCGAAACGCGAATGCCAACTCACTTTGTTAGCCCAACCAAGACATAACACGGGGTTGCGGGGACTGTATAAATCAAAAGTAACAGCTTCGTACTCTTTTCATGGAATTTGGGTGCTAACTAAATATTTTGTGAATATTAATTCTATTTAGAAACTTTTTTCATATAATTAGTTTTTATTTAATTTTAAATTTTTGTTGTATTGTTATTCTTCACTTCGCATTTGTTTTGTAATTTTACCAGCACCACATTTTATCTACGAATTAGTACTCTGCTTAGGACGCCGAACAGATGCACTAATTAAATTAATGGGCAGGACCTAAATTGCAAGGTACAGTGTACGCAGAAGTCAGCTTTACACGTTACATATTAAGAAATGTAAAACAATGCTGTTTATATTTGAAATAAATATTTGAATTATATATTAATAAATAGTTTTTATAATAAAAAAAGGTCTTTTTTGGAGTTGCAATCATTTAATAAACTCCAAAAAAGACCTTCTTTTATTAACATCCAGTCGATAAAACCAATTTTACAGTATTTATAATATTAATAACAAATAAAATAATTATACGAAAAAAAAATATTTCACTGAGATAAGAATGTGCACAGTACTTGTATTCGTGTAGCTGTGTAAAAACGGGTTACCAATTTAGCGCTCGTTAATGGGAGGAGTTTCTTGTGCATCTGTTCGGCGTCCCAAGTATAGATGTAGATACCTTTTTTTATAAATATAGAAGAAAGTGTCACAGACAAAATGACTTTATTTACATTTTTATTGTTTTTTTTCCAACCGATAATAATATGTCAATTAATTTGAAGTAAATATCGTATATTCTAAAGTTGTGAACTGTATTTACACAAGAGCTTTATATTTTATATATATATACGAAAATTGTAATACCGTAAGTGGGATTTTATTTTTTAAACAGTTTTCGAGTAAAATTGTTGTCATTTGTCATACTGCAATTTATCCGAAGAAAATAAAATGCTAAAGTTTAATTCAGCGAGATAATTTAAAGACAAATAATGCAAACAAGAGTTTTGATCTGATTGTTAGAAGAAAGGTAAATAACTTTTTATCACTTGCAAAAAGTTACCTTCCATTTTACCTGTGTGTGTACATTCGCAAATAAAAATAAATAAATAAATATGTTATTATCCGTAGCACAATGTTCTAAGGAGAAACAAATTAACTCAATTTCCTGTCTCATATTTCTTTGTGTCAATATTACCGAATAACTTCTTTGTGTTTACATAGTTTTGTAGTGATTTATAATAACGGTAGACAAAACTAATTATGTATGGGTTTCCTATTATTCTCATTAGATTAAACGAACCAATTTAATTCAAAATATGTTAATTATATTATATTAGGAAAGTATTACAATAGATTCCGTACAGTTTGACAGTTGACAGAAAAATAGTACTTTAATTAAGTCAAATGAAAAGTGAATGTATACCAATATTAAATAATAAGTACATAGAAAAAAATAAAGCATGAAATTTATATTAATGATGATTATATTTTATAATAACGACGTACAAAGGCTAAATAAAAAATTATGAGAAAACTTACAAGTTGAACCTATCAAATCTCTTAAACCTAAGCGATATTTAATAACGAATATCTTACAGGATGCGCGCTTGAATAGTTTTGAAGAAAAAAATGTTCCTCTTCTCTTAAAAAAATGTAGGCATCGCTACAAAGTAAAAATTATAGTAATTTGTTCCAATACTACAAGTTCCGCTTATACCGCTTTGAAATCAAAACTTCAAAAGCAATTTATGTAAATTTACAAAGATACAACTCGGCGCCAATCAAATTAAAATCCGCTACTTTAACAACCACTAAGTACAAGCTATTAATTTTCTTAAACTGATAGTTACTTCTAAGATTTAATTGACAAACTTTAATATATGTAAGAAAATTGTTGTAAAGGATTATCTTTGTTCTGAGCTTAATAAATATGAGCTCTGACAGTTTGTTCTACTGTTAATAATAATAAATAAAATGTATCACAAGCTGCCAAGAATATTAAAATGAATTATGACAATTAAATTATCCGTTACGTTGAACTACTACTATTTATTAACATCCTTTGGAAGGAATTAATCATCTTTTCATTAATTAGACAAACCTCAACAGAGTTCCTGGTTTACTTTATAATTAAAAAGTAAACTTTGCGATCCCGTTGTACAATTTCATTTTTATACTTAATATGCGAAAATCTAAACAAAACACAAGGCAACACATACCAACATGAGAGAAAAAATTCTCTATGGTTTATGCCTGTGAAAACATACTGTAATCTAGTTTTTTACCATGAAGTGAAATTAAATCTAACAGAAGAAAAATTACTAGATAAAATTTTTCTCATAATTTCAGTTTTAGAGTTTTCATTGTCACGAAGAAAATCTTGAAATTAATTCTTACAAAGGCTGATCTACGTACAGTCTAATATTAGTAAAATACGAATTCTTAAACTAAATAATCAAAAATGCTAAAGAGATTTTTTGTATTTTACTTCTAATGCTAAAAATCATATTTTTACTTGTTATACTGTTTTTTTTTTCAAGGTGCACATATGATATTAACATGGGAAATCAGTTTTTTGTAGGGTGTTGCCCCGCGATTTAAATGACAATAATAGTTGTGGTATGAACGAGAAATTAAAAATTCTACATAATATGACACCAAATGCATGTGCCGTTTCGAAAACTAAAACTTTTCATAACCAGTTAGGAAATTAAAAATTATCATCCCTGATTGATGAAAAAAGAATTATTTTTTCAATTGGTTTTTAAACGTCAGTCATTCTTAAAATTTGGCAGTTTATACGTCATAATTAAAAGAAAAAATTAAATTAAAAGAATTTTATCAATATTAGAAAAAATCTTATATCAAACACGTAAGAAAATGCAATTTTGTGTCAGATCCTTTTTATAAATACCTATATAAAAATATTACTTAATAAACTAAATTATAGTAAATATGTAATGAACTTGTAAGATGTAAAAGTCAAAATATCATAGCTACCTACTATTGGTTTTATTCAAATTTTTCGTTAAAAACTGCTTTTTTCTATCAAATGAACCTTGATCGTGTGAAATTGACAACATGTAAAATAATTACATTAAGAATTTTATTTGTTCTATTTTTTCAATATTTTTTTAGACACTAAAAATAATTTGCACAATTCATTATAAACAGTAAACTGAGTAATGAAAAATGAAAAATTAATTTGCATATCACATTTTCTTAAAAATATATAAACGTATAGAGGAATCATAGATTGTTTAAACTCTGAACTCTAGCTTCTAGAGCCACCTCAAAAATAAAAAATAAAATGACTCCAATAAATAGTAAGCCATATATGAGTGGGAGTGTGCATACTAGCAAACAGAGATCACATTCGCATACGGCGTATAATTAAAAACACTATCGCTAGTGGGTATAACAAATGAAACGATCAAAGCGTGCGTTGGTTAGTTTCTCTATTGTCCGCCCTTTAGGACAGTAAATCAGATAGCGGAATGCAAGCAGAGAAAATAAACCCCTGGGAAGTGGGAAGGTCTGAGTTCGCATCTCGCTGGCGGCTACAGAAGAAAGTGTTCTCAATATACGTTAACGTTAAACGTGACGGAGATGCTACGACCAATTCAGCTATCGACGAGTTTACGCTTCGAGTACAACTTTGAAAGTGTTATCTGTTATTTATGGATGTATAATCATACCCACACATTTTTACTCGTTTCTGTAAATTATTGTCTCTTCTGTTTTGTTTGTGAGTAGCAATTTCTTATATTTATTTATTAATAATTTTACACTTAGATTTACAAGTGACATGTACTCGTAAATGTGATTTACAATAATATAATGACACAAAATTACACAGAAAATTATTTAATGAATATATGCATATACGAGATATTTCCTTCAATAACGTGATGTGTTTTAAATATTTTTTACCCTCAAATCAACTAGTTTCCGTACACATATCTTTGCACTTGTTTTTGAAATCTACTACACAGATCCTCCTCCATATTTCACTGTCGGGCATATTTTTTTTGTTTTAATTTGTTTATTCTTCCTTTTCCATGGATCTGATGGACGATTTATTGGAAACTGAAGAATAAACAAATGAAAACAAAAAAAATGCCTAACAGTGAAATATGGAGGAGGATCTGTGCTTGTATGGAGCTGTATGAGTGCAGAAGGGATGATAAACTTAATTTTTAATGATGGAAAAATGTACTGAAATGGGTTTAAGGGATTCTTAAATCTTCAACAAAATAATGATCCCAGAATAGTTATTGTACAATTGTGGACAACAATTAAAAAAGCCTCTACAATCTCCAGATAAGAATCCCATTGAACATCTCAATGATTTATTTCAAAAAATGTATAAAACAAGACGCCCAAAGAATATAAAAGAACTACTACATTTATGTTTGTTCTGAATTAGTCGAAATTTAATCTCAATTTTATTTACACAAATTTTTCAAGGCAACAAATCAAACTCATAAATACTGAATCCTCGATTGGATCATATTATTTGGATTTTGTAAGCTGTTACAATAATTTCATTTTCTATAAATAATGCATATGAAAACTAAAAATGTTTATAAACAAACAATTGCCTACAACTTTCCATGTACGCAGTCATATGTAACATTTTCACCGTAATAATATCAACCTTCAATTTTTCACATATGTTACGTGATTAATGCTATATAACATTAATTATGAGCGCAGTATAATGCTTGATCTATTTCAATTAATACTACATGATATTTTTGTTGTTTATGTATGTCACATAGAGTAATTATAATTTCTCAAGCTATGAAACTAATTTTTCAACTACCAACAATCAATTGCTCAGTTTGCAGTTTGCCATATGCAAAATTCCAAACACGAACAAAGAGGTTTGTTTACGCAGGCTTGCATATCTTGTTTACAGTTTAACCTGACATAAAATTTGAAAATAAGCGTACTAAATGGTGTGAATGCAAAAGGTTTGAAAAATGTACATCTGTAAATGTAAAAAATGTACAGTTAAAACTGTTAGGAGAATAGAACATAATATCCTTTTTTCGAAAAGGTATAAAGTATAAGTAACGTTATAACTGGAATAGGTTATAATCTATTAGTTTGTTTACATTTATTTATCGTAGAAACAAATGAAATCTTGTTACTGTAGTGGTAAAACATAAATAGTGCTTTATTGTATCACGTTTTAAACACATTTAGAACAATATTTAAAACAAATTTAATTTATCAATTTGAAAACATATTACTCATAGAAGAATAAATATAATTACATTTTTGGTATTTTTGGTTTTTACTCTTATTATTACTTATTGTTGGGTGTGGCAATATATTGACCACTATTGTCTGGAGTCATATGTAACCAAATAACTTTGTTTATATTAAATTTAATTCTTCCAGATTTAATTTATAAAATATATGTACCAAAAACAAAACATATGTATATATTTATCGTCTTCTATACAATCTGTTGTTTAAAAGAAGTTATTATTCTAGTTAGAATCTTATATACCTACATTCGATTGTATTTAAGTTCAAAATTACATACAATAAGAATTATTACGAAGACTGGTATCTAGTAATAAATAAATAAATTATTATTTATTAAATGCAGTAAATTGTCATCTCGTACTATATCCGGAAACGTATTGTTTTTATTAATTGCAATAACTATAAATTGTAAACAAATCAAAATATAAATGAAATCATTTTTGTTATTATAATTACAACAAAATTTTCTTTATATAGTGGATTGTATTTTTTATTAGCGTTTATATACAAAATAATTGTAAGAAGATTTACTTTTACAAATAACATTTTTCATTAATTGTATTTGAATAAACATTTGTTTATATACTTGATATGTTATGCTTTGAACCAGAAAAAATATAATTGAAATTGTAATTTTATTTATAAAATAAAATTTGTTATTGACATTATTGTATTGCCTTTGTTTCGTATTTTGTTTACATATAGGATTTTAAGTGTTGTATTGTATTGAACAATGAATCAGTTGTAAATAAATGCTCCTAGTAATTGTTGGAAAAGACTACTACATTTTCTCAAAATTAAATAAAACTTAACCTTTAGTATGTCGTTTTGTTTATTGTCATATCATTGTTCAATATTTTGTTTTTACAAAAATAAAAGCTATAGAAATATGTAGTTGATTAGAGACTGTGTAAGAAAAATATTTCTGCAGTTTTTTACAAGTTCAAAGTAATAAAAACATGGTTTATACACCGGATTTTACACATTGTGTTGTGAACGAAACAACCAACATTTTATTAAGTAAAGAATTGTACGAAAATTAAAACAAAATTATAACCTCAAATAAGTATTATTTGTTATTATCATAACATTGTTTATCATTTTGTTTTTACAACAAATTAACTCTATATGTGTTGTGAACCCAAAAACAACAATTTATCCGCTAGTACGGAAATTAAAACAAAACTATAACCTCAAATAACAAATAAGTTTTTGTTATTATGTTATGTTTGTTTAAACTTTTGTTTTTACAAACTTAAAGATTGTCCAAAAATTATTTCTGCAATCTTTTACAAACAAACAATTTATAAAACAAACAACACATAACTTACTTCTGGTTCTAATCTTCCGCTGAAGCAAGTCCAAAGCAACACATTGTACACTCACTGCACTGCACCCACTAAGCACACACACTCCTGCCGCCTGCGTGCCTGAACTTCGACTGAACCTGCCGTGCAGGGAAGAGCCGCCGTCTCACGCGAGCGGTGCGCACGCGCGCTGCTCTTGTTTGTGCGGACGTGACGTCAGGCCGGGTTCGGCGGCTGGACCGGCATTGAAAGCTCCACCGCACCCGGAAAACTGAGGAGATTTTATCGCGGGAGAAGGAAAGTTAGACACGTGGTGGATTTGATTTACAAATATAGGTTTCTAGAAGAGTTTGTATCTACATTATTACAAATTTTTCAAGTTTCTCCCACAATCCATTATCGAAATATTACCATTTTGCTGAAGAATATAAAAATATACAACTATTAATGAGTATTAGTAAAAATATTTCATTTAAATATTATTTTGTTCGCTGTAGCTATAAGAGATTAAATTTTGTTGCGATTTCATTGGTTGCTTGATTTTAAAAAGACAATCGCGCGTCCATATTTCTTCGAACTTAAAGGACGGAAACATGCATGCGACCTGGCAGTGTCAAAATGTTACTGCATGTTCTTATTTAGTGTTTTACGAGAGCCTTGTATTTTTCTTAGTCTTGTCCCAGTCTTGCAAAAAATAGGACAAGAGATACAAATTTCAAAGCAAGACAAAGCAAGAAATCGTCTTGTAAGAAATATGCAAGAGTAGTAAGACTTTCTTCAATTCTTGTACTCTCGCATTTTTTTTTTTTGCTAATTTTAAATCTAGATTTATTATAAGAATCTACTTATAATTAAATAAAATTACAAAAATAGGTAAATTAATACACATTTAATATATATGTATGAAAATTTCATTTAAAAAAAATATATATGTAATAGTAATAATTATTGACTAAATAATATAATTATTCTTCGAAATCATGTAAACAAAAGTTAAAGCACAAGAGCTTTCTTACCAGGGATGCTTTGAAAAAAGCTTTTCTGCTTGTAAAAATGTCGCTGTTTTACTAAAAAATAGGTATAGTGTAAGCAACTATACGATTTTTGTATTTATAATATATATTTATTGTATACCAATTTCAAGTTTTTTCATAAATTTTATTAAACTGTTTGGTATTAATCTAATGCAATGATTAGACAATTCCTATCTTTGTATCTACTTTGTACTTTGTGAAAGCACAAGTGTTCTGTAATTAGATCAATATAGCCGACACGCAGTGTATGATTCACTGTACATACATCCCTAGAATTTAGTAGAATCCCTGGATAATAACATGAATATAGCAACGCATGATTGTAATTTAAGATTAATATAATAAGGAAACTCCCCTTACGCATTTAAGATACCGGATCTTTTGATCTATTAAACTTGTATTAATTGCTAGAATAATCATTCTCATTTCATCCATTGTTCATCTTTTATTATACTCTAACACTTTTTCTATTTCTAATTCTAATTACCGGTAGATGTATCAGTAATTACAGGTAATTAAACTATTTTATAACTACTTATAGATAAATATGTGTAATAAACTCGATATAGTAATTGCGTAAATTATTTTTAAAAGAAAAGATTTTTAGATGAAGATTATAATAATGGTAAAGTGTTGTAGTCAATTAGAATTTAAAATATTTTAATTAAAATATTATAAAAAATTATACTTAAATGTAAATTTATCAGATAACTTGAAAAATTTAGTTGTAAATGTCAATTTGTGATGGATTTGCCAAAATTTGCCAATTAGTTTGGTGTTAATGCTTACTTCTTATGCAAATTAATTTTTAATATATTAATATAAAATGATGGTGTGTGAACGACTTACAGAATGTCTATTTATATATGGTATGACATTATTCAAAGGAACTGTCAAATATTATGAATATGAAATGAAGTATTTACTTTATATAACGAGTATGTAAGAAAATTAAAATGAAACATTTATATATATATATATATATATATATATATATATATATATATAACACTATAGCAATAATAAAGATTATAAATAAATATATAAGTATAGAAGTTTATATAGCCTTTTCCAAAATAAATAAAACAAAATTTGTAATTTGCAATTTGAAATACAAAAAATATATAATTATATGGCTAGAATGGGCCTGCATATTAATTTCAGTGAATTATTTTGTTTGTTTGGTATTTGCATTAGATAGTAAGATGTTCTAATTTTTTTCTCGTTAAACAATAGTTCGCGAGACCTAGAGACATTGAGGGTCAAACAACCACGCCTTAATTTCAGGTTAAATGGTTGAAGTAAGCAGAGATAAATTTATATAATTTTTAGAAAGGTTTAGATAGTCCATCATATTGTCTAAAAATAGCAATTATGTTGACTGTGACTGACCACGCATTACTTTCTTACTTTCTTCGGTTTCTATCATCCGAATTGGTTCAGCGACCAGCCATTGAAATAAAATCACAATTATGTTCAATTCGCACTCGGAACACTTCGCGGCCTACATTAGTTGAATAATACTTAATGCGACCACTTGTTAACCAGAACCGTAGCTAAAAGCGTTCCAAACGCAAATTTTTTACAGAGAGAAAAGCACTACTATCTAAAAAGTTAAAAACAACATTGACTTTAACTTATCCCATAACAAATTAATTTCATTCTATTATATTCAGCTTGACAAAACATTTTATTTTCATTTTTACCGATAGGTACTTTAAGGGAAGTTTTGACACCGACTTTTCAAAATTTCCTCGGGGACAAAACTTCTTATAATGACAAAGATACAAACATAAAATTTCAAGAAATACTAAAAAGGGGTAAAGGGAAACTAAAAAATTAACACAATCCATAGCTTTAGAATGCGTTCTGGTTTAAGCAGGGCCAAGAATCAAAACATTCTGAATACTTGCTTTAATTCCCACTGAAACCACAGCACAATCCAGAGCAGCTAAATCTGCTCCAGAATGTGCTCTGGTTTCAGCAGGCGTAGAATTAGAGCAAACACTTTTGGGTGCTCTAATTCCTGACCTATTGAAACCAGAGCACAATCCAGAGCAGCTAAATCTGCTTCCAGAATGTGCCCTGGTTTCAACAGGCGTAGAATTAGAGCAAACACTTTTGAGTGCTCTAATTCTTGACCCACTGAAACTAGAACACAATCTAGAGCAGCTAAATCTGCTCCAAAATGTGCTCTGGTTTCAGCTGGCTTAGAATTAGAGCAAACACTTTTGAGTGCTCTAATTCCTGACCTACTAAAACCAAAGCACAATCCTGGAGCAGGTAAATCTGCTCCAGAATGTGCCCTGGTTTCAGCAGGCATAGAATAAGAGCAAACATGTTTGACTGCTCTAATTCCTGACCCACTGAAACCAGAGCACAATCCAGAGCATCTAAATCAGCTCCAGAATGTGCTCTGGTTTCAGCAGGCGTAGAATTAGAGCAAACACTTCTGAGTGCTCTAATTCCTGACCCACTGAAACCAGAGCACAATCGAGAGCATCTAAATCTGCTCCAGAATGTGCTCTGGTTTCAGCAGGCCTAGAATTAGAGCATACGCTGAAGCGTGCTCCAATTTCCGGCCGGCTGAACTAGATCACCTTCAGAGCATCTGATGCCCTGGAAGATGGTCTAGCCAGACCACCAAACGGGGCGGAGGCCCGGAGGCCCACTACCGCCCCGGCGCCCCGCAGAGCGGGACTGAGTGCTACCGTCCCAGGATCTCTGGTATATCCTGAGACGCGCATTCTCACCGGTCATGTGGATTCCTATTGGCTGATATTCAGTCTGTAATTGTGGCTGTACTAGTGGGACTTTTTAAATGAAAATTTGTATACATAGGTATTTTGATGCGAGGAATTCACTGTTATAATTTTTTAGAGTGTATTTCACGCTCATTTTAGGCTAGTAGTCGCTTATTAAAAAAATGGAAGAAGGTATAATAATTCTTTAAAAAAATAACAATTCAAGGCTTTATTACTGATGTAAAAAATGCTGTGCTAATTGCAAATACAAAAATTAACTCCAATATTGAGAAGCCCATTTGACATTTTATTTCGATTCGATATTATCTTAATTTAATATTTAAGTTCTGAATGGAAAATGTGATATAGATTAAATTTCCAAAAATTGTGATAAGTTACTGTTTCTGTATTTAAAACAGTAAGGAATATAGGGTTATTATTTTAGATTTTGTATGGGTAAGGAAAATCATAATTACGGTCCTGGTAGTAAGTTTTGCTTTTCAATCGCACAATTAACAATGCCTTATGCCTCGCCACAAGATGGCGGAAGACAAATGAAGCATGAGCTGCAATGTGCCGTTAATCTGACACTTTCATGACCGGAAGTTATGGAATTGTACTTCGGACAAACTTGAAAGTAGCAGAGTATTTGACGTTTCCGGTTATAATAAGCTTTTTACCAGTCTATTACACTTGTTCCTCGAATGTCGTCGTTCAGATTATTACGGAAATAATTAATCTCAAATATAGAACATGCTTCGATGACCGCAGAGGATGTTAATATAGACAAGTGGCTGTTGAAAAATCTACTCTGCTTTCATTTTCTCCACTCACGAGCAAGAAAAGATTTCATAACAAAATGCTTACTTTGCAACTTGAATTATGTTATTTTACAAGTACTCAGAGACAAAAGACGCAAGAGAAGAAAAAAAATATTACCTAAAAATATATTTGAAAGAATTGTTAATACTTAAGTATTTTATGCCATAAAATTAAAAATCAAGAAAACAATTTTATTAATGTAAAAGATATATGTCAAGCGTGTAATCTCTTTCCATTTAATAACAATTATTTACAATCAGTTGACTTTAAACATAAAATTTTATTATTGCGATTAAAATAAAATTTTATATTTTACACTAGTGTCAATAAATAATACTTGACAGTACATTTTCTACTTTTTAATGCAAGGTCTACTTATTGAAATTGTTAAATTCAATTTTATTTATAGCAATAAGTAATATTCTGAGAACCAGATTTCAAATGAAAATGTCCAATAAACATATTTATTTAAGTATTAAGAAAATAATTCTTCTAGTGATTCGTCGAATCCTTGAACAATTTCCACCTGTTAAACAATCGCGGTGTTTTTATTTTCTACTTTTTAATGCAAGAACTACTTACTGAAATTATTAAATTCATTCTTATTTATAGCAATAATTAATATTCTGAGAAGAAGATTTCAAATGAAAATGTTCAATAAACATATTTATTTATGTATTAAGAAAATAATTCTTCTAGTGATTCGTCGAATCCTTGAATAATTTCCACCTGTTGTGACAATCGCGTTGACAGTACATTTTCTACTTTTTAATGTATGGTCTACTTATTGAAAATTTTAAATTCATTCCTATTTATAGCAATAATTAATACTCTGAGAACCAGATTTCAAATGATAATGTTCAATAAACATATTTATTTAAGTATTAAGAAAATAATTCTTCTAGTGATTCGTCGAATCCTTGAACAATTTCCACCTGTTGTGACAATCGCGGTGTTTTTTCCGATTGTTGTTAAACGATGTCAGTTCAAGAGAATAGGTTAGAAGAAACAACAGCGAGTATAGTGGTGCAATTTCGCCGAGAACACGTCTTCAGGCCAGCAAGGTCGACCTTTGTCACACATGCAACGTCGATACCCAGAATCCATTTCCAACAGAAAAACACAGGCGGAGATGCTGTTTATATTTATAAATTCAAAAAATTCACAATTTCTAAATTCTATCGGAAATTTGTTAGAAACTGCTTGAATGTTCGCATGCTTTAATAAATATCCTTATATAGAAATTTATCAAAAATATGGCAGTTTTAGTGAAATAGAAAAATATATTTTAACTCTCTTTCATTTATTAAATCGAATCTCTAGCTCTATATTTATTTTTTAATGATTTATTTACTATAGATATTTTCTCTTATATTTTGTCACACATGCAACATCGGTACCCAGAATCCATTTCCAACAGAAAAACAGGCGGAGATGCTGTTAATATTTATAAATTCAACAAATTCACAATTTCTAAATTCTATCGGAAATTTGTTAGAAATTGCTTAAATGTTTGCATTTATGCTTTAATAAATTTCCTTATATAGAAATTTATCAAAAATATGGCAATTTTATCGAAATAGAAAAATATATTTTAACTTTCTTTCATTTATTAAATCGAATCTCTAACTCTATATGTTTTTTTTAATGATTTATTTACTATAGGTATTTTCCTCTTATATTATTTATTATTGAATAATGTAGTACTTTATTTATATTTCCATATTTTATTATAGTAATGAATTTATTTCTTAGATGTATTATCTAACTATATAGCTTACAACTTCGTGAGAATATAACCTAGACCTCGTATGTTATAATTTATTACAATGTATATATGCGTAGAAGCATCTGTGTTCACATCGATCTTTATCGTAATTAAATATCGATTTTCAGGTAAAACTGGAATTTCCTCTCATCATCTCCAATTCCATATAATTATAAAATTCAAGTTCTTGTAAGGTTAAACGAAATAAAAACAGTTATTAAAAGATTGTTAAGAGAAAGGAAGCTATATTTTAGTATAATCTAATTCCATGTTACAACATTTCTTTATATTAAAACAATATACATAATTACAGAAACACAAGTTATTGTCTTAAAACAAAAGACAACTTAGTTTCGCTGTAGGAAAACAAAAGACTAACAGCCGAATGCAATCAAGGATCAAGGCTTGATCCATTGATCAAATCTGATCCAAGAATTGATTCAATTCCCTATTAAAAAAATGATGATATCAACTTATCCGTCGTATTTCATTGATCAAGCTTTGATCATCTGATTTGATATATATATATATATATATATATATATATATATATATATATATATATATATATATGTATCACACCCTAAAAATTATATGAACTGTCATAAATATAAACAACAGTGAATCAAGATCTTCAGATCAGCTTGATTCTTGAATCAGTTGCTCATTGATCAATAGACTAATGGTGAATTTGGCTAAATCTTCGATAAGGTATAGAAACTTGATATTTAATTTGATCAATATTGTCCAAAATTGGGACGTTTCTACAGATCATCTCGCAAGATAACTCTCGAAACTTACTTAAAAAAAGAGTTTCATCATAAAAATAAGTAAATAACTATTTTTTCTTAACATGTAATAAATAATTCTTTTGAAAATTAAAATGTCGGTTATTGACAAATATTTTAATAACTTTTTTTCTCACATTAATTTTGAGAGGTGACAGTTTACCCGAATCTGAATTAACCTGACGTCATTGTATTATAATTTACAAGTTTTCACTTTCAGACTCACAGATGTTTATGGTGATACTCCAAAATTGTCTAGGTGTAAATGTTGAGAAAACGTGAAACTTGAGAATAAAATTAATAGTATTAAGAAACCACTGTAATCATGGAACTGATATAGCCGGTGAAATCATTTTACAGCTTCAGTATATCTCAAATGTACACAAATTATTACAAGGAAAATATTAAAGTCATTAATGTTTTATTAATTAATTACGCTCGTAATAATTACTGGCCACTTTCGCGGTTCTGGTAGTTTCCACGAGGAAGAACTTTCCAATCAAAAAATTAACGGAACATAATTTTCCAATGTACATAACGTTCTACTTGCAATTACTGATAATGATTGCCTCCAATCAGATTGGATATTAACTGCATTTAATAATTAATCGCGATATAATTGAATAAATAGAAATTCCTAAAGTAATTAATACATACACGCGATTGAAGTGTTTCCGTCAATATTCCTATTCGTAGTTGCATAGTTTACATAATATTAAATATCATGTTCATTAAAGTGTTTATTTAAAATTAATGGTAAGTAAAAGGTGATTGAAGTAAAAAGTAAACTGTTAATTTAACAGAGAATTACTGGATTCTTTTTATAAATAGCTTTCAATCATTTCCGGTTGCTGTTTGCTTTATATAACCGCTTAAGTACTTAGAGTTATAAACATGGTTCCGTTCTATGGATATTGACACATGACTGGCATTATACGGTAAGGAAGGTATGCGTGGCAGAAGGGTGCCAAAATGTGCGGGGCGTCATGCCTCCAAAATAAATAAATGAAAAAAATCAAAAAGGAAAATACTTGGAATTTATTTATAAAAATTAAAAACTGTAAATTTTACATTTTCTTCCATATTTATCGATTTATTTATTTAGTGTATAGCATTTACACGGAAATGATCATGTACATATAATTATCTGTGTCTATTTTTGTCTAAATTGTTTGAGGTCCTTATGTAGGGTGGATTATTATTTATAAAACCTTTTCAAGAGTTACACGTGTTATACCTTCTTTTAAAAAGTGAATTTATAGAATTAATAATTAATAATATAATAGTTTATGTATGTAGTAATAACAGGGGAAGTAATTCTCAAAGTCGCTGATGCGGTATTTTTGCGTAAACCCGAAAATATTTGAAAATATCGAATTTTTAATTCGAAAATTTTCAAATTTTACAAAATTTTGTTTGTAATATTTTTTAAAGAATTAGTTACGCTGATACGAAATTTACAAACGGAATTTAATTATCTCTTTTTGTTTCGGAGATATTAGCTCTCAAAGTTATACCTCAAAAAAGTGGGTTTTTTGGGTATATTTTAAAAATGAGTAGAGATACAATCTCAACTACGTTACCATTCGATTCTACGGGAAAAGTTATATAAAGAAAAGTTTTGTCCATATATACGTTCTTTGGAACGATTAGGTCAAAATTAAGAAAAACGAAAAAACCTAAATTTCAATTTTTCGCCTAGAAATTTTTTGTCTCTAAAATTTTTCATATTTTGCACTTAAGTAGATATCTATGTGCTGATTCCAAATTTTTAAACAGAATCCAATTATCTCTTCCCGTTCTCGAGATATTTGAGTTCAAAGTTATACCGAAAAAATTAGGTTTTTTAGGTATACCTCTTAAATGGTTAGGTTTATGGATTCAGCGACCTCACCATTCGATTCTACGGGCAAAATTACATAAGTGTACCAAATTTCAGATTTTTATCTCAACAGATAGAATTTCTAGAAGGAAAAAACTGAAAATGGCCAAAAATCGAAAAAATCGCAAGGGGTTCATCAGGCATTTTTTTCGATTTTGGCCATTTTCGTTTTTCCTTTCTAAAAATTGTATCCTTTGTGATAAAAATCTGAAAATTGGTATACTTATGTAATTTTGCGCGTAGAATCGATTGGTGAGGTCGATGAAGTCGTAAACCTAACCCTTAAAGCAGTATACCTAAAAAACCTACTTTTTTAGGTATTGCAAAAACTCAACTTTGAACACGAATATCTCGAGAACGGTAAGAGATAATTCAATTCGGTTTGAAAATTTGAAATCAGCGCATCGGTATCTACTTAAGTCCAGAAAATGAACAGAATTGGAGACAAAAACTTCCTCGGAAAAATTTTGAAATTTAGGTTTTTTCGATTTTCTCATGTTTCACCTAATCGTTCCAAAGAACGTATATGCGGAGAAAACATTTCTTTATATAATTTTTCCCGTAGAATCGATTGATATAACCGTTAAGATTGTATCTCTACCCATTTTAGAGATAAAACAAAAAAACACACTTTTTTGAGGTTCAACTTTGACAACAAATATCTCAGAAAAGAAAAGAGATAATTAAAATCCGTTTGAAAATTTGAATTCAGCGCGTCGAGTTCTATCAATGTACACTATTTCCCAAAATCAAAATTTTGGGCACAAAAATGAGTATTTTTGGGATATTACGTCTTTGTCAACACAATTTTTGGTTTAATGCTGTTATTTGGTTTGTTTTAACTCTACATAACTTTGATATGGGCTTACAGATTTTAAAAATAAATAAAAGTTAGATAATAAAGCGACAAAATAAAATCGAGAAGGCGTAATAAAATTGCAGGTTTTGAATTCAGCGCCCCGATATTTACTTAAGTCTGGAAAATTAGAGGTTTCTTCGATTTTCTCATTTTTAACCTAATCGAACATACAAAGAAAACATTTTTTTTACAAAAGATATATGCATTTTCTTATTTTTAAAAGCGAATGTTAAATGTCTTTACAATTTAGTTAAATAAATGTTTAATACTCGAAGCATACCTTTTTTCCTTTTAATAAAACAGTTCAGAATACCAAACAAACTGAAACAAACCAACCAAAAACTTCGAAAAGGGGATCTTATATCTTATTTGTTTTAAGTTATGTCCTTACAAATACAATAATAGATGAAAAGATATATATTAAGATGATTATTTACTTCACCTAGATAAAGACGAACATATTAGGAACCTGAAATCCGATTTTAAGAGTTGATAAATTTTTGGTAATAATAGTTCAACCAAAAGTAGTACTTTTCTTGAAACACTAAACTAAAAATTAATATAAATATAGTTACAATGCAGAGCAGTACTTATTCCAATCGTTATCATTAATTAAACAAAAGCATTTACTTCGAATGATTCACTAGCGTTACCGGAAGTGGCATGAAGGTAAACTTCCACTTTTTATCATCTTGGACATTTCCTGTGCCCCGTGAAGCATGCACGGAGGAAGACTGCAGCATTTCTGCATAGATTAGCGTCGCCATATCACGATTCCTACTTGATTATTGTAATGATGGAGCCCACGCCAAGTGTTGCTGCGTTTATAAGTGCGGAATCATACGTTTGCGCCGCTTTGGCGCATCATTTGCAAATGAAGACATCGAGGGAGATGTGGGTGTTTATAGGTTACGTTAAATGCGGGGATAACATGCTTTTGACATAAGTGCTCCTGCATTATACTGGTTCAGGTTGTAATATCATCTTTCATTTAACTACAAAAATAAACAATATGTAGTTAATGATTATGGTTTGTGTGTTCTGAATTGGATTGAGACACGGAAAATTGTCACTTTCCATGGACTGATTTGTACCGAAAATGAACCAAAAGTTTACCAACTCTTGCTATTAACTTCAAAATATTTAATTAGAAATTTCATAAAATTCATATAACCAAATTGATCTACACATGCACACATATCCACAGTAATGGACGACAGACCTTAATTCGAAGACATATGTTATACCTATTAACATAGCTAGGATAGTTATGAGTATCATAACCACCGCAGATGTCAATTGAATTTTAGAGTGAGGTTTTAAGATATCTACGGCCTGGTACGATTCATAACATTTGTGGTTTCTTTAATATCAATAGTCTTCATTTCACTACTTCCTAGTAACTAGCTACAAAACAAAAATTAAACAATACGATTTTTGACAGAACTGTTACATATAAAATTATACCTTAACGTTGTCTATGGTAAACGTGGAATATGAAAATGTGTTGGCAATATCTTAATAGTCGCAGAAAAATATTATTACCATATTGACTTGTCAAAATTACATGTTATAAAATTATGACTTAGTTACCCTTTTTACTTTTGTCTGTGTAAACAAAAGCTTAATATCCTGAAACCGGTAAATATCAATTAACACACCTAGGATTATTATAAGTTTCATAACACCCACAGATATCGAATTGAAAGCCGAACTCGAAGAGTAAGGATTTTAAGATACTTAAGATCTGGTATGATTCATATCATCCATGATTTGTTTAATATCAATAGTTTATCGGTTTTAGAAAATGAAGACGTTATATTAATAAATATTATTTATTAAACTTTATTATCAATACCCTTTTTTTATTTGATCTCTACGGGTTGGTATAACTACATCGTTACAGCTATTTTGTCCCTTGTTATTTTAATAGGTCAGTATGGTAATAATATTACCGAACAGTGATGTTATTACTTAGTTACCAGCTTACTTTTATATATGTAAATATAATATCTTGAAATCATCTAATGATAATTTTATTAGACTTATGCCCGTATTCATAAAACATTCGTTATAATTATAACACTTCGTTAAATATTTTCTCCACGAACATAAGTCGTCTTTGATGAAAAATAAAATTTTTGGTTTGTCTACTGTTTTATAATTTGTCAAAAAATTTAACGAAGCGTTGTAACTATAACCAACTTTTTATGAATACGGACTAGTTATATTCTTTGATTGATGAACAATTTTATATCATTTCCCTTTCTGAATAATAACTCAATAAAATGAAATTGTTATAACATCCAAGTAGACTTTAATTCTTATAACGATCTGAACAGAAGAAATTCCAGTGAATTCTGTAAATGAAAATATCACTGAACCATCAGAAATTCAAAGAACTCGTACTCTCTTTCGAAACCGAAATCATTTTGCATCTGCCAATTAAACAACAATAGAAATATAAAGAGCACTCTAGATCCTCGCTTATTCTACAAACCTATCTGATGTGGGCTCGGCTAAAGACAGTCCACCTCATGTTTTGTTGCTCCAATTTCACTTACGCGTTTTCAATAGCTCTGAAGCTCTTTCAATTATTCAATTTGCTTATCATATGGACGGTTTTTCTCTTTCATTTCACTCGCATAATGCGCTCATTGTGCACATGTTGCACAGTACGAATTCGTTTTAATGTGGGAGGTCTCCGTTCTTGAAAGTTGGTTATAGAATAATTGTGGAATTTTCAATTGGTAGAATTTATCATACAAGTAAATACTGATATTTGTCTCATGATAATTATTATTATTTTCGATGAATCTATCGTTTATAGTGGTATTTCCTTATAGATCTGTTTGAAATGAAACCATGGATACCATGAGACTATGGGGAAATATTTTTGAATGACAAGAAGTTAATTGTCGTAAAACGAATATGAATTTCTACTTACATTCACGGCTTACTTGTATTAAGGCTACCTCTTACATTTAAAAATTTATTATCTAAATATAGATCATTCTAGGAGCGGTGGATAAAAAGATCTTGACAGATAATATATTTCACAACTTTATACATACATTTCAATTTGTACTTTTAAATATGTATTTCTACTACTTACTAAAATATAGCACAATATTGCAAGTGTGCCGGTATCAGACAGAAAATCAATCGAGGTTTCTACCGTTTTTTTTATCATTTAATTTTAAAATATAAGGGACGCTAAGACTAAATAGTCAAAATTGTTACAATTCATATATATGACGTCACGCTATAACAAAAAGCCCCCGTATTTCGGAAGTGTTTTTGTTTTATTATTTTATTTCTTTATTAATATTCATTGTTATGCATATTCTTCATATTTTTTAAATTTTTCTAAATTCGATTGAGCTAGAATCTCCATTTTACGTTAATTACAGTCAAATTAAAAATTATTAGTTTAGTTTATAATATTTATATTTTGACTCTTAATTATAGTATGCTTCCTCTTCATGTAGTAAAAAAGTAAATTTTAATAAAAATAAAGTACTTAGATAAAATATTTAATAAATTGTAATGTACGTACACGTCACCTCGGGACAGTTGTCTAGTAAATATAGTATTTAATAATATTAGTAAGTAACGTGGCCAATCAATTTGAAGAATTATTGCTGACTTTTCACAGATTTTTTTTTTCATCGATAATATGTTACTTACTTTTCAAGTATTTCAGTTACTTGAGGTGATAATGATACAAGAAAGGAAGATAATATTATAATGAAATATACTTTTTGATTATTTTGAATTTAAGCTAAATGTTTACGTGTACTGATTAACTGATCCATCTTAAGATCGTGAAGGATAGAACACTTTTTGATACATTTTGATTCATTATTATCTTTGAAATAGTTTTCGTGGTCTGTTTAGATTATGATCTTCACAGCCTCCTCAGTTTCAGTTTCTCGGCTGCGGCCGGTTCGTCTATTATTAATCGATAGTGGCATTCTTCCAGTTACGTCTCGGAATTTTGCTTTCGCCGATGCAGCGGGATTTGAACCAGGTCGCCAAGCTCGTCTAATATTTCGCTTCTTTTCATTTCGTTCACTTTGGAAACTTGTTTGTTTTTGGTGGAATCATGTCTACGATTCACCTACTTTACTTCAAGCTCTTTAACTCTTATTTTTACATGTTCTACTGACCATCGCATATTCCGGAATCTTGGAAGATTCATAGCGTTAAATACGCCAAAAAAACTTGATGTTTGAGAAAGGGAAATATACTGCTTAATTGCAATTTTATTCTAATTTTTCTAGGCTTTGCAGTTTACACACAAAAATGTTATTCTCCAAATTAGAAATTCCTCGTAATCTAAATAAATAAATAAATAATTTTATAAATTGATAAATAAATTTACTTAAATATCAAATAAAGAAAATTGCATTTATAGTGTTTACTCTTTTTTTAATTTAGTTTACTTGATTATAACATTGTTATGAATTTAGTGTTTGCGACAGAACAATTGAAAATCAACTGTAAAATGTGGTTACTAAATAGAAATTGGTGGATGATAAACCATAAACCACAAAAATAGTTTTCACGCACTGAAAGGTTTATTACTTAACTTAAATATAATTATTTTTACTTAAAAATATAACAACAGATTCTTGTCCTACTCAATATATTTGATAGTGATCTTTACGCATAAATTGGTATTTAGGTATGACAAAAGTTACAGTTATATTTAAATAAAAGAATAAAAGAAATAACTAATCGAATTTAACAAAATTGAGATCTACTTTCTAATTTTTACAAAAATTGTCGCCTGACCTATAGGAATCATATTTTTTTATAAAGGGAATTTTCAAAATGAACACTAAATTACTTAAAATGCAAGTGCTCAAGAATATGAGATGAGTTCCTTTAAATCTTTGGCAAAGCATATGGTAGGAATTCTACTTGTTTCAGTGACAACTTTATTTGCATCTTAATAGTACAGGTTCCAGTATATCGAATATGCAATTGGAAGAAATTGCATAAGAAATATAACTACTTCTTGTGGATACAAAATTTGTATGTGACTTTGTATCTACATTTAATAACGTATTAATTTTAATCACCTATAAATAAAAAGAATTTCTTTTCTCTAGTGAAAATATAGGACAAGTATTCCATTTCTTTTTATTTTCACTCAGATGTCGTTACAACAAACACACCTTCAAAGCTGATACTAATACTTTTAAAGAAACAAAATCATGGATTTTTTTGACTAAAACGCTCATATTTTTCTGTCATATTAAATTAAATGAGAATGATACAATGTAATGAATAATTTATCATTATAAAATCCTCTATACAAAAAAAATCGAATTAAACAGACCTTTTAAGATGCTTTCATCCCCTCGTCAACTAGAAAACAGTTGATCTTCAAACGGTGAATAGATTTCCTTGAATCATAGCTAAGAATACTCTCGATCAAATCACCTGCAAACAAAAAAAAACTAAATCAAAATCGGTTCATCTGTTTGGGAACTACGATGCAACACACACAAGTTAAACTTGTAACATCCCTCTATTTGTCTCGGAGATTAAAAATACACACTTACATGAATTCAAACATCCGTGGGATTCGAATCTGTATCACTAGCTCAACAGTGTCTTATTATTATTAAGTATATAAAAGTATAATGTAGACATTGGATTAGGTTCATATAATTCGTTACGGATTAAAAAGAAATTATTTTATATATCCAAACTTGGATAAGTAATTAATAAAACAAATTTCTACGGTGTAGACCTGTAGACCTCTAGTATAGTTGACATGTTGAGTAATTTAAACTCTCTCTTCTAAATTTTTCCTTTTTGTTTTATTAATGATGAGAATTAGTTCTAGTTTTAGAAATATGTTTTATTTTATTACAAATTAAGGTTAAGGGTAATTTTTTATTAAATTTTATTATAGTATAACTTTGGACTTGATTCAAAATTAAATTATGAGATTTTAATAAGAACTATGGTACGTATTATGTTATATATTGTATATTATTATTGTATAAATTCTGATCTATTAAACAGGTAATTAAAAATTTGTACTAAGGATATGTATACCCTAATAATAATACCTAATCAATATTTTTGTTGTTACTAATGTGAATTTATTGGGAATTGGCCATAAAAAATGTATTAGACCATGCCTTAAATAGTTATTTTGTGTGTGAAAAAATTGCCTATTTTATGCACTGTTATTAGAATAAAAATTCTTTGAGAGTTGTAGAAAAACAGTATTATAGAAACTAAAGATTTGTTTAAAATTGGCAGTTATTAGATATCTTTTTCTCGCACTGCAAATGGAAGTGATAGTTCTTTAGAATTATTTCTAAAAATCTGTATTATTTCTTCGAACTAAAGATAAATAAGAAAAAAAATGTTCATATCATTTACATATTTATTTAATAAACAATAAATTTAAAAGATTATTATAAATCTTAAAATGTTTCTATATTAATAAAATTAAAACTTACTAACACAATATCTTCAACATTATTAGCAATTTTAATATTATTACAAATAAAATAACGTTATTTTAAATTTAATAATGAAACAAATCTCTTGACTGCATTAAGCACAACCTCTCGAGGTCAAGCGAGGTCTGCAAGGGAAGAAAAGATTTTATCACATCTTAGTCAATTTGTGACGAAAAGAAGGGACACAATAAGTTGATAAGTTGATGCGAAAAATTATGCAAAAAGAAAGCACCTATAATATCCCTGACTAGTGAAGATTTGTCTAAAATTGGCAGTCAATGACCCTGACCATTGACAGTGGCAATAAACAACAAATACGTGACCATAAACAACTTAATATCTAGCAATAAAACTATGATTATCCATATACAGTAGTAATAAATAGTGTTATTTGTTGCAAGTGAAATGAAGATGCGTTGAGACAAAACAATTAGATAGAGCGTGTGCACTTGTGCATCGCCGACATAATGGTTCGCTATCACTGCAGCAGCTCATCGTTCGGAATCTACTTTCCACGGGGTCCATGCCTTGTTTCGGAATCTGGCGCAGAAGACACAAGTTTTTCTACATGATCCACTTTATCAGCGCTGAGTCGTCATATGAATGAGAGTTTCTCAACATTCTACGACGCAGACACTGGCTTTTCAACACAACTTCAATGTTCAAACGGTTAGTTTATATATGATTGGTTTTATTCGAGTGGATGGGTTGTAAAAGGAAAGTACTTTCGGAGTTTCAGTTAATAAAATACACTAATACACTAATGTTTTGATTGTAAATCTGTTTTCAACAAGGTGATCAAAGGTTTTAAAAATCAATCAAGTAAAAAGTAAAACTTGTAAATTAACTCACGATTTACAGTCGAAACGTTGGTGTATTAGGGGATTTTATTAAATGACAGCAGCTTTTTTTTGTTACATTTTGTAGTGCCAATTATTACAAATATTTACCATTTCTCACCTCTCAAATAAGACGTATATCAAATTATTAAAAAAATGGATTTAGACAATTTTATTTTAGGTTTTAATATAATAATCTACATTTCCTTCGAATAATTTGAACCAATCAGGTTACAGTATTTTTTGAATTTCGACCAATGAAGATCTAATATCAGTGAATATATTGCACATGTGTATAACTAGAATATATTTGACGTTTATCGTGGATTTTAATGTCATTATTAAGATAATAAATTATTGTTTTTTGTATATTAAAATTAAATTTTAAAATTCAAAACTATAATATAGGTATATTCCATGCCAAAATCCTAGATAGGTACTATAGAATAATTAGGTAATGTATTTATGAAGTTTTTACTTTTCTGTATAATTTGTAATTTATAATGTTTACATTTAAAAACAAATTATCAGTTATTTGCATTTAAATATAAAATTAACAGTCAATACATTAATTTTTTATTGGTATAATATGGAAAATATCCAATTAATAATCAACAGTCAATTATTTTTAGTTTACAACTTATAAAAGGCTTGTAAAACAATACTTTCTAATTTTTAGAGTTAATGCCCTTCTGAAATATAATGAGAAAAGAGCGAAGATTTAAATTTGCCAACTGTTTCAGTTTTATAGAAAAATTGTTCATGTAAGGAAAAACGTAATAAAATACTTAATTTTTTATATTTGGCGTACATTTAATAAAATTACTATTTTAATTAATTTTTCAAAATTAAAAATTGGTACTCATACTTCCATATTTATATTAAGTAATTAAAAAAACAATATGGGATATGTGATTAAAATAATATAATTACTTCCCTTTTAAATTATGAATATGTGTAACAGTTTATTTTTAAAGAATACTAAAGTAAAGAAACTAATGTCGCAGTGTGCTTAGAAAAGAAATTGAAATTCTTGTCTGGAAACGTGTTGAGAAACTCTGCCGTAAATGACACACTTCAGTTTCATTCATCGTGGCATTGGCATTGTAACTCTAAACAGCATTGGAAGCTGCAGTGAACTTTACTCTCGACAAATGAAGTAATAACACACTCAACCTAATTAATTTTTCTCTCTAATTGTTTATTATGGACTCATCTAACCTCTTTCGTAATTACACACACTGTATGTAAAATAGGATTTATGCCTTTCCTCATATGATGTGTTCATTATTTAAGCGGATTAATTAATTAGAAATGTGGATTATTTCATCATTAAAACATTTGATGTTAAGATTTATTATCTTTTGTTTAACGCTTTTTCTAAGATTATTGTTAATGATATTATAATTTAATATCATTAACTATTCGTCATGGTTTTAGAAAACGTCTACAAGTTTGCTATTAGTTAGATTATCTTTTATGCTTTTGATTGCACATATGTATGTATATTCCTTTCCTTTTCCAAAAAACTAGAATTTTTATTCATATCTATAATTCTAGCACACTGTCACTAAGGAAATTATTGAAAATGATATATTAATTTATTCACACATTCTAATAAATAAACATAACTTTTTTCAAAAACGTATTTTTTATTATTTCTCTTTACTTATATTTCTTATTTCTACCGGTGATCATGATATTTTATTGGCAATTAATACAAATTTTTATTAAATGAATGGATGACCGTACAATATTAAATGACATGTTTCTTGTTTATATTTAAAAGAACCTACATAGTAATTTTATTGCTGTAACATTTACTTACAAAAAGAAATTACAATTTCTAATTTAGAAATTTCAATTATGCACATAGTATCATTTAATTTACATTATTTTAAATAGGAAACATTATCCATAAGATCATTTTACCATTTTCTTAAGTTAATTATAAGTAAGGAAATAAATAATTTGACTTTTCCTGACACTGAAAATAATTTTTTTCGTATTTCAAAATAAACTTTGTGGAAAATAATAAATAGAAAATTATTGAATTAAAAAAATAAACTAAATCTGGCAATGTGACATTTCCTTTAACGATTTTTACTTCCTTGTATGAAGTAAAGGAAGCATTGTAATCGCGAAAAATTTCGGTTTTCAGGTTTTAACGGAAATATCTATTTTGATCATTCCAAAATCCGTTTTGACTAATTTCGGCGTGAAGGTATATGCGTAAGCCGTAAAATTCTGAAATTTTGAATATGGGATCGCAATAATATGTTGTTGTGCACCTAACTTTTTCATTGCAATTGGCAGTGCTGAACTACAATAAAAAATCGCAATGTATTTTCTACCGATCCGATTTCAAAAAGATGGTATATTGTATAAATGTATATATGTATGTACTACAAAATGAATCAGTCCCGTAAAAATATTTTACTACTTGAAGCGAAACTTATAATGAATAGAAATAAAACACAACCATAAAAATAGTCTGCATGTATATGTAAATGATTTCCAATACAACACCGATTTCTCATCTAATTTTAATAATGAGATTCCATAGGCCTTAGGCATATGTTTTATTGCAGTTAAGCAATGTTTATTTTGTTGTGAATAGGTTAGAAACTTTACACATGGTAAACCCGTAAGCCAAACGATTACCCTATGCCGCTAATAAAAATGCAAACATAACCTCACACGTACCATCTGGTAAGTACAGATATAACTTCGATTAGACAAGAATTTTATAATAATTTCCTAACGGAACACTTTCTTTCCAGATTTCTAGCATGAATTATCCAATATGCATTACGCATATTATCAATATCTGAAGTAAGGTTAGCAAATGTTATGCCGGATTGATTATTATTTATAAAACCTTTTCAAGAGTTAAATGTGTTATACCTTCTTTTTAAAAGTGAATTTATAGAATTAATAATTAATATAATAGTTTATGTATGTAGTAATAACAGGAGAAGTAATTCTCAAAGCCACTGATGCGGTATTTTTGCGTATACCCAAAAATATTTGAAAATATCGAATTTTTAGCTCGAAAATTTTCAAATTTTACAAAATTTTGTTTGTAATATTTTTTAAAGTACTAGCGACGCTGATACCCAGTTTATAAACGAAATTTAATTATCTCTTTTTGTTTCGGAGATATTAGCTCTCAAAGTTATACCTCAAAAAAGTGGGTTTTTTGGGTATATTTTAAAAATGAGTAGAGATACAATCTCAAATACTTTACCATTCGATTCTACGGGAAAAGTTATATAAAGAAAAGTTTTGTCCACATATACGTTCTTTGGAACGATTAGGTGAAAAATAAGAAAAACGAAAAAACCTAAATTTCAATTTTTCGCCTCGAAATTTTTTGTCTCCAAAATTTTTCATATTCTAGACTTAAGTAGATATATATGCGCTGATTCCAAATTTTCAAACAGAATCAATTATCTCTTCCCGTTCTCGAGATATTTTAGTTCAAAGTTATACCTAAAAAAATAGGTTTTTTAGGTATACCCCTTAAATGGTTAGGTTTAAGGTTTCGGCGACCTCACCATTCGATTCTACGGGCAAAATTACATATGTGTACCAATTTTCAGATTTTTATCTCAACAGATAGAATTTCTAGAAGGAAAAAACTGAAAATGGCCAAAAATCGAAAAAATCGCAAGGGGTTCAGCAGGCATTTTTTTCGATTTTGGCCATTTTCGTTTTTTCGCTCTAAAAATTGTATCCTTTGCGATAAAAATCTAAATTGGTATACTTATGTAATTTTGAGCGTAGAATCGATTAGTGAGGTCGATGAAGTCGAAAACCTAACCCTTAAAGCAGTATACCTAAAAAACCTATTTTTTTAGGTATTGCCAAAACTCAACTTTGAACACGAATATCTCGAGAACGGTAAGAGATAATTCAATTCTGTTTGAAAATCTGAAATCAGCGTATCGATATTTACTTAAGTCTAGATAAATGATAAGTTTTGGAGAAAGAAAGTTCCTCGAAGAAATTTTGAAATTTAGGTTTTTTCGATTTTCTCATTTTTCACCGAATCGTTCCAAAGAACGTATATGCGGAGAAAACATTTTTTTATGTAACTTTTCCCGTAGAATCAACTGGTGTAAACGTTGAGATTGTATCTCTACCCCTTTTAGAGATAAAGCCAAAAAACACACTTTTTTGGGGTGCATGTTTGACAGCAAATATCTCAGGAACGAAAAGAGATTATTAAGTTTCGTTTGAAAATTTGAAATCAGCGCGTCGAAATCTATCAATATAAACTATTTCCCAAAATCAAAATTTTGGGCACAAAAATGAATATTTTTGGGATATTCCGTGTTTGTCAACACATTTTTGGTGTAATACTGTTGTTTGGTTTGTTTTAATTCTATTTAACTTTGATATGGGGTTATAGATTTTGAAAATAAATAAAAGTTAGATAATAAAACTACAAAATAAAATCGAAAATATTCTTTCGATTTTTTTATTTTTAACATCGACGTCTATCAATATGAACTATTTTTAAAAACCTAACATTTTGGACTCAAAAATGAGTATTTTTGGATTAATTCAGCTGTATATGAAAAATATTTGAATGAAAAAATAAAAATTGTAACTTATCATGTTCAACTATGATTGAAAATAACTTAGTAATGTAAACATATATTAATTTTTTATGTCCACAGTCTACAGTGTGGTTAGTTGATGGCCGAGTGCGTTTTCTCGACCATCTCGATCTCGATCTCGTCGCTTCATTTCTCTCGACGCACGAGTTTTCTTTCACACGCGCCGCTGGTGACACACATTTGCGTAGAAGGTGTTCGAGATGAATCAATGGAAATATTCCATCAACGTGAACGATCATTTGATTTAGTGTAATTGAAACAGTGTTGAGAATAATATATCACTGTTCTATTTTAAAACTAGCACATATTTAATAATCAAAAGAGTTATAATACTTCATAAAACAAAAGTAACACGTGGCTCGGATTATTTATTTCCTTTATCGTCATTTTGATGCCTGGTTATATTTATGGTTGGTCGGTTAGTAATTAATTTAAAAATACAGCAATATCAAAGATTAAATAAATTTATTAGATATCAACTTTATATAAATTATCAGCAATACTTTTCTTCCAATTAATTTAACACTTACTAAACTAAAATATGACATGTATACCCGTATTCATAAAACATTCATTGTATAGTTACAACGCTTCGTTCAATTTTTTAACAAATTATAAAACAGAACACAAAGTATAATTTTTATTTTCCTTCAAAGACGAATTGAGTTATTGGAGAAATAGGTATTCCTACAAATATATACAAAAGGCATATTTTATTAATATTACTATAGGTACAATTATTAAATATTAGAACAGGGCTTATTATGGTATTAATTTACAATAGACTCTGAACATATTTTAAACATCAACATTTTGGACCCAAAAATAAGTAGTTTTGGATTAATTCAGCTGTATACGAAAATTTTTTGAGTGAAAACCTAAAAATTATAACTTATGTTCAACTATAATTGGAAATAACTGAGACTTTTATTATATTTTTAAAAAATTCTTGATACACACAAATAAATGTAACTACTGGTATTTATTTTTACATATAATTTAGTTCATGGTAAATTTAAGCAGAAAATAAAATAATGTATGTATCTACTTGAACTGATACCAAATACAGTAATTTTATAATAATTCTAGGTACTGCGTATTATTTCATATTCTCTCTTCATTTTATAACTGAAGTAAAATTTTGCAAGTAAATACAAAATGCATATTTTATTAATATTAAATACTATAGGTACAATTATTAAATATTAGAGCAGAGTATTAATTTAGAATAGACTGAAAAATTTAAATATTCGTTAGATTTATCTCTTAAATATACATATATTTTTAAAGTAATTGAAGCAAAATCTAATTTAATAATTAGATTGGATGCTGAATGATGAATTACAGGAGCAAGTATTCTATAATTTGGAAGCAGCAAAATAGATTAAATAAAAATCTAGCTACCAAATTAATTTCCAATAGTATGTATATCAATCTTCAAGAAAGGATAACCACATACATAACTGGATATCTCGCAAACCTCAAGGACATAAATTATACTCACGTGTGTATTTTTCTCTCATGTGCTTTATAATCACCGTGAAGGTTTGTTTTAACACCAAGTGTTCGTGTATTTTTGCACCGATGTTTTCTCGATGCCACGAGTAATTCTAATTATTTGTTATGAATGAACTATGGCGTAATTTCTAGTTTCTGGGAGGTAGCGCTTTGAATTAATAGGAAAATGATCAGTTATATTTCCCTTGGCACATAAATTCATTTCTATACGCGGCGGTGGGAATAGACTCGACGTTTAAATTCGCGAGTTATGGTGTAATCGTACGTAAAATTACAACGATACATTTTCATATTTTACCCCACTAGATGCAAGTTAATTACATGTCTCAAAATTATCGTAAACAAGAACAAGAAGAAGGTATGTACTGGTTTTATCGCCTTTGAAAGTACAGAATATGATACTCCTTATTAAATCAAAATTCATTAAATTTTATATGGCACATGAAATGTTTACAATTTACAACATTGTTGTGGTGATAAAAATTACAGTTGTAAATAATAACATGAAAACCATTATTGTCTCTTTTACACTAATTTAAAACAAAAAATCTGATGTGTCCAACACAATACCTCCCGCCACTGTAGTAATAATATATTCTATATAAGTTTTTCAGTACATTTAATTTGTAGTTTCAAAATTAGTATTTTATTGCAGTTCAGAAAATTTTTAATTCATTTTGCACCTAAAATTTTCTTCATAATATTTGTATGACCAAAAAATAACAGCTATTTTTGACATTACTAAAACCGGAACCGAACGGACAGATAAACTTTTGGTCTTAAAAGAAAAAAGTGATATTTCCCATAGTAAAATTAGTGAGCAATATTTAGACATAACATAGTCCATAGTGTAAGTAGCTACTTGAAAATTAATGTAGACAACACTGCATAATATGCATAAGAAAATAGGAATAAATTTTCTAATTTTTGGAACCTACAGAGTATTTCAATTATTCCTTTTTTACTTTAAAATGTTCCAACGAGAACCGACATTGTCTTCTATTAATTTTGAATTATTTAGATTTTAGACATGAATATCTAAAGTTCAATAAATCATCTTCGACTATCAACGAACAGTCTTCGACAATGACCCGAGTTGTTACACCGGAAATTTGCTTAAAAGGGTAAAAAAGGTGAAATGATAAATTGCTTTTATCATTTCCTTATCTTTTAAGACACTTTAAGTACCACCTATTTATTTTCTTTGACAACTTGAATTTGCATGTTAATGTTGCAGATTTGTAATTATTTATTTTTACAAAAAATATCACTTTTAGATTCCAGATCTGTTGCTAAAAACAATTAATGATTTTTACAACCTCAATTTTAATGCAAGTAAAATTGAAATCTTGTGCCATAGAAAGAAGAGAGTCGAATAATTATAATATAAACAAAACTTTCAACTAATTCTGTAGAACATTACTATTTGTGTTTGTGGGCAATAGAAAATAAAATATGCGTAAAGTACATATTGAGTGTTGAAACAATGCAATGCAAAACATAGCTATTAAATCTAAGAATAGTATTCTAAGACAATCATATGTTTAGTGTAAGTTGTGGTTGGGTTCTGAAGTAAACATATCGTTGCACATTACAACAATTTATGCCGCGTACTCGGTACGCAAACCACAAGATGTTTTCTTAAGCCGGATTCGCATTCAAGCTGTGTTTGCTAACATTCGCAAACATTTATACATACGGACTGTCAGAGTATTTGTAAATAATATTTTGGAACTTAATAAGTCCGTTAACAAAATTTTAACTAAACTTCCTTTTTCCCATCGTTGTTTAGTCCTCTAGTTTTTTTCTTCTGTTGAGTAACATAAACTTTTTTTTTAGTTTTATAGTTTTAGAGAAACAGAAGTAATGGTGTCCTCTTTTAGTGTTCATAAACACATGACAATCTGTTTTTTACATTGAATATTTTATATTAATTTTCACATCACTATTAATTAAAAGGTAAATTTATTTCTTCTCGGAAAACACTATTGACTGTATTCCAGAAAAACGTTCTTAATTTTCTTTTTCAATAAATAATATTTTGGAACTTAGTAAGCCCGTTAACAAAATTTTAACTAAACTTCCGTTTTCCCAATGTCGTTTAGACCTCTGGCTTGGTTCTCCTGTTGAGTAACAAACTTTTTTTCTAATTTTATAGTTTTAGAGGAACAGAAGTAATGGTGTCCTCTTTTAGTGTTCATAAGCACATGACAATCTGTTCTTTACATTGAATTTTTTATATTAATTTTTACATCACTATTAATTAAAAGGTAAATTTATTTCTTCTCGGAAATCACCATAGACTGTAATTCCAGAAAAACGTTCTTAATTTTCTTTTCCAATAAACCACTATTGAAGAAATTTCTCTTTGTAGTGTTGCTTAGTAACCGCCAACAAAAATCGTGAGTGTATAATGTTGGTTGATTGTGGATCAGGTACTAAGCGATGGCTCACATCTGTTGCAGCAGCTAAATAAGTGGTAATGTGCAAAATAATCCTTGACCCTGTTTAGAGTTCAGATTCAAGTTGGTTTTATGTCAGAAACAAGATGAGTAACAAAATAAATAATCGCAGCGCTTGTTGCGAGCCTGTCGAATATGTGAAACGAGTTTTGTTCAAGTTTAACCGGATGCAATGATCACATGATCATTATTTAACCGCTTACATCTCCTCCGGTAACAAAACAAAATCGAATCTCAACAAAAGACCATCCACACTAGAGGAAAGCGCCTCTACCGCCAAGAAATACATTTTTAACAAGGGAAATAAAACGACCAAATAAATTAAAGCCTGCAGCAAAACGATGAGATTGAAATGTGTGTGATATTTTTACAAAATAAAACCGCATTCTTGTAAAATTTAATTATAACGAAACACGATCACTAGCCGCAAATAAAATACCATTCTGTCCTTGTTTTACAACAAAACCTAATCGAATAGTTAAAGGAAATACAATGGGGTATGTGACCATAATCGCACTTCAGTAAGTCATAAAATAAAAAGTAACCACTATAGCTTCTCATTAAAATAATAAAAACTAAAAATTAGTGTGCAATAATATAGTTATCAGCATTTTTTTTTTGAGAAGGAATATATGACGTGAGTATGCTAGGATCATAGGACGTTACAATATCCGTTCTCCAAATTTTTATACCTCGTAGTTTTCAATAGATAAGCACATTTTGAAGCCCCTAGAACACGATTTTAATATTTTTACGATGATGTCCGTGTGTGTGTGGATGGATGGATGTTGTCGTACCAATTTCTTAAATGCTAGTTAATAAAAAAAACTGAAATTTTGGATATAAGATTCTGGCATCCTAGATTAGATCTGATTAGTTTTTGATGTTAATCGGAAGTGGTGTTTTCATGAAGATCTGAAGTGTTTTTCTGAAATATATTTATTAATTATGAATATATGATCATATTATATGTGCTGGCCACATCAGATTTTTAATATTTATGTTCCTGTAAACTACGAATAATGAATCGATTTAAAAAATATGGGTGTAGGTATTATATTTTTGTGTGTAGTACCATATATGTAAAAATCAAAATTTGGTCACATACCCCATTTAAATCTTTTACCAACTAGTAGAAATTGTACAATTGTATTAGGTTAATAATATAAACGTTTCATTATTGTACCATTCGATCTAACTTCACTATTAAAGAAATATTGCATATGATATCATTTAATAGGTGTCCTAATTTGATAACGTTATTTTATTTACACATTTCATTGAAGTAGACCATACTATTTCATTATTTTATTTCCAGGATAGAACAGTTTCATTAATTACAAATTTCAACTAGCATTTTTTTAAAATAAAAAATCATAGAATTGTTTAATCTTTATCAATATCTCTCTCTTATATTTTTCATCCATATCCTTAAAAATATATTTTTCTAAAAATGCTTTAACTAACTATCCTTTTTAACAGAGAACAGAAAGTGGCATTTGAACTCACAACTTGCATTTACTAATCCAGATAAAAATATCGCAGCGTCCTTGTTCTAGAACAAAACGCAATCAAAATGAAAATGCAGGTGTAACGTTCAATAGAAATAAACGAATTCAAATATCACGTCCTTCTAAATAATAAAAGCTATCGAGATCGACAACGTCCTTCTACCGTTTGATGATGCCAGAGCAACCGAGCAAATTACATTCCATAGGAGGCCATGATTTGTAAACAAAGAAGAACCGCGTTTCATTTACGTGTGTGTTCCACATTTTATTCAAAAATTATAAAAGCAAATTGTTTCAAAGAGGAAATGTGTTTTTTTAAACGTTCGGAAGTACGAGAAAGCTAAATGAAATAGAATTGTATTAATAGTGAAATACGCTGCTTTGTTTATTTAAATGAAAATTCCTCCGACTCTGAGAAAACAAACGTAAGTGAATTTTCATAATAGAAAATTCCTCAGGTTGCGAAAAACAAATATAAAAGAATTTTCAACATAAAAATTTACATAAAGTTACTTTGTAGCAAATAATTTGATTATAATCATCTATGGCTATTCTTTTATTTTTTAGTATTTGTTTCACTCAGGGCCGGATTAAGGGGCCCACATGTTTATTTCCTAATAAAATTTTAACTAATAACAAAATAAAAAGCATCACACAGAGCAACTGATAACAGAATGTATTTGGGTGGTTTAATTTTTCTTTGAAATCAATAAAACTTTTACCCCTGAAATTAATAAAATTTCAGCGAAATCAAGGATATTGATCCTTGTAATAAATGATAGTATCAATAAGAGCAATTGTTTATGTACCAAGGACATTATTTATGCTATACATTTTTCAAAATAAATCCTATTTTGTGAGATCTAAAGAAACGTATAAAATAAAGTATTCAAATTTTAATTTTGATTAACCTAATTGTAAAGTATTGTTCTTTATTAACATAACAGTTTTTTATTCTAGTTTATTCAAATTATTAAAATGAGATGTATTAATCAACGCCTATTATTATATTTTTAAATTAATTAGTATTGTGCTTAATTTAAATTAGACCATGAGCCAAAAACAAATATCTTAGCTTAAACCAAATTATAATACAATTAAATTTAGACCATGTATAATATTAAAACATTGGTAACAACTTCTAAAACAAATAACACATATTTGCAAAAAGTAGAGTGGCGAAGCTAGCTTTTATTAAATATTCATGTTATTCCTTTAATCATAAATTCTTCAAGATGTTTCCTACAAGGATATTCTATAATTTATTTTCCTAAGAAAATTTAAAATTACAAATGAAGCGTGGAATCAGAAGTATTTCCTTTAGAGCAGAGCATTCCTAGAAGAGTTTATATTTATAATTGCAATTTCTTACAATAATAACTGTTGGAGTAAAAGGTGTTCTGACTGCGTTAGGAAAAAAGTCGTCCAGTCATGAATAAAGAACGTTGGACGTCCACAACGTGACATGAGAATCACAAACACGAGATTTATTAATTATGCATTCAGACAGGCAAAAAACATTTACAGTTGTTTGTAAATATTTGATGAAAGTATGAGCATTAATTTTGCTTTTTACTTCACAAAGACTTGAGGAGTTGTTAGCATGGGTATTGTAATTGTTTACCTTGCAATATTAACGAAAGTATCCGCAAATAACTTACGATAAACATACGTAATTTAAATTGTGTTAAAAAGTCAAACACTTATTTCTTCTTCTACTTGATTTATTTTTGTGTAATATATACAGAAAATTAAACAATCGATCCACGTTTTTGTTATCATAAGTAATAAACAACCTTTTTTCATTGACCATTTTTAGGGATTTTAAACGTTAAAGCCATTTTTTTTCAAATAATAGCATTATATTTTTTCCGAAATCGTTAAATTTTTAATTAAAAACATAAATAAATAGCATTATGTATTTGTAAAGTGTCAGCCAGCTATAGAGACGGGGATGGTTTTAATAAGAATTAAGATTAAAATAATTAATTCAGTTTGACAGATGAATCCGTATTCCGTAAAGTCAAATTTTGACATAAAAGTCTGTAAATTTTACTTTAGTCTTTAGTTACTTTGGCTAAAAAATTCGCGGAGTGAGAGTATAGATTTCGAAAAAATAATATTTCCGAACTGTTATTTTTCTAGCCTAGCAACTACCGAAAAAATATCGGAATAATGCACTTTTTGGTTCGAAAACACAAAGGAAAGGGGTCAGTTTTCGTCCGATCGATTTTTTTTTGAGGTATGCATAAATGTAAATAGAAACAGAGTTAGTTGTTACAGGGTATATTATATTTTCTACTCTTCGAAACTGGATGGTAACTTATACGAAGAATAGTTAATAATAAGTTTTAAGTATTTTCATTGTTAAAAGTAAAAATAAGTATTGGAAAACAGTGTTCTCACAATAAATCATTAGTGTTAGTCTGTTAGTAGGCTTAGTGAAAAACAATTACAACTAATAAATAATTTGTAGTATTTTTGCTCGTTGGCGAAGGTGTGTACATAGAAATCAGCATTCCTAAACCTGTCCAAGCATGCTGATAACCAAGAACTCTGTAACTCTGTAACCCCTGCGTCGCTTTTGGAATATAATCAATAATTAAACAAAACGTGGTTTCTAAGTTTCGCCAGGGATTTCTTATTTTCTTATGGACAAAACGTTGCGAAGAAAACTCGAAACTAGGACTTCAATATCACCAATAACCTCGATAAGAGTCGCGCTGTCTTTGTTTATCGGCGAAGTTGTTTTTGTCTTGCACGTGCACTGTGGAATTTGCTACGCACGGCCAACGTGACGTAGATGAGGATGGATTTTAATATTTATTTACCTTTATCGGTTACCAACGCGACAGAAACTACGTTCAAACCCTTCTCTCAATTATTACTATGTATAGTTGTTCCATGATTACACTGAATTCACGTCATACATAGAAACCCACTAAGTTAATCAAGCACTTTTTAACTAATTTACATGAAACAGAAGACTGGCGGTATAAACAATCAACAAATAACGACAATATTAAAAAATAATTTGAAAGAGAATAACAAAATTTATTATATACATATTTATTAATTAAATAATGGAAGTTTCTTGATCGAGGAACTTGTAGAATAAAATACACTACTTAAATAAACTGATTTCATCTAGTTACTGTAAAAAAAATATGTCGAAAGTTAATATACATGGTATTAAAGAAATAATCAATAAAATTAAGTGCATTTTCAGAAAAAATCGATATGAAAATAAATTTATTCTGTATCCGAAAACATAACCAAACCGAAAAAATATCGATACTAAAATCAGTACAAATATAAATATTGTACTAAACTAAAAATGTTAACCATAAATTTTGTGTAATTAATTTAATAAAGATTAACTAGATCACAACTTAAAATTAAAGCATAATTATACTTTTACCTAAAACAACTCACAATTTTAACCGAAACCGAAAAAAAACAAAATCATAAAGAAATTTATTTGTTTATTTTAATCGAAACGATAACTTCTATTATATTTTCAAAAAACCATTACCGACAACCGAAACAGAATTTTTATTAATGTAAAACCGTTATCCGTAACCGAACCCCAAAATTTTTCCGTTCGTGTTCCTGCTTTTGGTATCCGATTTTTTATACGAAGCAATACGAAAGGAAGAGGTAAATAATTAGCAAACAAATGTAAGATTGACAGCAATAAGTGTAAAAAATTACACTATTCAATACGTATTTAATATTTTGATGATTGAACATTGTATACTAATGGTACTCGGTACAATATTTTTTATAATCATTTCATTTTGACGACAGTGTGTCTATTACAACAAATATAAGAAGTCATGATAATAATTAATGATAAAAATGTTGAATTCTTTCTTAATGAATTTTTTGTAAGCGACCTTGCCCTCCAAACAAAATCAAGTGCATTTCTCTTTCTCAACTAGCTTTGATCCATCACTCATTCAGACAAGCGATTGGCATTTTTTTCTCGGCATCGCTTTCTTGTTTCTTTACAGCCAAACGTGTTGTTTATAGTCAACTCTTTTAAGGAAAAAATGTTACAACTTTCAAAAATTTTAATATCGTTTCTATTCAGAAAGGGCATAGAAATCTTTTTATAATTTGTGGATTTTAAGAAACAGTTTTCTAAAATAATTTATATTTATGATGAAACACCAAAAATTTAAGTAAATTGTTGCCTGGAAATATTTTTATTATATTTAAACAATTTTAAGCAAATATATAAGTTAAATAAAGAATATTATTTAAATAAGTATTGTATTTTCTTATATTGTAACGCCTGTATATAGGCAACATTATAATCATAACTGTACAATGGAAAATAGAGATATTCTTTTTATAAAATACAGCCAGATTGATTCAAAAATTTGCCTGACATTTATTATCATTTGTTATTGATAAAGATTTGCACATTTTGCATTATTCTGCTTTTAAAACCTGTTTCTCCTTTTTTTATCCAAATCAAAATTAATTTACTTTTTCCAAAATGAGTACTTCTCAGAATACTTCAAGTACTAGCACCCCAGAGAATTTAGAAAATAAAAATTTTTCTATTACACTGAGACATAAAAAATGTAGTGTAGTAAAAAAAGTTAAAGAGCAGATGGATACAGCAAAAGAAAAATATGGAATCTTTTACAACAATTGTTGCGGAGTGAAGTAATTTTTCAAGCTGATTCAGAAAGTAAAGTATTATAAATTATTTTGCAGAATGCTTGGATGTTGGCGTAATAGCATTTGGTGTTCCTTCATTATTATGACTATTTTAGCTATGTCGTGGGCCTGTGTAGTATATGGAACTGTAATAGGTGCATCTTTATGTTCACAAGCAACCAACAAACCGTTTGTTCCTTTATTTAAGATTCCCGGACTCAAATGGCAGCATAAAACAGACGACAAATTGCTAAAAATTTTCTAACACGAATATATTAATTAAGTACATAAATATAAACTTTGGATATATTATACTTAAATACCAAATTAAATAAGTATTGTACAATCATCATGACTTATTTACTGCTGAGTTGCAAATTAATCAAATTATTTTTCGGCACACGTTCAATTTTCTTATTAGACTCGAAATTTACTTTTAAATTAAAAATTTTGTGCAATTATTTATTTGCTAAATCCGCAAATAAAGCAGATGACAGGATATTCATAAAAAGAATCGTTCAGATTTTTAATTGATTGATATTCATTTTCCAATCTGTGTCTACAGTTTCAATTATTTTTATTTAAATGAGCAGTATTTAAAATAAAATTAGTGTGTAGTTCATAAATAGTTTGTAATAAAAAAAACTTAGTTGTAAGTGGGATGGGAAGGTTTTTTCTTACACTAATAAATAATTATTAAAGTATAAAGTATTTGTTTTAATGTACGTATCGTTTTAAACAATTCCCTGTTAAACCACGCCCATTAAATATTAATTAAATTAAATACAATGTAATATGGAAAGATTTTTAATACTTTAGAGTTTGTGTCCACATGTCTAACAATGCTTTATAAATGAGACACAAATATATACAACACTTTATTGAGAAACAAATAAATATTCTAAAAGTATGAAACCAGAATGACATTGACTATTAAAGAAATTATAAAAAAAGAGATACAGCATATAATTGAAAATTCACAGCTCAGTTCTTAATCTACTTCTCTTCACACCATTCGTTCTCCTTTCGCACTTGCTCTTCCTCGGATGCTGTGAAGTCGTTCTTGATGTTGAATGTTTTGCGAATCTCTTCTGGCGATTTTCCCTTAATCATGTTGGCGACGGTTTTGCAAGTAACGTCAAGCAAGCCTTTGATGTCAAGGTAATTAGCGGCTAAAATTAACTCGAAAAGAGTACCCTGGTCGACTTTCAGAAAATCAGCATCCCAGGAAGAGATGTCATCAGTTCGTTTCTCTTTGTTTTCATCGTCTTCTGGTGGAGGAGGATCGTCCTTGTGGTATGTTGCCCACTGAATCACTTTCTTCAGGATTGCTGAGTTGACATTTGGCAAAGGTACGACCTCTTCTTCATCGTCATCCATGCCAAGATCTTCCAACATAGTTTTGATTGTCACTGAACATTTTGCTATTTCAACGTCAACCTCAAAAGTTTCGCCATCAGACGATTGCAGTTTGATGTTCGGCATCTATCATTTCATTATTAAAATCAATCATTTATATTTCAAGTTGCAATACGTATTGTTTAAAATAATTCTACTTACGTTCAATCAGTTATTCTTCAGTATTTGTTAAATAGTTTAAGAAGCGACAGCTTTTAACATTAATGGCTACCGACAAGAACGCTATTGTTCTCTCAATGTTACCAAATATGGAAAACTACCTCGGAATAAAAATATCAACTCGAATGTATGAATAAATTATAAAATATTATAGGGACAACCGAAATACACACATTTTTATAAAAACTTGATTAGTATATAAAAAACAATTGAATTTGATAGGTATTTTTAAAATAATATACGTATTATATATTTCATGCATCGCACGTTGGCAACACTGTATTAAATTTATTCAAAATATTGGCGTCTTTCACATCTGTATAAAAACACCAATGTAGAATTTATATTACAAAATATTTGTTGTTATTTATAATATAAAATATATGCATTTTCAAAAAAATATGATATGCCAAGCACTTAACTATTTGCCCATTTTTTTTTATAACTGTACAAACATAATTCTAAACGTATAAATAAAGTTCTTGCCAATGGCTTTTGTCATTTATTAATTATTTGAAAAAACAAATAATATAATAAATAAACGAAGTACCTGTAGGTCGGGAAATTACTGGTGGTCCTATTATGATTCAAATATGACCAAAAAATATTTTATTTGTACAACAATATACATACAAATTTTACATAAATCATTAAAATGTATTAACAATATTGACAATCAGTAAAATATATTAAATATAAAATTATATATTTTTAAATACCATACCGTTCGAATACGTTCGTTCTGGAATGACCATTTTTAAATGAGGCCGTCGCACTAGTTAAGAAAAAATAAATCTTGAACATGCACAAGTGTACATTCTTTTAATTAAATAAGTCTAACGTAATAAAGGAAGTGAACTCAGCCGTGGTAAAATAATTAAACTGTTAAAATCAAAATCACAAATTAGTTATGGACTAGTAATTATTTCAGGCACAGTAATCTAGTGTTCCAGTTTGAAGATACGTACGTGCATTAAACATCGTTAACTTTGGGCGTGCTTCGGCCCCACAACCAATTCAGCAATACTTTCGACGGACTCTGCACATCACGAGCTAAAAATACTTCTTGTTAATATTTTTATACTAATGTGTATGTAAAAGTGTTCTGCTATAGGCAATTTTTCGCATCTTTAGTCTACGTGCATTATTAATTATTGATTAATTCTGAAATTCTGCTATTTTAATTATATTTTAATAACAGGATTGAACAAAACGCTATACGATACTAGTGAAGAAACGAATTTGCCTACTCGGGTAACGCCAAATTGGCAAATGCGTGAGCAAAATTCATTGGCCCGTATTCTGAGCTCACTATTACGAGTGCTTTTGTTAAGTGACGTTTTACCTCATAAGATTATAAGTTTCTTCCAACTAATACCCAAATAAGTTTGGAACTGTATGACGCATGCGCAGTTTGAAAAAAGTGTTCCAACTAACTTCAAACCCAAATTCTGACCGTTAGTCGATTGTTCTTACTGATTTCTGGCCAATCCCGAACCAGTTATCGGACAGTCAAAACAGTCAGAGGATCGGAGCATGTACTAGTAGTCAGAAATTCTGACAATTAGTTAGTGTTTTTTTATTTATCTTAAAAACATGGTTCGAAGCTATCCATAATTTGCGCATGCGCAAATCATGTTACATGAACCAATCACAAATCGCCAGGAATATCTGGTTGGAACAAACCAAATAATGTAAAAAGAGGCTTCATAAAAGCGATTATACTACAAAAAATGAGCTCGGGATATGGACCATTGTTTCTTCACTTGTAATATACTATTTTATGTTGTTACTTGTATGGCAAAAATATGTTTAGTAAATTTTTGTGCGTATGGTGAAAATAAGCAGTATTAATAAAGTTAATATATTATTACATAAAATTAATTTGTTTTCAAGCTCTATTTTTTAATATCTCCTATAATATAAATAAATTGATAAGAATACCAAATTTCTTTTTCAATGGCTGATAGCATCATTAAGATCTCGTTTTACTTCTTTCATTTTTTAAAAATTGCCAAAGCGAATACTTCTCATACATATTTTTTGTACTTACAAACTGTGTAACTGGCGTCTACTAATCTAGCAGCAGCTTCTGGAGGTAGTTTTGAGGCCAAGTCTCTATGTTGTTGCATTAGAGTCATTTGCTGAATATATCTAATTTCTTGGTCATCTTTCAGCGTTTTATCTCGATTGTAACCAACAGAATGTAACTGTGATAATCTAAAATAATATTACATTACTAACAATCCAATATGAATAGTAATTCTTCTTATACTTGGTTCTTAATTCGTCAGTGTGTTGCGGTGCTGTAGTGTCAGTGGTTATGTTTTCTGTAGCCTCTGTAGCAAGTTCAGTTCCAGTTGCACCGAGGACAATAGCTTGAGATTTTGTTCTTGGAATAGCACCAGTAGATTTAACGGATTTTAGACTGTCTTGTGTTTTTTCATCTAGTGGTTGATCACACTTGATTTTAAGTTCTTCATTTAATCTTATTGCGTTGGATAGTTTGAGTTGTAAAGTATCACGTTCTTCTAAGAGTTGCATTAGTTCAACTGTTAATTCTTCACAACGGACATCTCGCTGATGAAGCATGTACAGAGCTAATTCTAATTCGGCTTGACTGGCGGGTTCTAATTTACTATCTTCATTACTTTCTGGATTCGATGCGGAAAGACTTTGTTTCACTTGTTGAGTTTCTTGCGGTCTTAAGAAGCTTTCCTCCAGTTTTTCATATTCTGCTACCAAAGCATTATATTCGGCATCTTTAATTTCTATTTCTTTCTTATAATCTTCTATTTTCAGGACATGATTTTCTATCATTATTTTCAAATCGGAAATTTGTTTTTCTTCTTCTTGTGAGAGAGAATTCATTTCGTTTATTTTTTCAAACAGATCGTTGCATTGTATTGTTTTTTCTTCTAATTGCTGGGAATATTGCTGCATGTAATTTTGATATTCAATTTCTTTAGATTGCATTTCTTCGAATGTTAATTGAAGATTAATTATTTCACTGTTTTTGATTTGTAATTCGGCACTGGTTTCTTGAAGCTTTTGAGATAATTCTATTATTTCTGATTCTTTATTTTTAATATTTTCTAATAAATCTGCTGTTTGTATTTCTTTGTTCTGAATATTTTGAGATAACTGTAAAATTTCTGAATCTTTAATGGAAACAGTTTGTGATAACTCTAAAATTTCAGATTCTTTATTTTTTACATTTTCTAACAATTCTGTAATTTCAGATTGTTTGTTATTGACATTTAATTGTAAAGATTCAATAGTACTATTATTATCAGACACAAATGATTGTTTTTCAGTTAAAAGAGATTGAACTTGTATTTGTAAGGCATTATTTTGTGAAATTAATTCTTCATTCTGTTTGAAAATGGTATTTAGTTCAGCTCTAAGAGTTTCTTCTTTTTGGCTGAATTCATTCTCAACTGATTCAAGATGTAGTTTCCAACTTTCTGCAATATCATTTCCACGTTGATCAACTCTTTCGGCCCACTGTTGAGCTACTTGTTCAAGTGATTGAGTCATCTTTTGTTCAAACGATGAACGTTCATTACTCAAAACATTATTCAACTCAACAATTTCTTTATTCTTGTTATCCAAATCAGAAAGAGCTGTCATTAATTGTTGATTCATTTGTTGTAATTTTTCATCATTTGTTTTATCTTGTAAGTTGAGAATTTCTTGTAGTTTGGTGTCCACAGATATTTTTTCCTGTTCTAATTGTTGAATTTTAAGGCTAAAGTTTTGAATATTTTGTTCCTTTTCTGCTAAAAGAGACTCTAATCGACGATTTTCTTCTTCTAAGCGAGTAATTTCTGACTTTATTTGAAGTATTTCAAATTGATTTGCATCCATTTGATTTTTCAATGCAGTTTCTTTTTCTATTATGACATTCGATAATTGATTTTGCAACTGTACGTTTTCATTTTGTAATTGAGTGATATGAAGTGGATCTACTTGATTTTTTACAATATTATCTCTTTCAAAATTCATTGAGGATAACTGATTTTGCAATTCAATATTTTCATTTTGAAGTTGTTCAATTTTAACAGAATACTGATTATTTAATAATTGATTTTCTTGTATTAAATTTTCAACGTTCATTTGTAAATGATTAGATTTTTCTGTAAGTTCACTGTTGCTACTGGAATATTCAAATATTTGCTGTTCTAAACTTTGTTTTAATTCATTTAATTTTGTTAACTCTTCCTGAAGATTTTTGTTTTCATTTTCAGCTGTTGTAAATTTATCTTCAAGCAACTTTTGCACTTCATTTAATTTTGTAAGTTCTTCATACAAATTTCTATTTTCGTTTTCTACTTTTAAGAATTCTTGCTCTGTTTTCATATTTTCGGGAACAGGGCGGTTGGATAAGGCTTTTTCTGCTTCAAGTCTCATGTTGCGTTGTTCTTCCAACATACATTGCATTTCTTCATTATCCAATGTTAGGTCATTTATAATTGTATTTAATTCCGCTATTTTCTTCTCCAATTGCTCACTCTTCTTTTTATTTTCAGAACTACTAGAATCAGTTTCAGCAACTGTTAAATTTATTGGTGATTTGCTTGGACTATCATCTCCCCATTCTAATTGTTCCAATTTTGCTGACAGTTCTCTATTTTTAAATTGTAAGAATTGAATTTCATTATCTTGTTTTTCTTTCATCTCAATCATTCGGTCATTGGCATTCGTTAAAACTTCTAAACGTTTGGACAAATTATCGCGTTCTGATTTTTCCTTTGAATTTTCTTCTGATAATTCTTTAATTCTTTTTTCTAATTTTTGAATTTGAGAATTTAGTTCATCCTGAATCGCCATTTCTAAACCACAAAAATCGCCGGATGATTTCTTGCTGGCTTCTGCTACTAATTTGTCATTGTTTTCTTTGAGAAGTTTTAGTTTTTTGATTAGTTTTCCTGATCGAACTTGAGATGATTTGATTTCTTCAAGAAGTCTCGAGCGTTCTACTTCTAGATCGTGGATTCTTTCTTCGAGTTGTTCTACTCTGCTATCAACTGGAACTGCGGCACTTAGTGACATACGATGTTCGGCTTCTAGTTTTGCTTCTTCGGCGTTCCAACCCCAACCGTCTTCTTCACTGGCGAATGTATCTTCAATAACAGGCTTCGTTTCGGACGGATAGCAAAGATAAGTATGTTTGGGATCTGGAATGCATTCGCTAACTGGAGTTGTATGATCCATTGTATCTTTCGGTATGTTCACTTGTCCATATTGCATTAATTCAAATTGTTTTTGATCTTCTGGAGATATTTTTGTAGCATCCATTTGAACTATTTGCGCTGCTAATGATTCTTGTAGTTTGGAATCTTCAGCTCCCCATTCCCATCCTTGTTCGGAATGGTGTTCTTTTGGTGTTGGTGGTTCTTCGTCAAAACAAAGATATGTTTTCTTTGGTTGAATAATTTCTTCTACAATTGGAGTTATATTTTCACAGTACTCTTTGTTAATTTGTACTTGTAACGGCGGAAATTGCAAGCTATGCATTTCTTGTTGCATTGTGTTGTCGACTTCTGTATTTGACACAATTTGGTTCTCTATTGAAGGTACATCTGCTTCTGGTTTTTCTACGCATGGTTTATCTGTTATTAATTTTTCTCTTTCGTAGATTAAACGGGCAAGTTCATTTGTAAATTCGTGGCATTGGACGAGGGTGTCATCTTTTTCTTTTTCTACATTGAAGAGCATGAATTCTAAGGCTTTTATTTTACGAAGAAGTTCCTCTTTAGTTACTTCTCCAGGTGGTGTTGATTGTAAGGCTGCGAATGATTCTGCAATATCTTGTTTCTGAAATACTTCTTCAAAGACTGGTACATCTGTTCCAATACTTTCCGATACAGTTTTTTCGGCAGCTGTTATTATATCAGCAACATTCTTTTCTGCAGTTTGTCTCAATAACAAATTTTGTTGATTTGCTAGTTCTTGTTGCAGATTATTAATAATTATTTCTTTCTCGCTTAACTCATTTTGAGATTCTTTGAACAAATGTTCTATTTCTTGTTGTCTTGTCAGAATGGCTTGCAAGTGATCTGATTTAGATTTATTTTCTTGCAGTTCATTTTGTGTTGCTACGTATTTATTTTCAAGTTCTTGTATTTTATCTTTAGCACAAAGTAATTCATTTTCCGATGAAGATACTTTCTTTCTTAGTTCTGTAAGTTCTTGTTCAAGAACTTCATAATTTGCAGATTGTTGTACTTGTTCAGTTACGATTTGTGGTTCATTAAAGAAACTGGAAGCGCTTGAGAAACTAGACATTTGTAGCTGCATATTTTGTCTTTGGTAATTTTGTATATCGATATCTTTTTGTTGGATTATTTTTTGCAATCGATCAACTTCAACTTGCAATGATTCATTGTTCGTATTTTCTGGGTTAGTTGGTATGTTTTGTACTTGTACTTTATTTAGCAAGTCCTCTATTTTCGCTGCCTGAATTTCATTATTCTTTACTTTGTCTTCTAATTCTTGTTGTGTTTTATTTAACTTATCCTTTAGTTGATCAACTTCATCGGTTAATAATTGGTAACTGTCTGTATAGTCTTTGATATTATCTTGTAATACTTCACATTTATTGAGTAAAGTTTTTCTTTCCGCATGTAATTCTTGCAGTTGAGTGTTTAATTCAGTCTCCATATTTTCAATTTCTATGTTTTTGTCGTTCAATTTTCTTTCAAATTCACTTTGTAGTTTTCTAAATTCATTTTCGGATGTGGAAAGTGTTGTAGTAAGCCTGGAAATTTCATTTTCCATAAATTCCATTCTATCATTACTTTGCGAAGTTTCTTGTAATTTTAAGTTTATTTCGTTTATTTTTCCATGTAATGATTCGTTTTCGTCCGAAAGTAATTTCACTCTTTCTGTTAAAGTCTGATTTTCAATTGCTGATTGTTCTAATTTATTTTCAATAACTTGATCGTGTTTTAATAATGCAGAAAGTCTTCGCTCAAGAATATTTCCTGATTGTGATTGTTCTTCACAAGCTGAAGATTTTTCTTCCAATTGAACACTCAAATCTAAAGTTCTTTCTTCTAGGAGCTGTCGCCTTTCTTCAATAATTGATAATCCTTCTTCTAATCTTTCTATTCTGTCTTTGTACTTGAGATTGTCTGATTCAAGATTTTCAATAAATAAATCCTTTTCTTGCAATTTGGCTTCCATTGCGTTTTGGGTTGTTTCATGAGTGAGTTTCATTGTTTCTAACTGTTCCATTAAACTTTGCACTAAATGTTTATTGCCTTCTTCAGATTCTGATTTGAGAACATTAAATTCTAGGGTTATATTTTGTAGTTGTTGATCTTTTCCTTCAAGTTCTCTCCGTAAATTTTCAAATTGAACGATATATTGCTCTAAATCTTGTTGTAGCCTATCACGTTCGGCAGTTATGCATTTTAAATGTTCCAAGTTATTTTCCAGAATTTCTTTTTCTGAACGGAGATTTTGTAAATCCGTTTGGTGATCATAATTTAATTTTTCCATTTCACTTGTTTTGTTTGTTAATTCGTTTTCAATTAATTGAATTCTAGTTTGTTGCTCATCAATTAATTTTTGTTTTTCATCCTTTTCCTTGGACTCATTTTCCCATTTTTCTTTAAACTCTGTAAGTTGCTGTTCTAATTGTTGGCAAATATTTGTTTTCTTTTTGAGATTTGCAGCAATTTTTTTCATTTTTTCAACTTGGTCTTTGTTTTTGTGTTCCAATTCAGCTATTTTTGTTTCAAATGGTCCTTTGATGTCATCTAATGATCCTGTGTTTGTTTCAATTTGATTTTCCAGAAATTTGCACTTTTCTTTCAACTGACGGCAAGATTCTGCGAAATTTTCGTTCTTTTCTTTGATTTCATTTTCTAATGCTGATTTTTCTTGTTTTATTTTATTGATTTCAACATTTTTCAGCTCAATGATGTGTTCGGTTTCTACGATTTTGAAGTTGAGTTCTTCCAGTTTTTCGTTTAATTCGTCGGTTGATTGCGTGTTTTTATTCATTTCTGTTTCATATTTTTCTAATTGTTCAAAGTTTTCTGAGATTATTGACTTTAATTCGGATAGTTGCGATGATAACGCAGAAACAGTATCATTTTTAGATCTTTCTTTCTCTTCTATTTCCATACTGAGTTCTTCAATAGATTTCTGATATTCTTCAGCTTCTTGTTCCAAGATTTCTATTTTAGCGTCTTGTTTCACAATTTTTTCTGATGCTTGAATTAGATCGTGTTTGTTATTTTCAATCTGTTCTTGTAGGAAAGTAATTTCTTCTGTGTTCTCTGCTATTTTACTTTCCATTTCTGTTATTTTATTTCTTGCATTAATAAGTTCTTTGCTATCTTCCTTTACAGATTCGTGTAAAGTGTACAAAGATTCGTACTCTGCTTGTAAAGTTCGAAGTTGCCTGTTTAGAGAATCATTAAGTTCTTGTAATTTATTATCAGTTGAAGATTTTTCGGCTTCATTATCAGATTTATTCCATATTTCTTCTTGAAGGCTAGCAATTTGGAGTTTCTGGTTTTCGATTATTGCCCGGTACTCAACTAATTCTTCTTGTATTTTATCAAATGATGAATCGTTAGTTTTTTCATTATTTGATTTTAATTCCTCATTTTCAGAGGTGAGTTTTTCTATTTTCTTTTCTATTTCCAATTTTTCTTTTTCTACTTTTTCAAGTTTTGAATTTAACTGTTCCATTTTTTCCATAACTTCTCTTCGTTCATCAGTGAATAATTTTATCTTTTCCATTAATTCTGAGGTTTCTTCATTTAATTTAGAAACACTTTCATTTAAGTCAGGATTATTTTCCATATCGTCTGTCGGTTTATCAGAATCAGAAATAAAGTCGAGATTTTTCTGATAAGCTTCAATTTCAAGTTTTTCTTGCTGCGTTAAAGCATCGACTATTTCTATACTCTCCGCAGAAGACACTTTTTCAGCGCTAAGTTTTTCTAATCGGTCAATGAGATCAATATTTTCTTGCATATAATGATCTAGTTTTGAGGATAACTCCTGTTTTTCTTTATTTAAAGTTTCAATTCTCTCCAGCAAGTTTTCGTTTTCTTTGATGGTTTCATTATACTTGTCCTGAATTTCCTTCTTCTGTGTTAATTCTTTATTCAACTGTTCTTCGAGTTGCGCGTTTTCCATATGCATCATATATGCCAGATCACTTCTTAAACCGGACAACTCAGTGGAAGACGTAGCGATTTCTGGAAAGAAATGTTTCATAAAGAAATATGTTGTTGGTTTATAAGAACTGGATGAATGGACAACTACCTCGGATTTTACAACTGTTAAGCTTTTGGAAAGAAGGCAATTTATAAGAACTAGGTTTATTTAATATTGTATGAAACTTACGGGATTCTAAAGAAGTAATTGTACGGCTGTGACTTTCAAGTTCCATTTTCTGTTCTTCTATTTTCTTTACTAAGTCGGCACTGCATTCTTTTTCTGTAAAAATATTCAATTATACATTTACAGTTCTCCTGTATATTGGGATATTTAAATAAAAATAAAATTAATACAAACCTTTATTAGGTTCCATAGCCATTAATCGTAGTTGCAGATTTCCTTTTTCATCTTCAAGTTCGGCAACACGTTCAACTAATTTAGCATTTTCAGACTCTAAATTGTTAAGTTTCTCACTTATTTCACTGGGTGTGGATTTCTTTTGCATTTCTTTTAACTTTGCTTTATGTTGTGCCTTCATTTTTATCATATTTTTATTCATTTCTTCTAATTGTTTACTCAGTTTTGCAACTTCTTCGTTAGATTTTGATTCCTCTAATTTTGATTGTAGTTCTGCAACTAATTTTTCTAATTCATGTATGCGATTAGATTCCACAACCTGAGGTTCTTCTTTTTTAGTTTCTGGTTCTTTGCCTTTTTTCTTGCTGCCTTTTCTTTTAGAAGTTTTTTGAGGTGAGGCCTGTTCTGCTTTTTCTGGACTAGTTCTTGTAGAATCTTCGAATTCACGCAAACTATTTTGAAGTTCTAATATTCTATTCTCACATTCTGTGTTAGTATTGTTTAAAACTGTAAGTCTTTCTTGGAGTTCTGAATTTTTATTTTCTAAATCAGTATTCGAATTAGTCAGTTCTTCTATTCTTTTTTCTTTTACTACTAATTCAGATTGTAATTTCACATTTTCTTCCTTCATTTTAGCTTCTAAGGCAATGAAATTTTGTTGCATGTTTCGCATCTGTTCTTTCGTATCTTCTAACTGGTCTAAGGTGTCTTTACCTTTTTTTGATAAGTTTTCTGATAATAAAGTAATTGCTTTCGTTCGAGCGTCAATTACAGAATCTTTTTCTTTAATATTTTCCTGTAAGTCTAAAACATTTGCTTGCAGCTGTTGAACTTTAGCAGTTAATTCTAATATGTGCTCATCTTTAGATTTTAAGGCAAAAAATAAATCATCTCTGGATGATTCAGTAGTATACGCTGTAATAACTTCTTTTTCTATTTTAGGAACAATAACGGCTGGTTCATTAATTTTGGCCTGCGATTCATCTAGCTGTGCCTTTAATTGATACACTACTTCTTCAACATGTTTTTGGTTTTTATCCCTTTCCGCCAACATTGCTCTACATTTGAAAATAACTATGACATCATAGAAATATAGGTAAAATAATACTTACCTGTTTTCTTCTAGCTGCTGCCGCAATAAATTAATTTTTTCCTTCGCGGGTGTAACCACTGTAGACTTTTTACTAGTACTTGATATAGTTTTACTAGAAGTCTCCGGATCATTTTTTCTATTTTCCGATCTTTTAATTTTACTCAATTTAGCACGGGCGTTAATTTCACTTAATGTACTTGCATATTTTTCTACTTTTTCAGCTGATACAGACGAAGATTGCTCGGATTTCCTTAACATTTCTTTTAATTGAGCTATAAATGTTTGTTGTTGCTCAAATTGTTCTTGTAAATCTATTAATTGTTGATTTTGGGGCGGCTCTTTCGAGCCTTCGCCCCCAGGATTTCCCGGGTCCGACATTATGACTACGCGAGCATTAGACTACTTAATTTTTAATAAATATTGCACTATAAAACTAGAAATTATGTTACACATATCATATGTCATCAACAAACCACGTACACTACATAACACTAAATCACCAAATCCAGTGTTACCAAACAAAAAATTCACCACACTTGTCACTTTTTGGCAGATTTTAACGCGCGTCATTTAAAATATAATCAAATGTAAAATTGTGGTAAAATAAAAATATCAAAATTCAAATAATGTCACAGTTGTAAGTAAAAATATATACTTTTAAATATAATTACATTTATAAGTAAAACTATGTATAATATTATTCTTAGTATTAATAATTAATTGTTGTCATTAACCTTTATCTTGAAACGTCACTTTTTTTATAAAACACGTGTTATGAATATCATTTATCAATATCTCTCAAGGATTATCATAAGTTATGTTAGTATTAGATTATATTCGACAGTACTCAGACATACGCTGAGAGTTTCTTTCATTTTTCTTGTGTAGGAGAACTTTTGCCTTAATAAATGACACATGGAAATTCTGCAGGAATGTCGCGGCATGCAGTTATTGATTTTATTGCTGGATCATTGGGTACATATATTAAGTAATATTCAATACTAGAAATCTAATTAATTTGATCTCAGGTGGGACGGCACTTGTTTTGGTTGGACAACCGTTTGATACGGTTAAAGTAAAAATGCAGACGTTTCCAGGGCTTTACAAAGGCATGATAGAATGCTTTGCAAAGACTATTAGGAATGAAGGATTTTTTCGAGGATTATATGCGGGAACTGTTCCCTCTATAGCAGCAAATGTTGCAGAAAATTCTGTTTTATTTGCAGGCTATGGATTTTGCCAAAGAATAATCATGAATGTTACAAATACACATGTAAGTTTTACTTTTCTTTTACATCGTTTACTTCAATGGCTTCATAAAACATTTTGGTAGTTCAGTGATTTTTTTATATTAAGCGATATTTTGTTTTATATAGTATGATGAGTTGTGACGTCATCACTGCAGTACTCAAGCAGTGTCTTTTCATGAAAGCAAATATTTAAAAAATGTATATATGCAGTATTAATTTATAACTACACTTAATAGAAATGAAAATGAAAGTATTATACTGAATAAATATTTTTAATTGATACTCAAACTAAATATATATGAAAAAAAATCTCAGTAAATGTTAGTTCATAGTTCAGTTTTATTCCGCAATGGCGCTATATCTTAATACTCTTTTTTTTTAATTTTTGATAATGGCTTATTAAATTAAAATAAGTAAGGATAATTTTTAAGTTACAATTTTTATTATAGGACCCAAATAACTTAAGCCTATTTGAAAATGCCTTGGCCGGCTTTTTCGCAGCATTTGGTTCCTCCTTAACACTATGTCCAACAGAATTAATAAAATGTAAATTACAAGCAGCAAAAGAGTTGTGTACTAATCCACAAATTCAGCGAGTTGGACCGTACCAACTAACACGAGATATTATCCGAAGAAAAGGAGTATTAGGATTATTCAGAGGACTTAACTCGACTATAATTCGCGAAATGCCGGGCTACTTTTTCTTTTTCGGAGGATATGAAGGAACTAGGGAAATATTATGTGAACCAGGTCAACACAAAGATGATATTGGACCTTTGAAAACTATGGTTGCCGGAGCAGTCGGAGGAGCGATATTCTGGATAGTAATATTCCCAGCAGATGTAGTCAAATCACGATTGCAAATCACTAATGAAAATGTGTCTGCAATGAACTGTTTTATTAAAATCGCTAAATATGAAGGAGTAGGAGCATTATATAATGGTTTACTTCCATCAGTCATTAGAACAATTCCAGCTACTGCCACATTATTTTTAGTATATGAAAATTCCAAAAAATTCATGAATTCATTTTGGGAGAAATAATATAAGTGTGTACATCCTGTTAAAATGTGTATTTTTGATAAATATATACGTTACAATCTGTTATTTTATCTTATTATTTAAATACGTCTCTCGGTCTTGACGCGATAAAGGTAGAAATACAGACCACGGAACCTGATAGTGTAAGATTATCAACAAATCAATTCATATCTCAAGGTAAATAGACTTACCATTATTGGGATGTATCCTATTTTTTCCAAATGTCGTAACTTTGTAGCTAATGTACCAACTGGTTGCTCTGTACCACGGATGAACATATTCCAACCACCTACCACTACCGCATACCATTTGAAACCATTTTTTAAATCTGGTCTCATTACATCACCCATTTTATATTTTTCAAAATAATTTTTTACTTCAATGGCATTTCCGTTTTTATCTTTGCATATTACAATATCTATAAATTTATTTTTAGTAAATTAAGTATTATTGATTCAATAGATAAAATTTGAGTTAGTAATAATTTACCTGGTTTTGGGTAATGTGGAAGTAAATAATTAATATGAACATTTTTTCCAAGTATAACTTCTAAGGTCTCAACAATGTCCAACATTAATTTATCTGCAGCAGTTAGACGTTTTGTTTGATTTCTGCTTGGAATCCAATCAGAATTCCACTTAGACAAACTTTGCCGTAATTTTTTATTTAATCGGTTGCCTTTATAATCAGGACAATCTATTTCTACAGATGAATCCAAAAATAATATTTCTCTACCTATACTTTGTTTATTACCTCCTGAAATATTTTTTGTAATTTTTTTTTCACTAATTTATTTTAATTCCCCTACCATAAGCATTTGTTATAAAATTTTCATCTAGAACTGTATCGAGAAGATCATAGTTATAAAGTTGTCTCAATCCCAAATAATGAACAGCACAAGGCAAACATCTTGGATATTTTTTAATCTCAATTTGTCTTTCTGGTTTTAAAATTTCATCTAAGACTGATTCATAAATATTGGGTGTCGTTTTTGGATCAAAGTTAAATAAACTTAAAGCAAAGGTAAACCTTTCTAAATCTTTCAGTCTTGCTGAGGAAATATTTTTTAGAAACTTTTCACATATTTTTGTGAGAATGTCTGGATGAAATAATTGCACATTTGTACCAAGTAATGAAATATGTAAACAACATAAAACAGAGACTCTGTCGATTTCTGGTATTAGGCGATTAAATAATTCTGTTATTTTGTCTACCAATCGAACATGCGGAGAATATCTTACCACCTTAAAAATATCTTCAAATTAATGCCATATTTAGAAAATAGGAAATAGTATATTGTGCAACAAGTGCAGAAAGTTACAAGGGGGAAAATAGGTGATTCTGCACGAGTGGCACATTATACTTTTTTTAGGAAATAGGTTTGTGGAACTTTTGTCACTTACTTTGAGGATTGCAGTTAAAGTAATTTCATGAACAGTAGAAGTATTTTCTAATAATTCTTCTAGCATGTATGATGTCACATATGTCCCTTTAAAAGGTGTTTGTGTTTTAAAAAATGCCATACTAACAACAGCCATTTCACTTAGATTTAATTGATCTATAACTTCTTCTAATCTTGCTTCAAATTCAAACATATTCCATTGTTTTCGGCATATGTTTATATAAAATAAACTTTGCACAAGTTGTGTTGGAGTTAAATTTTTAACTTTTCTACAAGATTTTTTTATTGCTTGTATACTATAATCACAATATCTTGACAAACCTAACAAGTACCAGTAATCCGCAAATAATAGCGTTTTTTGTACGGACCAATTTTGAATTCGTTTGCAACACATATCATCTAAGCAGCTCCAAATATCGTGAAAATTATGACTTTCAGGTGTTTCTGGTCTAGGGTACATAGATATTACATTTAATAACTTAGCTAGTTCATCATCAGTTAAATCTTGGCACTTATCCATTAGTCCATCAACTAAATGATCAAATCTAGGATCAGCTAAAGTTATATTATTAATTCTTGCAAAATGACATACTTTTTTGAATGTGTTTACTATAGCAGTTGCAGATTCTGATCTATAATGTTTATTTAATACATGTTCAAATGAATTCTGAGTTGTTATATCTTCATTTTCACTTATGGTTGTTGAGGCTAAATTATCTTTATACAATGGCAATGATTGCATTAATTTATATACATGTATATTTTCTGTATCTCGTTGTAGTTTCTGGTAAATGTTTGTACTTGTATTAAAGTTTCTTATAGTTTTATAAAAATTTTCTTTGACATCATTAAGGTTATCTTGTGAATAAAATTGTTTTGATGAATTAAAATGCGCAAGTGTTGAGAAATATTTTACGAAATTTGATTTCAATAGTTGCACACTTTGTTTTTGTATATTATTACAAAAAAACATGTTAAATGTCATTTTTAGTCTCTTTTAAGCACATGACAAATGTCAAAAACAAACGTGAAATTCTTCAGATTCACTAAACGCAAACTTCATTTGTAATATTAAAATGTCAAAATTTTGTGTTTCACATGTGAAATTTACAGGTTACTTTCCACTTAAAATCTCATTCAACAGTTGTTATCATATATTACGATAGTGTATAGAGTTGTTAAATTATTCGTCATATTGGACAAATGTTTAAAATATTCAGAAATTTTTATAAACACTTCCAGCCCGTCATATATGCAAGATATGTTTTTAGAAACCAACGTCCTTTACGAAGGTTATCAGTGTTAAGTCCTTATTTTGTTGCACAAGCATCACATTTTCGTCATTTTGTTAATACAAAATACAAACATGTATTCCTGCTAACCAGTGGCTTTGGTATCATTTGTGCTCTATGTGAAGGTAAACGACCAACTGCTGAAGAAAAACGATTTCTTCATGCGGCACAGTATGGAGTTCTTGAAGAAGTCGAAAGGTAGGTGTAAAAGCAATGTTAACAGGTATTTAATATTTTATAATGGTTTTATAGGATAGTAAATAAAGGAAAAGTAGATATAAATTGCCGACACAAATTAGGATGGACTGCACTAATGGTGGCAGCCGTAAATGGCAGGCTACAAGTTTGCAGATTTTTACTTTCAAAAGGCGCAGATATAAATTTAGGGGATAATTATATCAATTCTAATAAGACTGGACAAGCTACCGGTTTACACCCAGTAGAAGGTATATTTCAATATATATTATTATATAGTATGTAAAAAATCAGTTTTCCTTTCGCAAATTTAAGCAAAATGTTTAATATAAAAGTCTAGATACCAAACTGTCAGACAATTATTTTATATTGACAGTTTAAACGTTATTCATTTGTTCATAGTGTTCTTTTATTTCATGGCTGTAGTCACTACCAAACCATATAGGAGTAAATAAAGATTTTGTTTTAGTTACTATTAACTTTAGAGATGAAACTACTAGTATTAAATATAATCAAATGATTTTCTCGATCTCGATCTATGAGCAATATTTATAAAACTTCAAATTCAATTTTGTATGATATAAATATTTCTTTTTGTAGTATTAATGATGAGGGATGAAGAATTTTGCAGTCGACTAAATAACAGAGCGACATTTGGTGGCTGTTCGGCTCTTCATTATGCTGTTTTGGCAGATGAATACGAAGTAGTAAAAACGCTTTTAGAATCTGGTGCAAATCCGTGCCAAGAAAATGATTCTGGACATAAACCATTACAGTATGCTGGAGAAGGACCCGTAAAGAAAATTTTAGAAGAATACACTATAAAAGTAAGAATTTATAGCTATTTTTGGTAAAAGATAAATGTTTATTTCCCTAGTTCGAAGAAGAATTACGCAAAAAAGAAATTGAAGAACGTCGCAGATTTCCACTTGAACAAAGATTACGACAGAAGATTGTTGGACAAGAAGGCGCTATTGCTATCGTTGCATCAACAATCCGGCGAAAAGAAAACGGTTGGGCAGATGATGAACACCCTCTAGTCTTTTTATTTCTTGGATCATCGGGAATAGGAAAAACCGAGCTGGCTAAACAACTTGCCAGTTATCTTCACAAAGACAAAACATCGGCGTTTATTCGATTAGATATGTCCGAATATCAAGAGAAACATGAAGTTGCGAAATTAATCGGCGCGCCACCGGGATATGTCGGACATGACGAAGGCGGACAATTGACTAAACGATTAAAAGCGTTTCCAAACGGCGTTGTTTTGTTTGACGAAGTTGACAAAGCACACCCCGATGTTTTAACAGTTTTATTGCAGCTTTTTGACGAGGGAAGATTAACAGATGGACATGGCAAAACTATTGAATGTAAAAATGCAATTTTTATCATGACTTCTAATTTAGCGAGTAATGAAATCGCGCAACACGCTTTAAAACTGCGGAAAGAAGTTGAAATTGTACAAAAAAAGCGACTGGAGCAGCAAGGTAACAAAATAGATGTTTTTAAAAAAATATATTGCATTTTAAATTGTTTTTTCAATCATATGGATTAAAGTATTTTGTTATTATTTATATTTAAATACATTCAAATGTTTTCACAGATTTGTTGAAAGTTAAATGAGAAAAAAAATATATACGCATGCGCAATAGACTGAAATGAGCTTTGGTGTTTGCGCATTAGGCATGTCAAAGTTCTATTAAATCTGAATTCAATATTTTTTTTCAGAAACACAAAATGATACAATTGTTATTTCCAAAAACTTTAAAGACAGAGTGGTGAAGCCAATATTAAAGCGACATTTCAAACGAGATGAATTCTTAGGCCGCATAAATGAAATTGTTTACTTCCTACCCTTCTCACGTGCAGAACTTTTATCATTAGTCGACAGAGAACTTCAAAGTTGGGCGCAAAGAGTACGTTCTTAAATAGCAATTGGTTTCAAGCAATAAAATTCTCACTTACCTTTCGTTGCAGGCGAAAGACAAACACAAAATAGATCTAACTTGGGATAGGGACGTGGCGGCAACACTCGCGGACGGTTACGACGTGAACTACGGCGCCCGGTCTATTAAATATGAAGTTGAGCGTCGCGTGGTTAACCAGCTAGCCGCGGCTCACGAAAACGGACACATCGGCAACGGGTGTTCTGTTCAAGTCCTCACGCACTGGCCCGGTACCACCAACAGTCCTGAAGAATCCAGAATTAAACTTCGGGTCAAAAGATCCGGACTTAAAAATTTTGTTGACATTGATGAAAGTTCTGATACAATTATTAAAAATGTGCATTTACTATTTTAATAATTGAAACAGGATCAACTTTATAGTGTTATTTAATATTTATTTTGATTGTAATGAAAATAAAAATATAATAAAAATATATGTATTAACATGATATGCAACAGGAACAGAATATTTATGGCATATATGTAGGTAGTGATGTTGATCAATGATTTTTCAAATCTTGTTCAGAATACCAAGTTACCCAGATCTATATACATCTGAACAGTAAGTATATTTAAAATGTCAAATAAGTCTATTTCATACTGTGTCGCATTTCCATTTTTAAAGTTCTGATTTCAGTCCGGTAATTGAAATTTTACGATATTATTCTTTACGGTACTGTATACATAAATTTTATAAGTTTATTTTTTTTTAAATATTTGTACAATCTTATAATTCATAGTAACTAAATTTAAATAGGACCTTATTATTTTAAAATAATTCTATTGAAAGTTTATGATATTTATGTTATAAGTGACAGACAGCAAAGTTTTTCTTCCTATATATCTCATTCTTAATGACAACTAAGATGTTTATTTTGTTTTCTTAATAATTTTTAAAGTAACAAAATCAAATCTTTGATTTAAATTGAAAAATGTAATACAGCATGAAATAAAACCTTGTGCGTCATTCGTCCGTTAATGATTTTCACAATATTTATTTCGAAACATCTTATTCGTGCCGTAAAAATCCTTTATCGGACTTATAACGTACATTACTATTTTACATAATTATACCATAAAATTGCTTAGTCAGTGGTACGATAAAATATTTACCAATTTTTTATAATAAATATATGCTTACCATGTTTGATGTTTTTTTATATATATGAAAAATTTTAACCGAAAAATTAGTAGCAAAGAAAAATAGTCCTTACAAATCGTTCATATAAATTTCATTCTATATTTTTTTCTCTTTTGAACAAAAATTACAAGAAAGACTTTAGAGGAATATATAACTTAATATTTGTTTGGTTATGTAGATTTTAAGAGCTACATTTCAATTATTGTTATATAGTTTTTTATGTTTTATGTTCAGTAATAATATAACATGCAAATATAAATAAATAGAAATAAATTTGACAGTTTTCTCAAAAACTTACTTTACAAACAATAAAACGGTCTTTTTCGTTCATTTCACTTATGACACTTGTTAACAAAAACAAAAGCTACTGAGATTATTTCCGGAAATAACCAATCGAGTTTATTCTCACTATAATAATGACAGGATCAGTTAAATTGCATGTCAATGAAATATTTCATTGGTTAAAGAAATCTCAAAAATAATAAATATAATTTTTATACACACATCGAAAAAACAATAACATACATATTTTTATATAAAATGACTGATATTTCAGTAATAATAATATTTTAATTTTGTATATTTTCAGTTGTACATATTGTTGTCATAAATGTTTAAAACTTTAATAACAGTACATAAAAAACAATTATGGTAAAGTCTTACATACATCACACAGAAAACATTATTTATGTAGGTCCCTTCAACCATAAGGGATTGTATTCTTAATCTACCCTAAATAATATGTACGTAAGGGCAATTTGTCTTTGCTACGATTTTTTTTTATTATCATTTTTTTAATATAACGCATTAAAAAGTCAAACATGAACTAACACTCTCCTTGGCACTAGAAAAAATGTCGGAGATTAAATATTAGGAATTGTATAATCATTGATTAAAGTAATGAATTAATTATGAAATCAATGGTATTACGCAATTATGTAAAATGTTAAATAAAATTAATATAAATATTTGCGATTTCCTATTCACAAGGTATTCTAAACCAATGACGGCAAATTGTAGGATAGGGACAAATATGTCAACATCACTACGTCGGAAATTTAAAATACACATACATATATAACATTGGGAGTTACGATACAATTATTGTAATTATACAATGAGCAGGTACAGTCAAACATGCAGGTACATAAGGGAACATTATTTGCATGTGGTGCAAATAAAACGAACGATACCAAAACAGGTAGTGATACAGAGATTACAGGATAATTCGTTTGACATTACAGATATTAACTGCACATCTGTATAAATGGTGGACACTTGTTAAATATACATTTCATCGTAGATAGAAATTTACAAAACAGTTTAGTACATCTCAGTAGTAGAATAGACAGTTTTGATTAAGATAGTGTACGTACAATACATACGAACATAAATATAAGCGTTTTTATTTCATAACATGCATAGTATAGGCCTCTAAGAGACAGTGTAGTCGATAGAGTATCTGGATTGTAAATATCGACAGAACAATCAGTCAGCGGGATCAGAATAGAGTGCAGTGCATCAGAAGCCGGAGACCACACCACTTCCAATACAAATCTTTATTCTTTATCAAAACAACAAATTATATTTACGTGTTATATATTTATGTCTTTAAAATATGTGCAATAATCAGCTCGTTAATAAACCTCTTTTAATTTTATGATTGTCTAACTATAACATGCCCAGTTCCATATCAAACTCAGCATAATACATATTTTAAAAGTTCTTAATTATTAACAACCATATATGTATAATATGTATAGATATTAATTATAATTTTTTTGTTATTTGTCATATTAACACCACGCTTCAATATGAAAACAAATTACTAAAATATTCATAACGAACACGTGCAAATCAAACTAGAGCAAGATTTTTTTTAACCGAAATCAATTTACTAACTAAAATATCAGTAACCATTTAACCGAAACAAATTAAAATTGGGGTACATTTGGTATGAAAAACTTATTTGAATTTACGTTGTCGATTAAAAATAAACCATTATGTATCAAATTCTTGCCATTCTTTTAAAACTGAAATATAAGTAATAAAAGACATAACAAATTCATATTACAATGAAGGAAAATTAAATAAAAATGGAATGAAGGAAATCTATATTATAATGCATTTGTCCTGCGATATATATGACCAGCGTAAATTTCTGCATGATCTTAATTTTATTATATATATTTATATAGACAAGTGCAAATATCGTATAAGTATCATATATTAAAATTAAATCTAGTAAAACAATAATACGATATTTTACACAGTTCTAATACTGTTTCTTTAAAAAAATATGTTCAATCCAGTCTCAAATCTGTCGGTATAAAAAGTTATAATCATATAATTCTATAGATAATAAAATACAGATTTTTGAGAAACTTTGCTGAAATAAAATAAGTCTTTCGCTGTAATCTGAAAATACCTCACCATTTTTACCGAAGCGTGTGCCATGACGCGACTGCTTTGCGTGGACTCTGTGTCATGTCATACCAGTGGTCCTTCTCTGCGCCCGATTCCCGCGGGCCGATCACGCAGCAGCCCAATAATGGGTTCGACCCAATCAAATCATTGCCTTGGTCCATTACACAAACCTGCAACAAAAACAAGATTATACTCCATTTAAAAACTACGAGGAGTGAATGCTGTAGCCACATTTACACTGTGATAGATCACAAAAAAGTTTGAAGCACACAAAACTTGTGAAATATCACAAAGAAATATAAAATACAATAATAACGTGATAAGAATAATGAACTAAAAAAGTTGGTAACCGTGAAACGAAACTTGAAACACTTTTTTACACGATAGCTAATGACAAATATTGTTGAGTGTAAAACTGGCGTTACGTCAGCCAATCAGAAATATTTATTTTAATGCGCCAACTTCAGATCACTCCTCCTAGTTATTAAATAGATTATAGTAACTTTAATTAAAAGGTTTTTGCTATTCAACTATGAGTTTTGTCGTTATTTGAATATTATGTTCCGGTTTTCTCATTTTTAGATCAAGTTCAGGTTGTTTCTCAAAGTTATTTGACTTGTACTTAATTACAATAAAGAAGATTAAACTTCGATTACCTCAACTGCTGCGTTGGGCAGGTTAGCAGAAGACAAACTGAAACTTAAAGCTTCATTCCAAACAGGATTACTGCTGGCTTTCCGTACTGCGGTCTTCTTCTTTTTAATTCGTTTTCCATTTACAAGGAGATAAACTTTAACGAAAGGATCTTAAACAGAAAAAGTTTTAATTCATTTATGACGTCATGAAACCTTATTTTTAACTACCTATGGTTTCCTTATCTTGAGGCAGGAATAGATTGCGTGCTTTGAGCATAACAACTGTCAGTCTTTCTGCAGATGGCAAATAACTCAGCGAGAGCAAAACTTCTTGAAGTTCCTCTGGCGGTTTTTTGTTTTTGGTGATGTCTCCCCAGACTTCGATACTCGATGTCACGTCAAACTCATCCATACTCATTCGAACTTCGCCGATTACGTCATTACGTGAAAATCGGTCATAATCAAAAACCTGGAGAACGAGAGTCTTGCATTGGAGCTCTTCGTGAGACACAGGGAACTTGAAATGTTGATCAAAGAATGGATTCGGATCATTTCTGTGAATGGACGTTTGTCGTTTCCGGGTATCTACCTCCGGTATAAGTGACAGACGGACATATGGATCGTTGAATCCTCCTTGATCGCTTCCTGCCAAATCGTGAGCTGCAACAAATTACTTTCTTTTAGGAAAACGTCTAATTTGTAATTTGTTTTATCACCTACAAATTCTCTTTGAATCATTTCAATTAAATATTCAAGTTTTCTGATTGGGGGAAAGTCTAATTTAAATCTTAAAAGAAAATGTAATAATTCACAATTTCTTAAGTTTTTAGAAACACGTTTTAAAATTTCAAGGAACATGTTTTCTTTTGAAGTTTATAGCATTTTATTTTTCATTTGGTGGACACGTGTCTCTTAAATCGTTCTTTATTGAAACTCAATCCATGAATACTTCAATTTGTACTTTATTGAGTACATAGTTAGATATTGCAAGTTAGAAGTTCGAACAGAAAGTTTTCGATTGAAATGAATAAATAACGATTTATATGAATTCTTGACATATCTTTACCTTTCGCCAGCTAAATTAAGAAAATGTGGGTACCGAAATTTATAAATTAAATGTCTAGAAGGGGGAAGTAACGTGTTATAGTAGAGGCATTTACCTATATATGAAATTCACTTTCGGATAGCCGATTGGCCCTTATAAAGTTTTATGGGACTTGCGGTAATGGTTCATTTATGCAGGTACTTTCTTCTGTCGTATGAAGAATAGCTACATACAGAAGCGACACCCTGTGTCGGTACCTTTCATGTTACCCTATTCAGTTCTATGACCTTGGAGCATTGTGTAGATCTTTAAATTTGTTCCTTTCCCCTATCTCTCCCTAAGATGTGACAAAACTTTCTGATTTTAAACAATGAGCTCTTTGAACTTGTTGCCTTTCCCTATCTCCCTGTAATTTTCGTTTCTCTGTCTTACTGTCGCTTCTATATAAACCTATTCTGTGTCCTGACTACAAAGCTTCCCACCCCTCCATAAAAGGTAGTAAAATCCGCATAAGTCGGTTGCATATACATCTACTTCTACCACAGAATAGGTTTATACAGAAGCGACAGTAAGACCGAGAAACGAGAATTAGAGAGAGATGGGGAAAGGAACAAATTTAGAGGTCTACACAATGCTTCAAGGTCATAGAACTGAATAGGGGAACATGAAAGGTACCGACACAGAGTGTCGCTTCTGTTTATAACTATTCTGTGCTTCTACTATATGTAATTTCTTTACCTTCAATAAGATGAACGGTGAGATCACTGCGATCAAAATCATACTTCAACCTAAAATGCAACCTTCCTAGGTTATGTCCACTCCTAGATTTGTTTGCCAGGAAAAGTGGCCCATCCTGCCTCTGATACAAGTCGGGCTGTATGGCCCCGAGTGGGCTAGCCGGGGGTGCTGGTCCAGACCCATTATCGGGCGTGTGTGTCCTGGGCGGTATCAGCAGTGGAGACAGACACCGACTGATGGCGGTCTGGCGGGGGGAGACCGGCGCCGGCGAGTTGCAGGCGGAGCTCGCGGAGCCGCCGGTGAGGGACGCGAGGCTGGACTGCGACGGAGAAGGTGTCCGCAGGTCCCCGCCGCTGACCGTGGAGTTCCCGGGGGAGGAGCACCGGATGTCGAGGGATGCGGCTCGGTGAGGTGATGGCGAGCGGCTCGGGAGGGGGAAGCTGGACGAGTGTGCTGCTTCCTGGTGGTGGACGGCGGTGGTTCGGCCGTCCGGGGCGTAGGTTCGGATCTGGGGTGATGAACCTCGGTGGCCCTGCACAATTTAATTTTATTATAAATCATATTTACAAACACGAATTGGGGAAGTTGTGCATGATTGAAATGGTGTATGGGACTAAATTTAGATTTTTATGTATATGATACTAGACAAAAAAATAAAATCCCCATATTTTTTTAAATCGATTCATTATTTGTAGTTTACGAGAAAATAATTATTAAAGATTTAGGGGAGGGATGCTGTTACGTCATCGTGGTAGAATTATAAAATAAAAGAGTTACACTGGGAGCGTAAGAAACAGATTATCTGCCTTTTTCCACGATCCAAACACATTGTAGTCACGCGTCCCTTTTCAGGAATATTTAATTGCTTATAACTTTATTATTGCAAGCAAATGTCTAATTTTTATTATTCTAATAAGAATCTATAGTGGTTAGTTTATATATTTTATGATTTGTATAATGAAATTCGATATGGTCACCTACTCCATTATTCTGGAATCTTCCAGAGTCTATAAAATTTCCGAATAGCGGCATCGCTCTTATCTTACTTCACCTACGTAGCGAGATTATATGACCAGACAGGTCAGCCGCGATGAATCATCATTACATGTGAAATATTTTTTAATCGTAAATATATGAATAATTATAATTTAAAATTTAATTGAAAGTTAAAATTATGTTCTCATTTATTCAAAATTAATCATCGAACTTTTGTAATGAATGGTGAGATCTGTTGCCGTGGGAACGAAGAGCGCGTTGCTCAAAGTAGATTATACGTTTTCCGGGAACTGTGACGTCATTATTTAAAGCAATATTTTTTGAGAAATCTAGGCATCTTTATGTAAAATATTTTATAGTTTATCAGTTTTGATTAATGAGGCCCAAAAACATAATAAATTATTTTCATAGAATTTGAAGTATTTTGATCTATTTGGTCGGCCTTTTCGGATTCGCTATTTTGAATTTTTGTTATTTTGATATCAGTTTCTTATTCAGCGACCCAAAAAACATGAGAACCTACTTTCAAATAATTTTTCCAAGGTATTAAAATACTTCGCCGGGTGAAATATGCAAAATATAGACAAATTGAAAATTTAAAAATCACATATCTTGAGAAAGAAAAAGATCGAAGGTTTTTGGCTTTGGGACTTTTCATTTCGTACCAAAAGAAGTTGGAAAAAAATATTCCAGATTAATATATGTAAATTGAACAGGTAATGAGATTCCCTTGTAAGATGATATGAGATAAAGTGATGTATAGATTCGAGCCTCTTATTTGATTGATTTAATATATTCGCCGCGGTAGATCAGAAATATTAGTTCAGTTTTTAAAATTTATAATGTGGAAACCAATATTAGTTATAATAAAAATAATAAAATTTAAGAAAAGCATTTCATTTGCACTGAATAAATGAATTCATTCACCAAATTTATCTGAACTTTTCCAACTACAACAATGTAATGTTCCCACCTGTCTCGAGATGCCACTGTCTAGGCTACTCTGCGACGACACACTCGGCGTGCGCTGGAGATGGGGCTGTCCGCCAGGATACGACCGCGACTGGTGTTGCAGGTGCGGGGCCCCTGAAGGGCACAGCTCCAGTGGGGTTTTCAGCAGCTCTGACGTCACGGAGTGCGTCGAACCTTGGTGCGGCGGCTGCACTGCGTGTTGCTCCTTAGCTACGTTAAACTCCTGAAACAAAACAAATACGGTGAGAAGAGATAAATATAGACGGCTCTGATAAACAAATAAAAAAGTTTTTGCATCAATGAACTAATGTTCTTCAAATTATTTCGATAAAACTTTGCATGATTTATCTAAAAAGTTTTCAAATTTAAAGTTTATATTACATTATTACTATACTGATAGAATAAAATATCGTCCCCATTTATTTTTTATAATGTACCTTATAATGTGTCAACGAAAATAAATTTTATTATTATTTTTATATTTTCTATATTGGGTATCTATATATAATAATGTCTCAGTAAATAAAGTTATTAAATTTTCAAATTAAAACGAAGAAAATTTTTTTTTCTCAACTTCTGTAATTACGTCGGTAAAGTTTCATTAAATAAATTACGAAATGCTATTTTAAAAAGTTAAAAAGTATTCCATCAATGAGAATATTTTAGTAAAAGTTGTTAGACGTAGTAGAATACAAAACAATTTAAATTTGAGGAAAATAGAAATTGCAACCAGCAATACACATATGTCTTTACAGAATTCTATTTACCAAAAGTCAGGTATTTTAGTATTTGAATTTTTAACGCAACAATTTTATCGCTCAGTATTATTTTTTTTGCAAAGTTACATAGCTAACTATATAAAATTATTACAGTTTTTAATAGTTTCAAATAGAGATACATTAATTAAAATGAAAGTACTTGTGTAGTCATTAAAATAAAATAAATTACTAAATAAAAGAAATCAATTTGAAATAAAGTACAGTAATGGGAAGTAGTCATAAAAATGATTGAGAGCTTTACAAGTAATACCAATTTGTTTGTTTAATTTCCTTGCTAACAACTTCAAAGTGAGAAGCAAGTTTATTGAAACAGTTGCATGTTGTTAGCCATTAAAACCTCATTAATGTTTACATGTTGAACAAACGTCGAATATTATCGCCGATCTACTTGACGAGAATAATTGCACGCCGCTATTTACCAGTATGAAAACTTAATTACAAGTGGTTTAAATGTCATCGTCAGCAAGTTATTGGCAGCCATGTTGGCGGAAATATTCTCTTCTTTCTTCCTCATCTTTATCGGTAAACTTCGTTGACATACAGTTCCGCAATGTTTGTTTTGCCTCTTTTCAATTATTGACTAACCTAACGGTTTTACGATAAAATTTCTCGTTAAATTTCTATCCGTGTTCTTGTACACTTGGGTAATTTTGAATGAACAGAATTTTGAATAAATAAATTAATTTAGATGGTGTTTTTGGATTAAGTTATTTAATTAAAAATATCGAGCTACCTACAGAATGGAAAGTCATGCTTTGTATTCTGAAAGGTCGCTACATTGTCCTTGAAGTGGTATTAATTTTTCACTTGTCAAAGGAAAATTCATTCGCAACGAATGACAGGCAATTCATTTTCACCATGAATATTTCATTCTACTATGCTAGCATACTTATTTCCTTGTTATTGTAAGTATTTTATCTATTTCGTGAACTACTACTTTGTAGTAAAACGACATTACGTATTAAAAAAAAATCTATAAATATGAATATATTATCAATGGATATTAGTATTGCATACTTTGATATTTGAGCTATTTACTCTATTCTTGATATTGTGCTTTTATGAAATTAGTATTCAAAATTTTAATATCATAGTGTAACGAGCATGACTCACTCCATATGATGATTCATCGCAGCTGGTCAGATAGTTTTCATATATAGATCAAATGAGATAGAGCCGCTATTCGAAAATTTTATAGATTCTAGAAGATTTCAGAATAAGTACCCACACATATAAATTACGGCGGGGAATGTCAAATGAATATAAATGGCGTAAAAATAAATACTGTCGTGTATAAATAAATGAATATTAGTTAATATCTAGTGTGTTAATAGTACATTACTAATCGTTAAGTTTAATGTGTGTTAGTTTCGTTCACATCAGTTTGTTTTTTTTTGTTTTCGTTACTTAATAAACTTTTAATACAAACATTCGTGTTTTGTGACTTTTTACGCTTCACCCGTATAAATAAACCTAATAATAGTTTAATATTGGTATTTATAATTATTATAATTCTGACATTATCAATTCTACCGTATTGCAGTTTGGCAATATTTTTGAATTATAGTTTGCAAGCAGTATTGGAAACCGTTTCCAAAACCATGTGTTGCGAAAAAAATTGAATTTACGGAATTCAATATAAAATAATATTTAGGTCAACGAATTCGGAATTTTCTTTAAAAATCCTGATGTTTAAAAAGTTTTAAAATGCTGTTCACGCATCTTTTCACGTTTGTTATTTCCTGAGTCACCTTCACGCTTTAACAACATCTATTTGTATCTGAAATATAATTTTCAGACTTCTCTCTTCTCTGAAACATGAAACAACTTTTATTGAAGACAAAAAGATATCAGTTGTCCTTTCCCGTATTTTTATTGTGAAATTCGACACGTGTTCTTAAAGATACATGAAATACCTTATATTTCGAAAATAACCTCTATTATGTTGTCTCTATTATCAAATAAAAATGATTCAAACAATTGAATAAAAATTAATAGTAGTGAATAGTTGAAATACGGATTGAAATTATGAAATGAAAATCACATTTGATAAAAACAGTTTTATATTTTTAAATTGTATAGAAAGTATTTTTTGGTATCCAACAATTGTGGAATATATTTTTGTTCGTTTAGTTTCATTTGTTAACATGTTACATTTTTAGTACAAAAGTTTGTAATATAGTTAGGAAAAGTTTTAGTTGTTTTCAGTTTCAAATATGACGTTTTCAACTGTTTAAACATGAGGATACAAACAGTTTTTTTTTTATAAACTTTTTTATGAACTTTCAGTATTTTAATAATATTGATATAAAAAATAATTCTAATATAAAATGAAAATAAACACTTTGATAAAATAATATAAAGTAAATAATAAACAAACTAGTACAATAAATACAAAATTATAAAATCAATAATTTCAATAACAAAATTTACATTTAGCTTAGTAGGTTGCGATATACTCTTTGAAATGTCATTTTAAACATTTATGTATTCATGACAATCGAAATGAATAGCGGCTTTTTACTATTTTTTTTAATGTATTTGAAACATTCCATTTCTCATCATTTTACTTTTAATATTTTACAATTTACACTCAGAAGTGTTTGCTCTAATTCTTTGCTTATCGAAACCAGAGCACATTTTGGAGCAGATTTGGCTTCCCTGGATTGTGCTCTGGTTTCAATGGGTCAAGAATTAGAACATTCAGAAGTGTTTTCTCTAATTCTAGGTCTGCTAAAACCAGAGCACAATCAGGAGCAAATTTGGTTGCTCTGGATTGTGCTCTGGTTTCAGTGGGTCAGGAATTAGAACACTCAAAAGTGTTTGCTCTAATTTCAGGTCTGCTGAAACCAGAGCACATTCTGGAGCAAATTTGACTGCTATGGATTGTGATCTGGTTTCAGTAGATCAAGAATTAGAGCATTTTAAAACGTTTACTATAGTTCTTGGCTAATGAGAATAGATTTGGCTGCTCTAGTTTTCTGAAACCTGAGTACAAAATAAAATTAATAAGATATTTTTCATTGAAAATAAGATTTTTTAGTTTCCATTTATTCCGTTTTAGTATTTCTTTTTTTGTTCCCAAGGAAATTTTAAAAAGTGCTTCTGACATTCTTTTAAAACATGTTAATAAAAGTGTAATCTAGCAACAGGTATATTTTTATACTAATAACAAAATCATTAGCGTTTTCAATAAATGACAGTATAAACAACAAATGAACAAAGCCTTCTTATTAAAGGAAAAAGAATAACAATTGTTGCGCCTTAAGAAAGTATTCAATCTCGCTTCTCATTCATGTTAAGTGTGCGGTAGGTCATTTAGGAGTAATTTTACGGGAGGAAATGATTGTAAAAGATAGTATCGATGTGCGTGTTCCACGTAATAACGGAACCGGAGCTTGTAGTACGTAATGAAAGCATTTGCGGAAACAACGAAACAATGCTCTGTTTACGTGCAGAACAATTCACTACCAGCAATTATTATACCATCCTCATTATTGTTCTATCCAATTATAATAGAACTTTCCACTCTTGTTTTTGTTTTCACAGCAAATATTCGTTAAATTTTATTATGCACTTTTATCTTTCAATTATGTGTTCATATGAGAATAAAGGATGTAACAAAATGTGGTCAGTTAAATATGCATGCTTATAAAAAATTGAACGTATGCGTGCTGTACTTCTCTTTGAATATGCAGTTGTATAATTTTGTTATTGGACATAATTACTATTCAATATTCAGAATATTCAGTTAGTTATTATAAGAATGTCATTTATTCAATAATCAATTTATTTTTATAACTTTTTCAAATACCAAGAATCAAGAAAAGAAAATGTTCGGATTTTTATGTGATTTATACAGTGTAGGACGTTTTCGAGAGGCTTTTTAGCTCATAGAAAACATTTTGAGAGGGGATGTGATATGAGAGTTATTTTATTGCTGCAATAAATACAGGATGGGTTGGACTTTAAATGAGTGAAGTAAATTTCTTAAATAGAATTACTGAATTTCTAAGTTTACGAAAAAAATGTATAAAACATTCAGAGAAATACCATTTTTCAATTGTAAACTTATGCCTAAAGCTGACAAAGAGACTACATATTTTTATAAGTCTCCAATAAAATATAAATTGTAGAAACTGTTGTGACTCATATACTCATACTCAAATATAAATATAACAGGTATAAAATATATATAAAAAAAATTTGCGCTATTATTATAAAATAAAGGTTAATGTTCGCTAAAATCGGTTTATTTATTTTTTGGTTAACGGTTACTGGTATTTTCGGACTTAAAAATATCTGTTAAAATTACGGTAAAAGTTTGTAATTTATGTTAAAAATATCGGTTACCGGTTTTTATTAATCGGTTTTTTTAATCAGTTCATGCCCTGATTTCAAATTAAGAATTTTTGACATTTTGATGACATTTATAAAATAAACAAAAAAGACAATACCAAGTATTGTTTAATTTTGTGTGATACTAAGTTATTACAATAAAATTGTTGGTTATGGTTATAATAAACAGATAAACGATATAGGTAAAATAAATTTGCCATTTAAATTTCTTGCTTTGTAGAATACAAGTCTCTGTGAATCTAATAAACATAACAACTATATTATTAATACTTCTAAAGATAATGAGAACTAAATACTCTATTTTTGTAGCTGTTAATGTTTTTATATATACCCATTTTCAAATTTGATTTCGCATGAAATTATAATCTCCGTATTTCACTAATGAAATACTAGTATCAAAATAATCTATCTGAAATTATGGAAATATAATATATAATAATATAATATTTTTATCCAATTTCTGCCCTGCTTCATCAGTTAACAATACACATTCCCGTCATTTGTTAAGACAAATTGGCGACCTGAGCGCCCCTTGCGGTGCCTTGGCAGGATTTGTGTGAGGGCGAGAGTTGAGTGGCGACCCCGCAAAGGTCAGTGCAATGAGAGTGATGATTCGGCGGCGACGACGGCGGTGCGTTCAAGTATCGACCAGCGCCGCGGCGCCCGCCAGCCAGACACGCATGCGTGGGCGGCGTCTGCAGGTGTGCATACACCGCCAGTTTTTTCCACGGATAGCAATAAACAAAGATGGACACCACGGAAATATAGCTGACCTTGGAAGAGGACTAGTTCACATCATAAGGACATTAAAAAGTGAAGTTGTTTTGGTAACTACTTTGTAATTTTATTGAAAATTTGTGATCTATCAATTAGAAGAAATTATATAAATAATTATAATATTTATAATAAAAATAATAAGTATATCAGTTTCTCAAGAACAGTGGTTCTCAATTTTTTTATGCAAATTTCTGGCACTCCCAACATCATTTTATTATATAATAGTGAATAAACGTGTTTCACAGTCAATGATATTTTTAGAGATAAATTGTGAAAAGAATATGTCAACCGCCGGAATTTGAACCCGAGACCTACATCTATCTAGGATGTTGCTCTACCAACTGAGCTACGGGTCACTGTGGCTGTTCTTATCTGTATCTTAGCTGTAATAGATGTAGGTCTCGGGTTCAAATCCCGGCGGTTGACGTATTCATTTCACAATTTATCTCTAAAAATATCATTTTATTAATCTTAGGAAAACATTAAGAATATATTCTTTCAATGAGAACAAAAGGAACAAAAAAAAAATAAATGATACATGAGTTGTTTTCTCAAAAAAAAAATGAGTACTTTCAATTCGTAAACACGATTCAATACTCATTCTTTGAAGAAGGTTCAAATGCTCAGAACGTTTTCAAAACTATTTTGTCCCCAAAAGAGTGCTTGTGTACTTGACATTAATAATTTATTATATTATAGGAAACATACCTACTGCATTTATTTTGAAATTTAAGTTCTATTTAAAATTTTATATTACATCCAATTCCAAGATAGCTGATTCATAAAATGCTTTGATGTATTGTTCAGATTTTAGCTTTGGAATGAAGTAGTAAAATAAAAAGATTTAAATATCTTATATTCATGTTTTTGTGAGTAGTTCTGTTAATAAATATATTTCAATAGGAAACCTATATCAATATTTGAAAGTGCTTTTTAAGAATTCAATATTGAACGTATTTTACAGAAAGTACCAGGCCGGATTTATGTTGATGGGGTACATTTTTCAAAATGTAATAAAAGTTTTTTTTTTTTATATATATATATATATATATATATATATATATATATATATATATATTTCTTCTGAATAAAAATAAAAATTGTACTTTATTTTATAATAAACAAGTAAAAAGATATTCATAATATAATTTATTTATATCTCGACCAAAAAATATATTTTTAAAGATTCAATAAATAAATAAACAAAATAGTTTTAACTGCAATTAATAATTATTATTCCTATAGCTATTTGTAAAATTGAAGTTTTCAAAGTTCACTATCCTTGTTTCTATTGCTATTTAGACGCAAAACTTTCTGAATTGCAATGAGGTCATTCTAAATTCTTTGTAAGAAGGAAAAGAATTGTATACAACCTAACAACTTATACTTTTATATTATTTTTGTATGAATGTCTAGACTCTAGCGTGAACTTTCGTCTCGTATAAATTATGAAAAGAACTTTCATTCTCGAAACCATTAATCAATCAACTTTGTACACCTGATGTTCACGTAAATGTTCACCCTTATCACGTATTATTTTCATCCTGCGAATATTTTTTGTTGTTCACATAAATAATTTAAAAACAGACAAATATTTCGCCTTTTAAAATTTAATATCAAACGCATACAGTGTTACAGAAGTGTAATGTTGGTTGTATAAATGTCAGAGTTTTCAACTGTCATATGTAACATATTTAAGAAATAACGAAAATAATAATTCTAAAATGTTCATATGCAAAATATTATATGTCATAGGTCAAAGTTTAAAGAAAATATGGTTATGGCAGATATAAATATACCAGAATTTATTATATGACGTGAATATAAATATCATGAAAAATTGTGACTTACAAATATAAATTCTTTACATTCACAAATCGTTTTCAATTTACATTTGTATTTTTTAATATATTTTTAATATAAAAATATTCAATACATTATTAAATTAAATAGTTTTTGAAATTGGTTCCATATTTTAATTCATTCGATTCTGTTTAATTATAAATTTTATACGGTACATTAAAATTTTAATTAAATTGCATTAAATGATTAAAACTGGGTACATAAAATAGTTATTTTTATTTATTATATTGGTATAGTTCATTTAGGCCAATTTCGCTATATTTATTTATCAAACTAACTCCATTTTACTATGTGTTATGTATTATACATTTCACTACCATAAGGCTAAAGAAGAAGTTTTACAAAGTGTTTTACTTTTTTTCACTTTTCGTTTCGGAGATATTTGCTCTCAAAGGTATATACCTCAAAAAGTGTGTTTTTTGAGTACCTATATTTAAAAAATGAGTAGAGATACAAACTCAACTTTTTTATCATTCAATTTTACGGGAAAAGTTATATAAAGAAATGTTTTGACCACGTATTGGTTATTTGGAACGATTAGGTGAAAAATTAGAAAATTGAAAAAACTTAAATTTCAATTTTTCGCCTCGAAATTTTTTTGTCTCCAAAATTTTTTGGACTTAGTACATATCGATGCGCTGATTTCAAATTTTCAAACAGAATTCAGTTATCTCTTCTCGTTCTCGAGATATTTGAGTTCAAAGTTATACCTAAAAAATTAGGTTTTTTAGGTATAACCCTTAAATGGTTAGGTTTCAGGTTTCGGCGACCTCACCATTCGATTCTACGGACAAAATTACATAAGTTCACCAATTTTTAGATTTTTATCTCAACAGATAGAAATTCTAGAAGGAAAAACCTGAAAATGGCCAAAAATCGAAAAAAATCGTAAGGGGTTCATGAGGCATTTTTTTCGATTTTGGCCGATTTTTCGTTTTTTCGCTCTAAAAATTGTATCTATTGGAATAAAAATCTGAAAATTGGTACATTAATGTAATTTTGCCCGTAGAATCGATTGGTGAGGTCGCCGATGTCGTAAACCTAACCCTTAAAAGGGTATACCTAAAAAACCTGTTTTTTAGGTTTTACCAAAACTCAACTTTGAATACGAATATCTCGAGAACGGTAAGAGATAATTCAATTCGGTTTGAAAATTTGGGATCAGTGAATCGACATCTATCAATATAAACTATTTTTGGAATTAAAAAATTTTGACCCAGAAATGGGTATTTTTGCATTATTTCGGCTGTATATAAAATTTTTTGAGTGAAAATCCAAAAAATATGACTGTCCATATTTAACTAGAGATGTAAAAAGATTTTAATTTTTAATTCGAAATGTACCTACATTTTTAATTTTTTACTGATCCATCATTTATACAAAAAAATATCTCAAAAAAAGATTTTCTTAAAATTTGTATTCTTCTTGAACTTTATGACAATGAAATGAATATTACATACTACGTGGCAAAATGAAGTTAGTCTGTTAAATAAATATAGACAAATTGGCATAAGTAAACTATACTAATAAAATAAACGGACACAACCATTATAAATAATTTAATTTTTAATTGGAAACATGAATTTTTAATTGCCTACTTTTCCTCCCCCCTCTAACCCCCTTCAATGACTGTGACAACTGAACTGTAACCTCTTTCAGTTTCACTTTCGAGCCAATTACCCACGCACACGGCACACGCAGTCCTGCAGTCTGCAGTTAAATACCAATCCTGCTCTAAGCTATAATTTCATTTCAGCGTGGTGTAGTGAAAGTCCTGTATCCTGCTATTACCTACGCAGACCTGCAGTTAAATACCAGTACGCTGTACACACCTCTAAGCTATAATTTAATTCCGCGCGTGGTGTAATTGCCTACTTTTCCTCCCCCTCTAACTCCCACCACTGACTGTGACAACTGGACTGAAACCTCTTTCAGTTTCACTTTCGAGCCAACTACCCACATAGTCCAGCAATCCTGCAGTTAAATGCCAGTACGCTGTACACACCTGTAAGCTATAATTTAATGTTGCGCGTGGTGTAGTGAAAGTCCTGCATCCTGCTATAAATCAGTGTTGTGATTAGGCCGGGTCGGGAGCCCGGGCAACAGGTACGCGGGGCACAGCGCCCGCGCGAGGAACAGGTAGCTCGTAAACCATAACCTTCACGCCGGTTTACGACCTCTGGGAGCGGGAACGCGCTGCTCTGCAGGAATGGAGGGGTGGCAACCTAGGGGGGGGGTGTTGTTTATAGCAGGAATAAGCAGGAATAATAAGCCATGTTACCTTCGCAACATACTTTTTTTATATAAATTAAGACTTTTACTAAATAGCAGGCTTTACAAGTACAAATAAATGTATGTATAATTATACCATCAATAGAAAGAATTAAATAGATAAATTCTATTTCTAGCAATTGATCTTTTGCATCTTTGTCGTATACGCATAGCATAGATGAAACTATTATTCGCTTTTATTATAGTACGTGTTACAGAGAGGTATATATGCAGTTTGCCTCTAACCAATGACAAAAATCTGATGTGGCCAGCACATAATCTGTAGCTTGTTCTCTTTACACTTTTTATTAATATTATATTTTGCGTGCTTTGACTGCGGACACGGTGAAATGAATTATTAAAACAATTAGTAATTACAGTATTAGTACAATTCCTTTTAGAGTATTTGATATTTTCACTGTCAATCCTGTCAATTATAATAATTGTCAATGTCACATAAAAAACGTTTATCCAACCCCGTGTAATTATAACGATATAAGTATGCTGTTTTTAGATAAATAAAGTAGGTCATAAGTCACTAGTGAGCTAAATATATTAGTTCACTGTTTTTTGGTTCGTATCGTAGTAACTACGTTATGAAACTTTCGCTACACTATTTTGTTCCTAAATGTCATTTCGAAATTCCATCTGTCAAAAATCTTATATGTATTTTATATCAATGATTAAAATGTGTTGGATAAAATGTTGTATGGCACACGTGTGTTAATTACCTAAGTCACTTGAAAAAATACCACACTCGGCCTAACGGCCTCGTGAGCTAAACTTTTGCCACGTGACTTATCTGTAATGTAACACACTTGTACCATAAATAACTATTATTTCCACAGGTAAACAGATTAACTGCAATTGTAACAAATTTACCGAATCATTAATTACTTGTAATAGTTAAATGAGGCTAGAGGTAGAAACAAATTTCAATTATAAAATTTTAAAAACGTAATTTATATTATTATTTAGAAGAATCTCATATATTCATAATTAATTAAGATATTTCAAAAATAATTCAGATCTTCATGAAATCAGAATGTTATATCAAAAGTTTCAACCTTTTCTTATCCTGTAGTATTTGAGTAATCCTTACGACAACATCCATTCGCACATCCATCCATTTATTCATTAAACCATTCCTCCATTCTCACACAGAGACATACAGCATCGTAGAAATATTAAAATCGTGTTCTACGATACAAAGAATGCTTATCCATTGAAAACTCACTATCCGATTTTTAGCTTGTTTCCAATATCTCTTCTACTGCCTGGCGAAAGGTAAAAATAAATAAAAACACTAGTGTAACCGTGGTACGAATATTTTCAAATTTTTAAAATATTAAATATGTCATTCATTTTCTTAATTACATTTACGAAGGTTACTTTGGCGTTGGCAATTCATTGTATGTTGGTAGTTTCGATATGTTTGATCCATTTTTATATTTGTATATAATAATGTCAATTTTGACATTTCATTACTTCGGTTACAATTTATGACGTGAGGATCAACTTTGGGAAATAGATTATGAATTTTATAAATAAAAACTCTGATAATAAACACTAACGATAATTGTACAACAATAAAACAAGATTAAATAAATAATAAACAAGTAAAACACAAACGGCACAGATTTTAAATTATTTATTCTTGTGTACGGGTATTATCATTGAGTATATATAAATAAATACTATGTGGTACTACTTTATTTTGAATTATTGTTTAAATAAACAAAAGCTAACCTAAATACATAAATAATGAGTTTTATAAATATTCCGTATGTTTCCAAAATAACTCTGTACAAAATACAAGGGTTGTTCCATTATTCAAAGTTTTGCGCCTGAGGTGAACAACGCCGTACACCCGCAATGCGTAACTGTTTTTTTGGGTGCTCCAACATTTTGAATACCTGAATACGTGTTTTGTAAGAATATACATACAAAACATTTCCAAATTTACACTTTTTGCAATTTGAAATAAAAAACAATCTGTAGGGAAATATATTATTTTTAATATGAGAAAAATCAAAGAGGATTAATTTATTTGCGTTTTAACTGCGTAGGTAGGTTAATTTTATCACTTAATTATAAAAATGGAGTATTTGATTTGAAAATTGTTCAATTATATAAATTAATCTAAATAAAACGTTGAGATACGAGTATAAAATATATTTATTTTGTAGGACGTGCCGAAACTGCTTTCAAACAAACGTGAAAACAAACAAAGTAATAATTCTCCGTGCAGTTAAATAAAACAGTATGAGGATGAATATTTTATTAGTATTTTTCTTCCAGGTCATAAGCATCTTGACAAACAGTTAAATTATTGTTTCACGTGGAAATGGAATTAAAGAAGATAATCCACACGAACTATGAATAATAAATAATTGATTAAGAACTCCCATTCTCTTGATGGGCTTTCCATTAATATAGAATGAAGCGGATAGATCCGAGTGATGTAATTGAATAGACAGAAAGAGGAGAAATGAAAGAAACGATCTTGTTTGATTGATAGCGCCGTAGGTGTTATATTGCCAGCAATTTTCACCCTGATACATCATTCCTTCAAGAAGACATGTGTTTTTTGTTTGTTGCTGAAATGACAAACATTTCAGAATGTTTAGAAGCCATGCCAAAATGAAATATCACTCCTTGTTTTTTGCTCATTGAGGGGAGTATCGCATCCATTTTAAATCAGATATCGTTAATTATATATTTTTTACCGTAGAAGGGTACTGTAGCTGATGTAGAGAGTACACCACCATTTTTCTGTGGAAAGTTGATAGAAAATAAATTGACTTACTAGAATTCAAAATTTATTAATATTATATAAAAGAATTCTTACTTGATTTTAAGCTAAGTAAATAATTGTTTTCTTTATGTTAAACGTCAGAGGAAATAAATATTCTACATAAGTGGAATAAGATAAGGTTATATTACCTTCTTGTATGGAAACGTTTAACTGATGCATACACACAAGTATATTAGTTTGAGAGAAATTATAGTTTCTAATGAGTTTGGATAGGTTATTTTTGGTACATATTAAACAGTTTATAGTTTGTCAGATGCAAGAGTTGAACTTTTGACCTATTAGAGACTAAGCAAATTATTAAACAACTAATACTTGTAAGATGTAATAAATATATAACGACTTGCACTAAATACGATAAATTTTATGATAAAGCAAAGATGAAATACATTTTGTTAATAAATACAAAGAATAACAACGTCAACAGAACAGGACAAAGTGTAAGTGTAAGTAAAAAAAATGATTTTTGTATTTTTTTTTAAACAAATATATTAATTCTAATAACTAACCACTATTTCTCATTATAATATAAAAGTAAACATTGATTTGCAATAATATAGTTATTACCAATTTAATATTTTGTGAAGGGATACTAATAATTAAATTATATTTAAATTTTGTGTCACTTTACCAAAATGATTTTTACTTTATGTATTATGGTCTACAAGCAAATAGAAATTAGAACTGAAATATGCGATTAAAAGTAGATCTAGATAATACATTGTGAGTGATACATTTTATTTTCGAAATAAGAATTCGACAAATTATTATGAAAAAACAAACGGTGATTTCCCTAAAAATAAAAACAGTAATCAAGTGGTTAAGCCTTGTCAATGAAAACAAAAACATGTGTTGTTTATTTTAGATTGTGTTATTTTTAGTAAATTACCTACACATCAATTTTCTTATTTCCAATAAAACGTTGTTTGTTTGCAGCTTTCATAACTGCTAAGAATCAAACTAACAAACTATTTAGAGTTGCTGTTGAGTGAGTTCGCACATATCCTGCGGCAGATCTAAAATTTCACGTTGTTAATTATTTCGCTTGGGTTACTTTTGCTAATTAGTCGCTGGAGGATGGAACGCTGAAGATTCCTCTCTGGTTCATCCCTCATGCGTGCTTAGCTGCAATCAACGCCAACTAAAACTTTGCGGCGGATTCTCTTACTGTTTCTGTTTCTCCAGTTTTCTCCTACGAGAGGGAATTGGACTACTGCACGTGTTGCTTTCAAAACAACAACGTAGCGGTAAATAACTCTTCAAGTATCAAAGTAATTCGTTTTAAAATAATTTAAGGATAATGAGGTTATTACGAATAAGAAAGATATCATTGTTATATGTCTTAAGTTTTTACTTAAGCTCGATTTATATTTGACAGGAACGTAGAACATAGTTTAGCACTTAAATGAGGTATAACAGAGAGATATGTCACACTCCTAGATACGTACCTACTATTGAGCAAGCAAAAGATGCATGGTCGAGAATCGCCTAACAGTCAGCTGCGTGAGAACAATCCGCCAGCTGAGTAGTGCACACTTACAGTTAGACGAACGAAATATTGGTCATAGTGTTTTGTCACCTATCCTCATTATTTGTTTGGTTGAGTTTTCCATATAACTACTACTGTTCTCAAACAGGGGACTGCAAGCGATTTTAAACCTTAGATCTTTCGAAAATATATTTGGGCAATGTCATATCTCTATGTTATACCTCATCTAAAGTTTAGCATACATATATTTTATAAATGTCACACAAGACGCAGAAAACATATCTCGGGTGGGATTCTATAACTTATATAACTTAAAATATCAATTACAAACGTCAAATGTCAAATGTCACCATGGCGGAAATCTAAATTTGCAATGAATTTAAGACATTCCCTTATCAGTGTAGACTTTTAGAGTGTTCTTAATAGATGTATGAGTATATGTATGTACGTATCAACCATAAATAACTATTACTGTTATAGAATAGCAAGTATACTTTGTAGTTGATATTTGTAATTGATATAATAACAAGTTCAAATTATAGCAACCGAAATTATAGAATCCCACCCCTGTTTTACTTTTTTTTATAACCAGCTTTTTCTTCATATACCTACATAATTGGCTAATTTACTTAATAAGTAAATAAGCACAAATAAAGCGCTCAGATCGCTAATATTAGATGTTATTATGTTGCTATACGATTGCAAAGTCATTATATTTATTAGAGAAATAAAGATGTCTAATATTGATAAGGACACTAAAAATGGTAGATAACTAATTTGGAAACAATTTTGAAGACTAAGGGATGATCATAAATAATTGTTTTCGACCTGGGAAAACAATGATTTTTATAATGTTGTTTATCTTACAAAAATTGTAAGTCAATTTAGAAGACTAGAATACCCATTAACGAGAAAAATAGCTAAACTGCGTTGTTTAATAATTTATTTATTGAATTTCGTTGAAAACAAAATACGTACTACCGAGTAAATTAAGTTTCTCTCCTATTCCTGCAATTTCTAAAAAATTTACAGACTTCAATAATACCACAATAAATAATTAAACGCAGAATCCGGGAAGTTTTCGTGCGTCCTGTATTCTGCGCCTAACCTAATTTCCCCACTTACAACGTCCTAGTTACGCCCCTGCAATACGAAATGACTTCTCCTTCAGGCTTCAAGAATATTAGTTTCGTTTACCAAGAAACTATTTCTGGGTTGTTATCATTTCGATTTCTTCCAGTTATGTGACAGTGACCCAATTTTATTTGCTTTAATAAAATATTTCCAACTTCATTCCAATTTAAATTGTGACCTGATTACAATTTGTTTTATTTTTGTGATATGCAATATTTCAATTTTATTCAAATTGCTTTTCATGTTAATTCTTTGATTTTATATTTACTACGTTACACGATATATTTATAAACATATTTCAATATAACAATGCAATATTTAATATTGAAATATTTTGCAAAAAATGTAATTAATTTGTATAGACTAATTTCATATTTAACTCAATATTGACTACAAATAAAATTAATTAAATTTTCTCTCTAGCATTTATGTTTAATAATGAACTATATAGGTACATTATTAATCTATTATTCGTATGAAACATATTCATTTATAATAAATAAATAAATATACCTAAATCGGAAGAATAGAATAAAAATATTACGTCAAATATTTATTAAAATATTTTTTTTGTTGTATTGGTATGCCCTTACATTTTGAAATTTTTTTCAAAGAATCAGTCACTGAAAAAATAATTTCAGCAACCTTGTAATAGGTTCTTATATATACCGTCAACAAATTTGAAAAGTTCAAATTACTATTAGAATTTATAAATATAAATACGTTTTATTTGACAATAATAATGTAAGTACGAACTACGCCAGTTTTATTTTATGGGTATATAAAGCTAATGCGGCGATAGCATCACAAAAGTCTACTATGTTTCAAAAAGCATTTCAATTTGGTTCTGAAGAGAATCAAGAACCTGTGTAAATTTAAAGTAAGTTCAATAATATAAATACTACACAATATATTTTGATCGAATATAAATCTAGAGAATAATCTACAAACTGCTAACCCGTTATGTGTAAAATATTAATGCAAATTCTAGAGCAGTTGAAAGCAAATTTGAATTTTGGGTTTCGCAAAAATTAATATTAGAATTTTCACGTTGTATGAATATTGAATTAGGCGGATGATATTCGAGATTTTTGATTTGGAACGGAATGTTTTCCTCGAGGTTTTATCGTGGAAAACTCGAGAGAAAATGAAATGAAAATTGCCGCTCGTCTGTTGTTTATGAGCGGTTTTGTAATCCTGGTGAATTTTGCCGAATGATGCTATTAAACTAAGTGTATGGTGTAAAAACACGAAAGTGGGCAATTAAATAAATTATGACTGTTTGGAGCAAATCTCTCATCGTCCGGGGAAATTGTTGGCATCAAATATTCATGCAACTATGGAATACACTCATCATAATTGAGCAATTTGTAAGGCGTGGTTTCTAGACACGCTCAACTGCAATGAGTGGAATTTATATTATCAACTCACCTGTGGCTACGAATAAGACACTTCAAAACTTTCATTTGTTACATTGTTACTCATTTATAAACAATAATTTATTTTAATTGTTTATTTACCAGGGAAACTAATCTTTACAAGCCACTAACCTGTAATAACTATTAACGTACCTAGGATAGTTATAAGTATCATAACTGCCGCAGATGTTGAATTCCGAGCTCGGAGAGCAAGGATTTTAAGACATTTTAAGACACTCAGGGTTGAAATGATAAAAATCATTTGATTTAAATCAGTGATTTAAATTAGATTTAAATAATATTGATTTAAAAAAAATCATTGATTTCATTCACTTTTAAAAATAAACTATTGTACAATATACGAATAATATTAGTTTTAATGATTCAAGGAAGTGACAGGATCGCTATTTATTTCCTCCTATCAGCATTAAAAATAGTTTTACCTTACAGTACTATAACTATAGGCAATAAAAATGACAGAATATAAAATATAAAATGATTATTTTCATGACTTAATAAAATTTAAAGTTCATTCTGTTTTTAATCTTTAATTTTGTAAGTGTACTATTTATATTTATTTACATTCAATTTATTATTAAAGGAGTACCAAATGTTAATTTATTTCGTAGACACGCTAATGAGATAAATATACTAAGAGAAGCGATGTTTCAAATTAAATTAAAATGCGTATCACTGACTAAATGAATTGAATTTATCTATAAAAGCTTTAGTGGTACCCTGGTTAGCAGTTACTCAGCGAAAGGTCACGAGTTCAAATGTTGTACCTGTCACCAACCATTAACCAAAAAACCACTGTACGCTACACTGTTTGCTAAACGCGAATAGTTCAAAACAACATAAAAACTGTTAACTCTACAGGTTCCTTGTTTCTCAAAGGCTCATAATTTTAGAAAATTATAATAGTTATTTATGTAGGGCATTATGAATATGTTTATATGTATGGTATAATCTTCACTGTTTAACGTACTTCATATTCATGTAAAAACAATTACACACTAGTAAGAAAAAAATGGGGAACGAATAAATTAATTGTTTTTTCCGTTCGCTACAGACGACGGAACGCGACTGTTTCAAAATAAAGCTGAGAGGAAATTATTATCCTCGTCCTTTTTAGCATATTTTGTAAAAATTAATCTGTTTTTCTTTAAAACCAAAACTAACAGGTGTCGATTCTGCAAGCAAGATGAAGCATATTATTACAAGTACAGCGTTTCTACATAACTCGTATATAAATAAAAGCGTTTACAGATATTTAATAATAATTCAAAATTAGTTATTTTACTACCATATCAACCTATTATTATTTTCTTTTTGTATAAATTTTGTATTGTTATTATTATTGTGTATTAGTAGTAAAACTAATATTATTATAGTGTTAACCCGAAACGTCCAATCTTAATCCAATGACATGTATATAATAAAATAAAAAGAAAACTTCGGGATCCTAAAGGCATATTTTTAATTACCACTATCTCATCTACGTGTTACCAACATAATTTCAACTATTATTATTACTCCTATTTCAAATGTTTACCTGATTAATGTAATTTTTATTTATTCTTTGTGTTTATATTCTTCAAAGGCTGTAATTAAAACCTCATGTTCTGTTAGATTTGTAAATAAATAAATAAGTAATATGTACCTACTAGAAAAAATAATATTATAGTTCTGAAGCGGTTTCATTTTTATGGTTCTTGCGACCTTTGAGTTGCAAAATTATTTCAGAAATTTATGAATAATTTTAAGAGTGCAAAGAGGGTTGTGTATTTTCACATAAATCTAAGTTACAGAGTAAAATAGAACCGATGTAACTCCTACTGCATTTTTTCAAGACTAGAGTATGAAAGTAACTTACATATTTCTTAGAGCTTTCTGAGTTTTACAATAAACTGTCATTAATAGACATTATTGCAAACATGTTAAAATTGGATTTTATGAACTTATTCGTTAATTTTTTATATATGAATTTTAGATTTTGCAAACGTTAGTGATGCTTTTACTATCCGTAACACGTGACACTTGAATATATACATGTATAACATTAACAGGGTAGATTTAAAACTTTTCACATTTGACCAGATATTTTATCCGTTATATCGAGGTTCCAATATATATTGTGCTTATAAATTGAAATTACTTGTAAGTAGGTATCATAGATATTATTAAAACAAAAGTTGTTATAAAGAGGTGATTGAATAAATGAGGACTATTTGAACTATATCTCATCGTAGAATAAAACTGTTATTAACATTAAATATTCATCAGGTAATACAATACACTTGATAATAATAATTGAGCAATTTGAAGAAAACCAACACAGGTATTGTTAAAATGAGGAAGGCGTACACATTTAGCGCAAATATTGATTTTCCCTTGTATTATTTCGCAATTAAATGGAAATTATTGCTCCGTAATACCTGGAAATTTTATTTATGTGTTCATGAACAGTCATTACTATACTGTATGGATATGACACTATTGTAAATTGAGTCGTTTGTGTTGATGAAGCATATAAGTTTAATATTTCAATTCTATAGCTTAATGGATATGCATTTTAAACTTAGTGTAATGAATAAATACATTTTATTTCTTGTATTTATTTAATATGCACCATAAAATTCTTTATTGCATAAAGGACATAATAGTGCATTAAACATTATTCTCAGAAAAAGGCAATTGAGAAAATACATTGTGGAAGAAATTAGTTATTCATCGGTTTTTTTATTCGGTATTTTTTTTTTGAATTTACATATTTTAAATGAATAATTGTTTATAAATTATTTTAGGTTCGGTACGTTAAGGTTAATATAAATTCAAAAATTGGTTTAATATATGAGGTTTGTATGAAGAATTAATTATTTTTTAAACATATTCATAAAATTTTGACATAAAATTTTATTCTAATACACAAGTATATGCCATGTCCTTTTTATATCTCCGGTATTATCAACATACATTTAATTTTAAATGCGTATTTAATGAAAAAAATCATGTCGACATTTTGACAGCAATGTTGAAAATCCTTTATAATATTTTATTTTTTCAGGATTTTGTTCGTTAAATGCACATTTAAAATTAAATGTCTGTTAGTAATACGGGAGGATAATGTATTTTAAGTACAGGTTAGAAAATTGGCAAATAACCTTTTTTTGTAAAAGAATGGAAAAAAACGAATTGATCTTTTTACAAAAGGACGAGCTATCACAGTTGAGTCCAATGTTTAAGTTTAAAGTTTTCCCATTTGGCGAAAAGGAAAGTATAAACTCGCCATGTAACCGATTCAGTGAAAATTCATTCAAATATTCATGCAAAATTTGGAATATTTGAACAGAATAAAACGATTCGTGCAGAAGAATATGGAACAGATATTTGTATAAATTTCACAGATTTTAGTTTGGTCTAAATCTTTTCAGAGCAAAGACCTCACAATTATTTGGCAGATATTTTAAGAATTATAACGATTTTATAAAGTGTATACAGAATTTCATAATTGTTTTACATTACTCTACTAGTGAATATAAAAACTGTAAATAAATAATACAATAATGTAATACGTTCTACAGTCTGTATTTGTATTTTTGCCCGAAATAATTGTAGTACAAAAAAGTCAATTTGTGTGATTGGTAAATCGGTTCTAGAATTAGAGTGAAATAGACAAGAAAATAGGAAAATTGATGTTTAACTTAAACGACAGGGGAAGTTATTGAATTGAACTTGACCTGGATGCACATCTTGATATGAGTACATTTAATACTATCTCCACAAGGTGAATGTTAAAATTTAATGATGTACTACAAGCAAATTTGTAGTGTTTTATTAAATAATGTTTCGTACCCAGTACCACCAGAGAACGTTCTACAAATGGTTATATTAATAAGGTTTTGTAAGTGCAAATTAGCTATGATTTTTTATATTTACAATATTACAGAAACATGATTTTTTTGACTGGATATTGGTTGATCGAAGGATTATTTATTATCATCATGTTTTACTTATGTACTTTCTTTCCCTGTTGAAGATCTAAGACAGGTAGAAACCGATTGGAGTCGAAATAAAAATTTTAAAAGTACTTTTGGAGTTGCAATAATTTAATAAAATCCATTAATTCACCAATATTTCGACTGTAAATCAGTCTTCATTAGGGTTACAAGATTAATCAGTGGCAGATTTGACATTTCAAGGGTTTGAACCGCTACAAATTTTTGGGGGCTCCTGACAGAAAGGTGGTCCGTTTCTTATTATCTCATTATACTTGTATATCTGCCTCTGTCCATCAAATTGCAAAAATGAAATCATGGGTGAAAATTTTTGTTTAAAAATATTTTTTCACCATACCAATTTCTGTTCGTTTTGGAAAAAAGCGTATAAAGAACCATCTCCGAAAAAAAACATCCGAAAATCGCCTTGTAGAGTATTTCGTTTTTCTTTTCAATCTTAAACGGCTGGTCAATCAGTTGCTTCTACCAGTAGTAAAAATTGTTTGACCTTGCTAATACCGTAAAATAGTAGTTGACTTTGTCCAAGACTATTTCTCAAAAAAAGGAAACTGGGTGGTTATTTAACTTCTGCTCTTACAAAACTAGCCTTCGTGCATTAATAACCACATTTTTTGGTGATTTATTTTAGTGCGTTTTTTTAGTGGATTTTATTAAAAGACAGCAACGCCAAATTTTCCTTTAATAACTTTCCAGTCGAATCCTATATTGAAAAATTTTAAACTCTAATCTAGCACCCCTCCATTAAAATGTTATAAGATTTTTTGGTGATTTATTGTATTGCGTTTTATTAGTGGATTTTATTAAATGACAGCAACTCCAAAAGTACTTTTCCTTTACCAACTATACAGTTAAATTTGGTATTGAAAAACACTAGACTAGAACCCCTTTCTTAAGATTTATAAGATTTTTTGGTGATTTATTGCAGTACGTTTTATTAGTGGATTTTATTAAATGACAGCAACTCCAAAAATACTTTTCCTTTAATAACTATCTAGTCAAATCCGGTATTAAAAGATTTTACATTTCTATTGAAATATTAAGATTAGTGTTGTTCACGTACGGCCTCGATGGAGTTATTGCTCCCGGTGCTGGTGGAGCCGTTCTTGGAGTGCGTGGGCGAGATGGAGATGGCGCGCTCCTTGGCGGCGCGGGCCCAGGACTCGAGCTTCTTGTGCGCCACCCAGCAGCCGGCGGGCGTCATGCCGGCCATGTCACCGCCGCGCCGGCAGCGTCTCCATATCGATCACTGATTCGCGCACCAGACCTCCGCGCTGCTGGGCAAGCACAAGCACACTGCTGCACGGAGCCCCGCGTCGCAACAGGTTACCCCTCCCCAAAACAAATCAAATCACTACTACCTCACTCTACTACCTCGCTATAACCATTCTTCTTCTTATCTACCTATTCATGTATCTCATTACTACATTACTAACATCAAATCGAACCTAACCAATATCATCACCAAGTATCAAAATATAAATCTACCTATTGTTTTATACCACTACTTTATCAATAACAAACTCCTGACAAAATATATGTCTTCTTTACTACTACCTCACTACACCCATTCTTCTTCTTATTATACATAGCTACCTATTCAGTTATCTTACTACTACATTACTAACATCAAATCGAACCTCACCAATATCTTTCAGTATCAAAATATAAATCTTTATTTCCGCCTCCTTCTAAATATATCTACCTATTGATTTATTCCATTACTTTATCAATAACAAAGCAAATCGAACTACTCTACTATATCCTAACAAAATAATACTACCTCACTTTACCCAAAATAACCTTCAAAATATAAATATTCTTTACTATACGAACTACCTCACTTTAGACACTTTTCATCTTCCTAAACATATCTACATATTGACATATCTCGCTTATATACCAATAACGAATTAAATCGAACCTACCCTGATAATATCTACGAAACCATTTTGAGTACCTACTAACCTAGTGGTAGTACATCTCGCACGAGATGACTTTTGAAATGGCACCCTACGATTTTACCGCAAATCAGTCTTGCAAGATTTTAGGAATTTCCCTAAAATTTTAAGAATTTACCAAATCCATTTAGGAAAAAGATTTACAGTAAATATTTTTTAAGGATTTTAGAGGTATCCCGAAAGATTTCATTGTCTATAGCAACATTTGGTAAAACGTTTCTGGGAATTCCCTTACTTGTTCAATAATCCTGATTGTGTTTGTGTCCTGTGCAAGATCTTCCTTCTCGAAATTCTTATTCTATACTTCATTTATGCTGAATCTTTTTCTTTATTCTATCGAGTAAAGTTTTTGATAGTATTTTGCTAGAATTACTGAGCAAGGTTATTCCTTTCCAGTTAAACTGGTTCAAGTCACCCTTTTATAATACCAAATGAAATTTAATTTTACTCCCTAAAGATTGCAATTTATTTTATTAATATTTTACTTTAACTTCTGTCTTTTCCTTTAGTGGCGAAATTTCGGTGTCCCGAAAGGGTTAGTTATTGGGACAAATATTTCTCAGTTTTTAATGATTTTTTAATTAAATTTTTTATTCTTGACTGAATAATGTATCTGGATGTTGTGCATGGTCAATTAAGTGTTAAATATATTGTTGGAAATTTTATTAGTCGACATTATCTGGTGGCTTTACTACGCAATTGAAGTTTTAGACTTCTCGAAGTTGGAGTTAGCTGATAATTGAAATTTACATTTTAGCGTGCATGCTACGTATTAGCCTGTAGCTGTACAGCAAGAACTCTGTAATCTGCAGACAGCCAACTTCGACAGCTTCACTCTACAGGTTTGTATATAGCACTATTACATCACTTTTGCCCTTTTGCCATTCTCACGTTCCAAACACGTACCCAGATGCACAAATAGGTTGGTTTGATAATAACTTTAAATAGTGCAATTCAAACAAAATAACAGCAGTCGAATTTGGCACAATAAAAGATACCACGATCCGTGATATTTTTTAAAACAAGCAGATGTAAAGGTATAAGCAATATGTAAAAAAGGGTAAGCTATATGACAGAGAAGAAGAAACATGAAAACATCTGAGAATGAATTGTAGAGAGAAAGAAAGAGAAAGTAAAGAAGAGATTCATTTGCTAAATGATGAACGAGTTGGAATGATTCGGTAAAAGAGGTGGCATGTGAAAAAAATTGAAGCCAAAACTGCTCCAGAATATGCTCTGGTTTCAGTAGGCCAAAAATCACAGCCAACACTTTAGAATGCTCTAATTCTTGCCTCACTGACACTAAAGCACAATCCAGAGCATCCAAATTTGCTCCAGAATGTGCTTTGGTTTAAGTAAACCCAGAATTAGTGCACCCCTGAAGCATGCTCCAATTCTCAACCGACTGAACCAGATCACCTTCAGGGTATCAGATGTCCTGAGATCCGCATTATTACCGGTCATTGCATTCCTATTGGCTGATATTCAATATGCAATGATGACTGCATTAGTAGGAATTTTAAAATGAAAATTTGTATAGGCACATTGATGCGAGGAATTAACTGGTAATATTTGTGTGTAGTCACTTACTTAAAAATAGAAAGAGGTACAATAATTCTTTAAAATAGACAGGAATTAGATATTGGAGACTATGGCTTTGTTTAAATTGAAATATCTTTATTGAAAAGACGACGTTTCGGTTCTGATTGGAAACATCTTCAGGTCTATGTTGACATCAATGTTTGTGAAATTAATGTATAGTTATAAGTTTAAAGTTAAAATTTAAAATTTGTTTCCAACATGTCGACATGTTGGAGAGTCATATGATACTCCTTTCTTTAAAATAATAACAATTCAGAACTTTATTACTGATGTAAAAAATGCTGCACTAAGGAAAATGTCTCCTTAGGGGCATGAGCCCCGATGCCCCCATGTAGTCGACGCCCATGACTACTTATTACTCATTTGTTTCTACGATCTCTTATATTAATAATGTGACATATTTCTTATGTTTTCTTGTATTGTAGGTATTATATTAACATCGAGTTGGAAATGATTGTATAAAAATAAACAGATATGTACTTTTTGCGTTTCTTGGGAATAATTAATGGTCTGTATGTCTAAGAAGAAAGTCTCCTCCCGCGCATTCACTTTCGTTTTCGTAATTACACTCCCACTCATTGGAGTCTGCGGAATAAACGATCGTACTGTTCGTCTCTTCGGTTGCGCGGAAGTTCTCATGTGCTCATTACATTTCTTGTAATTAGCGACAAAGTAAAGTTTAGTAAGGAGGCAACAACTACGCGTACTTCATGAATGAATTATGGAAACCATCTAGCTGTGTCTCTCTGGTCGTTACTGTTCCCTGCTCGAATAACTTCCTTCTCCTAGATGAGAATATGAGGCCTTGAAAATGGAGAACTCTAACGCAGTTTGTCATTGTTTTTATACTTTGAATATACACTTAGCATTTGTTTTGGTAGGTTTATTTATATCAGATATCTTACAGTTGAAACGTTAATACAATAAATGTACTGAAAACATCGTTTTCTTATAGCGTTTTCGATTGGGGTGCACTGACTGCACTCAGTGCGCACTGCGGGCAACTGGCGTATTCGATTGGGATTTCCAGTGCAAGGGTGCAACCTTTTCCATATTCGATTGGGCCAGGCAAATTGCCCCCAGTGCGCACTCAGTGCAATAAATACTGCACCGTCTCTAGCCGTAGTGCAGATTTTCGAACACTGAAAGGCGCGATGAATTTGAATCTGGAAGATATCGTTACTTTGCAAACATTACTCAAATCTTCATCTTTAAGTTGTGATGAGGAAAATATTGAAAATGTGGTGAAGCAATATCGGAAAAGGCCGAAAGTGAAAGATTTTATCACTGAAGTACTAAATGTTAATATGTACAGTAAAATATACTTTTTATTTGAAATGAAATGATTACTTTTAATTCTTGTAAGCTTAACTTTAATGTAAATTTTTGTTTTCAGTTTAAAAGAAATTTGCGGTTGTCAAGGCAGACTTGCAATCAATTAACAACAATGTATGAAAATACACAAACTTTTTTCAATGTCATGTTTCTTTCGCTTTCTGTACCACAGCTTGATCCCGCCATTTCTAGTGCACTGAGTGTTTGGTATATTCGATTGGGGTAGTTTTACCTGCTCGACACTCGGGCAACCCGAGTACGACACCAGTGCCGAGCATGACGTCATACAAAAATTTCCGAGCGCACTCAGTGCACACTCAGTGCATCCCAATCGAAAACGCTATTATATATCCCTATCATACCGGTAACAGGTGCATTAATTTTACACAAAATGTCAAGTTGCATCAGTTAATTCACTTATTGTAATCATTCTTTTTCTTACAAATCAACTCTGATGAAGTGATGAGATTTTTTAATGTAACTTGTAGAATTGCTTTGCTTTGCTTTCAATCAAAAATTATAGTGTTGCCTCTAGGCAAGATAAGACTTATATAAGTCTAATTCTAGATTAAAAAGTCTTCTTAGATATCAAGATTCTAGATTGTTTTAAGACTCTACATTATCCTTAGCATATCCTACAGATAAGGACATTTTATTCTTCGGTAACGTTGTTTTTTATTTTACAATCACTGTTTGAGCTCGAATAAAATAAGCTTCGCATTATATACATATTTATATTTATTGAAAATTGTCTAGATAAAATATAAGAAAGTCTTGTCCTTTCTTGAAATTTCAAGACAAGACTTTTGCCACTCTTGTCTTGATAACCTAAAGCTAGACCAAGACAATATATGTATTAATCTTTACTGATGAATAATTGATTTGTTAATAATAATATGCTACATAAGTGATGCAAATGTTTTACAAATTATTTATTAAATCTGGGACAACTTTTTGTCGTATATTTCCCTTTATCGGAATTTTCGCTTCCCAGTATCTTCGTAATTTGTAAGAAGAAATTAGAAAAGATTTAATTTGATTAGACCGTCGTCAGCTTGCGTGAAAAGATATCTGCTGAAAAGATTTCCCGAACACTCCGATCAATACCTGAATCACTCACAAACGATTAAAACGTACAAAGACGAAGGGAGGAAAACCAACATCCCAAAACTGCCAAACCGGCAAAAACAGTAACAGTTGTGCTACACATAAATCATAACCTAACCTGAAACTCGAACTGCATAATAAATTACACCAAAAGGGTATTTGAGCATTTTAAATAAAATTGTATCTGAATTGTTACAAAAAAATATCTGATGTGGATACCACACATCACGCCGAATTAATTAAAAATGAATTCAGGGATGAAAACTAACATTTTTCGCGAAAATAAAAATTTCTTTACCAAGTACAAGTAAAAACAGACGGTTTTTTCGCTATACCAAATCGCAGCTGTGTTGTTTATTCAATTTGAATAAGTTAATATTCGTGAAATTTTGCTCGCCTTCATGTCAAAATCTGACATAAATCAAATAAAGTTCCTATGAAATTTCTAAAGTAATAAGCCTTCATTTACTTCCAGTTTTCACTTTGCTATCTGTGGATGGTGGTATGGTATGGAGTTGAAGGATAATAAGATTGGATTTGAAAGAATTAGATGTAAGTTTCAAAATAAATGACCAAATATACTCTGGGATATGTTCTATATATTATAAATAAACTCAATCACAATCAAAATAATAACAAAATTTAAAATTAATTAATTTTGCGTGCTTTACTAATGGTGTAAACATCCGAAGTTGTTATTGATTTTGTATATACTTCAGGAAAAATAATAACCAGGGCAATTTGTTCACAACTGATACATAAAAAATAAAAAGGTTAAAGTTGAAGATTTATTATTTTGGTAGTTAAACATCTAATTTAAAATTGATGATCATAAATATTTTTAACTGCGCTTCTTCCAATTGGAGATAATTGAATACTTCATTAGTACAAGATACATTATAGGAAATGCAATACCCACAGGCATTATTATACACTCAATAAATAATAAATTTAGGTGAATTTTAAATTTATTTTACGTAGCAAAAAAGTAATAGTATTTGATAAAAAGAGTCAGGTCGAGCAAATATTTCTCTACACTGAGAAGAAGGTTAAAGTTTGCACTTCAACCATGACCTAGTACGATTGAATGAAGTGATAAAGAAACGACAGTTTCTTTTGTTTGTTATTTCTTTCCTAATACTTGTTGATGAAGATAAAATGATAAAGATGGCACAAAAATATATCACCACGGGAATTCGAATTTGATTCTCTATTATTTATGCCCTAAAATATTAGCTATTTTTATTTTGTACTACTATATCTACTAGTTCTAGTAATTAACATCAATCATATTTGAATTTTGAGTTTACAATTGTATTCTTCTATAAACTACTTCACTTGCCTGTAATGGCATTGATTGAATCGGAGTAGTCTAACAATGTTTCATCTCCCAGATTGAATTTCGCATTTTGATGAAATTTGCTGAGCGCAAATGTCGATTAATATTTCAATATATCACTTCCCTTTATACTACTTCCATTTATCCTGGTATATTGTTTAACCTCCAATTCAAATCCTCCTTCCAATTATTGAAAATGTCTTTACAAATAGCCGCATTGAAATGTTGAATGAAATATTAAATGTACGTTTTAATCATAAATCAACCAGTGTAGGATTCAATTCGAGATCCTTAGGACATTAATTTGGGGCCCTATCCACATAGTCCTTTTCTATAGGGTAAGTGGAGAAGAGATGGACCAATAAAAGAGATGGACTTTTGGTTTTAAAAGTACATTAGAATGATATCTTTCTTAGGGAATGTTAATTTTCAATGTAGGATTGGTTTTAACGACTGGATGCTAATAAAGAAGGTATTTTTTGGAGTTGCAGTCATTTAATAAAAGTCACTAATACACCGACGTTTCGACTGTAAATGATGAGAATGATTAATCAGAGGGTGATGATAATGAAGAACCTGAAGATTACAAAAACGAATATGTGGGATATAAGGAGAATTATTAAAAAAAAAACGATAAAGAAGGATGATTGGATAAAGTTTGTTATTTGTGCACGAAAAGTGTACCACATATGACAAATGACAACAACCTGTTAACCAGTTCATCTCCTTATAACCTTATATAGTGGAGGAGTGATGGGCTGTTTTTGTATTTATCATAACACAGTTTAATTTTTTTCTTTATTCTTACAAATAAGTCTACATTATTTGTAGTTATAAATAAATTTTGCTTTTTAAATTTTAATCAATATTCCAGAGTGATAAGTATTTTTTCAAAATGTGGTGCACCCAATGACTTAATATAATATAGTTAGTATAATAGGTCATTGGGTCCACCTCATCCCCACTTATCCTATAAAACGAACTAGACTAATGGCACTCTATTTTGTTGTTTTAAGATGGAAAGGGAGGAAGAAATGGTTTACTATCCAGTATTAAATATCGGATTCCGAAGTGCGAGCGCAACGTGGTCAGGAACTGGGTCACCCTGAGTGCCCTCGACCCGCTGTGCCTTCCGAGATGTCGTGCCGTGTCATGTAATCATCATGTCATGTCGTATCACTTCCTCACGCGCAACATTCTAATTGTCAAAGCAAATGTAAGTGCTAATGTAACAATGGAGACTAATATCGTTATTATTGTTATTAGCCTATTTGCCAAGCTAAGTGTGTGACCTTTAACATTGACTTACGTTACACTAAATTCGTTACAATCGTCTTCAGAGAGCATTCAATGCTCTTAGTAAGACGACCCACACATTTTCAATTTCGTGAATTTTAATGACGAAAAACCAAACAAATTGTGAGATAATGTGACCGTAATATCTTAATCATCTTTCTGTGGCTCGTGGAATCATTTTTGAGTTATGCGTTCTCACACATTTTGTAAATTTAACGAGAACGTAATTAACAAAACAATAACAAAGTTAAACGATGTTCACATATTACGATGAAACAAAGTTTAGAAAAATGAAGCTGCGACGCAAGTTAGAGTTCAAGGGAACAAGTGACAGCTTGATGAGCTTCGGATGAACTTTAGCTCAGACTCAGACGTTATTTGCTGGGAACTGAAACAACAGTTAAATAAAAGAAATAATATCTAGATCTGTGTCTTGGAATAAACAACGAAATTGTACATTGAAATAAACCAACATTTTCGAAATTAGATTTTCAAGTATAGTTGTCTGAAAAGATATTTGAAACTGATTTAAGCATGATTTATAATCTTTTATAGAGGATTGGAAAGATTAGTGGCCAGGCGTTATAAATTATTTCAAACTGAAGGCATCACTTCAAGGAAAAGAAATGGAAAATATTTAACAAATTCATACTGAATTTTCAATAACTATATGTATTTCTCAACCTCTATAATTTTAATCTATTTTCAAGTTACAAATTGAAGTATATTTTAAATACATTATTATAAGAATACTTTACTGTAGATTTAATATGATCTTCATCTTCAAGAACTGATGAAAATGTCGACAGAATCTGGAATCTTGAGCATTTAGATCGTTGGTTGACAGTACTGTATGATTGGGAAAGAGTTAAATTTGTTTCACACTACCGTTTATCAGATTTTGACCAATTCATTGGGGATGAGATTTTGGACAGTAAAAACATTCCTTTGGCATCTCAGTTCCTTATTCACCTGACATGAGTTCTTGTGATTTTTTCCGAGATTGAAAGATCACCTCAAGGTAAATAATTTTGGAACACCTCAAAACATTTAAACGGCTTTAACCGACCAGCTGAAGGTGATTCCAGTATCCGAGTTCCAGTACTGCCATGAGGATAGAAGAACAGTCTCCAGCAGTGTGTGGCTTCCCAAGGAAGTTATTTTGAGGGAGACAATACTAAAATGTAATTCTATTCGAACTTTTTTTTTATTTTCTACTTAATTTAGACACCTCGTATGTGGCACTCAGTAAATTATTTATATTTATCACATATTGTACATATTTGTAGATAAAAGTTTAATTATTTCATAATTATTTTACGACTGGTGGGTAGAATGCACAATGTACAAAAGAATTAATTATTACTACTACAATGAATATTTCCTACTTGTAACTATAAAGTATTCATGTTCAGTTGAGATATTGCATTGTTGTATTTTATGCAAAAATTTCTGCGGCAGTTTGCCGGGATCTTATCGAACGGTATGTGCTGGAAGATATTAGGAAATGTTTCCGAAGCGCAAAATCGTGCCTTATCTGAAACACAGTGTGGTAGGTTTGACTTTTTCCCCGTATAAATCGTGAATGTGTTGAATCTGAATAGAAGAGTAGTGCAATGCAATTCCTCCCACGTAGATGTAACCACGGCAACCGATCTAACGTTTAATTTAAGACATGTTTCGCGGAAAACCGATTTTCCCAAACGTCGATTTGGTTTATCACACAACACGCGTTCACAATTACTTGTAGCTCTCGGAAATCCACTCTCGCATTTTTCAGCCCTGAAAGAAATTACCTTCTGAATACGGAAAGAACATCGCTGGATTTTATTCTTTCCTTTTAAACTTAATTCCTACGATTACCAATTTAACTTTTCTACAACTACTTTTCCTTTTGCTTTCCACAATAAATTTTTACAAGAAATAAAAGTTTAATATCGCATTACGTACTTTACAACAAATAAACTGTAAAATAGACAACTAAGTGTAACGTAGCGCATAATACAAGTAATCTAATAATGAGAATAATACATTTTTATAGTAAACTAAAGGTTATAGTTCACTCAGAAATTGTAACATCCAGCAATAAATGTCAAAAGGATAATATTATTTACAAAGGATACCTATTTATTTTAGAATGTGTAACACAGTATGTAATATCTGCTCAAAAAATGTAATATTATATCGTTAAAGGATCATAAAATAGGTTATATTTAATTGCATATCAAAAAGTTGCTAACAAAATTACAATTTAATAAAAGTCTGCATTGGTGAACTATCGGTGATTAAGTGGCAAATGAGTAAATTGAAAAAACCTAAATTTCAAAATTTCTCGAAAACTGATTTCAAAACCTCAATCTTATTGCATCTTTTCGATATTATTCTGTCGCTTTATTAACTAACTTTTATTTATTTCCAGAACCTATAACCCCATATCAAAGTTGTGTATAGTTAAAACAAACCAAACAGCAGTATTAAACCAAAAATTGTGTTGACAAATGCGAAATATCCCAAAAATACTAATTTTTGTGCCCAAAATTTTGATTTTGGGATATAGAGTACATTGATAGATCTCAACGCGCTGATTTCAAATTTTCAAACGGAATTTAATTATCTTTTTTAGATCCTGAGATATTTGCTGTCAAAATTGCACTTCAGAAAAGTGTGTTTTTTAGCTATATCTCTAAAATGGGTAGAGGTATTATCTCAACGATTATACCAATCGATTCTACGGACAAAGTTACATAAAGAAATGTTTTCTCCGCATATACGTTCTTTGGACCGATTAGGTGAAAAATGAGAAAATCTAAAATACCTAAATTTCAAAATTTCTCCGAGGAACTTTTTTCCTCCAAATCTTTTCATTTTCTAGACTTAAGTAAATATCGATACGCTGATTCCAAATTTTCAAACTGAATTCAATTATCTCTTCCGGTTCTCGAGATATTCGTGTTCAAAGTTGAGTTTTGACAATACCTAAAAAAACAGGTTTTTTAGGTATACCCCTTTAACGGTTAGGTTTACGACTTCGGCGACTTCACCAATCGATTCTACAGGCAAAATTACATAAGTATACCAATTTTTAGTTTTTTATTCCAAAGGATACAATTTTTACAAAGAAAAAACAAAAATGGTGAAAATCGAAAAAAATGCCTGATGAACCCCTTGCGATTTTTTCGATTTTTGGCCATTTTCAGTTTTTTCCTTCTAGAATTTCTATCTGTTGAGATAAAAATCTGAAAATTGGTACACTTATGTAATTTTGCCCGTAGAATCGAATGGTGAGGTCGCCGAAGTCGTAAACCTAACCATTTAAGGGGTATACCTAAAAAACCTGATTTTTTAGGTATAACTTCGAACTCAAATATCTCGAGAACGGGAAGAGATAATTGAATTCTGTTTAAAAATTTGAAATCAGCGCATCGATATCCACTTAAGTCCAAAATATAAAAAATTTTGAGGACAAAAAGTGTCTAGGCGAAAAATTGAAATTTAGGTTTTTTCGTTTTTCTTATTTTTCACATAATCGTTCCAAAGAACGTATATGTGGGCAAAACATTTCTTTACATAACTTTTCCTGTAGAATCGAATGGTAAAGTAGTTTAAATTGTATCTCGACCCATTTTTGAGATATACCCAAAAAACACAGTTTTTTGAGGTACAACTTTGAGAGATAATATCTCCGAAACTGAAAGAGATAATTAAATTCTGTTTGTAAATTTGGTATCAGCGTATCTAATTCTTTAAAAAGAATTACAAACAAAATTTTGTAAAATTTGAAAATTTACCAGGTGAAAATTCGTTATTTTCAAATATTTTCAGGATTACGCAATAATACAGCATCAGCGGCTTTAAGAATTACTTCCTCTATTACTACATACATAAACTAATGTTGTTAAAATAATCACAAAACACAAAACAAAACTTAATTTTCAATAATGTAAATAAATTTTAACAAGATAGGTTAGTATCTTGTAAACATTAGTTTTCTTGGTGAAAAAACATTTCAAATAAATAACGATCTACTAATGAATAACAAAAAAATTATTGTATTATTCCAAGCTTCATCTTTAAGCGTTTTTGATGCAACAGAAAGAAAATAAATGATGTCTAATTCAGGAAAAGTGTTTGATTAATCGATTCGAATCTGTTTTGAAGAAAATCTCTCGGTTATCGACTCCGGAAACGTTGAGATAATAATGAACTCTTCCATCGTGTATATTGCCAACTGTGGTTAACGTTAAATATTAAATTAGATTTTGTGAGTTGTGCTGTTTGTGCGTTGTAGGTTGAAGTAATTTTCACCACCAGATGTTTAGTAATTTGCTTCACAAATACGAGCGCTAATTATTTTCCTGTTAAATTTATTAAATATTGAAACAAACTTTACGTTCACATTGTTGTAATTTGATATTAAAATTCAACTTTCCACAATTTACTTAATTATAATAACCCACACCAATCAACCATTTTATTATACTTCAGATTAAATTACCTCATATGTTATTTCGAGAACAGGGTACTTATGGAAGAGATTTAGTCAATTTATCTATATCATAGTATACACCAAATTATACAAATATATTTTTATCGTGGATATTTATAAAAATAATGAGGCTAATTTATAAAAATATACATGCTTCGAATTTTTAATAATTATTTAGATATGTTTTGTATAGTATCTATAAATAAATATATCTAAAATATTATGTTTCCAATTAATTAAAAAGCTCAATAAAACCAAGAGCTCATGAGGTGAACAGTAGAGCTCTCTATTTTTTTTACTCAACTCATCTACTTGAAACGTAATGATTTCTATTTCAGTTTTCTTTTTAATTACATGCACAAATTTGCTCTATTCTGTGTTACATATTTTGTATGCCTTATCTTTTTTTTTGTTTGCTTCAATCCCAAATAATACTTTTTCTACGTCCTGTATGGAAAGTGGCATTTCTCACACAATATAAAGCTTGAAAGTTGCATATTACCCATATTGTTCTTTATGTCAAATAGCTTTGGTGCATGTATTTTTGTTCTGTAAAGTTTAGTAGCGTGGTCGTAGAAAAAGTATAGTGTGCCACTCGTGCAAAATCATATATTTCCTACCTTGTGTGCTTCCAGCACTCGACTTCATCTCATGCCAAAACTTTCACACCTTGTGGGAAATAGGCGACTTTCTGCACTTGTTGCACAATATACTATTGTACACGTTTTAGTAAAGTAGCAAAATTACTAGCCTGTATGATTGAATTTATCTATTCTTTTTCCTCTTGCTATTGGTGTAAGCTTTTACCGCAGAATACACACAGAAACGACACTCCGTGTCGGTACCTTTCATGTTCCCCTAGTCAGGTCTATGACCTTGAAGCATTGTGTAGACCTTTAAATTTGTGCTCTTCCCCTATCTCTCTCTCAGATGTGAGGAAACTTTCCGATTTTAAACAATGAGCCCTTTAAATTTGTGTACATTCTCCATATCTCTCCAATTTTCGTTTCTCTGTTTTACTGTCGCTTCTGTATAAACCTATTCTGTGCTTTTACTTTACAACATTTTTTCTTCGGAATAAAAATTTTCGTGTTTCTTTCTTCCACTTTCTGTCGACATTGTTACCGCAAGAACAATCCAATTTAAAAAATGTAAAAATGTTTTGGGAATGACAGTAAGTGTGCACAAGACAAGGAGAAAACAGCGAGGGTCTCTGGCGATACAGTGACGAGTTGTGTCATCTGTAACTCGATTTCCTGCCGCGGTGGCGTGGGCGGCGCTGGTGCTAACTCCTAGCCCGGCGGAAATTGTCCTGAACTTAACACCCCGTGAAGGTGCACTCACTTCTTGATAGGAAAGTTCCAATGGCCCGATAGTTATGGGAAGTTATTAGGTAGGAGTGGTTTTGGATGAATGAAGTTCAGCAGTTATATTGTTGTTGAGTTTTTATATTGGCAATGCATCGCAGATCTGATTTTAATGACGTCATAGCTACTGTTAGATGTTAGCAGTTTTTCGACGAATAAAAAATACTTATCTGTAGGAGTAACTGCAAATTATTTAAGAGTAGATTCTTTGTGATAAATTGAAATATAACGATGTTGAGCTTAGTACATTCAATGGCGTTTTCCATAATTTTTTTTATATATTTTTAATATTATTATTAATTACAATATTTTTTCAGGGTTGCATTTATTTAAATCATTTTATTTAGTCAGATTTAAATCACTTGTTCTATAATTGTTATTAAACATCCTAAATTTACGAAAATTTGTGGGAAAAAGCATGTGAGTAATGTTACCATGTGGCAATACTTTCAAGAACTACAAAATCTGTTTAACTTCGTCTGTAAAACTACAGTACTGGTATATTATTTTCAATTTATATCGCAGATATTTTTGCACTACTGTAGGATTTTTTTCATAAATTTACTTTGAAATGTATTATAGTAATAAAAAATTTCATCGCTATAGCCGGAAGTCGCTATAACCGATAAAAGTAAAATACATATTGTTAGCGTATGTCGGCTTTCAAATAAGTGGTCACAATTTCGACGTTATAACTAATGTGTTGCTATAAGCGATATCGTTGTAAATGTATTTTAACGTGCTTTTTTATTATCTCTTTAATTTTTTTCTTATTCCTTACAATATGTTTTTTTTCTTATTAACTTTATTTTAAGAAACATATTATTGAAATTATACTACACCGTTAAAAAAATCTGTCTTAAATAAAAAAAAATCTATCTAAATCAAATAAATCTGATTTTTATGCAATCCTGTCTACTTTACATTCGTATGACGGTTATAATATTTTATGAACTTTATTGTATTGCAGTATTTAATGGATATTATTTTATTGCTGTAAAAGAATATAGTTGAACAAGGAAAAATTAATATCAAAAAATGATAATGAAGATGAAAATCCTTCTTTTACAATACGCTTTTTGAACTATGGAGACGGGAACAAGAAAAAAGATAAAGTGACATCAAATCTACATATAAAACAAAAGTATAAAATTTAAAATTCAAAGCATACTTCAGAATTTTTATCTTTGTGAAAAGATAGTTAAAAGTTGGATATCAGAAACTTTCCATTGAATATACATTGATATAACATCACTGTGAATAATGGTATTTACATTTTGTAATACTATCTATATATTATTATTATTATTAAAACTATTCTGCTCTCTCTATAAATTTTCCACAACGTGTAAAGTGGTAATACACTACACAGAAATTTCACAAAGCAGTTAATAATCAGCTTGCCTAACTCAATTTGAGTTGTCCGATCCAAAACCTGTCAATCTATTCACATTCACTTCTCTCTGACCCTTGTACATAAATTACCTGTCACTTGAATAAAATTCCCAAAAATGCTGAAAACCTTTATTCAGGAGTGAACAAATACAAAATACTCTGAAAAATTGAAATGACAAATTATTAATTACTTATTTAAAAACGTGAAATTTGAAATTCAATCATTAATTTTCGTCATCTGTTCCAAGATGGAATTAGAGATATATGAAACTGACTTTTGCGGGTTCTACAACCTTTTATGGAAGGGTGGGAAGCTTTGTGGTCAGGAGTTATAAATTATCCCAAGTCGAAGGTATCACTTAAGTGAGTAACAACAGGACCTTACTAAAGAAATTCAAAATTTTTAATAACTAAAAATGAAGTTGTTAGAATAATTGGAAATTCAAAGATTTTTCTACCATTGTTATTTCAATAACTGTTTGTAGTTAAAATTTACAGTTTATTTTAATAATTTAATCTATTCTCAATTTACAAATTGACATTAGAAGACATGCATTAAAAATGCATTATTGTTTGAATATTTTAATCTAGATTTAAAAGTATATAAAAAATTTTGAAAGAAAATTTCTGGTACGGCCCTTTAACATCATACGATAAAAGAAACTACATGTCGAAAAGAACACTGCAAGTCCCATAAAACTTTATAAGGGCCAATCGGTTTATCCTAAATGAGTTTCATATATCTATGCTTCTACTATACCTAATTTTGTTTTTATTTTTTTATTTGAAAGCCCACAGAAGTATATTTATTTGGTAAATAGTTAAAAATGAAAATCAAATTTTAGTATAGTAATGTTATGTACCGTTTACTAACGATGTTACATTTAAATGTACGTATGTAAAGCCAAAAATAACATTTGAAAGTTTGATATGACATCAAAGTGAATGATATATATTAACAATATAAAGATTTGCTCTTCAAAAATATTCTACCAAACTCTGTTAACAATATATAAAAATAGTTTTACATCCTTAAAGCTTCATTGTATCACCTTTCCTCGTGGCAAGAGTCGTTAGCAACAATCCTGAGAGAAAAAAATCAGGGAATTTTCGCAAATCGTTGCACCGACTAACAAGCCATTTAATTCAGTCGCGAATTGAAGTCTTCCACTAATGCGAATTGAAAAACAAGTCAGCGCAGTCTAGACGAAGGATAGACAACTTAATGTGATTAGGAAAGTCCTAGGCAATTAATTAAAATTCAATTCGTGTCGCTGGTTTTACCTAGCGCGTGCATTGTTAATGTTTACATACAGTTCTCCTTTAATTAAAATTGTCAAACTTTATTGCTACGTATTAATTAATAAACAATGTAGCACGCTTTATTATATTCTATTTTGGTACTATTATACACATTTCAGGAAATATACATCAAGAAATTTATGATTTAAAGTTTCCTTATATATTTCTTTTATCATTTTATATTTTACTATCAAAAAACATCATAATTTATTTTTTTCTATGACTACTGTGGAAAGTGGCACTTTTCTCACACTATATAAAGTTTGAAAGTTGCGTATTTCCCTCAATCATAGGTTAAAGTGTGAAAAATCATTTCTCACCAGTATTTACCAATACTGCGCATGTGCAGTGTGAGAAATATAATTGCCAACACTACGCTTGTAGTGTTTTTTTGTTCTGTAACGTTTAGCAAAGTAGTCGCAGGAAAAGTACAGTGTGCCGCTCGTACAGAATCACTTATTTCCCACCTCGTGTGATTAGGCGACTTTCTGCACTTGTTGCACAATATGCTATTATATTTATTAAAACGACTTGTCAAATTTAACATACAAGGATAATTTACATGGTTATTGATATTAAAAAAAAAGTGACATGTATTTTTCCTGTTAATAAATACATAAGCGTTCATAATGTCATACACAATAGGTAAAAAATGACTTCAAGTGATATTTCGTGAATACATTCTTAGACCGACATGTCAAACGATATAAATATCATAACATTTCTGTGTTCTAATTCATATTTCATACCCAATTACTGTTTTGTGTCGGTATTAAATATTAAAACTCCATGTCAAGTAGTAATTGATAATTGATGTTTGGCTTGCCTTTATAAAACTTACATTGTAGTCCTTGTTATATTCTTAAATAAATATGGTCGTAGAAAAAGTATAATGTGCCACTTGTGCAGAATCACCTATTTCCTAAACTTGTATTTTCGCATCATTTGATTTCATCTGGTACATTGATATTGATATTGTCAAGAAAACAGTAAATATGTTTTTTTGTAATATAATTGTCCCGGAAATTTATATATCAGATTATATTTCTATTTTGGCGAAATTTTATGTAATAATTTGAAGTTATTTATACGAATGGGCATTCTTACTGACGCACACTTGATAATTACTAAGAATACTGATTGAAAATTATAGCTTCTTTGCATTTATCTCATCTTCTATATTTTATTTCTTCTTCTTCTTGATGCTGCAGAATTAAAGTCGAACGCACTTCATTAAAATGTTCAAGGCGATAGACTTTAATGCTTCAAAGTGTCTTTTTAGCTTTTGTTACATTTGCATGCAGAACCAATTTCAAATTGCTTTACAACAAAATTACTGTAAATGTGATCTGGTTCATTTACATAAAGTATTTGTTTTTCAAATACAGATTAAACAGGTCATCACAATATTTACTCTGATTATGATACTTCATTAAAAAATTATATGAAAAATAAATATATTTCATATGCAAATAATTATCAACCCTTTTTCCATCCATATTTCATCAATGTTTTTTTAAATACATATACTTACATACGTATTTGAAAATTATTGAACCGATACATTACAAAGTAAATATACATTTCATTAATATGATTATAGTTATTTATGGTACAAGTGTGTTACATTAGAAATAAGCCACGTGAGAAATGTTTAGTTCACGAGGCCGTTAGACTTACATATGTAATTAAAACACGTGTGCCATACAACATTTTATCCAACACCTTTTAATTATTGGTGTAAAATATATAAATAAATGACATTTAATAAAAAAATAGAGTAAAAAAGAATTTACAACGTAGATACTATGATACGAACCTACAAACAGTGAGTAATAGTTTCTAACCCACATGTGTTTTATACCAACTTTATTTATCTAAAAACACCATAATTATAGTGTTATAATTACACGGTGTTGGATAATAGTATATTATACAATGAGTATATGTAATGTGTGCTATTACTTATGAGAATGAAGTTTGCCAACACGAGCGAAAGCGAGTGTTGTAAATCTTTGGAATGAGTAAAAGCCATTACATTAGATTTATTTTTAGGTAATAAAAATGAACTAATATATAAACTTATCACAAACCGTCAAGAATATCTAGTTGGAACAAACCTTCAGTTATTTAAACATAGTTCACAAAAAGTTAAAATGAAAAGATGTACCTTAAAACGATGAATCTATAAATAATAAAAGTTTGCTTTCAGTTTTGGTTTACTACGTGTCCTACATTTTCGGTTTCGCATAACCTATGACCTATGCAATCCTAAAAAATAGTTAATAACTATCGAAAAAGCAAGAAAATTCCGGGGCTTTATTTTGCAAAAAGACAAAAGGAAATTGTATCTGTGTGACATGATTGCAACGTTTTATAAACTCGAATCTACAATAAAATTTTTCAGCATATTGAACGAGTTTCCTAAAAAACAATAAACCACACACCCACGGAGTTTTGTTTCCGTTATTTGGCGCGCATACATCACATCCGGAGTGTCGCCGAACGTCAGCTGTTCAGCGACACTTTCAGCTGTTTCAGCTTCAGCGTCGCTGCCAACTGTTGATAAACACCCTCACTTCGTCGCACACTATTCGTTTTTGCGCAAGAAAACATTTTACCAAATTAACATTTCCCAAGGAATTTACTACTAAACTTATATTAATAACTTAACTACTTAACTTTGTCTACGTTTGAAGGTTCATGTTTATTAAACTTTTCAGTGGAAATATGAAAAGTTTGTACTAAATTATTTACTTTTAAATATTTTCTAGGTTCGTGGAATTTTAATTTGAATTTATATATTCGTTTAGCTTCAACAACATGTTCAATATTTAATATGCTTTATCAATTTATTTTTGTTGTTATTTCATTATTTAAACATTAACAACAATATTTAAAATCAGTGGTGGCTATAATAATAAATGTTATAATTTCATTTTAATAGTATATTATTATATAAAGTATTATGATAGTTATTATTGGCGAAGATGAAGATGCAAATCATCTGAGAGAAAAATGACCATATTTCCTTTCCAATTTCGATTAAGTAAGTATTTGGCAGTCACAAAACTATTCAATTTCCTTTAATCTATAAATATCTATAAATAAACCATAGCATGGAAATATACCTACAGATTTTTTTTTATTTCAAGTACCAAAATGAAATAAAACATTGTATGTACCACGGACATAATCAAGATTATATATTTGTTATATACTATTTGAGTTTTTATTTCATTCATGTTTATATGTGGTTTAGAAGTTTAAATAAAATAGTATTGCAATTACCTAGTACGATTAAAATATGCAAAACTAACAAATATATTTTTGTTCATTCACAAGAACAATTTTTAAATATAAATTTACAAATTATTTGATTAAAAATGTTCATATTTCATTTTTCAATTTAAAAATATTTATAGATCTAAAACATTTTATAAAATGTGTGAAAATAATTTATTTGCTCTTTTATAAAAATCAATGTTTTTAAATTTTCGTTGTAGGTTAAAGCATGACGTATCATAATTAATATCTATCTATAAAAAATTATAAATTTCCACATTTGTCAATATCAAGTTCGAAGGGGTTGTATAATCGAGTTTTATATAAAATTTTAATGAAAATAAATATGCACATGAACGTTTTTAATTAAATCTGAATATGACAGTCTCTTGTATCTGATTTCCGCAGATATTTTTTATATTATTTTATCGTCGAAATAACAAGCATTGGATTATTGCATACTGGAATTGTTCACATATGGTTATGAAAGGTAAATTATACGAGAAATGTAGTCCATAATTTTTTAAAACGATTTCAAATCCGAGTTGTTCGAACGTTCGAAGCATGACTGGTTAATTAATATTTGATATGTTTGGAATTACCATGTGAAGTATCTTACAAAATAAATAATAGTAGCTCTGCTCGCATACAAAGCTGAATTATCATTCTATACAATGAACATTGTTATCAGAATTTTTTTTTTGTTACATTGTTCAGAATACAAAAATGATAATAAGTTAAGTAGATCATATCTTTTTATTTTCTTTATCAAGTTATTATATATATATATATATATATATATATATATATATATAATTCCTTGATTGGCTGTAAGTTATCTTGGAAGAAGTAGAATTCATTTATTGAATTGATCAATTTTAGGGATTCAGATAAGATGAAATTTTTCTTGAATCTCGCTCGTCTCGGGCGAGAGACGAGAACTGTTTTACAAAGCTTCGAGACGAGAAAATAAAATCGAGATTCTCGAATTTCGATAGTTACACTGAGATTTCTCGAGGTTTTAATTTTTTTTTTCAAACGCCATAAATGTGAGATCTTTTATGAGTTGATTCACAAAGAAGAAATTAAATTTCTACGCTGCAGATGTAGAAGAAAAATAAACAAGTATTCATGGGAACTATGTAGAATCAGCGAGTAAGAAATAACTAGTATAAAAGAAATCTCAACGTCGTAGTAAATGTCACTATAAAACTAGATTACCTAAGAATGAAGTTACTAAAAACCATCAACAACTGACAGGATTTAATTTGATAACCTAAAAATTCCATACGCCATCAAACAGTATTAACAGTGTACCATGGGATGGTCAACCTCTTCAATTTGGTTAGGGGTTTTGCTCATACTTGTCAGCTGTCGACTATGAGTACGTTTACACCATTGCGTACCAAAGGTTTGGTACGGAATGTTTACACCGTCCGTCGCCATCTTGTGACGTCATTTGGTACTGGGACCAAACGCTTGGTACGCACGGAGTAAACGTACTCATGGTCGTCAGCTGACAAGTAGAAGGGTGAAGTGAAAAGGTTAACCATCCCCCTGCTCGGGTGAGTTTTTGGTGTTGATGAAGTGCGTCCCCGACCAGCGATATTAATTTCCAATCACACACTTGCAGTGCAGGCTATTGATGCGTACCAAAGGTTTGGTAACTTAGATGAGGTATAACATAGAGATATGGCATTGCCCAAATATATTGTCGAAAGATCTAAGGTTTAAAATCGCTTGCAGCCAGCAGTGTGAGAACAGTGGACTAGTGGAGTAGTTATATGGAAAACTCAACCAAACAAATAATGAGGATAGGTGACTAACACTATGACCAATATTTCGTTCGTCTAACTGTAAGTGTGCACTACTCAGCTGGCTCTTGACCATACATGTTTTGCTTGCTCAGTAGTACGTAGCTATAGGAGTGTGCCATATCTCTATGTTATACCTCATCTAAGTTTGGTACGGAGTGTTTACAAAGTCCGTCGCCATCTTGGGACCAAACGCTTGGTACGCATGGTGTAAACGTACTCATAGTCGACAGCTGACAACTGACCGAATTGAAGAGGTTGACCATCCACCATCCCTCCAAGGGGTGAGTTTTTGGTGTTGATGAAGTGCGTCCCCGTCCAGCGATATTAATTTCCAATCACACACTTGCAGTGCCGGTTATTGATTGGCCGATGCGAGCTTCACAGCTCCAGGTCCGCTCATATCATATTCGAGAGCGGTCAGCTAATCAAACATTTAATCGCATTCCGCAATCCAAACCCTGCTACACCAAGGCCATTGTTATCGCACTCAGGGCCCGCACGCTTATTGTGCGCAAACACCAACTGGAAATTTGTTTTATTCCACAGATGCTTTAACTGCTCACTGAACATTGCCAACTAGGTTATTGCATTGCTAATTAAATTGTGTAAGGAACACAAGGGTAAACTCGACTTTATGCCCAACCTTAACTTGGTCACTAAAAATAATTGTAATTTGTTAGGTTAGGTTAGACGAAGCTAGATTTAGTATCATGACTATGAATAAATATTATTATTTTTTATGAAACATAAAATTAAATAGTTATTTGTATCAAGGAACTGAATTATAATTTTTTATTACGCATATGGAATTTATTCTACGAGGCTATTGTCCTTAGATATACATTATACTTTTTCTGAAATAGTTAAATTATTAATTAAAAACATTAACTAAATAGCATTATGTGTTTGTAAAACCTTTGCTAGCTATTGAGACAGGGATGACTGTGAGAACAAAAGTATTGTCAAAGTGTCAAATATTTCTTTATAATTTTCATTTAAGTTTACACCTGCTTAGACGCTGTCTGCATGAAATCAAATAAATTATTATCAAAGCTGAATAATAAATAAATTCACCAATAATATTATAGAATGATATGTTTGTTATTTTAGGTAGTGCTAAAATAAACTGCAAAAATATAATACTATCAAAATATAAGTTAATTCAGTTTGACAGATGAGTCTGTAAAGTTACATTTTGACATAAGAATCTGTAAAATTTACTTTAGCTACTACTTTGGCTAACTTCGAGAAGTAGTATCGTGTACTTTAGTAACGATTTCGAAAAAAAAAAATTGTAAAGTTTGGAACATAGTTTAAATTTTTTCTTTATTCTTATTGTAAGCAAACCAAAATTACATATTGTTAAAAATTTTGTTTTTTAAATATTATTCAATATTATAGAGCAATAATTATATTTCCAAAAAGTGGTCCATTTTACTTCCACTTAACCTACTTTTATTGCAACACAAACTTAATTACAAAAATAATAATTACATTTTAGTAGATAGTACATATTTCTCTTGTATGTTGATATAAACATTAAATTAAATATTATTCAACATTATTGATCAATGATTATTTTTCCAAAAGATGGTCCATTTCGCCCCCTCTCACCCTACTTTTATTGTAATACACACTTCATTGCAAAAATAATAATATTTTTTTTGCATATTTGTGTGATGTTTATTCTAACTTTATGAAACTGCAATGCTTCCATTGAGAAGCAAGCCCATTGATGGTTCGGAGGCCGGGAGATGTAACATCTGTATCCATGAGCCACAGAGGCACGCTGTTAGCGGCACGTGCCAGGGCGTTTTTCCGTCACATTGATTCCCAGCGTCGCCGCCGCCGCCGCCGCGCTGAATGACAGGCGGCGGTGACGTCGACATGTGGTGTACCCCGTTTCACTTACACCACAGGGTGGGATATTGCGGGATAGCAAAAGATGACAATGCTGCCATGACATGTGTTTCATAAATTATACGGGTGTAATAATTCTTCTGTTTTTATGATGACAAATGCTAAGGCCAATTATATATTGGTAGAAAAAGTATTTTTAAATGTGGTTTTCAAATTTGAATGAAATGTAAACATGATCTATTTTTGTCGTCGATATTTTGTGTTGTAACCATGGGCGCCAGCTACATTGGGGCATTGGGGCTCATGTCCCCAAAGAGACATACATCAGTAGGTATTAAAACCCTGAATTGGGTTGAATTTAATTAAAATGGGTGTGAGTTACACCCACAAAAATATCACTAGTAAATTCCTTGCATCAATATACTTGTGTATACAAATTTTCATTTTAAATACAATTATAGATTGAATATCAGCCAATAGGAATCCACATTTCTGGTAATAATGCGCTTCTCAGGATATACCGGGGATCCTAAGATGCTAGCACTCAGTACCGCTCTGAGGGGCGCCGGGGCGGTAGTGCGTCTTCGGGCCTCCGAATTGGAGTACGCTTCAGCGTGTGCTCTAATTCTTGGCTTGCTGAAACCAAAGCACATTATGGAGCAGATTTGGCTGCCCTGGATTGTGCTTTACTTTCAGCGGGTCAGAAATTAGACCAAGTATTCAGAATTCTCCGATTCTGGAGCAGTTTTGGCTGCTCTGGATTGTGATCTGGTTTCAGGGGGTTAGGAATTAGAGCACTCAGAAGTGTTTGCTCTAAATCTAGGTATGCTGATACCAGAACATATTCTGGAGCAGGTTTGGCTGCTCTGTATTGTTTTCTGGTTTCAGTGATAATGGTAATTGTAAGAAATTATGTCCCCAAGGAAATTTGGAAAAGTCGGCGCTCGTGGTTGTAACAGAACAGAGTACAGAGTTCAAAATTATCATGCCAAGATCTTTGTTTCTGAGTGGTTTATCGTTTACTCGTGTTTACACCAAAACCCAAATAAATTCTCAACTTTGACATTTTGTGCTTTTGACGTAGCAGGTTACCAGCTGTTAACGATTTATTTTCCTTATTGGATGCTATGCAGCAAACAAGCAGGCCATGTAAGGGTAGCTGCTTTTTAATTATTTCACAAAAATATTAAGATTAAAATTTCCTGCTGTTTTTATTATATTTAAACGTTCCATTTTGCAATAAATGTTTTAACGCTGATGTGTCATAAAATAATATTTGTAAATAAAAAAACGAACAAAAAAAGTATTTTCTCTAGAACAAAATATAACGGCGACAATTTATGCCGAAATGAAATACTGCTTAAAGGCCGTTTTAGACTAGCCTATAAATTGTACAAGATCTTGCATCATATTTAGTACCTACAATTTAAATTGGCTAGTATCAAACAGCAAATTGGTTGAAATGTTGTATACGGTCGTAATGTGTTGAAAAAAGAGAACACGTTCTATTTTTCATACAATTTGTCAGCCAATTTGTCTGGGAGCATACGCCTCTCTGAATTTTGTGATATCACGAGTTTCTAACGTTTATTTCTTTTTATTGTACGTAGTGTGGTTATAGAAAACTTGTGTGTTATACTATTAGTAAAATTGTAATTACTGCAAACTTTAAATGCAAATGAATTTATAGTTATTTTTGCTTGTCACATTGACATATCCAAGAAAAGTGCGCAGAATATATAAATATATTGAACAAGAAATTGCATCAGTAACAAAACATCGTCAAAATCTAACAATTTTTGGTACACGAATTTGTACCATTTTTTGTACAAGTTATTGTTCCGTATATAGGCTAGCCTAAAAAGGCCTTAAGAATATTTTATTAATTTCACAAAAGAAAACAAAATTGATAAAAAATATTAATAATTTACATGGTCGGCGTGTTTAAAATGTTACAATTTAATTTAAAAAAAATATATTATACATGTAAGTCTAGTGTTACCGTCTAGACACAGAATAGGATTATACAGAAGCGACAGTAAGACAGAGAAACGAGAATTAGAGGGAGATGGTGAATTTGCACAAATTTAAAGGGCTCATTGTTTAAAATCGGAAAGTTTCCTCACATCTTAGAGAGAGATAGGGGAAGGGTACAAATTTAAAGGTCTACACAATGCTTCAAGGTCATAGAACTAAATAGGGTAACATGAAAGGTACCGACAGGGAGTGTCGCTTCTGTATATAACTATTCTGTGGTCTAGATCTAGACTTTCTAGACTCTTATCTTGTCTTGTCTAGTATTATCAAGACAAGACTTTCTTATTCTACACCAATAGTATATAAAAAATTCTCGATATGTCCTTTATCGTTCTATATCTTCACTTCTCATTATCATAATTCGCATCCCATGTCCAAATCCTGCACCTAATTTCCCCGGGCCGCTCTTGAGAGCGTTTGCAGATCCTCTGCGTTGTGAAGGATCTGACGCAGGACACACACGAGCTTCATCCTTCACTGGACTCGACGTCGTCATACGAGTTCCAATAGGTATACAGCATGCGTCAACACACTCAAGTACCACATGGGGATGAATTCCCATAGGCGCGAAAATAAATATAAATAGACGTTGTTACGAGCTATTGGCAATTATTTTTATATGTGAAATGCGTTAGGTAAAAAACGAAATAAGAAATAAAAGCGATGGATGTTGCAAATGTAAATGTTATCACTTGTTTGTCGATTGTGTGAGAGAAATAAATAAATGACAAATGCAAAGATAAAACAAAAATAAATCCGTCAAACATTAAAATAGTTGGGTTAAGAATTATGGAAATTAAAAAACTGATAATGATTGTTGTTTATTATATTGCAAATATTTAATTTATTTTAGAAACTACATAAAACAAATTGGACGCTTTGTTTATAAATTTCTTGTTGTTATTTCTAAAAATTATTTTCTTTTACAATATATTTATGATACGTTTTAACGCTGGTGTATTACATGTTTGACAACAAAATGTTGCCGGTAAACAAATATAAATAGGATAAATTAATTGAGTTCAATGAATAAATACAACTACCAACAAAATAGGTACTTTCCTCTCTAGCTCATATTCTTTGTGAAAATATGAGGATTCTGGTCACATATTGTTATTTTCATATTTGATGGTTTGTGCGATAAAATTTAACGAGATCTCATCTCATACATATATTATTTTGCAGAATGTGGACTGTAAATCACAATTGTGTCCTGAACTATTTTTTTTTTTATTTTTGAAAGAACAGAGTGAAATAAGCATAGTAATGAAAAAGAGAAAATTTTAGCATCTATGTTCGTAACGTATGAATAACTGTTCACACATACACACGGAAATACAGACATCGCGGTAAAAATAGTAAAATCGTATTCTAGGGACACTAATTCGTACTGATTTGTTGAAAACTCACATTCGAAAATATATATCTTGATAAGCGAGAGGTAAAAACATTTAGTAAGAAATCATTAACTTCTACATATTTAAAAAAATATTTGTCTCATTTCAAAGATTTTTTTAACTGAAATGCGAAATGTGTAGATACTTGTGCAATATCAGATTGCAGAGTATTTTAATAGTAAAGAGATATTCAGGAGTCGACTGCAATTAAATGGGATTGTGTTGACAGTTGTGATCCAGTGGCTAAAATTAATTTAGCACAGTTAAACCAGGCCTTAGTCCTGCAGCTAACAACTAATTACCATAAATGCTAGATTAAATGTCCCCTAATTCAACATCCATTACTGTAGAATTGTAAACTTAGAATATAACCCATAGCAATTATAAGGTATTAACAAATTATTTTCTTAATTCAACGAAATTCTCTCAATTCGATTTCAAATTGAAATGAGCCAAATTTATTCAGAACATTTTCCTCATAAAAATAGTCTTTGTGGTACACTTGCCATATTGGATAAAGTGCACAAAATTTGGCGTCTGGTAAATATCCCCTACGATTTTATTTTAATACAGATAATTGCAAAAAAGAATAGACACACTTGGTAATACAATGAGAAAAATTTGGAATATTTCATTTAATTAACAACAAATTAAAATTTGAATTTGAAGTTTTATGTTTCTTTTGCAACAAGCTGGTTTTGTTGTTTTTGACCTAATTTATTTTAATTTTTTTCTGGGGCAAGATAAAAGTTTGTCTTACAGAAAATTTCAACATGTAACATTAAACTTTGTAACATATTAATAATATTATTTCACAGTTGTCGAAGAATCACTATAATTATAATAATTATTTAAATTTCCTTAAAGATTAATGAAATAATTTATTAAAAAATACTTGTAAGCAATTTAAATTTTACAGCAAAGAGACAACCATATATTACAAGCTTTATAAAAAATTAAAAGCTACGCCATGAAAGAAGTTTATGGACACTATAAAACTTTATATTGTCCTTGTATCTGCACTATATCTTTTATTTAACAATAATATGGTTATGTCCCATAAAAGAAGGCTTTGTTTGTATTGTTACCTTAAAGGATAAAGTCATTTCCTTTTGTTGACATTTTAAAATGTTAAATATATGAGATCTTCCCTTTTTTATGACGGCTACGATTTTTTACTGTTTGAGTGACAATTTTACTTTCCTCATTGGTACAAGTTACTTGATAACACTTTTTCCTTTTCGCCTCTTAAGAACTGAATTTTTCAAACCTTTACTCGTATATGTAAAAATTGATAATTTTTTATAATGAGACAATTAGAGCATTCGATTTTATTAGTTATTTAAAATTTTAAAACTTGAAAATAAAATTGATACAAAAAATATATTTCACATAACTTCTAAAATAAATAAATGACATAATTCTGAGAATTTTACCATGTTTTTCACGTCACTGTCATATTTTATATTGGATTTTCCTTTGACGTCAAGCTTTGTATTAATTAAAAATCGAGTTTTGTAATACTTACTTTGTTTTAGTAAAAAACGAAGTCAGACATTATAAACATAGGCTTGATTTGGAGCAGAATTGTCAACAACAAAAAATATTTGCCGATAATGTTGTTGTGAAAACACAAATGGAAAACTTTAGTTTTATCTGATATTTTGTTTCTGGTATCTCAATTAATTAAAATATTAGTAAAGAAACTTGTAAGTGTGGTTACTGAAAAACGTAGCTTTTCTAAATTAAGAAAATTAAAATTCCTTAAAGGAGTTAGATCTAATGAAAGTTTACACTGTTCTGACCGTCGCCTAAATTTGATTAGGTTATATATAGTTTTAGGATCTGTTCAAAGTATAATTTTAATTTATTCCGATAATGATTTTTTTGATTCAATTAATTAATAAATTTTGTGCTTAACATTATTATCTATTCTACTATTCTAACATTTCCTCTAAAGTTATTAATAATCTTGTAATAATTGGATAATATCAATGTCAATATATTTCTTATAATATAATTGTTATTATTATTAAATAAATATTATAAAAACAAAAATCGTATAGCTGAACATTCGATATTTTAGCACAACAGCGACATCTGTACAAGCATTAATTATATTATTTAGTCAATAATTTTTACTGCTATATACTTTTTGAAAATGAAATTTACATACATATATAAAAAAATGTAATAATTTTTTTAATACTCACATAATTTTGTACTTTTATTAATTTGTAGGTAGGGTCTTACAAAAAATCTAGATATAAAATTAGCAAAAAAAAAAATGCGAAAGTACAAGAATTGAAGAAAATCTTGCTATTCATGTACATTTCTTGCAAGACAAATTTATGAATTGTAATAAAAACTAATTTATTTTTTATATTTTATGATTTTTTTACTCAAATTCGATTATGGTCACATACTCCATTACAATACTTTTCTTTATTATATGTAGCAGTCGGTTATAGCGTTACTTTGTAACTATATACAAGAAAAAATATGCACGCCCTCTTTATGTTTATACTTCCATCACATTTACCCTCCTTACTCTAATCCTTTAAAATTTATAAAATTCCAGGAATTCCGCTTCATGTGACGCATAGGTATCCTGCCAGGGAAGCTCGCAAAGCCAACTACACCCATCTTTTTCTCAATTCTGATATCGATCATTCTACATCAGTCAGCTTCGTCTCGGGAGTCACTGCGTTTAATTAAAGCGGAACTCCAGGCTTTCGTGCCCAGCCTGCCGTGTGTGCCACTGATGTTTCCAGGACCAGGAATGACAAGATGGGATCGTTTGCTGGGGACGCGCCAATTGTACGAAGGGAATGCGGCTTTATGGACAAGAATTCAGATCTTCTTGGTTAATAATAAATAATAATGAGCATGATGACCCGAATGTTGGAGGACAAGTTTCGTAATTAAATGGTTCCAAGTTTAAATCATATTTTATTGACGAATAGCATTCTAATTTATTTATTATAGAGAAAATCGTGCCTAACAATATATATTCTATTTCCCGCAGTTGATCTCCACGTCATCAATAGATGATATTTCACAATATTTTTAAAAGTGTTTGTTTAAGAAGAAAGAAAACTATTTTTTCTATAAAATATAATTTTAAATTTTATTGATGACATCATCTTGTCGGGTGAAACCGTGTGATTTCCGAAGTAAATAAATGTCAAAACTGACAGTATTATAAAGAAATATAATAATGGATACATAGCGAATAAATTTGTCAGAAATATTAAATTTTCAAATTATAAGAAATTATAAAATAAAGAATTTATAAACCAACTAACAAATAAATTAGTATAATAACGAACAATTAAACAAAAATTTTTTTTAAAAAAATATTTGAGCAATTTTGATATGTTGTGAAATGTTTTTAATTTGAACTTTTAATTGACCTAAATAATTTTGAAGATTTCCCCCAATACAAACTTCTGATATTAAAGACCACCAATAAAAAGAATATAGATATATGTAAGATCGAGTGATCTAATAGACCAATCTACTATACTACCATTTCCAGTAACGTTATTAACGATTCTTAAAATTGTTGTTGCACTTGCAAATTCGTTCCCTATGTTTAATTTTAAGTGAGATAAGCAAGTATTCATTGCTGTCAATCAAATACAGTCGTAACAATGGATATAATAAATCCCATGGTTCACGTTAAAAAATACTAACGTTGTCACGGTATACCCCTGTGTAACAGGTACGACAATTAGATAGCGATAAATGTCTCATCTTTGCCATGCATATACGACAAAGATGCAAGATAAAAGTTTAACAATTCTTGCTGCAGAAATTGATGACGTGAAGATCAACAGCAGGAACTGTAGTGTACTTCATGGCACAATAAACAAAAAAATGTCAACACTTATTCATTTTTATTAATATTTTTATAAATAGTACTATATGTGTTTGATGATATGATTTGATGTTTTTTTTTTTTGGAAGAAAAGAATCACTTGTTGAAGAAATATTAATTTGTTCATTAGTAGATCCTGGTTTGAGTTTGTTCTTATTTCTCGAGATTTTGTACCATAAACCTTAGCAATTGGATTCGGGGTGTACCAAGTTATATTGCCGCACTTGTGCAATTTTTTTTATTAATTGTATAAAATTTAATATTGAAAGATGTAACTATGTCTAAAAGCAAGTTCAATTTGTAGTAATAAGTTTTTCGAAGCTCTTAGGAAGCTCGTATGCTAACATATTAGTAAGTAAATAGATTTTAACCCAAGAAATTGAGATTTAAATGTCAAGTTCAATCACGGCTTCGTACATTTCAGTTAAGTTGTACTAAGTTGTCTTCTTGTCTACCTGAAATTTGATTATATTCCCTTATAACGTTTCCGTAACGAAATTATGTTCAGATCATTGTACGCTTGTGATTGGTTGCTTGTACATTGATTTATGATTTTCAAAATGGCTACCAATATTTCAGTTTTCAGAAAGCTCCGATAGATGGCAGAAGGCGCACAAGTTCAAGTTCAATATTCAAGCGCTGTAAAATGAGCTTTCGCATAGTTGTGAACTTCGCCGCTAGATAGCACATTGTCACAAGCGCCATGAAAGCTCCGGAGCTTTTGGCGGTAGTTTCGCAACTTGACACTAGGTGGAGTGAAACTTTACAGGAAACTGTAGGGGAACATTTTCTTTGTTATCTACGGGCAAAAGTTTGAGGTAACAGATGTTTTGCAAGTTGGCGCTGAGAGGAAACTTTTGTTTGCTTATAATTTCAGTTTAAACTTTCGGAATAAACAACTGTTTATTTTGCTAGACATTAAACTATACACAAAGTAAAATTCAAGTTCAAATAAAAACTAAATAACAAATTTTGATATCATTTCTCTGCATTTTTAATAATACAGTACCAATTTTAATATCTTACTACGAGTAATATATGTATTATGAAAACGAAATGCATATTGATGTAGGGCCATACTTCACACATTATATTTAAAAATTCTGATCTATTAATTACCTACTTTGTTATGAAATTATAATAATACATAGCTTTGTTGCATTTAGTTAAATAATTGAGAACATATTTCACTTTAACTAAAATAATTATTTATGCAACTAGTGTGTAAAGTAAGTCGACTAAAAAACAGTCGAGTGCTATTTACCTAACTCATGAGTCGTAGCCGAATGCGGAAATTATAGCACGAGATAAGAAAAAACAATATGTTACACATGTGTTGCATACATTTTTCCTACAACCGAAATATTAATAAAAATTAATTTCAAAAGTATATAAAACAATTGATAAAAATGCTACAAGTGCATGAAAAGTGTTTACGTTGCCTTACTTTTAAAGCAGTAGTGCGTGAAAAGTAACTCTTTACAAAATCTAAAGGGTGTTTAAAGTATGCCCTGTTTTAGGAAAACAATTTCATTATAGATGGGATATTTCTTGGCTAGGTGTTGATATTCCAGTAACCATCTTCGTTTTTAATTTCATTATACCCTACCCAACATTTGTTAAGTTTTAAAAGTTTCTAAATTCGTTATTGATTAACCGCCAAACATATTTTCGAAACTTTTAAGACAGCAGATAATTAGATATAAGTAATTCCGCTTTTATCTCACGAAACCCGAATTTCAGAAACTTTTGTTTCGCCTACTTTCAATTTCCTATGTCCTAAGATAACAATTAAATTAGTTATCTTTCAATTTGATTCTTCAGCAACATAGTGAGAGTTAAATTTTATTTCATATTTTTATATTTTAAGAGTTTTTATATTAAAATATTCGTAATTAAAAATAAAAGCAAAATGTGGTTTTAGTTGTTTTCACAAAACTTCTTTGTAATTTTTAAAGGATTTGTGCTTTTTGTTTTATAAAACTGTGTAGGATAAATTGGAGTAACACGCATTATTTCATTTTGTTTACAATTAGTAAACTAGATAAAAACACGTTAAATTTAACATTATTATTTTAGAATTGTATATTGTACAACAAGAATACAAGTATGAAATGGACATTCCTAGCAATTTATATACTATACTTTTTTACGTCCACGATATTACTTCCTAATTCATTTATATTTTAATAATAAAGATATCTTCATTTCACTACTTTCTAGCAACTAACTACATAACAAAAATTAAACAATACGTGTTTTGACAGAACTGTGAGATACGTATTTATATCTTAACGTTCTCTATGGTTACCGTGGGGAATGAAAATGTGTTTACAATATATTTTGTATCTACAAGCAATAACAAACATACAATAAGCAAATATCTTAACAGTCGTAGAAAACCATATCAAATTTTAAAAATAATTAAATAGTTTGAATTTATACACATGAATAAACAATTATTGAATGTATTTTAAATATGTAACAACTTCCACCATCAAATAATATCATAAATGATATAAAATTTATATCTGATGAAACAATTTTGACAATTTTTCAATACAAAGCAATAGTTGAAATACAAAGTACATAGTAGTCACTAGACTAAGGATTGTATTAATTTAAAGTTTTAATTTGTGTACGCTGTTACAATTTCTGAACAATAAAGCTTATCGATGTTACCTTTGTAAATTAGTTTGCAAGGATCGGACATGTCACAACGGTATTTACTATTTTAATTGAAAGTTGTTTCATTATTTTCAGTAGAACTACAGGAAATAACTAAAATATGAATCGGATCCAGCAAGCTTAATTTTTACACTCGAATTGAATTACATAAAAAATACAGTTTCTGGTTCAAATATAGCATATATACTGTTTAATACTTTTATATTTTGTGGTTATTTGTTTTCTGCCATTTAATGCAAAAAATCGAAAGCAAGTAACAAAATAAAAAAAAGTGCTTTGCACTGAACTGTTGTGGTTCTGAATATATAATGAAAATGATTATTAAAATAACGGTAAAGTAAAGCATCCTACCTTCTGAGTGACAGCATACTGGGGCTTGTTAGTCCTTCTGTGGGTGACAGGTGGGGTGAAGCACCTATCCAGAGGGCCCCATTCCTTGGCGCGACGACGGAGAGTATAGTAGCGGTACACCACGATGGTCATCGCGACCACTAGTGCCATGCCGGTACCCGCGGCGGCGCCGAGAACTGCCGAGCCCACCATCGCTGTAAAGGAACACAATGTTAGTCTATTTATATTGTTTATTATTTTAAAATTATATTTTGTTTCGGTATATTAATTTAAAAGTCCTGGACTTCGTTTGCTTAATATTGCAGGGGTGTGTCTTATTAATAATTTTTCTAATCTATGTAGAATGTTAGTATTATCTAATTTCTTCAATACATAATCTAATTATTTCAGAATTTGCTTTAGTTGATCTAATTTCTGATCTCCTGATATGCCGGCCCAAATTGATGGTCAAATTATTATTCTATTTCCTTGAAATTTATCTACAGATTTGTCCCTGTATGTGATTTATCTCTAGTAATTTGCAGTTATTAAATACAATAGAACAAGAATTATTGGTTGTCTGAAATAGAAATGGACCTGTCAATCATTCTCTCGCATCTAATACAACAAACAAGTTGAAGGAGACAGCAACGTATATATAGTTTTTTTCAATAGTGTGCAACAGTACGTACTAAAACCATTATAGACTGTTGTCTCTCCTACCAGATGCACTGTGCAATACAGCTTATTATACTTATATACTATTATTAAATTTTTCAAATTAAGTAGAGAAGAATGGCTTACATATGTTTGATCATTACAAATATTTTTCTTTGAAATAATATCTAAATTTTCCAACAAATTTATTGTTAATTCTTTTATTGCTACATATAAATTTTTAATCACCCCTTCAATGAATGATTATTACCTACTAATACAATGGTTGGTAAATTTGTATATATACAACGTGTGCAACAAAACGCGGAACATAAGAGTTTAACATGGGATATAAAAAAATTGCGGATTCTCTCTCCTGATAGAATTAGAGCAAAATACAAAAACACAAAGTTGTTTCAAATTAATTTCCATATTAGGTAAAGGCATAATTGATTGAACAACACGTCTATAGTAAGTGATTTATTATGCATAAAATGTAACACTTTCGTTAAAAATCAGGCAGCCATGGAAATAAAAAAATATCTATGTAAAAGTTTAGTGAAGTGTACCCGGAAGTGTATCACTAATTGTAATTCTTATTATTTGTATTTTAACATTATTTTTATTTTTATATGAGATAAACTATAGGAAAGTTCTTGTTCTATTACTGGTTATCATATAAATACGCATTAGGGTAACATATTTCTGTATTTAATGTGCCAAAATACTTAAAAACTTGTGAAAGCTTAGAACCACAATGATACTTTTGAATGACAACGGTGATCTTTCACATCCATACATAAAAACGTAAACTGACACATGAGAACTGTAAGTTACAGTTCCGACCTTCTGTGGTAGATTTTCATTTCGTCGGTCCATTTACTTCACGTCAGGAAAACGGTTTTTTAAAATAGAGACATAAAAACATAGCTTTGTTACATTGCTTCCCATAATTCAACTAAATTGCTTCAGAAACTTTCACGCTGATATTGTTCACTTCACATTGTACCTCAAAAAATATAGGAAATCTTTAAGAGGATTCCCGGTGAAGCTAGAAATTTTAACTTCATATTTTGTGTTTCTAGTATCGACAACGTTCACAAGTTCCTCCACTGTACAAGAATCACAGATCATTTTTCGGTCGACTCTTTTCAATACGTGTGTACTAAGTTTCTGTCTTTCTTCCACAGGTATAACCCACCCTTACAATAAGAGAACTAGGAGTGGGAGAACATTAAAACTGGAGAAAAATGCAAGAAATTTGTATGTTACAATTTTTCTATTTTAAGAAGAATGGTTAATTCAAATAGTTTTCTGATTGGAAATACTGATTTATAGGTCTTTATTCTACAAGTCTATGTCTCTTATTTGTCGAAAAAATACTTTAGATAACAGTTAGACAACACAATAAAGTAGTAAAGTAGTCCTTTATGTCTGATATTTAATAATTTTTTTTCGCGATTCCATTGTAAATTTTAAAATATATTTGACATAGGCGGATGCATCTGAATTTGAAGAATTCATATGAATTTATTTCATATTAGTTTCTTTTCTGGTTTTTGAATAAAAAGAAAAATGCTTAGCATGTATTTTACCATATACCAATAGACACCGGGAATCCTCTTAAGTATATAAATAAATATTTTTAAGGTTCTTACTGAAGTTTAAAATAGAATTACTTATAAATTAAATCAGAATTCCGCTATAAAATCTTATAACTCAATTAATTAATTCAAGTGAGCAGTTCCTCATTGATCGGTTTTTAATGAACTCAATAAATACCCAAGAGTAATTACAAAACAGTGCATGGAATATATCTACTGGGGACATTTGAATAGAGAAACATGGCGAGAGAAATGGGTTATTTTTAACGAAGCAAATAAAACAGAATAATGTCCATATGAAACTTAATCGGATCAGGGAACTGGTGAATGTACTTTGTTGTTTATCCGATTTCAACTTATAATTGAAGTTTTGTAATTTGTGAACTGGGACGCGAATGGGATGCATTATTATTTCATCTTTTGCAAATGTACTCGAATAGGAAATATATTAGATACAATGTTGTAACCGTCAGATTTTCAAGCAATAAAGATTATACTTTGTTTATGGTCAATCTTAAACTCTAAATAAAATATGAATGCAAGATGGGAAAAATAATGATAAAAGAATAAAATGTAAAGTAACTAAAATGTTATTACTTACTTATTATTTTTCTTTTGATAGCAAGTAACAAAATAAGAATAATTTGATAAAAAAGTATGCATTACCGTCATACTCAAATAAGATAAAAAAATGTATGTTTTTGATGTTTAATTAGAAATATAAAAATTAAAGTCCTTAGTAAATTAGCTTTTTATAGACGTAATAAAAATCCTTTGAATTTCTGACATAATAATTTAATTTTAATAATTTTATGAATATCATTAAGAGAATTGAATAAATCTTGATTATTTTGCCTAATTCATTACCTAGCATTTAAATCCTGAATAACACTGTCACCATTTAGAAATTAAGACGTAGTACGAGGTCAACAAACTTGAGTTTACATCCTTTATTTAGTGTTCATTCACCTTGCCGTTAAAACATTAATTATTTGCTTCAATGCAACGAAAACAAACTTCAAAATAAGTATAAAACTTTAACCAAGAATTTAATTATTTCATCTGAAGAACTTTATATTTACATTTACAAGTAGCAAGTTTTAAAAGTTTAGAAATTTTTTATTAACACTTTAGCTGATCAAATCTCAGAATGTTGATATAACAAAAAGCTTTGCAGTTATGTGATTAAAGAAATAAATTTCAATTTCATCTCTATTTGTTAAATTGGTGGAAGATTTCGGTACATTAGCCTCTCAATTTGATACAATTACAAAAATGAAATGTTAATTAGATGAAATATACAAAATGATGTAATTTCCTACAGAATCAGGAAAAGAAGTTGAGGGTGTAACGATATAAAGTTCAAGGTAAGTGGAAGAGCAAACATAATTACGTTTAATAGCGCAGATGCCAGCAAAAATATTGCAGACGCGACAAAGAGACGCAGATGTACGACGAGCTTCAGCCGATAGAAAATTACCGAAAAAGCAAACTTTTTTCAGGATTCCGTGCGATTGGATTCTAAATTGAACTTTTTTTACGTAGTTACTAACTATTAACTTGTGCCATTCAAAATTGAGTAAATTCAGGGCTGTTTCTAGCGGGGTTGTTAGGGATTCTCAAAATCCCGGCGTCAGATTTTGAGGGGCAACAAATAATTTAAAATAATTTCAATAATTTTATTTTATTGTTATGCTACATTTCATATAACATACATATATTAAATTTTATTTGATGGTATACTACATGCAAAACAATTCCTGCAATGAGTAAATAATGCATCTTTCTTATTTTTATTTAGACAATATATTGTGTTACTAAGAGTAAAACTGACACTTTGTGTGGCGAGCATGGAAGTTTGCATGACGAGCGAATCTCGTCGGATAATTGCATGCGAGGCACACAAAGACACTTTTATTCTGAATGACACATTTTATTTCAAAAAATAATGTACTGCTTGACGTTCAATTTGTAGGTATCATTTCAAATCTGTAAATCGTAGATGGTTTTTACTATTTTCTTAGGTTATCTAATTTTATAGTGACATTTACAGGTTTCTAAAGTTGTTTCTTATTGGTTGATTCTACGTAGTTTCTGGGGTACTTATTTATTTTACTTTTACTCCAACGGCGTAGAAATTAAACTTCAACCTTGTCAATCATATCACAAAAGATGTTACTGTTATGATGTTTGAATGAAGAAAAGTGTATTGTTTAATGTCATTGGTATTACTATTTTAAATTCGTACCCTATTTTCGTTTTCTTTTACGTTTATTAGGTTTTTATTGTGCCGCCATTTGGCGTCAGCCTTTTTTTATCATCAGACATCAATTATATGAATCGTCTCGTTGGTGGTCCCTCGCAGCTCACCAGGAATTTATTTTTTGATTCATTGATGATGAAATACGAATATTTGTTTTTTTTATAATATGAATAAATTGCAGATTGGTATTTTATGTGAATTGTGATCATATCTCATTTTTTAAATGTCTGCTGTCTGTGATATTGCATGTTTACTTATTATGACATATTATTTCAATTTGAAGGTAAATGTAACTTATACAATAACATAAAGTAATATTGTACGGAATCATTTAAATATAGAAACAGTTGGAATTAAACTTATATGTAATCTATTTAAAACTAAATCAATCTGAGAATATCACCTGTTCCTAATAATAGAACTGGAAGGTGCGAAGGCAGTTATCCATTCCGCCAAAGTTCCAGGACGGTGATTTTATCGGAATAGGTTCCCATTTGACATTTCTCTGTGTAAGTGTCTGGTGGTTTACCGGCTCTGTTTCACCACAAGCAGAGGCGTTATCACGTGGAGAGATAACTTGCCACATAAATTTTCTAAGATATTTGCAAATCCCTAGGAAATTTATCGTTTTTCTGGAATATCTCATTTAGTACTCTCGTTCTGACTGTTTCCCAAAGGGCAAAGAATGTTCAAGAAGAGACATCTGATGAAACATGTAATTTTTCATCTTTTCGTGTAATAAAGTGACAGTTTACAAGATTACATATTTCTGACGTATGTCAAGATAAGGAATATACTAAAAGTAATAAATAATCAGAGTTCTTTAGTGAACCGTTAATTTCTGTTAAATTGAAGGACGTTTTAAAAATATATCAAACTAAAAAATATTAACTAAATTAGAATAAATATTTTTTTATTTATTAAGCACTACTTAAAAGCTTAAATGCAATTTATCTCTATTTTATTCCACGAGTATAATATATTTCCAAGAAAATTGTACTTTCCAATATCAAAAGATTTTCTAGAAAGGTTACAGTACCATAAATATTTATAATAATACATACGAGTGTATTATAAAATATGGAGATATAAAATCGAATGAATGCGTTTTGCATGCAATAATAAAATATTTAAGTATGAAATATAACTAGATAGATATTATTTTTCTTAATATTATAATAATAATTTAATAACATAGTTGTTTGAGGTGAGGTATTTGTTTTTAATATTTAAAATAAAACAAATACGAATAAATTAAAAATTTAGAGTTAATTATTACTTTGATACAAATACATAAATATGTGTCGGGTATTTTTACGAGTGTATTTTTATAAAATATTTTTGAATATTTATTAGCAAAATCCCAAAATATAAATGTAAATATAAATGTTTAAATATTTCTAATATCATCACAAATTCATTTAACAGTGTACCATTCTTACGATAAAATATCTTCTTTCGTACAAAGTAAGTAGATGTGGATAATTTTACTGGTATTTTATTTGTATAAATAATCAAACTAGAGCTTTTCCAAAGAATTTAAATTTCATGTAGTAAATTATAAATTTTATCCACAATTATCAAGTAATATACTTAGAATACAATCTTTTTTTATCAACTAATGACCTATTATTTAATTTACATATCTATTTCATTGAAATATACAATATTAACAAATGTTTGTTATACAAATACAGGTGTATTTTATGAATTTATAAAGAGTGAAATTAAAATTCTCAGAATTGATGAGAAGTAATAAGAGAAAGCCTGTTTTCCGGAAGGCATATTTTAGCGATAGGATTACATTTTTGCAAAACTCATAACTCCTAATTAAACATTTTGTGTTGGCGAGAAAATTTAGAATTTCATTCAAGATATTTTCATCAGAAAAGGTTACATCGCTACATCTTGTAATTTTGAGTAAGCACGCTACCAATTTTCTGTGAAATGCTGAAAATATCTTTGTTCGCCTTCTTTTATGTATCACACGCACAATCATTATCATTCCGACAAATATAATCATATTATCGCGCCTTTTTCTTATTTAAGTTTTGGTTTTCTCCAAGTATAGCAAGAAGAAAGGACAAGATTATTTATAAAAATAAATAATTTGAGCATTGGTATTTGATTATCCTTCTTGAATTGTGTTCAGAATAATGTATGAAGATAAAAGTGAAGTGCAGTTAGAACATCTACAATGTTTTATTATTTCCTTAGCAACTCCAAGGATTATCTCAACTTACATAGTTTGCAACTAACTCTGTTCATCGTGAAAATGTCCTCTTTAGTCCTTCCTAGCGTGCAATTCATTAAGTAGTCGCTAAGTGTTGTAAAACTAAAGTTTGCTCGCAGAAGTAGGGAAAATCGAGATAAGAATTTTAAATTATAACGCTAAATCCCTGCTATTTTTAAAAGCATAAATTATGTTTTTTTGTGAGATTAACGTTTATAAATAGCAATTCATTTAAATTTTATCTGATTTGCATTTTAGATATGAAAATTTGGTTTATTATGTGTACGCAACATTTCAGTAACTGAAATAGAGTAAGCGATAAATTATGTAAAGTTTCAGCAAATATTATGTTTGAAAATATTGGGTAAAAACAAACATCAAATTTATTTTAAAAGAAAGAGCAGGTTAGTAAATTGCTTTACGGATTATGTACTATACTTTTTCTACGCCCATTATTTAACTGTATTTGGAGCATTCCACGATCACCTAATACCCTGAAAGAATTAACATATCGCTACCTCAAAATAATAAATTAAAACTATTTACAACCCAATATTTTTTTGTCTTATTTATAATGCTAACATAATTTCGATAAATCAAAAATTCCCTAACTAGCCGATCGCGTACTTTACACACTTACTTCCATAATGTGACACTTAGATAACCTACAAGTTGTACAATAATTGCTATTTACTTTAGTGGAAAGGAAAGACGAGAAGAGATATGATAAGGAATAAAATATACAGAGATCAATTAAATGTAATGCCAACTGAGGTGACAATACAACAGGGTCAATTAAGGTGGATGGGACATGTACAAAGAATGGACCAACATAGGCTAACAAAAAAAATATTTGAAGCGAGGGAATCCCAGAAAAGTATGCAGGGATGAAATAAGGTAGCGGAGAGTAGAGGAATCAAGTGGGAAGAAATACCAAGGTTGGCAAAGGACAGAAAACACTGGAGAGACATTTGGATGAAACTTCCCTAAATCCGCTCTACTCCGATAACCTTACACCGAAAAGTAGAAAGGTTCAAGTATTAAGTAATTAAGTATAGTGGTCATAGAAAACAAATATTGTTACGTGAACAAAATTTTAGACCTCTGGAAACCGCTATGTTAAATTTATTTATCTGGTTGTTCGTCTAACAAGTCTAACAAAATAACAAAACAACGACAGGTAAGTTATTGCACTACCCATTTCACCCACGTAAACAGAATTCCATTCCCAACTGTAACACTTCACATGAACAAATTCGTCCAAAAAGTAAAAAGCAAAACACAAAACTATTTCCCATTCGTTATCAGCTACAGTGCTGCACTGCAAGCTTACAGGCTTGTAAACCTAACGAACTGAAAACGCCAATTTCATTTTTAGAATACAAAATTCTCTGTCATTCCTAGGTGGAACAGGACCTCAAATGCCTAATTGTTTTGTGACAATAGCAAGAGATCAACTTATTTAAAGTCAGAATAAATTTAGCCAGCGTTGTCCAAAAATCATTGTTGACAAAAGAATAAAACACTAACGAGGAGAAACAATTGATGTTACCTGGGGTTAACGTTGACAGAAGTCGTGAAGTTGAGTTTATATTACAAAAATATGTAAATGTTATGATAGAATAATGGCGAACAGAGCTAAACAAATGCGACGCAGTTCCATGTGACATTTACAAGATTACATCATTTGCGTCTGTTATTACAGCACCTATGATGTCCTTTTTTACTTCCTACACAGTTTTCTAGCTTTGAGTTATTTATAATTCATTTAAGGGCAAATCTAGACTACACTAATTCAATTAACGATGCGAACGAATGTAAACAGATTAAAGGAAGATATAAATTTGAATTGTTTTACTTTAAATGTTTTATAAACACATATCAGTGTTTTAGTCCTTAATAATTTTGTTTAAATTTAATAATTACAAAATATATAATTATTCTCTTTATTAAAAACAGGTATTCTATTATATATTAACTTTAATTAAATTTAATAAAATACAGTAATATTCGGAGCATAATATTTGAACTATTTTTATATAAAATTAATATATTTACTAATTAGATCAGAATATTAATAATAAATACATATTGTAATTAATTATGGAAATAATAAAAAAATTATATATATTTAACATTTTAACTAAATTCGAATTTAGTATTGTTATTTGACATCTGTATGTTCTAAAAAGAAAATTTTTATATTTATGTTCATAAATTTTTTGACTTCTTTTAAGTAAGATAGAGTAGAATTTCAAAAATGTGTTTCTTAAAATAGCATTTATTATGAAAAAACCTATTATAAAAAATAAGTAATAATTTGAAGAAATAATAAAAAAAACTACGTTAAAATACGTTTATAACGATATCGCTTTTAGCGACAAACTGGTTATAACGTCGAAATTGTGACACTCAGGATAACGATATTTATTGTACTTTTATCGGTTATAGCGACTTCCGGCTATAGTCGGTAACACATTTCAAAGTAAATTTAACAAAAAATTACACAGTAGTGCAAAAATTTTCTGCGTTATAATTAAAAATAATATACCAGTAAAGTCGTTCTACCGTCGAAGTTAAACGGATTTAGTAGTTCTTGATAGTATTGCCACATTGTAACATTATGCACACGCTTTTACCCCAAATTTTCGTTAATCTAGGATGTTTAATAACAATTGAAGAGCAAGTAATTTAAATATATTTTAAATACCGAAACGTTGTTTTATTTAAGTTGGAATAAACTGAATATATCCCAAACATAATATTAACCTTGGCCGATGATAACAGAGATATTTATTTAGAGAAGGGCGCCGGTAATTAGAGACCCCACGTGCGGAAAAACAGCGGCAACATTTGGTAAATTGAGCGCTTCTCTTTGATGTAACCGACGTGACTGTTACGGCGCACACGGAATGACAAATATATGTTTGTATGCCATCCATGACGCCTAATTCTCTTCACTGATTTTTCATCCAGGAGCATATGTCCTTCGCAAAGTCAGCAGGAATTGTAAACAAAGCAAACAGAGGAAAGAATTCAGGTAATGAAGTACAAACAACTCACAAGTCACAAACATTTCGAATTATGTTTTATGCAAATTTGTTCATGATTTTTCAGTTGATAAATATGTATCTTTTATTGAACAGTTCTCAAACGAATATGATCCTTTACAATTTTGAAAATCAAAATGTTAATTAGAACAATATGAAAATATATATTAATTAATGAATACAAGTGAAAATAATTTTTTTAAATATTACTTCATTCGCGAACTATAAGTGATTAAATTTTGACGTGATATGTCCCAAGCAATTTCATTGGTTGCCTGGTTTTTGTTACGAAATAATTATTTACATATCAAGTGTGGGAACAACATTTTCCCTGATGTGTATTTTGTGGTGCGAACTTTCGAGCGTTACAATAGAATGAATCCGAGAAAAAAGTTCACTCACGATAAATATAAAATCAATAATTAGATCATTTTTTGTTCAAATATTAATTTTTTTTCAATACCCCACTACTTTTTTGTGTTATTATAATGTCAAAGGATGTTTGGACAATTGTATTTTTTTATTATAAATAATCTATGTAATTAAATGCTGTAGAAATAGGAATGTTTTTTCTAAAATTTCTTATACGCTAATCTGAGGGAGACCTGGAAAATTGATATTCCCCATGTTGCTTAGGTGACACAAATCAACTGATTTTATAGTAACAGTACAAAATAGTACATTGTGCAACAAGTGCAAAAAATCGCCTATTTCCCACGAGGTGTTAAAGTTTCGGCACGAGACAAATTTTACGAACATAGACTAATAAATTAGTTGGTTTGTTATTTTATTGTTTTAAAGATTAAAGATGCAGAATGTAGAATCTAATGTAAATGGCAGTAAATAAAAATAAATATATTTATGTAGACATTACAAATTGTATTATAAAATATAAGTCATACAGAATAAATGACTCGTACTTTAAGTCCACAAAATAAATAAATATTGACTAAACAATCTAATAAACATTTCCCTTCATGAATAAATAAGAAGAAAACCTAACACTTGCACGATTTCAAACAAATAATATCTTAACAAAGAGAAATGGCACCGTGTCGCGTTTTGAATGAAATGAAGTCATTTCTTCTGGCGACGTCTTCAAGGTGAATCGATTGAGGATATGAAGCCACCGAGACGAATAAATAACAAAGTTTTCTCATTTATGCAACACTTGGAAAAAACTTCAACGTGATTCACATGTAACAGACCTGCGTGGAATTTTTTATGACGGGGATGTCAATTCATAATGGAAACGTATGATATAAAGAGTTTTCAGCAGCAGGAAATATAGAGGAAGAAAAGGTCAATGTTTTATTTCGAATGTACGTTACGATATTTCTTACGGAAAATTTTCAATAAACTTTGCCAATTTATTACACCTATAAAAATATTCATGTACTGAAACGTGATATTGACATACTTTTTATTTCTCTTATGTATCTAGTTTTTATATTTTTTCATTTATTTCGTTCAACTCCGTGTAGTACATATTTTTGAGATGACATATAATGAATTGTTTAGAACAATATTTTCCATATATACATTAAAAAGTTTGATTTTTAAGCAGGGTTGATCTGATTTAAATATTATGATTTAAATCGTAATTTAAATTATGATTTAAATCAACTGATTTTTTTTTTAATAAAAACAATTGTTTTTTTCAATAATAAAACAATACAAATTATAATAAGAAAACAGTAACAACCAAAATATGTTATGTATATCTAAAAGTTAAATGATATTTTCTCAAGGCAATTAGCTTATTTTTGAAAATATTTTCAAAATATCACGAATGTTAATTTTAACAACGAAAATGCATTAACTGCGAAGCAGAAGTTGCATTTTCCAAATATTGGGATTAACATGAGTGGAATTATCTAAATATCGATTTTTAAACAAATCACAAGTTATATTTAGGAAGGGAATACAACGATTACTAAAAAACTCACTAACTTGTTTCCGTATACTTTCTTTTAGTTTTTTTTTGTGGTATTTCATGTTTATTTACGAAATAAAATATTTACGAGTATATTACTTTTAAAACAATTAACAATGTGCAATAACACTAATAGATATCTTTAAAAATTAAAACAAAATCAGGATTTATTAGATTGAATCAAAATATTTGCCAACGTATCTATAAGTATAGTAGCAACTTGTGTTTGACGAATCATGGTATTATATTTTAGCTAATTTAATAATTAATTCCAAATACTATTCCGCATTTTTAATTTTTATGTTAATCCTGGTAAATAGTAGTGCAGATATAATTGAAAATGCTGCATCTTCCAGAGAAGACGCTGTGGTTTCTATTATTATCACCTATTAATATTTATGAATTCCTTAAACTTGTCAGGATTAAACTTAGAAGGTCGCAGATTATTCGCTGTGGAAATATGGAATTTCATGTATGGTGTCACTCTCATGCAATATGCATTCCACTCTGAACAGAATAGCAAATATAGCGTAGTTTATGCAAGGATTTCACTCGTTAAGAATTTTGAGAAGTTGCTGACGCCACAACAATGGAACTGTCAATTCAAGCTGCGCTTTTCCCCATTGTCCATCGAAGGAGAAAATGCTCATTTGTTTTTCCGATATCGATATTGAAAACGTGTAACTTTTCGTATGAAATGAGTTACCAGATTGAATCGTATTTGTTTTAAGGAAGATATACACCGTGGAACATAGGACTTTAAACTAGGATTTGAAAATATTACTGATAATCTCTCTCCTGATAGATTTAGAGCAAAATTACAGGAGTACAAAGTTGTTCAAAATTAAATTCTGTATGAGATAAGATCATAATTGATACAATAGCATATCTGCAGTACGATATTTATTAAATATAAAATATAACATTTTCCGTGAGTTTATTTTAACGTGAAACATGGGATTTCTTATAGCTATGGTTACGACTTGACATTTGATTGACAACAATGTATCAGAACATTCAATTTAAAATTAATCACAGCAGATATAATATTGAGGTTAAACAATAATAAAATTCATTTATAATATGTGTAATTTAGTTAGGTTTGATGTGTCTAGAGTAATTTTAAATTTTATATTTTAATTCTTTAATTATTATACATATTGCCAGTAAATAATTTCGTTTTTAATGTTACTCAATTTAAAAAAAATCAAGTATTGTGAGATCAGGAGAGAACAGACCACTATATTTATTTACCAGGAGAAAGAGTATCCGCAATTTTTGAAATCTCAAAGTCCCATGTTCTATATTTCGTTGTACACCCTTCTCATATTTGTAATTCTGAAAGGTGGATATTTTCTAAGCCTGTTGAATAAAAGATTTTGTTGCTTGGGTTTTAGAATTTGAACTAGAAAAAGCTCTCCTATTGACAACCATTTATTCAGTTTTAATTTCCAATACTGTATTTTCAATTTGCTATAAAAGCTTTTTATGCTTTCCAACTTTTAATTTCACAAATGTCAGTAATATTCAATAAAAATTTTGTTATTTTACATTTTCACTGCTAATTTTCCATATTTGAATTCAATAGTTAATAACTTTTTTTATTCTACATTATTGATTCGTACTGAGTACATTATGAAAATATAATAAATTAAAAGTGTCATTTTAGTAGATCTTTGAAATAATTTGGGAAGAAAGTTATTTTGAGTCTCAGTAAGTTATTGAACGGTAGATATAATTCGTACATTCCTATGTAAATTAGTAAATTCTTAAGTGTATTAGCAAATGTAAATCAAGTCACATTACATTACATTCCAAGATAGTAAACCATTTAATGTACAAACTAATCAAACCAGAATTTCCACAAACTTGCAAATAAGTTTCAAGCATCATTCAAGAATAATTTGCTCACACATGCATCTATTTCAAATCAATCCTGCTCTGATCATTATTAGTTATTAATAGATTGGACTTGAAATCAAATTCCAATATAAACTGAGGATACTCAGTTATGTTCCGCCGGCATTAATGAAATAACTTCAAGCAAAAAGTTTGCTTTACAAACAATTTTTTGTAGGAAATTTAATTTTAGAATTTTAAACAGTCGAAGTCAAAACATGTGATTGATGTTTAGTTTTTTTGTAATTAGTTTGTAGGGTTCGAAAGCTACAGTTTTGTAATTTTCATTTGTTATTACTGCTTTTAATGAGCTTTTATTAAAGCAGAGTTTGTTTATGATATTATCAAAGACTTCAAAAATTAGTGTTTGTCATGTAAAAAAAATATATCTGTCATTTTTGTAAATTACTTTATTCAGCTTTTATAATTAACATCATTTAAATAAAGTAATTGTAGTTTAAATATAGTAGTAAAAAACTCTTAAAATCTAGTATGTCTTTTTTCGTTGTTTATTTATTCGTATAGATTTTAATGGGCTCTTCCCTTAATTACATTTTTCAAAAAATAGAAATTTTTGTATGAATATATTTTTCACACAAATAAGCGAGAAATAAATTATTCTGTACATAACATTCCTGGAAATCCACAAAGTCATAGTAAACAAATTCATATTTTAAAAATTTATGAAACTATTTAGTGCTCGAAAACCTTTTCGATCACCCGATAAATAATTTTGAAACCAGATTACCGTTATAATTTTATTATTAATTCGGAGTTTTAATCTTATTTGGTTCCATTTCAGAGAAAACTAATAAATAATTGCAATCGTGTTTGCAGGAGTTATTTTGTTAGCCGCAAAGTATTACTTCATCCGTGAATTTCTTTGACGTTGGTAAGTTTCTTAAAAATGGCAAAGTTGGCACTTTGATCAAAGAGCCAATTCTATTAGAGCCACCGAAATTAAAGGCAATATTAACGCGGTAAGCTTTTAAAAGCTCAGTGTTACAGTTTTCTCCACAGTACCCTTTAGGTGGATTGCTCACTCGAAAAAGGTTTTGTTATTCTAGCAGCGTACGCGAAATTGGAGACCAGTGAACAATGAACAACTTTTAACTACTTCGTAGTTACATTCCTAGAGCGTAGATAGAGATTCTGAAATTAGAATAATAAACATAACTTGTGGGAAACTAAAAGGTAATGTTACTGATGAAATTAGATTCGTTTCATTTACTTTCATGACTTTCAGGAACAATGTTATTAAATTTAAGTTTCATTCTTTGAGGTATCATTATCTGTAACGAGAAATAGATCTTAAATAGTCGTTCTACGTTCTACGAGAATAATAAATTTACAGGATCTTTCCTTATATTGTGCAGATTATCTATATAATTGTTGTCATTTTGTTCTTATTTCTTGATAATAATTATTTATATACTAAGGGCATTATGAAAATATTTATATGGACCTGATTAGAAGATACATTTTCAAATGAAATAAGTTTAAATGAAGTGCAGCAAAAATGTGTAGAATTTAATAAGTGTAGAATGAAGTAATGTAAATTTAATTATTATCTACAAAACTTTATACTAAATTCCTAACATTGTTATAAGAAACTTCAAGATATCTTGGAAGCACCCACGTTCAATTTACAATTTATTATTTTATGAACCTCTGCGACCATCAACTGAATTGTATCAAGATTTTGCAAAAGTTTTCAGCAAAAGTTAGAATTAGAAAAACAAAACTTTAAAATGAAAAAAAGTTACAAAAATTTCTGCCTGATTTTATTTTTTACTTAAAAAGTTTGGTTTTAATTACAGACATGTTGTAAAAGTGTACTCCTGTAATCTTCTCCCCATATCAGTTCTATATGCTATATTAAAAAATATTATATGTTGTTTATAAAAAGTTTATTATTATCAGATGTCTGTAATTTATAATTCTAAAATAAAACCATCAAGGTAAAAGCTTGCTGATTCCAATCCACATTAAAAAGTAACATAATCCGGATTATAAAATTACTCATGACGTCAATAGCTTATTTTGATTTATTTACAATTTAAAATACATCAATTGGAGACGTTCTTTATATAGCTTTAATAAAATTTCAAAGGTAGTTGGAAAATATGAAATATCTGATACAGCGGGAAAAACAGTATTAATATAAAGTAAAACTTTTTACAGTTTGGAATTGAGAATACATATTCTTTGGTGTTTGTGAAAATTGAGATGGAAAAAGTTTAGCATGAAAATATATTTTTGGATATATTGAAAAAAGTACAGATTGAAGCTTTATTCTGTTATTGTTAAAGTAGTTTCGAAAGTAGATAAAACTTATATAAAAATATTTGAAGATTTTTTTATTAAAGAATGAAATTTGTTTCTAACCTAAATTGAACACTTGTTATTTTTTGCTTGTCTGCTTCCATATTTTATAAAAACATTGTAGTCTTAGAGAAGAGATAAAAATATACAATTTTCTAGGTTGGGAGTTAAACACAAAAAAAAATTATCCTGCTCGAGTTTCATATAGTAAACATAATAATGACAATAAATAAACTGAAAAATATTTTTTTCCTCGTTTACAGAATATTCCCATAACAATAGTAAAATTTTCAGGACAGTATACTGCTTAGAATGCCATCTTGTTTCAGCAGGTTAAGAATTAGAGAAATACTTCAGAATGCTCTGATTATAGTATAACCTGTAATCACAGCATATTTCAAAAATGGTAATTTGCCCTACTTTAAGATCTGATTTTTGAACTACTGAAATTAGAGCAAAATCCAGAGCAGTCATGTGTCCTAGAATGTGATCTGGTTTTAGTAGGTCAAGAATTGGAGCAAACACTACAGAATTCTCTAATTCCTGACCTACTGAAACAAGAGCGTTATCCAGAGCAGAGATCTTCTCCTGATAGTGATCTACTGAAACCAAAGCACAATTCAGAGCAGCCACTTGCCCTAGAATGAGATCTAGTTTCGTCAGATTAAGAATTGGAATAAACATTTTAGAATGCTCCAATCTCTGACCTACTGAAATCAAAGCACAATCCAGAGCAGAAATCTGCTGTAGAATGTGATTCAGTTTCAGCAGGTCAAGAATTAGAGAAAACACAACCATGCTCTAATTCCTGACCTACTGTACTAGACCGTAATCCAGAGCATCCGTAATCAAATGCCTCGGGAGGTGATCTAATTCAGATCATCAGGCGGGAGGAGTAGAAAAATTTGTGCACAAGTATTTGGACACGAGAAATTCAATGGAGATGTCTTTAAAACTCCACCTTACTCCCATTTATGGATATGGGCCAATTATGAATTTAAACAGAAACAAGGATAAATAAATGTCTTCCAATATTTTTTAAACTAATTCTACACTGAATAAATTTCAAATCAACAAGGTTTATCTTTTTCTGAAAAATATTTTTTGACCTTGAAGCAAGCTGTGCTAAAAATAGTCAATTTTTTGTAAACAAATATCTGCCAATAATGTTAAACTGATCCACCAAATTCAAAAGCCAGATCAGTTTCATATTTATTCCGTGCTCAAATCCGACGCCAGCGACGCATCTGAAGAACAAACCCTACTTGAATTCTCACGTTGAATATTGTCCTAGAGGGCCATGATATCGGAAAGAAAGCAATATATTCTGGAGTTTGTGAACGCAGCTCGCATTTTAACTCTCTGTCCTGCAAATCCCTTGCCAAACAAAGCCACATAACAAATGACGAGCATTTCATACGACTTCTTTCATTCTTATTACTACTTGGTAAATATTTGAAGTAGTGCACTTGTTTGTGCTCTATAGAAGATTAAATGTTACTAGAGCAGTTTGGGTGATTAACAATAGAAGGACAAGAATTTCATTCAAACTGAATTTTTTTTTGGTAAATATTGACAAACAATAAAGACGCTGTTATTAACAAAAGAATAAGTGACAGTGACATTATTTTATGACTTATAAAACAAAGGTACAGCTTTAACAAAAGAACTTCGAAAAGTCAAATGTAACCAAATAGATTATTACATTTCATAGTAACAAATAGGTTATATTTTATGTTGAATAATGATATTATTTCTCGTGTTCCACATTGCATATTAATAAACTTAATATTATATGCGTTATTGAATTTCCTTACACATAATAAGATTATGAAAATAGTTCATCTGTATTTCTTGCGAAAGGCAAGAATTTCATTACAACTTCGATTACATCAAATGAACGTATCGCATTTCACGATACAACTTTTTAATTTAAAGTTTCAAACTTCAATTTCAGGTCAGTTGAAAATGTAATGAATAAATTACATATTAAAGACAAATTCTATCACTTTAGTTGTAGAATTTTCTAAATATGATTATTCGTATTTTCGTGGAATACAAAAGTTATGACGCATAATTTAAGCCATAAAAACTTTTAACAAAATTTAAATTTGTTCGGTAACAAGCAGTCAGAACTTATTTTCATATTTTTGAAGATGATATACATAAAATTGTTTTTCTACTTTAGTAAAATATGGAGACAAAATTTTAAATAAACAAAATAATTCGACAAATTAGATTATATTCAATCATCAACTATTATATCAAATAAAAAATAATAAAAACCATTTGAAAAATAACTTAATTTGTAATAATACACCTGTCCTGAAATTTCGCTTCAAAATTAAGACATCACGTTGGTAAAACGCACAATTCTCATTTGTCTCTGTCAGTTCAAATTAAGATCAGTCCATAAATCACGCTTTACATCGTGTTACCCATGGAAACAATGACTATCTCGGTGCAGTGGGGCATACAAAACCTGCATTTGATTTGTCGCTTTAGGCCGGTCAATACTGATGTGATTTGCACGCGATGTGATAAAATTAGTCCAGATAACACCCGCTTGACCTTTGGTGAATCTTCGCGGAAATGTCCTGTGAAATGGTGTGCTAGGACAATTAAATTAGCAGGAAGGGTAGTTTATTGCCGGATATAAATTATAAGAGTAAACAAATTGAAGTTTTTTTTATACTGACATAATTAAAACAGGGATAGAACGGGATATGGAACCAAATTTTTATTTTTGCATGATACTAGACAAAAATAATATACCTGTATTTTTTTCAAATCGATTCGCTATTCGTAGTTTACGTGAAAATAATCAAACGAGCGAGACACCGTAGATGAGTCATTACGACTGACCTGTCTGATCAGGAACCTAGTTGTGTTAAAGGTCAAGTGTGAAGCGACGCCGCTATTGTTCGAGAAGTCCAGAGGCTCTAGAATGTTCTAGAGATTAATTAGCGGCAGGAATATAAGGGTCTCATCGGAGGAATCATGGAAGTCAGGAAGTTAGTATTGGTCAGAGTATGCAGAGAGTCAGTGTCGGTCAGTGCATGTCAGAGGCATGTAAAGTAGAAATTTATAAATAATTGCTGATATGAACAAATATTTGGTGATATAAATAAATAGCTGATGATATAAATATCGTATAAATAAATATTGTATAGTATTAAGTGTTTAAATAAATGTTCTTAGTGTTTCAGTCTTTATTAATAATTATTATTCGATCGCCCCTCCCTAAGAAAGTTTCTGGATCCGCCACTGATTACACATTAATTTCAGAATGTTCCACGACCTGTTATTTTAACAGATATACGAGAATAACGCTTAATGATAATATATTGCAAATATTCTGATTTATATACTGTTCCCAGTTGCTTCAACATTCTAACAACGAGCTGCTTCTGTAGCTCAACATTTGTAATTAGTGGAAAAGTAGAAATGGATGTAAATTTTACATTTTCTTGCAAAGGTCGTAAGTTCAGAGCAAATCAGCTGTAAATTTAATGCAAAGCAGGGTTAAATGTCCTTTTAAACTTCAGGATATAAATAAACCAGTGCAACCAATTCTCAAAATAGAAACTGTGGAATATGAATTAGAGATTACCGAATAATTAAAATCTATCGACATATTTTATGCCAATAGTTGACACAATATGTTAATCGGCTATTGATTTTTTTAACTTCCTTGTACAAAGTAACAGAAGTATTGTAATCGCGAAAAATTTCGGTTTTCAGGTTTCAACAGAAATATCTATTTTTATCATCCCTGAATCCATTTTGAATAATTTCAACGTGACGTCTGTAGGTACGTATGAAACTCGCATTACTCAAAAATGATTAGCCGTAAAATTTTGAAATTTTGTATAAGGAATTAAGAATCTGCTTTAACATCTAGTTGTGCACCTTCCTTCCACTGGTGTTCGTAGTGTTCTTTTTTAATTTAACTCAAAAACGATTAGCTATAGAATACCGAAATTTTATTTATTTAGTTTTTATAACATCTAATCAGCCTTTTCAAAGAGCAGTTTACTTCTGTCAGAATATACAAGTTTTTGAGCGATTAAAATAAGTTTATATAATGCTATATGGAATCAGACAATGATAAGGTATAAATTCATATCTCACAGTTCTTTTAAAAATCGTATTGTTTAATTTTTGGTTTGTAGCTAGTTGTTAGGAACTAGTGAAATGAAGACATCTTTATTATTAAAATATAAAAGAATTAGGAAATAATATCGTGGTCGTAGAAAAAGTATAGTGAACAACTCGCTTGTATTATCAAGTTTATACTCGTATGAAGTGCAGAAAGAAATATGTATAATTTAGCATACTAGGAAGTCATATGGAGTCCACATCATATATTTTTTTGTTAATATAGTCACATACCTGTCATGTTTGAAACATATAAAATTAGCTTCTCATAAATGCAAGTAAAACTTAATTCTTAAAATTACACAAAATCTTCCTATAATTCATTTTTTTAAATAAGAAGCTCGATAAGAAGTAATGTTTGGGGAATATCCAAATTGACGTAATTCCATAACTATATCAATTTCCTCCCTCAATTTGGAATAACCATCAAATATCCCGCATACCTCCACATATACCTCCACAAACACTTGCCTTGCAGGGTCGCCAATCCTCCCACGCAACCCGCTATCGATTCCCACCGCCGGTAATTTTAGCTGCGAAAACCTAACCTAACCCTCTCCAGATAAAGGTAGTTTGGATAACCTCACCGCGTTTGTTTCCATGGAGCACTAGATAATTGGTTTGCTATCAGTATTTTTATCTCAAGATACCATGAATTAATATTCGAGATGATAATTTGTTAACGATTTTGTTATGGAAATTGAATGTCGAATTGAATGCATAAAATATAAAATAATTAAACTGTTTAAAATTATTTTGATGAAATATCACTTAATTGATCATGCTTTATAAAATTATTGTTAATTGTTTGAAATACATGTAAATGAACAAATACTGTTATTAAAATTTATTTATTATTTGTTAGTTGAAAAGAGTGTTGATTTAAATATGTACCAAGTTCCAAATGAGTGGCGGTTTAAGTCGTAAGTCATTTAGGCACTAACATAGGGTGCCTAGCTTCTTGGGTCATCAATCAGTTTATAGAATAAGTAATCCGTATTATTTAATTTTGGAGCTCTTCGAAGTTTGCTAATGCTTAAATAAATATAGATGCTCTGATTTCAAAACCTGCAATCCTATTACGTCTTTTCGATTTTATTCTGTCGCTTTATTATATAACTTTTATTCATTTCCAAAACCTATAAGCCCATGTCAAAGTTGTGTAGAGTTAAAACAAAACAAATATCAATATTAAACCAAAAATTGTGATGAAAAACGCGAAATTTCAGAAAAATAATTATTTTAGTGTCCAAAATTTTGATTTTAGGAAATAGTGTACATTGATAGATCTCGACGCGCTGATTTCAAATTTTCAAACGGAATTTAATTATCTCTTTTCGTTCCTGAGATATTTGCTGTCAAAGTGGCACCTCAAAAAAGTGTGTTTTTAGGCTATATCTCAAAAATGGGTAGAGATACAATCTCAACGATTATACCAGTCGATTCTACGAGAAAAGTTACATAAAGAAATGTTTTTTCTGCATATACGTTCTTTGGAACGATTTGGTGAAAATTGAGAAAATCGAAAAAACCTAAATTTCAAAATTTCTCTGAGGAACTTTTTGTTTCCAAATCTGTTCATTTTCTGGACTTAAGTAGATATCGAGGGGCTGATTTCAAATTTTCAAACCGAATTTAATTATCTCTTACCGTTCTCGAGATATTCGTGTTCAAAGTTGAGTTTTGACAGTACCTAAAAAAACAGGTTTTTTAGGTATATCCCTTAAAGGGTAAGGTTTACGACTTCGACGACCTCACCAATCGATTCTACGGGCAAAATTACATAAGTATACCAATTTTTAGATTTTTATTCCAAAAGATACAATTTGTAGAAAGGAAAAACGAAAATGGCCAAAATCGAAAAAAATGCCTGATGAACCCCTTGCGATTTTTTCGATTTTTGGCCATTTTCAGTTTTTTCCTTCTACAAATTCTATCTGTTGAGATAAAAATCTGAAAATTGGTACACTTATGTAATTTTGCCCGTAGAATCGAATGGTGCGGTCGCCGAAACCATAAACCTAACCATTTGAGGGGTATACCTAAAAAACCTAATTTTTTAAGTATAACTTTGAACCCAAATATCTCGAGAACGGAAAGAGATAATTGAATTCGGTTTGAAAATTTGGAATCAGCACACCGACATCTACTTAAGTCCATAAAATAAAAAAATTTGGAGACAAAAAGTTTCGAGGCGAAAAATTGAAATTTAGGTTTTTTTTGTTTTTCTCATTTTTCACCGAATCGTTCCAAAGAACGTATATCTGGGCAAAACATATCTTTATATATTTTTTCCCGTAGAATCGAATGGAAAAGTAGTTGAGATTGTATCTCTGCTCATATTTGAAATATACTCAAAAAAAATCACTTTTTTGAGGTGTAACTTTGAAAGCAAATATCTCCGAAACGAAAAAAGATAATTAAATTCTGTTTGTAAATATGGTATCAGCGTATCTAATTATTTAAAAAATGTTACAAACAAAATTTGGTAAAATTTGAAAATTACCGAGCTTAAAATTCGATATTTTCAATTTTTTTCGGGTTTACGAAAAATATAGCATCAACGGTTTAAGGAATTACTTCCCCTGTTATTACTACATACATAAAGTATTATATTATTTATTATTAATTTTATGAATTCACTTATAAAAAGCAGAAAATATATCTTTCGTATAATTTATTGTAATGTCAATATATTCGGGGCGCCAAAATTATATATACAGGTATAACACGTGTAACTCATGAAAAGGTTTTATAAATAATCCACCTTGCATTAGGATCTCTTACAAATGCTAAACGCTAAATAAATATAGTAGAAAATATAAAGCTCATGGTGTTTTATGTGTTGAGCTCTGTTCCAAAAAATATATTATTACATAATTTTTTTTACCTCTGATTAAAGTGCCGGTTACCTTAACCATCGATTAATAGAAAAATAAAGTGAATTACACAATTACCAAATTGAAAATTGCTTTAGTTGCAAGCAGGAATTAAGTCCAATTTCAAAGTCAATTTGCAGTTCAAATTAACTTTTACATGAAACACTATTTCATGAATGAAGGTGCAATTATAAATTTCTTGTTTGAGAAAATAATTAGATACAAATTGTAGTAAAAACCTACAAGAGCAAAACATAAATGCAAGGAGCAAATTAAATTTTAATGGGGATTTTATGAATTAATCTACTTATATTTTTTAATTGTTTTTTATTATAATATTTATTATGCTAATTATTATCCTAAAATGTACTCTATTTTCTGAACCATTTATTGTTCAACATTTTTGCTAAAATATATTTCTTCTAGTTTCCAGTACTTCTTCTATTTTTTTGCTCTAATATATTTTTTAATTGTACAGGTTACTTTAATATCTAATCTATTAATTATTCTAAATGCTTGTTCTAATATTTGTCTTTTAGTTTCTATGTAATTTATTCAAAATTTATTATGATGAATGATTCGTTCGGTAAAATTAAATTGCAGATTTTCTGTATAATGTACAATATTTGATGGTTAATAATCCATTAATATTATTATTAATTATAGGTACATTATTATTTGAATTTGTGTCTGTGAAAATAAAAATACCAATAAAATTAATTATAACCAAAACCAGTGATATTTTAATCCTGTTTTTTATTTTATTATCCAATTATCAATGCAATAATATTTATTTCCCAATTTGCAAATTTAAATTATTTTTTACAAAAATCAACAAGTTTTTCGTTTTTGATTTAGTTATCAATTTGAATATTCATAATCCTCACGCTCATCATTAACATAATTCCCGACAAGAACAGAGAAAACCTCAGCGAAAACACTCATCGAAGCGGGACTAATACATTCGTCAAACACCAACTCATCAATATTCTAAGCCACGATAGTTCGGAAAACTGGGCTGCACATGCAACGTAGAAGAAGGCGGGTATTCGAATCTCAGCACTAGGGATTTAGGATTCAGGATTCAGGATTGAGGAGTTGCGACTCGGGACTTGGGACTTGGGACTGTGATCCGGCTTGGGATGTTTGCCAAGCCGGAAGAGGAACTAGTTCAGAGAGCAAATTGCAGCGGAAGAAGCAGAGAAAAGAGCTGTTTAAGGCCAACGGTTCAGGCACAGAAAATGTCATTTAATCGTTAGATATCTGACGGAAGGAATATTTTATTTGAAGCAGTTTCCTGTATTGGAAAAGCAGATGACGACAGGAAAGAAAATTTAAAATACTTTACAAAAAAAATTGAGTCGAGTTGGGCGTAGTATTATAATAATATCTTATGTAACTAGTTTTAAAATCGTTTAAAATAAAGAAAATAAAAAATAAAAAGTATACCTATATATCACGAAAACATCAAAATATAGAACAAATACAACAGTACTTATGAATAAAAATCATTATTATATGTATTTTATACTTTGCGTTAACAATTGCTCTATTGTTATATCGAAAACGGTTTAATAATACCGGATATTGTTAACTTGTTTTTGGTATTTTTTTGTTGTAAAATTGGTACTTCTCTGTACTGCTCCTAACGATAAATATCATATTTGTATCCTCAAATACTTTAAAATGTTTTTCAATATAATTTGGAATTATTATAAATATGAAAACCAAATAAACAAAGCCAATTTAAAAGAATATTAAAATTTTGTAAGTCTTAACGTATAAATTAAAAACTTTTTCTACAAAATTATTTATAATAATTACAAGTGTTAAACAGAGTTATATTAATTTTTATAATTAAAATTTTTGAGATTTTTGTAAAATAAGTAACGCAAAGTATAAAACATTATATATTAAACTCGTTTTATACGACGTATTGTGTTTTTGGAGTAACAACTCATGGAAAAATGTTTAATTAAATTATATACAAATCAAAAAACTTATTAATATTAAAGACACGTTTGTTACCATTTTATTTTGCATTATGATATAAATAATATAAATTTACTCTTAAAATGAAAGATTTCAACCATACATTTCACTAGATATAAATTTGTCAATAAGAAATGTTTAAAAATATTACTTACATAAATATATGCGTGGTACAAGCACCAATAAATGTTAGTTATCACCACTAAATAAAAAGTCTAACACAATTTTATTCACCACTTTTAACAAAAGTTCATTATTCGATAATTATTGCAACATATTACACGTCATCACTAATACACCAACTCTCCTGCAGAACTGAATTTATTAAACATGGTTGCCAATCAAAATTTCCCTAGGATCTTTAGTTACCTAATAACATTTATAGATTCATTTGTAGGCAGTTTTAAAACTTATTTTAAATAGAGTATAATAAAAGTCAGCTTTGATTAGAAGCGAATATTTTCATGTGAAACATATTTGTAAATGGAAATATTCAACTGTTACTGCAGGTATTATTTCCTGTGAAATTCCCGCAACGGTCTACTTTGATGTAATCTCATTTTCCATGTAGACTAGTGCCTGGGGACGATGTCTAGTTATCACTCAAGCTCTAATTACCTACACGGTAAACTATAATTAATTCCATGTAAAATTACAGCTTACAACAAATAAGTGCATCAATAATATGCGCATATGAAATTTATTTCATTATCAGTTAAGGCTGGTTTATGATGGATTTTATTTATTTATTTTAATTTAAAATTTTGATTCTGGTTTATAATGAATTTCAGTTTCCTAAATTTATTCAATCAAAAAGTATCACGTGATATTATGTAGCTGTATTAAGTTTTTATGTTTCTTTGAAGTGAAGTGAATTTGTTTTGTTACAAAATGAATTTGATGTCTGATTATATTTATTTTAACATGAAAATCTAAATAACACTCACAAACTGTGAAATTAAATTCATAATAAATCAGCCTTTAATATTCGATCTTTATTTGATTGTTCAAGAAAATACTTCATTTAATTCACCAAGAAAAACTCGTAAAGTTTAAAATTATATAATAACTATATTAATGAACAAATTTAGCTACTACAGAGTTAACGTGTCTCTTATGAATTAAAAAGTCACGGTACGATTTACATACTAGATAAAACAAAAGAATAAATTTATATTAAAAATGATAAGAAAAACTGAAAAAAAGCCTAGAACAATAAACTGGAGCAAATAAATTAATTAAATATTAGAGAAATGTGTTCTCATTTTTAGAATAAAACAACATGTATCCAAGGAAATAAATAAATCAGAAACAAAAGGACATTTTGGAATAATTATTACAATTATATCAATAAAAAAGTTATGAAATATTTTCCGTGTTTTACAGGCAATTACAGAAGTTTAGATATTCAATAAATCTAATCCATATTTTTTTGTATTAACTAAATAAATATACTTACGTATGTTTGAATACGCCAATGAATTGACCAGAATGAAGTTAGTGCATACTCGTAAGACACTTACCTGAAACAATAAAAATAATTACAAAAATGTTTCAAATTATATTTTGCATTCTAAAGTCTATTTCTACGGTGAAACATTTGCGGAAGGACACAGGCGATGTTTTTTCAATGTAAAGTACGGTCAGCAACCCTTCACACTTATTTCTCTCTGGGGTGTTGTAGAAAATTAGCCTCGGGGGCAGTTTCAGCGCTGAAATAAATTCCTCATCACATTGGGAGCAAATGGTAACGGTTAGAACCTACACTTTCCTCGCTGCAAGGCGCAATGTTCAGCACTTTTGCAACTTACTGGAGCAGCAGCAGAAAAAAGAAAAATGGTTTTAGATGCAGTAAAGAGATTAGGAGTCATCTGCGAAGAAATATGGTTCGTTCGCGTAGTAAACATTATTTATTGATAGTAAAATAACTTCCGATGTGTTGGAATCGATAAAGTTAATAGAGATATAGATAAATCAGACACGAGTTCAAGTATGGACTCAATTTTGTTCGTTTATCCAATACTAAATTTTCTTTATACTTCAAGATATAATAAAAGTTCACAAATAGTTAGAAAATAAAATTTTTTGTTGTTTATAATAATTTCTGCTTGACCAAAAAACAATATTCATATCATTTTATTATCAATGGTTAATAATGAAATATTGTTTATTAAATAGTATATTATTTAACAAGCATAATATGTAGGCTATATTACACGAGGATGTAATTAAAAATACGAGCGGTAGCGAGTATATTTAATCATCCGAGTGTAATGTAGCCATATTGTGCGAGTCAAATACTAAACTTTATCTACAACTAACAGGCATATAAAAAATCTGATATTATTTGTTAAATATTCAATTAGGTGTGTGTAGTTCATATACAGCTTAACAGATGGCGCCACAATAGCACTTAAATGTCAAAATAACTATTCAAATTGTATTTATTATACTTTTCTAATCATTTATATTGATATTTATAATAAAAAATATTATTAATAAATTAACAGTTTATTAAAATGTTATGTGTTAAATTATATGCTCTATTTATTACAGAAAAGTGTAGCGTGTAATATAACATTTCATATTACACTTGTGTAATATGAGTAGTATATTATATGTAGTATCACACGTATAATGTACCCATATTTCAATAGTTGTAGATAAAAATATTTAAATATAATAAATAATAAATATAGAGAATCGATTAAAAAAAAGTTCAGTTCAAGTAGAACATTTTATTTTTAGTCACGTTTATAAACTTTTTATGAAACTATTTTGCATATTTTGCATACTCAACCTCGCTACCTTTGAGGTATGCGTGGTTGCAATAATTTGTAGTTCAGGTAAATTCGAGGTTAACTGCATAATCCATGCTCTAATTACAAGACCACGATTGCTCGTAGAATTTATACTAATTGTACCCAAAATGGTACTAAAGACAATGTCGATTAATTAAAGAGGTGAAACAACGAAAACTAATCTTTTATGCTTTAGTCCATTTCACCAAATTCATAAGGGCTTTGATTTGATACAAAAATAAATGGGGAATATATTTAGGTTTTTGTTGTTAGACCCAAAAAGAGGTTTTTTAAGAATAGCCCTCTAATGAGTCGAGATATACCCTAAGAACCTCGTCAATTCTACAGGCAAAATTACTTTTGATTTTCTATTTCGAGGTTCAACTTTCAAAGCAAAAATCTCAAGAAAGAAAAGAAATAACTAAATTCTGTTTATAAATATAAAATCAACAAAAACCAAAATTTTGGACCCAAAAATAGGTATTTTTAGATTATTATATACACACAATTTTACGGTAAAAACCTAAATGTTACATTTTTCTTGATCTTCTTTATTATTTTTATTACAGGAATAAATTGTTTATTTTTGTTTATGTGCAAAATAAATTTATTTCCGGATAAAATGAGTAATACTTAATTAATAAATAATTGGATGTGTGTCCTTAGGGAAAGTACGGTGTACGGTGTGTATCAATGAAGAAATCAAGTGTTAATATGTCGTTGCTAAGCGACCAATCAATTGTGACGTAAGTGAGTGTAATCTAATCAGATCGGACGGGACGTATGCTGCTTGGGGACAGTCAAGATGGAGTTTGCATCGATTAGTCCCGTCCCTATAAACAACTCGATATTGCCAACATTATTTTTTCACATTTTATACATACAGCTGAGTCCTATTTTATTCCATAATCAATTACAAATCTTTAATAGAAAGATAGAAACATATATTAATTTTAAATGTACAGGATGGTAACTGGAACACCCGGAATATTTCATATTTTGGTAATTTCTTGCTTCTCTAATTATTTTAAGTAAAAAATCTTTAAATTGCAGTTTAGTAGTTTAGTAGAGCATAAAAATCTGTATACGAATCAATAAGTAAAATTAATTTTGCATGCCTTGTAAGATCAGAAATCACCTCTAAAATAGTTAATCATGGAATTGAGATAATATAATAAATGTTTAACGGTTTATCTGTCAAATTAACTGCGTTCTGCGTTAGTTTATTTCTATTATTATTTGTAATTACAGTTTTAATAAGTTACTCTGAAAAATATAGTCATTTTTTTAAATTATTTAAATCTTTATTTACAAAAGGGTAAAGAAAAAATCAAACAAGCAAATCTGAAAAATTAAATAATAATGTGCGAGAAATAACTCCCATTGTAGTTTTATGTTGTTTTTACTTCATAATTTAGATACCAAATCTAGAGGTTTAGTTCTTTTCAATTTTCTTATTTCAACTAATATTAAAAAGAAACTAACGCAGCTAATTTGACAGATAAACCGTTGAAAATTTGTTAATTTTTGTCTCTATTCCATGCCTACCGCTATCTTATGTACGTCATTTTCGTACCTAATTTCTGAGTTTATTTTTAGGCTCTACAACTATGATTTAAAGTTTTTTGTACCATCCTGTATAAGTCAGTGGTGGTCGAATGATACATGCAATTGTATTAGCAACTGAAATGAAAGATTCAGAGTTCGATTCCCAGTAATTGCACAATGCTGTACCAAGAACGCCTGCGACGGTTGCGAGTATCTCAAGAGCACTTACGTATGAAAAGTAGAGTGCACCATTAGAGAAACTTAGAAGTAGAACCTCGAAATTTGAATATGATTTATTTTACATACAATGTAGTCATCAATCCATAATGAATATGAAATGGTACAATATAATATTATATTTTATAATAAATATCTACAATTGTAAGTTAATAGAAGTCTAAACTTACAAAAAATTTACAAAAATAATTTATGAAACTTATTACAATTAAAATTTACATTTCAGTACAAGTGTTCTTTTCTTCAAAAATTCTCCTCGAGAAAAGTTACGAATGTAATTATTAAATGGTCTTTACTAACCGCACTAGAGATTTTTAAAAACCAATTTTATTTTCTTTTATTATTCAGAACAATGGAGTGTAAAAACAGTGAACTTCAATTCCAACAAAAAAGTGTTTCTCCTTTTCAAAGAAAACAGAAGCCAAAACCTTTATAATAATGAAATCAGAATGTGTACTTTAAATCAGGGTTAATTTTAACTTTATATTATCATAAATGAATATATGAATTATGATTATAAATGACGGAGGGTAATGTCCTTTCTAGATTTTTTTGGTTTTATTCTCGAGTGTAATAAATAATAAACTAGGGAAGGGAATCATTGAAACAATTGTAAACACGATTCAATCTAATTTCAAACTTTTAAAAAACGTTGATGAAATGATTTGAGTAGACGCATACGAAAGTTTTATAGTTATTTACTTGGCCAGCGATGTAAGTTAATTTTTACAGGGCGAACTGGAAATTTGTGAGGCGAGCGACGAAGGAGCCAAGTAAATATTAATAAATATTAATATAAATTTAACAACAATTTTGAAATACAAATCGTTATTCAAATTATAAGTTCAATCTTGACACCCAGAAAAAATCCAGAATTTCTCCTGTTTTTCTAGATTCAATTTAAGTAAACTACATCGCATCGAAAAACTGAAGTGTTGTCAAAAATATACGTTATTTCCTATTTCGATGCGATATTTTTCTATTAACCGACGGTTAAGGTAACCGGCACTTTAACCAGAGGTGGACAACCTGGCCCTAACTGTTAAGAATGGTAAGGAAATTTTATCGTTCGAAGACATTTTTTTGGAAAAAAAAACGAAGTGAAGGAATTATTGTCGTTATTCATTATCGTTCGCACCAAATATATTTTGACGTCAATTTTGTTAATTGTACTAAATTTATTAACAAAAAATCAAATATTTTGTATAAAAATTAAAGCCAACTAAATTATTATTTCTATTAAACTTCCGGGGAACAACCAAAAGATCGCAGTACAAAAAAATGCCAATGTTACCCATGAAAGTTTCACGACCCCTTTCAGAATGTCTGATTGTACAAAAAATTATCTTTAATAAAGAACGTACAGAAAAAACTTTATCACACCACACAGCAATAATTTTATTTTATCTTTAGACTCCATATACCATTATTTATACTAAGTTATGCTTTACTGCCATCGTGGTGTATTCACCCTTCTGCATTACTTCTCGTAGTTCATTCATACCTATTAGCATATCACCATCCCTCATCGCTAACCAAACTGCTAAGTTAGATAGCCAATTAGTCGAGTTTGATGCATACTGGAGTTTGTTTGCTCATTGCCAAGTGGTAAACAAAGCTCAGGTCGAGCTTCTGCGTCACCTACGATCAACGCTTAGATTAATTGTCCTTCGGCTGCTGTTCTTCGTTGGATAGATACCTCCACCAATGCAGACACATTAAGGATAATTTACTTTCAAAGATGAAATTTCATTATTCATAAAGTATAATTTTGATAATGATTTTTCTACAAATACATCTTAATTTTACGACGAAATTAGCCTGTTTCTTAGGGTAATTGATTAAAATATAACCAAATTATCAAGTAATCATCTTATATCTTATAAGAAGCAATATTAATGTCTGGTAAACACTACCGAAAAATATATCTCATTAATTTGCGAATTTTCCAAACAAACAAATTACACTAAATGAAATGCTAAATTGGGAAAACGACATTAAAATTTAATGAACCAAATTTGTATAAGCTTTTTGCTAAAGCTAGACAATTAGCGATAACTTTTTATAGGTATTAATGTAATAGACCATTTGAGGATAATTGCTCATAATTATTATCTAGTTATACTACCTCTAAAATGAAACAAAATCTAGATCAGACAAGTTTCATTTTTAGTAGTAATAATATAATCAAATTTCTATCCATTTTTGGAAGTAAATAAAATTATAAAAACGTTGTTCAAAGTTTTAATATTGAATGTGAATCCAGAACTCGACTTCGTCTCGTGCCGAAACTTTCACACCTCGTGGAAAATAGACGACTTTCTGCATTTATTGCACAATATATTATTATGATTTCAAAATGATATAAAGTAATATTAAAACTTTGAACAACGTTTGGAAAATAGGTGATTCTGCACTTGGCACACTATTATTCCTAGTGCTTTAATCTTTTGATTATGTCCTTAAATCCTTAGTACATAAATAACTAATACAATTTTGTTTCATAAGCAACATATTTTACAAAATTTGATTCCGTTATGAAAATTTATGTTCTGTGGGTCAGATAATCTTTTTAAAAGAATCTAGTTCTTATCGGGATATGATCTGGGATCTGTTTGTCTTAAAAGCTTTTTAGGTGGATTCAAAATAAGCAAAAAACAGATGTACAATCCCGGGTAGACACTCATATTCATGAGATCTTCTGCTTTTTATTTTGATTAAATCTGGAAACATTTTGTGATATACTTATTAAACAACTTTTAGTGAAATTAAACAATGAAAAGAGGAAAATAGGTCAATATATTTATTTCTTATTACAATTAAAATTAAGAAAGTTTAAACAAAATAAAATTTCGTTTGTGCCATAATTATAAAATTTCCTGGAGAGTTAATTTGTTTTATATAAGTTTTAATTAATTTTATTATGAAAAATTATTTGATCTTTGTAAATTGAGATTTTCAACGTTCCATTGTTTTAAAATAGGGAAATTAACTTCAATATTAATATGTTCTTGTTTACTCACCATTTTTCGATTCATAGACAAATACTATTTCTTATTTAACATATGTTAATAAACGTCTAGCTTTAATTGTACAAGAAAGTTACTAAAAACATAAGTGCATCAGACGTTGGTTCATTCTCCTAACAGGTCGATCACCTTCAACTATTATCTTGTTGCTATGATGCTAATGTTTTCTGTAAAAACTAATGACAATGTGTCAACAAAAAATATTACTCAAAGCAAATATTTTATCCTGTTTACTTAATAATAATTAGTTATAAATATAATCTTTCATTTATAAAAAACTGTCTACCTCTGTATAACCTTCTTTTATCCTTTTTATAAGTCGTATTTTTAATGCGTCCATTAATTCTGCAGACTGCTCCAGTTTCGATTTATTATTATGGATAACGTATTTCACACGCAATTTATAAATCCCGATTTAGATGTTTGTCATATTTCATGAATTTCATACGAGCAGATAAAATGTTTCAGGAAAAATTGTATGTTCAGATTTTATGTGACAAAAATAACCAAATTTTTATTTGCACTCGACAATCAATGTTTTTATCTACTTTATTGATTGCTTTTACAAGGGATGTCCTATTTTAGTTATCATATGTCACATTAAATATACATTTATAAATAATATATTATCTTTATTATATACACTATTAATTACAAAACGAAACCTATTATAGCTTTTTCGTTTCAACAACAATAAATTGAGCAAAAAATGAAAACGATTATCGTATATCAATGAAATCTTTCTGATTATTATCGAACATACAAATTATAGATAAGGTTAGGGTAAAAAATGATAGATGTGAATTAAGCAGCATTAAATCCTTTTATAATTGATAGACACGAAAATTATTTGTATTTTTTGGAGGCCTATTTAAATTGTGAATCTATATTTTACACTTTTCTTGAATTAAATTATTCGAACAATATTTGGATTTGGAGACTTGAGTTTTATTAAAAAGTGAGTTTTCATTATCGACCTAGATTAATAATAATTTATTATTGACCTAGGTGACCATTTTTACCAAGTAAGCGGTAGTAAAAATAATTTCTTATGTCAAATAAAGATTAATAATAGTGACTGTCTAAGCTAATAGCGAAAAAATAATATTTTATTATACAGGTTTTATAAAACGGTATATTAATCCAAAAACACGAATAGAACGATACTTTTTATAAAAGGAGTGTAATATACTATTTTTTATACATTGCTTCATTTATTTAATAAAAATCTTAAAAATACAATTAAAAAAATAGGAATACATGTGTGAAATATGGTAACAATTTTGAATGAAGTTAGGTATATTTATCTGTCAAAATGCATTTAAAATATTGTGAAAATATCTTATATTAATAAACTGTTTTCAATATAACAATAGGACATTTCTTAACTCAAATTGTAAAAAGTTATTTTATTACACTCTTTCCTTATTGCAACTTTAAATAAATTTGCGTTAAACGAGATGCAAAATGTAATTAAAAAAGTAGAGTTCAGATTTTTTCACTATGCAATTGCGCGAGATTGAGTAAAAAACTAATAAAAGCTCGAACCAGGAAAAAATTCATCAACCCGAAGTCTGTCGTTTCATTATCCATTAATAAATTAAAGCTGAGGTGAATAACCATGTCCTCTCGGATATCTTTCATTATGGAATGTTTGCAAGGCGAGGGTCACTCCAGGTATCCATTTCACTGGAAACACAGCAGGATTACAGGATTAAGCTGCGACATACGTCTCTGCAGCTTTGCCTCTAAGCTCTTTCTTTGTGCAACGCCCTTGTGGTGCAACATTTTAATAATGTTTATTAAATAAGAGATGTTTCTGGAATTCTGTCAACTTTTTATTTCAACCTCGAGAGTTTCAACCCATATGGGTCTTCTTCAGAAGCTAACAAATTTGTTACAAACTAATTAATTAATAAGAGTCGGCTCAAGACATATAAAGCCCTGAACCAAGTTATATTCAGACATGAAGAAGCAGATGAGATAAAAAAAGTCGAGGTTGAAATAAATAATAAAGTTGGCTGAATTTCACAAAATATTTCTTATTTAATAAGCTACCCAGTCAAGAAACATCCGAATTCTCAATAATTTTTATTATCTGTAATACATAATTTTTTTTAATGAATAATAAATTGCTTCTTGTCATTCGTTTTATTACGATATTTGTGAGCTTTGTCTCTTGTTTTTGAAAAATTAATTAACCATTTTGTCTGTCTAATTAAAATTAAAATCTTGAAATGTAAAAATCTGTATGATTTTAATATGAGTAATACTGTACTCGCATTATTAACAGAGAGACTAATATCAGATTAAATTACATATTTTATCTAATACCCTGGAATTATAACGTTATAACTATGGTGTTTTTAGATGAATAAATAAAGTAAATATAACTCACTGTTTGTTAATGTTAATTACCAAAAATATTTTAGATATATTTAATATCAATGAATAAAAACTGTTGGATAAAATGTTGTACTGCACACGTGTGTTAATTACTTAAGTCATTTAAGAAAAATATACCACTCGACAGCTTCATGAGATAAACATTTTTCACGTGACTTATTTGTAATGTAATACACTTGTACCATAAATAATTATTAATGAATAGACTAGACAGAACTATGTACAGTAAAAAGAACATCTTTGAAAAAATTTGGAATTATATCCAAAATTATTATACATATATATTATTATACATCTACTCCACAAATTATTTTCAATGTACCAATCAAATAACCCTATTTTTCTAAGTTATTTCAAACTAATTTTTTAGATTGAAGAAAACATTATATTTTTATATTTATAAATTAATTACGAAATGGTACATCGAAAACATTTTTGAAATTTCTTCAATTAAAATTTTCTTTTGCAAAAACTACTATAAAGCAGTAATCAAGAACAGATGCATAATAAAGAAATATTTTTCCTAACTTATAAATTAATCTGTGGCAAAAAAATCAATTAAAATGGTCTGATTTTCCAATTACATTTTAAATTGTGCTGGAAGGCGATTTAACTAATTAGTCAAGTCGATAACCCATTAGCAAACAGCTGCTATTTAAACATTTAGAAAACTCTTAACGTAATTTTTTCCAGAAGCATCTCGTTCTCTAATTAGATGCAAATTAGGAAAACAAATACTATTGTCTTAGTAACCAGTTACCAGACTGTACTCGTCCAATTAAATAGAGCTATTTTTGAAAGTAACAATTAATTCTTTTGCTTAATTTGTTTATTTTTTAAGAGTGCATTGCCAATTAGTTAAAAATAATTGTTTTAATTCAAGCCCTCAAATAGTACTTCATAAATTTTTTCGATCTACTATTGACCCTTTAAAAAATATAATTTCAATGATTACCAATCAATTTTTAATAACAAATATCAAATAAATTTTATTAAAAAAGGCATTACTTTTTTTGACTTAAATATTTTTGGTAGAACCAAATATAAATTTAGGAGATTTATAATCTGGAAATTACTTTAAATATACCATTTGATGTTTGATATTTTAAAGGCATACTTTTAATATTTTATTCTATTCCCATAAAAGATATTTATTGATCTATTTCTCGGCACTTTTCGTTAAAATATGTGCTCTAAAACTTTTTAAGATAAAGGTTTAATATATTTCTACTCCGCGACCAGCATAACATAGAAGTTTTGAAACTCATATGGTAACATATGTTTCAGACGTAACACATTATGTCGTTCTAAACATAAAGTTTTGGAACATATTAATACAGTATTATTTACAAAAGGTAACGAGATACAGACAAAACTTTTGTAGTTAGTAATATAAATACTTTAATCAACTTTGTCATTTATGCATTTTGAACATTCATATTATTATTGTAAATATAAATCTTTCCTCATATATTTCGCTGAGATTTACCAATAAATATAAATAAAAACTAGAAATTCACGTTAATAATAAAACCATAATTTTTATTTCAAGGTTGGAATGTTTTGAAAATCACAAGAAAAGTTTTGTATAATTTATAAGTAAGAAAATACAAATACATTTTTAATAAGCAAAGTAAAATAAAATGATATTATAAAATATAATTTGTGATAAAGTATTTCAAAATGAAACATTTGCTAATCTTGTTTACAAATGAAAACGAAAACATTTCAATGAAACAAAATCTCAATTAATCTAAATTTTAAAGTGCTCCGGATGAAACCGACTTCGTTTAATATAATTTCCTTATATTTCCTTTATTCACTCGACCTTGAATCCTTGTTCACATTAAAGCCTGTAGATTTCAAGTTAAGACAGGTTGTAGGTGATCCTTGCGATCAACATCAATACCTGTCCCTGAGAGGAATAATAATACGCCTACAATTACAGACCTAAACTATTCCAATTCCACGGGTACCGCTATTTATTCTCTGTCAAATGTCTGACCATAGCCACCGTAGATTTGCATAACAGTACAAGGAAATTTATACGAGAAATTATCCCTGAATTCGTGATGTTAATGATAATAAGACTCGAGTCTTTCTCTGTTCTTTTTCATTTTTCTGGATGATTATTTAGACTAGCTTTTTATGCTAATTTTCTTCTTAGTTTGCATTGAATATTTTATCAAAATTAAAGAAAATAAAGCAACAAGATTTTATATTGAAATATGTAAATTTTTTAATGAACTTGAATTAGATTTTCTATTATAATGTTTCTAGGTTTCTGAGGCAGCTTTTTCTTTGAAACAAATGAGATTTTTTTCAGAGTTGTATAAAAATCTGTTTTTTTATTTATACCGGATTTTTTTTTAATTAAAACAGATTTTACGATTTTTTTTAATGGCATATTATAATTTCAAAAAGGTGTTTCACAAAATATCATATATTATAAAAAAAGTAAGAATTTAAAGAAACAATAAAAAACTTCAATAAAAACTGTTTATAATGATACCGTTTATACCGACAAACTGGTTTTAACGTTGAAATATGCTAACGTCATTTTACATTTATCAGTTTATAGCGACTTCCGATTTTAGCGACGAAATTTATGAGTTCCCTTCGATATCTTTATAACCGGATTTTACTATAAGACATTTTAAAGTAAATTTAACAAAAATCACATATTAGTGCAGAAATTTTGTGCGTTATAAATTCAAAAAATATAAAAGTAAAGTCGTTTACCGACAAAGTTAAATAGATTTGGTAGTTCTTGAAAGTATTGCCACATTGTAACATTACCCACATGCTTTTTGTCCCATTTTTGTAAATCTAGAATGTCAAATAACAATTGCAGAACAAATGATTTAAATCAATGCAATACTAATATTTTTCAAAGTAATATTCTGAATGTTTCTTATTATGATAACAACAGGTTGTAATAAGAAAAAACAAATTATAAAAACTTAGTTCATCCAACAGGTTGGCAAGATTTCAAAACCCATTATCAATCTTCTGAACCAAACAATCCTTTCCAAATAATATCCAACAGATATTCTATGCCAAATATTCCTATCCAAACATTTTGTTTCTTTTGTATATTATTATAACAATTCAAACATAATTTTCCACTGATTGAAGGAGCTGCTTGACTGGAAGGTAAAGTTGAAGTAAAGCATTTCTGGATTTCAGTTAATGATAAAATTTATTTTCTTCCTCTACTAGTGTCGACACCTTCTGATGAAGACGCATGAGGCGTCGAAACTAGTAGAGAAAATAAATTTTATCAATGACTGAAATCCAGAAATCCTTTATTTCAACATAATCTTCAATTATTTGCAATGAAAAATATGATTAACGAAAGTTAGATTTCCATCGCTGTTGTTTTTATGAAAGCTCATCCCCGATCTGTGGAGTGGAAACAATTGGCTTCTTAACTTGAACTAGTTCAATGCCAAATATGCCTATCTAAACATTTTGTTCCTTATTATTATAACAATTCAAAAAAAATTTCTACTATATGCAATCAAAAATATGATTAACGAAAGTGACATTTCCACCGCTGTTGTATATTTTTATGAAAGCTCATCCCCGATCCGTGGAGTGGAAACAATTGGCTTCGTAACTTGGACTAGTCCATGAGTAGGAGTGAAGCGATGCGATGCACGTCTCATCGGAAATTGACAGCTTGACCGATAGACTGTCACCCCAGGCACGCCCATAAATACGTTAGCGCAAATGAATCAACAAATAGACCATCCGTTCCAGCCTGCTATGCAGATTTTAATTGTTCATTTGCATGGGGATGCTCTGACAAGATGTCCGGGTTAATGGGTGGAATTACAATAAAAGTATTTTAGGAATGCAAATGTTTTTGGCACTGTAAATTGTTCTGGGTTACTAGGTGAGGTTAAAGAGATAAATTGAAAATCCAAATTGTGGAAACATTATGATAGTATAGTGATAAAATTCCGTTACTCCGATAAATTTTTGCTACCAAGTAAAGAAACAGTTGTCATTATTTATAACACTCACAATGACAGTTCATTAATATTTTAAAATAATAATAATATTTAAATTGTTTCGTTTCGCATTCTCCGGTTTTTCAGATAAACTTTTATTTTTGGACGCTCATTTCTTTTTACTTTTCAGCAAAATCATTAAAGTAAACTAACATTAGGTAAAATTCCTCCTCTTTCGGAGTAGGAATTTACAATGCAGTTTGTTTGCAGTAAACAAAAAACACGAAGAGATCCAAATCGTATAGGATGTGTAAAATGCATTTGTGAAAATAGATGTGACAATGTATATTATTTCTCTGTATTGACCAGGAAATCTAATTTCTATTTTCTGGCACTCAAGTAAATGTAATAGAATATATGAAGGTTTCAGAAAATAATAATTCTATTAAAATTTGTAAGAAAAATATATTCTGACAATAGTCAATGTCAATTTATTAACAAGAAATTAAATGTTTCCTACAAAAATTAGAAAGCAACTAAAATGCCTATTATTTTTATTAAGTTTCTGCCAAAAGAAAACAGCCCTTTTGAAAAGGCCAATTGGATCAAAAAAAGGAGGTGTAAAACTAGATGTTACAGAAATTCTATGAAAATTTCAAGATTCTACGGCTAATTGTTCTTGTGTTATGCAAAAAATATAAAATTAAAAAATACTACGACCAATGTGCAAAGTAGAAAAGAAAGGTACACAACTAGATGTTATAGCAGTCTCCTAATCAAAATTTCAACATTCTATGGCTAATCAATTTTGACTTATGCGAGATAACTAGTTAAAATGGATTCAAAATACTTCTTTTACTTTGTACAAGAAAGTAAAAAGAAACAAAAGATGTAAGATGATATTTTATCCTAGAGGTTTTTACTTGTCGATATCTGAAGAGCATTCTCGTATGAAAAGTGCACTACACAATATTCTTAAAGTATGTCCTCAGCAAAATAAAGTTTTAGAATTGGAGGAGGTGACAGTCTAAAGTTCAACTTGATTCAAAATCACGTTCAGGAGAAAATATAATAGACACCAGAAAGTATGAAAGAAAAATATTATTCCCATATCTACTTCTTTCTATCGTCCCTCTCCATAAAATATTAGATATTTTTTATTGTAAATTTAAAACTGTTAAAGAAATATATAAGAAAAGGAACAAATTAAAATTTTATTTATCAGTACAGTGGAATTGCCTTTGCAATATTTGCTATAATTAGAATCCATGAAAACATGTAAATTTCAATATAATGTTGAGCTTTTTAATTATTTTATAATTTCTCTTGTTATATTTTCCATTTCCTACATACGAGATTTCAGAATCACGTGAAGTGCTTTAATCAACAACTCCCACGAGTCTCGTTGTGTTATGTGGGTGCCTTAAGGGTTGAACAACAACTTATTAGCACCCTCTTCGTGCTAATGTAATAACAACGTACTACAATAGAATACCGATTTCTTACACACACAAAGCAACCACGGAAATAAACGAATTTGTCGAACATACCTTCCCCTCACATGAACTCTGATTTTAACATGTTTTACAAAATTGTTGTTACACAAGGTAAATCACTAAAACCACAAGACAAATATCGAGATAAATTAGACTAACATGTATAATAATAAAATGAGAAATAGCCAAAAATTAAAAAAGAGAAGAAAACTAATTTATGACAGCAAAAGAAATGAAGTTTCATAGAAACTGGAAGGGTAAAAAGAAAAAATAGAAAACGAAAGACTTAAGTAAAACCTAAATATGAAACTAGTTAGAAAAATAATACAGGAGATAGTAAGGATCGGATGTAGAGATTTTTGGACAAAAATTTAACAGTGGCGTAGCTAGAATGTAGAATTTCAAGCCTCATTGCACGGTATTAACAACTATTTATTTTTTCAATTTTAATTTCAACGCTGTGATAAAATAAATCCCTAGTTGTAATATATTCCCGGATTAAAACTTTGTTGCTGACATAAAACAAATTGATTGTTAACCCGTGGAGGTTGTTATTTATAGCGACAAATCCTGTAGTAAATTCATAATATCAATCACAATTTATCACTGTATTTCCTGATTAATGGGAAATATTAATTTGCTATTTACGCAATCTATCAAGATCTCAACTCGTTGAAAAGGTTACGGGTTAAGATATTACTCCCTAGAACTATTATCAAGATATATAGCACTGTATGAGTTGTTCTCAAGAAATAATAAAGTTTAAGACTTCTACAGAAGCTATAAACTGACGGCTTACAACATTAGAAAAAAGTAAAATGAAAGAAATCTTTCCAAATGTTCCATAAAAGTTAGGTGTTACGGAAACACATTTTCTTTTGTAATGGGAACAGCATTACCTAATAAAAGAAAAAGAAAAGAGTAGTAAATAAGAATTATCAGAAGTAATATCACAAGACCTTTTGATTTTATCGATAAACTTTTATTTTGCATGTTTTTCTTGCTTAGCAACATTTATTGTAACGGAGCGAGACTCACTACCGTTGAGTCATCACGGCTTAACTTTTTTGGTCAGGTAGTTCGTTAAAGGTCAAATGGTATAGGAGCGACGCCGCTATTGTTTGGGAACTTTATAGAGTCTGGAGGCTCTGGAATGTTCGAGAGATTAATTGGCTACAGATATATAAGGGTCGCATCTGTTGGCTCAGAAAAATCAGTATCGGAGAGTATGCAGAGGATCTCTGAAGAAAGTTAATGTTGATAACTGCATGTCAGCGACATGTAAAGTAGAAAAAAATATATATTGTGTATTAAGTATTTAAATAAATGTTCAGAGTTTATATTTGTTTATTCTTAGTGTTACAAATTTTTATTATCTTTTTATAATTTGTTACCCGTTTATTAAACTTCTTTTATAAATATTCGTTTTGAATTATTTTTACATTTCACCCAAATAAATAAATGTCCCAGTATTATTGTGCTGCACAAAAAAGAGTTTTTAAAAATATTTTTTTTAATATTTCGTTGGAAAAAATACACGTATTTATTTTTAAAATGGAACTAGAAATTCCATGTTACCTTTTGTTAGTTCCATTCCATTTTGCAGATTTCATCATTTCGAAAATGCGATGTGTGATAAAGATAAAAGCTAGCAGTATTTGAAATGGAGATGAAAACCAATTTTGTGCACCGTCAAAGTAATGATGCACATTCTCTCTTGAGCATGCATCGGGAAAATAAAGAAATTCCATCGAAACGAATACCTAACGCTAACATCCATCGCAAAATCTTTGCTTTCTAAAAATAAGTATAGTTTATATAGATATATTTTTAGAAACACTAAAAATCGATTCTAAAATAAAAGTAAATAATTGAAACATTTTGAAAAAGGTAAATATATTTTAAATATATAATTAATAAAAAAAAAACAACATTTGCATTATTTTTCCCTATCGTCTATGTAAATATAAATTTGTATGATTTTATTCTAGAAAATTTAGTTTGAGATATAAAAAACAAAATTTAATTTGCTTTAACATATCAAGCTTTTATAAATATTGTTAATAGACACGTGTAGTTTTATTTGTGTACGTGGTATTCAATTTAGATCAAATAGAAGCTTCAGTTGTGATATGATACATGATTTATTAACAGCAATATTTGTTTTACTAAAACTAGAATAACATGGAGACTACACGTGTTCTCAAATTTAGTGAAACTTTACATAAAAGCTTTAGATATATGTGTTTGTATTCAAAAGCTGAATTCCAGGGACGAAGGTACATTATTATCAGATATACACAACAAATTTACAGCGACGTATATTTACTTGAAACTTTTTAGAAATTTATATTCCATTATGCGAAATTTAAATATTTATAGAAGATAATGGCCCATATTCCGAGCTTACTTTTATGAGAGCTTTTGTTAAAAGTGACGTAAAAAATGTAAAATCAGGCTTCTTAAAAGGTTTTTTTTTTAAAAGTGAGCTCGAAATACAGGTCAATGTATTTAAAATTCAATTCTTGTTGAAAGAAATTAGATATAATTTTTAACAACAACATTTAGTTTATATTTTGTGTGCAATTTACTTTGTAGTAAAATCCCATTTCAGTTTCCAATTTATATTACATGAAAGCAATGAATCTATTCATTATGTCTAGCTCAAGAACAATAGTGGCATTGGATGATTCTAACCTATAAATTTTAAAGCAAACATGTGATTAAATTAAGTACCCAATGTAATTAAAAGCTTCATACCGTATTTGTTGAACTAGAAACACACTAACCTGTCGGTAAATTTGATCTAATTTATCTTGAATTGTTGGAACTCGCAAATATATTTACATGAAATAAAACAGAACATTGTATTTAATAATGAAGTTAGTTCTAACAGAAATGGAAACCTGCATAATTTGCATACCTTCTTGAAAAGAATGCTGTAGATTCAACATAATATTACCTTCATTTTTCCTTTTCTGACGTTGACATTTCAAATTGTATAATATTATCATTATTTTCTTTTTTACTATCCGATCTATGCAAGTAAGAAAAGTTTTCTTTTTCAAATTCCTTTATGATGATTTTGTTTTGTAAATTGTAAATTGCTTTTTGCTGCGACCACTATAGAAAGCGGTATTTTTCTCACACTATATAAAGCTTGAAAGTTGCCTATTTCCCACAATCATGGGTTCAAGTGAGAAATAATTTCTCTCAGTATTTACCAATACTACGCATGTGCAGTGTGGGAAATATAATTTCTCACTAGTTAGAAACATATAGCATATATAGGTACCCCTCTGTAAGACGTACAATAATGAGATAGCGAATAAAAGTCTCATCTATGCCATGCGTATAGCACAAAGATGCAAGATAAAAGTTTCCAGCAAAAATTGATGACGTGAGGATCAACTGCTGGAAATATAGTATACATATGTATGTATGTGTTTTTTTTTCCTCATGACATCAAATGATTTAAAGTGGTATGACAGAATAGTTATATACAGAAGCGACACTCCGTGTCGGTACCTTTCATGTTCCCCTATTCAGTTCTATGACCTTGAAGCATTGTGTAGACCTTTAAATTTATGCTCTTCCCCTATCTCTCTCTAAGATGTGTAAACACATTCCGATTTTAAACAATGAGCCCTTTACATTTGTGCACATTCTCCATCTCTCTTTAATTTTCGTTTCTCTGTCTTACTGTCGCTTCTGTACAAACCTACTCTGTGGTAGTATTTAGAATGAAAATGAACTTTCCGAAAGACGACTAAAAACTGGGTATCAATTTTGTTGTCATATTTTATTCAAATAAGCTCACTTTAAAACGTCAGTAATTTAGAATTGTAAAACGGTGTTTAATTATTACAGGAATAAGAAACAAAAGCCGGCCGGAAATTTGACATTGAAGCAGGCTTGGCTGACATCCATAAGTAGCATTTAATCCTGTGTTTCGCTGCGATACGAAGCCCAGCAGCTTGGGTTGAGGATAATCCTACTTTGCTCGTTTTTCTATCTAATTGGATTCTTACAAGTTATTAATCTCGCAGATCACACTCTAGCAATCAACGCGTAGATGAGAAACGGTGTTCAGTTCCTCTCACGATGCTACAGCGAAAACAGTTTTTATACGAGGAAAATGATTGGAAAGGAAAAATAAACAAAGTCGGTTTTCCTGAGTCAATCCTCACGTCATCAATTTCTATGCTAGAATTATTAAACTTTTATCTTGTATCTGTGTCTAACTAACGACAAAAATAAAATAGAAAGAGTAATGTAACCGCAGTGACGCATATTTACAAATGTTTGAAAAATTTTAATTCATGTTCCATATTTATGCGGGACTTTTAAAGGAACCTGGTAGGTTAGTTCTTTTATTTGGCACTTTTTAAGTATCCTGGAACAGTTCCCAAACTGATCCAACTGCTCCAGCTATTTTGGAGGGTTGGTAGATTCAACCCAGGTTCAACCCGTTTGCTATTTCTTTCTTTCAATTTGTGTTCCTTGTTTCCCATGACAGGCGTGACAAAATACAGATTTGTTTTGTAAGTAAGTTTTATATTCAAAGGTAGATAAAGCATACAAAATAAAATAAACAACACAAGGTTTGACGTTTATTTCGACATACCAAAAATATGACATTATTTTAAATTTACCTCTAATTTTTATAATAACTAATGTAAAATAAAACATTCATTTTGAAGTAAAACGAGTTAATATTGTTCAGTTCAGTAAAGGTACCAAATAAATACGGCCATTGTGTGACTGTATTTTTATAAGTTTATTCTCGTAGTCAGTTTTGACATTTCTTTACTTACTTTTGTATTCTTGACGATGGTCTAGTAAGCCAAAATACATATAGAATATTTTTTTTAATTTTGGAACCTACCTACCTAATTTTAATTATTCTTTTGTTACTTATTTACTTTGGAAATTCCACGTTTTCCGATAATATGACGTCTACAATCACCCCTTTTCATCATGACTACGATTGAGGACGTGAAGATCAACTCAAGGAAACCGACCTTAAATATTCATTGTAAATCAAAATTTTCAAATTGTAAAATTACCAAAAAATTAAAAATAAAAATCAATGTTTGAGTATCACAAAAAACCCACAGAGGACTCTGAATCTCTCTGCACATCGGTATTTTATTTTGTTAATTTCAAAGTTAGGATTTGATCCTTAGATCTCATATCTCATTCTCTCAAAACCATTTAAGCCATCGCTGCGCGTAATTAAAACCATTTCCGATTTGCATATTTTTCCTTTGTAGATAACAGATTCAAAACTACTGCTTAATCCTAATCTCAGTTAACCCACATTGCAGTGTCATAAGTTGTGCGAAGTCCGAGAGATTTCATTTCCGCACCAATTTATTTCGCTGCAAACACTCTTTATCCCTGAGATGAGTTCTGATTATTATTGCAATCAAGATAGCGTCAGAGAAATTGCGCAGTATATTGTATATACTACATAAACAAGTTGCATTTTGAAATGTATAATCCTAAGTATGATTAAATTGCGCTATAAAGCTGCAGTTTTTAATGTAAAATAATTATTTTTACACGAATACAAGTTCGCGGTTTACTTTTATACGTAGTTATATAAAAATTCCAAGGATAGCAGTTAAAGAAGATATACAGGGTGTTAAAAAAAGGTCACAAATATCTATCTTTTTTTTTAAAAAAAAATTCCTTGGGTAATATAAAAAGCCATGAATTTATAAGTGAAATTTACAAGTAGCTGTTGCTTAGTAACAGACAAACGACTGTTATTTTAATTATTTTAATATTAAAATGTCTTTTTATTACCCGCCATTAATATATAGACAAGGGAGGTATTGTATATCTATTAAATCAAGACGCAAATCTGTAGTGATTAAAAAAAATGTAGTTACTACGCAGGAACTATGAGTAAATTTTACCGATTAAATGCACAGCTCGAATTCATTAATGATAATCCTACACTTATTGCGGTTTTTTTAAATTTTATCGCTAAAAACTGCCTTCCTCCTTCAAATGAAGTATTCTGATTGGATACAACGATGAGTTTCAACAATTAATGATTCAGTTACACGTGCAACCTTTGCAAACAAATGAATAATTAGAGCAGCAGTCTGCATTCTAGAATATAATTAATTTAAGCTGTAGATCATTACAAATTTAATTATTAACCATAAATATCTCTGAAAATGTTTACATTTCAACCTTCGTTGCATGTCTAATATCATAAAGTTCTTCCTCTTGTGAAATGTATATTACGCACGTAAGAATGTTTCAGCATTTTTATTTCTTCAGACAAGTTTAATCCTGCTCACGACTACTCGTACGTGGTCGTTCCTGTTTTCTTTGTGGACGATTTAAAGTTTCGCGCAAGGAATGCGGATTGTTTTTGTTTCGCAAAAAGTTCAAATAGTTATTTTGGTTGCAATTTCGGAGAATTGAGTTATTGTTTCAATTTTGTGGAACTGTAGGGTTATTAAAAATTAAAGCAGTTTGAAAACGCAATATTTGTAGAATGAAGTATAGTAGGAAATTTCACTCCTGAACTTTGAAATCAGATATGTCAACATCAACTTCGAAATTCTCGCGATAAGTTTTCACTACAATAGTTTTTATATCATTCAACATTTAAAGAATAGTTTCAAACTGTATTTTTTTTCTAGCGGACGAAACACATCTTTCCAGCGTATTTTCGAACCGGAAAATGTATTATTCCGGTAATTTAATACAGTTGCCAGGTTGGAGAAAATAACAGTCCGGGAATATTTTTTCCAGCCGGTACCAAAGTATTGTCGTATAGTACGCAGTCCATTGTTTTCCGTAAATAAAAATACAATTGTATTTATTTCATTATCATTAAATATAAATCAATAAAAAAAATAGTATGGCTACCACGAAGGAAAAGAGTTTTTCCGGACTCCTAGTACAGCTCGTCCAGTAATGAATCACTTTTCCTACTAGATAAACAATATACTATTTTCGAAAACTATCAACACGCGACATGATTGTTTTTGTCTACAGGATGCAAAAGTCTTAGGCATCCAGCATTTTTTTTTCTAAAATAAACGGTCACAATTTAATCAAATCTATCACTTTAAAATAATTGTTTGATTTCTACTGTCAAATATCTGATTTGATAAACGTAATTTTCTCTTTGCATTTTTACTAATTTTTGGACATAGAGTTCGTTTGAAAGGAATCACAAATTTTATAAAAAAGACTGTAATAAAAATGATAATCAAGTTGATACAAAAAACAATGTGATCAGAAAAAATATAAATTTTTTATACGTTGTTTTAGTAAATAAATACTGTTTACTATATTAGGGAAGGGTTCAATGAATTTTGAAATGTATTGAACCGAAATGTCTCGACTTAAGCAAACAAATAAAACTATATTTTACAGCTTTTTCAACGTTTTCTATCTCGAATTTGTCTTTTATTATTTCATATTTTATTATTGACGAGACTTCCTTTTTAAAAAGGCATTAATATTTTAAACTTTTATATGAATCTAGCATTTTTTCTCACTGTAAAATATTTTCCTCATAAGAGTTAAATTATAAATACATATGAATGTACATATTTATGAAAGAATTTGAATAATTCAAAACTTGTAATGACGTATTTTGACAGACCCTTTTAAATTCATAGACAGACATTCTACAGACGTCACTATTAAAATTTAAAATTCAGGAAACAATTTTAATAAAATCTACATAATTTATCCCAAATTTTTCTACACAAAAACCTAATTAAATTTGGTAACTGAAATTGCTAAAAATTGTTTCTCTGAAAAAAAAAACCGGAACTGTGTATAGTTTTATGATATCTGGATTATCTGGAATTGTTAATTAATTTTTCACATAGATTAAAGTTTCATATCTAAAACTTTATGAAATTGAAAACTAGGTCCAAATTGGTTGTCAAGGATAGTGCGAAGTTATTGTATTGGAGTAGTTTTGAAGAAAACAGTTGGCGAGTTGACTATGCAATTTATCACATGTCAACCCTAACCAAATCATTCCAGAGTGAAAAACACTTGCTATCGATTTCTTTGTTTACCAAACATTGACCTTCACACATGTTTTTCATAATTACATTGCCATTGCCTATTAGATGAAGACAGATAGCGTAATTTATTCACGAGCTAATAAAGAATAATAATTTTATAATATCATCTCTATCAAACATATCGTGAATTATGAATAGCAATAGATCAATAAATTGATTTTATCTTTGTTAAATATTAGTGGGTTATGAGTATACTTATTCCGAATTTGCTTTTAATCAGAAATGACAGTCTATCATTTGCAAAACTATTGAAATTGACTTCTAAAACAACTGAAGAAAAGGCTATATAGAGTAAAATTTTGTTTATACAATTGAAATAATCCAAAAATACTCATTTTTGGGTCCAAAATTTTTGTTTTTGGAAACAGAACAAGTTAATACATGTCGATGTGCTCGTTTCAAATTCACAAACAGAATTGAATTATCTCTTTTCGTTCTTGAGATATTTGCCCTCAAAGATGTACCTCAAAAAAATGTGTTTTTCTGGTACATCTCTAAAATGGGTAGAGATACAATCTCAACGATTATACCAGTCGATTCTACAGGAAAAGTTACATAAAGAAATGTTTTCTCTCCATGTACCTTCTTTGGAACGATTCGATGCAAAATGAGAAAAACGAAAAAACCCAAATTTCGGTTTTTAACTCGAGAACTTTTTTTCTCCAAAATTTTTCATATTCTCAACTTAAGTAAATATAGATACGCTGATTCTAATTTTTCAAACCGAATTCAATTATCTCTTACCGTTCTGAAGATATATGCGTTCAAAGTTTGACCTGAAAAAAGAGGTTTTTCAGGAATACCCCTGAAATGGGTTAAGATACGACCTCAACGACTTCACCAATCGATTCCGCGGGCAAAATTACATAAGTGTACCAATTTTCAAATTTTTATTCCAATAGATACAATTTATAGAAAGGAAAAACTGAAAATGGCCAAAAATCGAAAAAAATCGTCAGGGGTTCATCAGGCATTTTTTTTCGATTTTTGGCGATTTTCGTTTTTCTGCTCTAAAAATTGTATCCATTGGAATAATAATCTGAAAATTAGTACACTTATGTAATTTTTTACGTAGAAACGAATAGTGAGGTCATTGAGTTCGTATGTGAACCCATTTCAGCGGTATTCCTGAAAAACCGCTTTTTTCAGGTCAAACTTTAAACGCAAATATCTCGGGAACGGTAAGAGATAATTGAATTCCGTTTGAAAATTTGGAATCAGCGCATTGATATTTACTTAAGTCCAGAATATAAAAAATTTTGAAGACAAAAAGTTCCAGAGCGAAAAACTGAAATTCCTGTTTTTTCGTTTTTCTTATTTATCATCGAATCATTCCAAAGAACGTATATGGGGAGAAAACATTTCTTTATGTAATTTTGCCTGTAGAATCGACTGGTATAATCGTTAATCATGTATCTCTACTCATTTTAGAGATATACCAAAAAAACACACTTTTTTGAGGTGCAACTTCGAGAGTAAAAATCTCAAGAACTGAAAGAAATAATTAAATTCGGTTTGAAAATTTGAAATCAGTGCATCGAGCTCTATCAAAATGGACTATATCAAAAAACCAAAATTTTTGACCCAAAAATAAATATTTTTGATTATTTTGGCAGTAAAAAATTTTAGAGAGAAAAACTAAAAGTTGTATTTGTTTATAGTAAATAATAAGCAATTGAAAAAAATAAAAATGGAACACAAACAATGAATAACACAAATTCCTGATTCTATATTCTAAAAAGATACGACCGTAATCCCTAAGAAATTATTGTGTAACAGTCTGTAAACAAAGATTCAAAGAAACATCACAAAATCATCAAAACTTCCAACTCTTCTCAATAAAGAAACTTATCCTTCGCGCCTTGGAGTGATATTTGAAGCTCTGCTGAATGTAAAACTTTTCCGAATCGAAAGCGTGGGCGGAATCCCGCGATACGTCTCACTTTGTACGTTCATGTGCGGCAGCGTCAAGTAAATATTCATTACAGAAGAAAGCCCAAAGCTGCAGCGAGAAATGACATGTAGCTTGTAATTCATCGTTGTCGCTAATGAAGATTGGCGTATGATACACAAGACGAACAAGATGAAGATGCAAAGTAGATATAACAGGCTGTTGAGAGGATTTTGATGTACCACAAATTAAATGTGAATTGACAAATGAATAGTTAAATATTCATGGATTCTTGGATTCCTTGAAATGATAGCAGGATTCAAATTGTAATTGTGAAATAAATTTTGTAGGCCTTAGAAATCCGGTTGAAAAATAGTAGGTATTTTTTTTTAAACACAAAACCATTACAGTTGTAGAAGACGTTTCATCAGTTCAACAAATTAGGTTATGTTGTTTTACATTGGTAGTGAAAAGTTTTTTTCTGTGTGGATATACATAAGTTAAGCAATCTTGTTTTAAAAAATACAATACATGGAATCGTTGGAATGGGTGTCAAAATAATAATAATAAACAGGTATACACTCGGGTATACATATCAAATGTTTTGTATACCTAAAAATAAAAAAAAACTATTTTTCAACCGGATTTCTAAGGCCTACAAAATTTATTTCACAATTCATGGATTCGTTAAAATTTCGATGGGGAATATTGTAACTTTTCATCGACCATTTTTAAGGACGTATGGCAAAGTTTTCTAATTTGTTTAAAAATTATTATTCTAAAGTTTTCAAGGTTTACTGAGAAAACATACATTTCAAATTCAATAATACATTTAGGAAGTGACGAAAATTCTTTATCATACGGTGAGTATTTTTTAACGTGAAACATGGGGATTTATCATTGATATTTGATTGACAGCCTTTTTTCATTTAAAATGAAACATAGGGATCGCTTTTTGGGTTATAAAATTTTCCGATAGGCTTACATCAAATGCAACAACAATTTTAAGAAGACTGAATAAATTACCTAGAAGTTAATTTCAAACTTGCATTTTCTCAGTTGCTTCGAATGAAAAAAATAATATTTGTTACATTTCCACAATTCGATGTAAGTAGTGTTAGTCATTTTCGCACTAGTGAATTAAAGAATAAACAACTAGACACTTGCAGAATATAATACGAACGGAAGCCGGAAGACTTTTATAACAGAAACTAAGGACAAAATCCTGTACAGAAAAACATAGAGATTTATTTTAGTAAAATAATATTTCTCACAATAATGAGTAATATTCCTACAGCCACTGGTTAGTTGAAAATCCACATTGTTTACTAATATTCATCAGTCTATAATTTGCCTAATATCGTACTGGTTGACGTTTTTTTATAAAAAATTGAAGCATTATTAATTTATAAAACATATTTTTCTATCTATAAACTATAAAATATTTCGTTCATAATGGAACATTCTGCATTGTTTATTGTTTAATTTAATGACAACACTTCAATAAAATGAAAAGCAGTTATAAATTTTCGAGTTTAAATTTACAATTTGTTCTTGTAGTACATGTACGTCGCATAAAACAGAAAATTATAAACATAAATAACTTCATAATTATATAAAATTTATAAAATTAACAAGCATAAAAGCAAAACTACGTTGAAATATTGTTAGAGAATCAGATGAATGTATACACGTGTCTGAATTTCCAGTGGCGTACAAGCAATTTATTAGCTGAAGCGACTCGCTTACAATACACAAAAGTACCATAAATTGTCAGTTTGCTGGATATATCATTGTATATTCGGAATTTTTACAAACATACGAATTAAAATTATGTAGTTTTCCGTATATTACTTTTGTCGTGCAATTCAAGTTTTTATGAGGAGAAGTTACACTTTTTTATAACTATAGAGAACTACAATGTAATTATAAAACGTACAATAAATAAAATTTTTGAAAAAAACACACTTGTGTTTTGCTTGTTTTATAAACAAATGAATATTTTTTGAAAAATAAATGAATTATAAAAACAGGACAATAAATGAAAATTAATTAATTGTTTTCAATTTTGCTTTGTAGAATATATTTTGATAACAAAATTATGAGAAATAAATAAATAGTACAATATAATTATAATAGCCAATATTATTATAAAATAATTAACACGAGTATTGTATATTAATAATTTCAATTTATATATTCATTTAAATAAGAACATCTGATTTAATTATACTAATTAAAATTTATTGTATGTGAACAATAAATATGAATAGATACCTTTTAATATTACTCTGTATATAAATTTGAAATTGTAATAGTATTATCATAATTATTATCTTCAATAGAAAAATGGTACTCGAAATAATTATTTATATATCAACTGTGGGAACGCCATTTTTCCGGATGAGTATTTTGTGGCGCAAGCTTGCGAGCGCTGCAATAAAACGAATCCGGGAAAAAAAATAAAGCAAGATATTTGTATAATATTTTTTGTACGAAAAAAATAAAACCAATAATTACTTTTTATTTTTGTACTAATATTTTTATTTATTATATACACAAACTGTTTTGTGATAGTATTTCAATACTGCCAAGTGCTGCCAACCTGTCAACATGATAGCAGTTGCTGCCAACAAAAATACATGCGAGTATAATTTTTACGCACGAGGGTCGTAATTTATATGGGCATGGATATTTTTTACGAGTTGCACACTATATTTATAAGCGTCCACGTAAAAAACTAATGTATTGGACACGTATGTCAATAATTTTCACAAAAACAATCGGTTTGTTATCAAACAGTCAATAGTAACCATAGCAACAATAAAGAGAAGAGAGTAAATCGGCTCATGGCTTGTTAATTGGTTTTGAACGGAATGAAAATAATTTTGCTTAAATACAATTGGTTTTGGTCAAGACGGAAATATCTATTTTCGTCTCCTAATCATAAGTCGTGGTCAATCTTTTTAACAGATAGAAATGGAAATAATATTCTGTAGTTGTCGCCTAAAAAATACATTAAAGTAAAAGGAAAAATAGTATTATTAGCAAATAGAAGAAATCTGTATGTTAGTAGTTACTATCTATATCACTATCAATATTCCATGCAGGGCCGTAATCAGAGGTTTTATAAACATGTAGAGGGACTTTGAGTCGAGCGTCGTGGATAGAATATGTAGTAAGTAGATTTACAGTAGAAGCTGCTGGTATATTTTAAACATATGTGAAAGCTCTTATAAGACGTATGGAGCATAGGGAGACCTGTACGTGAAGAAATATCCTACGTGTCAAATTGCTCTGCCATTGACAGCCTGATTTCAAATTCTACGAATTTATACTCAAATGTATTTCTTAAGCAAATGAGAAATTTAAAGCAAATTGTACATATATTCGTAGTATATATTTTGTACAAAGACAAATTAAACATTAATACTCTTTTGTTTGTTTCCATTGTCTGAATTCAGCGCGTCTATTTGATACCTTACACTGCTTTTAAACAATAAACTTGTGGTTTATCAACCACCAAGTTTGTTTAGCATTTAACAGATATTTAATGCTTTTAGTAAGAGAATGTACTTATAAAAATAGTTATAAAATAATTTACTTCATAAGACTTTGTAGATTGCTTAATTTACTACCTAGTTCATCTTAAGGAGTTCTGAATTTAAACTCCAGGGAAGTTAAATAATTTTTAAAAATTTATTCATTATAATTGATTTTAATAAATAAAACCACTAATCAAAATTCAAATTGAAATAGAAACCTATACCTTAGAAAAGACAAAATCTTTATCAAAAGAATTACAAGAATTTGGTGACCATATCTGAAATCAAGATCTTAAGTTATGGGTATCATCAGAAGAGTGAGAATTTTAAGACATCTGGTATGATACATAACATCCATGGTTTGTTCAATAGTTACCGGTTTCTCTTGTATTTATGTTATTATCTTTGCTCACAAAAATATCTCTAATCTGGAATATTGAATACCTAATAAATAAATAATAAATGTGTAACATAAATACGATAAAAATACAAAAACAATTTTTCAAGTATCAATGATAAAAATGAGAATAATTACTTTCAAAACTAACCCAAAAATTGGTCCATATATCGGTTCAAATATAGAAGTTTCTTACATCTGTATCTACAAAGTTGTTCTAGGTATTAACTTCAGAACAACTTTTATTACATCATAATGTAATTGAAAGTTTGGTTTCCATAAAAACAGAAGAAAAGTAACGATAATCTCAAGTAGCAACTTTCATTGCAAAATTTATTTATTTTATGAATTCAAAATATAAAATTAAGAATGTTTTCTAGAGAAAGTAATTGTATTGTCTTTTTTCTTTATAAAATGTAGCAATATTAAAAATTATTGTTTTTAATCTAAGTAATAATCTCACATTTGGTTCATTTCATAGTATCTAAAATCTACTAAGTTGTATAAAGTATTAACTTTCCAACAGTGTATAATATTATTGAATTTTTTTTTATAAATATAATAATTTGAAATAAAGAATATCTATGTAGCACCTATTGAAATAAATAAAAGATATGAAATTATGTATTATGCATCAAAAATTGATACAACCAAAGATTAGATTCATTTAATGTATTATAAAATCATACATCGTCATATTATTGTACGGTAGCTTTTTTTATTTCTCTATAAAGCATTAAACAAACTTTATTTTGTTTTAATTTTCCAGGAAATAAAGAAACAGTTGCAAAATAATAAACTTCTGTGTAAACAAAAGTAACATATGCTGCAAGTAAAAAAATAGATTGGTACAGTTATTTTCTCAGAATTGCCTTAGGTATTGAAGCTTTAATAATGCAGCACAGGAAATGCTTTTCTGCTATTCAATTTTCATTATAAAACTACTTTTTTAGTGTTTTTATATCCACATATTTTCTTTGCGCATTATATTATAATTGCAAGCGGTTTTGACGCAAAAAAAAATATGAGCTTATATTACGTTACAGAAAGGGATACAAAAAATTATCATAACAAAAAAGCTTTCATTAAATTCTTATCCTTTCATAAAATCTTAAAAATGAAACAATTAATATTAGCGTTATTGAAAAAAGAATTTGTAAAACCGGAAGTCAATATGTAAATATTGGAGAACCAAAGAAATAACTATTAAAGTTTAATTTTGCTATAAAGTTAATCATAACAATTGTTGTACCAACAAAACAATTTTATTTAAACGCATCAAATGAAACTTTAATAAAATTTTATAACTTCGCACCATATGTGCCGTTATAATTTTAGAAGTACTTAACATAGATAAAATTAGTTCTAAACATCAAAAGCTCATTGAAAAAACAAAAACATTTAATTGATTTCAGCTTTACACGCGATAATATTATTCGGAAATTCATTAAAACTTTTCCAAAGTTATTAAACTGTCATAAACATCAAACAATGAATAAAACTCACCGAGAAATCAGTAGAAGTGCTTCAAAACAACGCTTACATCAACAACAAAATGCAGAATCTGCAACAGCTGTTGCGGCAATTGTTTTTCCACCGACGCTCTCTGCAATTCAAGAGCGACTGAGCGACTGACGCCGATATCTCAATGAAATAGCGGGGTAGATAAGCTCAGGACCAAATCCCGAATGGACCGCTTCGGGAATGTTCGGTTCCTGCTGAGCTTTGCGAGCTTATAGGCGGAAACAGCCGAAGGGGGAAGGGAACTTATCAGAGGTTAGGACTCAGACAACATTGTTATCTAATGGTGGGGTGTTATTTGGGCTTTGCGCTTTTTACTGTCAGATATCTGTGTCAACACTCAGGATTTGTTTTTCTCGAGGTGAGCTGTTAATGGATGTGTGAGATTTCGCTCAGATGGAGGGGAAGATCATGGCCGGCGTATACGGTAAGGAAGTTGGGCCCCAAAATAAATAAATGAAAAAATATTTGGAAGTTATTTGTTGTTATATTTTACATTTATTTATTTTTACCATATGGAAAACTTATCTACATGCTTTTTCTCCAATTTTCGTAAATCTGTAATGTTAAACATCAATTGCAGAACAAGTGATTTAAATCAGGGTGGCCCAGTGAAAATTATCAGTGCAATTTTTGGCCACTTAACATTCATTTTAATATAAAGGGGGACACCTAAATGGATTAGTACCAATGACGTAACTTCAACCCTAAAATAGGTGCGGACTGCACCTCAAAAATTTTAAATGGAAAAGGGTGTCAAACATGACAGTTCGAAAGGCCTTTCAATTCTCTTTTCAACAGTTTTTTTATTTTTCAAATCCGATCATTAGTTATATAAAATTTTGTAAATAAGTACAAAGTATCAGTTAATGAAATATTCGATGCATAGATTTTTTCCTTTTAGTAAAATTAAAAAGATTTTAAAAAAACATTGTCTCTAAAGGCGCCATTTTATAAATTTCTAAAGGGCGCCAATGTCCTACCGCCTACGTTGGATAGAATACAATGTATTAATGAGCGTAACGGATTTAAATTTCATTTATCATTTATAACATAGCCGATTTAATTAAATTTTTACCATTCATATAAAATATTGATTATTAATTTGTCAATTTTTAATTATGCACTAAAAATATATAAAAGTAACAGTGGCGGAGTGTGATATTTTTAATAAAGAAAACACAATGAAGTAAAAATATGCATTTAATAAAAATATATCTCAAAGTAAAACAGATATGTAGTTTACAAATGTTAATATTATTTATTATACATCTCTCTCATAATATAATAATATAATGGAATTGATACATTTTTAATGAGAACAGGGTGTTTTTAAATTTTCCACTGATTTTATGGTATATTTTAAAACCATTCCATACCTATATTTATTTTCTTTTTTAATATTTTTAAGAATAGAAACTTCATTCATTCATTATAGTTTTGGTAATAAACTTTAGGTATTCAGAACTAAAAATAAAAGTGATGTTTGGCCTCATAAGATTTATATTTCTCACAAATATTAATTTAAATACTTTAAATATTACATACTTTTTTGTTTTTACTCTGCAATTTGTATTTGAGAAATAAATTGAATAAAAAGTTTAAATAAAAACTTATTAAATTATTTTGAAATCCCTTCAGGAAAAATACTAAATTTATTTTTTTGTTGAGAAGTTATTTAATTAAGTTTCCATTATTGCATTTCAGTTGCAGACCAATCTCTTTATTGTATGATGCTCTGACATATTTTTATGGATAAAATAAATGAAAAAAAAACAGGTTTTATGTTCCAAGATTTCCAACAATATTAAAGAAAATGTAATAAACGATAAGATTATCATAGAATAAATTAAGATGTGCATTTCTTATTCTCAATGACTCCTCGATTAAAAGACATTAATTTGTTTTCCTTGAAATGGAAAATTAATTCCCTAACACTTATAACATTAAGTTATCCATTTTTTTTTGACCCTGACATAGTAATTGAAAATTATAAATTAATGGATGCTGCATTTTTCTTGACTGGAAAAATGTTCATCAATGCATCATAATGCATAATTATTAATAAATATCAATGGTAATAATACAATAAAATAATACAATAAAAAAGTTAGAAATAAAGTGTACAGAATTTTTTCTACGATAAATTTTTTAGAAGAATCGATTCTCAAATTACTTAGGTAAATTTCGTGATTACCAAATCTTAATCTTCGTTTATTTCGATTTAGAGTAAGTATACTAAACATTATTTTAAGCACAATAGAAGGTAATGTGCAGGTCTTACAAGTTTTTTTTTTTTAATAAAATAAAGTAGAACACTAGTTCCTGCCTTGTAAAAAAGAAATATGAATTTCTTGTTCATATTTTATTATTTCCTTTTTCCTCCTATCAGAAAACATGTTGAGCATCATTTATTTCAGTTTATTTCCCATTTTTGACATGTACTAAATTTCATTTCACGTTATAAATGTATCCCGCTCTGTTTGACACGAGAAAAATAATTTAATTACTTGTAGCGTGCATCAAGGCACTAAGTGGATCCCAATGCTTTTAAAATTACATTTTTAATGAAAGACACCCATTAGCAACCCTTTGCTATAATCAAAACGCTACCTAGAGCTTCTTGTTGATTTTTAATGAACTTTCAGGAAAGCTATTTACATATAGAATCTTTTTAAAATAATACATAACCTTTTAAAAAGCTACTTTTTGCTAGTGAAATAATATATAGTCGAATTCACGTACAAATGGCATTCCAATGTGATGACGTCACTCACTACGTTTCTATGAGATAGTAGTAAAAATATAATGCTTACATTTTCTGAAGAAGAAAATGGAATTAGAGGACCAACTAAATGTTTTTCTTCATGAAAGAATGCAGAAGTATTCAAAATAATTTGTTTGCAATGTCTAGATAATTTTTTACCACTCATATTCAATTACAAAACGACGAAGTGCGAACATAAACATAGAAAATATTTATGCAGTTCAAGTTCTGACATACGTCAACACACGCTTTATGATATTAGCAACACTCCAAACAATCGCGTAGTTAATAATGCATTTGCGTCACTTACTACATATACTCTAGTGACGTCATCACATTGGAATTTTAAAAATGCCATTTATACGTGAATTTGACTATAAGTACATTGTGAGTAGAATTTCACAACTGAATGATATTCGAGCTACTTAAATTGACTTGACTTAAAATTAAGTCAAGTTTAAGTCAAGTAGCAGTAGTCGAATTTGAAGTCAAGTAGAAATATGTCAAGTACTAGAAAAATCAAGTAGTTCTTTAACACTACTTGTTTTTATTCACAATTTTTTATGTAGTTTAAAGAAATCACAATGAGATACTCAATAAATATTTTTATTTATAAAAGTAAATCATATACAATTATAATCTGCAAAAATAGTATAAACTATTCCGGGTTTTGTAGTAGTTAGAGCAGCCCTGGCAAATTGTATTTCAACAGGAGCATTTACTTTAATTTAAACCGTAGTAAAAGCATGACTACAGGTGCTGAAAATGACTAGTAACTTTTGGAGTCAAAATGGCGGACTTTGTGGTATTCTATTAAGTGATAACTACAATGTGATTAAATATCCCTAGGTAATTCGAACTCTTCCTAACTTCACACCATTTCCTCCTCACTTATTCTAGTTCTAGATAAATTTAAAATGCAGTCAGTGTATCAAGTAATATCAAGTATCTTGAAATTGCTTGATATTAAGTCAAATAGCTAAGATAGAAAATCAAGTCAAGTAAAGCATTTAAAAAAGCTTGATTTTTAAGTCAAGTCAAGTAATTCTCAAAAACATCAAGCTACTTGTCTTGATGAAATCTTAATTGTGAATGAAAAAAATGTTACTAAATTTAAAAAAATGTATTAAGTTAGCAAAAATTAAGAGAGGTTATAAAGGTTACGTCTCCAGACAAAGTTTGACATTTAGTAAGACAGTATTCATATTTACAATTTAAATCCTTTCAATTTGCAAACAGAAGCAGACATATTTAATCTTAGGATTTTCAAACATTAAAATGAATTGTTCACGTAATAACTATAAAGAAAATGAACTACACTTGCTAAATTAAAATTTTACAAATAAATTCTCACAGGTTTAATTAACACAGTTTTGATTAAAAATGTAAATAAAAAAACCCAATCAAATTTTTCTCTCTTCTTTCTTTGTCAGTTATTTTTTGCTTTTAAACCTCTACACTTGAAAATTCTTTAGACATTTCCACTTGTATTTTAATGGAATGGTTATCAGGTAACAGCTTTAACAAATATGTAATAAGCTATACCACTGTCTGTCAATTTTTTATGCAAACAAATATGTTTTAATAAAATATTATAAGCCTGTCGAAATAAATCCGAAAAAAACACAATCGCATTATAAGCTTATCTGTTTCGCTCGTCAAACTTTTTTCTATAGGCTAGGGATATTTTTGCGTAACTTTTTGAGTGTTCGACATGTGCAAAGGACAAATTGGCCTTGTGGTTAATTTAATAACAGCTATTAAGCGGACGGAGGCTCAACAACGAGGAAAATTTGACTAATTGACGAAGTTTAAACGAATAAATCACGAAGTGCGAAACAGCAAGTAAACAAGACCTTTTTCTACGCCGCAAGGTTAGCTGACTAAGGGTTTCAGCAAAATTATCTCAAATACAGGAAATTTAAAGATGATCTCATTTCACTATCTCATTATTGACAGGTTAATAAGTAAAAATTTAAAAAGTATATACCCCCAATATTTGTTAGCAAAAGTAAATAATAAATTAAATCCAGAAATTTATTCTTATTTCCAATAAACTAAATTTTGTCTTAACTTTTGTTTCAAATAGCAACAATTTTTTTATTTTGATTTAAAGAACACCACGCCGAAATGAATAAAACCAATAATTTACTAATTTCTTACTTTATTTTTATTTTAATGTATTAATAAATAATAAAATAATTAATCATTGGAAAAAGAAAAAATTTCTATTTAATAGTACTAAAGACAACTTTTAGCCCCATATGAAATTTAGTTAGTATAAATTTCTAGAAAAGTATATGCGCTATAAAAAAAATTGAGCACTATTAATTCTTCATAAAAAAAGTGTCTGTAGAATGTGCAAATTAGAAACATTTATGAATTGTAACAAAAAAGATATGTTAAGAAATAAGTTAACCAAAATTAATTTTTTGCTTATATCTAGTGACCTATGCATTCAAAGTTCTACATCATTAAAATTATTAATTTTTGTAAATTTTATAAGAAAAAACAAAAAACATTGTTTTGTTGTATTTTTATTAACTTATATTCTGAATAGAAGATTACAGTTTCAAAATTGTCTTGCGTTTAATAGGCTTTTTTATACACAAATACAAAAATATAAAAGTAAATTTTATGTCACCAAAATACTTCCATGTATAACTTAATCACAAAAAAAATATTTAGTAGAACCTGATTGTAATTAATATTCCTAGAATCCAAATTATATTATATACATCTATCTGACTTTGATATTAATTATTAATTGATTCACACTAATGATACTGTATAACATTTCCTTGAATCAGAATGTACTCGTAGGTACAGACATATGTATATGTGTACATATGTATTTATTAAATAGGAAATAAGAATTTATAGATTTTATTTTTAATAAAAATCATATTGACATTTAACAAGCTTGTGATATTTATATTTATAATGAATTCATATTTCCGAGAAAAATAAATTCGAACTAGCTGATTTATATATTTTCAAGTTATTTTATGTATATTTGATTTTCAAATTGGATTGAAATGTGGTCACTGTTTGCTAACATCAAAAGAATCTCTATGTGAATTCTGTTTTGTGGTAGATGTATTTTATTTTTAAAAAAGAATACATGTTGGTTTGCTTTGATAAAATTTATAGTAAACAACTATGAAAAACACTTATGTATGTAAACTGTAAAAATGTGTTAGATACATTAAAATTTTATTTCGTATTTTCTACTAAAATTTTCTTATACATTTAATTAATGGTTTAACGATAATAACACAAAGTCAGTTGCTTTATAAACACTTTAATTTTAAATTTCAAAACAATATAAAACGATTAATCTTCTAAATAAAGAAAATATGGTGAAATGATTTTGACCTAATTTATTTGAATAGGTTATTCCAAAATACCTGACATATACTAAAGGGCACCTGTCAAAACAAATTATTAATTTATTTATATTTACAACTTTATATTTATTAACAAATTTCAATAACATTCTATTATTAAAATACAATATATAATTAAAATATATTTTACAATAAAATGCAATATATATAGTTAAAAATACCTATTTACTTCCATACAATATTTTTTTCAAAATAATTGCTGGTAAAGAAATGAAACGTATGAAGAGAATATAATATATTTTTTGTTTTGTTTGTTTCAGGAGGTTTTTTTTATTATTTTTTCTGACAGAACATAGTGAAATAAGAATATTAATGAAAACGCGACTAAACAATCTTTAGTGATAATAAAACAGTAACAGTTTGCCAAACTGATGGGTGCCTTCTCTTGTGCAAGTTTTCAGAAATGTGGGTGAGTAATTATCTTTCTTAAAATTCAGCAACAAATGAAAGCTCACGACATATGACGTCACAGTATATCACAATAAAGTTTAATCGCTTATAATTTGCGAACGAAGTATATTTAAATAAAATAATTTTATTAAAAGGTACTTATTAATTAATATATATTTTCATATTCTTCTGAAAAAAAATCCACAAAGACAATACAAAAGATTTTTTTAAACTAAATTCTACAATTCTAAAAAAACTTGGTAATGACTATCCAATTTGAAAAGACATGTCTATAAAACTGAAACAATGGTTTCAAATCAATAGCGCATCGCGCATTGTTAATAATAAATCCATTTGCCACGTGTCCACTTAATAACGGAAATCTGTCGGACGAAGTTAACGACTATAGAGTTTCAATTGTTCTCTGCTTCCAAGAAGGTGGATGCACGTGTTTCGCGTTAATGTCAAAACAAAACAGTGTATGTTGTCTTAAATGTCAAGTTTCATATCTGTATTTTTCAGTTATTTCTGCACGTGCTTCATTTGTTTGTTGCTGTTATTGGCAGATTTAAAAATGGCGGTGTGGGCGAATGAAAGTGAAAAAATAATGACAAGGGATATGATTGTTTTTGATTGGAAATAATAGTAAACAATCATACCACTTTAAAAATAACAACTACCTACTAAGAAAAATAAAAAAGGAATGAACTCAAGATATTTTTAGCTGTTGATCGTTGACCTTACGATATCTGAATTTCTGTACTTCTTTGTATTTTATTGATAGCTTTTCTGTTATTGGGAAGCCGAATGCATAAATAAATAAATAAATAAATATATTTCATAAAAAAATCTTCTTTAAAAAATAATACAAAACAAATTCGCAATTATGAATTACTATTGTACAATAAGAGTAGGTGGTGTGCATTTCGTAAATCTCTGTAGATGACAAATTTTAACTTCAATTACCTGTCAGTATCACCTGGGAATTCAAATTCGGAAATTGTCGAGTACTCCTCGTGGGAAAATTGATAAAATAATAACATACAATAATACCCAACTTGTTATTATAATCTGTATGTCGGGTGGACCATACTATCATAGAAGGAAATATTTTTTAAACCAGTGTCTTTTTTTCAACACATATACATATTTTCTCAGTCTTGAAATTTAAATAAATATTTATAAATATCTTTAATGTACAGTAGGCTATAGATGAAAAAGATACCAAAAGTACGAAATATAGCTGCTGTCAAATAATAATTGACATAATAATTGATATTAATTATCATTATTTGTTTTTTGAGAATATTTTAATTTTTTAATTTAATATCACTCATGTCGGTTTTGGTGTTACAACCTGTATATTACATTTTACATTTTCGCATGGCTATTCATTTATAATTGTTGCCATTAAATTATAAATAAAGGCTAAGTTAAATATATTTTACCTCCTATATAATTATCTACATATAGGAATTTTAATTATAATGATATATACTGTAAAAAATGGTTTATATTTCAAAAAAGTTTAAATGCAATATTCTATTAAGAATAATTTTAAATTGTGTTTTAATAAATTATGTCTACACTAGCGCCAACTATGAATAAAGCTCTGAAACAGCAGGAATATGTACAACAGCGCCTTACAACGGCAGGAGAGATAACTTGCAATACAGAGAAGTAACTTTGGGTGCTACAGAAATTTTTCTTTCGATAGATTATTTTTCTTTTTCATAAATTCATTTATTATTAATAACAATTTGAAACATTGCGTAGGTATTACGATTTATGCAATTCAAATAACATATTTTTCATGTAAAAGGACAATTTTTTTCTTACATATTTTTCTATTTCATATTATTTAATTATATTTAAATATAAATAAATAAAATAGTGTAGATAACTTGTAAGAAAAAATAATTTTAAAACCAATAGAGTAAAATTTGGTTATAGGACGCATGCCTACTATTGATTTTATTATCCTTACATCCGCCCAACCAATTGTTGCTCATGTCTACCCTTATCATGTCCACGACTTGTCTGATCAACGCCGATAAAACAAAATATCTTTATTATTTTTTGTTTACTTCAAAGTCAAAACAAAATCACAAAAGAACAAGGGTATTAAGTGAGCTAATTCTCCAAGTGTGGTATCGGGATCATATCCCGAACTTTGAGCTTTTGCGCATGCGTTATTATTCGGGATTTGGGGTAGGGGGTCACGAGAAAATACTCACACATCGTGTCAGAACGCGAGAGGGTATTGCCGACGCAGGCTTCTCCGATTTGAGCGGTGAATTTAACTTTCCCGAAAAATATTAACCGGAAAAGTTTTCAGTGAGTTGCAAATGGATTTTTTGAATAATTTGTGGGGTGAAAAAATGAAGTTTACTTGTATTATAAAAGTTGACAGGAAGGGACAGGTTTCTTTGTAAGAAGTTTAAAGGTAGGAGTGATTCGTTCTTCCGCATGGAAAAAAGTTTATTTACTTTACCCTTTCGTAGTTGTCAATTGTTTGAACTTATTTTGTTTTCATTTTATTTAATGAATTATTAATATTTTAAATAAGATAAAATATCAAAAGAAAGTGGTGCATGTAAAACGTTTTTCATTGTTAATTTCTTGTAAAAAAAATAATCTGCTTTTATTTACAATATTTTATAATTTTTTTTACCTGGAACTGGAATATTATTAGATAAATATCTGTATGGATTAAAAGTACCATGAAAATAAAAAATATGTACCTTGACAGCTATTATTTTTATTTGACAATAATATATAATATTATTGTTATTTATATCTATTTATTATTTTGTTATTAGTACTTTAAAAATATATATTATTGAATAAAATAACTTTTAGTAATTTCATATATTTTTTTTTCAGTTTTTTTTTTATGAACAATGATATGATATCTAAATCTAGTACAACAGAATTAGAGGAATAATGATCTAATAATTAGACTTTTTTATAATTTACTTTTTAGTCATATTGTTTGCTGCAAAAATTTACACAGTAGTTAATAAGTTTTGATTTATAAATTGTTTGATTGTTTAATAAATATTGATTTTATATTGCACTAGAATAAATGAAATGTCATAAATCATAAAAATTTAAAATAAATGTATTTCATCTGTATAATATAAATGTATAAATATTTATAATAAAATATCGGTTATTTGACGTCAATCACAAAATATTTATATGTATATAGAACAAAAATACGGAAGTATTATGACTTGCTGTACAAATGAATCTTAAACTGAAAGAATAAGATCACTGAACTGAAATAAGAACGATATACTCATAAATAAAGATGTTCTGAAGTATTTTTGGCAACGAATATACGCTACATTAGGAAGATATAGTAATAAATCATAATTTTCTAGTAAAAACTAAAAATTAATTGATTCAAAAGTATGAAAAATATTTCTATATAGATCTCAATCAAACATATATTAAACTAAAAATTAATTGTTTTTGCAAGATGTCAATACATATTAGAAATAAAAGATAAGAAATAATGCGATTTATTTTTTTACCTTAAACTGATGTCCCGACATAGTTCTCGAGTAGAGGCACTGAAGTTGGTCATTGTTGAAGTAATTGAAGCACCTGGAACAAGTAAAAAATTTATTTGTAATAAAAAAAAATTACTGCAAATAGAAGGTTTTATAGAAAGTTGTAAATAAGTCATTATTTTTAACCACTTGTAAAAGACAAGTTGAGGAAAGCTAACATCATTAGCTACAATTGCTCTATTGGCTGTTAAAAAATGGAGAGCTAATTTTACTTGAAGGAAACGAACTTTTCTACAAGTATTTAACTTAAGTTTAAAACAAGGCGGAATCAAATTACATAGAAACTTACACCGGCAGTTTGTAAGCCAATATTACCCTTAAAAACCAATAAGATAATAAAGTTATAACTTGGGTAATAATTAAAAGTTTTTCTCGTTAACTATTGGATTACATTTTTTTTCAAAGTCATCTTCATTCGAATCAATATGCCTAAGTATCAAATATTAGGGTAAGTGGGGGTGAGATGGACCACATTTTGGAAAAAAAATATTACTCTGTAATATTTAATAATATTTAAAAACAACAATCTAGGTTTACTTATAAGAACAAAAAAAAATTAAACTATGTTCTGAAAACTACAGAAATATATTTTATTCGGATTAAAAATTGTCAAACTCTTGTCCCCTACATAAGTGAGATGGACCAATGTTATAAAGAGATGAACTGGTTAACAGATTGTTGCATTTGTCATATGTGGTACACTCTTCGAGCAAACAGCGATCACAAATTACACATTTTATCTAATCATCCTTCTTTATCCTTGCATTCCACATATTCGTTTTCATAATCTTCAACTTCTTCATTAACCATTAAAAAACAGTTATTCAGAACTCGTGGTATAGCTACTGGATCGTCTACATTTTTAAGTACGAATGATTCTTTTCCTGTTTACCGGATGAATTAATATTTTTAACGATAAAAATCCTCTGGTCCATCTCTCCTCAGCATTGGTGGTCCATCCTCACAGCATAGCTTAAATGGACCACTAAATTATTAAATTAAATTTAGTTGCTATTACTTTATAGAACTCCAATTTCGATTTATAATTGGTACAAAAGCAATGGTCACTTGTAATTTTTACGAGTTATGGAATCCTACGACTTTAATATAATTTCCTTTTCTATAGTCTTTAGTATGAAACAACAACTATTCCTATTATTCAGATTGTCTGTCTAGTAAAGAATTCAGCCTAAGATTTATTTCTATAAAAAGACAATAAAATTCTTCTGAGTTTGTGACCTTATTTTTTTAGCACCCTGTATATATAAATATATATATGCCTATTGTTTCAAATGACGTCGTCATTGAAAATAAATAAATCTCTTTTTGATTTTAGAATTCCCTTCCTCTTATTTCTGTTTGTGTTATTTACTTAAGTGAAGATAAATCTTGTATATTTCTTTGCTGTACAACACCACATAAAATAAGATCTTGGGATAAAAGAAAACTCGCAAGAATATTTCAAATAAGAAAGAAAACTTTTCTTTGTTAGAATCACGTCTTGAATAGTTTGTCACCTTTAACCTTCCAACTCACGATTAGCAAAATCGTCCTTAGGCACGTTATCGCATAATTTACTTGAAAAAATTCCACATTATATCTCGAGTAAAGAATTTAATTATTGAAGTTTCCTTTTAGGCTGGAAGTTGTTTAATTAAAGAAATCTGCGGTTGTTCTTCCGGCCCTGTATCGTAGCTTGCAGCCCGGACCACTTATCTAATCATCGAGCAGCGCCTGGAATCGTCCGGAGTCGCGAAAGCTGAATGCCGGCTGCATTTATCAGAGGGAAATAAAAGCAGGAATCCAAGAGCCCTTAGGATAAAAGGGTTGTGACGTCAGCGGTAGAGGTCGCGAAGCTTGTTCAGAATGTGGATTGGCATCGAAAGATGCAAATTCAGTTAGAGATATAAACAATGAATAATTTTAGTTCAGATTCTTTAGTTCCTAAGATTACAACAACTTAAACGTCGTCAGACCGTCACTAGTTTTGTTCTAATTTCAGAATTTGTTTGGAACTGTGCAACAAACTTCTAGTTCTAACAAAATTTTTGACCGATTCCAAAGCAGTTCTTCGACGGTCAAAAGATTGGAACATGTTCTGTTACCAGGGCCGCTCCAAGGTTTCATAAATTAAATCAACATGAAATCGTTGTTTGGTTTTAATGAAAAAAATTGGAAAAGAGTGTACATACCAATTTGCTATAATATAATATGTGGACAAAAATAAATAATAAATAATAACCAACGTTTCAAATAATTGGTGACCGATGCTAAAACTAACCGACGCCATATTGCGGCACAATAAAAACTGTTTATTTAATAAATATAATAGAGAAAAAAAAGAGGATACGAATTTGAAATAAAAGGCAATAAACAATACACTTCCTCAAAATTTAAATAAGAGATAAATTATTTATTTACTCAATAAAAACTGTTTATTTAAAAACCTCAAAGAGAAGGAAAAGAGGATACGGAATTGAAATAAACGGCCTTCAAAAATACACTTTTTTTAAATTCAAATAAGAGATAAATAATTTATTCATTGCAAATATTGTTTTGCAATTTACAAATTGAATAAATGTATGACATGATATCACAATAAAATGAAAATAGTAAAATTTATTATGTTATTTGCCTTCCAAGTCTGGCGCCGGGGTTTTGAGAACCCTTAACACCCCCGCTTGGAACGACCCTGACTTTTATTGACAATCAATGGCGTAGACATTGTAAAAAAGAAAAAATATTAAATTTCGGCTTATAAATACTTTCGTTTAAATTATTAGAGTTATTGTAATTATTATGAATTTTAAAACTGAAAGCATATTTTTAAAATTTACTGAAATATTCTTTCGAAATACCCGCCCATTTGAAATTTCTGGCTACGTCACTGCTGACACCTTGTAATAATTTGATTTAAATAATCTCAAAATCGTATTTACCCATAAAAATTACAAACTTGTAAGGACTCAGTAAGTTTTATTTATTTACCTAAGGTACAAGTAAAACTAAACTAAATAAAATAAATAGTTCAGAATCAGTTCTCAATTCGTTACAACAAAATCTTAGTCTGGAACATGATAAATGAACCAATCACAAACTGTCAGGAATAGCTAGTTGAAACAAACCAATTAAATAATATCGACCTAAGTCAACTGATTTATAGTGAAGCGAAGGTATGGATTTTGTATGTGTTTCTTAGCTTAATATCACCGTATCATACTCATTCTATATAAAACTTTGTGGTTAAACATTTTTCTAAGAAAATGCAAGTGTCGAAATAATAAAGTATCTACAATTCTATACATTTAATCAAAATGCTATGGCTTTGTTCACTAGACAGACAATAATACGTAATTAATCGTTGATATTAGCACATGTACATGTATTAATACGCATCGAAATTCCAAATACCTATTACGAAATTATTTCAATAGAACTCATCTAATAATCCTATCATCGGTTTAGTATTTGTACAAAGCTTTATACTGATGAATCTACTCATTATTATACTCATATATAATATATAATAGATTATTCTATATTAATTTTAAAGTACAACAAAATTCACCAAACATGACGAGTAATCCGATCATATAGTCAATCCAGTATTTTGCACATCTATAATACTCGTCAGGTTCAATAAATTTGAAGAACAGAAACTGTTACTACGACAACATATTTTTATAAAAACTTCATAAATAAATCCTTTTAAGAGAAATATTTCAAATTTCCTTTGATACACTTTATATTCCTTTAAAATGGATCTTATGAATGTAAATTAAATTATGTATGATTTCTTTGTGAGTTTATCTCAGTGAATTATGATTCTCATGTATTATTTAAACCGAACTGCCTTATTCAATCTATTCTATTTGTTTTCTACTACATTCCCACTCATAGTGAATTCACAAAAGGGATTCAATTTAAATCTAATTAACCGTTTGTGATCCAATGAAATTAGGGTTTGTCTGTGCGTCCATTAAATATTAAATAAAAACTTTGTTCTAATGAATTGTGCTATCAAAAATACTTTCTTGGGATTTCTTCCATAATTCAATAGAGGCTAGAATATTCACATAAAGAAAAGTATTTTGCATTTTAGCTTCTCTGTTTGCAAATAGTTCCAAACTTCAAAGGAAGTCATTAAATTGTTAACGTCCTACGCTTTATTTGAATAATACATTGTTTGTATTATTTCTACTAGTTCAAATATAGAACTTTACGTACATTTGAATATGTATGAAAACGGAAAATATATAGGTAACTAATGATTTTTTTTACGAACTTGTTAAATTTAAGATGTGAAAACATCTACAGGATAAAAAACTAATGTAATTTGTTTTAATTACGAATGGCATTCCTAAAAAATGTGAGAAACCGTGAAAAATATTTTTTGTAATATACAAATTACAAAATATTACGATATACATCTATATCTTTTAGGATCTAGGTTACATTTTCATACTGTAACGTTTTTTTTTATATGGGTGATGTGTAAAAAGTCATAAAACACGAATATTTATTATTACAAATTTATTAAACTATGTTAAAAATAACATTTTTTTTCAACAAAAATAACTTAGTAGTTCACACTTAACACATTAAATTATTAGCTAATATTCTTTTACAAAATATTTATTTCTACTTTAAATGTCGTTGTTTGGAGTCTGCCTCGACTCAATTCAATTCACTCTACTCTACTTGACTAACTCTACGGACTCTAACTTCACACTCTCAATTTACTGCTCACATTCTTGGCTGCTTCTTTATACCTGCAGGTAATTAATCTCGAACCTTCTAGAATCTTTCGGATTCTATAAAATTCCAGAACAATAACGGCGTCGCTCTTATTTCACTTGACCTAAGTAACGAGACTACCTGACCAGACAAGTCGTGATAAGTCATCGGCAGTGAGTCATGCTCGTTACAAAACTTATATTTAAAATTAAAGAAGATAATTAAAAATATGCAGTAAAATATATGTAAAATATGCATTGTTTGAAAGTTGGTATTAACTTTTGATAATATGAACATATGAAAAGAGCTTTCTGATATGCCAAATAAAAATGACAAATACAATTGCATGGAATCCACGCTTTACTGAGAACTATAAATGTATTCAAATAATCTAATTCTAACGAAATTTGTTTTAAATTATGATCCAAACTTAATTAAATTACCCGCAGCAATTTTTTCGGGAAATATGCTTTAATTTAGTCTTCGTTTCCATGAGCAGGTAACCTAATTACGATTTCCTTTATACATTAAGCATTAAGCCGTAACCGTACCTTCTGGAAATATGATGACACATATTTACTTATTCCCGCCACAAAGTTCCGTTGTTATCCCTATTTAGTATTCGAGTTTGTGCGTAGCCATGGCTGACGCTGCAGGAATTAGGCCTCCATGGCTTTCCTTCCCTTCAGTTTCAGTTTCAGCTTCAGTTTCATAATTCAGCCGCTACGTGTGCGCACGTGGTTGCAATCCATACTGCCACTCCCACCGACACAGCAGATACCAGCACATCACACACTAAATAAGGGAAATGAATGGAGGTGGACAGGTAATGAAAAACTCAGGGCGAACTAATCCTACTTCATGGCCTAAATGGTGATTAGGGTGTTACTTTTTAAGTACGACTACCAAAGCGGATTAAAAAAATGTAAATATTTTAAGAGAAAATAAAAGTGAAGAGGGGGTGGGATGAATTAGATGATATTATGTTGATTACCTAGATGATTTACGATGATGATTCCGATGATACATTACACAACAGCGCGGAAGGAAAAGAATGATCACATAATTTACTTAAAGATACTTTTATTTACATTACAAAGAAATAATAATTAAAGTAACAAAAATTATGACAAAATAAAAACGATTTTTAAATCAGAGCAAATTGCTCGAATGTACGATGGTATGCGACTTTTATAAAATATGATAAGTTTTCGAGGTCTGCTTTCCATATTTTGTTAAACTCATTTACTCTGGCCACTTTCTCACGAATTTAGAATGACTGTTAGAGTGCCGAGTTATTAATCTCGAACCTTTTAGAGTTTTTCGGACAAAATTTCCAAAAACTCTAGAAGGTTCGAGATAAATAACCCCAGATATGAAAGTGTCGCGGACTGGAGAAAAGAACCATTCCACCGTTCACCAGATTTTTGCCAATTCATAGGGGACGAGAAAAATATGCGCAAAAATGGTTAAAAATCATTTTTGGCCAGTAAAAACATTCTTGTGGCTCCTCAGCCTCCTTAGTCGCCTGATTTGAGTTCTTGTGACTTTTTCCTTTTCCTGAGATTGAAAAATCATCTCAAGGGATCTCTCTTTGGGACACTCCAAGACATTTAAATTGCAGTATCCGAGTTCCAACACTGTTAAGAGGATTGGAAGAATCGTCTCCAGCAGTGTGTGGCTTCCCAAAGAAGTTATTTAGAGGAAGACAATATTGAATTGTAATTCTATTCGAACATATATAAACTTATATATTATTTACGGCTTATTATCTATTGCTTGATCTGTTCATCTGCTTCATCTCAGGTTTTGATGATAATATAAAGCAGAAGGTGTTCAGCTAGTCTTATAGTTCGCCAGAGGGTGTAAAAGTTAAAATTCTAGCTGCAAATGTACATACGAGGTATTAGTATAAGTAGATTTTCATTCCCCTAACTTTATAGCCTCTGTTCTGCCATATTTGCTTTGTTGAAACTTGGTAAATATTTACTAATTTATACGAAACATGATTAAGGAAGTTTATGTTCCGGAAAATTTAATTAAAATTAATCCAAATCTTATTTTTGGTTACACTTATTGTGTTCAAGATAAATCAGGATAGACGGTACAATTTAACTTTGAAAGGATCCGACATCTCGAGAACGCTCAGGGCTGGGAATGAAGAATGTACCCCTGGGAATTTTGAGAACAGTTACAGTAATAGGAAGAGAATGATTTCAACCAGATTTTAACTTGACTTGAAACATCCATTTCTCTATAATCTGTCGGAATAGCGATGGATTCCATAGCAATTATTATGGAAAATTTGGAAGTATTGATTGAGGTGACAGTTGACTCTCTTTTTACCTCCCGCCTATCAATATATAGAAAAGGAGGTATTGTTTTTGGTCAAATTTCGCGAGTGTGAGTTTTTAAGAGGGTCCCTAAAATACGATTTTACTATTTAGCTAGTGTGTGTGTCTCTGAAGGAAGTAGTATTTTATTTGAAGCTTTAAACCGTTTTTCCTAAAAAATATCTCTAAATACTATTTTTCTCGCAAATTACGTTATTATTAATAATATTATATATAAAGTATAATAATTTTACATATCGTTTGGGCTGAGGAATTTCTATAAAACAGATGAGATATTCATATGTTCACAAAATTTCACAGTAGTTTTATTGTAAAATTAAAAAAGGTGGAAGAAACATATAAGGAATACATTTGCATGCGTGAATCAAGGTAAGTTCGGTTCCGGTTTTAATAACGCCAAAATAGCTTTTTTTTCGTCATACAAATCTTATGAGCAAAATTTTAGGTATGGAATAAATTTAAAATATTGTGAATAGCAATAACAAACTACTTTTAAAACTAGAAATTGAATATACTGAAAAACTTACATATATAGTTGATATATGTACTGCAGTAGCTGGAAGTAATGTATTGGACACATCAGATTTTTTGTTTTACAAATACTTTTGTTGCAAAATTATTTACTATATATAAACAAATAATCAAATGGGAATGCAAATGTAATGAATATGGTTAAAGTTTCTGTCTGTACCCAAAATCAGCAGTTAGGTGGAATTCCAATCCCAACCTCTGTCACGTGAAACATGAGGTCTCAATGGAGTAAATTCCATAGTTTAGATGACAGAGGGTACGTTGTGATGCTATAAAATCAATTCCACACAAAAACGTCACCGCTTCTATTCACTATTCACGCTCACACAGAAAAACAGATATCGTTATCTCTTTATCCACTATTACTCTAAATGTACTGACATATAAATCGTTATACTCGCTCCAAATACTAAATGGGTAATCGCAGAATAAAAAGACTTTTATTTTCAACTCTACTATTATTGTTATTTATCAATAAACGACAAAAATTCATAGTAGTTATATCATTTTAGTTCAATAATAATATATACAAGCTTTATTTTCCATCTTTCTTTTCCTTCTTTCTATTAATGCCACTTATTATATTGTAACGTTTATTTATTTAGGTGACGTGTAAAAAATAATTTAAACACGAATATTTATATATCTAGGTTTATTAAACGAATAATAAATCGCGACCCTTATATACCTTCCGCCAGTTAGACTCTAGAACATTTTAGAGCCTTCTGGATTTGACCTTTAACGCGACTATCTGCCCAGATAGGACAGCCATGATGACTCATCTGCGGTGAGTCTCGCTCGTTACAATATGTTCATGGTACAAACAAAAATAAGTTGTGTGCTATTAAACATTGCCTTATTTTGTTACACAGTAACTGCGTTAGTAGTAATGATTTATTAATAAATTTTATACTTACTGAAAATCCTAATTGTTACAAATTTTATGACTGTAGTTTAATGGTTAGTAAGGTTCCTTATAGCTGATAAAATAAGAAGCCGAGGGTTTAATATGTCGCACCATATAACCGTTAAACAAAATTACAGTGTGAACTCCTATAAATTCTAGACGTAAAGTGTAGATCTCTTGCAAAGACTACCTACATGAGACGCAAACTTCTTACTTTAATAAATTATGCAAGTGAAGTACTGTGATGAAAATAAAAAGGTAATTTTCCTTTCAAAGTAGAATTATAACAAATAAACTACTAATGATTATAAAACTTCATTTACTTTTTTAGACAATGTAGCATTACTGGATAGAACATCGGAAATTTAATTTCACATCGTAATTAAATTTTTTAAAGATAAAAGACGGCGTTCATAAAATGTTTTTAAGATCTTGATATTAAATGAGAAAATAGTATACTCTGCTGATGATGCGAACACTGAAGATACTTCACAATTTTCTGTAGTGAATTTGAATAACAATTATTGTATTTATTCTTTCTTTTTATACATTTATTTCTCATCGTACTCATTCAATGTTACTATACGATGCAAGTAGATGAAAATAATATCACAAGTTATAAAAGGTAATGTAATCAAGGGATATTTTAATGAATACTTTTGTTTTACCAAGTATTGTAATTGTAAAACAATAGCAATAACAATCTCATTTTTAAAACAACATTCACTACACCGTGTGTGCAACGAAACGCGGAACATAGGATTTTAACTTAGGATTTCAAAAAATTGCAAATACTCTTTCGCCTAATAGATTTAGAGCAGCGTCTGTCGTACGAGATTTATTAAATATAAAATGTTAAAGTTTTGTTTAATATCAACTAGCCATGGAAATAAAAGAATAATCTATGCGACAGTTGTGATATTTAATGACATGTCATTATAGATAGATTCTAATTATTAATGTTTGTTATAGTCTAAAATTTGCACAAAAAATTATTGTTTTTGTCTGTAACTATACTAAAAAAATGTTTTTTATACTTTGCCTTAACAATTTCTTTATTTTCATCAAATATTATAGCTACGAATTCTGTCTAAAACTATTGTTGTTGCAAAGAATATGTTCAAGTAATACAGGAACAATGAAATCAGAGTAATTGTAGTGAAGTAACATGGCAGAAAATCGGAACATGTAATGTAATGTAAGTGTACATTGAGATGCAAATGTGATAATATAATTTCTTGTACACGCCACAAGAGATCTGTAACACACATTCAACCTTGTTACAAATTACCCTTCTGACACTGACCTATTTACAGTGAGCCAAATTTGACAGCTTGGCATTTGTTCAGTGTAAATAACCACTTCGTTTGTTCCACAAGTTTGTTTATTTAAAATAATTCAATGTCAAAAAATCATCCTTTAACCCTTCCCATTACTGTTTGTGTTTTGTGCGTGATAACCGCCCTTTATTATGTAAAAACGTGTAATATCAAATTTGCATTTGTTGCAAATCACAGCCGCCATTAATTTCAGCTGGAATTAAAATGGACTAACAGCGAAGTTCGCACATCGTATACAAAGTGCTGTACATAAAATCGCAGAGTAATCCCTAGGATTTTTACCTCATAACGGATTTAAAAAGGTCGACTAGCACAGCGTAAAGTGTTTATTTTTATGATATACAGGGTGACCAATAATATTGTTTAAGTAAGGGATCTCGAGAACTGTAAGAGATACTGTCAGTTAAATTAGACAAAAGTTTCCTCATGTGAGGTTCATTTGATACATGTTTTTGTATTTTGTCTAACATTTTATTCATAATTTCATAAGCTATTGCTTCGGAATGTGTGTAAATTAAGTAATAACGCTGCTTTAAAAATAAATTGTTCCTCTCCCTACTTCATGGTAGTGCTGAAACTCGGATACTGGAATCACCTTCAGCTGGTGGGTTACAGCTGCTTAAATATTTTGAAGTGTCCCAGAATGAGCTTTCTTGAGTCCTTGAGGTGATTTTTCTATCTTGGAAAATGAAAAAATCCAGAAAAATTCAAGTCAGAGGAATAAGGAGGAGCCACAGGAATGTCCAAAATCTGTTTTTTAAACCATTTTTGCGCAGATTTTTATCAACCTCAATTGAATGAAGATTAGCTCTCCAGGCCGTAGAGGCCCTTGGCTTCTTTCACGATGTTTCTCCAAATCTTTCTGTCTCTCGCTTTTCTCTTCCAGTTGTTTACTTTAAGTTCTTGTAAGTCTTTATTAACCGCACTAAACCACTTTTCTTTAGGTCGTCCTCGCCTCTTTTTCGTCACTACTCCACCATTAAACACTTTTTTAACTATGCAGCTATCAGGCATTCGCTCCACATGACCTAACCACCTAAGTCTTTGTGATTTTATTACTCCCGTTATACCGGCATTATTGTAAAGTTCCATTAATTCCGTATTCGTCCTTCTTAACCACATTTCGCCTTCCTTTTTTCCTCCAAAAATCTTCCTTAATATTTTCCTTTCCCATATTTGTACTTTCTTTTGATTCTTTTGGTTGAATATCCATAACTCGCTACTGTAGGTCACCGTCGGCCTTATTACCGTCATATAGATTCTTACTTTTGCTTTTCTAGATACGCTCTTGGATTTTAGAACGTTAACTAAAGATCCAAAGCATTTGCTGCCTTTAGTAAGCCTAGTTTCAATTTCAATATCTTCATTATTATTGTTCGTTAATACTACACCAAGATATGTAAATTGGGATACTTGCTGGAATTCATATTCTTCTCCATTTTCTGTTTTTACGTGTAAACCAGTGATATTTGTTTCATTTTTATTTATTATGCGCATGTATTTGGTTTTTTGCATGTTTATGTGGAGTCCAACTTCCTCAGCAGCTAGTATTAATCTTGTCAAAGTCTTTTCCAGTTCTTCCCTAGATCTTGTTATCAAGGCTATGTCGTCTGCATATGCCAACACTTGGTGCCTATGACGGTATATAGTTCCTTGTGTTTGTATGTTGCTCTTCCTTATTATCCACTCCAATGCTAGGTTAAATAGCACCGGTGATAATGGGTCTCCTTGTCGTAAACCTTGATTTACTGAAAAACTTTCGGATAGTTCTGAATCTACCTTAACCTTACATTTTGTATTTTTCTGGGTCATTGCAACTAGTCTAATTAACTTTTTGTCGATATTAAGACTTTGTAATATATTGTACAATTTTTCTTTTTTGATGGAGTCATATGCCTGTTTGTAGTCTATAAATAATATATGCAGCGGTAGCTTATGCTCATAACTATTAGCCATAATTTCTTTCAGTGCAAATATTTGATCTGTAGTTGATCTGGAAGGTCTAAAACCCGCTTGATAGTCTCCTAATATTTTTTCAGCTTCATTGGTCAATCTATCTCGAATAGCTGAGGAAATTATTTTATAGGCTACATCCAGCAAGGCGATACCTCTATAATTTTCGCAAAGGGTCTTGTCTCCCTTTTTGTGTATTGGGTGGATTACAGCTTCAGCCCAACTATTTGGCATTTTCTCTTTTTCCCATACTTGCTTTATTATTTGGTAAAGATGGTCCTGGAGAGATTCTCCTCCTAGTTTGAACAGTTCCGCAGCAATACCATTCTGGCCTGGACTTTTGAAGTTTTGTAGGTTTTTAATAATATTAAATATCTCCTCCTCATTCGGTGGCACGTTTTCCCGTTCTTCACTTCCATCAGACTCCATTCCAAAAGTAGTTCCTCCGTCTTCATTATTGTTATTTCCATTTAGCGTTTCTTTAAAGTATTCGGCCCAACGATTAACCTTGTCCTTGCCTGATATTAAGTTTCCTTCAATATCTCTACAGAATATAGTTTTACATTTATAGCCATCTTTTTGGCTTTTCACTTCTTGAAATAAATTTCGAACATGTCTGTTTTTATAATTCGTTTCTATCGTGGTTATCAACCTCAATTAATTAGTCAAAATCTGGTAAAAGGTGATGTGAATCAAATTAAACTCTTCTCCAACAATTTAGTATTGCCAAATGACGATCTGAATACACAAGATCCCAGATTCTGTCGACATTTTTATCAGTTCTTGAAGATGAAGGTCTTCCGCTGCTTATTTCATCTTCAATCGACTCTTTTTATTCTGAAAATGCATAAAACCATGGAAAAACCTGGCACCTTAAAATAGCACTGCCTCCATAGATCTGCTTAAGTTTTGTAAAAGTTTCCATTGTACTGTGCCCAAATCTGATATAAAACCTGATAGTTCACCGTTGTTTGAAATTGACGTTACTTATTTTTAGAACGCACAAGATGTATGTAACTATTTTATAATCTTTCTTGATATATGTACACTTGTGACTAAATTGACGATTATTAAACTTGCAACATACTATTTTATTATTTTGCTATCAAATATTTACGAGTATATACTGTAATATTGGATGTTTCAGTTTTCCAATAACATTGATATGAAATAATAAAATAAAAATTGTAGATGGAAAAGTAAAAATGTAATCTAAGTTTGAAACAAGCAAAGAAAACAAATGTGGTATATTAAGTTAGAAAATTAGATGGAACCAATCAATTTAAACTTGGAATCCATTTTGAACGAATTATTTCCATAGCGAGCTGTATTGCTGTACAAAATTTCATAACGAATACTTCAGGGAGAACTTATCAAATAAAAAACGTGGAAAGCAGAAATCAGATAATTTGGTTAGTATATCCGTCTTGAATCTCCGGCGTTTTATTTTAATAACTCTTATTTTCCGTCTTCGTCGTGGCTTTCAACTGGGATTTATACGATATACATCGCGATTTATGCGCGAGTGTTCAAGGCCACACCATTCGGTTAATGAGTCTGCGTAAAATATGTTCGTGGACATTATCTCAAACGAGCTTAATAAATAAAACAATTTGTCCTGCTCAAATATTCCATATTCCATAAATTGGAAAACTGCCGTGAGTGTAACCGTTAAGATTAATATCTACTTTTTATTCCTCTAACCTACAAAAGAATCATAATTTTTATACGCCTCCGCGTTTCTTTGTTAAACTTTGTGCAATATATTTCGAAATGAAATTTAGTATAATACGTTCAGTCATATATTTCCAAGAAGGGGAAGGTTGTTAAGAAATGTTTTCCTGAGACACAAAGGCTAAAAATTCTAAACAAACTATGCGTAGTATTCGAAATTAATTTTGGTATTCGTAACCTTCGTTGATAAGAAAAATAATATCATATTGATAAAATGTAGAAATAATTAAATTTCCAAAAAGCACGAAAACTCATATTACAAAAGGAATTTTATTTCAATTTCGGTAAAGGTTTCGATTTCAGTTTAAATTATTTTTTCGGTATTGCTTTGTACAGATCTTATTTAAATATTATATTCCTGAAAAAAATTAATTTCAAAATGTAATAAAACACAATAATACTCGGTTTCTTGATCTTTATTATCCTCATGAAATGCAGAGTTAGTTGCAATGGAGTATAGATACCTATCCTGTAAGTCTGAAACTATCTTGTCGTAAAATTCGATTGGGAACGGATTTGTGTCAGTGCTCTTTGAAGTCTATCTGTTCAACAGCTTTTGATTACTATTGTATTGTGTGATAAAAGAGCATCTGTAATACCATCTCAAGCTCTTTCAAGTATCAACTAGAATCCACTTTCATTCTACATTAACTCCTAGTGAAAGGCATGACATTCAAAAATTGTACTTTCATTTTATAGTTAGAACAAATTTAGCATAGTTTATAAAATGATGTTAATTTACCACTTATTTTAAGTATTGTAACGAACGTGACTCGACGCAGATGACTCATCGCGACTGACCTGTCTGGTCTGGTAATCTCGCTAAAGATCAAGTGGGATAGGAGCAACGCCGCTACTGTTCGGGAATTTTATAGAGTCCGGAAGGCTCTGGATTGTTCGAGATTAGCTGCCCGCAGGTATAAAAGGGTCACGGCAGATAAAGAAAGTCAGTATCGGTCAAAGTATGCAGAGAGGCACTGAAGAAAGTCATTGTCATGCTTGTCAGATACATGTAAAGTAGAAATAAAAAATACATGTATCTGACATCTAAAGTAGAAATAAAAAATAGATGGTTATTTGTATAAATAGTTAGTGAAGTTAATGCTTGAAGAATTTGAATAAATAAATACTATTTATAATATTAATTTCAAATAAGATATTCGTTTGTTGTGCATCAGTTCGGCGTCCCAAGTATAGTAATAAACCTTAAGCTGCAATCATTTTTAATCCTATATCCCTATTTGGAAATATTTAACAATGGAAAATACGATTAAACATTTTGATATACCCATCCATTCATAATCAAATTATCATATTTCATATTCAAACAGGATGAAAACAAACAAAAGGAAATCCTAACAATATGTAATTTGATATATTTACTGTATTTACTTTTTACTTAACGAATCAATAACAGTGATCAATGAGTCGTATTCTTTTACTAATATTCATTTTCTATTTGATGCTAAAAACATTTTGGTACCACTTTTTAACACCCTGTAATAATTTGAATAAATAAGCAAGAATTCTCGGAAGGTGAGGTTTGATAATTAGTCTCTCCGGTATAAATGGATCATTAGCGTTCTGCCCCAGTAAAAAATTGCGCATCCAACAATGGATAATAAGCCGCAAGAGATATACTATTTTATCTAATTTATTAAAGCTTCTAAAACAAATGAAATTACATTTTGCAAATATGGATTTACTTCGATATTCGTTGTGTTGCTCTTACTTGGCTGAAACCAATTTATTTCTCTTTTCTCTTAGTTTGTCAGGCTTCATGTCAGGTACTCTGAAAAATAAAACTTCACAATAGAAATCCGTTCGTATCAATAGAGAAACGCCAGAAAGAATTATGTCTTTTTCCACAAATTGAAAAACTTAATACCTTCTTCCATTTGAGCAACCAAATATGAGCAACAAAATAAGAGTTCACAAACCTGAATTGGAAAAAGAAAAATGTAATACGATACAGAGTTGTGGATATGTTCATCATGATGCAAGATTTGCATTTAGATTTGCAAACTTCAAATAATAATTTCTAAAGATATGCGCGGTCAGTAAATTATGCACGCAATTCAGAAACATAAAAGTTGGACACTAAGACACTGAACTTTTTGATATATCGTACAATATTCATATTCGTATCTATCTCACATGAATTTATCAAAAATTCAAAAGAATTTTTTATTAATGTTCCTCTTTAATATTAATATATGTATATGTGAGTTCATTAATTATGTATATACAAAACAGAAAATGAAAACAAAGATCTGAAGTTCATATTAACCTTTTTTATTTATTACACGAACTGAACGATAAAATAAGTAACATAATACTTAATTATATACAGGGTATCATATTTCCTGTTTTATTATTATTTTAGGTTTAAAAGCTTCAAATAACATTTGTAGAGCATAAAATTTTGTATCTGAACCAATAAACAAAAATAATTTTACGTGCCTCTTAAGGATTAGAAATTAGGTATGAAAATGACGTAAATCATTCCAAAAATAGCACTAGACGAGGAATTGAGACAAAAAGAAACAAATATTTTACGGTTTATCTGTACAGTTAGTAAAGTAGGTTTATTACAATTATTATTTGTAATTATTGTTTCTCTAGGTTATCAAATTAAAAAAAAATTACTGATTTTTTAGAAAAAAAATGATTTTTAAATTTTTTTAAAATATTTATGTGTTATTGAACTGTTTAATTGATTTAAAAGCAACATAAATATTTTATTTTATAAACGAAATCAATATCAGTAATAAAACCAAAACGATTACTGCGAATAAAACTAGGAAGAGTAACAGAATTTTTTTACTTTTTATTAGTGATGGGCATAATCGGATTATTTGAATAATCGAATTCTACCGATTCGATTATTTCAATAATCGGATGATAATTCGAATTATTTTTCACTCGGTCTTCCCGAAACCGCTCGAGCTCAAGTTAATCGTTGCCGAGTTAATAATCGGATGATAATTCGAATTCTTTTTCACTCGGTCTTCCCGAAACCGCTCGAGCTCAAGGTAATCGTTGCCGAGTAAATAATCGGATGATAATTCGAATGAGTTTTCATTCGTCAGGCGAAGCCGAGCAACCGAGCAGCCGAGCAGCCGAGCTATGATCGAGAGGCGAAGCCTCGAGGCTCAGATATAGCGCAAGGCTGTAATGAAACTCCCACCGAACTATGTATACTATTTTATTCACAATTATCCAAATTAACTTCTACTCGTATATCGCCTTTTTCCAATAAACTAAATTAATGTACGGTAGTAGTCTATGAAAACAAATGTTTAAATTTATTTTAATATGTTTGACAGCACTGATCACCTTACTTTTAGAGATTTATGACAGTATTACTAGGCAACCATAGTAAACACTTCCCCTCCAAGGGATTTTAAAGTATTTCCCACCCGTGAGATTGTCCTTGCAGTTAAAAATGACATACGTTTCCAACCTTTGACAGGTTAGAAATTGACATATTATAATAGTGGTTGTGAATAAATACTTATATTTTTCATGTGTTATATGACAAATAAAGTAATAAAATATTTAATTTTAAGATATCAATATATATTTTGATATTTATTAGTAGTTTTGTAGCATATAATTACATTTTTATTATAAATTGTATTTTTGATAAAAATCAGACCAACCATGCTGTTTTGTTATGTAAAAAAAAAATACATTAATACATTATGAAAAATATAGGTAAGTTATAAAATTTCAACGACTACTTATTAACCAATCATAATGCAAAACACTTCAAAATTAAACCAATCATTCATTTTGCTTTGACTTTGAATTTGTCATTTTTAAACACTATTTTTTTCTGCAAAATAAAAGTTATAAATAAGAATACATGTTTCAATTTAATATTGTCATTATAACACAACAGTTCTAAAATATATTCTCTGAAAAATGATACGTAAAAGTCTACATCACTTTGGGCTCACAAGAAGAAAAAACTCATGCATTATGCCTCCACCTGCAAGTCCCACGAAGATCATTAGTTGGTCACACGCTCCATATCAGAAGAAAGGAACACATTCCCCGTCCGTAAGACTCGTAAAGTATTCATGAAGGGTAGACATGTGCGGTCCTTGATCATTCTCGGGTAAATTCTCTGTCAGCGTGACAACAGCCATTCGTGAATTCAAATTCAACATCAGAACATCAGCGTTATTGATTTGCAAAAGAAATATTTCCATGCATTTTTACATCCCCACATCTGAGGTTATTCGCGTTGGCATTTTGTTATCGGATATCGGATGTTTCAAATTTTGTGGTGCATTGTTTGTACAGCTGCTTGATCAAATTTAAAAATATTGCCGAAGTCGTAAACGGTGCAATGCAGTTTCTTGCGGGAACTTTTATTCTTTATAAAACTACGTAAAGTTGTTTTCCTTTGAGACATGCTTATTATGTAATTACTTATCGCAGAATGTTCTCAAATTTCTTATTTTAATAACTGATTTATTCACTTGTCTGATTCTTACCTTATTTTTTGACACAGTGGACACTTTTTAGGAAAACAAATATATTTTGAATGTGTCACAAGATTTTGTAATTGTAATTTTACGGTATGAATAACATGTTTCTGAAATTTCGAAATTAATACCGTGAAAATCACTTAACAGACGTATCACGTACAACATTTTATTTCATACTGTATCAAATTTTTCAATTTAAATAAGAGGTTTTATTTAAAAATAAAAATCTTAGTTGTCATTCAAAAATTTAATATGAAAACGCTGTCATCTGTCATATGACATGTTAATGGCAAACTTTCAGTAGAATTATATTAAAATAAGTTCAGATATAAAGAATTTAAAACTAGTACTGCAAATTATAAGAAGGTATAAATATTTAAACTCATTTAAAGGACGTACAAATAAAAATATGTGAAAATATGTACAGTACCGTAAAGAAGAATAATACCGTAAAGTCTCATTTACAATATGAAATAATAGAATATTGTGCAACAAGTGCAGAAAGTTGCCTATTTCCCGAAATTTTTGACACGAGACGAAGTCGAATGCTGGAATCACACAAAATGAAAAATAGGCTATTCTGTATGAGTGACACACCATACTTTTCTACGACCACACATTTAAACGTTACAGAACAATAATACATGCACGAAAGCTATTAGACCTAATTAAAAATATGGCGCAGATAACCTAACAAAGAGTACCTTGAAGCATGCGCAGTGTTGACAATTACTTTTATTAATTTCCCACATTCCTCAGGCGCAGAAATGATTCTCACACTTTAACCAACGATTGTGGGAAATACGCAACTTTGAAGCTTTATATAGTATGAGAAAATTTCCATTTTTCATAGTGTTCGTAGAAATATTTTTCATTTATTTTTTGATTGATGATTCAAACAATATTTGGATTTGGAAACTTGAGCTTCTTTAATCATTATCGACTATGGTTAATAATAATTTATTATTGACCTAGGTAACGATGGTTACCAAGTAAGTGATAGTGAAAAACAATTTATCATGTCAAATAAAGGTTCATAATAGTGAGTCTCTAGGCTAGTAGTGAAAAAATACTCTTCAGTTGTATCTCTTCAGAAAATGTATTTTTCATGTTTATTTTTATTTCTGTTTTTTCCAATTATACTTTTCACGAACCTCGAAACTCCAAATGCCCCACACCTGTAATAGTTTATACAACAAATAAAAATTTAAACTAGATCCCGAGATCGAGTTTTTCGAAGCAATTTTTCCAACGTATCTGAACAAATATTGGTGCACTACACAAAAAACAGAAACTAAATTCAGACGACAAATTCATATTTGTTTTCGTTGAGTGTTTGACAGGAATATCATACGACTTTATTACTATTCCGGAAATTGATTTTACATCTCCGTTTAATTTTCGTTATTTGAACGATGAACGAATAAAAATATGATTGCAATGTAATATTTGTAACAGCACTTTATAGGATTATTTGTAATCGTAACGATCTTTCGTGTCGGCTGAATAATACAAATATGGCATTTGTGACATATAACGAACATAAAAACGATTTTATGGCGTTCTATTCTTGTAAATATTATTCAGGTTGGATCATAAAATGAAAATTTAACGAGAAACCAACAGGAAAATGATTCTGTCAATACACACGAACTAAATTTGTTACATGTACATAGAAACAAACGGTGTTATTTGAAGAGATGAAAATAGTAGGTTCAATTTTTATGCTGCAAGCATGTGCTTTGAACAAAGCTCGGTGCATTAAAGCTCGAAAAAACAGTTTCCATGCATGCTGCACACAATTTTCTATAGCTTTTTGAAATTTGCCATTGTGATGTCATCACAGACTCAGTGAAAAACTCTTACAGAGAAAGATATACCTATTATTGTTTTACGACAAAACACATCATATTTAATTTTAAATTTTATATGAGATACTCTTAATGCTTTTAAATAAGTGAAGCAAATAAACACGAGTATTAGGGAAACTGAAAATGACTGTAATTACAGAGAGCTTTTTATTTTACCGGATAATTTACTGTTGAATTGTGCTATACAGTACGGTCACAGTTTTCAGCCCTTGTCAAATGTCTATAACAACTATTCTTTGGGATACAGGGTATATATTATATAAATTAAAGGTTTTCCATAAAATAGTGCACGAGAAACAAGATCTTATCTGCTTAACATAATTAATTATATTTTATCATTTTAACCCTCATATCATTAATTAAACTAAAGTAATTAAAAACTGCTTTTTCTCTGGTATTTTTTTATGCAAACCTGCATACTTTGTATTAGGGTTGGAAAAAAATAATTTTTGATTTTATCTGATCCTGTTTTTATTTTATTATTTTTTATTATTACAAACTATTTTCAATAACTGGTATACAATATTTGAATTGTAAATCAATAATTAAAATCAATTGATTTAAATCAAAACAACTCTACTTTGTAATGAGATGATTTTTGAGAAAACTATCTGCATAAATGGAAGCAACTAACAGCGAAAACTATCACAACACTAAACGCAATAACTAACGCTTCCCCAATCTGTCAACAAACATATCACAGTCTAGGATCTATTTTAGAGTCGATCTCCATAAAGGTAGCCGGTTACATTCCCGAATTAGCAATTCCCGCCCCAATGAGGCTTATCGGGAGATCCGGCGCCTATGCGTTCCAGGCGTCGGGCGTCGGGGCGTCGGGCGTCGTTATCTCCACAACAGGCCGGGTCGGCTCGACGCTTGTCTCAATGCCCAACGGATGCAGGATTCGCGCGAATGAAGATGCAGTGAGTTTAAATTAGGTCGGAATGGCCTAAGACGCCGCGATGTTGATTAATGGAACTGCTCCACCCCTAATCAACTCGTTTTATAGCGGGAGTAAACTTCAGTACCCTACGGCGTACGAAGGGCAGGTGAAGTCGGTTTTAAAAAGCGTTTTTGTAAGTTGTTTCGCAGGGGAAATTCATTTTTAAGTAACAACCTGAGATAATAGTTATTTTAGTAGTGTGTAACAAGTTTGATAAACGACACTTTACTTTATTAACAATTCAGTGTTGAATGTTGCACATTTAGTGATTTTGTCAGTAGTTCTAGTTTTTTCAAATGACAATTACACACAAAATTAATTGATTTGAGATATGACAGAATCTAGGGTTTTTACTAATTTGTCATCGCCTGTTATTTTATTGCTAAATCAATATTAAATCATAAGTTTGTTGTTTGTTAAGAACCTTCTTGGGTTTCTTGGGTTCAAACCACTGCAGTGGTAATAGTTGAGAGGACTATTTATTTTTATTTAAGGACACAATCTATTAAATTTAATAGAAATTTATTTAAATAAATTATATTTATGAATAATCCACAGTATTTTTATATTAATATTTTAAATACAATCTATATAACTTATAATAAATTATCTAAAGTACATATATTATTCGACGATTGATTATATTTACAAGAAAAAAAAATATTTGCGAGTGACAAATATCTTCGCTTAGTAATTGTACGTTGGTTGTATTATATTATTTAAAAATAGATCAGATTATACGTAATAACAATGTTAAATAACTAGATTAGTTAGGTATGGCAGTTCCATGTAATGTGTTTGCAGGGGTAATTGTGGTTGAATAGTACATTCGCTTAGTGAATTAAGTCTAATCCTTTGTTTACCAAACATTATGCAAAATGCAATCTTGTATCTACGTACTTTGAAATAATAATCTAGATATATGTACAAAACAATAAGCTGCATCATTGATTTTGAAAATAATTAAGTAATATAATTTTCACTATATATTTATGAAAGTAAGAATATATTTTCCAATTAAAATTTATATAATATTTTATTTTACGAGTATAGCATTTTTTTATTGCTAATTTATAAGACTAATAAAGCTGGTATGACATTTTTCTAAAGAGAACTGTCATTCTAAAAATATAATATATAGCTTTAATATAATGAAACAGTACACAAGGGTATACGTAAAAATTTCATTTTTCCATTTTTATTTTTCAGTACATTGTGCGAATTTAATTACTTTTCATTCGCTGAACCAGTGAAATTGTGTCATAGTATTCTGTTTCTGTATTTTATAATCCTATAGGCATACAAATTTGATCCTTATAGATTTTTGCAACAAATTTATAGAATATAAAGTTCTGTATTATCAGCTGCATAATTTTATATCTCATGAATAATTTATACCTAGCACCATTCAAGAAACTCCTTTAAAAATAGATCAGCAAGAAAGTATAGATATTCGTATTCAATAAATTGAAATATTTTTAATTATTTATTTTCAAATCTACACGGCTAAAGCACAGGATAGTTACACACAGAAGCGACACTTCGGGTCGGTACCTTTCATGTTCCCTTAGTCAGTTCTACGACCTTGAAGCATTGTGTAGACCTTTAAATTTGTGCTCTTTCCCTATCACTCTCTCAGATGTGAGGAAACTTTCCGATTTTAAATAATTCGCCCTTTACATTTGTGCACATTCTTCATCTCTCTCTAATTTTCGTTTCTCTGTCTTACTGTCGCTTCTGTATAAACATAAACCTATTCTGTGTCTAAAGGAAGAAAAAAATTGTGTGTAAAAAAACACAATATCTCAGGACCAGGACAGTTCAATCTACAACAAAACGAAAAAGAAGTAGTTGCCGTAGGGAAAGAAAAAAATCAGGCTGTTTATTCCGCAGCCTTCCATTTATAACCTCTTTGTTCAGTGCCCCTAGCAATAAACATCCTTCTCCGCCACTGTGCCTGCAGGTACTATACCTAGCACCATTCAAAAAACTCCTTTAAAAATAGATCAGCAAGAAAGTATAAATATTCGTATTCAATAAATTAAAATATTTTTAATATTTTATTTACAAAACAGGATATTAATCTACACATCTAAAGTAAGAAAGAATTGTGTGTAAAAAAACACAATATCTCAGGAACAGGACAGTTCAATCTTCACCAACAAAACGAAAAAGAAGTAGTTGCCGTAGGCAAGAAAAAATCAGGCTGTTTATTCCGCAGCCTTCCATTTATAACCTCTTTGTTCAGTGCCCCCAGCAATAAACATCCTTCTCCGCCACTGTGCCTGCAGGTACCATCCTGTCTCCTGCGAACTGTTCACGTGAAATATCCCGAATCTGAATCGATCCTAGCAGGGCGATGGAGCTGTGGACTGCAGGCTGTGACAATGTTTGCACACCAGATCTCGCGTGTTTACACACGAAAAGAATGGATGGAGTGACGATATGACGACAGGATTGATAGTGAAGTTGCGGTAGTTGGATTCTAGATAAGCACGTTTTGATGGGAATAGTTCGCGAGATTTTGCGGGGATCACAGGCTTTGTTGTAAGGCGATAGCTTCAAGTTTTATTACTTTTTGGTGATTTTATAATGCTTAAAGATCTTTTCTTATTGGATAACAAAACTGTGTGGAAATTCTAGTTTGCACTTGAAGAGAAAAAAGTTTTTACTTACAACGTAAGCACACACCGTTACTTATCCACAAGATCAGACAATACTCGCACAACCACAAAACCGCACAACCATTCTGGTTGACATTGTTTCAATTATATTTATATTATTATTACATATAAATAAATATCTTTCTTCTTCATAACTTTTATCTTTTCTTTCCCTCTTAATCTGCACGATATTTTCGAATGCACCACCCTTTTCTCGTACCTTGATAGCTAATATTTGTTTTTTTTTTTATTACGATATCTATTCTTATTCTAATAGGCAACGTGGTATTTTAGTTTAGTATCTTACTTTGTTGTTTTGTTTAGTTAGGAGGTTACTTGGTAGTACTAAGCACCTGCAAATTTTGAATTAGCACCCTTATAAAAAGATCAGTAAATTTTTATTAAGGTTACCTTCATCTTAAAAGAAAGCATCGATAAAGAACGATAAAATGGCTTTATAGTTACAGAAAGATAAAGAAATATTTTTTCTTATAAACCAAAATTTGATTTATAATGCTAGATATATTGTGAATTGCATTAAAGATTCTTTCCTAATTAGTATTTACTAATTATAATTGAAGCAATAACTATAAACCTAAAATTTCTATTTTGATCTTGAAAGTTCTACATTTATAGATCATTATACCGCATTTGATAAAGACATATTAAAGCTGAAATAACTTTTCTGAAAAATATAATCTGCAGTCAAAAATTAAATGAATTACGAGTAGTATAAACTTTATAAAATTACACTCACTGTGCGTTAAACGTAGCAAATTTTGAAAGATCTTACTATATTTTATAAGAAGTAAGCTCTTCTCTCTGATCTACATTTTGATAATTTGTCGGCCTCTCTTTTTCTTATTACCTGTCAGCATTCTTGCATAATTGATTTTTGTGTGTTTCTTCATATATCATAGTTATCTTTCTTAATTCCTCGTTAATGCAAATGTATGTGGTCATTACATAAACTCCTGTCAATGTGTTTATTTTATATTCAAAGTAAATTGTATATAAAATGTTTTTCACTACTTGAAACCATCTGATTGCACACCTGGATAGATAGAAATCCATTATAAGTTATAGATTCTTTGGAAGTTGTTGGATAACAACTTCCATCGTTAAAATTTTGAGAGATACAGAGAGAACTTGTGATCCGTTGGCTCGTAGCAGGAAACGGATCCAATTATTGTTGGATTTACACAGATATAGAAGATATTTCCCAAAACTTTGCACAAAAAATAACGCGTGCTTGAGAGGATAGGATATTAGATTTTGTATCGGACAGCAATGTTTCAAATCTAATTTAAGTTTTACCTTCTCTCTCATCTCTGCCGTAATTCTACGATGCCGATGTGCAATCTTCAGATTGCACACTTCACTGCGTTTAAAAATGAACAATTTGCTCGATGGCTGAACTGTGTTTGCCGAAAAAGATGGATAATTAAAAATTTCTAATAATTTTTACAACTCGAACGTGCACTCAAACATTATTGTTAAGAAAGTTAAAGAAGATAAACTTCAATGTACATACTTCTTAAAGTAAAGTTTATTTCAAATATTACCTTTATTACAACTTGTATTTCTATACAGGATGTTCCACAACTTAGGACAAAAAATTAAAGAATATATGCCGTACGACGTGTTGATTAAAAAATAACTGTGATATCCAATGAAATTTTTAAGTTCAAAAATAAAATTACCCTGTCACACCTTAAAAAATTAAATAAAGGTATAGTTGGGTTGCTCTTATTTAGATATAGTACAGAGTAAAGAGAAATTTGTTAGTGGTTGTAGTTAAATTAATTTTAAGCTTCAAGATAAATTCAGTTTTAGAAAATTTGAATGATTTTACTTAAGTTTTTTCTGATTATTCCACAAAATGCTTCATTGGATTCTTCCATCAGTTTTTTAGAGAAAAAAATTTATAAAACCCCAATAGTAATCGCCATGGTTATATTTTGTTGATACGAAGATAATCAGTAATCAAGAAAATATAATTTAATTTGTAAAATTTACTCATAATTCCTTTGAAGAAACGACAACTCGGGTTGAAAATCACTATTAAATCACTCCAGCTTCGCTGTCGTGATCTAAATGTCATTTTTATAACTCGTTTTTCTGTTACTTTGCAATAACTATTTGTAAATTTTTAAATAAATTCATGGCTCTTATTATATTACTTTTGTTTATTTTATCAATAAATGAGACCAATGCAAATAATGTTGATTTCATTAATAAATGTCATTTTTCTAACTCGTTTGTCTGTTACTTCGTAATAACTATTTGTAAATTTTTAAATCAATTCTTGGTTCTTATTATATTACTTATGATTATTTTATCAACAAATGAGTCCAATGTAAATAAAGCTGATTTCATTAGTTGATTTCAAAGTGAATTAAGCGCCTAAACATTGTGAGAAAACGTGCCCTTTCAATTTGGTTATTTGGCAAACTGTCCCAGGAGCCCGAGTTTCATAACAACCCTTCCAAGGTATTTAAAAGCCAATTAACAAAACAAACCCTTGATCACGCAGCGCCGCGATAAGACTGATTGCCCAGCACGAAGCCATTTAACATGGCGATACCGTCTTTCATTGCTTTCGCCCGCAAATTCAATCAGCCTCACTCTGGGGCTTCTGCAGCACATGATGCTCTGCAGTACCGGCTGCCGCAAGGAGGCTAATGCATCGGCTTGTGGACTTATTTCATCACGAGGAGAGGGAGATTGAGTTACAGCATGCATTGTAGGTTTGCCATTCAACTGAATGTCAGTAAAAGAGGAGATTCATAGAATCATAAGTAGATTTCGATTTTGTAAATTTGTGGATTTGATTTTCAATATCTGTTTTGTATTATTCTCTAGTTTCGAACCTCAAGAATGAGAACAGTATTTAATGTGTCACCTAATTCTCAACCTACTAAAACCAGAGCACATTCAACTACATCAACATCTACTCTAGAATATGGCTGAATTTTTTATCTATTAAATGCAAGATATATTTCGGGACTCTGCCGATGCTGCAAGAAGCTAATGCATCGGTTTGTGGACTTATTCTATCATGGGGAGAGAGGAGATTGAGTTACAGCATGCATTGTAGGTTTGCCATTCAACTGAAGTGCCAGTAAAAGAGGAGATTCATGGAATCATAAGTAGATTTCGTAAATTGCTGGATTCGTTTTTCAAACGGAATTTTGATTTTCAATATCTGTTGCATTATTCTCTAGTTCGGACCTCAAGAATGAGACATCAACATTAGTACCAATAAAAGAGGAAATTCATAGAATCATAAGTAAATTGTTCGATTTCGTGTTTGTTAATTGGTGGATTCGTTTTTCAAACGGAATTTTGACTTTTAATATCTGTTTTGCATTATTCTCTAGTTTAGTACCTCAAAAATGAGAACAGTATTTAATGTGGCACCTGATTCTCAACCTACTAAAACCAGAGCACATCCAACTACATCAACATCTGCTCTAGAATATGCTTGAATTCTCGGGACTCGGCCGATGCTGCAAGGAGGCTAATGCATCGGCTTGTAGACTTATTCCATCACGGGGAGAGAGGAGATTGAGTTACAGCATGCATTGTAACAGGTTTGCCATTCAACTGAAGTGCCAATAAAAGAGGAGATTCATAGAATCATAAATAGATTTCAGTTTTGTAAATTGGTGGACTCGTTTTTCAAACTGAATTTTGGTTTTCAATATCTGTTTTTCATTATTTTCTAGTTTCGTACCTCAAGAATGAGAACAGTATTTAATGTGTCGCCTAATTCTCGACTTAGTAAAACCAGAGCACATTCAACTACATCAACATCTGCTCTAGAATATGCTTGAATTCTAGGGACTCGGCCGATGCTTGCAAGGAGGCTAATGAATCGGCTTGTGGACTTATTCTATCACGGGGAGAGAGAAGATTGAGTTACGACATGCATTGTAGCAGGTTTGCCATTCAACTGAAGTGCCAGTAAAAGAGGAGATTCATAGAATCATAAGTAGACTTCGAGTTTGTAAATTGGTGGACTCGTTTTTCAAACGGAATTTTGATTTTCAGTTTCTGTTTTGTATTATTCTCTAGTTTCATACCTCAAGAATGGGATATCAACATTAGTACCAATAAAAGAGGAGATTCATAGAATCATAAGTAAATTGTTAAATTTCGTTTTTGTTAATTGGTGGATTCGTTTTTCAAACGGAATTTTGATTTTTAATATCTGTTTTGCATTATTCTCTAGTTTCGTACCTCAAGAATGAGAACAGTATTTAATGTGTCACCTGATTCTTGATCTAGTAAAACCAGAGCACATTCAACTACATCAACATCTGCTCTAGAATATGCTTGAATTCTCAGGACTCGGCCGATGTTGCAAGGAGGCTAATGCATCGGCTTGTGAACTTATTTCATTACGAGGAGAGGGAGATTGAGTTACGACATGTATTGTAGCAGGTTTGCCATTCACTGAAGTACCAATAAAAGAGGAGATTCATAGAATCATAAGTAGATTTCGGTTTTGTAAATTTGTGGATTCGTTTTTCAAACAGAATTTTGATTTTCAGTTTCTGTTCTGCAGTTCTCTAGTTTCGTACCTCAGGAATGAGAACAGTATTTAATGTGTCACCTGATTCTCAACCTACTAAAACCAGAGCACATTCAACTACATCACCATCTGCTCTAGAATATGCTTGAATTCTCGGGACTCGGCCGATGCTTGCAAGTAGGTTAATGCATCGGCTTGTGAACTTATTCCATTACGGGGAGAGAAGAGATTGAGTTACAGCATGCATTGTAGCAGGTTTGCCATTCAACTGAAGTACCAGTAAAAGAGGAGATTTATAGAATCATAAGTAGATTTCGGTTTTATAAATTGGTGGATGCGTTTCTCAAACGGAATTTTGATTTTTAATACCTGTTTTGCATTATTATATAGTTTCGTACCTCAAGAATGAGAACAGTATTTAATGTGGCACCTAATTCTCGACCTAGTAAAACCAGAGCACATTCAACTACATCAACATCTGCTCTAGAATATGCTTGAATTCTCGGGACTCGGCCGATGCTGCAAGGAGGCTAATGCATCGGCTTGTGGACTTATTCCATCACGGGAAGAGAGGAGATTGAGTTACAGCATGCATTGTAGCAGGGTTGCAATTCAACACAAGTGCCAATAAAAGAGGAGATTCATAGAATCATAAGTAGATTTCGATTTTGTAAATTGGTAGATTTGATTTTCAATATCTGTTTTGCAATATTCTCTAGTTTCGTACCTCAAGAATGAGAACAGTATTTAATGTGTTACCTGATTCTTGACCTAGTAAAACCGGAGCGCATTCAACTTCATCAACATCTGCTCTAGAATATGCTTGAATTCTCGGGGTTCGGCTGATGTTTCAAGGAGGCTAATGCTTCGGCTTGTGAACTTATTCATATTGTTGTCAAAAAAATAATCATCAAACATGTATTAATAGAAAACGAAACTGTCAGAACAATAGATGTATTAAAACATTATATAAATTTTGCACAGCTTAAAGCAAAAAAAATAATTTTTAGGAAGAGCTAATATTTCTACATTATGCTCGGATATATTTTTTGGAATATTGTTTATTTTTTAGTATTTTAATTAAAAGTTCCTTAATTTTTTTTAATCTACATTGGTGCCCGGATTGACTTTGGAACTCATACATTTCAGAATTCTCTTATTCTTGATGTACAGCAAACAGAATACTTTCCAAGACAGTAATCTAGTTTTAACACATCAAGAATTAGAACATGCACTTCAAAATGAGCTACTGCAACCAAAGCACTTTCCAAGGCAGTAATTTGCTCTAGAAAGCTGTTGACCTTGCCGAGACTGTCAGTTTCTAACTGCATCACTAAAATGCAAGTAAAACTTGTCACAAAAAAAGCACTTAGGAATATTGTATCAATTGGCAAAAACAAATGTAAATAATAATAATTTGAAGAGCAGAGAACTTTCACCGAAGATTTCCTGTGAAATAACGTTCTGGTAACTCAATACCTGCCGTGTAGCTAATGTACAGCCTTGAGCCCTGACCTATACAAGCCCTAGCCCATGTAGGGCCCGAGGCAGGAATATTGGGTTAGGTTGATGCATTGTGGAGTTTTGTAAAGGCCCTAATAGGTCAAAGGGTTAATATGCTTTCATGCAAACAGGTAAATGCATTCAACTATTGGCCTCAAATTGGATTAAATGTTATAATGCTGCCTCCTCAAACATGGATCAACCATTTAAGAGCTTTGTTATGCATTTGATTTAGGAATATCAAGTTATTTCTATTCTAATTTCTCCATTTATATCAGTGGTGTCCAATCAGGGTAAGCAAAGTAAGATCTGCTTACTCAAGAGTTAAAGGAAATATTATTTAATGTAATATTTTATAACAATAAATATAAAATTATTTTCTGCAGCAATTTCTTTAAATTCGGATTTGTATTAAGTGTAAATTTAATCATTGCATGGAAACGAAATCATCCAAAGATGATTTCGCGAGAGGTCAGAAAACAAACAGAAATAATTAGAAGATTAGTTCGTATTAATTATATGTATTTTATTATTTATTCAGGGTGTGCAACGAAATGCGGAACATAGAGTTTAACATGGGATTTCAAAAAATTGGGGATACTTTCTCTCCTGATAAATTAAAAGTAAAACAGTACAAAGTTGTTAAAAATTAAATTCTACGTCAGATAAGATCATAATTGTTGCAACAGCACGTCTGCAGTACGAGATATATTAAATATAAATGTAATATTTTTCTTAATAATCAGGCAGTCATGAAAATAAAAGAAAATATCTATCTTATATTTTATATGTACTTTCTTGTTTATTGTTCCTGTAGGTGTGAAAATATTATTTTTCTGTTTCAAATAATTTATTAATTCTGAATGTTCCCACCATTTTATAGGTCATGTTTATAATTCTAACCACAGGCGCATTAAAATTTGTTATTAACTTGCAAATTTGCATAGAGCAGCAAAAACCATTAATTTTGTAAAAATTTCATTGTTCACGGAAAAAATAAAACAAAACAAACTACATTATAAATTGCACGTATTTGACACAATATGTAGATAAAATAAAATCATAATTTGTTTTTTGCGTGTTACTTTATTACTTATTACCGTTTCTTGTTACTATTAATATCTTAATTGTATATCACAATACCATTATTTAATGAAAATTATAATTGTAAGTACAAACAAAAAATCTAACCTTAATTTTGTAGGTTCGGGTCACCGCGCCAAAAAAATGCACCCTGCAACAAAAAAATATACATTATTTTATAATTAGTCTTTTACAAAAAAAGTAAAATTATTAATACAATTTCCTGTTATATTTATGATTAATGAAAGTTAGTTTCAATTTTAGCAAAATCCATCAGAAACTAAGAACACATTAAGACAGATTCATTCTTCTAGAAGTAAAGAAAAACAAGCCAAACCAAGGAGTTCAACACATAGCCTACTGTCATTCCAAATCCGCAAAAAAATAAAACATTTTTATTATTTTTCCTTTTATATGATAGAATGTAATGTAAGTAAAAAATGACAGTGAGTAAAAATGAAAAGTAAACAAGAATAAACAAAAGAGATTTAGAAGGTTCAATACTTCTATTTGAAGTACGCAAATATATTTTATGGTAATATACAGAAAAAATAATATCACGCATGAAAATATGTAAATTTGTTATACAGAAAATAGGAAAATATGAGAAATTTTAATAAAAAATAAATATTCATATCATTTCACGAGTTCCAAATAATTTATATTATGAAAAAATGAATATCACAACACATTTAAACTTTTAATAAACAAAAATGTAACTTTGCTGTAAATTATTTTTTTCTACGACCACTATGGAAACTGGCACTTTTCACATATTATATAAACCTTCAAAGTTGCATGTTTCCCACAATCGTGGATTAAAGTATGAGAAATCATTTCCCACAGTATTTGCCAACACTACGCATGTACAGTGTGGGAAATATTTCTCACAGTATTATTGTTCTTTATGTCAAATAGCTTTCGTGCATGTATTTTTATTCTGTAACGTGTAGCAGTGTGGTCGTAGAAAAAGTATTGTATGTCACTCGTTCAGAAATGCCTATATCCCACCTTGTATATTATTCCAGTAGGTACTTGACTTCGTCTTATGCCGAAACTTTCACATCACGTGGGAAATAAGCACTTGTTCCACAATATATTATTATGATTCCAAAATGAAATAAAGCAATATTAGAACTTTGAATAATGTTTTTATAATTTTATTTACTTCTAAAAATATATTTCGTACCGTGCTGAAACTTTTACACCTCGTGAGAAATAGGCGTTTTTCTGCACTTGTTACACAATATACTATTTTCTGTTAATATTTACATTTTGTACGTTTCCTACGGAAAAATTCAATTCATTTCCCAAAATATAGAATAGCTGTTATGATATATATACTCGTATTTCAAAGAGTAAATATGAAAGCTAAATACCTATTTATAATATTATCTCCAAAGAGGATTATTTGGAATTGGAGGTATTTCTAGGCACATACTCCTGTAATCTTATTTTCCTTCCAACTCAATACCTTCTTCGATGCCGCAACTTACTCAGAGAAACAATCGCAGGGAAACATCTCATAATTTCTTTTCCGCACGAATTCCTACCTTTTCTTCTTCAGACGATCAATCATAGGAATTATTATATTATTTATGAATTATGAACGATGAACGATCGGAAGATTTTCTCTCTCATTTTGTTAAACCTCAAAAAACAATAGCGCAATCAATTTAGATGAAATGAGGTTTTTTCATTTAATTCATATTGAAATGTACAGTGAATATTTTGACAATTCAACAGTGGCGGCTCGTCCAGGGTGGCAGAGTGGGCAGTGCCCCCTCAAATTAAAATAAAATATTTTTTCTATTTCACATGAATATATTTTTATTAATAATTATTATAACAATATAAACTTCATATTATACTACTTAACATTTAACAATGTACTATGTTAGTGGTCTATTTAAATAGAAATTAGCGCGACGCCGCTGTGCAACACAATATTATATGCATCAAATTCGACTAGCGGGGGCACGCATCCGCCATACGAAACTTGTATGGTATACTACTCAACGATACGTTCCAAACACAAATGGGAACAAGATGACTATACAAGTGAGACAGCGCTATGTACGTGAGTGATTTCGTGCAATTCATGTGCGACTGGGCTCGTATACAGCGGTTGTCAGCCCCCTCGCCATCTCGAACGGTGTCGTACTTGTATAACTTAAAATTCTTAAAATAAATTCTATAATATGAATGATAAATAAAGAGATGCACAGATTTAATTTGTTTATAATAAAATAATAATTTAAAGTAAATATTCAGTAAAATTGATAAAACAAAAATAATGCGTATTGTGATTAAAAAACTTATTGAAGAATAAAAATAAATATGTATATGTAAAACATCATTGAAGAGTTTTTAAATATTATTAATATTTTAATTTTGAAACAAATGCTTTGCTTATTTTTAAAGTTTGTAAATTTATCATAGAAATAATACGAATAGCCGAGTGTCGAACCAGAGGAGGCATGCATACTCTGAGATTCGGAAACAATCGGACGTGATCGGTGAAATACACTCATTGCATGTTATATTTTTAAAATCGCCAGATCGTCAGTCGTGTATAAATTGTATCTGTAAGCGTGTAAGATATGATTAAACATTTACGAAAATCTCCAGATTTTCTTTATAAAATAATTGATCATTTTGCTAAAACTAAAGACAGAAGAATTGATATAATATATAAACAACTGTAATTAACAATTAGTGTATTCTGCTTCTAGCTCATTAGAATGGTTTAGTTCATGGGATAAGAATTTATTTTTAGTTATTCTTAACCGAATAGAAATGAGATTTGTTTTCTTTTTATTTATATTATATTTCAAATTTATTCTAGTACCTATATCATTTTTAATTTGTTTTTTTACTTTCTTCATTACCCCTACCCACTTTTTTTTACTATCATTGACCTTTCCGTTGGGTTGTGTTGAACATTGATACCTATTAATATTTATTATTAATAATATTAAAATTATGTGTGACGAAATCGGAGTTCTAAACATCGTTTCATGACCACGTTTTTCTCACCAAAATCTTTGACACTAACAAAATAATTTGCCCCCTCGCTCAAAAATACCACGAGCCGCCACTGCAATTCAACGTGATTTAATAACAATGATATTTATGAAAATATGTGTACGGGATATGAAAATGTTGAAATGAAATGTTTTCACACTTTTGAACAAAAATATTTCATTTGAATTTTGCAAACATGAAAACGATTTTTCCGTGTTTATTAATTTGAGAATTGGTCTGTTGGAAAACCACATCATCCGTTGAAAGAGAAATAAATTGATCGTTGACTTCATTACGAGGTGAAGGCACCATTAGATATAGAAGTGAATCAGCGAATTCACTGGAGCTAGTGACCATGAAGACATTTATCTCAAAAAGTTTCCCGAACTAAGCTTCAAAAAAACAAAGAACTCTTCTCGTTGTTTTGCTTTAAATCTTTCTTGAAAGTAACTTATTGTGTTTTCAGTTTAAAAGAAGGGATTTACTGAATACTGAAGTGATTTACAAACATGATTTTATTCTCTTTAGTGCTATTCGTCAAAACATTCCAACAATTGAGCTGAATATATATTTATTTTAAATGCAATATTTTTTACTTATTTACTAAGTTCCACAAGCAACAAAGTTTGACTTACTTGAATTTAATTAATTACCAATATATCAATTTATTCGCCCCGTGAATCAGTTTAATGAAAACAGATTGGTTCAATTAGAACTAATCAGGTAATACCCAAATAAATTCTATTTACATACAATGTCACTAATTTAGTATCTATTTCTATGTATCTTGTTAATAATAGATTAGTGTTTTAATTATAACAGATAACCAGACAAGTAAAGTTGTAATTAATGTTGAATGTGAATTCTGGATTAAAATCTATAGTATCTGAATAACAATAATAATTACAAATTTTTCATTACATATTGAAAATCTGATGAGGACACCACATGACTTCCTTGTACGCTATATTATACACATTTTTTCTGCACTTCATTTAAACTAATTTCACTTGAAAGTGAGATTGTACAGCTTCCATTCGTTTCTTCTTCTTTTTCTAACTTCTCTTCGAAATGAATAATTTTTAAAAAATTTATTAATTTTATCTCTCGGGGATTAAAAGTGATATTTCAGTCTTCGAAAATGAAGAGTAAAGTTGACTTTTACTCTCAGAAATGGAAAAACATTTTTTTACATGGTTTATTATATTCAAATATATTTTTCATAATTTTCTCGCTTTGGCATGTTATTTGTTGTTTTTACTTAATTTTAGTATAACTCTTTCAGTTAATTTTGATTCTACCCAAATTTTTTGCTTCCTTCTCAGATATATAATCAATTTTATAAATTTAATATTACTATTTATTTTGAGGAAACTTTGGTATAATTAACAATTTTCTCTTTAAATGTAATTAAATTCTCACTTTGCGAAAACATGACCTATTTATAAAATGAGAATCCTGTGTGAATGTGAACTTTATGAACTTCCTGATATATTTATTTATCCTTGCAGGACTTTTAATATTCATAACTCCTCTTTAAGTGACACCGTGATTAACTCTTGCTTTGTTGAACATGGACGTTATTGATCTATGCTGTGTAATTAAAGCAGGCAGGCTGTGCTGAGCTTAAGCGAGCTTCCGAAGCACGTGAGCTTTACGACGGAATTTGTTATATCTGCGGAAATATCTCACGCTCCATCGGAAAGAGTGAAGGTTATAGAAAAGGAATAACTTAGGGTCTAATAATGTCGTTGTGGGAAATTGCAAGTGTGAAATGTAAATTAAATCAGCCACACGGAAAGTCAAATCTTTGCATGAATTTCAACTTTTATAGAATTCGTTCAGGAAGAGATTTATTTTAATTTTAACTTCCGTCATTCATGCATTCGATCTTTTATTCATTAGTCTATGATATGATAACGCATTTCGATACCATATACCAGTAATTCTCAAACTTTTTTGGTACCGCAGCACCCATCTTAATTAATAAAAGTTTCCACACTATAGCCATTTTTAGTTGTGATTGGCCATTATTAACACGTTAACTGCCACCAAAAAAAAGGTGGGTCCCTTGGGCCATTTTTTCTTTTTTACAGATTTAGGGTGTTTTCATATTAGAAAATACAAGTACGATAACAGAATTGATTTTTTTTTAATGTTGCTCTAAAATTAGAAGAATTTTATTGAGGCACAATATATGCACCTCACCTCAGTATTTTATCATTTCAGAGACTAAAAAACAAAAAAATCATGCGCTAAGAATAGATTTTGGTCTGTCAGGCCACCGAGAATTAAACTACGTTCACAGATATGCGTTGCGAGGTACAAACGTTAGACCACGGATCATAATGTGTATTCAAACACTGAGGCACAAACGATGTATCTCAGAGCATACGGGGATATTTTAGTGAGACACATAAGATGTATCTCATGGCAGTTAACGTGTTAAACGGGCAATTGTAGTTTGCTCTCATCATTTTGAATACCGAAAAAATGAGAAATTTATATAAAATTATTAGAGAACAAAATCAACTTCTAGGTTTATAATTTTCTTACAGCAATGTAACATTGGATTCTAGAATTTCCATATATTAAAAAAATATTCGTATTTGAGTTGAAGTAACGTTAAAAAAAAATACATATTGAATTAAAAAAAGATCAAAAAACTACGACACTTGAGATATTAGTCAGTTTAGCCCATATAGACAGCTAGGCCACAAATGATATTACAATATATCATTCTATACTGCATAAGCCCACATGTTACAAAATTTATATCGCGTATATTACAAATTCTGCGAAAGATATATTTAACCTTGTAATTTTCAAACTATTCACACATAGAATGGACTAAATTAAAGTTGAATATTTGATTTGCATCCGAAAATTAATTTAGCTTTTGTCATAGTAAACATTTTTTTCATATATAAAGCGTAATGAATTTCATTTGAAATATTAAATTTCAAATTAAATAATTTAAATATGAAAATTAAATTAATATACTTGACGTTTATACGTATCTAATTATTTCAGAGTATTTATTTTATGAATGTCCATGAATTAATTCTATATGTATAATAATAATTATTAAAAATTATGTATTAATTATTAAATTATTTCCAATACATTTCTATATTCAGTATGGTTTCTCGATATTATCTAAATTAAAAATATTATAGAAAACTAGTCAAATAAAACTATGACAGAAACAATTGAAAATAAAAAAGATAGATAAATAATAGACTGATGTAGTAATCAAAATAACTTTTTTTATTTTTTTTGTCAGTATTCTTTCTGACTAATTTTGAAATGAAAATATAATAATTTTTCATTTGCATTTTCTCAGTATATTTATTATGTAAGACTATAAAAGAATTATATAGTTATATCATCTGAACACTGGAAACAAATCACCCTGTATAAATAAAATGATCAATATAAATGTCATATATGATTAAGTTCTATCGTAAATATATTTAAACCAATAATGTTTAAATTAATTTAATCGTACAAAATGTCAACTATTAATTGAGAAGTGAGACCAGTCATTAAATTAATAAATATCAACTATAAACTCCTTGTCCGAAATAATTTTAATACCAACAGTGGAATAATATATTTAGGGATTGTAAAGGTCACGTGTCGCCATCTATTGGCAATGGCCCATATTGGTGATTGAGGTATGCCGCAGAGAATAACACAATTCAAATTGACAGATTTGTGGGCTCAAATCTCAACGCGATATAGCAAATGACATGTAATTACCAATATGCTCAATTATCAACTATGTGATTCGGAATTCAATATAAACTGCAGATCGTATGCAGGCTAATTGCAATGAAATTTCTGCTCATGATGGGGTAATTACTCGGCATAATATTTTGCATTTTACCTCATTTTTATTCGCGAACATGCATTAACTTTAAACTGACATGTCCAAAACTGTCAGCAGGCGGTGAAAATTTTTAAGGGATGCTCAACTGTTTCAAAACACTTTTCCTAGTTACAGTATATCGTATATATTTATACAAATCATGAAGCCAATAATTTTAATTATTAAAATGCATGAAATATTAATCAAAGTTTGGAAACAAAAGGCTCGAACCTTATATAAGACTCAAAAGCAAAAGATTTGTAACTTTAACAAAAACTGCAAATAAACTAAAGCTCGTCTCATTGTAATTATACATTTTAATTAAAACTTTATCCCCCTTTTTTGTTTGTAATTGTTAATACTATCTCAAATTATAAATATAAAACATGTTCCAGTTAGTAATAAAATTTTATATCATGGATTTAATATTAATTAACCTCAAAAAAATATTAATTAAAGTTTAATAATATGACAGTTTGAAATCTTCCTTGGTAAAATATTTCTTTATAATGAAAGGCTCGTTTCAGTTAATAGTCGGAATTATTTTATTTTATAAATAGTACCGAAAATAAATTATTGAAAATACGAATTTTATTTACACACGTTAAATTTTTTTTTTATTTACAATCAGTTAGTAATGTTACAATTTCTGACTTGTAAAAAGTTGGGAAGTTAGTTTTCGTTAAATTCATTTTCCAGGAGGTTGGAAAATATAGTGTGAGTATAACTGGAAAGTGACAACTTCATGTGAGAGAAGAGAGAAACACTGATATAAAAACACCCTTCTGTTTAAAAGCAATGTTCTGTATATATTTCAAGTCAATACATCAATTACTTTCTGAAATTTTCGCACATAAACTTACGGAAACTTAATTCTTTATATGTAAAGAAGATATAAATATTTTTATCGGGAAATGGTCAAGGATGTAGCAGAAAAAAATTTGAAGTACAGCTGACCTTTCGATTTATTATAAAATCATCTTCAGAGCTGAAGAAACAACCAAAATTTAAATTCTGGAAGACCAAATGGTATATAACATTTTATTGTAAAATTTTGAATCTTATAGGTTGGATTATAAATTTTAATAAACAATTTCTCTTCTTGTTTCTTCAGCTCTAAAGATGATTTTATAATAAATCGAAACATTAGCGGTACTTCAAATTTTCCTACCACATCCTGTCTATTTCCCGAAAAAAAAAATTATTATCCAGACTTGGACACTATTATATTCTCCACTTTATTTATAATGTATCACAATATGAATTCACATCAAGGAAATTATCTTCATAGTTCACGTTGTCAGTTGTAGTTTCTTGAAGGTATATTTTGCCGAGGTTTCTAAACTAGTAAGAGAACTAAAACAATGGTATTGTTTGGGTTAATTGTTAAGTGGTACGGTGTTTAAACACCTATCTGAAAGGCAGATGTTGGAAAACATGTAAACTCAATTTATTAAACGCTTTGAAACGGACAAAACGGACAGCGGTATCCCACTGGCTCACTGTTATGAAATTTGATATTGAATTAGGATAAAATGTAATAGTATATTACATATTAAGAGCTGTAAGACGCATATTACACAGGAAGTGGAAAAGTAATACAAGAGCCCTAACTTTCCGATGGTAACCTTAACCTTCTGTAATGTGACACTTAGATAACCTATAAGTTGTATAATAATGGCTATTTACATTAGTAGTCGTAGAATGCTCATATAAGAAAACTTTTTGTATCAATGCGCTTAATACACAGAGTATTATTACCTTCACATAAATTGTGTATTTTCACCTTAATGCATTTTTCAATAACACTTTAGATAGCCAAATACATTACCATTTTCTTTCCTCGCTTAATGTGTTTAAACTTACAGTCTATTTTATTTATTGCCTAAGCGATTTTTATTCTTTTTATTCTGTTAACAGAAGAGCGATAAAAACTACAATCGAGTCATTAAATTTTATCAGTTAACTTTGTATAAAGAACGAAATGAGTTGAGAATCTGCGAATGAGATTTAATTGTCAACAAAACTATGGTTTGCAAACGGCATTGTTTGCGATTTAAGTTAATAACTCTTGTGGGCTTCGTATTGTCGCAAATGAATAAAATGAGTCGCCGCTAATACTTTTTGCAAGTTCTCCGCAAAGAATTCACCGCTTCCCAACTTAATAAAAAGTTTAGTTGCCGAAGGGTCACAACAAAATTTCAAAGACTTCTAAGAATCTTTAATAAAATGACATTTAAATAAGTACGCATGAATAGCATTCTTTGTAGATGAAACTTTATAATATGAAACGCTGTCATTGGACTTCACGGAGTATTTTCTTTGTTATTAACAGACTTCCAATATGGATTTTTTCTTTTCTACTGCGCTTTTCAGTCAAACTTTCCTTTGTCAAAGCGTTTACGAAACAAAACCTTCTCGTGTGTATCATGTTGTCTGTTTTAAGTTTCGTTTGGATTTAAATTTGTATAAAACACAAAAAAACAATAGTCTAACCCCAGAGGTTCTCAAAAAATTTCCGGCACCCCCAACATTATATGCATGAAATTTTAAAGACATTTTATTAATCTTAGGAAAACATGTGATATATAAGCTAGCTGTAATTTATATAATTCCTTTATAGTTGGGTATATTTTGCTCTGGCTCCTATATTGCAATATTTTTTATAAATAAATATCCAAAAAGATTCTAATGATAATTTAGGGTATTTCATTCGCACCGTATCCACGAGGTGTGAAAGTCTCTAACCCAAGGTCACGTCGCGGGCGACGGCCGCTAGTAGACCTGTCAAGACTTGTTCGCAATGCTTCTATTGTGGTAACGCTCGAAGATACAAGAACATTCTCGAACTTAATTGGTCTACTAGTTAAGCCTGAGCAAGGAAGATCGCGAGGACAGTCTGATATTAATAAGCGTAGTAAAAATAAATAGTTGGTGGAAATAAATATTGTGTACATAAATAGTGCGTAGAGTTAAATGTTTAAATAAATAATCTTAAGTGTTTAAGTTTCAATTAATAATTGTTATTCTTAAATTAGTGTTTATATTTGTTTGGTTATAGTGTTACTTATTTTTATTATTTTTTTTATAATTTATTGTTCGTTTATTAAACTTATTTATATAAATACTCGTGTTTTAATCTTTTTTTTCTCACAATGCACATGCGTAATGTTAAGTGTTAACAAATGATTTCTCACACTTTTACGATTGTGGGAAATACGCAACTTCGTAGTTTTATATAGTACAAGAAAAGTGTCAGTTTCCATAGTGGTCGTAGAAAAACGTTTTTATTTTTCGTTGCGCTCTTTGCACTGCATTGTCAAACGTTTACCCAGGGAAAACATTATATCATGTTATCTGCGTTAGGTTTCGCTGTAAAATGTATAGGCCTCGATATAGGATTTGAATTTGTAAAGGACTTTATCGAGCTCAAACGATATAAATACCAAATATTGAATTTATAACAGGAGGCCTGGGCAGAATAACAATTTTTCTAAAAGCAAACAAATGTTTCCCCCGACATGTGTCAGGAATAAAATTAGCTCTGTTACGCGGTCTGTTGAATTTAGATGCAGTTTTTTTGCACATTATTTATTTTTACTTCAATCATGTTTTTTAATTAACTAATGCATTCAAAATGTAATTATGCCATTCATTACTTTTTTTGCAGAAAGCTACTTACATATTCGTGCTTATCAGTAATTAATAATTCAAACAAGATATGACATTTACATTTTAATTCATTTTAAAAATACATTAAAATTTAAATATAAAGTTTACATACATGAATAGAGAAACATAACCGTATATCATATTTTCTCAATATATCCGTAGCTTTGTATTTCTCTGTTTGTATAGATTATTTATGCACAATACCTAGTTCAATTTCTACGAAATATACCGGGAAAATATATTTATATTTTTGCTTCAATTAATCATAAATAATATAGCTCGAATTATATTCGCTTGATTATTTCACGAAAGACATTCAACATAAAATTTTTGATATCAACAAAATGTAACCGTGACTGTCATACTGTGATTTTATCAAATTTATTCACTTAAAAAGTACCTACGGCCATCAAAAGAAGCATTCACATTGGGTGAAAATGACGTGTGTGGAAAAATGTTACTTTACTTGAAGCTTCAGAAATTCTATCACAAATGCATTATTTAGTTTTTTTTTGAGTTTGAGTTTATTCTTTTTACACTTTTATATACATCCTTATTATTTCAATGGTACTCATTCGTTGTTCCATTATAATTTTTATTTAAATTAATGCCACAGAATAGTTACACACAGAAGCGACACTTCGTGTTGGTACCTTTCATGTTCCCCTAGTCAGTTCTATGACCTTCAAGCATTGTGTAGACCTTTAAATTTGTGCTCTTCCCGTATCTCTCTCTCAGATGTGAGGAAACTTCTCGATTTTAAACAATGGGCACTTTAAATTTGTGCACATCTATCTCTAATTTTCGCTTCTCTGTCTTACTGTCGCTTCTGTATAAACCTATTCTGTGTTAATGCTGAAAGAAGTCTATTTACAATGGCTGCGAAGAATGTTTAATTTTATTTATAGTTTCTGATTTCCAATGGATTGAGCTACCAATATATTTAATACATTTTTAAATATAATCATATATTTGTATATAATACATGGGGTGTTTATAGCAAAAAAAAACAACAACTTTGTATTCCAACTGAAAAAGAACATGGGCAAAGCTTCGCCGTTCTTACCAGTTGATTCTTCCCTCGTCTTAATTAAGTTCTTTCACATTGACACCCACATCCAATAAGCCTCAGCTACTGCTGCAGCAGACAGGTATTATTAGACGTGATGTGCAAGCTATCAGTCTATCGCAGGCACGGGGCGGTCTGGCATGGACCCGCACGCTACAGAGGTCACTACAAACAAGTGCGAACCATGAGGGCTTGTTATGACAGGCTGATTAATTTCATTAAGGGATTACGTCGGGTCAAGTTAAATAGTTTGCTAAGGAGTGGGGAATATTTTCACGCCTGTTGAGTTTTGATAATAGGCGTTGCTGCTTTGTTCAATCTTCAACAACAAACAACAAGATTTACAGCACAAGCTCGATATACCGAACAAATGCGAGTGTGAAGGTGTTCGTTAAAGCCGAAAGTCCGTTACGTAATGGTACATTGTGCAACAAGTGTAGAAAGTCATCTATTTTTCACGAGGTGTGAAAGTTTCGGCACGAGACGAAGTCGAGTGTTGGAATCACACAAATACAATTATATTTATTTCATTATTATTGAATATAAACCGATCGTAAAAAATCATATATGTACCACGTAGGAAAAGTGAGGGCTCGTTTCGCAATTTCCACCATCGTCAGGGAATATATTACTTTTTCTACTAGATACACAATATACTATCCTAAGTTCGTCATATTAAGGTTCTAATGTATTAAAATAAATTAATAATAACTAATAACTATATATCATCAAATAACTATAATCTATATATATATATATATATATATATATATATATACCACAATTTGTTGTAGTTCAAAATTAATATTTGAAAATATTCTGTTTTTATTGCTTTTCAGTTTCAGTTATGAAAGTTTCATCATTACATCGAATATTTGCAAACAAAAACTCATTGATTCTATTCCGGAAAATTTATATTTACTTTTATGTTCCAAGCAAATATTTTCATTTTCAACGAAAATTGCTTGAATTCTTTGAGTGGAAAGAAGCTTTATATGCATACAGAATGCAATTCTGCAAAATATGTACCGTCATCTTACAATCTATACAATTCACTATATCTTTGAATTTCAAACCACTGGAAATATCATACATATTTTAGTAAAAATTGTTGGTTGGTTTGTGATAAAAATAAAACTTGTGACTTTCTATTTAGGATGAGTAACGTATGTATGCAAATTTTGGGATTTTGTAACATGTCATTTTCAACGAAATAATGATTGGTTGAAATTTGCGAGAGACAAACAATGGTTCTGGAATCTGTATTTGGAATCCTGTCATTATCATCAATTAAAACTGAATTCATTACAAGCCGTCTGTAATTAAAATGAAAATCTTGTTGACTGGTCATATTTATTTACGGGAGAATCTACCCAATTAACAACCAGACAGTTAAATTAGAACAGAATAGATGTTCGTTTCGAAATTGTAGTAATATTACAAATCTGAAGAAAAAAATAATCATATTCTTAAACTGTATTAATTTTATAAAGGGAATAAAATAGTAATACATATTTTAGAAGTTTTATTGTAAAAGAAAATTTTAAGTAGATTTGAATCTCAATTTTCGATCAGCCACTTGTTACCCTACTTGATCCACTTACTGATCTGATAGCTTTTTTGCCGGATAAAGTTATTAACTATTTTTACTTGTCAGTGAAGCGAAGCACAAAATGAAATAAAATTGTTGGCACGGTGAGATGGTGTGTTTAAACTGCAGTAAATTGCATGTTGTAAAAGCAAACGTGGAACCACATTTGGAACTGACAACTGAAACTGACCATCTAACCACTTGTTCATTCTAAAGTATGTCCTTCTGCTTTTCGAACAATTCTGCGAAAACTTCTTGCCTACATTGTTATTATACCACGGAGAAGATTAAATTAAATAAAAACCGAAAGATATTCGCAGTTCTATAGTTCAAAAATCTATTGTTCTTATTCAGAACCACAATTCCAAATTAATAGGAAAATAATATAATTGATGTTGAGAAATATAAAAAAATCGAACAGCAGTTTTACGAATTAAATATTTTGATTCATAAAATTTCTGTCCGATTTCTTATCTTCCTTAATATCAATCCACTATCCAGTCAAAGATCATTTTACTTATTATTATTATTATTATTATTAAAACAGAGGACTAAAGCGTTAGACAGTTTTGACACTGTGACTTAAAGATCATTGTAACTTGGACCTCGGACCCTACCAAATCATGTAATCGAAAAAAATACTGGCTGAGCTCATGGTTAACAGTTGACGCGTATTGAGAACGTTATAATAATAACGGTTTTAGTTTGAAAACCGGTTTTTAAAAATAGGAAATCGGTTTAAACCGGTTAATATATCGATTAATAAAAAAATGCTTAGGAAAAATTGATTAAAAAAATTAAAAACTAAATAAAACTTTTTTTTTAGTTTTAGTTCTGTAATTATTTATTTAACCAACCTGAGAAATCATCAGTCGCAGAGCACGAAAATTAATAGATGGTCAATTTTACTTTCGGTTAGCTGGGCATTCACAAATGATGGATTTCGAATTTTCTTCGTCCTCTTCGTAGAGTCGACAGATATTATTTTCAGTTTTACCAATATTATGTTATTTTAGCAGAAAGTGTCATATTGTTAAGGTTGGTTTTATTAAGAGCTAGTAGCTTCTTGGTCTTAAACCAGGTCTCTTTCATGTTTTTACTTAAAATAATACTATGTTACAGTGGTAGTTTGAAATCTTCACGGTTATCGACAATGATAGATATTGGCTGTATGTTGTGTTTACAGATAATTTTTATGACATAAACTACAGAACTGGGTTATAAAGTGAAGGAAATTGCAAAGATAAAAGTTTGAAAGTTATGTGGCTGGTACGCATCAGCTGGTAATGAAGAGTTAAGTTGTGGCGTGTGGTGAACCCATGAGCGAATTATGTAATCGATTTCACAGGCGGATTGAAGCTCCAGGACCCAGCACACGTGCGAAATCATCGCAATTACGTCTGCGTCACCGCGCTGTCAGCCAACACCTTCATATTTAAACATACGAGGGGTTATTAACACGACCTAATACGTGGAAGACACGCACGAATCTATTAGTTTAACACGCGAGTGAAATCCTTATCTAGTAATCAACAGGTAGAAATTAAATAGAACAAGTTTTCAGATTTTTATTTTGACGGATGGAATTTGACTGATTTTTCGATTTTTTACTCAAAAATTGTAATCGTGATAAATGGTACAATTATATATTTTTTTTCTACCACCATTATGATATTTGCTTGTTATATGTTTGTTACTGCTACGGATACATAGTATATTGTAAACACACTTTCTAGGGAGTAGTGAAATGAAGACATCTTTATTATTAAAATATAAATGAATTGGAAAATAATATAGTGTTCAACTAGTTTGAAATGTCCATTTAATACTCATACGATTAGCAGCATGAGCTCATGCTACAAACTGCCATATTCTTATGAAATGAATACCATTCCATCCTTGTTGTACAATATACTATAGAATCGTAAAATCGATTAGTAAAGTCATCGAGGTCGTATCTCGCTCCATTAAAGGACTTGTCTTGAAAAACCTCTTTCTGAGAAAAAAAATAAAGACTTTATTAGAGGTAACTTTAAATATTTAATAATATTTTAAATATATACTTTTCGATACTGTTATTGTCAATAAAATATGTTGTTTTCATAAAAATATTTGTATTTCGTTTCCAATGCTATGTAAATTAACAATACCCTCACAATAAATTTAAATATCCACAAATCCATATGTTTTGAAGATTGTAAATAAATTAATAAATATATAAAATAACTTCATTATTCAAATAATTCAGATAAAATTTTCTGTTTAATATCATGAAAATTAAACATAATCCTTACATTTTAATTAAATTTAAATTAGCAATTACAGGATTTTCTAGTTCAATACCTCTCATAATTTATAATCCGAAGCGTTATTGTCTGCATTTTGAACGGTTGTTGCATTTTGTTGCCCTTTCCAGCTAGTGTAAGCTTAATCGCAGGGAAAGTTAAATGTCAAAAGCACGAAATGCCGAGCTGCTTATATTTTTAGAAACAATACGTTATCAAAGTGTAGCGAAATGAAAAATACCAAGTACTTCTTTGTCATGCTAATTAAATCAGATAAATGCGTCTGGAAATTCTGTTTATTGTCCATTATTTTTAATTTATTCATCGAAGGAAACAAATATTTTCAACGGAATAATAAAATTTAATCTACTTTATCAGAATCCATAAAATATGCACCTTAAAAATATTAGTTTCAGGTTTTTAGCGTAAAATTTTGGTTTTTGAATATAATTCATGTTGATAGACATCGATGTGCTGATTTCAAATTTACAAACAGAACTTAATTATACCTTTAAGTTTCTGAATTTTTGCTCTTAAAATTACTCCTCAAAAAAGTGTGTTTTTTAGATATATCTCTAAAATGAGATGAGTTACAATCTCTACAATTATTCCAATCGATTCTACAGGCAAAGTTACATAAACAAGTTTCCTCCGCATATAAGTTTTTTGGATAGATTCGGTGAAATATTTCCGTTTTTCGCTCGGGAACTTTTTTTCTCTAAAAATAATTATTTTTTAAATTCTACGTCTTCTTTAACTTTTTGGCTAGGAAATGGGTTAAGTCTATTGAATAAAAATAGGCCTAGTAGCCTATTATAAAATATTATAAAAGTTATCGTAAAATGTCTTATAAAAGTGCAATATAAACATTTAAATCTCATTTTTAAAGTATGGTTTCCCTTGTATCTGTAATCTGAAAGAAATCTATTGCATTGTAAGAAGATGAAACGAAGTTTTTTTAATGCATTTTTCAAAGTCAAAAAGCTGATAACATCAGATAATTGAATTTTTTTCTTGCTACAAAGTGTACGAAAAGAAGACTACGAGTATTTTGAAAAATAAAATAACTTTTTTCGTTAAGCTTTGTTGTGCATGTAACGTAAATCTAAAAAATTGATATAATGAGAAAATTAAATTCTGAAATTGGTCTTTTATATTCTTTTTGCCAAAGTAAGATAAAAGAAAACACAAAACGTAAATTACCACAAGTACAATGTTAAGAGAAAATTAACATAATTTAAATAAGTTTCAGAACTCATAATTAATTAAACTCTGTACAAAAGGAAAATTTATTTAAACCTTTTTTTCTGCCATGAATATAATACACCAACTTTTTAAATAATAACTCGAGAAATCGTCAGAACAATCAAGTTGAGAAATAAATGTAATTAAAAATTTACATGTAAATTTCCATTCCGCTACTGGTGATGAAAGTTTGACAGTCAACAATTTTTTATTTCACATTCGCTAGTTTTAATTTCCGCCAAAAATCAACAATGCCTTGCGTTCAATTTAGTGCGAGAAAAAGAGAAACAGCAACGCAGAGGGACGAAACAGCTGAACTGTTGAACATGCATTGTTTACTCTGTTGGTTATTGCGCTGGGCACTGGCTACTAGATGATTAGTTGTGAAAAACCCTATTCCCGCGATTTAGCGCTAAACGGGCTACAAAAGAGAATTAACAGCACTAGCGGGCTCTGGTTAAACAATAGCGAACTGTTAACTGTGTTTGTAGAGCAGTTGACCATTGTCATGGTGTAACCATACTATAAACATGAATTTAGTTATTTTTAAAGTGGAGCAAAAAGTAAGTAAGTGTATTATATTCAATATAATTCACTAGATCGAAAAGCCAAGACGCATATTTTTTCAGGTAATTCTTGTAATAAATACATGTATCATACAATATTTTAGCAGACTTTAATGTTAAATAAGGCAAATGTTATATATTTAAATGTTTCTTAATTTAAAAATTCAACATAATATTTGATAAAAAAAAATTAATAAAGACAAGTATTGTTTATTTAATAATACAATAAAAGCGATATTACCACGGTCGCCGACTTTTCTAAATTTCTTTGGGGGGTGGCAAATTTTTTTATTATAACCAACATCAAAACATTCAAGAAAAAAAACACTAGGGCAAACATTTTAGAATGCTCTAACACATTCAACAGCAGCCAAATCTACTCCAGAATTAGAATTAGAGCAAACACTTCTGAATACTTACTCTAATTTTTGGTCCACTGAAATTAAGACACAATCCAGAGCTTCATTGTTCCAGTATGTGCTCTGGTTTCAGAATCCTCTAATTCTTGACCCTCTGAAACCAAAGCACAATCCAGAACAGACAAATCTATTCCAGAATGTGTTCTGGTTTTAGCAAGCCAAGAATTAGAGCACACTCTGAAGCGTGCTCCAATTCCTGACCGGCTGAACTTGATCATCTTCAGGAAAGGGCATTAATGACCTAATAATATGCAAAAAAAAACATTAACGCAAATCAAAACTAGAAATGTTTATAAGTAAATCACAAATAAAAAAACTACTTCAATACATAAAGATACATTAATTTTATTTAAAATTTCTCAGTGTACGACAAACTAACTTTTGTATTAACAGTATTCCAAAACTTGCTCATTAGAAGTAATGGTGCAGTGAAAGTGGTACGTGGCAATAAAACTGATTGCAACTGTTCCATGAAATGCAGTAATCACTGCAATGGCTGTAATCGCCATAAAAGGTACAATCCAATTATGAGTCAGGCGATAATATGTTCCATTTTCATTATCATTTCATTTCTCAAAATATTTCATTATATTTTAAAACAATAAACAGAGATATTTAATTACGCTTTTACCATGAACGATGTAATAAAGAAATACAAAACTAGAAATATGACAATTGTCCCATGTTATTTTGACAATTCTGTAAATATTATTATAATACTGACTTGTTGTCAACAAAAGCTTAATATCCTGAAACCGGTAAAAAATGTAATCGCACAATTTCTATTATTATTACATGGAAAAGAGAACTTAAACAAATGACAGTAAGCAGAAGAACAAAACCGCCTTGAGTTTAGTTAACTATCCATGTTTTGGCAACTGAGTAGCCGAGTGAGTGAAAAACGCGGTGAAAGGCGGCGTTGGTGCTATTTAGCGGCGACAATGGCGTCTGCGGAGTGAAATTTAACAACAGCAGCAACAGTAGCGTCGGTAGCGTCGATAGCGTCGGCACACAGCGTCAATAGGATCACTCAGCGTTTTGTCCTGTCACACTCGTGCCTTTATTTGTCCACCGCTCTGCCTTTAATCTAACGAGTTTATTTCTTCAAGATGCAGCCACTTGAAAATGCTACTCTAAATATTCGTTCACACTTAATTTCATCTCTTATCTGCAACTCTATCTTTCATATAAGTATTGTTATTAGTTTAATTGGGTCACGTTGGAACTAGTTCATTTTGGTCCAATTAAACATCTGCTCCAATTAAATGAACTAATAATAAATTCCAAAATAAAACTAGGAAGAATTCTTATTCTTACACTTACTTAATTACATCAAAATTATACTTCGCATAAACATAAACATAAAATCATTGTAATGTTAACTACCTGAGAGAAGAGTACTCACACACTGTAAAGTGCCCTAATTTAATTAATTCAAAATCATCCACAAAAACCAGACACCGTAATGTTTACAAACTGAAAGCAGGGTGCTCACTCTAATTCTTGCCCGAATTAGTTCAAAATCACCCTCCCTTAAAACCAGTGGCCGTAATGTTTACTACCTGTGAGAAGGGTGCTCACTCACTATGAAGTACTCTAATTCTTGTCCTAATTTAATTGGGTCAAAATCACCCTCTGTAAAAACCAGTCACCATAATGTTTACTAATTATGAAAGGAATGTTAACTCATTGTGAAGTACTCTAATTCTTGCCCTAATTTACTGGGTTAAAATCACCGTCCGTAAAAACCAGTCTCCGTACTTTTTACTACCTGAAAGAAGGGTTTTCACTCACAGTGAAGTACTCTAATTCTTTCCTTATTTACTTGGTTAAAATCACCGTCCGTAAAAACCAGTCACAGTACTGTTTACTACTTGAAAGAAGGGTGCTCACTCACTATGAAATACTCTAATTCTTGCCCAAATTAGTTCAAAGTCATCCTCCGTAACAACTAATCACCGTACTGTTTACTACCTGAAAGAAGGGTGTTCACTCACTATGAAATACTCTAATTCTTGCCTTAATGTAAAAAATTTTTACAATCTGAGAAAAGGGAACTCAATCTCATTGTAATTGGATCAAAATCACAAATCATCCTCTGTAAAAACCAGTTCTGTTACAATTTAGGGGGTAAAATTACACACAATCGTCATTATTATCATTCGTGACATAAGTTTCTTTGAAAGAGGTCCTCAAAATTTTTAGAAGTAATCATAGATATAGATTGTGGAATATTGCCAATAATGCAGGGAACGCCAAGAGAAACTCTCTCTAACTACCTACAATATGTTTGACTTTGAAATCGAGCTAAAATTGATAAATAGATATCAAACTCCTCAGCAGTGAATAGCTTGCTTCAATCTATTACATATAAAACGTATCTACGAAATGGCTGAAAATAAATCCTTTGAAGTTGAGTCAATGATTTATAGTATTCTGCAATCACTGTTGAATACGTGGCTCAAAAAAGAACTCTGACGAAATTTAATGAAAACTGACATATTGACCTCAAACTTAATTTTCTTATTTATAAAAATTTGACACGAGTAAGTTTGATATTCTTGAAGATCTCAGTTAACATGAGGCACATTTTATGCCCCTACTAGGATGTTTATTTTGCAATTAAAATTAATGTTGTTAAAAAATACAGCAAAACAACACTTCATTAAAACTTTGTACATATGTTTATTATTTTAAATGCTGTTTCAAGCATAAAACACAAAAAGTTCATGAACTACTGTACTCCATTTACTGTTTAGCTACACTAGAACAACTATTTACTTTTCGCAAACAATGCCAGTTTCCGGTAAAGTTAAATATTAGCAGTCGAATTTCAAATATCAGTTACTTAAACTTCAATATTTGCTTTAAATTAATTGATTTAAACGTTTCTCGTCAAATAAATTCGAAATTGCAATTATTACCAATGAAAATATTGCGGATGCAATAGCAATATAATGACAAATGAATGTAGAGGAGAGAATATTTAATTATAGAAAATAGAAGCATTAACATTGTAGGCGTTTCAGTGTATCTAGGATTAAATTAGTGGCTGTGATGCATTTGGTATATTGACATTCATGATTCCAACCACTTTCAAACATTTATTGAATCAGTTTGCAACAATGTGACTAATTGAGTTAAAAATAATTCAGTTAATGGAAATTAAATAGGATGTATATATAACGTATAATAACGACAAAATAACAATGTATTATGTTATGTTGTTCATACTTTTTAAATTATATCCCTGTTTTTAACATCCTTCACATAAAATATCACAGTCAATATGTATGAAAACATGCCAATTATAAAGTTAAAACGGAGTAAAAATTTGCTAATTATAAAATCAATGTTCATCGTAAATTAAATAAGCAATATATTTTAAATGATATATCATTGTCATCACGTCAATTACAATTAGTGTTTTGAGAACAGATATTAATTTCAATTTATTTTATTAAATTTTTAAAATCTTCACAATTATTATAATTATACAATACTGATGTACTGTTGTAAAATAATGCAATATTTCTTTTGCGCGATTGAATGTTATTTTAAAACAGAAACGCACCCTTAAATTCTGCGTCTCAGAATCAAGCGAAGATTGGACACTATCGTACTTTTCTGTACCAGATCGGATGACTCTCGGCAGGTCTAATATACTACGAAGAAAGCATATTCTAGCGGTGCATCTCTACATTTATTTTATTTATTTGTTTATCAATCTGTGGGTGCTTTTATTTTTTTAGATTTATTATGCTAATAAACATCTTTTCTAATTACTATAGTCATGTTATATTAATCTTGTTCTCATTCGAAATTAATTAATTTGTTTTATTGGAGTATTGAAGTACAAAACTAATATTAAAATTTGTAAACACTATCGGTATTCCTATAAGTTATATTTTTAATAGTTGCACAATTTAACTTTATTATGCTTTTCTAATAAACATTACTGATATCACCGACAAAGGTTATTGGTACATCTAGAAATGTGTAATAATGTATTTCCTCTTTTCCAGGAAGGGGTCAACATGGGCGACCTGCAGGTAGCCGTGACCCTTCTGGGGCTGATGGCCATCATCCTGCTGGTGGTGTTCGCGGCGTGCCACTTCCTGGGGCTGTGGACCTGGACGGCCACGTGGATCAACTCCTCCAGGGAGGAGAAGATCGGGCTCACCAGGTCCAAGGGACATTATAATGCCAATGGCTACTTGGTAAGAAGGAAATATTTCCAAAATATTATAAGTAAATGTCAATAAAAGAAGGTCTTTTTTGGAGTTGTAGTCATTTAATAAAATCCATTAATACACCGACGTTTCGACTGTAAATCGGTCTTCATTAAGGTGGTAAATGGTATTAAAATATTATCAAGTAAAAAATGTAAAGTATTTTATCGAAATCTTTCATTAAACTTAGATTAAAAAAACACTCATACATGTTAATTACCAGTTATGAACTACATGACTTAAACTGAGTTATATAGGTATATAGGTGTACATTTTAATACCATTTATCACCCAGATGAAGACTAATTTACAGTCAAAACGTCGGTATATTTGTGGATTTTATTAAATGACTGCAACTTCAATAAAATATTTTCTTTTTATTAACATCCCGTCGATCAAACCATGTCTGCTTTATAAGTAAAGATTAGAAGATTTTCTTGACTGGTCGATAAATAAGAATAGGACAAATATTTTCTGTCAATTGGAAAGGCTTTATTTCGTCTCCAATTGGTTTCGACCATACATGGATCTTCTTTAGGGAATGAAAATTTTATCCATGTTATGCAAAAATATAGAACATAGAGCATTAACTTGTCTGGCTACGTTGCTTGCCAACGACTTTAATTACCAAGTCGACAAATATGCACAAAATAATTTATTTAATTATTATTATTTTATAAGCTAATCTGTTTTTAATAGAAACTCTATAAATATGCTCTTGAAAAATATAAATTTTATCTAAAAAGCTATCAGGTTTTAATTTTTAAAAGAAATATATTACACAGTATGAGCTAGAAGGCTTAACATTAATTCCATACTTCACGTTTGCAAAATCCTTCATTTGTAATTAGTAAGTCAAATTAGTTTGAAATGCTACGGAATTTCAAGAATAATCTATGCAATTAATTTCGTATAAATTTGTAATATTTCAACTTATCTGAATTTTAAATTATTACTACGAATACAATCTTCAAAGAGAATTGCATTCAAGAAATCATTCAATTTAGAAGTAGGGTACTTAATCATTAGGTTATTTTGGTTCTTAATTTGAATCTATTGATCGTGTACTTTAAATATCAATAGTCTTGAAATTAAAGTCAATAATAAAAATAATTGTTAATCATTATAAAAAATATTGAAGTATTTATTTAAAAAATCATAGCTTGACATATTATAAATAAATAAATAACAAAATCTGTCTTCATTAGTTGAGAAGAAACTGAAGTCCGAAAAAAGTTTTGACTCGATTCGCAACAACGAAAATGATCTTTTCTAATTCAATAATTTTGCACTATTTAATAAATTGTGTGCTTAGCAGTATATATTTTATTTTTTATGACTACCTGAAAAAGGGAATTTGCCCCCTCCAAAAGAAAGTTTCTGGATCTGCCACTGTAAATATCGATCGAAATTCGAGATCGAGACTAAACCAGGCTGAAGTGTTGTCTCGAGTTGTGTGAGAACATAAGTTTCGTACAGTTGGATTATATCACATGTCAGTAAAAAACCACTTATTTCACATATCCTTTCTGAAAATATCCTGCTGTATTTTTCGTGAAAGTAAGTCCCCAGTGAAAAATTCTCTACTTCATTCTGTTACGTGGTTCCGGTTCAACAGGAAATACACTTCAAACTTTTAAATACCGGGTTCTAAGAGTCGTTCCCAAGAGTTAAACGTCAAAATGAATTTCATTCTAAAGATTTTAGTACCGTAATAAATAAGATGGAAATTTCTTTTCCGTTCCAGAAATTGTGATAATTAATATTATCAAGTTTCAAAGCGAACTTAATCAATAAATTCTCAGTAAGTAGTTTTCAGTTACAGTATACCTGTACCTGTCAAACTGCCAGTCATTAAAGCAGCGTAAAAACTATGTTTAAAGTTTATAATGGAACTCACCATTTCACAATTTAATTTGAAACTTCGCTAGTAAAATATGCCAATCAATAATTATATTATACGGTATGAACTTTGGCTAAAAATATATCAGAATATTGCAAAAAAGACTATATGTGAACTCTGTATGAATCAATGAAAATGTCATCCTAATTATTCTCTTCACTAGGTTTAATAATAAGTATATTCATATGAAATTAAATTTTATATTATTTCTTCCATAATGCCCGGTCTTTTTAAAGCCATTAACTAACCTATCAGGTTAAATTAATTTAACTGACCGATTTATGTACTATAAATTATAATAAGTATGTTTCATCTTAAAAAATATCTTATTTTCCTAAATTTAAAATACTTTACTAAATATAGCCGAAGAATTGTATATCTGTTCATTTTGCCTGACAATTAGTTTTAGTATTTGTGCTGTTTATTGAGTTGAGTTATTACCAATGAAAATTTGAGTTAAATAAAATGTAAAATAATATTTATAAGAGAAATTCTAAAATTAAAAAAGGGGCGTATCTCTTAACTAGGCAGTTATTATGAAGGTACCTACTTATTTATAAGTATATTACTTGCAGATATCCACTTTATCTAAGATATCTAAAAGTGTATGTATCTTAAGTAGGTAGTTATATTAGCTACTTTTAAGAAATATTTGTATCTTAAGATAATTACAATAAAAAGTATCTAGATACTTAAGTATCTTTAATAAATTTATGTAACTATATTTTAAAAGAATCTAGATATTTTTTTAAAAGTATCTTTCACAGCTATTCATAAGAAAACTATATCTCTTTGTAAAAATTAATTGTGCAATAATAAAATATTGTGCAGAAAATTGTAGGAAAGCTTTTTATAAACATCTGAGCAACCATATTTTTTACATAAAGACGGCTGTCATTCTAAGTTTTATCAAATAATTTTATTGGCTTTATCGTCCTGACGTCAGATACAATTTTAAAATACATGTCTTTCCATTCGGTTAGAAAATATTCGTCTGTAGTATTTGTTTTTTATTTATTTATTTCAGTTTCTACTAGACGAGTTTTAAAAAGAAAAGAAAATTGTCATGAAGATAAATTTATATATACTTTTTTCAGACCAAAAAATTAAAGCTCAATATACTGCAGAGGAAATAATTGACAATTTTCATTCAGTATTTAACGGTTATTTAATCTGTAGTATTTGTTTTTTCATTGTTTGTAAATAACAGATTATGAAGCTTTCAGTATTTGTGAAAAGGGTAAAAATTAGGTACAATACCCTAGCGTATAGGGTCGTTATAATGCCTTAAACAAATAATTAAATACGTAAATAATTCAACGTACAATTGGGAAATCCAGTAATTGTTATTTGCCAATTTAGTCCATAAAAAGATGTTTAAAATTTAAAAGGGTTAACCCGCAGAACAGAATTTACAAACCCTGTACGCTTTTACCCAAAACCCACACAAGTTGAAGTTCACAATTGATGATCCCAGAATCGTAAGTTTGTGGTGAATAATTTGTAACAGATAAATATTTCCTTGACATTTATTGATATGGCCATCGCATAATTTCTCGACTTATTTAGTGCCCTTCCGCAACTTATCAGGCCCCTTTTTAGAAGTTTTTTTTTTATTTGTTTCGTATTTCGAATTGTTTTATTATAAGAAAAATAGTATATTGTGTTATTAAGAGTAAAAGTGATACTTTGTGTGGCGAGCATGGAAGTTTGCACGACGAGCGAAGCGAGTCGGACAATTGCATGCGAGGCACACAAAGACACTTTTACTCTGAATAACACATGCTATTTTTTCTTCAAACTTAGAAATTTTAAAAAATAAATTACTATTTGACGTTTAATATGTAGGTTACCTGTCAGTTATTCATAATTTTTAGTAACTTTATTCTTAGGTTATCAAGTTTTTATAGTGACATTTAGGGCGATATTACAGATTTCTATTGTACAAGTTACTTCTTATTGGCTATACGGCGGCGACAATATTATACGGCGCTTCTTATTGGCTATACGGCGGCGACAATATTATACGGCAGCGACAATATTATACGGCGGCTAGAATAAAAAATTATATTACGTTGGCATAGAAATTAAACTTCAACCTTGTCAATCACGTCACAGAAGATGTCACTTTTATGACGTTTGAAGAAAAAAAATATTTGCATCGAATATTAAAAATTTATTTAACTAAATTGTAAAGACCTGTAATCCTATTATGCTTTTTCAATTTTATTATGTCGCTTTAATATCTAACTTATATTTATTTTCAAAACCAATTGCCCCATATCAAAGTTGTATAGAGTTAAAACAAACCAAACAACAGTATTAAATCAAAAATTGTGTTAACAAACTCAAAATATCCCAAAAATACTCATTTTTTACCCAAAATTTTGATTTTGGGAAATAGTGTACATTGATAGATCTCGACGCGCTGATTTCAAATTTTCAAACGGAATTTAATTATCTCTTTTCGTTCGTGAGATATTTGCTGTCAAATATGAACCTCAAAAAAGTGTGTTTTTTTGCTTTATCTCTAAAATGGGTAGAGATACGATCTCAGCGTTTATACCAGTCGATTCTACGGGAAAAATTACATAAAGAAATGTTTTCTCCGCATATACGTTCTTTGGAACGATTTGGTGAAAAATGAGAAAATTGAAAAAACCTAAATTTCAAAATTTTTCCGAGAAACTTTTTGTCTCCAAATTTGTTCATTTTCTGAACTTAAGTAGATATCGATGCGCTGATTCCAAATTTTCAAACCGAATTGAATTATCTCTTACCGTTCTCGAGATATTCGTATTCAAAGTTGAGTTTTGGCAATACCTAAAAAAATAGGTTTTTTAGGTATACATCTTTAAGGGTTAGGTTTACGACTTCGGCGACATCACCAATCGATTCTACGGGCAAAATTACATAAGTATACCAATTTTTAGATTTTTATCGCAAAAGATACAATTTTTAGAGCGAAAAAACGAAAATGGCCAAAATCGAAAAAAATGCCTGATGAACCCCTTGCGATTTTTTCGATTTTTTGCCATTTTCAGTTTTTTCCTTTTAGAAGTTCTATCTGTTGAGATAAAAATCTGAAAATTGGTACACTTATGTAATTTTGCCCGTAGAATCAAATGGTGAGGTCGCCGAAGTCGTAAACCTATCCATTTAAGGGGTATACCTAAAAAACCTGATTTTTTAGGTATAACTTCGAACTCAAATATCTCGAGAACGGGAAGAGATAATTGAATTCGGTTTGAAAATTTGGAATCAGCATATCGATATCTACTTAAGTCCAAAAAATGAAAAATTTTGGAGACAAAAAGTTTCTACGTGGAAAATTGAAATTTAGGTTTTTTCGTTTTTCTTATTTTTCACCTAATCGTTCCAAAGAACGTGTATGTGGGCAAAACATTACTTTATATAACTTTTTCCGTAGAATCGAATGGTAAAGTAGTTGAGATTGTATCTTTACTCATTTTTGAAATATACTCAAAAAACACACTTTTTTGAGGTGCAACTTTGACAAAAAATATCTCCGAAACTAAAAGAGATAATTAAATTCGGTTTGAAAATTTGGAATCAGCGTAGCTAATACTATTTCAAACAAAATTTTGTAAAATTTGAAAATTTTTCGAATTAAAAATTCGATATTTTCAAATATTTTTGAGTTTACGAAAAAAAAGAGCATCAGCGGTTTTGGGAATTACTTCCCCTGTTGTTACTACATACATAAACTATTTTCCCAAGTAATATTCAACAGAACCGGCAGTAGGTATGTGGCCTTTTCAAAACAATAATTCGAAGATTTTTGACTGGTCAATGAGTAGAAGAAATTTCTGGAAATTTTCGTGTTAGACTGGTTTCGACCCCACTCACTTTCACTCCGTGTGGTTGAAAACTTTAGGAGAAGAAATAACGCAAAATTTAACTGTATTCCAAAAATTTTGTGTCCTATTCCTTTTCAAAACAATATTTAAAATATAATAAAAACAGAAAAACTTTCAAGTTGCATCTAAAAAAAATAATTTGACGTCGCATTTCATTCAACTGTTAAGGGTTTGAATTGAATTTGAAACCAAAGAAAAAATTCTAATTGTTACTTCTAGAAAGTAAAGTCTTTCATAGGCCAATTCTGAACAAATCTGTAAGTCTTACAGATCTGTAAATCTGTAAAAAACTGACAAACACGCATCTATTTTTGTTGATTAATACAAAATTATACATAAGTGTCTACTTTCGTAGAGATTTTATTCATGGTTTACAGATTTACAGGTCTGTAAGTCTTACAATTTGTTCAGAATAGGACGGTTAATTTCATGATTTATTTTGTATTACTTCATGAAATTTGTGTTGTAGGTAAGAATAGTTAGACACAGAAGCGACACTCCGTGTCGGTACCTTTCATGTTCCCCTAGTCAGTTCTATGACCTTGAAGCATTGTGTAGACCTTTATATTTGTGCTCTTCCCCTATCTCTCTCTCAGATGTGAGGGAACTTTCCGATTTTAAACAATGGGCCCTTTAAATTTGTGCACATTCTCCATCTCTGTAATTTTCGCTTCTCTGTCATACTGTCGCTTCTGTATAAACCTATTCTTTGTTATAGGTCCACATGATCCATTTTGTATTAATTTCTGAACTTTATATCGTAGGTCCACAGCGACAGCGACATCCAGCTAGACGCGACGGGCAGCTTCAAGCGCTTCGACCCGGTGGACCGCGACTTCAAGGTGACGTACACCACGACGGTGATGGGCCAGGTGGACTGGGGCGTGAAGGAGGAGGCGTCCATCCCGCCGCAGCCGCTGCGGCCCGCCCCCGCGCCCGTGCCCGCGCCGCCGCCCATCAAGATGGCGCCCATGGTCGCGCCGGAGATGATTGTCACGTGAGTGTGAGATATATACCAATATTACACAGATTGATGGTTAAGGAATATAGAGATATGAGATGCGTGAGGGAAGACAATGGGGTATATTAGGTTCAAATTTAATAAATGAAGTTTCATATGAAATAATCAGTAATCAGTAATGGAGTGATATTATATGCTTCTATTATACAGATTGATTGTGTAAGAAATATGGATGACGAGAAATGAGATGCGTGAGGGAAGACAATGTGGTATCCTATGTTCAAATTTCATAAACAAAATAATATACGAAATAATCAGTAACGGAATCCTCCACTATTTTTTTTATTAGATGATTGTCACGTGAATGCAAGATATATGCTACTATTATACAGATTGATTGTAAGAAATATGGACGAGAAATGAGATGCGTGAGGGAAGACAATCTGGTATATTATGTTCAAATTTCATAAACAAAGTCCCAGACGAAATAATCAGTAATGGAATTATCCACTATTTTTTTTTGTATTAGATGATTGTCACTTCACAGAAGAAACAATAAAAATGATACAAATAACAATGGAACAGGTAAACTGCCGAGTGAAAGTGGGAGGCCATGCATCAGAAGTTTTCAACACAAAAAAAGGATTAAGACAGGGAGACACATTGTCATGCATCCTATTCAACATAGCATTAGAAAAAATCGTAAGAGAAACGGAAGTAGATACCCGAGGATGCATAATTAATAAACAGACACAAATACTAGCATACGCCGATGATATTGTACTGATCGGTAGAACACAACAACAGTTAAAAAACGTGTTTGCATCACTAGAGCAATCGGCACGCAGAATGGGATTAATAATAAATGAGGAAAAAACCAAGTATATGCATGTTAAGCAAAATCCACAGGAGTTAAGACATTTTGAAGTCAGCACATACAAAATCGAAGCAGTTACAGAATTCATATACCTTGGATCATTATTAAGGAACGACGGTGAAATATCCACAGAAATAAAAAGAAGAATCAGACTAGCGAACAAAGCCTACTTTGGACTCCGAAGACACCTAACATCCCATAGAGTCTCCAGAAAAACAAAATTTAGATTATACACAACACTAATCAAACCCGTACTCTTGTATGGATCCGAAACATGGACACTAAAGCAAACAGATATTAATAGGTTAGGTGCATTTGAAAGAAAGATACTAAGATCAATTTGTGGAGGAATAAAAGAAAATGAGCTATGGCGCAGACGCTACAATTTTGAAATATATGAACTTTATGGCGACATCGATGTAGTAAAAACTATTAAAACAGGTCGCATGAGATGGATAGGTCACGTAGAGAGACTAGAAGACACAGACCCAACAAAGTTAAGCTATAGACTAATACCCTTCGGCCGAAGGAAAATAGGAAGACCGAAGAAAAGGTATATGAACGACGTGGAAAACGATCTAAAGAAACTAGGAATAACGAAATGGAAGGAGAAAGCAAAAAACAGGACAGTTTGGAAGAATGTGTTGAAGGAGGCCAAGGCTCACCCAGGGCTGTAGTGCCACAGATGATGATGATTGTCACGTGAATGCAAGATATATGCTACTATTATACAGATTGACAGTGTAAGAAATATGGACGAGAACTGAGATGCGTGAGGGAAGACTATGTGGTATACTATATTCAAATTTCATAAATAAATTTCCAGATGAAATAATCAGTAATCAGTACTTCACTATTTTTTTTATATATGAAACTTTATCTATTTTCAAAGCGAAGTGTAGTTTTAGAAAGTCGTAATTGTTATTTGTGAAGCCGTAATACTGTTGTAAATGTTTTGTGACGTAGATATTAAGGCAATATCAGTTCTCAAACAGTGAAGTCCAGTAAAATTTTTAATTTTATAAATTTATCTATATCAACCGTTATAAAAACATATCAATATGTTTTAAATAACTACTTTAATGATAGTTATTTATGTATCAAGGGCATAATCAAATGATTATAGCACGAGGGAATATTTAAAGCTCGGCGCAGAGCAGAGAGCTTAAATTTCCTGAAGGTGGTACATAGGTTTTATTTCATTTTGGTGAATTGAATAGATTTATATGAAAAGGAATTTGAATGGTTCTGTGAGTGCTAAATACGTACTTAATCGAAATTAAAATATATTATATTGTTTGACATTTATTCATTAACCACAATTTTAATTTGATTGAGTAACTATTGCTTAGCAACTTTATATGAAAGCCAAATTAAGCCCCATTTGAGGGCCTATAAACAAGTTTATAATTTTCTTGCAAGTAGTAGGTACATACTCTTCCAAAGATTGTTATAAAATTTTGGTGCCTAGGTTATTATTTAATTAAAAAAGAATTGTCAGGTAAAATCTGCCGAAAGTAACCTGCAACATAAACACTTCTTTTTTGGTCCGTTTAATTAAAGCGAATTGTGAAACTTTTTTCATCCGTTCGAATCTCACGTGGAGAGTATAGAATTAGCCCGGTAGGGGGAATTTATCTCAGTTGTGACACGCAACTTATTGTCCTGGAAACAGGACGCGCTATCACGCGAATGTGTTTACGAGAACGTCTGCTGAAACATCCAATCGACTTAATGGATCCAGTCCATGTCATACTCGGCCGAGGCTTACCTTTAAACTTGCAAGTTTGTTCTTGTTTTGCTATTTGGAAACTGCTTGACAGTTGTCTACAAGATCTGTCAAATTGTCAAATACCGAACCAAATGCTAAACAGAAAAAAGATTTCTTTGCTCAGGAACTTGCTGTGATTTTTTGTGTACAATATTTTATATTTTATGTTCAGATGTTTGTTATTGTAATATATGGATTTTGTTTACTTTGATCTTTATTTGTGCTGGTAAATTCCCAGAATAAAATAAAATGAAACGAAAAATTCTACGATATAAAAATTTAAAATTCCAACAAATTCTCTACATTCGAAATAAATGTTTTGTTGAAAAACGTGTTTATTTAATTATTGTTTTAATTATACTTTTCAATTTTACCATCAGAATCTAAAGCATCTGTTATATTTACTTGTAATAGTTTGGTTTGGTAAAAATTTCTTGCATTTGTATCATAAAATGACGCCTCGATATAATCCTGTCGTAATGAGAATTATGCTCTTTTAGAGATTATTCTCGCGAATTTCTAGGTTTTAGGATTTTATAAATACTAACAACACAAATTTCGCACACTTAATACAAAAATAAGTATTTTAGTTTCGCAGCTGCACTTGAAACAAATGAATAAAATTTTAAATGAAGAACAGAGTAAATATTATTTCTTTTAAATAAGTGAAGGTAAGCCGTAAAATTTATAAAAATAAAAATAACAAACTAGCTGCACATAATTCTTTGTTCATAAAATAAAATCTCACTAAAAGTGTGGCACATTAATAAAAAATTTAAGGAAAAATGTAATAACATTTTTTTGTATTACCACAACGGACAAGCTTAAGCTGCTACTTTAATGCATTTTATTAAAAACTTAAATTATATCGCGGTTATAATTTGGATTATTATTGCAAAACAAATATATTTTCATCAACACTATCATTAATTTTCATTGATAATATACACTAGATTATTCAATTAATTTGATATAAATAATGCAATTTGAAATGTCCAATTATAGATAATACACGTAAAACATTGATACTATATATAAAACAAATTTTGGATGGAGCAAATTGAGTTCGAAATCAATAATCGATACAATTTAATTATTAAACAAACATTCAAAATTTAGAGGCTTGTTCGTCTTACTTTCGGCAGTCAGGCAAAAAAAGCCAAAGGTGAAGTGTCAGTTTCCTTTTAGTTTCAATTTGGGAAACAATTTGAATGGAATTGACATAGGTAACAATCAATAAGATATTAAGGTAAATATTAAAAATATATATTGTCTGAATTTAACAACTTTTAAATTGTGTATTTTTGGAAACACAAATGAATTGATGATTAATGGACATAAATCCAAAAATAAGAACAAAGTGACCATTGACATGTAAGTACACATCGGTCATACTTCCATTGTCATATCGTAACTACGCGTAGCGATACGTCTTCATTGTTTAGATGATTTATCACTTGCAATTTTATTCTGTAATACTGTAATAGTGTAATGTAGCATCTCCCAATGATATCATGTTACTTACAACTCAAAGATATTACACATTTTGTAATGTTTGATAAGTCTCTGTTAAATTAATCCTCAAGGTAACCATGAATTTCGGTTTTTCAATAACTTGTTAGTGTTACCAAAAATAAACTACACCATGTAACCGAAAAAATACTGATAAACGGTTATCCCTTATAGAGAACGTTATAATAATAACGGTTTTAGTTCGAAAACAGATTCAAAATATCGGTTATCGGTTTTTATTAACCGGTTACATGCCCTGGAATAAAGTAACAGCTAGTTTATGCTGCCGATAAAATATTGCCAGTAGGATAAATTTACGAAGTTGGTTCGCATATGACAGAATATAAAATATTTTGTAGCATTTGTCAAGTTTTTGACAGAATTAATACAATGTATTTTGTGAGAATGGCGACAGTGAGTTACAAACTTGGCCCCATTATTTGAATATGCATAAAAAGAAGGTATTGTAAAACCGATTTTGAGATTTTAACAAATGTTCATAACTATCAAAAATATGCCTTTGACAAAACTTTACCATCTGCCTTAATGCCTTATCTACATTACTTTCTTTTAATAATTTCCGATCAACATCTTGTTTACCGTTGACTGACAACTACGCAAATTAGCATAACTTCAAAATATTATCGAGAATTCATAACATACTCTGAATAGGATAAATTACATAAATGAGATGAATGCTAAATAAATGAATGGACAATAATGAACAACTAAATACTTCAGAAATATTTCCAAGAACAGAAACACCAGAAGTTTCTGCCACCATTAAATAGCAAATTCTAGCTCCAAAGTTGTAATCTAGTTTTTGTCTCAGCGAAAAACAATGTGACGGAAATTACGAGAAGGTGCTAAAAGACGATTATAATTGTAATACATTATTTAATTAAGATAAAAAAATATGCTTTATATTTCGCTACACTATAAATATAAATATATTGAAAAATTATTTAACGTTTTTAGTAAAACAATGTTTCCAAAATAAAACTTGGATGTTGGAATGTGTAAACCTTTTTAGGATATTGGTATTGACCATTCTATTTTTGTAAAACAATTCCTCGCAGCAACAAAAAGTTTTGTAACAGCTCGAAATATTTTAAACTACAATATACGATAGGATTCTGTTAAAACCAAAGTTTAAAACTTTACATGTGTTGCCGGAGAATTTCCAATTTATCTATTATTTTCCCTTTTTATGTAACTACTACACAAGTATATCTAGATTTAATGTAATATCTTTTCAAAACTTTACTTTAACCATCGGTTAAAATATCGCATCGATTATTATTAATATTATTTCACTGACAATTTTTTTGTTTATGTCATATTTACTTGGTTACTTGGACTAACAAATTATTATAGCGGCAATATAGTATATTGTGTATCGAGTGCAGAAAAGCATTCATATCCATGCGAGTATAATTTTTTAAGTACGAGACGTAGTCGAAGGTCGCAATTTTATATGAGCATGGGTATGAGCTTTTTTTAACAAGTTGCACACTATATTTTTTAGGCAACCACAGAAAAACCTAATGCATTTATTTCAATAATTTTCACACAAACAATCGGTTTGTTATCAAACAGTCAATAAAGAGAACATCGGCTCATAGCTTATTAATTGATTTTGAACAGAATAGAAATAATTTTGCTTAAATATGATTGGTTTTGGTCAAGACGGCAATATTTATTTCTGTCGCCTAATCGTAAGTCGTAGACAATTCTTCTTTTTTACAAGTGGTGAATTAAATGGAAATGAATAATTTTCTGTAATGCACGCTTAAAAATATATTTTCACTTATAGCACAGAATAGTTACATATAGAAGCGACACTCCGTGTCGGTACCTTTCAAGTTCCCCTTTTTAGTTCTATGACCTTGAAGAATTGTGTAGACCTTTAAATTTGTACCCTTCCTTTATTTCTCTCTAAGATGTGAGAAAACTTTCCGATTTTAAACAATGAACCCTTTAAATTTGTGCACATTCCCCATTACTCTCTAATTCTCGTTTCTTTGTCTTACTGTCGTTTTTGTATAAACCTATTCTGTGCTTATAGGTACAACATTTATGGTTGCTGATTTTCAAAAATAATGTATTCTCGTAGAAATAAATATTTATGAATACTGAATTGTGTTATGCACAAAACTTCTTGTAAACGAAATGATGTGTAATTTCGTTTACAAGTCAAATACAAAACACATACAACATAGCAAACTCTCTCTCACTTCCAACTTCCACTCTTTTGCAGTTCCTACGCAGACACGGTAGCGAACCTGGAGCTAGAGATCAACGCAGCTTTATCCCGCATCCTGCCGCCGAACCCGCCGTCGGTGAGCGTCCCCCCCACCCCCACGTCGCCGCGGGCGCCGCCGAGCACGCCGCACCCCGCGCCCACCCCCACGGCCGCCCCCGAGGAGGCGGACATCGCGGCCGCCGAGCAGCAGCTTCCAGCGGTCCTCAAACGAGCCATGTCGTGCGATAGTGTGTGTTCGGATACGTCGGTCGTGTTGGGAGATCTCGAGGAACCGAATATCTCTGGGTATTTGTGTGTGGGGATAGAGTATGACAGGTGAGGTGTTGGCATGTTTTGTTTTTATGTTTTTTGTTTAAAGGAAGTTTTGTAATTGCAAAAAATTTTGGTTCTCAGATTTCAACGAAAATATCCATTTTGACTATCACTGAATCCATATATGGGACTGGTCTACAGTATAAAGCCTATATATATTCCCTTTATACCGAGACTGTTTTAACATCTAGTTGTGTACCTCCCTTTTTATTGCAATCCGCTGTACCAAAAGGGTACTTTGTTCATAGTATTTTTTTGAATTTTTCACATACGTATGTACGTACAGATGTCACGCTGAAACTAATCAAAATTGATATTTCTGTAGAAATCTAAAAATCGAAAATTTTCGCGATTGCTATACTTCCTTCACTTCGTACAAGGATGTAAAAAGGATTAGCCGTAGAATGTTGAAATTTTAGGTTCCAATTGGCCTTTTCATAAGTGCACTTTACTTTTAGCAATTCTTAATACAAATAAATAAAATTTAATAAAAATTGGAGAAAAAAGTTCCCGAGCGAAAAACTGAAATTCCGATTTTTTCGCTATTCTCATTTTTCGTAGAGTTGACTGGTATAATCATTGAAATTGTATCTCTACCTATTTTTGAGATATACCCAAAAACATACTTTTTTGACAATTAAATTATGTTTGTAAATTTCAATTATGATCTATTTTCAAAAACCCAAATATGGGTATTTTTTATTATTTCGGCTGTGTAAGAAAAATTTTAGAATAAAAACCTAAAAATTGTAACGTATTTTGATTAACTATAATTGGAAATAACTTGGAGATGTAAAAAGACTGTAATTTTCAATTAGAAAAGTAATTTTATATTTTTTTAGTGACCCATTATTTAAACCAAAAATGTTTGTGTATCGTAAACCTATTTTTAACTCAAAAAGTGAAAAGTTTTGTAAAACTTTGTGTTCTTTAACTTTTTGATAATACGTGGTAAAATGGAGTACCTAAATCTGTTAAATAAATAAAGTACTCGTGAAAAAAATTATAGCAGTTTTAAAAAACTATAGTATAATATTTTGAAGAAATGAGTAGGTATCTACACCAACTTTAAAATATATATTTTTTAATTGTAATAAACACAAAACACATAATATGCCTTAGTAGTTAGTGTTAATGTTACTACAAGGAATTACACTCTCCATATCTCCCTAATGGTGAAGTTGGATAAAATCGTAACTTTTAATATTCTCATAATTTTCTAAAGTGATCCCCAAGTTGATGTTTAGTAATATTCTTGGGTTTATTACTTGCAAAGAGGAAATCTAATTTTAAGGGACGTTATTGAAAACAAATTACAATCTAATTTCCATTAAGCAACCCGGGTACAAGAGCGGTTGTAGGCACAGGTGTGCAAATCTGATAAAAAAATATTTTCTCTTCGAATTACACCTGCGGTAAAAACAAATCCCATGTTCAGACGCTAATTCGATTTTACTGCCCTTCAAATTTAAACGCCACTTATTGCCTTGTACATCTTATTATTTTATTATGGCCTTATTACTTTTTAGAAGAACCCACGAAATATTCGTTATTTCTCTTATGAGGCGTTTAGGCATATAAAAGTTCAATTTTCCGACCTTACAAATACAGTCTTCAAAATTCAAATGTGTAACTGAATTCAGAATATAAATATCTCTAATTAACATAAAGCAGAACTGTTAATATAATATTCCTTTTATATAAATTGTGTATGACAGCACAGCTTGAAGATTATAACTTTACATTATGGTAACGATTTTCAAACTGAGTATCGCGAAACTCTGAAGTTATATGAAATATGAAATTTATTCAAGGTTGTTCATTTATTAAAATATATTATGATCATCACTGGCACGAAAACTCTTAAAGGGTCAAGGCCTAAACTTCGTAAATATTTGTTTCATAATCCTTACATTTTAAAGCTTTCTCAATTTTTACATGGATATACACCCAAACTAACTAATCTCCGTACACATATCTTTCCTTTGTTTTTGAAATATATAAACCAACCTGAAACCTTCTAGAATTCAGTAATTGTTTCAGGTGAACCAAAATAAACCTTTTTAGATCAGAAGGACGAATTATTGTTTGGAAAAAAAGAATAAACAAATGAAAACAAAAAAATAATGCTCAACAGCGAAATATAGAAGAGGTTCTGTGCTTGTATGGAGCTGTATGAGTGCAGAAGGGGTAGGAAACTTAATATTTATTGATGGGAAAATGGTTTATTTGAATATTTTAAAAAAGAATTTGAAATAATGTGTTGACAAATTGGGTTTAAAGGATTCTTATATCTTTCAACAAAATAATGACACGAAATATACCACATGTAAACGAAATTTTATTAGCAATGTAAATAAGATAAAATAATTATAATTAATTTGAAACATTACGACTAATGCAGAATTAACCAAGAAATGTTCTACATAGTATTGTTTTATTGGGTTATAAATAATTTTAATTTATTATTTTAAGATTGACAGTTTAATATAGTTTTTTTTTATGATCTATAGTTGGCGCTATTTACTAGTGCTATATCAATTCTTTCAGTTCATTGTGTGATCGCGTTGTGATCCAAATACAGCCAAATAATGGTCATAGAAAAAGTATAGTACGCACTTGTGGTATTTTTCCACTTCGGCGTAATACGCATCTTACATCTTACAACTCTTAATAGTAATATACTATTACAGTAATTCATAAACTTTGTTTTTGTAGGTTCATTTAATTTTTGTTTGGTTAAAAGAAAAGTCTTTTCTACGAAACACTTCGACATTTTGCTAGAATAAAAAATGTGTTAATTTTTCTGCGAAACACTGCGCCATTTTGCTAGCATAAATATTGTATCTATCTAACAACTTCTTTAAATTATTAATATTATGCAACGCAGCGTTCTGCAAATAGATTGTTAAAATCCTCTATTTTACTAGGAAACTTGAAACATCCTTGATGAAATTATTAGCGTCATCTTCCTTTGTAGGTAACATAATATTGTATGCACTTTAAATAATTGTGTTATTTGCCGACGATAGAATTTGCAATATAAGTTTCACTTGGGCTTGTAATGCGGTTAGTGCATCGGACTGTTCTTCACCCACGAAAGGTTTAACTTTATTATTAAATACCACGGTTATTGGAACAGAATTCCTCAAACTATCAAATCATTCCACCGGCTAAGTTCAATAAAGTTTGTTACACGATAGCATGTGATAATTTCGTAAAACACAGATAAAATTAATGTTAAAATAATTTTTCTAAATGAAATATATTTTATTGACAAGAAAAATTTGAATAAATTGAAGTTTCAATAATATATTTTGATTTATATAAAATTATAAACACTTGATACAAATATTTATTTTCCAATTAATTGTAAAAAATAATTGCTAATTAATTAAAATGTACAAAGCAACTAATTAATTATAAAATGAAATGCAATTATTGGAGAATAGCAAATTATTGATTGATTTCATTTTGTTTTTAGTTAATTATACTTTCATTTCATTGGCGTTTGATTTAAAATTAAATTTCAACTAAATTAAATATTTTCTTAATGAAAAGTCAATATTTATTTTAGAATTCTCAAATATTTACATAATAAATCTTCCAAGATAACTAGAATTTAATTTTTAATTCTTCAATATTTCCAATATTAATTTTGATTCAATTTTGTCACTATTTTATTTAGCTCAATATTATACAAATTTGTTTTTTATATTGCCAGTCGTCCTCTTTTCACCGGACATGTCCTCTTTTTTTATTTTTAATGCATTTATTCTCTTTTTTCGTCTTCCAGTCATCCATACATTTAACACTAAATATATCTGTATTTTTCTTTGTTCTAAGCAAATTAGTGATTTTTTTAAATTTAATATTTTACACAATACGTATTTTTTTATGAAAATCAACTACAATTTTTAAGTATTATTATTTTTTCTGCATATATTTTTTATCTGTATCTCTCTATCTATCTATTTATATTTTTCTAAGCGAATAGATATTAAATTTTATATTTTTTCCGTCAAATATATTACATTTATATTAAATAGTATTTAGTATAAAATTCCATGAAATTAGATCACGTCCATTTTTCAAAAAAAAATATGTAATAAAAATTATTTTATTTTTAGCATTTGCGCTAAAAATAGGCCACGCCCCTTTTTTGAGAAAAAACGATCGGCTTCCTTCCAATTATACATATTGGGGAAGTTTAACGACTGTTTTATTTTTCTATTTGATTAAGATTGTTTTCAAAAGTAATATTCTATATTTTGTTTTACTCAGAGATGTCTAGATTTCTCAAAAAATAAAATTTTATACAAAAATACGTCACAGAAGTTCACGGTAAACGTATCGTCTACTTTAAGCAGCACGCACTTGGTTTCTATGACATTAAAGATATATGAATCAAGCTACGACCTACGGTCAAAAAGTTAGGTCTCACCATCCCTTCTAGACATGCGTATAACTCACATATGACGTCACAAAAGTTCGACGACAAATCATTAATTATAAATAAATGAGAACATATTTTTATCTTGCTAAAGTTCCCTCTATTACTTGAATTTAAAAGTTAAATAAATAATGTTTTCCTTCAGCGAATGCTGCGACCTGGCGGTAAGCGTCCTCGAAGCGAAAGACCTGGTGGGCCCGACCAAAGACTGCCCAACCCCAATGGACACGTACATCCGGGTGTTCCTCCTCCCGGACAAGTCCACCAACCTCCAAACCAGACTCTACCGAGGCTCCAACAGCCCCAGCTACAAGGAGCGCTTCCTGTTCAGCATGAACCCCAGAGAGAGCTCACAGCGGGTGTTGAGCTTCCACGTGTACAGCACAGACCGACAGGCGCACACCCTCATCGGCGAGGCGGAGCTCCGGCTGGCGGAGATGAGCCTCAGGCAGCCGGTGACCACGTGGGTCACGCTCACGGATACCGGACAGGTGGGGGAGGGAAATATGAGATGAGATTGTTGAGGGGGGCATAAATATTGGTAGTAATAACACAACTAGTCGTCTGAATTATCTCATTAAAATTGATGTTTGACATGACGCTACATCGTTGCTTATTCATGACGATTATAACAATCATTACAACCTATAATCAATTGCATTCTTTAGATGCTCATCTTTGATTTCACATACTATAAAATAATTTTAAATAGTCCTAAAAAACAGTTGAAGTATAAATGAATACGAAATTGACTGCTAAGCTTGATTAGTATTTCCCTATTTTCAATCTATTCAAATAGGTTTTCAAGAAAACGTTTTTTAATGAAATCCTCTCTCTTTATATCTCTAGTCAGTCCTTACACATATACGAGATATGGCCCAAAGTCAAAACATGACTGTGATTTTTCTAACAATAAACTTGGTAAGGGTTGGAACTGTTACTTGAGATCGCAGCAAAAAAAATACTTCGTTTACTTTTGGGACATACCTCATACGTTGTGATCTATCAAAGTTCTAAACAAAATTACTTCGAATTGTATGTTTTTCCTTTGTAAGCTTGTATTTTTACAATCCACTTTGCAAATTACTAATAAATTTCAAGAAAATCTTATTTTAATGCATAATATGAGTACATAAATTATATTACAACCAAAGTTTCGATAAAATACTTTAAATATATTACTAAATAGCATGCCAAATACGTTGCAAAATTTTAATGGCAAAAATTTTCATTTCGTTTTACTTTATTAATATAATCCGTTAAACAGATTATTCTGTACTTTATGAAATTTAGTAACATTACCCATCTCAAAATTAATCATTTTCATTTGTCATTTATTGTATCATATGTCCATTTCAATTCCATAATTAATAATTCATTTTAATTAAATGTTCGCAGTAAATTCGTTTTGCTCATACAAACGAAATTTAGTACCATTTTCAAGTCTACGTAATCCCCATAATATATTTGTATACATATATAGTATTAGTTTTACAACATAGATAATAACAATGTATTATTTATATTTATTGATAAACTCCATTTCAGAAAGGAACAGAGTTTGGAGAAGTAATGTTTTCATTAAGTTACTTACCGACTGCTGAGAGACTGACGTTGGTGATCGTAAAAGCCAGGAATTTACGATTTCAGAACGACAAAGACAATGGAGATCCATTTGTAAAGGTAATCAATCAGTCAATTTCACAAAACTAAAGTTCACTAAAACTAAAATCCCGCACTATTAGGTTTATTTACTACAACACGGTAAGAAAGTTCACAAGAAGAAAACTTCCACTAAAAAAGGAGAACGTAGTCCCATATTTAACGAAGCTATGATATTCAGTGTACCGGCTCACACGTTACAGGTATAAACAAACTAACCAAAACAAAACAAAACAAGATTAATTAATTAATTTTTAATTTCAGTCTATTCAACTACGGGTAACAGTTGCAGAAACGACCAATACCGAAAGTGGGACTCGGGGACTTCCGATAGGTCACGTGATTGTAAGCGCGCAAGCTAGCGGACGTGCGCTGAGCCACTGGAACCAAATGCTCTCGGCTTTAAGAAAGCCTGTAGCTATGTGGCATCCACTAAGAAAATAAGTTACCGCACAATGTTAATCTCAGCCAAATGTATTCATATTCAATGTACCTATCATGCGAAAGAATTTATTCGTTGGTCTCAGATCTTTTTCACACGATTGGACTTTTCGCCAGAAATGTACAGTGCGCTCATTTAAAATCAGAACTTTAGCTATCTATACACTTTTGGCTCTTTTTTGTGGTGAGAAGTAGAATCGTGTGAAGAAGTCCTTACCGGTAAATTTTTATTGTTATCTAAATTGAACTTGTTATTGGGAATTTCAAATTTTATAAAAATGTTTGGTTTACCGGTAAAACGCTGGAGAGAAATCTCAATGGTTAATGTTTCTGTTAAATATTAATCAATGGAAATTTAAAATGTATGTTACTTCCCATATTCAATGTGATAAACCGCCTTCAATCCGACTTTAACAATCTTTAGAAGTTCTTTGTAATCTATGTACCTTATAGTTGTTACCCAACGTAGTGTATCAAAATTTCTGATACCCCAAGGGAGAAAAGAAGACAATAACGTATAGTACGAAATATTTCATAAAATAGAATAGCGTAGGACAAAAATTCATGGCTTAACACTGTGATACAAAGGGCACATGACTTGATCCCGAATACTTCATATCTTTAATTATTGTACTGTATCCAACAAATAAAAAAACTGTTGTTATATGTATAAACTTTGTTTAATAAATTACATTTTATAACCTGACTATGAATCTATACTACTGATATAGGATTATATAAAATAATATGTACTATGAATAAAAACTATTAAGTTGAAAAGTGTTTTAATTAATCAGAGCTGACAACTGTTTTAACATACAATGATTTAATAATTTAGGTAAATCAATCTTATGGTAGTACGAATTAATCATTTGTTTAGTGGCCATACTTCTGGAACTCCCATTCTCTATTGTCTAATGGACATACCTGACGAGTTTTAAGCCAACGAGAAATACAGTGAAAGTGGAATGCATGCTGCAAGAAACATCACTCCGTAAGAAATGAAATACAAATAAGTAAATTATCTTACATTGCAAACTCCCCAAGCTACAGTACATTCTTCACTGGTAGCAGATGCCTGATTTGCTTGACATTCAATACAGAGATCCATAATGTGATTTCGACAAATGGCACAATTGTCAACGACAATATCTATAAAATATAAATTAATTAATTATCTCTTTAATATAAATTATTTCATACTTACCCCATGCCCATAAAGCGACAGCGTTCCACTAGAAACAAAAATTGTAGGTTAGAATTATTTCAACTTTACATTAATTTGACTTTGACAATACCTTTTTAACTTCGAAACGTTTCTTTTCACCCTTAGAACTACTAGAGGTGGGCAATTCAACTTCTTCCTCATCAATATCCATTGCTGATGCCATTTTACTTCTTGTGAATTTGTCTTGTCACTAGCCTCGAAAAATGTTTTTGTCTGTCGAGCGGTCTAGTGACTTCTCATCATCAGCTGACGACAGATGGCGCTTGTATTATATACGGAAAGCTATTTTTCTGATATTTGTATCGGAAAACATTTTCAAAATTATGCCTGTTTGTGAAAATCCTATAAAATGAGATAATTTTTAAAATTGAAAAAATCATTGTTACAAAAAATGTCATTCTCAAAATGTTTTCTTTCACATTATTTTTTTTTTGAATGTATTAAAATAATAAAATTAAAATTATAAGAAAATAATTCAGTACTGTAACCATGTACGCTAATTAAAAAAACCTACGTTTTTACAAATAGTTTAAATAATTAATATTAATATCTTACTGTAAAAATGTTTTGGAATTGTAATGTTAATCACATGTGACAGTTGTCATACTCCACATGTTTTTGTTATGTTTAATATTTATCGTATTTCACAGAACTTGGTATAATCCATATCTATTATTGTTCACTGTCAGCCTTTTCAAGCATCAGTGTGTGTGTTATGGATTATTTGTTCTATTTTTGACAATCGTAGAGATTGTCATTTTTGACGTCATGTTATATTAAAATATTTTGCACTCAACTTTTTTTTCTTTGCTGACAAATATTTGTATTTTTTCGTACTTAATTGTTATATTTTGAATGAGTTTAAGTCCCCCGTCGGATAGACAAGGAACAAAAAATGTTCCAAGTATTTTTTATACATTTATTTAAAAACATACACATGCATCAATTTATTATAAAATTGATACATCTCTCTCAGTCTTTAAAATCAAATTTCCCTTCACACAAACATATACGGTCTGTACAAGGTCATTGCGGCAAATTTTGCCATACATTGTATAAAAGAAATGTTCATTCATATTTCTTTTTATTAAAAACTGATCTGGAAAAAAATACAGAAGGTATTTTTAAATTACTAGGAACTTATATATACTGGAATTTCTATAGACCTTTTCTTGAAAGACAAAAATATGTGATGACTAATATTATAGCAGTCATAATACCTTGTACAATGCTACGAAAGTATAATTTATCAATAATGAATCTGTAGTTGTCATTATGAAAATTAAATATAAGTATATAGTGCATGTTACGCTGTACAAACACGAACTTGTACATATATACAATGAAACATTAGAAAAAAATGATCACTATTTGTTATATTCACGGCAGAAATCACAATGTATATTTTCATGCATGCATCGAGCCAATTATTTTCATAAATTTTAACAAGAATCATTGTTTTCTTAACAAGAACTGTTAGTATTTTACATCAAGTAGCGTTCCGAAATACAGAATACAAAATAATGTACAGAATTTAACAGTAACGATAAGATATTTGATAGAATCGAACCATCATCAAACGGAAATCTTACCCAACATATACATTTTAAAATACTTTTACATCCTATATACAAATAAAAATTCAGATAATAAAAATATGTCTATGTAACTGTAAAAATAAATTAAGTTTTTATTACTTATAAAATAAGGATGCCTACAAAAAAGCATGAGACAGAAAAATAATACGAATAAGACGTGTAAATGATGAATATTTAAAAGATAGTCCTTGTTTGTCAAATAAGAGTCAAACAAGCAACAAGCGTAGTTTAGCTAAATATTGTGTTAGTCAGTTGGCGTGGCTGGACGGGATGTCGATAGTGTGGCTCTCATTGCCGAAGATGAGCCGCAGCCGCTTCATGGGCGGGTGCGGCACGTGCTCCTGGATGAGGTGCTTGAGCCGCCGCTCGCGTCGCCGGTCCTTGCTCTTGTGCCGCTTCTTGCGGTGCGCCGCCGCCGCCACCAGCTTCTCGCACACGCCCTCCACGCGCAGCACCTCGTACTCGGGCTCGTAGCTGTCCTCGCTCAGGCTGTTGCCCGACTCGATCACCTCGTCCAGCACGGGGCTGCGCTTCATGCGCAGCGTGAGCTTCAGCCCCGGCGCCTTCTCGGGCGTGCGCTGCTCCAGCACGGGCATGAGGCGCGGCGGCGAGCGCTCCCGCACGTCTTGCTCCGCCGCCGCCGGCTCCGGCTGCACTGGCGGCGGCGCGTCGTTCGCCGACTCGCCGTTCTCCCACGAGTTATTAGAATCACTTGGTTTTATCACATTTGCGCTATTACTATCTTTACTATGTTTTACAGACTTACGAAGTAATCTAGGAGAATCTAATTTGTACTCCTCATCATCAAATTCATAAATGTCTTTGTTACCTTCCTCGTGAGGGTCGTCCGATGCGGCAGTGCTGTTGCTTCTGGCAGCAGTCCTTGCGGACGTGCGCTTCGATACTGTTCGCGGTTGTGTTGCGAGACCCTCTCGCGACCGGCGCCGAGATGATCTGATGTTCACTCGCTTTTCAGCTAACTGTTTCGTCTTATTACTACCTACAGAATTGAAACTGGAAGTTACATCACTTTTACAACTAGATACCGTACTATCACTAGTGTTTTCTTGCGCTACCGTTTTCGCGGTATCGTCCACTGCTGGCAGGTTCGTCGTCCCCGTACAGTCTTTTACCGAGTCATCCTTTGCACTGGGTGGAGTGGACTGTTCGCTTTGCCGCTCGTTCAGTCGCTTGTGGTTACGTAGTATAATACCTGAGGAGTTGGCAGACTCTGGTTCGGCTTGGAAAGCTTGGTTGGTATTCCCGCTTTCGTGACTGTCGTTGAACACTCGGTCTTTCTGCGTGGCATCGCTCACAAGGTCCGGGTCGCTCAAGCTGCTCGTACAGCTGCTCGCGTTGCTCTGCAGGTCGTCCAGGAGATTCGATCTAGAAATGTTTTGTTCCGAGGTGAACGCTAGCATTGCTTGGCTGGCCTGCTTGGCGTTTCTCCTCTGTAGCCGCGATGCACGAGAACTTACGGATGAGTCTGCTTCTGCGATTTCAGTCTGCGGGGGTTCTCTTCTTGTGTTCCGTCGCGGCCGTTCGCTGCTTCTGCTGGATGGTGAGATGGAACTGTCCCGTGAACACACTGCTGATGTCATTCGATCTTTCCGCGTTACATGATCTCCGATATCTGAAAATTTACAACCCTGTGCTATTAGAAGTTCTGCGTCATATTTTGTCAAGCCTTTCTGGCGCAGCTCTTTCATACTTAGAGGAGCAATAATTTTATCACTGGTAGTGTTTTGTTCTGCGTGTCCGTTGCATTGGTCTGATAATGCTGCTTTGTCCAGCAGCTGTGTTTTTTGTGAATTTTGTCGATGTTTCGTTCTGTTGATTCGATTGTCTGTTTCTCGCAATCTGTATCCGTTGACCAGCTCTTCATTTTTTGATGTATCTTTGGCAAATGCTCCAGTCCCTCGCCGTTCACAGGTCTCACATTCACAATAACAATTTTTATCACCAAAAAAATCTTCACCGTAAAAACAAGTAATTTCCTCCCCAATTTCTATGTCTCTAAGAACTTTTACACACGCTGTATCTCTGCCTGTAGCCACAAACTTACAATTTGCCCTGCAGTCGTGGTTTATATAAGCAGCTGGACCTAACCAAAGCTGTGCACAATTCTTTCGACAACTATACATTACTGAAAAATCATTTTTACCAGGATGGAGAAGCATAGCTTCTTCCTCTTCCGTTAATTCTGCTATACAACCAACTAAACACTCAATTTTCTCATTTTTGTACCACTTTCGCGTTGCTGATATTTTTGCACCTTTCTGTCCCTCGAGAGAATATCTGTAACATGGTTCAATAACGAAGCCTGATTCCTTGTCAAATACTCTAAGATACCGGTATATCTGAAATAAAATAACATTTAATGAAAATATTTTCATAGGTGTTATTGTTTATTTACATGTTCTTCCAGTTTTCGCTGCTGAAGTTTCGATTTCAATCGTGGCATCCATTCTCCTCTTGCAATGCGGTTGTATGCTTTCTCGTAGTTCTGGGTTTTGATGAATTCGGAGACGATGTTTCGCAACTCATTCTGATTGGCTTTGAGGGGCCGATACCGAATGTTCATCTTATGCGTGGTGAAGCCTAAGTATGGGTCCAGAACCAAGGAAGTAGCGAGATCATCGTTCTCTGACAACTCCCGGGGAGGCATACCCGCGGGTTGCATTTTGTGAGGAGCTGATCGAAGAGGTACATCCACCACCATTCTGATCACTACAAACCAACTCACATTGTATAAACAATGAAGAACCATGCTTTCCGCATTGTGTAAAAATGTCGTGAGATTCCAATTAGCAAGTGAAATGCAATCATATTTGTATGAGAATTGGGACTGAAACATTGCAACATCATAAGTGTTTTATTAATCTCTATTGTATTAATAAAATAAATGTATTTTTACAAAAAGTTTTAATTATCAATGAATTTCAAGGTCAAGATGAATGCACAGCATTACAACCAACATTTTAAATCGACACTCCCATACAATGATATAAAATAAAAATCCCTAATACAAAACATAAATTTATAAATTACTGTCAATAACATATTTTAAACAAATTTCTACATACGTTTTTAAAGGATTACAATGAAAAATAACAGACAAAATGTCACATTTTACCGCTGGTACGACGAAATGGCTGCCTACTCCGAAGCCATTGGCATTACACGTCAAAAGCAAATATGCCAGATATCTGAATGTACATCAACGAAATCATCATTTAAATACAATATTCAAATATTAAAGTGATATATAATTACCACAACAATGCTGGGGAACAACCAGAATGCACACATTATTCAAAAATGTTTGAACTTGAAAGAGCTCAAAGACGCTGAGAATCAATCATGGCAGTTACATTTAACAAGTACAGAAACAATACCATTTTATATGTTTCCACAATAACAAACATACATATGACTTTCAAGGACCACTTATTTTTGCTCGCTGATATTTATTTGACCATATTTATCAACATTCACCACAGAAAAAGCCTTATTATAATAAAGATCTCTTTACTTGTGCGCGTATGAATACATCGAATACACAGAACTTGACAGAAGCGATTTCATGAAATTCAACGTTCGAGCTTAGTTACGACATACGTCCAGACGCTCATGGTTCCAGAATCGCATGCGATATATAGATCATCGACCGAAACTAATTTATTAATGGTTTTCAATATTTTATAAAGAAAGTCACTAAAAATAATACTTTATAATTCTACTTTCAATATATATTTATTTACAACAACATACATACAATTTCAAAACTGAACACACATTTATCTTAATTTATTTTATTTCTACATATTCAAGTATAATATTGCTACAATAATTATTTATTTGAACACTACACATGAAACAAGTGTACTATTTTATTTAAATCAATTGTTTAATGACTTAGTGAATTCATTGGTGGATCACGCCACTTAAAATCTTCTTGGTATGTTACATACACAAGCCAATAACAAAGGTTCAATAAACCGAATGATGCTGGAAAGAGAATGCGAGCTGCTCTATCTATGAGCGACACACTGTTCACATGCCTTGCTAGGCCTCTTTCATTAGATGATCTCCCTAAAAACAAAAAACAGGAACATAAACAAAGGTTTTTGTATTATGGAAAAGATCAGGCTACAAAAGGTTTACTATCATTTGAAAGAGCTAGATAAAATGTTGGAAAACTATCTGTTGCTGATAATTCACAAAGAAAGTGTGGATAAAATTGGTCAATTGTTAATTATTCCACATTCCATTGAAATTTTAAAATCTTAATACTACAAGGTGATAATATCATTGGAGTGGGAATGATAATGCGATGCAGGAATTCAGTAGATGATATATTGAAACAATAGTTTTATTTAATTCCGATTAGATTTGTAAACCTGTTGTTGTTGATTTTAAACGTAGTTCAATAATGTAACTTTAGTTAGTCTAATGTTCGCAACATTTAAACAAAGAAAACGAAATAAAATATACCAAAAAAATTATAATTTAAATTTTAAATATTAAGCCAAAATTGGATATTTTGAAGGGAATTAGATATTGGAGACTATTATATGACTCTCCAACATGTCGACATGTTGGATTAAAAAATTTTAAATTTTAACTTTAAACTTACAACTTTACATTAACTTCAATAATTTCAATATTATAGACCTGAAGATGGTTCCGATCAGAACCGAAACGTCGTCTTTTCAATAAAAAAATTTTAATATAAACAAAGCCATAGTCTCCAATATCTAATTCCCTTCAAAAAAATTATACTTATAAAATGTAATTTTCAATCATTCAATACTTTTTTGTTTCAAAAATATGTTCTAATAAATTTTTTTTTAATATTTTCATCTTTATTTTGACTTAATTAACTGCTATAATATAACTACTCTTTGGTGACAAAAATAAGGGTTCTTGTTTTTTTCTTCTCAAAGTAATAATTTCATAGTGCATAAGTATGTTATATGTATGTTTCTCGTTGGTTACAGTACTTTCGTTAAACTTTTTAAAATATATTACAAAGTACTGTTTAGTGTTTGATTGTCCGTTAAAATCCTTTGTTCGATTCATTCTTTTGTTCTGACTTACATTTTTAAAATAAAGAGTGGTTTAGTAACCTGTTTAATTTAAATAATTAAGTAGATCAACTTATAATTTTTAAAATTGCAAATCTAACTTTCCGAAGTGAATAAATTCAGTAAATAAATCAATAAATAAGAACACTGCTTATAATTCCAAAAAATTTCAATACTGACATAACGTTGTTCTAAGGAAATCAGACAATATTTTTTCGGTTTGTTTGGTTGAAGTATTTAAATTATATAATTAATTTTTTTTTTGCATTTGAAAGCAAATTATTTAAAAGCATTTACCAATTTGTAAATGAATGCCAATGATTTAGTCCCTATAAATTTTTTAATAGACAAAGTAACAGAACAGAGTCAACCAAATCCAAATTAAGACATATTTGTGAAAAAAAGTGAAGCACTTGTGTACCCAAAAAAATATTAACGCATTTTCTAGTTTATTGTGGGTATCAATGACTTTTGTCCGAACTATTTAATTTTACAATAGACAAAACCACAAAACAGAACAAACAAAAACCGAATTAGGTCATATTTATTTAGAAGTACGGAAAGGAAGAAAAATGAAGTACTTTTATACCTCAAAAAATTATAAAACGTATTTTCCAATTTATTAGGGATGGATGAGAATGATTTTTTCCCGAAGCAAAATTTTTTCAACAGACAAAACAACAAAATATATCCAACAAAAAAATTTGGCTGTATTTGTTTAGAAGTGCAGGTAGAAAAGAAAGTAAAGAACTTTTGATACCCAAAAATATTAAACGCATTTTCCAATTTGTTGTGGATGGTTTTTGCCCTTATAAATCTCTCAACAGACCAAACAATAAAACGGAAACAGAACCAACAAACCAAAATTAAATCGTATTTGTTTACAAGTACAAATAGAAAAGAAGATAAAGCACTCTTGTACCCAAAAATTATAAAACGTATTTTCCAATTTATTGGGGATGGATGACAATGATTCTTTCCCGAAACAAATTTTTCAACAGACAAAACAACAAAACAGAACCAACATAAAAAAATAACTATATTTGTTTACAAGTGCAGGTAGGAAAGAAAGTAAGAAAAAAAGTAAAAAATATTAAACGCATTTTCCAATTTGTTGTGGATGATATCTGCCCTTATAAATCTTTCAACAGACAAAACAATAAAACAAAGCCAACAAAAAGAAAATTAGATCGTATTTGTTTAGAAGTACAAATAAGAAAGTGAAAATTATTAAAAGCATTTTAAAATTCGCGAATGGTCACCTGCACTACAATCTTTCAACAAACAACCCAACAAAACCAAACAAGCCCTTATTGTATAGAGATTCAGCACTCAGCACAAAACCCAAATCAGCCCTTATTGTATCCAAATACAGCACTCAGCACTCAGTACCCAAAGCCCCAGCGGCCTCCCGCTGCCGTTGTCTGCGGAACTGGTCGTCCCCCATGAGACAGTAGAGCAGCAGGCGCCACTTGGGCAGGCGTCGCTCCGTCTGCGTGGTGCGCTCCATCGTGAGCCGCACGGGCGGCGGCGCCAGCGCCTGGATGTTGACCGACAGCGACGTGCGTCTGTTTGAGTAGCTCAGAGTGGGATCCTGCAAATACAATCACGTGAGAGAGGAGTGATAAAAAGGGGAGGTGTTAGTGGTGGTGGTGGAGTAACAGAGGCGGTCTCAATATTTTAGGATCGGGGGTTTTGTGATGTTTACAAGATTTGTAATTGAGTCGGTCTCAAAATTTTATGATCAACTGTGGCATTTAAATTTGACTAATTATTTTTTTCGGCAAATTTCTTCGAAACATTTTTTACTTATAATAAACGTAATAGTGAAAGAAGTAGAGGAATATATTTAATATTTAATTGAATAAGTTTTATTAAAAGTTTCTCACCTTGAAAATCAAATACTTATAGATTTATCTAAAGAAAACTTTTTGTACATTTATAAGACTTCCAAATAAATAGGTACATAAATAATTATCTGGACAAATTGATACGTTATGTTAAAAATAATAACTTTTATTTTAGATTTATATGACTATATTAAATTATTATGAATTCAAAGCTTTTATATACATTTGAAACATTCACCAAAATTTCAAAATTGGTTTGTTATTTTTACACTATAGTATAAGTATTCCTTATACATCACTACGAAAATTCCAGTTGTTATTTTAACTCTAAAAATAAACAAAATATTTCTTTATAAAAATCTTGTGTTGTGATGATAAATGTAAAAGGTTTAAGAAAAGACATAAGTTCCTTGCAAATAGTAGTGACGTCATGATTTAAGAAAATAAACTTCCTTCAAAATTTAGGCTTATTTAAAACATTCCTATTAAAGTAAAAATTGCAAAATTTGTTCATTTAAATAATAAGAAATGAAACTTGTCATAAGAGAACATATAAATTTTATGTCAAAAAAAGTTTCTATGCTACATATTTATTGTTGATAGTAACGTGGGATGAAAAAATATTTGTATAATGCCGTAGTACAAAGATATGTATACAATGATTATTCAAACGTAGGCGTCTGCTTTATAAAATTAAGGGCCTGAACTACAGCTTAAAACCGGCTCTGTATCTGATATATTATTCCTGGTTTTTGTTGATCAAAGCTGAAATAGTGTAGGTGTTATGATAAATTGAATATTTATGAACTTAGTTTTAACTATACCAAGTTCACTGTCGAAAATGATGGTTGGTGGAAAATGATAGAAAGTTGTTAAAGTCTATTGAAAGTGGCTTTCCCGGACAGACCACAATTTGCTTAGCATTTGTTTTTGTTTTATAGTGCGGGAAAGTTGCAGTTTCCGCCCATAAATTTCGAGTTTTTAATTGGCTGTGGCGATAGAAAAGAACGTATTAATTTCCTGCACGGATTGACAGTTGTAATTAAAGTAAAATGTGAAATGTCTCACGTTATAAATGGGACAAATGAGTGAACTTCTCCTGCGCCCGATCAGCTGGCCACCGGAATTTTCATTAGCGACGATCTCAGTCATCGTCGTGCCGATTAGCTCCTCTTCGGGTTCGCCACAGTCCTCCCACTCTTCCTCATCAACCGGGATCTCGCCGCTGCCCACCTTCGCAACCACAACAATCAAACACTCTCAGGAACTCAGTACCCAATGCATCAACACAACAGCAAATCTGTGTAAATAATTATAATTTTTAAGATAAGGCTGGGTTTTTTCTTCAAAATGTATTTTAGTAGTAGATTGTTGGACTAGTGCAGAAAGTTACTTATTTCTTATAAGGTGTGAAAGTTAAAGCATGAGACAAGTCGAGTGCTGAAATCACAGACGTCACGCTAAAATAGTCTAAATATATTATAAGGAGTACAATTCGTGAACATCGGTAAATATTAGTAGATCGTGGAACAAAATTTCTCGCTAGGTGTGAAAGTTTTTGCACGAGATGAAGTCGAGTACTGAAATCGCAGACATTACGCTAAAAATAGTCTAAGCATGTTATAAGGACTACAATTGGTGAACAACGGTAAAAATCAGTAGTTTGTGGAACAAGAGCAGAAAGTTCCCTATTTCTTACAAGGTGTAAAAGTTTTTGTACGAGACCAAGTCGAGTGCTGAAATCACAGATATCATGCTAACAATAGTCTAAACATATTATAAAGACTACAATTCGTGGATATAGATAAAATCAGTAGATTGTGGAACAAGAGCAGAAAGTTACCTATTTCTCACAAGGTGTGAAAATTTTTGCACGAGATCAAGTCGTGTGCTGAATTCACAGACATCTTGCAAAAAATAGGCTAAGCGTATAATAAGGACTACAATTCGTGAACATTGGTAAAAATCAGTAGATTGTGGAACAAGAGCAGAAAGTTACCGATTACTCACAAGATGCGTTTGTGCATTAGACCTAGTCATGCTAAAAATAGTCTAAAATTATCTACCGCAAATATGTATAATCAATAATTATAAAAGATATAGATATGACAATAAAAAACTATAATTTTTATTTCCTCTTTTCCTGTATATAGTTTTATAGAAAAAAATTTAAAGTAAATATTGTTAAAATAAATAAAATAAAAAACTTTTTCCAGGCAATAAGGCACTATTGTGCGTCATAATAAAAAAAATAGTTATATATGCAACTATAGTGTAAAGTAAGTTTTTTTTAGTCGAGTACTGTTTAACGCATGAGTCATACCTGGATATGGAAATTATAGCACGAGATAAAAAATACTATGTTACACACATAGTGTAGAAATAAAAGTAAAAATTAATTCAAAAGTAAATAAAACCATTAATAAATCTGTCACCATTGCGTGAAAAGTGTTTATGTTGTAGAACGTGAAAAGTAGCAGTTGTTAGACAACAAAGATTTTTCAAGCACTAGGGCGTAAAAAGTAACTCTTTACAAACTCTAAAGAGTGCATAAAATATATATGCCCGGTAGTAGGAAAATAAAATTCTGTAATTAAAAAAATAAAATATCTTCTGATGATGGCTAAACTACCAAAACTGCAGTCAAGAGAAATATATACAGGTAAAACATTATTTAAAACACTCGTATACCTATTTCTACCTTACCTTAGTGAAGTAATGCACACCAGCAAATTCCAACAACGTGGCAATGCAGTAGAAGAAGCTCATCAGTAGAAACCAATCCAAGGCCGTAGCGTACCTAACTTTAGGCAAGTCTATCCTAGAGTCCAGACTAATGGTAGACAAGGTGAGCACAGTGGTGATCCCTAGTCCCACTCGGTCACTGGTGGCTTCCCGGTGGATCCAGAACGACACCCAGGAGAGCACCACGATGAGGATGCACGGGACGTAGACCTGGATGAGGAAGTAACCGGTGTGACGCTGCAGGTTGAAGGAGACTTGGAGGACGGAGAACTCGCCTAGAGTAGACAAGGGGCTTGGGTGATGTTAGTCAGATCAAATCAACTGGGTTTGAACTTTCACTGTTCACTTAAATCAGTACATGTTAGTGGTATTTGGCAGTCGGATCAAATAAAATCAATGAAATTAGTTTAGTTTGGATCAATTGAAACTGATCTTTCTATGATCTATTAGTCAAGTTGATTGAAAACTAAATGATCCGGATTCAAAAGTGGCAAATGGAGTACGCCTGTTTTGTGGAGAATTTTAAATCCAGTCAAATTGAAAGAAAAATAAGTGACACGATGATACGAATTCAAAAAAATTACGTTAGATCTGATCCAAGTGCCAAATGGAATAAGTTTTAAATAATCATAAGACCAAATTTAAACAGCTTTACTTTCAATATTGGTAACTAAAATTAGAATATAAAATAAAATAAATATAAAAAATAGAAATTAAAATATTTACTAATTTTTCCGAAGGATAAAATTTTTTGAAAGAAAAAATAAAAATCGCTGAAAATCGGAAAAGAGATTGAACAGAGAATTTTTTTTCAAAAAGCTGTAATAAATATGTAAAAATTGGTACCCCTATGTAATTTTACCTGCAGAAACGAATTATGAGGACGCCGAGATCGTATCTTGACTCATTAGAGAACTATTTTTGAAATACCTCTTTTTTTAGTGTAAAATTCTAATTTATCTATTTAATTGAATTTTGTTTCAAGATTTGGAATCAACATATCGATATTTACATAAAATGAAAATTATTGGTAGATAATTACGGCAAATATAAACTATTTATTTTAATTCACAAGTATTTTTGTAAACCTATTTTTTTTGTAAAACCATAAATCGAAACCTATTTTCAATTAAAAACCGAAACAATTCCCTTAAACGGTTATCAAAGTTTTGAAAAGTGTTGTTCTAAAAATATGTCTCATAAAGCTAAAATTATGTTCACATAATAAATATTTACATGAATTTTTATAATTTTTAAAAAATAGTCACTTTACTTTTTGACCCACTTGCTGTAATAATAGTTTGACATTATAAGTCAATATCAGTGTATGATCCCATATTTTTTTTTTAATTCTACTCAGTATTTGCTATAAAAAATCGTGAAAACTTTTATCCAAAGCATTTCATAATTCGGAATTTTTAAAATACATACTTCCTTGTATGCAATATATGAAAAGTTTCTTAAGCTAAACATTCAAAATTTGATAAAAACTTTTAAATGAAATTGAGTTTTAGCTGTGCGCTTAAATTAACATAAACCAATATTCGATATTACATACAAGATGAACATCAACTTTAATAATTTTTTTCTTGTTGTTTGTGTACCTAAATATGTTTAATTTTAAGAACTATTTATTTACAAATGTTCTTTATCTAACATTTTAGATTTTAATTTATTTATAAACATTAACAGCCAGATTCATAAAACAGGATTTACATTTAAACCGGTTTAATAGCTAATCTTGTTTTGTGAATTTGGAAGTAAATTTTGATTTTAAAACTGTCTGTGTTAAATTGTGTATATCACAGTTTAAAAATTTCGAGGACTATTGATTGGGTATGACATGTTTGATAATTTATTTGCAAGTTGATAAGAGGCGATACCTTCTCGTCGCTTGAACGTAAAGTTCCTGTACGGGAAGCTCATGAGATCGAACTGCGATAGCGTCATTCCGGGGACGAAATTAACGCTTCCCTCCTGCCACTGGTACACCAGTTGACGAGACGTGTATGCATCTGGAACATACTCCTAGCTGAACATGACGTGAAAGAAATACGTCTCTCGTTACTTCTTGCATCATCCACCATCCTTTCGCCATTTCAAATAACGAAGAGGAATATTTTAGCGGTTGTAAATTGTTGAAAGGACATTAGACCAGTAATTATTAATTTAAATACAAATAAAATATTTTTAGTATTAAGCGAGATATGATTATCTAAAGTTGTGTGGGGAGGCGTTGTGACGTCATCTCTACTTACTGCATTTTATTGAAAGGGTATGATGGAAAGTGAATATATTATTTTTATTTTGAAATAAATAATGTTCCTAGAAATAAATATTTTAATAAATAAAACCTCAATGTCACGTTACTCCAAAAGTCAGTGACCCTCACGTCATTTTTAAGTAAACACAGTTTATCATAGCTTCATTGTACATTTATCAACGAAATCATTGCGATCTTACGAAATTCTTGTAAATATTAGAATAATTTAAATAGTTTTCTTATAGTAAATTTTAATAATGACAATGAATTCAAATTTACTCAAATTTTTTACTTTACAGATCAGATCAAAATTTTAAATATCTGAAAACTAATATTTAAAATACGACTCCTTCTTCCTCGGTAACAACACCTTCCACTTTCAAGATTCTTAATATTTAAAACTTTATTTTATGGGAAAAATATTTTTTCCATATATATATATATCTCTAATATTTCATCTTAATCACTTTTAAAAATATTTTGTGTCGATATTATTCATAGTTTATGAGAAAATAATTATTAAAAATTTGGGTAGGGGTGCTATGACGTCAGCGTGGTTGAATCGTGAAGAAAAAAAGACTAGGAGCGTAAGAGATAGTCTACCTACCCTTTTTTTACGATCCTACCTTGCTGACGTCACATCTCTTCTCCTAAACATTAAACTACTAATAACTATACTATTGGAAATTAATGATTAGTTTTTATTATTATAATGAAAAGCTATAGTGGTTAGTTTTTATATTTTATGATTTATATACTAAAATTTGATTACGGTCACAAAATATAGGTATATTACGAGTATTTTTAATTTCAAATAACATTAATTTTTGAAAAATGATTGTAAGGGCGGAAATTGTACTCAAAATGTGTCCAAGTGTTTAAACATTATGTAACAAGTATTTCAATAATGGATATATTGAAACAGATATTTTGTAAAGTAGTGCGGTGCTCCATATTGTACGAAAAATTCTAAACTTTATTTTCAACAGTTCTATATGGAACCGTCTCTCTACATCGGCACTCGGCATATCATTGTCAATACTTACAGCTTCCAAGAATGAGCGGGCAGGATTGTCTGTCCATCGGGAAGTTTCGTAACTCCATAGGACATTTTGCTTTTATCGTCAGCCTGGAAATGTAAATATTTTTTCCATCACTTCCAAAAAGGATTCATTTGCATTTTTAGATAAAATCATGCTTGAATATTGAGGACTTTTTTACTTATCAAAGATCTATTAAAATTAATTCAGAAGCACGTTTTCATCAAGAAAGCAATAGATAAACAAAAGAAGAGAAAAGGGAATCACAAAAAAAATGAAAATGCTGAAACATAAATGAAATAATCCATTTCATTTATTCACATTCATTCAAAAGCTATTGTAGTCTGCTTTTTTCTTTTTAATAATCAAATTTAAATTAATTGAAATAACCGTGAAAAAATACTTTAATTTATTATTTATTACTCATTAAATTAATTTATTAACTCTCAACTAGAGTATGAAATAAAAATTTTACTTGTAATAAATTATGTTCATGATAATAGTAAGTTCATCTGTAAAGGTGAAAAATTTACTTAAAAATTAATAAAAATATAAATTTTAGGTTTATAACGTAATATTATGTTTATATATCCTATAATAATCCAAAAATATCCAATTTGGATTCAAAATTTTTGTTTCTGAAAATAGTTCAAATTGGTAAGGTAAGAAGACGTCGATTTCAAATTTACAAACTGAATTTAATTATCTCTATTCGTTCTGGAGATCTTTGTTCTCAAAGTTGCACCTCAAAAAATTGTTTTTTTTATCTCTAAAATGAGTAAACGTTGAACTTGAATATCTCGAGAACGGTAAGAGATAATTGAATTCTGTTTAAAAATTTGGAATCAGCGCATCTGTATTTACTAATAACTAGAAAATGAAAAATGTTTGGGCAAAAAGTTTCACCAAATCGTTCCAAAGAACATATATGCAGAGAAAACATTTCTTTATGTAACTTTTTCCGTATAATCTAAAATTGAAATATACCAAAAAATAACACTCTTTTTTGAGGTGCAAATTTGAGAGTTAAAAACTCAGGAACGAAAAGAGATAATTACATTCTGTAAATATGGGATCAGCGTGTAGTCATCTATCAATGACGACTACTTTCAAAAACTAACATTTTGGACCCAAAAATTGGTATTTTTGGATTATTTCAGATATATATATATATATATATATATATATATATATATATATATATATATATATATATATATAAACAATTTTGGGAGCACCAATGATGTACTTCACATTTGGACGCCTATTAACTTTAGGCCTTGATTCTTAGAATAAAAATTATTAAGTCCCGCCACTGTCCTCAGTCCTCATACATAAAATAATTTTTCACATACACCATCCTTTCCTAACCTCATTGAATAGAGAATGCCGCCATCTTGACTGATGCGCAGTAGCTTATTGGGCACAGTGATGGTATGAACGTAGGAATTCTTCCCATTGTAGAAATAGGTATCCGGTCTCCAGATACGTTCCAGCATCTTAATACTCAGTGAGAGGGACTTTATCGGGCCGAAGAAGGACAGCCGCTGATCCTGCCAGTATTGCCGGAAGTAGCAGTCCATCGAATACTCCTGCAAACGGCCTGTTTACACGCGCGCATATCGTACAAAACAATCACGTACCATGTCCAGTTCGGACACCGGGCCCATGCTGCGGATCAGGATGTTGGTTTTTACGATCGTCGGACGATCTACAAAATCGTAAAAACAGGACCAATCCTAATATTTTTACATGATATAAATTTTTATATCTTGCCTAAATAGTTTATAAATAAAACATACAAACAAAAATATTTGAATTAAAAACAAAAGAATGTAAATGTAAATATTATGAAGAACTCTAAAGTAAATTTGTTTAGCTTATGTAAATACAAATAAATATTCGTACTAAGGTCATTTATTTAAAAATGTATATCTTAAGTAAGAAATATTTTATCATAAGTAATATAATAAGAGCCATGAATTTATTGGAAAAATTTACAAATAGTTGTTGCTTCGCTGTCGTGATCTAAATGTCATTTTTGTCTTGAATCCTTCGCAGGAATTATAAGTAAATTTTACCAATTAATTATTTCACGAATGACAACAATTCAAACATAAAATTTTTGATTTCAGCAAAATGTGGTTTTATTTCTTCTCTGAAAAAGATAGTTAATATTGACGGTCGCTAGCAGAAATGTCGAGACACGTTTGCTGCCCTTCTATTGTACCGATGCGTCAAAGATACGAGAATATTCAGAACTTAATTGCTCTACTATAAGCCCGAGCAGAAAAACCGTGAGAACAGACTGATATTAATACACGTTGTGAACTTAAATAGTTGGTGCAAATAAATATCGCATAAGTAAGTGTGTAGTGTTACATGTTTCAATAAATAATCCTAGTGTTTAAGTCATTATTAAAAATTATTATTCTTAAATTAGTGTTTATATTTGTTCATTCATTGTATTAGTTATTTTTATTCTTTTTATAATTTATTATTCGTTTGTGAAATAAATATTCATTTTTCAATTATTTTTACATAAAAATATTAGGCATATTTCGTTACTTATTTTTTTTTTTTTTAGAAAATATTTAGGTTGTAATATTTTAAAAGCATTTACTGCAGTAAAGAGAATAAAATCCGAAAATATTTGAAGAATTATATAGAAAGTGCACCAAAAGCGATCAGAATCCTTTTCACTAAAACACCAAACAATCGAGTAAAATAAACTTCAATTTAAACTTCAACTTTTACAAAATTGAAAGCTTTGAATATGTGTTAGAGGCCAAAGTTCACTTAGAACGTCGGGATTTTATGTGGAACAGCTTTAGCTTCGTTTTGTTTCAAAAATCTCCCTCTGCACGTGCGTCGGAATGTAATATGAATCCAAGATGGTCAAGGTTTGGAGTATTTTCTCTGGGAGAAGCTGGAATATGTGGAGAAAATTGCATGGTTTTCCATTTCCTAGCAGTCAACATCCCGGATTAGATATTCACTTCTCAAATGCTTTCAAATGTGGAGAGGGTGAACATCAGGCCTACTGCGATGTGGCTTGTCATTTCGGACGTATTACCCATGTCGATAAGCAACTGCACGCTTCATTTATAGCTTTTCAATTTTCTCCCGCAAGTTTCCACTTCGGTCATCCAGAAATACATTCAAAAGAATCCAAGTATTTATTTTTGGGATAAATATGTTGACTGTATAAAATACATATCCAGAATCCAATAAATTTGGATTTGTAAAACTAAATTCCAAGACAATTTTTTCAAAGAAATTTATAATTATTGTCAATCATTTCCGGATATACAACTGGGACTTACTGTAAAAAAGTTCATATTTAAAAAAAGGATCCATTAAAAACATTAAACCTCATTCTTGAAATTTTAGTTCCTACATTTATAATAAAATTTGAATTTGTTTTGTTGTTTACGTTAAAATACATGACATTTATAAGTTGATAGTAAATTATAGGCAATTTTGTATATTTTACCTACGACAATAAATAAAATACTGTGCTTTATATTGTATCATAAATGTTAATAAAAATGACAGTTTTATTCAAATATTCGGTTCTACATATAATTTAGAAAGGAAAACAAATAAATAAATGAATAAAATTTTATATAAAGTTATTCATTTTTTGTCTTATGGGACTATATCCTGAAATATTTAATATTGAGATGAAAAACCAATGCTATTAAAATATGATAAATTTTGCAAAAAGATTGTCTATTTGCTATATTATTGATAACTCTCAGAACTATGTTTTTTTTTAAGTTTTAAAGTTGAAATTATTATTGTCTTTCACTAAAATATATAGTAATACTGGAACGTGCACAAGCCACTAGTGCACGTCAATTCAATCCGAGAGATACAGCAACTAACAGGTGTTTCTTTCCTTGTCGTACAGTCCATTCTAAAAGTTCTAATTACGTGTATTTGGTTACTAAACAGCTTGCAAAGCTTTAAACAATTTCGTATCATTTTTTTATGTAATCACTTTTCTTTTAATAATGAACATTAACAAGAGTTGTCAACAGCTTCTTCGATTGTAAATAACGATAAGAAACTTTTACAGCAGAATGTACTCCATGTCACTTGTGTTAAAATACGCATGCGCACATGTGTTAGACAATGATGGAAATACCCCTTACGCGTCTCTCTCTGCTCGGTTTTTATTTACAGGTAGTTTATGACAGTACACATTACAATATTTCTTTATTTCAGTGATTATTAGAACTTCTTTTTTTTTAATGTGTCGTGATAAGAAAAATTGAAAATTTGTTATTATAAAATTTTGACGTTTTGAATTTTGGAAAAAATAGGACATATATTCATGAAATTTGAAATTAGTGCGAACATCCTTTATACTGAAAATGAAAACGACTGCAATGTTTCTCGCTTCAGGAACAAATAACAAAGTTGTCCAGTGCGCATCCCGTTTAACTCTCGTGTAATGCGGGCGCCACTTGAAAGCCGGACAACTCAAACACTAAATTCTTGTTTTTAATTAAATGCAGCCTATGTTCATACTACATCCTTTATAAAAAATATGGTTCAATCCGCAATGCGTATGCTCAAATGTTTAAAATATCGTTTAATTTATAGCATGTGCTTTGCAAACATTGAATCTTTTTTCAGGCGGTTAAATTACTTTCAGGGTTTCATAAATTTTCACATTAAAATTCAATATTGTTCTTTGAAAAATTGTGTTGATATAAAAAATTGGTACATTTATATGCATTGAGGCAAATCTGACTGCAGGATGCAAAATTTTGTTTTATTTTGAAATTTGAGGATTTGTATGCTAGAGATGTGCAGAGCTGTAGTTGAATAACGATTTTTTTCCTAAAATAGAAATCATAGATTTTGAAAAATCGCTTCGAATTACATTACTAAGGAATGTTTTATAAAGTCATATATTTAATTCAGAAAACAAACAGAAGAACTTATTATGAAAAAATATTGTTATTAATAATTTGAAATACTAATAAAAATTTTAATAACAAATTTATTTTCTAAAAAGCATTAGCTTTAGAGAACATTTACCATTAAGACGGAAGTAAAGTGGTTAAGAAACAGATGGAATTTATGTTTCTTGTTCCATTTCGAACAAAAGGGAGCTAATAATTATCGTTAAAATTATTTAAATACATTGTTCACAAGCGATTTTCTCGCTAATTTTGTTTAAAACATAAAACACTATACAGGGTGTTCCACAACCAAAAAAATAAAGGGTACCTATATACTGTACGATGTGTTGATAATGAATAAAAATATTTTTGAAAAAATTCGCAAAGTTAAGGGTAGTTTACTTGAAGTAGACATTTTTTTGAACCATTGGAGTTGATATTAATTTTAACTACATCATTAAAATGCAAGAAAAATACCTACAAACTTGTGATCTAGACGATTGTCAACAAAAGAAATATATGACAAATTTATCATTACAAACATGTAATAAATTTCGCTTCCTATAATTAAATAAGTAGGTCCAAAATAATTTCGTTGCTATATGTCTAAATTTCATGATACCCTTGATTTAGAGCCGAAAAGCTCTCGCAACAATTCACTCGATTAAGCAGAACACGTTTATATTTCAATAATTTCCCTTACGCGGAAAATAAATTCAGTTATGCGGTAACCATAACCTCAAACAGCGATACGCGCCATAAACCGCAATAGCTACGTCATCACTCGCTAAACATCCGCCGCTCGCCAGCAGTCACGTGGCCAGACGAATCATACATACTTCCTCGTTGGGTGTGTGGCTTTGATGCGCGAATTTACGCGAAAATAGTTTTATGTAGAACGACAGGCTGTAGCGCATTCCAAATTATGCATTCTTAACATTCTACGCTTTGTATTGCACAGGGACGCCAAAAGGAATGCACTTGTAGGAGCAATATACCTGCGGTTTATATCCACAGTTGAGATTTTTTAACTTCTACCTCCAGATTTACTTTGTTATTCTTTCAAACTATGATTTAATTTCTCCTTATAAACAAAGCAACTATTTTAATCATGGCTACATAGATTTTCAAGAATTTTGCAATTACTACCTTCATGTCTAACTTAAAGCATTCCAAAATTATTATGCTAACCTCATTTTTTTTCTTGTTTGCCAAATTCATATTGTAACCAGCAAAACTCACTGCAGATGAGTCATCACGGCTGACTGGTCTGGGCAGGTAGTCGCGTTAAAGGTCAAATGGGAAAGGAGCGACGCAGCTATTGTTTGAGAATTTTATAGAGTCTGGAAGACTCTGGAATGTTCTAGAGATTAATTGGCGGCAGGTATACTCGTATAAGGGTCGCATCGGGTGACTCAGGGAAGTCAGTATCGGTCAGAGTGAGCAAAAAGTCACTGAAGAAAGTCAGCGTCGGTCAGTGCATGTCAGCGACATGTAAAGTAGAAATAAATAAATAGATGGTGATATAAATGAATAGTTGGTGATATAAATAAATAGTTGGTTATATAAATATATTCTGGAAATAAGTATTGCGTAGTTTTAAGAGTTTAAATAAATGATCGTTTAGGGCAAGAATTCAATATTTATTTTAAAAAGGATTAATGTCAGTAGTTATTCATTTTTTTTTATTAATGTGTCATTCAAAAATGATTTCTAAAATATTTTATTTAATTTTTGTTCATGAAGTCATTACTATTTATGAAAACAAATAGATAAAAATATAGAAAAACTATTTGAAAGAAATAAAATATTTTATAAGCAGATATTATTTTACGACAAATTTGATTTCCTATCCAAACAATTTGAATTTAAATTGTCACTTGGAATATTTTAAAATTAACGAATCGTAATTTTTATTTTAATACTTGCGCTCCTATTCTTCGCAATTTATTTCTATGGTAGGTAGCTGTGGTCTAGACGAGTTCAAGTAATTTCGATTACAAGTAACAGATCAAACTATAAAAATCTAATCAAGGAGTATACACAATTTTATCAGTACTTTCTACTAGTGTAGTTTTAAAGTTATGCTTATCAGAGTTGTACTTGTTTTACAACGTCCCATGGGGACAGTTTTATTACAAGCAGTAACTTATGGTTTATGTGGAACTGTGGAGTAAATAACTGAAAAGTTTCATTGATAGTGGATTCCATGTTGTCATGTGTTATCTTGACAAACAGAAAAGAACAGGAACTAAATTTAACTCTCTTTAAAATTAAGTTTTATAAATGTCATTTTGGACACTTTTAAAAAACTATTTAAATCGTTTCAGTAATAATTCTGAGGGACAAATCAATACAATTTAACATTTTTAGTAATTTTATATAAATAGAAAATATTAATTATTTGCCCTTCCTGTTGAGAGCTAATTATCGCGAAGTAATTAGATATTGCGCTGATTTATTTTGTTTTCATTTGAGCAATATTTTATAGTTCAAAGATTAAGTTTGTCGTGCTAACATCTCAACAGGATTGAGATAAAATCTTGTAAAATATTATCCTCGATTCGTGAAAGTTGGACGACGCTATTTGTCTCGATTTTCGAACCCTTTCTGTCAATTTGTTTTGACAAAAGGATTTTTCAGAGACACAAATATAATATATTTATTCAGCTTTGAATAGAACAATAGAAGATATCCAGAGTTACAAGTTGTTTAGATATTAATATGATGAATTTGAGTGTTTCAAGTGTTGTTCAAATAAAATTTATTTGTCTTCAATTAGTATTATGTGTTTTAAGAAAATTATATTTGTTCATATTTAGATTTGTATATTGTACTCGTACGAAAATGAAATTGCAAAGTATACATTGTCATATTTACAAAAGAAAATAAAATTTGTCATTTCGCCAGACTAAAAAAGAATAATTAATTAAATAATGTTCTTTGGATTTAAAATACAGTATGTTCAAACTACGATTTTTATATATTTTTATTATAATATGTATTTTATTTCCATAAGAATATATATTGCTAAATCATATTTTAATTTTCAATAGGAAATGAATAATTGATGGCTTAAAATTTTAAATTAAAAACTGCAAATTTTAAGCTGTTTCTAATTTACATTTCAAATTTTGAAAAGCTGTTTGAAATGATTTTTTATACGTGGGTTATTTCTCTTCAAAATTTTAAATTTGTGTCATTAAAACATTTCTTCTAAAATAATGTAAGTGACAAAATTAACTAATATATTTTCCTATCATACAGATAGTTCTAATTTTTAAAATAAGATATTAGTTTTTAATATTTCTCTTAAATAATATTAAAAAATTACCATGAATACTTAAATTATTAAATACTACTTGTATTATTAAGTATTTCACATAATTTTTAGAGATATAGAAACAAAAAATAAACCCTTATAATTTACATTTACTGCTATAGTCTAATATTTTTATACTTTTTTATCAAATTAAAGTAAACTATAACTGAGAGAATTTGATAATTTGGTCCGTAAGTATTTTCATAAAAACCTTTTAATTAATTCTAATACGGAAATCAATTTTCTCTTAAAAATTGAAATCGAAATTAAAAATTTACTTAGTAAGTAATCAGAAACCGAAAACATTAACTAAATTATCGGATATAATATTAAAACAAAATTGAAATAAAATAATTTTCTGACCTTTCCCATGGGTGGGTAACTGTGTTCTTTCGTAATTCTTCAACAAGTTTTCCAGAACCATGGTGATGTTCCTGCTAAGCACATCGTTTCCTGGAGATCGTCTAGTTTTCCCTCCAGAACCAAAATCGTTACGACTTGCGTCAACTGTTAAATTCCCTGACAGAGTCGGCCTGGAACTGTTGTAGATTTCAAAACCGTTGTCGTCACGACGGTACCTCTTGAAGTCCAGGACAACTGCCCTCACGGAGAGGTTCGACGCACCTCCGATGGCTTCGGAGGAAGAGGATGGTGAGAGTGAACACAAGAAGATGATGCAACTGGAAAAGAAAGAAAAAAAAGCTGTAGTTTAGGGGAAAATATAAAACTAGTTGGAAAATGAATTAAATTTTTTAAATATTTTCTTCATCAGAAAATTAATAATGAATTAATATTTTGTTTACAATATTCAATCAGTAAAATGGAATACTTTAGTAAAAATTTTAAATAAATTGAACAATCTGGAATTAATTATTTTACATTTTATTTGGGACGTTTAATATTAATAAATAACAATAATTGAAATTAAAACTACAACGAAATTGGCAAAAATTAAAAGCAACATTATATTCCCAAATAGTTAGATTTGGTTTATATATTTTTTTAAATATTAATTCAATTAATTTTTATAGTTAAAAACTAAATTGTAAGACAAGGTACTACTTTCAATAACAGTGATATTAAATTGTAAGTATTAATTTCTATAATTAATTTAAATAAACTGAGAAACATGTAGAACAAAGATGTTAATTAATTATTTGTTAAATGTTTGTACATATGTTCATCATAATTATACATGATATTAAAACTTTTGACTTCCTATATATTGTTCTCGTGCTCGTCTATTTAAAAAAATATTTCTAAAAAAAAATCTGTGCTATTGTACATTTTTAAAATTAATATAATTACAGAAATTGTTTATAGGTGCCTTTCATATTTCAAAATAAATTTAAAATTTAATACATTGTGTAAATTTTGCAACAGTTTTATGTAGATGATAAATATAGAACAATTAAAGTGTACGGCCCTGTGATATATGTTGCATTTTGTAGTAAATGCAGTGGTGTAATGCTGGTCACGTTCAGGTTATGTGACCTTTTGAAATTACATTTCTGGTAAATTAAGACTATTAGCAATTTCTATCGTCTATTTCTCTTATTATAAATAAAAGAAATATATATTTTACTACGAAACATTTGACAAAATTTTTATAATATTTTTACAAAAGGGAAATAAATACGAAACGTGAAATGTACGATACATAGATATAAATGCAGAAAAATTCCTTTGTATTTGCTGTACACGAGTTCTATCAAACTCTCCAGAGACATAAGTTAGCATATATTCAACCCATTGCCGAAATGATTGAATTTTGATAAGCCACAATAGCTACCATCCATTCCAAACACGGATACATAAAAAACGAAATATAAATTACGCATATGTGACATTCTTCATGTGCTTGTTTTTCATTTAAATACGCGAAGGAAAAACAATTTAAAAGTAAAACTTGGTAAGAAAATACTTGGAATTCGGATATAAAAATTCTCAAGAATATTTTGTTAGTAAGAAGTTTTATGTTTGAAATAAATAAAAAATACTTTTTAAATAAAAAGTAATATATTTTCTTTCTATTGCAAATATTTTTAGTGTGGCAGTTTTTGTTATAAAACAAAATAAATAATATATAGCCTAAAAAGATTACCAGGCATCATCTCAGGGGTACCACACTCAGAGGGCTTAAAGTTTAACGTCTGGGAATTTAAAAAAAGTTCTGGAAAACTTAGACTTGCGTATTTTTAAACTTTGAGTTACTGGTAGAGACAAAATTTATAAAAAATAGATTTTATTTAATTTAGGGCCGATTTTTTTACCTCAGATTAAAAAGCAGGTTATTTTAAAATTTAAACCTCGGACAAAATAAAAATATCGCACCGAAACTCTGACGTTGTCAAATATATATTTATTATTTACTATTTCGATGTGATACTTTTCTATTAACCGATGGTTAAGGTAAACACTAAGGATATTTATTTAAACACTTAAAACTACAAAATATTTATTTAAACTATATTTATGTCATCAGCTATTTATTTATATTACCAACTATTTATTTATATCACCAATTATTTATTTATTTCTACTTTACATGTCGCTGATATGCATTGACCGGCACTGACTGACTTCAGTGACTTGACCAGACAGATCAGCCGTGATGACTCATCTGCCATAAGTCTCACTCGTTACAATATGAATCAATAAATAATTAATTATTATTAATAGAATGAGAAAGAGTACATTTTATCACCAAATAGTTTGTTTAAAGAACTATGCATAGTTTTTTTAAAATATTTGTTATAACCTCAAAATTTGTTTTTTTAACATTCCGTATAACGATATCTTTTACTTTGTCTTTTTAAATAACGTATTATGTAGTTAAAAACAATGTTATCTGTAAATACACGTTATAGTTTTGAAAGAATAATGGTAGTTACTAGACAACTGTTGAGAAAAGAACAATGAAAGAAGAATGGTAGGTACTAGACAAGAGTTGACAAAACAACTGCGCGCATAATTTTTGTTTTGTAGCTGACAACTCCATTACGACACGCGAAGTTTATTAAGCTCCTTGAATAACCCACAAGTGCGTAAACATTAGAACTGTTTACCGCGTCATAACGGAGAGAAAAACCAAATTAAGATATCTGGCATTCCTAGTTTCGCCTGCAGATGTCAGCACGAGTCCCTTTGTAGATAGCGCTGCTGCTACATCCCTCACACTCCGTGACGTCACATCCGCTGCCTTTGCGCCACGAGGACACAGGACAATTAGTGGTTGTGGTTGGGTTGCCTACCATCCAAACCACCGCGCAAAACCATTACCGAGGGATCTTATGAGAAGCGAGAGGAATTAAATATGCGAAGGGGAAATTACGTCATTTTATTGGGCTTATTTACCAGCTTTGAAAAATTGTGTTCTTAATATATACAGCTTTAATTTCAAATCAAAAACTTAATAGGATAGAATCTGTAATGATTTGTTAGGCAACGTCATTATACCGGAAATTTTAATGCTGCGATAAGGAGATGCTGAATTAGAATCAATAATTTTGCAAAGGTTCTTTAGTTCGTAATAAAATTTTAGAATTTGAAAAAATCAGAACAGATTTTAATAAGTATAACCGTTAATTCATTTTACCGCTTTAAAGATATTAAGTTTTTGTCTATATAAGCAAATGTAAGTAGGGTAACTAATTCATAATTGTTTGTCAATTATATTAAAAATGTACTTACACTCTCATTTCATAATGTTTAGTATAATAGATTAAAATCGTATGAACCCTTTTAATTTCTTTTTTATTTTCATTTTCATATTTTTAAGTTTTCCAACATATTTTATAATATATTCATAATTTAACAACGTATAAAATTTTTCCTTTTTCTTTATTCTCTTCTTGATCCTTTTAATTGTAAGAATTTGTATTGACTTAAGAATTTTGAGTGCTTAATTACTGGGGAGAAGGTTGCTACATTTAGCCGCATTCTGAAAGCCCGAGGAAATAAATGAAAGGCATTACCCTGAAGTGAAACGAAGCAGTATAAGGTATATTACCCGACCAAGAGTACTCAGCTTCTGCATTGTATGTTCTGTAATTAATATCGAACTTTAAAATCTAGATTATTACAGTTAAATGTTAAATAGAAATTCAGAAACTTCTAAAGCTCCATAAATAGATCTGAAGTCTAAAACATTACATTTAGTTTTTGAAATACAAAATTTACAACACTTTCTAATGTGGTAATTTAAATTTTTATTAATGCTATAATTTTTATGACAAATCTATTTATCCGAGATGTAGTAATTAGGGCGAAACACGAGTCATTTGTGTTGATTAATTATCCTTTGTTCTGCAAATATATAACACATTTAAACAAAAACACAAATTAAAGATTAGTCATAAAAACTTATTAAATAATATTCATTTATTTAAACATGACAGTATTTATTCTAGGCTATTTATTTTCACACGATATCAAAATTTATTTTTATATTACATATCGCTGTTCTCTACTGGACTGACCGGCTGCTTCCCTCGGTGTCGGTAACAACAATTTATACCGGTGGATAATTATTCTGGAATCTTCCAGAGTCTACAAATTTTCGAATAATAATGGCGTCGTTCTTACTTCACTTGATTTATTTAGTGAGACTATTTGTTCTGATAGGTCAGCCGCGATGAGTCATCGGCAGTGAGTCATGCTCGTTAAAATATGTTTTATTATAAAAACCATTACTAGATTTTGTTGTACAGTAGAGTAGTACATCCAGTATGTTGTACGAGTATCTATGCAGTTTAATTAATTTTGTTTGTGACGTGAATTTGAGGTTAAAATTGCATACCACGTCGTGTAAATTGTGTTTCAGTAAATAAAATTGCGAGATGATATATATTCTCGCTTCCAACTTTGAAGTAGAGGAAAACACAAAGATATTTTAACTAAGTTGTCTTTGTTCGTTAAATACATCAGCTGGTTTTCTGGTTATGACAGTTTGCTGACGCAGATTTCGCTGCTATTTTGTTTATCCTCTCGCTTGAGTCAAATCGACTGTCAATTATTGTAATTAAGCAAACAACTGCGGACCCAGCCTCCCAATCTTAATCTTAAGGCGGTAATGGCAGCAGATAAGTTACAGTGGTAACCCAGCAGAGGCTGGTTATTATCACGCGAGCAACTGAATTTTTTCAGTCCGTTTCACAATGAAGAGTGCGCTGGAATCGCTGACACCGCGGTTGTTTTGTTTGAGCGTAAAAGAGTCGAGAGTGGCTTGATTCCCTCGTTCTGCTAATATGCACCGTATCGTACTATGCGGCCAAATCCCACGCGGCCGAAGTCCCACACCGAAAATTGTCCAATTTACCCCCACTACTTTCTCCCTCTACTGTTTTCATTCAACGCTTTTCTTTCCTAAATTCCTTGTCTTCGTTGCTTGATTATCAGGATATTATTATTATCGCAAATATGAAAGAGTTTATACTGAAATTTAAATAACTTAATTTACAAATCCATATAATAATTTTTACAAAACAAATCCTCTCTTGGTACTTCTCCCTTTTTTTTATTGCGAGAGTAGTGGTAAGTTTTAACCATATTTTATTATTATTATTTATGCAGAAGACGTATTTTTTATTAAAAAATTGTAATAATTGTCATATAGCACGTGAATTCATATACAATGTTGCCGTGTAGATTTTCTAGACTCTTGTCTTGTCTAGTTTAGATCTAGATTTTCAAGACAAGCCTTTCTTATTAGACGAAAAATTTCTATACAATTTTCAAGACTCTAGATTAAAAATTTTAAAATTTCCATATATGATATGTATGTGAAGTTTATTCTATCCGAGCTAAAACAATGATTGTAAAATAGAAAAAGAAGGCTGCCGAAAAATTATGTATCCTTATCTAACACGTATGTGCAGGATAACGTAGAGTCCTGAAACAATCTAGACCCTCTAGATTCTAGAGTTTACTTGCTATTTATTTATGTTTTTAATTAATAATTTAACAATTTCGAAAAAATATAATGTATATTCCATATGCATAATAAAAAATTATACTTTAGTCCCTTTTTATCATCTTTATTTTTTTATTTATTACTTCCAGGGTAGAATCCATTTTTACTCACATTTGAATAATATTCCATTTGATTTTTCTAATAGATCATTTTTATGTTAGAGAATCATTCGTTACATTAGGATTCATGCGTGCGTACATAGATTTCTGAATTTTTTATGTCATTTGTGGAAAAGAACAAAATTCAACATGAGAATGCCATTTTCACAGTATATCACAATTATTTTAATTTATATTTATTACTTGAAATTTATTATCATTTAATTTATATTTACAACTACCTTCTTGAATACAGTAGAGTTGATATCTATTTTTAATGTTTATATTCTCCATTATGGAAAACTGATGATGTATGTAATAATTGTCATAGACTTTTGTGTAAATTATATATAACACACAAAAATTGGTTCATGTTTTTATGCATGAAGGAAGAGAATTTCCCGTTACCGTTAACTGTCAGTGTGATACCTAAAATACTCTACTACTTCCTTACTTTAACGTACATGTCTTTCAACGCATCGTTTTCACTAGAGATTTGCAGCTTTACTCTAACAGCATCGTTTAAATACAAGGCTTAGTACAGAATATAGAACCAAGCACATTTTCAACAACAAATATTTTATCATCAATCTTCTAGGGATAATATGATGCGACAAGTTACTTAGTAGTTTTTTCATAATTCGATAATTAGAAAGAAATAATTTAGTTAATATTTATGACTTTTAACAAATAAATGTAGCATTACAAACATACATTACACGTGTACTCAAATGAATGTTTATATTTTCCAGTCAAATATTTACAGGTGAAAACATGATTAATTTTGTTCAACCTGTATTTATTTATCCAGGATTTTATTCTAATTTCCATTAAATTCTGTTGTAATTGAATTATTTATAACATACATACGTTACCTGGATATTCATTTATCATGTGTCCTTTGTTAGTTTCATTTGTATTGTACATGTGCAGTTTTTTAAAACGTTAATAGTTAGTTAATCTACCAATAAAACTCTTGATATTATGTTTAATTAAAATGGACATTAATATTATAATACTTAATGTTTTGTCATATTTTATCATAATGATTCATAATCCGTACTAAATATTATATGAACCTAAAGTGTCTTTAGATGGAAGGATTAAACTTTGAGGTCCTATAAGAAATTAAATTCCAGACAAAAAAAGTTTGCAAACATTAGGACAAAAAAATTTCACTCAAGAGATATAGTACCAATAAATTACGAATGCCCAATTCAGGGAACTCATCAAGGGATTTGCCAAATTGATTTTAATCAGTTTTTGCTTTGGTTCTGAACTAATTTAAAACTTCTTTGTAGTAATTAAGTAAAATAATTGCTAATTCCAAATTACAATTAAATTATTTCTTATTAAATTCAGATATAATATGTCTTTGTATTTATTGTACTTGTTAATCAATTTTATTATTATTATTATATGTACCAAATTCATAGTAAATAAAGTGACAAGTACGTTAATAGTTATTTACATATATAGAGGACCGAAAGAAAAGGTTTACGCATGAGGTCGAAATTTGAACAAAAGTCTTTGTAGAAGCAAATATCACAATTTTTTACCGGTTTTATTCGATTGGGTTTTCGTTATCGAACTACATTTTAAAGTACCTATTTTTAATAACATTAACTCTATTGTAAATTTCAGTTGATAATATTTGATAGTAGTTGTATTACCAAAAGGAAATAGAATTTCCTTCATGGTTTACAAATACAAGAAATTCGCATTCATCGTTCAAGTCTTTGATGACATATATCTTCATTTGAAGCAGAGACTTACAAATATCTCGTTAGTCTTAACGTTAACGAACATTTGAATGCAATACGTATATAATTCAATCCTGTAGCATATGCAGCTGATAGTAATAGAAGAAGTAATGTGTTCTTCTTGTAAATCTGTTCATTAAGATTAAAACAAAGTTAACAACAATCACACTAACAATTTGCTTTGAAAGTCTGAGAAACCACTATAAACAGATCTTTGCAAACTGTGTACTGACTACCCGCATCATTAAAATGCAAATAAAAATAGTGAAAAAAATTCTGACCCACTTTTCTCAAAGAAGGAACCACATCTAATTAAATATTTTGCACTCGTTCAAATAAATATAATAACTCTTTGATTAATTAGGTGCAAATGTAAAAATATGTTAATTGTTTTAAATAAATCTTCTTTGAAATTTAAGAACCTATTGATATCATAAAGGAAATATACTCGTACATTAATTTGTACATAAATTATTTGCTTTTAAAAGATTCAAAACATCATGTACCATTTTTTACCAATATTTAATTCATAAACGATATAAAAATAAACTAGAATAAATGAAAATTTTCCAAATCAATTTGTATTTAATAAACAGTAGCAACAATAAGATTAAAATATTTTTAATATTTGGGAAAAATAAAATCTTAATTAAAAATAATTTATAAAAATTCACTACAAAGGCTGTACACTATTTGGTAAAATTGCTTAACTGTCACAATGTGTCATTCTTGAGAATGAGTAGAATGTTTAGCTGTCACTATTCGTCTCAGTGTGCCATGCTTTTCAGATGTTACAGTTTGCGGTTTAGGATTTCACAGTTGTTAAGTGTAAGTCAATATTTGTGCAACGAAAATTGAATTCTTTTACTATAGGAAAATTATTGGAATTTTCTTTTTAGTTGTTGATTGTGCGATTTTGCCGAGGAAATTACTTTTGGAAAAATGGGCTTTTTCATTAACCGGTTTCCGTTCAAAACAAAAGAGGTTGATGGGTATTAAAATCTAAAGTATTTTTAAATTGTATGTAATCTCTAAAGCTGAGTTTACACTGTTTAATTTTTGAATTAATGCCGACATTATTTCGTAAATTTGCAATGCAAATTTATGGATGAAATCTGATTTTTTTCTATGTGTTATTACTGAAAAAAGTCAACTAAAATACCCGGTAAATCGACTAGAACAAATAGATTACCTCATTTTAATTTGAAACTCTGCTTCGATCTCAAGGGATTCGAAAAAGGTTAACTTAAAGTTTCCATTAAGGACACTATGAACCTTATAAATTTTCAACGATTTTCACTAAATTTAACAACATTCAGTAAATTTGAAATCATTTAGACAAAAACAATGAAATGTTGTGTTTTTCTTTTTTTCTCCAGATAGTAATAGTGAGCAATTGTATGGAAACACCCTGTACAACATTGCAATACTTTTTGAAGAGCTTTCAAAATATCATAAAATATTTATTTACCATGCACTTAGGGGTCATGGTTATTGACATATTTTTGGAGAGCGAACATAAAAAATATAGTAAACAAAGTAAAGTATGTGGAAATAAGTGAACGATATAGTTAGTGCTTTTTTACAGGACTTTAGATTAACTTTATACTGAAAGGATGTTTATGGACCATCGCAACATTATTTTATTGGCAGTTTAGCACCTCTTATAAGGTTATAAATTAATGTATCAAGAGAATATTTTTAGTAAGGAAAATACATAAAATTATAAATACATTATCACAGTTTTAGTTTTGATGTTGCTGTAACTATAACTAGAATCTTAGAAATGTTATTATCTTTACGATACTCCTACACATATAAGTTGTTGTTTGCTGAAATTATACAGATTATAATCTAACAAGTAGTATTAAGTTCTGAGTTTAATTTAACAAACATCTAGAATACAAAATTAGATTAAACAGAATAGAATCATTAAACAGTTAAACATTATTTTTAGCTAAGAATTATAAAAACTTAATTAAAGTGTTGAAGATTATTGAAGTTTAACTCTAACTTCCATGCAGTATATAGTTAAAAAACATTTATTGCATAAATCACAGCTTGAAAAATTGTGGAACAGGTGTTTATGGATTCTTTAATTAAGAAGTTAGGATAAATAAAATGAAGATATGAACTTTATTTGTGTCAAAACAATTTTACTTGCATTTCAGTAGCATCCTACAACTTATAGTTTGTTCTAAATCACTTGGACACAGCAGTATTTTTATTTGGTTTAAGATTGACGGAATTGAGAAAATTTAAGAGGACAAACCTTAATTTTGAAAAGATAAATGCATGATTAGTTACTGACTGCTAAAAGTATAATCAACGATTTGATACCTTCTTGCGTGTAAGAAATGTTTCGGTACTTATTTTTTGGCAAGTACTATGTGTACTGCATTTCATGATTTCAAGTTGTATTTACTAACAAAATTTCTTTAAAATGTTTTCTGCCTGTAGAGTAAATGTGATGGAAACCCAACGTAAACGATTTAACGAAAAGTAACGGATGACTTAGTGATTGGATTACAGCGAAACTGCATTATTTGGAAACAGTTTTATTGAGAAGTGAAGACATCTTGTCGCTAATTAAATGAAATCTCGATAATATGCGACGTGCTAAAGATGCACTCAATGCGATCTGGGAATTTAGGTCAGGTGTTGTATTACTGGAGGCTTAAACGCTACTCGAACCGTTTTATGAGTGAAAAATGTGCGCTATATTTTATTTTAAACGCTAATACTCGTATATCATCCCAAAGCAACAGTTGGAATTACAAGTTCGGACTTGCGAGGGAATTATGAAGGCTTGTATTAAAAAATTCTAACATCTTTTTCCCTCTTCGTATTTATTGAAGGTTTATAATTAAAATTTTCATGTAAACAGTTTTAATTTTAAATCGTAAATAAACCCTTTTTAAGGGCTTGACAAATAAAATAAAAGATAATCTTCTACCTTGTTTCATATTAAAAATATAATGTAGTAAGAGACAATGGATGTTGAGACTTTATTGTACTAATTAATTAAAAAATTTAGATATATATTTTTTCTATAACCATTAAGATATTTGATTGTTAACCCGAAAATACTTTAAAATATCGAATTTCTTGCTCCAAAATTTTCAAATTTTACAAAATTTTGTTTATAATATTTTTTAAAGAGTTATCTACGCTGATACCAAATTTACAAACAGAATTTAATTATCTCTTTTCGTTTGGGAGATATTTGCTCTCAAAGTTGCACCTCAAAAAAGTGTGTTTCTTGAGTATATTTAAAAAATGAGTAGAGATACTATTTCAACTACTTTACCATTCGATTCTACGGGAAAAGTTATATAAAGAAATGTTTTGCCCACATATACGTTCTTTGGAACGATTAGGTGAAAAATTTGAAAAACGAAAAAACGTAAATTTCAATTTTTCGCTTCGAAACTTTTTGTCTTCAAAATTTCTCATTTTTTGGTCTTAAGTAGATGTCGACATGCTGATTCCAAATTTTCAAACAGAATTCAATTATCTCTTCCCGTTCTCGAGATATTTGAGTTCAAAGTTATACCTAAAAAATCAGGTTTTTTAGGTATAGCTCTTAAATGGTTAGGTTTACGACTTTAGCGACTTCACCATTCGATTCTACGGGCAAAATTACATAAGTGTACCAATTTTCAGATTTTTATCTCAAAAGATAGAATTTCTAGAAGGAAAAAACTGAAAATGGCTAAAAATCGAAAAAATCGTCAGGGGTTCATCAGGCATTTTTTTCGATTTTGGCAATTTTCGTTTTTCCTTTCTATAAATTGTATGTTTTGGAATAAAAATCTAAAAATTGGTATACTTATGTAATTTTGCCTGTAGAATCGATTGCTGAGGTCGCCGAAGCCTTAAACCTAACCATTTAAGGGGTAAACCTTAAAAACCTGTTTTTTTAGATATTGACAAAACTCAACTTTGAGCACGAATATCTCGAGAACGGTAAGAGATAATTCAATTCGGTTTGAAAATTTGAAATCAGTGCATCGATGTTTACTTAAGTCTCGAAAATGAAATGTTTTGGAGAAAAAAAGTTCCTCGGAGAAATTTTGAAATTTAGGTTTTTTCGATTTTCTCATTTTTCTCTTAATCGTTCCAAAGAACGTATATGTGGAGAAATCATTTCTTTATGTAACTTTTCCCGTAGAATCGACTGGTATAATCGTTGATATTGTATCCCAACCCATTTTAGAGATATAACAAAAAAACATACTTTTTTGAGGTCCAACTTTAACAGCAAATATCTCAGAAACGGAAAAAGATAATTAAATTCCGTTTGAAAATTTGAAATCAGCGCAGCAAGATCTGTCAAGGTACACTAGTTCCAAAAATCAAAATTTTGAGCACAAAAATGAATATTTTTGGGATATTTTGCGTTTGTCAACACACTTTTTGGATTATTACTGTTGTTTGGTTTGTTTTAACTCTACACAACTTTGATATGGGGTTATAGGTCTTGATAAAAAATAAAAGTTAGTTAATAAAGCAAAAGAATAAAATCGAAAACGTGTAATAGGATTGTATGTTTGGAAATTACCGCATCGATATTTTACTTGTATTCTAAAAAAAAAATTCTTTGCAATATATATATTTTTTTCTTATTAAAATAAAATTAATAATTTTTATATAATAGCGACCTTACTAACAACCAATTTTAGAAATGAAAACATCTTTATTATTAAAATATAAATTAATTAGGAAATAATATAGTGGTCGTAGAAAAAGTATAGTGTACAACTCGCTTGGAATATTCATTTCATGCTTGTTGTACAATATGTTTCTACACTAAAAACCATTAAATGCAGTTTTAAATTTTAAATAGAGATATTTTTGAGGAGATAATTACTTATTAATTAACTTCATTGGTTGACTTGTACAATTTCAGCTAATTTATTAAAAAAAATAGGGCTTCATTTCAATTAATTTTACTTTTATTTTACGTGTATTCGTCAATAAAGCTTTATACAGTTTAGCAATTTATTTGTAGCTCAATGAGCAACCAAATTCAATTTGATCGGATAATATTTTTCGGATAAAGTAACACGAATCTATTAAATGATCCCTTTAATTGAAATATAGTCTTAATAAAGAAACATGTCGAATAAATTTTTATATTTAGTGTTAGTAGTGCTATTTAGCTTTTATTAAAAAAAAGAAAAATCAATCTGATTAATTTGATGATGTGCTACTAAGTGTTATTTTGTAATTGTGATTTGGTTTTAAATATTATGCCATACTAAATGTTGCCTACAATGTATGATGTACATATCTTAAAATGTACGGTAGATAACAATAAGTTTGTACTTGTAATTGAAAGGTAACCACAAGGGATTGCTATTTATAGTGCATTCTAAAATACTAGTACATTTATTTTTATTATTGAATTCCAAATCCCATTCAAGTTGGAATGCGCAAACCAAGAGATTCAACACTATATATTCGTGATGATGACATATTGTTTTTATATTTCCTTTTTATAATAGGGTTCATTTTGTGTGTTGTGCGTTTTGTTTGACATTTTAAGGGCAGCGTTTAAAAAGTGAAATTTCTTTGAAGTTTACGTAATTTAACTTTGTCTACAACCCTTCTTGGCGAGTGACAAACATTCCAAGGCCTGCTCTTTTCGCCCTCGGCGTTAATTCCAATGTTTCTTCCATGTGACTTGCGCTAACACGACGTTTAAAAATGCAATAACTCTTGGTGTGTCCGCCCCTACTTGCACGGCCGTTTTGTCTCCGCGTGCGAAACAAATGAAGTGTTATTTATTTACCGGCGATGTCTCCGAGTAAATAGATATTTATGCCCCAACAAAACAAGAGTTTTCACTTCGCGCTAAGGCGCCCAAGGAAGGCCAAATGGCCTACATGGTCCGAAGATGGACTTACGTTAAATGGGCCAGTAAACAGATGTTAAGAACTTGGAATTTAGAGCAGTCTCTCGCAAAGGACTTGACGAGTTTTTCGTGTCTTTAAATTGAAAGTAAACTATTACTTTATTCTCCGAAAGGGTCATAACGTTTTACAAGGAAAACTTATTTAACTAAATACACATTTTCATTGATTCATTCATTCATCATAAATGAAAAATGATTTAATCACAATTCTTGAAATCACGATAGTAATTGATAAGTTTTAATAGATCGAGGTGGTAATCTGTATCTTTAGAAACTTTTGAGGGTTATCAAATCCGTACTTATTTATTATTAATAGCATATTACATATCAAGTTTTATAAATATCTCTTTAGATACGAGTACATAAAAATTAATATGTAAGTATCCTATAGTAGTATTCCATTTGCTACTAGGCATCTTTGAATTAGGTACTTATTTTTCATTCCATTTAAATGGCGCTTTCAGGTTTATTCGGAACGGTAACTCGACTATTTTTTTCTTGTTTGTTAATTAATAGTTTTGTTTTGTACATTATTTCATTTTTCTTCCTTTCGAAGACATAATTATTATTTTATTATTGTTATTTTGAGGCTGTTAGTACAAATGTGCCTAGTGAAAGGTGAGGCAAAATCTTATTAATTTAGTTTGCAGAATTAAGGCAAATACTTATTTTACAATTAAGAAAAAATAAGTAACGTCATTTTAAAAGAATAGCATATATTATAAAAGAGTCTGTCAGTTAGTAACAAATTTATTGAAAAGACTACTTATTTGATTATGATTAAGTGAAGTCTCATAAGATATATTGTAAAATCAGGCTTGCTAAAAGCGATTTTGTTACAAAAGTGACCCCGGAAAAAGGGCCATTATCTCTACAAAAATAAAGTGAATTTTTAATAAATTAAAAGTAAGAAAATCACTAGATTTCCATTTTGATTAATAATATAACTAAATTTTAACTTAACTAAATAAGTTTCCTTTTTGGTTACGGTTACGGCCGAAATTAGAATAGGAGCTGTATATAAGTTTATGGTTTTGATTTCGGTCGGATACTAATCAGTAGAGCAGAAAGATCCAACTGATTTGACTTACAAAACGAATATCTACCACTAACTGCTAACTAGCTTCTGACAATTAAGAGTGTGTATAAAATGTTCCGAAGGAACAGTAGTTATTTAGCGTTATGATAACAATGAGAGTAGAAAAAATCTATACTGATATTATTTTCCATCGAATGCAAATGAAAACCACTTATGTGGATGTAATAAACAGTTAAGAGTAGCCGCTGAAAAGTTTTTTAAGTGGCAGTTTTCCTAAATATAAACATGGTTATTTACTTTCAGGTTCATTTCCTTTTAAGATCGAAATAGAATTCGCAGCTACTACATTCTACAAATGGCCCTGTGGAAAGAATGGCGAACTTTTTTAACGGAGGACTTGAGTCTGAATTCATATCAACAGTTTTCATAGAGTGTGCATTCTATAAAATCTATATTGAATGCTTTCGATATGCCGACTTGTATCCATTCAAAGCTCAAAAATACCGTTGCCAAAATCAGAAGAGATTGTCACATCAAAATACGAACGATGTAATATTTTTTACAAAAACTTTCTTAAAATTATTGAAATTATTTTGTACTCTTACAAACAAATTTATAAATAGATAAATTTCATTAATGATATTCTTATTATTTTAGTTAAGTGTTTTGAAGTAATAAGGACCATATCTTTTTTTGTTTTTCACCTATCGTTTTTTTTACTCTTTTCAACAAAAAACATATTTTCATAAGCAATATACTCAAAGCGGTGAATTTATTGGAAAAATTTACGAATAATTGTTGCGTAGTAACAGACAAATGAGTGTCATTTTTGACCCGAATTGTCGTTACTTCGCAGGAATTATGAGTAAATTTTACCAATTAAATTCAAACCTCGAATTATATTTGCTTGATAATTTCACGAATGACAACAGTTCAAACTTAAATATTTGATATCAACAAAATGTAACCATGACTATGATACTGTGGTTTTATCAAATATCTTTATTGAAAAACTACCTACAGCCATCAAATCAAGCACTCTCTTTCGGTGAAAATGACATGTGTGAAATAATCAGTAAAATATTTCTAGTGCATCATTTTTCTCTTCTTTCCTCTATTAGAAATACTCCAATTAGAATAATAAAATCATATCATATCATTAGTGATAGGGCAGTACTAAAAAACAAAGGGTGCAATTACTTGTATTATATATTGGAAAAGTTAACAACCAATAGCAGACTTGCGTGCAAAAAAGTGCTATTTTAGTATCTTTATAGCTTTTGTTTTTACTAAACTGAGCATAATGTACAGTATACCTGCTTAAACTTTTATCCAAATACAATTTGGCAAGAAAACATGGAAAACATGTCCTAATTATTTTATTTGCTAATGAATAAATTAATATGATGATTTTATTTAGTTTTGATCATTGAAATAATGAACCATTAAAAATATTAAGTACGCTGAAATGTTCTGCATTTAGACATCATTATGCTTTAAAAAAGCAGTCAATAATTTATAGCGATCCTTTATCAAATTAACAATTAAATTAAAGCATAATTGTTAACTCATTTTTCTTGTCTAGTAATATGTTCATAGATCTAAGATCTATATTAAATTGTGAAAAATAAAACACTTAATATTAGTTAGTGTACAGTAACAATGAGTTATTTTGTAATTAACTTGACGAAATTGCATATCTACAACATACTCGCTTGTAACATGTAACGAAATGGAAGAGATAAATAATAATGGAATGGGTTTCCTCTTTCTTTGTTTAGTCGGTAAGCCCCTGGGGAAAATAATGGCAATATTTATTTTAAACTAGTGCATATATGAGGAGAATATTACTTTCTTGTTGAACAGAAAACAGAATGTTATTAAAATTTGCAAATCCTGTGAATATAATACATAAATACAATTCTTGAATATCGGCTTTAATTTTGATGGGTAATAAATGTAAAAAAGAGACTATGTTCATAATAATAACAATAATGTAAAGTATATTGCATTTATTATCATATTGTAGTATTTATTATGGGACAGATATTAAGATTCAGTCAATACCTATTCTAAATACCAATTATATTGAACACATAGACTACTACTACATATTTGCTATTAATCAAGTATGATCAATCAATATTGGAAACTGATTAAATAATGATTCAATTTAATTTTGATTGAACTAAAGTTAAACTAATATATTTTTATTTCTTAAACAAAGTAAGCACTGTACAAATTAATGTACAACTATTTTCTTAGTAGGGTAAGTGGGAGAGAAATGGACCAGTAGAAGAGATGGAGTTTTGATTTTAAAAGTCTCATAGGGAATGTTAATTTTGTTGTTTAGAGACAGTGTAAGTAGCCGCTTGAAAATTAATGCAGTTAACACTAAATAATCAAAGATTTATTTAAAAAATAATGTAACTTATATACACAATTAGTTAATTACTCTTCGGTAGGTTTAAAGTAATTATTATAGAATGTGCATAAAACTTAAAGTAACGTAATAATATGGTCCTATTTGTACACAGTTATAAGTAATTTAGTGGTCCATTTAACCTCTACTCTGAGGACAGAAAAACCACCTAATACTGAGGAGAGAAGGAACAGAGGATTTTTATTGTTAAAAGATCAATTCAACCGGTAAACATGAAAAAAAAACATTCGCACATAAAAAGGTAGACGATTTAGTTGCTATTCCATGAGTTCTGCAGAACTGTTAAATGGTTAATCACAGGATGATGTTAATGAAGAAGTTGAAGAATATTAAAAGGTACATCTCACCCCCATTTACCGTAATATACGTAAAAAAAATAAAGGTGTTTAAATGTATGTATGTTACTTTTTATATTTTTTTAATTCTACATTTCGAATTTATGACAAAAAGTTAAATTAATCTTTGTTTAAATGAAAACACAATTATTTTTTTCTGTCAATACAAGATTGAATAGTAGATAAAATATACAATTTTTCTGTTATTTAATCTATGTTCAGATAAATTTTAATAACGATATACATCTGTTTTCATATTCCGAACTGAATAAATATGTATATATCCTATGTAAACCAGAGCTGCATCGTCTGATATGAAAAATAATAAGCTAATAAAAAATGTATGAGTTAAGTTTTCGGACTACAATTTTTTAACAAAATGTTCTTGTTTAAAACAGAATTGAAAATAAAATCGTTTTATTCGCTATTAAACTATAAACAACTACATAAAAAGCTTCAACTGCATTTTCTATTAAGTAGTAAAATAGTATCCTACTATAAAATTCCCATTGTGTGGCCAGTTCTGTAAGGAACAGGTCACAAATTGTGTATAATTTGAGCTATTAATGTCGTCCACAGGATTACTTCTACAAACGGAAACTTTGGAGTACAAATTTCGAATATTAATCACTAGGCCCGAATTTCAGATTGGCAGTTGTTGGTAACGAAGATATATTGATATGAGACAAGGTGCAAAGGTTACGGGCACTCGGGATATTAGTAGAGTGCACTAGAGGATATCACTACGAGATGAAAGGATGAAATTGTATCCTACTACTAATGAAATCGTGTTTATAGCCCAAAGGCTACGTAAGTAATGTATACTTCTTTGTCAAGGTATTATAAAGGTAAATTTATAAAGGTATTACCCATACAGTTTTTCAAAATGCTACCTTAATTAATGTATATTTGAAAAAGAAAAAATAATTAGAAAAAAAAAATTTTTACTAAATATTGTATCTATTATAATAAATTATAAAACAAATATTTAACATATTTGAATATTCCTTATGTCAATTTTAATTAAAAAAAAAACTATCCATATTATATATTTGTACTATGACATAGGTATTACCTTTCTATTTATAATTATATATTTACTTAAATAAATAGAAAAAAAAACTATTCAACAATAGATAAATATAAATATACATACATATTACAAGTACATAAAAAGCTCAAATAATATATTGGAAAATATAATACATGATTTTTTATGCAGTTAACAAAATTAAGTTTCGAATTCGGATTTCCAATCAGGTTCGAAAATTTATTGCGCCAACGCAATTATTATCTATAAAATATTAATTTTATAATTGATATAATTATATTATAATTTTCCACGAAAATTAATATCGTCCATTAATAAATTAAATTGTAAATTGTGCCAGAAAAAATAGAAATAGTTTTATCTAATTACAAGTCAATCAGTGATAAAAATTCAGGATTGGTATTTATTAATGGATTAAATTGTCAATCAAACTACGGGTTAGCAGTTAACAAAGTTATGAACACATGCAATTATTATTAACCAATCAAAAATAAGATGTGATATTGGAATAAAATTAAAAATAATATGGAAAAAGAAAAGAGGATGAAATGAATGAATTTTTCAAAAATAAGCTTCAATATATGTGTATATTTGACATATGTATAATTTATATTAAAACCACATTTCAAATTAATTAACAATTGGTGATACTGACTACTGTCTGCAAATATTCAGTAAAATAATTAATTATTTAATTAGCACCAACTCAATACAAGATCAGTTTACATTTTAAGTAAATTAAAACAAAATATAAACTACATTTTATTTATTATAACTAATTTTAATATCAATTTGAATAATTTTATTAATGGCAGACTATAGAAAGGATGTTTAAAAAAAGTTAATAATTAATAGAATTTTTTTCGCCACTGTGAATTAATTCAATTGACACTTCATTTCAATTGTTTATTTAAGGAATTTTATATTGCTGCAACTGAATAATTATAAAACTTAAAATTAAAATTTTAATATTGAATTTGACAGTTGAAAAATAATAAAAGTTCATGTGAATTGTTTTGGAACAATTGGCGAATTGTAAAAATAACGAAAAATATTATTGGTGCACCAGATAGAATAATTGTAAATTTTATATTTGACAGATGATAAATAATAAAAATTTATGATTGAAATAAGTGTTAAAAAATAATAAGTTAATGTGAATTGTATGGAACAATTGACGAATTTTTAGAATAATAGAAATTGTTATTGGTGCTCCTGATAATTATATATTTTATATTTGATAGAAGATAAATAATAAAAATTTATGATTGAAACAAGTGTTGAAAAATAATAATAAAATAAATGATAAATAATAAAATAATAATTGACGAATTGTAAAAATAATGGAAAATTATTATTGGCGCACCTCATAGAATAATTATAAATGTTATATTTGACAGATGATAAATAATAAAAATTTATGATTGAAGCGTTGAACGGGAGTAAGAAGAACGACTTACAGAGCAGCGTTGAGTACCAGCACGTCCCTGCCGTTCATGTCACCTGGAGGTCGGTTTCACAGGAAAAATCCTCCGTCGGCGAGAGATGCGAAAGGAAGAAGAGTGTTGCGAACTGCGCGCCCGGCCGAACCAAACTTTCAAACTGTCTTCCACGCTTCGCGCATGCGCATACACCACCACGCCGGCCCGCCCCCGAAAAATGTGCCTTTGGATATACTCCGGTCATAACATAACAAGTTTTCAAATTCCAAACATGAGGTGTAAGACCGGAACTATAAAAAATATATTTTAAATTGTATGGTTCTACTTTATTCTGGTCATTGCAAGAAAAGAATAGTTTTTATAATTTTATCCAACACCTTGTAATTATAGCGCTATAACTTTGATGTATTTAGATAATAAAGTACGATATACTCCGGTGATAAGGTAACAAGCTTTCAAATTTCAAACTTCGTTCTGTAAGACCGGAACTATGAAAAATATATTTAAAATTGTATGTTTCGACTTTTTTATATTTATAAGTATATCTTCCTAATTCTGGTCATTACAATTAAAGGAGTAGTTTTTATAATTATAGCGCTATAACTATGATGTTTTTATATAAATAAAGTAGGTCATAAGTCACTAATGGGCAGAGGCGGACTGGTAATGTTTCGGCCCAGTGGGAAATATATTTCTACATCCCCGTCAATTTCATTGTAACTAACATATCCGTGAAATTTATCTTCAAATCTTGACATTTACCCTAATTCTGTAATGAAGTTGCTAGCTCTTAGTAACGTTACTAAACATTTTAACCAATAGAAATATTTGTAAAAGCTGTCATTTTCATATTTTATTTAGTGTCTACTATTTTTATTGGCTAATGATGTTAGAAACGTTGCTAAGAGCTAGTAACTTCCTTACAGAATTGGGGTAATTATTTCAATTTCGGGGATTATTGTTACTATCGGAAATAACAGGTGTCGTCCGCTCCGGTTTTCAAAATAATAATTTCACTTGTTTTGAATCTCTACCTAAAGCTTATAGTTTAGCAGCTTTTTTTCTTATCTTCTCAGCTCCGCCATTACTTTTTTGTCCATTTAAAAAAATCAGTGTCAATATTCCTACATATTCAAAATAATTTCTATTCCTGTATATTATTATTTTTTGTATAAAATGTTGAAAATTGTGAATTTGTTAAATAACAGTTGATTGTTTGCGTTATTTATAAAAAATATAATCGTTATCGATGATTGGTCCTGTCGGTTCAAATGCATCACGATCCAGAGGGAAATATCCCACTATCTATGTCATTTTGAAATGTTAACTATCAAAAAAGCTTTTATATATTTTACATCAATGATTAAAGGTGTTGGATAAAATGTTGTATGACACACATTTTGTTGATAATAATGTGGCAATTAAAAATATAATTGTTGATTGTACTAATTTTACATCCTATCGTCAATCACCTACGATATTTTTTTATGTCTATTTCTAAATCTACTACTTAAAATTATATTTAGTATCTTTTTTTTATGCCTTCAAGTTAGCATAATTTATGACTTCTAACCATTAAGCTACCCAACCCTGTATTAAAGGTGAACAGAATATTTGCTATATTTAAAGAATGATAACTATTTTACTTTCCTATCAGACCGTGCATAATGTTGATACTATACCCTAGTTTATAAGTTGTGAATAAAGTGTTATTTAACTAACGTCATGGAAACATTAAAAAATAATTGTAGGTCTCACAAATATGGCGCACCGCAGTTTAATTACGGGTAATAATTAGTCTGATGAAGATCCAGAATGTATTGGAGGATTGTTTTCCTTTGTTCCGAGCTAATTTCCCGGCGTGAAGAAGTTAATTGAAGAAATAACAAGTCTTCACCAGAAACGGAGGTCTATTATGAAGTAAATCAAATTTAAAGAACAAGGATGTCAGCATCACCTGCCTGCTACAGCTAACGGAATGAGCTTCACTTCAATAAGAATTCTCACAAGCTAAATTATTTTGCGGGGGTACAATCGGACCTCTTCCGTATAATCATTTTATATTTCTTTCACTTAATAATTGAAAATTAATTGAAAATAAGTACCCACAAAACATTCAAAGCGAAGGAATTTTGCATCTTCTCATCGAACATTTCGTAATTAGGTCATTACATTTTTTACTCTTTGAAATTTCAACAGAAGTTGATAATTGTTGGTTGTATATATTTTACCACCAAAAGGTACTTTCTTTTCACGATAAGTATATATATTTTCATATAAACATTTTAAATACAACGTTGCAAATACTTTCAATGGGATAAAGAATTTTTATTGTGTAGCTATGTGTACAAATTAATTTCGTTTAATCAAATATTACAAATTTATTCGAAAGACGCCCTACCCAGTAGTTTTGTTAAAAAGACTTGTAACTATGCAAGAACTATAACTACATGTTTCTAAACTATTCCTAGTAGTGCTGTTATCCTTAAATCCGTAATCTGTGTGTCAGGTTTGTAGTTTATACAAATGTACAGAGGCGTACTCAACGGAAGTGCTAATGGGGCTTTAAATAACAATTGTTGTACCAAAAATTGTGCAAGATTTTGTAAAATTTATCGGCTAGTCCAAACCGATCTTAAGTGATAATGAAAAACTTCCTATATTAAAAAACGTGTATGGGTTTCCTATATAAACTTTAAATTTCCAATCGACATATTCCAAAGGCAAAACAGAATTTTTTTGTTATATATGGCTAAATGTTGTGCCACTGATGAATGAATGGCTAAATACGTAAAAATTGCTGATTTATTAAAAAATTGTAGATTTTGTATTCTCAAAAATATTTTCGTAAACTCTCACCCGAAAATATTTATGGAGCCATTCATTTTATTTTTTCTATATAACCAAACATGACTTAGTTTTTATAGAATATTATCAGAAGAACTGCCGAAAAACAATATATGCAGAGTGATACAAACAACTTATTACCTTTAAAAAATGAAACATTTAATTTAAAGCTGTTTGAGTTTAAGGCTATGCAACAGATTTTATAAGAAAAATGATTTAGCCCCCTCAAAATATAACCCTGGGTGCGCCACTGTTAATGTTATTTTAGAAACAACAAAGATAATAAAAAATCAGCAATACTCCTACGTCTGTGCATTACCTGATAACAGTGATAACATACATTTATAAAGTTTACCATAATTTTTATTTGTACTTTCGAAATGTATCTAGAGTCTGAGAATCTTAAAGTAGTAAGATATCGATTTAAATTTCAAAATCGGATAAAGTGTATTCAATATACACACAAGAATGTTTGGAAGATATCGGTAGAAAAAGAACTACTACAAACTTGAAATATATCAGCTATAAGCTGCAATATATATGTGAGGATTATGATAGTATATTGATTTTTTATTTTTATTTTGAGTTTTCTTGAGCTGTGTTCATCTACTTTTGATTGTTATTTAATCCTACTGGAAATGTCTATATATGTTTTGTTTTATTTTTTATTCACTGCTGAAATACGAATTCAATTTGATGATTAATAATTATTTTATGACAAACAAAAAATAACACCATTAAATTTTAATATCTAAATAAAAAGCAAAGTTTTTTTTTGTTTTTGCTGCAATAATTGTGGCCTTTTCAATTTAATTTTATTAATGGAAATATTAATTAGCGATATAAAATTTAGGTCAATAAAGTTACTCGTAATAGATTTTGTAAAAATCTGTACCAATATTTTGTCGACATTCTTTTTGTTGACGCTTTCACTCACAGTTCACAGTTGAAATGTATCTCAAACAAAACAAAAAGTTCAAATGATATTGTAAACAAACGAGTTATTTTTGATTTTTATTTGTTCCTGAAATATTCAGATTAAAGCTGACGATTTGACAGCAAAAAGAAATAATAAACTTGTTATTGTACATAACAAAATAATATCTGGAATATAGCTTCTGTCTAGACTATTTCCGGTGCATAATGTTTAATAACTTGTTTTGAATTTAATAATTTGCAACATTAGAAGTGACGTCTTGCAAGAATATTTATTATTTACTTGAATATACTTCCTTTAAGGACTGTTTTATTTAAAAATATTTTTTAAAAATTTATTAAATTGTATTATTTATCCATATTTCAGATCTATTTATTTATTTATCTTACATGGTACTCTAGTTTTCTAATGCCTGATTTATTAATTAAATTTATTGGTCTACTTCTTCCTCTAAATCCGATTGAACTAGAATAGAATTGCAATAGTTTTTTTTTGCTCTAGACGGTAATTCTAAGCACTAGTATTTAATAATTTATTGATATTCCATCTACTTTAATTAAATCAATTATTTTATAATAGAAGTTTCTATGTTCCCTACCGCTGTGAAATTTGGTGGAGTCGCCACAGGAGTTCTTTCGCTATAAAATCTGAACTCGCTACAAAATTCAATTACAAGTAAGTATAGCTAATCAATTAACTTGCTCACATTTCTCCAAGGGTCGCTCTGCGCCTATCCAACCGATTAATTATCCCAGTCGCCCATGAAACCTCAATTGTTCCTCAATAATGCCTCCTACAATATGTTCTTTTATTACTCGATAATTACAACACAGATTATTTGGAATTTATTTTGCGAATCAATCCCTTTCATTGTCGGTTAATAAATTGAGCTCGAGGAGTGTTTTACATATTTTTATTAATTTCTCTTGTCATTCAAAGCATTATAAAGTATGATCGAGACGACAGATTGCCGATGACATGTGAAGACTACCATCATTCATACTCTCAAAAATTTTCCAATAATAGGACATATTAAATTACTCTAAAATTACACTTGAATATATATTTTCTATAAGAAAAAGTTATTTTTGTTTTTTATTCTAGATTGCGAAATAGTACCTACATACAGTATGTAAAATAGGAATTGTGATTTTGATATTCACTAATAGATTGTGCTAGAAATATACTCTAATATTTATCCTAAAATTTTGCATTTGCTTACTTTAATTTGCAATAATAAATATATGAATTTACAAAAATATTTCGAGCAGTAATTGTAGTTATTATGATATTAGTTAAAATAAGAATTAAAATTACACAAAGCCAAAATTAAGTACATTCACTATTAATTTACCTACTGAAACAGATGTATACGACATAGGAAAATATATAAAATAAAAGGTTATGGTTATAGATATTTATGGATATTAATATAATTTAAAGATAGGGAATATGAGAAAATTGTAATAATTTTTGCCCCCCTCTGCAAAAAATTCTTGGCTAGGCCTATGCATAATACTTGAAAATTTTTGAAAAGTAAGGAATACAAATTATATTTTATTAATTTGATAATCAGTATGTTTGTCTGATCAAAAAAAGAGTCGTCTGAACAAAGTTGATCAATAGAATAAATTAATTACCTATAAAAATCATAAAAATATAAAATTGGCACGTACATGTAATAAAATCAAATGACTTGTCTTGTATATTGAAAATAGTAATATAAAAAAAAAGAATATGAAGTTATTTTTCTTGAATCTGAAGAAAAATCTTACAGAGCTATTTGAATTTACAACTTTTTACCTTTGAAGTAAAAAACTCAGTAGGAAATGGAATGTAATTATTTTTTCTAGGGATGCAATCGAAGAACTTTTCAAGGTAATTTTAAATATCATTTTCACTTTAATGATAAATAAAAAAGCAACTTAATAATACGCATGAAACTTATGCAACCAAAAAGCTCTAAACATTGATGTATTACTGGTCACATATAATTTTTATTGCGTTAAATGACCTCACATAAAAATACAAAAAAAATTTAAATAATAATTTAAATGAAATTTTAATACATTATAACAAATGTTTGTGTCATTGTCAGTATTTGCCAATAAAGGAACTAAACAAGTATTTTCAAAATGCCGATAACCTGTCAATAATCTGTATGGAAGAGTATAAATTTTTTGAAGTGCTCGTTAGATTATCTTACAAATACTATCTTTTGATTTATGGTGTCACAAATCAACAACCGTTGCAGAAAACCGAAGGTTTGCGTTTTGTTAAATTCGTTTATGTTACTACAGATGTGGACTGGAAATCAATGTGCAATACTGATAATGAGTTTATACTTCAGCTTTGGATATTTTAATATTGTATAAATGATTGGATTGTTTGCGATATTTATGCATCGCTACTCGCATTGTGATTGTCAAATGCTAATAAACGTATCTATTATTAGTGTCCTGCACTGAAATATTATTATTTGGATGTAATCACAGTCATATTTAATTTTATTTTCCCAGAACTAAAAGTTTTCATATTAAAATTTTTATTGTTTATTTTGATTGTCCAGAGATATTAGCTGTTTTTATTAAACTGTAATATTGATTGACTGGTAAAAATAGATATTTTAGCATCACTATTTGTGTATCTTCGTATGTTAATAACAACAAATGTTTATCAGAAATAAATAATTATATTAATTAAAATGTAAAAATAAATATATTTGTATAATATATATTACAAGTACTATTCGCAATGAAAATATATTAGTTATATTTGATAGATATATTTTATTAATGTTGGAAATTAAATTAATTTTAAACATATATGAGTTCATTTCATGTTTAATGAAATTTAAATAAATATATTCACAACTGTTACAGGGTGGCAAAAAAAAGGTAATAAAATTTATAGCTATTAACATATTTAGGATAGTTATGAGTATTATAACTGCTGCAGATGTAAATTGAATTCCAAGGTCGAAAACGAGTATTTTAAGACATTTAAGTCCTATATGATTCATAACATTCTAGGTTTGTATAGTTTACCAGTTTCACATTATTAATAAATATTATTTTATAAAATTCTCTTGTGAGTAAAGTTTTTGTGATCGGTTTTTTGTATCAATATGACATGAAAATTTTGTACGATAAATATTAATTAACATCCTTTTAAATATAAATTTAATTGTTCCACATTTCTTAATTTGTAACGTGTAAAGCTGACTTCTGCGTATATTATACTGCGCAATTTAGACCCTGCCTATTAATTTACTTAGTGCATCTGTTTGGCGTCCCACGTATAGTAGGTCTTGAAGTTTTAAAAGAATTATTCAAAAAGAAAAAAATAAAAACAGAGTATCTAATAGTTATGATATGATTTTCTGAAAAAAACATTTTAATGTTTCCTAATCTTATTTTAGTAAAATTGGAAATTCAATCTTCGTCGAATTTTAAAATGACGTACCAAATACAATGTAATCGTATATAAGATCTTCCAAACGTTTACTGTACAAATATGCGCAGATTCCATATTACATAAAATTTCTTATTAAAATATCGTCTTGAATATCAAGTCAGTGACCGTAACGTCAGAAATTTAGTAGTAGTAGTTCGCATAACATTTTGATTGGTCAGCTTATTCGTCCGCCAGATGTCTCGTACGTAGCCGAACGTCAGGACAAAATAAAAACTAAACAATAAAACATAAGCGAATCGCCGGCCGGATGCCAACAAGATGTATCCTACAGGATTCCGCAAAGCTTTTATCCTTTCCTACTTGTCATCTCTCGGCGACTTCTTAAGAAATCCTGGGACAGGTATGAAGAGCCAACGATATTCAGGGAGGCAACATTTTCGTATTTTTATTATGTTGGTGAACACAGCTGTGTGGGTATTATCTAGCAGCCGATGCATTCTGCATTTTGCCGCCAAAATTGAAATATACGAGAGATGAAGACTGAAGACGTATTAGGGTTTAATATGTTTCTTGTTATTTGCTGACGGAAATTAAAAAGGGGACTGCCGAATGTTCCTGTATGAGAAAAGACGGGAAACCATTGTTTGTGAGTAAATAACTCACATCATCACCCATATCTCGGTTGAGGGAGTTTTATTCATAGGCAGATTTGAGGGATGATGTATTCTGTCTTTCGGTTATAAGAAAATATCTCAGGAGTATTCATGGGTAAAACGATGAAAAATTCAGAATGAAGTTAATAGAATGTAGTTGAACAAATTTTATATTTATTGATAGATTTTCTTCACTGGTCGATAAATATGGATAAGTAATAATTATTGCTGGGATTCAGTCAAACAGTGGCGGCTCGTGCTGCATATTTGAGGGTACATCAAACAAAAAAGGAAATAAAATATTAATCAAAAGAATTCAATTTTCTTTATAGTTTTAATTTTTCATTGTAGCTTTGTGGCAATAAATTTTCGGGTTTCTTTATCTCTCCCCCTAGTTTCAGTTCATATTTTTTCACCATGATCGTCCGCAAAAAGCAAACACGGAAAACAAAACAAGGCATTCGTCTCCTTACAATCATAAATCCAGTTATTTCTTAAGTATGTTTTTTTTAATTATCTTTTATAAGGTTAATCGTCTTGAAAATTGTCTAGAATTTTCTCGTCTTGAACCAAAATAAGAAAGTTTTGTCTTTTCTTGAAATTTCGAAACAAGACTATTGCCACTCTTGTCTTCATCTAAAGACAAGAAAAAGTGTAAATCTAGACACCAATAATATATAATTTTTAAAATCGAGAGAATATTTAAAAACAAAAATGTTACAAAACTATATAAAATGCACCAAAGGTCAAAAACATATATTTTTATTTTCGAAACATAATGCATCCATATTTATATTTATTATTAATTTCTATTCATTTACTTTACACTTTACATGCTTCTTATCCTATTTACCCCATTTATTTTATATGAAGGTATAAAAGAAAAAATTTCTTACAAATTAACTTTTATTTTATTCATAATTAACAACATACAGTCTTTGTAATGAATCTGTGACTTGTAGTGTATTTCAAACTACTTGACACTTCGCTCAATTCAAGTTGGAACAAAGCGTACCACTCACATACAGATAATTTATAGTTTAATTTCTGTCTTTGACATAGAAAATTAATAAAAGTGCCTGAAATGTATGTTACCCCATTTTGATAAACGCATGTATTTATTGCTGGTCACGTTTTAAAACGATCAACAAATTTTAAAAATGTCAATTTAATTTTTAAAGTTTTTTCTACACGAAGTCAATGCCCAAATTATACTTTGTAATAATATAAATAATTATTTAATATTTTAATCTACAGATAGTAAGTTTATGTTATTAAAACATCATTAGATTTTTTTAGTTCACATTATAATCGCAACTGAAAAGAATCAATGTATCATTTAAAGATAATAGAAATGATATACGTAGTTTCAATAGATCATTATAAGATGGAAATAATAATAATTATCTTTTATATTTGCACAGGTATATGTTTTATTTGATATCTTATAACCACATACACAGTGAAGTATTGCTGGTCACGTTTTCAAAAGAGTAATAACCTTTTCAAGTAGATTTAATTTAACAATTTTAACTACATTATAAATAATTTGTACTTTGAATCCAATTTTCTGCTAATAAAGGAAGTTCGTTAAAGCTTGAATAAAATTATCTTATCAAGAGAAGGACATTTTTTTTTATATAAATCTAATAAAAGTTACAGTAACTTTATTACATTATTACTAGATTTAAAAATTTATATTTAACTATTGATAATTTTGTCAAATAAAAATAAAGTTAGTATATCTAAGAGAAATACACCATTTTCAGTTTTAATTTTCTTTACAGTGTAATATAATACGTGTATTTTGTGCAGTTTAAATTCTATTTAACTATTGATAGTTCTGTCTAATAAAAACAATGTTAGTATATCTAAGAGAAATACACCATTTTCATTTTTAATTATCTTTACAGTGTAACATAATACGAGTATTTTGTGCAGTTTAAATTCTATATTAACATATTTGTCATATTTGCTGCATGAAATGTATAAAATGCAAAACAACACGCATTCATGTAGACTGCTTTATATAGTATTTGAAAACTTTTTACGCTTTTCGCTTGTCTTGTTTCGCGTTTGTTATTTAAAAATTCTTTTGAGATAATTTGTTTTAGTTTTATTGCAACACGTACTAGCATGAATAGCGTAACAAAGTGGTGCTCCAGTGCCACAATTATGGAAAAGAGAAAATATAGTAAACATCTAATTTCACTATTATTGCGTGCTTGTTTTTGAACAGACGATAAACAATGATCAAACGAACGCGTAGATGCGAACAAATGAACATTTTTCTTTATATTTCTTTGACTTTATATCGACACTCGATTCATTTTTGCTTTTGTCAATTCTAGCTAAAGTTTATGTGAAGATATTTTTATTTATTTATTGACTAATTGTAACAATATAACAGTTTAGATTTTACCAACATTTAAATTATTAATAGTAGCAACTGTTATAGTACTTTATCATTTAATTTATTGTACAATTTTATATACAAGATAAATTGAAATTATATTTTATCAAACATATATAAAAAAAGAAAACCAATATTGTAGTCCTCACGATTTTGTTATGTAAAGATTTCGATAGAAGTCAACAAATTGTGATCTGGTATAAATAAGAAGAAGAAGTTTACCAATTTTTTATAACAAGTGGGGGTTAGATGGACAACTAAAAAAAAATATTTCGGTTCAAAAAAGATCAGCTCTTCTCCACTATGCAAATTTGACGGACCAAAGCTATGAGGAGAAGAACTGGTTAACAGATTGTTCTCATGTGTCATACACCATAAATTATACATTTCATTCAATCATCCTTCTTTATCGTTTTCATTAATTATTTTCCTTGCATCCCACATATTCGTTTTCATAATCTTCAGCTTCTTCTGATTAACTATTTACCAACAATTCTTCAGAACTCGTGGAATAGCAACTAAATCGTCTACCTTTTTATGTGAGAATGATTTTTTCCTGTTTACCGGTTGAATTAATCTTTTCAACAAACAAAATCCTCTGGTCCATTTCTCCTCAGCATATGTAGGTGGTCCATCTGTCCTCTGAGCAAATGTTAAATGGACAATGGACCACTGTATTCTGTGACTGTGTACAAATATAACCACACTTTAAGTCTTATGCACATGTGTATAAAGTTTGTATATAAATAATTAGTTTAAATCTACCGATGTAGTAATAATCTAATTGTGTATATAAGGTACAAAAATTATTCGGTTATTTTTTAAGTTTTATTTAGTGTTGACTGCATTAATTTTCAAGCGGCTGCTTACACTGTCTCTAAACAACAAAATTAACATTTCCTATAAGAAATATTACTTTAATGTACTTTTAAGACCAAAAGTCCATCTTTCCTACTGGTCCAATTTTCCCCACTTAAACTACTGTTAATTTAAAAGAATTTTTACTTTTATAGTTTTGATTTTATTTTATTAATCAATAATTCTCCGAATACATCATTGCAGCATTTATTTTTTTTTCTATTTATTAATATATTATCTAATTACATTATTGCACGGTATTTTTTTGTAATTTATTTAACACTTTATTATTTCGTTCATCGAATTCATATAAGTTTATACGACAATATCTTCTAGCAATATTGCGATATAAATATCTTATTATTTTATTAACTGCTGTTTTTGCTCACAGTGAATCAATTTCTAATAAAGTAAATTATAGTCCAGCTCCAACGATTACGACGTGATCAAAAGTGAAACATTAAGGCCTGTCGGGACATGTCGGATTCAGTTTGAACTTGAATCAATAGGGAAATTCTAATGATTCTATTAAGTGCTGCTAAAATTCCTTTGTAGTATTCTCTTTGCTGCATCCAGGTAAGTAGACCACTGATATGGTTCAATATACACAATGTCCCAAGAAACAGACACACTTGTTTGTAAAGGGATTTCCTGCACAGTAAATATTATTCATGTCTTGTTTCTACACAACCAATTGAATCGAATTCTGCTTGTAGGTACAAGTACGTGATTGTCGTTTAATATTTTTTATTGTTACTCACTTGTAAATCTTTAAAATTAACTTTTACAAGTTACTTTTCAATAAAAATAATCTTAAACATTCAGATTTTTCTGTTTACATATTTCTCTCTAGAATCTTTGTTATATATTTGCTGACAAAAATGCAATATTAGCTGAATTTTATTTTCTTTGCAATTCCTTCGTTTGTAGGTACATATGTAGACATGATATAAGATTTTTGTTTACACAATGCGAATATAAAAGGTATATAACAAAATAAAATAAAGTTTATGTTCAAAACTTATGATTCATATTTTAAGACAACTAGTTTATTTTATAATCCAAGTTTCAAATTACCTGAGCAAGTTGTAAAAATGCTAAAACATTTTTATCTTATTTGTGGATCAGTATATTCTAATTACATGTTATAATGATAACAATTGTATAGCTTTTGGTATCCTGTTCCTTGTCTTCATCTTCTTTTAATAAGCCTTCACTTATTTATTATGCAATTTTATCTTTTCGGTGGGAGTCCAAGTGGTCGTTCGATTGTTGGTTTACAGTTTGACCTTATTTTAATTAACCTTTTTTACTTATAAGATACTAGAGAAAAAAGAAAATACCTATAGTTCTTTTAATCGATTCATTATCAATAGTTTCTAAGAAAATAATTATTAAAAATTTGGGGAAGGAGTGCTTTAACATCACCGTGTTAGAATCGTGAAAGAAGAAATATAGACTGGGATCGTAAGAGACAGTTTACTTCTCGTTTTTCACGCTACTATCATGCTGACATCACATATCTCTTCGAAACATTAAATTGCTGATAACTATATTATTGCAAACTAATATTCAGTGTTTATTATTGTAATAAGTAGAGGCGCACTTAGAATTTTTTTTCGGAGGGGGTTTTCAAATACAGAGTGTCCATTTTAATTGGTATACTATTTTTATTACAAGAGATTACAGAATTGGTTAAATTAGTAATCAATTTCTATCAAGAGAGTATTTTAATATATTTTCTGAGAACTGTAGATATTAATTTAATTTAAATTGATGAAATAATTTTATTAAACAATAGTTCTTTATTACAAATCTATATCGCCGTCTCAGGTCTTACCATGATGAAGTTTTTTTTCTCTTAATTTTTCAACAGTTTATTGCATGCTTTCCTCTTCATAAATATCAAATTTATATTTGATATTTTATGTTTTCTCTTCTCATGATTTATTTATTATAGAGATAGCTTCAATTCCTTTAGAAATCATTAGATTAATCCCGGACCGACAATCAAGAAATGTTTCATCTGTCAGTGGTATAAAGTATTGAACCCCCAAAACACCTCCCTTGGGTACGTCACTGTTAATGAGAAACTGAAGTGGTTAGTTTTCATATTTTATGACATATATTGAAATTTGGTCATGGTTAAATACTCCATTTTTTCTTCTATTGTTTGTGAAGTTTATTATGTTGTTGCCTTGTTTTCCAATTAGTAATGTTAGTCTACTCATTTCAGCTTTTTCATTTTTTGGTGCAAAAGAAATCATTATAACACCATTACCAAATCCTACTATACATCCTATGGTTCACGCGTGATCCCATCCACCCATGGTCCACATCCACATCCACATCCACATCCACATCCCCATCCCTCCCCCTCCCGGAGGTATCGACTCCGCGAGGCCGCCACGACGCAGCTCCGGCACGGCGCAGGTGCGGGCAGACTGGCCGGCCTGCCGCGCTGTCTGTCGCCGGCGGCTCTCGAGGCAGGGTCTTCTCCACCGGGCCCCAGCCCAGCCTAGTGATGAGTGCAGTGCCCGGTGCCACATGATGCCGTGGGGGCCTCTCCTCGCCCTGTTCTGCCTGGCGCTCCGGGCCACCGGCCGGGAATCGGGGTGAGTGAAAAGTGTCTCATGTATTGTCATGCTTCTCTAAATGTATCAAGTCGGTAATATAATTCATAAATAAGTTGGTAATTGTAAGATTAGTAGACATTGTTTATCTTAAATCATGATTCTTCATCCCCAAATAATAAGTTGTTAAAAGTCATCATCATCATCAGATATTTGCGTCGTCATGCTTCTTCCCCGTATCAAATCGGTAATATCATTCAATAATAAGTTGTTAATAGTAAAATCTGTACATATTGTTTATCTCAAATCATGATTCTTCATCTCCAAATAATAACTTGTTAATAGTGAAATAATTAGATATATGTTTATATCTAGATGCTTTACATTCAAACGCAAATTGAAATATTGATGGTTAAAAAATCATTGTCATACCAAAGAATAATAAGTAACTGGTGCTCAAATCGTCTGGTAGTTTTTTATTCTTTCACCCCAAACATATCAAAGGGTTTATAATAAATTGTTAATGGTATAATTTCAAACTTGGTTGGTGTTCAAATCGTCAAGTATTTGTTTATTCTCGTTAACATTTGAAGCAAGTATACATTGCTTTAACCCTAAACGTATCAATTGAATAACATCATTCAAATAATTATGTTGTTAATAGTGAGATCATTAAACATAGTTTATCTCAAATCATGATTCCTCATCTCCAAATAATAAGTTGTTAATGGTGAAATTATTAGATTTGTTTATATCTAGATGCTTTACATTCAAACGTAACTTGAAATATCTGATGGTTAAAAAATCATTGTCATACCAAAGAATAATAAGTAGTTGTTGTTTAAATTGTCAGGTATTTGTCTATTCTCATTAACATTTGATGCTTTATCCCCAAAGGTATCAATTGGATAGTATCATTGTTAATAGTGGGATCATTATACACTGTTTATCTTAAATATGATGTTTCATCCTCGACAGTAAAACGAAATATTAAATACTTTATTGTCTTTCAATGAATAATAAGTTGTGAACAGTGAAATCATTAGCAACTTGAAATATCTGATGGATAAAAAATCATTGTCATTATCATACCAAAGAATAATAAGTAGTTTGTGTTCAAATCATCAGGTATTTCTTTATTCTCATTGGCATTTGATGCTTTTATCTATCCCCCAATGTATCAATTGGATATTATTCAAATAATTAGAAGTTGTTAACAGTGGGATCATTACACATTGTTTATCTTAAATATGGTGGTGAAATAGTCCGGTATTTGTTTCTTCACTTTGATATTTGATTTCTACCTACACCTATTTAGTAAATCGAAAATCAAATACCTATTTCTTATTTTATTGCCAATCAAAGAATAGTAAGTTATTAACAGTGAAATCGTTAGATATTTGTGTTTATCTCAGATGCTTTATCCCCAAAAACTCGAAATACCTGATTAAAAATTCATTGTTATTATCACACCAATGAATAATACGTAGTAGGTGGTTAAATCGTCGCGTTGATTTTTAATGCTTCATCCCCAAATGTAAATCGAAATGACAATTGAGATGTTTCTTAGCTGGTTATAGAAATAAAACAAACAAAAATCGTCTGATATTTTTATTTATCTTAGATTGGACAATGAAACGTGATCTCCAAAAATAACTCTAACTATAATGTCAGATTAAAATATGGTAATATATCATTGTACATTATCATATCTAAAGAAGAATCCTTTTATTTTTGCTTCCAACTTTTAAGTTGTACTCAATTTTAATGCGATTTATTGACTGTTATTGCGTCGTATACTCTTTTAGTAAAGAGTAAAAGAATTTGGGTTTTTAAATTTTGTCTCATGGGATAACATTAAAACGTTAACGTGGTTTGTTATTGACATGATGACAATTCAGTGTGTAAATGTAAAATTAAAGTTAAATGCTTGATCCTCAAATGTAAAATTCTAAACATAAAATCACAATTTATATGTAGATGACCAGGACTAACACAAGTACAATAAGTACATGAATATTTCGCTAGGATAATATTATAATTATTGATAAACCATATATAAAGCTGACGACCTACCAATAATAAAAAAACAGATAAATTTAAGTATCAATTTTTTTGTGATTTACCGATTTAAAATAAATATAAATATAAACAAATAATATCACTATTGTTTGGTATTTATTTTCTTATATACATTGAAAATGAAAGAATGTCCTACTGTCTCATGTAATATTATAAATGTTACAAGAAGTTGAAGTATGTTTCTATTTTCTTTGTTTCATATGTCATTCTAGTTTTATATGTGTCAAATATTGTGTAAACAGCACGTAAAAAGGAATCACAAAAATAAAACAAGAGTACCTATTTTGTCTTTATATTTAGTGAACAACAATTTTGTAGATATGATGTTTAATGCAGTTTAGTTCGTAATGAATATTTTATAACATTTATAATAATTTTTATGAATATATCATGAGAGCTTAAAAATTTGAATTTCCATCGGTGTCAAATTTTCTATCCATAATTGATTTTTTCCTTTTATTTTATACGAATTTTCAAATCTATTTGAAAATACCCGTTTTCATTCACATTTATTTAGCTTTGAAACAAGCATATGACTGGCATGTACAACAGATGTATGTGTATGTATGTAATTGTATGTTTGTGCGGTGCAAGCAATTGCTGTGATTAATTTTGATTCATTGTTTCGTTTGATGAAATGTGTGCTTGTACATTGATTTGAAACATGATTTATGAGGTTGCCATGTTTCTCACATTCACAACTACTATTCTCCATCTGATTCAAATTTGCTTTATTTCTTCACAATTTTTAATGGACAAATAAATAAGTAATAAAAATAAATTTATAGTAGAATTTAAATTATTTTAGATGAACTAAATAAAATTCAATATTTATTTAATATTTAATTTGACTCAAGAAATACAATAAAAAATACTTCATAAATGGTTCTCTTTTTGTTCTATTTTTTTCTGGTATTAGAATTTAAATTAAATTTAAATTTTTATCGATTAACTGTTAACATTATTTTATTGGTTATATATTTCGGATTGTACAATTCTAAAAATGGTTTATGTTGTTCATCTGTATTTATTCTACGTTCGTTGTATATTTATTCTTTTGTTTGTTTGATTATTTACTTTCTACAAGAAAAGATCAACTACCAACAAAAATTTGAATTAAATAAACAGAGATGTAATATAAATTCATCTGTAAGCGAGTAAATAATATCTAAAAGAAAAGCAAGATTTGCGGCAAAATTTATTCAAATGATTTCATTGTGTTGTACATGTAGTCTATTTTAATTTCCGATATACATTAAACATTTTCACAACGAGGTTTATGATTTATAATTGAGTAGAGTTACGTGACCATTTGCATGAATACCCGATGCATTTATAGATTTTAATTCTAATTATGTGGGAGGTAATAGATTGATTAGTGTTCTGAAATTTCAACGTTTTGTTTTTAAATGCATACCATTTGATTTCGGAGCTTGTATTCTACTTTTAATAAGTGGAAGAAAAGGTGGAAGCAGGGTTCATAATACCTGGAAGAAAAATAAAAATTTGTAGCGAATGAAGAAAAAAATTGAAAGTGAATTGGAAACACAAAACATTGGCAATAAATAATTTTTAATTAATTCAACTTACTTAAATAATAAGAATTACGGCTTTTTTCGAAAATTTTTAGAAGAATACCAATTTTAAGATTTTTATACAAACGGATAGATTTTTTGAAAAAGAAAAACCCAAATAGTTATTTTTGATTCTAGATTCCGAATGCCACTTTTGCATTCTAGAATGATATTTATTGCGAGCACAGCGAATCAAACAATATTTTTTCATGTCAATTGAATTTCGAGCTCAGAAGCGAGGATTTTAAGACATCTAAGGCCTGGTATGATTCATAACATCCGTAGTTTGTTCAACAGTTTACCGGTTTCACAATAATATATTAATTCAGCTGTTCGGCGATTTTTCGGAAAAATTTTAGAAGAATACCAACGGATAGATTTTTTGGAAAAGAAAAACGAAAATCGCCTATTGTTGCATTAAATAAGATTTAAATTAAATTGATTTATCTGTCATCCGACAAACGTCAATGACAAAGCTCGTAAAATATTGGAAATATTTTTCAAGTTTACTTACTTAATTTTAATAAGAGAACCTTACCGTATAATAACGTAGAGTATAAAAGAAAACACTGAAAAGAAGATACACAGATCGGCTAATTTCTGCACCAGAACCATTTAAATCTTTACTTTATATTTCTCACAAAGGAAAGCGTTGACAAAAACAGAACTGACGACTAGGAAAAACAGAATGGTGTATTCAGCACAGAGGATTTGAAAGTTTCTCATGATATGTAGGAATGATAGGTTATGTGTGATGTTGGTGATTATTTCCGGGTTTTATTTGTTCCAGAGCACCGCCTACTATGATCTCCGACCGGTTGGAGAACGTGACCCAGACGATATCCAGGCTTCTCGAGGGATATGACATCAGGTTGAGGCCCAATTTCGGAGGTGAGATTTTTTCGATAATTAAGTCCGTAAGGGAATTAGAGCAATTAGTCAGTGAAGAAAAAGTGTTTTAACGATCGTTTAGACTCACAAGGGTCAAATATAAGGGGGCGCAAATGAGGACATAAATATTTCTGCGAAGACTAACCCACACATGTAGGAAATAGGTTTGTTTGCAAAAAATAACCAGGCCCAATAGCTGATAATATGAATGCTTTATCAAGTATTTTTTTAAGACAGCTTTGGAAGCATTACTTTTTATATATGTTTTATTTAAAACAAGATTCTATTTAGAAAATATCTTAAATTCCAAGATTTAAGTTGATATAAGTTGTTCTATGATTCTATTTGTGTTTGTTATGTTATAAGTAAACAAATATGCATAGGATTAAAAACATAGAGATAAAAAATACTTTGATTAAAAATAGTATGGTGTAATTTACAAATATAATATTTCTGATTAAAATATAAATTTAAATGAGAATATCATATTGATAAAATGCTTACTTGAAAAAAAAACCAATTTTGTTCCTTTTATTGGAATCAGAAAATTCAATATGAAATACATCCAGTTCATGAAATGTATTAAATTGGCTTTTATACGAGCAAAAAATTAAACCTATTAAACAATTTTTTACCTAGCTCTTAATAATTTAGAATCAATTATAAATAATAGAGTACATGAAATATTAAATGTATTACAGTACATTTTTTTAATAATACAATTATCACAATAAATATTTTTATTATTATTCATGGCTTGTAATTATTTACATTAACGGTTTAGGTTTCAGATTCAATTGCTATAAAATTTATATACTCTAGGTTTAAGTCTGGTTTTAATTTTTGAAGGAACTGAATGACTAATTCAGTTGTGAAAATTTGAAGGATAGAAGTTTTTTTAATTATTAAAGGTTAATTTGGGGGAAAATAAAAATACGGATCTAGTATTTTTCATGATTCTGTTGATGAAAGCTAAAAATGAAAACTCGTGCAACACCTCATTGAATTAAATAAGAACTTTATTAATAAAGCTTTATTGTTCATGTGTTATGCAGAGAATTTTTAATATAAACTTTTGAAAACGATATCATTTGTAGTTGTAATTGACAAAGGAAGTATATTAGATTTCATGTTAGGAAGAAGATGAACAAAAAAGTACCTTGACCCGCTAAGCTATAAAAGTGCAATACTAGCGCAACAATAACCCTATTGACAGATTCCTCTCAAAGACGTCGTTCTGCTCCGTCAAATATTTGTCTCGAAATTCTGACACAAAGAAAAAACAACACAACATTCCTAATCTCATATCTCTGTTTGCGAATAATCCAATGTTTGAAGGTTATGTTTTATTTAGTGGGATACTGGGCATAAATAATAAAATTATCTAGTTTTGTAGAAAGTTCCGGTGACGTTTGTGAGAATTTATTTCGTTAGGCGATTCATTGTATCCTGTGTCCAGGTCATTATAAATTTATCAATAACAAGAAAGGATTTCGATTACATACTGCTCTACAATGCGGGAGATGTTCGCTTGTTTGTAAATGTGTCCCGATTGGGACAACGTATATCTTTTGTTTTGCTTTTATTCTTTGATTTATCTGACAACGTAGAAATGTACTAAAGCTAAAATTAACTACTTGTTTTATATTGCCGCAATTTAAGCTTTAGCAAAATTTATAATTCAAAAAGCATTAACATTTATGGTACATAAATGATTATAATAACTTTATTTAAAAAATGTATTTAATAAGACCTATTTAAAATAAGTAAAATATTTGAATAATAATTTAATCAGTGGCGAGATTAAAGAAATTTCATGGATGGTACTGGCTTATATGAAATCATAATCAAGAACGATATCTTAAAAAATACAACTTTTAAGTTTTTAGTATAATATTTTGATGACACATCGCAAATAATTAAAAAATTACAATTTCTAGGTCAAAAATTTTCATTTTTGAAAACAGTCCAGATTGATAGACTTCGTTGTGCTGATTTCAAATTTTCAAACAGAATTTAATTATCTCTTTTCTTTCCTGAGATTTTTGTTCTCAAAGTTGCACCTCAAAAAAGTGTGTTTTTCAGGTATAATTTTAAAATGGGTAGAGATACATTCTCAACGATTATACGAATCGATTCTACGGGAAAAGTTACATAAAGAAATGTTTTCTCGGCATATACGTTCTTTGGAACGATTTAGTGAAAAATGAGAAAATCAAAAAAACCTAAATTTCAAAATTTCGCCGAGGAACTTTTCATCTCCAAAACTTTTCATTTTCTAGACTTAAGTAAACATCGATGTACTGATTTCAAATTTTCAAACCGAATTGAATTATCTCCTACCGTTCTCGAGATATTCGTGATCAAAGTTGAGTTTTGGCAAAACCTAAAAAAATAGGTTTTTTAGGTATACACCTTTAAGGATTAGGTTTACGACTTCGGCGACCTCACCAATCGATTCTACGGACAAAATTACATAAGTATATCAATTTTCAGATTTTTATTCCAAAAAATACAATTTTTAGAAAGGAAAAACGAAAATGCCCGAAATCGAAAAAAATGCCTGATGAACCCCTGACGATTTTTTTGATTTTTGGCCATTTTCAGTTTTTTCCTTCTAGAAATTCTATCTCTTGAGATAAAAATCTGAAAATTGGTACACTTATGTAATTTTGCCCGTAGAATCGAATGGCGAGGTCTTCGAAGTCATAAACCTAACCATTTATGAGGTATACCTAAAAAACCTGTTTTTTTAGGTATAACTTTGAACCCAAATATCTCGAGAACGGGAAGAGATAATTGAATTCTGTTTGAAAATTTGGAATCAGCGCATCGACATCTACTTAAGTTCAAAAAATGAAAAAATTTGGAGGCAAAAAGTTTCGAGGCGTAAAATTGAAATTTAGGTTTTTTCGTTTTTCATATTTTTCACCTAATCGTTCTAAAGAACGTATATGTGGGCAAAACATTTCTTTATATAATTTTTCCCGTAGAATCGAATGGTAAAGTGTTTGAGATTGCATCTCTACTAATTTTTGAAATATTCTCAAAAAACCCACTTTTTTGGGGTGCAACTTTGAGGGAAAATATCTCCGAAATGAAAAGAGATAATTAAATTCTGTTTGCAAATTTGAGATCAGCGCAATGGGGTCTATCAATATAGATCATTTTCAAAACACAAAATTTTGGACCCAAAAATTGTAATTTTTTAATTATTTCGGGTATATATAAAAAAATGAGGGTGTAAAACAAAAAATTGTAACTTTTCATGTTTAATTGTAAGTGAAAATAACTTGCATATGTAAAAAAATGCAAATGTAAATTTCTTACTGACTGTAAATGGCATACATAGTTTAGTGTTTTCTAAATATTAGTGGAAATAATAAATAATAAATGTAATAACAGAACACAAGTCTTTAGTGGAAATCTGGATTATTCTGTACATTCACAAGTCATACCTATTGACAAATTAATTCAATACATTAGGTTTATTTGAAAATTTTGTTGATTAGCAGTAAATTTAAAATATTTTCACATTCACCTTCACATTAAGCACAATTTTATTACGCCACATATAATTCATGACATTTCATTCCTTTTGATTTGTTTACAAGTAAAAAACAATAGGCAGTGTGATACGGCACAGGTCGACATTGTAAACATGAGTTAGGAGTAATCAATTTATAGCTAGTTGCGCACATTGGCTCCAGCAGGAGCAGGACTCCATTGTCCTGCAAAGCAAACACGTGTTCCGTGTAACGTGTTTGGATGCGCTGCATCTGCGTTGGGAATTACGCAGCAGATTGATCGTGAAAGCTCTGCAAACTTTTCACGGCTTGTTTGTTGCAGGTGAACCCCTGTATGTTGGAATGGATTTGACTATCGCCAGCTTTGACGCCATTTCTGAAGTTAACATGGTGAGTGAGAATATACACTAAATAGTTATTTTTTATACAAGTCGATAATTTAATTTTATCGTCGTGTATAAAATTCTATTTTTTTCTAAGCAGGTTTTGAAGAGAAAAGAATTAGAAAAATTAAATTATTATTTAAGAAAAATTTTAAAATGTCAGAAGAGTGCGTTGTTATGGAAATGTACTTCTAATAAACAAAAGTTAAAGTACTTTATCTACCCTTGCTGTGTTACTTTATCTATACTTGCGGTTGAAGTGCTACTTTATCCATTATTTTGAGTTGATAAAATTGCATTTAACATCTGCTATAGAAAAACTAATTATTCTTTATTATACTTTTGCGATCTAACAATCACATTTTCATTTTGATTATAAGATTATTTTATAACGCTGCAAAAAAATGGTATAGTGTAATTTGAAACAGTGTTTCACAAAATAGAATCTATAAGGAAAAATCAACATATTGTAAAGAATAAGTAAAATTAAAAAATATATATATCCTTCGTTGTCGTTATAACTGACTTACTGTTACACATTTGAAATTTTTTTTAAAAATATCACATTGTGCTCATAATTTCCGTTGTAAATTCAAAATAATATTCCCGTAAAGTCGTTTTACCGACGAACAGATTTAGTAGATAATTTTTGATAGTATAGCCACATCGTAACATCCAAATGCTTTTTCCCCCAATTTTCATAAATCTGGAATGATAAATAACAATTGCAGAACAAGTAATTTAAATCAATGATTTTATTCTTAAATCAACGTGTCTTTATTTAATTTGTTTCTTAGAAAAATGACATTACAACGACGTTAACCATTTTATTGTAGAAATTATTTTTTATCCTGAAAATAAACGCATTATCAACAAGCAATATTTACAATTATTTGACTATTACTTCGAATAGCGAGCTTCTATTTTTTTGAAAAAAAAAAAACTTTATATTAGACTTAATTAAGTATTTAAGTATAATTAATACGGAGTGAGGATATATGTTAAATATTTAAAAACAAAATAAAGAATTTTTTTTCTCATTTTGTTTCTTTTTGCATTTTCAGGAATTAAACTTAGAGGAGTTTATGCACAGTGACCCTAGATGACAATTTTAGTTGTTTATTTATTAATTTCTTTGTATTTTTGATATTGTTTTGTTATTGTTTTATTTAGATTTTCTACACTTATATTATTCTTTTATTGTAATAACATTAAATAAATATACTCACCTATATATCCCTATTCCTATGTTAATTTTATTCTATCCCACTTATTTTTGTGTATAATTTGTAAACAAGAAAACTGTTTTCTAATAATAATTACAGAATTCAAAGAATACTGTTTTATTTATTTTTAGAAACACAGACAATTCGAATTATGTGTACTTAATTTTATTTAAATTGTTTTTCTTGTATTTCTTTTGTACCTATTTGTTGTTTGTGCTAGTCAATGTTTTTCCATCATAAATTAATACGCTTAGAGGGTAAATTATATTTGCGAAAGTTTACTCCATTCAAAGTTGTTTACTGTTTACGGTTTGACCATAGTTTATCAACTGTACTCCTCCACAATGATAGCTTCATGATAGGCTATTATTAGCTCATACAGCAGGTGGTCAGCAATTAATATTGTTTGATTAATCTATCTAGTTCCTATTTCCATCTTGCAACCACTATTATTATCGTTGTTGTTACTCAATCTCATGTAGTACGTAGTTCATGGTCAAGTGGAGAGAATAACCAATAATTGAATATCGTCAAGGTAATTATTAAAAAAGTATTAATAAAACAAAATTGAATACAATTCGTGGAATCCATTGTCTACTGAGTAAAATAACCGCCTGTGATTTTTATATTTTGTGGTACACTCTATACGAAAGTTAGAGAACTTGGGAGATAAAAAGTAAATAAAATAAAAACCAAATTAAAAATTAAAAGTCAGGTTGACAAACTAAAACGTGAAATATAAAAACAAAGACAGCCAATACTTGGTTTTTGTGAATATTAAGAAACAAATTAGTGTTCATGTCAAAATGTTTTTTATTCTCAATATCTTTTTTTTAATAAGACTGGGGTTATACCACGGTTGAAGAAACCATTATTCACCGGCCCTTTATATCCGTCGGTTGTTCCGCACCTCGGCGTGCTAGCTAAATAATCTCAACCTTGGTTTATAATATAATATTTAATTACATTACCATTTTTTGTATTTATCTTGTATGTTTCTTCTACTTACTTTATTCTTGTTATTTTCTAATAAACTAACGTAACAATTTAGATTTCAGTATTATTGGTAAAACAAATTAAATAGGATATATTTTCAATTACAGATATCTCCAAATAGAACAGACAGTATCTTTTCATCAGCATTAAATACGCCACCCACTCTTTCAAGTGACACAATAGCTAGATAATATTCATAAGCGTATTATCATATGAGCATACGAGTAAATCCGTAACTCACTTTCAGTTACATACACCTACGTCGCTACGTGTATGTTATTCATGAAAATATACGACGGTAGAATACTAAGGCATTTTGTATATTTTATGCAAACTGAAGTTACAAAACTTTCCTTTCTAAATTTACATTTACACTAAAATTAATTTGCTCGTAGAATTGGATGTTATCGTCGTGATTGTATTTCTTCATTTTTAATTTACAGGAAAAATGGATGTGTTTACGAAGGATCGTTGATTGAAAAATATTTCTCTAGCAACGGTAAAACTTTCAAACTTATATCTCAGGAACTAAAACGTCTCAACAAATTTAAAGCTAAGAACTAAAATAGAAAGTTAAAATATTTGGTGTAATAAAAAAATGTCATTATAAAAGTTCATATAAAGTTTTTATATTTATGTATAAATATTGAAAAATAAGTAAATATTATTGCAAAAATAAACAAATAAATATTTCAAACTGAAACTTTTATGTCATTCTTACATACACTTCACGTCTTTAATTTCCATTGCAAGATTTATTAAACTTTTTCATCCAATCAGAATACTTCATTTGATGAAAATATGCAGATTTTTAGTGGAAAATTTGATAAACCGAATAATTCGAGCTATGAATTTAATTGGTAAAATTTACTCATAATTCCTGCTAATTAACAACAACTCAGGTCAAAATTGATTTATAAAAAAGATGGATAAATGAGACTTCGATATCTCCGTATCATAAAAAATAAATTAGTAAATATATGCCTCTGGTATTCAGTACTGTCAGTTTTCACAGTTATTTACTTCGGAAATCACACTATTTCACCTAACAAGATGCTGTCATCAATTTCCGATCCCCCAACGATTTGAAAATTTGAATCAAATTGTCACAATTAATGACGTAAAGATCAACCGGTAGAAGTTTTGGCGAGAAGAAATAAAACTTCCAATGAATTCCTTACAAAAACTTGGGAGAATCAAGACAATTACAAATTGTTGGAAGAATTAGGTGTCCAAAAAGAAAGGTTTAATTCTGCGAACACAAACCGTTTTGCTTTTACAAACAATACAACCGTAGTGAGAAATTCGTAGAAATCTGGCGTTATTAAGCGCCGTGGTGCAATTTGAATCCGTCAGTCGCAGCCGCCTACGTCGATAGTTCAGCGGGACGATCTCGGAATAAAACAAATTTACCGAAAAAACCTCATTAACTACAACCCCGCTAATTCGCATGCGTAATCCGCTGTTTTCCCGCTTTGAGCATATCGGAACCGGAAATAATATAACGGGGAATTATTTTTCCAGACTTTTCCATTATCTCTGCCGCTATGAAATGATGCAGATAAGTAAGAAATTTGATACGTCAACTTGTGCTATTATCGAGATGATAAATGCAAAATGAGATACAAGAGTTAAAGTTTCAAGTTTGCCCATTATATTCTTTTACTTTTCCAACTTCGTATCGGTTTACACAATGTCGCCTTGAATTACTAAATATAATACAATGGAACTTTATTTTTTTCTAAATTAAATGTTCTGTCCTCTTACACTTATCATCAATAGCAATTGCACAATATTCTTCAAAGGAACAGGACATTACTGTTTTCATTGCTGACTTTATGCTTAGGTACAATCTAGAAACACTATTGAAACGCCAAAATTATTTTGTCTCTGACCTTTATTTGCTGTTCTTTTCTTAAATATACTTTATACTGTGTCCTAGTTTTTATATCTTTTCTCGTTAGGTTCATTTAGTACCGAAACAAGACTATTTTTGTTGAAGTCAGATTTGATTTTGAATCAGAATAATTAATCTTATTCATTTTATACCAATTATAAGTACGGATTTTGTCTTTAGTACCGAATTACTCGTCGCTTAGTACTAGGATATCCAGGTGCAATCTAAATCCATGTTTTAGCCTTTGATTAATTGTAATTTAAACTCTGCATACGAAACACTCAAACTAGTAGACTAGAACTATTTGTAATGTACTAGGACTAGGATAAATGCTACTTGCTAGTTGGATTTAGTGCAACGGACATCATTCTAAATTGTTATTTCTAAAAATATATTAAATGTTTTGTTGTCAAGAAGATTTAAATAGATTTGGGTACAAATTAATCAACCAAAAGTGATACTTAAAGCCCTAAACTGTATTTCTTACAAAAGTAATTCTAACTATTATTTAATAGTTTATGATAGTAACAGGCAAACTACAACGAGTATAAAAAATGACATTTAGATTTGAGTCGTTTTTTATTCGAGTTGTCGTTACTTTGCAGGAATTATAAGTAAATTTTTCCTATTAAATTCATAGCTCGAATTATATTTGCTTGATTATTTTACGAATGACAATAGTACAAACATAAAATATTTGATATCAACAAAATTTAACCATGACTATAATTCTTTGGGTTTATCAAAATTGTATTTAATGAAAACGCGTTAACAATTTATCTTGTAATAGGTACTCATAATTATTTATTTTCACGTAATGTACAGATTTTCTAGTGTTTCTATAGAAATTTGTATTTGGAAAATATATAACAATGTAAAATTACATGCTTTTCTTTATGGTAGAGAGAAATGAGTATATTGTACTAAAATAAATATTTAACACTGTAAATTAATATGTACTTTAACTACTTAATGAATAAAATTCCTTACAACAAAACAAACAAAACCTCATCTACTCATTTCTAGAATTTCATTTACAGCGTAAAACTCAACAAAATTAAATTGTATTTGATCTGTGCAGAAAATAGAATAAACATTTGAAATAGTCATGTGGAAACATACTTCTGGTTTTTGTTCGCGAGTAACTCCCCCTTTGTCGCTTTGTGCGTTGTGTCTGGATTAGGATCGATTGTAATCCGGATCTTTTCACTTGGGTACTAATCGGTGACATTTAACCCTTGCTGTTTCCTGCAAAAACACGGGGCGTAATGAAGTTTGCTGACGCTACCGATCAATTTGCGAGATTGAGTTTAGGGATCTTTCAACTCGCTGCACCAAGAGTGCAACTAACTTATTCCGATAATGAAAACCATGTTTCTCCGGAACAAGCTTCTAGATGTTCTACTTTTCAAACTATTACACTCATTAGTTAGTCTTTTTGGAAAACTATTTTGATGTTATACATAATTTATTACGAAGTTTATTGTAGTTGATTATTATTTTTGAAAACCATGAATTGCTTATTTTATTTGTACTTGAAATAATAGTTAGATTTACATTTTATCTATAAAATTGTATATTGATCTAATTAGGCTGTCTGATTTTATAAAATATTTGTAGTGTGAATAATTGTTTGATAATGAGTGGACCTATAATACTTACACTAGAATATAACCATTCTAGAATCTAGTAAAGAGACAGTGAATAGTATATTGTACAACAAGCATGGAATGGTTCTCATTTCATTCGAGTATGACAGTGCATATCATACGTGTATAAAATGGACATTCCAAGCGAGTTACACTATACTTTTCCACGACCACGATATTATTTCCTAATTCTTTTATGTTTTAATAATAAATGTATCTTCATTTCACTACTTCCTAGTAAGTAGCTATAAAACAAAAATTAAACGATACAAATTTTAACAAAACTGTGAGATATGAATTTATATCTTAACGTTGTCTATGGTTACCGTGGGAAATAAAAATGTAAATATGTTTACAATATACTATGTATCCGTAGCAATAAGAAACATACAACAAGCAAATATCTTAATAATCGTAGAAGAATTTATTATAATAACCATATTTTAAACACTATTCTAGCTAAACAATAATTTTTGAAGATTAGGACCTATCATGTACTTTTTTTCACTATTAGCCCAGACACTCACTATTATTAAGATTTATTTAACATAAGATATTGTTTTTCACAATCATTTACTTGGTAACCATGGTTATCTAGGTCAATAATAATTTTTTGTTAACCATTGTTGATAATGAAAACTGTCACTTTTTAAAGAAACTCAAATCCCCAAATCCAAGTATTGTTTGAACCATTTAATTCAAAAAAGTGTTAAGTATTAATAATTGCTCTATATTCCACTTTAAAATTGATATTGTCAATTTGATCTTCAAAAGAGTTAAATTAATAACCCTTGAGAACGAATATGCTATTAAATTATGCATAGCACAAAATGCATCTCAAATGTATAATCTCAACTCATGCATTTTCTATTAACTACTTCCAAATTTCTTGTGCATAATTCATTCTCATGTTTGAAAACGCTTTAAGTGCCGAATATATTATCACCTATTTAATTCACAAATAAAATTTAATATGAGGTATGATCCAATGTTTGCTCCTTTGATACGATGTTCCAAAACATTCAATTGTCATTATCTCGTACATCAAAACCATCGTCAATATGTCCTTGTGGTTCAGTAGGTCACTAGGTTCTGCACAAGTTGCATCTTGACATCGATGGGGCGTAGAATTCAGTGAGAGAGCCACGAGGCAGGAAGCAAAAAATATTAAACTGGAATTTAATCTAGGTTATTCATTTTGCAAGCTGTCATCAGGATCTCTCATTGCTATTCAAAATTACATTAGTAATGCACTTATCTCATTAATAGTGAAGACGTTTGTAAATTGCTCAACTGTTTAATGAATTTGCATTGCTTTGTTCGAATGTTTCAAAATACAATTCTCTAGAATGTTATATATTTTATGGGTTGATATTAATTTGATAATATAATGGACACCAAAAGTTTTAATTAAATGCATAGAAAGTAGAAATCCAGCTTTAAATTTCTATAAGAAAACTTTATCAGTACGATATGCCAATGACAGATTTTAATTCCGTTTTATGTCTAAGATTACAATTAAAATTATATCATTATCTTGACTTTATTAACTCGTTGTTTTAATTATAAAAAATAGAGATACAATGATATTAAAAATTAAAACAGTATTCTATGTCAATTATTTAATTTATCATATTAATTTGTATAGGGATAGGAATATCTTGTTTTTATTACTAGCCAGGTTTATTGAATACATCGAATTAGGACACAGTGGTCATTTCAAATAAAGCAATATACTTTAAACTCGATTATAGTTAAAACGCTGTATATTCTCTCAACTTCTAACATTGTCTTTTGTTGAATTTCACAGCAGGTGATTTCATTAGATTATAAGGGTTGCAGAATAATATCGAATTCGAATATTCCAGTATTTTATGTTTGACAGATATTGTTTTATTAAAATTACCCAAAGATAATGTTATACAAAATAATATCATAGTAAGATAGAAAGTGTAAAAAACCGTAAATACTATTAAACTAATATATTTTTTGTACTTCCGGGAGTACAAGCTTACTTCATTTTTCATTTTCGAAGACTGAAGCAGTATTTTTTAATCTCTGAGGGATTAAATATGAAATTAATTGCGTTTAAATTCATGTCGTCAGAATCGCAATGAGTTACCTAGTGCCCTAGGTTATACATTTCACTTTACATGGTTGGTTTGGAATGTATGACGAATGATTGTCGCATGAATGGATGAATGGGGCTGATTTCAACCCACTTTGTGGCTTACACTGTGGTTATAGGGATTTATTACTACAAATCAGTATATGTGTACAAATTGCAAATTCATTTCTAACAAGATTTCAAGACATAAATTACCTTTTTTCTAACAAGATTTCAAGACATAAATTACCTTACAAATTTTTCTTTCGCATATGTGACTCATAGAAAGAGATTGTTTGTAATATTCTAACTTTGTACTTCATTAATTCATGGTAATACGTAACGTTAAAAGCTTGGACATTGCAAGATTTTGACTTTTTACAACGTGTAACGCTTAAGTAGATCATTGTGAACGGTGTAACATTTTTGAATTTGTCAATCATGTACGGTAATGCTTAAATAGAAGTGAGTTTGTTAATTATTTCGTTGTGAAAGCAGTTGAATTTTTATGTGATATATTGGCTCTTATCTATACTTCATATTACTTAGGTAGTTGGTTCATGACAAGTTTTACTTGCATTTTAATTATGTATCTTGTAGTCCTTCAGTCTTTGCGAGGAACCTACAGCTTATATTGCGTACCGAAACACTCGGAGAGAGCGGTATTTTTTTAAACCTCAGATCTCACATATTTTTTAAAATCGGTTCATTATTCCTAGTTTACTAGAAAATAATAAAAATTTGGAAAACTGATGCTGTTGCGTCATCCTAATAGTATCCTGATACAGGAGAGATTGATTGGAAGTGAAAGAGACAGTCTACCTGCCTTTTTCTACGATCCTCCCAACTGCATATATCTCTTCTCCGAAACATTAAATTGCTACTAACTACATAATTGCAAATTAATGTTACGTTTTTATTATTATTATGAGAACCTACAGTGGTTAGTTTTAATATTTTATGACTTAGGTACATACTGAAATTCGATTATGATCCCGTACACCATTAGAGTCACGCTAACCAAGTGAACCACCGCTACCCATGTTTTATATTATTATTGAACTGATATTTTCTGGAAGCAACATTCTAGAAAGATTTCAAAATTCAAGATTAGACTCCAATCTACCCACTAAGTATTTTAATTCTTTATGACAAGTAATTTCTTAAAAAAAATCAGAAATACACCCATCTTAACTACACATTTGGTTAAAAATACCCACAAATTTAAAAATACCGCGTGTCCCCCCCTGGGTGGGAGAGTTCCGCCGCCCTGGGGAGTCGAGCCGGTTGCTCACTCGTTAAGCACGAACGGCTGACGAGGACACCTCAACACCAACGCATCGCTTTGTACGCGGGGTGGGGGCACGATGCTCACTTCTTGCCAAGGCCCCCAATCACAGAACACTCCAACACAGCCAAGCTGTTTTTGTTTAATTAATGGTAAATCAGAAATAATTATTGTAAAAAGAATAGTAATTTTAACTTAGATGAGGATTTTTGGATGAGATGTTTTAGGTTTGTAAAGCGGAATTGAACCGAAAACCGAAAAGAATTTTTTTTTTTGGAATGAACCGTACATTCGAAATCACGGTATTAAACACAGATAAAAAATTGTTTGACGTTTAGACATTTAAGTATCGCTCCCAGAACTGTTTTAATTTTAGTTTTAATTTAATATTTGAATCGTAAGAAAAGTATAATTCCCTATATATTTTTTTTTTTAATTTTGTTGTATTGTCATAACCCTGAAGAAGGCAGCAGTTTAGGCTGCCGAAACGTTGGGTTTAATAAATAAATAATTACAGAACTAAAACTAAGATTATACTAACTATCTATAAGTTCTGAAAAATATTTTATTAATTTAATTATTTTATTTTTTAATTGCAAATGCAAACTCCGTACTTTCTAGAATTAAAATTAAAACTTATCTAGATTTTTAACCTAAAATCTGTAACACAACAAATTACAAATTAACGTTTCCGAATATATGAAAGAATATTGATTTTGCTTATCATAAATAAATATTAATAAAATCCAAAGTCAAATTTAAAATAGATTGTTTTGACTTGTACACTGGAAATGTGAAAAGAAGAATTTGTGGTATCACTCAATCAAAAAAATAAATTAAAATAAAAACCAAAATTAAAACATAGCAAGGAAAAGCACATCTGTACTGCAATTAAAACATACAATTAAAATTAAAATTTAAAATTAAAACAGTAGCTGGAAATGAGTCTTAAGAATTAAATATAAATCCATTTTACATCAAGCCTCTACAAGAAGTAGTAAAACAAATGATTTTAATAAACAATTACATATTTTCTTATGTTTATTGGCTGAAAAGAAGTACAGCAACTTGCGCTACCATAAGAAATAAAAAAGAAACAAAAAGTTGTAAAGTTTCCAATGAAGTTGGAATATAAAAATTTGTCAATACTTTTTATTTCTGTGGGAATATATAAAGTAAAATAATACCTCTTTCGACTTTCGTAAACATGGCAACAAATGTGTTAAACTGCAGAAAACTTTCAGATAAAGACTTAAAATATATAAATAAATTCTATCGATTGCCAGTTTATTTTATAAAAATTTTATTTGCACTTAATTTTTCAATTAAGTAAATATCCCAAAACTAAAACAAATTTTTATAATAAAAAGAAAACACAGATAGGAACAGGACAAAGAATTATAATTTTGTAGCAAGTTTTTGAACTATATATAAACTGATATCATTCCCTAAAAATTTTTCTTTTGAGAAAGATTATCCCGTTGAAACAATTTGAATATCAATACCTTCCCATTTATTTTACAAACACAATACTTCCATCGATGTAAAGCTCCACAATTGACAGCAGGAAATCTCAGTTGCATTGCAGGAATCGCAACGCTGTGCAGGAATAATTTATTCATCTGATGATAAGAGAAATAAGCGGCGGAACGGTGCGAGATCGCGTTTGAGAGAAAATCTTCAGTGCCGCGGGCGTGATAAAGCATCTGTGAAATTCCAACGTGAAACGTCAACGCTGAGCTGTTGATGGTTTCCAACGGTTCTCAACATGAATATGTTACAACAGGATACAGCAGGAATATACAAGATTGCTATTAAATATTTATACAGTAAAAAATAATGTTATATTACTGTGATTTAAATTTAAAAATTTTGAAACTTTTAATATAAATTACGTTTTAATTTTTTCTCGTTTTACTTCTTACTAAAAACAAGGCAAAACTAACAAGTTTTGTAGTTGAAGAGCAAATACAAGACAAGAACTGATTAAAGGATTTTTTCGACTAGTAGATGAATGGGAGAGGTAATACAGTACTGGAATTCAGTCGTTTTTCGAAGGCTTTATTTCAGCTCCGACCGGTTTCGACCCCACATTGCTCTTCCTTGGATATTGAAAGCCAAAAATGGAAATGAGTCAATAAATAAAAACGGTGAACCATGGATGAGTCGTATGGTGTTAAAATGATTTTTAACAAAATAGCAAATTGAGTCTGCACATAAAAAAAATTAAAATAAATGTAAAACATGGATAACAGAAAAATTATAAATTTACTACACTAATGTTTTATTGGACCAACGATCAAGAACTTAGTTCTTCTTCTTCTAGATTCAACTGAATTCCAGTACTGTATTACCTCTTACAAGACATGAAGTTTAGGACGAACAATTACTTGTACTTTTTAAGAGATCTTGCTCTTTTTTATATTTATATTATTCGTATAAGAATTTTGAAGAACCCAACAAAATAGAGATTCTAAGAACGGAATATAAATACACTAAGGGTAGACTCTATTGAATCCAGTGACAGTCTGCAGTAACATATGAAAACCATTCCATTCTGTTACACATATGTTTGGACTATTGGATAGAACAGACATCACGCCAAAAATAGGCAAAAATCGCAAAATATCAAAATAGCACCTATTGCTGTCGGTATTATTATTATTGTAAATTGAAGGCTTTCACTACTAATGATAGGAGCATCTATTGTATATCCCCTACTTAGTTTTCTCGAAATAGATCGAAAGTTTTTATATTTCTCAATCTCATTTATCATTACGTACCTTTACCTAAATAGTTTAGTCTACTTACGGCATAGCTGGACATTCACATTTTCACATACAATGTGTTCCAAGGTTTCTTCGTCCTTTTCACAGAGTTGACAGATTCTCATAAATCTTGTATAGCTATTACTACAGAAGTCAATGACCTCTATGGATATCTGTAATGACATTAAAGTCATTTCTAATTATAGCATATATTTCAGTAATAATGCAACAATTTTTAACAGTCTAGGCAAGCTACAAGGTGCAAACATTTTGTACTTTAAGTAGCTATTTCTTGGGGGAAGTGTATTCCACGTAAAACAATTCACACAGTCGGTAGATACTGTTTTCAGACATATCAATCTAGCATAAGTGTTACTTTAGAAGTCAATGACCTCTACGGATATCTATCATAATACTAAGGTGCTTTCTGATGAGAGCTGACTTTCAGTAATAACACAACAATTTTTAACCAATCTAGGCAAGCTGTAAGGTGCCTACATTTTGTACTTTAGCCAGCTATATCTTAGGGGAAGTGTACTCCACGTATGACAATATTCGTCACTGCCTCCCGCCAATCTGTTTCCCGCTAACGCGCATGTTATCCAGTGCTATAAAGACAACCGATGTAACTTCTCGTTACACCCCCTGATTACCTCATTCCGCCTAGATTTATGCATTCGGAAATTGGAAAACGCGCGTGTGCTGATGGCCGAACGTCAGTTTATTACGCGATCTCGGGCGCCCGCTGCTACGCGAGTAATGGACCAATACTCACAGAGGAGATGGAATATTGATGCACGGGATTGAAATACACTGATGGGATGTCGCACATGACGTACACGGGATATTTGTTGGTAAACAAACCGTTTAAGGTCAGAACGTAAGGCAATCTTACCAGAAATCACCCAAATATACAAAATCGACACCCTTAAGATGTTATGAGAACAATATCGAAGACTGAATGATACCGACGACTTTGAAATCGACATTGTTTTGTTTTACATCTGGAGTATTTAGTTCTTGTTGGTTGGCAGGATTAATGGTAAAAAATGACATTTTGGATTGTTGATTTTACTAAATCAATTAAAATACTTTTAAATTATTTTCACTGGTAAAAGACATTATTGTCACATAATTGGCACTTGAAAGATTTTTTTATCAAAGTGGCATTTTGTTATTTTTATTTGAATCTAGGGATATTTTCACTATTCTGTTGTCAGAATCGACAACTCTCACCAAAGTTTTCAAACATGACCGAAAACTGATTGCTCGAAATGAGTCACACTATCACACGAGAAAAGTTGCTCGAAATGACATAAGTTGTCGGAAATCTACAATAAGTTGTCATTGTTAAATCCCGTGTGATAACACCTTTACAAAAAAAAACAGCTTTTTTTGGCGACACACCGGTTTGATGATTTTGAAATTTATTATTCTGTCGATTGAAAATGGTGCTAATAATGGCCGTATTTATATGAGACTTTTTAAGACACTTTGTAGGCTAAATCTATTTACTTAGTACGTTTGAAGTAAGACAGAACTGATCCTGAACTGATCTAACTCACCCAGCTATTTTACGGAACATAATAGTGCGAAATATTTTTTCTTCTTCATCTCAATTACTTCGTTTTTTCTAAACTTTTCTTTCTTGTGCAATGAATTTCAAATCATTTAAAGGTTTTCTTCTCACTGCTTTTATTTCTTTTAATCAATATTCACAGATTTCTCTTGGTTTACCTCTCTTCTGTTTTATTTTTCCTGTTCCAGTCCAATATATCCGGGTTCATTCTTTTCATACACCAAACCACTGAAGTTTTATTTTTAATTATTACTTAAACTACTAGATTTATAGGTTATTAAGATAACTTATTTTAATCAGAGCATTTATCCGAAAAAAAATTACTAGTTAACGGTTAATCCTTATAGAGAACGTTGTAATAATAATTCACAATTTTCGTTCAAAATATCGATTATCGGTTTTTTTAATCTGATTTGAATATAGTACAATGTACAATAGTGTATTATTATATTAACATTTTCCGATATTTCAGGAACATCTCTGAAATATCCTTTCATATCCTTCAGTTCAGTTGTACGTATTCATGCTTCTTTTATATCATGAATATTAGAATATTACGTGCACTTGTACAACAATGGTTGTTTCAATATGAAATCGTATATTTTGAGCATGAAATTTTATAATTTTAATATCAATATTCACTTGTAGATTATTTTTATTCTCATTTATGTATATTTATACCTTTTAGAACGTTTAACAGACGTCATCTTCTGGGCACTTTATCTGGTTTGGAAAATGCACGTTGGATCCTATTTGTTGTACAAAATTTTGAATTATAATCAGTCAAAAGAAAATTATTTGGAGCGTAATTTGAGTTATAAACTGGAAATTAATAAAGTGAAGCACTGTACCTAAAATTATGACTACTACTACAAATTATAATGAATAAATTTTAATATCTTTTTTATGAGTTTGAAACTCTTTCGGCGTGTTCCTATCTGGAGGTAATTTATGTAAAATGGTTTAAATTTATTTTTAGCAACACAGTCGATATCCTTGCACACTGCATTACGCTCTATAGGGACAAATGAATCAGAAACTGATAAGTCGGCTACAATTTAGCAATTCTTCTGGTTTCTGGATGTGAACGTGAACAGGTTGCCGAGGCTTATGAGAAACGTTACATGCTTGTTGTTACAGGACTACACTATAACGCTATACCTCAACCAGTACTGGAAGGACGAACGGCTCGCCTTCAGCACGGACGAAGAGATCCTGACCCTTAGTGGGGACTTTGCCGAGAAGATTTGGGTTCCTGATACGTTTTTCGCCAATGACAAAAACAGGTAGAACTAGTAATAATAATTATAATAATAATATTAGGTTTTCACCATTAACCGAGGAATTTCATTACAAATGGTAAATGAAATAAAAATAGGAAATTATCGGTTTCAGGATTTTAAGCCAGTTTGGACATATACGAAAGTAAACTGTTAACTGAGTAGAACTATACGTACCGTAATGTTATTACCACACTGATTTGTTAAAATAATATAAGACATATGAACCCATATATAGACTTGACCACGAAACCGTTATTTTAAGATAATTTATAAATATTTATTAATGACCTATATATTTTTTAAAATCGATAAACTGTTGAACAAACCATGGATGTTATGAATCGTACCAGACCTTACAAATCCTAAAATTATTCTACGACCTTGGATTATAATACTCCTAACAATCCTAGGTATGTTAATAGCTATTACACAATATTTTTACCATAAAAATTGTTTCATAGATATCTTGGCAATAGTACTTATCTCAGGAGAGAATTTTTTTTCTAGATAGAAATTCTTAATATTTTTACAAAATTCTCAAACGATTGAATAAATCTGTTCCAAATAAATTACGAGATACAATTAATATCCACATTAATCAAACGTTACTTAATGTGACCTAAAACCTTATCAGTTTGAACTTGTCCATACATACGGGTCCTTTTTGTTCGCTTAGTACAATTAGTTCTATTTCTATTATCGTAAAAAGTAGGTACTAAAATTTTTCTTATGTGTTTTTTCGTAGTTGGTATTAAAATAGTTATTATTGTATTAAGTGCGCGAAATTTGTGTTTTTGGTATGTGAGGTGTCACTTTTTGGACGAGGCTTGCCAAGTTAAAAAAGTTAATCGAAAGCACTAAAAACATTTCGGGCACGATTCTGTATGCATTGTTATTAGAATAAAAATGTTAACATTTTTTGACAGTTGCATAAAACCTATATTAAAGTTGCATGGATTCATAAGAATATGCACCACATTAGAATGCAAAGAAGCATATAATTCAGTAATTCTGGTAAATATAAGAAGGGCTGAACAGTTATTTCTTCCTAGGATGTCAGATTCAACTTTTTGACATAATCCGCTTCCACTGATAATTTTCATTTTATAAACGATATTTTTAAGACGAAGAGGTTTAATTGCTAGATATTTTGCTGGGTTGGTTTTATTCGATAGGATACTTTTAGAGTACTTAGTAGTTCTTTACTAAAATAATAAATAATATTTTTTGACGCACTCCGCTTCTGCTGATAATTTTCATTTTATAAAAGATATTTTTGAGGGGAAGAGGTTTAATTCTAGATATTTTGTTGCGTTTATATTCGACTGGATACTATATACTGGAGTATAGTAGTTATTTAATAAAATAATAAATGACTGCAATTCCAAATGTTTTTTCCAAATTACTAAATACTTTATTCAAGAAAATCTGTAAACTGCGTTGAACTTCCAAAATATTATGAAAGCTGTCGGTATCCTTTAATCCTGTTCGGTGAACGCACATTTCCCTGCGTATTAATACTGTCAACTCAATCAATAAGGCCAGTGTCTTTGACGGCTGAAGGGATTTCTCTAGTGTGGAGATGCGAGACTACTCGTATTTGAAGACAAGGGCGAGGATTATGTAAATGGCAGCTATCGACGTGATGCCTGGTTGTTGCAGCTTCCTGCACGACGTGACGGAGAGGAACAAGCTGGTGCGACTCAACGGAGATGGGAGCATCACCTACGGAATGCGGTTCACCACGACCCTAGCCTGTATGATGGATCTACATTACTATCCTCTCGATTCGCAGAATTGTACGGTGGAGATTGAAAGCTGTGAGTACTACTTTTGTATTTTTTGTTTCTGCTTTATAGCTAGATGGAACACACTAAGATGTAGTAATACTGGAATGTGCACTAGAAAGAGATACCAATTATTTTATAGCTAGATGGAACATATTGAAATAGTAATACTTGAACGTGCACTAGCAGCGTCAAGTCAATCTGAAACAGACACTAACTAACGGGTGGTTGTGTCCTTGTTTCTGATTATGTACCTGAAAAAGGATAAATGCTTATTTGATTGTCAAACAGCTTTGCAAAGCTTTACACAACAAATTCGTACCATTTATTCATATAATCACTTTTTACTGCCTTGTACGAAGTAAAAGAAATATTCTAATAGCGAAAAATTTAGGTTTTCAGATTTCAGTTTAGTAAATTAATTTGCTGACTGATGATACTTATGATGATCACAACTTGACATAACAGTAATTACACAATACACACAACATGATGGATGGATGAGTGCACACCTACACTTTACTTAAACTAACTTTATTTACATATATACACGTATTACTTAATCCGAACATTACAAACTGCTACTTTAACTGAATATTTTGTTGATCCGTTCATAATCGAATCCACCCACTTCCATTAATTCAGATGCCCAATATCGATCAAATTAAATTAAACAACTACATTATAAACTATGTCTGCACTACGGCTACGACTATCTAAGACTGACTAAAAAAATTTTGTTTGAGAGGCAAATCTACCCTTTCAATCTCTTATCAATAGAAATTATGTCTGACATATGATCTCATCGGTATCTGGCCCCATAATTTTAAATTTTTATTACAAAAATGTCAGCGTCTACATGCCAATAAAAGAATCATAGTTCACAGAAGAAATGCAGTTTATAAACAAGATGGAAACCAGGGCCGTATTTTCCATTTTGTTACAGCACTTATCTCGCATAACTCAAAAATTATTAGCCGCAGAATGTTGAAATTTTCAATATGGGACTGCTATAATATCTAATTATGCACCTCTCTTTTTTATTACAATTGATTAATACTAATATGTTAAAAAAATTTCCTAGTGAAAACCAGTTTTAAAAGATATTGTGAATTATATATGTATAAGGGTTAAAGATTATGTGTCCGGGTCTTCACCAAGCTTGAGCAAAGATTCATTGTTTTATCATTATCCTGGTGTCCAACTGGCAGAGCGCCAAACAAAAAAGTTGGAGGTTTGGTTTACATTTTGGTACAAGCCATGAATTTCTAATGGACTAGGCGAACATCATTAGCGGAATAGTGCTCTTTTATGAAAAGGAAAATATCACTTCCTAGCTGCTATGTGTAGATAACGACAAACAAATGTTTCAACTAAACATTTTCTCTTCAATTGTTAGTAAATAGTTAATAAAAAACAGATATTTTTACTATTTAAAACATTTAAAAGAAATTACGAAATCAATAGTAAAAAATATATTATTACAATATTTATAATTACTTGAAACCACAATATGAAATAGGTAAAGCACAAACAATCGAAATGCAACCAGTGTAACTCATACGTATACCAAACAACTGGACAAGTCAATAAAGAAATCAAGTGTAATAACATTTTCAAAATCACTTCTAAAATTTTTTTTATGATTTCGAAATAACTGCTATAATTTTTAATATTAATAAAGAATTTCTATTTAGATGGTATTCCAATTAAATTAAATTATCTTCACATTTATGTGGTCTACATTTTTTTTTAATTAATTTGCAAAGACTGTTTATAATTTGTCTTCGAAACATTTTTTTTAAATTGTACTGTAAAAATCATACAATATATTACGGCATATTCGTATTATAGTACGTTTATCGAAATTTAACAGTAATTTTGAAAAATTTATTTGGAATTGTCAATTGTATTTCAATTAAATAATGTCTATTTAAATATAATTATTATTGTTATTTAGATATTTTATTTTTTAATGTTTTAAGTCGTTTCACTACTTTCAATCAAATGGGAATAAAGAAATAGGAAATCAAAATAAATTTAACTAATTTTTAGACAAATAAATTTTTGTATCCAAAATATATTTTGCATCCTTCTTACTTTAATACTATATTGAAACTGAAACTGAATATCTAGATATCTACAAAAAGAGAATCATTCTTTTATGATTTAGCAATCTGTACATCTAAAAATATTTTCTGTTTTGGCTGAGCTGTCAGCAATATTAATCTATTTGCTAGTGCGTCATTCATGTACGATGGAGTGAATCATTTCAGCAACTTGATATTTGAACGATATTCGAGAGCAGCAAGAATAACCCGCTAATTTCACGTCTGCGACGCTTACATTTTCTTCAAGGTGGTGGTATTAGTACTTCATTCAGTAATTAACACAACGTGTTCATTAGATATTATTAGTAAATTCTTGGTAATACATCTTTAAAAGACCACACAGCCTTGAATAGGCCTTCTGCCATTCATGTTTTGATTAATTACTTGTAAGTAAACTTTGCTTTGTTTTATAATTAAACAAGAATTAATAGCGAAAATGTAAATAATAACTATATACATTAAAAATCAACAGGGTACTTTATTATTTCTATAAGAAAATATTTAATAAAATAGTAAGCAAATTTAAAAACTTTTTTTTGTCTCAAATTTGTTATATATATATATATATATATATATATATATATATATATATATATATATATATATATTTGCTAGTTAAGTCAAAGATATTTATTGTTAGACTATCAACAAAATTCTTGAATGGTTTTTAATTATTTATAAAAAATTTGTATTGCACACAAAATAATTACTTTTGATACGCCTACACTGTATGTTACAACCTCAAAGTGTACATCTATGTATTGCGGGTCATGTTTTCATAACATCTTCAATCTAATGTGTGAAATAAAATTTATATTGTTATTCGTAAAAAAAATGGTCTAATCATCAATGAATTTTTTCTAAGCTTTTATTCAATGTTAATATTAATTTATTTTTAAAATACGTAGTATTTCATATCCTACAATGTACCTTGTACTCAAGTCATTAAAAATACACCTTATTACTCCTAGTAAGATAAAAAAAAATGTTAAGATGTAATATCTACTTACGTTGTTGATAAAAGGAGTGATAAATAATTGGGAAGACATACCTGAAACAAAAAAAAAATGTAAATAAAGTTTAAACATTTGTTTTCTCAGCAAACAAACCATTTTAAAAATAAACACGAGCGTTAAACTGCGGTAAATTAATGTTCCTTAAAAAATATCTGCGTCCATTAAAGCGTCTAATAATCCAGGGCTATAAAAATATGCCAGTTCCAGACAATTTGACATCTGACATCTCCATCTCCATCTCGTTGAGATTATCTGGCTCTCGGTATCCGAAATCCAATATTTGTAAACGTTCTTCAAGTTTGTTTGCCACGAAAACCCAAGACGAGTTTTCCCAACTATTTTCCGGACACTTTCACCCGTCGCTACACCACTATTCACTTTTAAGCCAGTAAAAGAGTTTCCACAACAAAAGGAAAAGCAAAATTTGATAATAAAGTGGAAACATGTCTCACCGTAAATTTTAAACAACCTTTATTTATTTTGTAAAGTTGAAATAATGCAACTGAAAAAGAACTGACTTGGGAAAAGTTGGAAATTAGAACTAATGGAAATGGAAAGATTGTGGTTAAAGTTAAGGTTTACGGGACATAACTTTTAATCCTACTTGTATAGTGAAAGAACAAGTGAGAAATATATTACTAGCGCAACAAGTGTTACAAGTTAACTCAATGTTGAGATATATCAGTCTATTAATGTAAAATTACAATCATTTGTACAAATGTCAAAACATAAAACGCATTGAAAAGTCTTGTTTACCGTAATTTTTATATGAAACTTTTAATAGCAAATTAAAGTTTCTACTTAAACAAAAAATAGTAACATCTTATTTACTCATTGAACTTAAAATTACTAGTAATTATAACCATAGGTTTCAGAAAAAAAATACATGATTCGTCAGAAAAATGTCTGTGCTTGATTATAAGTCATTAAAAAAGTGCCTCATATTTCAATACAGGACAGAAATTTATAATTTTCATGACTCTTATGTAAATAACTATTAAGTAATTTGTAGTTTTTAGTTTGGGTATTTTCAATTTTATATTAAAAATAGATACAAAAAAGATGTCTGTAGAACTCCAATTAAAGGCAGTTTTATTGCAGTTGAAAAGAAAAAAGGGAAAACTATTGATTTTGGCTTATTTTTAAGAAAATTTAACATCAAACATAATATAAAGATTCTACTTTTTAGTGTGTGTATTGTAGTATTTTCATGTATATAAATTACATTTTTATCGTATCTCTTATTTTTCTACATTAAAAAAATTTTGTTTGCCCTTTGACCCTTCCTAAAAACATAACCTAGCTAAGGCCCTGTATCTAGGGTAATATAGTCCAAAATTAAAGGATGATATAATTTTCATAAATACGTCAAAATAATAATTGGATACTTTTTCGATATTACTCCAAATTCATAATTCTCAAATTAAAATGTTCTTCCTTATTTTGTACTCTTGACTAATATTTTGGCGCATTTATGAAATCAGCTTTAATCAAAAATTTTGGTGAAGCTGTCGAATAAAGGTGATACCTTTGAAAATATACAACGTATTCTTCTCTATCAACGATGACAGGGTGTAAAGATGTAATAAAAACATGCTATTACGATGCATATTGCATATTTATTTACAATAATATCGAATTTCCATGTGGTAGAACGTTAGCAAAGCAGCAATATTTTATTGGGTGTTTCTTGGCGACTGGCGAGTATTAAGCTCAAAGCAAACATGGCTGGCATATCAGATTCTCCGACTCGGCGCTAGTTAGTTGAATAGCACTAAAAACAGATTTCACAGCGTGGATGGATCCGACCTTGCCCCACATCAAATTCAGGTTGTCTAGACTAGATCACAGCCTTGCTCCATTTCAAGAGACCATCATCCCTTACCCGTGATTGCATTAACATAGCACTGCTGATGTGTTTTATAATATATTAATATTCATGCAAATAATAAATATACCTAGTCACATACATAAGTCAATATTTTACTACAAGGATAAATATATGACATCTTTTTATGATGTTGTAATGTAAACAACAACAAATAATAAAACTTACAAATATTCAGTTGTTTTTCGTTTTATTATGAAAACTAGCAAATGAAGCGTTTTACCATTTGTCTTGTCTAGAAATTTCAAGAGATGACTTGACTAAGTTTAAGTCTAGATTAAAAGTCTTGTTTAGATATCAAGACTCTGGATTGTTTTGAAGACTCTACATTAACCTGCTCATGCGTTTTAGAGGAAGACAGATAATTCTTCGGCAGCGATTTTTTTCTATTTTATAATCATTGTTCTAACTCGAATGGAACAAACTTCGCATGATATATTTATAAGGTATTTTCGAAAATTTTTAATTTTTCATCAATCTGTAGTCTTGAAAATTGTGTAGAATGTGTAGAACAAGTCATGTCTTGTCTTGAAATTTCAAAACAAGACTTAGCCAGTCTTGTCTTGATAATCTAGACAAGATAAAATAAGACAAGAGTCTAGAAATTCTAGATCTAAACGGTTTATCTGATTCACGAAACTAAAATATAGCAGCCAGATTCATAATAGAGGGTTTAAATATATCAAATTGACGAAAATTAGACAGATTTAAACCATTTTTAGTGTTTATCTCGAAATCCGTTATAACTTGTAATAATAAATTGGGGAATGTTTTCGATATATGATTTTAAATTGGTTTTGGTTTGCGTTAATCAATCTTTGGTCGCAGAATTTTAAATCGTAATACTGTTCGTGGTATCGTGGTTCATGAAAATTAAGCTGGTTCGTTCTGTTTTATGATGCGATTCCAATCGATTGGAATCTTTGCTTTAAAGTGTTATTTTTACGACAATTCGAATAATTCCAATTATTTATTTATGACTTCTTTACTCGTATTGGATACAGAAAGCATTTGTAGTTCTTGTAGATTTGCTTGTGGAAGAGATATTAAAGTGGTGTATTTGAGAAGACGAAAACATTGGAAATTGTTGCACATTCATTAATTTCTATAAATTAAAATATATTAAATTTAAATATTTAAACAACATGAAATTATAATCTTAAAATGTGGACAGATAATATTTTGATTTACCTTTTCTTAAAGTTCGGAATTAGAGTTCCATCATTCCTATACCAGAAAGTAACGAAACATTGTTCAGTTACAAATAAAATATGAATTCTAGTTACGCACTGTTTAGACTTAGTTAAGTCTTGCCTTGAAATTTATAGACAAGACAAGTTTTTGCAAAGTCTTCTCTTGTCTTGTCTTGTCATGTCTAGACAACACTATTTCATGCATCGCAATTTATGAATGAATTAACGTATTTTTTTAATTCGTAGACGGTTACACGGTGATGGACGTCGTGATGTACTGGAAAGACACTCCAGTTCGTGGCGTCGAAGAAGCCGAACTACCCCAGTTCACCATTATAGGTTACGAGACGAACGACCGAAAGGAGAGACTAGCTACAGGCATCTACCAAAGGTTGTCTCTCAGCTTCAAACTGCAGAGGAACATCGGGTACTTCGTGTTCCAGACCTACCTACCTAGTATCCTCATCGTCATGCTCTCGTGGGTGTCGTTTTGGATTAACCATGAAGCTACCAGTGCCAGAGTCGCCTTAGGTAAAAAAAAATGATTTCAAAATATTTTAATTTCAGAATAGCAAATTAAATGTCTGGTCTTGCAATGTTTGTTTATTAATTTATTGACAGTTTAATAATAACTTTATAATTATATTATAAATTTAGAGTTCAGAGAATTTCGAACTAATATTTATACAAGATAATACGTGGGTGATGTTGAACGTTCCCACTTTATATGTGGGCTGACGTATATATATAAATATTTACAGAAAAATATTACTACTGTCTGTTTTCAAATAATTTATGGAGTTATGAGTACTTTTCATTCACAAATAAACATTTGTTGATTGAAGAGAATATTAAATATTTTTGAAATTAAAAAAAAATAATCCAAATTTCAAATGGCAAATTCTACTTATCATTGTTTTTTTGTAATACAAACAGTTTTATGAAAAAATATTTAAATTTAAATGTCAACTTAGTAAAAAATGATCAAAGAAAAGGTGGAAAGCTTGTCGCATAAGCGCAAGTCATTGTTGGCCGGAAATATTATAGACTTACTAAATCGCATTTTCCTTTCTCGATATTATCTTCAATATAATGCTTTCCGTATAAAATCCATTTTCTTCCCTTACACTTTCACTAATTCTCGGAATAAAAACCATCAATCATATTTATCCACTTAAAACACTCTTGTCCGTTAAATCAGACTATAACACCGTAACACCTTTTCGTGTCGTTAAATAACTTACTATAATACATATTTTCGGTGAATATATATCCAAGCATACGACAGTATATTTGAAGAAATTCTGGGTATTAATTGGTAGTAAATTACTTACAAATTTTCAATAGACTAATTTCTAATTTTTCGTTTCATCAAATTAGAAGAGAATTTCATCGAAAATTTAGTTATTTCCATTTTCAATAATTTCGTCTTACTAGTTCAATACGAGTTGTGTAAATTGAGGAATAAGACTGATTAAAAAAAAATCGAATAGAAGTACAGTTCAATATTGCCCCCCTCAAAATAACTTCCTTGAGAAGACACACAGTTCTGGAGACGGTTCTTCCTATCCTCATGGCAGTGCTGGAACTCGGATACTGCAATTTTTAGATCGTACAAGGAAAAACTGTTTTATGAAAAAAAATCGCTATGGACAAATAAACGAGTTTAAACTTGTACTGAAGGCATATAAGGCAAAAAAACAATATCAAACTGCATCTATCTTCCCCACACTTCGTTCATATCAAAAATAGACTATAATAACATAATGGACGAGTATTTATAGTTACAGATGATTACTAGAATATATCAGAAACTCAATTATGCAAAACTTAAATGTCATCACTTTTGCAATGACCTCTAATTTGTGCCAAGAATATGTCAGAAGATACATATTTCATATTTTCTCTATTTTTCTACATTTCATATTACATTACTGGCTCGCTGTAAACTTCATTAAAATATATTTATCAACGTATCCAATTATACATTTTCGAAATGAAAATATTTGTAACAATTTACTTCATCCCTTCTCCAGGTATAACGACGGTGTTGACGATGACGACCATTAGTACAGGAGTTCGTAGCTCTTTGCCAAGGATTAGCTACGTAAAGGCCATCGACATCTACCTGGTGATGTGTTTCGTCTTCGTCTTCGCAGCTCTGCTAGAGTACGCTGCTGTGAACTACACGTACTGGGGAGCACGCGCCAAGAAGAAGAACAAAAAGTCTAAGGAGACGGACGATAAGAAACTGATAGGTACGAGAAAAAAATCGTGAAAAAATAAATCAATCTTATTTATCATCAATAAGAAATAAAAAAGAATTTCATTATCTTTTGTAAATGTTTCTAACGTATCTAACGCTAAACATAAACAGCAATTTGTTTTGGAAGTTTTTTGATCAATTAAACTAAAAAAATCTAAATACCTATACACAATACTTTATATAATATGTAAATGTAATGGAAAATAGTATTTGTAATGCAAATATTTGCGAATTAATGAACTTAATACATGAATATTCATTTTATTCTTCGATGCATTAGAGCATAACAAATAATAAAAATTAATAGGAATTTGTTATTTTTTTTATTAATAACTAAAAGCCAATATTTAACTGTAATTTATTTTGAAAAGCTTATTGATACAAATAATTTGTTTTTCACTTTAAAGACGTTAATAGTAAGTGAAATTTTTTAATTGAACTTAACGTTTTTTCCAATATGGGATTTGAGATTTACTTAATTTGTTTAACTTTGATTATAGTTTATGTACAAACAAAAAACAAAGAAGAAATGTACTTTAGTCACAAAAGAGACAAAGGTGTTAATTTATAAATGGAAATTCCAAATGCATTAGCCAGGTTTCAGACAATTGGATTGTAGTTAACTATTCGCGTTTAAATCCTCTAAGTTTAAAATTGAACACGTATATGGTTTCAGCATTTAAAGGATTACAAAAGTCTTTATACAAGATTAAATAATTATTTACAACGTTAATTTTTATTATCAGTTTTTCTGTAAATTCAAATCCTTGGCATAAACAATCAAATATATATATATTTTGTAAATATTTAAATATTTTTAATTTATATAGAGATATTCCATGCAATATTCCACAATTTTTAATGTTATTAATATATTGCTCAGTTTACAAAAGTTAACCTTTTTTTAGCACAACATTAATGTCCTTGTAGAAAAAGTAGTTTTTATTAGAATTTGTCTAAAACTGTTGTCAGTATATTAGTATTAGTATAAACATTTTTTTTGGATAGAGAATAATTCTAAAGAATCTCTAATTTATCACTTCAGGTGGTCTAACTAAGACCTTATAAATTCCTCACTTACACTTTCATTTATTATTTTATCCAACACCGTGTAATTATTACGATATATGTATGCTGTTTTTAGATAAATAAAGTAGGTCATAAGTCACTAGTGAGCTAAATATATTAGATCACTGTTTTTTGGCTCTTATCATATAGTAACTACGTTATAAAACCATCTCTACACTACTTTGTTCCTAAATGTCATTTCAAAATTCCATCTGTCAAAAATCTTATATGTATTTTATATCAATGATAAAAATGTGTTGGATAAAATGTTGTACGGCACACGTGTGTTAATTACCTAAGTCACTTGAAAATCTTATATGTATTTTATATCAATGATAAAAATGTGTTGGATAAAATGTTGTACGGCACACGTGTGTTAATTAATAACTATTAATTATAATTTTCCAAATACGAGAGTGATAATTTGCACAAATTGACAGAAACGAATATTTTTTTGTTTTATATGCTTATGACTACTTGCTATAATCTAACTAACAAAATTATATAGTATTCTTTCTATTAATGCGGTTTTAATTTTCTTTTTCAACACATTCGAAAATAATTTGTTTACGATACACGGAGGAAATTCGTTAATATTCCGCAGTCGTCCGAAAAATTGCATTTTTCGTCCTTGTATCATAAACAACTATTAAACAATTGACTATATTGTAGGGACCAAGCCAAGTGAATATACGGGAGGAGGCCCGACGACAGAAGACATCATCGAGCTCCAAGACGTTCGTATGAGCCCCATCCCGTCAATCCGTAACCGCCACAATAACAGCAAAGGGTTGGGGGATGCCAATGTGGACCCCTCCAAGTTCCCGCCCAGTTTCCGGATCTCTCGCTCCGGGTACAGCTTCAGTCAGAACCGGGCTGCCGGACTGCGGTATCGCGGGAACAGAGGTGAGATGTGACGACTTGTAGAAGATAGAGAATGGATTCATAAAGTTATAAAGTTTAATAGCTGCCTACCATAGGTTTGTATTTTCTTACAATACGATGAAAGAAGATACGTATCTTCTGTTTGTATTTTTATGGAATAATAAACGAAACAACTTTTGTCACCTATCTAAAGACAAATACAAAATATCATAACATGAAGAATATTGGTTCTATAATTTAAAAATTGTGACAGAAAATATTATTCCAGGGGAATTTTTTATTTTTACCGGTTTCAACTGTCATAACTGTATCTATAAGGTAATATTATTATCATATTGACTTGTCAAAATATCATGGAATAAAATAGCTGAAACCATGTTTCATTTCAACCCATACAGACTTGATCACGAAAACGTTATTTATAGGAGAATTTTATAAAATAATAATTATTAATGTTCATTTTTTAAAATCGACAATCTATTAAACAAACCATGGATATTATTAATTAAACCAGGTCTTAGATATATTAAAATCCTCATTTTACGATCTCGGATTTCTAATCGACATCTGAGGCGGTTATGATACCCATAACTATCCTAGGTATGTTATTAGCTATTACACGGTTTATAAAGGTATAATAATTAAAAATTTATGGCATTATTATCATTGTATACAAATATAATACACTGTTATCTTAATAGAAGTAGAGGAAAAAAACGTGTTACATATACATTATTAGCAACAACAACTATAAATAATAAAGAGCAATCATAGAAAATCTAGAAATTCAATTGTAACTTTACTAAATTTAAAATTAACGGCTTAATTTTTAATAAAAGAAAAAGTTAGGAAAAAGTACAGTATGCATTGACATCTTGATAATCTATTTTGTTTTCATGATAACAAATTGCACCGCAAAAAAATCGTTCTCAAAATAAAAATTATTAAAAAAAAATGAGCAGAGAACGGTTAGGACCGAATAACGCTTAAAACATCTACTTCTCTGAGAATCAACCAAGAAAATTTTTGAGTATTACCATTTGAAGATACAATAAAAAATTTTGCATGATGAAAAAAGAGACCTCACCAACATAAAGCCGGACCAGTACTTATCCAAAATCTTTTATTTATTTATACGTATCTACGATATTATTACTCTAGATATTTTTATTACCATATTACATTTTGTTCCATAGGTATATTGACCCTCTACAGCACCACCATGTATTTCCCGTTGTTGTATGCTATGTGATGTGTGTAGGTAACAACCTGCACAAGCCGAAGGTGCTGCACGCTTTGCGCCGCGGCGCCTCGGTGCTGAAGGCGTCGATGCCGAAGATCAAGGACGTGAACGTGATAGACAAATACTCCCGCATCGTGTTCCCCGTCGCGTTCATGCTGTTTAACGCGGGCTACTGGATATTTTACTTCTTCGAGTGATATATACAGGCGTACTCTTGCTTCCACTAACCACGAACCTAATGACGATTAGGACCGGAACCAGTATTCTAAACGAGCTAAGGGCATCCAGTGGTGATACAATGTGTGTTCTCTGTTGACGAAGTGAAAGTTTGTTGGCCACTTATAGCTGTAGGGTTTTTCAAGGACGTAAGAATGTAGGGTTTTTTTGTTGATAGCACAGCATGTCGTGCCTGGACCAACCATCAGCATGTGGACAATTTCGTCCTGAATTTGCTCCTTTTACTTTCTACAACTACAAGTTCACTTCTTATAATAAAACTTTATCTATATTTAAATTCTGGGTTTAAATAAAATTTTATAAAATAATACATTTATCCAACACCGTGTAATTATAACGATATAAGTATGCTGTTTTTAGATAAATAAAGTAGGTCATAAGTCACTAGTGAGCTAAATATATTAGCTCACTGTTTTTTGGTTCGTATCATAGTAACTACGTTATAAAACCTTCTCTACACTATTTTGTTCCTAAATGTCATTTCCAAATTCCATCTGTCAAAAATCTTATATGTATTTTATATCAATGATTAAAATGTGTTGGATAAAATGTTGTATGGCACACGTGTGTTAATTACCTAAGTCCCTTGAAAAAATACCACATTCGGCCTAACGGCTTCGTGAGCTAAACTTTTCCTACGTGACTTATCTGTAATGTAACACACTTGTACCATAAATAACTATTTGTTTAAAATTTTATCTTATATAAACAATATCAAATAAGAAATAATAATAATTTAATAACTGAAATTTCGTTTTAAACAGGTAATAATTCTGACACGAACGGATATACTCTCTGGGAGTTAATCGCAAGTTTTTAATTCATTCTTCCCGATAAGTAACGACAAAGCAGCAGATCAAAAATGATTCTTAAATGATGACAGCGAAACTGAAGTCACTTAACTGTAATTTTAACAATTGTTTTTCTGTTTTCTGTTTCTATAAAAACAACTATTTGTTTTTTCAAGCCACCAATCGATTTTACAGGCAAAATTACATAAGTGCCAATTTTCAGATTTTTATTCCAACGAGTACAAGTTTTAGAAAGGAAAAACTAAAAATAGCCATAATCGAAAAATCCAAAATTTCTTTAATTTTTCTCAATTTTTGATGAATTTCGTTTCTAGAAAATAAAAAATTTTGATGAAAAAAGTTCTAAAGAGAAAATCTGAATTTCAACCCTGTTTATATTTGGTACAACATGTAACTTATTCGAAATAAATTTTATTTGCATTTAACCTTCCATTTAACAGTATAACAATTTATCATTTTGGTTTGATTTTTATGATCAAAACGATAATAGACTTAATCAAAATACGATAAGCACCAAATAGACAGATATAAGAAATACATTTACAAGAGATATAAAATGAGTTTCATTGAGACTGTAAATATATCTGTATAAAATTTTCAGGAATCAAGCACTTATATATCGATAATAGAAATTGCAATAATGAATTTTTAATTGTAATTTTATTTTTCGATTCATAATTTGAATCCTTTAAAAACTAAGATAGATAAGTAAATCCTAAAGGTGAATAGTAAGGTTGAAGAAATGGAGGAGCAAATTCAGGACTTGGCATTGCCCCCTACCGCCCTCATCAGCTCCTCGCACCCACTTTCATTTGTCCTATTCCATGGCCTCCCATCCCTTCCGTTGTAGTCTCATCTGTATTCTTAGAACCAATAGAACATCAGATATTATCAATTTTAATGTGATATTACACAATTTATATTCGAGAGAATACGATCTGTATTTTTATTGTAGTGTTAGGATGTAAATGTGTACATGTGAAACTGTATGTACCAGTTCGACTACGCAAACTAAAACAGAGTTTTCAAAGGGACCGCAACTAACATAATATAAAGACAAATAGTTGTTCAAATACGGATATCATAATTTCGTTGTACATATTTTAAATACGTTATCAGCTGGATTCTGAATAAAAATTATAACTGTTTATCGATATAATGTTGAGAGTTTTAAACTTCTATTTAAAATAAAAACGTAGGGGACACATTTACTCATGGAACTTTTATTTTTACATGTCACTGTAAATTTGTTAATCTTGATCAATTCTAACTCTTCTTCGTTGCAGTGTTAATACATTTAGCCGAATTTATACTTTGCCTTTTCGATGTACTCTGGAAGATTCCAGAAACATGTCTAATAAAATTTAGTTCGTGAATTTTAATTTTATTGTATGCTTACACAAAAGTGTTGGCAAATGCTGTGAAAAATGATTTCTCACACTTTAACCCACGAATGTGGGAAATACCCAACTTTCAAGCTTTATAAAGTGTGGGAAAAGTGTCACTTTCTATAGTGGTCGTAGAAAATAATTACAAAATTAAAACTAGAACGATAAATAGCGGTAAATAGTATTTTTGTAAGCACCTTTTTTATTATTATAATTATTTTTTTTTAATAACATCTGAAAAATAACCATAATCATCTTAGACATCTTTGATTGTTATGTTGACATTTCAGATGATCAAAAAATATTTTGACTATTGTTTCATATTTACTTTCATAATCAATAATTATCGTTATTTTGTTTGGACATTAATTACATTGTCTTTGACTTAATTTCAGAGCTACTTCTAAAGATTATTTGGATGACAAGTAGTGTATTATTTAGCTTTATAAAATTTAGTACTTCAAATCATATTTTAACAACTTTCAAATTAGAATTAAATAAAAATACTTATACTAAAAAATTGTTGAAATAAAAGACATTTTATTTTCTTTATTATCCATTATAAATATTTTCTTGTTAATCACCCAGAATATCTAAACTGCAAAGTATAAATACGGCTTTGAACTGTTATGTTCTCTATAGATTTTATACTGAATGCTAGGACTAAGGTGAGATCTGTGAGCAAGCTCTACAATAGTAGAGCTGTGTATCTATTTTGCTCACGGTGCCAAGTTACAATTAGTTACCATGTTCATCTGTCAACTTGTAATTTACATGATCAGTTATACTATACGTGCAATTTGTGATAGACCAAAGTCATGTAAATGATTTGCAAATAAATTTATGTCGAATCGCAAAGAAATGTAGACCATACCTTTCCTTCCTTGTTCAATATTTAGTTAACTCTACTTAAGAATCATTGTTTTTACAGTTCTTTATATTTATCTTCAAAGTTTTAGTAGATCTTAGTTTTTAATTGTTGTAAATTTTGAAGTGTAGGTTATTTGGATCAAAAAACGAATTTTATTGTAATGGAAAATCCTTTATTTCATTTGGACGTTTCGGTGATTTAAAAATTCACCATCTTCAGCTTAAAAACAATCATCCTAGGGGATATAAATACTCCAGGTTTTTATTTGATATAATAAAATGTTACATGTTTTGGTAATAATAGAAAACGAAGCGCAGAACTATCCTCCTTTATATTTACACATATTCTTAAAAATCTGGATTACTAATTTTATTTCTATTAAAATTGTTTTTGGTAAACTATTCTGATAGTGTATATAACTGTTTTTCAATGATGTTTCAAAAAGATAAAAACCAGTTTATTATTTTCTCGTCCTCATAACATCAATATTGGATTTTTAAAAATGACCATTAATTGTATTTGTATTTACGATTTATTTTTGAATATTAGATTATTACTTTTTTTCCTAATTTTGACACTACCAGTTTCCAAAATTGACTGACTTTGGAAACAACACACTTTTTATAACAGTGATGAAAATTTTTTATTTCCCAACAGGTTATGAAAAGTAAGGCATTTCGGAACATCAGTCAGTTTTAAAAAGTGACACTTTATATATGAAAATTAAAAAATAGATAATGGTACTTCCAAAGTGATTTGTAAAACAACGTTAGATGAATACATACAGATTATAAATAAATCATGAATGTGCTTCTATTTCCCATTGTGAACATAAAGTCCAAACGTATTTGCATTCCAAATTTTTATCACACACTTACGGCACTTTATAGAGCATATTAAACGATATGTTTTACGTCATTTTTCGCAGAAACCATTATTTCATTTAAGGTGCATTACTGCATATAGTTTCTTAAGTGACAAATTGCTTTTTCCTATTTGTTTTAACAAGGAAAAAACACTTGAGTTTATAATTAATCAATACACACATTACACCTGAGAATCACACATCGTAAGTTAGTACAGCTGCTGTTGTATGTACTTATTTGTTATGCACGTATCGTCTATGCGAACATCTTCTGAATGCTATATATTATTTGTGTATATTTATGATAAGCGTTTAATCAAAAACACTCACAAATAAAATTATTTCATGACGCCACACTTAGATCCGGTTATTAGTGACATTTTCGATCATATTTTTTATAGACAATTCTTTTTATGATACCTATTAACAGTTTATATAATTTATTAACGAATATTCTGTTTTTAGGATTTGTCAAAAATATTAATTTATTTCTTACTTGTTAGAAATACAATTTTTTTTGAATATCTTACGAAGTTAAAAATGTAAAAGTGTTTTAATATTTCACATCCTCATCAGATATTGAGACAACAAAAATTTTGGTATTTGTACAATGTGAGTGTATTTATAAAACCATTTAATAATGTACGATAATTTTATATTACAGGCAGCATTTTTCCAAATGATAGAGACAATAAAATAACTTTAAAAAAAAAAGACGAATAGTTGTTGGAGGAATGTTTGTTCGTTAGCCAGCAATGAAATCTCCACTTTCAAGGAAGTAGATGAAGATCCGATTAGTTTTTGCTAAGAAACATCTTCACTGACAAGCTAATGAGTGAAAAAGGGAAATATATTTAGTGAAGAATTGAAAATTAATAATTTACTTAATGTTGGAATGTAATCAAATAAATATTCTTCCTATAGTAAGACATAATTTTAAATATATTGGGATATTGGGATATGTCCACTATACCCCCACCAACGAATTTTTTTTAGATAATCATGAACAATAAAATAAATAATAATGTTAATCACAAAATTGAATGACTGAAAAAATTATGAAAATTAAAATTGTTCATACAAAATAATAACTAAATTTACAATCAATTTTTTTTTCGTTGATGCGAATCGGGTCAAAACTTTCTTCGTATCCAACTCCTTTAAGAAGTTATAATACCCTTTATATAGAAAATCTACATTTAGTCGTAGTCATACTTGCAGGTAGTGTTATTAATATTGTTAATAATATATTTACTTATAAATAAATATCAGCATCAAATTGTATCAGAGCTTTATTGAAACTGATGGGAATATTAGATTCATTGTAAGTTAGGCATTTGTGTTTCCGCAACTATATTTCAACAAATATGTTTTTGACAATTCTTTTCCAAATCAACAATTCTTAATAATATCTGAGTAGGTATATGAGACGCCTTTGCGCTCCAGATTTATTTATTATTATTTTCGTCTAGGACGGGAGGGCGCCAAATCCGTCACTGTATTACCTGATGGTTAAGATAACTGACACTGTAATCAGCGTTAAAAAAATCGGCCTAAATTTACTTTAAAAATGTTTTTTAGCCAAATTTTTATTTTTAAAAAAATTTGAAGCAATTATCACAACAAATCTCAGCAAGGTAAACTTTCCCTCTGTCTAATTATCCTCTAACCAGGTGCCACTAGCAGTCCAGCGCAAACCGACGCACTCCCAAGTGTGTGGGCCGGGACCGTGGCGCCGGCGCCTCGCGAGACAAAGCCAGCTGCATGCGTCGCGGCGTGCTCCAGAGAGAGACGCCACGTGAAGGGCGGGCGCTTCCCAGGGCACATCGTACAGCGACCAGTCTCTCCGTCGCTACCGCGTCGTACGCACGCCAAACGCGCTATGCTCAATAAATAAACAGTGACTAGTGTAATCTTGTGGCAAAATGCAGCTAAGTTATAAGAGAAGACTCTTAACGGCAGGACTGTGAACTTAAGTGTCATGGATTTTAAAATGAAGTGGGTTTTTAAAGTGTGTGGAAATACTTATTCAATGTTTCAACTCTTTCTTATACTTGGTAAGTGTTTCAATGTTTCAAAATGTAAAAACATTTACATTTTGTTCCTAATAGTCCTTTAAGGAGCACGCATGCGCAGTGTCTTCCCAAAGGAGCACGGCCCAAAATATGGACAATCATCTCATATTTACTCCCTTTTTACACTACTTGTGCCCTTAATTAAACCAAAAATAGTTTTATCTTTAAATAAACAACTTTCTTCATGTTATGTTTTGGCTTATCTTTCATGTAACCATGACATTCAAACAATTGACAAACTGTAACATATTTCGTCAATGACTAATTGGTACATTGATACACTTTGCTCTTACAAGATAATAATTTGCTTAGAAGTGCAATCTTATCTCGCGTACAATCACAGAAACGTAAATATGTACATCTTACAAAGCTAAACATTAAAAATGTTGCAAATGTTTATTTTATCTATTTATACTCTATAAAAACTAACATCCTTGGGCTAGGATTGAAGGAACAAAATCATGTATTAAGATAAATATAAAAAAAACACTAACGACCTATTGTCCAAAGTTAGATAGGTATACCAATATACCAATTTGCTTTTCGCAGATATCAGTAATGATATATTTATATCGTATAGGGCGTTCACCAGACGTCATCTCCCGAGTAATATAGCTGAAGTGAAAAATGTACCACAAGGACCTTTTACACGAGAAATGCTTAAGAATTCGATCAAGTTTTACAGAAAAAAAAGTTACATGACTCTCTGTTCCACCTGCAAATATTGTGCATGAAAAAAAAACAAAGTTTAAAATAGTATTTTTAATAGATTGAAATCAGTAATGAAACCATTAACCAAAAAAATGAAGTAAAATTTGAACTGAAATCAATCCTTTCCCTAAATTTAAAACAGACCAAACAAAAAGCAAAACCGTAATATCGCTTTGTAGTAAAAGTTTTTTTTTATATTATGATTCATTAATTACACAAGTGTACAATTTTTGGATATTTATTAATTAATTAGTAAAAACCATTTTCTTGAAAGAAAATAAAAAGGGAAACTTTATTGTCTTAAAGTCTTATAAACATAATTCGTGTTCTTTTACAAATGATTTCAAATGTTCACTGATTGAAAAATCTGAAAAGAGATTTGTAATTAATTTTTTTATTAGTACTTCTTCTATAACAATTTTTTATGGGATGTGAGTCTCATATTCTTTAGGTATTCCCATCAAAATCAAATATTTATTTCCTTCAAATTCCCTCTTTTAGTTTTCTGATACAAAGACTAAAAATATCAACCCTATGATCGTAGGAGTGAAATCACTAGTATGGTTTTTGCAGACAGATCTTGTTTATTGATTTACATGTAAATAGATAAGTGTTGATGTTGACAAGATTATTAACAAGTCGCCTACATGTCGTAATTATAGATTCTGTAGAGCGCAACTTTGAAATGATAATCAGATGATTATAGTAAGATATTCAAAGTAAGATTTATCAATCGATTATTAATGCATTATTTATATGCAATATATTATTAAATAATGACATTTTGATGATAATGGTAAAGATATTGGATATTACTTTTTATTCATTTAAAAATGAAAAGCAATTATGCTATGTAAATATGAATATTTTATTTAATAAGATAACACGTACTTGGAAAAAGATAAAAATGTCTTTTGAATGCAAAATATTGGTGTTTACAAAAAATATATTTTAACATACTCATTTTAAATTTAGTAACATTCGTATTATCATTTAATGAGTAAATACTTCTTTGTAAAAAGTAATATTTTGTTTTGAAAATTTCTCGTTATTGGACGCATGTAAAAAACAAATTTTAAGCAAATAAATATGGCTCCCATAATTAGGGTTTTATAGGGTTTAATACTAATGCCATAAATAAACAAAAACAATTTATTTTGTGCTTCTCTTTTCAACTGACCTATATTCTCGTCATGACTCGTTCGTAATAACGATTTTTCTGAATAATGACAAACAAAAAGTATCAATAACTTTCACAAATATGCTGATTTTCAGAAAATTTAAATAGGAACGTAATATAAACACATATGTAGCTACAATGTACGAATGCAATTGATAAGCTAATTAGTACCACTGAATAATAAAAATTTAAAAATAGTTGTAGATACTTACAAGGTTAATTGAAAAAATTGACAAATTTATAACCATATAAATAAATAATATGTTTAATTTAATAAGCAAAAAAAAATGTTAACAATAAATTTTTTATTATTTATTATCATGAATAATATCTGTACTAATATGACGATAGATTTAATAAAAACATTGTATTGTACATATAGTAATATAATAATTTATGTGGTATATTCTTCATGTCAGTGAATAATGCCTGCGAGATGACGTCTACGAAACACCTTCATTGGCAAAAATATATTTTTACATTATTTACAATTCATTTTTAACAAAAATTCTAAAAATAGTTGCATACTTATCACGTAGGTAAAGTTAGATAAAATTTTCAGATTTTTAATATTACAGATTCATATTTTATAAGGAATGTATTTATAGATCCTTTTTTCAATTTTATGTTTTGTTCCATTTTAATCGTGACATAAAAAAAACTAAATTAGAAGCCACGATAGTATATTAATTTATTTAATAAAAAATGAGATATTTTATATTATTAAGCAAGTAATAGTTAATAAATAATGATAAATAATAATATAAATTGCGTAGCGCTTATGAATTGGAGATTATATTTAAACCTTTGGTAGGTTACAATTTTGATATTTATATCAAGAAAATAAAGAAAATTATTAGTTATTTTGGTTGAAATTAAGGAAAAAATAGACAATGAGCTACATATTTATGACTTCTTTCATACGAAATCAAATCAAAATGATATAACTCTAACCTAACACTCTTTATTTCTTTTGTCGGTTACAGAAACATTTTTTCTTTGGTATTCCAGTAAGATATAAGAATCCTTTATGTTATTTTTTTTGTAATTCTCTATTTAAATCGAAGTATGTGTACATAATTATTTACGTCTGCTACTTTGAAATTCTTTGCATTGTCTTTTACCTATTTCTTCCTCAAAATCTTTTTAATTTTCATTATGTCTAAGTTATCTTAATCTCTGTGGTTTTATAAAAATTACTGTAACAGATTGTTTTGTAATTATTGCATATCAAAGTTCATTATACCTTACTATTATTATTTCTCGTATAACTATGGTTCTTTTTGATGCATTCTTCAGCTAGACTGTTACCGATATATGCCTTAAGTTAATTGAGACAACTAGCAATAGATAGCAAAATCCCGTAACTGATACTTGACCAAACATTATCATACCAATGTTACCTCATTTAAATAAATAGGACGATCATACAGTGATTTATCCTTTTCGTGCATTATCCTTTCAAACTACAATATTACCAATATATACCATACGATAATTACCAAGTAATGAATAACAAATTACCAAAAACCCTTTACTGGTACTGCCTAAAGATTGCCATAGCAACGTTTATCTTATTGAAATAAATACAAGGATTTCCCAGTTTTAGTGCATTCTCCAGTACAGTAAAGCATTAACTATATCTGACATAAATAAATTGGGATATGAAGCAATGGATAATAATCAAAAACTTAAAATGGTACTGTATAAAGATTGTCATATGAACTTTAATCATATTTAAATAAATAGAACGATTGTCTAGAGGTATTCTTTAAGTCTATAGGATTCTGCTTCCCAATTAGAGCATTACCGATATCTAAGTAAAGTAAATTGAGGCACCAAGCAATGAACAAGTAAAACTAAATTATCAAAAATCTTTTACTGGTACTGGTACCTAAAGATTTAAATAAATAAAACAATTTTGCAGTGGTGTTCTTTTTGTGAATTCTCCACTCCAGCTAAAATGTTACCTGCAGCAACTAAATTAGAAAACAAGCAAATCCGAGTGGTTCGGTACCCACTATAAGCTTTAGGTCCCCTGTCCTGTAATTGTACTTCGCTCTATTGGACACTTAAGTTAAATAAATAAATGATTATGAATTACCAAAAACCAAAAACTTATAACGATTTTCGAGCAGTGAAGCAGATGTAATAAAAATTTGGGCATTTCTTCGAAACCCACTATACGCTGTAGATCTGTTGGACAATGTAAGTTAAATAAATAAATGATTATGAATTACCAAAAACCAAAAACCGAGCAGTGAAGCAGATAAAAATTTGGGCATTTCCTTAGAAAGCTAGCAACCTGTGAGTGGGTCTCGGTGCCTTGGAGAGGCGGTGGCGGCGGCGGCGGCGCGGGGCGTCTTCCACCCACGCTGCGCGGCGTTGCCGTATCGACCAGGAGCGTCGCCACCCCCGCGTCCCGCCGCCTGCTGCTGAATGAACCATTCATGCTGCAGAGGGTGGCGGGTAGTAAACACTATACCCATCCCCATCCCCATCTAGTTCATCTCAACCAGAAATGGGGAATATGGATACTATTGATTATACGAGAATATACTCATTATTTTTAAATTTTAAAAATAAAATATAAATATATTTCAACCCCTATAGATATTTCTATTTTTAATAGTTTCCGCCTATTAAAATTTAAAATGAAAAAACTAATTTCGTTTCTATCTATATAGGGATGTAGATACCTTCTGAAGTAGGTCAACCACTACCAAAAATAGAACAATAAAAAAGGAACTGTATTGATTATAAAGTTTGATTATTTTTAAAATAATCTATTTATAAAAATGTAAAAGTATAAATGTATCGTACAACTCCTATTAATATATTTATTTTTAAAAGTTTAAGGGTCAGTTTTTCCATCTCTAGTTAAAGTGCCGGTTACCTTATAGAAAAATAGAAAAATATCGCATCGAAAAACTGATGTAAGTTATTATACTATTTCGATACGATATTTTTCGATTAACCGATGGTCAAGATAACTGGTACTTAACCAGAGGTGGAAAAACCGACCGAAGTGTTTAATGGTTACCTATAGAAATATAAAAGAAAAATTTAAAACAAGAAAAGTGATTGTTAAATTTTTTTAGATATTTTGCTTTTTCTCATATTTTTACACAAAAAAAATATTAAAAGACATCATTGACTTCTCTTTTGTTTTTGATTTATTCTCTTAAACTTTTGTTACATTTTTTATTGCCTAGTAATTATGGAATATTTTTTATCATTTGATCATTTTTCCCACTGTTTCAATAAATTAATAGCATATGGTGCAACGAGTACAGAAAATCGCTTATTTCCCAGGATATGTGAAAGTTTAGGCACGAGAGTTGCTGGAATCTCTCAAGGTGGGAAATTAGTGACTATAATATAATACTTTTTGTTACTTATAATTTCAATTTGCTGGTAATTTTTTGTTATTCTTACTCAATTATATGTAGATAAAGAACTAAGAACACATTAGATTGGATTATTAATTTACTTGCTTTTGACTCACATATAGAAAAAAATGAAAAATGAGTTATTTACATCAACTTCACTATAAATTTTAATTATGACATTATACCTGTAGTTCGAGTAATTATCCAAGAAACAAGTTTTCTGTGATTGATTATCTTTTTATTGTTTTGATTATATTCTCACAGTTAATAAAGTTTTATTGTATTTTGTTTTTTGTTGAATTGTTGAATTTTCTGTTTATTCATTTTATTATATACATGTATTTCCACATCCTGAGATTAAGCCGCGTCCTATTTTCTAAGTTGTTTACCTAGTGGACATCGTATTTGCATTCATATTGCACAATTTGTATTTCTTATTTTGTTGTTTTGTATTTACAATTTCACTGAAGCTGAAATATATCATCTGCTGAGACTTATTTCAGACCTGACCTGTCATAACTCAATAACAAACCATTTATAATTTCGAAAATATTCCGGTCGAAACGTATTGTATTTTAAAAATAGACTTTGCACAATTTGGTGCCTAAATTTTAATTGTGAAGTTAATTAAATAAAGAATACTCTTATTTAAACAAAAATAACACAAATTAAACGTAACGATTAGTTATTCACACTTAAAATACTAATTATTAATTAATAATTATTTGTTTTCATACGAAAGTATTTATTTCTATTTTACATGTCACTATTTGGATCTGCCTCGATTCAACTCACTTCACTCTACTCTACTCGACTACCTCTACCGAGTCTGACTTCACAGTCTCTACCCTTTCCTTCACTCTCAAATGTCTGTCCACAGTCCAGGCTGCGACACTTTATACTTACGTATAATAAATCTCGAACCTTCTAGAGTCTTCCAGATTCTATAAAATTCTTGAACTATAGCAGCGTCCCTCGTATCTCACTGGAGTCATGCTCGTTACAATATTATTGTCATTTAGTCAAATATCACAGAACCGAAATCAAAGTATTTTGCCCACGTTAATAATATTAATAATAATAATAAACAAAAAAGTGTATTTTATGCAATCATAATTAATGTCTTTTTGTACACATCTTAGAGAGTTCGTTATAAGGGGTGATATAAAGTCAATGACGATGAGTTAATAGAATAACTTTTATCTACAAATACATTGTAAGTTAACGAACTAAGTTTTAATTAAAAAACAACGAATTGTGTAGCAAGGCAATTTCCCTAAAAATTAAATCACTGTGATACACCCTAGAAGTGCTTTCTATTACATCATTACTCATCATTCAATTTATAATGAGTTAATTTATTCCTATATAAATCACCACTTCATAATAACCTCCCCCCCTTATCAGTGCACCTTCATCGCAGCTCCCCTTGATAGAATTGCATTCTCATAACACAATTACGAATGGAGAGCACAAGGCCATGCGAAGCTGTGACACAGGAGATTACCTCTTGCATGATTTGTAATCTAGTGGGCTGTATGCAATCACGGCCTGCAACGACAGATGGCGGGGGAGGGACAGACGGAATTGCAACCCAAATATTGGGAAATTACAGGGGAGAAGTTTTGGGAACTATAAAAATATTTTGAGATGACATCTGGTAATAATTAGGAAATGATTCACTTCGACGTATAATTACACTGCCAATTATCACTAGTGCTAATTTCCGCTGAAATTTAACTTAGGCATTGCTTAGATACTATAAAAATTGTGACGAGTAACTAATTAAAAAAATATATTTCGAAGAATTGTCATTGCGAATACCATTCATAACTATAATTTTACTCCTATTTGTTGCAGAAAATAAATAAACAGTAAAGCTGTCATGATCATGAGGCAATAATTGGCTATAAAATTCTAGTACCTAGTGGTATTATATATTATAAAACCTGCACCTATTTTATAGACTACTACCTAAATAAATAAGATCTAAAAATCGTGCTTACATAGCATATTAACATTTTGATAAATAAGCACATTTAAAAGTCTGTGCAATTAATGGATTTTATAATTTTTATTTCCGTACTTGTAAATTTGTATTGTAATTACCCTAGAATTTTTCTTCTCTTTTCAAGCTTTTATTTTCGTAAAACTCATTATTTCACAATGTTTATTCTGTATTAATATCTAAATATTGATTTTGTATTAAATATAAATTAAGAAATAGTGTACAACGTATATTTTTATGAAAAATAAATGTCGGTATCACTATGTTTTTTTTAAGTGGAAATACTATTTATCAATTTTTCACTTTTATAGATCGCTTTTGTTAAAAGTGACGTCTGGCATCATAAGATTATAATGAAAAAGTACACATACTAAAAGTGGTTTTATTATAAAAGTGCGTTCGTAATATAGGCCGTTATCTTTTAATGCAATCGTAATTACCATAATAGTGAAGTTTTTATTTAATATATTAGTACTTACTGTCCAACGTGAAAACTATTTCTACATTACCTATTTCACAATTCATAGATATTTTATTTTTCATTTGTAACTGAATTTTTTCAATTTTCATCAGACCCTATCTCAATATAAAAATTTCACATTTCCTTCTGATTCTGTATTTTACTTGTGAAACAGCGGAAGACTATATTTTGATTTTAAGTTTGTTGATCTTATATATGAATAACGAAAGATGTATGCAAGATGTGAAGATATATTTATTTAGTCAGAGCATTGAAATAAAACTAAAAAGGAAGTACCTAACTTCCGTTGGAGAAAAGTTTGCATCTGTTAATAAAATATACAACAATGAAACAAACAAAGAAAATAAATTCAAATCCCAATAAAAATACTATTTTCTATAAACTAGACAAAGAATTAAATTTGTATTATATTTTCTCAATATATATATATAAATAAATACTTTATAACTAACCTTTTTCTGTTTTTGTTTTCCTATAAAACTTCAAAAAAATAAAAAGATAAATCTGGTACCAAAAAAACACGACAGCAAAAAAGTTATTTAAAAGTATTTCTCTGACACAAGTATGCAAAAAATATAAAAATTGCCCCGTACTCTCGCTGACAAATTGCGAGTATATATCAACGAATAAGTGAAACATTGTGTAATTAATGCGATCACATTACAGAAATAGAACAGCAACAGCCAATGAAGAATAAAAATATAAATAATATTAATCTTGTTACGCGGTGAACACAACTGTTGTTCCAACAGTGTCCGTAATGATCTTTGGTGAGATCAAACGGATTTCCGCCAAATACTTTACTATCCTGTCGAGTGATTGCACTTTGGGCATTTTTTTCGTATTATAAAGAAAAATGACATCATGTCTTTGTTTCTCATGCCAAGATGCTCGCCGGTATTTACTAGAGCGAGATCTGTCAGAAATACACGTAAATTGTGGCCATTGTCTTTTTCTACTAGGTTAATTATGTGTGCGACTTACTCACTGAAGCACAAAAATAATAATTAAAAGAACATACAATGTATATTATTTTATAATGTGATCTATTAGTATGAAAGATGTTTCAGACTAAATTATTTGTGTTTAAAAGTTCACAAACATAGTTCAATCTTAAAAATTATTTTTAAATGTGAAATTGTGCTTACAATTTGTCTAACAAAGACGATATTTTGAGATAAACAAAAAATTATTTTATTTTGTTTCAGAATATGAGATCAAATGAAAATAATTTGTTTTGGAGAAAAGGTGTTCCCAAGCGAAAGTTATTTTTTATTCTAGATTGCGAAATGGTACTTTTGCATTTGAGAATGCAAAAGCATTTCACAATCAACTATCATACAACTTTTTTTTTTTTTGAAAACTCTGTCCTAAAATTTGTAAAAATGCAATGACAAAATTATGACGATTTTCAAATCAGATATTCATTGACAGTTGATAGATAGTTGACAGCATCAGAAATCAAACAATTGTTTTTATATATTAGCTCCAAAACTTATTTTAATGTCTATGATAATCAAATTTGTTACTTGTTATATTTAAATTTGTTGCAGTTTATCTAATTCTTATTTTATTTATTACTCTAATTTTTTTATCTAATTTTTGTCTTAATTTTCCCTATTTATTTGCTACAGAATATGTTCTTCTTCTTTAGTTATTGTCTTATTTTAATTTTTTCTTTTTTGTTCCTAAATTTATTAATATGAAATACATATTCACTTATATATGTCTATACCTTATAAAAATTTGATCAACACTTATAAAATTTAAAAACATTTTTGTCGTGATGTACCAGTCAGTAAATATTGTAGTTTATAATGTTCCCATTTGGAGAATTTTAATTTAGTGGTTCATGTGCACTATTCGTGTCTATAATCTCAACATGAATGTTTTCTGTTTGTTTGATGGAAAATGCCCGTATTTCAAATCATCGCAATAACCGAACGATTTCGGAGAATAAAGTTATTGTCGTGACGCTAATATATAGTTGTGTTTTGACAACAAGCCAAATTAAATGTTTAGAAACATGTGATAAAATATATTTCGGTACAAATATGAGGAAATTAAGATACAACATATTCCACTTAGTGCAAAATGCTGCATATTTCAAATTACTTGTGTTCAAACGAACCGCTGGTTGTTATTATACAATAAAACATATTGTTTACAACATAATTAAGAGCAGCCAAGAAATAAAACCCGTGTATAAATATTTAGGTATTTGTAACAGATAAAAGGACCAATAATCAAACTTAATTTCATGCTTAATATATTTTGTATATTATATATACAAACTCCTAGAGCCAAATATCTGAGCTATTTGTAAGTATACGATGGAAAATTTCAAAACAATATTTAACGCCAGTTAGGACATCTAAAACAATTTAACAAAATAATTCAAAAACTTAAAATAAAGGACAATATTTTTACAGATCTTTATACTATTTTTCTATTTGACTCTTTAACAAAGTTGTTTTAATAAAAAAAGACAGATATTAAAGTTAGAAAATAGTAGAAAAAAATTTTAGGTCAAATAAACATAATTTTTTTTGCAAAATAGGATAAAGGACACTCACACCACTTTAACCCCGATTGTGGGAAATACGCAACTTTCAAGCTTTATATAGTGTGAGAAAAATGCCATTTTCCATATTGGTCGTTGGTTGTAGAAAAAAGTGTTTACTAAACTGATTTTTTCTTGTTGCTTTCAATGAAGAAAAGTGGTGTAATTAATTTTATTCACAACCACTATTGTAATATGTCAATTCCTAACCTGTCAAAGGTTGGAAACATATGTCATTTTTAACTGCAATGACAATCTCACGGGTGGGAAATACTTTAAAATCCCTTGGGGGGGAAGTGTTTACTATGGTTGCCTAGTAATACTGTCATAAATCTCTAAAAGTAAGGTGATCAGTGCTGTCAAACATATTAAAATAAATTTAAACATTTGTTTTCATAGACTACTACCGTACATTAATTTAGTTTACTGGAAAAAGGCGATATACGAGTAGAAGTTAATTTGGATAATTGTGAATAAAATAGTATACATAGTTCGGTGGGAGTTTCATTACAGCCTTGCGCTATATCTGAGCCTCGAGGCTTCGCCTCTCGGTCATATAATAAGCCCTCGGCTGTAATGAAACATTTCCCACCTCACATGTAATATACTATTATTGTAAATAGAAAATAATAGATAATGCATGTAAAAAAAATTTTTTTTCGCATTACTTCCAACATTTTTCTTTCAATATTTGAAATTATTCATACTTTTCTGATATTGTTTTCGATAATTTTTATTTGGTAGTGATACTTAGTGATGCATTTTACTTGCAATTTATTAGTTTAGGCTGTCATCCTTCTTATAGTTTTTGGTAAAAAACGTATCTATTTATAAACCACTACTAATATAACTTTCGGTTAAGTACTCCTAAAATACTCAAGAATTCCCTTTTCTAAAACGAGACTTGTTTATTATACATACCTTTCTCTAAAATTAAAACGAAATATATCTACGTATCTACGAAAATATAACAAAGATGTCAAAATTCTACGTGTTGATGTATGTTTATTTATTTTGGAATTAGCATAAGTCTTAACTCCAGATGTAAAAATGAAAAGCGAGTGTATTTACTACAGCTATTCATTCTAAGTATGATGAAACCTGTACGTGTCTTCCCCTAAAATCCTGCGATTAGAATCACCAGTTGGTTTTCCCTGCATTGTTCGTTTATCTGTGGTTAACACGTAAGGGTGACGCTATGGGTTGATTAAAATGCCATGCGCTGGAAATAACAACGAGATGTCTTATTGCGAGAGGAGTATATGGTGCGTGAATGTCGACTGGAATGCGGGGTAAAAATAGATACTCGGGGATTAATTGGCAAGAATTTACTCGAGGGGTTGCAGATTGAGATGTTTATATTTAATTACGTGTAGCTTATCTTTGGCGAGCCGCACTTACATTGTCTTCAAAGGAGAAAATGTACAGCAATGTAAAACAAGTTACAAAAATGTTATAATCGAAATTGGAAAGTTTGTTGTAGATGAGTAAATACACAATTTATTTACTCAGTCTCAACCGTTTTCTTCAAGAAATGAAATTTGAAAAATTTGTGGTTTGCATAATATTGTTTTTGTTCATTTAAACATGGAATATAAAATAGTCAGAAAAATAAAATAAAATTCAACAATGTAAAAATTAAGAAATATAAAATTTCTTGTGGATAGTGTTGCCGTCTAGATCTAGACTTTCTAGACTCTTGTCACAGAATAGTTACATACAGAAGCGACACTCCGAGTCGGTAACTTTCATGTTCCCCTATCCAGTTCTATGACCTTGAAGCATTGTGTAGACCTTTAAATTTGTGCTCTTCCCCCATCTCTCTCTAAGATGTGAGGGAACTTTCCGATTTTAAGCACAGTCCCATCTCTCTCTAATTTTCGTTTCTCTGTTTTACTGTCGCTTCTATATAAACCTATTCTGTGTTCTTGTCTTGTCTGGCTACATTATCAAGATAAGACTGGAAAAAGTCTTGTCTTGAAATTTCAAAACAAAACAAGACTTTCTTGTTCTAGATCAAGACTAGAATATTCTCCAAAATTCAGATTTTAAAAAAGAATTTCGATATTCTGTTTGTTCTTCTACTTATTGAAATAATATTTATTATTTTAACTTCATATATTTTAACAGTGTCTAGACTAGATATGTATTTTAAAATGTTTACTTTTCCTGTGGCTCTTAGGAAGCATTTTGTATTTATATCGTTAGTGAGATGAGTAAAAATAAGGAATATCTATTTTTAGTGCAGTACACGTATAGATAGAAAGTAAATAACTTGTGATCTTATGGACCAAGTGACCAAGTTCAATAACAGAAAACTCTTAAATAAACGATATTTTATTTAAAGAATTAATAGTCTTCTTATCATTTAATGTCACTATTAACGACATATTGTTATTTTTAATTAATAAATGAATTGATATACTAGGAACAATGAAATAAAAACATTTTAATCGGTTTTGCAGATGCAAATTGTAAATAATTTAATTTGGATGACAATGGTTTGTTTTAATTCAAATATATTTTGATTAGTTTAACTAATAGAAACAAATTCATTTAATTTTATTTTTAATCGAAATATGGATTATTTGTATCACGTTTATAAATTATAAAGTTAAAGTTGGTTAGGTCGCATCACATGATATTAATTAAACTAAATCCAAATAATGAATATACTCATATATTCGCCAAATTCATTTCCCTTTTTTGGAGTAATAAATGAGGTGTTAAAAAGCACTAGAAACTAATGAGAATATATATAAATTTAAGAAGTAATTGTAAAAATTTAAATCCATGTGGAAGAAATGGTAAATAAAGTAATTTAACGATTAAGGAATAGTTTATTATTTCGCTGGCGACCTTCTTTTAATTGTTAAATGTCTTCCTTTTTTGTGTAATAAAGTTGGATACCATAATTGTGAAAATTAATGGTATACCCAAATAAATAGATATTGCTCTGTGATTGTCGTTAGATATGAAACCAATGAAATGAAAACAAATAATAGTATTGTGTAATAAGTGCAGGAAGTATCCTATTTCCCACGACGTGTGAAAATTTCGGCACGAGACAAAGTGGAGTGCTGAAATCACATAAGGTAGGAAATAGGTGATTCTGCACGAGTGGCACACTATATTTTTTCTACTGCTAAACGTTATAGAACAAAAGTACATGCACGAAAGATAATTCACATAAAAAACAATATGGCGCGGGTAACGTCACAAAGAGTGCCGTCACGCATGCGCAGCAAATACTGTAAGAAATGATTTCTCACACTTTTACCCACGATTGTGGGAAATATGCAACTTTGTAGCTTTGTTTAATGTGAGAAATGTGCCACTTTCCGCAGTGGTCGTAGAAAAATAATTAAACGATATAGGAATAGTTTCGTCAAATGTCTTCCTTTTTCCTACAAAATAGTTAGATAGTAACCCTAATTGAAAAGGTTAATGGTATACCCTAATAAATATGTTCGATTTTGTGTATATTATTAGACATGAAATGAATAAAATGAAGATAACAACAATTTTTTTCTGTTCCAGCGCTGTGCAGGTACAGCGGCAGCCAGCTGCCGGAGACGACGCCGACGCCGATCATGCACGTGAACCGGGGGGCGGCGCGGCAGATGTACGGCTCGGGGCAGCTGCGGCCGCCGGGGCAGACGCCGCTGGTGCACCAGCTGGCGGGCGTGGGGCCCGGCGGCGCCAACTCCACGCGCCGCCAGCAGACGCCGCCGCAGCCGCCGCGCAACCCCGTGCCCGTGCACGGGCCCCCCAGCAAGTATCCCGTGGATATTGAGAGTCGGAGCGGGAAAGTGCTAAGGCCGCCTGGCAGGTGAGGATTGGTTATAGGTTAGTTTAGTTAAGCCAGAGTAGATAAATGGTTTGAATCATCATAGAACCGGTTGAGTTTCCTCCACAATGTGCTTTCAGTTGGTTCTGTCTCCAGTCAATTGTTTCCAGTACACCCATAGCACAGAATAGTTACTTACAGAAGCGACACTCCGTGTCGGTACCTTTATTGTTCCCCCTATTAAGTTCTATGACCTTGAAGCATTGTGTAGACCTTTAAATTTGTTGACTTCCCCTATCTCTCTCTAAGATGTGACGAAACTTTTCGATTTTAAACAATAAACCCTTTAAATTTGTTACCTTTCCCCATCTCTCTCGTTTCTCTGTCTTACTGTCGCTTCTGTATAAACCTATTCTGTGTTACAACCCTAAATGGGTTTGGGTTCCTCTACAATGCTCCTTCATTTGGTTCTGTCTCCAGTCAATTGTTTCATGTCTGTCAAGTTGAATTGGTCAACATAAAAATAATAAAAGCAATATGCCATCAGTTAGTGCTAGGTTTGTGTTCGTTTGTTCCAGAATATGGAAGTTTGTTCTATTTAATTAACAAATATATCAAAAATTTTAGTTGGCACCTCAACTTAACAGTACCAAATTTGTAAATAATAGAGAAAAGTAAAAATGTCAATATCATCAGGTATGCTGTTTTGTTCTTTTTAAATACAGTAGGTACATATAAATTTTAGTTATTAATTTATTGGAAGGGGCCCCAAAACTTTGTAGCACTTCATATTAAATCCGCCACTGACGTTAGCTATAATTCTTTTGCTCAACCATTACAAAAACAGGATTATTGAATTATTTTCCATTAATATAACAAACAAAACAATAAATTTTCAATCATTCTAAATTCAGATAACAGTTTTATTGTATAAATGTTTATAAAAGTGCAGGTGTGTTCTATTTCTAAAAAGAGTTTTCAAACCATTGAACAATATTTCACTGTAGTTTATACATCCTTTAATAAATTTATTACAAGAAAAATAATTACCCTTCAAAGAAACATAATATTTCTCACAAGATGTATTCCTTGTGATTTCTCTCGATTTTGGCAATTTTTAGTATTTCCTTCCTAAAAATTGTATCCGTTGGAACAAAAATCTGAAAATGAGAGGTCGTCGACCCATTAAAGGGTTATGCTTATGAAAACCCTCTTTTTCTAATTTTAAACTTAAAAAACTCGAGAACGGTAAGAGATAATTGAATTTTGTTGGAAAATTTGGAATCAGCGCATCGATGATTACTTAAGTATAGAACGGAGCGAAAAGATAAAATAGAGGTTTCTTAGTTTTTCTCATTTTTCACCCAATCGTTCCGAAGAACATATATGCAGAATTCACTGATGATGAGATTGTATCTACCTATTTTTGATATATACCTAAAGAACACACATTTTTGAGGTGTAAGTTTAAGAGGAAAAATCTCAGGAACGAAAACAGACATTTAAAGTCTGTATGGATTATTTTTTCAAAAACCAAAATTTTGGACATAAAACTATGTAAATTTTATTTTAAGGGCCATATTTACAAGAAATTTAATTCTACCGATGTACCGATTCGACCACGTTCCCCATATTCAATAAATATTAACACAAATCTTTCATTTTCAGGGGTACGGGGACAGGCATCTTGTACGGCCCAGGAATGGGCATGTACAACAACCGGGGCAGCCAACGTCGTGTCCCCATGGATGTGTTCCTGCCAAGCCATGGGGGCTTCGTCTACGACACGAACCCTCGGTACGGGTCCTTACCAGTTACGGGGATCCGCGCGAACATCAACAGAGTCGTGGACACCGAGGACAAGGAGTACGAACATCCTTGCGAGTGCAACCATAACGAGTTTCTCTGTGCCAGGAGTTGTACCTGCATTGAGGCTTCTAGCAGGTGAGGAGGGATATAGTTCTTTGTTTTACAACCCATTTTGACTCCCTTCCCTGAAGAAGACTCCTTGTGCGATCGTCTCATTAGGTTTTTTAGGTTATCAATTTAAATCTGTCAATTGTTGATGATCTAACTTCATTCTTAGTTTATCTAGTTTTATAGTGACATTTAGGACGATATTGCAAGTTTCTATTTTACAAGTTATTTCGTTATTATAAACGTTGTCAATACGAATACGGTCTTGTAAATTTGAGAGCTTGAAATGTAGGGTACAGGTGAAGATAAAAGGGAATACAAATGTAGAAGAAGAATAATTTTATTCAACAGCTTTAAAATAGACTGTTACAAAAGAGAGGAGGAGTGCTTCAAATTTCCTACAGGGAGAGAGTATTTTTAACAATAAATCATAATAATTAATTATTATATTCTTACTCTGTATATGACCGTATTTTAGTTTTAGTGGAGAATTCTTTCTTTCAATGTCAACAATTTTTATTATTATTTTTTTATAATTACTGAATACTAGATTCACAGAAAAACTATTATAAAATGGATAGCTTGATTTTAATAAATTTAACTTTCAGAGATAAAGTGATTTAAATTATTTTATTCTAAATTTCTAGCCATAACATTCGTATTTGCTGATTCTACATAGTTCCTGCTAGTTGCTTATTTTTTTCTATGCCGGCAGCGTAGAAGTAGTTATATTTCTACTTCGACGACGTAGAAATTTAGTTTCTACTTTGTGAATCAAATCTGAAAAGATGTCACATTTATAACGTTTGAAGAAAAATAATTTAAAAACCTCGAGAAATCTCTGCGAAATTAATGAAATTCGAGAATATTTATTTTCTCGTCCCGAAGCTTTGTCTTTAAAATCGTTCTTGTCTCAGGCGAGACGAGAAATCTCAAAATAAAACGAACGAGATTCGAGAAATATTTCGTCTCACCCGAAGCACTAGTCAAAACGGTTGGAGACGAGATAAAACTCATTGAATCATTGAAATATAAATAAAGCAACTAGAAATTAACCCTTTGAACTTTTACTTTTCTTAATATAAATTCATGTTCATTATATTATATTATAGTGCAGTATATTATTATCTTTCTACGGTAAAATTTCATCACAATATTTTTCAATTTACGTTGCAACTTGGAAATATGTGCAAAGAGCAACGTCTCTCAATTACACCGAGCTGAAGTAATTTTTCTCTTGATGCGATCTATTTCTGTACCACGCGCATTCGAATATATTTTTAATAAACACTCTTTGACATTTTACCTACAACGATAAATGTCCATTAACTCCATTAAAACAAGTATGAAACAACGTGCTCGGAAAAATATTCCACATTATAAAACAAAACAAATTTGAATACGTATAAATAATTTGTATTTCAGGAAATGCTTCGTTCTATTTATAAATTTATAGATCTTATTGAAATTAAACAAACATTTATATAATTTACAAATAAATAAGATCATTTAAAAGCAAAAAATTACAGCTTCCAATAAAAAATAATTAAAATAAATATTGTATTATTATAATCATTACTATTTTTTTAACAAGAAACTTACAGAAAATATGAACGAAATTATTTATTTATCGAGAGTATAAACATCAAATATAGCTTCATTGTGTGAACAACCCTTTATTTCTAAACTATTATGCCTTGCTGTTATTTTTTATCTAACTAATTAATCAAAGTTGCAGTATCTTTTCTTTAATGTAGTTTTTTGTTAATATTATATTATTAATAAATAATAATGAACTAGTAATACAAAAATACTTAATTAATTTTCCACTTTTTCATTGCAATTTAAGTGCACTTGTTAAATGACTGTTAATTGTTGCACTCAGATTCATGTCATAATTATTGCAGATTGCAGTATTTAGTCATAATATAACCTTCAAAAAAATTAACAAGACGTACCTACCACAATTTTTTAAATAACAAGAAAATTAAAATTTAAACATTAATTTTGATAAAAAAAACGGGTATGAATATGACTGGCGGCGAAAGTAAATCCAAATTTTGTGGCCGAAGTTCCATGTCCTTTAGTTTAATGAAACGAATTAGCCTCACTATGATAAATGATGTTTACAAACAACATATGCGCGTAAAGTGTAATTACCCACAATTAAAATCTGTCAGCTACACCGAACATACATGACTTGTTACTCACTCATTTTTCCCACTTTGCTCTCACATTACACCAGGGAATCTGTGACCCAGGTGCACCACGACGAACACTAAGTGATAATACGCTTCACCCTAACATATCTTCATTGTAGAATATACCAGATGTCTAGTTTCCAATCGATCAGTCGGCAAATGCTATTGTACAGTTCACTCTGTTTATTTCAAATGATTGTTCATAATATTCTCAAACGTACAATTCCATTTTTTATTAAAGTAATTATATATAGTAATATGAATCTATTTTTCATTTGAATTGGTTAGAAGAACTTTAGATTGAGGTACAATTTTTTAATCCATTGGTGCAGGTGCCCAATTTTTAATTTTATATATATGATAGCAAAAATAATATAATCGTATTTAAAAAAAAATTACTTTTCTGTAGTTTTGAAGTAAATAAATAATAAAGATCATGGAAGGGGATGATGACGTCAATTAAGTACATGAGAGATAGACCAAGGTGGACAGAGACGGAGTAGCTGGTGTGAGTGAACTAGCAACAAGACCATGCAATATTATTGGCACGCCTTCAAATTTAACCAATCAGCGATTGCACTTAATTTACGTCATAGTAACGGACCCTGTTTCTATTTAACGCGAATTAATAAATAATTGCTGATAAATACTTGATTTTTTTAATGTTATTCCTTATTCGGCGATAATGTTCCAAATTACTGCTTCCTATAGTTAGGTATTGGGACGATTCTTGAAATTGTCGCCTAAGGTACGTAAATGAATACCAATACTTGTTAATACATATAAGCTCTAAATAATAACGTAGTTGAGTTGTACATCGGACAGAAATAAACATAATTTTTAGGTTGCATTCTTTATTTCCTATAGTAAAAAAATCCTGCTTCCTATAGTGATGTACTAACGTGTGTTTGTATGTTACAAACGACGGGTCGCGAATCTCACAAATATGCTAAGTTTTCGAGAGTTGACCGGATGCAGTCTCTTCCCTTCATACCATATTTTGTTAAAACTAATGTGCTTTTGGAGACTTTCACATTTTATTACTAAAAACCAACATTTGTCTTTTATGGATACAAGATCATGTATCCAAACGTTTGGGTCAACAGTAACATAAGGAAAACATTCTATATTATTACACGTACAAAAACAAATATACTTAAATATTTCTCGTTAGTCTCACAAAGTATCTATAGGCACAAATAGAAAGAATTGAAGATAGTGCATCATTTATAAACAAATACACAATCTCAGATCGAAAATCGAAATTCGGAACGTCATCCATTAGCGTTTCCCCTATCCCTTATTTACTCATGTCCATTACAGCGAGAGTGTTTGTCCTCAGGTGCAACGGAGAGACAGACTGCGTGGGGGACGAAGACGAACTGGACTGCGGGGAGCTTCTGAACAACGTCAAGTGCGAGGAGTCGGAGAACCACGTGAGGTGCCCCAACGCCGGGCCCTGCATCAGCAAGGACTTCCTCTGCGATGGGGACGATGATTGTGGGGATTACTCCGATGAGACCCACTGCGGTGAGTTACTCATTGCTGAGTATTTTGTACATTTTGTTTGTTGCTACTTGGTCAGTAATTCGCTGTTCTCATTTTTTTGTTTTTTCGAGTTTCTTCTTACGTTATAAGATAATATCTGTTCTTAGATCTGCGTAGATAGAATAGAAAGTATAACTTATCTAATTTTTATTTCTCTTATTCTTTGAAAAAGTATTGGACATATTTTAACTATTATCTAGTTCTAAGTATTATTATTATAATTTTTTGTTGCCTATTTTATATAAAGTTGTTCCATACCTTTTTGATAACTTTCTAGATCATTTAAAATTTGGTTTCATCAGCATTTCTGTGTCTGCTAGTCTTGTATCTTGTGTCATTACAATTTATCTTTCTCTGTTTCTTTATCTTCATCAGCATGTGGAAGACAAGATTTGAAATTTTGTTCAATATCATTCTGTCTGTTGCTATATTATTTTCTTATTTTTGTGTTAAAATATGTAGGTCCTCTTTTCTCGCTTTCGTATAGTTATTTATTTAGTTACAGTCTTGAGATTTTCTCAAAGTGTGTTAAATTAATTTCCATTTTTGTCTTTTTTATTTCATGAATAGTTTGTTAATTATGGACTTGGTTGGATTTGAAGAGAATATGTATGTTTTAAATAAAAATACAGATTCATATTGAACTTCACTACAGGAAAACATAATACAAATATACATATAATTAAAAATAACATATACTCATATTTGAAAAAGCGTTACAATATCAAATAAAGACAAACAATTTTACTAATTTTTAATTGAGAAAGGAAATAGATTAAGAGTTAACAACCATCAATAAATATTTATAAAGCAGACAATATGTCAATCAATGAAAAATTACAAATTACATCAATAATATCAGAATTCGGACGTATTTTATAAATCATAAATTCAATCACTGAAATATCGGAAAATCGAGTTTGTGAATATTGCCGAAGGAAATGTCCTTTTCCCAGAAATTTATAAAATATCAGAACCAAATTCGTCAAATTTGCTTAAGAAAAATTCGAACTTTATATCGAAACAATTTCCTTTTTCGTCTCAATTCAAATTGAATCCGGAACCTTAAATTTGTTTCCATATTTCCCAATCCCATACCGTATCCTACTCTACAAATCAACTTTTATCTCGTGAACTTCGTTGGGATGTAAATTGGTAATTCGCGCAAGTTGTTGGATTCGCGGAAGTGTTGTTGGGTCAGTGGGCCACGGAATAGTTTTTATAGTTCCGCGATGTGTGATTTATGATGTTTGGCGCAGGATTTTCCAAGAACTGCACCAGCGACCAGTTTGAGTGCGCCAACGGACTATGCATTCCTCGAACCTGGCTCTGTGATAATGACAACGATTGTAAGGACTTCTCCGATGAGCTCAACTGCACCAAAACTGGGTGAGTCACTACTTTTTACAAACATTTACTCACAAAAGTAGAAAATCTTTGAAGGAGACAATTGAATGCGACTCCATGATCAATTTATCATCAAAAATTAAAAAGATGGTAAAAATGGCACCTTTACTCATCATTCAATCTTCATAAAGACGGTTGCAGATTATTTTAAGTTTAGATTATTTACAGACTAAATAAAGTAAAACCAATAATTTTTACTGTTTTCAACTATACTTATACTTAGGTCATTGGTATTTATGTAAAAATTAAACAATTATTTACAAACATGTTATTTCTTTACCGATTTCAGGATATTAACCTTTTATTTACATATACAAAAGTACACTAGGTAACTAGGTCATAATTGAAACTGGTTCTTTGCGATAACATTATTATCATACTGTCTTTTAAAAATTGCAAGAGGCAATACAGACTTGATCCCGAAACGTTATAAATTTAATATTTATCAACAACGTTGTTAGTTTCTAAAATTGATAAACTATTGAACAAACCACGGATGTTATGAATCATACCGACATTTGCGGCCGTTCTGATACTCATTAATTATAATCTTAGATATTAGGTATGTTAATAACTATAAAATAATAGTAAATGTAATATTTGTATAAAAAAAATCTATATAAAAATTGACATTAAATATTAAAAGGTCAGGTTGTCAAAGTTTCCCATGAACTATGGAATAGTTATTTACATACCAAATGCGGGAACGACTGGTTTCCGGAGGAGTGTTTGGCGGCGCGAGCTCGCGAGCGCTGCCATAGAACGATTCCGGAAACCCAGTTCACGCAAGAGGTTTGTACAATATTTTTCGTACGAATATATACAACTAATAATTAGTTATTTTTGAACAAATAAAATTATTTATTACAAATTATACATGATTTGTGGTTATGTGTTTCAGTACTAACAAGTGCTGTCAATCTGTCAACATGACAGCAGTTGTTGCCAACATTGTATATCAAATGCACTAAATTTACTTTTTCTACATTAAATTTCGTTCAATAATCCCCTACTTTCTTTTAATATTATTAGGTAAAAGAATGTTTAAAACATTATACTATTTTATTATAAATATAGTTTTTTAATAAATGCTGTAGAAGTAGGAGTGTTTTTTCCAAAATTTCCCGGTCACCTATCTGGTGGAGACCTGGGAAATTGATGTTCCAGGCGTTGCTTAGGCAACGCGAAACAATACATTTCAATGCATGAGTACGAAAAGTATATTATCATTAGCGTTCATCAATGTTTAAAGTACAGTAGCTGTACAAATAAGCATAGTAAATATTCTGACAAAAATCTAATAAACATTTCAGCCAAAATTTGTTATACAAATAAATGCAAGGTTCAAGGATATTTATTTTTCCACAATACAAGTAATTAAATATATGCAAATAAAAATACATATATGAAGAGGGCTTATTGTAGTTATTACCTATTATTATATATACATTATTTTCACAAAAATTAACACATTACCAAATTATTATTTATTGTATTATGAAAAATTATGTGATGTTCATATGTTTTGCTGTCAGCCAATAAAATAGTTTTGTAATGAGCATGACTCACTGCCGATGACTCATCGCAGCCGACCTGTCTGGTCAAGTATTCTCACTAAATAGGCCAAGTGAGAGTGACGCCGCTATTGTTCGGAAATTTTATAGAATCCGGAAGACTCTAGAAGGCTCGAGATTAAATACCCGCCCGTATAAAAGTATCGCAGCCTGCAGAATTGAGGCAGAGTGAAATCGAGACGAGTCAGTGTGCATTATAAAATTAATAAAAATGTTTTCAATGTATCATTTATTAAATAAATAATAATACAAATTTTAAGAGATAGTTCTGAAGTTGACAATAATTATTGTTCCTTTCGCTAATCAAAACTATTTGTTTCATTCACTTCAATTGACATATAAATGAAATGAAATGGATAACGAAAGGAATGCACATTAAGCATAAGATTTCGATAACAAATTTTCTTATTCTGTATCATACACAAACCCTTGTATTTATATAGGTTCTTATTGTGAACGCATTCAAATATAACGCAACTCTGTATTAAACAATTATATTTCCTCGCATTCACCTTGTAGCAAAAACAGCATCTAATTATCCTGCGTTATATCCTGTGAATGGTGAATTGAGCCCGCATGTATCCTTGTGCTAATTTTTCATTGAGCACGCAAGGTGGCCCACATCTTACGCGTGGCTCAAGGGGTGCTCTCACTCGTCTAATTATGAGTGTCAATGTAAAGGAATAGAATGTAGGTCACAAGGTCGGAAAAACCACTGCTAAGTATGCAAAACTCGCACTCGTTCAATTAATTCGCCTTTCAAATTTAATTGGGAATAAGCATGGGATATAACAGAATATTTCCCTTGAGAAAATAAAGTCAATTGACCAATGAAAATAGAAAATCAATGAGTATTTATATTAATATATATATATATATATATATATATATATATATATATATATAGGTTTATATATGTATATTTCGAAATAGGTTGTCATTTACAAAAATTCACAAGTAAAATTTAAAAATAAAACACTACAGGTATTTATATTGTTTATTTTCATGTGTGTATGTACCTATATAAATAGTTTTAACTAAATTATGAAACATGTACTTTTTTATTTCGTAAAAATCCCATTAGTAAATAAAGTAATCAAATTTTCATAACTGTATCCGAAAAATAAGTGAAAGAGACAGAGAAAGAGATGTACTGTTAACTATTTTAGTGGTCATAAAGGTCACGTCTACTTTTTTAAATTAAAATATTTTTTATTAATATTGAATACTTTATAATAATATTATATATTTAAAAACTGTTCTGTAGTAGAACTCTAATTAATCAATTAAAATCATTAATGTTAGATATTTTAACATTTAGATCCTAAATTCTCGAAAATAAATTACGATACAATAATAATAATAATAATAAGTCCAAAAAAGTCAGAACAATACAAAAATATTTCAAAACAAAAAAAAATCATTTAGAGTGTAAAAAGAATGTTGCTTCAAGAAAAATATTGAATCTGCCTTAAATGTGGCAATAATATCAATATCAAAACCAATATGTAAAATAACAGTTTATAAAAATTATTCAAATATAGCGCTCTCCCTATTCTATTTTATTGAATTTGCTGTAATTTGTACGTTCAGTTTTCTATTATTACCAGAACCCAAACACTCTTTCATGAAAAAAGTAGGGGAGCAAACTATGGAAATTTTTGAATTAGAAAGTGTATATTGTTTGACTCACCACCTGTCAACATAACCACTCTTCCATACACTACCCTCTGTCATCCCCTTATAAATAACTATATATTTTCTTTGTGCTCTGCACATATCCATGAATGGAATCCAATAATGAAAATGTACACAATATAACTCTCACAAAGGGGAGTAAAATGCAGCACACTTAGTAAAGGTCAACACGTTAAGAGTTGGTGTAAATTTATATTGTTGCATCTCTTTGTTCTCTTGGCAGTTTTTAATAGAAATGCACAATGTTGTTCAAAGAGTTGTATTATAGTTTACAAAGGTCACAACAATTAGCTACTCTACTTTTAAAGCTTCCAAGCTATTTCAGATAAAAATAATGCAGAGTAGGATTACTCCAGAGGGTGGAATATTAAAAAGGTCTGGAGTGTACTTTTTAGGTTAATTGTTTTATTTTTAGACATTTTTCTGAATCCTTTTACTATAAAATTAAAAATAAAGCAAGGATATACAAGACTTTATTCTGACAAAGTAAATTTAGTTAATTGTCTACACAAATGGTATATATTTAGTCGCAATGAATTCAGTACTTCTTAATTATGGTGATAATAATAATATATACAAAACCGTACAATAAGTATATTGTGTACCTAGTAGGAAAAGTGATATTCCCGGACGGTAGTGGAAATTGCGGAACGAGCCGTAGGCGAAGCCAGCAACATAAGGAGTTCGGGAAGTCCTACGTGGTAAAAACTATTTTTTTTGAGTTATATTCAATAATAATGAAATAAATACGATAGTATTTTTATTTACGGAAAACAATGGAATGCATACTGTACGGGAATGCCAGAAAAAATATTCCCGGACTGTTATTTTTCGTAGCCTAGCAACTTCACTAAAATACAGGAATAAAGCACTTTCGGTTCGAAGACTCACCGGAAATAGTCAGTTTTCATTCGATTGAAAAAAAAATCCACAGTCATGGGTAAAATTCATTATTATTCAACTTTATATAGTGAGTAAAGCAGCGTGTTGGTCACATGTGAGTAAAGTAAAACTTTCTTCAGAAGTGAGGAAAATACAATGAAAATATTATTACGAATCCATCTACATGAGGAATCATAAATTTTGGTAGAGTTACTACATGAAGGAACAATTTTTTCTTTAGTTCGCTTTATATTAAATTCAGTTAAAAACATACGTAATGTTAAGTTTTTCATTAATAGAAAAAGTACTATGTTTTGTTTTTAGAAAAATCATATTTCACACTGACATAAATATACCAGCTTACTATTATTATCTAGTTATTTATTTATGATTTTAGATCCAAGTATTTTTAATACGTAGGGAATTGAATAATAATAAAGCCATAACGTTAGAGTTCCGAACAGACTATACTAATAATAGCTATTTCTCTGAGAATGTCAGTAATAAACTCAAGTACATTCTTTAGATACTTTTCTTTTTTCTAAACTCTTTCTTTACTAAAGCAATGTTTATAAAATTTGTACATAATGATTACAAGATTTTCTTAATTGATCGATGATAGGAATAGAGCAAAACGGTATAAGTTCCATAATATTTTTGCCTTGTTTCAATTCTAACATAATACTATTACAATGTACAAAATCTCAAATCTAGAGCAAGTTAAAACTGAATGAGTTGCGAGGAAGAAGTGTAGTTGTTGTAGATAAGGGGGTGTATGGTTATGAGAGTTTGGTGTTGGCGGCGTCGGCGTGCCATGGGGCGCCGCCCCCGCGCCACGTGTCCGTATCGATCCGGCGCTGGAGCCGCCGCCGCTGCCATGGCACCACCACAGGTGTGCTGCACCAGGCCCTGCCTGCGGTAGGTCGGGAGGGAACGTGGGGCATTATATCAACACATGGAATATGGATATATGGTTCATTCTTTTATCCAACACCGTGTAATTATAACGATATAAGTATGCTGTTTTTAGATAAATAAAGTAGGTCATAAGTCACTAGTGAGCTAAATATATTACCTCACTGTTTTTTAGTTCGTATCATAATAACTATGTTATAAAACCTTCTCTACACACATTTTGTTCCTAAATGTCATTTCGAAATTCTATCTGTCAAAAATCTTATATGTATTTTATATCAACGATTAAAATTGTTGGATAAAATGTTGTATGGCACACGTGTGTTAATTACCTCAGTCACTTGAAAAAATACCACACTCGGCCTACCGGCCTCGTGAGCTAAACTTTTCCCACGTGACTTATTTGTAATGTAACACACTGTGTCTGACAAACCTTTTTTACCCTACGACACTTTAAATATCTATATATGGTTCATTCTTCTAAAACAGATTCTACCAAACCTTTTTACCCTTCTACAAACTACTCTTAAGGCGAAAAAAATTTATTTTGCGATATAAGTTCCAAATAAACATACTCCATATCAAAGTTGTGTAAAGTTATTTATTTTATTACCATTCTATATATATATTTAGAATTATTATTGGCGCCCTTTAAAACTAGTTGTCAGTAAGGTCGCTATTATATTACAATTACTAAGTTTATAAACTCACTTGTAAAAAGAAGAAAATATAACTTTTGTAAAAATATACGTTGCTTAGAAGTTAGGTGCGAAATGAGAAAATCGAAATCGATTTTATTCTGTCCCTTTACTATCTAACTTTTATTTATTTTCAATACCTATAACCCCATATTAAAGTTGTGTAGAGTTAAAACGAACCAAATAGCAGTATTAAACAAAAATTGTGTTGACAAACGCGAAATATCCCAAAAATACTCATTTTTGTGCCCAAAATTTTGATTTTAGGAAATAGTGTACATAGATAGATCTCAACGCGCTGATTTCAAATTTTCAAACGGAATTTAATTATCTCTTTTCATTCCTGAGATATTTGCTGTCAAAGTTGCACCTCAAAAAAGTGTGTTTTTTGGCTTTATCTCTAAAATGGGTAGAGATACAATGTCAACGATTATACCAGTCGATTCTACGGAAAAAGTTACATAAAGAAATGTTTTCTCCGCATATACGTTCTTTGGAACGATTAGGTGAAAAATGAGAAAATCGAAAAAACCTAAATTTTAAAATTTCTCCGAGGAACTTTTTATATCTAAAACTTTTCATTTTCTAGACTTAAGTAAACATCGATGTGCTGATTCCAAATTTTCAAACCGAATTCAATTATCTCTTACCGTTCTCGAGATATTCGTGTTCAAAGTTGAGTTTTGGCAATACCTAAAAAAACAGGTTTTTTAGGTATACCCCTTTAAGGGTTAGGTTTACGACTTCATGGACCTCACCAATCGATTCTACGGGCAAAATTACATAAGTGTACCAATTTTTAGATTTTTATTCCAAAGGATACAATTTGTAGAAAGGAAAAACGAAAATGGCCAAAATCGAAAAAAACGCCTGATGAACCCCTTGCGATTTTTTCGATTTTTGGCCATTTTCAGTTTTTTCCTTCTATAAATTCTATCTGTTGAGATAAAAATCTGAAAATTGGTACACATATGTAGTTTTGCCCGTAGAATCGAATGGTGAGGTTGCCAAAGTCGTAAACCTAACCATTTCTGAGGTATACCTAAAAAACCTGATTTTTTAGGTATAACTTTGAAGCCAAATATCTCGAGAACGAAAAGAGATAATTGAATTTTGTTTGAAAATTTAGAATCAGCGCATCGATATCTACTTAAGTCCAAAATATAAAAAATTTTGGAGACAAAAAATTTCTAAGCGAAAAATTGAAATTTAGGTTTTTTTCGTTTTTCTCATTTTTCACCTAATCGTTCCAAAGAACGTATATGTGGACAAAACATTTCTTTATATAACTTTTTCCGTAGAATCGAATGGTAAAGCAGTTGAGATTGTATATCTACTCATTTTTGAAATATAGTCAAAAAACACACTTTTTTGAGGTACAACTTTGACAGCAAATATCTCCGAAACGAAAAGAGGTAATTAAATTCTGTTTATTAATTTGGTATCAGTGTAGTTAATTCGTTAAAAAATAATACAAACTAAATTTTGTAAAATTTGAAAATTTTCCAACAAAAAAATTGAGATTTTCAAATATTTTCAGGTTTACGCAAAAATACAGGATCAGTGGCTTTGACAATTACTTCCCCTGTTGTTACTTCATAAATACTCTATTTTTTCAGGTAGTAATAATAATTATAAAGGTGAAATTACAGGTAGTTCAATGAATTCTAAAAAATAAAGAATTTTGAAACTATGACAATATTAAACCTTTGACTGAACATTCCAAAATTGATATAAATTGGCTGACTAGCAATAGTTGGGAATACCAGCAATACCGTTGACATACGTGGAATATAGGATCTCATGGAATGAAGCAGAGAAATGGGTGACACCACCTATACAATAAAGGGAATAGAATTGTCATGTAATAGATATATAAGTTTAGTCAGTTACTCCTGAGGAATATTTTAAGTCTCTTCTTTGATTATCAAGATTCGAAGTAGGTATATTTTCAATAAAAAATTAAACAGTCGATAGAAAACATAATACATTAATAATAAATAATTAACAGAATCCACTAGGCACTTGAATCCATAATAAAAATTGAAAAGTTGTAAATAAATACATTGGTTGTGAAAATATAGTTCGATCGAAAAAGATTACTTTATTAGTAGTGTACTAGTTGGTGACTAAGAGATGATTAATAAGAAGTTACAAGTGTCAAATAGTAGTCGTGATAATCACTATGACTAACTTGTTAATCACTAATCACATATACTGCTACTACCCATTGCTTTTATAATGACCAATTCTTGTATATTTTAGTCGCTAACAATGCTTTCTCATATTACCAAGAGATATTAAATTAATGACACAATAAAGAACAAGATCCATAATGTGTATGATTAAAGCAATAATAAAAATTAATATTCTACTTTGTGTAGAATTAGGTTTTTCAATTTTTAGTTTATCAGATTTTGCACATGGCGAATGTGTAATAAAAGTGCATTGTATGATTCATGATTCATATACACAATCTGTCTCCCGCAAATTTTTCCTGCTTGTGCATTTATATCCCCATAACCCCCCATACACTAAACAATTACCCAGATTTCCGATTTCTTCCCCTTGGTATTAATCACCACGTGACATTTACTTAATCAAAACGTGAGCATTTCAATCATCCCTTCGAGTGCAGATGGCCTTTGTGTCACGAGGGTCCATTACACTCCCAGCCTACCCCAACGCCCTACATCGTGCCCTAGGGCTGCACCCCTGCATGGGGGAGGGCGACCAAGTTGTGGTTGGGAAGAAAACGGTGATTAGGAAAGTGCAGGGAACTTGATAAGAAGGGAAGAAAACGTTTGCTTTGGAAAGTGGATAAGGGGGATCATGATTAATGCTTAGCGAAAAAAATTGTACCTAATGCTATTTACTGGTGGAGGTGCCAATAGCATTTAACGCCCTATTGGAAAATTAAAATAATAATAAATCAGTTGTAAATTCATTATTGGTTTAAAAATATCAATAAAAATATTATTAAATCTTGAAATAAAGTACTAGTAGTCGTTTTGTACGACGTATTGTTCCATTCGTGTCTTTAGAACAGTCTTTGCTGCGCTCCTTGTGCCCCAAACTACTCATGGAACAAAGTACCATTTTATAAAACTCCTATAATATTATACTATTATCCAACATCTATAAAAAACTATAATTTATAATACCATAGAGTCTTGCTATTAAAATTGCAACATATTATTCATTGAAATAGAATTATTATTGAAATAAATTGACAATTACCTTTAGATGCAGACTCCATACTGTCTTGTAGTCGTATTTGTCTAGTTGCCCTTGTTAAAATCTGCAACAAGAATAAATTATTGTTATATTTTATCTTATCATTAAAAATAAATTTTATTTCAATTAGAATTAGAAAATAAAAATTTGCTACTTATACAAAGAAATTTGCAAAACTCTCATTTTATAAATGTGGTCTTAGAGAAAAGACATTTTTATAATAATGATGCTTATGTATACCTGTGTACCTGACTGTAGCAAGAGTTATGTTTTTATTTGTAGCATGACAGAAGGCAGTTGCTCTTAGTCGGAAATAATTTGGGGACTCGTAAATTCACTGATTATCTCCTGACAGCAAATAACTCCCCGAGTTTATAGGTTTCCAGATAAATAATTGCGACAAACAACAACAAAACTCAAGGCAGTATATTTATAGAAAATCCACTATCTCACAAATAAATTAGGTTGAATTGCCCTAAGGTATGAATAGGTCAAGGGCATTCAAAATTACTTACTCCTACACGACCTTCCCAGATCAATTTAATCCCGAGCATTTGCACGCCACTGGCGGGGCGGGGGCAGGGGTGACCTGACGCCCACGCACGCCTCTGGACGCAGGAACAGCTGAATGCGGGGGCGAAGGATTGTCACCGGCCAAAAATCGACGGCGAGGACTTTGCGCTAAACTACTACCAGTACCACTCATATTCACTCTCATAGGTTTTCATAGTTTCATGCCAACATCTTCATAGCAAACATACGTATGAGAGGATTATTACAATATTCAAATTTAAGAAAAAAAGAATGTGAAAAATAGTTGCCGAATTAAGGGCGCCAAAATGAAGAGACAAAGTTGTGAGGTAGCTTCAGATATATCTCGTGAAACTAAAGTCTTGTATTTTTTTTTTGCGAATAGGGGAATCCCAGACTTGTTTTTAATCTGACAAGAAATGTGCAAGAAAATGACGATTAAGGCAAGATTTTTACAAACAAGAGTAATGAAAGACAAGAAAACACTAGATATATCTATAGATTCAAATCTTTATATCATATTATTGCACTGTATGTAATTTTACTTCAAATTTTAGTTATTTTAACAGGGAAAATTTTATTTTAGGTTTCCAACATACAGTATTTTTAAAGGTGATATAAATCGTTTTAACAAAGGTCGTATTTTGTTGATAAAAAAATATATTTGAATTGTTGTCATTTAAAAAATATTTTTATATAAAAATTAAATGTTTATGTATAAATAATATATGTATATATATATAATATTTTAAACACGTTTCGTAAACCTTTCGTTTAGCAGAAGATAAATGTAATAATAACTACAATCCTTGGTCAGATATTTGCTACACATTTATGTAACGTTGGTTGCATTCCAGTATTAAAGTTAAGAGTAGTGTTCATCTTTAAAATATCTATTAAATCAACTGCTTTCTACTCGATAATGTATACCTGAATATTGTGGACCAAATATTTAGATAGAGATTTACAAATCAAAGAAATTAACTTGACTGCTATAACAATTTAAAATTGAGAAGGAAGTTGTAAGGAAATAGTTCGTTAGAAAAAAAATACAAAATGATTTTACCAGATTTTAATTTTATAGAACAAAAGCGTAGGTAGACAAAACAAAGCAATTCAGATTTATAAAAAGAATGAATTAATCAGTGAAACTAGAATTCAGTTTGTTGAATTAGAAAACAAGAAAAACAAATGAAAATTGTTTACGAGAGCTAAAATTGTCATACAAATAACATTACCGCAATTATCTAAATTGATGTGATTTCATTCATAGAAGAACGTACCATAAACAGATTATTTTGTGATGAAAATGAGCGAAGAGGGATGTACAACTAAGTATTGGGTTCGGCAAAGTAAAGAATAAGTAAGATGGGTTAATATTCTATATATAGGCGTAAACACGCAACCTTGGACGCCGCGACGCCCACACGCGGCGTCAGGGCGCAGGGCTGAGACCCATTCACGGAGAGCAAGGTCGCAGCCTCGCAGGATCAGGACCAGGAAGGACAAAACTCTTCGTTTATTCAAATTAACACGATACAAAATATATACATATACTAGCTGGGCCTAATATTTAAATGTCTTATGTTGTATTGCCTTTTTTAAATAGAAGTCACAAATTTACGTACGGAATGACTTAATTTTTAATAGAAGAAAATAATAGTAATAGCAGGATCCTTTTCTAAACGTGGAAGTCATCTTGAGAATTTACCTTGTTTTCATGATAACAAATTGCACCGCGGAAAGATCATTTTCAAAATTAACAATATTAAAAAATAGATTAAGAATAAACCCTAAAACATCATTTAATACTTCTGATACACTATATAAAGCTGCATATTTCCCATAATCGTGAGTTAAAATGTGAGAAATAATTTCTCTAACTCTATATTTGACAATATTTCGCAGAATTAGAGTGTAAATATTATAACGGAAAATTAATTTGGCAAATGCAAATTAGTTATTGGAAAGCAAATCGCTTTGAAAGGATGACAATAGAAAAATATAAGCAGCTGATTCGTTTTATATGCAGCACAGTAATGCCTACTTGGAAGAATATTATTGAACTTAATAATAAATATTTTTTTCACTCCTGCATAAATATATGTCCATTATATTAATTTTTTGATTAATTATAGTAGCCATATTTCACGACAGTGAAATATGAACTCATAATTAACTCTTCTCGTTTCTCGACTATTTACAGAACCAGAAATCAATTACTCCACAATTTTAATAAATACATTTCAGTCTAATTCCTACAAATATATTAACAATAATGGTATGTGTTTTGAAATTGTAATAAGTGTTTCTCAGAATCAATTCTGTTTATATTTTACCACATTGTTTACATATTTTTAGATTTATAGGTACATATAAACATCAGAATTAAAGGTTATGATCATAATTTTTAAGTTATATAACATACCTTCAATTTTCTGCTATTTGGTTTCATTTCAACTAATAACAACAATTCACAATACATAAATTAACACTAATATCACAAATCTAGTTTATTTTATAGTCAATACCAAATTATTCAACGAAACACAAATAAAAATTCATCTACACACATCGGTACCACGCACTTAACTAAACTGAAAAACGTTCAGGAACTCAGGAATAAACTAGTAGCAAAGTATGCATTCAGACAAAACGATACTTAGGAAAACTAAGCATTGGTTTATTTGTTTAATATATTTATCTCTTCAGAACATTTTATAAATAAAATATGTATATTTGTCGGGGATGCCTTATTATTGTGATTAGACGTCACCTGCTAGGTACTCTAGCTGGTGTGTACAATGCACCACAAGAATTTTATTCGAACTTAGTTTACTGCTGGCGTGAAAATGCAATAAAGACCTATATAAATCAAATTATATTTTTCAATACATTCCTTTGTATTTTATAAATTGTATTTTTATATGTCTTTGAATATAAATAATAATAGCTTATTTATATCAAAAATGAACTTTTTTGTAAAGTGTAACACAATATTTGTCTATTAATAACATGATATTCACATAAATAATCTAATGGATTTCTATAAATAACTATAAACTGTAAGAGTAATGGGGTAGAGATCACATGTCTCATTAAGAGAAGTAATCGAATATGTTGTAAGTAAATTGAATAATCCTGCTGTAATAATAAGGATTATACGAAATGTCCTCCCCTTGCTGAAATAATAGCTTCAATTACCCTCACTAGCTACGGGGTTTCTTTCAGAATATACAGATAATTATTTCATTTCCCGCTTTAAGATTACACCGGAAATACAGATAATGTAAAACTTGCACAATTAGTATTATAACAGGAAATGTAAGGTCCCAATGTAGAATTCCAAGAACTGAATTTAATATAGATTCTCTGTAGAATAAATACAGCGACTAGGAAAATAAACATCATAATACTCGTTAATTGAGACTAACTTATAAATAAATGTATCATTTAAGTTTTTTCCAATTGCTGGGTAGATTGTATAGTATTGTACATAGATGAAGATTTAAGTGTTTTATCGCTTTTGTCAACGCGACCTAGAAGATCTATTGCAACAAAGTCCTTACTTAGTTTTCAGGAAACAGTTCCAGATTTTTGATGAAGCCAACTATGGCTTCAGGACTCAAATTCTTGATCTTTTACCTAGTTGATTGAGTCTCTCTGAATAGTTAGGGCTGGGCATTCACACAGTATGTGTTTCGATGATTCTTCGTCCTCTTCACAGAGACGACAGATGTCATTTTCAGCTTTACCAATTTTGTACAAATGGTATTTCAATGTCATTATTTTAAGGTCCTTTTTGGTGAGAGCTAATAGCTCCTTGGCGTTTGTCGTAGCTAGACTGAGGTTTGGAATGTTTTTCCAAAATGAGGATATGCCAAATTCCTCCCAGTTTTTGATCTGCTGTATGTAATGATATATTTATATTGAAGAGAGCGTTTTATCGCTTAGCTCATGGTCACTTTAACTGGCGTGGACAATGTACCACAACGACTATTTTGATGTAGGAAGTAGGTCTCGAACTTAGATTCTTGGAACCACAATCGGTAATTCTATCAATTTTGTAATATTTTTCAATCCAACATTGAGTTTAAGTCCAGAAAAAATATTGGTAAAGATATGAATTCTACTTTTCAAAGATACTTTTGTATTTTTTCATTTCCATATTTCATGAAGCTAAATACATGGAGGGTAATATTTGTATTATAATTACTCCGTTATAGTTTTACTTTTTACTATTTTCATTTTAATTCTAGAGATACGTACCCTTCTCTCTATTTTATGTTCCAAAGGATTGCAATAGCACTTTTGTATGATAACTAGACCTCATCAAATTTGAATAAGGGTTGTCAGAACCACATCCGATTCATTAATGAACTGGGCCACGCATGATATTATTGCTACGGGTCAAATTTAGGCCAGTTGGATACTCATGTGAAGCGTAGTAGATATTTTAAATTTTATTAGAGGAAAGAGGAATTTAAATTTATTTATTATTTGAAAAAACAGTATCTACAGTATAATGAAGATATGAACTTGTAGTTCTTTTTGGAAATTTTATTATTTTTATACAAAATTTAGTCAACATGATGAACTAAAAGAAATCTGAACCAGGTTATTGGGTATATACAAAAGATTTTTAATAAAACCATAAACAGAAATCTTTTTTCTTTAAAAATCCGTGATTTAATGTCCATTTTTTACTATTTTCTTTTTAGTAAACGCTCTTCTCGAGTTAAATAAGTTGTTATTTCGAAAGACCGTGACCAGACAGATTCTTACATTCACTGTGCAGTAATGGGTATTGGGTATTGGTTAGGTATTGTCAAAAAAGTAGATTTTTGTATTTAGGATTAATATAATTATAATATACTTTATTTAGCCCTTAATACCTATGTAAAAACAAACTTGATGTCGAGAATTTGTATAGTATTGTCATTAACGAACCAACTACAAAAAGTTAACAAATAATTTGGGATTAATTAGTTAAATACCTGGTCTAGTGTCGAAATTTGTTAGGTATTCTACTTTCATTAACAGTTTTTTATTAACATTTTTGTATGAAAGCCTAAATATAGGGCAGTAGGTCTATTTAGTTGAAAGAGTTAGTTTGAAGTATTGACCAAAAACTCAAGATTGGTAAACGGTACAAATTGTCATTTCTGATATCTGTGACAAAAGAAAAAACAGGTTGGCATTATTACATAAACAATTTGTTTAAATTATATTTAAAACAAACCAATATTTGGGAACATGTAGGGTTTAGGGATAATGAAAAGGAATAATGAAGATCAGTAAGAAAAGATTGCAGAAAGAAAGGTGACGTTTCTGATTTGGTTTAAATCATTTAAAAAATCGGTATAAGTGATAAGTCTGGTTTTAGGCAATTTGTTAGGTATTCTAATGTGATTAAAAAACAAATAATATTGGGCCAGTATTTGGTATTTAGTAGAAGTTGAGCGAGATTGATTCATGAGTATATCGGTATGTGCGATAAGTCTAATTTTGGACAATTTGTTAGTTATTCTTTTGTTATAAAAAAACAAATATTATTGGGCCAGAATTTGGTTTTTAGTATAAGTTGAGATAGATTCATGTGTATGCATCTTGTCAGGTGTGTTTCCGGGGCACTGTGGGTGATTTCCCTCGCCGTGCTGAAGTCGGATCTTTTTCCGCTGCCGGTTGCATCGGCGAAGGAGACGGCAGGTCGCCGCGAGGAATCGATAGCACGCTGCCAGTTGCCAGATCGTCGCCATGGTTACCGTATCCCAGCCAGATGCTCTCCTGGCGCTCCTCTCCTCGATACACCTACTTCTCTCCCAGCAGATTCAATTGCGATTCCGTGCAACAGTTTACCTTCCCCCTCCGAAACACGCTACTCGCTTTCTGCCCTGCCATTCTAACACAATTATTCTCTCCAAACGATCGCACCATATTTCTACTGCTCAACCTCTACTTTCTTCCACAACAAATCATACATACATATCAGCTTGGCTTTGTAATCGAGACGGTACTGGGTGTGCACACAATCTAAAAATGAATGACGGTACACTATCATTCTCATAGGGTGGGATTTTTACATTCCAGAAATGAATGACGGTTCACTATCATTCTGGTAGGGTATAGGATTCTTAGATACCAAATTCGAGTCAAACTCTTTCTCAACTAAAACGGATCAGCTAAGGTTTGTTGTCTAGTCGGTACTGGGTGTGCCTTTCTTTAACACAATCCAGAATGAATGATTGTATACTATCATTCTGATAGGGTGAAATACTCAGATACCAAATTCGAGTCGAACTCTTTCTCAACTAAAATGGGATCAGCTTAGGTTTGTTCTCTAATCAGTACTGGGTGTGCTATTCTTCAACACATTCCAAAAATAAATAACGATTCTTAGATACCAAGATATTTTCTCAAAAAAAATGAACCAGCTTAGCTTTGTATTCGAGAAGTTAGCATAGGGTAGTATTTTTAGATACCAAATTCAAGTTGAACTTTTTCTCAAATAAAATAGATCAGCTTAGGTTAGTTTTCTAATCGGTACTGGGTGTGTCATTCTTCAACACATTCCAGAAATAAATGACGGTATACTATCGTTCGGATAAGGTGGGTTTCTTAGATACCAAATTTGAGTTGAATTCTTTCTCAACTAAAATGGATTAGCTTAGCTTTATTCTCTAGTCGGTACTGGATGTTCTATTCTTCAATAAAATCCAGAAATGAATGACGATATACTATCATTCTGATAGGGTAGGATTCTTAGATACCAAGTTCGAGTCGAACTCTTTCTCAACTAAAATGGATCAGCTTAACTTTTGTTCTGTAGTCGGTACTGGGTGTGCCATTCTTCAACACATTCCAGAAATGAATGACGGTATACTATCATTCTGATAGGGTGGGATTCTTAGATACCAAATTTGAGTCGAACTCTTTCTTAACTAAAATGGGATTAGCTTAACTTTGTTTTCTAGTCGGTACTGGATGTACCATTCTTCAACACATTTCAGAAATGAATGACAATATACTATCATTTTGATAGGGTAGAATTCTTAGATACCAAATTCGAGTCGAACTCTTTCTCAACTAAAATGGATCAGCTTAGGTTTGTTCTCTAGTCGGTACTGGGTGTGCCATTCTTCAACACATTTCAGAAATTAATGGCGTATACTATTGTTCTGGTAGAATGGAACACCAAGTTTGAGTATCGAGTCGAACTCTTTCCTCCATAAAAATAGCTCTATGGCTATGATAAACTTTCTAGTTAGAGTTCTCGAGAGGAGACGTCTTGTAAACTCTCTTATCTGCTGACCTACCATAATAATAATAATCATCCTGATTCGTTAGTAAATATCCTATTCTTTAGCAGAATCATAAAATTTGATGTAGACAACACATGACTTCTTTGTACGCTAAATTATTCACATTTCTCGTTGCACTTCATTTAAAGTTATTTCGCTTGAGTGAGATCATTCTACAGTTAATCGTTTTTAAAATTAATTATGTACAATCAAAAATAGGACTCTGTATTTTAAATTTTTTAAGGTATGGAATTGACATTGATAATGTCTACTAAAATTGTAGCAAAATAGAAATAATAATTCCATTTTTTTGAAAAATTCAACTTACAGTTAAAACAATATATATTTATCAAACCGTTATAATCTATAATTATTTATCTTCAGACTTTATAAAATTGAATTGAATTTAATTTATATCAAAAATTGTGTAGAAATTTTTAATAATTTTGATTTGACGTGAAATTGATTTGTCAAGTTACGATATTTACGACCTTAGCTTTATTGGAGCTTTCGTGACTATGGTAATAATGGTTATCTATGTAAAGTATACCAGGAAACGAATTTCATGCAAACAGTTTATATAGAATAAAAAGTAGTAAAAATATACAAAGAACGCTGAAACTCTTATTGCTTGATCGTATGCGTTATTATTACCAACATCATATCGAGTCGCAGATGTTCGTTGAATATACACCCCAATAAAATTTATGTAAAGACATGAATTTCTTCATGACGTTTTTATTGATCTTTGCGAGGAAGGAAATGACAGCACATGAATATAATTTATTTCTACCTTCTATATAATTGTCACTTTACAAGCTTCTTGGTAGCTAAGTAAATAAACAATTACTGTAACTAACCTGTAAAAATGTACAAGGCTATGCGTTATTCTTACCAACATCATATTCCGAACAAAAAATCTGCCTAGCAACTTTTATTGCAAATAGTTTGGAAACATTTTTGGAAATGCAGTTTTCATTTCCATAAGACATTTTTTCAAACAAATATCTTGAAGGACAGTAAGACTATTTTCCTACACATAGCAGGTAACCGAGAGATCCAATGCATGGATAGAGCGGCTCAAATATAGGCCTTTGCTAAACAGTATTATACCAAAGAAAGTAAGGGATATGCCGCTTTATAATTACGATATTTATAGTTTTATTGCCAGACCCGACAGAGTCAAGTTTTTCGACTACAGCACAGAATAGGTTTATACAGAAGCGACAGTAAGACAGAGAAACGAAAATTAGAGAGAGTTGGGGAAAGTGAACAAATTTAAAGAGCTCATTGTTTAAAATCGGAAAGTTTCGTCATATCTTAGGGAGAGATTGGGGCAGTGAACAAATTTAAAAGTCTACACAATGCTCCAAGGTCATAGACACGGAATAGTTACACATAGAAGCGACACTCCGTGTCGGTACCTTTCATGTTCCGCTAGTCAGTTCTATGACCTTGAAGTATTGAGTAGATCTTTAAATTTGTTCCCTTTCCCTATCTCTCACTAAGATGTGAGGAAACTTTCCGATATTAAACAATGAGCCCTTTAAATTTGTTCACTTTCCCCATCTCTCTTTAATTCTCGTTTCTCTGTCTTACTGTCGCTTCTGTATAATCATTCTGTGATTATACCACAGAAAGTAAGAGATATACCGCTTTATCATAATTGCGATATTTATAGTTTTATTGCCAGACCCGACAGAGTCAAGTTATCCGACTATAGCACGCGAGTGAATATAATCTATTGTTGTAGATGCACGAACGACGAGTTCCAATGTGGAGACGGTCTGTGCATCTCCATCAACTGGAAGTGCGATAAGGACCCGGACTGCGCCGATGGATCGGACGAGGCGGATTGCGGTAGGGAAGATCGGTTATCGAGAGGATGTAGTGTTTAACATGAACATGTCATGTGTGTAGATATCGAACCTCCATCCTGCAGCGAAGGAGAGTTCCAGTGTGCGAACCAGAAGTGCATTCGACGGGAATACCGCTGTGATAGGGACGATGATTGTGGCGACTGGAGCGATGAGGATGGGTGCCCTCTCAAGATTTCTGGCACTTGTGGCAATGGGGAGTTCAAGTAAGAATAAAGTCACACTGAATGTATCCATATTTTAAGTGAGGCAGATCTTTTGTTAACATACTCTAGTTTTTTTCTTAAAACACAGAATAGTATATTTATCCTCTAGAGTTTTTTTCTTAAAACACAGAATAGTATATTTATCCTCTAGCTTTGTCAATTAATTTTTCTTGACTGAAAAATGTCGATGTTCTTATAATAGACAAAATGCCGCTTTATAGACTTGTGTGCAGTTGTAAATCGGAAGGTTTTTCTCAAGTTACGATCGACTTGACGCACTGCCTTTTGAATTATGTGTGTATGTGTGGTTCATTTATGAAATTCTAAAGTGTTTGCTCTAATTCTTGGTCTGCTAAAACTAGAGCACATTCTGAAGCAATAAAGCTCTGGATCGTGCTCTGATTTCAGTGGGCCAAAAATTAGAGCAAGTATACAGAATGCTCTGTTTGCTCTAATACTTGGCCCATTGAAACTAAAGCATATTCTGGAGCAGTCTTGGCTGCTCTGAATTGTGTTCTAGTTTCTGTGGGGCAGGAATTACAACATTTTGAAGTGTTTGCACTCATTCTTGGTCTGCTGAAACCAGAACACATTCTTGAGCAGTTTGCTTTAGTATTTCTTTTTCTTTTACGTTTTTATAGTAGTCAGTATAAGAAATTTTGCCCCCAAGAGAATTTTGAAAAGTTGGTGCCCGAAAAATGAAATGAATCTAGCTCGCCAAATTGTCCAAACTATTCTACTATATAATCTTTATTCTTTGTCTAATCAGGCACAAAAAATCTTCTGTTATATTTGGACCATTTTGGTTGTTACATATGCCTTACTTAAAGTCTCCCGCTCAAAAATATTCTAAATATAAAAAAATACGTAAAACTGCCTGCCTTTGGTGTGATGAAGCATAGTGGGTAGTATACGAAAATTCTATTGCATAAGTACTTTCATGTTGTTCTATGATTCAAGTACAAATGAAAAACATATGAATGCTTCCAGATGCAACGACGACCACTGCATCCCAGAAAGCTGGCGCTGCGACAAACTTCACGATTGCGAAGGCGGCGAAGACGAAGCACACTGCAACAAAACCACCACCCGGACTTGCTCCCCGGAGGAATACACCTGCGAGAGCGGCAGCTGCATCCTCAAAACCTGGGTGTGCGACGGCTCCCCAGACTGCCCCAACGGGGAGGACGAGATGAAGTGCCAAGTCTCCTGCGACTCCTCCAAGTTCACCTGCTCCTCGCAGGGCCTCAACGACACCGGCCTCCTCATGGACTTCTGCATCAACAAGAAACACGTCTGTGACGGACAGAGAGACTGCCCCAAAGGAGAAGACGAGAAGGACTGTCCTTCCAAGAAACCCTGCGAAGAAGGATCCAAGTGTAGTCAACTGTGTATAGTCACAGTAGATGGAAAAGATGCCTGTGCTTGCAACCCCGGTTACATTCTTGATGCTGATGGTGTAACTTGTAATGATGTCAACGAATGTTTATATGAGACTGATCCAGTTTGTTCGCAAACTTGTAATAATACGATAGGAAGTTTTACTTGTGGGTGTATGACTGGATATATACTCCGACCTGATTTGAGGACGTGTAAAGCTTTGGGTGCTCCTCCTACTTTGATATTTGCCAATCGAATTGATATTCGACAAGTAATACTATAATATTTTTGACAATTATAGTTTGTTAATAATGTAATGGTTGTTACAGGTTTCGCTGAGTAATTCAAAGTATAATTTTATTATGAAGGGCCTACATAATGCTATTGCTTTGGATTACCATTATGAAAAAGGTTTAATATATTGGTCCGATGTCTCCACTGATGTTATACGAATGGCTTATATCAATGGTACAGGTGCTAGAGGTAAATTGAAAACAGTATGACCTCAAGCAGATTTTTACTTATATCTCTTTATAGATGTAATTAAATGGGGCCTAGAATCCCCTGGAGGTGTGGCTTTAGATTGGATCCACGACCTTCTGTTCTGGACAGATTCTGGTACTCGGCGAGTAGAAGTCGCTACTCTTGACGGAAAACAACGAGTTGTTGTTGCTGCAAACGATTTGGATAAACCTCGAGCTATTGCGGTCCATCCTGGAGAAGCTATTGTCTATTGGACCGATTGGGGTCCTTCCCCAAAAATAGAAAAAGCAGAAATGGATGGCAGTAATAGAAAAAGTATCATAACAGAATCTGTGTTCTGGCCTAATGGTTTGACAATAGATTACACGAATAATCGAATATACTGGGCTGATGCAAAGCATAATGTTATTGAATCAGCCAATCTAGATGGCTCTGACAGAAAGAAAATTATTAGTAAAGGACTACCTCATCCATTCGCGATTACTTTATTTGAAGATGCTATATATTGGACTGATTGGCATACCAAGTCTATTTCTACAGCTAATAAAGCAACTGGAGCAGGACTCCGTACAATTCATTCTGGACTACATTTCCCAATGGACATACACAGTTACCATCCTCAAAGAGAACCCCAATACCCCAACCGCTGTAGTCCTAAAAATGGAGGGTGTTCTCATTTATGTTTGCCTAATCAAAGAGGATTTACCTGTGTATGTCCAATGGGCCAGAAATTAATGAGCGACAAGAAAACTTGTCAAAAACCAGAGAAACTATTACTGTTAGTCAGAAAAAAAGATTTGAGGATAAGACAGTTCGATAATAAGTCATCATCGAGTGTAGAAATGGTTATTCCTGTTGACGGAATAAAGTCAGCAGTAGCTTTAGCTTGGGATTCAAATACTGATTCAATATTTTGGACCGATATTGAAAAAGATACAATCAATAAAGCTTGTTTGAATGGTACAAATCAACAGGTCATCATCAACTCAAATCTAAGTATGTTGTACATTCTCCGTTCAAATAACAAGTTACTAATTATTTCTTTTTAGTTTCGCCTGCTGGTCTAGCATTAGATTGGGCAACCAATAAACTTTATTGGACTGACGCAGGCACAGTTCGGATAGAAGTATCAAACACAGACGGATCTATGCGCGGTCTTCTAATTTGGGATCAGTTAGACAAACCAAGAGACATAGTCGTCGACCCTAGTGAAGGGTACATGTATTGGTCAGATTGGGGCGTTGTTCCAAAAATAGAACGAGCAGCCATGGACGGAACCATGCGAAAAGCAATCGTCACCCAAAACATCACCTGGCCGAATGGTCTAGCAATTGACCACACCCTAGGAAGAATATACTGGGCAGATGGCAATACCAAAGTTATTGAATATGCCAATCTAGATGGCACGGGGAGAAAAATTTTGATTGGCTCAAATTTACCACATCCATTTGGATTGGATGTTTTTGGGGACTATGTATACTGGACCGATTGGCACGATTCAAGTATACTGAGTGCCAATAAGAATACAGGAGGCGAAAGAGAAATTCTTGGTAGTAACATAACTGGGTTAATGGATGTACGAGTATTTCACAGAAATCGACAAATTATTAAAACAGCTTGTTCAGATAATAATGGAGGATGTTCACATTTATGCTTATTGAGACCTAAAGGACATTCTTGTGCTTGTCCAATTGGTATTAGACTTGAGGTAAGTTGATGGTAAATACAAAAAATACCGACTTCCACATTAAAGAATAAGAACTTCTGTCATTATAAAATAAGCAATTAACAATAAAGTTTCTATGTGGTGGTCGGTTCAAGGGTGACCGTATCTGATTTTATTTGTATCTATTCTTTTCAGAATGACAATAAAACATGCCAAACCGGACCTCTTCACTCATTAATATTTGCTCACCGGGTTGATATCCGACAAATCTCATTAGATGTTCCTTACATAGTTGACGTTGTGCTTCCAATGCCAAACTTACGAAATGCAGTTGATATTGACGTAGATTGCAGAACCGGGGAAATATTTTGGACTGACACTGGAGATGATGTTATCCAAAAGTCTTCCTTTGATGGTAAAAACGTCAAAAACATTATTATTGATGGACTTGAAACAGCTGACGGTATTGCTGTTGACTCCGTCGGAAGAAAAGTAAGACAAAATTAAATCAATGTTATTGAACGGTAATTAAAACATATTTTTTATAGATTTATTGGACGGACGGTGGCAGAAACAGTATAGAAGTAGCAGAACTCGATGGGCGAAATCGCAAAGTCCTCATTTGGTCCGAAATAGACAGTCCCCGAGCTATTTCTCTCTACTACGAACTTGGCCTAATGTACTGGTCAGACTGGGGAGCGAACGCAACCATAGAGCAAGCTTATATGGATGGTACAAATAGAAAAGCTTTAATCAACGAAAACCTTGGCTGGCCCAATGGTTTAGCTATTGATAAGAGAGCCTCTCGTCTGTATTGGAACGACGGGAAGCTTCAAGTGATAGAATCTAGTGATTTGAATGGAAAGAATAGAAAAACTATTATAACTGAAGTGCCACATCCTTATGGATTAGTTGTTGTTGAGAATCATATTTATTGGACAGATTGGCAAACGAAAGCACTGCACAGAGCTGATAAAGAAAATGGAGAAGATAAGAAAATTATTCGGGAAAATTTAGAAGGATTAATGGCAGTTCGATCCATCAGACATGGATCAGTTCAAGACAATGTCTGTGGAGAAAACAATGGCGGATGTTCCCACCTTTGTTTACGGACTCCTTCCGGTTTTTCTTGCGCTTGTCCCACCGGAATCGAAATGTCTTTAGACAACCCGAAACAATGTAAATCACAACCAGACCAATATTTATTATTTGCCACAAGAACTAGTTTAGCTAGAGTATCTCTTGACACGCCAGAAATGTGGGATGTCACACTCCCTATTGAAAATGTCCAAAATGCCGTTGCCATTGATTTTCATTGGGAGAAACAATTGATTTACTACTCCGATGTTGAGTTAGATGTAATTAAAAGTATCAACATGCATAATTTATCTGACACTAAAGTTATTGTTTCCACAAATTTAACCAAGACTGATGGTTTAGCTGTAGACTGGATTGCTAATAATATTTATTGGACAGATGTAGGAACTAAAGTTCTGGAAGTTGCTAAACTAGACGGTTCTTGTCGAAAAGTAATAATTAAAGATAATTTGGACGAACCAAGATCTGTTGCAGTTTTTCCTAGAAAGGGATATTTATATTGGACAGATTGGGGTATTCCAAAAATCGAAAGAGCCTTTATGGATGGATCATCAAGAAAAGTTTTGATCCATACTGATGTAGGATTTCCTAATGGTTTAGCTTTAGATTATGAAGCAAATCGTTTATATTGGGCTGATGCACTTAAAGACAAAATCGAAACTTCGGATTTACATGGAAATAATAGAGTACAACTAATTCATGATGCTACTCATCCATTTGGTTTAACACAGGTATTTACCCAAAACATCAATCGAAAAATATGTTTCTAATGTATATTTGTTGTAGTTTTGTGATCATATTTATTGGACCGATTGGTACCAGACATCCGTAATTCGCGCAGATAAAAATACTGGTAAAAATAGCGTAACTATTCGGACATTATTAGACGGAGTAATGGAAATAGAAACTGTAGCAGCTATTAAACAAACTGGACATAATCCTTGTGCGAATAACAATGGCGGATGTACTCATTTATGTTTTTTCCTTCAAACTAATTACACATGCGGTTGTCCTGATCCCGAATTTTTAGACGACGTACCATGCAAGACTGGTAAGACATATTTTTATATACTTTCGTATCAAAATAATTTGACATTCAATGAAAACTGAATTAAATTATAAGTATAAAAATAATTTTCCTACCTTCTCAGATGAATCAGTATAGTTTAGTACTCTCCTTAGTCGATAAGAATCTGTAACAAAATTATATAATAATTACTTTAAATAATCAAAAAAGTCGAATGAACATATCATAATATAATAAGTAACATTCATATGTTTTTTTATACGTATAGTAGATATATACAGATATACATATTAAAGCTTTAATGTTTTTAACATTATTAATGTTTCTTTTTAGTGCCAAAATCATACCTCCCAGTAATAGTAGAAGACGACACTGGTCTAAACCCAGAATACAAGTACCCCATTCATCCCATTGATAACGACGAAGAACGGTACGAAGAGCACGATCACGATACCGGTTTAACGAACCACTTTATAATCATTTCTCTCATGGTACTGTGCGTAATACTGCTGGGTATTTTGAGCCTGGTTATTGTGCTATTGTACCACAAACGAAAGAAGAAGTACATGTATGCTACAGGAAGAAGTGTTATGACCTTCTCCAATCCTAACTACTATACGTCCAATAGCGAAGTGACTGCACAAGGATCTGTTGATAAGAAACCTTTCTTATGGAAACGACTGAAATACGACAAATCACAGGTGAGTTCATTCTTACTCATTACATAAAGGCCTGTTATATTACGTAACGCTTCAGGGAGGGGGTTCCAGAGTAACATTACAAGGGGTTAGGGGTGTCACTTAATGTAAGCCTTACGTAATTATAAAATAACTTCCATAGCCTGTTGATGAGTTTTTACCGAAATTGATCAACTTGTACATTGAAGTGATCATTGAGGTCTTGCAAAAAAAAAAACAAGTGAACCTTTTTTTTTCAATCGAACCTACAAAGTCTAATTTGCTGCTCTATATAATGTAATTTTATGTTATACAATACACTTTTAAAGGATCATACTAAAAAAAAATTGCAAACATTGTGACGTACATGCCTGGTATAAGCGTAAAATAATTATAATTATTTTAGTAGAAGTAGGAGGCAGAATAATTATTGGAGCGGAGTGTAATGCAAGTTGCCTAAAATACGTTATAGTCTGAGAACCTTATCCTCCTAACGTGTACTATGTCTAGTACTTTTCTCCCTATAGTTTAAACTAAATCATGGGATTTTTTCTACAAATTTTATGGTGTTAATAATAGTGTTGGATCTCATTGTGAAAATTGGAAAAGCTACATAGTTCTTCGATTATTACGTAATAGACATGTATGCAATATGCGTTACATCAACTTAAGATACCACATGTTGTTCCATTTAGTGTCACAGAATAGATTTAAACAGAAGCGACAGTAAGACAGAGAAATGAGAATCAAAGAGAGATGGGGAATGTGAACAAATTTAAAGGGCTCATTGTTTAAAATCGGAAAGTTTCCTCACATCTTAGTGAGAGATAGGGGAAGGGAACAAATTTAAAGATCTACGTAATGCTTCAAGGTCATAGAACTGAATAGGGGAACATAAAAGGTACCGATACGGAGTGTCGCTTCTGTATGTAACTATTCTGTGGTGTGGTATTACCCGTCTAAATTGATTAGAAGTGATTGGAATGAATGTTCGTTGCAGGAACGGGTGTACGAAGACAAAACAACGGCCAACAGTCCGGAAATAGCGAGCCTGATCCCCGCCGTGCTGACGCCAAGCAGCAGCAACTGCGAAGCCGTCACCCCAGAGATGGAACACTCGCCCAGTCTCACGCCCATGCATCGACTCGACAGCATCTCCGTACAGCCCGTCGTGTAATCCCACCCCGGTAGCTCGCGCATTTTGTTCCCGTCACCTACAATTAGTTGCCAACGTATCACATCCAGGCTGAAGAGAGTCAATAAACAGAAACTGTATTTTTCCCCGCAAGTCGTTATCTGTTACTACGCAGTAACAGGTAGATCTCATTGTAATATAAGAGGATACGATTAAGATATTTTCGAGAATGTGCCAAAGATTAGGGTTATTCAGAGTATTACCATATTAATAATAAATATAAAACTGTTATGGTTCTGATGTCCCCATGTAAGAGAGTAACTACCTTGAACGTATTTTTTATACGTGATTGTTTTTGAATATCTGCACGGGTATATTCACTCACATTTATTGATCACACAATATGTTTAGTGTAGCACGGTTTAAAACACTACCTTGGGATTTCCTACCGAAGCTAATTGACAGTCAAATAAACGAGAAATAAATGTTGTTGTTGATAAATTTCCATTTATAATTCAAGAGATATTAATCTAATACTTTTGCAGTTGGCGAAGAAATATTTAATGTAAATTATCATATTTATTTTTATAATCATGTTAGAATTGTAGTATAATTAACATATCTAATTCCTATAAACAAACCAAGTTTTCCTTTTATAAGAATGCTCAAAGAGTAAATTGCTTAAGGATGCATTTATTAATTAAACACAACTATCCTTAAATAAAGAAATTTGCTAAACTACTAAACGCTAAAACACAAGTTTGTGTTTGGTTTCAAGTCTTTGTGTCAATTCAATTCATACACGATCAATCGGAATTTCATTTTTCTAAGTCTGACATGAGTTCTGTCTGATCCAAATAGTATGCCGTCGCGACTGTAATATGTAAAGTGCGTGTTGTGCGAATGTTGCGTGAATGTGATTAGAATATTTTTTATATTGTAATAAAATGTTGGAAGAGCATAAACAGAAGACTGACAAGATAGATGGCCAGATACATGAAAGTTAATCAAAATAAAAGGAAAATTTTGAATAAAATATTCTAAGTATGTACATTTTTAAGAATATTCTTTAGATAAAGTAATATCATTTTGAAATCATTTCTTTCTGATTTATACAAAGGTAATCAAAACTGATTAAATATAATCATCTAGGATGACAATTAATAAAATAGAACAAATTGTAATGATTTGTACGCAAAGCAGCCTCATGTGCAAACGTTAAAGACAACCCTTTCCAATTGTCTCGATATTTATGTGGTATTTAACCAGATACAGAAGTACGAATATCTGTCAAATGTAACCATCTCTGTATGTGTATTTAAAGAATATTTCATTGATCATTTAACAGGAAGACGACGTTATTAGAAACATTGTCTTATATTCATCATGCAGGGTAAATTAGATCATAATACGGTGAAGTTAGGCGGGCATCTTCCTGGAAAATGGACGTTGCTGTCTCTTAAGTTCAATTTTGTACCAACTATCGAATTCCAAAACAGTATTTCATTATAGGATATTAACATATGACTCAACATGTTATTCAATTAACTATTGCCATTTATAAATTTTATATAACGCAGTTATTTTCATTTAATGATTTTTCTACGGGCTTTATTATAACAATAGATATATAATAGATGTATGACCTCAAAAAATACAAAAGTCAGCAAAAAAAATAATAATTTAAGATCCTTAGACAATTACGTCCTGTACTGTTAACTAAAAGAAACAAGATTTTTTGTACTGTCTTAATTTGCGTAAGATTAAAAACATGTCTTCTAGATTTTAATTTCCTTTGGAAAGTATGATTTTAGATAAGTTCCCAATTATGTACATAATTTAAATAACTGTAAAGATTCTAGTATTATCACTAATTTATGTTTAAAGAATAGAAATCACTGTGACTAGACTTTACGATTCATGTTAAGTCAAACATGGTAAACACTAAAATAAACAAGTGTATTTTAAATGTTAACGATTGTTTTATTTCAATCAAGTATACATATAGACACAGATATGATTCACAATATGTTTGCACACATTACAGCCATTTCTAGTCGCTAGTTCAGGCCTCGGCAAGGCCCGTAAATGGAAGATATACGTTTAGTGAACACGTAGGTGAGAATGTCAGTTCCTTTTCGAGAAAAGATGCATCTATTACTCTACCTACATCTCATATCTACACCCGAACCACAAGTCGACAAATAAATAAACACTATACAAACTATACAGTTACGTACTAATAATATCAAAATAACGTATCTACAGGAACGAAATCAATTACAAAAATATATTTCTTGTTGAATGAAAAGAAGAAATGCAATACTTTGTCGACTAGTGGGAATTCGGCACAACAAAATCACTACAACGCACTTGAACTTTACAAGAACAAAGTGCGCCGGAAACCCATGAAGAACGGTGATCAGCAACAACCTACTGAAGTACAACATTTAAAATGTCCGTTATGAAGATGATTGTAGAAAAAGAAAACCATGGCACTAGTGGAATGATAGAATACTGAGTGATTCTTTGGATTAGTTACGTTACAAAAGTAAATAAATACAATAAAAATATTACAATAAATTAGTGCTTACATGTCAGACTTGTTGACAGCGATACAAAAGAGCTTTTGGTCTAAGAGAGGAATGTAAGAAGCATAAAAAATATATGAGTATTTTTCATTGCTTATCCTTTTGTCAGATGTAAAGAAGTTCATAGTAAAAATAATTATCATAATATGTTTACCTTATATTATGATTTATTGATGGAATTTTAACTCAGGGAATACTTCACACATGACCACTTCAAATAGGTCCTGAAAAATAATCCATTCTTAAATCTGCAACTACAATACTGAAAGATAAGCTTACGTAAAATAGTTGTTTGTTCAACTGACGGTTTTGAACAGTCTCAAATACTTTCGAAGCACCACGTCTCGCATTTTGAGCACCAACTAAAGTACACAGAATATCAGGTACATTTTCTACAAACTGTTCCCTCGCTAGCTGAGCGGTGGCTATTTTCATTTCCTCAGTTCTCTCTGGCCCGGCTGGTGCAAGTTCTCCAGCTGGCCACCAGGTCTTTAACAGTATCGTTATATAATAATGCAACATGGACTCCGAGAATAACCACGATATCGTATCTCTAATTTGTCTGTTAATTGTCCGTCCATAAGTGATTTGTACGAAAGTAATGAGGGATTTTCTCAGCCATTTAAATACTCCTCGCATGTCGAAAACTTCGCTCATAAGAGTATAAAGAGGTTCAGCAATATCGTCTTTATTGTCGTCTACTGTTTTGCTGATTCCTATTGCTTTGGTAGTGTCTATGTTATCTGTACTGCCAGGAGCATCAAGACATTGAGAAATGTCTTCTTCTTCGCTTTCGCGAAGAGCTGATATTGCTTCACTGCGAGGCTGTTCACCGCTGCCACTTTTAAATAAAGTCGATAAACTAAATCGCGATTTTTTAGGTGAAGGAGTTACGTGCTTTAAATGATCTGAACTTGGACTTAAAAATGCGTAAAGTGCTTCGCTTTGGTTGAGACGATCGTCTTCAAGAACAAACTATCATAAAAATATTAAAATATTTTTTCTACATTTTTAAAACATTTTATTACCTCTAAATATTTTTGTATTTGTGTTTTGGCTTTTTCTAAAGAATTCCTATCTGATTTCCCGAATAAAAATTTGAATGATTGTGACGGTAATTCTAAACTTTTAACACCTGAACACAAAGGTCTAAGTTTTCGATGTAAATCTTGAAATTGAGTTAAAGTCCGAAGGACTACCCAACCGGTACTGATTCCTTCTTCACCATCTGGTGAATTATCTTCCACCATATGAACCACAATTACAAATTGCGGTGGTTCTCGTTCATCAGGTACCTAACATAAAAAATGTATGTCCTTGATTTTACGAAAATGACCAGAAAAAAACATCTGGTATGATAAATAGACTATAGTTCGTCTCAAATAAAAATCTTTCAACCATTCTTACACATCTAATGCAACAAACAAGTTTAAGGAAAAGGGAACGTATTTATGGTATTTTCCAACAATATAACAATTGAAAGCGTGGCTCATGGCTCCTACAAAAATGGCGGACTGACAGTTATCAGCTGATGAAACATGGCTTCACTAATTTATGCTCGGTCTCCCTCTATAGTAGATTCTATACTCTACTACTATACTGTAGGTAGCTATATAATTATAAAATGAACTTTTTATTGCTCAAAACAGGGAAAGAAAATGCGTCTTTCTATGTGAGACGAACTATAGTACATTAATGCAGACTCTTAATTTTACTTACATCAGCACTTTGTACAACAGCCCGCCATTTTCCCAAATTCTCGCCCCAAACTTCAGTCCTACTCAAATGAGCCTCTAGCTGCCTTTGTTCACCCTGTAACCATTCTACTTCTCTTTCTAAAATAGTTAAAACTTTCGACTCAGGTTTTAATGAAGACCGCAAGGCTTGCAAGGCCTAAAATAATCATGAATGAACTCTAATAATATCTGAAGTAAATTCTCAACAACACTTTTACCTGATTCTTGTTATTTAGTTTCTCTTGGAGCTGATCCAGTTTTCGCCTTGCGTAATTTGAGTGATCACCTACATGCATGCCGGTGCTATCTCCACTTCCAGATGAGTCTCCAGACAGTTGCCGGTCTTCTAAAGAAAGACTGCCATCGTGTTCACTCACAGGTTCATCGTTACCCATCGCTGCGACCATCTGGTTGTAAAATTGGCTTAAAATAAACGGCTGGTAATATTTCTCTTCTAAAGTCTGCAGAACATTCTTTTGAACTTCGTAAAATACTTCTGGGCCTTTATCGCCTAACAGGAATGCTTCCATTCTTTTTCTAGTATTTTTATCTACTTTTATTTCAGCGCTAGGTGATCGAATGTACGTATAAAATATTTCTGCGCCAAGCTGATGCCAATTACTTCGATGTGCAGCTCTAAGTTCTTCAACTGCTGTCCAATACCCGACTATACCTTGACAAGCAAGTGTGTCTAAGAATAATGATAAGTATTTGCGGCCTAATACGTGATCCAAAATAGATGATAACGGTAACATTTTGTTGGTTTCATCTTGATGTGGAAAAGCTCCGTCCCAACCGAGAGAATATAATCGTTTTTCGCACTGGGATTTGGCATAACTTAACTGATTTATATAACATTTTAACTTCCTAGCAGCTAGAATTTCAGATTTACCAACTCCTGAAGCTACTGTTTTATCTACATCTGGGTCTATACCCCGAGCTCGTTTTTGGTTTTGTATCGTTGTAGCTTGCATCATTTCTGCTACTATATTAAATCTAATTGTTTTTAATACCTCAATATCTTCAGTTTCCTGAATAACTTTTAAAAATTCTTCATAAGTACTTGCGTATTCATAAGTTTTACGGTGCATCGCAGCGGTTATTCGTTGCTGTTCAATATAGTCTATGATTTTTTGATTAATATAATCTGGATCTGTAAGTCTGTCAATAAGTGGCTCTAAAACTGTATATCAATTTTTAGTTTTTAATTTGTTTTACAGTGGCGTATTAACCAAGCTTTAAGCCAAAAGCCCATTTTTGCATCTTGTGCCACAAGTTTTTACTTCATTGAACGAAGTAAAGGAAGTATTGGAATCGTGAAAAATTTCAGTTTTCAAATTTAAAGGAAAATGTCTATTTTGAGTAGTTTTGGCGTGACGTCTGTACGTACGTACGTATGTATTTCCCATAACTTAAAAACGATTAGCAATAGATCTAAAATTTCGGTTATGGGATCGCTCTAACATCAGATTTTTTTAAATAAAATAATATTGAAAAGAAATTTATTCGTAATTAAAATGGTATTAATATAAAGAGAATATTTTACAAATGATATATAATTGAAATTTTATTTTCGCCGCATAGTCCGAACTTTTTTGGGCTTCTGCGGTAATACGCCACTGATTGCTAACAAATTTGTAACATACTTTTACACGTGATGATTTCACGGAGTAAATGCTTGGCTGGTGACAAAGAATAGCTACGCGGCAGTAAAAACATTAGTAATAATTCGCTTACATGTCTGATGTACTCTAACTCTTTTTGTTGTGACATTAAATGCGGTGAAAGTGCGAAAACAGGAGGCCTGTTACTTTCAGCACTACAACAAATTCCCTTATAAATTCAATCTAACTATATTAAAACTAGTTCTTACATTAGTGTACGTGCTGTTCTAATTTTCTCGAAATGTAAAGTTACTTTGGTTATCATATCACATGCGATTAATTTGGCTTGATCGACCCTGGATATTCGATCATGCAAGTTTTGTATGGCCCCCCAAATATCCTCTCTACAAAACATAAACTAAAATCTACACACCTGGCAGATGTATTTCATAGCTCACTTTAGATTATCTATTATAAGATGACATTCATAAGCGTGAGTATTCAAATAAACATAAACAAAATCACGTAGAATATGGTCCAACAGCTGCTGCAGTAGACTGTCAACTGTTCGACCAAAAATAACCGGTAAGTAGTTAGTACCTTGTTTTGAGTTTTTGTTTTCATATTCGTTCTAAAACAAATACATGTGACAACTGTATGAAAACAAATGATAAATGACTAACCATAATTTTAGACCGAAAGACATCCAATTCATGATTAACCTGTTCCACCATCACACCAGTTTTGTGTGGAGAAGAAAGTAATATATAGACCCAAATTACTGCAAATGCACCAATGCATACTGAAGAAATTGTCAGAACATTGAGGGTTGTAATTGACAAACATATTGGAAAATATAAAAGTAATCCAATGCTTGCAACTGCTAGAGATGCAAGATATGTTTTGTGCATCCTAAAAATATATTAAACGTTAAAAACCACTCAGAAATAACGATTACATGACACTTATCACATACATAACCTATAAAATGAGCCAGATTTGTCATTATCACTCACATACCTGTTGCCATATGGTGACTAATTATTATAATAGATAACAAATACTTACGTTTTGAGGAAACCACAAATTCTTTCAGATTACATTATTGATTCTTGTTTTCGTACAGTTCTGATATGACAAGTTCCATGAACTGTAATGTAAACATCATCAAATCCATAACAGTATCAATGATGTAATAATTGGGAAAAACACTGAGTGCAAGTGTACTTGCGCATAGGCACAAACTTTTATTCAATGAAAAGATTCCTAGAAGAATATATCTATTTATTTATGATAATAAATTCATGAATAAATATAATATCTTTATATTTATTAGGAACTACACACCACTATTATGCCCAATTATTTCAAATTTTAAGTACATACATAATTCATAAGTACAAAAATAAAATTTCTTATTGCATTTTAATACATTAACAGCCAATTAAAAAAATTCAAACTTCTTTACTTTAAATGTTATAATTTTTAAGTGAATTTAATACTCTAGTAACATCATATCCTTGTTTTTTCATTTGTGAAAACTGGCATTCAAGATTTCGCACTACTTCGTGTCTTTCCATCCAAGTGGAATTTGGGAAGGTAGTTGTTAGTAGTTGGTTGATATCTACAGTTACATGTCTCCCTAAAAATAAACCTATTTTTATTAAATTCGAGATTGTATTTACTTAATATATACAATTAGCATGAGAAAACAATTTATAACAAATTGAACACATGACAAATAAAGCTATGTACACAAATAAATAAAGCGAATGCATTAATGATTATTACATTTGTGTAATAAACAAATGCATGCAATTTAGCACAATGCACACAACTATTGCAAATATTTCCATTTGGAACGTACAAGCGATAAAAAATAGACAGACTTGATTTTGATTACAACAGTAATAGATATTCAAAACATATTATAGTTTCAGGTTCAGGCAATAAACTTAAATTTAAAGTTTCTTATAAACAAACTTAATTTTAAAAAAGTAAAAAAAAATCTTTACTGGGCTTTTTAAAACTTGATCAAATAACATAATACTGTTTTAAGTAATTTTTCAATAACTACTGACAATGGATATTTCTACTACATTAAAAAAAAGAAAGGCGTTAATACGTAACAAAGCAATCTTAAAACGAAATACGAAACTAATTCTTATACGAATACGATAAAAAGTTTCTTATGTAATGGTTGTACGTTGAAGAGAGTAAAAAAGCTTAAAGTATAAAAATTGTGCAAGCGACAAAAGTGCTAGTGAATATTTCTAGAATCATTCCTGAAAGAATTATGTCTTGAAAGTTCATGATCTTGGAAGTTATCACCCTTGTCACCAACACCATCTGACACAACATGAATAACCCCAGTAGCATTATCCAAATCAAAACTTTCATCTTCTACATGATTGCTCTTTTTCTTATTAGAATTCTTAACAGAAAGTGCAATAAGAATCATAACAACAATAAAGAATAGCATACACAAAACTCCAAGAACTGCGTAGCTTGTGGGAGTCATGGGCGAATCAACCTTCTTCTTCAGGATTTCACAGTCTTGCCATGGGACCCAGTTACCACCCCATAGAGCTGGATCGGCGTTGGTATCCATGGGGATGTTGGAAGCTGGGACGATGTTCTTTCTCATTTGGGCAATGGCGTTTTCGAGATTTTTGACAATAACTGGACGTTCGGATGCTAAGTTTATTTGTTCGCAAGGGTCGTCTCGTAAGTTGAATAAACAAGGAGCGACATAAGGATCGCATTTATGGTCGGAGGTTACGTCTACGGCTTTTTGGCACACGATGGTGGATTTGTTACGAAGTTCCCAAATTTTTTCGGATGTTAGGAGCTGGTGGGTGTATTGGATGTTCTGGACATTTTCTCCTAAGAAATAATCATAAGTTTTATTGTAGTATCAATCATAAAAATATTAAAAAAAATGTAGATAGAATCATATTTTCTAAGACTTAATTAATTAATTCTTCGGGTCAACATACGTACAAATTTACAATCCAGTAATTTTTAATTCAAAGTAAATAAAAAAGTATAATATAAATCTCGATTTGTGTAAATTTTGTCCGGTACTTAAAATTTATATTAATAAATTAATTATAAATAGATATTATTAAGTATTGTATTGCAAAATTTCTGATAAGATAAAATTAATTAACAATGTACAAAAACGTATTATATCTAAATTTAGACCGATAAAATTTATTATTGTAACGATAAGTTATCTTCTGTACATATATTAAAAATAGATCATTCATTTTCTAAATATAAAATGTAACAGCAAACATTTTCAAAAGTGTTAAAATTAGAAATGTTATAAAATTTGAGATAATGTAAAGTTATAATTTAGTTTAAATTGTAAGAAGATATAAACAATATTCTTCAGTTAATAAAATTTTTAAACGTAAATATAATTTGCCTTTCTTTTGAATATATAACTCCTGTTTGTTCGAAACCTTATATACATTTCTGTATTATTGGTTACATGCAGAACAAATTTCAATCCAGAAAATAAAAGTGATTCCAAAACATTTACTGTCAAAAATTAGTTCTAATAAGATATGTTACGGAGTATTGACAATGATACAATAATTGCTGTACAATTAGTTATCTTAAAAATTTATTTGGCCAACTACAATATAGTTCTAATTTTCAAAAGAGGCCCTGAACAATTTTATTTGTGAAAGAACATAGTGAAACAAACATTATTGAAAACGCGACTGAAAAATATGTCGTGGCAAGCAAGGTATCAATTTTTAAAGTGAACAAACTTGTGGGATTCCAGCACTCGACTTCGTCTCGTGCCGAAACTTTCACACCTCGTGGCAAATAGGCGAGTTTCTGTACTTGTTGCGCAATATACTATTTCGTAAAAAAAACAACAACATGTAGTAATATTTTGACACTGCCAGGACGCATTCATGTCTTCCGCAAGTTCTAAGAAATGAGAAAGCGCAATTGTCTTTAAAATTAGGCAACCACTAAAGTTGCTAAAGGCAGATGAAAAGACAGGACATCGCAAAAAATTTTATCTCTCATAGTTCACGAACGAATAATATTTAAATGAAATATTTTCACTCATACTCATTTATTGTTGTATATTTTCATATTCTTCTGCAAAATGGTAATATTTCGAGAATGGAGATAAAATATAAGTTTAATTTTAATAAAATTGTTCAATGTTTTATTAATTGTAATTAAATTTACATTTGCATGCTAGCTCATCTTTTATTTCACACACAGTTTCTAAAATCTGCACTTACCTTTCTGCTTCTTCTCTTCGCTTTGCATATCCGTCACAAACCCAGTAAGAGCCACTCCAGCATGTGACTTCAGCACCATTTCTGGATCATAATTGTATTGGGGTCCACGACCAGTATCTCCGTACCACTCATTCACATTAGGACTGACACTACCCAAAATATACTTCCAGTCACCTCGCCGAATGCTGGAGTAGTTGAAGATGTCGTCGATGTTGTACACCATCTCTGTGCGAGGACTGTCTGTGTCTTGGGAAATGGCGTCCCACATGTCGATGCCGTCGATGTTGGTCAGGTTCTTCTTGGATATTCCTGAGGGAAGAATATTGATTTTGATCTAGTAAATGTTAATGATTATGATTATTATGTAGTATATCAATCAGTTTTTTAAGGGTTTCTATTTATTTCATTACTATAAGGTTAAAGAAGAACAAAAAGTCTTTCATTTTTTTAGTTAAAATGGATTTACGATAATAATACTGAAGAATCAGTAAAAAAATAAAATTCACTTTTCCAATTAAAAATGAAAACCTTTTACATCTCCAAATTATTTCCAATCAAAGTTAAGCATAAAAAGTTACAATGTTTAGTTTTTTATATATAGCCGAAATAATCCAAAAATGTTCAATTTTGGGTCCAAAATATTGGTTTTTGAAAGTAGACCATATTAATAGAAGTAAATACGCTCATTTTAAATTTACAAACGGAATTTAATTATCTTTTTTCCCTCCTCAGATTTTTGCTCTTAAAGTTGCACCTCAAAAATGTGTGTTTTTTTTATTATATCTCTAAAATGGGTGGAGATACAATCTCAAGCCGATTCTGTGGACAAAGTTACATAAAGAAATGTTTTCTCAGCATATTTACTTAGTCCAGAAAATGAATAATTTTAGAGAAAAAATATTCCCGAGCAAAAAACTTAAATAGAGGTTTTTTTGTTTTTCTCATTTTTTAACAAATGATTCCAAAGAACCTATATGTTGAGAAAACATTTCTTTAGATAACTTTGCTTGTAGAATCGACTGGTATAATCGTTGAGATTGTATCTCTACACATTTTAGAGATATACTAAAAAACACACTTTTTGAGGTGCAACTTTAGAGCAAAAATCTCAAGAACGAAAAGAGATAATTAAATTTAAAATTCTGAAATCAGCAAATGGACATCTATCAATTTGGTCTATATCCAAAAACCAAAATTTTGGACTCAAAAATAAATATTTTTAAAGGTTTTACTTGTATACAAACACAATTTGACCCCAAAAACCTAAAAGTTATATTTATTAAATTAAAAGTAAGTGAAAAATTATTGCGCCAGAAACGATGCATCCAAATATTCTTAAAAGTTAAAAGTGTCACATATTTTAAATCAAAGAATGTTAAAAATGTAACATTTGCATGCAACTAGTGTATTTAATTAATATTAAGTCCTACCAGCAGCAGAAAACAAAGTAGGCATCCAATCCGAAATGTGCATGACTTGTTCAGAGACGTGCTGCGACTTTTTCAACAGGGGGCTCCAAATGAGAGCAGGAACTCTGTGCCCGCCTTCCCACGCGCTTGTTTTCATCTGTTTCACGAATGAATCTCATTAGCTTCCATTACCATTACGTTCACTACTACTTACCCCTCGAAGAGGGTAGTTAGAGCCGTGGTTTTTGTGCGTGCCCCACGTCTGTGCCCCATTGTCGGAGATGAAGACGATGATGGAGTTTTCCAGCATGCGCTTTTCACGGAGAGCGGCTACGACTTTTCCGATGCTATCGTCAAGCAGGGAAACCATCGCTGTTACATAACAAGGTGTGAAAACTATAATTCTTATAGACAGACAATTATATGTATTTATCTTCGCATGCGGAAGTACGTATCGCATTCAATCATCAATAATCTCTTCCTCCACACATCATTTCTAATGTTTTGAATAAGTTAAATATAAATGCGTGTTTGTTTCATATAATGGAAAGTTATTTTGAAATAAAGAACAGGTATTATGCAGCTAGTTTCACTTTTTAAAGTTTAATATTTATGTAAATAGTGTGGAAAATATGTACTCGAAAATATTATTAAAATTCAAGACACACAGAGAGCTAATATTGTTAAGATATTATTTTCCGTGGATTGCAAAATGCAAGTGAAATTATTAAGTTCCGTCGCCAAGAAAAAATTATAAAGAAATATTATCGGTCACTTACACATAGCGTAGCTAAGGATGAAATACATAGTTACAGTACAAGAAGCGCGAAATAGCTGTTAACATAACTAGGATTGTTATAAGTATCATAACTGTCGCAGATCTAAGACATCTAAAGCCTAGTATGATTCATAACATCCGTGGTTTGTTCAATAATTTACCGGTTTCAGAAAGACTTTATCACTAAATATTATTTTATAAAATTTTGATAACAATAACATTTTTGTGATGGGTAGATACGACGTCTTGATTTTGATTATAGCTAGATTGTCTCATGTTATTTTGACAAGTCAGTATGGTAATAATATTACAGTACAGATACTGTTATAACTTAGTTCCTTGCTTGTTTTTGTCTATGTAAACAAAGGCTTAATATCCTGAAACCGGTATTGCAATTTACGTTATAAGTCCGGTAAATGAGTTTGTACGGTACGAATAGATGTACCGTGAAAATCATTAACGGACGAATGATGTACAACATTATTTCATACTGTATAACACTTTTCAATTTAAATTAAAGGTTTGATTTTATTTCTTTGAAAATTATTTAGAAAGCAAAATAAAAATTTTGGTTATCATTGAAAAATTTAAGAAGAAAAACGCTCTCATCTGTCATTTATGACATGTAAATCACAAACTTTAATAGAATAATAGTAAAATAAAATCAGATTAGTTAAAATGTAATACTAAAGGAAAAAGAATGTACGAATATTTTACAATCATTTAAAATTTATGATATTTATATATATACAGTACCGTAAAGAATAATAATACTATAAAGTTTTTTTTACCGAACTCTGAAGTCACAATTGTAAAAATGGAAATACCAAGTGCGACATAGAATAAAAAAAAAATGCAAGTAATTTAAATTTGTACTTGGTTTATTCACTTAAATCTATGGTAATGATCGTTTTGTCCTTTCGAACATCATTAGACGTTCAAACTTATTTTAAAAGAATAATAGTTATTTATGGTACAAGTGTGTTACATTACAGATAAGTCACGTGGGAAAAGTTTAGCTCACGAGGCCGTTAGGCCGAGTGTGATATTTTTTCAAGTGACTTAGGTAATTAACACACGTGTGCCATACAACATTTTATCCAACACATTTTAATCATTGATATAAAATACATATAAGATTTTTGACAGATGGAATTTCGAAATGACATTTAGGAACAAAATAGTGTAGAGAAGGTTTTATAACGTAGTTACCCTGATACGAACCAAAAAACAGTGAGGTACCTAATATATTTAGCACACTAGTGACTTATGACCTACTATATTTATCTAAAAACAGCATATTTATATCGTTATAATTACACGGTGTTGGATAAATAAATAAATATGTAATAATCATGAAAAGAATAAGCAATAACAAATAAATAATTTTTCGACTCTTGTTTTTATAAACCTGTCATAAACATAACAAAAAATCCGAAATATTCCTCACCAGCATAGACTCTCCTATCAGGATCAGGAATATGCGCAAACTTAGCAATCTCCTCATCAGGAGCTTGCATGGGGTCGAACTTGTTCCCGGAGTGTGGCGCCAGGTGCGAGAGGTACATGAACATCGGTTTCTGCGAGTTGTGCTTGTGGATGAGACGTACGGCCTCCTCGGTGAAGAGCGTCGTGCTGTACTTGCCCTTCGCCTCCGGGTCCACCTGAAGGTTGCGGCGCATGTCGTAGCCGTGGATGCTGTCGTTGAACTACGGAATGTGTTTGTGAAGTTAAATTGGAAGTAATGGTGGAAGATTGTGATGTATCTGTTTGTTACATTTAAACTATATTATGTCTTAATTTTAAAGAAGTTGTATGTGATTCAAAGATATATTGCTTTTAGTTCGATTTACTTCTGGAATAAAATTTATATTTATGAAGATTTAAATTTTAGCTCTTTACTGCATGAATTCTTATTTTCGTCTGAAATAATTTATGGGCATTGACAATAGGTTCTTATTAACAGGACAATTAATAAAAAAATGACTACCTCGTACGGTAAATTATACACTTCTTGTTGCACTTCATTGAAACTTATTTCATTTGAAAGAAGAAATGGATCATTTTTTGAAAATTTTATTAAAATATTTATCACTATTCCTTATTGCACTACACAAAGTTATTTTAATCGCTCAAAAACTTATAAAGAAAGACATATTTCGTTACAGATGTCTCAGGAATATATTCTGATAGTTGTCAATATTAATTTATTATCAATAAATAAAATGTTTCATACAAAAAGTGCATGAAGTATAACGGTCTGATTAAATTTTTCAAATAAAAAAAAATATATGGAATGTGTCATATATGGCTCACAATGTGGTAAATGGTTAAGTTACATTTTTCTTCAAATAAACAGAGCAACTGTTTATATTATGCTTTGTTATTTAAGTGTACATATTTAATATTGCAATGATAATGGTATATTTAATTCTTTAATTTTTAAAATACCTTTAAAAATATTTTTTAAATGTCTGTCTCAGAATAATTATAATTTATTCGTTATCATGGTTTGATCTACAGTTTACAATGATTTATGAATAATTATATAGTTATTAAATATAAATGACATTGAATATTGAAAGTAATTTAAATCCTATTTGATCAAGTTGTCTGATGAATAGTTTGTTTCGAAATATTATTATCTATTGTTTTATAGATTGTTGAAATTAACAAATAGAACAATATTATTTATTAGTTTATAGTTTTGTAATTGTAAATGTAATAAAAATTAATTATTATTTGCACAATTTTTTGGAATATTTTATCTTTTATTACATTGTAGGTACATAGCAACAATCATAATCCAATAATAAAATAATAAAAATTTACAATTGTTGACGCACACAATGAAAAAATTATAATACTTCGTGTTGCAAGGTGTTATAGCGCGATCATCTTAATTATTTTATCCTTATCATATTTAATTATGGTTTAATTGCAGGTTTAGCTTTGTCAAAAAATGTAATTACTTTTGATTTGAAATGAAATTATGTGAATAGTACTTTGAACAATAAAATAATTTGCTTTGCATAGACAATAACATATTATAAACATTTTATAAAACTTATGTTTATAAAAGAAAAGTAAACATTTTTATTTGTAGAATTTAAAACGATATAAATTTAATTTTTTTAATTTTCTTTTGCAATTTTCACTTAAATTTAATTTATTATTAAGGCAAATTATTATCTGATGTACTGTGTTGATAGTTGTCATAATAATTTTTGAAAAAAAAATTATCTATTACAATAACAAATGTTTAAACTAATAAACTATCATCGTATATAGTTGTTAAAACTTACCGTGGCATATACTTCATGGTTAAAGTAATCTTGCAAACCGTTCCAATAACCATAATGGCTGTCAAATCCTCTGTACAATGGAGTGTATTCCGTTTTATAGAATCCTAAATGCCATTTACCTACGGCATGAGTAGAGTAACCAGCTTCTTTCAAATACTGTGGCATCAGTTTTTCATTTAGGGGAAGACCTCTAGGTTCTGGTTCCAAAAGTACTATGTGCTGCATTCCTGAAACGAAATTATATTTTAAATACAGAGTGTTTCCTAAAAAGCCGAAACCAGGAATATTTTGTTTATTTTGAAAGATCTAAACAATGTTAAGGAACAAAGTTTAATTAGATTAAGGGTCTCATAAAATCATCTTAGTAAGAATTTTATGTCAATTCTGGTTTTACCGGAAATGTGTCCAACTTTAATTTTAGCATAGAGAATCGGTATTTTTATATTTTTTTCGGAATACACCGAATTTAGCTGCACAATAATACCAAAAATTAAAATATAGTTTTGCTACAATCATTTCATGAACGAGATGGTATGTTTAAATTAATGATCTCAATTAATTAATAACACTTTATATTTCACTGTTTAATCTTTAATGTTAAACAATATTAACCAATATTAATAAATTTGTTCAAATTTGACTAACCAAATTATATTTATTTTACTTATACATTTTTTGTGCTTCATTTTATTAAAGTATATTTTTATAATTATTTGCAATATTTTACTTCCTATGTATAAGATACCGAAGGTCTTTTTATACTTTTTTACAATTTGAATATATAATAACATATTGAAAGGTAATTGTGTACATTTTTTATGAGAAAAAACTTATGAATAAATGAAACTTTTTATAAAATAATATATGTGTATTAATTTTTTTAAAAGTTAATTTATTCAAAACATTTTATATTAAAAGGAACACTTTATGTTATCTGTACATATAAGTAAAAAAATAACTTCTATAGTTCTAATCAAATATATGAAAATGAATTCACAGTTGAAATACATTATTGTTCGATGATTACGCAAAATTTATTCATTCATTGTTATTATTGCAATAATTGTGACGATGAAATGGGATATCAATAAAAAGTAGTTTGATTAATTATTATTATTCTCATTTATAATATGCGGAAAGAAAACAGAAATGTAATATTAATTTGTTTTTTATTTAAATGGGACTTGCCAGTTCACACCATCCACTAGAATATTTTTATTTATAAAAAAAACATTGGAGTTTTTTTATGGTGTTTGGTACTTCAAATTTAGATGTCAAAGTCAAAGCTAAAGGTTTAATCCTTTTCAATATTATTTGTGCAGATTTATCTATCAAATTTAGTACTAAATTAATAATATGATTCTATATCGATTGTCATATTTAGTATTCTAGTATATCGAATATATTTCTATCAGTCTTTTAGTATTTTAATGCATGAAGTATTAGTATTGTGTTGTAAAAATCAGTTTTTTGTTAATTTGCCGGAAGTAAAGTTAAATTAAATTGATTTTCTTGGTTTTACGTTCAAGTTTAAATTGTTAAACTATATTTAAAATCATGGTTACCACCTCTCTAGTCAATGTCAAGTGAAAGCGTTACATAACAACAACTTGTTAGTTGTTCGTTGTTCAATCTAATAACTCAAGCCATGCAAAACAGCTTTTTGCTCTTCTTGAAAACTAGGAAATCAGAAGTGCAAACAAGTGAAGGAGTAACAAGTAACGTTTAGCAGGAAATGAAACCTTGAAATCAAAATAAAGTTAGTTGTTTTATTTCGCAATGTAATAGTTTCCTATGCTCTAATAACCGCCTGCATACCAATGAATTTTTAAAGGAAAATCTTGTTATTACACTACACACCCTATAAAATGAATAATTAAATGTCTAGGGAAAGGTTACACCGTGATATTTAATTTAAATTAAAAAAAATATAAACTTATTAGGTGGAATTAGAAAAATATTGCATACGAGTATATTCAACTCAGATAATTTTAATTATACTGCAACATTGAACTATATTCATATACCTATATCTAGTGAGGTTTTTTGTAATTGTTAAACTAGTCTTAATAGAAGACCTTTCTTATAGATAAGATATTGGTATGTTTATTACATTGTTATAATGTACTAAATACCTTTGAAGGATACACTAAATTTAAAGTATAACATTCATATGCAGATATACTAAAATATGTATGAGATCATAATATTAAGCATTCTTTTTTTTTATGTTGTAAAAGAGTGAAAAAAGTTATTATCCCTGAATTATTGTGATATATGATTTTTTATCTTACAGTAGAGGTTTGCTATATAAAATTAGTTCCAAGTTTAAATATAAAAAAATAAAATATTGCATAATACTCTTTAAAGAAAGAAATATGTTGGTTTTACATCTATTTTGTTTTTCCTTACTTAATTAAAATATCCCAAAGATCACATATCCGTTCATGTTAGTATAATTAGTATTTAATGTAAAAAAGAAACTCGAAGTAAGAAAAGTTCGTAAGTTAGATAATGGAGAAATTGTTGTTCAAATAGTTTTGGTCAAGTTTCCTACTTTAATCTTGGAAAACTTTTTCTGATTTCGTTGTTAACTTCGTTAAATTAACTCTCATCATTTAACCTGCGTATAATATAAAATGCAGATTTTGCACTTTGTAAAGAAAATTTACCAATTAAAATTTAATGACAAAACATTTGTCTAACTATCTAACATTTAATATTATTTGACAATAATCCACCTTTAACTTGTATTAATATCATAATTTATTATAGTTTTTAATGTAAGGAAATATCAAGTGGTTTATTAAATGTTTAAGGTTATATTTCTAGAAAAAACCCAATCACAAAAAATGCTTTTCAATAGTAAAGACAGGTTATATAAATCAGTTTTTATTTAACCATAACAACATTGAGGTAGGCTGTAGGCTTTTATTTTATTGTTTTTCACAAAACAATTTGTGCAGTTTTTGTTTTTACAATTAAAACCTTTATAAAATAAACATGATATTGATTCAAATATTTATTATTTTTGTAGATTGTGATATTGGTGATATATATTTTTATATATTCTCTTATCTGTTTAGTTACCACATGAAAATTTTTATGTTCATGAATAATTAATTTTGGCTGGAGTTAAATTTTTGTTTTGCGTTTTGAAATCTGCTGAGCATTTTTGAGGAACGATTCAGTGGTTGAGACTAATTTATGTAGAGGAAAAACTGCTTTTATAAGGCAAGGCAAACATGTGTGGTTAATCGATGTCAAGAGTGGTTTGATATTTATTTTTTCAATGTGTTTGTTTTACCTGTATGGATGGGGTATTTCCCAGTAAGGAAGGCGGCCCTGGATGGAGTGCACAGGGACTGACTGTAGTGAGAATTGAGGATGATTCCATTATAAGCCAACGCGTCTATGTTTGGAGTTGGGATTTGATCTGCCCCGTGGAAACTTACGTCATTCCAACCCTGGAAAATATTTTTTATATGATTTTATTTTTTATTTTATTACCATTCCATTTTTTTATTTAAAATTTTTATTGGCGACCTATAAAACTGGTTCTCAGTAAGGTCGCTATACTATTATTATTATTTTTATTTATTATTAATTTTATAAACTCACTTTTAAAAAGAAGAAAATATATTTTTTGTAAAAATATACGTTTTTGGAACGATTAGGAAAAATTAGAAAATCTAAATCGAATTTATTCTGCCGCTTTATTATCTAACTTTTATTTATTTTTAATACCTATACCCCTCGCTATACCCCTTATCCCCGTAGAGTTAAAACAAACCAAATAACTGTTTTAAATCAAAAATTGTGTTGTCAAATGCGAAATATGCCAAAAATTCTCATTTTTGAGCCCAAAATTTTGATTTTGGGACATACTGTACATTGATAGTTCTCGATGCGCTGATTTCAAATTTTCAAACGGAAATTAATTATCTGGTTTTGTTCCGAAGATATTTGCTGTCAAAGTTGTATCTCAAAAAAGTGTGTTTTTTGGCTATATCTCTAAAATGGTTAGAGATACAATCTCAACGATTATATCAGTCGATTCTACAGGAAAAGTTACATAAAGAAATGTTTTCTCCCAATATTCGTTCTTTGGAACGATTACGTGAAAAATGTGAAAATAGAAAATACCTAAATTTCAAAATTTCTTCGAGGAACTTTTTTTCTTCAAAACTTTTCAATTTATAGACTTAAGTAAACATTGATGTGCTAATTTCATATTTTCAAACCGAATTGAATTATCTCTTACCGTTCTGGAGATATTCGTGATCAAAGTTGAGTTTTGGCAATACCTAAAAAAACAGGTTTTTTAGGTATAGATCTTTAAGGATTAGGTTTACGACTTCGGCGACCTCACCAATCGATTCTACGGACAAAATTACATAAGTATACCAATTTTTAGATTTTTATTCCAAAAGATACAATTTATACAAAGGAAAAACTAAAATGGCCAAAATCGAAAAAAACGCCTGATGAACCCCTTGCGATTTTTTCGATTTTTGGCCATTTTCAGTTTTTTTCTTCTAGAAATTTTATCTGTTGAGATAAAAATCTGAAAATTGGTACACTTATGTAATTTTGCCCGTAGAATCGAATGGTGAGGTCGTCGAAGTCGTAAACCTAACCATTTAAGAGATATACCTAAAAAACCTGATTTTTTAGGTATAACTTTCAATTCAAATATCTCAAGAACGGAAAGAGATAATTGAATTCTGTTTGAAAATTTGGAATCAGCGCATCAATATCTACTTAAGTTTGAAAAATGAAAAATTTTGGAGACAAAAAGATTCGAGGCGAAAAATTGAAATTTAGGTTTTTTCGTTTTTCTTATTTTTCACCAAATCGTTCCAAAGAACGAATATGTGGGCAAAACATTTCTTTACATAACTTTTCCCGTAGAATCGAATTGTAAAGTGATTGAGATTGTATCTCTACTCATTTTTTGAATATATTCAAAAAACACACTTTTTTGAGGTACAACTTTGAGAGCAAATATCTCCGAAACGAAAAGAGATAATTAAATTCTGTTTGTAAATTTGCTATCAGCGTAGCTAATTCTTTAAAAAATATTGCAAACAAAATTTTGTAAAATTTGAAAATTTTCAGCTAAAAATTTGATATTTTCAAATATTTTCGGATTTACGTAAAAATACAGCATCAGCTTTGGAAATTACTTCCCTTGATATTACTACATATTTTTCCAAGTAATATTAATCTCATTCTTACCCCTTCGTGACTCACAAAATTTTTGCTTTACGTATTTGTATCTGTATCGTAAATTATTATTACTGTATATTCAATGTGGGAGTCTGCATCATTTTGCTTATAAAATTGTATAAGATTTAATACATAGTGCCAAATATCGAACGATGTATAATCAAAAAAATAAGTATATATAAGAATTCAGAAAAAAATTAAAAGTTAGTGAATGTATCAACATTAGAAAATAATAACATATTTAGAATATTCTTTTACAATCTGATATAATCATTTTTTTAACTTGGTAACTTAGTTTGTTGCTTTTAAAACATAAGTACATTTTGATAAGCTAATGACACTGACTATAATTTTATGTAAAAATAGATTAAACGACTTTATTTAATTTACTAAAATATATTCAATAATTAATACAAATTCATGTTAGCGTTATTTATTTTTATAATATTAAAATTACTCGTATTTACCCAGAAATAAAATTGAAATATACAGGTAGTATAGTATTTCTTAAAAAATTAATGACAATTTATTTTGCGTAAATTTTAATAATTTTTATAATTATTAAATGTACTTAAATATACAGTAAAATTTTACGAAAATGTTTTTCAGGTAAAAGATAGAGTAGTAAAAAAAAATAATATACTTACCATGTCATCAGCCAAAATAACAATAATATTAGGTTTTTGTTTCTTATCAGCACTGTACACAGTCGAAACCAAAAGAATAATTCCCGCCAAAAAAGCACCCCGCATTTTGGCGGTAAACGCCATGTTGAACTCCCGCGTAAATTCAAACACAAACAAAAGCCGACACAAGACTATCACGAAATCCGAACTAAAACTCGAAACTGTAAATTCGCTTTTTAATAGCGTCTAGTGACGCGGAAAACGAAACACCATTGCTCTACAGTGGAGGGAGGAGATAACCAACAGGTTGTAAAGACAACAGTAGTGGACAGCGATTTTATATTGTTTTTGTTTGAGAGAAATTTTCGAACGTATAAAACATTAATTCAAGTCATATGACTATTTTTTTCCTGGTAATTACGTTAATTTTTTATAGTAGTGAAAGATATGTCATAATTAAAATGTATTTATTGACCTTTTGTCGATTCTTTTCGAAAAAGGCTATGAGAAAAACAGGAAATGCAGTGTGTGAAAGTAATAATTGCATCTCTTCGAAAATAAAATGAATGTTTGCAAATTAACTCCGGTATCATATGACTACAAGTGCCCCTTTTACAGTAATTATTATTTATTACTAATAACGTCTAGGATATTACTCTCATAGATTATATAATTTTACATAATTTAACAGAATGTTTCAAATAGGTTGCACGATTTCGTAAAATTATTGAGATTATTAAAATTTATTTTATTTTTAATGTGATATCATATCCAGGTAACTCTTAAATTTAAATGATACTATATACATATTTATTTATAAAATAAAAGTAATAGTCAAATTAGCTTTATTAACATAATATTCAAAACATAGAACATTTGTAAATAAATTTACATCTTATTGTTTCTTTTTAATGAAGATTAAATTCGGAAAATGTAAATTATTAAGAACCTTTTACAATGGTGTTCCATATACAAGATATATGTTGTTGTTGTTGTTGCATTAATTTAATTTAAACTTACTTTTATTTTTTTAAATACACATTTACATTTAAACAAAACACTATCATACACTTCATAAACTTATCTCCTTGAAAAGTATGAAATATGTTTCAAATATATATAAAATTGTGAAATAAATTATTCTAAAGTATTTTTACACTAAATAGCTATTATGATTTTAATCATTTCATTGGTTGTTTTTTTAAATTATGATTTCTTTTACTATATGCGGTGTAGAACTGTCTTCAGTCGTATTATATTTAATGCTCTTTTAATAACCATATTTAAATACACAATGTGTCATTGTAATTTTTAATGATGCACTTTTTTATCAAAAAGAAATACCTTACGAATTTAAAAATTTGTTTCATTTGTGGGAAAATTTAACAATATTTTATCTAAAACAAGGTTGTCAAGGTTTTTAAATTTTATCATAAGCACTTGAACAATAAACCTGTTTGAATTTGAACAAAATATCTAAACATAAAAGTAATATATAATTGGAACGATAAATATTCAACAGAAATATTTACATCCGTTTTAATACATATGTAATTATATAATTAATATGTTCAGCAATTAAATGTAATGTATCTAATATAACAGTGTAAATAACAACATTATAAATTCAAATTGGAAAATATTGATAATGAAGTTATAATTTCTTTTTATCTGACCTGAAGTACACATATATACATAATATAATGCGTACATGTATAAAACAGATTTAATGAAATTTCCAATTTAAATTTCTAACATCAATGTCATGTGGTCAAGTTTGGTAAAAACTTCAATAGGAAGTGGAAGTTTACTGTTCTTATATTTAAGTTTTTCTTGCGAATATATTGCAGTAGAGAAAAATTTGGGAAACTCAAGAAAGTTGTCGTAAACTTGTTATACTGGTTACAAGAAAAAAAAAAGATATTTTTATTGCAAAGCGTATTTCGGTAAACAGTTTCTAGTGACAGTTCTTCTATCTTAAACTCATAAACATGAAATTAATTTTAGAAAATTAAAAAAATATCTTCAAATAAATTGTGTATTAAAAAATATCTAAGAAATTAAAATTTTATATCCAGAGAATCAAAATGTTGGAAGCATATTATGATTTGAACTCTTTTTACTTTTATATATTACAATTCATTCATATCAAACCTAATTTAACTTACATTCTTATAGTCTGATCTACAGAATTATAAATTCAAATAATTCTTCACAGCATAAATTATTGTATTTTTTTGTTTAGAGATATCGAAAATATGATTTTTTTGTGACTTTAATCTTTGTTAACTTAATTGATGAATACACTACTATGTATTACTAATTTTATGAGAATTTGCTTTGAATTCATTTGATGATGGTAGAAGCAGTATTTAAGTTTTTCTTCATTTGAAATGTTATTTGTTAAAGTCTGCTAAACAAGATTACTTGAACAAAAACAGATTTGTGTAGGGAATAAATTACACACAAACATGCGCAAGATTATCAAAGCTGATATTAATCTGACACATGGCGCTCCTTGCGGCAGTTTTCATAACTGAATTTCAGGAGATTGTCGACGCTTTCAGAATGTAAACACTGTAGGAAGTTTTCAGTAGATGTGTTTTTTTTATAACTACATATATGGATTAGTAAATATTGTTTCACATCAATCTAGCATTTTACTTTAATTTCCGAATTGTAGATTATACACATTATAAATATGTAAAATTATAAAAATATTATTATTACTTTAATATTTAAAATGTGAATTTTAAATTACTTATTTTATCTTCAGCTAAACGATTTTTTTTTTTTTTAAACTTGCCTTATATAATTTTTATCACTTATTTCATATAATTTAAATAAACAACATTCTATAATGTCTAAATTGACAATTACTAAATTTAAATACCTATTATTTTAATGTTTCTTTAGACTTCAAATACGACATATACAACTGTCCTTACATAAAATAAAAGCTGGCAATCTAAATAAAAATAAAGATATATTTCTTTAAAGGCATTTTAAAGGTATAAGAAAAAAGTGTATATATATATATATATATATATATATATATATATATATATATATATATATATATATATATATATATATATATATATAGATATATTAAAACTAAAACTAGAAGGTTTTATTTGTTGAAAGTAAAACCATAAAAGTTTGAAATTTCCAACAACTTCACTTTTCTTCACCGCTGTTCTCATGATTCACTTTTTCCTGGAAAATTCTTAACAACAAAACAAAAGTTAGTCCCGGTTGTTAATATTTAAATAAAAGAAAACCAGGTCAAGCTCTAGGTCTTGGTGTAGAGGTCATTTAATTGTCATAGTTTGTAATTACAGAGTAGACGAATCTTTGAGAAAAAAATCCGCTCTTCGCTAGGTTCATTAACTTGTTAATTAAAGTTATCGAGAAAGGTGATCGCAAAGTTATTGGAATTTCCCAAAAAAACAAAACACATTGCATGCAAAAAAGTCGAATTACTAATTGAGTTGTTATTGCGTAGATTATCTGTATTTCTTTTCATGAACCATTAATAACATAAATTTGCATAAAGCACATATATAACCTGAAATATTATTGTAATTATTTATCGCATTGAATATAACTTACTAAATGCAATGTCATGTCACTCTAATGGACATCTCAATTTGTAATAAATTTAATCAATTTATAACTGTTGTTACATATAAATTATATATTAGATGAATAAATCTATAATTTAAATGTAGTAAATCATGTGATGTTCAATGAAAATCGTTTGCTTGTATTTTTATACCTATGTCAATTTTTAAAGCTATATCTAAAAATATTTATATCGATAACTATACATAGATTAATCATTTGATCATAATACTTTAATAATGATCATCTTATTTTTATAATTTCCTGAAATTTCAATTGTGGGGGAAAAAATATTTATGTGAATTAGGTTAGAAGTGTTTGCAAATAAATAATAATTTTCAAACTTTCTAGAAAAACATCCATTAATATAATGGATAACAAGGTTAACAAAAAATTATAATATTTTTCCAATATTTCATTCTAAAATAATCCATGTTACACAGTACATTTTCCTCTCTAGAAAGAGAAAAGTAATTTTCCTCTCTATTTCGCGAAAAGAAAGTATAGTTTTTATTTTATTCACCTATTCTGTTTTGATTAATAGATTCCATACTTATTTATCATTTTAAACATATTAAAAGAATAAAAGCAGTACAATGTTTTTTAAGTAATTCTTGACCCAGTGATTATCTTTTAATTGGAAAAATATTCCTTAAGCTTAAGTACATTTCTTAAGTTGTTAGACAATGGATTTTATTTTGTACAAGTTTTAGAAATATATTTAAATTAAAAAGTTGATAAAAATATTTTTGAAGCAATAATAATAATTATATTTTGTTTTTATCATGCTTGTATTTTTATTAGTACCGTGATTGTTACTTTGTGTTTCTTCATTAAATGATCTGATAAATAATGCGACATTAAGAAGTATCAGAATTAATCAGTTACATAGTAAAACAAGTTGCATGATTTAACAACGGCATTAAAATATAATCGCTAATTATGTTAATAATTTAAAAGGAATCATAAATTATAAAGAAATTATCCGCGACTTTGAAAATTGAATTTATGAATAATATCAGGACGGAATAAATAAGCTGCTATTGCTTCTTGAGTGAGGTGAAGATTCTTGGACGTACTTGACATAATTATTAAATTATTTTATAATCTCTTATCAATCTGCGTTTAATTCGTTTCCCGAAACTACCAGTAGTCACGGAACGATATTTCTCTCGGAAGTCTCATTATCCTCATTTATTTCGAAATTATTTCCCATTCGTATATTTCTCAAGTGTTCAAAGGTGTTTGTTGTTGCGTCTTTCAGGTACCTAATTAATTTTTGATGATTTTATATCTACATTGAATTATTTAAACATTCTTTAGATTTTTAAACATTTCATAAGCGCAATAAAAAACGTAGCAAAAGCGCAAAAGTAAATTTAGGAATTTAATGTATATACGTATGTATGCATCTGATTAGATCATAATACGAGTGAATTCATTCTGCTCGTGGATAGTACTTTTTAAATATATAATCGCAGAGGTATGCCTCCAAATCTCGAATGTAACATAACCTAACCTAATATAATCTAATCTAATCTAACATGACTTAACCTAACATAACCTGACAAAACTAACCAAATCTAATCAAACCTAATCAAATCTAATCAAACCAAACCTAACCTGACTTAATCTAACTTAACCTAACCTCATCAAACCTAAAGTAATTTAAACTAACCTAATTTAACCTAACGTAACCTAACCCTGAACGAATTTAATTTACTTTAACCTAACCTAACCTGAACTAATTTAATTTACTTTAACCTAACCTCACCAAACCTAAAGTAATTTAAACTAACTTAAGTTTACCTAACTTAAGCTAACCCAACCAAACCTAAAGTTATCTAAACTAACCTAAGCTAACCTTGCCTAACCTTATTTTATTCAATCATTGAATAAATGGTTATAAGAAATTTATTAATATATGAACATTTCAATTATACAGACACCGGTGCGCTTAAGTAATATACTTTAGTGCGCTTTTGCAATGTTTATATGGTGCTCTTTTGTAACAAAAAATACCATTTGGTGCGCTTTTGTTATAATTTGATCACGAATTTCAGAAATTGTTTAAAATTTTGTGTTTTCAACTATATGAATTCATTCCTCATTCAAACTTTATTGTTCAGTACAAAACAATGACTGACAAGGCAACCAACTCTTGGCAAATAAGTTTGTTGTAGTATTTATACCACACTCGTCATGCGCAAAGTAATAAAACAAATGCAAATAACTTAATTTATAAGTTATACCTATTGTTCTGAAAATTACTATTGTGGTTGCGGTATAATAGGCAAGAAACAAGTTCACAAAGAATAAAGTCTTCCTCATTAGCCCATATTTCCTTTAGTCTGATATCGTATGTACTTGTGCTGAATTATACAATTATACTTTACATTGAATTGCTAATCAATGGATATACACGTGTTAAACTAAACAAATATAAGCAAAAACTATTCACTGTATATTATGGTAATTCAATTTTATTGACCTATAAAAATTAATTGATCCATTAAATGTATTTATTATTATTTATATTTATTTTAATTTGGAAGTAGTTATTTAAGTATCATGTGTGGGAACGATATTTTCCCGGATGAGTATTTTGTGGCGCGAGGGCTGCAATAGAACGAATCCGGAAAAAAAAGCTCACGCAAGAAGTTTGTACAATATTTATTGTGCGAAAATCATAAAAACAATAATATTTTGTACGTCATAAAAAATATTTAAAATTTTATTTCCTATATAGCATTTTATCTATTTGCTCGTTGTGTATTTAATGGTACATAAATATTATTTTTAGACTACTGGCGTCAATATAAAAAGATAGTTTATCTAAAAATTCTATGAAATAATGTGCATATTTTATGATAATAGTGCAAATAAATTTATTATATCTGTGCCGAGCATTGAAATTGACATCGTAAATAAATATCATGAAAAGATAAATGAAGTATTACTTTTTTAATATGTATAAAGTACAGTAAATTAAATTTATACTGACCATACAGTTAAAAACCTAATGTGGACCCCACATGCTTCTTTATACGCCTATTAAATTATACATATTTTTAATCTTATTTAATTTGAAAGAGAGATAAACTGGATCCAGAAATCTGAAAACCGAAACTTTTCGCGATTACAATAATTCCTTTTCTGCGTACAAGGAAGTAAAAATTGATTAAAAATATTTAAAATACTAACCTGTATTTATTCAGAAAACGACGCAAATTGTAATGTTAATATAAAATACATGTATGTATTTATAACTACAAATACGCCCACTCTTCATATTTTAATTACCCTTAATTTGTTTACCACCTGAAACTATATATCAGTGTTAATTATTTGCCGCTTGAATGTGATTCTGACACGATATTCTGCCCAGAGTGGCCTAATGCCATGGGCGCCCATTAGGGGGGCAAGAGGGGACATTTGCCCTCCCTTGCTTTTTCGCAAATTTTAAAAAGACGGCAAATTATTTACTTATATAGAAATTTATTAGAGTTTGCTTTATTTTAGAGCTTCGGTTTTTTATGTGTGTGACAAATTATTGCGTTACTATTTGTGGTTAGTTATTTTAACTGTTATGAGAAAGTAGATACGATACAATTAACTACAATAAACTTCATTTTAACGAAGAAATAAAAGAAAGAATTTTTACTTTATGCTTTACTTTTGTAAAATTCTATTGTTTATCTGTAGATGTCAAAATTTCGATTAAGTTCCATTTTTTTAAGTATTGCTTAAAATTTAAGCCTTGTTGGCACAACTGGGCATTAATAATATATATCATTTTTATAATAATGTCTATATTATAAATATTCTATGGGCGCCCATGCCTAATGCGGGAATTCCGGAATATGAATTTATATTGTAATATGCAACTCGTAGGACATTCGCATAAATAAACTGAGACAGAGAGGTAAAAAACCGGGAAATCCGCGACGTCACGCAGTCTTCACACTCGCGTGAGGAGGATCTTACTGTTTGCAAATTTATCCGAAAATGGAATGTGATATTGTTAGAATTCAAAATGAACAATTAATTGAATGAATGAATAATTGATTCTTGAGACTTTGTTAATTGATTTTTTTTGGGTTTTGCCACTATTTTGATAAATATTTATATTTTTACTATTCGCATTTTTTACGAATTTAGTTCTTGAAAATATATGGTTCAGAAACTTTTACAACTCACTAATACTCTTTTTATATTTACAAAATTCGAAATTCATAATTTAGAGAAAAGGCACACAAAAAATTTGTAACAATTATTAATATTTTATTTATTTTTGAACAATAATAACAATAATAAAATAGTTTTTTCGAAATCGATACTAAAGTACACGATATCACTCAACAAAATTAGCCAAAGACGTAGCTAAAGTAAAACTTTAGAGACACATATCAAAATTTAACTATACGGACTCATCTGTTAAACTGAATTAACGTATATTTTAATAGTATTATATTTTTGCAGTTTATTTTAGTATTACCTAAAATAACAAACATATCATTCTATAATATTATTGGTGAATTTATTTATTCTTTGACAGTATATTTGTTATAACAGCCATCCCCGTCTCAATAGCTATTTGACGTTTTAATAATTAATAATGCTATTTATAAATGTAAAGACTAAAGTATTTTTTATTACTCACTCATATTTGTAATAAAAAAATTATACTTTAATCCCTTGATATACAAATACCTATTTTACAATCATTTTAAATTTAAAGTAAACAGTAGTTTACATACATTTTATTAATATTATAATAATTCTTGTAATTAAAAATTTTGAATTCTTGTTCCAAATAAAATTTTTATTACAAAACTAAACATTAATATCATAATTTTAATAATTGTTATCATTTATAAGATATTGCTAAAACAGATCACTATGTGATGAGTAATGTACATGTATGCTATTATATATTTAATTACTATCGCATGAATTTTTCTTTTAGAAAACAGGAAACTTTTAACTTTGCAAAATAACAAACAACATTCTTTGTTTCAAATACAATGATATTTTATCTGCAGTTTTTATAGACTAATAGATAATTAGCGAGTTATCTAGTGTAAGAAAATGTGTTTATATTTTATTACATAAATAATTGCACACTGCATATGAAAAATAATATTTTTTGCCTATTTGTTGTACAAATAAGAATATTATTATAAAAGAGTAAATACATTAGTGACCAAAGGCAGAAAGATTTGTCAGAAATTATAAGAAATTTTTTATGTATTATTATATTTCCAACAATAAATTATATACTTTTACCGATTTCATGGAATAAACAAGGAAAATAATGTATAAATAAATAATCGAATAACAAAATCTCTTAGAATATTTAATTAATTTAAACAGTAAATTAAATCTAGCTCATATACCAATAAATCCACAATATTACAATTACAGTTTTATCAATAAAATTAGATAGAACCTTAAATAATAATAATCTAAAATTTTGCTTTCAATTTTTAACTGACAGTTGAATTCGGTCAAATATATCACATTACCGTTTGAACTCAAGAGACTTCATTAAAATATAACTATCAAATAATAAAGCTAGTAAAGATTTTCTATAAATAGATCATTGTTTTTTCTTTCATGTAAAATTTCAGTAATACTTTTTGTGTTTAATTTCCATAAAAACTTTATTTAACTTTAAAATGAGTTCAAGAAGTGAAAGTGTAGATGTTACTTGAGAGCGTGGAAAACTTTGATCTTGAAATTTCTAGAACTTGACCTTCAAATTGAGATGACATAAATATAATAAAAACCTGATAAATAACACTACATTATTAAACAAATAAAAACTTCCTCACTTATGCACAGGTTTGCGGTTTCAAACTTTCCATTACTATTTTGAATATTGTAATTATACCACTAAGTTGATCTATTTGCAGATAAAATAATAATAAATAAAGTATGTCTAATTCTTATTTATCATCACAAAATATTAATTTACTCAACTGGTACCTAGGTACTTCAAAATAATTTTTATTTTATTAATAATATTAAATCTCAGCTACGCCAGTTTTTAACCAAACATAAATACCGCTGTTTCTCAATGATTTGAAATACACTATAAGCTGTAGGGAAATGAAACGAAGGGATATTGTTATTCTTAATAATATTTCAGTACAATAAGCATTATTTTTTTAATTATTAACTATAAGATTTAAAAGACTGATCGAGCTTTTTATTAAAAAACAGATTTAAAAGTCTGACTACATTGATTAAAAAAAAAACATTGATTTAAATCACTTGTTCTGCAATTGTTTATTGACATCCCAGGATTACGAAAAAGCGTTTGGTAATGTTACTTTCAATAATTTAAATTTATAAGGCAGAATTGTTTTTAATAACGTGATTTTTTTTAATTTATTTTGAAATGTGCTACAGTAAAATCCGATTATATCGACATCGAAAGAATCTCAAAAATTTAGTCGTTGAAGACAAAAACTTTCAAAAAGTGATAAAAAATTTGACGTTATAACCAGTTTGTCGCTAAACGTGATATCGCTATAAACAGATTTTACTGTTGTTTTTTATTGTTTCTTTAAAGTTATATTTATTCTTTACAATTTTTTTTTTTTAAATAAAGGTTTTTTGTGAAACACGATATAGATACATAAAAAAATTAAATATAAAATAGAGTCTAATAAATGTATCAACGCTTTTACTAATATTATTAAAACAAAGAAAAACAAAATAAAGGTAAAGTGCGTTAAGAAAGAAAATTCCCGCCTTTTAATCGTCGTGAGATTGATGTGATCCGTTATTGTACGTAAATGAATACAAATTGTTATTCCAAAATAAGCAAATTGCTGTTTTAAAATTTTCCATTAGTGAATTCGTAGTCAAAAAAATTGATCACATCATAGATAATCCCATAGTTTACTGCCATTTGTGTCTAATTTAGACGTTAAGTTAGCGAAATATATGGTTTGTCTACGATAAATCTAATTAATGAAGCTATCTAATTAAATTATCTGCTGTTCTCCGGTAGCTGACGTTTTTTCGCCATTTTTTCCCCAATTCGATCCCACGTCGCTCGCGGATCTACGGTGGCCGTGAATCTCCATCACCTGAGGACATTATTTTGATATTATCTGAGAAATAAGCTTGTATATATTGCCTTGCGTGGCAAGCGGATGCCTTTAGTTGTGTATGTATCCGGACTTGTGAATGAATGAGCTCTACATGTGTTTCTTCGTCAATTCTCGCGAGTTTTGTTGTCAGATTTGAGGTTAGGCTAGCAGAGTTCGTCACCATGGATTTGTTTAGTGTCGGTTCAGTTGTTTTATTGGTTTTGGTGAGCAGTGTCTCAGCGATTGGACAGCCCAATGTTGTTTTTATTATTGCGGATGATTTGGTAAGTGACCGTGACGTTCTGATATGATTTGGTGCTTATATAATCTTTTGCCAACTTTTTTAATATTCTTAGAATATTCATTTTTTGTAATGTATTTTTATGAATTCTTAACATAATTAGTTTTATTATATCGTTACAATTTTATTGTTAGAAAGGCAAAATAAATAATTAAATTGATGATTGTTAAATTATTACTTTTTTTTAGATATAAAAAATCTAGTCTATATGTCAAACAACAAAGATTTCTTTTGATTTCGAAAATAAAATTAATTTATTTTTATAACAGAATAAATTTAAATATATTAAATGTTTTATTTATTTAATCTTTTTATTGCTATCGAAATTTAAAAACACAATTTTATTGAGGTTATTTTTGTACTGCTAAAACCATTAAATATTTTTTATAAATATATAAATTGTTTTTCTATATTGTCAATTTCATATCTTTAAATCCAATTTTATTTACGTGTCTATAAATTTTTAATTTGTCAACATTATAAGTACAACCAAAACTAACATGAGATACATTTAAAATTTTTGTTAAAAAATAATTAATATGAAACAATGGCATATAAGTATGATATATAAAAATGTAAATTCAATTGCTCGTTTTATAATAAAATTGCTTTTCGAAAGCCTGATTTTACATTATAATCTTATGAGGCCCATCATCACTTTTAAAAAATTCCATTTAATTTAAAATTCTAAAAACTGTAAAAATAAAGAAATCTTATCTGAAAGAATATTGATATTTTCGTCTTATTGTCTTCGTTGTCAATACAATATCGTATTATTTAATGAGGTAAGTGATACTAATTAGTATTGTTGCTAATATTTCATAGGGATGGAACGACGTTGGGTTTCACGGCAGCGACCAGATTCCGACGCCCAATATCGACGCCTTGGCGTACAATGGCATCATACTCAATAGCCATTATGTACAGGCGACCAGCACACCTAGTAGGACAGCGTTTTTTACTGGGAAGTACCCCATAAAATTAGGTACGAACATATAAATATTTTCTGGTCAGTCAGTTGTTTAAAAAAATATTTTTGGCCACTACTAGTGTCGACGTCTATTGTCTCATCCTTTGGATAATTTAATAAAAAAAAAATAATATTTTAATCAATACATAAAAATATCAGACCCCAATTTTTATTTCTGTCGAAGAGCTTCTAACACGACAGAAAATAATTCTCAAAGTTTCAATAAATTGCACCTTAAAAAATCGTCGGCTCGTGTGACGTCAGCTACACCGGTATACCAACAGCCAATAGCAAACCAGTGTGAGACGATGGCGCATTCGAACAGCCAATAGAATTTTCCAGTGCCCGTTACGTCACAAACATGGCTGGTACTGAATTTTACTCACTCGATTTATAGCTATTAACATACCTGGAATAGTTATGAATATTATAACCGCCGCAGAAGTCAACTGATTTTAAGACATCTAAGGCCTGGTATGATTCATAACATCCGTGGTTTGTTCAATAGTTTACCAGTTTTATGTTATTAATAAATATTATTTTCTAAAGTTCTCTTGTAAGTAAAGTTTTGATGAAAAAATTACAATTGATATCTCTGATCGAAATAAATTTGTTTGTCAGAATAATTACATTTATGTTCTAAATTTATGAGAAGGCACATTCTTCAATTTCGTTTCATTTAAAAAGAATTTAATGAAAGCTTTGTAAATATTACTTTCATCTTAATGTCTTTTTGTTAACGTAGATGACAAATGTTTGAAATTTGCTTTGATTGAACTTTGAATCTGAATACTCCTACGCTGACATTGTATTCTAAAAACGAATGTTGCTTGAAGACATTAATAAATAGACTAATTTGTATTTTTATCTCATACGCTGTTATGTAAAGCTGAAGTAATTTGTATAAAAACTTTCAATGTACTTTGAAACTTTGGAAAATATCTCACAGATAAAAACGAATTATATAACTGTTAAATATTCAAGATTCCCGAAACTGTTTGTCTTTAGAAAATTTAGCTTATTCAAATATTAAATGCAATTAACACATGTGTGTGTAATATAATGGGATTGTGAAAATTAAAACACATATTTGTACACACATATTTAGAATAAAAATAAATATTCATTAGATTATTTTATAAAAATAATAGGTATCTAAAATTAAAGCTGAAAGAATAAAAAATGAAAAATATATTTAACTTCTCGAGATATTAATATTTTATATTCTAAAAATATGATATTATTAAGTCGTTCTCTTGAAATAAAACAGTCGATAAAAATTTTACGCTAATTATTCCTATTGAAAATTTTTGTGAGATAGATTAGTTCTTTTTATTTTCAATATATTTCTAAATATAAATGACATTTAAAAGATTAAATATCAATATAACTTTATTTAAGATTTTCAGTGATATTATCTTAAGATATAATTTACATTTTAAAATTATTGAACAAATTCAAAATATGTACCTAATAATATTATATATACTATAATATATTTTAAAATAAATAAATATTTTTTTTCAAAACTTTTCTATATTACCAGTGGTAATATATTGAAAAATATTATGAATTCACTGCAGTACCCAAATTTTTTATTTCTCATACCGTTTTGATTGCTACTAACTTTCAATTTTTATATGGTCTGCAAGTAATGAAAAAGAGTTTTTTCATGATAATAATATATTAAATAATAAAAATACTTTTCTGGTTATATAGTTTATTGGCTAAACTTATTTCATTTATGACAACAATATGTGCATAAATAATAGACTCCGTAATCCTAATCTGTTACACATACATGTGTACATATGTCTTCAGTATAAATATAGATGTATAAATCAAATTATATTTCACAAAATTATATTTCATGAATTGTAAACATCAACATTAAAATTAAATTAAAAACATTCATCTAATTCAAAATAAAAAATATTATTAATTCATAAACTTGACATGACTTATTTTCTTTACATTTTTTCAATGTTTAAACTTTATTAAAAGTGATTTTATTTCAGGCATGCAAGGCCCATCTTTGGTTCCTGCGGAGCCCCGCGGTCTCCCGCCCCAGAAAATTCTCCCGGAATATATGAAGGTACGTACATGTTCCCGGTTGATGAATAACTGAACAAACCTCATGCGTATGTGAACTAGGTGCAAATACAAATGCTGTTTGTTAGGAGCATGATGTGCGAATGTAAATATAAGTGACGTATACATCACCATGAAAATATCATTTGTTAGCGCTAAGTGACGTTCAGCGGAATTATATTTCATACATGGGGAAGGTAGTTTATTTTTAGGGCGCACTACGACAGATAAATGACAACAATTGGGACGAAATATTGGCGAGGGGAAAATAATGCAATGTTTTTAGAAGTACTGACAATATTGTTATTTCAATATTAATATATTCAGAGTGTCTCCAAAGTGCAAAGTTTTTTATTTATTTTTTATTATAAAAATAATATATCAAAGGTATAATTTACAAGATAAAATATTTTTTGCTTAACTAGGATTTTATTTAATTATGAATCTACTGGTTTTTCAAAAAATAACTTTTTTAATAATAAAATATATGAAACTGTAATGAAATCAAAATTAGAATTTTTGGATATTGTTCAGATAATACATTAAGCTAATAATAAAATTTATAAGAAAAGTTACTATCTACTATTTACTACTGTAAATTTCTTTTCATATCAGTCAAGTTTTAATGCAAATGTTAAGTTGCTTGGATTTATTGGCTACGACTACTTTTCAAACACTTCTGCGTGAAAAGTGACTTTACAAACTCTAAAAAGGGCAACCTATCATAAATTTGTACTTTAAGGTAGGTTGTAGGAAAAATAATTTGTGAAGTGCGAGGGACCATCAACGAAGTTTTTCATATAATTGGTTATCGACGCCAAATTGTTGCACAAGAAAAACTGTTTATCTAATAAACATAAAAGAGAACGACAAGAGAGTAAGAATTTTAATTGTAATTAAAACGGCATTGAACAATTTGTCTAAATTAAAATAAGATAGGTATTAGTTACTTATTTCTTGCAGAAATTGATTTGTGGGTCAAATACACCATCAAATAAAATTGAATATATGTTATAAAATGTTATCATAACAATTAAAATAAAAATAGTAAAATTATTTTATATTATTCGCCGCGCCCCAAAATCCTCGCTTAGAACGCTCCTGATTTTTGAATATTCTTTTACGACAATGTTAATTAAAGTAAATTTGAACAATGTAATGGATTTCAATTATGCAGATTTTTTTTTTAAATCATATTTTTTTATATTATCTGCTCGATTATCTGTTAAAATTAACATGATTCGATAAATTTCTGTTGAGATATTTTCAAATTTAATTAAAATGTGAAAAAATTCTTTGTAAATATCTATGGTATTATAATTTATATTGAACCAGAATTTTAATATATAACAAATTATTATTTTACTTTGATGCAAAAAGTAATTTTCTTATATTAATATAAATTGGATAAACGGTATAATAATTTATATAAATTTATAGAATCGTTTGAAAGATAAAATGCCTATCTTTATACATCGTAGTTATGTAGTTTCTGTGTTATTTTTATTATTTACGGAACTATAAAGCCTGGAGATGTCATCTAAAAAGTAATTTACGTTTCTCGTGTAATTATGCTTGCGATACCGATCATAATTCATATTCTCTTAAGGTCAATTATGAACAAAAGGTTTACCTTTTCACTAACTTACTATATATTAAACAACGCAGTGCGCAAATATCTCATAATTAGACATTTCAATAAGAAATTATACGCCTTTTGTATCACAAGTTCACACAAACAAAACTTTGAAGGAATTTGCGTATAATCATCGTTTCTATAGAATTATTGCAACATAGGCTTGTTGTAATTTGGTATAACTCACCTAGCTAGACAGCTACAAGATATGAAAACTGATAACACTCTTATTTGTTTGGACTTTTAATTTTCAAATTTTCACATATTAAAGTCTACGCAATTTCAGAAAAGAGAGATGTTTCTTAACACTTATGTGACATAAGATTTATACAAGAATTACATTTTTCTATTGTGAGATTTGAAAATGTAATCTTACATATTTTTAATAGAGATATTTAATTTTTCTGTATTCAAATTTAAAAAAAAATTCAAGAAAAAAAATTAAATACTAGAGTGACTTGCTTTTTACCAATTTTACTTGCATTTTAATGGTAAAGTATATAAAATATGAAAGCGACAAATACTGCAACTCTTCGCGCATTTAAATTCACTTTTAAATTAAATACAAATATAATTTATTAAACTGCATATTTACTAAGTTTAAGATCTTAAAATTAAATTTTAGTTAAATGCATTGTACTGGAATATTACTGAATTCATTATTTAATTGAAGCTTTTTATATATTATAGTATAGGTAATTAGTGTTTGACAGAAACACGATTTTCAGCCGAAACCGAAACCGTAACCGAATATTCGGCTCCTCTTCTAGTTTCCGCCAACAACAAAACCGAAACCGAAACTTATGTATTTAAGTTAAAATTAAGAAATTATTCTTAGAAGCCATTATTCCGCAGTTCTGTTTTGCAAAACATCTGAAACATCTTTCTGCGATATCGCGAATTATATGTATCCTTGATAAAAAAGCTTTAATTAAGTACAAATTAACAGCATACATCAATTAATTAAAAAGTAATAAGCAAGCGTATTTATTAAAATATACTTTTCTTTATCTCTTGATCAATATACATCAAAATTAAATTGATCTGTCAGTCATACATATGTTATTTAATTTTTGCATCAAAGAAAAAATATTCAACACAAAACATGTTCTCTTTATGTGTTACATTGAAAATTTATATATTTGTAATTATAGAAAATTTAATAAGAAATACTTGTATGAATAGAATATGAATACAAGATCTGTTTAATTTTTATTAGATTACAAAGTTTTTTTTGTTATTTACGCCTTTATTATTTATATATTAAGAATAATACAATGATGTAAATAAACTTACCAATTGAAGAAATGTGAAGCTGAAATTAAAACTTACCTGAAAAAAAAAGAGAAACCGTTAAATTAATAATATGTACCAAATACATTGTGAATGTTTTTCATATTAATTAATATTGGAATGTGAAAATTATTTTGCGGAATTAAATTATTATGGAAATACAAATTTGAATACCAAAATGTAGTTAATAATTAGTGAGAACAATCGCAAAGAACATCCATGATGAATTTAATAATGAAATAATTTCCAACAGGTTTGTGAAGTACAACACGTGATGAGAGAACTTTTCAGCTATGAAATTACAGATAGCTGGCTTTTGTTATTAAATATTGGATGGATAATTGTGTAAAATGACGCTCGTAGATTCACGTTGCACTATGCATGTCTACTAATTAATTTCAATTATTTGATCATGACGTTTGCCGCGATATCAATGTGGTTTAATTGGACATCGTATGTGCCTTATTAGATACGGAAAATCTTTCATTACTTTTCATTACGCACCGTGGGTTAATTTTTACATAATACACTTTCATAATTAAATCACATTAGTTATGGTATTCTAAATTCATAGTGTATATTTTTAAAATTTATTATTTTTGACCATAGCATTACTGTTATTGAGTTTTTAATATGATCTTTCTAAAAAAGTAAATATTAAAAATAAAAAAATTATAATTATTGTAATTAATAATCTCTAACTATAAAATATTGAGATACTTTACCCAGAGCTGGCAAAGATACTTTTAAAGAAGATCTAGATACTTTTAAAAGATACTTACATAAATTTGTTAAAGATACTTAAGAACTTAAGTATCTAGATGCTTTTTATTCTAAGTAAATTAACATACAAATATTTTTTAAAAGTATCTAATATAACTATTTAAGATTCATGAAAATATCTTTGAAACAGAAATATCTAGATACTTTTAAAAGATACTTACACAAATTTGTTAAAGATACCTAAGTATATAGATACTTTTTATTCTAAATATCTTTAGATACACATGTTTCTTAGAAGTATGTAATATAACTACTTAAGAGTATCTAGATTCTTTTTATGCTACTTAAGATACATGAAAGTATCTTATGTACTTTCAGATATCCACCTTAAGGTACTTATAAATAGTTGGGTAGCTATTTAATAACTGCATGTTAAGAGATACGCCTCCTTTTTAAGTTTCGAATTTCTCTTATAAATATTTAACATTTTATAATAATTTTTATATCATTACATACTATATATAACTCAAATTTTCATTGGCAATATAAATTTATTAAAAATACGTCCTCTTGGAAACCCTCAATGGATCTCGGCTAAATGCATCAGAAGCAAACAGCTTCTTAATTTGTATTTTACAGTTTGTCTTTCTTCATGTTGTAATTACAATAATAATTCATTAAATTAAATTTCATATAAAGCTTCAGGTATAAATGTTTTGATTATATTTATAAGTACTTAATTCCTATCTCTTCATTATATTGAGTAAAATGCGTTTTATAAAGAGGATTCCGGAAGATTTACACGTTTGTAATAACTGTTTTGTAGGATATAGGCTACACGACGCATCTGATTGGAAAGTGGGATCAGGGGTACAGCCGGTGGAATGAAACACCAACATACAGAGGCTTTGATACGCATTTCGGGTACTACACCAACTTAATTGGATATTATGACTACTTGAACACCATCGAAGTAAGTATAACTCTCCAATTTTTAAAGGCTTGTAATTATTTGCCAAGTATTTTATAGTGTTTTTCAAAGGAAATAAATTAAATTGCAATGTATCATATTAATTTGCTAATTGTAAGTAAATTTTATAAGTACATATTTTATTTTATTTTTATATATTATTTCTAAATACATTCTAAATTTTATTGGAAATTCGTTACCATTCTGATTTATTCTTGTTGCAAAGTATTACTAATAATTACTTTTAATTTAAATTTATGATTCTAAATAGACTAAATTATTCGTCTTATTCAATTTCAATTTTCCTTACTTTTTGAAATATATTTGACTGTTTCAAATTGAAATAACTAATATGAAATATAATTGATGGTTTCTGAAAATAAAAATGATTATTCTGGAAAACATTGATGTAACCCTGTATGAATCAAACAAAAAGAAGTTTATTTCTTTCTCTGACAATTCATATTTAATTTTTTATAGCGACAACTAGCAGTTTTGAATGTTTATAATATTTCTTCACTCAAACGAATGGCTGAAGTTTTTGAAACACCTTTAGGACAAAAAAATTGGATAAAGAAATGTGTTAGTATTGTTATTAAAAATGAAGAAAAATATATTTACGCTGAAAATCTGATTACAATACTTTTCTTACTTCAGACAAGGAAATAAAATAAATGCAATTTTTATAAATTTGTTTCAATTTGTACCCAATAAAATTAATTTTAATTTTTGTGTTTAGTTGGACGGCATCCCCTACACAGGCTTCGCCCTCCGGGACAACACCTCTCCGGCCTGGGGGTACCAGGGGGAGTACGCCACAGACGTCTTCACCAACAGAGCCGTGGAGATCATCGAGCAGCACGACGTCATCAAGCCGTTGTTTCTGGTGGTTGCACATGCTGCTCCTCATGCTGGAAACGAAGGAGCTCTTCTTCAAGCGCCCCAGGAAGCCGTGAAGAGGGTGGATCATATTGCTGATGCCAACAGGAGGCTCTATGCAGGTAGGGGGTTGGTTATTCCACAATAATTATTATATTAGTGACGATTGTTTCGTCCTTTCGGATATCATCAGACTACACTTAATTAAAGTAATATATCTTTCTTTTCAAATATGACACTCATTCTTTGTAGTTAATGAGCTTTTCGAGAACTTTAACTGGTGTGGAGAGTGCACTTTACTTAATAAATAGAGGATAAAGACAACAGCCTCTATTTCTTTTCTTTCTTATTTGTTTTTTTTATGCAGGTAAGGGGTTAATGTTCTTTTTTAATATAGGTAAATAAAAACACTTGGTTATTCCACAATAATTATTATATTAGTGACGATCGTTTCGTCTTTTCGGTCATCATCAGACTACATAATTAAAGTAATACACCTGTTCTTTTTCAAATATGACACTCATACTTTGTTTGCTTTTCGAGAACTTTAGCTGGTGTGGAGAGTGCACTTTACTTAATAAATACAGGATATAGACAACAGCATCCATTTCTTTTCTTTCTCATTTGAATTTTATTTTAAATAAAATTACAACCAGATTTCAGTTATGATCAAAACGCAGCAAGAGAGAATGTCAAATATTTGTTCTTTTAATCATAGTTAACATCAACCTTGAACTTGTGGTAGAGGACAGTAAAATAAGATAACATCAAACAAGAATTTCGTTATCTATTCATGCAATAAATTACTTTAGAGACAGTTTAACCGACACGATCAAGTTTTTGTAATATTTTTTGCAAATAAAATATTTAACAATATTTTCCAAAAATTTTCATATTACATGACTATTTCCTTCACAATTTATTAACCAATAATATATCAATATTTAAAAAATTTGACCAATCAGAACGTACTCACAGCAAAAATTGCATAATAGGTGAAAATTTTCAAAAACTTACTTAAAATTCCAATTGACATCGTAAATGTGCTTAAATGAACTTTTCATTCTTTAGTCATTATAAACAGTCACGAGAATTTTTTATTAAAAACTAGGATTACTTTATGTATATATGTAAATATAAATAAAAAAGTATTCGGTCAAATGAAACCTTTAATGGTATTACTATCAATAAAAATATTTTAAGAATTAAACTTTTAAGTAACATTTAGATACTTATAAACCGTTTAATTTTTTGTAAGAACTGCGAAAACAAGTAATGCAAAAAATTCAATAAATAACTGTTTTACTAATTTGCATTATTTAATTAATTAAATTAATTAAAAAAGTGACATTGAACTGACAAATTTGTCACTCAAATAAGAATAGACTAATCTTTAAAAAGTCAAACCTAAGGTACAGAGCGAAGTATTTTTAGATTAAATATTTAACATTAGTACATATTCATAATTACCATATTTAAATAAATTTTGATGTTTTAATTTAATAGAATTATATACTTAGCAGTTAGCAATGAAAACTAAAAATTTTACCAAGCAAGTTCTGAAATTTACTATTATTATATTAAGAAAAGTACAAGAAATGCAGTTTAAATAAGATCATAAACGCGAAGTGAACAAAAGAGCTGAAATTATGTAAAGGTATAAATAGCCCCGCATCGTAAAATAACGGAAGAAGAGTCAAATGAGCGTCGCATTTCCGCTTCCGACTTCCGTCTCCGGGAAATTTGTTTTCTTCTCGCAGATCAGAAACTAACAGCGCAAATTAGATTATACTCCTTCGTGTTTTCCATCGAAATCAAATTAATATTTTAATTGCTTCACTCTAGATCTGCCTAGAATCTGAACGTGTTGTAGAATAATGGCTAGTAATTAAAACTTTTGTTTAGTACAAGTGAACAGTACTAGAAATTGATGAAATGCGCGTATAAATTAAAACATTAATTATAATACCGGCGATGAAATATTCAACTCAAGTGTTCGTTATTTCTCTGTTTGGGAACGGTCATTTTAATTTAAAATTTATTATGATCAAATTCTACTGACCTTTTATCTCGTGAAATTGATTGGAAATAAATAAATTTAGAAGAGGTAACACGTGCTATACTAAATTTGAATATTTCGTTTACAAAAATATTTCGTTATTAAATATAAAAACGTTTAAATTAATTTATAATAAACGTTCTTTTCGTTTTTAAAAATTGATATATGTCCAGTTACATAAGTTTTGGAATTTGGAGTTTTTTTACTTTCTGAAAACGTGTGTTTATATTATTTAAAAATATAATCTTCGAATAACATACATACATTTTAACTATATTGTGTTCTTACGTTAATAAAATTCTTAGAAAGTGTTAGTAATATACGAAAATATTTTTATACTTTTTTACTATAGGTTAGTTTTATAGGTAGGTATTATAATAAAGCTAATATAATAATTATTAAGTAAGAATTACCTCTGCAGGCTAGATACCAGCTTGTGAGAATGTAGGCTATTATCCTGCACTATTTAAAATTCAAGTTAATCATTATTCATAGACGATTTTTTGTTCTCCAATTCTAGTAGATAATATTGTATTAATAAAATGACATATATTTCATGATTCCACTTTGGCATTTTATTGTAAAATTTCACAATAAAACATTTGATTTAAATTATTTCTATATAATTTTTCAGCAATGGTGACAAAAGTCGACGACAGTGTTGGAGCCATTGTGTCAACTCTTCAACAACGAGATATGTTGGAGAATACTATTGTAGTAATCATAAGTGACAACGGCTCTCCAGCTACTCCTAGTGAAGACCCAACTAGAAATTGGGGCTCGAATCATCCTCTTCGAGGGGGGAAACATACACTTTTCGAGGGGGGAGTCAGATCCGTCGCTTTGATCTTCAGCCCTCTTATACCCAATAGACCGAGGTAAGAATCAAAACGAAAAAAAAAATTAAAACAATTGTAAATTACTAGTCAAGCTTCTTTCTTCTTCTAATAGATGGTTCTGTTGATAAGAATTACCTCTGCAGACCAGATACCAGCGCTTAGGGAATAACTACAACACAACTCCTAGTTAAAAAGAGGGTTTAAGCGTTTTATCATTTTTGTCACCGAGACCTAGTGACACAGCCTTTATTTAGTTTTCTGGAAACAGTTCCAGATTTTTTATGAAGCTAATTATAGCTCCAGGAGTTCTTGATTTAATTTGCCGTAAAATACATTTTACCTAGTTGGTTGAGTCTGTTTGTGGTTTCGATTAAGGTATTCACATAGTATGTGTTTCGACAATTACTCGTCCTCTTCAGAGTCCACAGGTGTCATATTTAACTTTGCCAATTTTGTACAAATGGTATATTAAAGGACAATGGTCCGTAATAACTTTTGTCCTAATTTTAAAGTCCTTTTTGTTGAGAGCTAGTAGCTCCTTGGCGTTTGCCGTAGCTGAAACGAAAGTAAGGTAGATTCCTTCCAGTTTTTACCACCTTCTTGTAGTGGCTTTGCGGAAGATCACATGAAGGTTCCGGTCCGCAATATTAAAGTTTGGCTCCTTTCTTTGTAAGTTCATCAGCTTTTTCGTTTTCTAGGATTCACTCTTACAGAGTCATCAATATTGTACAAATGGTATTTCAAAGGATAATGGTCAGTAAAAACTTCTGTCGTTATTTTCAGGTCCTTTTCGCTGAGAGCTAGTAACTCTTTGGCGTTTGTCATAGCTAGAGAATTTTTTTTTGCTTGACTGAATCCTGGAATGTTTTTCTAAAATTAGAGAAAGGTAGATTCCTTCCAGTTTTTTTAGTGTCTTTGCGGAAGACCACATGGAGTTTAACTCCTTTCTTTGCAAGTTCATCAGCTTTCTCGTTTTCTAGGATACCCTCGTTCCCTGGTACCCATCACAGGTGGACGTGATTTGCTTTGGATAGCTTTGATTTACAAGTAAAACCATATAGTGCCTTTACAGCTGCCTGGCTGTCTGTCATTATATTGATTATTGCTCCTTTGAATTCTTTCTCTAGGTTTAGGGGAGCACAAATATTTAATACATCAATCTCTTGAAAATTGCGAAGCAGATGTTGTAGTCTTACTTTGCTAGTAACTAAGAAAACTTGAATATGTCTTGGCTTTTCCCTTATCCAGGGTATCAACAGAGTTGATGCACATCACCGACTGGCTCCCCACGTTGGTGTCCGCAGCAGGAGGCGACGTGACGGCGTTGGACCCCGACGTGGACGGCATCGACCAGTGGCCGACCTTCGCGTACGACCTTCCGTCCGCCAGGAACGACATCCTGCTCAACATCGACGAGTTCACAAGAAACGCTGGGCTCAGGTTCTATAACTGGAAACTCGTTGTAGGTAGGGACCAATGAATAATTGCTTTTTAAATCGTTTATCTGGATTAGCCGAAGTGGGAATCGTAAAAAGGTCATTCGATGAAGTGTCAGGTTGTAGTTCGACAGAAATTCGCAATTGAATTCTGTCCTTTATGAATAAAATGTGGACTGTATTGGTTTAATACGTTTATTGAAAAGCGATGTGTACAGTGCTATGTCTACATCTCGACTCTTAACTATATACAAAAATATTTCTACAGCTAGGTTTACAAACAGTCTTAAATTTCGGGGGTGATAAATAACAAAACAAAAAATGTGAAGTGGTTTGGGGCACGAAACACTTATCGCAGGGATAGTCTGATTTTCTGAGAATGGGACACTTGCACATCTGGAAAATAACACATGCGACACGTCCAGTGTCATTGTCAATTTTTTTGGGAATTAAAGAACTCGATTTCATGGATTTGTCATAGAAAACGTGTAGGACTTTCAAAATATGTTTGTATGATTATTTCGAAAATTATTTACTAAGGGAAGAATCTGAAAGTAAATGGTAACATAGGAATTTTATTTACTTAAACTGATTGAATTAATGTATTCATTTTAAAAGTTATTTGGAATCTTTTTTCTTTTCGATTGCGCATTTCATTATCCAGGCTCTTATCACGGCATTAAATTTGACTTGAGCCTGTAAGGCAATCTTACATCCCATTGTCGATTCTATTAAATTATCGTAACCTGTGAGAAATGAACCAATGAACCTAACTTGAATTCGATTTAGATGTAATCTTTTTTTACTTCGCCGGTGTTATTAAAGAAGCGTTTCATAATCGAATTATCTTTAAGATCAAAAGTGAATTTGAAACGAAAAGTGCTTATCTACCATTACTCTCACAATTGCCGGTCGAGTAATCAAATGTAAATTAACCAAAGTGTAAAACCATTTTCCCCGAAATAAGCCAACCTTGCACCAATGCATGACCACGACAACATTGGGAATTAAACAATGACCAAGCTGGATTTTGCGATGTGTGATTAGATGTTGATTTTTTCTGCTGCGATGCTTAACTTACAAATGAAACAACCGTGAAATTTATTTAATTATTTCAAGTTTACAAGAAAACAAATGGTAGAAACATGCGGAAGGGATACGCAATGCCATGAGATAATGTGGGAAAACATAACAGGAACTAGATGAATATAGAGATAAACATGACAGCATGCGTATTACGAGTACATCGTCCACAGCATTACAAAGTAGTTATAAATGGAATAATTATTGTTAGGTGATACAGTATTGTAATAGGAAATAACTGGTCAAATATCTATAACTAACTAAACACTTTAATCACTAATCAATTTAATTAATCCAATTAAAAATTAAAATATTTTATTATCCTCAAGTCATTTTTAATCATGGTTAAACATGAAAAGTAATAAGTAATAGACTTCAGTAAATATCGATGCGCTGATTTTCAAACATATCCCAAAAAATAAAAATCTCAGGACCGAAAAAAGATAATTAAAACCTGTTCGTAAATATGAAATCAGCGCATCGACCTCTATTAACACGAATTAACACGAACTATTTTCAAACACAAAAAAAATTGACCCAAAGACCTGTATTTTTTTATTATTTCATTTGATTATGAAAATTTTTACTGTGAAAAACTAAAAATTGCTTTTTTTTCATGTTTAACTGTGGTTGGAAATAACTTATTTAAAAGATTATAATTTTTAATTGGAAATGAGATTTTTTTTACAGACCCATCAGTTAAATGGCCATTGGTTATGTACTATAAACTAATTTTTAATTCAAAAAGTCAAAAACTTTTTGAAATTTTACATTCCTCTTTAATTTTATAATCAAAAACAATTTATTTTATGTTAAGGAACGACTTATAACGGAACGTACAATTCGTATTTCGGAGACCGTGGCAAGAGAGAAAATATTCGTCCAGTGTCTTACAACATGTCTGCCATCTATAACAGTTTAGCAGGAACTGCTTTGCAGAAGGGAAGCTATGGCCCAACTCCTGCTGAACTATACAATTCTTACAGAGGTCTAGCAACTGTCAGGTGTTTGAATGAAAAAGCCAAAAAGAATCCATGTGATCCTTCAGAAGCCGGTAAGTTTTACTTAAAATATACGTAAATAAAGCAATATGTACACAAAAACTAATAATTTAAGAAGAAAAAGTCGAGAATTGATTTCTATAATTATTTTATTAAAATGTCGATCACTTTATGACTAAGATTAAATTTGTGGAAATATTTTGTAAAAAGTGTCATTTCTGTTTGTCAGGATCACCCGTTTAAATTTCTTAGAATATGTATTTGTAATTCTTGGGAAGTTTGTTATTATCTTTTTATACACATTTTCCAAAATTGTCAAACTAATTAATTTGTATGTTTTAAATTATTAATACAGTTGTTTTTACAATTATAATATTACGGCAAATTTTTTGTCTTTTTGAATTAAGACGTAAAACATTTCGTTTCAATGTTTATTTCTTATTTTTATATAAATTTAATTTCAGTAAATAATAATATTAAAGTAAAAGCAAGGTTTTAATATACATATAATGAAATCAAAAGTACGATACAATATGGCGCTTTAACTGCACTAGTGCTTTAATATTATATTGTACAACAAGCATGGAATGGTACTCATTTCATACGAGTATGAAATGGACATTCCAAGCGAATTGTATATTATAATTTTTCTTCGATCACGATATTATTTCCTAATTAAATTATATTTTTATAATAAAAGTGTCTTCATTTCACTACTTCGTAGCAACTAGCTACAAAACAAAATTTAACAATATAATAGTATAATAAATACGGCCAGTGTTTCGTGGTTATAATAAATATATTAATGGTCGTAGATTAATTTCATAATTTTTGTTAGAAGTGACTTATTATTGTCTATCTGGAGATTATTAGTCAGCGTTTTTTGTTTATGTTTTTTGTGTATTCGTTGTTTAGTAATTGGTATGACTCAAATGAGTGTATCTATTGTTGCAGTATATAAAAAAATAAATAAATAATGAATTCATTCTATATTTTATTCATAGGAACAGTATGTCTCTACGACATACCAAATGACCCCTGCGAAGAGAACGATCTAGCAAGTTACTTCCCGAGTGTAGTTCGCCGAATGAAGCGAGCTTTGGTAGACTACCGTTCTGGTCTGGTTAGTCAACTTAACCGAGCACAAGATCCTATCAGTGACGATCCAAAACGGTTCAACCATACTTGGTCTCCCTGGTTAGACGGTTGCGAGAAGGAAACTCCTTGTTAAGAACAAGTGCGATACATGATGTATATAAAAATAGTGATATATAAGTATTATATATACACATATTGTTTATTTGCTTACTTGAATTATTTGTAAGGTTAATACTTATTAAATATGTGATGTTTTGTATTGACTATACTTCGACTTTGTAAAGTGTAGACATTTGTTAACTTAAATTAAAAAATATTTAACTATATTTAGCTTTATTTCCAAATAATTAAAGATTGTGTTCCATTTTTCATTTTTTTGAGAAAGTAGGTTAAAGGTATCTAGTAAGTGATGGAGAGAGTGCTTAGCCCATCAATGTACAAAGTACAAGAAGTATTTTTCCAGCGTGATGGTGTCGTTTTTATCACGACGCTGTGTGGAAGACGCCGTACGTCGCCTGCGCTGTGCATTGGGCGAACTTTTAATTAAAGGGGTCTTCGACGAAGGCGGTACACAAAATCGACGTGATCGGACACGTTCAGTAGGTCTAGGTTACGTCGAACAAAGAGTATTAGCCGAGAGGCAGGCCCGTATCTACTAAATTTTGTCAATAATAATTTTGTACAACGAAAGACCGTTTTCCTTAATCCTTCTTTTTCAAGACGATTGGTAATTTTTAGTTTATTTGTAACGAACAACGGTAACTCACTTGTTGAGCGAAGTGTAAGATATGGGGTTCGATAAGTAATACAGCTATGTCAGAGATTGTAATCGTAATCCACTATTAGCTGTAGATCAAACTGTTTTCTGTACGACCGGGGGATTGTATATTATTGTCCCTAAAAATAAAATAAAATTTTTGTGGATAAAACAATTACTGGGATTATTTTATCCTATTAAAGAGGGATCGTTTCTCCCCAAACACGTATTTACGTCCAAATTTTGAAAATAACCTAATTTATTTCACGTGCAAAAACGAAACCCAAAGTACCTTAATTTTAAATTGTCTTAAATTCGCGAATAAAACTATTTTCACAAAAATTTTGTTTAGACAAAATATATACAAGATTGAAAAAGACCTTTCCTAACATTAAACACAGCAATTATTTTGCTCCTTTTTAGTAATAATAGTACTAACATTTTCTTGAAACTTTAACTAGCAACTAGATACATAGTCGGGAGAATGTTTCTAATTGTAAGTAGAATTATTAGATGGAGTGCTGTTCCCAGCAGAAACAGCCATAAGGAACATTTTACCTCAAAGGATCATAAAGTAGATATAAAAAAATATTAAAATTACCGTCAACCTTAAATCAAATTTCGTATTTTACAACATTTGATGCATAAAATAATAGTACATAAATTTAATAAACAATATTCCTACTATTAAAATAAAGATAATCAAAATTACTAATAAAATTATATTGAGTGGTAATATCAAACGGTTTATTACCCAATACTGGGTGCACCAATTTAGTTTGTTTCTGTCACAGATTTCAGTAACGACAATTTCAGGCGTCGTTGTTAGTGCTTAGTGTACCACAAGGGCAATTTTGTTGGGAAACTTTACAAAAAAGGAGAAAACCTTTTACGATCGTTATGTAGACAGTTGGTGTTTTTTATTTAAAAATATTTGTATTCCAGCTTATTCCATTGAATAAATGATCTTTCTGGTCACGCCCTTTTGAATTCCATTCAGATTTGGAAGCAGAGGAATAATAAATTGTCAAACTATAAGACATAAATTTCAATCTTGTATATTCTACATAAAATATTGCTAAATTTATATTTCTTTCCTTTAACGCTGTTTATTAAAAACCATAAAAAATCAATGTAAGCGAGGAAGATCCGATTACCATGAACCGATTTGTGGCGATTAGAGTTGTTTATTAAATTTTTAATAAGTGTAATCTTCTTATATTCGGTTTCGTTTTTTATTAGCTGTGCATATACGATACTCAGCGATACGAAACATTGTATTATCAACCTGAAAGCTCGTATTACATGAACGTAGGATTGCAGTCGTTTCGTTTTATTACGTTCAGATCTTTTCAGTTTTCAGGTAGCTGAATAGTGAACAAAGCTATTGTTAAACTACGTATAATATTGCTATAAGTTTCTCGAAACTAATTTGGTTTACTTTTACTCAGAGCTGGTAACAAAATCAAAACCAAAATTGATACTTAATTATCAAAATAAAATGTGAATTGAAATTCTTACTCTGTAATACTCGTCTTCTTATTTATTGAACATGAAAGCTGTTTTGTTTTTATATATGACGTTTCAGTTTTCAACCTCACTTTTAATTTGGTTTTATTTGATTTACTTTTTTTAATTTAGACGGCATATTTTCATTGTGTATTCATACTTTACACATTTTTTTGAGTATAATGATTCAAATTATATTTGGATTTGGAGACTTGAGTTTCTTTAAAAAGTGACGGTTTTCATTATCGACCATGGTTAATAATAATTTATTATTGACATAGGTAACCATGACTACAAAGTAAGCGAAAGGAAAAAATAATTTCTCATGTCAAATAAAGGATTAATAATAATGGATGAAAAAAAAAACATTAAAAACTTAATTCATTGAGCTCATGTCTATTTAAATCTAAGCATAAATATATTAAATATTTTTAATTTAATAGTTAAATTAGTTATATAGAATTTATTACTAATAAAGTTTATTAGTTCCTTAACTCAAAACGCCTTCGGCTTTAAATACAATACAATATAAGAATGAAGTGAGCTTTATTTCTTTTATTCTCTTAATACATAAATAACTACAATTATTATGCTTGGTAATAAAAATTGCGAAAAAATTGGAATTAAAGGAATTTTTCACTTTTAGATAAAGAAAGTTAAAATCTAATAATTTTTTACTCACATGATTTTATGGCAGTGTAAGTTTGTAATTTATAAGGGAACAGACCTAATACTTTTTGTCTGCACAACTGACTCTTTGTTTAACCTTGTCAGAAGCAGTAGAATCCCTATCTAACATATGAAGGGTCATAGCAATAGTTAAACGAAAGTAATTAGGTAGTTATGGTTCGAGATCCGTCCCTGTTTTGTCGGATACGCGGGGAAGAGTCTGGGTTAAAACTCTGAAGCACTCTTCAAACCTCGACCATCAGCGTTATTCCCGACTCGTCCGCGACACGATCCACACCAGACCTACAAATTCATTACGGACTTTTCATTAGCATTCTACCTACCGACACATGCATATTCAACAATCCTAGACGCGGCTTGCTGTTGTATATTTATACGGTATTAGATTCTTTGTCTAAGGCAGCTAACCGTGCGATATAAATCTTAGCTTAACTCTCTTCCGATTTAAATATCTTTCCAGTACGAATGGATGGGGTTCTTTTATTTGCTGAGTATTTTTAGGATGCTTTTGTGCATCTGTATGCATGGAATGATAAAGTCACTTTGCTATTTTCGTTCGCTTTTTATTAAGTTGGTTCCTTTGGAAGATGGAAGGATATTAATTTAAAGGAAAAAATTCATGCATTTTGCCAAACAAATCCATTCAACGACTTTCTACTCTCAGATTATGAGTTAAAGTTCACAGAATATTTAAAAAAATAATGATTCCAACATTGAACAAGTACATAATGACTGCCATTTGACAATAGCAGCTTTATAACTTTATTAATAAAAAAATGTCTGATCAACACTACCTGTAGGATCGTCTGATATGACTAATTCAAAATCGTTTAGAAACTCTCAGTTTGTCAGCCTAGGTAGGCAAAAGGTAGAAATTGCCAATTTTATCAGTATATTATGTCAATTTTTTTATTCGATGTTATTAAAATTGTAAAACATTAATAAAAACTACAATTTTTGATTTATTATTCATATATTATACTCGTTCTCACAAAAGTTCAGTTTTTAGACCAGTTATACAAATAACTATTGTATTAATTTGTAATATTGTAATTCCTGAAATTTGATTTTACTCAATTATTGAAGCACTTATGTTCACTCCAGCGGACTCTAGACAAAATATAAAACGGGCCCAATTTTTATATTTTTTTTTTGTGTTGGTAACTTCAGTCTTCAAATAGAGAAGTATTTGTTATCAATTAATCATGAAAATGTTATCAATTAATAATGAAAATGAAATATAAACTGACTTAAACAAATTAAAAGTATAAAATCATAGTCTCTATTTTAGAAAATAACCGTAATACGTTATAATTTTCAAATTTTATAGCTACATTATCTTTTCTGTCGAAAATACATGTATACCTTGTTCTCAGCAAACCAAACTTTGTTATGTTTGAAACCAATTTCATTTTTAGATCTACTTTTAAAATTTAATAATTCTTCAACATTATCAAAAGTTTGGTTTTTTATTGAGATTTTTCACAGACACAGTATTTTCCGACATATTATGTTGAAACTATAAAATTATTATGTCTTTATATTAACTAATTATAGAAAAAAATAGTGATTTTGTTTGTCAGCCAATTTCATTCCAAGAAACAACTTTTAAGAGGAAACTTTATTTTTCCTAATCCTTTTCACAAATTAAACACAATTATATCTTTCTGGAATTGACTAAAATGTAGGAATTAAGACATATTTCCCTACGTAAGCGTTAAGAGCGCAAACAAAGCTCCAGATCTTGGATCTCCGGAGTTCCGGGATCCGGTAGATCAGTAGGATCACTGTAACAATTTACATAAGTAATGACAGCGATGAGACAAAGACTGTCAAAGCTTTGTGACACGTCAGTGCGTTCATTTGCCATCTAAGCCATTCGCTGCCGATAATTATTTACAAGTCGGTTCGAGCTGCGTTCCTAACGAAAAGTCAATAGAGAAATCTGAGTCCTCTCCTCTGCTACTGTTTCAAAGGGTGATTTGCTTTATAAATCACTCTAATTTGTTAATATTTGTTTTCTTGATGAAGGTATAATGATGTTACTTACGTTGCTTTGATTTTTGATTGCTGATATGTCGAGCAAAAGAAATTCTAAACTTTTGAAATGGAAGAACAAAAAATTGTAATCAATTTTATTCATTTATTATTAAAGAAATATCAAAAAATAAAACTTTATTCTAGTTACGTACTAATCATACTAAAAAATATGAGAACTAGTAACTAATTTACGAGACTTAAGAAATATAGAAAAAAATGAAGGTAGGATATTTCAATACGTTATCGTATTTTAAGATCGAAAGTTAGAAATTACATTCAATTACTTTAATATGTACATATAAGGGCTAAAAAAGAGTTGAAAACATGGAAAATAGTGTGCAATTTACTGATGAGCCCATAGAACATAATAGTAGTAATTCCGTATGTAATTAACCATCATTGGAAGGTAATTGCCATATACCATCACCGCAAGCTTGATAATTACAATCATGTTTGCAGCCATACGTCAAAGTCTCGAATCAAATGTCAATCTACTTCGTAAATTATGTTCCGCTGATGTATACATACGCAGATTGTCGGCAAACAATTGAAAATTTCACAAGATTGTTTGACGGCCAATTTTACTTTGCAAACTTCAAGCTATTTACGCTTCAAAAACGTGCGAGAACACCAGATTTTTTTTGTTTTAACATAATATATATGCTCGCTGTATTTTATTCAGTTATAACCTGTATAATGACACCTAGTTTAATTTGAAATTTAGTTCAGTGTGAATAGTGTAACAGATCAAGGATTTAATCAGTGTTGAAACTTCAATATGTTGTGGTTTAAACTTCAAAGTGACCGTTATTGGCTTTAAATATAGGTTCATCTGTTCTAACCATATCTGAATTAATCAAAAACCCGAACTATATTACAATTAATCTTTCCTAGTTTATTACTATATCATAAGGATAGAAAATGAGAAATTCGAATAAAGTTAGTAATCCCTTAGAAATATCAATTACCTAAAAAAATATGGAAAAATAAATTTTAAAACTAATAGAGTATTTGATTTAGGATTTGAGATAGGATTTATTTGTTTTGGTAGATGATTTAATATTGAATAAAATAAAGAAATATTCAAATTTTTTACTCCTTAAGTAAATCATCCTTTGTTTTGCAAATTTTACAAAAAATCTGTGACAAATTCTAGGTGTTAAAATATGTGTGCCCATTAAATTTATAACTTTTTAGTTTACCGACATGCTATTTTTTCTACGACCACTATGGGAAGTGAAACTTTTCTTACACTATATAAAGTATTTCTCACAACAGTGGGTTAAAGTGTGAGAAATTATTTCTCACAGTAATTGCTAACACTGCGCATGCCTGAAGGTACTCTTTGTGTCAAAACTTTCATACCTCATGGGAAATAGGCGACTTTATACACTTGTTGCACAATATATTATTAACTAATTTCAAAAGTGTTGCATAGAACAATTTTCCTACATCTGAAGTATTAATAAAAAAAAATTCTTTATAAACTCAAAAGAGAACAAAAATTATGTACCTACTTTATGCCCATGTAAGAATATTTTTTTTCGATCGAACAAAAGCTGACTCATTTCCGTTGAGCTCCCTCATCGGGAATATTTTTTCGGTTTGTAAGTAAGCATTCCCGTACAGTAAATAAAAATACAATAATAATTATTTTATAATTATTGAATATAAATCGAAGAAAAAAAAAGTATTTATACCACGCAGGAAAAGTGACTTCCCGGACTACTGGTGTAGCTGATTTCATCTCATCTTCATTCCACAATTTCCACAATTGTCCGGAAATGTATCAGTTTTCGTACCAGATACACAATGTACTATTAAATTGTACCAATCATAAACCTAATGAAATAGATTCTACCTTCCCATTTCTCCGAGAAAATGAAGTATAGCTAATAACTTGTTATAGATAGGATCTATTATTGCAGTACAATAGAATTGTAGCAAAAACAGGAACAAGAATTGAAAGCAATCATGGAAATACTTAAGAAGGTCAAGACATTTTCGAATTTGTCGAACAAGAAATATTGTTTGTGATGAGACAAAGAGATTTGTTGCGTCGGGAGTTTTTCTTACTTTGTTAGAAGTATTTGCTGCTTTGTCGAATATTTTTACTCCAGGGAGTTATTCGCATTTAACTTTCAAAGTTGTATTGATACTTCACAAGACATTATTCATTTGTTCTCTAATGACGCGGGAAACATCTGCAATGGTAATGATTTACTGGGATACAGATAAATAGTCAATAACTTTTGGCAAGAATAACTTAAATTTAAATACGGCTTAATAGATTCTCATTTTCATGATAATAAAGCATTATATTCAATATTGAATTTTAATCATAACTAAATTAATTTGCTTCTAACAAGTGACCTTGTGTTATGAATTTACTAAAGGTGTATCCTAAATAGATGTATAGGATATGTAGCTATGTATGCCCCACATAACACGAACATAATTTTGCATTAAGTAATTTGATATATCGCTACTATAACCTACATACCCAGGACCAAAACAAACTAGTAAAAGGTATTACGATCAGAATAAAAATCCCCTTCACTAAATGGAATTATCTTTAATATTTTTGAAACAGTAAACCAGTTAATAAATTTGAAATTAGTTGGGGAGCTGTGTGAAACGTGATGTTCAATTTGTTTATTAAATATCGATTGAAGTTGAACTAGGCTTTGATTTACAAACGACCACATGAAAACCACGACACCGCAAATGGCTGATTCCGAACATGTATTATGGATCGTACCGATTATCATTCTTTGGTATGCGTTTTGTGAAATTTTAATGCATCGCAATATTGCAATCTAGTTGGGCTGTTGGTCACAGGAATGCCAGCGAATTTTGTGTACAAAACAAATGAAAATATAACAAATAATACAGTACAAACTACAATAAAAGATGATTTTATCACAACTTCAGTTGTTTTATTTGAACTAGTTGGATTTCTTTTAAATTAAAGCTCCATGGTTGTCAAAGTAAAGTCATTACATTTAAGAAATAATTGTGTAATACAGGAATATCGTACTGATTCTCCTGATCAAGGATACCTAAACATACAGTAAGCAAATATTATTTTGAACTCATTAAAAAATTACGTCATATCTGGAATTAAAATGTTGAATACCTATTCTAAGTACACTTACTAAAAAATAATATAAATAAGTATAAATATATTTCATTTACGACAGTGCTCTAATATGTAATTAGTACACTAATTTTAGTGTCATTCGCTGCCGAATTCCCAATTAGTCCATTGATAATGATCAACAGATACAAGAATCAAGCTGATCTGTAAATCAACATTTGTTCTAATTCACCAACTTGATTCGTAGTTTTTTTATGTTTTTGATCTTTCATAAAATTTTACGAGTGTGTATTAAACATTCAGTCACTATTTGTTAACATTCTAGGTTCTTGTGTCATGAAAAAACGTTTACTTGAATTTTAGCGGTGCAGTTTGTCAACCTACAGCCTCTGGAAAAAACTTCAACATCCGAACCACTAGGACACATTGGTATTCTTATTTGAATAAAGATTGGCTTAGGTGGGATTTGAACCCCAGATCTCACACTCCGCTCAACTAGAGTCAGAGCACGTTAAACAAGTAGCCGCATTTTTAAATTTAATACATTTTAAAGAAACCCACATCCTTGAAATATAAAACTTGAAAACGAGTGCAGTGTACTTTAACATGCTCACCCACCGAATCACTTTATAAATAATTGCTCGAGTGTAAGATTGATTATGATGAACTTTCAGTTTTCTTTCTTACCCATTAAAAGTTGATTTTATTTTGGAGTAAATACGCAGGCATTTGGCCGCTGTGCTTATGGAAAAAGTAGTGAGAAAAATCTCCGCGAGCAAGCAGCGTTCACTTGACGTTGGCGTCCTTCCAAGAATAAGAAGAAGACACGACTCGCGATGTGTAAACGGATGCGAGCTTCCTCTAAGCTTACGCATGTGTAACACCATACGGCGCTCAGCGTAGGTTTACTCCGGAGGAATTTAGACACACACTACTCTGGATGGCGCGTTTCAAACAGGAATGTACAGGTCAAAGACTGATTTAGATCATTTCTGGCTGGTAGAAATAAGGAATTCTGGATAGTGGATCAAAGGATTTGAATTTGCATTCTGTTCTTCATTAAACATTTTTATTTTTATAATACTAGGCTGTTTTGGTATAAATAACGTTCAATTATTCACAATCGTTAAGCTGTTATGGCTGTGAAGAATCCGGTTTCAGGATATAAAACTTTTGTTTACATAGACAAAAATAAGCAGGGTAACTTTGTCATAATTGTGTATCACGTTATTTTGTTAATATGGTAATAATATTACCGTAAAGAATTGTAAAAATAAAATGGGACCATTGTCAAATCAAATCAAACTACACATTAGACTTGATCACGAAAACGTTACTCACTAGAGAATTTTATAAATAGTTATTTTTGTATTAAGACATTAAGAGCGTGAAGAAGGTGATTTTAATAAGTAAAAATGTTACTTTTTTGATAAGACATTGTAATATTTAAGTTTGTAAACAATTTTAGAGACAAGTCCACTTATAATTTATCATCCAATTAAATCATATTCAAATCTCACTGACAATTGTCGGTTACTGTCAGTTACTGGCAATTGTCCCGGAATTTACACGTCTAAATACGAGTTGCTTAGATACAAACAAATTGTCATGCCGAATACCATTCGTCACTAGAATTTTTGCCTAACTCACTCCTGTTTGTTGCTTTAGAAAATCGTCATTCGTCCTGACCATGACAATAAAATTTTCAAGTTAAATTCCATTTACTAGTGATATTACATATGAAAATTACAAATTATTTTTTTATAGAAATTCAATTAGAAATTTCAAGTAATGTACCATTTACCATACGTCATATTAAAGGCACTCTTATTGGCAAGACGTAAGTACATTATAGGAACAATTTTCATACAGGAAATAAACTGCAATGAATTTGATTTGGCGCGTCTAGAACCTGGAGTTCTCAGATCACAAATCCCTTTGATGGACTTTAATGATCTCAATTATTCTTTAAACGAAACTACAACTTTGATACAACAAAACAAGTTTGTAATTAAGCAAATTACAAGACAGTTAAAAGAAAATTTTGAAATTAGCATTCAGAGTCTTCTGTCCTATTATCCTTCCTAAGCGATTTTCGCCCTAAGGATCCTTCCTTTATTGTAATATAGTAAATGCGCTGTCAACAGTATTGTAACTCTACCGTTTACACTTGGAAGGAAACTTATCGTACGCCATCGGATAAAATTCCAATACACTGAGCAGTTTTTCCGAATCTGGAAACTTCTTTATCCGTTGTAGATTCAAATCGATATGCGATATGACGGATAAAACTTACTTACAACTTGCCAGTAAGATATCCAGCCAATATCCGACCCAATAATGGCTCGAAATATCAAATATAAATACGGCTAGCAACAATGAGATGTCACACAAACCCAGATACAAAACTTCGCAAAGTATTGACGCATAGGAAAGTTTTCTTGTTAATGCAACTTATCTTTAATTTGTGATCGAGAAGTCTTTCAAAGTTTATCATTTTTCCCATCCTTTTAACTATTGTATCAAGAAAAGCTTATTAAGATTTTGATAAATGATTATATTTAATAAAATAATACTTAAAATATCATGTTTATGACAATTAAAAAAAAAAATGGCGATGTTGATTGTAAAATGTAAAGAAAGTATTGTAATCGCGAAAAATTTCGGTTTAGAGGTTTCAACAGAAATATCCATTTTGACCATCCCTGAATCCATTTTTAATAATTTCGGCGTGACCTATCCCCTTAATTCCTTCCGCTGCGTACGCCACTGTAAGGGACTGCTATAACAGCTAGTGCACCTCCCTTTTTTTTGTAATCGGCAATACCAAAGGACACTTTGCTTATAATGCTTTTTTTTTAATTTTTCGTATAACTCAAAATCGATTAGCCGTAGAATATTGAAATTTTGTTTTTAGAATTGCTAAAACATTTAGAAGCGCACCTCTATTTTTGTTCTAATAGGCCTTTTTAAAAGGGCACTTTACTTTTGGTAGAAAGTTAATAAAAATAATAATTTAGCTGGCCTTAGATTTTTGTAAGAAACGTTTTTTATGCTTCCGAAACGTTGGGTTTAATAAATAAAAAAATGATTTCACTTTCAAGTGAAATAGGTAAAAATGAAGTACAGAAAGAACGTATATAATAATTTAGCGTACAAAGAAGTCATGTAGTTTTCACATCAGATTTTTTTAGATTGTTAATGTAATTACAATTGTAGACTAACCGCATAAATTAAAATGATTTTAGTGTTGACATTTAATACCATCAGATATTCTGAGAACTTTATTGAATATGATGAACTCAATAAATACAGATGTTCGGTTTATTTAATAGGAAGTGACGTGATCCGGTCGACAATTCGAATCCCAAAACAAATATTGAATAATAACAAAAATCGTACAAAAAATTGTATTAAAGAAAATATAGAAATCCACCAAACATCAATAATAAAAAGAAAAGGAAACAAAAAATAGTAATTCCACATTAATTAACTTTGTAATAAATGGTGATCACAATAGTAATTTATTTTGGTACAAATGATAGGAAATCGAAGAAATAGACTAAAGGGTAAATAAGAACACAAAGCTTTAAACATAATGGAATTAATGACTAACGTATCTATTTAATGAGCCAAAGCTTAAAGTTCGATCCGCCAATAACTAGAAAATAACTTTATTGTAAATCTAAAAATTACATTTTTCTTGACTTCGTAATGAATATTAACGTACACTAATGATTACTATTAAAAATGTTTTTTTTTTACTTTGATGTATGTCCGTGTGTGTGGATGGATGAATGTTGTCGTAACTATTACTCAAATACTAGTGAACAAAAAAAATGAAATTTTGGATATAACATTCTGACACTCTAGATTAGATCTGATAAAATTTTGGTGTTAATCTTACAACAGGAAGTGGTGTTGTCTTGAAGTTTTTAGTGTTTTACTCAAATATCTTAATTAATTATGGATATATTCAAGATTTACATCTCTCAACACAAGATTATTTAGAGAAGCCATTGAGATTTTTTAAAACTAAGAATATTAATCTCAATTATAAGGATGGTTTGGAAATTATATATATATATATATATATATATATATATATATATATATATATATATATATATAGTGTAGTAAAGAGGACAGGCGAGAGGTTATGTACTGGCCACATTATTTTTTTTTAGAAATGGTTAATAAGCTAGTTTGAACAAATTGATTGTGATGACCCAACATTTTAAGTATGCAGTTAGTATACTGTTCCTTTTCGATGGAAAACAATTTTTTACTGTGGAAAAAGGGATTATTGTCATGAGTCCAGCCCAAGGAATTTATTTCCTAAGCCTGAATAATTTTTCTTGTGAAGCATCCACGTTAGATTCATCTATCTGTCTATTCTGTGCGAACATAGACACATGTGATTCCCGTCTACTTCTAGTGACAAATGCTTGACGATGGTGGAGCATTTACGTCATCGCAAAAAACACCTGACAGCCGAAACAAAAGCAGATTTTGTCAATGTCCACATCTCGCGAGAGAGGAAATGCTCTTATACGTTACAAGAATTCCTACGAGACGTTTCGAGAAATTGCAACTCAGTAAATAATATCAACAATACAATGAATTCTAGATAATAGGCACAAGAATTGAAACAGAAATATTAATGTTTTTCAGAAATTGTGAATGAAATATTAATAAAATCAGCTATACTTTTCTATTAGTCATTATTTTCTTCAAACATGATTCACAAGGCTGAAGTTTAATTTCTACACCACCGGAGTAATAAATAAATAAATATCCGTAGAAAGCATTTCAAATCAGCAAATAATAAATAACTGATACAATAGAAATCTGTAATACAGGCCAAAATGTCGTTATAAAACTAGATAGCCTAAGAAAAAATTAAAAACCATCAACTACTGACAGATTTAAAATGATAACCTACAAATTTGCGTTTAAAGAAAAAATAGAATGTATCATTTAAGTAGTAGAAGTAAAAGTATCTTTGTATGTCTCGTACAGAAAGTATCGTTTTTACTCTTAATTACACACTATACTTTTTTCCGAAGTGTGTGACGTATTGTTTTTTGAAAATGCAATTAAATTTTTCACAAGTTAACTTAAAGAATATAGTGTAAATGAAAGAAGAAAAACTCATTAGTATTATAACCAGGTTTTCAGACTTCAGGTTTCTGTTCTGGGGTTAGAAAAAGAAATAATTTTTTGCTACTAGTTAGCAAAATAAATTCTGCTACACCGAGTGAATGAAACGTAGGTAAACTAATTTTTTATTCATTTCAATTACTCAAATCTGTCCACGTACTCGTATGTAGAAGTTAAATACATTAACATTCTACAGCGTAACTAAATTTCAGCGACAGCTCGTACAAATCGAATAACTAAGTAAAAACTTTTTCACAAATTAAGTTTTTCCACTTGTTTCTTTTGTGAATATCGTTATACTCTTTTTAAAATTTCTAATTCTTTTAAGTGAAAAATCTTATAAAATGTTAATTGAAATTTCTTTATTACACTTTATCTAATTACATCTTTGCTCTAATAGATTTAAAAGAATATTTACCGTGCTATTTTTAAATTCAAATAAAATATTAATAAACTAGAATTTAAAAAAATTCGCTTGAATTCTATTGTGCATATTTTATTCTTATCGAAATTGAAATGACAAATGCTTACCAATATTTTAAACTTGTTGAATAATTTACAGGTCACTATAAATAAACAACAACGTTGTAGACAAGCTAGATGATTTGGTGAATAGACGACAGGTAAACTTATGGTATTTGATGAGTTGATAGTATGCAGATAATAGTTAATAACCACAAATATTGCAGAATGTAAACTGTGTAAACTGACAGCCACACTAATGCGAAGCATGTAAGATTATTGAGAATACGTGAAATTTCTGTTTTGTATATCATTCAACTTCATTACAGATCAAATTCATTGCAATGCATTTAATATAACTCTGGCGAACAAAATAATAAATTTCTGTTAAAATATAATCAGATTTACACGGATTAATTTATTCATGTCTCAAATATCAACGCAATTCAAACAAATGTAAGGATCAGTTTATAGGGGTGTAGCAAAAAATGTTCTAGTTTCAGAAGTTAAATATCTTTCGATCATTTAATGCTGGACTCCTTTTTTAAAAAAACAAACTAAAGTTTATTAAAGACCTAGCTTTAGTTGATCACAAGATGTTTATCTTTGAAAAGTAGATCAGTTTTTACTTGCAACATATATATTTATTATCTAATAAGTTTTTAATGTAAAATAATCAAAATTTTTATGATTTATATTATTTTTTTTACATAAAATACACTAGTTTAATAATTGTTAAATTATTATTTTTTCTTATTCCTTTTATTTTACTGCCTGTCCTTTTATCCAATCGTAGGCAAATTTATTTTAATAAAATTTAAAATTTAAATTTGTTCAACTAAAATAAAAACTGATAAATTGTATGTACGGGCTAAATTTAACATTCTTAACCCGCACTGGTCAACTTTGATCTATGAATCAATTCAATTCATCAATAATCATCATTTGATGATGAATAATATATAGGCATGTATTTATGTACACCAGATTTTGGGTGTTATAATTAATCTAAAATATTTTAATATTTACAAATCTATATGAATCGATGTAATTTCATTTCTTTTTTTCAGATATGAAAAATATTATTTCAAGTCATATGTCACCAAGAAAATGAGAGAAAATTTAATTCACACTCGTAAAAACAGTCAAAAACAAACAAAATTATGAATCAAGTTAGTGAATTAGAATAAATCAACAGATAAGCTTGATTCTTGAAAAATCAGTTGATCATTAATCAATACACTACTTACATTCTATCTAACTTTTATATAACTTTTATTGGAAATTTCTTTCTATATGTAAACTTCTATTATAATACAATAATTGAATTATCTTTTTTTCAATTTCACACCTCCAATTTGCAACTCGAATTTCAGTTATTCATTTAATCCCACGTTTCCCTGAAGTCTCCTGCCCACCCTCTTGCACTTCTTGCACCTGTGTTAGAAGTTGTCGGCTGCGCAGCGCGCGTGTTTGGCGCTCCGGTTGCGAGCGTCGCGGCGCCAGTTCGCGTCTGTTTGCGGTGCGCGATGCCCCGGACGCTCTACACGTAGAAACGCGCATTCACACGCAAGGTAAGGCCTGTTTGGTGTTGGAGACAAATAAATTGTTTATATTTTTAAGCATTCTGCAGTATTACAAACATATGAGTTAATAATTATTTTAAAAAAAAATCTCAAGATTTCAAAATTGTATTTAAATAGTTTTGACAAATAATTTAAAATATAAGAATAAAAAAAAATATTATAAAATAAAATAATACTGAAAAATTTTTATGCATAAAATATATAATATCACTTTCAAGGATATCTAAGGAGATATATTTTTAAAGCACTGTTAATTGTAAATTAAACATATTAATATTGTTGTGCTACTCGTATAAAATCTAAACTAATACATTACTTAATTTTTTTCGAAATTGATACTAAAGAACACGACATCAATCCGCGAAGTTAGCCAAAGTAGTAGCTAAAGTAAAACTTTACAGATTCTTATGTCAAAATTTAACATTACGGACTCTTCTGTCAAACTGAATTAACCTAATTTTAATAGTATTATATTTTGCAGTTTATTATAGCACTACCTAAAATAACAAACATATCATATTATAATATTATTGGTAATTTTTTTTTTATTATTTACCTTTGAAAATAATTTATCTGATTTCATGTAGACGACGTCTAAGCAGGTGTAAACATAAATGAAAATTATGAAGAAATATTTGACACTTTGACATTACGTTAGTTATCACAGCCATCCCCGTCTCAATAGCTAGCTGACGTTTTACAAACACATAATGTTATTTATTTATGTTTTTAATTAATAATTTAACGATTTCGGAATAAATATAATGATATCTAAGGAGTAAAGTATTTTTTATTACTCAAATGCTTCATAGAATAAATTCCATATGCGTAATAAAAAGTTATATTTGATATACAAATATTTTGTTAAATAGTGAGAACATTTTTTTGTAATAGTTTTGAAGAGATTCAAAGTAAATTAATCTACTAAAAATTGCAGGTTTTATCTGTACCACTAAAATGCAAGTAAAACATGTCACTAGTTTTATAGCTTTCTATATTAACTAAGAAATAGCTCCATAGATAATGAAATGATGATGTATATTACACGCAATGTCAGACAATGATAGTTGTTGATGTAGCATTTTTATGAGCGATGTAAAACAAAACTCAAAGTAGATCACATTTGGGTTAAGTTTTTACATCATAAACTTTATAGTTAATCAAACTTTTAACAAAAAACTTGTAAACTTATTCCATTTCCAACAATTAATTGTTTAAAATCTTTAATTGTTTTGAATTCACTTAACGTCACCAATTTAGTTGAATGTAATATTTGTTTTGACCCCATTTTCGAATTTAAATTTGACACAAATTTAATGAATGTACCTGAGAAGTTTTGTTAACTTATTAAATGGACTTTTATTCAATTTATTCACTTTGCAATTCCTGTTTTCATGCAGTAATTAAAGAAGTTATAAATTGTGAGCTCTGGGCTGAATAGAATGGAACAGTTGCATAAGATGGATTAGAGGATGTTTGATTGGTAAACAGAATAAAATATACCCGGGGTGAAATATGATCTGTCTTATTTATTGTGAGAAACTTTATTCCCTCCGGCTTCGAACCTCAACGTAAGCGCAAAAGTTTTATTTCCAGCATATGTGATTTGAAAAGTTCACATTCATATTTAAAGCTATTTATATGATAACACAAACATAAATATTCCATTATTATATTTACGTTGTGTTATACATATTGTTAATTTTAAACTGTCGTTTCCACTCCTATACCATTTTTTTTTAAATATTTGAAAATTGATTTGTCTATTTTCTATTAATTTTTTTATGTGTTGATTAAATTATTAAAAACTGTTGTGGGCATCACCGATTACTAAAATTTACTAATTCCATTTTTTGTGTATGAAATTGTGGCCTATAAATTAATTGTTTGTGTTTACATTAAATATTAAATTAATAACACTTGGAAATTTGATCGGTAAAGCTCTTTGACTATAAATAATTATTTAATATTAATATTATCAATAGAATACAAATGATAAATTTTAAAATTATGTTAATAAAAATTTTCGGTTCAGAAAAAAATTGTTCATGAATTATATTTTAAATATTTTAGTTATTTGATCCTAATTGTATTTACACATTTCATTTTTGATTAGTATTATATATTAATATGTATATAACTTTAATTTAATATATAATATTTCCACAATATTATTTAAATTCAAATCTAGTGAAATAGAAAAGAATTAAATTCATTTTTTTTAATAAAAAGTTTATGTTATGACCAGGGTATGTAACCGAAAAAATACTGGATAACGGTGAACCCTTATAGATGAAGTTATAATTATAAGGGTTTTAGTTCAAAAACAGGTTTTTAAAAATTGGAAACCGATTAATATATAATTTAAAAAATATATGAAAAAAAAATAATTTAGAGAAATTAATTATGAAAATTTAATAAAATAAATTAATTTAAAAAAATAGTAAAACAATACCTATACAACTTTAGAATACAATGTAAATTGAAAAATTCTAATGCATCTTATTCAAATACAAGTAGATAAAACAGATATAAAAAATATTTAAAAAAAAGTTAAAATAAAAGTTAATGTTCGCGCAAAAAGTATTCTAGCTAAGCCACTGCATAAAATCTTTTTTTGATTTTGTTTAAAACACCTGATTTAGGATAGTATTTAAAGCTACTTAGCAGATAAGGGAAAAGGACCTTATAAATAATAAAGGGAAGTTATAGAGCCGTCGTGTAGTGTGTCGTCGCTGTCATCTTTAGCGTCGTAAATCTTGCCGGTGGCGTTGCGGTGTGACGGTGCGAGGAACTAACGAGAGCAACCTTTCACCCACGCTAAGCTGATAAACGTCTATCGTGAGCGTGTGTAAAGCCGAGGATTTCCACCAAGGAGAGGTTTTTATTTGACAATTCTGTTCTGATTTTTGATTCGCTTGGGATTTACATAATGGAGTTATGAGCGCTATTTTGTAACTCGTATGAATTTTTCATGAAGTAATTAATGATAATCGAATGAAATCTACAGCTGTCTAATTTGTATGAAGCTGTTATCTGCAAGATCCAATAAGCGTCAAGCATTTGTGGGCGGAAAATCGTGTTAAAGGAATATAATTTCCGGATAATATCGGCGATTAATGATCCCCTCTACAAAGTTTCAGAAATACATTTTTAAATCTATCAGCAACAATATTTGATTTTTCAAAAATTAAATTTAAAATAACTGTATTGTAATTACGTGATTCAAATTGTTGGGAGGACGTCTCTATTATTAAAAAGGAAATGAATTAGGAAATAATATCGTGGTCGTAGAAAAATTATAGTGTACAACTCACACGGAATGGCCATTCCATATTAATATGAATTGCATATTTACCTAAGTATAATATGTGACTCGTTTATAAACTTTATAAATAACACCTCATTTTCTATACAATCATTCATGACTAAAGTAAATTTTATCAATTATAGAACATTATTTTCTATTATGAACGTCAAATATAGTGTACATTTAAATAAATAAAACTAAAAAGATTTTCACAAAACAAATAAACAAACCCTTCAATTTCATTTAAAAAAAATATTATAATATTTCTTTAAATTATTACAAATATTTGTACAATAGATTGATTATTATAGTATTACCTTCTAAAATTATATATTCTATTTTCAAACAATTCACTACATTATAAATTTTATTTGTAACAAAATATTATCTATATCTTTAAAATTTGTTATTTTACAAAATTTATATCATCATTAACTTGTTCTGCATGTCATGACTACAATAGAAATATCTATTGCAATTATTTAAAAACAGGTAGATAATACCATTGAGTAAGTAAGTTACATGTAATTAAATAGTCACTGATAATACACAAGAATTAAAGGCGTAACATTGATAAAAGTGACAATAATGTAGCCACATTGTCGTGTCCATAGGGAATAATTACAAATCGCGAGACATATGCACCCGTCATGTAAGTCAACTCAGCATTGATATTGACAAATGATTGCAAACCGTCGCGCGGAATATTTTATTCCCGTGATCGGAAAGCAATAAATTACTTCCAACAAGGAATGTCAGCACTAAAATCTGAATTGAATTCATCATCTTTTATAAGGAAATTTAAATTTATTATGCTGTATTTTCACTTTATATTCGGACGAATTTTATGTTCAAGTTCAAGCCAAAATTATTCTAGATTATTGATAGCGTCATTATTACACATAACTTACAATTCAGTTATTTTATCCCAGGCTTGATAAAAAAGTAGATAAAATTTTAATAAGATGCGAGATTTGCTTGGCAAATATATTTTAAATATATTTGCTACATTGTAATGTGATTTTTTTACGATGGGGATTTCCATCATTTTTTTAATTATTTTAAGTATTCTTCAAATATAAATGTAAAGTTATTTATATATAATATTTTTATTTTATTTCCCAGTCCTATGTTTTTATATTTGTCACTTCTCTTTACAAATCAAACAAACAAAACCTTAAATTGTTATTTAATTTTCTGCAATTATTGCATTTTTGTAACGACTGCTTCACTTTTTTTAAGTTATATTGGATGCACGATACGCAACATTATTTTATTTTAAAATTAATATATGTTAAATTAAAGGTATTCAAACTATAAGTTACCTATTTATTTTAGCTAAATTTATAAAATCACAACGATAGTAAAATGTTTTAGTAGTAGCATGTATCCTCTTCTGAGCACTAATAGTTTGTGTGGAGAATGCACCACATATAAATAATATTTTACCTACTTTTTACTCCCAATAGATTTCTAATGTAATTCACGTAAAATTGAGTTAAAAACGAATTAAAACTGACAAGTTGAATAATCCTACTCCTATCTACCCCTTGTTGCATCCTGACAATGAACTCATCCATCACAACCCTTGCAGTTGACCACCCAGCACCCACCCACTCCCGCATGAATAGCTGTCAGTGTCACAGCCGCTGCGATTCTTTGTGCAGCTGCAGCGTGACGTCACGCGGTCACTTGATTGACGCACCGTCGCGACGCCGCTGATAAACAATCAAATCATCCGCGTAATCCACTAAACAAGCTGATTGACGGCGCCCTACGCTGGGAGTAGCCGGGAATGGATAGTAACGTGGAGACTGCAACGGGCAGTGAGGAAAGAAACTCGGGTATTGTTAGAGTTTAGTGATAAAGTTGAATGTTTGTGTGTTCTGCAATTGTCAATTTTAAAATATATGTTTAATCCTTATTGTAAAAGTATTTGAGTTACCCAGTAATTCAATTTTAAAACCCAAATGTTCTATTACACTAGAGAGAATATTTGAGATTACAAAAATGAAATACCAGGATCAAATAAGTACATATAACTATTATTAGAAATTAGAAAAATAGCAAGAATCAGTAGCGGCTCGTGTCTTTTACGAACACCGGGGCTTAAAAAATAGTAAGTTTCCAAAAATTATTTATAAATATATACTGCTCTTCTCTTTTTTGGAAGAGGAAATTTTCGAGGATATACTGATGAATTGAAATAGTTTCTAACGCGTTTAGTCTATCTTAAAAATGTTTAATACGTTTGAACGTTGTAAAATACCTCTCTGCTTCATTAGTTGTCACTGGAGTAAATAAAGTAATTTCAATAATTTAGCGTATCTTCGAAAATTCGTCTAGTAAAAAATTTTCGGATAAAAAAATCATAAATGCAAAAACGTTCTCAATATTATTTACCTACTTGATTTTGATGCAGAACTTCAAAACCATGTTTTTATACTTTGCGTTAACAATTGCCGTATTATTATATCGAATACAGTTTAATAATATAAAATATTGACAGATAAATGTAAACTTCATTCACTAGAGTTACCATATTTCCCATTTATATATCCCTACAATTTTATTAAATAAGTACAGCAAAATATAAAAAATAGTAGGTATATTATACTCGTTTTATAGGACGTATTGTTCCACTCATGGAAAAATATATCATCTTATAAAACTTGTATAATAATATACTATTACCTTTTCTTGTGTAAATATTTTATAATTTTTCGCTTTCAGTACGCTCAGTGAATTTGATATAGGGACTATTATCCTGTTTGTTTCTATAAAATATTCTGTTTCTTCATTGGTTTTTTATTTTTGGTTTTTTTTTTTCTCTTATATTTATTATCAAAATCATCACAACTACAACAATAGAGTATAATTAACCTATATCACAATATGACATTTCTGTTTCCTAGCGTAGATGAAGGGCATAAATGTTTGTGTATATTTCTGTAGTGCAGATTCCATTGGACCGTAGTTTCTTGTCATGCAGCGGGCGTTCAACCGGAATTCAAATATTCAATCGCAAACAGCGCGCACTTAACGATGTGAGGGTAATATCACCGGTAAACATTCCACATTGGGACTGTTTGGACAATTACAGAACGTGATAACTATATGGAGCCGGACGGGGAAAAGGTTGTTTGTACTCCGGGCTGATTATGGATCAAAGCAACAGAAATAGATACGCAGGAGGGCGAATGGCTATATTTTATTTACTAATCCCATCAAATTAAACTGATGTATGGTTTTCTCCCATGTATAAAATTTTCTCTTTGATGTGATCAGCAGACATAATCGAATATATGCTGCGAGGTTTAATATTTTTAGCAAAATATATCCAAATTATCAGACGGTACGATATTACGACAAGATTTTTCAATACTGTTAAATATATCTAAGTGTTAAGATATTAATCTTTACAAAAAATGTTTTCTGAAGCGGAGTAAAAGATATTTTGTAGAAATTCTGCATGAGTTCACACCTCATGAGAAATTTTCTGCAATTGTTACACAATATACTATTAAATATAAACATGAAAAAGTCATGAATTGAATTGAACTGATGTGTTAATTTTAATTTAACAATGTTATATTAAAATATAAAGATGTTGAATAGAATATTAAATACGAAACTTATTTTCTTATGAACAAAATTACAAGGTAATAATTTTTTTTCTTGTTATCTATAAAATAAGTACCAAAAATAATTCAACAAATATTAATTTAGTTATTTGTTGCTATAATATTGACTCAGATCTCAGACTTAATTTCAAATTTTCAATTAAATTCAATTTTCCCCACAAATTTGCTTATCCTAATTCATCAGTTGATTTAATTATGAGAACGATTGAACGATACCCAAATGGTTAAGCTGTATATTACGAATTAAGAGATGGGCATACTATTTTAATACGATTAAATACGTAATACGTTTTACATGATAACATAGCATATAAAACTTTGATTCATAAAGTTACAATAATATTTTTGTGTATCGCAATAACACATTTGAAAACATCATTTCATTTTATTTGTTGTTTATTTCCACTGTTAAAATAGATCAAGGTCGTTATGAATTTCAAATTTTTTAAAACAATGATATACAATATGTGAAATAAGAGTTGAGCTTTGCTAGTGTTGCCATCTAGATCTAGGTTTTCTAGACTCTTGTCCTGTCTTATCTAGATTATCAAGACAAGACTGGAAAAACTGCACAATTGTTGGAGGTGCCGGATATTTTATATTATCAATTTGGGGTTCTTACACCAAAAGTTGTAGTTTGAGAACTACTAATCAAGAGCCTTGATATGTAGACAATATATTTTAGATTTAGACTTAGTCAAATCTTCTATTGAAATTTATAGACATGACAAGATTTTGCAGTCTTGTCTTGTCTTAGACGGCAATAATAATCTTTGTGCATGCATTCAGCAATAATTTCTTTTCACCAGGTGCAAACAAGCACTGCTAAAAATGCACAGGTCTGCACCCGTTAATTAACTAAAAGGAATAAAGTTTTTCTTTCATTACTGCTCAGCATTGCAATTATAACCTGGAGTCTTCATTGTTTAGCACGCTGCGCAGATTGCGAAATGAGGTGCATACTCACTGGGAATTATTATACCGAGCAATTATTAATCAGCAACTGTGAAATTGGCCGTGAAATTGTGACGGAATCGATTGTTGAGACATAAAAGACCTTTATCTTGACCTATTTATGCCTGATCGCCGATACGGGATTCTATTAGCGGAATTACTCATTTATTTCATACAATTTGTTTTCATAACATTGCGAAATATGAATTAAATTTTATTGTAAATATACATTTACCACTCTTTAATGATAGGCAAATGCTTTTTTATGGTTATATACCATAAATAATTTTGGATATAAAGAAGATTGTCGCTTCCAATAATTCTTAGTATTTTTCATACAAGAATCTTGTCTTGTTTATTTTTTGACATATGTTAAAATACAAGACAAAAAATTAAGTATATCTTGACCTACATTGCTCTTGCAAATAAAAAACTTGTCTTGGTCTTCATTTTCTTGCATATTTCTTGTCTTATTTAATAAAACGTAGTTAGAGATTCCCCTATTCGCATAAATAATATTATCTTTCTATAACATGAACATATATTTATTTTCGAAAATATCACCGGTTAAGAAAGAATAGAAATAGATTACATTCAGATTATTTAAGGAGAGCCTGTTATACCTTGGTTATATGATTTCAAAGAATAAGAAATAAAATATAAATTCAACTTCAATAATATTAAAATACAGACAAAAAGAATTATAATTAGTGATATTTCTCTAAACTGACACATATATATTTTCTTTTATTTCCATGGCTGTTTTTAACATATTTAATATATCTCGTACTGCAGACGTGTTGTTGCACCAATTATGATCTTATCTGACGAAGAATATAATTTTAAATAACTTTGTACTCTTGTAGTTTCTCTAAATTTATCAGGAGAGAGAGTATCCGTATTTCGTTGCACACCCTGTGTAATTCTTGCCTTGGCTTGCTATAAAATTTGTAGTTCTTATCTTGTTCTTGTCTTGCATTTTTTGCAAAACTAAAACAAGGACTAACAAGACTCTCGTGAAACACTAACAATTTTTAATTAGCCATATATTTATCTAAAGGATGAATGTTTTTTGTTAAACTTTTGTATACCTTTTAGAGTACCTAGAATCCAATTTTGTTTCTTTTAAGAAGAGCTTTAAATGCATAATATTTTGATATTCATTTATAATAATTTTAATACCAAAATTTAAATATATCTCATTCTCAAGTGGTCGGAACATAATCTTTCACATTACAATTTATATTTTCATAATAACGACGTATTAATATACCAAGGTACTCATATCTTACAGATCATATTTATATTTGTTTTATAATTTTGTAATTATGGATTTTAGTGCATAGGTGCATAATGCTATTTATATTGACAGTGTTTGCATATGTCGTCTATAAAGTATCTATACATAGATATCGTTCTTCATTTCAGTATTTCAGTATCTTTCACTAAATGTGAATCTGTCAGAACGCGTCTGGGATAGAGTGGACAACTCAGGTTCAAGTTCAATTCAATCAGACCCTATTAACTGTTCCCTAAATGCCAGGTCAGGTGATGCTCCTTCCATTTCTCATAAGTTCGTAGAGTAGTCTTAAATGGTTCTTGGGAGTGTAGCTAACCGTAAAATATATCATTTACTTCCACATTTTTCAATGATACGGCCAAGAGATATGTCAAATTTAAAATGCGATCGTTTTATGATATATTGTTAGGATGATTAATGAAAATGTAGAAAAATGATTGAAAATAAATAATTTAAAAAGCCAGTGGATTCATATTTCAGTAAAAAAAGGAAGTAATTATAAGTATGTTCATTTATACTTTGATACATTATTTTGACATAAAAGAAGGGGCGTGGTCTAATATTGCCGCTATATTAAATAAACCAGGTTAATTCCGTTCCAAATTAAAATTATATTTAATTATTTAATCTCGAAATAGATTCTTTAGTACAAGCTTTGTTTCTTTTTTGAATAATAATATTAGAGTTAAGAATATATTAATAAAGAATTAATAATTAATTAATATCTTTTTAAATCTCCAATTTATTTTTATTGTTAAACATTATAATTTTTAGGTTTTTACTGTAAAATTGTTCATACTTGCAAAATTTGAAAAAAAATACCTATTTTTGGGTCCAAAATTTTGTGTTTTGAAAATATTCCGTATTGATAGATATTGTTGCTCTGATTTCAAATTTATCAACCGAATTCAATTATCTCTTTTCATTCCTGAAATTTTTGGTCTCAAAGTTGCACCTCAAAAAATTGTGTTTTTTGGTTATATCTCCAAAATGTGGATAAATACAATATCAACGATTATACCAGTCGATTCTACAGGAAAAATTATATAAAGAAATGTTTTCTCCGCATATACGTTCTTTGGAACGATTAGGTGAAAAATGAGAAAATCGAAAAAACCTAAATTTCAAAATTTCTCCGAGGAACTTTTTGTCTCCAAAACTTTTCATTTTCTAGACTTAAGTAAATATCGGTGCGCTGATTTCAAATTTTCAAACCGAATTCAATTATCTCTACGCGTTCTCGAGATATTCGTACTCAAAGTTGAGTTTTGGCAATACCTAAAAATTTGGGTTTTTTAGGTATATCGCTTTAAGGATCAGGTTTACGACTTCGGCTACCTCATTAATCGATTCTACGGGCAAAACTATATAAGTATACCAATTTTTAGATTTTTATTCCAAAGGATATAATTTGTAGAAAGGAAAAACGAAAATGGCCAAAATCGGAAAAAATGCCTGATGAACCCCTGACGATTTTTTTCGATTTTGGCCGTTTTCAGTTTTTTCCTTCTAGAAATTCTATCTGTTGAGATAAAAATCTGAAAATTGGTACACTTATGTAATTTTGCCCGTAGAACCGAATGGTAAGGTCGCCGAAGTCATAAACCTAACCATTTAAGGGGTATACCTAAAAAACCTGATTTTTTAGGTATAACTTTGAAGTCAAATATCTCCAGAACGGGAAGAGATAATTGTATTCTGTTTGAAAATTTGGAATCAGCACATCGATATCTACTTAAGTCTAAAATATGAAATATTTTGAAGACAAAAAGTTTCGAGACGAAAAATTGAAATTTAGGTTTTTTCGTTTTTCTTATTTTTCATCAAATCGTTCCGAAGAACATATATACAGAAAAATAATTTCTTTATGTAACTTTGCCCGTAGAATCGACTGGTAGAATCGTTGAGTTTGTATCTCTAACCATTTTTGAGTTACATCCAAAAAACATACTTTTTTGAAGACTAAATTTGAGACCAAAAATCTCAAGAACGAAAATTGATAATTAAATTCCGTTTTCAAATTTGGATTCAGCTCAATGGGTTTTATCAATGTAGACTAATTTCAAAATACAAAAATTTTGACCCGAAATTGGTATTTTTTTATAATTTCATCTGTATATGAACAATTTTACAATGAAATTCTAAAAATTGTAACTTTTAATGTTTAACTAATTGCTAAACTAAAAATTTGTATCCAAAAATAGGTACATATATAGCCAAAATTTATTTCGATCGGGGCGCTGATAACCCTACATCCGGGGTTGTACGTAGGTATAGTTTAATTTTCAAGTATGCCTTAAGGCGTGTTCTCACGTGTAATAACCATTTTTAATAATCCTTTAAAAATGAGTCATTTGAACTCATGTTTGGATGTAGATATTAATATTAAAACCGCTGTTAATAACGCTGAATTTTGTGATATAAAATGATTGCCTTGAAATCTTGGCAAACAGATTTTTGTGTCGCTGATTAGCTCTGATGTGGAATCCGAACTGGAACGGTTTAGCGATAAGGAGAAGGTAGAAGCGATGCGTCTTGTGATTATAAAATACTTGACACAAATTACGTCCCACGGTGCTGATGTGCTCCAATCATTTGCTGTCGTTATTACCCGATCTCCTGCCCTCCGCCCCGGGACAAGTGCTTCCCGCACAAGTGAGCTCGATTTCTAACCCCGGGCTCTAATCGGCCACTACAGCGGTTCTCAACAGTCAAAAAAGTCGGACGGTCAATTGAAAATGCAAAAAAACATTTAGGGAAATCAGGATGGGTATTAAATGATGTAAAACTGTCTCATATTAATATGTTGTTAGTAGAATAATTAACTTTAGTAAGCAACGTGGAAAGAACAAGGCAATGAAAATTAATTTCAAAATTTCCAGTGGCTGATCCAGAAATTCTCTTAGGGTTAGGGAAACGAGAATTACATTTTTTTTTTGTGTATCATACAAAATTATTAAATTTCAATTAGGAAATTTCTTGGCTGGGTAATTACTTAGACGATGGTTTCTGGAATTCAGCTAACTTTATTCTCTTAAACTCGACAGTTTCGACACCACATAAATGATTCTTTCTCAGAAGAGGTGTATAAATTTAATCTTCTGAGGAAGACCCTTTGGAGTCGAAACTGTCGAGAATACTAATGTCCAAAAAATTAAAAAAAAAACGATATACAAATCAAATGATATATCGAAAAATAAATCGATTTGAGATAAATATCGAAACTGGAAATTGATGTTTAAGAAAAACCGTTTTTTAAAGATGTTAATAAACAAAAAATAATTTAGCATAAAGAAATTATAGTAACAAAATGTGAATTGTGCAAAATTAGGCCTAAAAATGTAGTGAGTACCAGAGACTAGTATTGGTAAGTATTTTATTGACTAAGAAAGGAAATTATTAATATTTTTATAGAAGTGTAATGTAACAAAACTTGAAGTTATATTTATTTATAAGATGAGTGATGAATTTGCAGATTTCTCACAACTTTCATCCTTTATCCTTTTTAATTGTATTAATTTACTTAACTTTTTACAAAATGTTATTGCAGAAATATTAAACATAAACCATAAATATATTTAAAAATATCAATGTTTTACTCGATATATCAAAACATACACATCGGTTCCAAATATCGATATTTTTCTTTAAAAATCGATGTTTTTTGGCTATCCATAATTGAGAGAATAAAGTTGGTTGAATTCCAGAAACCATCGTATAATTATATTATTACATAATAAATATATTAAATCGTAAGTTACGTACTTTGTAGTAAGATCCTGACCTACAGTTAAGCATTCGCTCAGTAAACAAACACATAACAGCTATTAGCCAATCCTAATCGCTGCCTCAATAGCACGAAATCTACTCGCATTGTAAGCTTGTAAGTGCCTTGTAAACGGTATAATGTACACGCAACCACCTACACCTATAAAACAGAATGAATGGATGTAATCCTTGCTTTGTAAAGCTATTGAATTTAAATTTAGTTTAGATATCGCATTTACTTACAAAAGAAAATCAATAACGAATATGTATATTAAGATATTGTTAAAAATTTATACGGAGAACGGTATAGCTTCGGTAACTTAATTTCAAATTGAATTTAGATTATTTCATGTGAAAACCAAGGCAGATGTCAATAAATTTCTTATTTTTATAATTAATTGATCCAAACATGTCTACTTCATTTTTTTTTAAATGACGCAAACGGTCGAATAATTGTATCTATTTATTACGACAATATGAAATGTAGAATATATTCGTATTGGTTATAATATTATCTATTAAGTACAAAGTTAATTAATATGTCTAATATACTAATCCAAGGAGATAGGCTGTTAGGTAATTACTTAAGCTCATAGATACGCCTGAATACTGTCTATTGGATTGCAACAATTATATAATTAGCAAATTACAATGTAAGTTAGGGTAATATGACAAAATTGGTTACCCTTTTAATATATATTAAATAAATATATAAATATACCACAGCGTAATTTTTTGCTAATCAACAATTCACCTTAGTTTATACCTCAAAAAGTTCTATATGTGTAAGTAAAAATCTATAAACGTAGTGCATAAAATATGGATAATAACAGATATACCAAAGATAATTAATTAATATGTGCAACGAAATCAACGAAAAGAAAAAAGTAATAATTTATTTTATATAAAATTAAAAAATAAATGCGCCTAGAAGATATGTTATCATATCTATGCATACAATTTGCTGGTTTCATTTTTAATAGAACAATAACATTGAATATTAAATACTGTATTCAATGATTTGAAATTTTCATAAATAAACCTGATATAAAGTAAAGTAGATCATGTTTTAAAATAAATATGTAATACTGGTATTGAACAAGTAAACAGATCTAAAAGCAAAATGAAATATTTCTGGATTTCAAAGACACAGTGCGGGTTGGTAGCTGTTGAGAATCGCTGACGTGCACTATTTTCTCGGAGGAAAATTCGTCATTTGAAATACGTGCCGCCCACATACATATCGGACTTGTTATTCCCCTCACAGCCCGTGAAAAATGATGTCTCTGATAACACTAATTACACCCTCATCATCGTTTCGGAAAACTCCTAACAGATATCCAAATACAAAGGTCAATCTAGAATACCTTTATATAGTTGTATGAAGAAATAGTTGAAAATGACTTATGAAGCTTTTGCAACCTTTTATGGAGGGTTCTTCCACTTGAAGGCATTACTTGAAAGAAAATGTCTGGATTAAACAAATTTATTGAAAAAAGTGTATTTCTCTTTTAGGGTTTCAAGGCTTGATTTGATATTCAAGCTACTTGACTTGAGCTTGACTTGAAATCAAGTAAGTCAAGTTAAAAAGTAAATTCCAAATACTTGAAAAATTAAGTAGTTTTTCAAGACCGCAAGTCCTACAAAACTTCATAAAAAGCAATCGGCTTATTTTATAATATATTTCAGATATATTTTTATACAAATATTAAATATGCATTTTTGCAAGTCAATTTATATTTACTAGGTATAAAGTTTCAAACACAGTTTTCGCCAGATTTAATCCTTTATGGTACCTTAAACAACGCAAAGACGATAAACTGATCTTTACGAAAAAGTTATTTTCTGTACTTTCCTATATTACTTTTATTGTTTTATTCTTTCATGTAATTACAATGACGTGGATCTTCCACATTTTTTTTTGTAGTTTCTACATAAGTATTGATTTTATTGTATTCGTTTCATTTGATCTCCATACATGTCGCATCCATTTGACTCTCTGTTCCATTTTCTTCATGTCTTCTTCTAATTCTAGTTCAATTTCATGGTTCGTTTTAGGTCTATATCCGTTGTCTGCTATATTTACTTGTCCTACTATTTTCAATACTTTCTTTTCTGCTATTATATTATTTACTTATATCTTATTTTCATATGATACAAGAACAATTAATCTTAAAAAAAAAATCGCTTTATAATGGGGTAGGTGACCAATTTCTAAATTTGGTATATGTGATAGCTTGTACAAAAATAATATACCCGTATTTTTTTAAAATTGTTAATTATATGTTGTTTTGAAGTAAATAAATAATATAGTACTTGGGAGGGGATTATGACGTCAACGAAGTTCATGAGAGCGGCGAAGGTAGACAGACGGAAATAGGTGGTGTGAGTGAGATAGTGCTAACTTAGTGAACGTCATAGTAAAGGACGCTGTTTCTATTTAACGCAAATTACTAAACAATTGCTGATAAATATTTAACTTTTTTAATGTCAACGTTAATAAATAAATATACTTTCTATAATTCAATAGTTTTTTCATTAAAATTCTACCTTGGTCACCTACCCCATTGCAATTAAAATTCCATTACCTTCTCATGCACTCAATTAAAAAATGTTAATTCTTTTTTAACTGCTAATTAATAGACATTTAAATAATATATTACAATTTGCAATATATGAATAAATAAATTTAAATGAATGTAAAATAGGTGTTTTGTAAAAGGAATCGGCTTAATTGAAGCTCGAATGGACTCGTACTGAACCGAAGCTGATGTACGTAGTTTAATGAGCTTATTAGTTTCGTTACTGATGCTGCTGCAGTTAGTGGGGGGGGGGGAGCTTTCAGGTCGCGGTCATTGTGATTGGCTGGACGTAACTCATCACTCATGTCGACTGTTTCGTCCGGGAGATTTTGTCCTGTGTGGACACTAATCAGATTTACTTCCAAAATGGTTCGATTACGCAGTGGAGACCTGTAACATTTATGTAATTCGGGAGAATCTATTGCATAAATTTCAAATTTTATTTGTGCACTAACAGAGGAATTCAATCTTCAAAGTCAGTGATAACCGATTGTAATTAATTTTTTGATGAAATTGAAAATTTCTGAAAATTAATTCATTTTTTACAAATATAATTATAAAAATGTTCAATATTATATTTTTATGCTGATTCCAAATATTAAAATAAAATTTTATTATCTCTTTTCATTCCTGATATATGGCTTCAAAGTTTCCCCTCAAAAAGTGTGTTTTTTTGATACTCCAAAAATAACTACAAATACAATTTTAACTATTCTGTCATCATTTATGTTCACCATGTTCTACAGAAAAGTAAAAAAAAACAGCTTTCAAAATATCTTTATTAACTAGGCGGTATAATTATCTATAAATTTGGAACTTCCATCAAAATTTTCCATAGAAAATACATTTTTAGGTATATTGTTTTGATATTGTATCAATTATTTTATATTATATATCTTCTTCGACAAAGATAATTTTTATTATAATTTTATGTATCATTCAATTCTACAGGAAAAATATTACAGTCACTTATGTTCTTTGAAACGATTTAATAATGCCTATGATAAAAAATATAATAAAAGGCAATGTTTCACACATTATTATTACTGTTTTAAAACTTGTTTATATGTTCATAAGCCTTATTTAAAGGTTCCTACAAATAAACTTTTAGTTATAGTCAGAAACCATATGTAAATAACTTTTGAATTCTAAAACTATCCATACATAACTATTATCAAGTGAAAATTTGAATCATTGTTATCATTTTATCCTTGAAATGCATGCGCTATATATCTCTATGTAACTTTTGTTATACGAATCATAAAATTGTCGATAGTTTAGGAAATTGGGAAAGCCACATAAAACCTGTAAAACTTTTAGTGGACGAACAGCGCTGGTGAAAACCTAAGCAACCCCATAACATCGTATCATGAAGTTCCGTCTCAATCGTTTACTCCTTGTTTTATTGACGCAGACGGAAGCAATCGAAAGATGTGCGAAATCAAATTTTCCTCCAATCCGGCGATTCTCAACCTTATGCGGTTACACATTTACAGTCATCTTATTTACAGACACAGATATAACACAGATTCCACTGATTCGCTACCAATAAAATTCATCAAACCATAATAATTATTACTATTGTTCAGATCCAGGGTATGATTAAACGTTATTTATGATTCTGTAGTTGAAAATCTTCGGAGGGCAATAAAATTCTTTTCCGTAAATTACAATAATAATGTAAAACAGTTATAATAGAAAAACACATATTTTTGAAAATATTGTTTCAGCAAAATTCAGTATACGTTTTTGTCTACCTGACAGATTATTTATAAAAATTAAGTATTAAATTTATGTTATTTTCTATAAAATTTTATTACAATATTTCATAATGTATTACAAGTTAATTTTATTTCATTAATATATTATTATAAATATATATAAAAACTTTTAATTGTTATATTAATCAAAATATTTAAAGAGTTATCTATTATACAAAAATTTCAGGGTTTCCTACAAATCTAATTTAAAATAAATCAAAACAATCAATTTTTTTGTTTAAATCGAATTTTTCTTGACAAGGTATAATATAATTTAAAAATGTGTTTCAAAAAGAATAAGTAAAATTTAAAGAAACAATAAAAAACTACAGTAAAATCCATTTATAACGACACCAACTATAGCAATAAACTAGTTATATTACTTTTCTTAGTTATAGCAACTTCCCGTTCTAGCAATAAAATTTATGAGTTCCCTTCTATGTCGTTATAACCGGATTTTATTGTAACACATTTCAAAGTACATTTAACAAAAAAATCACTCATTAGTTAAAAATTTTTCGTTATAAATTAAAAATAATATACCAGTAAATTTATCAAAAAAGTTAAACAGATTTAGTAGTTCTTGAAAGTATTGCCACACATGATAACATTACCCAAACGTTTTTCCCAAAATTTACGTAAATTTGAAATGTTAAAAATTGCGGAACAAGTGTTTTAAATCAAAGATTTTTTTTTAAATCAATGTGTTTCAAATCTGATTTAAATTACTAGTAAAAGTAAAGTAATATACTATTATTTATAACCTTTCTTTAATTAAGTAAAACTTTATAAATGTTTTAGAAATTTAATGCCATTAAAATATACCAAAATCAGTCCTATTTCTTCTTTTTTACCAAATCGACAATGAAATTATTAATTAATTAATTAAGCAAAGGAAAATATTTCAGAAAAATGTAAAAATTAAAATATTTTAATTTTGCAAGGTCTACAATTAGATTCCCCAATTTTACTCAAATTAAAAATCGCTGTTTCAAGTACTAAAAGATGCAAGTTACTTACAGAGGTTATAGTTAGTGTACTCTGACAACATGCATAACTAAACTGCAAGTAAAATCTTATGTACATTGAGCATCTGATTCTCAATTTAAACGTTATTGAATTGTATTACTGTGAAAATTCGGGCATAAATTCCTCAGCGAGAAAACCGTCACGTTGCGGTCTCTCTTTTTTGTTTCCAAGTTCCTAACTGAAACTTGCAAGTTTCGTATAACTTTTCCATACAGTAACGGTGGCTAATAGTTTGTAATAATTGCAAAGTATCGTTGATAATGCGCGAATGAGCAGTTTCTGTGTCGTTGGGATTGTGTGCGATAGCCTGATGAACCGGAGGGAGGTCGGAACGGAAATGCATATCACGTAGCGTCTCTCTCTGTCTTCCTGATAACCCAACTTAAGTTGCAAATTTTCCTTATCAGCCGTTAACTAGATGACAATTTGGCCTATCGGAATATATGGCTATATAGTTTGCACTAATGAAACTAAACATCAGATATTATAAATATTTTTGAAAATGTGTTTCTTTCCATTTGGTTTGACTTAATTTTCCTGTGAATTCTATTTGTAGTAGAGATGTTATCCAAATTTTGAAATTTAAACTTTTGTATTTAAAGAAATTAAACTTTTAGGACGAACAGCGAATAAATTTAGGTTTTAGTCAAGAATGTGGAAATTGCCAAAGCAAATAATGAGTTATAAACCTGGTAAAACCTTAAAAAATAAAACTTTTAGGTTTTTAACATGTCAAATACTCTAAAATTACCTACTTTTGGGTTCATGTTTTTTTATTCTAATAGTAGTTCACATTGATAGACGTCAACGCGCTGATTTAAAATTTATAAACAGAATTTTATTATCTCTTTTCGTTCCTGAGATTTTTGGTTTCAAAGCTGCACACCGAAAAACTACTTTTCTTTCTAAAATGAGTACAGGATACAATCTCAATGATTATACCAATTGATTTCTAAGGGCAAAGTTACACAAAACATGTTTTCTCCTCATGTCCGTTCTTTGGAACGATTTGGGGAATAATTATAAAAACGAAAAAACCTCTATTTCAGTTTTTCGCTCAAGAATGTTTTGTTTCCAACTTTTTTTTATTTTCCAGACTTAAATATCAAAGCGCTAATTCCAAATTTTCAAACAGATTTTAATTATTTTTTACCAAATCTTAATACCTTTAGGACCTTATCAAACGATTCTATGGGTACATAAGTATACCAATTTTTAGATTTTTTTGAGATGTAATTTCAGAACTGCAGAAATAAGTCAAAGTTGCACCAAATTATATATCCTATTATCAGGTACAGCTATGTTCCTACTAAGAATATTGTGTTTTGGAAGAACTGAATTTGGTAACAAATTTATTTATAAAATTTGGAAAGATCGATCTCAATTCTTTAGACATAAGTGGATCAGTTCACTTATAGCATCACCCTTTAAACAGCCATCTATAAACACAACCCCAGAACCCTTTCAGAGTTTCAGTTTACATCTTGGCACGCGAATTCCTCGAGATATCGAGAGAAGAGAAAGATTTTTTAGTATCCGCATAACGTTATTAAAGTATTACATAACCACGCAGTCGTATAGCAAGTTCGGAATGATAGCAAATCCCCTAATCCACTGGCGGTCGGTCACGTGATCCGAAGACGCACGGATGGGGCGCCCCGACGCCGACGACGCCATAGAAATATGTTTCGTTTGAAGTTCGTCGTTTTAAATTCTAAATTTGTATGCGCATACTGATTACAGCACTGTGTATATGTGCCTTTACAGAGATTTAATGAATATGTGTGAAGTTAGCGGGATTTCTGACTTCATATACGACAAATCGGAAATTTTTGATTAAGTTCTGAGTTGATATAAACCCGCTTTATTTAAATAGAAGACGGATAAGCGCACTGAAATGAACGCACAGAAAACGACCCGTAAAAAATAAATTCATTAAAAAAATTAGAAAGATTTTGAACACAAAATTTCTTTCCAATACTACTTTAAATTTTTTAAAACTGAAATATAAAACAATAATAATTTACACTTAACATAGTAATTATTTACTTACATTCATTTATTTTCATCAGATATCAATATTTATTTCCAGAAAATATTTATTTCTACTTTACATGTCGCTGTTCGGATCGGCTGCCTCGATTCGACTCACTTCACTCTACTCTATTCAACTCTCTTCTCTAGAAAATATAGTTTACGTTTAAAGGTTTAAAAAGAAAGTACCACCGTTAACCAATTGTAATCAAAATCTAGAAGTCATACAGAAAATTAAATAAAATTACAATTTTTAAATAGGGAATTTTTTGAAACGGAAATATTTAAGTAATTTTTTTCCTAAACTATTTTTTTTTAATAGGTAAGGGTGTATGTGACTAAATTTTGTTTTTTACTGATACTTAGTTAAAAATTTGGAGAAAGTATATTGTAACAGCGTGGCAGAATCGTGAAAGAAGATAGACAGAATAGAAAAAGAGATAGTCTACTTGTCTTCTTCTACGATCTTACCATGTTGACGTCACATATCTCTTCTCCAAAACATATAATTTCTAATAACTATATTATTACAAACTAAAGTTTAATTTTATATTTATTTACTCATACACAGAAATTCAAATATGATCTCATACCTCATTTTAATAGAGATATATTTTTCGTAGACCCTGTTTTGATTATTTATTGAAACAAATGCAAAATTTTCGAATTCACACAAAATTAAATTAGACTTCCATATGTTGCACTTCATTTAAATAATTAATCGTATTCAAAGTAATGAGTATATGTTTAAAACTATTTATTTGCAATTAACTTTTATCAGATTTGGTGCTAATTAAGTTAGCAGAGAGATTAATCTAATTATGTTTGCTCGAACTCTCTCACGTATTTATTCTGCATTGAAACATTCATGTATCCACATTGGAATTGTATGTAATTACTATAAAAGCGTTCATTACTGTAACAAATAGCGCGAGGACAATGATTGATTGTCGAAGATGACAGAAGCGATGGATTCTTCAAGGGTCAAATATGTCAATTCCTTTCATCGCTCAACACTCCCTGTGGTACTTTCTCCACTTAAACTTTACAGCACTCGCGAGACTCTGTTAAGTGCCGAAAACCAGTTCAATACAAATACAATGTATAAACAGTACTGCAAATAAAATAAATATTTTATGTATAAGCTTTTTCTTTCTAGCGTTCAATTTCTTGTTTATTTTTCATACAATTTTATATAGAGTGTCTGGTTCCTGACAGCTGCAATCTAAAAAATCATTTATACTTGTTATACATACAATCAAACTGTATTGTCGACGTTGGATCGAACAAAATATAATCTATCCATTGGAGAACTTATAAAGTAATTATAGGTAGGTACTATGACTTTTCATACCAAATTTTATAGAAATAATAATTTGTTTTAACAAAATTACAAAAGTAAGGAAAATTGGGCACATATATCAAAGTAAAAAGTATGACAGTTCATAATATATTTTATTCATTTTTATTTATTCTCATTTCAGAGCTTGTTAGCTCCAAACTTTTCATTTTACTTTAGAATCTTTAAGTTAAGTCTCAAAAAAAGTTTTTATTAACAATCGATTTATTAATGTCATAATTATTTTTTCACATTTCATACCCTCCGTTCAAGATTTGGTGAAAACAGAAATACAAACTTCAAACAACGAGAAAATAATCAATTTTGAACATGAAATGTGTGACATGGGGTGCTTAATGACATTACCATTTTTTATTTCATTTGTTGTTTGATGATACGTACGCAAAAAATCATAATAATCTTTCCACGCTATTTTAATTTAAGTTTTGTAAAATTTTAATCAAAGTTTTATCATAAGCATATAACAAAACCCACGAATTTCTTCGAAAAACTTACGAATAGATGTCGTTACTTCGCAGGAATTGTAAGTAAATTTTACCAATTAAATTCATAGCTCGAATTATATTTACTTCATTATTTCACAAATGATAACAGTTCAAGTATAAAATTTTTGATATCAACTACATGCAATCGTGACTATATCTACTGTGGTTTTACCAAATTTCTTTACTGAAAGAGCATTCAGATTAGGTGAAAATTAGGTACGTGTATGTAATAATCAAAAAAATATTTTTATCAAACTAAGATGGTTTTAGATAAAGTAGGTCATAAAACACATGTACATTAGAAATTATAACTCACTGCTTTTTGGTTCGTATCACAGTAACTATGTTATGAAAACTACTCTATATTTTTATTAAATGTCATTTTTAATTGTTAACTGTCAAAAAAAAAAGTTTATATTAATGATTAAAAGTTGTTGAATAAAATCTTGTGTGACACACGTGTGTATATAAAAAAAAATCTAGAGACAATATAATATTTGTTTTATTTCCAATATGAGTTATGACTTCAATGAAACATTATTGAATATATTTTTTTTAAATAAATTAAATAAATATTATCTTCTTATTTTTTAAAAACAATTAATTTGGAGGACGCCAGATTTTTTAAAAGAAAACAATACAAATTGTAATGTTTTAATTATGAACATACGCGTACGTGAGAAGCATATATTTGTTGAACTACTCCAGAAGCTTTTCAATCAAGTTGCCGTGCTGTGTTGTATGGTAATGCGCTGGGAACAAGTTTTAAATGAAGTTTAAATGACGCTTGTCTGGGACGCAGGCGGCGGCGTAAACAGATGAGGCCGACCGCGGCCACTCGCCTAAAGGGTTAAAGGTGATTCGTGGCCGCTTTCCGTTTAAATAGAACGAAAGGGCCGAGGGCTGGATTAAATACAGACAATTTCGACCTATGAAAAGAAAAATATACTCTGGGATAGAGGACCAGCAAAACGGGAGTGCGCTTAAAATCGTATGGCAACATAAAGGGAAGGTGTTTGGTGAAAATATTTCCAAGTTTTATATTCAGATATTATTTTTACTATTACTAAATATATTAGTAATATTAAAAATAATATTGGATTAAATACAGACGGTCATTTTCTATCTATGAAAAGAAAAATATACCCTGGGATAGAGGACCAGCAAAACGGGAATGCGTTTGAAATCGGGTGGCAACATAAAGGAATGGTTTTTGGTGAAAATATTTCCAAGTTTTATATTTAGGTATTATTTATACTGTTATTAGTATATACAATAAGCAGACACATTAGTAAAATATTTTTTGGTTAAATAATAGTACTGTTTTCTAATCATGTATCATATATTATAATAGAAGAATATTCATTCTTTCTGTTTTAAATCTATGTTTTATGAATTTAGAGTTAAAACGTTTAGTATCAGAATTTATTGCAGTACATAAAGTGCCGTAATTTATTGGGATACTTAAAAATTGAAATCAAGGTTTTTTTTAATTATATCAACTCGAAGTACACAGCAATATGAATAGTAGAGATCTACAACTATAAAATAATTTAACAATTTACTGATAATATGGGTGGTTTTTGATTAATTTTAATTATTCAATGAGCATGTAATGTGTGCTATTATTCATAAGAATGAAGTTTGCAACCACGAGCGAAAGCGAGTGTAGTAAATCATTCGAATGAGTAATGGCCATTACATGCGAATAGAATACTATACTTTATCAACAACTACGACATGAAAAATATTATAACTAAATGTATATATTTAAAAACATTCACAAAGAAATGTAATGTATTTTAGAAAGTAATGATGTTATTTTTATTATAAAATAAAATAAACTATAGGACGAGAAGCCATGTACTAAATCAAATTTAAATAAATTTAAATAGAATAAAAATAACAAATACAATTGATTGATAATATATTTTATTTATAGACCATAGCTAACAAAATATCTGATCTAATTAATCAAATAATTCATCGATTTGTTATTTATCTTTACTATTGACTAGTTTCAAAATTCGTTCTGGTAATAAATTGTTCAAAGTTTAGTAAAAGGTTTTCAAATTCCGTTTGGCTACGCTGAGCGTTCCCTAGGCCTCCGGCGTTAGTAAAATATTTGCAAATATAGAGGGTTTAAAATTTGCATTGTTTTTATTTATTTATATAAAAACTATACACTGTGTTAATATATGACTCTCAATTTGGTAGATGGTTAAATCTGTAGCTTTGAGTAGAAATTTTCCGATCATCGAATTCTTAATCTCCTTGATCCTACCCTTTTTTTACATAAAATGTTTTCAAAAAATAAAATTTATAAAAATGTGAATATACTTTATGATAATATTGGCCAGTGTAGAGCATAATAGGTGTATTAGGATTGGGATTGCCCCAGTGTATGAATAAATCTGGTTAGAGTCGGCTTTGTCGCGGGGCTGTGAGGGATTGGAGTGTCGGCAAGTGACGTGCTTTGACCATCGCTTTTTGTACGGCAAAGGACAAGTTGGAGCGGAACCTTGATATATGGAGTGCAGATCTCGTGTCTCGTGTCTCGTGTCGCGGTTCGCCTGTTAAACAACTTTATTTCCCGACAGTTCTACGTGTAATCATGCCTGTGGATCCAATTGGAAAAATGAAACGGAGATGCTGCTAGCTTCTTGTCTGTTATCACCCAACAATGTATAGTCTGTTCCGGACAAGGAGAAGTTGATAAAAATCCTTAACTAATTTTAGTTGCGTAACAATACGGAATTCTTTCCATGTTATATTATTTTCCGACAGTTCTACGTGTAATCATACCTGTGGTTCCAATTGGAAAAATGAAACCGAGATGCTGCTAGCTTCATGTCTGTTATCACCTAACAATGTGTAGTCTGTTCCGGATAAAGAAAAGTTAATAAAAAATCTTTAACTAACTTTGTAATTTTAGTTGTGTAACAAAACGGAATTCTTTCCGTATTATAGACCTGAGTGTTTTTACATTTGATTTTGCATTCACACATGTAATTAGTTAAGCAATAAAGTTCGCTTATTTATAATTTGAAGCTTAAATGTCATTCTGGATCGTATGAAAGAGCCCAAAGCAAATTAGTTTTTACAAAATGTGGTAAGGAAGGCAGAAGTTGATTTCCACTTAGCCCTTGAAAATTTACTGTATTTTATAAGAGTCGCGTCCTATCATCTGTAGAAGTGTTTCCCAAACTTACAAGCTCTGCGTACCCTTTTCAAAGAGTAGAAAATTTCTTGGATATACTATTAAAAACAATAATTATACCAATATTTTTTTAGTAATGTAACTCTTAATAGAAAATTACATGGATATACTATTAAAAACAATAACTATAGCAATATTTTTTTAGTAATATACATTATGTAACAGAACCCCCCCCCCCCCCCCCATCCGAAATTCTAATTAATTTACTTTAATTTTTACTAAACAATCTAAATGTCTCAAAGATTATTAAAAATCAAATATTTTATTGAATCATATATTTTTTTGTTAACTTTCGTAATCGTTTTTCATATATTCAGAGCCCCTTGTCCAAGACAAAAAAATTTAATAGGTATACCACTAAGCAACTAATACAATATCTACAAAGAAAATTTCAAAACGATTAATTACCCCAAAAAATGTATAAGGTAGACCTCACGCTGTTTTTTCAATTAATGTCAATTTCGTTTATATTTGTGAAATCTCTAATAAAAAAATATACATTTGTTTCTTGGCTTGAAGAATTTATTGGTGTGGTATTACTCAGTGTATTTATTATAAAATGTAACAAATTAACGCATTAAGTATGGAAATCTTTAAGTAAAATATAATTCCCACCAATAATTATTAAACAAAAAATAACCATACAAATTGCTGACGATTGCATTTGAGTAGCAACCTACTTAAGCCAATTCCCTAGCCTTCTTTTGTTTTTAATATTAATTTTATGATATTATATACCCCATAAAACAAGTTTAATGGTTATACCCTACTATATGAACTCTACAACACAATAATGTCGGACATTCTGAAATTGGAGAAATGAAAGGAAGACGCTGGGAATGTCAGGCAGGTTATAATACAACAATGTACGATTTGTAAGATTTCCCAAAGAGTAGTGGCCTTTTGTACTGGGAACAAAGAGTGATCTGGCGAGGTGCTCATAAAGTGCCATTCCCCAGATCCGCGAGGAACGATCCGCTGTCCGAAAGGAACCGCCGCTGTTCTTAACAAGCTTTAATAGCAATTTCTCTCCACTCGCGCCGCTTTTATCAACCCAAAACAATGCTATTCATATTTTTTTATTAATAACTTCGGAAGTCTATACTCGCTGATAGCAAATTACTTTCGGAAAATGTCTTCCGCAAAAACACGTTGATTGATTTTCAAATTGACAATAAACGGTACGCAATTAAATCAAAATTAAGAACACCAAAAATTATAGAATGAAAGTAGCCAAATTTATTCAATTTGTATTTCTATAATTTTTGTACTCAATAAATACTAATGATAATATGATGACGATAAGTTCTTGAAAGACATATTTAATATTGCAAGGTTAGAGGTAAAACACACATTTATTTCTTTAAAAACAATTTTTTTTAGTTTGATGTTTGTAAAGTTTGTCATTACTTTGAAAAAGGCAGCAATCCACCATTTTATGTTGTCGAAATTTGGTTTTAATAAACTTTACAGAATTTAATTTAAAGAAAATTGTTTATACTTATATTTACATTATTATGTTTTTTGAAAAATATTTGATTAATTTATGCGATATTTTTTAGCTTTTAATGGTATATTACATATTAAGAGGTGTAAGATGCATATATCAATTCAATATAGAACATCGCGCTGTAAAATACAATTTACTACACTTATAATGTAAATAACTATTAATTCTACATTATAGTACAAACTAAACTCTACATTTAATTTGCTGTAACTGTCAGTTTAATTTAATTTGCTGACTTTCACATAGACACTCTCTTAATAAGATTACAAGGGGTGGATGATACGACTGCTGATCGTATTCCAATATTATAGTAGTTCATTTACCTCAGATGTTCTGTACTGAATAACTAATATAGTTTGTTGTAGTAACGATAAAGATTTTTAGACTAATATTATTTTCTTATATTTATTTAATAAACAGAACTAAATATAAATTTGTCAAAAAACTTCAACAGTTTTGTGAATAAATTTTATTTAAAATCTCGAATCTGCCCCATTTTTTTTAATTGTGTTCAGTTCTTTAAAGACTTTTTTCCTTATATTTAGGAACCTCTACAAAAGCGCTATTTGAAAAATGTGCAAAGATTAACGATTTTCTTTCAAGAATATTTACAATTTGGGTTAGAATTAGCTGATAAGTGGTGTTAATTTGAAGACCATTCTGTAAGAAAGAGAGTAGGCATTTATAATTTTCACTTGACGATAACAGCCCTCGTTTCTTGGGATAAACAAGTTCTTACCCTCGTGAAAAATTATAGCAATTAAAAGTTAAAAATCGTCTCATTACATAGCAGCTATGGCAAGCTTTTATTTACATCAAACCGTTTAATAAGACTTTGTAGAAAATTCGCATTTTTATATCTTTCATTTCTAGCCTAGTTTCATCTTCCTTTGCAAAATATTCCTTGTAATTAAGTCACGGAGAATCTTATAAAATAATTTACGATAATTACAGCTAAAAATAGACTTGTAGTTAACAAGTATTCAAGGGTTTCACAAAATACTACAGGGGTTTAGCAATCATACAAAACATTTTTAAATTTCTAATATGCCAAAAATGTCAACCGACAAAATCTAATTAATTTGGCGTTACTATGTTTCATAATATTATAATTTTAATTTCACAAGATGTTAAAGTTTGAATTTCGTCGTAAATAAAATCCAGGCAAATTTGTAATAAAATTAGAGAAGTGTAAACAGTAATTACAAACAAGGCAGTTAATGAAACCCTGTAACTGAAACATGTAATTATTGTCACATAAACGAAATATAATGAATACTTCACTTTCCGTGTTGACGAAATAAAACTAGAACTTTAATTACTGGAGACGGATTCGCAGACAGGAAAATTTGAAAAGTTTTAATCAAATGTGTAAATCGAATAACTTTTTCTCTTCAACTACATCTGATACGATTTTTAAATTACTTGGATCCTACTTCTAAGAAAACGCATACAATATGGAATGCACAAAGAGTATTACAAGTACCTACGAAATAAGAGATAGCATCTCAAAATTGTCAATAGAACAAAGAAAATTTAAAAAAAATCTGATGTGAACACCACGTGACTTTATACACATTTTTTGCTGCACTTCATTGAAAATTATTTTACTTGAAAGTGAGATCATTTTACGGCTAATCGTTCTTCAACTTCCATTATTTTCATATTTTCGAACTTCCTTTTAAAATGGATCATCTTTTGTAAAATGCTATTAAAATGTTTTTTCATTATTCCTTATTGCATTAAATAATAGTATATTGTGCAACAAGTGCAGAAAGTTACCTATTTCCCACGAAGTGTGAAAGTTTCGGCACGAGACGAAATCGGGAAATAAGTGATGATTGTGGGAAATCATTCACATTTTCAATTTATTAACAAGAAAGAAAGTAAAAATAATTCTATTTTTTATTGTTTTCATACAGACAATTAATTTAAATATTAATAAAGTACAGATTTTTATACAATAAATTTTATTCACAAAATCAATAAAACATTTGAAATTGTACGCCTAATATAAATACACATAAATTTTGCAATATAATACGAAAGTTAAATAATCACATGATAATGTCAAAATATTTAGTATGGACCAACATAAGAATCAGTTGAAATACTCAGGGTTGTCCCCATTGTTTTCAACTAACTCGTCGTTGCTGTTCGATCCGAGGACTGATCTTCTTGCGCTCGTGGGGCGCAATTGTTGGGCAGCGTCCATCGGTTCGTCCTGTACTGTAGACGACAACATCGTGAGAATATAACATATAACTAGTTCGGTAAACCTCACTTTCATCACAAGTCTAAAAAACCCTATATGAATTTATAAATGAATCATATATAGGTTTAAAAGATATTTGAAAATGACTATCGCTTTTCTGATATTTCTATATTGTGCGTAAGAGGTAAAATGATGGGATGCATATTGTGGTATGGTGTTATGGTGTTAATAGTTATTAAATTTAAACGGAAACATCTTGCAATACATCAAACACGGAAAACTTCCGTACATATAGTGGACAGGCAAAGTGCATGTGCAGTGTGTCACTTTGTGGTGAAATTAACTTAGTGCTCTTCGAGTAATTGGGTTTGGTGATGTGATTCATTACAAGAAATTGTCAATGAAAATTACATCAAGGTTTAGTGGATTGAAATTTGTGCATTTGTAAAGAAAAATTATTTGATTTCTTTTTATATTAAAAGGATTAGAATTCGATAGTTCATTTTTGTAAGTCTTTTGATATCTGCCAACAAGGGAATTATCAGATAGGTATAAAGTAGAATAAATATTTTACTAATAAATTGTTGAATCAAGAGAAAATCACCAATCAATTTATTTCACTATTTCTAAATTAAGGCCTTGATCCATTTATCAACTCTGATCCATGAATCAAGTTTAAGGGGATAGTGTACCTACAGCAAAAGTGTTGTTTGTATTTTTCTATCTCAGTTTTGCTACATTTTAGATAGTGCTTCCGTCTAGATCTAAACTTTCTAGACTCTTGTCTTGTCTTATCTAGATTAGCAAGATATCACTGGTAAAAAGCTTTTCTTGACATTTGAAGACAAGACAAGACTTTCTTATTTTAGATTAAGACGAGAAAATTCTAGACAATTTTAGAAAAAGAACATTGTCGAAGAATTATCTGTCCTTGTTTAAAGAGTATGCGCATGTTAATGACAAGACTTTTTAATCTAGACTTAGAATTAGTCAAGTCTTGTCTTGTCATTTCTAGACAAGCAAGATTTTGCAGTCTTGTCTTGTTTCGTTGAAAAACACATATCCAATAAAAAAATTTTCTAGAATGTACCAAAAATGAGGTATTAGAAAAGTACGAACGAAATTAATGCTGTAGGTAGACTCTTTCCTTAACGATATCAAATTAAATTTTAATCGTTCTGCCATGGAATGGAAAGAAGGAAATATAATTTTGGTAAAATTTATTTGAATCAAACAGTACAAGATCAAATGACAAATTACATTATCAAACACATGAAAAACAACCTTAGACTTGGTCCAGACTTGTACGGTTTGAATCAATGGTACCCGAACCAAAGTGTCATGATAACAAAAAACGTAAGAATAATTTTATTGGCCGTACCAGTCGGGACGCCATCTGGAGGGTTCTTGGGGACAGGTCCTGGGTTTCGCTGCCGGCGGGGGCGTCTCCGCCGCCGGGGGGCCGAGTCTCCAGCCAGCGCAGTCTCCGAAGGCGTGCCCAGAGAGCCGTCCCCGGTAAGATCCGCGCGGGACGAGCGCTTCTCGGGGGCGTTGGAGCCCGGCGTCGAGGTCGCGGTTGGTGGCCTCGAGGTGGTCCGTTGCTTGCTGGAGTGCCGGCTCGGCGAGCGCGTCGGTTGCGAGGACTTCGTCGACGATTGGGACTTTGGCGTGTCGCTCTTCTCGCGCTTGTCTGGTTTCTTGTGCGGTTTGCGGCGCGCACGGCGTTGGCGGGCCGTGCCTCTTGATCTGGCAGAGAGTGATGTTGATTTATATTCAGATGTTCAAAAGGGATTATTAAGTATTTAGTTATGCTACTAACAATAACGTTTTCTACATAATAGGTTTGTTCCAACTAACCTCCAAATCACTTTGGAACTGTATGACATATGCGAAGTTTGAAAAAAGCGTTCCAATTAACTTCAAACCCGAACTCTGACTGTTAATCGGATGTTCCTTCAGTCAAAACAGTCAGAGGATGGTAGCATACACTGGCCGTATATATTTGGGACTTTTAAAGTAACCTGATAGATTATTTTTGTTTACTTGGCACTATTTAAGTAACCCGGAACAGTTCCCGAAATGATCCAACTGCTCCAACTATTTTAAAGGGTTGGTAAATTCAACCCAAGTTCAACCTATTTGCTATCTCTTTCTATCAATTTGTGTTTTTAAATTTACCGTTAATTTAACTAGTAACGTGAAATGAACCATTTATTTGGAAGTAAAACGAGTTTCTTCTAGATCAGTTCATGGTTGAACCTAAAGGTACCAAATAAAAATGGTCTATAATGGTTAGTTTTATATTTTATACCCTGTTTAATTTATTGAATCCCAAAATTGTATTTAAGTCTAAAAAAGAGGTATATGCAAGGAATCAGTAGATATTTTATTTATCTTCCATATTTATAGATATTTTAAGGTAGTAAAACTAACCTAGCACAATTGACAGTAATGACATTGACAGTTCAAAATCAGTCCGCAGTTCGTTCTAACAAAAATATGGTCTGGAATTAGCCATCATTCGCGCATGTGCAAACCACGATATATAAATTGATACATAAATTAATCACAAATCGTCAGGAATATCTAGTTGGAACAAATCTAATATTACCACGAATTACTTGTAAGTGTAGTATTTTCAAAGTCCTTTTAGTAATATCAGTAATAACCGGATGCTTAACGTGCTCCAAATCGACTGTAGAACATCTGTGATTCTATTTCTAGAGTCTAGACTCTCTATATGTTAAGTAAATAAAAAGAAGGTGTAGGTTTCTTGTGGAACCTAGTATCCCTGAGGATCTATTTTTTCTAGGAATATTATATTGTGACATGGACGATACCACTCCAGAAATGATAATAAAAGATAAACAGAAATGAGACTAATGCGACGTCATCTGACGTATGGTACTTGTTTTAGTGACGTAATTCGAACCGCAAATTTCGTTCTCAGTTCGAATCGGAGCGCGTTAAGCTTAATCTTGAACTAAACAATAATTTCTTGTTCTTTTATCAATATATTAGTCCGATTAAGATTACCGTTAACTCTCCTTTTTCTTCCTAACCTGTAATCAATCTCAGATCCTTTTCTTCTGTTCGCTTTGGCCTGCGCCTCTCTCTTCTTAGTCCGTCGTTTCCTGCCGTCTGTGACGAGTTCGGACTCGATGGCGCTGAGTCTTCTCCGGCCGGTAACTCTGTACTTCCCAGCGCGGTGAGTCACCAGTCCGTTGTCCACGGCGTGTTTCAGCGCGCGCCGTACCTGCATGGCCACGTTGCGGTGGGTTGTGAGCGAGACTGCCTCGCCGAGAGCGTCCCGCACTTGGGACACGATGGCTGATACGGTCGAGCCATTCGTCTCGCGCAACACTGATATAGCGCGTAGCACGCGGTTGAGTAACTGGGGCGGTTGTTTTACCATTTTGACAATGAATTTACAGTTATATCATAATATTTATATTTTTCAAATGCAATTTGTCACATTATAAAAAAAATGTAAATAGAAACAGTTAGTTGGAAACGCCACGGTAACGTCAACAGGCAGACTATTTGATTTATTTTTCAAAATACAAACGTCATTTTTTTGACACCTTACCAAGTTTTTTTTATTATAAAAATTTATTATTTACAAACTGTACAATAAGTACATTTTATAGTTAGTGTGTCACAAGACAAGATTTCTTGTTAATTAATTAATTAATAGGTAGTTTCTTATAATAAATCTAAATTTAAAATTAGCAAAAAAAATGTGAGAGTACAAGAATTGAAAAAATTTTGCTATTCTTACACATTTCTTGCAAGACAATTTCTTGCCTTGTCTTGCTTTGAAATTTGTAGCTCTTTCCTTGTTCTTGTCTTGCATTTTTTGTAAGACTGAGGCAAGACCAAGAAAAATACAAGACTCTCGTGAAACACTATTTATAGTTTATTGTGTAAGTATTACTTGAGATTAATGCCCATGGCATGTGTCCCATTGTATATTAAAATTAAATTTAAATTAAAACCTGTAAGGAATATCTAGTGGTGTGCGTTTTTTAAGTCTGTAAATATCTTGGTTATTGGTATTTTTCTGTGATAGTTTTTGCTTCTTCTTTCACTGTACGCATGTTTAAATCGATGTGTACGACATGATTACTTATGTACCAATTTATCTTTAAAATGCTGACTGTTCCCTATAATTGTAAGCATATGTTCAAATCAGTTTTAGAGCTACTTTATAAATTAGTAGTTTATTTTCCATTGATAAATTCTAAGTCAGTCGCGTTTCTATATCCTGATAAACATCTTCAACCAACAAAAAAATTCTAAATTGTTTATAGCTTTTTCTACGTTTTTTAATTACTTTATCGAATTTAATTCCAATCCAAAAGAATATATTTATTACTTAATCCACTAGTTCAGCTGAGCTGCAATTCGCGTTTCAATTTCAATTTCATTCGCGTCTTTCTATTCAACACCTCAAACTATTTCAATTAAACCAGGTGTGAGATTTTTCCTAGAAACTCTGAGAAGTTTCTTGATAATCTGTTTTGCAAGAGAATATACTACAGATAAGAAAATGCGTGGGTTCACCGTAGGAACGTAGTTTAAACCTATTTTTATTTTTCTGAAAAATTATTCAATTAACTGAAAGAGAATTACAGTGATTAATTTAATTCTATACCGAGAAGTCATTTTATACTTTTTTCAAGTTCATTGAAAAAGACAAAAATAAATTTAGAAGCACAGTTTCACGTATTGTGAGATAAAGTTAAAGTGTGATAAACAGAGAATTTTATAGTTTTTCTATTTTATATGACTTACATACCCCTTTGGTTTTATTCGATATTTTCTAATTTAATACACCAACGTTTAGACTTTAAATCAGACTTCATCATTTTTAAATTTTTATTCCATATTGAAAAAGGGCCTCCACCAAACTTTTGCCCAAAGGCCTCCACCAACATAAATCCGCCCCTGAGGGCGCCAAAAACAAAATCGTCTGTAGTCCCAAAATGTCTAGTGGCGGCTCTGTCACTTAATTGGGTTTATTTGTGTAAAAATTATATTTGTATTTATTTGCAATGATGTGAGAACTGCGCTTAGATCAGGTGTCGGTTGAACATTCCGCTCTGCAGAAACTAATTCGCAATCTCTCGTGATATTAATTGGAAGGCAGGATGCTTGCAGACATCCCCGTGTGTCATATGCACGGATATGGGTGAAATATTTCGCATAAAGACGTTTGAGAAGCCGAAGCCAACGTGATCGATTCAAGTTTGGCGAACAAGTTTGTCGCTTTTCCGCTACAGAGAACTTCAGCGTGGAATGTATTGGCGTTTAACGAGATTAGACCGTTTGCATCCGAGAAAAGCTTTTACATTTTTATCACCTAACAATGAACATCGCCCTATCCAAAACTTGCACAAATCATCTTCTTCGGTCTTCTATGATTCTTCAACTTTATGGAGTTTATGCTTATCTAAAACTTCGACTATATTCTGCTCTACTCATTTCAGTTGCACACTTATTTCAAATATAGGAAATCAATTTTACTTCTTTCAATTTCATTCTTCACTAAGAAAAATATAAGATGGAGCCTAATTTTCCTTACTAAAAAACAAATTTCTTGAACTGAATGAAGTTCAAATCTCAACTGCCCATTTCAATTGTGCATTTCTTTCGATATCAAGAATACTATCAACATTAGGTACATTTAATATGTCTATTGATTAAGCATCACCTAGAAGAGATTATCTCGAAGTGAATTAATGGTTGACAACATATTCAAGCTATCTAAAGGGTTAGCAATCGATGTAGCACGATTATTCACATACCTACATCTACATCCTACAGGGATAATGGACTTCAGAAGGATTTTAGGACGATAAAGCAAGTCGAAGGATAGGTTAAAACAGAGTTCAAATACCTGTCACCCTAACTTTAACCCTAACCATTGTAAATAACTTATTCCTACGTAATTTTTTACTAGATTTTTATTAAATAAGTACTGTACTGGATATTAAATATATCACACAATATAAATAATACTTGCTTAGAATGTCCATTTCATACTCATATGAAATGAGTACCATTCCATGCTTGTTGTACATGGATACATATTTTTCTTTTACTCCGGCGGCGTAGAAATTAAACTTGAAGCTTGTGAAACATGTCACAAAAGATGTAATTTTATGAGGTTTGAAGAAAAAAATAATTTCTAGTAGATTTTAAAAATTTCTATTGAAATTATTTTTATGTGCTTTGAAATTACTACTCTACTACTCATAAAAATTTTAATATAAAATGTTAATATCGATATTTTTCAAAGATATTTTCATGTAAAAGTGGAAATAGTAATGAAATTGGCGCATATATATTTTAATATTTTATCGTAGGCGAGTTTTTAAAATTGCGACTTAAAACTAGGAATAGTGCAGGAATTTTCTGTGAAACGAAAAAGAATATTAATTTTAACGGGAAAAAGTAAAATATTCTCAAATTGCCTGTTCTACAAGTTTCCGAGTCCTTCGTTTCGTGACTTCCGTTTTATTAAGAAAGGTTATTTGCTATGAATAGAATAATATTTAAAATCCGAAGAAATAAATTTTCAATAGGAGCTGAAGTTGTAGGTAGAATGGGGCCATATTTAAATTCGATTTAATTCCGAATTTGAAAGCATCCAATTTCGCGCGTGTTAATATCTTTTTTCAAGAGGTGGTCGAGGTCGCATCAGCTGCGGAATCCACCGGAAAATAATCAGAGAAATGGAAGCTTCTGCGTCGCGACGCCCAATTAGGCGTCGACGTCTGTTTGCATCCAATTTACTGCTTTGTCTGTTATGGTAATTATTTCACGCTGTATCGGTAAATGTGACGTGTGAGCCGTTAAAAACGTTTCAGACCGTACGTTTATTGTCCGTAATTCAATCATGTCGTTTGCACTGCACTTTGCTACACATCCAATTTGGAAATGATGGCACACTTTACTAAATCATTTGCAGTCAATCTTTACAACGTGTAAACACATATTTCATCAAACGGAAAATTAATTCACATTTGCTAATTTACTGGACAAGTGTGGTTATTCATGGAACCACTACTATGACTATGCTTCCAATATAACATAATTTATCATTCAAAATTTGAAATCTTCAGCTGATTGGCAAGTTGTAAAAATACGCTGTAATTATAACGCTATAATATGATGTTTTTAAATAAATAAAAGAGGTTGTAATTCACTATATTCTGTTAACGATAGGGTAAGATTAAAAGCTAGTAAAGGGAGTAGGTTAAAATGCAAAGTAAGTTTATTTATTTTTAACTATAAAAAGGTGATAAAACGAAGTAAAGAAAAGCAATAGTTTTATAAAAAAAATCACATTTACTTTGTCACGATTGAGATATACGCTTGTACAGAAAATTGTGTTGAAAAACGCGAAATATCCCAAAAATATTCATTTTTGTACCCAAAATTTTGATTTTGGAAAATAGTGCACATTGATAGATCTCGACGCGCTGATTTTAAATTTTCAAACGGAATTTAATTATTTCTTATCCTTCCTGAGATATTTGCTGTCAAACTTGCACCTCAAAAAAGTGTGTTTTTGGGCTATATCTCTAAAATGGGTAGAGATACAATTTCGACGATTTTACCAATCGATTCTATGGGAAAAGTTACATAAAGAAATGTTTTCTCCACATATACGTTCTTTGGAACGATTAGATCAAAAATGAGAAAATCGAAAAAACCTAAATTTCAAAATTTCTCTGCGGAACTTTTTTTCTTCAAAACTTTTCATTTTCTATACTTAAGTAAATATCGATGCGCTGATTTCAAATTTTCAAACCGAATTCAATTATCTCTTACCGTTCTCGAGATATTCGTATTCAAAGTTGAGTTTTGGCAATACCTAAAAAAATAGGTTTTTTAGGTATACCTCTTTAAGGGTTAGGTTTACGACTTCGGCGACCTCACTAATCGATTCTACGGGCAAAACTACATAAGTATACCAATTTTTAGATTTTTATTCCAAAGGATACAACTTGTAGAAAGGAAAAACGAAAATGGCCAAAATCGAAAAAAATGCCTGATGAACCCCTGACGATTTTTTCGATTTTTGGCCATTTTCAGTTTTTTCCTTCTAGAAATTCTATCTGATGAGATAAAAATTTGAAAATTGGTACACTTATGTAATTTTGTCCGTAGAATTGAATGGTGAGGTCGTCGAAACCTTAAACCTAACCGTTTAAGAGGTATACCTAAAAAACCTGATTTCTTAGGTACAACTTTGAACTCAAATATCTCGAGAACGGGAAGAGATAATTAAATTCTGTTTGAAAATTTGGAATCAGTGCATCGATATCTACCTAAGTCTAAAATATGAAAAATTTTGAAGTCAAAAAGTTTCGAGACGAAAAATTGAAATTTAGGTTTTTTCGTTTTTCTTATTTTTCACCTAATCGTTCCAAAGAACGTATATGTGGGCAAAACATTTCTTTATATAATTTTTTCCGTAGAATCGAATGGTAAAGTAGTTGAGATTGTATTTCTACTCATTTTGGAAATATACTCAAAAAACACACTTTTTTGAGGTACAACTTTGAAAGCTAATATCTCCGAAACGAAAAGAGATAATTAAATTCTGTTTATAAGTTTGGTATCAGCGTAGTTAATTCTTTAAAAATTATTGTAAACAAAATTTTGTAAAATTTAAAAATTTTCGAGCTAAAAATTCGATATTTTTAAATATTTACGCAAAATACAACATCAGCGGCTTTGAGAATTACTTCCTCTTGTGTTAATTACCTAAATCACTTGGGGAAAATATTTTTTTAAAATACTTCGTACTAAAACTTCTTATATTGATAACAACAGTGAATCAGATTTTAATCATAATAGACCAATCAATATTTTAAAAATTTTTACGTCTGCACGTATTCATAGAAAAATAAAAAGGATAAGGTTTAAATTTAATAAACGAGAATGAATTGTCATTAATTGGTTTTTGACAGACAGTTCATCCTTTTGTTTTATGGATTGAAAGTTGCTGTTTATTTAACTAGCGTGATTAGTTCAGAATTTTTTTGTCATAAATGTCAAAATTTCGTATATAAACATGTTACATTTCGTAAATCTGAATCTAATCATGTAACTAAATAAAGTAATGTGTTAGTTTGTTTTGCCATCGCGTAATTTCATTATCGTAAATTTAAATATGGCGAAAGGAAGACATCCTCCAAAATTTCTGTCACATGTTCTTCGTGCTATCGCCTTCTTAAACGACCATCATCAAGGATCATCCGTCAAGCACATTCTGCATTTCATGTTAAAGGATTTCCACGGTGATAGAGCTTCATTGCCCCTTGAAATTCGAAGAGCGTTGAAATATGCCTTAGAATTAGGCGCTCTTAAGAAAAAAAATGGTGGTTATTACATGGCAAGACACAAAAGAATCGTGCCTGTTGATTCTTTGGAGATTGCAATGGATTGTCGTGCAAAAAAACACAAACAACAATGCGAGAAACGCAAGAAGCGTGCTTCTGTTAAATGCAAACAAGATCGTTGCAAGAGAAAATCTGCTCTGAAGAAACCACAAGGACGAAATGCCAAAAAGAAAACCAACTGCGGCAGGAAGAAAAGGCGAAGAAGGATTCGCTTCTCAGCACATCCTGAAATAATCCCCGAACCCCAAGATTTGCAAGAACATAAACAACAAGATCCTCTACCTTCCAACAATGAAGAAGAGTTTTTCGAAGATCCTCCCCTTTCTGAAATTTCTCCTCCAGCCGGTCCACAGAAGAAAAGAGACAATTTAGATAAAAAGAGGAAATTAAAACCATCTAATGAGCGACATCAAACAGAATATCCCGAATACAACGACTCTATGAGAGGAGATGACCGACAAAAACTCAGGGGCTGTAAGAATCGTGCAAGGAGATACAAAAGACCTGTGCTGCCCTCTGAAATGCCCGTCTGTAACCCTGCTGGGGATGACGGTATGAGTAGTCTTATCGCTTTCACTATGTTTGTTATTCTTTGGAGTCGTCTTAATGCATATTAGAATCTTGTAAAATCTTTCTTGAAATAAATATGTTGCATATAATTCTTGATGTTTTTTCTACGACCAAATGTAATTAGTAATTAGAAGTTATATTACAGAAAAAAATTACAATATTTTATCTTTGCTTATCTTGTATGGTTTTATATAAAACAAAAAATAAGATTTATTTAATTAGATGAGGTCGTAGAAAAAAAAGATGATCCTACAAGTTAACTAATTACATTTTTAAATTAGTATATTATTTCTAAGAAGAAATTTTATTTGTACTTGTTCTCTCTGTAGAAAACAACACAGGAAACAATCAACAATCTATAAATACAATCAATGACATCATATCTACGGAGATGAGTCAAGAATATTCTACAGAGTCAAATCTACTTCAATCAGCAACATATCAAACTCAACCAATGGAAACAACTGAAGATCCATTAATTCAAAATCAGCTTGGACCATTAACAAATCAAAATCAACTTCGACCAGAAAGTGGAAATCAATTTCAATCAATTAAATCAAATTTTGAAATAAGTAATCATCTGCTAAATTCTTCTTTATTGTTAAATCAAAGTACCGATTTAGCAAGGGTTAAAAAAAATCCAAAACGATCGACATCAAGCAAAAGAAATGTTCGCCCAAAAAATCAATCAGTAAAAAATCCAAAACAACAAACATCAAGCAAAGGAAAAATCCGCCAAAAAAATCTACCATTAATAAACCCAAATCCCTTAGCACCTATAAAAAGAAATCCTCCTCATTTAGGTCCAATCCCCCAACCCAAAAGAGTTTGTAATCGTAGAACTAAACGCCAAGAACAACGACCTAGAAATAAAAGTCGCCAAGATAGCTGCGAAGTGTATCATCGTCGTAATCGTAACAAAGAACGAGCGAGATTAAAAAGGCAGAAAGAACGAATGCTAGACAAAGAATTTCGTCAACTAAATGTGTTTGTAGTGCATGATGGGAAAATAGAAGGACGATATAGGAAAAAAACAAAAAGAAGACATGCCAAAAACACGGCGGAAGATAATAGTAGTAGTGATGATGAGAAGAACGATGAAAGTAGTAGTGATTCTGATGAAGATTGTGAAGATGCAATAATAATTCTCCCTTAGAAAATTACTATTAACATTTATTAAGTTGTATAAATGTAATATACTGTTTAAAATCTATTGTAATCTGTGCAAAAAAATAAAATATTTTCAAATGACATTGTGCCTTTTTCACAAACGGTTTCATTAAAATACATTGTTTTTGTTTGGCTGATATAATTCACATGATTTTGAGATGCAATAGTTATTTGTCAAACTAGAAAGGAAAGCATATCTTTTTACCACTAGAGTTCGAGTTTGACACACGAGCGTAGCGAGTGGGGCATTCGATTGAGAGGGGAGAATGTTTTTTTAATTAGTTTTTTTTTCGTACCTATTATTCTAAGAGCCGATATATTTTTGTAGCAAATTATATCCAAATAGCGTATTATTTTACAATGTTTCTTTTTACAAAAATTTATTAAAGGCTAAAACAAACCAAGTTATTTGTTAGGGTTTCAGCGATTTATGTATTTTACACTGTCCAACAGATAGAACTCCATTAACAGGACAGGAGACCTACAGATTATAGTGTTTTCTGAACAACTCGGACACAGTGGTATTTAGTTTTGGTTACATGCTTGTAGTCACTGAGATTTGAATCCTAGATCTCACCTCCATTAAGCGAGGCAAACCAATTAAGCCCCCACCACCCGTATATATAGATAGAATAATAGCTATTTAAATTCGAAGATTAATTTTTGACCAAATAAAAGTTGAAAAAGCTGTCAACTATATTAAATAATATAACTTGTTTCAGAAAATGGACAACTTAACACCCATCATCTTCCTATTGAGCATGTCCCTCTCTGAATGCGTAACACCCAAATCACCTCCTCAGCGAAATAACCACCAGAACATCTCCACGTTACTGGATAACCTTCTTCGGGGATACGACAATAGTGTACGACCAGACTTCGGAGGTATATCAAAGGAAATATGTTGAAGTAAATAATAATGTAGGAAAATGTTTGTATGTTTAGGACCGCCGGCCGTGATAGAAGTGGATATCATGGTTAGAAGTATGGGGCCCATTTCCGAGGTCGACATGGTAGGTCAAATTATATTTTGTTATAGAGGAAACTCATATATAGTTATTTGTATCACTAGTCCAGAAACTAAATTTTTGCGAGAGCGAGCTTATTTTGACACTTTTAATTTATTAAAGAAATATTATTACTACATAAAATTTTATACACTGTTTTTATGTACGTAACATTTTCGGTTCACATCATAGAGTTCACATGAATATATAAACAATTTATTTGTTTTATTCAAAAAATTTAGTGACATTTGTTCTAACCTAAAAAATAAAACAATTATTCAACAATTAACGTAATCATAATCATACAAGACGAGTATAATATGGATAATAAATAAAAAATAGTTATTTTACATTTGCAATAAAATAAAATTAAAAATTTTAACAGAATTTAATGCTAAAACAGAAAGTTTCTAGACGATTTTGAGTTCTATAATAATGGTCATAATGGAATGGAGGCGCAGTAATCTTTTATTATTCCTTTGAAAGAAATGGGTAGTTTATATTCTTGTAAATTTTAAATTAAATCAGAAAACTGTAACTGTTTACAAACTTGAAAATTATGTTAGTTAATAATAGTGGTTTCTTAACCAATCGATATCATATGAGTTATTTTGTTTATTGAAATATTATACTTAATATAATAATATAATATAATTTAATTATGATTGTTAAAACATCAATCATTTTGGAGATTCGGCATATGAACAATCACATCCGCCAAGTTGATGAAACGAAATGTACTCTGATCGTCATAATCCCTGGCTCAGCGTAGTCTGGAGAGGTAGTGTATCGCGATGTTCGTCTTTGGAGAGATAATCCGGGCATGTGGCGGAGATGAATGATTGGCGTTGTTGGCCGACAGCCGCGATCCGACGTCGGCGTCGCGGCGCATTCGTATGCAAATCACCACTCCGCAAAGGATTAATCACTCATGTTAACGAGATGTTGCTCATTTTATACATATTTAAGATGCTATAGAAAGATGTCTAAGATATTCAGTCTCAGTACGCGGGTTGTCAAACTTTTTCTATTTTAAATTACGTTTTCGACTTGGACACCACATTAATTCCTTGTAAGTTAAATTAAATACATTTTTGGTGCACTTCAGTTAAAGGATTAATCACTCATATTAACGAGATGTTGCTCAGTTTATATTTAAGATGCTGTAGAAAGATGTCTAAGATATTCAGTCTCAGTACGAGGTTTGTCGATGTTTTCCATTTTAAATTTTATTTTTTAATTCTAATTACGATTATCTTGCTGATTACTGAAAAAAACTCTTTGAGTTTGTTTATTAAATAGAAATACCTAAACGTTATAAATTGATTTCAGAATAAGTTGGAGGAATAGTGTCTAAAATGATCCATCTAGTAGTTCTATTTAGAACTATTCATCTCACCGTATATCTAGTCGCTAGTTTGAGTTTCAAGCAAATATTCGCGCTGTAATTATTTTGAGCAAAGAAAATATAATATTACTGTTTGATTTTAGGAAAGGTCTTTTTCAAAGTTATATAACTATTGTCTAAGCAGATTTTATGTGAAAATAGTTTTATTCGCGAATTTAATGACAATTCAAAATTAAGGTAGTTAAGATTTCGTTTTTGTTTGTGAAATAAATAAGATTATTTTCAACATTTGGACGTCAATTGGGTGTTTGGAATAAAACGATCTCTCTTTAATGGAACAAAATGATCCCAATGATCGTTTTACCCACATAATTTTTATTTTATTTTTAAGTACAATAATATAAAATTCCCCGCTCGTATGAAAGAAAAACAGTAGCGTGTTCTTTAGTATTTTATAGGGATCATTTTATACACATAGGTGTACAAAATAATTCTTTACAATGTCTGTAAAGAAATATAAATTAAAAGTATAGTTAATGAGGTAACTAAATTTAATTCAAACCATTGTGAAGGTAGACGAAGTAGTTTATGAAAACTGGTTCAAATTTATCGAAATTAATTTAAGTGTACGTTTTATATCAATGCCTCTTTTAAGGGATCATTTTAGACATACAACAGTTGTTTATAATACCTTCTACGAATATAAGGATGTGAAAAATATATCTTTTTAGTACTTGAAGATTTTAATTCACAAATATTTTTAAGCATTTCACTTTACAAAAGGAATGAAAAGATGAATTTTTATGTCACTTAAAATGTATTTAAAATGTTTCATGAATTTTGTACTCTTGTACCTTTTATGTTTATTGTGATGTTAATGCTATTCATATATAAATGCTATAATTCATATTATAAAAACTGAATATGTTTTTGTAGTACAAGGATGAGTAGAATACATTTCACATTAAACATTCTTAAAACGAATTTGGATAATGAAATTTTTCTGTGATATTTTGCTTTAACATTGAATATGTAAACACAAGTACAACGAAGATTATATACAAAACACCTGTATACATTCAATCTAAGTACTAAGTACAGATTATGCAAATTTTTAGTTATTGCTTATACATATATGTATATAAGATTTATATGAAAACGTACATAAATTATCATGTACAATTTATTTCAAATAATATAGTGTATATTTTTCATGAAATAAATTCTAAACAAATTAATTCATAAACCACGTGATTTGATTTCGAAAACTTTTATGAAAATTAAATTAAAAACTAACCGCAGATATCAAATATCACAAACAAATGACAGTTGTCAATTCTGTTAATTCATTTTTATTTATATCGGTTAACGCTTATCGATGTTAACTTTTAAAAATATAGAGGATTGTAATCATGAAATGGATTCCCAATTTTGTGCTTATAAATTTTTAAATTGATAATCAAAGTAATCACGAATGAATATCAAATCAATAAATTCCAAAAAAAAACTTTGATCACTAGATATAAAATGTTTTTCAAATAAAATTTTTAAAAGATATAACCAGAGATGTGATATAACTTTGACAACCTATAAAAGAGAAAATAATTTCCATCAGTGTTTAAGCGCGTTTTACGAAGTGAAAAAACAGACAATAAAATTCCTAATGTTCTTTTAAGAATCAAAAATTTGTGTGTAAAGTTTTGATGGTGGAGTTGCCTTTGTGTAAAATGAGTACTTTGTAAAATTGTGAAAATAGTAAGTAAATGTAGATCTTGTTCATATCTGCAGTGGTTATGTCTTTGCTCCCCAATTTCTATGTAAATTTTCTCTTAGTTTTCAGAATCTAATTTATTCATTAATTCAATTTTAGCATTTCTATTAAATATGTAGAAATGTGATAACTACTCGCTATCATATTCTCTGTGCAGCCAACAACGAAAAGGCTCTTCAACTTCAAACAGTCTCAAATTCGCAAATCTGTCATTATTTTCCTATACATAAATTATCAAATAAGAACATTCGCTATGACTTCACTAACAACCCAATAAGTTCATTCATTTCTCATTTCTAGTCATGAAACAATACTGGTGTATTAGATATATTTAATAAATGAATTTTCAAATAATAATTATTTATTAAGTAGACGTTTTCACTACGTGTAAAACACGATTTTTAACCGAAACCGAAACTTTAACCGAATATTCGGTTACTTTTGTAGTTTCGACCAAAACCGTAACCGAAACCAAAACTTATGCAGTTAAGATAAATTTTTATTAAACACGGAAATCTCGAGTTTTTCTTACCTTCAATTTATAAGAAACTTTTAACAAAAGACTTTAGTTATAAGTAGTTTTTTCAAGAAATAGGTATTTGTTACTAAGCAACAGGTTCTTTTATAATGTATGCTATTTTCTGAAAATAACGTAATTTTTTTTTAATTGTATATTTAGTCGTTCTCTTAATTCTACAAATTAAATTAATGAGATATTGCCTTATCTTGCACTTGGCACTTTTGTACTAACAGCCTCAGAATAAAAAATAATAATTATTATTTAAAGAGCGAGACTCCCCCCAGATGAATCATCACGGCTGACCTGTCTGGTCAGGTAGTCGCGTTAAAGGTCAATTGTTCGAGTAGTCCAGAAGGTTCTGGAATGTTCAAGATTAGCTGCCCGCAGATATAAAAGGGTTGCTGCTTGCGGCTCGTGGAAGTTAGTAACAACACTAAAATGTTACTAAAACGTCCAAAGATTTTCTAAATCTCGACGCTTATTAACCAAACAAAAGAGATTATTAACAAAGAAAAAAAGCATAAAAAAAATAACATTTTAAATTCATAAAATAGTTATTGCAACCTATTTGCAAAATTGATTTCGCATCTCTTTTGAAAAATTTAAAGTCCCTTCATATTTAATTCAAGAGGTCGGTGGCCGCGTATCGAATTATTCACCGACGCAATTAGTACAACCATACAAGTGATAAATAATAAAGGGCAGTCAGTCTTGACACGCGTGGTTCGCTGTGAAATCGGTTACGGATTTTATAATTCATTCAACCCTGCAGCCAAATCTTAACCCTGCCAACTGTGCCGTCTCGACCGCTGACACTGACGAATTTGTGGCGCAAATGCGTACGAACAAAAGAGCTCCAATTAAAATTTCAAAATCTAATTGTCCATTCGCAACCAACCGGGAATATTCATTTGTTTATTGCGAATTGAGGTTATGATGTTTTGTTCGCCATTTTAATTCCACGTCGGAAATATTAACTTTACAAAATAAATTTATATTCTTTTCCAAGTATTTTTTTTTTAGACAGAATGTTTACTAATATAAAAAATTATAACATCTAAACATGAATTGTTCTAAATTTATAGTATACATGAAAAAAAAGCAAGGGGTAATATTTCGAATTGGTGCATCTCAGTAAATTTACAATCATTCCCTTATAAAGCAGAAATACATTAAATTAAAAATGTTACCTAAATAATTTTAATATATTTTTACCAGAGAAATTATATTTGTGTGAAAAATATTCTTGAGCCGAATTGAATATCGCTTGATTAAAAGAAAACAATTAAACCTGTTTGCTAATCAAAATATCAAAATATTGAAATATTTTAATACGGTCTTTTCCCCATTCTTTTTTATCTTATTAAGAAATCGCCTGGTGTGAAATTCAGTAAAATACAATTTTCTATAAGTTGAGATAAATTAATAATTCGAAAATATTTAATAAAATTAACATTTTTACTAATTTTGATTTTTAATCTTAATGATAGTTCTTTAAATAAAAGAATATAATTCCTTTTAAAATTAGTAACAAAATAAAATACTAATAGAAATATAAATTTGTAAACGGGTTGTTTGATTTAATTATTGCTTAACCCAAAGTACTTAAGGAACCAAAGAATCTTTTAAAAAACTTATGATACATTTATATAGATCTCTTAACAACTTAAAAGTATTTACAAATCATGTTGGAATTGTAATACATTTAAATTACATATTTATCTACAGATCTAGAAATTCTTTTCATATGAAAAGTTTCTTTGACTTGAGATGCATCATATTATATTTAGCTCCGCTGTACAAAAATGATAAAAGTATTTCACTTCTGACACGTAAAATACTTCTTGTTATTTGACTAGTTCGAAATAGTTCCAAACATTTTGTCTTGCAACTTTTTCATTATTACCATCGCTTAGTTCGAATTCCACAAACTCTACTAAAAGCGTATAAAACGAAATGATGATACACCAGAATTGTTACTGTTTGTCATAAATATACTTTTAATTCGTCCATTAAAACCTGTGATATAAAAATTGGATGGGGTAACATATAATGTCCATCATTCTGTATTGCAGGTACAAATTATGCTTTTAATTTTTTGACATTAATTTTTGGCCATCAGTTACACACATTTCACTAACTGGAATGTTTTTTTAATTCGAAATTTCCATAGTATATACAGAACTACACTAAATTAAAATTGGTATAGACGGTATTCGACACAACCGAAAAAGAATTGTATAAAACAAAATAACATTTCTTTCTTTATTTTTTACAATTTTAAAAAAAACATATTTTAAATATTCCTACCTTATCTGAACTCGACCTGGCTCTGGTGTATAGAATATATTTCTTCATTCACTCTCTGTAATAAAAAAATATTTTTATTTACTAAAGAAAATTAAAATTTTATAAAATGTACACACATATATAATATTAAAATAATTTTAATATTTAAAATATAGGTATCTAGTACAAAAATAACAAGTAATAAAAAACTCTAAAATAATTGACATTTGCAGATCATTTGAAATTATAAAAATATCTTTATTTGTAAATTATAAATATTGTAGCGATATTAAGATCCCGCCGCCGGGGACGGGAATAAATAAAAGTTACAATATGATATAAATTTATAAATTTAGAGACTTCATTTAATGTCTCAATTAATTTTAAGTTACAATTTGTAATGAAATTTTTTCGTTCTTTTAAACAATGTCAAAATAATGGAAAATGAAAAATTTTTGTAGGGTTTATTGATTGAACAGTCTTTGTTGATATTGATTGATTAGTTACGTGTTATAAATCAACAAGAACAAAAAAAATGATAAATTGAGTGATAAACTTTGCTAATAAAATCAAAAGCTTTCGGGAAAATACTTCAAAAACACGACAGAAGGTAATAAGGATAATCGCATGAACATTTAGCAAAAAACGATTAGGACTAAGAATTGATTGACAGTGAAAAAAAAAATTCATATTAAAAAATTACTTACATTTTTTTCTATTCCTGCTAAATTTCATTTTCATTGTTTTCTAAATTTAAGATGTCTTAATTTGCACACAAGTAGGCGCAGAAAAAGTCTCTATTATAAACTTTTTAAATACTATTTTTAACTGATCTATAAAGTAAAGTTTATAAAACTTTTCATATTTTATAAGTATTTATTATAGCTATTTAAATTTTTCATTTTTATCTCTACAATAAAGTTTAGAATTAGTTGGCATCAGAAATATTTGATTGTAACTGACATTCGCGTCGAGAAATTCTCTGCTATTTTTATTGTAATGTCAATAATGCAGACATACATTAAAGCAAAAAAGAAGAGATATTAATAACCGGAGTAAGAGATAACAAACTTTTCAGCTCGTTTTATTTGACTATTCTGACGTAGAAGATATCGATCTGAGCATTCGGAATAAATTTAAAGTTTAGGTATACATCAGCATTACGCTACTAATTTTAATATTGCTCAACAAGAACAATGAATAAGAATGGAAACAGAGAATCTGAACCTTGACATTCGTGTGGATTTGCATTCATATTTCACCACAACAATGCCAGCAGGTAATTATTCAGAAGGAAGAAGTAACTTTTTGATTTCTCTCTTAAAGCGAACCGAAATGTACTTTAAAAAATACACCAAGCAGTTTCGTTTCAATATACCTCGATATAATTTATTTATACTATATACTGAAATTTTAATGGGTCAGTCAGATATTGATACATTTTTAAATACCAGGGTTGCATTTATTTACATCATTGATTTATATCAGTTATTCTGCAATTGTTATTTAATATTCCAGATTTACGAAAATTGGGGGGAAAAGGCAAAAATTTCAAGAATTATTAAATCTGTTTAATTTTGTCAGTAAAACGACTTTATTGATATATTATTTTAAATTTTTATCGCATAGTATTTTTGCTTTAATGTGCGATTTTCGTGTTAAATTTACTTTGAAATGTATTACATCGAAGAGATCCCAAAAATTTCGTTGCTATAATACATAGATAAAAATAACGTTATCATATGTGAGCTTTAAAACAAGTGATAATAATTTCGATATTACAACCAGTTTATCACTATAAGCGGTGTCGTTAATTTTTACTTAGTCTTTGCAATATGTTTTGTTTTCATAATAAATGCTAGGTATTTTGAGAAAAACGTTTTTGAAGTCTTACTAGACTTAAAAAAATATTAAAAAATAATATTTTTATGCAACCCTGTTAAATTTATATTTTAATAATTCTTTACCTTCCCGACCTCTATTTCTAAACTTATTGTCAAAAGAAACTTATATTCGAAAACAAGAACAAGTAACTACAATAGTTTTCAATTTATTCAAAACCAGTGTTCAACAAAATTAGGGCAGTACTAATAATTGTGTGCTACTGAAAAATGAAAATCAAAATAATTCTCTGAAAATGGGGATAAAGCAACTCACGGTTTGCACCACTAATTAAATGTGATTTGTATCACCAATTTAAATATGCAATGACATTATTGTTTTGTTCGCAGACATACTCAATGGACTGCTACTTTCGGCAGTCGTGGGTGGACCAGCGGTTAGCTTTCCTAGGCGACACGAACCAAACTCTAGCGCTCAGCATCTCCATGCTAAAACGGATCTGGAAGCCTGACACCTACTTCTACAACGGGAAGCAGTCCTATCTGCATACCATCACCACGCCCAATAAGTTCGTCAGGCTTTACCAGGATGGTAGGGTACTCTACTCCTCAAGGTACGAGCAAAACTCGGAATTTTCGTTGTACTTAGTAGTAATACCTAGAAAAATATACTTTCATAAAGTTCTTCCAAACAGTCTTTTAGAATCTTCTGCGTTTTCTTACGTTTATCCTTTCTTATCTATTTCTTGATTCTAGTTAAGGTAATAGCATTCCTCTCTCAGTTAGTAAACATTACGGTGACTGGTTTTGACGGAATGTGATTTGACCTAATTACATTACTAGGAAAGTTAAAGTATTTTACAGCAAGTGAGTACCCTTCTCTCAGGTATTAAACATTAGGTCAAGAATTAAAATACTTCAGGGAATGAGGTAGTAAACTTTACGGTGACTGGTCTTTATTAATAAAATAAATAATATTAATCTACCTATATTAGGGCAAGAATTAGAGTATTTCACAGTGAGTGAGCTCACTTTTCTCAGGTAGTGAACATTACGATGACTGATTTTTACGAAGAGTGATTTTGATACTATTACATTAAGGCAAGAATTAGAGTAATTCCCAGTAAGGAACCACCCTTCTCTCAAGTAGTAAACATTACGGTGACTGGTTTTTACAGAGAATGATTTTGATCTAATTTCATTATGGCAAGAATTCAACTATTTCACAGCGAGTGAGCACCCTTAGATCAGGTAGTAAACATTACGGTTACTGGTTTTTACGGAGGGTAATTTTGACCCAATTATGTTAGGGCAAGAATTAGAGTATTACACAGTGAGTGAGCTCCCATCTCACAGGTAGAAAATATTACGGTGACTGGTTTTTACGGAGGGTGATTTTGACCCAATTAGGTTAGAGCAAGAATTCGAGAAATTCACAGTAAGTGAGCACCCTTCTCCCAGGTAGTAAACAATAAGTTGACTGCTTCTTCCGAAGGGTGATTTTAATATATTTTCATTTGGGCAAGAATTCTAATATTTCACATTGAGTGAGCACCATTTTCTTGGGTAGTAAACATTACAGTGACTGGATTTACGGAAGACGATTTTGATCTAATTAATTCGAGTACTTCACAGTGTATGAGCACTCATATAGTAAACATAGTTTTTAGTTTTCTTTACATAATGTTATTTCTACTTTTGGGAACTAAGTCAAACTAAATTAACTAAATTGACAAATCTAGGCTTGGATGAGTTATTTATTATCTTATAAATAATAAAAAGAATGAATTTGCATACATTATATCTGTGAAACATTGCTCGTAATCGTATTTATTAATAACATAACACTCGCACGTATAACTTTTTCACTTTTGCCCGCAACATCGCATTTCCGAAATGAATAAATGTATAACCGTAATGTGAGTATTCGCCGTCGTCTCACTTCGCACTCCACAACAAAACAGAGTTACGTGCCTCGAGCAGACAGAGCCAGTAACTGCTATTGTCTTGGCTGTGTCTGTCGCACCTGATGGAGTCGTGACCTATGACCTAGTGGATGAATTACGCTGAGTGAACAAGGATTTCCAATCTCACACGCGGATTTTAATGGCGCTATAAATGACAACTACCGAATTATTTTTAATGGGAACGCCATATTGATTTTATTTAATTAATTAATTGCATTACACTCAATCAAAATTCTGCTGAATGCAAACCGATATTCGTCCTTCCAACCCTGTTTCTGTAAATGAGAATTAATTTAAAAAAATTTTAATCTAAAAATCTGATGTGGCGTCACCCCTCTGCTGTCCAATACAGGAATTTCAAAATGAGGACCATGACAATCATTTAACGGATCTATGACGAACAATGTTTTATTTCAAACTTCACATTTTTCAATTTTAATCAAAAGTTTGATTTTGATACTTTAAAAATTATTGAGAAAGAAAGAAGAAAAAAAGAAAAAATAATTGTCATTGGACAATTAAAGAAGAAAAACGCTATCATCTATCACTTATGGCATGTCAATCACAAACTTTTAATAGAAACATATTAAAATAAGGTCAGGTTTAAGGAAATTGTACTTAGTACCACAAAATGTAAAAAAATATATAACAAGTTAAAGGACGAATAAGTAAAAATATATAAATTGTAATTATTTTTCTGGGCAAATTCGGTATCTCATGTGAATCATGAAAATCATGTACATAAAAATGTATTCATATACATATTTTATCATGATATATTGAATTGTTTAGTGAAATTGATTATAAAAAGAAAATACTTGCAGTTATAATATATGTTTGAGATGCCTAATCTTACAGAAACATAATGGCACATGGATTATCATTTAACACGTACGCTGAGTAAGTTCAAATTTGCATGATCAAACGTTGATATTAGCTAATAACCTAATATGTTGTTTCCGGATAACTTGTACTTCAAATAGTGCTTAGCACTCGTACGAGTAAGCTTTATTTTTATTTTCTAAATCAATAAATTTTGTAAAGTATATATTACCGCACGTGTGCTTTTCGCGTTGGTGATGATTTTCTAATAAATAGATGATAGCAAATAACAATTTACAAGTGAAAGCTGTGTAAGACGTAGATTGATTATGTATTGAACGTGTTCTTGAAGGGTATTTTACCGAGATTAAATAGGAAACTCTATCAATACAAACTTACATGAAGATGATCTGTCAATCTATATGTACAAGAAAATTATTTTATAAATATTCTGCGGTTATATAAAATGCATTTATGTTATATTTTATTCCCAATAATTTTAACATAAACTTGTAGAATTAAAAAAGAAAACATCACAAAACAAATGATTTCGTACACGTGTCGTTAGAAAAATAACGGTGCTTTTGTTTTTCACTCTCTTCAAATTCAATAAAAAAATACTTCGTTTGTTATCTGTTCCTGGAATTTCATTTTACGTTTACTCATTAATGTAACAAATGAATACAAATACAAAACAAAGTCAAAAGAAACCCCAATTTGCAAGCAAAATATTATTTATTTTCTCTTTGAAATTGCAATGTTAGTATGTATACACTTCTATAGAAAAATATCAGGAACTAACAAATAAAACGAAAAATAAGAATGATATAAATTTTAAAATTACTTGGTATATACAGTGGCGATAATGAAGCAATTTTATTGAAGGGGCAATATTAAAAAATATAACGTTTAGGTTTCTAGCGTAAAATATAACTTTTAGGTTTCTTTAGTAAAATTGTGTTTATAAACGTAAAATAATGTAAAAATACAGATTTTTTTGTCCAATATAGTCTCTATTGATAGAGGTCGATGCGCTGATTTTAAATTTACAAACGGAATTTTTTTTTAGTGTAAACCCATTTTTAACTTTGTAAGTGAAACATTTTGTAAAATTTTCCATTCTTCTTTATCCTTACGGTAAAATAAGTAACGTGGTAAAATGAAATAAGTCTGTTCAATAAATTTAGTAAATAACTTCTTTTTAACAAGCAGTATTAAATTAAGTGAAAGTAAATATATATTGCCTATTAAAATCAGTTATGTTATATAGACAATATTTCCAGGAATAAGAACTTCAATTCAATGTAAAATACCTAGAAAGAGAATCTTCTGATACGGACACAATACGGACAAAATTCCCAGAAGTTCAATTTATAAGAAGATTACATCAAATTGATGGAAACTCCATATAAGTAAAATTCACGTGAATTTTATGGAAGAAAAAATGTTTTTATAAGTATTTTGACACGGAGGAGCAGAAAATGTTTGAGATAGGTTGAACCAGAATGTGTGGGAGGAATAAGTAATGAGAGAATGACAAGGAAATTACATGAGTGTGAAACACGTCATGGGGAAAGCGAAACGACGCGGGAGAAAAATGACTCCGGCATTGTCTCCACCCATGAATCAACAAGGCAGCTTAATGGTTACAATTCACTCGCTTTCAATCTTTACCACAAGTTCATCTAAGTTGGCCCAATACATCCGTAGAAGTTCTTTGTTATAGGTGTACACTTTGTTCATGGATTTGTTCGCAACTTTCAGAAATCAATTATTTCGTTAACAACTTTCAGAACATACAAAAATAATTCACATAAAAAAAATTGTGGACCTGTGGTATGGTTCATACAATCTCTGTTAATGACAATAATGAAAAAAGCCTTTATTCTAATCTTCATAACCTAACAAATTCGAGTACCAAAAAAAAATCAATTAATAATAATAATAATAGGAAGGAAGTCTTCTTGACTGGTGGATGGATGAGACGATGAGAGATAATAAAACTTGTAGTTTTTTCCAAATATATTGACTGAATTCCACAAGTTTTATTATCTTCAATAATAATAATATTTGCAGGGCGCAGAAATATTTTTTTCTGGAGGGGTTTTAAGATAAAAAAATGTTGCGTTAAGTATATTATATTTTACTAAATATTTAACATAAAAAAATATTTATTTGCATAAAAAAGAAACAAGAAATGAAAAATACAGTATTATATACCTAAGAACCATATATTACATAAGTACCTGCTTCCATTATGTATAACTAATTTTAGAAATAGTCAATTAATTGTCATATACAGAGCGTGCAACGAAACGCGAAAGACAGGACTTTAACAAGGGATTATAAAAAATTGCGGATATTCTCTCTCCTGATAGATTTAGAACAAAATTACAAGGGTACAGAGTTGTTCAAAATTAAATTCTACATCAGACAAGATCATAATTGATGTAACAGCACAGCTGCAGTACGAGATATATAAAATATAAAATGTAACACTTTCATTATAAATTAGACAGTTTTAGAAATACAAGAAAAAATATACGTGACAGTTCAGTGATGTATTACTGATTATAATTATTTTTGTCTGTATTTTAATATTATTTAAGTTAAATTTAGATTCTATTTCTTTAATAGTGTACAATATTTCAAAAATATAAACTAAAAATAAAGTATAGCTTGGCAACGCTTTATATATTAAAGTGTAATTATAAATGACATTAAGATTATTCAGAAATTGCTGCCTTCTTTCTTCTTATAGAAAGAAAATAACACAAAAGATCAAATTTTAATTTTCTCTTCTGTAGTCTGTCTAAACTAATAAAATTTACTAACGCAGCCATAAAACTTGATTCTGCTGAACATTTATTTAAATTTATTGTTTTTTTAATGGATGATAGTTTATACTTTGTTATAATTATAAAAATATAATAGATTTTGAAATTATAAGTAAAATAAATATAAATTTTATTATCTTCTCTTTTTATTTTATATTATTTGCAACATAATATATAAATGAAAGCGAACAAATATTTCAGGTATTTGAATCAAAAACTAATATGTAATAATTATGGATAACTTTATAGGAATCAATGAATATCTATGTAAAAATGGTGGAATAATTTCTAAAATAATTAATATTATAAATGTAATAATTAGTTTCATTTCATTTCGGCATAAAGAGTAATATTGTAATTATTTTTACGGTTTGAATAAATTTCTCTTTATAATGTATGTAAAATCATTGACATATTGATAATATTTACAGATTCTGCACTGAAATATATATATTATATTTATGAACTAAATACCATAAATGTTTCTGTTTTCATATTGTTGAACTTAAAACGTTCTTTCATTGCCCTTTCCTACATTTACCGAAGAACAAACAATACGGAAAACAATGAAATGCTTGTTCAGGTAAACAACAAAATGAAAATGTAATTTTTGCATTTGCGGGGTTTATTGGAAAATTGCATTTCCGTTAATTTTTCCCATTATGTTGACAAACATGTCACAGGCATCGTCACGTGGTCTCCTGTCACGTGCACAGGAGAAACTGCGTCACTGGGACTTGTTGTCCCAGGGGCGTACTCAGTCAATTTCAGGGGGCGCTTATAACGTGAACTCAATATAATTTGGTTGATAACTGTTAAGTAACATTTTAACAATTCTTGGATCCTTACATTTGAACTTTCTTCTTCATACTGATGTCAAATGCTTGTGCAAAGAATGAGTATTGATTAGTGTTTACGAATTAAAAGTAGAACTACCTACTTATTTTTTGAACGGGAAAACAAACTTAAATTTTGTAAATTGCTGAAAAATGTATTAGAAGAATTGAATATAGTAAATTCCAGGATGAAAATTGCATAAAATCGCCCGATAAAAATTATATATCTACTGATATTTTTGACTGGATACGTTGCGAATGAAATATTCTGAATTTTCATTAGAATCCTTTTGAATATTTATTCAGAATAAATATCGCAATACAGAGGCCAGTGCACTTCGAGTAGTTCAATTTTCAACCTCGTGTGAATTTTCTACGTTTGTTAACATCAAAACTAAAAAGAGAGAACGTTTGAAGTCGGTAAGAGAAACTAAAATTACATCTAGCTCATGTATCACATGATTTCATAAGACTATTAAAATATCTTTAAAATTTCATACACATAATGTTGGGGGTACCAGAAATTATATATTATCGATTTGGGATGCCTTCATATTAAAAATATTAAGAATAACTGAGTTACAGAATAGGTCCAAGTATATAACCTTGAGGCACTCCTGATTTGATTGAATACAACGAACTATATTCTTCTTTGTATTTTATTGTAAAATATCTGTTTGCTAGAAAGGATTCCAGGGATTGATTAACATCGATTTGGGGTGCCCTTACATAAAAAAGTTTGAGAATTACTAGGTCCAAGTACATAACCTTGAGGCACTCCAGATTTGATTGAATACAATGGACTATATTCTTCTTTGTATTTTACTACAAAATATCTGTCTGTTAGATAGAATTCCAGGTTTGATTATCAACATTTAGAAATGCAATGAATTATTAGAAGCATGCGAGTTATGCGTGTTCATTTTGTAATAAACTGGAGATAAATAAAGCAGTGGTTTTATTGTTACGTTTGAAGATGTCGCCGCGTGTGTGTCGTACGTGTGTCTCCTGTCCCATGTCCGCAGGGATATGAGATTCCGATGCCCGATGCGCTCCGCAATGCAATACATGATATGAGGTTCAGATTCCGACTCGCGGCTCTCCTGACAAGATATTTGATATCGGGACAGTTTGTCGCTCTGATTGAAACTTCTACCTGATTCTGTATGAGATACAAATCCCCTAACCTCATTCTATCAAATTCACTTATATCAATCCCAGAATATATTTTATATATGCACAACAAATATCTTTTCCAAGGAATTTGAATAATAAAATAAATTGAATTTTCGCATATTTTCAAATTTGCATCAAGTGCAATCTTATGACTGTAATAAACGCATAAATCCGGACGTTATAAAAGCTTCGTCGTTATACGCGACCTTTTTATAAATTTCTTTCATTGTGCTAGTAAGAAAACAATAGTGTATAGGTGTTTGTTTATGCGTTGGTTCAGAAAAAAAGTGCACTGTTTTCATTGACTTTGACATATATATTATTTATGTTTTTTACAACGGTAACTTTCCGTAATTATATATACATATATTCTAGCTGTAAATAATTGTATATTATATACTGAGAGACTAAAGTACATGATTTAATTCTGAGAGTGAGGAATTAAAGGCACTTTAGTCCTGTGGTATTTACACTATTTTTTGCACTTCCTCATACGTTTTAAAATAATAACTATTTGGTTATATTTATAACTGTCAAATACATGACAGCTTTGAAAACAATACATTATTATGCATATTTTTCTGGTAAGCTAGTCTAGGTTACATACATATACCTACTTGTTTCTTTAGTAACATACTGCTTGATTATTAATTGAATCACCCAGGGATTAAATTCATATTTCATCCCTCGGGGATTAAAAGTACTTCTTCAGTCTTTCAAATGAAGAATAAAGTAGGCTTTTAAACCCGTAAGTGCAAAAAATATATTCAAACCTTTTGTTGTGTTACATATAAATTAAGAGAAAGCGACATAATGAATTTTGGTATATTTTTGAAGATACGAATTCACTATTATTTGGAACAACTATGGTAAAACTAGACTTTCTTAAATTTAATACAAACACTGTTGGGTACAGACAAGAACTGATCTTATTGAGGATTGCAAGTATCGAGGATACAACGAAACAACGAAAAGATAACTTTTTATGTCTGTTTTGGTATGGGGTGCTTTTTCCATTCTCTAAACCGTTATTTTGCTTTGGTTCTGGTGTCAATTGTTTTCACTGTACTCTAGATACACATTATTTTTTAAGTTGGGTAAAAAAACAATGAAGCTTCCAGGAATGTCGTCACAAACACTTTTTTTGGAGGACAAATGAACAAGACTGTTTGTTGACCATATTACTAATTTTTCTATTAGACAGGTATTGTTTCAACAAAATAATATTAGTGGAGATAACTGATTCATGGAATAAAAAATTTAATTCACTATCCCTAAAGTTTGTTGTTTGAGGAACATGAGAACGGAATGCGCGGTATTTCTTTAGAAATCTTTATTTTGAGATGCAGCTTGTAGGTTGTATGTCTCCACAAGAGCATCTGGGAGAGTCCTACATTTATACTGAATTTCAAATTCGTTGAATTTATTCCATATTCCAGATTGTGGATGTTTTCTATTTCGAAATGTAGGTTACTCGTTTTGAACTGATATCTTTTTAGCAATTGTAATACATAGAAAAATCCTAAATATGTAATTTCGGAAATATTATATTAAAAGGAATTGTAGAATGTTTAATGTTATAAAATATGTAAATATTAAAAGTTTTACTTGTATTTGGAACCTAAGTAAACAAGTTATAATTAAAGGCACATTTAATATTTACCGTAGCCAGTAGGGTAAGTGGGGGTGAGATGTATCACTTTTTGGAAAAGTAATTATTATAAAACAAAATTTATTTATACCTAACAAGATATAATCTAGGCTATATAGAAAAAATTTAAACTATATTCTTATTTTTGATAAGTAAATCTTAGATTATTCAGTGTTAACTGCATTAATTTTCAAGCGGCTACTTACACTGTCACTAAACAACAAAAATAACATTCCATATCAGAGATATCACTCTAATGTACATTTAAGACCAAATGTTCATTTCTCCTACCGGTCCATTTCTCTCCCCCTTACTCTACTAAGTTAACATTTCTCCTATCGGTCCATTTCTCTCCCACCTACCCTACTTACTTAATATGTTTTATGCACTTCTTATGAGTTTCTAATTAAAAGTTTACAAATGCAGTTAAATTAGTTTATAAAAATTTACTAATGCTAATATTTGTTATTTTTTGTGCAGCCAGTTTGAAATATGGTTTTAGATTTTTGTGATTTAACGTTGTTAGAAGAATACGAATGTAAAACAAACCTGGCAGAAAAAGCTCGCAAATACGACGCGGTTTATTCGCGAGAACGAAGACACAAAATTGTTTTATCAGTTACGCATATATGTCATCCGCAATGAACCGGAATAGGAAGAATGTATAATTCAGAGCATCTCGATTCATGGCACACGCACGAGTATTTGAGGGATTTATAGTCGCTACGGAACCGATCGAGGAATATGTTTTCTTTATTTCACTTTTGTCACATTCGTCATTCCACCCCAAATATAGCGTTTTACTAAATTATATGCCTAGCAGATTTCACCCTCCAAATTCCTTCAGAATATAAAAATTTATTTTCCATCCAAATAAATAAAAATGTGTCTTTTGGATTCACATAATAGAGCAATCATTTCTCAACATAACCTTCAAATTTTACTTTTTACAGAAAAACGTAGACAGTGCTTCATTTTATATATAGAAAACATTAACAGAATTAACAAATAAATAAATAAATAATATTTGTTTGAAATATTGAAATAAAGAAAGCCATAAATCCACGGGGAAATCTAAATAATGAGATCTTAGGAATAATATATACTGCTTTCATTGTTCCTTTTATTATTTAGATATAACGTTAGTTAAAATTCATTCCATATGTTTCATTTTAAATGAAACAAGCAATTATACATTGTTGTTAATCAAATATCAAGTCGTAATTAAAAAAATATTCACGGTATATAAAAATTATATTTTTCTACGACTATAAGATATTTGCTTGTTGTATGTATTGCAGCGGATACATAGTATATTGTAATCACATTTTTATTTCCCACAGTAACCAGAGACAACGTTAAATAGAAAACAATGTCGTGATCGTAGAAAAAATATAGTGTACAACTTGCTTGGAATGTCCATTTCGTACTCGTATGAAACTGTCATTCTCTTACTTTTGTACAATATACTATAGGTATGTACCTATCTTTTGGAAATCTATAGGTCTGATTATTATGTAACTGCCAAAAAAGAATTATTGTTAAAAATTAAGAAAACAATAAATGTATTTATCATGTTTTTTACCAAGTGTCAACAATTGATTTTATTAACTAATTTTTTATAAATTGGTAACTGTGACCATGAATTTTTATTATTAAAAATAAAATTCATTATTTTTTTAGTTTTCATTTAAATATGGGCGGTAAATTGCAAAGAAATTTAATATAACAAATATTTATAAACACACAAAGCATTATTAATACGAATTCTGCTTTAATGAAGATTTAATATTAAAACCACATATTCAAAGTGACTAAAATAAAAAGAGAGTCTAACAATACAAGGAAATGTTTTAATAAACTTATTAATTAGACATGACAACCCTTACACCGAGCTTTTAATATAAGCTTAATATTCCAGCCGTCTCCATATTTATCCAGCACAAAAAGCTCGCACCACACTCATTCTCAATCGTGCCTTAACTGCGCGGCATTCATCTCCGTTTCCTGCAGCGCATTATGAGCTCATCGCCGCCATATTTGTTGCTAATATCAGCTGCGAGTGACGTCATAGCAAGCCGCCAACTGCAGTGAGTCCTGCATTTCAAGGCTGTTGTGATCTCGAGATTCAATTCTTTCTGGAGAGGACAGCAGAGGTTGTTTATTTTAAAATACAAAGGGTCAATGTGTAATGGACACCGAGATGTAATGGAAAAGTTCAAAACTGACGTACATGTGTATGAGAAGAAAATAAAAAAAATATTATAGAATGCAAAAACATTACAAAAATAAAAAAGGTAAAAGATTAACTTTACGATTTTTCTTGTTAGGTTTAGATAAAAATCTGACAATATTCCTTTACTCCATTTAGGGATATCGGTCATATGAAATCGATATTAGTATTCCATCTGTTTTTTAATTGCAGTTTAGAGGTGTAGAATGTCAGTCTATAACCATGTAAATACAATATAAATTTTTTCAATTATTATCATTTATACTTTAAATTTGAATACTTGAGCATAAATATATATTTATCTTATAAGAATAGAATAGAATATTCTATAACAAGTATGGAATAGATAATTTCCGCACATGTGAAATGTTTGTAGATCGAGACGTAAGCGAGCTCTATGGTGTCGCGAAGACAGAAATTGACAATGGGATATGTAACCATAATCAAATTTTAATATATAAAAACTAAACGCGACCCTTATATACCTACCGCCAATTAACCTCTCGAACATTCCAGAGCCTTCTCTTTAAAATTCCCGTACAATAGCTGAATAGCGACGTTGCTTCTATCCTACTTGACCTTTAGCGCGATTACTTGACCATACAAGTCAGCCATGATGATTCTTGAGAATGAATATGTGACGTCAGCATGGTAGGGTCGTAGAAGACAGGTACATTGTCTATTTCGCTCTCAGTTTATTTGTCTTCTTTCACGATTCTACCACGATGACGTTACAATATATCTTCCCCAAATTTTTAATACTTATTTTCTCGTAAATTATGAATAATGAATTGATTTAGAAAATACGGATATTTTATTTTTTGTCTAGCATCATAAATATTATTTTTTTAAATACCATAGCACCATAGTAGTGTTACCAAATTAAATAATAGTCTATAATAAAGCTCATTTATTTGCCCGTCTAATTATGTGCTAAACAAGCATTTCCCATATCTCACAAACTCTCGACAATTACTTTATTATTTAACATGAGACACAAATATTTGCACTCGCAAATAATTCAAATATCGCTTGTCTGTATCCGTTGCGACGAGCCGCCTCTGGGATTGCAAACCGTAATCAATTCGCAATCACGTCCCGAACACCAGCGAATAATGGGGAAACCCACGGCAAGCTACCGCGATCGTACTTTATTACACCACCATGGCCAACTCTTTACACATAGTTTTATTTGATTGAGACCCAAGTGTTCATTAAATGGAGAATTCAGCGGGGTAAATACTTGCTGTTGTGTGGGATTTACTTCCAAATGTTTTTTTTTATTGGAATTGTGATATTTACCAATAAACATTTTTACAAAAATCTGTTGGTGTACTCCTTTTAAATTATACAATTTTTTTACTGCACTTCATTTATAGTTATTTACAAAACAAGCGTGGAAAGTGGTAAATAGCAAGCGTGTGTATAGATTGAAGAACGAGGCGTGTAGCGCCGAGTGATTTAATACACGAGCATTGCTATGCACTTTCAAGCGAGTTATGTACACTATTTTTCAGACGACCACAAAATATTATAATAAAAACAGGGTTTATACAAAAGTGTCAATGTCAAACACAGCTCACGAAAGCATTGACGTTTTGGTTTGAGGTTAAGTATCACTAGTTAACCGGAAACTGATTTGGAAGTCTAGTACGTATTATTTGAACAATTAATAAAACTTTATTTTTGTTATTAATTCACTACCAGTTTTAAAATCGTAGTTTCAAGCAAATTTTCATTAATTTTGTTACATTTCGTTATCAAAGTTCCATCTATTGACCACTAATCGTCATATCCGGTTATATAACACACTAGTGTGTTAATATAACACACGCCGTGTGCTATGTTACATTTTCTGGTGTTAATTACAGTGTAAATATGGCTACTTTCATATGTGGTCGTCTGAAAAATTTATTTACGATTTTACAGTCTGTTCCAAATATAAAACATCAACATTACAGACGTCACGCCAAATGAATTCAGAATTGATCAATATAGATATTTCCGTTGAATTCTAAAAAACAAAATTTTTCGCGATTACAATAATTCAGGGTTGCATTGATTAAATGAATTGATATAAATCCGTGATTTAGATCAGATTATTATCGTTACTGTAGGTTTTTATTGTTTCTTTACATGTTTATTTGCTTACGTATTTCCCACAATCGTAGTTTAAAGTGTCATAAATCATTTCTTACAGTATTTGCCAACACTACGCATGTGCTGTGTAGGAAATAACATTTTTCATAATAATTGCATGTGTGAAGGTGCTCTTTGTGAGATTATGTGCGCCATATTATATTTTATGTCATAGTTTTCGTGCATGTATTTTTAATCTGTAACGTTTAGCAATATGGCATATAAAAAGTATAGTGTGTCACTCGTGCAGAATCACCTATTTCCCACCTTGTGTGGTTCCAGCACGAGACGAAGTCTTTCTCACCTCGTGGGAAATAAGCAAATTTCTGCACTTGTTGCACAATCACAATATGTTTTTTTTTATTCATAATAAATGCTAATTTGTGATACACGATTTTGAAAGTATACCTTCAAAAAAAAATCTAAATTTTTAACCTCGTGGGAAATAATCAAATTTCTGCACTTGTTGCACAATCACAATATGTTTTTTTTATTCATAATAAATGCTAATTTGTGATACACGTTTTTGAAAGTATACATTAAAAAGAAAATCAAAATTTTTTAAAAATCGTATTTTTATGAACCCTGCAATACTTCTTTTACTTCGTAAAAGGACGTAAAAATTATTTGAACATTATTTTGATAAGTTATTTATTCTGTTCCTGTATTCATGTTTATATAAAAACAATTTTAGTTTCTAATCCTGTTTCCAACTTCTTATCCTCTTATCCTCTAAGACACTAACAAACATTCTGAAAGGTTTTTGCCCTTCTAATAACATTAATTGTAAGCATCCTAAGTCAATAAGTTTTGTATGTAAGCTAATGAAGCGAAGTAGTGAAGATTTCGTCACTAGTATTCCACGCTATGTGAGTGTTTACTGAAGGAAATACATTGCGTTCCTATAAAGGGACCCGGCTTTGTGTCGCGTGTCTCAGAAGTGCTCCTGAATCCTGTGATCATCCCGCAGGAATAAGATGGCCAATAGGGTGGACAAGGCTAGTCTGGCTAGTTTTACAAACTACCTTCTCTAGAAAGAGACAGGATAGCAAAATTCAACACACATGAATTGGAAAAAATTTATGTATTAGTATTTTTTAAACAATTGATTAAAAAAGAAAACATATTATTTGATAAAATGGATAACAATTTAATAACATATCATTTAATGAAAACCAGGGCCACAACTTATAAAATGATACCCATTTTTATATTTTTTATTAGATCTTGTTTCGTATTTCGAACTGTTTTATTAAAAAGGAAAATATGTATGCTTCGAATATTAAACATTTATTTAACTAAATTGTAAAGACATTTAAAATTGGTTGTCAGTAATATGTTATATACCAATTAATAATTTTATAAATACACTTTTAAAAGAGAGGAAAATATATCTTTTGAAAAGAAATGTTTTCTAAACATATTCGTCGTTCGTTCTGTCGCTTTATTATCTAAATTTTATTTATATTCAAAACCTATTACCCCATATCAAAGTTGTGTAGAGTTAAAACAAACCAAATAACAGTATTAAATCAAAAATTGTGTTGACAAACGCGAAATGTCCCAAAAATACTCAATTTTGTGCCCAAAATCTTGATTTTGGGAAATAGTGTACATTGATAGAACTCGATGCGCTAATTTCAACTTTTCAAACGGAATTTAATTATCTCTTTTCGTTCCTGAGATATTTGCTCCCAAATTTGCACCTCAAAAATGTGTGTTTTTTGGCTATATCTCTAAAATGGGTAGAGATACAATCTCAACGATTATACCAGTCAATTCTACGAGAAAAGTTACATAAAGAAATGTTTTCTTCGCATATACGTTCTTTGGAACGATTAGGTGAAAAATAAGAAAATCGAAAAAACCTAAATTTCAAAATTTCTCGGAGGAACTTTTTTTCTCAAAAACTTTCCATTTTCCAGACTTAAGTAAAGATCGATACGCTGATTTCAAATTTTCAAACCGAATTGAATTATCTCTTACCGTTCTCGAGATATTCGTATTCAAAGTTGAGTTTCGGCAATACCTAAAAAAATAGGTTTTTTAGGTATACCTCTTTAAGGGTTAGGTTTACGACTTCGGCGACCTCACTAATCGATTCTACGGGCAAAACTACATAAGTATACCAATTTTTAGATTTTTATTCCAAAGGATTCAATTTGTAGAAAGGAAAAACGAAAATGGCCAAAATCGAAAAAAATGCCTGATGAACCCCTGACGATTTTTTCGATTTTTGGCCATTTTCAGTTTTTTCCTTCTAGAAATTCTATCTGATGAGATAAAAATCTGAAAATTGGTACACTTATGTAATTTTGCCCGTAGAATCGAATGGAGAGGTCACCGAAGTCGTAAACCTAACCATTTTAGGTATAAACCTAAAAACCTGATTTTTTAGGTATAACTTTGAACTCAAATATCTCGAGAACGAGATGAGATAATTGATTTCTGTTTGAAATTTTGAAATCAGCCCGTCGGTATCTACTTAAGTCCAAAATATGAAAAATTTTGAAGACAAAAAATTTCGAAGCGAGGAAATGAAATTTAGGTTTTTTCGTTTTTCTTATTTTTCACCTAATCGTTCCAAAGAACGTATATGTGGACGAAACATTTCTTTATATAACTTTTCCCGTAGAATCGATTGGTGAAGTAGTTGAGATTGTATCTCTACTCATTTATGAAATATACTCAAAAAACATACTTTTTTGAGGTACAACTTTGAGAGATAATATTTCCGAAACAAAAATAGATAATTAAATTCTGTATATAAAATATATCAGCGTATCTAATTCTTTAAAAAAAATTACAAACAAAATTTTGTAAAATTTAAAAAAATTTAAGTTAAAAATTCGATATTTTAAAATATTTTCAGATTTACGGAAAAATACAGCACCAGCAGCTTTGGGAATTACTTCCCCTGTTATTACTACATAAATAAACTAGTACATTATTAATTATTAATTTATAAATATTACAAAATCAAACCTTCATTGAAGTTCCCTTTAATGAACAACATCACATCTGAATAAAATGTCAATTCAAATAAATTACCATTAGAATTTATTTGTTTAAGCCTTGTTGGGGCAACTAGGCATAAATTTCAGATAACAACTGAAAGTAATACTTATTTTCTGGTAACAACGAATTTTATTCTTTATAAATTTCAACTTTGTGCGCCCGCATCATTAAGTACAAAAATAAAATCTCATTCCAAAAACCTCAGCGTCTACATCTTTAAAGAAATGCAAACAATAAAAATTGTTAGTTCCCTGTTATACTGGCGTTTTCATTCATTTAAACATTCAGGCCATTTTATTTAGAAAAATCATTTTACTGGTTACTGGTAGATTTAGATAACTTCGATCGTAAAAGAACTCAAATTTTCAGTAAAATAAGCTATTTATAATTGTTTATAATTATATTATTTAGTATCACAATGTGACGGAAAATGAAAGCTTCATTGTTCATTTCTAAGATATTATTATTATATTAATACGTTTTGTTTAGAATTCTAAGAAACCTCTCAACTGTATTAAAAACAAATTCTACGAAATTTCTGAGTATTTTACCTTCAATGTAGTCTAACTGTTAATAAATTGAAGAGAAATTAATTAAGTAAATTTTGATACATAGGAAAATGCACATTATTAATTGGCATTTGAATTATTTGCATATACATATATGTATGTCAACCTTTTTTGTTTGGAAAATAGTTAACAAAAACTTTTTATTTTAAACGGAGTCGAATTTGGAACGGCATACCACAGACCACAGCCATGAAGTTTATTCAAAACATAATTTAATTTTATAAATTTGAATACTTATTAAATATATGTTCGTAAATCCTGTCATTTTGTTAATTCATTTACACATCTGTATTTGAATTTCCGTATTCTATTCATACCTTATCTCTCAATCTCTACATATATGTAGATCATACATTAGCGATATTCAAATAGAAATGACATATTCAATAGAGATAGTAATTAAAATTACGATGATATGCTCGGTATATCGGCGAATAGAATTTAATCTAAAATGATATATCTATTTCATTATAATATTAAATTATATAGAACAATATAGATAAAACTAGCTAATTATAATTTTCTTCTAGTTATAATAGAATTGTCCTCAGTGGAAATATAAAAAATGATTTTCACCATTCGATTTTATGTACATTTTTATATTTAAAAACTACCAACTAATTCTGTACTGATATGTTGGCTGACCAGCTCTGGCAAGCAACGTGGCATTCTAAAATAATTTACTAGATTGTCGCACAACCTATAGGCTTAAATAAAAAAAGAATACTGGGGGCTCTGTTTCTTTTAGAAAAATCATGAGAGTGAAGTATATTTGACGAGCAGTAGGCGCTGCCACCAAATTTATTATATAGGTACTTTGAATATATATATATATATATATATATATATATATATATATATATATTAAAAATATATATTAAAGTTTGTTATATGTTTAATTAAGCAAAAAGATTAATTAGTATTTACTTGAATCTAAACTAACTTAAACTAATCTAACCTTACCTAAACCAACTTAATGTAACTTAACCCAACTTGACCTTACCTGATTATGTTAGGTTATGTTATGTTGTGTTAGATAAGATGGGTTAGATAAGTTTAGGTTAAGTTAGGTTAGATTAGGTTAGGTTAGGTTAGGTTAGATCAAATCAGGTTAGGTTAGGTCAGGTTGAGTTAGGTTAGACTGGATTAGGTTAGGTTGGGTTAGATTAGGGTGGTTTAGGTTAGGGTACGTTAAGTTAGGTTAGGTTGGTATAGATTAGGTTACATTAGATTAGGTTGGGTTAGGTTAGGTGCTTGTGTGTGCACACACCTTTTTTATTAAATAGCTTTAAAAACAAATAAATGCGATTTCAATTTCAACTGAGTCTGACCGCTATTTTTTATTATTTTTTCCATATTTGTCATGCTTAGTAGGAACTTTTTGCCAAATTTCTCTAAAATAGGAGGTGAAGTAGAAAATAAACAAGTTGATCATTAAATATTTTTGTGAATTCTTTTGAATTTTGGCGGGTTGTTATACTACATACTATTAGTTACATTATATCCTTTGTATAATAGCTTGAAAGTTTGGTAGGTTGGTTCATTTACTGCACGTCTAGGAAATTTAATAACTTTGTCATCCGTTCAAATATCCCAACCATATTGTAAATTTACGACCTACCTATAACAAAAAACTTTCCAAACTTACGTAAAATGATTCACCGCTTAGATACAATCAATATTTATCGCAGTGGATTGGATTGACAATGAGGAGTTGGTAAGTGTATGTAGGCCCGGAGTTTTCCGGCCCCGGAAAGCGGCCCATCCCGTTAATTTCCCTCCGGGAGACAACGGCCAGCTTTGATGTAGATATATCGACTTGTTTGAAGTGAGTACCTACAAGCTCCTGCCTGCTACGCCAGGACTATGCAGGTGCTGGCGTTTTTGCAACGAGCAATTTCACTTTTTGCTCCGGTTCGCTTTTCAGCAGGGATCAGGGAAGAATCACGTCAAACGGAAATGAAACTCGTAATAATGGGAAGAAGTTAAATACTCGCTTTAAAGAATACAATTGAAAATGAACTAGTGTACTTCATGGTTTTAATTACATGAAGTACAAAATCGTGTTGCTAAATTCCACTTTATGATTATCTAAATTCAAGGTCAAAGTTAAACTTTATAAAAATATAAAATGTGAAATAAATATTATTTCAAACTTAATATAACAAATTTAATATTAGTCACAGATTTCGTTTTCCTTTTTTAGAAATTCAACAGGTTAAATGAAGAAATTTTAAATCTTTACACGTGAAATTGTCACTGGCACAAATAAAAGTTTTGTCACAAGGGAAATCAAATATATAATATTGTTTTTACTTTTGTACCACAATAATCAAATTGGCTCTAAATCATTCAACTTAAATTAATCAAATAATAATATATCATTTACGAATTATATATTTTTCATTTAAATACTCTTAAGAGGTACAACTTTATTTTAAATATAGTTGTTATAAAGTAACATAAAATTGAAAAATCAACTGGTATATTTGCTTGAATGAATGAACAAATCTAGAAAATCATCATTTGTTTAAAATTTTAAATTACTACAATGGGGTAGGTGACCAAGGTAGAATTTTAATGAAAAAACTATTAAATTATAGAAAGTATGTTTATTTATGAACGTTGACATCAAAAAAGTTAAATATTTTTCAGCAATTGTTTAGTAATTTGCGTTAAATAGAAACAACGTCCATTACTATGACGTTCACTAAGTTCGCACACTGATAGGTTAAAATTTGAAGGAGTGGCAATAAACATCTCTATCTCACTCACACCACATATTTCCCTTCTCTGTCTACCTTCGCCCCTCTTATGAACTTAGTTGACGTCATAATCCCCTCCCAAGTACTATATTATTTATTTACTTCAAAACAACATATAATTAACAATTTTAAAAAAATACGGGTATATTATTTTTGTACAAGCTATCACATATACAAAATTTAGAAATTGGTCACCTACCCCATTTGTGGCGTAGTGGAAATTTTATTTAAATATTTTTGTCAATAGTAAATTACATATGGTGGAATATATGTTTCATTGTACAATATAATGCTTTATGTGCAATATATTCGTTGAAATAGACACAAACTACATAAAAATTTAAAATTTAAAGTAGAGATTGGAGTATAATTCAAAAACTTTTAAACTAAATTTCCATTACTCTATGATGTTTATAAGATTACATGCAGCATGCTATAATAATAATGCAATTTTATTTCAATTGTCCATTAAAAATATCGAAGTGTATAAATAAATAATTCAATTATTACACAAAAATGATGAATTATTGGACTTAGATATATTTCTACTCTTTTTATGTTTCACAAATATTTATCATTTGATTAGGTTAGGTTACATTTTACATTGGATTAAATTATATATATATAACTAGATTAGAAGATAGATTTTTATTATAAATACTGACTCTATAAAAGTCAGTCACAAATTTGATATACCGTTTCTCGTTAAAAAATACTCTCGGTATATCTAATAGATTATTACACCATATCTGATCTTTTACATTTTAAATATGGTAGAAATACAAATAGATATTGGGGCCTATTCTGTAATTTAGTGGTTAATTTTTACCCAGTTGCTAAAATTTTTGACAAATAAAAAAAAAACATTACAAGTGATGTTTTGATATTTTCTCCAGTGCTATCTATTTTCATTAGAGAAAAAATTTAGCGACTGGTTAAAAATGAATCACTGAGTTACAGAATAAGGAGGATTATCACTCCAGCAAATACAATAGATATCTATCCAGTTCAGAGCTCAAATTAAACATATAACATAAATAATTCAGCAACATGTATAGCTATAGCTAACCGGTAAACAAATATTAGAGATTCATGAGGTTCGCACGTTCGTTCACGTGTGTAATTCCTCCCTCCAAGAATTTGTGTGATGCATGTGTACTTTGTATCGGAGATACGATTGCAGGAAATGCACATACAGTAACGGTCTCTCCGTCAGGAACAATTAGAGGCTTTACGAATACATTCGGGCGGCGTGTCCACGTCGACGTTTACCGGTTGGGATTGATAGCCGCTCATGCTAACCGGATTTGCCGGTCCGATGACAGCGCGGGATTTCGAAAATGGGATGGAGGTGGTGATACCGCTTGAATTTTGCACGGAAAATAAATATACCTAATATATTTGATATCACAAACGACATTTTCCAATCAGAATGACTCAATTGAAGGAAATAAGAAGTTTTTTAGTGATTATTTCACACATGTCATTTTCACCCAATTGTAAGGCTTCACTTTATTCTTTCATCAGTTTTTTTAGTGATAAAATTTGATAAAACCACAGTAGTGTCGGCATGTTTATACTTTATTAATAGATATGAAAAATTTTATGTTCGAACTGTTACATTTATTTATTTGGGTGACGTGTAAAAGTATTTGTAACACGATTATTTATATATCTAAGTTTAATAAACGAACTCTAAATAATAACAAAATAATAAAAATAAGTAACACTCTGCTTAAAGAAATATAAATTCTAATTTACGAATAATAATTATTAATAACGACTTAAACACTAATAATATTTATTTAAACACTTAATACTATACACTATTTATTTATACGGTATTTGTATCACAAACTATTTATGTTCACCACTCTTAATAATATCAGACGTTTTTTCTGCTTGGGTTTATATACCTGGACAATTAAACTCTCGAATATTCTGAGAGACTAAACGTGTCTCGACCTGTCTGTAGCAGATTACAAGACAATAATATAGTTTGTGTTTTTATCTGGTTGTTGGAAGAAAGGTAAATATAATATTTTATTAAGATCTTAATGCTCGGCTCGATGAAATAATGAGTTAATAAATTATTGGAGAATTCAGTCAATTTATTAAAATATAATATTTTTTCAAATGTATCAAAAATAAATTAAAACCACGTTTAAAAAAAGACGTACACATTCTTTAATTTTGAAATTATCTTATAGAATATCTGCGATTGATATCATATAAATTTTTGCAAACTTGCAAATATGGTATTCAATGAGACGATTATTATATATTTTTGTCCATTTTCCAACGAAACCTATCCTGGTCACAGTATAAATCGTATATACGATATATACTGTGTCCTGGTATTCAGCAGTTTTTCTGCCGGCTCCGGTCATTCTTGACTGGACTTGCAAACCCACACGCAATGAATGTGTTATTATCATGCAGATCTGTTGTTGCCAGCGTGATTGATTTTCCTGTCAATCAATATTGATTTATTCGCAAACTGTTTACTAACATTTGTAGTTTTTATATTAAAAGGTTTATCATTTTCATTTTTGTTCTATAGACAGATGAATTTCTGTGTATGCTTGTAAATGAATCAGTAAATAAATCCTGTAATGAATGTATTTATAGTGGTGCATTTTATATTTTTTATTTTCTAAACAGAGATCCTTAATATTGGCTTAGTTACATTTGATTAAATTTTTTGTTATATGTTGTTTTCCGATTTTTTGTTTTATTGATTAACAATAAAATAAATTTTAATTTTTGTTTGAGTATTCGATGACGTTTATTGCAACGTAAAACACAATTTTTGTGTGAAATACTCGTATAAATTGAAAGAGATTAATGATGTATCATATAATTTAATGGCATTACAATTTTATTTCCAAAAATGAGGAATAAAAATTGATAAAATGTCTGTTTGGTTATAAAATGCAGAGGAAATCTCTGTATTCATGTACAAACTACATTATTTATTAATCCCTGTTTACGTTTAAAAATCCCAAAAAGCTAGTTACCAAGTCCCACAAATGGAAACAAATCCGAAAATAAGCGTAAATATTCGATTTACTGTACCGGATTCCGCAAGCGATGTAGTGATGTAGTTCTATCCTTAAACACTAAAATAGGAAACGTTTTAGTCAGTAATGTCCAGATTTATTTATATTTTATTAAAATATGTTTAATTTTTATATAAATAATTTTATAAAAATAGAAACTGTCAAATAATATACATAAAATTCTATCGTTTTTTATTAATTAATGACCTTCGTTATTGTTGCTAATTGAATAACATTGACAGTTCGATGGAATAATATTATTCAATCGTTATGTTAAATTTAAATCTTACCTGTCAAAAGAGTGAAAACAAAATACTCATTCGAATGAGTAATAGCACACATTACATGCTCATTGAATAATAAAAATTATTATTATTAGATGAGAATATAAATTTTCGTGTTTTTTAAATTTAATAAATATGACCTCCATATAAAAAATAAAAGTTGCTATCAGTATCTCGTAAATGGTTAGATATAAAATAAAATTGAGTACTTCTGCAAATGCACCATACAAAAGTGCCTTGAGGAAGTTCAAACCAGAATCTCGTATTATTTCATATAACAAAGTTATAAGCAAAAAAAGAAAATCGCTAAATTTACATTTTCCCCTATATCTAGTGATCTATGCATTTTTTCGCAAATAACAAAACACTATTAAAATAGCCTCCTAACGGGGCAACTTTTTGTCTAATTTAACCAACCTCGTAGCTCTTACGGTTTTCGAGATACCAATGCATTCGTACCTTAAATGGGACACCCTGTATATTTCCTCATATAATAAGAATTATTATTGGCTCTACAACCCTAGAAAAGTTTTGAAATTGAGAAATTAAGTTCCTCCACCATACAGAAAGACGAATTTTATCGTTTTAGAAGGAAGAGGTATCTTTTTTGCAAGTGATAAAATGTTATGAGGTAAAGAAAATCTTGGAAAATGTAGTCAATTTATTAAAATACAAATCTCAAACTGCTATGATTGTCAAATTCGACTTTCCCTTGTCCGAAAATTGCATTTTTTTTGTCCTGGTCATAAATAACTATTTTTTGCAAATTACATATTTTTTTAGATCCGGCCAAATATTTTTTGATTTCCATTATTTTAAAACGATATTTTCGCTATATATAGTACCACGAGAATAAGTAGTTAGGGGACGTTGATTTTGTAGACTGCACGAACAATTTCCCCCAAATAGGTTGCTATGCGGAGGCACGAGGCAATATAGGCGAATTAGTGGAGCACTTGATTTCACCTAAAGCTTAATTGTGTTACAACGTGAATGGCTTTTAACTATTCCAGCTGGTCGAGATCATATCTAGTAATTAATTTGTTCTTTATACTATTCAATTTAAGCGAGTATTATGCAAAATGCCGTGTAGTCGCGGGGATAAAGGAGTTTTCAATCATTCGGGTAATTTCCAGCAGAGAACGCGCTGCTTAATGACTTTAAGCGGAATGAATGAGTACTTGTAGAACCCTTATCACAACTGATATATGCCCAATTCAAATCTATATTCATGCTAAATGTCATTCTCATCCATCAGTTGTAATTCTCAAACATTATCATAGCTCAAAAATCTACTATTATTATCATTTATTTAACAAATGAAAAAGAGGTTGTAATGTTCATGTACCATCGTAATTTTTTAATTAATTCAATTTTCTAGATTAGTATTTATATAAGGGCTGGTAAAACAATTAAATAAAGTTGATGAAATTTAAAATCAAACATTAAATTTAATCACTAAATAATCGTCATATGAAATTTAAAGGAATATAAAACTTAAATCAACTTATAAATTAGTCGTCTGTAATTCTAAATTTCAAAATTTGTTTTTTCAAAACTTTATATCAATTTATTTAAATTTTATGATCTTTATTTTAATGTGCTGTATAATAAACATAAAAATATAAGTTTGCTTTTGACTCATAGCTATGCCTAAAGATTTTTGAAAATTGTATTGTTTTATATCAATTTTAAAATAAATAATTGTTTTATAGTAATAAATGTTCGCTTCTAAATAAAGGCTAATGGATTGCTTAAAAATTACCTATTTAAACATTTGGTGCCTTCCTGCAAATATGTTTCTTATAGAGATTTAAATCAATATACACAAACACAGAATTGTTATTTAACTGGATTTTTATATTAAACATATATAACGATTTGTAGTCAAGAGTCTAGTTTACCAATCACTTCAGTTTTATAGCTATAAGCCAATTATGTAGTTAAACTCATCAATAAGAAATTTACTTACGGCCAATGCACCTGTGAGTCAGTCAAAGACCGAAAAAGTCGTAAATTTTCCCCTTGAAGATAAAGCTAATTCAACATCACTGATTGTGAAGAAAATAGTGAAAAAAATTCTAGGGTACTACTTTCTAAGAAAATTTATATGAAATTTTACAAACAATTTTTTGGCGCAAAGTATCTTAAACAACTAATTCGACTTCGCTGATTATTGGAAAAATAGTGAAAAATTTCTCAATTGCACAGTTTTTGAATTACAGGAGCAAACTGCACAATATCTATAGGGTAAATTATCCACTTGAAGTCAAGACTATTTTCCAGTCACTTAAGTTTTATTACTGTAAGCCAATTATGTGTTTAGACCCAAAGATAAGAAACTGGTTAGGGTTCTACCTGTGGTCGATGCTTCTGTGAGTCAGATAGAGATAGACAAAGTCGTAAATTTTCGTTCCCCTCGCTTATAATTAATTGGTCTTGACAGATGTTTAGAAAATATTTAACTATTAATTTTTTGTGCAAATTATCTTAATCAACTTATTGGACTCCGTTTATTATGAAGAAAATAGTAAGATAATCTCAGATAAAGCAGATACTATACTTAAATTTTGTCCAAATAATTCAAATTGTGATTTAAATCAGGCCAGCCTTGTATTTTAGAATCATCGGAGGAACACTTGATATTAAAATTTTTATGTATACATGTGATTATAATTTATAGTTGAATTTGAATAATGTTTATACAAATAATGATGAATGAATTACAGTGAATCTTAAGAAGATAATCTGAATATGAAGTTTAAGACGAGAATGTTAGAATTTTAAAGTAACTTGACTATGACCATTAAAATATTTGCTTGTATATACATATGTTACTGCTACGGAGAGATAGTATATGGTAAACACATTTTCATTTCCCACGGTAACCATAGACAACGGTAAGGTATAGACTCATATCTCACAGTTTTGACAAAAATCGTATTATTTAATTTGTTTTTGTAGCTAGTTGCTAGGAAGTATATATTTTTCTATACGACCAGTATAGAAAACATTTAGATTTTAATAAAAAAGAATCTAAATAAATCAGTCAATAATATCGTGGTTGTAGAAAAAATATAGTGTACAACACGTTTGTAGTGTCCATTTCATTCAATGAGTACTATGCCAAGCTTGTTGTACAATATACTATTAACAAGCATACTTGAAAAAATTTTAAAAACAGGGAAAATATCTGAAAATATCTGAATATAGATGTGCAAAGCTTTCCGACAAAGCGCTTTCAATTCTTCCTCCGCTACATTATTGGTTAAAACCCTGAAATTCACCGCGTCAAGCATTCAATATCTGCGAATCCGATAGCAAGTCAAACATCTCAGCCATTTGGCTGTCAGCTTGTCACTATGCTTCGCTACAACTAGAACGAGTAGCGCAGAGTGTAGCTTACACTGCGGTATGTGGGAGGATCTGATCGCATGTAGATCGACAACACAACGAGTACATCACAAACGGGCCTCAAAGTGATGTTTGTCTACGGTGAAACTCCAAATGAGAACGGAGGCGTCATTCACGGAAAGAAGTCATGGGCGCCCATAAGGGGGGGCAAGAGGGGGCATTTGCCCTCCCTTGGCTTTTTACAAATTTTAAAAAGACGACAGATTATGTAATTATTTCATCATTGTTATGTTCTGTAAGAAAGTTATTAATGTTTTCTCTATGTTTTAAATTTTTATGTGTGCAACAAATTATCTACAATAAACTTAAATTTTTTCGAGGTTCTTAAAGATTTTTTAAAGAATTCTCGAAAGATGGAAGGAATTTAAAAATTGCCTTTACAAACCAATCCAAAAAATAAGGACGAATTTTTACTTTGTTTTACTTTTGAACAATTTTACCTTTTTTACTAATAAATAGGTATGTTTATCTCTATAATATTTAAGTTTCTCTTAAATAGATAATACTACATCGGAATAGAATGTCAAATAAACTATTGAAAATTGCTGTTAAAATTTCGATTAAGAATAATTTTTATGTTGGTGTTGCTTAAAATTTAATCCTTGTTTGCACAACTGGACAGTAGAATATATATATCTATTTCATAATAATAAGTCAGTATTTTTGGATTTTGCCCCCCCCCCCCCCCTTGAAAAATATTCTATGGGCGCCCATGAAAGAAGTTTAGGCGAAGCTAACAATTACATTTTCTAGTGAAGTCTACTTCAATACGAATAATCCTACTTGTTGCTCATTTCAGCTTTTCAGTAACGAGTATCAGACGTTACCTTTCAGATATTCTTTGTTAGTTACACATAACTTTCTAGGAAATATTTTTATACAGGAAATAATAAGTAATGGACATACAACGTAATCAAATTTCGTCCTTAGAACTAGAAGCAAACTCGACAAATTTTCACTTTTATAACCAAAACAAAATATTTAAAAAATATATACCTATCGAAATCAATTTATTAATAGCATATTTTCAGCTGACAAGCCGTAAAATATATATGAAATTTAATATGGAATTCCTTGTGCATTTTAATGAAATGATTTTTAAGCTAATGAAATATAAAATTAACGTCACACGGTAATTAAACAGGATATTTAACACACATACACCATAAAATTAATTTTTTGTTTACTCTCGTTAATACCTTTTTTCATTTTTCATTTACCTATGTGATTTGTGTAAATATGTATCTCAATTTTAAAATTATATATTTTTATTAGTCATACAAACGAAAAAAACAAATATTAATCAAATAAATTTATATTATACACATTTAAAATATATATCGGAAAATTATACTTTGACGTACAAAATATTCACAAATTTTTACTAAAATTTTAATTTTTACAATTTCAGACTTACCATCAAAGCAGGCTGCCCCATGAACCTGGAGGACTTCCCCATGGATATCCAACGGTGTCCATTAAAATTCGGTTCCTGTAAGTAAATTTATATTAGTACTAAATTAACATAACCTTCTGTTTCAAGAAAAACTGTTACTGAAAAATTGTAGAAGCATTTAATAGTGCATTACGTGTATTAAGTTTTTTATCCAACACTGTGTAATTATAACACTATAACTATGGTGTTTTTAGATAAATAAAGTAGATCATAAAACAAATGTAGGTTAGAAATTACAACTCACTGTTTGTTGGTTCGTATCATAATAACATTATAAAACCTTTGTATAACATTGTCAATGTCGTATGATTTTGGAAGGCTGTTTAATATTTACACATATTGTTTTAAAAATGGCACCTGGATAATAATGTAGATTATTCTACAATAGATGATTTTTATCGAATGAATTCAATTCTTTGTCTAATTGACGTGACGTCACATATCCCCTCTTCAAAACTTTATTATTGTTTTTCTCTAAAATTATCACCAATTACACCATTTAAAAAAATATGGGTATTTTTATTTTTTGTACAGAATCATAAAATGGAAGAAAAAATATGGACATATACCCCATTGTGAATAAAACATCATATAGCGTCATGGAATCCATTACGTTGTCATCGTTTAACAAGGACATTGACAATTCTATTTTGTTTGAACAATTGATAAAACGATTACTTAATGCATAGACAGAGCAATTTCCAGCAAACATCCATTTCTGGCTAGCTTTACTTACTTTTAAGGTTTCCGCTGAAAAACTTATCGAATCTTGTAACTAATGGACCGAACAAAGACTCTCCGAATAAGACAAAACTTAGTGTACACATCTCTCTCTTCTAGCTCTGCTCTACTCTACTCTAACCTATCACTAAGCGGTGACAGACTCTGCTGTTGGTTCATCGCTCATCCAACGATGCGTTTTTGTTTTTACCCTTGTTGACAAAAAGCTATCGGATGAAGCTTCAAGGCTATCTGCAATCACTAGATTGCGTTCGTGTTTTCATATTATTTGGATTTTAATCGCGTTATCATTATTGAGTTTCAAACTGAATTTGTATTTGATTTCATCGGATTTCTATGCAATATAACTTTGATGCTGTGTGAATTTATTGTTTGTTTATGTATTTTCGTTTATTCCAAATAAATTAGAAATTTATCAAACATGGAGGTATCAGATATTTCGAATTCGGTTAACACTGTTTATTATTTTCCTATTTTTAAAACTTAATAATGCCATATAAGCAATAATTTTTTTATGTCTGCCTTTAAAATCGGAATTTCTAATTCTCTTTAAACGTATAAAATTAATCTGTAAATTATTTTATCATAAATGTTTCAAAATAAAATACAATAGATTGATTACGAAAAAGACATCTCAACTTCGTTTTATCAGAAGAAGAAGATTCATAATTTAAATTAATTAAGAACTACACTTTTCATAATTAAATTATTTTGTTATATTACATTATTTGATTTTTTTTTAAATTCTACCATGGATAAATATTGCGTGTATTGAAGAAATCAATAAGTAATATTTGCTATTATTATCTACTTTTAAATACAATTAAATATTATTATCTTTTTATATTTACTTTGGCACACACAAAAAATAGTATATATTATACACCAAGGTTGAAAACATTATCATTATTGACCTAGCGCCAAGTTGTGTCCTGAGGTGCAAAGCAACCGAGAGACATAAGGCGCTGGTCAATAATGGTCTTCTCAACTTTGGTATATATATTATTTTTTCACTTCTTGTATTTAAATCCTAATCCTGCTAAAAAAAATAATTTGCCAGTAAAACACATTTTACATGAACATTAACTGTCTTTATTTTTATACTTGACGTTTCAGTTTGTCAGTCTAACTTTTGATTTCTAATTTGGTTTTATTACATTTACTTATTTCATTTAAATTGTGAATCCATACTTTACACTTTTCTTGAGTTAAATGATTTAGACAATATATTAATTTGGAGACCTGAATTTCTTTAAAAAGTAATTGTCGGCATGGTTAATAATAATTTATTATAGTTACCAAGTAAGCGGTAGTGAAAAACAATTTCTCTTGTCAAATAAAAGTTAATAAAGTGTGTTTCTAGGTTAGGAGTAGTAACCCCTTACAGCCCTTGTGTACCTGAAGAAGTACACGTTCCTCACTTTGGGAAACACTGAGCTAGAGGTATCAATCAAATTAAAATGCAAAGCAGATTGTGTGCAAAAAACCGCAACACAGACAAAGCAAATAGGAAGCGAAGAGAGTTTGAAAGTGGCAAAACGGCAACTAATACAGAATTTAAAATCACTTATAATGGAAATTGCGGCGCGAGATGTTGGGAAAGTGGTGCTAAGTATACCCCTCAATGACGAGGAACTTTTAATCGGGAAATACGTCCGCCTCATTAAAGGCTATTCGCTCATGACGTCAATATTAAATTATGTATTATTTTTCTTTCACGATTCTGCATCGTCTTTGGAGATTATAAAGAGTCATTGGAAATTTTTAAGAGAAAATGCAAAAGCTTTCAAGTTGCAAGCGTTTAAATGTATTTAGTTTTAGTCAAAGCTTTTTGCCTGCTACGTATTTGCATAAAGCCATGGAGAGTGAAATAAGTCATTAGACTATAAAATTGATAGAAGCATGAAGCATGTGTTGACTCGTTGGAAATATCTTAGATACAAAATAATTAAGAAAAACACTCGGTTAACGTTTCAAACAATTATTTATAATCATTTCGGTTTCTGTACTATCGTCAGAATAATGTTGATAAAAGATTTGTAACGTTATCCGAGAGTGGTCTTAATTATTTTTTGTCATTTAGACGTTTACACGAACGCGTGTATGAAAATGACATTTTTAGAAAAATAACCCAAATTAATGAGAGAACCTCAATACTCGGTTGCTACATGGTTTTGCTATTTAAAAATGAATTGTTAATGAATAATTTTGTTATTATATTTTAAAATAGACAGTTATGAGGACCTACATCATTTTTTATTTTTATTTTTCTGAAAGAACAGAGTGAAATAAGCGTAGTAATGAAAACGCGACTGAAAAATATGTCTTGGTAAGATATCAATTTTTAAAGTGAAAATTTTGGTAATCTGACGTTTTGTCTTCACCAGTGATGAACAAACTGTTAGTTGTAGACGGTATTGTTTATTTTCTTATTCGTATAGCTAAACTATGTTTATATACAAATTTGTTTGCATATAAATGAAAAAATTATTATTAGGCATAAATAAAATTTATTTTATTAACAAAAATAAGAACATACAATAATATTTCGATACTGCTAAGCCGCATGCATGTCTCCCTTCCGTAGTTCTAAGAAATGCGGACACGCGATTGTGTTTTTGAAATCAGGCAACCAAGGAAATTGCTAAAGACAAATGACATCACAGGACAAACAAAATTTAATATATCTTATTTTAAACGAAATAATATTTAAATAAAATAATTTTACTAATACTCATTAATTGTTGTATATTTTCATATTCTTCTACAAAATTTCGACAATGGTTTCGTACTCTATTTTCTGATCAATTTTTCTATATTTCTATATAAGTCTAGTATGTACATACGAATTTATTATTTAAAAATGTTTATAATATTAGGTTGCAAGTTTTTAATACTTTTTAGGTACTCCATTTGCCTTATATTGAAACTTTGTTTTGCATTTTAAAACTATCTTTTATATGAGTGTACCTAAATAATTTCACTAATCAACTTTTCTTTAGTACTATAGTCCGTTCTCAATCTTTTTAAATATAGCCCACAAATTGTCAATAGGATCTTAAAGATACCGTCAGGTATTTTTTTGATGTCACTCAATACCAAAAACATTCAAAATGATTTAAGTCGCAGGAAGAGTATAAGTACTAAAAACCTGTAACTTAAGTACTAAATTCTATAGATTGTTTTCTTAAAACTATATAAGTGTGTAAAATAGCTAATGTAGTACAAATTTTTAATTTTACATTTTTAATAATTCCTTCTTAGCTTAGTAAAGTGCATGCTCTATAACAAACATTTCCTAATTTAAATATTTACGCATATTTATCAGTTCGTGACAACGCAATTATTTACACGAAACTTTACATGTTACAAGTTCCGACAGACGTCATTATTCTATAGAAAATAAAGCTTTGAATGAAAACATGCACAGTCGTGATTTAACACGAGGTAAACTAACTATGAACTCCGCAGTTGTAGGAGTCAAATTGGGTTTGTTTAATCCTCAGTTTTAGTTCATGTGGGGGGGGGGATGACGTAATGAAACGGTGGTGGCGAGTGTGAGTTTACATGGCCGCACTATTTCAATTTGACATCTTGAACGTGCTTTATTAGCCCGGGACGTCGGATGTAATAATTAAAACGCTTGCAGTGCTTACTGCTTTATCTTTCAGTACGTCCTCCAAGCGATATCAAGAACTAATTAAATATTTAGTACAATAAAGCTTAATGAAGACTGGGGTTTCAAGACGATCATTACACCAATTATGTTTCAATTACTAATCATTTTGTAATTTCGTTACTGCGTGCAAGCTAAATACTTAAATTATTTGCGAATTTAAAATATTCGTGGAAGGAATTAGTATGCATATTATCATGCCAATAGAAGTTTTTATTATTTTACATCCGAAATAATCCAAATATACCAATTTCTGGGTCCAAATTTTTTGTTTCTGAAAATAATATAAATTGATAGAAATGAATACGCTGACTCCAAATATTAAAGAAAATTCAATTATCTTTTACCGTTCTGAAGATATTTCCGTTCAAATTTAGATTCAAAAAAAGTAGTTTTCAGATATAGCCCTCTAATTATCGGATATACGTCAAGTTGATTCTACGGAAAAATTTACATAAAGAAATGTTTTCCCTGCATCTATGTTCCTTGAAATTATTAGGTAGAGAATGAGAAAATCAACAAACCTCACCAATCCTTGTACGGGCAAAATTACAAAAGTATACCAATTTTCACATAATTTTAGAAAGGAAAAAATCTCAGGATCGAAATTATATAATTAAATTCTGTTTGTAAATTTAATCAGCGCATAAAAAATTTTTGACCCGAAAATGAGTATTTTTTTATTATTTCGGCTGTATATAAAAAATTTTGGAGTGAAAAACTAAAAATTGTAACTTTTCTTGTTTGTAGTTAAACAAAAAATGATAGCGTAACTTTTAAAATGTTGATTGTGAATGTCAGTCAGTACGATCATAAAAATTTAGCGGTGTAAATGCAGAAAGCATGTGATGGGACACACGCTGTGAGTGAATAAAATATTCGAGCGCGATTTGAGCCAGATCCTATGTCGCAAATAAACGGATCAATCCGAGGAGCTATTCCGTGTCTGGTGGAGGAGAATTTATCCTTAAATGTAATTTAAATCATATTCAAGGAAAGGAAATCCGTGCATTTGGTGTGGCAGCCACAAAGGACTCATTCACTCGTTGATGAAGAAAGAAGCGAGACAAACTTTACCGGCTTTGTATTTTCTTTGGATTTTCTTTATAATAACACCACGACAAAATGATTCTGAATAATATTATACACGCTATGTTGCAGAACAGATGCTGAAAGGTTTTAAACCGAATAATGCGATTGTTTTTATTTTTCACTCATCTTTAAACTATTGCCATTGTAGTACAAATGTATTCAGTGAATTTAAAGTTTAATGCAATAAAGTTACAGGCAAAGCTGGAAAGTATATATCTAATAAGATAATTTATTATTACTTTCAGTATTTTTTACTGTAACTATGTTTTCGGTACTGTCTATTTAAAGTTGTAATAATTTGAAACTGCTACTTTAAAAGTAACTTTTAATATTTCATTAAAGATAAAATAAACTAAAAACAAATTGTAAATGAAAAGTTGTTCTTTTTAAATAATATAGCAACATCAAGCAAAATTTTTATTAAATCTAAAAAATTTATAGTAATTAATTGTATTGGGAAAACCTAGATTAATATTTGAGAACTTTTTTTATATATAAAAAGTAGAAGACATTAAAGAGATTTCTTATTATATGTTAACCATCAACATCAACAAAAGTATTATGTTCATTACCCTGTAACCTTTACTACAAGCAGTATTAGCATTTATATAGGTATATTTGATTTGATAAACGTCGAAATTTTCTCTTTGCATTTTATTAATTTTGCGATATAGTTTTTGAAAAAATGTTGTTTGATACTTGATTGCGAAATGCTTTTACATTTTTAAATGCAAAAGTAACATTTCGCAATCTAGAATAAAAAAAAACTACATATAAGGTTTTTTCTTAAGAGCAAATTTACTTTTTTATTAAATTCTCGTCTACAACTAAAAAAATTAATAGATTAATATTATTATAGTTGCAAGTCAGTTTCTATCTAAAAATTATTATAATCATATTCAAGCAAGTAAATTAAAAATAATCATATATTATTCATTTGCATCGTATGCACTGGTTACACTGTGATAAGCACATTATAAAATGCAAGTGTGCAAGCAGAGATTTAATACTTCTATCTGTTTCCAGTCGGTTACACGGCGCAGGACGTGGTGTACCGCTGGAATGACGCCCGCCAAGTGGCCATCGCGGAGGACATGAAGCTCAGCCAGTTCGACCTCATCGCCACGCCAGCCGCCAACCACACGGACACGGTGGTGGCCAGCGACCCTCCAGGCTTCAACACCCATACCTATGTGTGTAAGTTGCCACGGATTTGAATTCATTATTAAAAAAAGTTATTTCTTATGTTTCATGTTTAATGTTAGTATTATTGGCGCTCTAAATTATACTCTAATAATGTGATCTAATTTTATAAATCTGTAACTGCTGTTTGTACTTTACAGAATTGTGCAGTAGATTTCAAATTATAATTAATAAGTAACTTGAGCGATGGTCGACTGTCGAATACATAACAGATTCGAGGGAAATAATCGGAGAGGCAACCTTTAGATGAAAATAAATTAGTCTTCGTCAGTTCAAGATTAAGTTTAAGTATGTAGCATGGGTACTGACTACATGAGGGTATCAGAGCTTATGCCCCCAAGGAAATATTTCTCTAGTAACTTAAATTTTACTTATAATTTTTTTTGTAACTGACTACTAGCATAAAATGGGATTTGGATACTCTGGATTTTACTCTGGTTTCAGTGGGTCAGGAATTAGAGCACTCAGATTTGTTTGCTCTAATTCTAGGTCTGCTGAAACCAGAGCACATTCTGGAGCAGATTTAGTTTCTAAGGATTGTGCTCTGGTTTCAGTGGGTCAGGAATTAGAGCACTGAGTGTTTGTTCTAATTCTTGACCTCCTGAAACCAGAGCACATTCCGGAGCAGATTTAGATGCTCTGGGTTATTCTCTGGTTTCACTGGGTCAGGATTTAGAACACTCAAGAGTGTTTGCTCTAATTTTTGACCTGCTTAAACCAAAGCACATTCTGAAGCAGATTTGGCTGCTCTGGATTGTGCTCTGTTTTCAGTGGACCAGGAATTAGAGCACTCAGATATGTTTGCTCTATTTCTTGGTCTGCTGAAATCAGAGCACATTTTAGAGCAGATTTAGATGCTTTGGATTGTGCTTTAGTTTCAGTGGGTCAGGAATTAGAGCACTCAAAAGTGTTTGCTTTAGTTTTAAGTTTGCTGAAACCAGAGTACATTCTGGAGCAGATTTAGCTGCTCTGGATTATGCTTTGGTTTCAGTGGGTCAGGAATTAGAGCACTCAGAAGTGTTATATATTTATACATTATAATAAAATTTTAAAGAGCATTAATAGAGAACACTTTTAAAATAATTTTTGATTTTGATGGCCGTTATATATCTTTTTTTTTAATAAAAATTAAGGACTACCTGCAATAAACACTAAGTAGTTCCAAGCAATTTATCGCGTTAAACTTTGGCTGATAAAGCAATTACTAGACATAAAGAAAATTAATTAAAAGTTCTCCTTCTTACACAGATTGTATTTAGGTGTCAATGAATATTTTTAAATTAAATTTTCTTGAAGATTTCTGTCAGATTAATAGTTATTGTGATTACAGGCGAATACTCAATGTTGCTTGTAAGCTTCCACTTACAAAGACATATGGGTAACTTCCTCATCCAAGTGTACGGGCCTTGCATCTTGCTCGTCGTCTTATCCTGGGTCTCATTCTGGCTTAACCGAGAGGCAACTGCTGACAGGGTTTCACTTGGTAAGATCTACTCATTGAACTAATTATATTCGTAATAACACGTTAACTGCCACCATTAAAAAAAAGGTGGGTCTCTTGGGCCATTTTTTCTTTTTTACAGATTTAGGGTGTTTTCATATTAGAAAATACAAGTATGATAACAGAATTGATTTTTTTTAATGTTGCTCTAAAATTTGAAGAATTTTATTGAGGCACAATATATGTACTTTATCATTTCAGAGACTAAAAAGCAAAAAAATCATGCGCTAAGAATAGGTTTTGGTCTGTCAGGCCACCGAGAATTAAACTACGTTCACAGATATGCGTTGCGAGGTACAAACATTAGACCACTGAGCATAATGTGTATTCAAACACTTAGGCACAAACGATGTATCTCAGAGCATACGAGGATATTTTAGTGAGACACATAAGATGTACCTCATGGCAGTTAACGTGATAAACAAAGTTCAAGATATTGATAACGAAGTATAATTGTTGTATCTTGATACTAAACGAAATTTAGTGTTAGTAGATCATAGTAATTTCCCATTACCGCGAGGTCAGTAACAACCTCTAATAATGTAATTGATTTCAGGGATCACGACGGTGCTTACGATGACATTCCTAGGATTAGAAGCAAGGACTGATCTACCGAAGGTGCCCTATCCTACTGCGTTGGATTTCTTTGTGTTCTTATCCTTTGCCTTCATTTTTGCTACCATTATCCAAGTAAGAAACAATAACAAAGCTAATGACGAAGATAATACAATGTTTGTTGCAGTTTGCTGTTGTGCATTACTTCACGAAATACGGTTCAGGGGAGTGCTATTTCAGTACGGAATTAAGTTCTGAGTCGAGTAGTGATGAGGAAGATTGGAAGCCGAGTGATATACGAAGGGGAACAGTCACAGCGGTATGTGTATGTACTTATAAACCAGGGATATAGTTCCAGAATTAAGCTTATTTGGAACTTCAGTTGTTTAATTATAATATAATAAATAAAATTGAATACTTACCAATTCTTTTCAATAATTAATTATAGATAATTCACTAACACCTTTCTTATTCACATTATAAACACGTACTGCAGTTTTAAATTGCAATATCTACCTTTTGTATTCGTATAAACAAGAACAAACGAGAATTGCGCTCCCAACAACAGTATTTCAAATCAAACTACAATAGTTCAATTATTTACCGGTTTTAGTACATTAAGTTTTTGTTTACATAGACAAAAGTAAGCAGGGTAACTATTTAAGTCATAATACCATGTAATAATTTTACCGGACAGAATTATCAAAATAACATGGGACAATTGTAATGTCATGTCAACCCATACAGATTTGACCACGAAAACGTTACTCACAAAAGAATTTTATAAAATATTATGTATTAATAACGTGAAACCAGTAAACTATTGAACAAACCACGGATGATACGAATCATACCAGTCCTTGATGTCTTAAAATGCTCGCTCTCCGAGTTCGAAATTCAATTAACATCTGCGGCGGTTATGATACTCATAACAATCCTGGGTATGTTAATAGCTTTTATATTCTTTTGTTAAGAATTTGCTTGTAAAAATATTTACATATATTATAAAAAAATATCTAAATAAGGCAAAATATGTTTTAAACAAAACGCAATCGTTTAAAGAAACCAATAACCAATATTTTTATGAAAAACAACGAATATTAACTGTAAATTTGTTTCATACATATAAATTCAAATTTTTGCTATATTTTGAGTTTACTATTTTTTAAATTTAGAAAAACTGTTCAATTCGTGTGTATACCTTTTTAAATAATAATTAACCATTAACCCTTTATTTTATTATTTAATTTTCATTAATTTTAAAAACAAAAATAGAAAATTAAATGATTGCGGCAAAAAAAATTGGAAAACATCATATCTTTTAAAAGTTATTTCGGTAACATTATCAAATCCTTTCTACAGGAACCGCAAAACAACCGCAAAGGAAGTAACACCAGCGGACGACGTCCCCCCTTCCAGAACGTGAACGGAGGAGACCCGCACTTCCTGGAAGTGATCCCTCTTGCAGCTTGCTCCATCCCCATGACTCCAGTCCGCAGACCCTCCCAGACCTGGAGGGCCCTCCCGTGCATCAGCTGCCCTCCGAAGAACCAGGAAATTCCACCAGCCACCGTCAACACCATCTCCGCGCAGAGACTATCCTTGCAAGGACAACGCCACCGCAAAAAGAAGAAAAGAACCCCGAGATATAACTCCGTCTCGAAGATTGATCGCGCTTCGAGGATTGTATTTCCACTTTTGTTTCTAACGATTAATTTATTTTACTGGTATTCGTATCTGTCTCGAACGGATCGAATAACCAACTTGAACGTTAAATGAAACCAATATTCCGTAGGTGTAGATATACAAATACATGTAAAAGCTGCATGTAAGAAAATATTATATTTTATTAAATGGCTAAAAGGGTTCAAATGTGCTATTCTTAGAACATTTTGCAAGAGATATATTTACCTGTCCACTAATATTAAGAACTAAAGGCGATTTTTCGCGAATAGTTAATTGTGATTCATTAAACGCAAAAATTACAATTTTTTTATAATAAAGGAAAGTTCTAATTTTTGATAAATATTTCGTTATTTGATTTACAGTTTTTTCTTGGATTTGAAAAACAAATATTATTTTTATCTAATTAATATTATTTATCAGAACTTTTAGGATTGTCAGTTATCTAAAAAGTTTTCGCGATATAACTAATTAATGTTATTAATGGAGTATTGATCGCGAAAAATCGTCTGTATTAATAAGGTAGATAAATAAAGCAATATGTTTCAAAACAGGAAACAAAACTATACAATGTAAGTATTAAAAATGTGTTCGTAGTTGTTAAATAAAATTTGCCAATTTAAACAAAAGAGTTTTATTGCATCTTTCTGATTTATTGAAAAGTGTTTCTGTGAAGAAATTCAACAATATTTAAAACAACTTTGCTAGGCATTACGTAAATATACAGTACTTTATTTAAAGAATAAACTGCAAGAGAAAAAAAAACATTAGTTACAAAACTGACCAACTTTAATTATTCTTTACCTGTATGGATATCCTTGCGTCTTACTACGAAACATGGATAAAATTAATGAGAAGAACACAGTCATTAATAAAAGGCCGACAATAGATAAAATTGTTCTTTTTCTAGCGTCTCCTTTACGTTGTACTGCCTCAGTCATAAGAATCATTCCTAAAACTACTGCGGCATCTGTTTTCTCAAGTTAAGAACAAATTTTTAACATATTCGCATAAATAACAAAATCTTGAAAAAGGATACTTAGAACCATGACAATATAAGTTTCGAGAACAAACTGTCCCTGTGAAGAACCATGAATATATGCCACACCCCCATTCTGTGTTTTGTGAACGAAAGGTGGTCCTCTTATGTGATTCCACATTTGACCTGACACCATCGTGAAACAGAAAAACACTGCTCCAATAGCCCACGCGTTTTTGTTGTACAAAAAGTCTAAATTGTTTCTTCGTAGGTACAAAAATCCTGCTACAAGTGCGAAAAGTACAACCAGTGCCACTGTTCCCGAGTAGTTTGGTGGACGGAATACACGAATCTAGACAGATTCCAATTAGATTTTAGTAAAGAGGGCAGTTTTCGATCCACAAATTAGGGTTTTCACGGCAAGTTTATTAACTAATGTAATACTGTTGATGGACGGTAAAATATATGTTTTAAGACAAAAAAATAAGAACGAAAATGTAGCAATTTTTGGACCGTGATGTAAACTTTCTGCTGTCCGCGATATAAAAATCCTGATACTAGTGTAAATAGTACATCCAGTGCTACTGTTTGCGAGTAATTTGGTGGACAAAATACATGAATTTAAACAGATTCCAATTAGATTTTAATAGGACGGGCATCTTTCGACCCAAAAATTAGGGTTTTCACGACAAGTTTATTGAACGATGTAAAATATATGTTTTAACTTAAAAAAATATGAATGAAAGTACAGAAATTTTTGGCCCGACATGTAAACTGTGCTGTCCGCGGTAAGTATGTTTTGTGTGTAAACCCGACAAAACAAGCCCATACAAATCCATTTTTGTGGAGATGATATACCTCTCAATTAATAAAGTTTTACCTGAACATCGGTTCTCTCATTGATCCACTTAGCAATAGCTTCTGCCGAAAAACCAACGCGTTGAATATCCATAGTGTCCATATTCTTTGGTTTTCCTTTGGGTGGGAAGTGAATAAATACTGGAGCAGTATTTAATCGCATCTACAATACCGATTCTATAAAAATGGAACGAAGGTTTATACAACAACTTGCCATTTGAAAAACGTCTGATCCTTCATCGAAATCAACCATAGCGAAGAACAATTTGTTAGAATAAACTTGAGAATAACGGAAAGAATTAGCTACAATGGTAAATTCATCATGGGCATGTCTACAGATCATGCACTGTCTAGCAGGAGCCATAGCTGTAAACATAATCACAACGGAATAATTCCTTGGAGTTGATTTTACAAAATCGCGGAATTTATTTCCATTGAATCGTAATAACGATTTCTTTGCAGTCATTTCTGTAAGTTGCTGGACCCTTTCAGCCATGCTGAGCCCCTTAAATTAAGTAGGTTATACATTTTTTTTAAATTTTAATAAAAATTAATACATACAGTTTTACTTCGACTCTGGCCATTTGCAAAATATAAAAATATGGCAAAAAGTACAAATAAACCTATAGAAAGTTTCATATTAACGTATTTACTTTTCGACCTGAGAAATGCCGACTGTCAACGTCAAGCAACGTGTAATCAGACAGTTGGACACGTTTTTGTATCTAATTTATAACATCTAAAATATTAAACATAAATAAACTTCTTTATAATTATAGAATTAATATTTCCTATTATAATTTCACTTTATTTAATTGTTATATTTATAAATACAAATTTCTATTTATTAATTTCTTTAGAACAATAGCAAACAAAATGGCGACTTTCTACAAACAGTTTGAAATATGTGCGGGGAAATATCCAAATAATAATTCCATTTTATTCTATGACGACGGTAATTTAATACACAAAGTAACATACAATGAATTATTTAACAATGTAGATATAATAACTAAGTTTATTGCAAGCAAAGTTATGAAAAATTCTTGTATAGGAATTCTTATTGAACCTAACCCTCTTTTACCAGCAGTCATCTTGAGGTGAGTTTGAAATTCATACTGGCGGGAATTCTTCATTGATTATTTACCACTTTTAGCATTCAGAAACTCGAGTGTTCGTTCTACTGCTTTAATACGAGTTTATCTTTTTCAAATATTATTAATATCGCGAACCATATAGGAATAAATTATATTTTTACTTGCAACATGAAAATTATTGAACCACATCTTAAATTTGTATTACAAATTAATTTATCTGAATATAAATTAGATTTATGGGAAACTAACTTAAAAATATTTCATGAAAATATTTCTTATATTATTCAAACATCCGGTACTACAGGAAAAAATAAAATTGTTAAAGTTCAACACTATTGTATTAGATCTAATATTGAATGTTTACAAAATGTATTCAGTATTTGTGATAAAGATGTTATTTATTTAAATACTCCGGTTACTTTCGATCCATTTATAGTAGAACTTATGCTTGCATTAACCACAGGGGCTTGTCTATTTATTGTTTCCCAAAAATTAAAACATGATAGATCTTTTCTATTAGAAATTTTATTTCCAAAACAAAATAATTATCCAGGAGTTTCATTTATGCAAATGTCACCTTCAGTATTTTTAAGTTTTTCTGAAAAAGGAGTAAATAAAATATTAAGCGAGGAAAGTTCTTTGAAAATATTAGCTTTAGGGGGTGAAAGTTTTCCAACACAAATATTTAAATACAATTGGTGTAAAACATTAAAAATATTTAATTTGTACGGCATTACAGAAATATCTTGTTGGGCTTCAGTTGAGGAAGTTAAAAAAAATCAAAACGTTTCGTTAGGTAGTGTTTTAAAAGACACGATTTTTCAAGTTCGAAATGATGAGGGAGAAATTTTGGAAAATGGGGAAGGAATTCTCTTTATTGGTAGTGATAAAAGAATATGTATAATTGATAATGAAAATATAAATACTGGTATTATTTTTCGTGATACTGGCGATATAGTATTAAAAGATGGGAATAAGATATTTTATCGCGATAGAAAATATAGTACAATAAAACGTTTTGGCCACAGAGTTAATCTATCTGAAATTGAAAAATCTGTATTGGATTTAACAGAATTAACTTCTGTTTGTATTTGGGACGAAAACAAATCGAAATTAATTTTGTTTGTAATCATTTCAGAAAGCGACATTAGTATAAAAAATTATATAATCGATCGGTTGCGCATAAAATTATTACGCAATTTACCGCACTGTTTTATGCCTGATATGATCGAAACTGTAATATGTTTTCCATTAACTATTAATGGTAAAGTTGATAAAAAGAAATTATTACAACTTATACCAGTAAATGATTCTGCTAATGATAGAGAGCCAGTTGAAATTTTTCGTACTTTATGGTCTAAATATTTTGGCAAAATAGATGAACAAAGCAATTTTATAAATTTAGGTGGACATTCTATACTTGCTATTCAATTAATTTCTGAATATGATTCATTAGTTCAAAATTCGTATTCAGGTCATTTGATGGCAATGCTTTTGGATAAAAACACAAATTATTCTGATTATATACAATTTATAACTACTGAAAAAGCTGATTGTGAAATACCTGTTAAAATTAAAAAATTAAACGAAAATGATATTAATGCAAATAACTTTGAAATAAAAATTTCGTGGTCCTTCAATCTTGATGCCTGTGTAGATTCTGCTCCAGTTTATTTCAACCATCTGAGGTAAAATATTTTTTAAAAAATATCGAAAGAAAATAAATTAAAATATGTTATAGATTAGGAAATTTAATAGCAATAGGAAGTCACGGGCAAAAATTTGTAATATTAAAAGCAGAATCTGGTGAACTGTTATCAGAAACAATATTACCAGATGCTGTTGAAGGATCAGCTTGCATTGTAAAAGATAAAGAATTAGCTATAGTAGGATGTAACGATGGAATTGTATATTTTATAAATTTAGAAGATGGCAAAATTCTTCGGGAATTTAAAACAAATTCCTCTGTGAAATCCACTCCAACGTTAACAAATGATAATAAAGTATTATTTGGAAGTTACGATAAACATTTGTACTGTATTACTTTAGAGGTTTGTATGATTTAAAATAAAAAAATAGTTGTGGTCTCCCAGAACCGACCGACAAAACTAAATTTGAATGCTATGCGATAAGACACATGCAAAAAAATATTGAAAACTTTCGGTTTTCGTTTTTGGGATGGTCACAGCCGTTGTTTTATTAGGAAATAAAATAGATATAATTTTAGGGAAAGCTAGACTGGAAATTTGAAACAAATGAATGTATTAAATCAAATGTAGTGACAAATGGCAAAAATTGTTACGTCGCTACAATCAATGGCTCATATTTTTGTATTTCAATACATGATTCCACAGTAAAATGGAAATATAAATCAAATATTCCAGTATTTGGGTCTCCTGTTTTAGTAGAGGAAAAAAAAATAATCGTGTGGGCAGATGTGAAAGGCCATGTGCTCTGTTTCGACTGTGAATCTGGAGATAAGGCAAGTTAGATAAATATTTGTGAAAATATGCTGATAATTATTTTAAATACAGCTCTGGGTATATAATGTACCCGGTTTCATCTACTCATCTCTCTATAAAAGAGGAAATAAAGTCCTTTTTAGCTGCTTTGACAATGGCTCCATGTTTTGCTTGGCGTGTGAATATGATAAATTTGTGGTCCTCTTTCAAATTCAGCTTACAGGAGAAATATCAACTAATCCGTGCATGTTACTATTTAATAACGAAAAATTTATTACTCTCATAAATAATAAAGGATTACTTCATTTATTTGATTATGAAAAACAGAGGTTGCAGCAAAAATATTCATTACCGGCGCAAGTTTTTTCAGCACATATCATTGTTAATAATAAATTGTATGTTGGTTGTAGAGATAATAATGTATATTGTTTAGAATTAATAAAAAAATGTAAGTCCTCTCTATAAATATTTTGATGCGATTTTTTAAATAAAAGACTTGCAACATAAAAAATTTAATAGGATAGGAATGTATTGGACTGTGGTTTTTGTGAAAACCATTTGTTGGAAACACTGTGATATGTAAAAGAATTATTAAATATACAATAAATTTATTAAAACAAATTCTAGTTTCTACCCATTCCAATAGTAACATATAAATCCCAAAATAATATAGTTTTTTGGTTTAATTGACTGATTGCGTATATAATTTTTGTAGCTTCGAAAGCGATAAAGAAATGTTATCAAATATTAAACAGCAACATAAACACAACATCTAAATTCAAAAGTCGAATTTCCACCAAACGGATACAATTTTGGTTTTGTTTAGTTGTACTACCACCAATTAGAATTTCAAAATCATTAGTAGATTTTCTTAAAAATATTATCGTGCAGAGACTTAATTATAATCTGTTTAATTGTTTCCGGAAACAAAATATAAAATTAATTAGGTCATTTGGTGAAAACCCGTCTATAACTCCGTTCACGTTAAGAATATAGTAGATGTCGCCTCGAACCAAGCCGTTTACACACACACTATACCTAAATTAGCGCGTAATTTAAATGAGTAATGAGTTACACCTTTATAGTTTAAGCAGGTAAATACGTATAGTAAGGTTTTCATTATTTAAAAAGCTAATATTGTATGATAACCTGGATTTTCGCTGAGTAAATTCGATTTGAATTTAACCAATCACAGAGCAGAATTATTGTAGTCACTATACTAGTCCTCGCTATTTTCTTAACGTGAACGGAGTATAGTAGCATACTGGAACCTACGGTACCTCAAAAAACCGTCAATTTCATGGTGGCTTCGACGGCGTGGATTTAGCGCGGACGTGAGTTATGCGTTGTTTTCTCAAAAACTATTACAAAAAATGAATTTTGTTTAATAATAAATAAAATTTTCAGTTGAACTCTGTTAGAAACGATGAAAAATTATACGCAACAGATATACCAAGGAAACTAAAAAAAAAGAAACAACCGAGTGGTTTAGGTGCCATTAAAAGAAAGAAATGGTATATATTTCTTCAATTAAATTTATCTTCTTTGCCCTTGTATTTCCAAAAGATGTATTTTAGAAAATATTGCTATTGTAGCAATTAACAATTTAAGTAGAAATAATGCAACAGCGCAAGACAAAATTGAAACAGAACCGACGGAACTAGCGAATCCACGCCGCCGAAGCCATCATGAAATGAATGCTAAATGTTGCAAGGGCTACCGATTACGAGATAACAGTGATCTACTCTACGTTATTATATGATGAATTTTTCTAAATCGTTTTTTATTTTGTTCATGTTTTACAAGGATAGTACATAGTGTGTTGACAGTCACCAGGCCGGGCTGGCGGGAATACTTAACACATCTACACATCACTGGAATGCAGTACAAGCTCTATCGTGGCCGTTCATTGCAGTGAGGTAATAACAACGGTTCTCTCGGAAAAGCAGTGAATGAAAACGCAGCGATGTCTGGATTTCCGTAAGTTTTCGTTTTAATACATCACATATTACATGTCATTGTGCCTTAATCCATGGATAATAGGTATTTGTAACATGCATCTAAATATAAAGCTAAAATCTTCATCAAATATACAATATTATTAAAGGTCGTCAATATGTTCCTCAAAAGCAATGTACATAAACAACAGAAAATGAATTCATCTCCAAGTGATTAGATATACACACAGATTATAAAGATATAAGCACTTGTAAACCTACACCGGTCACGCGCCAACTGCGATCCTAAAACTTAACTTTTATAATCTAGAAAATGATTTGGTAAACAACTCCATTTCATGCATTCTCTTACTGTATAAAACTAGCAGCAAAAAAGTGTAAAACCTGGGTTCTAAGAGTCATGTTTAACGCCAGCCATTCATGAGTATCTTATGCACGTGAAAAACAAAATACGACATCCTCAGTATCAATAGACATTTGATATAAAAGTAAAATAATAACGACGTTTACTGCTCCTCGTCGCCCAGTTCGAGCTTGATCTTGGAGAAGTCGAATTCCTCCCCCGTGCCGCGCTTGAAGATGTCCAGCACGTCCAGGCAAGTGGTCTCGAAGTGCGTGGTGGCGTCGTACGACTCCGAGATGAAGATCTGCGACTCGAGGCCGTTGTCAGTGGGTTCGTAGTAGTCGCTGACCGACACGAACTTCTGACGGATGGGGCCGAGTAGTTCCAAGCCCGGCTTGATTTCGTTCTCGGGGTTGTCGGTTTCCACGGTGGTGGACACCATGGCGATGAACCAGCCCTTGGCGGCCACCTGGTGCGTGTAGCTGATGAGGGACACGTAGATGTCGCTGTTTCGGTTCACCTGCTTCTGTGGAATGATGATCTGGGTGGACAGAGCGTCTCGCGTGTTCGAGATCGGGTGGTCCAGCAGACAAATGCAGCGGATCACTTGACCTTTCTTTCTGACCTTGTCGGGCACGTAGCTCGGGTCGCAGTATACTTGTTTACACTTGGCCACTTCGGAGCCGGATCGAACACCGACTACTTTTCCTCCCTCGCCCATTACAATTTCGTCAATGGGTTTATCTAACATGTAGGTGCCACCGTAAATGGCTGATAATCTAGCAAAACCTAGAACCGAAGTACGGAGCATAAGTTTAATTAAAAAAGCAACAAAAATAAAAGGTTAAATAAAATTTAACACATTAGTCAATAATCTGACGACCATGAAAATAAATGAATATATAAATATAACAGTCGCTCATTACGTTGATGACATTATATTGCATAAATAAGTTCGTTTTTTATATAATTTTTATATCAGCTAAATTCCATTATTATTTCTTATTGGATTCTTATATGACTATTATTTTTTATGTAAATATTAATTAAAATAACAAAGAATAAATAATGTATCTTAATATAAAAAAAAACAAGTGTTATCACCAACAGTCAAATGTGTCTGTCCAGAAAGGTCAAATGTACAGTTCTTATTTCAAATTTACGTTATTTTGATTAAAATAAAGCATTTCCGAGCTCAAGGAAGTGAATATCATACAAAAATGTAATCTATAAACTAAGGAAATGGTTATCAAGTGTGGGTGTATTTACCTTGCGGTAATTCTCCTAAACCGTACATGGGATACAGATACGGTGATTTTCCATAACGGGCTAAAGAATCTGAATACAATTTAATTCGTCGTATAGTTTGAAGGGCAGACTGGTTGAGATAGTCGTCATCTCTGTACAGAGCCAGAGCATGACCTGTGAAGTCCTGGGTATTCTTGTCAAGTCCGAACTTGTCGTACAAGGCTTGCATATTTGCTGTGTTTGGATCGAAATCTTTCCATGTTTTAGGGTCATCTTCTTGGAAATCTTGTACGTAGATCAAGAAGTTTCTAAAACGACGTTTTTCAAACATACCCATAAGATCAGAAGCTAAAGCTTCTTTCTGATCTACTGGAACCTGGAACGAAATGCGTGGTTATTCATTTGGAACCATTTATAAAGTATACAGTTATGCTCAAGGAAGTTTTAATTTCCTAATTATGACGAATAAATCTATACAATAAATTGTAATTATTAAATTCCTTTCATCCTATGGCATAACATAATCGGGGGCCTTACGTTCTCTACATATATAAATATGTTACTAATTTTACTTGCATTTTAATTATTTATGTTATTGCCCTAAAGCATAAAGTCGTTTTGTGGTAATTTATTTATGTATTGTAAGGCCACGATGCTTACTATAATTAACCAGACAAGTCTTGTCACACAACCAAACCGGCTGACATTTATAAATTGAAATAAATAAATAATTAATATAAAAATTATTGAAAGTATAATTACACGTTTCTGTTACTAGTTTTTATAAACTTTTTCACTTTGTGAAACTCACTACAAACTTTCAGATAAAACGACATGACTATTAAATTGTGGTCAATTAAGCATAAAAAAGTTTTTTCAACAATGATTATTAGAGCTTCCTAAATTAGTTCTTTATTACAATGCATGAAGATATAAATACACAGCATACCTTGGAAATTTTTCCTCCCTTGTAGACATAACTGCCTTCGACGGATTTAAACTCCAAATAACGGGTCACGCCTGTGTGGATGAGTAATTTGACAAGGAGGCCATTTGCCATAAGGAATTTCGGGATGAGGTCAACGTTCCAGTCCCGTCCACGTCCATAAGTTTCATCTGGATTTGGAGCACCGAATTTCGCAAACAATTCTTCCAGCGGAGTTATGGAGGCCGACTCCCCTCCGTAATACTTGTTGCGATCTACGTGTAATACCTTTTTGCCAGACACAGACAACATACCACTGAGAATACATTCTTTTAGGCCAGTGCCCAAAACAATTGCGTCGTATTCTTCATCCATGATATTGAAAAATTAAAGTAATTATCACAGAAAACCTGAACACCGATAACTCAACACTGGCCTGTCGATTTCGCGCAGCGCAGACTGCAAAACGCCGACGTCAATGGTCAGTGTTACCAACGTACAGATACATTGTACGTGGATGTGAATACCAATGGATACAATGACATTTCTAATTTTTTGTCATACTGCAAAAATTGATTCCTTTTTTTGTGAAATTTGGTCTACATTATTTAGAAAGATACTCATTAATAATATATACATTTTAACTGTACATTAATCCTAAATTATTACTATGAATGATTTTAAACAAATTGTTGTTTATTTGTTGAAAGACGAATAAATTATTGAAAAGTATTGTAACAATTACAACAATATATTGTTATAATAAGTTGTACAAATAATAAATATCAAGAACGACTTTGTTTAAATCATATGTTCTCATAAACAAATATATATTTATTTATATAAGAAATTACGGTATGTTTTTAATATATATTGATATATAAAATAATCTGAATTTTTTGTAATACTTTCTTATTATAAAATAAATCAATTCCAGATTTTATATGACATTTGCAATAGTATAGTTGGTAACACTGCACCAAAACTAGGACTGGAAATTTTAGTAAGCAAATGTAGAATTTCCCTAAAATTTTACCATATGTTTCATTTACCAAAAGCAAAATTTGATCATGATGTATTTTATGTAATAAAAATTTAAAGATATTATCCCAGACTTATGTCCTTTGAAAATATTTACATATTTTATTGATTTTTAGCAAAATAAACGTGTCAACTGAATTGACGTTTTTCCTTTGTTAGTTTTGTAGGAATTGTAGTGGCAACACCACACGTTTGACAGCGCAACTGAGGTCAGATGACGTGTTTTCGTTGGAGGGGATGAAGAAGTGGAATAGGACACAGTGGTTGGTTGAATGTTGAGTTGTAAACAGTCTGAGCCTCGTTGGAGTATTGTGTGGTGTATTGTGCTGTGTTTGTGTTACGTCGCGAACGTGTTTTACGAACTTTTATTTAAAAAAAATATTTTAATAGTTACGGATATGTACATTTTAAATTATAGTGTGATATTAGGAGGGTGTTTAATTAAAGTTTAAAAGTTTGGAGTTATGAAAAGAAAGGTATGGGGACTTAAATGCCAAAAGTTTCTTGACATTATAGTGCTTGCTCTGTGAGAGGTGATTGCACTGTCTGTACTAGAGGAGGCATGTTTGAGATTTCTTCTTAGTTTTAATTTATTCTTCATGAAACATAATTAGAGTTTCATAGTTTGTTATCAGTTTTTCATAGTTTTAACGTCATTTGTATTCCAATGTTACTCATCACTTATATCTTATGTACCATGGGCAAGTTATCTCAACTTTTGCAAGAAGATGAAATTAAAAGTTGAGTAGCATTGGAAACTTGAGAGTTTGTGTTGTCATGTGGCATACGCGGGCAACTGGTTGTCATCTCGCGATCCGTTACAGATGAAACATCATGTCGACAGTCGGAAGCGGAGAAATAGTAACAAGCAGTCCCAAACCCACGCTGGAAGAGCCGTCATCTGCACAGTGCTCCACGTACACCTTCCCGGAAGGTAAACCATCCTCGTCAGCGCTGGTGGCGTCGGTCGCCCGAGGCCATGGGCGGTCGGCCAGCCACGGCGGTGGAGCTGGGGGCGTCACGGCGCCGCGTCCCTCGGCGCTCAAATCAGCGTCGAGGGGAGGACATCAGCGCGCCTTGTCGCACGGACAGATCTCCGAAGCGGGTAGCCTTAGGCCGGGGCACAGTCGAGTGGGCTCCAAAACCGACTTCATCCTACCTCCAGGCCACAAGGAACCCGACGCCAGCAGCGGCGGCGTGGGCGGCAGCGCCGGGACGCGGGGCTCTGCTCGGGGCCACTCGCGGCAAGCGTCGCGCTCCGAGTCCATCTACACGTTGCGGAGGACTGCTCCTCCGGCTCTATGGAGGAGGATGTTGTGCTTTGTGTTGAGAAGGACTGACGCCACGGACGGCGAAGACCGGAAGCGATGTGTAGTGCCGAACCACATGGTGCCTCCGAAGACGCCGCGGAAGGAGCACCCGAACGGGCGGCGGCCCAACAACCGCGTACGGACCACCAAGTACACGTTGTTGTCGTTCCTCCCGCGGAACTTGCTGGAACAGTTCCACCGCGTCGCGAACTTGTACTTTATCTTCATCGTGCTGCTCAACTGGTTCCCGGCCATCAACGCGTTCGGCAAGGAGATCTCCATGATCCCCGTGGTGTTCGTGCTGGGCGTCACGGCCGTCAAGGATCTGTTCGAGGACATGCGGAGGCACGCCAGCGACAAGCGAATCAACAACTCCACGTGTCGAATCTACCACAGGTTAGTCACCGTTACGCTCTATCATTTCTTTCCTTACTCCACACTTCTGGATCAACGTTACAAACTCGGGATCATTCGTAATAATCCTTAACAAAAGACAAATATAATGTAAATAGCCATTATTGTACAACTTATAGGTTATCTAAGTGCCTCATTATGAAAGACCATGTAAAGTACGCCACCGCATAGTTAACGAATTTTTGATTTCTCGAAATTTTGTTAGGTGTATAAATAAGACAAAATTAAATATAATTAATTTAAAACTTAACGACTAATGAAGAAATAAACAAGAAATGTTCTACATAGTATTGTTTGATTGTTCAATGTTTGATCGGGGTGTGATCAAAATGCAATTAAATAATGGTCGTACAAAAAGTATAGTACATAATTCGAGTTGTAACACAATTAAGCACTTGGCGGCACTTGGCTTCGTGGCTCTTATGTGAAATATGCATCTTATTCTTAATATGTAATATACTATTAATTGAAACATTTTGCATTTGCAAATTTTACCAAATTGTTAAACGTGTAAAATTAATTGTAATCATGTTTAGATTATAAAATATTTTTGTATCAACACATTTTCAAATTGTTATTGATATCTTATTTGATAGTTATTATTTTGTATAAACAAAAAATAAAATTTTATTGCGTCTACAGAAGAAACGAAGAGAGAACACTCTTTACATTCAAATGCATTTAGATAAACACTAGATTGTATAAAAAACCAGTTTTATATTTAGCTAAAAATGAGGTAATACAAAGTTTTTTTTGTCAAAAAGCAAGTTTTTTTATTTTTTGCAAAATAACATGAACGATAATAAAACCAGAAAATATGTTTATGAAAAAATTACTTTCCTAACTGAAAATACAGATTTTTCATTGTTTTTTTCTTGTAATGATTTTAAAGATACGATTTTTTTTAACTTAATCGTCACTTAAATTCTTTGGCTTTGTTACATTCCGCTATAGAAAGACATTAAGCGCCTTGAATTTGCAAACAAAAAAGCTTGTTTTAATAACGGACACAGTTTTTCTCTTCCTTATTTATTCATAAGTGTTTTTATTACAGTCACGTATAAAAAAATGTTGTATAGTTTGCAAAATCTCTTGCATTATTGCAAGGTGACGTCGAAAAACAAGAATTTATTTACTTTTATAACTATATAAACAATGCTTTTTATTTGTTAATTTATCTGTAGTTTTTATTTTCATGAAATATTAAAATCTTTTCATGTGGAAAAATATTTTTGATTTATAAAAACCGGAAATTAAAACATGTATAATCGATTTTTGTGTGATTTTATGTGGGAAGTTCTAGAATTTGTTCACCGGCCATGAACTTATGTCAGCACATCACCTGTGAATTTTTCATACAAGAAAGAACAACTAACCTTATTAAAATATTAAACGATGCAGGCATATTTTCTCCAGAGACCAAAACTAGAAGTTTCTTAGTTACTAAAATTTGGATACGAGTTAAGAATAATGAAGAATAATTTGCGCTGATTTAAGAGTTTTATTTTTGGATCCAAAATTTTTATTGTATTATTAAAATTAATATTAAAACTAACCAGTTTATAATTAACTACATTATAATTTTGCGTTTGGTACTTACTAAGTACCTAGTGGTATTTTTCATTAATATTACTCTAAATAATAAATTTGAGAATTTTGAAACATGCTATAGTAGTTGATAGTTTTATCGGAATTGTTATCTTTCAATGCCATATGGTTGTTCGCATACGTAGCCATTTTATTTATGTTATGTTTTATGTACTTTATAAATCATTCCATTATTTAGTGCTGTCGTTTCAGTAAATTCCCCATATGATTTTTTACAAGAATTTTTTACTATAATGTGGATTTATTTTGTAATACTTTTTGTAACGTTTTTTGTAGGCCAGATTTGCAAATGTATTTTAGTCGAATAAAAATGTAATTGTTAGTGTATAATTTCGATGCAGTGATAAGAATAATTTGGACAGCGAAAGGTCATTAGTTCAAATCTGATATGTGCAATTTTTTTTTTAAATTCTAATTGAAAGTAAAAAAAATGTTACCATATCAATCATATTTTTTTTAATTAAAAAATAAATACTAAGATATGATGAGCTCGATAAGATGTAATCATTTAATTATAAGATAAATGGATTGATTAAAATTATGAAAATAAATTGATCTTGTTCCATAATGTAGGTAATTTGATCTTATAATTTATTACATTACTCACATATAATGAGGAAGATTATATTCGAGTAAAAAATTTTCTCTCCTCTCTGTACATCATTCTCAAAACGGATTCTCATATATAAATCATAATTGTTCAATGAAAACTAATTAGTAATTAGTTCATTAATGAATTCACAGAGAATTTGTTCCATTTACTAAAATGTTTTAGTTGAGTGCCATGTTGAAAGTTGATATCTGTGCATTAAATATTAGTATTAGAGCGTGCCCTAAATAAATTTAATGCACAGTTATAAATAACTTGTGCAATGTATGTAATTATGAAGAGTTTGGTTACTTGTTCTCTGAAATTATTGCATTTTATAGAAATATTTTGTAAGAAAATAACCTTGCTTTTGAAGTAAAAATTATTGTAACCTTTATTTACATGAGTGAAGGGTATAAAGTCATAAAATACTAATATTTATATTATAAGTTTATTAAATAATGACAAAATAACAAACACTCTTATTTAAACAAAAATATCTCAAATTAAACTTAAAAGATTAGTAATTCACAATTAACTCACTAAATATTAACTAATATTCATTTATTAATATACGACACTATTTATTTCTACGCTATTTATTTTCACAAGATATGAAAATTTATTTGTACAGTCTGCCTCGACTCGACTCACTACACTACTCTACTCAACTAACTCTACTGACTCCACACTCTCTACACTCTCCTTCACTCTCAACTGACTTCTCGCACTCTAGGCTGCGATACTCTTTACCTGCGGGTAATGAATCTCGAACCTTCTAGAGTCGACAGGTCGTGAAAAAGCATCAAAACAGTTGTAGAGCATAAAATTCTGCATCTGAATCAATAAGAACAATTAATTTTACATGCCTTGTAAGCTCAGAAATTAGGTAAAAAAATTTTCATGATAGCATTTTATCGCAAGAAGAACATTCATAATTGAAATTAATTAAGAACTACTCGTGTTATTATTAAATTATTTTATGTTACTTTATTTTATGTTTCATTTCTACCATGCATAATACTGTGGGTATTATAAAGTTAAAAAAAATAATATAATATTTATTGTTTTGTATTTATTTTGACACAAAAAAAAAAATTTTAAAAATTATTTGCTCTCTCTTCTTATTTCTTCGTGTATTCCTCCACTTTGGAGAACACTAATCTAATCGAACATTTTAATTTCTAAAGATCTACTGTATCAAGATTTCGTTTTAGTTTTAAATTCTCTTTGACTCTATGTACATTTTTAATTAAACCTCAAACTCGTCGCTCATTACGAAGTGCTAGTGACATTTAAACCGGCGTGCGTTCTCGCTAGTCCGGCGATCGATTCCGACTGGCCGTCCCACGCGTCTGTTTACCTTCAGAACAATCCCCCTCGAAGGGGGGGTTTGCACTGGGTGGGGTGAATAGACAAAGGAATTCGCTAAGCAGGAAATTTGTAAAGATGACAGTTAGTATTGTTGAATTAATTATGTTGTTAAGCTAGAGGATTTTGCGACAGAATAATTGTTGTAATAAATTTTGTAAAAGAAGGAATTGATAAATTTTGCTGGTTAATGACTTTTATTGTTTGTAAGAATTATTTAAAAATATGGACAACAGTCAAAGAATAGGAATCATAAAATTTGCAAATAAAAGTGAAAAGTTTAACAGATATGCAAATTTCATTTGTGAATGCTCTTTAATACAACCGGAAAATGAGAATTAAAAAATACACCGTTTAATGTACTTTTTTATTATTATTTCAATATTAAATGAAAGCTCTAATTTTTAGACAATAAATATTTCTAAACTTTATTCCCTGAAGTCTCAGAGCCAACTGAATGTAATTTTATTGAAACGAAACGGTAAGGTTAGTGTCTTTTGTAATATTTTTTTTATAGATAAATATTTTTTGTGACATTTTAACGACATTTTAATTATATAATAGTAGGTTAATTATTAATCGCTAATTAATTTTCCGGTGGTTTGTTTACCTATCGGATATTTACTTCGTTTGTTTCCTAATTGATGAAATGTGATCACCCATTTGAAAAGTGTCCGAAACAAAACATATGTCAAATATCATTGAATCTCTTTATTGTTCGTTGGAAACAAGATAAAATAAATTAAAAATTATCTTTGTAGTTCTTTTGGTTATCCCAGCAGGATTACAATTGTTTTAAAATTTGATTGATTTATTAATTTATAGTTTGCTAGCTTTATAGTTTTAAAATATTATTAATAACAATTGCTTAAATTGTACAAATGTTTACCAGAAATTAAAAACAAATAGGTTTTATATGTTTCAAATACATAACTAGCTTTAGTAAATATCAATAACTGTAAAATAAATAGTTTCATATTTTTAATAATTTAATAATAATAATAATAATATCTTTTGAAAGTTTTTGGACTTCTTTTAGTACATTCTAGTGAATACGGGCCATGTAAATTTGTCGTATACACGATTAACAAGAAAACTAAATCAACAAAAAATACAAAACAATAATTACAGTGTTTTTAATATCGTTTACGATAATGAAAACATTACAATGTCGCAAAATTAATGAGACATTTTAATCAATATACAATAACAGGTTCTTTGAATTCAAGCTTTACTCAAGTACTTCAAAAAATACTCAGTATTTATTTATCCACGACGTCCGTTTAACCATGACTCAGAAGACAAGCAAAGCTGTATTTATACAAGAAGGTTTAGATATTCACTTCTGATTATTTGAACTGCTTCAAATTAAATGATTCGATAATTTGAAACATTGAAGGTTGATTATTTTTGAAGTTACGTGGGAGCACATAAAAACTGTATAAAAAGTAGAAATTTGAAAGGAGCAATGTCATTCAGTTATAATTGAAACTATTTAGAATGAAAAAGTTACAATAGCATTTATTTTAGAAAACCACATTTTATTTACAATTAGTGGATTATAAGATATTTTTATTCAAATTAATATAGTATTTCAATTATTAAGAACGGTAAAGATATATTTTCTACTTCTTTTTAAAAAGATATTCTTGTCAGTGGTTGTAGAAAAAATAATTTATATAGTATCTACAAAGCAATCTACACATAAAAATAATTAAAACCTGTTTAATACATATTTTATTGACGCATAAATATAAAAATCTAGATTGAGTTGTTTCAACAATCAAAATAATAAATTACAATAATATACCAGACATACAAGATAAATATTATTGTCATTTATAAAACTTTTCATGAATTATTAACTAAATTAAAAATTTCAATTTCCTATTGAATATTGAGCTTGATGTATTAAAATGTTTTAAGAATAAAAATGATTTATTCAATTGTAGATTCTTTATGCGACTGTAATTTTCATAGCAAGGACATTTTTACCACGAAAGATATTATCATTTTAGTACATTTTATACAATGAATTATAATGGGAACTGTTACGATATATGAAATTCAATTGCATTCAAGGGCAATATAAAACTGCTTAATAGTACATATTAAAGGTAAGGTGTGGATTTTCTCACAAACTGTATATTTATTAATCTATATACAGAAAAGACAGTACGAATTAATGACCAATATATTTATTGATTAGGGCATATGAATAAGTAACAGAGAAATATAAATTAATGTAAATTTAAATGCAAAATAATTGTGGAGTAAATGATTAACCTAAATTAAAAGTATATTTTTGTTTTATTCTATAAGAACAAACCTTCAAAAAATAATGTTTTCTCTGCACGATCAATATTTTTGCCTATTTACTGTGTCTAACAAAAAGGAAAGTAAAGTCATATTTAGTACAAACGCACAAAAATTATTTAGTACATTCATTTATTCTTATTAAAAATTAATATTAAGAACAGATACAATAATACAATTATTTATAAATAATGGTACCTAACGAATTATTTTCGTAGTTATTTCTTACACAAAATATAATCAAAAATATCCAATAAACGCCGAAAATTAAAATATTTCTCATCTACAATATTTTACATTTTTTTTTCTTTGTTGCAAGTTTGTGTGTATACAAAAATATTTGTAAAGTCTTACAAAGATCATATGAAACGAATAAAAAATGCATACAAAAAATCCTACACTCCGAATTGAATTTTTGCTTTGTAATCCACTGCTTGAACTATTTTCACATTTCAATCCGTGAAATAATTCGTGAAATTCCACGTCAAGCTTACGAATTTTCGATGTCGAAAGTGAATTTCACATTAACGCAATCCACGAATTATTGATTGAGTCCATGATTTTTCTACAAATAGCACCAAATTACACTTTGAGTAATTCTTATGAGAGCTGATGTCAATAAAATAATAATTTATACGTCAATATTTACAGCTGTGCCTTTGCGGTTTACTTTTATAATTATGTGTTGCTCTACAAATTTCTCTTACATTTGTTGATATATACTTAAAAGTAAGAAACTTATATTTATACGAAAATAGATAATTATGTTGGAAATTACTATAATTTCTCATGAATATGAACTAAGAAAATAAAACTAAAAATTATTTATTAATATATGAATATTAAAAATGATTATATTACTTCTAAAAATTGTAGACTACTTTTAAAAGCAAAAATTTAGAAAAAAAAATATACATATTTATCTTTGTATTTATTATTTTAAAACATTTTTGCTAATAGATTATAAAATTGTGAATATTGTCTGCATATGGCATGAAATTCCATTTTTTTATTTTTAATTACCTACATTTACAGCATAAAAAGCGATTCCAGCAATTGGAATTCATATAGCATTCCTATAATTTTTTTATTAAATCTGAATTTCCCAAGTGGCTTACTTTTCACTTCCCATATATGATTGCCCTTGAGGTTTCATCTGGGAACCATATCATGTCAAAAATATATAAAAATATCATCCACAGAGATTTATCTATAAATAATTTTGACCTCACAAAAAGAATATAAAGTGAAAATAAATATACAAATATCAATCACTTTTATTTATTGCCCATCAATTATTTATTACTAAATAAATAAAATATGGAATTCCAGAGAAAAAAATCATTTTTATTTTTGAAATAATAGTTGTTTTTTGGTGATAAAGTATTTGTAAAAAAGAAATCTAGCTATAAGCTTTTGGTTCTGTATCTTTTATAAGTTTTGGTAAATATATTACTTTTTCTGTCTTACATGTTTAAATGTAGTTGCGAAATTATTGTTCTTACATATTTCAGATTAAATAATTGTTTTGAAATATAAATTATATTTCGATGAAATCTAAATTACATGCCGATTTTTCGGTACATAAGTAATTACATTCAGGGTTTATTTTTTGTACGAAAATGTTCCTTTTTTGCTATTTTTATTTGCCATATTTATTTGCAGGTAATTAAATAGTATATTGTACAACAAGAGTGTATATGATTCTACTCGAGTTATACGGTATGCTTTTTCTACGACCAACATGAAGAGAAAACAATAAGGTTTAGGTATTCATACAATAAACTTTATGATCTCGGTTATGATCATATAAACGAATATTTGAAACATTTTCGTAGCGCATAGAGATTTGTGATGTGTGATTCGAGTTTAGATTGGGGGTAAGATTAATTTTAGTTTACTTTTTTTCTGTGCATTGTTTATTTTGAATTAAGAATACTTAATGAATTTCATTTGTTATATTTGAGTGAAAATCTATTGCCAGAAGAAATTTCCTGTCCAAATAATTAATATTCCACTTTTCTGTATTGTTATCCATTTTTATTTGCGAAGTTCTCCAAAGCGTACTCTCGTTATCACGGCTATTTACCACACGCTTACTTCATTCAGATTATTCCAAGCCCCAGTGAGTTAAACATTCCATTATGCACCGTGCGGAATGGAATTTAAATTGACTGGTTAATATTCTCTGATTTGAGGCCCTCATTTTTGAGGGTGGCTTTACTGAAATGGCCCGGAATAAGTGCGAATTGAATGAGAGAGAAAATGGAATGAGAATCGTGCTCGGAATAGAATATCCCTAATACGGCTCTGTGTATCAAATGGTGTGGACAGAATTTATGCCAATGAGATCATGCTGTATATTGGAGAAAATGTTAGGAGTGTCTGTTCAAATGATTCTGCAAACGGATAAAAGAAATGTGAAAATATATTTAGTGATGATGCTTTTATTGGCACATTTACTTTCAATGTTAAACTACAGTGTTTTAGAGAGTAGACGATCAAAAATTTACATAAATTTTTACAACTTCGTGTTGTAAGTGAACAAAAATAATTCTATTCAAATAAAGTTAATATAATTCGAATATATTTTATTTCATACTGTATCGTATTTCCATGTTTACAATTGTGATTTCAGTCCAGTAAATGAGACTTTACGGTACTGTATATATTTTCATAAATTTGTCTTAAACTTCCTGTAAATGAGTTATATTGTACATTGTTATAATTTGTAATACCAAATTCTATTGACAGTTTGACATGTCATAAGTCACAGATAAAAGCGTTTTCCATCTTAAATTTTGCAATGACAAATTGGTTTCTTAATAATTGTCAAAGTATCAATATAAAACCTCTGATTTAAATTCAAAAATGTCAGTCTGTTCGTCTTATCTTATCTTAAAAAGTGTTACCTTGCTAATATTGTAAAATACTATAATAGTACAATAAGGGAATATTAAATTGTCTATGAATTACTTTTTCAAGATATTAAAATCACTTCAGTTCCTTTTTTTTTGAATAATTGCAAACAAATAGCTGATTAGTTTTATCTTAATTTTTGAAATTATATTTAAATTATGTTTCGAAAGGTCGGTTCAAAATGTATTGATATGATAAAATTTTAATAAAATATGTCATTGTTATTAACAAGTACGCTATTGTAGATAATATATTATATCAATATAAATTTGAAGATTATTTCCGATTTCTGAGAATTTTGATGTAAATATACCTACACTTTTATATTTAGTATAATGAAATAAGAAAATATAAAATAGATTTGGATATAGATACGTAGATATAGTATAAGAGTTGCAAGATGCAAATACGATTGAATAGAAAATAGAAGTAAACATTTCTTTGAAATTCAAAAACCAATATGTAGAAGTACACTTGGTTTCAGCGTTTCAGGTTTTGCGAATGTTATCTTTATTAAATTTTCTCCTTCCATTTGTTTCGTCATAGAAACCAAATATTTTATTTCACTTTAAACACAAAACAAACGTGATGTTTCGCAAAATGATATTTACACTTATTTCACTCGTATTTTAGCTTAATTAAAATATTTAATTTCACGCACAGAAAAATCCTATTAAAATTTAATCTAAAGCATTAAAGAGGATTAAAAATTTCATTATAATATTATATGATATGTAAAAAACGCAGCAAGTACGAAATATAAATATGTAACATTTGTGTTAATAGTTTCGTAAGGTAGATATAGTATAGTACTACCAGAATTTAAAATTATTTTAAAATAGTACAATTTATAAAAATCTTTGTTTATAGTAGTTAATTCTTTTTTCGATCTATTTATTTTCTTCAGAGTATTTTCCAGTTTATCTAATTATTGATATATTTATTTTCCATATTCTGGCTTTATTTTGCCTCAGAATATGATCCATGTTCGCTACTTATTATATTTAACAGCATGAGTTGTAGTTATTTTTTTATTTAGCAATTAAATTGGAGCACATGTAAGTGTTCAGCTGAAGATTTTTTATTTCTTCCAGCGGCTGGGATCGATCCCCGGCTGTTTATTTCATAAGCAGAGACGCTACCTCTGAGCTTTACAGGTTTGTTAACTAACGTAGTAATAAAATTGCAACATTAGTTATAGACCAGTATTAGAAAGAATGTAACACACTTTACCTATTTTTTTTAAACTCAATGTTTATGTTTTGCGTCCTCTATGCTTTTATGATTACCACAATCAGATTTTATTTTCACACTACCCACAAACTTCACTCTGTTTCGTCTCGATTTCACTCTGCTTTTATACCTGCAGGTAATTAATATCGAACATTCTAGAGTCTTCCGGACTCTAAAATTTTCGAACAATAGCGGCGTCGTTCTTATCTCACTTGACCTATGTAGCAAGACTACCTGTTCATACAGATCGTGATGAGTCATCGGCAGTAAATCATGCTCGTTACAATATGTTATGTACGGTATTATATACAGGGTGGTGACACGAAAACCCGAATATGGAATTTAAGATGTCACATTATATGACTAATAAATTACCTAGAACCAAATGGAATTCTAGTGGCTTTATTTTTTCATTTTTGACTAAGGCCCGGTCTCTCCAAGTACGAATAGTTTGAAATAAAATATATCCGTCTTTCTACAACAGTACAATATATGTTCATAGAATATCAAGCTTTATCCGATAGATAAGTTATTGGGAACTTGAACCACGAGTTTTTTCTTTTTATGTATAATTGTCAATTCTAACCTGTACATAATAACATTTCAAAAAAGATAGTTTCAATGAATTAAAAAAACTCGAGGACTAAGAGTTACAAGAAATAGATGATTTTGTAAATCCACAACTTCGGCCATATAGAGTGAGAGAATAATTGAAGTACTTTGACAAATGAAATGCTGAAGAATTTTACTTCTTGTGAATATAACGGATAACTTGTTATGTTTGACATTATTTAAACATTATTTCTAATTAAAATATTAATCATTTGACTGCACTAGATAAAATATTAATTAATCTCGAACCTTCTAGAGGCTTCAGATTTAATTTATAAAATTTCCAAATAACAACGGAGTCATTCTTGTCTTGACCTATTTAGTGCGACTACCTGACCAAATATGTCGCTCGCGATGAATCATCGGCAATGAGTCATGCTCGTTACAATTTAATAACGAACTATTGTTCGCATTTTTAAACAAACTCGAGCATAAAATCTTCATAATGCCTTTATTTTTTTTTCGGTTGAATGATGGTAAAAACTTGCAAGCTGCAACAAAGTACCATGTTCGTATAATTTTTCCTTCCTTGCATGATTTATATATCCCATTACGGTGATGTTTAAAGTCTATACAAAATGATTCCAGGATGTTTCTTCGCGTAATTTAATCTCATTGTGCTTGGCTGTGTACACGGTAATGACCTCTTGGACTTGAGGAAATTACGCCAAACAAAATAACCTGACATAATTACTGTGTCATATAACAGCACATTTTTCCTAGCATTCGCGTACCGGTACACTACGTCGCAGGAATTATAAAAAATTAACAAATGGAAGATAAGAATCTTAACTGTGCTCTGTGTAAGTTGTATTGTTGTCTAATGTCAAGTGTGAAAAATTATGAGGTGTAAACAGTAAACTGGACTTTACACTTATATTGAACGAACAGAAATTTAAAGATATTTGAAATAACATTTTTTTTAGGTTATAGATTCAATATATAAAAATAAAAATTAATTACTTATAGCTTCTCATTATAATAATATTAGTTTGCAATAATATAGTTGTTAGGAATTTAGGGCCAGTTTTTTCACAATTAGAAATTTCTATTTCTGATTCAGTGTACCAAGACAAAAAATTTTGTCTTGCAATCATTTCCCTTGTCTTGAATTTCAAGTCTTGCCCATTACTGGACAGATTGGTTTTGTCTTGAGTGAAAAATTTCTCAATTTCTTGAATTTTTACGTATATTCATTACAATGCAAAATACTTTATTTGGGAAAATAAAAATATATGTAAACATAAAAATATAAAAATTTAAATTTATGATTTCTTTCTGTTATTTGTACCATTTCTTTCCTCGCGTTTGAATCTCATAAATTTATTTCATTTTACATTATTCTACTGACTGAAATTGAGTTTAATAAATAAACTTTGTTTCCTACTGGAAGTAAATATCTGTATCAGCTTTAACAAAGATTTATTTCATGGAAAGTTCTATCAATTCAATCTAGATATCAATATTCTAAAAATAGGAAGTAAGATAATACCTGCGCTTACGTCTTATTTTGTAAAAGACATTCTTTATACAGCAAAATATTTTCCAAGGAAATATGAGATAAAAATTAATTTACTACTGGGGAAAATTATTAGAATTTTTTATGTTTCATAAATTGTAATAAGTTTAATTAAAAAATAATTTCTAAATCCGGTCCTGGCGTAATAAATTTATGAGAGGCTTAACAGATGTCTTACACGCCGAATTTAATCCATTTTCTTCTCTGGTTTTTATATTTGGAGGAAATATTGCTAGCTTACTTAGATCTTTATCAGAGATTCGTGTATGGAATTTTAAATGAATGTACTTCAAAGGATACTATATTGAATTGTTCATTGTGAATAGATTTTTTATTACCTGGATTATATGTCTTGCTTGATATTTTCATTTAATGACTTGAAAATTATATACTAACAATTTTTTAAATATTGAGTATGTTATACTTGATGTGGCAACAAAGATAACATTATTAATAATGTACTTATATCCAAAGAAAAACATTATAAAGCATTGTTTAAACTGTGTAAAATATAGAACAAAAATTTTCACTTGTTTTTAGGTCAAATCACCAATTAATAAAATTTCCAAAATTTCATTGTCTTGTTAAATTCGTGTGGTGTGACATGTAAAGGAAGTTTAATTCTAATTTCCACTTGTAAACCGTGCTGTATAATTTATAATCTTCAGTCCTCTTCCATTCACTTTTATTTTAATTAAAATTTTTGCGAATTATGAGTATGTATGTTAATATATTCTTTAGATAAAATGAATTTTAAATATGATTATGAATTATTCAAAAGCTTACTTCCTTGTCTGTAGGAAACAAAATACAATACGAGTACATGGATTTCATTTTAGGCTACCCTACAAAAGGCTTTATTTTTAGAACACGTTAAAAGTTTATTTTAAAATACATGGATTGAAGTCTTTTATAGATTAGAATTTTTTATTAAGGTGTATAAATAGCTACATTATTTTTCTCTGTAAGATGGGCTAGAAAAATAATTAAAAAATGCTATATCTCTCATAATCGGTTAATACCAAATATTTGCATAAGAGAAAGTTAAATTTTCTGAAATTTTAGAATTAACGTCTAAAATTTTCTTTAAAATTAATTTAAGAATTATTATTATTATTATTTGTGTGTTGTTTCATAGTTTCCCTTTTAAATGAAATGTGTATTCTTATATGAATTTTAATTTTAATTTTAATAATTGAATTTTAATTTTCTATAAATTAAAAATTGAAATTTATAATAGCACTTCATTTGAAACAAGTTTTGCTAATACGAAATGAGATATTTAAATATTGTACTCTTATAATTGTCATTAACAATTAGTCACTATGGTAAAAAAACAAAAGAAATTATAAATTTAAATTTAGTTTTTTACATTTACAACGCAAAACCTAGTAATTTAGATGCTGGAGGTAATACTGTTTTTGAATAACACGTTTTTATAGAGAATGTATTGTTTTTGTATTGTACAAGGTTCAAATTTTAAATCAATGCTTATAACTGATTTCCCATGTTATTTTCTATTGTCCATTTTTTGTATCCGTCATATTTATCAAGATTTGTGAGAATTATTCTTTCATAGAACTTTCACTAAATGTGAAAAAATTTGATTGATAATTTATAGAAAAACAAAATGCTTGTATTTTTGTTCTTTAACGTTTAATAGTGTGGTTGTAGAAAAAGTATAGTGTGCCACTTGTGCAGAATCATCTATTCCCCCAACTTGGGTGATTCCAGCACTCGACTTCGTCACGTGCTCGTGAAATATAAGCAACTTTCAGTACTTGTTGCACAATATACTATTATTATTAAAACAATATCATGGTCACAGAAAAAGTATAGAAGTATAGTGTACAATGTCCAGTTCATACTCGTGATTTCGCTTTCGGCTTATGCTACAAACTGTCATAGTCGTATGAAATGAGAACCATTCTGTGCTTGTTGTATAATATACTATTATTTAGAATCTTTTAATATAACAATTGACAGAAATATTTATGAAATGATAAATCATTGATTTTGTTTCGTTAAAGATTTCGATTGTTCCTTAAGAACTATAAGTTGTACCTAGGTTCATTTTTCGTGCTTTAGTCATATTACATGACTAATAAAATTACTTAGAACCAAATGGGATTCTCGTCGTAGTGTGGTTTAATTTTTCCTTTTTACGATTTCTGTCTTTTTGACTGACTAACTGTTTTATTTTAATTTCACCATCCTGAATATAGTAGACCTGGATATTGATGTCTTCACGTTGCTAACCTCAAAGTGTATTTACTTGGCTCCCCTACAGTATATTACTAAAATTAACAGAACTAAATAGAATTCTTGTTGTAGTGTGGTTTTATTTTTTTCTTGTTCCAATTTCTGTCTTTTTGACTATTTTATTTTAATTTCACCATGCTGAAATATGGTAGGCTTGGATTTTGCATACTTCACCTTGCTAACCTCAAAGTGTATTTACTTGGCTCCCCACAGTATATTACTAAAATTAACTAGAACCAAATTGAACTCTTGTAGTGTTGCTTTATTTTTCCCTTGATCCGATTTCTGTCTTTTTGACTTTTATATTTTAATTTCACCATGCTGAAATATGGTAGGTTTGGATTTTGTATACTTCACCTTGCTAACCTCAAAGTATATTTACTTGGCTTCCCCACAGTATATTTCTAAAATTACCTAGAACTAAATAGAATTCTCGTCATATTATGGATTTATTTTTTTCTTGTTCCGATTTGTCTTTTTGACTTATATTTTAATGTCACCATCCTAAACATAGTAGGCTTTGGATATTGCATACTTCACCTTGCTAACCTGAAAGTGTATTCACTTACTCCCCCACATATCGACGTGGGGCGTGGGGGCGTTGATTCATGTCGGTAATCGGCAGCGAACCAGGTCACCGGGTTACGGCGATGACCGCATCGGCAGCACGCGGGACTTTCGCCTCTCGGCTGACTGATATCACACCACGCCACCGGACAGCCGGAGATCTCAACTCAAGGTGCCGCACTCCCAAGTGGCCTCATGAGGTCATCCTACACACACAAGCATCATGGGTTAAATGGACCCAAATAACCAAATTGTAGGAAAATGGTTTACTTACTATGCCCCCTATTCTGTAACTCATTAGTTAATTTTTAACCAGTTGTTAATTTTTTTCTCCAATGAAAATATATAGAACTGGAGAAAACATCAAAACATCAATTGTAATGTTTGTTTTTATTTGTCATAAATTTTATCAACTGGTTAAAAATTAACCAGTAAATTACGGAATAGACTCCTATATAAGTTTTATTTTAAACTTCAATGTGCCAGGGTGTTGGATTAGGTTCAGTTGTTTATTTTTGTTTAATCTTCTTATTTCATTGAAGAGGTTGGCGAAATTAACATTCAGATTAACATCGTAGATTTAAGATTCATGGCTGTTTAACTTAATCAAAAATATGCGGATCGAAATTTTGTTTTGACTATCTAAAAAAAACTTTTGTGGATATCAAATGACTTCCTTGTTGGACACGAGCTTAATTATTTTTATTATTAATAACAACCAAAATAAGTTCTGTATTTAATAATATCTTAAAATTAAATGATATTTTATGACTTTGGCATAATAAAAGAAAGAGAAATAATTATTTAAATGTGTACAAAAAAATTAAAATTCTTTGCTACTCTTCCTAGTTTTACTCAGATGAGCAGTTTTGGTTCTGTTACAGATTTAGTTTTTGTTTATGAAATAAAGTATTAATATTATCAAAACAATTAAAAAAGTGTTTTAACATTCAGGTATCATTGAATATATGTACAATTTTAGACAAAAGTATTCAATATTAATATTATTTTAAAAATATTATAATCAATTATTTTTTTTCAAAAAAAATATTTGTTCTTTATCTGAACAAACCAGATTAATTTATATATTTATATCAAAATATGTTTTGTGCTTATATTTATAAATAATTTAGATGTAGGTATGGTAATATATGTATGGATTAATAAACATATAACCTAGAGGAGAAATTATAATATATGTAATGAAAAATAATACAGAATAATAATATAATATATCTATATTATGAATAATTGTTAATTATTTTGAATTGCAATGAATATATTAATATTATTATACTTTTTCATATCTGAGAAAATTATAGGTAGGTGAAATCGGTTTGAATAATTTTTGACATTAATAATTCGTACCTTCAATTGTTTAAAAAGTTGAATAATATTACTTTTGCAAATGAAATTTACATTAACAAATAAATAAAACATTTCATTTTATTGTAAATTTAATCATTTATTTGTATCTATAAAACTGTTTATTTATTTATTGTAGCAGTTTATTATTGTACTATAACTAGGTTTCGCTATAGCAATTTATTGTAAAATCAACAATAGTTGGGAAAGAAAAATAAATAGAATTCAGTGAACCAAATACAACTGTATTCCGAAACTTTTTCGCTCTGCAGGTTTTTAAAATTCATTGTTTTAATTTCAAACGATTTCTTTTAACGTTTTATCAGTGCAAAAACTAAAATATGCGTTGTAAAATTTTGAATAATTTCAAAATACTTGCATTGTTCATGTTCATAATACATTTATGAGATTAAACAAGAGTTAGTCACAAATATTTCACTCTCTTGAAAGTTTTTCCCAATGAATCATAGTGTCAGATAATAATAAAAATTATTTATTATAATTTTATATCAAAAAATTTATTGTTAGTTGCGTTGGGACAATTTGAAAGTTCAGCGACCCAAAGATTATTCGTTCATGCTTTTAAAATGTGTCGCTCAAAGTGATTTTGACATTTGGTACCAAAAGAGGTCGAAAAAGAGTTATTTCAAATTAATACCGATTTGGCAGTTGTTCCCTTTTAAGTCTATTATTTACAATTTTGTGTATTTCGTAAGAAGTTTTTATCATACATTGTACATTGTTGCAGCAATTAAACAACAGGTGATAAAAAATAATTTGACTAAACAATATTTATCTGCATAGCAACAATGAACATGCAGGAAAATACCTTCGAAGTTGTGTGCTAATTAAATTAACAGTTTCACTCTATGGAGAAACAATCGCATTGTCTCATTGCGTGAGGGCACGTGATTATCTTTCGTACGTAAATGATTCAGATGTACATGAATTGATAATATGTTTGTTTTCTTTATGAATACCGCTGAGGTGTAGGTGTCCATCAAACAAATTCGAAGGTTGAAAACAAACATCGCCCATATGTTGTGAAATGTTTTTATCTTGCAGAAATAGGTTAGTGATGTATTGTATTCGCTGGGAAAATCACATTACGAAAAACGAATGGAAATCAAGGTTGTCATATCGAAAATAACGGGTCATGGACTGAAATAACAAATGAAGCACGTTAAGTGACCTGTCGAAATTCGCACACTCAAGTTTGAGCTTGAAATCCTTCATTTATATTAACTTTTACAAGGTGTTTCAAAATTATTGCAAAAAAATTAATGTGTATTTAACAAATAATTTTATATTTGGTGATTGAATGTTTGAATCCTTCTAAATACTTGTCATGCACAACTATAAAGGTGACTAGCTCAATAAATATAAATCGATCTTCTTGTGTCTTTTGCAAATTAGGCAAAACTACTATTAGGTATGTCTTTCCGATTTTATTCTGTCGCTTTATTAACTAACTTTTATTTATTTTCAAAACCTATAACCCCATATCAAAGTTGAGTAGAGTTAAAACAAACCAAACAGCAGTATTAAACCAAAAATTGGGTTGACAAACGCGAAATATTTCAAAAATACTCATTTTTTGCCAAAAATTTTGATTTTGGGAAATAGTGTACATTGATAGAACTCGACGCGCTGATTTCAAAATTTCAAACGGAATTTAATTATCTCTTTTCATTCCTGAGATATTCGCTGTTAAAGTTGTACCTCAAAAAAGTGTGTTTTTTGGCAATATCTCTAAAATGGGTAGAAATACGATGTCTACGATTATACCAGTCGATTCTACGGGAAAAGTTATATAAAGAAATGTTTTCTCCGGATATACGTTCTTTGGAACGATTTGGTGAAAAATGAGAAAATCGAAAAAACCTAAATTTCAAAATTTCATCAAGCAACTTTTTTTCTCCAAAACTATTAATTTTCTAGACTTAAGTAAATATCGATGCGCTGATTCCAAATTTTCAAACCGAATTGAATTATCTCTTACCGTTCTCGAGATATTCATGTTCAAAGTTGAGTTTTGGCAATACCTAAAAAAACAGGTTTTTTAGGTATACCCCTTTAAGGGTTAGGTTTACGACTTCGACGACCACACCAATCGATTCTACGGGCAAAATTACGTAAGTATACCAATTTTTAGATTTTTATTCCAAAGGATACAATTTGTAGAAAGGAAAAACGAAAATGGCCAAAATCGAAAAAAACGCCTGATGAACCCCTTGCGATTTTTTTGATTTTTGGGCATTTTCAGTTTTTTCCTTCTAGAAATTCTAACTGTTGAGATAAAAATCTGAAAATTGGTACACTTACGTAACTTTGCCCGTAGAATCGAATGGTGATGTTGCCGAAGTCCTAAACCTAACCGTTTAAGGGGTATACCTAAAAAACCTAATTTTTTAGGTACAACTTTGAGCTCAAATATCTCGAGAACGGAAAGAGATAATTGAATTCTGTTTGAAAATTTGGAATCAGCGCGGCGATATCTACTTAAGTCCAAAAAATGAAAAATTTTGGAGACAAATAGTTTCTAAACAAAAATTTGAAATTTAGGTTTTTTCGTTTTTCTTATTTTTCACCTAATCGTTCCAAAGAACGTATATGTGGGCAAAACATTTCTTTATATAACTTTTTCCGTAGAATCGAACGGTAAAGTAGTTGAGATTGTATCTCTACTAATTTTTGAAATATACTCAAAAAACACACATTTCTGAGGTACAACTTTGAGAGCAAATATCTCCGAAACGAAAAGAGATAATTGAATTCTGTTTGTAAATTTGGTATCATCGTAGATAGTTCTTTAAAAAATATTACAAACAAAACTTTGAAAATTTTGAAAATTTTCGAGCTAAAAATTCGATATTTTCAAATATTTTCGGGTTTACGTAAAAATACAGCATCAGCGGCTTTGGGAATTACTTCCCCTGTTGTTACTACATAAATAAACAATTTTTCCAAGTAATATTCAAATGACGTCATTTATATGTAGTGATTTTTACTAGACGGGAATTTATTGTTATTGTGAAATAGCTATACTATTATTATTATCATAAAACAATACAAGTATTAATGTAAAAATGTAATAATGTTGAGGTATGCATATAATTATTCAGTTATTTATACACAATAGGGAAATTGTAGAGAAAGCTTATGAAAAATTATTACGAATGTTTTTTGTGATATAATTTTTTTCTTTACAATATCATTTGTTTTCCATTTGAAATGTAATAAAATATTCAAAATATATCTTCTGTACCTGTAATGACAATATCAGAATACATTAAATTATAATTTGTATATATGAAACAATATTGAAACTCAATGATGTTTGAAATGTGACGTAATATAATGTGTTTTCCTTTAAGGTAAAACTTGCAAGTTAATCTATACATGGTAGTGAACCAGGTCACTTAGTCCTTATTGTAAACAACTAATTGTCTTGAGTTAAACGAGCGACTAGTAGCTAGTTGCTGGCCAATTTCTTAAACCCGACAAATAAACCATTGAAAATTTTAATCAGCACGCTATTGTTTGTTTTATAAATGATCTTTTTGTCGCGGAACTAGAATTTGGCTCATTTGTTTCAAAAGCTAAACAAAATATGTTAGTTATTTTGTTTACATCAAAATATTTTTTTTTATTATAAGTGTGTATATACCAGGGCATGTAACCAAAATTTTGAACGAAAATTGCCAAATTTAATTTAATTTTAAACGATATTTTTTAAGCCGAAAATACTGCTAACTAGTTATTATTATTTTTTTAATTAATACCGCAATGTATTAACCGGTTTAAACGGCTTTCCAATTTTTAAAACCGGTTTTCGAACTCAAATATTTGTTATTATAACATTTTTAATATGGGTTAACCGTCAATCCCTATTTTTTCGGTTACATACTCTGGTATATATTAAGATAATTTTCAAACCTATATTAAATTAAATGCGTAAAAATATTAATAACAATATAAAAATATAGATATATTTTAATATGTGCTTTGATAAATCTATTTTATAAAATTTGTTTAAAAACGGAAATTAAAACAGTCTGAATGAAACTTGTTTTAATCATCCTCTTCAAAAAAAAAAGGATTCAAGTGACGTAATATTTTTAGAAGCGGTTATTTGGACTTCGTAGATATCGCAAATTTGAAGGGTACTTTTAATTAAAAACCCAAATTAAGTATTCCACTTTCTGTGACATTGTCGCTAATTTTAATATTTAAGCAATAAAAATTAATTTGAAAAGCGAAATTAATTTTTTCATTAAATATAGTTGGTAGGTAATATTAATAGATCATTAAATTTAATGACAACTTACAATGTCAGTAAAAGTTTTTGACATTTATTTCCATTACACTATTATGATATGAAATGTAATATAAAATTAAATCATAACAGTTATACAAGAAAAGTAATACATCATTGATTTTTAAAACAGTGCAGTAAATATTGAAAGGAAGTCTAAATGTGTTATTATTGATGGAATTTCGCTTTTCATTTATGTATATTGATAATTGAAATTAATAACTGGTAAACTTTCCAATTATTGCACAAATGTGAACTTTCATAATAACTAATTGTTCGTGATAATGTCAGGTAATATTCTGAATATAGAATAATGATATTTGCATGTAGGTAAATGGGTGTATAAAATATAATTGTTGGTTTTCATATAAAGCAAGTTTCTATAGATAGCTACGATTATATGTAAGTACATATTGAAAAATATGTATACATGGGTATAATAATATTTAAATAATTGAAGTTGAAGGCAAGCCAAGCAAATTTTAAATGGAAGAATTTTTATTTAAAGAAGATTTGAAACTATTAAACAATAACTAAATTTATCTATTTTAGTACCAGTAGAATATATAATTACTCTGATAATTTACATATGCTTATTAAATCAATGAATACAAACTTCATTAGCCTATTTTAAATATTCTATTAAAATTTAAAAACTATGTATACGATCATTAATATTATTATAAAATTATTAGAGCAGATGATTTATTTTTTTCTACAGAAATATTACTAATAACGTAAATAATTAACTCTGAGATGGTCTCTTTATAGTAGCTTTGTCTGTCTATTGTTAAAGTGTTATATGCCCTTGAGACAAAAATATTAAGTGTATCAAATATCTTCTGTATGTTTTTCGAAATTTACAATAGAATAAGTAACAAGATAATGGAAATGTTACATTCAATTTTTGTAATTTTATAAACAAAATTATGATTTTCAAGTTATACACGGTGTGATAAAAATAAGTACTTTAAATTTATCCAGTGATCGCCGAGAGCAATATTTATTAGTAATTTTTTTTTCGAAATCTTAACTTTTTTTAAACATTTTTATGATAATATAAATATATTAATAAAATAATAATAATTATTAAAATTGTAATCACAATTAAAGAAAGTGGAGTAACGATAAATAAAAAATAAAAAAAAGATATAATTATTTTTGTTGGCTTATAGTCAATCAAAATTAGAATACCATATTTTATAAAACCATAGGCAGTTAGTGTAACTTTTTACAAAACTTTGAAGTTACTAGTAAATATTGTTGCTTTTGACAATTTCTATCACTATTTAAATTTAAAGAACTTATTTTTGTTACACTCTGTATATAATTTTAAAGAAAGGTAAATTGTGTAAAGGAAACATTTTATCTGGTAATGTAATCCAAGTGCAATTAGGTAAATTGGCAATAGCTTAGAGAAGTTAGCTTACACTAGTAACTTACTGATCGCATTACCCGAGAGCTCATTGTTTCTCTCCGATGTTGCGGTAATATCTGTTTGGAAATTAATGTATTTAGCATTGGAATGTGGGTCAACTACTCCAACTTAGTAATCCAGAGCACATTTGAACTTAGCAAGCCAGCTATAGTCTTGCTAGATTTGTCATTGGTTCCTAATTACTTTTTGTAAATTGAAATTGAGTTAATGGCATTGCGCTGTTATTTCTTGTAATTAGAAGTTAAATATACGACCATCACCTCAAAGTTTGGCAAATTTGTGGGAAAGTGCAGGGTCGCACTAAGTGAAAATTTGCGTGATAAAACGAACAAATATAATGTTACAACATTAAACTTTTTTGCAAACACTACTGAAAGTAGGAATCTAACATTTGTTTTTCTAGTTAAATGGTTAACGGTGGCTCACTTAATCTTAAATAGACTAAAGTTCAAATAAAAATATCGCTGTGTCCTATTGATTAAAGAAAAATATAAAATATAGGTACATTATAATTTGTGATATATTAATAATTAACATTTATCTGAAATACAATTACTGTTTTTTTATTATAAAAACTATGATTATTTTACATATAATATTGTATAGAGAAAAACCTAAAACAAACAATGGAAAATTATAATAGATCATTATTGAAATATTATTATTTTTTATAAAATAATTACAGCAAAAAAATTTTATCTAATAAAAAATGTTTATTGATTTATTACAGTTTTTATTTAACATTTATAAATTATAAATATATTTCTTTCTAGTTATTAAAACTTTTTAATAAAAATGTTAATAAAATATTTTAAAGAACTTGATTGCCGGGGATATTGGATTTTAATTTGACATTGATTAATAGGGCAAATGAAATTGATGGAATTGGAAATTTTTATTAAGGTTTTTTTACAGGTAAACTAAATATGATTTTGAAATAATAGATTATAAATAGTTTGTAATAAAAGCTTTTAAGCTTAAAATTGAATTTTTTGAATATGGGATCCTGAACCATTATTTTTTATTCTATTTTTTGAAAGAACAAAGTAAAATATACATAGTACTGAAAACGAGACTAAAAAATATGTTGTAAAATGAAAAATCCTAAAATATAAAAACCAAAATATTTATAAAATCTTCTATCTATCTTTAAAATTTAATTATCTTTTAGAATCTCTCTCGAGTCTCACTTCTTACAAGAGAATGTGTGTCAATGTCATTCAATAAAAGGAAGAGAAGAATTTGTTTGCTTTATACACAGTTTTTATTTAGGTAAATAAAAATACTGATCGAATTTTTAAGAGCTAAATTTATATTTAATTAACTTTTACTTTTTATTTTAATACCATATTTCTATTTAAGGAATATTTATTGGTTAAATGAACATTACGTTTCGTAGACCGAAAAGGAAATCTGTAATTCTAGTTAAATTAAAAACTGTTATTTTATTTCAATGTAATACAATAATTAATTTATTGGCCACAGTACTTTAGTTCTTAATAAAAAATATGTAATAAACATTTACAATGCAAATGCATAAAACTTTTGAAGTAAAATTGAAACTTTTTAAATTACAAGTTGGAAGACCTTTATACATGTGAATAGATATATCATCTTAAAGATCTACCGGAACAAACTACCTCAGATTCTAATCTGATCCAAGTTGTGAAGATGTTGTTAACAACCCGATATACCCTGTGGTTCACTTTCAATATGCAAATGCATGCTTTTGAGGTGTTCTATATCTGTTCCTCTGCTCCAGTACCTAACTATTATCAACCAAGATCTGTTTGTAAACAAAACTCTCCAGTTTCCATGGCAATGATTGTTTGAATTTAACTAACATGAAACATGATGTTAGATAGTTACCATCATCTTTTAGAAACAGGATATTATAGAATACAGAACCTATTTCAATCTATATCCGTTTTTAACATACTGTTATTAATTACATTCGTTTTGTTTATTGTGTCAAAAACCAAAATTTTGAACCTAAAAATGAGTATTTTTGGATTATTTCAGATGTACATTAAAAATTTGAAAGTTAAAATAGAAATATTGTAAATTTTAATGTTTAACTGTGATTCGAAAAAACCTGCCCATTAAGAATTGCTTGCAGTTTAAAAAAACGGTATAAAATTTTGAAGATATAATTAATATAGTTCTGTACCTGTTATATTTAAAATACAAGTAAAGGAAAACAGTATTAAAGGGTTTGCCATACTTCCTACTAATTTTCTTAGAATTTGGGAGTCAATTATAGTGGTTCTATCATATTATTTGGGCGTGTTGATTTACAATTTTTTTTTTTTTTAATAAATCACAGAGATGTTCAATAGGATACATATCTGGAGACTATGGAGGCGTTTGTTATTGTTGACTACAATTGTACAATAATTATTCTAGCAGTTTATATGTAATATGTTCTAGGTCATTATGTTGTTGAAATATTTAAGAATCAACTTAAACCCAATTTTTCAGCACATTTTTCCAAAATCTCTTTTAAAATATTCAAATAACTTACTTTCCCATCAATAAAAATGAAGTTTCCTATCCCTTCTGCATTTACACAGCCCCATACAAACACAGAACCTTCTCCATATTTCTCTCTTGAGCATATTTTTTTTGCTTTCATTTATACATCCTTTCTTTTTCAAACTGTAAATCGTCCATCTGATTCAAAAAGGTTTGTTTTGGTTCATCTGCAAAAATTACAGAGTTCCATACAGTTTCAGAGTGGTTTATTTATTTGAAAAACAAAGCGAAAAGATGTGTGTACTGACTACTGAGACTAGTTGGTGTATATATTTTTTTATTGTAATAAATACTTAATTGAGTCATGGATACACCATACATAAAAAATGTCATCAGGCAAAATTAGTGAATAAGGGTTAACGAAAAAAGCGCATAAAGGAGTTTTTTCAATTATATCCAATATTAAATCCAAATGAAAAATAGTTTCTCTATATTACTCTATAGAAATCTCTAGCAATTTTCTCATTGGTGTTGGCTTTTCTCATCTTATATGGCATTAGGCTCGCGTTAGTTGTTCATTAAAAAGTAAAAGTATTGCATTTCTCTTCTTTCACTTTCGTTATTTTTCCGATCTGATATGTTTCTGGTCAGACTAGAGGCCGCGTGACGTAAACTGTCCCAGCGTGGCCGTCAAATGTTTCTGTGCCGTGAGATCTCACCAACTTGTTTGCAGACACAACAAAGAGTTTGTGTGTATACTGTATAATGAACCAACTTGTATGAATATCATTAGGAGGATGTAATTTTAAGGTATGTTAATGCGTGTTTGTGCCAGCTATTGAAGGGTGTATAATCAGGCGTATACAAGTCTGTTATCGTACTATCAAATAGAAATTAATTGTTATGAGCAGAGAAAAGAAGGCTATGAATTATTCATCAATATGTTTTTTGTAAAGAAATATCACCTGATGTAATAAAATCTATCGATATGTATTAGCAATTTTTATATTTTTACCTCTCGCTACTCACTAAGAAAGGTATTGGAATCATGTTAAAAATCACGTTTTGAAGTCCCTAGAACACCATTTTAATATTGTTACGATGATATCTGTCCGTGTATGTGGATGGATGGATGGATGTTGTAACGATTACTCAAATACCAGTGAATAAAAAAAGTTGAAATTTTCGATGCAACATTCTGACACCCTAGATTACATCTGATTAGATTTTGGTATTAATCGAGTTGTTTTCATTAAGATTTGAAGAGTTTTTCTGAAATAACTTAGGTAACTAATTATTAATATGAGGATTTTTATAAATAACTGTTTGAATTCTGTCATTAGCTAAAATTTTATATGTTTCTAGCCAGGTTAAAAAAACCGGTTAATATAAACCGGTAACCGATATTTTGAACGAAAATTGCGAACTTTAACCGTAATTTTAACCGATATTTTTCAGGCCGAAAATACCGGTAACCGTTAACCAAAAAAAAAAATAAACCGGTTAAAAACCTTTATTTTACTATCATTTAACGCGAACATTTTAATTTTTTTATATCTGTGTTATTTACCTATTTGTATTTGAATATAAGTCATGATAGTTTTTACAATTTATAATTTATTAGTGTCATAAAAGTAGGTAGTCCCTTTGCCACTATTAGGCAAGTTCACAATTGATAAGTGACCTGGGTGTTTCTGATGGTATTACGGGAATTTTTGTGAATATTCGTTAAATAAATTGCATTGTGTTATTCGTTATATTTTTTTTAGATGGTAATTTTTTATTATTTCTTTTAAATTATTTTTTATTATATTTTTTGTAATTATTTTTTATTATATTTTTATGTTTTTTTTAATTAATTTTTTTACCGATATATTAGGTAATTATAAAATTATAATAATATATAAAGTAATTTAAAAATATTATTTTTATTAAAAAAAAATTCTCTGATCGTAAGAAAATGATAACTTTTTGATTTGATTTATTCTGAAAAATTCGTCATAAAACATGTTAAAGTTACCATGATTACAAAGTAAAATCGTTGTGAAAAACAATTTCTCATGTCAAATAAGGATAAATAACAATTAATGATTATGCAATTAGTGGAAATATAAATTATAAATTTAAGAAAAAGCACTTACGATTTTCGAGGTTCTGATCCATCCAGTTTTCTAGAAATGTTTTCAACCATAATTCTTTCGCGGTTTAAATATTTCTTCTTTCTGCATTTCTGTCATTATAGAAACATACCTGAAACTGTCAGTCTATAAAAATATGTTTTAAATATAACTTTTGGATAGGTTATATTTTAATATCTACTACTATACATTTTTAAATAACACATAAGAATTAAGAATTGAAAATTATATTATAATTTCTTTAGCTCTAGCAAAATAAAAAATATTTTATATTTTTCTAAACTACTCATTAATAAAAAAAAACTATTAGTTATTTTTACAATTATTAAAATATGTAAATATATTTTACAATATTTGCTGCACTATTATTCATAAAAAAATATTTTGCACTCACCAATATAAATTGCTGCTTCTATAAGAAATTATACCATTTGAAATAGGTTCTGCTTCATTTCCATCTATTATTCCCTAAAAATATCTGAGGAAAGAAATTTATAAAAATTGCTTCATCTGTAAATTATATCAATATAATATTAAAGTGGAGATGTTGGTCTCATCCTCTATTATTTTACATTTGATGTTTAGAGGATGGTTAAGCCCTGCCACCACGACAAGGTCTCTCCACGACGGCAAGGGGGGAAGGGATGGTTTTGGTTTTAAGGAAAGGAGGAAGACTTAAAACTATTGCGACTTAAATCTAACTGCGACTTAAAAGTTATTCGGCGCGACTTAAACTAATGCAGTGTACTTCCAGCGAAAAGGGTCAGGTGCATTGGCATGAAAACCAAGAAAGAAGTAGAAAATGAAAATATAATATTAATTATTATAGTCTATGTACAAACTCACTCCACAATTAGACATTTCAACACGCTAGCGGTCAGACACCCTTCCGGCCCTCCAGTACTAACGCCCAAAATGGTAAAAGGGTAGCAAGATGCACCAAGCACATCCGTAACTCTAACTTATAGACACGCTAATACGAGGGCGGTATCACAACCCTTCCGTGCAACCCATACCAACGACCAGAATGCTGTAAGCAGAGAAAGGAGTGCCTCGACTTATAATATACTACGGGGTATTGCGCATTCAAAACTCAAATATTATAATTGGAGAACTTTAAAATCAAAAATATTTTTTTTAGGGAAAAATTAATGGTTGAAATTAGTAATAGGAGTAAATTAAAAAATTAAATCTAGCAATATTTGCACAAAAATGGCATAGTAAAAGTTGTGTAATATTTACATTTCTAGTGAATTAAGTAATGTACTCAAATAAACAAAAGCAAAATAATTAATAAAACAAGGCAGATTATAAACCTAAAATAAGTTGTACCTAAAAGCTCGTCTTTACTGAAAACTTCCCGGGTAGTTTTGCAGTAAGGATTTGCTTCCATTTATACATCATACCTTATATCTAACCATCACACTTTATATCTAACCATCACACCTTACATTTAATCATCATTCCTTACGTTCATCATACCTTATATTTAATCATCACACCTTAAATTTAATCAACACACCTTAAATTTAATCATCACACCTTAAATTTAATCATCACACCTTAAATTTAATCATCACACCTTAAATTTAATAATCACACCTTAAATTTAATCATCGCACCTTAAATATGATCATAACACCTTAAATGTAATCATCACACCTTAAATTTAATCATCACACCTTAAATTTAATAATCACACAATATAAACCTAAAATAAGTTGTACCTAAAAAGTTCGTCTTTACTGAAAACTTCCCGGGTAGTTTTGCAGTAAGGATTTGCTTCCATTCATACATCATACCTTATATCTACACATCACATCTCAGATCTAACCATCACACTATATATACATTTTCACACTTTATATTTAATCATCACACCTTATATGTAATCATCACACCTTATATTTATTCATCACACCTTATATTAATCTTCATACCTTATATTTAATCATCTTTCCTTAAATTTAATCAGCACACCTTAAATTTAATCAACACACCTTAAATTTAATCAGCACACCTTAAATTTAATTAGCACACCTTATATTAATCATTACACCTTATATTTAATCATCACACTTTATATGTATTCATCACACCTTATATTTAATCATCATACCGTTCCCTACATCTAAGCATCACACTTTATATCTAAGAAGCACACTTTATATCTAATCATCACACCTTATGTCTAAGCATTACACTTTAAATTAAACCATCATACCTTGCATTCAACATACCTTATATTTAATCAGCACACCTTATATCTAACCATCATACCTTATATTTAAACATCACACCTAACCATCATACTTCACATGTTCACTCCACACTTTATACCTAGATCTCATTTCATACCTAATGTGCCAAGTCTTATTAATTTGTTTAGGAATAAATTAAATACAATATATTTGCATGATACGGTATCAGTTAAAGTTTAGATTAAACAATGTCAACAATGTATCACGGAAATAATTTAAAGTAAAAATGAGCTTATGGGAATTAAATTTAATGAAGTCGTAAAATATTCAGGGAGGATATTATTCTTAAATATCAAAATTGGACTTACTATTTCAGTGGTGAGAAAAAAAAACTGAGAAGTACCTGCTTCCCCCTTTACGTCTATATCTTATATCTAGAAAGTAGCTGGAACCTGAAACAATAAAAAATATGAATTAGTTTATTTATAACAAAATTTGTTTTTAATAATTATAAAAAAAATATTTGTACTGCACAATAGTTTCAATAATAATATAATAGTAGTAAATCGCAATCAATTATTAAAATTCAAATTAAAAAAAAAATTATAAATTGTGCTCACCTGATGACTGCTGAAAAGACACTGAAGATTTCTGTGTCGTTAATTATCATTTTAATAAATGAATAAAGGTAGGGGGATTACGAAATAGCTAACAGTTATTCAACGTTATATTAAAATTATTATATTAAATTAATAGTAGGGTATTAGCTAACACTATCAAGTATAAAATATAATTTAAATAAAAAATAAATATGTATGTATGTATATGTAAATAGAATTGTAGTGTTACCGTTGTCTAGGACGTACGAAATTGGCACACCCAACAATGGGTAAGAAGACATAAGTGAAATATATGCTTCTAATGATTCAGCAAATTTGTTACAATTTACAATCATAAAATGGGTTAAGTATATTTTGTAGTGCCAAAGATAACACCACTAGATTGGAGGAATTAGCAATATTTGTTAAATATTATCAGCATTTCTAAATGATACAGAGGAAGATTTGTGGTGATATTTGACAACCTATAATTAAATACGTTGATCATTTTCTTTTAAATTCGTATTTCATGAAACAAAATCGTTTACGTTAATCTTTTTTATTTTATTATGTAGTAATTATTATTTTTTTCTGATTTTTAACGTTCATCTCAATCTTCCATTGGATATTGTAAAAATCAAATTATTTCGAACTGAAATAAATAAATAAATATATTTCCATCAGGTCCATACTTATTTTTTGAAGTCGTTGTGGCCGATTCAATACATTGCTGTCATTTTGTAACTGGTAATGAAAGTACTCTATACAGGGTGTTCCATTTAAAAGTGCCACCATTGCTATCTCGAGAACTATAAGAGCTACGAGGTCGGTTAAATTAGCAAAGAACCACCATTTTAGAAGACTAATATAATGAGCAAAACAATTTTTTTTTTCTACCAGTGGTTCTCAAAATACGGGACCCAACTTTCTTATTTTAAATGGGAACGTATGTTTATTTTTAGGTTATTCGATAGAGTATTTTTTTCTGAATTCAGCGATATGTACATATCATATACTAATATAACAAAATAACTGAGAAAAATGCATGGTAGATTTATTTGTATTTTATTTATATCTGGCTGAAATAAGAGTGCTTTAAAATGGTGGTTCTTTGCTAATTTAACCAACCTCGTAGCTCTTATAGTTCTCGAGATAGCAATGGTGGCACTTTTAAATGGAACACCCTGTATATTTACTGATAAAATAAACTCCCAGTATAAACAGATATAAAAATTCATACGGCTGCACAATTACATAATAAATGAAATTAATGCATTGCTTCATAAATGTTATGTATGCAAGCCTTTTGTTCAATGATCAAACCTATATTTTAAAAAATAGCCGTTATTCAAATTGCAATCATACTTATTGATAATAAGAGCTTTCTGTTGTTTTATGACAATTGACGGTAATGCGGTATGATTAGGTTTTGTTCTGGTGTGGTTGTGGGCGGTCGATGCAGTTTATTAACAAATGAAAATCGTCTATTGTTTGCATTGTAAAACAGGAGCGGTAATTTTCTCTGTTTACGTAAGATATTGACTAGGTTTTACAGTTCGTTGTGAATAATTGATAACTTTAACCTCGAGTTAATGACTTCAATCTTACCGCGGTTTTCATGCAAGATGAGCTTTATTCGATTCATTTTTAAACCGGATCAATTTTCATTTTAAACAAGAATACTTACTTCATCAATAAATTGTGATTACCGTAATAACTCTATAAAATATTCTAATTCTAAAACTGTCGTATTAATCTTGTTACTGTCAATACTTTTTTGCTCGCTTTTTTGTCTTCTATTTTGAAATGTATTTATGTACGTAAATATACAGGCATTAAAATTAAAAATTCACATATTCCTTGTCATCAAATTTGGTATTTTTTTCATTCATTCAAAACAATTAGTCTCTGTACACTAGTAATATTAAATATATATACAAGAAATAAATTTTATATTATATTTACTATATTAATAAATAAAATGATGTATTGTCTTCCTAAATTTTTCGCAATGAAATCGAGAAAAATAAAATGTTTATTATAACAATTAAGTACGCCAATTTAGTCTCCGTACACCTTTAAATTATATAAGAATCTAAACGGATTGTCATACTTTCTTCTAATTTTCTTGGAGTTTATTAATCAATTTTACTCCATTCTTCTACCACAATAGTAGTAGTTCTTTTTTATTCTTTGGGCGTCTTGTTTTACACATTTTTTTTTAATAAATCACGAAGATGTTTAATGGGATTCATATCTGGAGACTGTGGAGATGTTTCTAATTGTTTTCTACAATTAACAATAACTATTCTAGCAGTTTACATGTAGTATGTTTGTGGTCATTATCATAAAACCCATTTTTAGCACATTAGTCCAATTTTTTTTAAAATAGCCAAATTACCCACTTTTCCATCAATAAAAAGTTTCCTACCCCTTCTGAACTCATACAGCCTCGTACAAGCACAGATCTTCCTCCATATTTCACTACTAGGCATATTTTTTTTTGTTTTCATTTCTTCATTCTTTCTTTTCTTGCAGACGATTTCAGGGACGTTTATATATTTCAAAAACAAAGAGTAAGGATATGAGTACGGAGCCTAGTTGGTTGAGTGTATATACTTAAAAAATTAATATATTTAGAATTCTGTATTTAACTATAAATTTCCATAGAATGCGGCTATTAATTAATATTATCTTGTTATTAATTATTCAGAAAAGCGATATTAATGCTGAGAAATATTGCAACAGTGTATACATAATAATTATATAATTGCAATATTAATAGATATTAAAGATAATGATAGAGCACTCTTCCGAAAATGGCCATATGACATACGGTAATGTTCTTGTTCTTGATATCGGTACTTTCAAGGTCTGTGAATACTATATTATAGTTGACACGTTCAGGTCATAAAATAGCAATAAAAATAATGAAACATGCGCAACTACATAAATTTGACTTATCATAAACAAATGAAAAATAGCTACTCATTTCCTGGAGCAACACTATGCAAATTTATATTTTTATTTCAAATGTCAGCACGATTTTTATCGTTAAATATGCATAAAGTTAGCAAAAAATAGATAAATATTTTATGAAACAATAAACGCAATTGATGAGCAAATTACGTGCTCACTTAAAAAGTTAAAAGTTGATAGAAGTTCTGATATTAAATATTTGTTCATTATTTGTAAGTGCTTTACATTAAAAGTTTTATTGATTTTAAGTATACACTACAAAATTATATATGATACTTACGATGTAGTCGAGGTTCAACCACTTAATAATATTACTTTCTTAATAATAACAATTTTTATTACATTATATTTGTGTAGATCATATATTCCTGTTTGTATACTTTATTCCCATGTTATTATTGAAAATATATCGAATAACACATGTTTTATTTTAATACAACTACTAAAATTTGTTAACACTTTCATCTAACATGAAATATTAAAATGTTTTCGCTTTTTAATTTTACGTTGCATCAGTTTTCAGTATTATTTTATTTCGTGAGCAAAAAGCATTTGAAAGTGTATTAATTATGTGTTGTTTTGTTATTAGATATAAAGAAAAAATAAATGATTCTTATGAAATTTCGTCACCTCTATTAACACCAACCCTATCAGTCAGAGAACATCGCTCGTCAGCTGTTAATTGTGGTTGAAACATTTGATAAACTTCGATCGATGCTTGCGACGTATTCAGGACCGGAATAACCTCAATATATTTATTTATAATTAAAAACAATTGAATCTTAAATGTTAAAACATATTTTTTTTACGACCACAATCGAAAGTTGCTCTTTTCTCACACTGTTTAAAGCTTAAATGTGTTTCTACACTAGTTGCACAATATGCTATTTCTATTGTCTTTGTGTACAATAGAATTTACGAATGTAGAAAATAAATAAATTTTTAATTTATTATAATGACACGGAAGACCTTTGCTCTGTAATAATAATGTACAGAACCCATAAAATAGTAATTCTACATGTATATTTTATCTAACTTAATTGCAATTTAATGATGTTTTTACTAGTTCACGTCTATAATTTCTAGGATTTATATATAACTATGCAGGTTATAAATCATGAAACTATTAAAAAATAAATTATGTATATATGTGTGTTATTGGATTTAGATAATTAAAAAGAAATATTTTTTTCAATTTTCGAATTCACTTGTCAAAATAAACACTTATTAAATGATTGCCAAATGCATTAAATTAACTATTTAAAATCACAGTCGTTAAATGTAATATTATGTTCACGATATATTAAACAATTTATTACATTTATTAAGAACATGTTTATATGAAATAAATCTGCCGAGAACTTGGCCGTGAAATAGCGGATATACCAAACCATAATCGAACATGTTGCTAAGAAGCGATAAAATTAGTAACAGTGAGAAAATGCACAACAACAGTTATTTTTAAAACACAGTGTAAGAAGCATTTACGTAACCGGAGGTACTTGCAGTTAATTATATAACAGTGATGTAATTAATGTTACATGTGCTATTTGTTTTCTAAAAGGGCCGCTTACAAATCAGATGATTGTTCTACTTAAGGAAATTGAAAGGAGAGACCTTGAGCAACCAATAAATCCATGTAATTTATAAATATAGACTATCAGCGGTACAGTTTTGCCTGGCAAGTTAGGTTTGGTTATAAAATCAATAACTTTTTCTTAAATGGTAAAAAATTGACAGTAGTGACAGCTGGTTACAATATTAAATATATTTAATTATACCCTAATTACACGATATAGTTTTTCTGTTTGTTTTTATATATAAAATTGAATCTTGTAGACCAAATTTGGAATTGTTTTTCGGTAATGAATTGCATAATCAAATTCATTCTTATGTACTATATAACTAATAATTTATCTACCTCAATCTAGTTTATTTTAGATCTGCTATTATTAAATACAATATAATAATATTCTTCTGTAGTTGTTTTTAAAAAGATTTTTTTTGAATAAAATTGAAATTATTTTTGTCTCCATTTCGTTTAAGTGAAAAAAAGTTAAAAGTTGTGGTCCAGTGCATACCAGCAATATATTTCCTACTCTCTAGTTCTAGTTGTCTATTTGCTACAATAGAAACGCAACTCATTTCTCCATAACAAATGTTTTGCAATTGAGACACCCACAAGTCTGACTGGTTGAACAACAGATTGCTTTTTCTTGCAGTTGCAAAAGTTTCATTGATGCAAATTAACTTAAAATACGCTACATGAGACTTTTAGTTGTTTCATTTAAATACTTTGACTGTGATTATCAATGGATAGTTGTAATAATAAAATTAGCAGATATTTCTTGAATTTTTTGTGGATTATATTTTACTGACTTTCACAGTATTAAGATTTAACCATATTGGATAAATCTAATATTTCATTTATTTTATCAAAGTCAGCATATTGAGCACTTTCAGTTTAAGTTTCATATGCCTATATAACTTGTATAGAAATTGATTTTATATATTTTTAAGTTTAGACATTTTTTTGTTATTGGTACTGTGTTTATGTAATTTCTCCCCATGTTGGGACAGATATTACCTGAACTTGAGCATATGGCAACTCTGTTTAGGAAATGTTAAAAGAAGTTTTTATATAGGTATATGAGGAAAAATGTGGAAAGGTTACAGAACAAAATAAAAAACAAGTTGTTCAGTATATAATAATTTTGATAATGCTTATACTTAGATATGAATCCTCAAATTTTTAACTACTTCGTGTAAATTAAAAATTTGTGGCATACACTGACAAAAACATAGTTTAGAATTACATATAATACTCTGTTTCAAAACGTTTTGCACATTCCATATGTTAAAACATATTTATGTTTTATATGAAAATATTATTTATATTTGAACGATAATAAACTAGTCAATAAAATGAAATCAAAAAACATCTCTTTGTAGGGTTATCAGCACCATATTGTTTCATGTCATTTCCTGTTCTGTAACGATTAAAAGTGTAGTCATAGAAAAAGTATAGTGTGTCATTCGTGCAGAATAGCCTATTTCTCACCTCGTGGGTTATAGGCGATTTTCTGTACTTGTTGTACAATATACTATTTTCTCATTGTATGAAATTTATAGTCTATTTTTTATAAGAACGAAGTGGGAGAAATATAGGAGCAGTTTTATTATCTAATCAAAAGACAAGATTACATCTATCTTCCCCACACTTTGTTGTTATAAAAAAATCATTTTATGGTTTTTAAACGTTGAAAGAGTGTTCTTCTTTTTTGATATGGAGACTTTTACCAATACGACATTTGACAGCTGCATCTAGAGTAGTAGAAAATTTTTATCGTCCGTAAATGTCACACCAAGTGTTACATCTTATAGAAATATATCTACAATTTAGATATGGATTGTTAGAAATTATCTATATGCTTTATTCATTAACTAGAAACATGTTGTTTGATGCGAATTGAAACAAATTTCTGTGTAGTCCAATTTCCATTAGCGTTGTAATCCCGTGTTAATCCCGGCCTGATGTGTGCTGTATCTTCCGTGGCATCGCGTTAGCGACTAATGTCAAGGCCTGCTATTAGCCAGCACGGGCTTTGCATGGACATGATAACGTTCGTTTTATTCCGCTGTTTTCTGCTTTTTCACCTCGCTTCCGCATATGTAAACAGCAGTAATGGCAAGTTCAGGGGAGGCAAGTTCATGGAAGTCACACTCAGGCTATTACACGACCTGAAAACGAATCATATGTAGCAATATTTGTTGTGTTGTTTTTATGTATAATCATCACTACCCTTGGAAATCACTAATTGTTTTTTTTTTGTTACAGGTAAATCACTTCATACTTCAATCGATTTATATTCAATGCAAACAAATCTTGCAAAGGTAGGCAGATGCTGCACAATATCCTAAAATAAATTAATGGATTATTTTTTTGCTATTTGTGTAAAATCGCCACCAATTTATTTTTGTGTACTTGGATCTACTATATTTATTTTTTAACTAATCTTAAGTTATTGGAACTTTAGATGAGGTATAATAATACCTTATCGAAAATTGGAACTAAAGAGAGAATGAGAAATTGTTTTTTTCTAGGACCATTAAGATATTTGCTTGTTGTATGTTTGGTATTGCTACGGATACATAGTATGCGAGCGCTGTAATAGAATGAATCCAGGAAAAAAGTACATATTCATTATTAAAATATAAATTAATTATAAGATAATATCGAATGTCCATTTTATACTCCTATAAAATGAGTACCATTCCATGCTGATTATACAATATACTATTTACTACCATTACTTAGTAACGTAGGTTAATAGTGCATAGTGTCACTTTTAAAGAAACTCAAGTCTCCAAATCCAAATATTTAAATAATAAATATTTATTAAACTCAAGAAAAGTGTAACCTATAAAATAAGAAAAGAGTTGGAATTTGAAAACTAGATCTTGTGGACACATTGCAGATTAAATTTAAATTTTCTAGAAGATTGAAATTTAAGAACACATTGCAATATCGTCCTCTCTTAATTTTGTGTGGTGAGGCACTGTCTGACCTGCCTCCCCTGACGAACCGCCACTGTATCATTTAAATTATTAATTGTTAGTACAACTTAATTATAGAATTAGTACGTATAACATTGATCCTTCAAGGGATGTTAAAAAAATGATTAATAATTTACATTTGCTTCACTTAAAAAGAATATTATAACAGGTGCAATTTCTCATTCGTATTTTATAAAACTCACGTAAATGTACTCATTTTAATAATTTGTAGCGAAACACATGATAAATGAGCTACAAGTATTTAATTTGAAGTTGACATCTGGTTTGGACAAGTTCCACGATTTTAACCATCTTGTCCAAATCTCTGTTTGATATGAAGAAACTTAACCGTGTTTAGTTTGGCAACATATGTTCCACACTCCGCAACATATGGAAGTGAAAGTGCTAAAATTTTTCTACTTTTCCGATATTTTCTGGCAATGTTTCATTGCATTGAACGCATAATATTAACCCATTTATAGCGGATTGTGTAGGAGGTGGTTAATAAATTATACTTCTGAATTATAATTGGCGTAAAGAGGACTATTTTTAGACACAATTACTTAAAAAGGGTAACGAATAATGGACTAGTAACATTCGATTAATCCTTTATTTTATTACTTTTTTGTTCGTCTCTTTACAAATTACAATGAAATTTCCTCTTTCATTCTTCCTTTTCTTTTTATTGGATACAGACAAATTATAAGATTCAGATATAATGAAATGTTTTCAAATGTAATTATCAATGTATTATTATCTAAAGAACCTATGTACTTGTATATAATTATTTTCCATGAAACAAATAATTTGTTCTGTTTATATTGTCAGAATATTTAACGTAAAACGTAAAGGTCAAAACAAAAACTGGGGTAATGGACAATTGTATATTATATTATAATATTATATATACAAGGTGTTGTAAAATTATAAAATTTCGTAATTTTCTGCTTTCTTAATAATTTTTGTTTCCATTTCATGTGTCTTCTTGAAAGTTATACTGTACTTACATTTCTTGTAGCTTAAATAACTATATGAAAATTATTGAATTTATAGTTATTTTTATCTAACAAAATGATATTATTTCAATTGCATTCTTTATTTTTAACACTTGAAATTCACTTGATGGCTAATAGTAATGTGTAATGTGTGTTAGTGAATTAATACTTGAATGACATGAAATTTTAGGTCAATGATCTAATTAATGTAATCATCGATTATACATTGTTTAGTTTCCCAGACAAGAAACTAATAATATATCTATTACTTATTTACTTATGATTGACTAGACATAGGTCATCAACAGAGATAGAATTCTCAAACAAAACAATATCAATAAAATAATTACAAATGTATAATATTAATGGAGTAAATTCCAATTCTATTATCTGAAAAAAAATACATATGTCGAAATCATAATTTATTAATATTCACTACAATGGAAAGAAACCACATATGATATAAATTCCAATATATACAGTTAAAGTTAATGTATCACTACAGGGATAAATAATAAATGATCCACGCACAAAAACATTACTAATTGTTTCTACATGAACTTAACCATAAAATACACCGTGGTTGACCCAGTAATTTACACGATACTCTAGTAGGTAGTTTAATGTTTTTATTATTATTTCACAGAATTCCAATGTTATTATGTATTCGTAATATAACTTCTGAAATGAGATGATATAAATTTTATTACGGTTAAGAAGAAATGAACTAGGTAATTGTAAAAATAACGGAAATTGGTAATGTGAAAATGAGGTTTTTTGGAAATCGATACTGAAGTACAAAATATCACTCCGCGAAGCCAAAATAGTAGCTAAAGCAAAACTTTACAGGCTCTTATGTCAAAATTTGACTTTACGGACTCATCTTCAAACTTGAATTAATTATTTAGGGAAAATTTTTTAAAAAATGATTACATTGCTTTTGGAATCTGACGTGAATACCATCACAGAATAGGTTTATACTTTATACAGAAGCGACACTAATGCCCGGTTGCAGAAAGGCTAATCAGGCTCTAATAAAAAAATCACTGATTAATTTGACGTTGTTACCATGGCCACATATTAAAAATACATTGCTGTCAAAAAATTACTCATTAATCAAAATTGATGAAGCTTTGTGCAACCCGGGCTAAGCCAGAGAAACGAAAATTAGAGAGAGGTGGGGAAAGGCAACAAAATTATAGGGCCCATTGTTTAAAAACGGAAAGTTTCGTCACATCTTAGGAAGAGAGTCAACAAATTTAAAGGTCTACACAATGCTCCAAGGTCTTAGAACTGAGTAGGGTAACATGAAAGGTACCGGCACGGAGTGTCGCTTCTGTAGGTTACTATTCTGTGTGCTTGGAACATTGTGTAGACCTTTAAATTTGTTGACTTCCCCTATCTCTCTCTAAGATGTGACGAAACTTTCCAATTTTAAACAATGAACCCTTTAAATTAGTTGACTCTGTCTTACTGTCGCTTCTGTATAAACTTATTCTGTGGTTGAGCTTTAGGTGATTAAAAACACGTAATTTAATTATGAATTATATTATCATTGCACCATCATAAAATTTAAATTCCAACTAAAAAACTTGCTGTTTACTTGTCGACTTCATGATGTTTATATTCCAAGAATACTTTTATATTCACAAACAAGTTATCCAAACATCATTGTACATATTAATTACTTCCCAAAACCAAGTCCCTTGTTGAAGTTGCGATGTTTACCGTGTGTCCCGTTGCATGTGTGGTGGACATGCCCTCACTGACCACTTCACATTCCGCGAAGTGGGTCAATGTTATCAGATAACCACAACCCGTCCCGTGGGACAGCCCTGCCAGGTGAACCTAATCGATCATGACCCGCGTACCACCAATCACCAACGGTAGGACGTTGCATGCCATTGTCTTCATAACGGTGACGCAGGGGTTGGTAATGTTGCAAAGGATCATAAACTATAAACAGCTGTTTTCACAGCGTATGATTTACAAAATATAAATACCTATACTTTTTTAAATCGATTCATTACTAGTTTATGACAAAATAAATGTTAAACAGTTGAGGAAGTGGTATTGTTAAGTCAACATGATAGAATGGTAGACAAATATACTAGCAGCGAAGGAGGCAGTGTACTTGTCCTCTTCCAAGATTTCATTGCATATCATTGTTTTTATAACGGTGACGCAGGGGATTGGTAACATTGCAGAGCAGGGTTGTTATAAAAGCCACTTTTTGTAATAAAAGCCAGACCAGTGGTTTAAATTGGTTTAAACCGGATGAAACTGGTTTAAACCGGCTGAAAGTGGTTTAAATCACTTAAAATTAAATAAATACGTATTAGTTAATATTTTGAGACAAATTTACTAAGGGCCGATTTTATAAACAAATTTAATACCCACTTAAATTTATTTGCACAGCAAATTTTCATCATCTAGTCCAAATGATAAACGAATGTATGATAAAATCATCACGATGTATATATGATGAAAAAAAAAGAATTTACTGAACTAAATTTAAGTGGGTATTAAATTTTTTTATATAAAACCGGCCCTAATACTAATATAAAAATAAGATAACTCAATTGGCAATTATTTCATTCTGTAATAACATAAAGATAAAAATATCTGAATACAAAAATGTATAAATAGTTTTCAATATTCCGAATATATAGTTTGTCTCTGCTTGTACCTATTATTAATAACATAAATACAAGTATAACTTTATAACTTATGAATGCAACACAATGCAGAACACACAAATCAAAAAGTGTATTTTTTACTATTATTTTTAATAAAAACCACTGGTTAAAACTATATAAAAACCAGTCCGGTTTAAACCGGTTTAAGCCGTTGGTTTAAACCATAGTGGCTTTTTCTTAACAACCCTGTTGCAGAGAGGATCAACTAAACAGCTGGTTTCACAGCGTTATGATTTACAAATCTGAAATAACCATACTCTTTTAAATCTATTGATTAGTAGTTTACTAGAAAATAAATATTAAACAGTTAAGGAAGGGATATTGTAAAGTCAGCGTTATAGAATCGTGAAAGAAGACAAATATACTGGCAGCGAAAGAAGAAGTTCATTTGTCCTCTTCCACGATCCCATTGCATGTCATTGTCTTCATAACGGTGGCATAGGGGTTGGTAACATTGTAGGAAGGATCATAAGCTACAACCAGCTGTTTTCACAGCGTATGATTTACAAAATATAAAATACCTATACTTTTTTAAATCGAGTCATTACTAGATTATGACAAAATAAATATTATACAGTTGAGGAAGAGGTGTTGTAAAGTCAGCATGACAGAATCGTGAAAGAAGACAAATGTACTGGCAGCGAAAGAGGAAGTTCATTTGTCCTCTTCCACGATCCCATTGCATGTCATTGTCTTCATAATGGTGGCGTAGGGGTTGGTAACATTGCAGCAAGGATCATAAGCTACAACCAGCTGTTTTCACAGCGTATGATTTACAAAATATAAAATACCTATACTTTTTTAAATCGAGTCATTACTAGATTATGACAAAATAAATATTATAGTGAAAGAAGACAAATATACTGGCAACGAAAGAGACAGTTTACTTGTCCTCTTCCACGATCCCACCATGCTGACGTCACATATCCCTTCTCCAAAACATTTAATTGCTAATAAGTACATTATTGAAAACGAATGTGTAGTTTTTGTTATTCTTACAGCTTAGGTTATCTCATTATTGAATGTGTGTAGTTAAGTTCACGTGAATAACTATACAGGATCAAATTGGCATGAAAAACTGTTAAGCAAATTTGTCTTGTCTAAACATATTATGTTTCCACCATGGTTGTATGAAGCGATATTTGAAACTGACTAGCGATTAGTTTTTATGGAGCGTTAGGTATAGCTTAGTGGCCAGATTTTCTAATTACTTAAACTTCAAGATATTACTAATAAAAGGGAAATATGGTCTTATACTAATAATAGTAATAGTGATGTAACGAATAGCAGTTTAGCTTAATAACCGAATAACCGATATTCGGCATTACCGAATACCTAGTCAGATTTAGAATTGGAATAAAGATATTAAACTATAATTTCAAATTGAAAAACTGCAGTTATTATTAATTATATCACACAGAACACTATGTATCATTAATTTAGAAGTAAATATTAAAAAGTGTAAATTATAAGAAGCAATAACATAAATGTACGATATCAGCTCCCTGAAAGGTCGTTAATTACATTAATTCAAATTGTGTTGACAGTAAGGAAAATTTTCAAATATAACAAAAACAAAGATTACAGGAATTATAGTCAATAATATGTTATTAATTTTATACATGATATGAATTACCTACAGAGTTTCTGTCTAATATGGGTTTAATCTACCAATTATAAACTTTTCCTAACATGGTTTTTCCAATATTTGTATAAATAGATTATCAATCATATATATTATTTATCTATCAATTTTATTGATGTGTTTGTTGAATAATATGATATTTTTTATGAGTCATTATTAAAGTGTATTTTATAAATTTTATTTTATTTATACCCAAAACTGGTAGCGAAGATGTAGTCCTACAAGCAATCAATTATATCTGATTTTAATTAATACTTCCAAGTATAGAAAAGAAAATTATATACAATTTGTGTAAATTCAGATTTATCTGGTTGATTTATTAGAATAATTAATTTAGAAGCATTCCTTTTTAGTAATTTATGTGTGATGTTAGTAACAAATAACATTGACATTAAATGTAACATAGAATATATTTTTAGTAAAATTGTAGCTAAAAATACGTCGTTAAAATAGTTTACATTTTACTGCAATGTGTAGGCCTTTACGATCTGTATTTCGATTAGAGCTAAATATAAATTATTTTGCACAATGAATTACATTGATGCACTGGTTTATGCAGGTTTGTAAAGTTTGAAATTTTGGTTAAAATATGAGTTCAAGTTTGTTCATTAAATCGTTCAAATATTATTAGTGCGAGTATATTAATTAAAAATACTTTAAATAAAAATTGTCGCATTGAATAAGAATTCTTTTCGTAATTCGAATCAGTGAAAGGAATGTCCGAGCGTTGTCACGTCAAGTAAATTATGACAAAGTATCTAACAATAAAAATAAAATCTTTATTTTTATTAAATGAATAATTTTAATAGCAAATTATTAACACCTGCACATCACAACAAAAAGTAATTATGAATATCATTTTAATAAGCACATGTTAAAATTGTTTTTGTTATGACAAGTTATTATCATATGATAATAGTAAGCATACAGCTTGTTAACATTTTGACACACTCGTAATTATTGTTGAAACGTACAATCAGAAGGTTTTCGGATATTTGATATTGATGTAGTCATGAATTTAGTTTTATAGTTTTCTCTAAAACGTGTTTCTAACGTTTATTGGCTTTTATTGTATGTAGTATGGTTTTCAAAAACTTAGTGTTAATACTAGTAAAGTTGTAAGTATTGCAAACTTTAAAAGTAAATGAATTTATAATTAATTTTGCTTGTCTCATTGACACATTTAAAGAAAGTTCGCAGGATCAGAACCAATATATAGCACAAGAAATTGCATTAGTACCATATAAAACGTATCAATTTTTGGTACAAGATATTGTACCATTTCTTGTACTACTTATTGTCCCATATATAGGCTAGTCTAAAACGGCCTCTAGGAAGAATTAAATTTTGATTTCGATTATTGCAGTCTTAAAAAACAGTACATGCAGTAAATTTTTAAAACTAATATACCTTCCGTTCCATTAATTTTCCTAAAAAATTAATTCGTTTTGTTTTAGTGTTTTGTTTTATACTGTTTCATTGTTGTCATTTTTTGTTGAACCAACAGCATGCATAATACACATGCAGACGCATGAAATTTTAACCAAGTTGCTCTCGCATTTTCATGAATAAACACTGCAGTTTACCCAGTGTGAATTTTAAAGTGAATGACCCGCTAATGTTAGGTCCGCAGTATATGTACAATGCCAGAAATTACAATTGGAATATCCAGCCAAATAATTGGAAGCTATAAAAAATATGAATAATATACATATCTCATATTTGCATACAATATAGCATGTAGGTACACGTATTCATATTATAATATTTTTTCATCGATTAAATGGAATAAAAAATATGCTTTATGAAATCTATTACCATTTCAGCCATCCATTACTACTCACATTAAATAAAAGTATGTTGCGTTTGAAATATAATGGGCTTTGTTATTTTTTGGTGAAGTAGTTATAATTTAGGGTGCAACAAAAATTAGTATTGATCTGAAAACATAAGTAGGACAAAGTATAGCAATAAAAATGTCAGAGAACAACTGGGCCATACAATAACACATTTCTAATATCCAACAACACCTGTTTTTAGCACAGGGATCATAAATGTTATTGAGATATAAATAATCTGACCTTATCTAGCCTAGCTTGGCTGTGGTATTTTACAGTTTTATTTTCTATTTGGTGTTCCTAATGTAATTCAAATAATAAAATACAAAGTTCATATTAGTATTTTATGTTTTAATCTTTACTACAAAAATAAATTTTAGATACATATTTAACAAACAAAATGTAATAAATAGTTAAGCTGTAAGTATGTAAGTACTTTCGAGGAAGTATGAACTGAGACGGAGCTTCTTACCTTGGGACGCCACCGACCTGTAACCTCTGATAGCGGCGGAATACAAGAAAATACAAAATTAAACAAGAAACTTACAAAAAGATTCGATTCGGTGCGGTACGGTACGGATGCGGACTGCTACTCTTCTCGGCTAGCTGTTAGACGTTATAGTCGTCGTAGACTGGTCGTCACAGAAGTGATCTATATTAAATAAGATGTAGAAATACGTGTAGTATTCTTCTGTACAATATGGTAACTTAGTTGTTAGCCGGAAAGTTTTTATTTACCAAAATCTGTGTTTCTATATTAAATACATATGACAACACTTTCTTGGAACACATGGTATTTATTAATTTGTTTCTTGTACGTTCGTATTTGGTTTTTCTGCAGTGTACAATAATAAGTCCATCTCATATTCCGGGTGCGTGGCTACTGAATCTGTTGCTTGTTTATGCCATTGAATTCTCTGGTGAGTTCACACCTTCATGGGAATTCTCAACCTGTAATTAGATGATTTATGAAACAATGTTTCCTTCCTACCATTGCACAATATTTTATTATAAGGCCAGGGACATTATTAACTTAGGAAAAACACCCCATTGTTTTCAACGCAAACAAGAGTTTATATTCCGAACTGAATATGACGGAATTAATAAAAAGTTTTTGCTTTGTTATTCCTGTGCTTATAATAAAACAAACTTGAGAGATATGTTCATATAGAAAGTATTTTTCTATAATATAGAAATTCAACTTTGCCCAGTCTATGGAATGATAAAGAGTTGTAAATGTCAAAATAATATTTATTTTTGTTTACTCTAAGTAATTCTTATTTTATTGTTATCTATAAAAATACTGCATATGGTTAAAAATATATTATGTCTGCAAATAACAGTAAACTAAATAAATAGGTAAATAGAAGTATAAAAATGTTTATTACTTTTACGTACAACTCTATCGTAATTGTATATTTACAAATTAGTTACTATGGCGGAAACTTGTACTTTACGCCCTTGGTCGGTGAAGTAGAGAAAAACGTCTGCCGAGCGGTAAATAAAGTGTCAAACACATTTTTTTCTACGATCCACTATTGAAAGTGGCACTTCTCTCACATTGTACAAAGCTTCAAAGTTGCGTATTTCCCATAACCGTATATTAAAGTGTGAGAAATCATTTCTCACAGTATTTTCCAACATCTCGCATGCGCATGTTTTCTTGTTCTGTAACGTTTAGCAGTATGGTCGTAGAAAAAGTATAGTGTGCTACTTGTGCAGAAGCACATTTCTCAACTTATGTGATTCCAGCACTCGACTTCGTCTCGTGCCGAAACTTTCACACCTTGTAAGAAATAAGCGACTTTCTGCACTTGTTGCACAATAACTAATCCAGATTTGTAATATCTTGTATTCGTTTTCATACCTATTCTTCAATTTATTCGGGTCGAAAGAGATTTACGCGTATGGACGAATAAAATTTTGTCCACAGATGTAAACCTACTCTTTCTACCCCTACATGTTAATAACTATAACAGTATTATAATAACTCCAAGTACTCTGATATTTATATAGTAAATTTTATGTATTTTAAAATAAAACGAAATGTATAATTATGGACAAGAATATCAATGAATTTTTATCTAAAAAAAATAATGAAACTATTTCAGTTTAATATTACCGTTAAAGATAGAAATATATTTTTATTTCTTCGATAAGATTTTCTGAAAACAACATTCATGGTCAACTTTAGCATACAAGCATAAGTTTCTATAAAAAGAACGGCAGATATTGAATAGATATGAAGTGAGGTATGTTAAGATATTTGATAAAACGAGATTCCTCCAATCCACTTCGCGATCAGGTGTCGAATTGAATGCCAGTATTAGCATATAATCCCGAATAGATTGGAATAATTCAAATCGAAGAGAAATTCTTTGTTATATCTGATCGATGATGCTCCACTTTTCAGCGGAAATGGCTCAGAAAATCCACTTGATCGTAACAAGTCCGCCGGAAAATACTCCCATCTGTTCGTGATCTATTCTCATCTTCCCCGCAAAATTTACCCGGAATTTTAATTAATTTCCAGGCGATATTTCGTCGTCTGTTATCGGAACACCTTGCAAAAAGTAATTGGATATTAGGCCGATTCCATTTCCAACGAAGACGCGTTTGTAGGATTTAAATCAGCGTGAAATTGTTTCATTAGGATGTTATAATACAATGATTATTTTCTACTAAAATAGCTTTTTGTTGAGTCTTTTGGAGGTAGAAAAAATGTTTAACTTTCTTGGAATTTCATTTATTATGCGAAAAAAATTTGTATATGCTTTAGAAAATAGTCTCAATAGTTTATTTTTCTTTTGCTAAAAATAGATAAGTTTTTGAAAAAGTGTATTGTAAGTCTCATGTTTAGAAAAATGCTTTCCCATATTAAATGTTATAAATAAATAATAATTTCATAAAATAATCATAATTATTGCACACACGCCATTTTCACCTAATCAGAATGCTTCTTTTGATTCTTGATAAATTATAATGTGCGACTCGTGCAGAATCACCTATTTCCCACCTTGTGTGATTCCAGCCCTCTACTACGTGTCGTGCTGAAACTTTCACGCCTCGTGGGAAATAAGTTACTTTCTGCACTTGTTGCACAATATACTATTAAACTTTATTATAATTATAAACATGTCCAAATCATTTAATTTTAATAAATCGCATTGCTATGAATAATAAATGAGCGAAAACAAATAATTTATTTAAATTTTTTGGTCTATCATTACATGTAAATGAACCATAAATTAATAATTCAAAAAATGTAGGAGCAGTTTCCACCTGGCCTATCACGGGTACTTAATTAATAATTTAGCAGTGTTAAAGAGAATATGGTATATTGGTTGTCATGACATTGACTTTGACTAAAATTATTATATGATTGTGAAATACTGCTATTTGATTGTAATTTTAAAATTGAAACAATGTACGTATATGTTTGATATTTGCATTGAACTTGTTTTATAGAAATAAACATAATCCATAAGTGTTTTTATATTTGCATCGTAAAAGCAGTAATAATTTTAAATTTTGAAATATGGTTTACGTAGGCGTTGTTACGTCTTTGAAGTAGCTGTTTAATGTTTATCGAAATTGAAACATATTTATTACAGTATTAAGAAATGTAATAGCTTAAGCAAACATTGAATGTATTAATAAAAAATAGATAAATAACCAATATAATGTTTGTTACACTTTTTATATTATGGCTCAAATAAAATCAAATACGAAACAAGATCTAAAAAAAATGTCTAAAAGGGGGCATCATTTTATAAGTATGTAGTAATAACAGGGGAAGTAATTTCAAAAGCCGCTGACCCTGTATTTTTGCGTAAATCCGAAAATATTTGAAAATATCGAATTTTAGCTCGAAAATTTTCAAATTTTACAAAATTGTATTTGTGATATTTTTTTAAAGAGTTGGCTATGTTGATACCAAATTTACAAACATTATTTAATTATCTCCTTTCGTTTCGGAGATATTTGCTGTCAAAGTTGCACATCAAAAAAGTGTGATTTTTGAGTATATTTCAAAAATGATTAGAAATATAATCTCAACTACTTTACCATTCGATTCTACGGGAAAAGTTATATAAAGAAATGTTTTGCCCGCATATACTTTCTTTGGAACGATTAAGTGAAAAATAAGAAAAACGAAAAAACCTAAATTTCAAATTTTTGTCTCGAAACTTTTTGTCTCCAAAATTTTTCATTTTTTGCACTTAAGTAGAAGTCGATGAGCTGATTTCAAATTTTCAAACCGAATTCAATTATCTCTTCCCGTTCTCGAGATATTTGAGTTCAAAGTTATACCTAAAAAATCAGGTTTTTTAGGTATACCTCTTAAATGGTTAGGTTTACTGTTTCGTCGACCTCACCATTCGATTCTACGGGAAAAATTACATAAGTGTACCAATTTTCAGATTTTTATCTCAACAGATAGAATTTCTAGAAGGAAAAAACTGAAAATGCCCAAAAATCGAAAAAATCGCAAGGGGTTCATCAGGCGTTTTTTTCGATTTTGGCCATTTTCGTTTTTTCTTTCTACTAATTGTATCCTTTGGAATAAAAATCTAAAAATTGGTACACTTATGTAATTTTGCCCGTAGAATCGATTGGTGAGGTCGCCGAAGTCGTAAACCTAACCGTTAAAGAGGTATACCTAAAAAACCTGTTTTTTTAGGTATTGCCAAAACTGAACTTTGAATACGAATATCTCGAGAACGGTAAGAGATAATCCAAGTCGGTTTGAAAATTTGAAATCAGCGCATCGATCTTTACTTAAGTCTACAAAATGAAAAGTTTTGGAGAAAAAAAGTTCCTCGGAGAAATTTTGAAATTTAGGTTTTTTCGATTTTCTCATTTTTCACCTAATCGTTCTAAAGAACGTATATCCAGAGAAAACATTTCTTTATGCAATTTTTCCTGTAGAATTGACTGGTATCATCGTTGAGATTGTATCTCTACCCATTTTGAAGACATATCGAAGAAACACACTTTTTTGAGGTTCAACTTTAACAGCAAATATCTCAGGATCCAAAAGAGATAATTAAATTCCGTTTGAAAATTTGAAATCTGCACATCGAGATCTATCAAGGTACACTATTTCCCAAAATCAAAATTTTCGACACAAAAATAATAATTTTTGTGATATTTCGCGTTTGTCAACACAATTTTTGGTTTTGGGCTGTTTTTGGATTGGGCCATATCCAAAGTTTGTTTTCAAGATGTTTCCTAATTTTGTACTTGTATATCTCTATAAAACGTTCCGAAAGTTCAGTAAAAATAATAAAAAGTATGAATGATGTCAATATAACGTTTACGATGATATCCTAAGTCCTATTGCGTTGGGCGTACTCCCTAGTCACCGAGCCAATTTCACGTCATGTAAACACTGTTTTCATAATTCATAACCGTTTTCTCCTTACTATCAATATTGATGCCCACATTAAATTATATAGATTTCAATCCGTTACAGTTATAGAAAGTGTTTCACGTTACACCAACGATATTTGTTTGGTTTAATAAGGCCAAAGATAAATTAATTTGCACGGTAAAAAAGTGTGTTGACTTTTCATTATCAGCTACGTTCCTAGAATAGCAAATATCTGATAAAAATTGGGTAACACTAAAACACATTAAAGTATAGGGGAAAATAATTACAGGATGCTACGGTAAATATTTGGAAAATAAAAATACCTTGTAATAATTATATCTTCTGTAAAGTATTGTTAGTGTTGCCGTCTAGATTTAGACTTTCTAGACTCTTGTCTTGTCTTTTCTAGAATATCAAGACAAGACAGGCAAAGACTTGTCTTGAAATTTCAAGACAAGCAGACTTTCTTATTCTAGATAAAGACGAGAAAATTCTAGACAATTTTCAAAAAAAGACTCTAGATTAATGAAAAATTTTAAATTTTCGAAATTTAAATATATCATCCGAGCTGAAACAGTGATTGTAATATAGAAAAAGAATACTATTATTGAAAGTGTACGTGTAGTCGGTTCTTGGTGGAAAATATTTGAAATTAATTAAAAAAAAATAACACAATACTTACTTGATTTTCCACAAATTTGTGCAAAATAAAGTATTGTGTTATTTTTTTTTAAGAATGCTGCCGAATAATTATCTGCCCTTGTCCAAAGTGTATGCGAAGGTTAATGTAGAGTCTTAAAACAATCTAGACAAGACTTTTTAATCTAGACTTAGACTTAGTCAAGTTCTGTCTTAAAATTTCTAGACAAGACAAGATTTTGCCTGATCTTGTTTTATCTAGATCGTCGATGTTGTTAATCTTGTAGAAATAATTCTACCAGTCGGTGAATAATTTACTTAATCTTAGATTTCTGTTATGATATATTTTAACTGTTTGAAGATTGAAGAACATCTGTTGGACGATTGATTTTGCAGTACATTTGTTTACAAAAAAACGTAAATTGACTTACACTACTCTGTAATAAACTCATGTTCCCTAAGGCTATAGGTTAACTTAGCAAAGAAACCCAAGATGTAAATCTCAATTGTCATGTACTTCCATCTTTGAAGAGGTCAAGGTTTGCAATCCATAGCCCACTTATGAGGTAACTCGACCATATTTATGTTAGTCATTATGTGGTCATAAATTTCAAATATGAAACTACATCAACTCAGTTTGTCAAAAGTATGGCATTATGAAATTCCGATATTATTTCGTGAACAATTTTCGTTGCTTCAATATCACAGAAATCAAATGAATATTTAATGGATAGCCTAGAAACATCTGTCAAATTTCTTTGAGAGCTTTGCTGTCATTCTTCGATTGTTTCTTGGAGTTTTCGTTAGTCGGCACTTGTTTTCCAAGGTCAGGTTGTTAGCTTATTACAGGACCTCAAAGGATAAAGATGCTTGTGTTTATTTATCTCCTTGACACGAGTATCTAAAGTAAACAAATGCTAGTGATTTATTCATTATTTTGTCAGCAGTTCCATGGCCTCCTTTGTACGGGTTCTTTTAAAAATATTGTAAAAGTGCTGTCCTGATTTCTTACAAACATGTATCCTTTTTATCCTACTTACTAGGATGTTATTTGTCCTAGATTTTGTAGAGGAGTGTTCAACAAAAATTTTTAATGTAAGTTTCAAAGTTTTGTAGGAAAATTAATTAAATACACAAACCTAGTTTCAAAAGTTTTAGTTATTTTTAAATTCCTTCATATAAACAGTTATATCAGCGACTTTTTTCAAATTAAAAACTTGTTAATATTGATTAAAAGTTTTTGTTCCTTTATTATCTATTTTAATTTTAAATAACCATCTTCTAATGAAACTAATTCTATATTGTAGAAAAACTATACGTTAACTATTAATTAAAAATAGTTTATTTTAGTTTTTTTTTTTTGAGGGCTGTCTTTATTTCAGTACGTATTGTTTAAATGGTAGGCAGTCTTAATACATAAATCATAGAACAATAACATTTAAATCTATGTTAATATGTCTACGTAGGCATTGTAGGAAAATTTGCGAAATGGATAAGATGCTAGACGACCCTGCATAATTTTCAAGTAAATTGAATATAACGGTACACTTAGTTTAGTATAAATAGTCTGAGCTCGGATTATACATTGTTACAGGCTGTATACAATCGTACTGCTCATGAATACTTTTGTTATTTAAATACCAAAGGTCTTATTGTTACCTTTAAATATTTTGCAAAATATTACAATATATTAGACAAACTGCTGTACATATAGGTATACCTACTCATATGTAGCAATGTTTATTTAAAATTAATCTATCTATAAAGAAACCACAGCATAGAATATATATGTACCTACAAAGATTTTTTAAGTACTAAAATGAAATAAAACGTTGTATGTGAAACTTGGATTTTTATAAAAATTAAATTTAAAAGTTCAATAGTAAATTTACATCAATGTTAAATTTGTTTTAGCGTTAGTACATTACGTTATATTTCTATATCTAGATATAATAATCATATATATGTTAATTAAATTTTGTTATTTTTAGTTTTTTGTATTTACCAACTTATATATCAAGGAAACGAATGATAAATTAATAGAATTTTGATTTTATAGAATTTTGATTTTATATCACAATATATTTTTCTAATCGTATAATTTGCATTACGATTTTATGCTGTTTTTTCTAATCCGATATTATTTACTTCGGTGTAATTTAATAATGACTGATATTTATATGAGGCAAATACTGCATATCCAATATGCGCCAATCATTGTGTGATTTACTACACCAGTGCGGGTATTATAATAATAGCATGCATGTCAATTTGCTTGGGATTATTCAAATATGAGATATTAATTGCCGGTATCCGCGCAGTGACATGTTAATAACTACCGTGAAATATTCATCGAACTATGTCTTGATTTCAAAGTAGAGGGTGTTGACTGAATACGGTTATACACTGAAGAAATTAAAGTTGGAACATAAATAAATCAAACATTATATTTAAAATGACACTTTTTTGAATGTACTAGATCTCGATGTGCTGATTTTAATTGTTAAACAGAATTCAGTTATCTTTTTTGGTAGAACTGGAAAATGAAAAGCATTAGAGACAAAAAAATCTACGACAAAATTAAAATTTAGATTTTTTAAATTTTTCTACTTTTTTAAAAACCATCCTGTATATACTTTACCTATAATTTTTGGTAGTATATCTTTTATAAAATATAACCTTACACCGAAAGATAAAAAAATTCAAAAATTAAATAAATAAATATCTTTAATAAAATAAAAATATATATTTCATAATATATCAAACAACCGTAACTCACTTAAATTAACAATGTTCCAAATACTTTAAATCCCGCTATAAATTATAGGTCATCTATAATATATATAAGCTGTGAGGGCTGACAACTTACATTATTCAAATGAAGGTAAAATTTGACTCGAAACAATTACTTGGGAATGATTGTGATGATGCATTAATGGAACTTCAAACAAAACTTGCTTAAGGCGTTTTTTTTTTTAAATGCCGGTTACTTTAGCCATCGATTAATAGAAAAATAACGCATCGAAAAATTGACGTAAGTTAAAAATGTACGTTAATTATAATATCGATGCGATATTTTTCTATTAACCAAAGGTTAAGGTAACCGGCACTTTAACTAAAGATGAAAAAAGGCCCTCAGTAAATCTTTCAAGAAACAAAACTCAATCCCCTCTATTCTGTAACTCAGTTGTTAATTTTTAACCAGTTGCTAAATTTTTTCTCCAATGAAAATAAATAACACTGAAGAAAATATCAAAACATCACTTGTAATGTTTGTTTTACTTGTTAAAAATTTTAGCAACTGGTTAAAAATTAGTCCCTATTCCATTTATAGGAATGATTACGATGATACATAAATAAACCTTCAAATAAAACTCACTTAGTAAATCTTTGAAGAACAACCGTATTTAAAATGCTGAAATTTTTCACCATGTAGGCGATCTCTCGCCCGTGCTGAAACTAACGTCTTTGAAGTATCCTGTTCTTTTAATCAATTCGTATACAGGTGGCTGCGGGTCAATTCCTGTGCGTTTCCGAGCATGAATAAGACATCAGGGGATGATATACTCGCCCTTGCTGTAACCGCCTACAACTTCCACCCTCGCGCATGTTAAATTCACATTCCCCGCAGACAGATTTTTTCACGTCAAAACTTGATGTTCTTGTAATCTCGATTGTAAGGTGTGGGTGTGGGAGATATCCTTTTATACTTCCTATCAATATTTATTGATAAAGGTGTTTGCGTCATAGCTGATATATAGACGTATTTGGATAATGATACTAAGAAAAGTATAAGTACACTATGGGAATTTGTTACTTTCTTTTATGATGTCTTTAATAATTAGTAACCTTTTGACAACAATGAGATTATCAAGATGTAAAATTGTTATATTTAAATTTCTTTCATAGTGCTATATAATTTAGATTGCGAAATTAATTTGGTAGTCTTAATTTTTTCTCAAAACAATTATTATATTAAATATATTTAATAGACGTCATAAACGTAATAATCTTTATGACCGATTTTAAAACGTCGAAACTTATTTATGTCCAAAGTAAATTACTTTAATTGTTCCAATGAAACGTGATTTTTTGACATCAATGAGTTTATATCATAAAAAATTGATTAGTATTTGTTCAATAAAATAAATTTACTTGGGCATTTATAACAAGCCATTAGTTAAAAAAAAAAAACACCTTAGAAAATACAATAGAAAGTTAATATATACATATACGTACATATGTTTTATGATATTTATAAATGCATAAAGTACTAAGGTCTTCTGTCTGAACATTATTTCAACTACTTTTATAAAAATAATAAATATTCGCTATAACGCGTTGTTTTCAATGTAAAATTAAGGACAAGTACTAATTTTTTGTCAGAGGCAAACTAGAAGGACAAGAGGATATCCCAAATATTTTTTTACCCTTCGAAATGTGGCACAGTTAAGTCAAGCGTTTACACAAGAGTATTGTTTTTGCTCTTAGGCTTATAATCTTAACGTTTAAGGGTTTTCTTATGTTCCAATGTAAACATACTATACGGTTTTTCCCGAAAATTGGGTCAATATTTAATTTATAATAGAATGTGCTACAAAACAGAATACATATTGGATTTTATCTCATAAAAAAGATGATGAATAACTTTTTCACGAGAATTTTGTTTAGTATTCTACTGAGATATTAAATATTCAATAAATGTTTTTTGATTAATTTCAAATAATAGGTATATGAAGTAGACGAAAAGAAAATTTGTATCAGAAATCATAATAACAAAATAATTATTATTAGGTTTATGAACTTTGGCAAATCACAATTTTAAACCTCAATTAACTTGCAGTTACGATAAAAGTCAAAGAAAAACTATATTACAATTAACTTAAGGCCGTTTTACACTAGCCTATAAATTGTATAAGATCTTGCTTCATTTCTGGTACCATTTAAATAGGCTAGTATCAAACAATAGTACAAGAAATGGTGCAATATCTTGTACCAAAAATTGTTAGATTTTGACGAATTTCTTGTATTATTTATTGTCCCATATATGGGCTAGTCTAAAACGGCCTTTATTTTATAATTTAAATGCCTATTGTATTAAGTTTAACGACTTTTTATTGTTTGTTTTAATAAAGTATTTTTAAAGAATAGAAAACATTTTATTTAAGAAATTATTACATGGTATTTTCCCACGATTTATCACTTAACAAGTGAATGCGCTAATAATTGAATTACCCAGCATCCTTTAGGAAACGTAACCTATAAATTGTTTTTTATGAAATGACAAAGTTTGTAAGTAGAAAACTATGTCCTATTTCTAAGCCAAAATAATTATTCCGTATAAACGATCATGTGACCAACCCTCTAGTGAAAATTTAATCAACTTGGCTGTGGATTTTTTGCAAAAATGAACCCACATCAGATGGAGAAATATTGAGAAGGTCAGGGTTCAAGTTCAGAATTAATTTCTAAGTTGAATAGAATCCTTTGATGATTGCGTAACTCCATACAAGACAGATTCGAGTCGTATCTTGGATCGTTACTCTACTGAGCATTAGTAATCTGTTTGTACAGTTTACATTAGTGACGTCATGGCTTTATTGTGTTCACTTTACTCTCAATTCCACTGTAATTATTTATCAATTTGTGTAATTACTTGGGGACATGAAAACAGTAGTCTGGAATTTGAATTATTAATGGAATATTACACGTTCTATGGACAATTCGCCATTTTTTTGTTTCCTTATTAAATTTTCAGAGATTACTAGCAAATGAAAGAGCATGTTAAAAAATAATTACATTTGTAATGGTAGGGTGCGGTTTCAATATTTATGCGTAGGATTTGGTAAATCCCATATCTGAGTAATAATGACTTATCATTTATTAATTCATAATCAAATAAACGAACATCTGTTAACATCATACAAATTCTTCTACAAAAAAACTGTACTGTATTTTATTTAGAACCAAAACAGTAACTTTAGCTTTTAACAATACAGTAATTATTTTAAAATTATTGTCCCTGTATCTAAACTTAAACAAATTTTACGAAACTGTAATCAAAACTGTTTCCAAATTTTAAGTTTGCAACTTTACCTTATCAAACTTTGTGTATATGTAAAATACACACACAATTTAAAATACTTCCTTTTTTCAAATACCGTTTTACGTTAGTAATCAAAGTGTTTGATTTTATCGGAATAAATCAATTCTGAAACGATCTTCTTGTTAAAATTAATTATTCTGCACTTGAGACAAAATCTATACAATATAAATTGTCTCTATAGGTGTATAATTGGAGTAATTACTCGAAAGCATGAACTGTATCAATAATTAATTATTATACGGTTTGTGAGATATACAATTTTTAAAAAAAGTTTACAGAACAGTTTGTAAGTTATAATTTAAAAGTTTTCACAACCTGCATTATAAAAATAGTACGTTTTCTTACAATAATTACTAAACTAGCATAATAACTTATGAATAAAATTGCATGTTCTACATTTCAGCAGAAAAAACTATTCGTGCAATCAACTACAGCGGGAAAATAAACTAATAGAATGCTATTAGCTCAAAGCTATCAAACGGAATGATAATTTTGATAGCAACCCATTTACGAACTAGTTAAAACAGTTCAATGTAGAGCAGATGTACCGACCAGAAACTACCAGCTTTAAGTAGTAGGTTAATGCAAAGTCAAATAAATATATTTTTGATTATGTTGCACAATATTTGCTATGTAGTCAAATTTGAAGACATCAACGATAAGAATATTTTGCATAGTTATGTACTCGTGTCAATAAACATGTCTAGAAAATCTCACACAAAAAAACATTGCAATCCTTTTTTATTTTTCTTGTTTGATATTTAAATATAGTATAATAAAATTTAAACAAGGAATGTAAACTTAGATATTGGCAATGTTGTTCAATCATTCGTATACTACCTATTCTACGGGATGTTAGGAAAAGTTTATGAATTTATTGAATTATATTATTAAAATGAAGTAATCCATATTAATAAGATGTAGAAATACATGTAGTATTGCCGTGTATAATAAGGAGACAGTTTTTATTTATAAAAACTGTTTTCCCATGATAAATGCCTATGACAACACTTTTTTGGAACACACGGTATAAGGGATTATGATAGTCATTATTTGCTAAGATGAATCATATGTGTGTATAATGACCATAATCCCGAATATAATACTACATTTATCTACTCCTATAAATTTGGAAATATGCATAAATATTTCAGAAAATGACAACGAAAAAACGCAATGACAAATGATTACACCGTCAGCTGTCAGACGGCCGTAGTATATAAACGTGAATAATTGATTTCTGTTTCTGTGACTGGCCGAGAAGAGTGAATTATGAATCATAATTCACTGTCTTGAAATATGTGTACTATAATTAATTGAAAAATATGAAATTGTGGGAATATATTTATACAGTAGTGCAAAAAAATAGTTATTCCATTCAATACGAAAATTATTAGCATTAACGGTAACATAATTTATTACAAAATAAAATAGAAAGCAATGCAGTCAATAAAACTTATTTTTTAACACTTATATATACGTAGTGAACAACCGTTTATTCGGTTATTATTATAGTCGTAAAATGTTAACAGGTCATAGTAATATATTTTGCTACTTTTCAAGTAATTATTTCAATTTTAAACTTTTGTATGTAAACAACAAATCTTCATAAAACTTTTTTTGTTTCAGGTGAGTTCCTTTTCCCATTTGGTGTTTTTCAACTTCGTCGAAAGAAAGGTAACATGCGTGATAATAAGTTTACTTATTTAAATTTAAGTAAATGTTCAAGAAAGTTTATAAGTTTAAAAGTTCCCCAAAGTGGTACATGGTTTGTCAACATTATTTCTAATAAATGTTTAAATTGGGATAAGAACGAAGTGGGGCATTATTATTTATGTCGGGGAAATTCGATATTTTTCCGATCCGTCGCTGCGAGTTTCAAGTTAATAAATAATTGGTCTAATTTTGAATTGAATTTAAATTTTCATGCGATGAGTAAACTTCGGGGAAGGAAGTTTTATTGGTTTTTTAAACCAAGATCGAGCGTGCCATCAAAGAAAATTAATATGTTTGTCGTGGAACTTCAAGTAGGAATTCTTCTATTTCACATTAATGGAATTTTATATATCTATTACTTAGGTTTCTAGAAGTTTCTTCCTTGATTTCATGATTCCCAATTGACTTATTATTATTTCAGTTGAAGCACTACTTCCGAATTTTATATGAGTTGAATTTCAATCCAAAATAGTATCTTATGTACCTATAGAGTGCAGAAAAGCATTTATATCCAGGCGAGTATAATTTTTGCGACACGAGATATAATCGAGGATCGTAAATTTATAAGAGCATGGATGATTTGCACACTATATTAGTGATGTAAAAAAATCGAAAGAACTTATCGACATTTCAAGTAATCCATATTGATTGATAAGTAATTAATATCGAACCAAAAATTTATTTGATATTAAAAAAAATATTGTATTCAATAGGTAAAATAAACAGCAAAATTTACGAACAAGTGTATTTTTTCACTACTAGCCTAAGCACCCACTATTATTAACTTTTATTTGACATGAGACATTGTTGTTTACTATCGCTTCTTTGGTAACCATGGTCATCTAGATTAATAATAAATTATTATTAACCATGGTCGTTATTGAAACAGTCACTTTTTAAAGAAACTTATGTTTGGAAATCCAAACATTGTTTGAATCTTTTAACTCAAGAAACATGTAAAGTATGGATTCACAATTTAAATATGTCATCTAAATCTAAATTATATAAGTAAATCAAGTAAAACCAAATTCAAAATCAAAAGTGAAAACAGAGACAACATACTTTATTTTTGTGAATATTAAGAAATAAGTTAATGTTCATGTCAAAATGTTTCAAATTAGTAGTGAAAAAATAATATGTATATGAGAAGACCATTATTCATCAGTATTAATAAATCAATATAAATTATTTGAATATGTGACCATTTTGACTAAACAAAATATATTTTTATATACAATAATTTTGCAACTTGTTGGAATGTCTACTACAAACGATTTGGTGATATAAACATATAATAATACATGGTTAATTATATTGTAGAATGATTTAAAATACTTATTTTCTGATAATTTAACTGGGATAATGGGGATAGTTAATTTTATCGAAATAATAGTGTTGAACATTAACAAAGAAAATTTTAATTGGATTTTTTTATATTTACACATGTTTTTGTTAATCATCATCGGTTTTTTATTACACAATTTCTAGGGGTTGTAAAAACATATCGGTAGAAGTCTCAAGTACCAGGTACACTAATTAACTTACTAGTAATTAGATTCTAACTGAGCACTCATTTAATTTAATTAAACAGCGACTTGGTATTTTCCTAAATGATTGATGGAAATGTAAAGAAAACTCAAGCTTCAAGTCAAATATACAAGGTGTCACTCCAAGGTCACGTGGAAACAGCTGACTTGCGAAATGAGAAGTGACAAAAATGAAAAATTACCCCATGCCTTCTTTGATTGATGAATGAGTGAACATTTTGCATATGAAATCGATAGCAGCAAATTTCCCCTTTTATATCAGGTTTCACCCCTTTCCGTGAGATAAGAACCGTGGACCGGATTAAGAATAAATCTGTCTTGGACTCGATGACCCTTCAGGATATCTACGGAAAGCATCTTTGGACTGCTTAATATACTGAAGTGAGCCCTTTTATAAAAGTACAAAAGATCTTGATTTAGAAATGGGGCAGGGATATAAACGTTTCAAAGAAACTCTTCCTTTTGAGAATTACTAATGTCAAGTAAAATATATGTAAAATATATAGGATGATAAAATGGGTCACAAAATTGAAAGACATGTACGATTGAAAAAATCATAAAAAATAAACCTAAAATGATACATACCGTGTGTGGCAATTTTTTTTGTAAATACGTACCGTCTGGTTTTATTTAAGTAACCAAGTTTTACAGGACAATACTAAATGTATTTATATTTTATTGATCTACACACAAAATGACTGCTGCCAATTCATGGTTTTGGGGTTTGAACTAAAGACATCCGATTTCATAGGTGGTTGTTCTAATCCCATGAAAATGTCATTTTACGTGAAGAGTAAAAAGACATAAGACGAAAAATAGTTATTTGTCCAATAAGAGAGAAAGCATATTGTTCAATTATGAATATTTAAATTAAGTAATGCCATTAAATAGAGGTACACTTGTTTAGCAAAAGGGAAGAATGGGGTAGGTGACCAATTTCTATATTTGTGAAAATGTGATAGCTTGTACAAAAATAATATACCTGTATTTTTTTAAAATTGTTAATTATTTGTTGTTTTGATGTAAATAAATAATATAGTACTTGGGAGGGGATTATGACGTCAACTAAGTTCATGAGAGGGGCGAAGGTAGACAGAGACGGAAATATGTGGTTTGAGTGAGATAGATAGGTTTATTGCCACACCTTCAAATTTTAACCAATCAGCGTGCGAACTTAGTAAACGTCATAGTATTGGACGCTGTTTCTATTTAACGCAAATTACTAAACAATTGCTGATAAATATTTAACTTTTTTAATGTCAACGTTCATAAATAAACATACTTTCTATAATTTAATAGTTTTTTCATTAAAATTCTACCTTGGTCACCTACCCCATTAATTACAGCAATACAACTAGAATTCGGGAAACCTATCTTTAAAGGAATTTACGTTAAAAATTATTATGAAATATTTGCTATACATAAATAAATACTTAAACTTTAAACTTACTTTTCTCTTTCACTTTTATTTTAATATCAATTTTATTAATTTTGTACCCGATTACAATTGGGATTTTTGCAAAAAAGAAGTGTAATATTTTTATTTGAAAATTATTGTACGCATGTACAAATTAAAAAAAGAAAAATGGAATACCACACTATAGAATTTCGTATTGTGTGGAGTGTAATATCAAAGTAATATTAAATTTTACATCTTCTTTCCCCTTTGAAACCCCCCGACCCTGTGACACCCCATGGCGTTTAAATGAAACTCTGCGTCAGAATTGTGATAAATCGCAATGATAATCTCGTTAACTTATTTCACGGTGAAACCTGGTTAATTGTAACGCAATAAGTGAAAATTTATAACCGGAGAAATTTTATATAATTTATTGTTGGTTTGTGAATTGAATTATGTATAAATAATGTAAACATATTTTGGAACATGAAGTTTGAAAGTTAGAAACAGCGGAACCGGAAAATAAAAACTGTTTCTTAGATAAGTAGATCTTTCGCAGGAAGTGACACAATAACAACGTAGTTCACTTCTAGAGAAGTGGAAATAGAAAAACAAAGTTGTTTAAAATCTTATTCTTATTTTATAGTTTTAATAAATAATGGGGCTGGTATAATTATTATTATAACCTATTTATCAATAAAAAATTTATAAATCAAATAAAATGTACAATCTACGTAATATTAACATACGGTATATTCATTTAATATTTATATTTTAAAAGTTATAGTTTCGAATCTTTATTTTAACATTACTGTAATAAAATAATAATACAATTTATGTTCAAATGTTTGTCATTTGATTTCAATTATTTTATGAAAATTACATCTTAAACTAAATGTTAAATTCATATTTTATAAGTTATGTATAAAATATCAAATTTGATGTATGAAATAGATTAAAAAAAATAATTGATTTAAATCACATGTTCTGCAAATATTATTTAACATTCCAGATTTTAAAAAAATAAGAGAAAAAGCGTATGAGTAATGTTACCATGTGACAATAATTTCAAAAACTACTAAATTGCTTATTTTCTTTGGTAAAACCACTGATATATTATTTTAAATTTATAAGTCAGAATTATTTTGCGATAATGTCTGATTTTTTGTTAAATTTACTTTAAATTGTGTATATCCAAAGAAAAAAAAAATACAATAATTAATTGAATACATGTACTAAATAAATATCATTTAGGTACGTAGAAAGATATACCTAGATTACTATTTGTTAATATCAGCTTGTCAAAAAAAAAAAAAACTCAAGAATCACTTACCTCTAGTCTGATGTCCTCGGACGTAGAAATGCAAATGATTGATGCCGCCATGTTAGTTTCTGATTAAAATAAAATTAATAGAAGATGGAGTTTGCGAAATAACTAATAGGTACTCATATTTAATTAACCAGTGAAATTTTGTATGAGATGTACTGGGCTACCATTGTTTAAATTCTTCTTGATCAAACCTTGATTCATTCATAAAATAAAAACATATATTTATTTGTTTTTTTTTAAATAATTATAGTTAATGTAAATAAAAAATGATTATAGAAAAATTCGTTTAAAAATAAATAACAAAAAAACCACACGAATTTCAAGTTCAAAATCGCGATTACAGTTTCCTGTAAAAGTGCGGTTCAAGTTACAATTTTTGCATAACGACAAATTGTAAATCGCGTAATTTAGTTGTGCGGTTTTTTGTGAGTTGAAGGTTGGTTTTTTGCCGCGCGTGTCACAGTTGCAGATGGCGTGGCCAGGGATTGTTTTTGCCCGCGGCTTACTTGAAAGCCTCGCTGATATTATGTCATGTTTTTGAAGCAGTGTACAGAATTGGAAATGAATATTTCAAGGGGATAATAGTACAGCTTAAATCGTAATTTCAAATTCGACATACTAGTACGTTCAATTTCAAACATTGAACGAATTTAGAAATTTTGATATCTTTGCCATTGGTATTATTTGAAGGACAAGTTTAAAAAATGTTGATATGGCCATATCTTTACTTTGTACTCATTTATTGTACCTACTTATAATTTTTTCTTACTTGTACATTAAAAAAATAAATTTGTACCGATGCTTTACATATTTGCAACAACAGTCTAATAATAGAAATAGTTAGGGCTGTGAGTTTCGTTTGTTATAAATATAAATTGCAGGTCTGATTTCCGCTCAACTTAGATTTGTAATTGTCCTTGATCTTGTTAGACTATTTGTATAATTCATTAATCATTTTATATGTCTTCATTTGAAAAGAAGTTGAATATTTTGCACAAATAAATAATAATTTGAAAAAGTTTTCATGTGTTTAATTTTGCTCTTATGTTTATTTCGTCAGTTATACTAAAGTTTTGCACTAATTCAAGCCTTGACAAGTGATTTATACAGGAATGACAAGTGCATATGTTGCCAACTTGAGGGTAATTTACGCGTTTAAAGTAACACTCATTATAAAACACATTGTAAACTGTTGTATAATGTGCTTTTATTTAAAGAAAATAAACACTTAAACACAGAACTGTTAAACTCATGGGTCTTTCATCTCACGTATTTCAGTGATTTACATTCTGTTACAACTTAAGATCATATGTGAACGTTTAACTTACAGACGTGTGTGTTAGACACTCTTAGAATTAATAAGCAGACTACTATGTTCAAATAGTTCAAGATAGTAATTTCTGGTGTCTGTGATCTACTATTAGTGGGAATGTGGATTCGGAATCTGGCGAAAAAATCACATTAATTATAGTAAAAATAATCTGTAATATATTTATTTAATTTAGTATAAAATATTTATAAATATAATTTTTATCAGTTAATTTTGCAATTTTTAGTTGAATACGTTCTGATTATCTGTTGTTCCTAGATTACCTGCTGATATATGGATAAGATTTTTTTTTCAGAAAAACAATGCTCGTATATAAAATCGTCAAATATGATGCAAGCATTGTAGTAAAGAAATGTACTAAAATAATAACGGGTAATATTTTATTAGTTTATGATCATATGGTTTAAATTTATTAATAATCTCTTGCATCAACCATCAATATAATTAAAATTTATAAAAGCTTTCTGTAAAAATACAATTTTGTGTTTAAATATAGTATTTTAGAGTATTAGTGAGATAAAACGGTTTTATTGCTGTTAGAAGCCAGCCGCGAACCTTTTATACTTGCGGGCAGCTAATCTCGAACATTCCAGAGCCTGTTGGATTCTATAAAATTAGCGAGTCTACCTGACCAGACAGGTCAGACATCATGACTTATCTGTGATAAGTCACGTTCGTTAAAATATTTTATTTGTGTAAATAAAATTAAAATTAATGTTATTTCAAAAAAATTTACAGTTTTCAAATGTTAAGTTCCCTAGCGGAAAATTATTCAAATAAAATGAAAACCTATTATTTCACTAATACTGTAAAATACAATTGCATAAGGATTTGGGATATCTTTGTAATTCTAATGTACCTACATGTATATCGTTATTATAAATACACTTAATTTTACTGCTTGTAGTGAAAGAATGAAAATCACTCTTGTTTTAAGAACTATATTATTTATTTAATTCCATAAAGCTTAAAATTGTTAATATTCATTTAATAAAAGTGAAATTAAAAGTGACAAATATGAAACATCTTGAAGTGTTAATTATAGACAGTAGTAATTAAACAACTTGTAAGATTGTCTATCACATCCAATTTCCCAATTACCACAATAAAAATTTGATCGTGCCTGTGAGTTTGTGCTGATGCGTTCGTATCGCGTAGTAGGCCGTTTGGCTCGTGACTTTTGCGTGTTTATTATTTGAGAAGTTGTCGCGTTGTGCGTGGTTCGTGACCGGCAGACCAACGCTTACGATTAAACTTTTGCCTTCATCAAAGCGGGAGCAAGAGCCACGAAACGCGGTGGCGGCTCTTTAACGCCTACGTGAAAACGAAATAATAAATTTAAAGGAAAGTTTAAAGGAAATTTAATGGGCTGTGGTCAACGGAATTTATATTTATTTCAAGACATTTAAGAGTTTTGTTCTAACTAGAGGTACTTACTTGGAATAACTAAATGGAACTTTCCATGATAATATTACATTATCGTAATCATAGTCATGAAATTGTTCCACTGATCAACTTTCATCAATTCACCTTTAAAAAATCAAGCTAATTAGGTAAGAATGATTAATAAAGTTTTGATCATATGATTTGATCTTCGGTTTGACGTTGTGACATATTTATGTGATATGTAAATTAAGTACCCAAGATGTTGGCTGTTAAGATTAATATAAAATATTTTAATTTTCGCAGATCTATATGAATTGATGTAATTTCTCCTTTTGTCGTTTTTCTTTGCCATTTTTTTTTTTTCAAATACTAAAATAGAATATTGTGATGATACGGCTATTTCCAATTTATCAATTTCGATTCCTACTTTTCCTCACATTCGTTTGGTTAGCATCTCTATCAATCAGTTTATCAAATAGCGATTTACGAATTAGATTAGAATATCATGAATCCTTCCTCGGTTTTGCTGTTACAATGTAAGAATATTTATTCTCTAAGGAAAACTAATACGTTATCTACAAAAATTCCGTTTTTATCTAAATTTGCGGTTCTTTATTGCAATCTAATCAGCAGTACATAGGTAAATTAAACAAAATCGACCACAAGTTCCTGTATTGTTACATTCTTTGTTGGTATTATATATTATTGAAATCCTCTCTAGTTCTGTATTTTATTTGCTACACGATTCTTCAGTCAAGAATCTTTCATTTAATCTTCTAATCATTTCTGATATAATCTAAAGTACATTGTTTTTCAACCAATAAATATCTCTTAACTTTGTTTGAAAATCTAAAACGAAAAACCTAGATCTTGGGAGAGTTTATTTAAGAATTTACTCCTTTAGATTTCTTTTTCTTTTGTGGATAAAAATAGGAAACTGATGCGTTGACCTTGCTTGAAACTTTTTCTTTCCGCGTTGGAACGAATTTACATTCTCTGCGAATATTGTATACCTTGCAGGCTGTTGATATCCTGATGGTTGATGTTTAGTGCATGAGATGCATAAACAAAGATGTATTTGGTTATTCCGAAGGAAAGAATTCGCATTTGTGACGCAGGGGTGACGTCACAAGTGCTCGCGTGAGGCTGATGGCAGTTCGGCATTGCAGTCGCTCTAGCGGTAATGCGGAAAACTTACCGGTTTCTAACCTCGCGCAACTTACTCTTAATTATATGAGGGAAAATCTGATCGCGCGTGACCTCTTGCTAAGGTTCAACCTTTCCTGGAAAAAATTAAAATAAAGAAGTTTGGATGGAATTTACTTATTTATTAAACCATATTTTTTGATTCCAATTGATAATTGTTAAATATAAACTTTTATGCTTTTAAAAAGAGAACAAATATATTTAGTGTCAGTCTTTCGATTGGTATTTTATTGCCCAATTCTAAACAAATCTGTAAGTCTTACAAATCTGTAAATCTGTTAAAATCTGACAAAACCGTGTCAGTTTTTGTTGATTAAAATAAAATTATACATATGAGTGGCTGTTTTCGTTGCGATTTTGTTCATTATTTATAGATTTACAGATCTATAAGACTTACATACTTGTTCAGAATAGAGCCATTTTATTTTACATCTTAAAATTATTCTCATAAGTAATCTAATAAGAGCCATGAATTTATTGGAAAAATCTACGAATTTATGCAGCCAAAATTAAAATTAAGATTTAAATTTCCATTAACACTAAGAAGTTAAATATACAAAAATATGCAAAGAGATTTACTCATTCAACTAACATTAAACTAACATTAAAATTTAACTAGAAAGGTGACCAACTTCCAAACGTAACATACGTCACTTGAACAGGTTTGAGGATAATTTAATTTTAATTATTTATCCTGCCTTCTTCTTATCATCGATTTGATAAATAAGTGACAAAGGAAGACAAGAAACAAAATGGAAACAACAATCACAAACAAAAAGAATGTTTATCCTACAGATGTGTTAATTTTAAAATGCTTATGTTAATTTTAATGTAAGTTTTAGTTTGACTGCATAAATCCTCCTAACAGACAAACCAGTGTCAAAAATGATTCGATTTCAGAGTCATTTTTGACCCGAGTTGTCGTTACTTCGCAGGAATTATAAATAATTTTTACCAATTAAAATCATAGTTCGAATTATACCTGCTTCATTATTTCACGAAGGATGACAGTACAAACATAAAATTTTTGATATCAACAAAATGCCACTATGACTTTAATACTGTGGTTTTATCAAATTTTTTCACTTTAAACTATCTATGGCCATCAAATGAAGCATTCTGATTGGATGAAAATGACGTGTGTGGAATAATGAACTTTATTTTAATCATAAAACAATTTAACTATATAAACTTCACAAGTTATTTATAGATAAACGTCTTGTAAATTGACAAGTAAAATTTTCATATTCTTCGACCTCGCTGTCAGAATTCCGATTTTGTAAAATGGTTGAGAAGTGAAGATATAAATCACTTTGCGGTCTATTCTCTTGTACATGTCTTGTTGATTGATATTTTCCTTAATTAATTCCTTTCTATTCACATCTTGTAAACAAAAAAAAAACATACTATGTCTTTTTCACAATTTTTTATAAATAAATGTTTATTTACGTAATTTTTTTATTTATAAATATTTCTTCTAAATGTTGAATAGATTTATTACATGTATACAAATTCTTTGTTTTGTGTTTCTATATACAGTTGATCTTCATAACATATTTGATTAATTGATTAATGACAAATGTTCTCTGTCAGAAAATGTCATTTTGATCTTTAATTCAATGTATATTTTGTTAAACTGAAATTTTCTTCCTTGATTTTGCGGAACTTTTAAAGACATTTTCTGAGATTGTATTAACTGTGAAATATAAAAATAGCTCTAATTTATAACAGTTTTCTTTTTCTTTTAAAAAGAACGTGAATAATGTTAAAGAGCAAATCTGTAACCCCCACGGATTGAGGATTAAGGAGGTAAAGAGTGCGAACGTCGCCTACGTCACCGGTCGCGTGCGGTGCGTGTGCGTGACTGCGTGGCGTGCGTCACGCGTCACGCTGGGAGAATGCGTGACGCCACCCGCATTCCGCCAGGGAGGGATTAAGGAGATTTTATTAACAATGTGGGAGGAAATGCCGACGATTTATTAAATTACTAAAAGACGTCTACCGGAATTTTGTGCAAAAAAATATTTACAATAAATATATAGTTTATGTCTATATCTGCAAGACTGAATGAAAGAATTTATTACAATAATTTTTTTTAAGGAAACTTAATATTATACCGTTATTCAAATTTATTAAAAATTAATTTTATTATACATAGTTATTTTCAATCACTTTTTATTGCACCTCAAAAAAGAAGAACGTCAATATCTGAGAACGATTAGAAATAATTGAATTCTGTTTGAATATTTGAAATCAGCGCATCGATATTTACTTACTCCAGAAAGTACAAAATATTGGAGAGAAAAAGTTTCAGAGCTAATAACTGAAATAGAGGGTTTTTTGGTTTTATTCATTTTCATTTTCGAATCGTACAGAAGAACGTGAGTATATACAAGGAAAATATTTCTTTATGTAACTTTGGCCGTAGAATCTACTGGTATAATCGTTGAGATTGACTTAGGTACCCAAAAAAAACACACTTTTTTTGGTGCTACTTTACGAGCAAAAATCTCGGAAACGAAAAGCGATAATTAAATTCTGTTTATAAATTTAAAATCAGCTCATCAACATTTACCAACGTGTGCAATTTTCAGAAACAAAAATTTGGACCCAAAAATGTTCTTTTTGTATTTTTTTCTGGTGTATAAACACAGTTTTATACTAAAAACTTAAAAGTTGTATTTTTTAGGTTTGTTCTTGGTCACCTGTAATAATAAGGAATATTTTTTTCTCATTTAATAAATCATCATGGGTATTTACCACGTTGCCATTTCAAGGAAATTCAGAACTTATTTCCATGATCTAAAAAGAGGTTATTGTGCCAAAATGTAAGAGAAATTTGAACCAATTAATAAAGGTAGCGTCGTGAGGTAAACTTTGGTAAAACCCCGTTAAGATAAAACCAACACAATATTACCTTCTGCCCCATTTTTTTTTATCTTTGATTTAACAGTATGAAGGGAAAAAAACTCTTAACACTACTGTTTTTTGTTATCACATCATTACACAAAATTATCCCATAAATAAACTGTCTCATTCCAAGCATGTAATGTAACCATAATAATATTTTCTTTATTCATTCCATTTTCTTTTTTTGAGAATTTTTTAGTAGCTTCCTCTATAAAGATAAGATAAATTACCGCAATATTTAGATAATGGCATAGCGATATATCCTTTTCTTTTATTAGAAAACTATGTACATTATTTATATAATTTTGTGGTGTAACCTACATTGATGCAATCTGGAAGATATATTTCATTCTTTACCGTGAAATAATGAATGTTGTTTGGCAAAAATAAAAGCTTCTATGTTTTCGTATTGCGAAATTTATCAGCAGTTTTGATCATGGTGATATTGTAGTGAAAGGAGAATGTTTATACAATTATGAAATCGAATGTAATGCGATAAAAATTGTACTCTGATACTTGTATGTTTATTGTTCTATACATACATTGTTACAACGGAAATTTCATCTTAAAACGAGGAAAATTAGACAAGTTTTTGGAATTAATAATTAAAATTTCCAAATACAAAAATATAACTACAAAAACAGGATGTATCATAAAATAAGAACAAATGAATTCCGTGTATCTATAACGGATAAGGAAAACACTACGGAAAATAAATTCTGAGAAATATGCGTATAAAATATTGTCGGAATGGTACTGACTTGGTTTTTATTATTTATTTATAATTACAGCTGTCCGTTTTAAGAGCCTAACCATTGGGATCTCGAGAACCGTAAAAAATACGAAGTTTGCACATTCTACAGACAATTGAAAGCGTCCTTCAAAATTTTTTTAGGTCCAACATTTTTCGAGAAATTCTTAGTAACTTTTATTTGTATATGAGGCTCAAAGTTGCCTGTAGTATTTTTAAATTGAGATTTTTTCACTTTCCAATGATATTAAACATATGTATATTATTATTAGAATATTATTGATTTTTCATTTCGGACAAGTATGCTTTGGAAAAAAAATCGAAATCTATTCGATCTGCAGTATATATTAGAGCAGAAATGTAGACCAAATACACAAACAAATAACTAATAATTACTGAAAAAATAGAGCAGTGAAACTAAGAGAAAATAGAGAAATTACAATATAATTTAGAGTATATTTAGAAGCTAATAAATAAATAGATCAATTGTTGGGATGAGAGACAAATACTAAAGCAAAAATGTATGTCTAGAATCTAGATATAGATCTGGAAGTAGAAAACTAGAACTATTTTTGGAAAAAATGTTTAGAGTAATTTTTGATGAAATTAGAGCATATTCTCTTGGAAATAAATATAGCAACTAAATATTCTATAAGGGACAATAAATATGGCAGGAATTTAAGAAATTAGAACAAATGACTAGAGCTAAATTAGACCAAATTTTGGAATATACCTAGAGAAAATAAAAAATACTAAACAAATTAATAATGACTAGATCTCATTTTGGAGCAAATACGTATAGATCGAAGGAGAACAAATAGAATCAATTTTGTAAATTGAATTTCCTTAACTCTGACTGATTACATTTCATTGTGAACTTAGCACTCCGATGTGTTAGGTAAAATAAATTGATCGTTCCATCGTTCATGTATATTTCACCGCTAAACTGTACTCTGTAGTTCGTGCGAAAAATAAAAGATTGTAGTTGCGGACCTGGTTTTCCCGGCGTTGGCGTCTTATAAAAGTGTATGTAGGATATTCAACTCGCGTGGAAATGTATGTAGTGTGTACCGTTTTGTAGCACAGTTCTGCCATGCATACATAAACACACATATCTTCAGTTCTACTTGTGATGACAGTTTAATCATGTCAGCATTTTTCTATTTTCGCGCATTGCTGCATTTATACATATTTTTATCTTGACCTTCATGTACATTTCATTGTCAATTTATTTTTTAACACGTGACATGTTTTTAAAGATATTTTTATCCCTCGTATTGCCAGATAGTAAATAGATTTATATGAAATAGAACTAAACTGTTAACATATAATAAATTTGGAAATAGTTTAAAGTTACTTTTACTTTTATTAGCACAACATTCTTTGAAATTATAGAATAGTTATACGTTGTTGTTAAGCGACTGAAAAGAAATACACAAGATTGCAGTCAAATAATTAAATTTATTAGTTGAAGGTCAAGCGGACCAATTGTATCATCATTAGGACAAATACTATTTTTTAGAATACTGTAATATTTAAAAAAATCATTCATTTAGATATAGTCGTACAACAGAATAGTATTTGCCTCATCATTTTTAGTGGTACTATCTGCCAGACATGTCGCCCGCGATGAATCATCGGCAATAAGTCACGCTCGTTACAATATTTACTCTTAACTTTCAGTAGTGAAATAAATGTCACCAAATTTAGTTTTTTTATTGGTTTTATTTATTACGTTTCTGTCATGCTTTGTGTTTTATTATAAAAATATATATGAAATTTGAATGAATAGGCACGTAGAGTTCGGGAGACACGTTTTCAATATTTCTGTATGATTTATAATGTGAATGTGCAAGGAATAAGCTTATATGGTGCTTAGTATACGAAAAATAAGTAGGTCTGCAATACACGACGTAGACAGTTAATAAACCAATTTGTTACCAATTTCGTGCAGTAAGATATTAATTCAAATGTTTTATCTCGCATAATTAACACGCCCATGATATATGGACTATTTTATAGCTCGGACTAAATAAAGACATATAAGAATAATATTCTCATTTCACCTATCCAATGAATTGAAATGATATCAGTCATTAACAATTTTGTATCTTTTTCAGGTGAGGTCCTTTTCTTGAATCAACTCTTTACATTTCCAACGGAAAAATTGTTGTAAGAAACGCACTAGAAGGTAAATTAGTAATAGAAAGAAAGCAATAAAATAAGTATAATGCTAATGAAAGAATTAATATGAGATAATAATCTACATGAATTACGATATAGGAATTGTATTTGATGGAAAGTTATTATTATTATATTGTAAATTACCATATGCATGAAAATAATATATTCATTACTTTCGTATATAAATTCTTTGAAATATTTATTATTGTGAAACTGAAATCGATCTTTTCATTTTTCTTTTTACTCCTTTACGGAATTATTTTTCCATTTTAAAAGTTTCAACATTATTTTAACATAAATTATAATTGCAATTGCTACAAGGTATGAATACTCATGATCTTGCTTATAGAAGTTATATTTAAATTTACTGGAATTGCCTACAGATATAAAACATTATAACAGTTTTTGTTTATATTATTTATTTATTTTGTTAAGCTGTGATGGGTTACACAAAAAGTACAAAAATGTAAATATCTAAACATTCAAAAATAGTATTTCACAAAATTCTTCATTTCGTCTTGGATCTTTCTTTAAATAAGACAAGATTTAACATTTAAAAAGCAAGAATTGACAATTTTAGGAAAAAGTAAGATAAGTAGAAATAATAATTATTTGATCGTAATAAAAAATTAGAAGAAAAGGTATTTAACATTTAACTCTGACGATGTTTGTATATACATATATAAAGCCTTACTGTGATGAATGTGACAAACTTTTACATCAAACCAATGATATTTTAAGATCATTTCTCGCCCTGAAGAAGATTTCATTGAAATCGAAACGTCGGCTTTGAAATAAATTTTATCATTTGACTGCCAGTCTGATTACTTTTTCATATTACACTATTATTTGATTTACGTTTATAGCTACATGTATGTATTGACATAAAATCGTGTTACTTCACCTTGTAGAAACATTATGGCAATTTGGTTTATTTTAGAGTAAATAGTAAAATAATGACCATAACATTTCTCTTCGCTGAAATTACATTCGCGTGGTCATGAAATAATGTTCACGGCCAACTATAATCCCTCAACTTTTCCCGTGAAAAATCATGCAATATACAATTAACTGTCACGTTTTTTGTAAAGTTTCAACAAATATTAGTTTATCATCCGTGTCGCGTGATTCGTATGTGTACGATAATGAGGAATCAATAGTTCGAACCTTGAGTATTTGCTTCTTGATTTCTAAGAACTAAACTCACGAAGAATCCCCTGCATTTTGTAATTATCGCCTCATTATTAATGGATTCCCACCAGGTAATATGTATAATCTGCAACAAAAGTGAAATTGCAAATTAGTTATTTCGATTTCTAGTATTAATTGGAACATAATTAATGGATATAGTTTTTGTTCCTATTGTTTTTTGTTTCGTTACCTACATTGATTTATTGATGTAATATTGTATGTAAAACGTAAATGGGTATAGTCTTTATTTAATGTTCGTTTTTTTTTTGTAATACATATTTACAAAATATCATAAGTTATCTCAAATTTAATTCAGTCCTAGGAAATAAAACCAACACTTTAAACCGTAAATACCGAAATAAGCTCTTTTTATTTAGCTATTTTTTTAAATTGTAATTTACTATTTACTAAAGAAATTTAATGTAATGCTAAGAATTCAGGAATAAATTTGATGAAATTTTTATCCAAGTTAATACGGTTGTATCTTTTTTAATCTCTTATTGCGGAATTACAATATTAACTACTTAAAAATAAAAATTCCTAATATTTATATTAAAAGAAGTTATTATTTAATTGCAATTGTACATTTTCTTAAATCAGTTATATATCGACTTTTAAATAATTATAATACATACATATCACAGATATGTTTTATTTTTTTTATTATATTTTCATGTATAAGATATTATAAAAGAAAAAAAAAACAGTATAATATAAAGTATTGTATTTAAATTGCAATATATCTTATCTTCACCTATGAGCATTATTTTTTACGGAATTATAGGAAGATGACAAAAAATAAAATAACAATAATTCCTAATCTTAATGAGCTTTTAGTAGGTATTTTTTTTAAATCTTATCTTCACTTACGAGCATTATTTTCTTCCGAATTATAGAAAGATAACAATAAATAATATAGCAATAATTCCTAATCTTAATGAACTTTTAATAGGAATTTGTTTTTATAGATCATATCAATATCGTACAAATTAATATTAAATTTACGACAGTAGATGGCACGATTTGATATTTTCAAGGATTAAATCTCTGACAGAACATTGTTTACATTGAACCACTTTTAACAAACTGACAGATGAGTACATTGTTCAATGTTATAATTTAAATAATTCTGTTTTATTTGCTGTTCGCCCACATACATCCTTTGTATGAAGAAGTATACAAATTTGTAAAGTTCAAGGAAAGGAACTGTCGTTATAATAAATAAAACAAACATAAGAATTTTAAACATTGCAGATTACATATACAAAATATGATCCTATCATCATCCAAAATATTAATAATAATTTTATTTAACACCGTGTAATTATAACATTATAACTATCGTATTTCTCGATAAATGCAGTAGGTTATAAAACACATGTGGCTTAGAAATTATAACTCACTGTTTGTTGGTTCGTATCATAGTATGTAGTAGTAGTAGTTATAAAACCTCTACTCTATTTTGTTTTATTAAATATTTTGAAATGTCAACCGTCAAAATAACTTTTTATGAATTTGAAAAAGGTGTTGGATAAAATATTGTATGGCACAAGTGTGTTAATTACCTAAGTCACTTGAGAAAAATACCCCACTAAAAAATGAATGAGAAAATAGAAATATAGGTGTTCTAAATATTTAATATGATCCAACAACATTAATAGTGAATAATTGAAGAAGGTATTAAATTTCCTTCGCATGCATCGGAATGTTTTGATTAATAGCCGTTGTTGTGTGCAGATTTGAGCCCTCAATTTCTGATTTACTGCGTGGTAACCTTTGATCTATTATTGCACTTGTGCTGTACTTATTAATTTAACATGAGAAAGAGATCCTACTTCGATCGTTTTAAATATGCAGCGACGTTCAGTGCAATAAACTTAATAATTTATACTCCTTACATATCAACTATAAATACCTATTTTCAAATTTTAATTGCAACTCTATTAAGTAATTAAATCCTGTATGTTTTAATATTTCATCCTTCGAGCAAATATATGTTATGAGTCATAATTTCGATTTTTTTAACGCTGAAGAAATGTGAACTTAATTGTCAAGGATACTTTGGAGTGGTTAACTTTTACTGGTGTTGGAATTTGAAATACTTAACCTAGAAAACAAACAGGATTGTTTTTATTTTTATTATAATTTATTTGAAATTTAGGGGACATTGTTTAGTTGCAATTTATTACTTCATTCAGAGAACTATTCAAGATGTAATTGTGATTTAATTTATGGATATGGTTCAAGGATCATGATGAAATGAAGTCAGAAATATTATATCATTTAAATAACAAACTGCGGTAGTAAATAAGTGGTCCTTTCTTTCTACTTTACACCAACTGTAGGTCAAGTATTTAACCTGTAAAACTTCAAAACAGTGTCACTGTTATTTTTAAAAATATATGTTTTTTTTATTTCTACAAACATATAACTAAAAAATGTAGATACATAACTGTTTATTGCTAGTTAAGTTTTCGCATGTTTATTTACTGAAAACTTATGTCCCATTTTTGATATAGCAATACAGCATTTCAAAATATTTTATTAATTAATTTAAATTGTCAATACGTTTCTGAACTAACAATATAACAAAATTACTTTGGGTCTAGAAATTCATAGCTCGAATTATATGTTCTTGACGAGTATTTCACGAATGATGATGCTGCTATGGTTTTATAAATTTTTCCACTAAAAATATACTTTCTTCCTCAAACAAGTCATTCTGATATGGTGAAAATGATGTGTGAGGAATAAACAGTTTTCTTGTTTATATTAAATTAAAAAGAGGAATTTCAATGTCAAAAATGTATTGAAGATAATTACATGTTAACATAAACGACAGGAAAAATAGTGGGTGCAGTAAAATACTCATCATATCAGTTTCATGTTGTTTTCTGTGTTGACTTTAATATTAACAGCAAAATAACAATTTTTTATAATATACCAATTATTCAGATTAAAATTCAGAGTGTTCAAATGAAGTGGGTCATCACAGTTACCTTTTTTATTTGAAGAAATCCTCAATGAATTAGTCAAAATCTGATGAACGGTGGTGTGAATCAAATATAATTCTTTCCCAATCATTTAGTACTATCAACCGACGAACTGAACGCACAAGATCCCAGATTCTGTCGACATTTTCATCATTTCTTGAAGATGAAGACCTTCCGCTGCGTGTTTCATCTTCAATGTCACAGTTATAATATAGGTATTACCGATATCCTATATATTAGACGAAAATATTACAAAAATGATTCTAAGGAAATAGGAAACAATTAACTTTGTATCTTAATTCTTAATAATTAACTATAAAGCATGAAATAGATGAGATTTGTTTGTGTCGTGCAGAACATAAATTGGAGTAATTATTTTATTATACACTCTCTTTAATACTTCCGGAACCGCTTGCGAATTACTATTTTACAGTTGTTCAAAATAAATAATTTAATTGTATTTTAATTCCACACAACATGTGTGTACCGTAAGGAATATAGTTGAAGTTAAAGATATAGAACAGCTATGATTACAAGTTCCTGGATTACGTTGTTATTATGTATGCATGAGCTAATAAATTCGAATATCTAAGTTGAACAACCTTCAATGTCTGCACGCAATTGTTTTATTTTTCCGCTGATTGAACTGAATTAAAGACTTAATTGCTTCACCCCGCTCGGACGCTCATGCATTATTTATCACCGTGTGGTGTACACTGGAGGAATTTACGGTGACACCCACTCAACTATGATATCACCATTACGGTTAATATTTCATGATGTTTTATAGTTGAGCGATACCAACCTATTAATGTTTAACTCTTCCAAATTAGATTGTACATTTTTAACGCTGTAATTTAATGATTATCACTTCTAAGGATATTATTACAGAAAGTAGTAAAATTTAATGGTTGGTGCATATGGGGCTTGACGTCATTTTATTACTATAAAAACTAATAACAGTCCTGTTGCAAAGTATGGTTTTTCCTTCATTTTTTTATAGTTCTTTCTATGAATTAATACACATGAAGATTATACTGTATATATTCCAGGTAATTATGTTTATCGTAGTTACAAAGTTAAATCAAAGCAAATTGTATTATTATTGTAATATTACGAACATATAGCAGTGGCGGTTTGTGAATTAAATTTTTGGTGAGACAGGCTACAGCATCTCAATAAACTCCAAATGTCATTTATTATATGCATACGAAGTACAAAATTAAATTATTTCCTTATTTTTAATCAAGAACTTCAAAGACTACTAATTCTAGTTTCCATTTTCTATTCTGTTTTTGTCTCAACCGCAATTAGGTAATGAAAAATCATAGTGAAATTTTCCTATTCGTATACAAATACAAATAAATAAATTAAGTCACCGAAACATACAAAACAATCAAATCATTACGAATTATATACTGATAAAAATAAAAAAATCTGTACAATAATCAGGTCTGAAAAAAGGAGGATTCAGTCGGTACATTGTTTCAGGATTTACAGAGCACAAAGGGGGGGGGGGGGGTGGTGCATGAAGAGGATTAGTTTTTACTTTAAAAAAAAAAAGAAAAATAATATTGCATGTTCAGTAGGGTGATAGAGATTGAGTGATCTAAAATAATTACCCGTTACGTAACTTGTAAGGGGGGCTCATATATTAGTCTTGTTCCAGCACTTAAAAATCCTTTCGGCGACCCTGATAACAATATAACATAACCTACACTGCATTTCATATTAAATATCGTATTTTGTGAAATATTAAAATATATAAATTTTTTAAGATAAATAATATCAAATTTCGCGTACATATTACTTCGCACATATGGTAGTTTACAAAAAATGGTGTTATCTGAAAAATTTACTGCACCAACAGCACGATAATTTATCGCAAATATTGCAAGTGTTATCGAAAGTAAATTTTACTTACGTTCTAAATTGATTTGTGGCATATCGAAAGTTTTCATACGTCACTAGATAATTTATTTGGTTGGTTTCCCTTTGACGAAGAAAAGTAATGGAGTTTTAGTGTCTACGCGAGTAGAAAAGAGCCTTCACAATTGTACATCCGGCATTTAATAGTTCGCACTTACTAGTTCACTGAACAACTTCAAATTATATCAGGAACTGACCTTTGTAGGTTTCATTGTGTGAATTTCTTCCACAAAATCTAAACCGTTAAATGTAACAAATAATTGATTATTATGAATGTATTTTATTCTGAAATTATGTTGGAATATTAATATATTGTTTAATATTTATATAGTGAATAATAGTGTGCAATGCATACAAAATTTGCAAACTATTAATAATATAGTACAATGAGCTGAGAGTTTGTTAAATGTGTAATGTAGATGAATTGAGAATTACATGAATAATAGTACATACATATTTCACTTGCTAATCTATTAATTCGGTTTTATGTACTTATGGTAATTTCAATTAACAATGCCAAAAATTATAAATTATATGTTCAAAACAATTGAAAAAGATATTATAATTAATGTCTTTCGCATGTTTTACATTGTTTGGAATGCATCAGAAATTAGAATGTCGTGAAATTTGCAGTGGTTTTGTTTCGTATTTGTTTTGTTTCCTTATATTATCACTAATATAACTGCATATTTGGAAGTTTGCTTGTTATCTAAACTATGCAGAAGATATTGAAATCTTATACTTGCGTAATGTACAAAGTTGGATGTGTTTCAGTTTAACATAAGTTAAATCCTACGAAAATTCTTGTGAGCTAATTTTTCAAGTTTCAAAAGTACCTGATAGCGATTTACACATCAGCCAAAATAGTATTATTAATTATTGTCTGGTACAGACAGATTTAGATTAAACTGACGTCAAATCTACCTAAATAATGTTACAAATGTATATTACAATTTTCTAATACATATTTTCAATTAGATTTTACGTCATGTTTAAAACCAGATGAAATAATCAAAATTCTATATTTAGAAATAGCATTTTTATTTTATTTAATGTACTTAAAAACTTATTTTTTCTTCAGACGTAATAAAAATGATATTTTTTTATGATGTGACTCACTAAGTTGAAGTTTAATTTCTACTCCATCGGAATAGAAATTTTTACTTTTACACAGCAGGTATCCCTGGAACTACGTTGAATCAGTGAATAAGAAATAATTTATACAGTAACAGAGTGTAATCTAGGGATATATATGTGAAATATGGTAACTCTGTTGAACGAAGTTGGTCACATTTATCTGTCTATAAGCATTTAAAATATGGAAATATTTATAAATCTATATATTATGAGTTATGAAATTTTAATATATTTTTTTAATTATTAACGTAAAATATAAAAAAATATTATTTTGCCTTTGTAAAATCAACTTAAATTATTGGTAAAAAAAAATTGTTCCCTCTATACACTTCACTCCAGCTAAAGGCCTAAAAGGTGACATCTAGTAAGTAACCTCTAAAAAATCAATGAAAAGTTTATTGAATTCAAATCAAATGATATAATAAATTGAAAGAAATTACGTTTTAGCAAAGGTAATGCAATATAGAGAAATTGAAGTTGGTATATTTATTTTGTATGTGGATAAATGACATATGCGCATCGAATACTCCACATCTGTCATGTTATGTCAGCGGCCCCTACCATTGCAAACATCTCTCATGTTAACACAACCGCAACCGCACATCCTAACATCTATATTCACTAATTACGACATTACATGCTTGTTAAACTTTAACTTCATTAATGTTTTTATCTCACGCAAAATTTAAAGAATGGTTAGATTTCGTTTACCTTGAACCACAACCCACAGTAATGGTGTCACTATGCCGTGATACATACGTGAACGTGTTTTGAATTCAAACAATGATTTTTAATAATGAATTATAACATTTAGTAAGTCATAAATGTGTCATTTAATTCTCTGCAAATACTTTTTAATGGTGACTTATTACTTGATTATTTTTAATATTTTCTGAGTTATGTTCCATGTCATATTTAAATTTACGTGTTTCATGAACAAATAAATTTAAAAGAAATATTACACATATGTTTGTCGTCCATTGCTGTAAATTATTGCAAAAATACTTTATAATGAATGAAGTCTTTATTAATATTTCTCCAGGACTTTACAATGGACAAACGGGGCGCTAAGTCAATGGGCGATTAAATCATGTTACACTCACTCAAATTTATCTAATTTTTATGTTTTCAATTTAGTTTTTTTTTTAATTAATATTACCTAAAATATTCTCACTACAAAATTTTTAAGAAAAAATTAATATACTATTCCTTTAATTACATATTACCAGTTGAAGAATATTGACAGTTCGGTGGAATAATATTAATCAATTGTTATGTCAAATTTAAACTTTCCTGTAAAAAGAGTAAAAACAAAATTACTTTTTAAGCTATTCCTATTTATCAAAGTGTGATGACGTTATAATAAATATTTTATATATATTTTTCATGTTACAGTTGTGGATAAAGTATAGTATTGTATTCGTATGTAATGGCTATTACTCATTCGAATGATTCACCCTCATGAGTAATAGCACATATTACATGCTCATTGAATAAAATACTATTTGGTCCTTAGAATCGAATTATAATACCAGAAATTAAATTCTGCTTAAAAATTTAAGGTTTAAACCTAAAATTTCAATACTGATCTATATTAATAATTTATAATAATGTCCCAGAATAAAAAACCTAGTCAAGACTTTTAACAAAAATATATATTTAAATTAACAATTAAAATAATTAGATTTAAATCATTTTTTAAAAATAATTTTCAGTTGTGAATTTTATTTATTCTAATATTATTGGAAAAGATATTAAAGTATTAATTTGATTTTATAAATCGATATTTTATATAGAATTTATGGAATAAAGCAAAAGATTTTAAATTGAATTGAAATTATAATAAAATAAAGTAATTTCAATTTTGTTTGAATATTTTATGAATTTCTTTCGTTGTTTAATTTCCTTTCACAAAAAGTATTACGCCGTTGAACAAATTGATTTCTCAATAGACTTACAATAGATGAGAATACGAATCTAGAATGGGGTAGGTTTTTTAATTAAAAAACTATTAAATTATAGAAAGTATGTTTATTTATGAACGTTGACATTAAAAAGTTAAATATTTATCAGCAATTGTTTAGTAATTTGCGTTAAATAGAAACAGCGTCCAATACTATGACGGTTACTAAGTTCGCACGCTGATTGGTTAAAATTTGAAGGTGTGGCAATAACCTATCTATCTCACTCACACCACATATTTCCGTCTCTGTCTACCTTCACCCCTCTCATGAACTTAGTTGACGTCATAATCCCCTCCCAAGTACTATATTATTTATTTACTTCAAAACAACAAATAATTAACAATTTAAAAAAAATACGGATATATTATTTTTGTACAAGCTATCACATATACCAAATTTAGAAATTGGTCACCTACCCCATTGGATTTAAAACGGAGTAATTCTTGAAGTGTTGAACTTCCTGACCATTCTTGTGAGGAATGTTTCCGGTGTTTCACTCTTGCTTTCGTTGGCGCTGTATGCAAATGAGGAGTATTTCGGTAGCGACCTTCGTGGGTCCAGAACCCCACGGTCGCTGGTCGCGGTGAGATATGCGAGGTTCGCGTGTCCAGCGGACTCTCAACTGACCCGCAATTTAAATGAATAAGGGGTCATAGGTTTTTTAGTTCTTTTACCCGCATTCCAATAGGGTGCTTGGCCTTACAATGCTTTTACTTTTTACTTGTTTTGCTTGGCGTTTTACAATGGTTGTACTATCTAGCAGTGGTTTTCAAACTGCTTTTGATAAAGTTCATTCTGTGTATTATACTCCTTGTTAGACATTGAAGATATTTTCTTATCAAACTTATTATTTAAATAAAAATAATAACTTTTTTATAAGTTGGTTTATAGGATATAAAAATTGTGACAGAAATAAAAGTATTTTTTACTAGGGAAAAATATAGAATTAAAACTCCCTCCGAAATTTGTAATAAGAAACTAATAAATTTTACATTTTTATTTGGTGTTATTATTTTAAAAGTAAAATATAAACAATGTTAATTGTTATTCGGGGTTGCATAAAAATCAGATGTTTTTTTAAATTAAAAAAAACAGATTTTTTATTTAAATTGATTTTTTTTAAAGAGGTATAGTATAATTTCAATAACGTGTTTCACAAAATAGCTTTTATTATGTAAAAAAACCTTTTGTAAAGAATAAGTAAAAATTTAAAGAAACAATAAAAAACTACAGTAAAGTCCGTTTTTAACGATACGTATTTGTTATAACGTCAAAATTGTGACTACTTGTTTAAAAGGCCACTTACGCTAATGTTATTTTACTTTTATCGGTTATAGCGATTTAACGGCTGTAACGACGAAATTATTCGTATCCCTTCGATGTTATTATAACCGGATTTTACTGTAACACATTTCAAAGTAAATTTAACAAAAATCCACACATCAATGATAATAATGTTTGCGTTAAAATACCAAATAATATACTAATCGTTTTATCAACGAAGTAAACAAATATATAGTTCTTAAAATTATTGCCACATGTAACATTACCCACATATATTGCCCCCTATTTTCGTAAATATGAAATGTTACATAACAATTGCAGAATAAGTGATTTAAGTCAATGCAACCCGGTTATTATTACAAATTCTATATTGTTGTTTCTTGGAAATTATATCTTATATTAATGATCTTACTATTTATGGTATCTTGTCATTACTGGAAAAACAATCTTCTCTTAAAGTGATTCAAGTTTCCAATTAATTTGTGAAAAACAAGTGATACATTTGTTTCTAAACGTTTATTTGTGTTAGGAATTCCTCTTTCTGTGTTTCTATTTCAACATTCTTGTACAAATAAATAAAAATCCTGCAATTTCCATGAATTGCTTTTTGAGTTTATGCGAATTATTTGTCATTTTCCTCTGGCTTTAGGATATTACAAATTTAGAATTCAAAGAATGTTAGGGAATCAATATTTTTTATAGTTCTGGAGAAGGGGAAGGATGTTTAGAAAATTTGTAAAATAAATAAACAAAAAGTGTGAAAATTTGTTATTTTTTTATGTCAAATAAAAATATTTATTTACTAAGCCGAAAGGATATAGTACGTATGTATATTGTATATTGTACTACATTTTTTTTTCTTTTTGGAAAAATTTCTATTGTCTGATTTTTATGTTTTCCCATTTTTGTTTGAATTTCATAAACAAATTTCGTTGTATTGTTATTTTTATCTTTTATCATGTCCTTCAATTTCAGTGAACCGCAGAAAAATATATTCATTTGCCGTCTTTACGGTTCCGCTTTTATTATCTGTACATGAAAAGGCAATCTGATGTCTGACGCTTTCTTTTGAAATCAATCCGTAAATATTATTATTGAACAAAAATGGAAATGCCCTATATATTTTACTTAATTTTCTTGTTGAAATAGCGAGTTACTCAATTCAATATGGTCTGATTTCATTTTGTAGAGGCTCTATAAATACCTCCACTACGGCTTATAAAAATAGATTGTAGTATTAAAACATGTTTAGAATAAAAATACACAGCACATGCCGAATTCGTTTCATACGCGACTGAAATTAAAACGACAATTAGTATTCATTAAAATATTCGTGAGTAAGATCAAGAGCACTTATAAACAGGGCAAGGTCAGGTTTGTAACCATCTTAGTATTCTGATCGCATAAATACGTACTTGATTTGCACAGATATTCAAACTGCTTCATTACATAAACACGAGTATTTTTACTCGCACGCATACCATACTCAAACTTTAGTACAGAATTTCTAAACTTGTAAATTTTCTTTTTAACCTGAAACAAAAATTTTGTAAGAATTTCAACACTTTACATTTAGCTTTTAATATGTGACAGTTATGTTAAAATAAGACATTTTTATTACATGTAACTTCAACCAGAATAACATTTCAAAACACGGAAAATGATGTAGAACATAATAATTATATATATAATGGGATGTATAAATTATTTATACATCCCATTTTTTAATAAAAAAATAAATTTAATACCACGAATATTAAATGTTATTCATTCTATTACATGTTAATATTCATGATTCCTTTTATTTGGGTGTATTTTGGACACTCGCATTTCATGTTCAACTTCAATCGTTTTCTCTTTTTAGTTTTGCTGTTAACAACGTAGAAATCTTAGGTCACATTCACACAAGGGGTAGAAAATTGAACTTATATCTCTCTGACTCCTATATTACGATATTTATTCTGAATAAATATCCCAGAAGATTCTAATGAAAATTCAGAATATTTCATTCACAATCCAGTCAAAACTATCAATAGATATAGATGAAAATGGTATCAAATCTGTATTCTTCGTGTTAACAAGTGTTTTAGGTGTTCTTGTAAATATTTCCAACTTGCCTCAATTTCCAAAATTCTATCTTGTCTTTAATAGTTGTAATTTAATCGGACGATTTTAAGAAATTTTCATCTCTTATTTTTTGCATACTTGAATTTACTTTATTCTATGTTTTAATTACATTTTTCAAATTCATAAAATGTGTTTGTTTTCTTGTTCAAAAAAAGTGAGTAGGTATTTCTGTATACTTTTGATTTGTAAATACGATGCAATACTCATTATTTAGACAATCATTTGACATGAGTATGAAGGAGGCTCAAATGCTCCAGATCCAAGAAAGTTGAAACTGATTTATTAGATTTTTGATAATTTTTCTAGTTTATGGAATGAATTTGTAATTTCTATACACGTGGGTATTTTAATTGATTAAACAGTTGACATCTCTAGGAATCGAACCACTCTGCTCAGTTCAAGTTGGAATACTCTTAAGAAACCATCTCCATTGTTTCAATTCCATACTTACAACAGACTACAAACTTCATCCATTTTCATAATGTATCATCTCCAATTTCGCGTAGTGCTACTGTACACATATAGTCTGTGAGAAATAACTTTCGAGATGAGTTGGAATTTATTGAGAAATTACGGGTAAGAATATGTGAATGGAATGCATCCTACGCTCTGAGTAAACAATTTTCTTTACAAATACTTGTGGTCTAGCTATTACGTATTCCATAGATGTTGTAAACTTTTAGTACGCTAGTATGAAAACAAACTTTTCTCAATTAAATGTGTTTTGTTGAATCACAGTTTCAATTTAGGGATTACATCATTATTGTTGTGATTCATTTCACGGTTTTAAACAATTGCTTATTACTGAAATATATCATCATTCTTTAACTCAAATCAACTGTGACCCGAAAAAATATTTACGTAAAACAAATATTACTGAATACCAAATTTTTAATGCGTATATTGAACTTTCTTCAATTATAACGAGGATCTTCTTCATATATCCCGAAATACTTGACTTGAACTTAACTTAATTACAAGTTAAGTCGAGTCAAATTGTGAAACACTAGTAATTAACCAAAAGAAAAATACAATTAAATTGACATTTTCATAGATTTAATTTCCGTTATTCTTGTGTTTGCATTTGACGTTTCCATTTTTATCTAAACAAATTACTCTGGTTTTGTAGCAGCAATTATACAAACAAAAACAGTTTAAATATTAAAATCCATTAGTTCTAGATAAACCGTAATGTCTTTTAATCGGTCAACTAATGACAACTGCAGTTAGAAACAATTTACGGTCGGATCGTGATAAGACTGTTTGAAACAACTTTAAAAATAGGTTCCGTTCGTCTTTCGTTTGAAGTGTTTCAAGTGTTCAAATATATTCCCGACAACTTCCGCAAAGAGACAAAAAATAAATGCGCTTGCGTTGTTCGATTGTCAATTGTCAACGTCGCACATGCATGTCATGAGCTTGAACTATATTCCATTTTATTTTGTAAATATTTGAACAACCTTGGTCGTCGATCGTACCCGATGTTTAGTTGTTTTCCATACGATAGCTTTTGTTATAGATTGCATGTTCTGTCAGTTTACCAGATTTGTTGTCGTTGCTCTTGTTTGGAAGTTTGTTTATTGATTAAAAAATAATAATAATATTGCAGATGAAAAGTGTGGGGGCTTCCTTTATTGTTAAAGTTTTTTATGTTTCCGGATTATGCTTTAATGTATTACTCAAGTTTGCTCTGACGTAACTCCTTACACTTTATATAAACTTCCGTAAAAAGTGTTTTAAAATAGAGAAAATCTTCAAAACCTACTATAATAACCCGCTTTTATGCATATTCATAAAGAACAAAGGATTGTGTCATGAATTAATTTTATTAATATCAACTTGCTATCTTTCTATTTTCTTTTACACAAATATTATATTTTATTACACCGTTTTTATAAATATTAAATATTTTACAAAGTTAATAGAATAAAAAAAAATTAAATCAACTAAAGAGCCTGGAAGGTAACCTATGAAAGTCGAAAAATATCCAACCCCATTTTTCGTATAAATTTTAGCCTTTGATTAATATCACTTTTCATCACTTCAGTAATAAAATCTTTTTAATTCCTAACTGGTTATGAAAAATTTGGCATTTCAAAATGTCAGTGACACTTTATTTATCAAAATTAGAAAAAAATATTTGCATTCACTGTAAAATTTATCACTAATACAAATTGGTATATTTTGCATGAAACGTCCTCTAACAAGAATTACATTTTTGAATCTAGATTTGCAAATTGTTACAAATTAGGTTTATGAGCAAGTTAATGAAATAAATGTAGAATGTAGGACAAGTATTAAATAACCCAAGCACTTACTACATATTCGAGTTCATGTAAAGATTACAATCAACTTTTAAACTTAAAAATACAGGAGATCTGATTTAGAATGTGGTTGATATGATTCATAGTTTTGTCACGTTTAATTTGCCCTTTTAAATATCAATGAAGCAAGCGTAATATGTACATACATAAATATTTTTACATATTAAACGATAGAGGTTATGTTTTTCATGCTTTAGAAATAAACAATCACATTTTGTAGATGCAGCTCAAAAGTATCAGGTAGAAAATTCAACAACCGAAATTTTTTGGGTTATTAACGGTTATGTATGTTTCCCTTCTGGTCCATTTTATCCAATGGATACAAGGATCAATATATGTAAAAGGAATGAACCCATAAATTTCATACATGTCAATAGGCATATTGGCAACAGAAATTCAAATGGGACATATTTTAGGCAGGTAAATGGCTACTGATACTGACAATAATGCAGATTGGGTATTGTTGCTTTCTAACATTTACCAAACTATTATAATAAATTGTTAGTTGTTCATTTATAGCATTTATAGTCATAATTACAGAAATAACAATTAATTACTGAAATACCCGGAGAAATATACAGAATTCTTCATTTCTTCGCACAAGATTAAACAAAGATTCTCATGATTGAATAGAACAAATGCGGGTAAAGTTTCCTAGAACCAGAAGGAATTTAGTTCTTTGCGACATATCTGTAGTGATCTAGAGCTAAGTGGACACTTATTGTCACAACAATTCGAAGAAATGTGATTCATTTATTTGAATCCTAACAAATCATCCTTTTTCAAAACCTGCAATCCGACTACGTCTTTTTGATTTTATTCTGTCGCTTTATTATCTAACTTTTATTATTTTCAAAGTGTATATTCCCATATCAACATAGTGTAAAGTTAAAACATACCAAACTGCAGTACTAAACCAAATATTGTGTTGACAAACGCGAAATATCCCAAAAATACTCATTTTTGTGCCCAAAATTTTGATTTTGGGAAATAGAGTACTTTGATAGATCTCAACGCGCTGATTTCAAATTTTTAAACGGATTTTAATTATCTCTTTTTGTTCTTGAGATATTTGCTGTCAAATCTGCACCTCAAAAAAGTGTGTTTTTTGGCTATATCTCTAAAATGGGTAGAGATACAATTTCAATGGTTATACCAGTCGATTCTACGGGAAAAGTTACATAAAGAAATGTTTTCTCCGGATATACGTTCTTTGGAACGATTAGGTGAAAAATGAGAAAATCGAAAAAACCTAAATTTCAAAATTTCTCCGAGGAATTTTTTTTCTCCAAAACTTTTCATTTTCTAAACGTAAATAAATATCAATATGCTGATTTCAAATTTTCAAACCGAATTCAAATATCTCTTACCGTTCTCGAGATATTCATGTTCAAAGTTGAGTTTTGGCAATACCTAAAAAAACATGTTTTTTAGGTATACCCCTTTAAGGTTTAGGTTTACGACTTCGGCGACTTCACCAATCGATTCTACGGGCAAAATTACATAAGTATACCAATTTTTAGATTTTTATTGCAAAGGATACAATTTGTAGAAAGGAAAAACGAAAATGGCCAAAATCGGAAAAAATGCCTGATGAACCCCTGACGATTTTTTTCGATTTTGGCCGTTTTCAGTTTTTTCCTTCTAGAAATTCTATCTGTTGAGATAAAAATCTGAAAATTGGTACACTTATGTAATTTTGCCCGTAGAATCGAATGGTGAGGTCGCCGAAATCATAAACCTAACCATTTAAGGAGTATACCTAAAAAACCTAATTTTTTAGGTATAACTTTGAACTCAAATATCTCGAGAACGGGAAGAGATAATTGAATTCTGTTTGAAAATTTGGAATCAGCGTATCGATATCTACTTAAGTCTAAAAAATGAAAAATTTTGGAGACAAAAAGTTTCGAGACGAAAAATTGAAATTTAGGTTTTTTCATTTTTCTGATTTTTCACCGAATCGTTCCAAAGAACGTATATGTGGGCAAAACATTTCTTTATATAACTTTTCCCGTAGAATCGAATGGTAAAGCAGTTGAGATTGTATCTCTACTCATTTTTGAAATATACTAAAAAAACACACTTTTTTGAGGTACAACTTTGACATCAAATATCTCCGAAACGAAAAGAGATAATTAAATTCGGTTTGTAACTTTGGTATGAGCGTAGCTAATACTTTAAAATGCATTACAAATATAATTTTGTAAAATTTGAAAAATTTCAAGCAAAAAAATCGATATTTTAAAATATTTTCAGGTTTATACAAAAATTCAGCATCAGCAGCTTTGAGAATTACTTCCCCTGTTATTAATACATACATAAACTATTTTTCCAAGTACTGTATCTTCAAATAATAATACAAAAATTGTGGAAAATCAAGAATTCTCATTTACATTTTTTGTATTATTATTTATAAATATGTTCCACCAAGAACTGACTACAAATACTCATGGGCGCCCATAAAATATTTTTCAAGAGGGGGCAAAATAAAAAAACAACAAAAAATGCTAATAGAAATTTTGATAGCAATGTTGAATATTTCATTTGACATTCTATTCCGATGTGATATGGTCCATCCAGGTAAAAGAGATAAACTGCAAACATATATTTACTAATAAATAAATAGAATTGTTCAAAAAAAATGGTAAAAAAAATAAACAGACAATTCCTTCCACCTTTCAAAAATTATTCGATAAAATGAAGTTTATTGTAGTTAATTGTCTCAGACACCTCTACTTTCTAATGACACTTAAAATAACCACAAATACTAACAGAATAATTTATCTCACACATAAAAAACTTACGCCCTAAAATACAACAAACATTAATAAATTTCTTATATAACATAAAGATGCCGAAATAATTAAGTAATGTGCCGTCTTTTTAAAATTTGCGAAAAGCCAGGGGAGGGCAAGTGCCCCATCTTGCCCCCCCTTATGGGCGCCCATGCAAATACTCTTATCAATATTATTAATAATTTTCATTTATTTATTTTGGAGACACGTCGCCCCTCACATTTTGGCGCCCGTCTACCGTGCTTACCTTGCTTACCTTAACGCCAGCCCTGCTCATTTGAAAATAAATCCCACTTGTCGCCCACCCCCTTGTAATATTCTCCATTCTTCCCAGTTTTCCCTTGTGTTCAGCCTACCTGCGTTTCCGGGAACCAGGTCCTTAGCTCCCCTACAATTATCCCGCTCTGAATGTCCCGTGTTACAATGGCGACGGCGGGTTTGAAAGCCTGTTCTCTGATCGACAGACCAGACTGTCTCTGAGTTCATTCAGTTCCGCGTCGCTGTCAAGGTGGCCAATGCGGTCTCCTCGGCATTTCGCTACGCTTCAAGGTCAGTTACGTCATACCGGTTGGTTCCTTTCTACCGTCGCCGTATCGCATCGGATTTGGAAGATGTGATCGTAACTGCACAAAATTGTTGCGGTTAATAAAACTTCAAACATTGTTATAGTTCATGTAAGATATATTTGAAAATGACTTATGCAAACCTTTTATGGACAGACATCACTCGAAGAGAAAGAAATGGACAGTATTAACCAAATTCATACTGAATTTACAAAATTGTTACGGTTTCATTTAATATATACCACTTAACAACCATTATTACAGTGCTTGTAAGATATATTTGAAAATGACTTATGCAAACTTTTTATGGAGGATTGGAAAACTTAATGGACAGACATCATAAATTATTCCAACTTAAATAATCACTCGAAGAGGAAGAAATTCATATTGAATTTACTTTGTATAAATTTTGTAAACTGAAATAGTGTTTCACGAGAGTTTTGTACTTTTTCTTGGTCTTGCATCAGTCTTATAAAAAATGCAAGACAAGAACAAGACAAGAGCTACAAATTTCAAAGCAAGAAAAGTGTTATAATAGTAAGATTATCTTTAATTCTTGTACTCTTTAAGTTTTTTTTTTTCTTTTTAATTTGAAATGTATATTTATTATAAAAATCTACCCATAAATATATGTTCTTTTGCAAAAAAGGATTTCCTGACTACGTTATACCTGCAAGACAAGAAATAAGCAAAAAAATGACGATCAAGACAAGATTTTTATGTAAAAGAGTAATGAAAGACAAGAAATAACAATACAAGACAAGAAATCTTGTCTTGTGAAACACTAATTGAAAATATGTATATTAAGAAATAACATCCAATAAAATAAAATTATTTATTAACAGCGAAAAAAATATTTACATATCACAAAAGAATAGCCCATAATAAAAAAGATATTTAGTATATTTTACTTGAACACAAATTTAATATAAGGTTCAGAATAGAAAAAAAGTACGTGCCGAGGAACCTTATTTTGTAATGATTCCCAAATTACAAGAACTGTACTCAAAATTAGTCTGAACAAATTATGCATTCTGGGATTCATATTGAAAACCTGTTCTTGTTTTTTTATTGTCTTTTGTTTCAAATAATTTTCATTAGATATAATGGAAATAATTCTAATTGTCACGTTGCTTACTTTTCATAGGTGGAGATAATACAGTTGAACATATTGTATGAACTTTACTGTTTGAAGTTTGATACTAAAATATTTTGTTGCTTTCAGTTTCAATTTTGTTAATTGAATTTTCTATTTGGAGAACTTTACATTAGGTAGTATCACTGGCATGAATGTATATTTTAATTTTTAACCTTTCTCTGACATTTAAATTTTAAATAGTACCATTAAATAATGTTCCATTCAATTGTTTGACATTTATACGTAGACAACTACAATGTTATAAATTTATTTCTTTTTTTTTATTGTAAGCAGGATTCATAATAGATTTAGTTTCAATTCCGGTTTTCATAAAAATCGAATAAACGACATTTGAGAACAGACGGAATACAATAATTAATTCTATCTTTGTATGTCGAGATTTTTTATTATATTTGTACAAATACATACTTATATTACCAATTATTATTAATATTACTATTCCACTAATTTGGTTTAGTGTTATTAATTTTCTAAGAACTGAAACGAATTTTTTCCTTGTAAACATATCCTGTTACATTGTTAAAAGTTTGACCTCAAAAAGTAACGTATGCTACATGGTGTGAAAAGTTATAATTTGACCTATTCTCTCATTCATTTCATAACGTTATATCTTACGGTCAAATGCGCAAAACGACGTCCAGGAATAAATTCCGTTAAAAACTCGTATACGAGATTCAGGTTTTATTGTGTGCATTTTATAACAGGGCATTATGACACCATTTTACATTCAGCTTGTCATTAAAACTTTATTGCGTACTTTATGTACACAAGAAGGCGTCGCAAAATATTTGTGCAGCCGTGCAATACAATTTGCGAAATGTTACACATTGCAAAATAAGGAAGCCTTACAAGGATAGTTAATTGTTGACAAAATCAAACAATAATTTCGACAGCAAATAACTTTGAAATTGGGCAACCTTCTAAAAAATAATCACAGTACTATGAAATTAAGTTAATAATTCTTCTCTTTATATATAAATTACATTAATGAATCTTCCTATCGATAATGAATATTTAAAGGAAATCATTTCTTATGGTTATTATGAAATATTATACGTCTTCTAGTGCATACATACATAATTGTGATCAATAAAATCAAGATTTTTTAAGGCAATCTCAAAGCAACTGTCAAATAAAAATGAAAATTATACGTCGAACTATATAGATATTTTTGATCCTAGATTGTGAAATGTCATTTTTGCATTCGAGAATTGATCGCAAAAATAAAACATTCGAGAATACAACAGAATTTTGCAATCAAGTATCAAACAACATTTTTTCGAAAACTATATTAGATATAACAGACTTTTGCAGCTGAAGAGAAACAACAATCATTTCGGATGTTGATAGTTGTCATGTAAATATTAACTTCTCATGACAGTTTTCGAAAAACAATTTTCTTTTTATCTATATTGAATTTATAAATAGTATTGCATTAGTTTAACTTAAGTTTCCCTTGTAATAATTAATATTGTTTTTAAGAAAAAAAAAATATGTATGTATATGTAGGTTAAAATTTAAGCCTCGTTATAACAGAGCATGATAATAATATTGAATGATATTTTGTTTTTGTATACAGTATACTTTGTATCGAATGAATTAACGAAGATAACTGGCACAGCTTAAATGCAATGTTGGTTGCTTTGTAGTCTTGGACTAATATTCCTATAATATTCTAATCTCTTTTCAAGTTACAATTTGAAGTAAATTTGGAAAGTTCATTATTCTACAATAGAAGAATGTAGCTGTCTAAAAAAAACTTTGACTACAAGTTCTCTAAAAATTTTTTTTAAGGGGAAATCGGTTTATTCTATGATGAGTTTTAAAATATCACTTCTTACCAGGGCATGTAACCGGTTAAAAAAACCGGTTAATAAAAACCGGTAACCGATATTTTTAACGAAAATTGCGAACTTTAACCGTAATTTTAACCGATATTTTTCAGCCCGAAAATACCGGTAACCGTTAACCAAAAAAAAATAAACCGGTTTTAGCGAACATTAACCTTTATTTTAATATCATTTAGCGAGAAAAAAAATTAATATTTTTTTTTATATCTGTGTTTTCTATTTGTATTTGAACATGAGTCATGACAGTTTTTACAATTAACATTTTATTGGAGAGTCATAAATGTAGGTCTCTTTGGCCGTTAAGGTTACTTAAAAAGTCCAAATAAATACGGCCTTTGTCAACACAGGCAAGTTTAAAATTGAAAAGTGACCTGCGTTTTTCTGAATAAATTACGGGAATTTTTGTGAATATTTATTAATTAAATTGTTTTTTTTTATTGTTATATTTTCCCAGATGGTAATTTTTTATTATTTTTTTAAATTATTTATTCTATAATTTTTTTAATCAAATATTTATAATTACTTTTTTTTTAATTAATGTTAATAATTTTTTAAACCGATATATTAACCGGTTTAAACCGGTTTCCAATTTTAAAAAACCGGTTTTCGAACTAAAACTTTTATTATTATAACGTTCTCTATAAGGGTTAACCGTTAACCAGTATTTATTTCGGTTACATTCCCTGTTTGTAACTAACTTTTAGTAATTTCTAATTACAGTTGAATATAAAAAGTTACAATTTTTAGGTTTTTACTGTAAAATTTTTCATATACAACTGAAATATTCCAAAAATACCCATGTATGAGTCCAAAATTTTGGTTTTTGATTGTTGACACCCTTTAAACCCAATTTTAGGTCAGGTTTGGGTTCCTTTTTACCCATTTTAAGGTGTGACAAATTTCCAAATGTACTATACAATATGTTTAGACACTTTTCACACTCATTTTTGGGTATAAAATGCAACACATAATAATGTTAAATTTATTTTTTTAATTATGAACACCTAAATCATTGTTAAGCACTTTAAACCCATTCCAGGGTGTGAGATAACCCAAATAAACCTATTTTTAGGTAAAATTTATTGATTTTTTTGAAAAAACCAAATTGATAGTCGCCGATGCGCTGATTTCAAATTTTCAAACCGAATTTAATTATCTCTTCCCATTCTTGAGTTATTTGGCCTCAAAGTTGCACCTCAAAAAAGTGTTTTTTGAACATATCTCTAAAATGGGTAGAGATACAGTATCAACGATTACACCAGTCGATTCTACGCGCAAAGTTACATAAAGAAATGTTTTCTCCGCATATACGATCTTTGGAACGATTTGGTGAAAAATGAGAAAAACGAAAAAAACCTGAATTTCAATTTTTCGCTTGGAAACTTTTTGTCACCATAATTTTTTATATTCTGGACTTAAGTAAATACAGATGCGCTGATTCCAAATTTTCAAACCGAGTTCAATTATCTTTTACCGTTCTCGAGATATTTGTGTTCAAATTTAGACCTGAAAAAATCAGTTTTTCAGGAATAATTCTGAAATGGGTTCAGATACGACTTTGGCGAGCTCACCAATCGATTCTACGGGCAAAATTACATTTTTGTACCAATTTTCAGATTTTTATTCCAATGGATACAAATTTTATAGAGGAAAAACGAAATTCGTCAAAAATCGAAAAAAATCGCAAGGGGTTCATCAGGCGATTTTTCGATTTTCGCGATTTTCGTTTTTTTGCTCTAAAAATTGTATCCATTGGAATATTAATCTGAAAATTGGTACACTTATGTAATTTTGCCCGTAGAATCGATTGGTGAAGTCGTCGAGATCGTATCTTGACCCATTTCAGGGATATTCCTGAAAAACGATTTTTTTCAGTTCCAACTTTGAACCCAAATATCTCGAGAACGGTAAGAGATAATTGAAATCGGTTTGAAAATCTGAAATCAGCGCATCTGTATTTACTTAAGTCTGAAAAATGAAAAGATTTGGACCCAAAAAGTTCTCCAGCGAAAAACTGAAATTCCGGTTTTTTTCTTTTTTCTCATTTTACACCAAATCGTTCCAAAGAACATATATGCGAAGAAAACATTTCTTTATGTAACTTTGTGCGTAGAATCGACTGGTATAATCGTTGAGACTGTATCTCTACCCATTTTAGAGATATAGTCAAAAAACACACTTTTTTGAGGTGCAGCTTTGAAACCTAATATCTCAGGAATGGGAAGAGATAATTAAATTCGGTTTGAAAATTTAGAATCAGCTCATCGGCGACTATCAATTTGGACTATTTTAAAAAACCAAAATTTTTGACCAAAAAATGGGTCATTTTGGATTTTTTCGGCCGTAAAATCAAAATTTTAAGGTGCAAATCTAAATATTGTTAGTTTTCATGATTAACTATGATTGTAAATTACTTGGAGATGAGAAAAGATATTAATTTTTATTTGGATATGGTTTGGAATATATTTGCGAATATAGATAACAATTATCAAAACAAAATTTCCAAATATAAGTACTTCCGGTCATCATTTCCGTTGTAGGCCCAGGTTCGTGGTCCAATTAACAACTATCAATTGTTTTACAGACATCCTTTTGTTTAGATAAAGTTCATTTGTCCTAATTATTTATTTATTAACTGTTTCTTATATTATTATTTCCACCTTCTATATACAGGGTGGCTCAATGAAAATTATCAGCACAATTTTAAAATTGAAAAGTGACCTGCGTTTTTCTGAATATATTACGGGAATTTTTGTAAATATTCATTAATTAAATTGCTTTTTTTTAATTGTAATATTTTTCTCAGATGATATTTTAAAAAAAAATTTAATTAATTATTCTCTATTTTTTTAATCAAATTTTTATAATTAATTTGTTTTAATTAATTTTAATTATTTTTTTAACCGATATATTAACCGGTTTAAACCGGTTTCCAATTTTCAAAAACCGGTTTTCGAACTAAAACCGTTATTATTATAACGTTCTCTATAAGGGTTAACCGTTAACCAGTATTTTTTTCGGTTACATGCCCTGCTTCTTACTAATAAAATTCCTTCTTAGCAAACATTAAATGAACGTAAAACGTTAATTTATAAATATATTTAAATAGTCGTTTGGGTTTTGTGTTTCGCTATTTCGCTGTTTTTCCATGCACGTGTTTCGATCAATAGTAATATCCTATTAAATAATGTGTGATATGCAGTAATCCGGTCTTTCTTCGTCTGGACTGAATAATTGAATTAAAGGGAGAAACAAAAAGTGAAGTTTCCAATTTGCCTTGGCCTTGAACGTAGCAGCTGTCGACCGATTCACGATTCCGATTGAGTGTATTCAGTCCGGTAATTATTTTACATGTGTTGTATTATTTCTTTTCACACAATCGATTTTACAATCACGCTATGCTTACGATAAACGCAATATCGACATTCTGATTTCTACTTATCCATTTATTTCAATGTGATATGTGCTATTTGTCAAATATGTCTTGTTACTTCAAGATGATATTTATCAGAATGCTTGTTACCTAGTTTTGTACACAAAGATTTATTAAATATTAAATAGAAATGAAAAAGCTTCAATATGCTGTAAATGTAATATAATTAATAAATACATTACAACAAATAATAGTAATTTACATTTTAAAACTGTTTTTCTGGTGAGAGAAGCGAGCTTAACCATGCAAGCACGTAAATTTCAAGTAATAAAGACATTATTTACCTGTACGACAAAGTTTGTAAGAAGAAGTTTACGATTTAATATATCATAAAGTTTATTTACTAAACATACAAATGACAATCTAAATAAAATAGGTTGTGGATATTTTTGTGACTATTAACAATATTCTTATTAAAATAGTAAAATAATATTATTCCTTATTTAATTGTACAAACTACATAAAAATTAATAAATAAATGCGAGTAATCGTAATGAAATTTATATAGAAGAAATAGGCATTGACAATTGATTTCTATTTAAATTGCATAAAAACCTTTTCTTGGGATATTTGAATAATGGTTTTCCGTTTCAGTGAGGCGGACCGGTATAAGCGAGTCCTGTGGAAAGACGTGCGTGTGGGTGACCTTATCCATCTGTCAAACAACGAGCTGGTGCCTGCAGACATCCTGCTACTGAGAAGTAGCGACCCCAACGGCCTCTGTTACATCGACACCAGCCACCTGGACGGCGAGACCAACCTCAAGCAACGCCAGGTCGCCAGGGGATTTGTGGACAAGGTGAGAACTATCTCATTTATCAACTAAACCTGTCCTCATTTTCATTGTGAAATATGTGTGGATTTGGTAATAAGATTGTCTGTTTTACAATATCACTCTGATGGCTGACGAAAACAATTTCAAATGGGGGTAATCATTGGGCGCCGATTTTTCAAAATTTCTTATGTATAGAGCAAATGCTTTAAAATGCTATGATTCCCGACCCACTGATACTAGAACATGATCCATAGCAGCCAAATCTGCTCCAGAATGTGTTCTGGTTCTAGCAGATACTTCAGTGTACTCTTATTCCTGACCCACTGAAACCAGAGAACAATCCAGAGCGGCTAAATCTGCTCTAGAATGTGCTCTGGTTTCAGTGGGTCAGGAATTAGGGCACTTAGTTGCTCTAATTCTAGGTCTGCCCACTGAAACCAAAGCGCAATCCAGAGCAGCTAATTTTGCTCCAGAATGTGCTCTGGTTTTAGCAGGCCAAGAATTGGAGCAAACTTTTCTAGTGCTCTAATTCTTGACCTACTGAAACCAGAGCACAATCCAGAGCATCTAAATCTGCTCCAGAATGTGCCCTGGTTTCAGCAGACCTAGAATTAGAGTAAACACTTCTGAGTGCTCTAATTCTTGACCCACTGAAACCAGAGCACAATCCAGAGCAGCAAAATCTGCTCCAGAATGTGCTCCGGTTTCAGCAGACCTAGAATTAGAGCAACTAAGTGCCCTAATTCCTGACCCACTGAAACCAGACCACAATCCAGAGCAGCTAAATCTGCCCCAGAATGTGCTCTGGTTTCAGCAGACCTAGAATTAGAGCAAACTCAGAAGTGTGCTCCAATTCTTGACCTAAATCTGCTCCAGAATGTGCTCTGGTTTCAGCAGGCCAAGAACTAGAGCACACGCTGAAGCGTGCTCCAATTCCCGGCCGGCTGAACTAGACCACCTTCAGGGCATCGGATGCCCTGGAAGGCGGTCTAGCCAGACCACCAGGCGGGGCGGGACGGAGGCCCAGAGGCCTGCTGCCTCCCCGGCGCCCCGCAGAGCGGGACTGAGTGCCAGCGTCTCAGGATCGCCGGTATATCCTGAGACGCGCATTATTATCGGTCATCTGGATTCCTATTGGCTGATAATTAATCTTGAATAGTGGCCATACTAGTGGGAATTTTTAAATGAAAATTTGTGTATATAGGTACTTTGATGCGAGGAATTCACTGGTAATATTTTTAAGAGTTTACCTTACACCCATTTTTAGGTAATAGTCAGTTACTAAAAATGGAAGAAGGTACAATAATTCTTTCATATAATATAAAAAAGAGGGCATGAGCTTTACGAAATTGTCCTTGGGGACATGAGCCCCGATGTCCTCATATACTCGGCGTCCATAGGGATAATTCGTACTACAGTTGTAAAGTTACATTTGTCACTAAATTCAGTGCTACATGAATAAATGATAGGGTTTTATGGACACTCCTCTTGTGATTTATCACTTTATACTGATGTGAATGTGAACTAGTAACCTTTAGAATGTGATAGATTTAATCCAAAGTAAGTGGCAAATACTCAAGTACTCTAAACTGCTCTTTGTTTTAATGTACGTATTAATCTCTACAATATATACTTGTTTTAGGATTATTGTAGGCTTTAGAAACCCGTAGATTGTTTATTTCAACTAATTTGACATGTGAGGAAGGCTTTTCAGAAGTAAATTTACATCCATCATCAGTTCTTTTTTTTCTAAATATTAATTTAAAAAATGTTATCCTTTATTGAAACATTTGTTTTTTAAAATAATTTTAAAAGAGAATTCTAAAATTATTACCGTTGGCCATAAAAATAGAATAATGTTGGTGACACGTACAAACGAATGAAGATGTCATACAAAATTGAGGAAAGTTTAGCTCGTTCCTCAGAATCCTAAAATAGATACATATTGCAGTATCGTGCTATAAAAATATCGAGATATTTTTAGCCCTTTTATAGATCACTTTATTAGTTCATTCAATATTCCGCATATAAAAACCTTTGGTACACATGATTAAATTGCAAATTCAAAACACTTATAATTTATTTAATATCAAACAACTTTTTTAACAATCGACTTTTTTGCTTTGTTCCTTTTGTTAGACTTTGTCAGCATGAAATAGAAACATTAATCAAACTGCTGGTAATTAGTCATTTAAAAAGAATTGTTTAACATACATATAAGTTAAACCTCATGTTATTTTTTACATGAATCATACTTTTTATATTTCTATATTTACACTATAATAATGGGCGGAAGCATCTGGTTTATAATTTTATCTCATTTCTTTATTTTACAATAAAAGATAATTGGATTCATTCTTAATAGTATACTCAACTTGAAAATGAAATGAGTATAATAAAATTAACCTTATCTTTATCTATTATTTTACATATAAATATATTCATAAATATATACTGTATATCTACATAACATACCAATTCTTTGTCGGTACAATGTAAATGAAAAGTTGGTATGATAAGATAACTACTATCTAAAAATTAGTTTTGAAAAATATATTTTAGAATTCTTATAATATTATATGTTGAAACTTTTACAAGAATATTAGTATTTAAAAAGTTACAAATAAAACAAATTATTTAAATGCATTATTCACTAACAGATAACACAAAAGTCTACAAAGCATGTAACAGTAATGTTTTGTGTAATAGTCAATTATTTTCAACTTAAGCTACTGTTATTTATTACCTGATTCTTTTCTTTTCTTTTTCCGACATTGATTGTCTTCAGACTATGTAATTCATGTTTTGTAATAATATAAAGAAACATGTCAATGTCAGAAAAGAAATGGAATGTTCACTATGGAAGATTCTCGATGTCAAGTGTGTAATTACAGTTTGATGCTACGAGTGCCGTTAAATTTAAAGAATAATTACTTCTAGAGAAAAATAAACAAGTAGTACGCTTTCGTAAACATGAATTTCCACTAATTTATTTTTTAAACAGAGTGAATAAAAAATAAACTATGCTCTCACTGTGATGCACACAATATTAACTGCCATCCTTATTACACAGAAAACTTATGGTTAATAAACATGAAGATATTAAAACATATCTTATATTTTATTTATTCTAAATAACACAATGTAATAAACTATTCTTTCGTATACTTACTTTCAAGGAAACACATCATAATTTCGATCTTGAAATTATTTTTAATACTTTGATTCTAAACTGCTGTTTTTTATAGCACTAGTACTTGAAAAGTACTTTATTAAGATAATAAAACTAAAATATGAAATGACGAAAAGGTACATCTATTACCTAATAAATATTCATTATTGATCTAAAAATATATATTTAGTAACTTGAAAATTATAGTTGCGGTAGGATTAAAATTCCAAAATTTTTATGTTTTGTAACAAGCGAGACTCATCGCAGATGAGTCATCACGGCTGACTTGTCTGGGCCAGAATTTTATAGAGTCCGGAAGGTTATGAAATGTTCAAGATTAGATGACCACAGGTATAAAGAATTGCTATTGGTGACTAGAGGAAGTTAGTGTCGATCAGAGTGTACAGAGAGTCACTGAAGAAAATCATAGTAGGTCAGTGCATGTCAGGGACATGTAAAGTAGAAATAAATAAATGGTTGATGATATGAATATCGCGTAAATAAATATTGCGTAGTATTAAATGTTTAAATAAATGTTCTTAGTGTTAAAGTCTTTATTAATAATTATCATTCCTAAATTAGTATTACAAATTTCTATTATATTTTTAAGTAAGAACATGTTTCTCTCATATTTTTCTTGCACTCATAGCTACTATGGAGAGTGTTTAACAAGATCTATTTTAATTTAAGAAATAATAGATTAATAAATTACGCGTGCCAGATTTTAACCAAGGTCGTCAATTTAATTTCCAATTTGAATTTGAAAATGATTTTATCTGCATAAAAATGCGTCATGTTGTGCATTTTTCACAATATTAATGCGGTGTATTGCGGTACTTACGGTGATTAGGTAAAACAGTGAGAGATATGGACGCCCGTATACCGCAGTAACTCCGCGAAAAATGCACGCTAGTGTCATTTTCAAATACATTAAACCGTCATCGCATTTATCGCATGTAAGTAGGTTATTACGCGATTCTACGACAAACAGTTATTGCGTCCGACATTAAAATATAACTGGGCTACCGCTACATTACAAGCTGCCACGGAATACAACGTGATGAGAATATAACTCCAAATTGTGTTTTACATTATTTACTTCAAGCATTCCACGAATTTCTACAATACTCAACAATGAAAATGAAATATGAATTATTAATCCACGTCTAAATATTGATTGTTTATGAATTCATATTCGGTACTAAAGATGATACACTGTATCCTGTATGTAAATCAAAGAGAAAGTGAAAAGGTTAATTAAAATCGCAAAAATAGTATGAAATTATTCATATCAAAAGTGTGCACAATGGTTAGAAAGTTTGGTAGCCAACATAAGCGGTCATCCGCTTTGACAAAACGGATACATTTTACTCATGCAACATCTTCACACTTTCAAAATGTCTCTATGTAAATAAACTCGCTATTATAAACAAATTTTTATATCCTTCATCTAATTATGATTAAAAGCTCATTATTAAGCATGAAATTACTACATTGTTGAAAAAATATTATCCAGTATATGTATCTAACAATGTAGCATTACCAGTTTTTTATCAGATAATAGAAATTAATAAGTTAGAGTTTTCTTTAAGAAAACCATTGAATTATTCATATAGCCAATTAAATAAGAAATGTCAACGTAAAATTTTGATGAATGTCAGTTGAGAACAAAAATTTTAATTCCAAATTAATAGTAATTATGAATTTGTTGAGAAAAAAATATATTGATTTATCGTGCATCGAATGATGAAAAATATAAATTAATGTAGTATAGATTTTCTCCTATTAAAATTAATTAATTTTGTATATGCTATTCTAATTATAACCCTATATCTATGGTGTGTTTAGTTAAATAAAATAGGTCATAAGTCACTAGTGGGTTAGAAATAATAATTTATTGTTTGTAGGATCGTATCACAGTAACTACTTTATAAAACCTTCTCTACACTAATTTTTTTAAAGGTCATTTTGAAATGTCAACTATCAAAAAAACTTTTATATATTTTACATCAATAATTAAAGGTGTTGGATAAAATTTAATGGCACACGTGTGTTAATTACATTAGTCAGTTGAGAAAAATACCCCACCTAACATTTCTAACGTGACATATTTGTAATATAACACACTTGTACCATAAATAACTATTATTTATTTTTTGATATTACATTTTAAATATTACATCACTATTTTAGTTATGGTAAATTAAACACTTTATTATATTAACTATACGTTCAGAAGCGTTAAAATTTGGTGAACTAATATTTTTATTACTCGTTAAATTAAAATTTGTCACCAATTTCTTACACACATAACTTCATAATATGCATTATCATGAAATTGATTTCTCCGGTACACTCCTATGACTCACACTAATAAATTTTCGCTTGAGTCATACATGCACCTTACAAAAAGATAAGCATTTATTTACTAAATTCCTTATTTGATTTTCAGCAAGATGTTTTCGAGCCAAGCAAGTTCAAAAGCATCATCGAAGTGGATCCTCCTACAACGAAGATCTACAAGTTCCACGGGACTGTGATCCACCCCAACGGGGAGAGGATTCCCGTAGGAACGGAGAACCTCCTCCTCAGGGAGTGCTTGCTCAAGAACACCGACTTTGTGGAGGGCATCGTGCTTTATGCAGGTAGGGAGATAAATTCTTATCCTGGACACAAACCTCGATAATGGAAATATATGGAACATTTAAATCTTAGGAAATTTAGATTCTCTGTATTTATGTTACTCTTTTATCGAGTTGAAAAGTTTTGATAAAAAGTAAAAGAACAAATGTGTTTCTTATTGTAAGAAATTTTTGATGCATTAAGTTATTATACGAAGTGGACTACAGAAAAGTTTATAAAAGTATTGAACTTAGAAAATTAAATTAAATTAAAAGTTTGATCCCAAACAAACTGAATTACTGTTATTCAAGAATAAAAGATTTATAAAAATAAATTCAAAATTCGAAACAACAAAATATTATTGATAAATATATTGGTTTTTGTTTCAGTTAAAATAAACAAATATATTTTGGTGTCGTTACAGTTTCGGTTTTTTTTCGGTTTCGATTATAATTAAAACTGTTTTAAGTAAAAGTATACTGGTAGTTACTTTAATCTCACACGATTCAAAAAATATTAACCGTAGATTACTAAAACATTTAGTTGTGCACTTCTATTTTTATTGCAGTTGGTAGTGCCAAAAGGACACTGTTATAACTCAAAAATATAAGTTTAAATTCATATAGGATAATATTTTTTATAATTGCTATTACCTGAAATGAAATTATAAAAGAAAAGTTGTTTAGATTAAAGAACTAGTATCTTTATCAGTTAACAATTATATAAATGAATTCGAATATTTTATCATATTTAATGTGGTATTGTTTGTAGGGCATGAAACGAAGGCTATGCTAAACAACGGGGGACCAAGATACAAGCGATCGAAACTAGAACGACAAATGAATCTGGATGTGATCTGGTGTGTGCTCATCCTAATATTCCTGTGCCTCGTCGGAGCAATAGGATGCAAGTTGTGGCTCAACGCCTACGATAAACTTCCGGAGCCCTTCATTAGTGAGAAAATCAGTGCAACGCAGGATGCTATACTTACGTTCTGGACCTTTATTATTATTTTACAAGTTAGTACTAACTACTTAACTTTCTTAATAGAATTACTTATTCCATCTCTGTTTCAGATTATGATCCCCTTGTCGCTGTACGTAACATTAGAAATGTGCAAACTTCTACAAGTGTACCATATCCACAACAATGTAGACCTTTACGATCCAACCACAGACAAACGGATAGAATGTCGAGCGTTGAATATTACTGAAGAGCTTGGACAGATTCAATATATTTTTTCTGATAAAACCGGTACTCTGACTGAAAATAAGATGATATTCAGAAGGTGTACCATCGCAGGTGTCGAGTATAACCATCCTCATCTTGAAAGCGACAATGGAAACAACAAAGGTAAGCCTGGGCAAGCAAGTATCAACGTGCTTGTAAACCCGCAAATGCATGAAGACTTCATGTACGAAGGAAGAGAAGGAGACTCCAGACAAATACACGCAGCGAGAATACAGGAATTTCTAGTACTTCTAGCGATATGTAACACTGTAGTAGTATCTCAACATCCGCATTACGATATAATGAACGCGAGTGGAGTGATAGTTCAAACGCCCAGCGTGTTTGAGCCTCTGAAGCGACAGAAGCAACCCGCCGAGCCGGACATCGTCGCGACGACGTCCACCAGGCAGAACGATAGATACTCTCGACTAACCGAGTCCCGATCTGTCACTCCCTCCCCGCCTTTGCATGAACACACCGTGCTTAGTGATATTAGTTGTAATTCCCATGTGCCATCTCTTACTATAATGAACTCGACTGACCCTACTCCGTCCAAACTTAACAGCCACTTAACCGATATCGACGACGACGTCGAGACGAAAGTAATGAGGCCTAAGATCTTAAGTATCCCTTCGCTCCTGTTCCCTGGAAGGAAAAACTTAAATAGCAGCAATTTGACTGACGAACAAAAGGCTAAACTTAAACGTACTCCCACTCCCTCGCCTTGTGAACTAGAACCAATCTTCGAAGCTGAGAGTCCCGACGAATTAGCCTTAGTAGGCGCTGCTAACTCCTACAAGTGTAAGCTGCACCGCCGCGCGCCTAATCTAGTCACTGTTTCCCTTCCTATGCAAGGAGTCATTGAATACGAAATCTTAAATGTTCTGCCATTTGATTCAGTTAGGAAATGCATGTCTGTGATCGTCAAGCATCCGCGCACGAAGGAAATCATCCTCTACTGCAAGGGTGCTGACTCCACTATCTTACAAAAACTAGCTCCAGTAGAAGATGATTCAGAAATGAAGCAGATTATCAGCACAACGCAACAACAACTTAACGCCTACGCTCGCCAGGGTCTCCGGGTACTGGTAATGGCCAAGAAAATCATCCCTTTAGTGGAGTACACGGAATGGGCGAGGAGACACAAAGAATGTGAATTATCCTTCGAGAACCACGACCGGAGAGTCCGAGACAGTTTCTCAATGATAGAAAAGAACTTGTCTCTTCTCGGTGCTACAGGAATCGAAGACCAGTTGCAAGACGGTGTACCTGAAACGTTGTTAGCTTTAATCGACGCTGGGATTGTAGTGTGGGTTTTAACCGGAGACAAGCCTGAAACTGCCATCAACATCGCGTACTCCGCCAAGTTGTTCTCGCCGGACATGGAGGTGTTGAAGCTCATGGCGCGATCCAAGGAAGCGGCCGAAAGTACAATTATGTGTTACTTAGATGAAATTGATAGGCAATGTAGTGAAACTAGTACAAATTCGAATGAGGCGATTAATTCTCCCACGCAGACCAGCTCTACTAGCAGCGTATCTCAAGTAAGTAAAACTATTTTCATTGTTATTAATCGGGAGGATTTCTCAATCTCAAGCGGCAGCCGACTCGATACGCTGCCTTTTGAATTATATGTGTGCTCTAATAATAAAGTCTATAAATAGGATGTACTACTTTCTTTTAACCAGAGCCCACATTTAAAAATGATTTTCCAAAATATTTATAAAAAATTGTTATTAATCGGAAAGATTTACCAATCATAAGCGGCAGCAGATTTGACGCGCTGCCTTTTGAATTATGTGTGTGGTCTAATAATAAAATCTATGGATAGGTTGATTTTTGTTTCTCTTTTTTATATATAGTTGCATGAATATGTTCAAGAAATATTTTCTTTTTAGGTTGTACCTCGCATAGTGAAAAAATCTCGTAAACGAGCTCTGGTAGTGGATGGCAAAACCCTCACATTTATCCTAGACAAGCGGTCCAATCTCACCAAGTCTTTCCTTCGGTTAACGGTGTTCTGTAGTTCCGTGTTGTGCTGTCGAGCGACGCCCCTCCAAAAGGCCTACATAGTCCGAGTTGTGAAAGAGGAGCTGAAGATGCGAACGCTTGCCATCGGAGACGGTGCAAACGACGTCTCCATGATCCAGACGGCTGATGTAGGGATCGGGATATCAGGGCAGGAAGGCATGCAGGCGGTCATGGCAGCGGACTTTGCTCTCTCGAAGTTTAAGTATCTCAGGAAGTTTCTCTTGGTGCATGGGCATTGGAGTTATGATCGGCTTTCCAGAATGGTTCTATATTTTTTCTACAAAAATGCCGTAAGCTGAAATCAGCAGCTTTTTAAATATCAAGATGAATATATTGTTCTTTTTCAGGCATTTGTGTTTCTTGTGTTCTGGTACCAGCTTTATTGCGGTTTTTCTGGCGCGGTAATGATCGACCAAATGTATCTGATGTTATACAACTTATTTTTTACTTCATTACCACCACTTGCAATTGGTAAGTCATGTCTTATAAGTAGATACAAATTTATGAAATATTTATGTCTGCAGGTGTTTACGATCAGGATGCACCAGAAGAATTACTTCTGTCGAAGCCGGGCCTGTATCGCCAGGGCCGGCTTGGAAGAGTATATCGGCCCTACTCATTTTGGCTTACAATGGCGGACGCTCTGTATCAGAGTATTGCTATTTTCTTCCTAGTGGAAGGCACTTTTGCAGATTCAACTATAGATTTCTGGGCATTTGGTACAACCGTCACAACTGCATGCATGTTTGTGATGTTGTGCCATGTCGCCATGGAAATTCGATCTTGGGTAAGAGATTGTCGGATGTGAAAGAGGATCAAACTACAATTATTTTTGTTTCAGACGATACTCCACGTTGGAACAATTGCGTTCTCAATAGGATCATTTTACGTTTTTTCTTTTATTTACAATTCCCTTTGCGTTAATTGCTTCGGCTTGCCGAGTACCTATGGGATCATACAACAGTGTCTGAAGAATCCCATGTATTGGCTGGTGACGCTTTTGTCTTGCGTCGTCGCGTTGTTGCCTAGGTATGATACATATTACAAGATTTTTAAAACTTATAATCATTTAAATTTACAGTGCTTGCATACAAGTTATTTCATTTATTAAGATATCAATTGGTGATGGTTCTACACTTTGAAATATTTGTGATACGAAATATAATTAATAAATGTTTAGTTTTATGAAAATTTTGAAATTTTTCTTTGGTAGTTTAATGGAAAGTTCAATGAAAAAATATTGGAATTCGTCAGTGGAAATTTTACTTCATTTATGGATGTGGGTAACGTTTACAAAATTTTGTTAAACTCTTTTACTTCTATTCTGTACTGATTTCCGGAATAGAAATATCTAAATAAATTTTAAAGATTTTTGTGAGAAACACAAAACTTTATGATTTTATTATACAGGATGTCTATTTTTCGACGTTAACCATTGGGATCTCGTGAACCGTTTATTTCTTTTTAATGTACATGTGTTTTATATCATAGGAAAGAGAAAAAAATCTCTATTTGACCCCTATGTTCCATTTCGTATGTATATATGTCTTAAGAGTATAGAAACTACTATAGAGGTAGTGCGAGCAAAAATTAGTGAAGCCAATTTTCATCAGCTGATAACTGTCAATCCGCCATTTTTGTAGGAGCCAGGAGCCACTCTTTTATTTATTATATGTAATTAAAATCTTTTTCTTTGTATTATATAAATAGTTATTTTTAAACTATAAATTTAATGTCAGTTTGTCAGTCTCTGGGTTTTAAAAACCAAACATCAAGTAAATCTGGCTCGAAATTGGCTGCCATTTTTGTAGGAGCCGTTTGAAAACCCCTTCCATTTCATGGCTTCATTCCCCTCACCTGTAATGATGTAAAGTAGTTTCTATGTTCTAAGGTTCATGGTTTTTTCTACCAGTGCAGTGACATCAGTTTAAATCAAGAGGATGAAACCTTAGATGACTGATAGAGCAATTGAATGTAAAGTTTTGTTTTAAAGCTAATGTCGGAGCCACTCCTAGCAAACGAACACGTTTTCTGTTTATGAGTGCTACTTAAAAACTGATAGCATGTGAGGCTAGCAGTCCAACGTACTTTATTCACATGGTTTTAACCGTACGCTCTAAACCGTACAAAAAGAACAAAATGTGTGGGGACTAAACGGTTCTCGAAATCCCAATGGTTAGACTGGAAGAAACGGATACTTGTACATCATTTAATGGCAATGTTTTATGTTTATCTGTTCGACGATTTGGACTCTGAAGTATTGTTTCATTGCTTGAATATCAAGATGTTTTTTTTAAATAATAAATATTTATTTACAATCTGTTAGTATTTAACAGTAAGTAAATTTTATAAAATATATTACGGTAACAGGAGGTTAGTATCCATTGATGCTTCCTTCTATATCTTAAATAGACACCATTGACTTATTTGATAAATATGAGGATGTGTGTTTGATTCTGTGAGTTAATGAAGACCCAATGGGGTGTGGTTGTAGGTTGGTGTTCAAGCTGGTCCGCAACATGTTGAACCCGGATGACGTCACTCGCGCGCGAATATCTCAGCGCAGGGCAGCTTGTCGAGGTGAGGGTTTCCTCGTATCATGGTCTCGGTCTACGTCAGCCTCCTCCATCTACAGGTACCACGTGACACGTGCACTGGTTACGTCACCACACTGGCCTCTCCCGCATTCTATACACTCTTCATTCTAAATTACGTAGCTGCATTCATTCTTAGATTCATGGGGGAGGTCTGCTTCCAAATTAATTCTTCTTTTCTAGAATTCATTTAAAATTGTTAGAAATTTGGGAATCATAATTGGCTAGTTTCTCTTCATTTCAAAGGTAAGGTAGAGCATGTTGTTTACTTTTTTATTCACGGCATAGATCATGGCACATCGCAGAGTAAGTAAGCATGCACCCAGACTTGTGGTTTCGGTTCTATTGCACGATTATGTTAGAATTAGATAATGGTAAAGAGTTCTAAATTGCAATGCGGGTATTATTCGTTACAGAGCCACCGATAACGGGAATAAGAATAACGTTTTAACGTCGGTAGGATGACCAAAAACCAGAAGAAACGAAGAAGGTGGTGTTTGTAAATAAACGTGGCCTTACCGTGTACATTTGAAGATTTTATAACAGTTGTTACTGAATAGTTAATATATTTGTATACAACTTGCATTTTATAGGCTGTGATGCATTCAAATAAGGGACCAATCAGTTTATCGTCAACACTTACGAACGCGCAGAGTTCTAGTGCACTGTTTTAGAAATATTTTTTTACAAAGTTACAAGGAAACTGATAGAGTTTATAATTGTTAAGTGCTAAAATATATCAGCAATCTATCAAGACTTACATTCGCACACGAGTTATAGTTACAAGGACAATAACTACTAAGATATACAATAGCCATTTCATTGTAGTAATTTTATTCCTACTTTTGTATTAACAGTGAACCCAAATAAATTTTTATACGATTAGTTTTGTAGAGTTTGGGTTTTCTGTTTATATTCAAGTGCTTCTGATTTCGTGCAATAAAAGAGTTACCAATTTAAAGTAAATCCTTGCTTTAATCATGAAACAAGTGCACATTTATGAAATAAACACTCTATTTTGTTAAATGTTCCTGTGACGGAAACGAATTACATTCTTGCCAAATTCCTAGTTTTATTATAGATTTTACTTCTTGCACAATTTGACATTAAACTGAAAGCATTTTTTCTGGCTGCCGACATGACGAAAGTTGTTGATTTTGTTGTTGAGTGTTTATTTACATGACTGAATTGAATTTCTGAATGCAGTTGTATTATAAGCTCAATTCTGGTCATACTTAGTACACAGATGGATTATTAAGTTTTAAGTATTTTTATTAATTTAATGGAGCTACATTTCCAATCAGTTGTGATTAAGTGTAGAATGGATGTCTGCTGAAGTAATTGCCTTTTAATTTTAGACTGTATGTTCCTGCTGTTGTTTTAAATCTGTTTGCTCTAATTTAATACATGTTAAGTTTGTATAAATCTAGCTATAAATAATGTAAATTAATAAAAATAATTATATTTATGTAAAAACTTTATCAGAATACAGGGAAAACAGTATTATGTTTATTCCCCATCAAATACGCTTTTCTTTATTTTAATATTTCATATTTTTTACAGGCACTAAAAGCAAATATGAATTTTATGTATTGTACACATAAAGGTCATTTTTGTTTGTTATGTAAGTAAAGTTAATTTGTTTTAACATGTTTCTGTAGGTGTTGTTTACAAACAGAAGCTTCGAGACGGTTAGTATTGTTTAAAATGTGCTTGTGATTAGTTGTTTGTGTTGAAAAGTGATATATTTAAATGTACTATTCAAACTTTAGTTATGTTTACCGTGAATGTGAAGAAAAATGATATTCTCCAACATCCAACAAGGTAAGCAAATATTGCATTGTCGTACTAAACATTTAGACAATTGTCTTCCGTCTCATATTGATTGAAGGTACTTGGTCGGAGTAATTTTATTACTTAGAACTGTATTTGTCACAAAAGGGACATAACTTCATTAATTAATAAACCAAAACGAAGTTACGTAGTACACTGCTCTTAGCAAGGAGAACAAATAGAACGGAATGAGACAAAATGAAAAATATGCCAGTGTTTTTAATTACCACGTCTTATCTTCACAATAGCTTTTTATACGAACGAAACACAAAAGATAGCCACTAAAGATTTTCTCCAACGAACTTTTCATTTTCACATTATCAAAAATATTTCATAAGTTACAACATTCTGAAATCTTAATTTATATTTCAACTATACCTACTAGCTTATAATAATATAATACATTATAATATTCATTGTATTATATACAGGAAATGTGTTTATACATCTGAAATAATTCCTTTTTACTTTTTAAAAGTAGTCCATATAGATGGAGGTTGATAATTTCAAATATATAAACAGAATTTAATTATCTCTCTTCGTTGCTGAGATTTTTGCTCTCAAAGTTGATATACGTATCTCAAAATTGGATAGAGATACAATTTCAAAGATTGTACCAGTTGATTCTACAAAGTTACAAAAAGAAATGTTTTCTCTACATGTATGTTCTTTGGAACAATTAAATGAAAAATGAGAAAAACGAAAAACCCTCTAATTCAGTTTTTCACATTGAAATTTTTGTCTGCAACATTTTTCATTTCCTTGACTTAATTAGATATAAATACATTCACTGATTCCAAACTTTCAAACCGAATTCAATTATCTCTTCCCGTTCTTTAGATATTTGAGTTCAAAGTTATACCTAAAAGGTTTTTTAGATACAACCCTTAAGTGGTTAGGTTTATCGTTTCAGTGACTTCATTATTCGATTCTACGGGGAAAATTACCTGAGTATACCAATTTTCAGATTTTTCTGATTCCAAATATGGTCTGTTTTCAAAAACCAAAATTTTGGATACAAAAATGGGTATTTTGGATTATTTTGGCTGTATATGAAAAATTTTAGTGAAAAACTAAAAATTGTTACTTAAAATGTTTAAATGTGATTGGAAATAACTTGGAGATGAAAAAAGATTTTAATTTTTAATTAGAAATATTAATTTTTAATTTGTTATTGACCCATCAGTTAAACACATTTGAAATAATAAGAAAAATTAAATTAAAACAAAAATAATAAAAAAATGTTTTCTGAGAAAAAATATAACAAATAAAAGAACGCAATTTATTTAACGAATATTCATAAAAAATTCTCGTAATACCTTCAGAAAAACGCAGATTCCTTGCCTAATGCTGCCCTTCCAATAAAATGTAAATTGTTAAAACTTTCGTAACTCATATTAAAATACAAATGGATAGCACAGATATAAAAAAGATATTGGCTCGTATTACGAGCTCACTTTTATAATAAAATCGCGATTTTAACGCCCACTTTTACATCATAATCTTATGTAAAATTGAAAGTTAAAATCACGATATTATTATAAAAGTGAGCTAGTTCGCTTTTATAATAAAATCGCGATTTTAACGTTCGTTTTTACAAAAGATTTTGATGTAAAAGTGAGCGTTCAAATTGCGATTTTATTATAAAAGTGAACTCGTAATACGGGCCATTAAATTTTTCATGGTAAATGATATTAAAATAAAGATTAAAGTTCGCTAAAACCGGTTTTCTTTTGGTTAACGGTTACCGATATTTTCGGCCTTAAATATATCGGTTAAAATTACGGTTAAAGTTCGCTATTTTCGTTAAAAATATCGGTTACCCGTTTTTATTAACCTGTTTCTTTAACCAGTTACATGCTCTGGGTTAATTACAATAATAGATACATTGTACATTTTATTTATTCAACAAGTATTTGTATAAACATTTCCTTCCCCTATCGATTGTAGCACCCCCTGGTTATAAATCAGGGCAGTTGGTTAGTTTGCGCCATACATCATCGTTCCTTGCAAGGAGCCGGCGGACAGCACTGGTTGCAGCAGAGACGCGGTAGGATGTAGGAATGTATATCTGAATTAGAATCGAAGCTGTGCGCTGCGCCGTTTTGCCGTCGCGTCGCGGCGATAAATCTGTGTTATTCCGGCGGCGTCACCTGCGCCAAGGTGCCTACCTGGGGATACAGCTGGATAGTTCCTTGTGTTGTAGTTTCGGCTCTTGGATTACTGAAGGACGTAGGCTTACGGTTAATTAAGAATTAATTGTTTATTGTAAAGATGGAAGATGGGACTGAAGTCGACTTGATATTCGGTAGAATATTTTATTTTAATACCGAATATTCGGTTATAAGAAATAAGTGAAGTACAATGCTATTCCGTGGTTAAATTATAAAACAATAGTTACAAATTTTAAACAAATTATATAGGTATATTTATTACTATTTAGTTATAAAAATTTACCCAGTTATTTGGTTTGGTGGTACATCACACTTTCAGATAGTAAAAAAATATATTATTCCTTATTCGGTTATTCGATTGAACTGCTATTCATGAATGGGGAAGTTTAGTATGATGGAAAATACATGTGAAATATTTATAATTGTAAAAATATGAATAATTTTAATTTAAACTGTAATTGAAAATGAACATTATGTTCCCATTTATTTATAATTAATTATTTATCATCGAACTTTGGTTAAACTTTAGTGTCTCTCATTTGAAAGGCCGGCGGTAGGGTTTTCTCAAAAACTTTTCATTTTATAAACTAATGTAAATGTCTATACCTTGATTTCAAAACCTGCAATCATATTATGGCTTTTCGATTTTATTCTGTCGCTGTATTAACAAACTTTTATATATTTTGAAGACCTGTAAACCCATATCAAAATTGTTTAGAGTTAAAATAAAGCAAACAACGGTATTAAACCAAAAATTGTGTTGACAAATGCGAAATATCCCAAAAATACTCATTTTTGTGTCTAAAATTTTGATTTTGGGAAATAGTGTACGTTGATAGTACTCGACACGCTGATTTCAAATTTTCAAACGGAATTTAATTATCTCTTTTGGTTCCTGAGATATTTGGTGTTAAAGTTGAACCTCAAAAAACTGTGTTTTTTGGCAATATTTCTAAAACGGCTAAAGATACAATCTCAACGATTATACCAGTTGATTCTACAGGAGAAGTTACATAAAGAAATGTTTTCTCCGCCTATACGTTCTTTGGAACGATTAGGTGAAAAATGAGAAAATCGAAAAAACCTAAATTTCAAAATTTCTTTGAGGAACTTTTTATCTCCAAAACTTTCCATTTCCCAGACTTAAGTTGATATCGATGTGCTGATTCTAAATTTTCAAACCGAATTGAATTATCTCTTACCGTTCTCGACATATTCGTGTTCAAAGTTGAATTTTGGCAATACCTAAAAAAAACAGGTTTTTTAGGTATACCCCTTAAATGGTTAGGTTTACGACCTCGGCGACTTCACTATTCGATTCTACGGGCAAAATTACATAAGTGTACCAATTTTTAGATTTTTATTCCAAAGGATACAATTTGTAGAAAGAAAAAACGAATGTGGCCAAAATCGAAAAAAATGCCTGATGAACCCCTTGCGATTTTTTCGATTTTTGGCCATTTTCAGTTTTTTCCTTCTAGAATTTCTATCTGTTGAGATAAAAATCTGAAAATTGGTACACTTATGTAATTTTGCCCGTAGAATCGAATGGTGTGGTCGCAGAAGTCGTAAACCTAACCATTTAAGGTGTATACCTAAAAAACCTGATTTTTTAGGTATAACTTTGAACTCAAATATCTCCAGAACGGAAAGAGATAATTGAATTCTGTTTGAAAATTTGAAATCAGCGCATCAAGATCTACTTAAGTTCAAAAAATGAAAAATTTTGGAGACAAAAAATTTCAAGGCAAAAATTTGAAATTTAGGTTTTTTCGTTTTTCTTATTTTTCACCCAATCGTTCCAAGGAACGTATATGCGGAGAAAACATTTCTTTATATAATTTTTCCCGTAGAATCGAATGGTAAAGTAGTTGAGATTATATCTCTACTCATTTTTAAAATATACTAAAAAAACACATTTTTTTGAGGTACAACTTTGACAGCAGATATCTCCGAAACGAAAAGAGATAATTAAATTCGGTTTGTGAATTTGGTATCAGCATAGCTAATACTGCAAAAAATAATATAAACAAAATTTAGTAAAATTTGAAAATTTTCGAGCTAAAAATTCGATATTTTCAAATATTTTCAGGTTTATGCAGAAATACAAGATCAGCGGCTTTGAAAATTACTTCCCCTGTTAATACTACATGCATAAACTATTTTTTTAAGTAATGTTCATTATCCTGATAATTTTTCAAATTATGTCAATTAAAATATATATTTTTATCTTACAAGTTTTATAATTACTTTTGCGTGTGACTATTAATGTGCATATATATTTTATAATTGGTAGCGCAAAATCTAAATTAAGATAATACTTTTTAATAATTTTAAATACTTAAATATTCCTGCAATAAATTTAATTTCACTTTGTATGAAACAAATCACTATCGGTGCTTGAACAAGAATATTTAGTTATTTACAGATCACAAATATGTAAATTATATATTCTCGGCAATATTTAATTTTCCATTCATAAACTTCTTTCCATCCAAAATTTCATTTAGTGTTGTATGCGCACATTATTAATCCACAGTCAGTATCTGAAATCTCTTACAAATCAAATCGGCCGTGATTCTATAACTGTGTCACGTGACATCCGGCAAGTATACCCTCAAACCCATCGCAAGGCATATTCACCATTACTGCCTCTGTACATAACGGTTACGAGTTGTAAACTCGAATTTCGCCCGTCGATCGAGAACTAAGCATTCACTCACACATCGTAATCAGATTGAGCGGTGATGAACAGAGGATGGGGAATCATTTCCGGTCCAGGACGACGTGTTAGAACCCGTTCGGCGCGCTTTTTGTTTTTATTTTTTGCAAAAACTCTCCGAGGTATTCAGATCCAGTGGCGCTAGTGGTAATTGTACGTCACTCTGCCTCTTGTTAGAGGTATTGTTTGAGCTGAATACTGCTCTGGACATCTCACGCAAAAAATTAATTACTACCCTGTTAAAAAAACCGCCGGGCTTTGTCACCGCTTCCTACAAGTTTGTAAACGGGGATATTTAAGATTGATCAAAGCCCGTACACCGAAATTGCCAGAGAGAACTATTTTTCGCAAATTGTTTTCTACAATTTTTAATCGAGAAATTCTTAAAGGGTTTGTTTCACGCATTACGTTACAGTAAAACTGGTTAACTGTTATATTTTTAATTTTTACCTCCAACCTATCAATATATAGATAAGGAAGTTAATGTTTTTGGTCAAATTTCTCGAGTTTTACTATTTTTACCGTGATGTCTTTAACAAAAATATATAAATTATAATAATTTTACATATTGTTTCGGATGAGAAATTTTTATAAAAGAGATGAGTTATTCATATGTTCACAAAATTTGATATATGATTTCAAATTCAAATGTAAGTTAGTTTAAAAAATAAAATAAGTAAATATGAAGTAGTTTTATTGTAAAATTTAAAAAGGTGGAAAAAATATATAACCAATATATTTGCATGCGTGAATCACGGTAAGTTCGGTTCCGGTTTTAGTAACGCCAAAAATTGCTGTTTTTTCGGTCATACAAATTTTATGAAGGAAATTTTAGGTATGAACTGCAATAAGAAACTAATTTTAAAACTACATATTGAATGTACTGAAAAACTTGTATAGAATATATGACCACAGTGGTGGGAGGTAATGTGTTTGACACATCAGAGTTTCTAAATTATTTTATAAAACTGTATTTGTTTACAATTGATATAATTTTATAGTTAAGGTAATTATTTTACGGAAATTCGTATCTGTAGTGGTGGGTACATCAAAAATGAATTCAAATTTAGAACATGAATTTAACAAAAGAGAAAAATTAAATATGATCTGATATTTATAATATTTATTTTCGTATTTTTGTGCCGCTTCAATTTGTAAAGTTTTAATGAAAACTTGTAATAAATCCTTGTGAAATTTTTACCGCAATTTACCTGTAGGAACTTATTTTTCAACAAGAAACAGGAATGGGGACTTCTAAGAATTAAAACTTGTTTTTTACTGTAAGGTTTTCTCTTCTAATGTTTTTCTTACTACACAACTGAAAAATAAAGTTTCTACGTAACTTCTGTTAAAAGTAGTTTCTTAATTAATTATTTTAATGGTTCTACACTGGGTTTCTTTTTAATTAAAATAAATTGTATAGATATGAGAAATTATTTCGGATAAAGTTTCTTTTTCAAAGTTACTAAAAATAATGCAAAAATGAGTACACATATTATTAAAATATCTTTTAAATTTATTATTTAAAATTTTTAGATTTTTTTTAAATAAAATATATCATCCAGACATATTTATTCTTAAAAGGATAACGAAAAAAAATATTAGTTGTAATTTTAATATTATTTTAACTTTTTTTATTCACTAGTATTTGAGTAATCGTCATCCACAGACATGGACATCATCATCAAATTATTAAAATCGTGTTCTAGGGCCTTCAAAACTTGCTTATCAATTGAAAACTCACTATCTGATTTTTCGCATGATTCCAATACCTCTCTTATTGAGTGGCAAGATGTAAAAATTGAATGTTAAGTTCGATTGGAATTTTTCTTTGTTAAAATAGCTCAAAATTAAAACATTATTGGAGCATACAGGTTTGATTTTATTCGAGTGGATGTTTAATAAAAAGAAAGTACATTTGGAGTTGCAGTCATTTAATATAATTCACTAATACACTAACGCACAGACGCAGACAAAATTAATTTTATAAAATATTTTTAGAATTTATAGTTACTAAAATACTACGAAAGACATAATTTAGTTGTTTCGCAAAACGATTTACTTGAAATAGTATTTATTTTCCATTTCTCGAAATGAAGTTATTAAATATGGAATAGCACCGGTAACCGAATTATTCCCTGCCGTAAAAAATAAGCAAACGTTGATTTCCGCTTGTTGGTGCTGGCATCTAGCGTCGGGCTTTTAAACCGCACGTCGACGCCGAGCGTCGTTTCCGTTCCGCCGTCGCTCTTCCATCACCTTGGCGGCGCTGTCTAAATTACTTCATTTATTTAATAAAACGTCAAATCAAATCCACTTTAAATTCAGAAATGAACTAATTACGAGCTAATTATTCTAGCATGGTGCGGTGTGAGAGACTCACATAAGCGCCTAATCTCGGCTTTGTAGCTGAGCCCTTGCGCTGAGATGAATATACGCACGTTTCATATGCATTAGACTTCAACATTCAGTGAAGATCAAGCGGTATTGAACACGGGTACATCTTTCACACACCAATCTCTCATTTTTATAAGCCCAGATTATTTTTGCAAGGTACAATCTTCAAAAAGTGAGGGAGGCATTACAAATGTAAACAAAATTAGTAATATTTAATAAGATATAGTCCCTTGTATTAATACGTATATCATACAAATAAAATGTAAGTAAAATTATTTAGAAATAATGAAATAAGTGAAATTCTCATCGTGAGTTAATTTGCAACTTTGCCCTACGATTTCTATATTGGAATTATGATATTCTATCAGGGTTACCTTACACAAAAATCTGATTTTTTAAAAAACAGATTCAAATAAAAAAAAATCTGATTTTCGATTTAATTCAGATTTGTTTGAATTTTTTTAAAAGTTATAGTATAATTTCAAAAAGTGTTTCACAAAATATACTTTATTATATAAAAAAAGTATTGTAAAATCTGTTTATAACGATACCGCTTATAGCGACAACTAGTTATAACGTCAAAATTGTAACCACTAGATTGAAAGCCCGTATACGCTAACGTTATTTTACTTTTATCGGTTATAGAAATATAGAAATAGAATATAAAAATTTTTGGGATCCCTCCGATGTCGTTATGACAAGATTTTACTGTAAATTTAACAAAAAATTACAAAAAAAATCTGCATTATAAATTCAAAATAATATACCAATAAAGTCGTTTTTTGACGAAGTTAGTGGTATTACCACATGGTAACATTACCCAATTTAAATCAATGCATCCCTGGATTAGCCTATAAATAAACAAATGAAATATCGTGGCCTAATGCTAGTGTAACTAAAACTTGAAAAAATGTCAAGAATTTTTTAATTCTTTTATTATATTTTACCTTAATTTTCGATACATTTTTAATGAACTGTAGCACTGACGTCATTGGAAATAACAAAAATGTTTTTATAAAAATCAACATAAATAATTAACATAAATATCGAAAAATTACAAGCAATGTTAATATTAATATTATTGTTTATAATATACATATGTAGTTATTTGAAATATGTTTTTAATTTATAATATTAAAATTTAATATAAAATTTTGTTTCTACATTCGACCTACTTTTTATAATATTATAATTTAACAACATACAATATTAATTATTTAGAAATATCGCTCCTTAAAATATTATTTACAGCTACGTACAATCCAAAAATTGCTAGTTTGTTCTTAAATGTATTTTGAAGATAAAAATTATTATAGGACGAATGGTGCAAAATGCAACCAACAATACAAACATGTTTGCCAAGAAATAAAAATACTTTTAAAAATAGGAAATGTGTCATTGATATACCTACTTCTTATAGAACCTGTGAACCTGTGATATACACCAATACTTTAACAATTTACAGTTATAAATTGACTGTTAAATTCGTTCCATTATTTGTAACAGTGACCTTATCTCGTTTTTCTTCCCTTATTTAATTCCTTTCTGGAAATCCATTAGTAGATAAAGAGCTGTTCACCTTCCAACATTTGTAAGATAAACATTGAGTGGGCCACGCTGTCGTCAACTGTTGATCATTGCAGCAGAACAATTGCTGGAGGGCGCGCGCAACGACAATAAAAATCATCTGATCGCGCTGGTGACAAGTGAAAATCTAATCAAATTCGGGCGCGGGCAGAACACTGGCGCAGGCACGAGAGAAAGGTCCAAAAGGTATGGGCAGGGGCTTTGTTAGAGGAGGGGGGTGGTGGGGAGATGACTAGGAGGGGGGGGGGGGGTACGGATGGTGAACTAAAGGTGGAAAACAGGGGTGGATTACATTTGAAGGGATGTAAAATTGTTTATTGGATAAATAAAATTGTTCAGTGGAAAGATAACAATGAATTTATTTAATTAAATTATTTTGTCAAAAATTTAAATATCATGGCGTTGCTGTTACGTCACAACTCACAATATAGCATTTTTGACAATTGGGATGAAAAATTTCAAATTTCCTTTGTAAACTCTTCACTGAATTTTTCTAAAAATATTATTTTCCTAATTTTGTTATATAAAGTGTCACTTTTCTTAACTGTCTAACGGTTTGAAATGCTATTCCTTTTTATAACCAGTTAGATATTGTTTTTCACTACCGCTTACTTGGTAACGATGGTCACAGGTCAATAATAAATTATTGTTAACTATGGTCAATAATAAAAACTATTACTTTTAAAAAAAAACTCAAATCCAAATATTGTTTGTATCATTTAATTCAAGAAAAGTGTAAAAGTATGGATTCACAATCACAATTTAAATAAGCCATCTAAATTAAAGAAGTAAATCAAATAAAACCAAAAGTGAGGTTGAAAAACTGAAACGTCAAATATCTAAACAAAGCAGCTTTCTTTATTTTTGTGAATATTAAGAACAAGTTCATGTCAAAATAATGTTGCCAATATATTTCTTCAGTAGGATTTTGATTGAAATGCTAGTAGTGAAAAAGTTATAGATGCCATCTAAATTAAATGTAAATCAAATAAAACCAAATTAAAAATTAAAAGTGAGGATGACAAATTGCAACATCAAATATAAAAACAAAGACAGCTTTTTTTTTTCAAAATACTTATTGTTGTTAATACAATTTTTTTAGCAGGATTTTGATTGGAATGCTAGTAGTGAAAAAATATATATACTACGATTGAAAAGACAATTATTGACCATCGCCTTATATCCCTCGGTAGCTTCACACCTCGGAACACAACGCTAGGTCAATAATTCTCTCAACCTAGATATACGAATATACTATTTCATTACATTTATTTACGACACATTTCGCCGAACTATACTTTTCGTTTCCAACAAAACTGAATTTCCCCGTACGGCCCTGCCTGTGCGTCCTGGCGGCGGTAATGGCGCCCCCGTCGAGCGTCCCGCTGTCCACTATCGTTGCTTTTATTCCCTCTCGAGCCGCGAACCTAGCTCGCGCCTGTAGCTTCTCGGCCATTACCACATGCTACACGTGTCCAACACCACCGTCCTCAGTGCCTCATCTTCGACGCCAGCGGCCCAAGGTTTAAAATTTAAAACTCCGCCTCATTCGATAAATTCTACTTCAATCAGTGTCACGGGCTCACAAAATGGGAAATTGTTTCTTAAAACTGAAGGCGAAAAACTAAAGAGGAAAAAGGAAACCACGAAATATCAAGTTTTATACTTGGAGACATTCTATTGAATTCACGTTTTTTTCTAATGGATAACTATTTATGGGTACTGCAGTGCATTGACAAGCTATTTGCAAAACAATTTATTTACAAATTAAAAATTTATTATATTTTAAACATAAAATTGTATTTAGAGTTTAGAAGTACTTAATTATTGTTTTACAATATGCACATGATGATATGATAGATCGTAAATAGAATTTAATTATATTTTTTCGATCGTAAGATATTTGCCTTAAAAAAATGTTTTTGAAATTATTAAAAAATGAGTAGAGATACAATCTCAACTACTTTACTATTCAATTCTGTAGTACATACAGAAATTTTTGACCATGTGTGTAATCATATCACAATTTTACGTTTACTTGTTATTATTTTGTTTTATTTTTAGTAAAACTTTACAGACTCTTATATCAAAATTTAACTTTACGGACTCATCTGTCAAATTGAATTAACCTATATTTTAATAGTATTATATTTTTTCCGTTTATTTTAGCATTACCTAAAAAAAAATAACAAACATATCATTCTATAATATTATTGGTGAATTTATTTATTACTTACCTTTGATAATAATTTATCTACTTTCATGTAGACGACATCTAAGCAGGTGAAAACATATATAAAAATTATAAAGAAATATTTGACACTTTGACAGTACGGTTGTTATCATAACCATCCTCTTCTCAATAGCTAGCTAACATTTTACAAACACATAATGATTTCGGAATCGTATATCGTAAATCTAAGAACTAAAGTATTTTTTATTACTCGCTTTGTAGAATATAAAATTATACTTTAGTCCTTAATATACAAACTATTTTCATTTCCTTTTTAATCATCAATTTAATAAACAATAAATTTAATAAACAATAATTGTGTACCGTACATCAATTATAAACTCTAAAAATAATTAAATTAATTATTAAAATATGTTTAATATAATAAATAATAGAGCGATCAGCTATATGCTGCATGTACACATTAATTTTTTAATGTAAAAATTATAAATTGCGGAAACAGCAAATATAAAATGTACTCTTAAATTTAATTGTTTCTATAAAATTCATGTGGGCAGTAATTGAATTGCGGGAAAATTGCATATAATGTTTAAACTCATTGCAAAATTGAAAACTTTATTAGGAAAATCAAAGCACAATTTCAAAGTAGATTAAACAAGCTCATGTATCATAAACTGTGTTATCATATAAATAGAGCAGTGCCGTACAAACTACCGAAATTCATTTAGATTTTTGCACGGGAATATTGTTATCGACTCTTAACGATATTATTTACAACATAATAATTTACACTGAGTCGCTAAAGTGATATTCGCGGACGCAAATAATCAAATTACTCTCTAATGGATGCTCCAACGGTTGGGAGCCGCTGATACAAAGCTCTAGTGCACTATTACCTGCAATATTCTACCTTGTTTAACTTGACCGCAATCATTCTCTTCACCAAATTAGACTCAGCTATTTTCTACAATTTGGAATTACTACAATAGCAGCATGACTTTTCCTTTTTCCACACAGTTGTTCTCGGAAATAAAACAAAAATAACAGTCAAATTAAAAAACTTGTCAAAATGAAAATTAAATTCAATTGTATATTGAATACATGATATGTATCAATTAGAAATGTTTAATGACAGACAGAATAGCAAAGCTATAGTTGTCACAGAAGTTAATAAGTTTGATTGTAATTATGATATTAAAAATTGGTATTATAGCTCAGCAACTAACTAATTTGTTTTCTTAAAATTGTTTAGACTGAAAGATGGGTAAAAACAATGAACATTATATTATTTTTTAGAAGAATAAACAACTAAAAAAAACCTATAACCATTTAAAAAAGTAAAAATAACTTTTGGTTGAACAAATTAAACGGAATAAACTTTTCGCAATCTTTAAAATTTCTACAATTTTTTGATTGGTAGAAAATGGGTATTTATTTCTACGTTATTTATATTCACACGATATCAATATTTGACTGACTCAAGCTGCCGCTGCGACAATTTATATGTGGGTAATTATTCTGGAATCTTATAGAATCTTCCATAGTCTATAAAATTTCCTAACAAAAGCGGCATCACTCATATTTCACTAGACTTACTTAGTAAAACGACCTGAACAGACAGGTCGGTCGCGATGAGTCATCGGCAATAGATCATTCTCGTTGTAATGTGGAATTAATTCTGGTACTGGTATTAAAAGTCAAACATTGTCAAATTAGTAATATATAAAATTTTGTTTTTATATATATTTTTGTAAAAGTATCAAATATAATTTATTAAAATTAAATACTTCACTTTTGTAAAAATACTTAACATTCGTTTTTTAAAAAATAAAGATGTTTGCATCAGCACAGGCTCTATTTAGGAGAAATGAAAAATATGATGAATAATTTTTCATATCAAAGTTCTAATTTTTTTTCTTTCATTTAACATTTTGCTACATCATTAAAATTATATTTATAAAATTATATTTTTATAAAAAATTGTACAAAATAAAACTATTCTTTCTAGAAGCAAATCCAACAGGCATATGTATTTAAAACAGTCTAATTAGGCCGGTGTAAATTCCGCCACAAGTTCCGCTCGGAAGGTCGGAAGCTTGGAAGCTCTGGACACCTCGAGTCTAACTCCGACGCCTGCCGCCGCGACGCCTCAGACGCTGCTAATTAATGCACGCCAATTAACGACCGGAACGGTAATTTAACAACCGACAAATACACGGTTTGTTACCTGCAGGAGCGTGTTCGCTGCAAGCGATAACGGCAAAAATAGACCGGGCGAATCCTGCACAGCAGGAGTTTACAAGCACGAATTCTTCCAGGTGGGAATGTACAGGCTAAATCAACAAACAAGTATTCCGAATACATACAGGAGGTGAAATTAAAATTGAACTTGGAGATGTTTTCAGATAAATATATTTTTATTTAATAATTTCTTATCTTATTCCAAAACATTTATATCAGAACTAGAAAGATACTCAAAAAGAATCTAAGTTACTTGTATTAATACGGAACAAATTTTGGTTTATTTCTAATACTTGTGTAGCAAATAATTATATTTTATTATAATTTGTATTTTTTTTTCTCTTTGTTAAAAATCAATTATTTTTATTAAGAAAATCAGCTAATTAGCAATACAGGAACAATTTTAAGATTAAGAAAATTCTTACTATATTATACTGTACCTCAACCAACAATACATCAATGCCAAAACAGTAATATCCAACTTATGGAAACAAATGTCTGACACCGTTTTACACATGTGTTAAGTGGGTTGCAATTTAAAACTACAATCATTGAATATATAATATACAAGCAGTGCAACGAAATGCGGAACATAGGACTTTAACAAGGGATTACAAAAAATTGCGGATACTCTCTGATAAATTCACAGTAAAACTACAAAAGTACAGAGTTGTTCAAAATTAAATTCTACGTCAGATAAGATCATAGTTATTACATTACAACAACAGTATATATTAAATATAAAATGTTATATTTTCGTTAAAATTTGTCTACAATGGAAATAAAAAAAAATATCTATCTGTCAGTTTAGAGAAGTATCACTGATTATAATACTTACTGTCTGTATTTTAATATTATTTGTTTCATTTATATTCTTTTTCTTTAAGAATATACCAATATTATGAAAATGTTACAAGTATAACTTAAAAAAAGTATTAAATACAAGGTAAGATTAGTACATCAAATAAAACAAATTTGTAATACTTTAACGGTTGACACATTATTTATTATAACGTCTCATTAACTGTTACAACTGACACTGAATTTGAACGAAAATTTTACAATTTATATTTAATAAATCTCGTACTGCAGACGTGCTATTGCATCAATTATTACCTTATCTGATGTAGAATTTAATTTCGAACAACTTGTATTCTTGCAGTTTTGTTGTAAATCTATCAGAAGAGAGAGTATCCGCAATTTTTTGAAATTCCATGTTGAAGTTCTATGTTCCGCATTTCATTGCCCAAACTGTATAATATATATTCAATGCTTCAATATATGAATAAGAAATATAATTAATTGCACTCAAATAAATATTTTCTTGTGCTTTATTTTTGCTTATTTACCATTAAAAAAATTGTTTATATAGAAATTTGATAAATCAGAGATAATTAAGAAGAACAAATCACAAAGCTAAAATTTGATATTATTGGTTAAGTATTAAATGACTTCATTGTTAGTGCAATAATTAATCCGAATGTCGTACATGAAATGAAAATGTATCATGCGTAATGCAAAGCGGCAATAATTAATATTGGTCTAATTTATGTATACGTACCTCCCATCTCACATACCAAACATCGCAGTGAGAGAACGAAGTTACCCATGCACTGGTCTATTGATCAGCTCTCCAGCATATGTAATTAGTCATAAAGTACATAAACATGATCAGTGTATTAAAATCGTAAACGGGTAAACGCATTAACCTAATAATACCACGTTGTGGAATAGCGTTCCAACCGTAAGACTCAACCTGCTAATTGCTGAATTTGATTGATATTAGTCAACGTCATTAATTACTCTATCAATCTGATTATAATATACAAAGTATTTAAACATCAATAATGTTCTTAAGAGATTTTACGCTTTTAATTGGATATGTACATAGATATAGAATATCTCTATATTGGATTAAACTTTTAACTTCAATGTATTTCAATTATAAGGACTTTATTTACTCTTGATATTTGAAGTATTCTTTTAATCCCACACATATGTATTTGACCTTTAAAATACAGAACTAATGCATTTATGTACTTATATTATACCTATAAGTAAACAAGTTTAATTATTTTTTAAAAAATAAATTAATTAAATGCACTTTAAAAAAAGATTACCAAGTTCAGCATCTTGTCTTATTGTTATCATATAAATATTATAATATATAAATTGTGCTCTGGTTTCAGGAATTAGGGCTCTAATTCTAGGTCTGCTGAAATCAGAGCACATTCTGGACCAGATTTAGCTGCTCTGGATTGTGCTCTGGTTTCAGTGGATCAGGAATTAGAGCTCTCACAAGTGTTTACTCTAATTCTAGGTCTTCCAAAACCGGAGCACATTCTAGTGTAGATTTGGCTGCTCTGGATTGCGTTCTAGTTTCAGTAAGTCAGGAATTAAAGCACTCAGAACTGTTTGTTCTAATTCTATATATGCCGAAACCAGACCACATTCTGCAGCAGATTTGTCTTTTCTGGATTGTGCTCTGATTTCGATGAGTCAGGAATTAGAGCATTTTAAAATATTTACTCTAATTCTTGGACTAGCCAGTACAGTTGTGTGGTCGTGGCGTGTCTTGTCTGATCGTGTAGATAAGCAACATAGCCCGCCCTGTCCAATTGGATGGGTTACCGCACAACGGCTCGGTGTGTGCTGACCTTGCAGGGACTGTAGGCTGACAACCTGCATCACTAAAATGCAAGTAAAACTGTCATGAAACAAGTACCTCAGGTACTTGAGGCCCTATTCCTCAGAGGAATGTTGTGCCATAGATAGATAGAATTCTTGGACTACTGAGAAAAGAGCACAATCCGGTTTGCTGGAACCTGAATTCAAAATAAAATTAGCTGAAACCTGAGCTCAAAATAAAATTAATTAAATATTTTCTATTGAAAATAAGTTTTTTTTAGTTTCTATTCATTCCTTTTTAGTAGTTTGGAAATTTTGAAGAGTCTGCTTGAATATCAATAAAAATTTCTATAATTTTCATTTTTAATTATAATCACTACAGAACTACAGAATCATTAAAGTACATTCAATCTAATTTTCTCTAAGTACATAACTCAATATTGTTATATATGGTTGGTAAAAATATAGCTCTCGTTGACGTAATTATGAAATAATTTTCATAATACATTACCCTTCATCTAAAGCACCCAAAACAAAAATCCACAACCCTTAACCTGTTACCTAATCCTCCACTTTGATTATTTACATCAGTTCCAGTAGAGTTGGCTCTCCTGCAAAGGGTCTTCTTCGCTCCATATATTCTCCACTGTATAATCTCTGTATGATCACGTCATTATCAACGTCATAATCATCTCGATGTCGTTTTGGGAACCTAATGAGTGCAAACACAGATTCCACAAACGAGCTGCACAGGCTGCCCTCTCAACCAGAACCGATAACTTATCAATAGGTGGAAATCATTGTGAATATTCAATACTGAATTGTCAAATGAGGGTGAATTTATAGGTGAACTATTAATATTTAATTTAACTGGTGGTTGGTCGTTCAAAGTGGGACTTGTGTAATTGATGTTGTGTAAATTAATAGGTAAATGTAACACATGACATTTGTATTTGCAAACGGTATTGTATTTATTTTATGTTTGGTGGTAGATACTATGAAATCACTGTTCAAACATTTAGATTGTGGATAATTGAAAGGAACCCCTTTTGCTTTTGTGCTAATATGATTTCAAAGATAATCCTTTTATTACATAGAGAATTAATTCTCATTGTAAAATAGTAATTTCAGTGGTAACACCGGATAAGTTTTTAGTTATATATTTATTTTCTTATTATTATGATTAAATTTTGATCTGATGTTCGTCCATTAGGACATTAGCAAATGCTTGATCTGATTCTAAAATATTAATATTTGCTCTGAATTATGTCCTGTTTTTAAGTGAAAGAAAAAGCATTCTAACAATGCAAACACTTCAGAATGCTCTGATTCTTGACGTACTGATACCAGAGCACAATCCTGAGCAGTCATATGATCCAATTCCAGTAACAAGAATTAAAGCAAATACTTCATAATATGCTAATTGTTGACCTACTGAAACTATAGTATAATCCAGAGTAGCTATCGACTTCAGAATGTGATCAAGTTTCTACAGGTCAAAAATTAAAGCAAATACTTTAGAATGCTATGATTTCTAACTTACTGAAACCAAAACAGCCATTTGCTCCAGAATGTGATCAAGTAACAACAAGTGAAAAATTAGAGCAAACACCTCAGAATGATCTAATCCTTGACCTACTGAAACCAGAGGACAATCCAGAGCAGTCATCTGCTCCAGAATATCATCCAGTGCCAGGAACAAGAATTAAAGCAAATACTTCAGAATACTCTAATTCTCGACCTACTGAAACTAGAGCACAATCTATTTATTTATATCACTAACTATTTATTTATTTTTACTTTATTTATTGCTGACATGCATTGACCGAAACTGACTTACTTCAGTGATTCTCTGTACTTTCCGACCGATACCCTTATATATCAGCTCCCAATTAATCTCTAGAACATTCCAGAGCCTTTCAGACTCTATAAAATTCCCGAACATTAGCGACGTCGCTCCTTTCCCACTTGATCTATAACCTGTCGAGAAAAATCAGCCGTGATGAGTCATCTGCGGTGAATTTCGCTCGTTACAATATTATAAAATTAATACTTTATTATTTTTTACAGGTGGCCTAGCTGATGAACAACGTTTTGGTAAGAAATATTTAAAAAAAATAATATATGTGCAGTAGAATATAGCAATGTGAACATAAGAAAAGAAAAATGTTACTTTGGACGTTTCTCATTGGGGTTAAAAAACGTGTTAATTAAAAATTCAGTATTTATTTTCGGTGGCACTTTATAATTATATTCGTAAAACCAAATAGTAAATAAGTGAGATTAAGCTCATAAGCGGTGTATTTTTAAAAGTTTTAATTAACCCGTGTAGGGTGTGCGGGATAATATTTAGCGTTGGCCATTACACAACAATTACATGCAGTGGCGCCGGTGGAGCACGGAGGCCGGGGATTATACCCCACCGGCTGAATGCTATCAGGAGCGTGCATTGAAGTCGGATATTATCGGTGAAATTCGCCAGAAAGCCAACCGCGGGCCTGATTGGCCTGGCCCACGCACAAAACAAATGCGTTACGCCTGTGTGTTCCGTTATCGGTGAAGCCGCGCGAAGACAAACATTCTATTTGTTGCATAGCCGATTGTTCTTGCCAACCTTAATAAATTGAATCCTTTGATATTATGCCAGTAACATAATATACCTACTTAACTAAATGCGCACTATTCTATTCTCTCTATGCAACTAACTTTGTGAAAACCTATCATTGCAAGATAAAGATATCGTTCGTTCATTTAAAATACAATACTGCAAGCTGCACTAGTACTGAATACTGTTAAATGTTTACCTAGTTACCAAGTTAGATATCCGGGTTTTATGAAATTATTCTACTATATTTAATATGGAGTTTATTGTATTATATAGGTACCTGTTAACAATGATACAAATATATCAGCTTACAATTATTATGTAGTAATATTTATGATGTAAATGTAATTCAATAATTTCAGAAAAATTATATACAACCCTGATTTTCCTTGAATTTTTATTCCCATAAATCTTTTACACAGTTACCTCGGCAGAGGTCTGGTAAGGACCATGACCTTCCGAACAGATTATAAAATTATTATAGTTCTTTAAGAGTTATTTGAAAATAATTATAAAATAAGCAGATTACCCGTTATAAAGTTTTATGGGATTTATCGGAAATTTGTGTTTAAGGTGTTTTCTAATTATATACTTTTAAATTTAGATTAAAGTATTCTAAAAATATTACATTTTAAATTTAATTTACTTTGTAACTTCAAAGAAATTAAAATATTATGGGATTAGAGAAATACAGTTATTGAAAATTTTCTTTAGAGGTACAAACAAGAAATAAAATTTATACCAAGTAAATTCAATATGAATTTGTTTAATAATTTAATTTACCACACCTAAACAATAAGTTGTACAACCCTCCATAAAAGATTGTAAACTTTACATAAGTCATTTCAAATTCATATTGAAAACAGTGGTTTTACTATTATAGAGTTTACCTACCAAATAAATTTAATCTAATTGGTAATTTACAGGAACTTTGACAAATGACTGGAAAACTTGTAAAAACCTTACCTATTTTCCGTATTATTGTTTTTTTTTTCGGATTTACTTACCAACCAGGTAAATTCAACCATTGAATTTATTTTCTAGATAAGTTTAATCTGTTTGGCAGTTCACAGGAACTTTGACAAATGATTGAAAAACTTGTAAAAACCTTACCTATTCACCCTATTATTTTTTTTACGGATTTACTTATTAACCAGGCAAATTTAATTATAGAGTTTATTTGCTAGATAAATTTAATCTATTTGGTAGTTCACAGGAACTTTGACAAATGACTGAAAAACTTGTAAAACCTTTACCTATTCTCCTTACTAATTATTTTTTTTTGCGGCTGAATTATCTAGAATTTTGTCCATAAACCCTATTAAACACAAGGATATCTTTTGGTAATAAATAGTAATTTCTTTAACAACATTCCCGTGCATAGACGACTGGTCAAATGATTGAATAACTTACTTAAAAACATGATTCTTCTTAATAATTGTTTTTTTTTTTGCGGATGTATTATCAAAAATTTTCTCCATAAACCCATATTAAACACAAGGCTATCTTTTGGTAATAAATAGTAATTTCTTTAACAACATTCCCGTGCATTGGCGGCGGGTTTATTGCGCTCATACCGCGTGACTCGTGGGCGGAATGCTAAGCAGATCAACACATTGTCGTCACAGACACTTTCCCGCTCAATTTCCTCGCCATCCGAGTGCTTGGAATGCAACTACCGCTCATATGCACTTCAGATTGCAGCGGCCGCGATTGCGGGATCAACCAGTTCGTTTTAAATAGCGCGGAAAACCAGATACTCGAGTAAATTGGGAGCAAATTACCACAGTTTATAAAGAAAAACCAACTAGCCGGGACTTGGGAACTTCATATAGTTATGTAATCATTTTTACTAAAGAACAAGGTCTCAAGAAGTACCTACTGTAGTTAGCTTGTTTCAACTTTACTTGTATTTTTAATTCCTGCCACTCATGGAATAAATAAGTTTCTTGAACACTATAATCTGATGAGGATCATAAGGTGCTCTTGTTTCTCACATTTATCACATCACTTCAACTAAATCTCTTCCCCCCCTTACAGACCCCCCTGACTTCTAGAGATTGTGCTTGCAGATGTTTAAATTATCACTTGAAGAATTGGGCCATATTTTACCGTCAGCCAATAGTATTGTAGATCAGTCGTATTTTGGAAGGGTTTATTTCAGCTCCGACCGGTTTCGACCCCTCATGGGTCTTCCTCAGGGAGTGAAAGCCAGTATTTAGAGTGAGTCAGCAACGGTCGGAGCTGAAATAAAGTCTTCCAAAATACGACTGATTTCCACTACTTTATTACCTCTACCTATTCATCCACCAGTCGAGAAAAACCATTGATCATCAGTATTGTAGATATTGTGTTAGCAAGTTTAATTTTATTTAAAAACAAATAGTTAAAAAGGACATTTTAAGGTTTACAACAATGTTTTAAATTTATCGTTTATTAAATAAATCTGTTAATGATTGGATATATTTTTTCTCATTTTCTCAACTCCAAATAATAGAACAGATAAAAAACGTAGTCAAAGACGGGGTTTTAGGGGTTCAACCCCCTCTTCCCCAGCGAACTAATTATTTCAGAGGCGTTTGATGTTTATTTTTGGACAACAATGTAATATGAAAATATCGACTTCTATTACAAAAAGTAAAATATTGTAGTGATATTTTTAGGAATTGCGGGAGACTTACAAGATTGAAAACTTATTTGAGGACTAAAAAAATCCTGGCTATGCCTATGGTACAGATATTTAGAAATACTTCTGAAGTTGACCACAATTTTAATTTCTTACATTTCTTGAAAACTGTCATCTCCATTCGCTTCACTTTAAATATAGATAAATATATGATAAATCAATTTCTGTCAAGAAAAAGTAAGGGAATTATATTTTTCAGTTCGAAGTTGTAAAAATAGTTTAAAGGTACTTTTTGTAGTACGAACTGATTTGAGAGTATGTAAGTGTGATATTTATTGCTTTGAGGTAATTTATGTAGGTAGTTAAAATAAGCTTTAAGTTTTATTTTTCATTTTCGCAACAATTTCAATTCCGAGTAAGAAGCACTTTGGAAGTTATGCTAATAACTTTGACTTTGTGCTTTTCGTCTTGAAAGTTTAGTTCGCGAGGCAGGTGAAGTAGTTGTGCGGCGGTTAAATTGTTGATAATAATTCTCAGCAAACGTGAACCAATTTAGTAAAACGCAAGACAGATAAAAGTCCCGTGTTAGGGTGCCCTTGGGACGACTCGGGACTTCTCTTCCGGACTCGGAATCAACCTCTGCTGCATGTCAACTTCGTCATAAATATTTGCTTTTCTAACTTACTAACTCGCTGCTAACTAAATAAAATGCAACCAATATTTATTTCATACGGATTACCTACTATTTCTTGAGTTAAAAATGGGTTTACGGTACATAATCATTGTCTGTTTAACAGATGAGTTAGGAAAAATAAAATTTCACTTTTACATTTAAAAATTAATTCTTTTTAGATCGGCAAGTTATTTCCAATCCTAGTTGAACATGAAAAGTTACAATTTATAGTTTTTCACTCTTAAAATGTTTCATATACACTCAAAATCAATCAAAAATTATAGTTCTTATGAATAGAGGTCAATGCGCTGATTTCAAATTTATAAGCATAATTTAATTACCTCTTGTGCTCTCAAAGTTGTACCTCAAAAAAGGGTGTTTCTTGGTATACCTCAAAAATGTATATAGATACAATTTCAACGATTATACCAGTCGAATCTACGAGCAAAGTTACGTAAAGAAGTGTTTTCTTCGTATATGCGTTTTTTGGAACGATTCCGTAAAAATAGGAAAACAAAAAAAAAAACGGAATTTTAGTATTTTCCTCGGGAACTTTTTCCCTCAATTTTTTTTCTGGTATTTAGTTAATATCGATGTGCTGATTCCAAATTTTCATACAGAATTCAATAATATCTTACCGTTCCCGAGATATTCACTTTTAAATTTATACATCGAAAAACCAGTTTTTTGTAGATATACACCTGAAGGGGTCATCCTACAAGCTCGACGATCATCAATAAATTCTACGTGCAAAATTTCATAAGCGTACCAATTTTTAGATTTTTATTCCGACGGATACAACTTTTAAAAAGAAAAAACGTAATTCGCCGAAAATCGAAAAAATCCTTGACCATACATCAGGATTTTTTTTTTCATAAAATTGTGGTAAATATTTGAAAAAAAAATTATAAATTGTTTTTTTATTATATAGCTTCTGATTTAACAATTAAAAATTTATTAGTTATTGGTTATGTATAAGAGAATGAATGGATTTTTATATTTTTTTTATTTGCGTCTCATATTAACGTTGATCACAAAACGTATTGAATAAACGGTAAACATTATTCGTGAAAGCTGCAACAGAACAGGTATCATCCACGTAAACATAATGAATGAAGTTAGTTTTGAACGGTGGCGTTTTGCTAATTATAAACGATTTTATCTTAATGTAATGCACAAGTTAATTTCCCCTGTCATTGTGGCTTGAAACTTGTGCTAATAGATATTATTTACACGTGATTCATATGTTTAGAAGTTGTCGCAGCCGCTGTTCGGCACTGAAACGCGAAACGAGAATTCAATGCGCGCGTTTTATGTGTTTGCACAATCAAGTGTGTTGTTTTGTTCCCGGGCGCAGATAATGCGAGTTAGTGAGATGTGTTGCTGCTATTGTTGACAGAATTGTCCACCGACGGAATATGCACCACTTTCTTTGCTTTTTCTTATTATATTTTTATGAAATTGTCATTGTAATGTCCACCAACGGAATATGCACTCAGTTACCAGTTTCTTTTCTTTTTCTTATTATATTTTTATGAAATTGTCATAATGTAAATTTGCGAAATAAAATTCTGATTTTTTTTTCTAAATTACAAACGATTTATTTATTAAATAGTCTTTTATGGAAACAGGAAAAAAATACTAATATCTGATAAGTGAACTGAAATCTGGACTGAACAATTTTGTAAAATGCATTGTTCTGCCTATTGTAATCATTTAAATATGAAAACTGAAAGTGGCTTCTTCGAATAATGGGTTCCAAACCATTTTGTTACAATATTATCCTATGTAGTTAATAATTTATAACACTAGCAATAGAACCTTAAATATTACTATCCATACCTTACGCAATTTAAATCTTATTTTGTCCACTACATAAAAACTGACATTAACAAAATAAGCATTTAAAAACAAACTGAATTCAGAATAAAATTCTCTACAGAATAAACAAACGAGAAATATTTGGTTCAATTTAAAATAAGAAAATTGGTCCCACAATTTAAGAACTACTGGTTGAAAAAAAAGTACTCATTGAAAGTAGAAATTGTTTGGTAATTTAACCGACTTCGTAGCTCTTACGATTTCCAATATAGCAATAGTGGATCAATTAAAAAAAAACCTATAAATTAATATTTTAAGATAAAAAAATTTAAATTTATTAAGGCGTCTTTTTATTAAAGAAAACCGGCCTGTAGATTTTTATAGTTACACCACTGTAAGGAATTACTCTAAATAATTTACAAAAAAAAATTAAATTTTCTATATTAAATTATTAAATGTGTTAAATTCTTCTTCGTATATGAATAAATGTTTCTCTTTAAACAATATTATAAAAGTAGAAAATAGTATTAAGAGAATATGTAGTCGAAACTTATTGAATCATATTGTTTAATAAAATAATAAAATTTTGTGGTTTATTTATCCACATTTATTTACGAATATATTGGGCCGTATTACGAGCTTACTTTTATTATAAAATCGCTTTTTTGAAGCCGGATTTTACATTATAATCTTATGAGGCCACACGTCACTTTTAACAAAAGCACACATAAAACTGAGCTCGGAATACGGGCCATAGTCATTATATTTTTATAAATATTAGAGGATAAATAAAAATAAAATAAAATAAAAAAGTGCAAATTTATGTTACTTTTTTATTTTGTGGGAAGATGTTAGGTTTTCTCGTTGAGAAAATTTTCTATGAAATGTTCGTCTATAAGCGAAAAAAATATTTCAAATCTGCATGTAGTGCCTCGGAAGCGTCGATTTTAGAAGAAAACCAAAGAAGCGCGTTGTGCGATATTTTATTTAAACTTATTTCATCTTCGGTGGAACGAAATTCAATTCTGTGTAAACCTGGAAATGGCTGCCATTGCGTCGATCATTCAATTTCATAGTAAATTGTTCATAACGGAAACTCATATCCGGCAGCTCTGCCTCGGGCAATCGGAGTTCGGCGGTTCCGAACGGCGGGGGCGACGCAGGGCAAGGGGCATCTGCCCCTAAACATGCCATCTCATTCTCAAACTGATTTATTATATTCCCAGATCAACACTTTCGCCAAACAATACCAACACCGGTTTATACAGAATAAAACAACCTATGTGTGATGCTGCATATATTCATCGTAATTATTTACTTTATTTTTTCTCATTATTACACTATATTGTATTATAGTTATTTATGTACTAAGGGCTTTATAATGATATTTATACCATAAGAAAATATAAGGTATATTTTATATTTATATATTATATAGGTATATAGACCTATATTTTTTTTTGTTATTTATTTACTACCCAGTAATTGGCTTGCGTTATTTTTTACAGCGAGATCCAAAACTACTTTGTTTCTGAGTAATATAATTATTACAAAAGAAAAAATCTGATGTGTCCAACACATTACCTTCCACCACTGTATAGTAATATATTCTATATAAGTTTTTCAGTATATTCAATTTGTAGTTTTATAGTTAGTTTTTATTGTAGTTCAGAATATTTTTAATTCATTTCATACCTAAAATTTCCTTCATAAAATTTGTATGACCAAAAAAACAACAGCTATTTTTGTCGTTACTAAAACCGGATCCGAACTTACTTTGATTCACACATGCAAATATATTCCTTATATGTTTCTTCCATTTCTTTTAATTTTATAATAAAACTACTTCATATTTACTTATTTTATCTGTTAAATTTACTTACATCAAATTTAACATCATATGAATAACTCATCTGTTTTATAGAAATTCCTCAGCCTATACTCTATGTAAAATTATTATAATTTATATATTTTTTCCATTTAGCTAGCGGTTACATATAAAAATAATTATACAGATCAGTAGAAAATTAGAATATAATTTGAAATATTTTATTATTAAAAATGTCATTTTTTGAGAAGCCAGTAGATTAATGATTATATAAAATTCTTATTTAAGCAAAAACTATTTTATCTTTTATATTTTACCTCATATTATTAATAAACATAAAAATCTTTAGGGGTGACAAATTTTATCTGGCACCCCGGCATTAATGCACTTTAGAGCAGCTCTTTTCTAATGTAATACTAAAAAAATAATAACATGTCAGGGAAATTTTATTTTGTCACATATCCAACAGAAGAGTTATTTTTCAATTGATTTATACTTCCAATTTCATAACAAGTGTCCTCATTCTCACAAAAAAGTGAAACAATCAAAAAACCTTATCAATTTCCAAAAATCGTTTCACCTGGGTAAAAAATCATTAACAGTGCAATCAGTGCAACTAGAAGCGGAGATGAGTGCGAACCCATTCCCAACCCTTGTAGGTCCGTCATTCCATTAGCCCTAGTCCTGGTCAATAATCATAATGAAGAAGCAAATCACGGGTCAGTGCGCTGAGACTGTGAGGCTGCCGGCTTGCAGCAGCCTGCTCCCCGCACCGTCTAGCAGGCGGGCCGGGCAGGATACGCGAATTACCGCTTAATCTCGCGCCCGCGAGCACCTGTTCCTGCCTGGAGGAGTGGGGGTTGCGAAAATGGGAATTTGGAATAGTGAAATGGAAGGGTTTGAAGTTTATATAAACAATATATGAAATAATTCAAAAAGGTATCTCTGTATGTTTAGAGAAAATAAAATAACCTGTAACTAACATAATACAGTAATCTTATTATTTATATTAATCAGAAATTAATACAGATTGGAATAGTGGCAAGGGTTTAAAATTTATATAAACAATATATGAAACTCAAAAATGTTTCTCTGTACGTTTAGGGAAAATAAAATAGTCACTACGTAAAATATAACCTTTAATAACATAAATATTATTTATATTAACCAGAAATTAATACATAATGGGGCCTATTCTGTAATTCAGTGGTTAATTTTTAACCAGTTGCTAAAATTATTGACAAATAAAAACAAATATAACAAGTGATGTTTTGATATTTTCTCCAGTTCTATCTATTTTCATAAGACAAAAAATTTAGCAACTGGTGAAAAATTAACTACTGAGTTAAAAAATAGGGGGATATACCTACCAAAAATAGTTTAAACATGCATATGTTGCTAGAAAACTTATAAAGTTTTTAATACAAATAATCAAATTAAATTAATTTATACAAATAGCGAATAGGAATTTGAAATTTCCAAGAATAGGTGTAAAAAATTGTAGAAACAATATAGATTTATTTTTATTTTGGAAAGTTGTGGACGATCTTTTAATTAAGCACAAAAATATAAACACAGTTTATCTCAGGTTTTAGGAAAAAAATACGTTAAACTTTATTCCCATAAAATTAAAAATAAAATCTTATTTTTAATTAATTTTAATAAAACAGTTGTTAAACTTTTTAGAAAATTGTGTAGGAATATATTTTAGATAAAAAACTGGAAACGAAGTTTGTTTTAAGTTTTGATAAAAATTAAAAGTTGTTCCCATAAAATCAAATTTAATTCAAAACTTGTATATATTTATTTCCAAAATTATATTTTTTGTCTTTAAAAAAAGTTTATCGAAACTAACAGAAATCGAAAATACAAATTTTTGGTTTTAAAAATAGGTTTTAATGTTTCAAATATAAAAAAAAATTGTAGACTAATTAGGAATGTAGTATTTCGTTATCAATAGTAACCGTGTGATAGCGAATAAAAGTCTCATGCAAACATGCAAGATAAAAGTTTAATTTTTAATAATTCTTGTACCAGAAATTGATGACGTGAGGATCAACTGCGAGTATACATGTATATTTTTATTACCAGGTTTGAAATTATTTTGTTGTTTATTTACTTGAAATAATGAGGAGCTTTTGATTTACGAGTTTGGAATGAAATCAAGCTAATTCTATTTTCTAATTAAATTCGGTGTAAATAAACAAAACCTTTATTAAAACTTTCAATTATATTCGTGAATTCAGAAGCTGGTGCCGAAACAATTGGATCGCAGTGAACAATAACGAAGCGCGTTGGTATCTACGAGAGTAATGTCAAAAATATCACGTGAGAGAAAAAATGGAATATTCGATTGAGCGATCATGTGAAGCGGGGCGTAATGTTTCAATTGTGCGCCTAGTTGACGGACGCCGCTGCAGTTTAAATTGCGATTACGCCACTGGATTGTCCCGGGCTGGTCGACTGGAAAGGTTGCAAATTGGACAATAAGAAATTATAGTTATATATTGAATGCAATGCCCACTATTCTATAACAAGATTAAATTTTTAGTTTAAAAGTACACATTCCATTTTCATTCGAATATCATTACAATAAATCAGAATTCAAAATAATACATTTTTTTCCCTTCCAAATATACTTTCGCGCCTGCTTTTCATTATGATTAATATTACAGAACTCAAAATCGTCCAGAAACTCTGTGTTTGCAGACCGAGACCAGCAAAATATAAGGATGTCATCTTAAATTTTGTAGCATTACATTCTGTCAAAATTTTTAATTTTATTTTGCTGGAAATTAAAACAACTATTTCTGATTTATTTTTCATATTATACTCGTCTTGCATGATTATGATTACGTTAATTGTACAAGTGAAGAAATATGAAGTTTTACTCACATGTGACTGTTTTGCTCACTAACCTCTTTAGTATGATACTGAAACTTTGGGTGCTGTTTCTAAACATATTTTTAATAATTTCCAAATTTATCAGACATGAAATTTATTATTTATAATGTGAAATTCTATATGTTTTCACAGTTGTGACCCTTTTATTTATTCCTTTTTGTTTTCATTCACCCGGACTGTTGCAGTACACAAATTAATAATAAAATTAATTTAGTGTTTGAATTGGCGTAAAAATATCACGATTCACAACCGGGAATAATACGGATAATTAAGCCGGAAAATGCTCACCTGATGAACGCCAGTTTACAATGTAATTGGATTATTATTCTCGCACATGCCGCGATTCCGTCTCTTTATTATTTATTCGCCTAAATTTCAATTTCATTTACTTACTTTACCGGCCAGTAGGACATTTTACATCAGAAATCTACAAATAGGAGTAACTCATTACCAGTTCGCTACTAGCAATCTCAAATTCTGAAACAAAAATGCACAAAAAAAATAAAAATATAAAATATTGCAATGACCGACTCACCGCAAATGAGTCATCACGGCTGACCTGTTTGTGCAGATAGCGTTAAAGGGCAAGTAGGATAGGAGCGACGCCGCTATTGTTCTACAATTTTATTGATTCCGAAATGTTCTGGAATGTTCGAGAGATTAGTGGCGGCAGGTATAAAAGGTTTATATTTATTTATTCATGGTGTTACTATTTTTATATATGTCGCCTCTTACAGAGGTCAGTTTGTTGGGGTATATCTCCCTCAGAGATGCTGTATGGATTGTGGTTCCTTCCTGATCATGGTGACATACAGAATAGAAAATAAATACTTCATTTGAAATATAAAAAAACACAGTCCTTTTAAGAATTTTTTATGTATATCAACTCTAAATTGATTTCATTCATAAAATGCGTATCAGATAATTTTGTGTATATTGATAGCAAATACATTTTATATTTGAATAACACGTTAATAAAACACTGTAACTAAATCTTGAGATTCTCTTTCACGATGTGTATACTTGTCATGAATATATCTCGAATTGAAACAAGCAGTACGTTGCATATTAAATTTCAATTGGATGTATTCGTACATAGCAACGATATATGTTTATGAAGGTCCTCAACCTTCAATATATGACTTGAAATTTGTGAATGCAGTCTTGATAGATGCATACTCTTCGTAATCTAATTCGCGTGCACTCGCTTTACTTCTACATCAACTTTATTAGATTTTTCCAACGAAAATTTACTTAAAGTGAATATTTTCACAAAGATCTCGTATTTAATCAAGTAGAAACTGATTTTATATTCATCGCTCCTGCTTTTTTGTTACTTGGTGCCTACTCTACTCTGTCACAAGTAATTTAATAAGAATGCCTATATCATTCGGTAAAAATTTTTCATCTTATTTATATTTTTATAGTAACTATATCTTCATTGAATCTGCAATGAAAGAATATTTACTATGTCATTGTAGTTGTTATTTAAATGTAACTTTAATGAAACAAACTTTATATTTTTTCCAATTAATTCAAATAAGGATCCCATATTACCAAATTTAAAATATTTTTATAATAACTATATCTTCACTAAATCTGCAATGAAAGAATATTTACTATGTCATTGTAGTTATTTAAATGGCACTTAAATGAAACATACTATAAAAACTTTTTCAATTGATAAATTATAATAAACCTCGTATACCCAAATTTAAAAAGGTTTAATGAATATAGCACTAATATTTTTTAAATTTCAATATTATCAATTTAGAAAAAAATGTATCAATACATTTGAAATTTGTGTAAAAATATTATTTAAAAATTTATAGATATTATTTATCATGTAAACATTTTAATAAAGAAACAACGAGCTTTTGTTTCTTATAAAAAAATTACAGCCCTGTTATATTTCTACAGGGTTTTATATCAGTTCTTTAATGTTTGTACATGTTAAATATTACAGAAATATTTATTTTAATAAAACAAACAATATTCACCAAAGTATTCAGTATAATATGTGAAATATTTAGAGACATTATTGTACTAGTATTTTTATAAAATTGAACAGAGAAAATATTGTTAGTTTTAGACTTAGCAAGTTGTTTTATTTTTTAAGAACTATGAATTTAAAAAAAATATTTAATAGATTTAATAGTTCTTGAAAGTATTGCCACAAGACAAATCATTTGATTTATATCATGATTTAAATCGACTGATTTTTCTAATAAAAATAATTGATTTTTAGCAAAAATACAAAATATAATAGAAATTTAATTATTTGCTACAAAACTTTTAATAATAACCAAAATTTACTCTGTATACAATAATATCTTAAAATTAAATTATACTTCATCACTTTATAACAAAATAAAAATGTAAGTATTTAAATGTGTAACTAAAAATAAAAATTCTTTGTTACTCTTCGTAGTTTTGTTCAGATGAATCGTTTAGTTTATATTTACAGAATTTCGTTTATGATATAAAATATTTATATTGCTTTTAAAATTTAAAAGTGCAATATCACTTAAATATCTTTAAAAATTAAAAAAAATCACAATTTATTTGATTTGTTTAAAAAATCAATGTTTTTTTGATTTTCTTAAATAAATCAAAATTTTTGCTAACCCTGCCAAAAGGTAACATTATCCACACTCTTTTTCTTTAATTTCGTAAACCAGGAATATTAAAAACAAGTATCCAGCAATTAACCTATTTTTCTTATTATCATTGTATATGATCTTTAATCAAATTATTATGAGGTTGTGAAGGGTGATTTTATATCTTGAAGGGTGGAAAGATAAGTTTTTTAAAAAAATTAAAAAGTGCAGTAATACTTAGATATCTTTTAAAATTAAAACAAATCATGATTTTTGCTAAGTTTGCCACAAGTTAATATTATCCACATTCTTTTTTCCTAATATTCGTAAACCTGAAACGTTAAATAACAATGTCAGAAAAAGTAATTTAAATCACTACAACTCTGCAGCTAAAATATTTTTTTATTATTAATGTAGGATCTTTCACCAAATTATTATGAGTTTGTGATGGGTGATGTTATGTCTCGAATGGTCGAAAGATGGTGAAATATGAGCGCGATACGAAGTAATCGATTGGCCGGTGAGTTTTCGCTCACGTGAATTGAGAGCAAACAAACCGCCACCGACAACCAACAGTCGGAGTCGGAAAGCAAATCGTACGATGGTATTTGCTCGCGCAAGTCAATTTTCAGATCATGAAAATTTCTTTTAATACATTTCACTTCCTTTGAATTTTCCAAGTGCCTCCAGTTGTTTTCCATGCATCACTAACCGCCATCAAGCTACCCATGATTTTAATTGAATTTTTATGTTTAATTCCCCGGAGATTCACAATTATTAAGCATTTAATTTGTTTCAGAGAACATTATATATTTTAATTTATGATGATATATTTCTGATTAATATTGTTTTAAATTGATACAGGTATTTACAACTAATTAATATTACACATGTTTATATTTCGGTTTTATATATACAGTATATCTACAATTGAAATTGCTTTTAAATTCCAATGATTTACATGTTGTCAGTTTTGGATATTTTCGTAAAATATTTAGGTTATTACTAACATTAAATATCCACAATAATAAATATTTAGTACAAATATTTTATATAATAATACATTTTTATATTTATTATTAATTAATTAAAAAAAGAATAAATAAATATTTGTTAGCATCATGAAATTTTGTATTTATTTTACGAATATGCGTACTTCAAAACAGCACCAAAAATCTATAAAATGATGTAGGGGAAAGGTATCTAAAACGATCCTTTTATGGAAGAATTGATATAAAACGTACACCTTAATTCGATAAATTTAAAGTAATTTTGTAAGCCCCTTCGGCTACCATCAGATTGGTGCGAATTACATACAAGTCGAGACGCGTTTTAGTCACTCTTTTATTTTGTTGAAGCATGGAAGATGCGAGAATATTACCGAATTTAGTTGCTCTGATATATAAACCCGAGCAGAAAAGACCGAGGTACAATCTGATATTAATACGCATAGTGAACATAAATTGTTGGTGGAAATATATATCGTGAAAATAAATAGTGCGTAGTGTTAAATGTTTAAATAAATAGCCTGAGTGATTAAGTTTTTATTAATAATTGTTATTCTTAGTGTTTATATTTGTTTATTTTTAATCTTACTTATTTTTATTATCTTTTATTATTCATATGTCCTTTATTAAACTTAATTATATAATTATTTGTATTTCAATTATTTCTACACTTCACCTAAATACATAAACTGTACAATATTATTATCCCTAAAAATCAACACTGGGATCATTTTATCCCATTAAAGAGGTATCGTTTCACCCCAAATGTCCAATAATAAATCTATTTTCACAAAATACCTGTTCATAAAAAGCAATAATAATATAATAGTATCACTTTTCTCACACTATATAAAAGTTCAAAGTAGCGTATTTCCCACAACCGTGGGTTAAAGTGTGAGAAATCATTTCTCACAGTATTTTCCAACACTTCCAAAATTAAATTCTTTTGAGTACCGTGTTCTACAAACCATATTCATATACTAAGTTAATTGTAATTGAAAGAGCAATTCTAAAACATTCTGTGCAATATTACAACAATAGATTCTAATTGAAATAAATTCACTTTCGAATTAACAATCTGCACTAGTTAGCCTAATTTAAAAGCGAGTACGCGTAATCGTTTGACGATGTAATAACGTTTAGTGGAGCGGTACCAGTGAGCCATCGGATCACAATTTATTCTGTCTATAAATGCATTAATTTCACGAAACTGATCCTCGTAATCCCGATTTGTTTACCGTTGCGGCCACGGCCGTATAAATATCATTGATCGCCATCAGATTACAAACGTAAAATCCAACTGCATTCCTATATTCACCTCAGAGAGGAAAGAGGAGGACAGATAAGTTTAAAATAAGGTAGTACTGGTCTATTTAAATGAAGTTTACTATATAAATAATATTCATTGTGGGCTTCATGGTTATTTACTTTCCATGCCAGCTAAAGTGCCCGACATAGACGTAGGTAAGATAAAATTATTTTAAATTTAATATTTATTAATAAAAAATTTAAGTCAGAGAGTAATAGAAAAAGTAACAACAATAACAACTCTACTTATATTTTATTTGAGGTTATAATTTAGATCCTACATCTAATTATATCATAAATATACCATACTTTTTTATAAATTTGTAAGGTAAAGCAACAATGATTCTTTATACACATAATTAAGTAATAGAGAAGGACAGAATCAAGAAACCAGAGAATTTAAATTTGTTCCATACATTAACCCACGAATATACGAACATTACATTTTAGAATGAAATTGAAAATGACACTAGAAGTGCAACAATAAAACAAATTTGCAATATAATTTATTTAAGATATATGTATGTTTTTTAAATTTTTTTTATTATAAATTCCATTGTGATTATAATATGAAAGCTCTATGTATATTTTTTTATGTAAATATTAATTTAGTTTCATTTTGCGATTTTCATAAAGAAATTAATTGCAATGATTATTAAATTTCTTTTCTCAATTATTTCCATAATAAATTATTAAATGTTATAAATTAGGCTTGTTTATTTTGAAAATGAGTATATAGAAATTTGCATTAACCTTAATTAAACGACCATCAAAAACAAATACAATTATACTTGATTTTAAAATGTAATAGTATTTAACGGTGAACAGAGAATGATTTTGAATAGGTAATCAGATTTACTAGATTTAATTAAAGTTTATGGCGTGTACATCAATATAATGTTCAGTGTGGTTGTGGTTCATTGTAAATTATTTTATGACATTTTCACAATGACATTATTTATGATAAAATTTCCCGGAAATTGTTATGGTAAACAACCAATTTATCACATTGTAGACAAGATGCACAAACAAAAAATAATGAACAATAAAGTCAACTATGTCCTTTTTTATTAAAATATATTTGGTTTTATTCAGTCTATTAAAAAATCAAATTTAGTGGTACAGGTTAGAAAAAATTAAAATAGACAATTATTTATATGTGCTTTATTTTAAAATGGGCAGTATATATCATACAGGCACGAGTACTACAATGCAATTAAAATTGTTAAAAGACAGATGACAAATTACATTGTTTAAAAATTTTATATTTGTATTACGCAGAATATATGTATATTATAAGTGATATTTCATACGTATATTTTTTTCTATGTCAAAATATCTAAAGAGATTTTAAATTTTATTAGGTAAAATAATTTGGAGTTTATTAATACCCGTGTCGCGTTTTTGATATAAAAATGAAGTACTTCGCAATAATTCATGTTAGCGCATAAATTACATTATCAAAAAACAAACACGTGGATTACATTGTAATAACGTTGTTAATGTAAAATGAAAATATGCGATGATATTTATAAAATTTCTGTCGATATCCACCGGTATAATCACCAGCGTATTAATCACATTTCGCTGCTTCATTACTGTCATCGCCCTAACAATTACACACAATTATTCGCTACTGGCCAAATCTGTAAATATTGAGCAGTCCTGGATTAGTTATGGAAGTAATTACCACTCTTATTTATTTTTTGTACATCTAGGAGTAAAAGTAGGCTAGAAATATCAGACCCAAAAATACTAGTAACACTCTATTTCCAGCAGTTGAAATCGTATTATTTCCGAAGTAAATAAATGTCAAAACTGACAGTATTTTATACAAATTAAAAATGGATGAAACTTAGATAAACTAATAACCACTACCAAGACATACAATGAAGCACAAATGCCGAATTCAAGTTTTTGTTAAATATATGTGACTATTATATGAGATAACGAATAAAAGTCTCATGTGTACCATGCATATACGATAAAGATGCAAGATAAAAATTTCATATAGAAGAATTTGATAAGGTGAGAATTAACTGTGGGATATATAGTTTATATAAATTATCTGGTGATGTGTTCATTTGACATTTTATTTCGATGTGATATTATATTTTAAGGGAAACTTAAAATTTCGGTGATATTAGAATATTGAAATAATGGAATCTAATATATCATATAAATTGTAAAAAATAAAATTATGAGTACTTTACATGTAACCTAATAGTTTTTAACAAAAAAGGTAAGGGAGGTACTAGATAAAATTTGGTGTTTACTGATTGCTATTTTCTCAAAGCGGTGTGAACAATGAGGTAACACTAAGATCGTTTTGAAATAGTTTTGAAATTCATAATCTCATTTTAAAAGTTGATGGGGATTTTCTTTTGGCTGGTTAGAAAAAATGTATATATTGTTCTTGTTAAATGTGGTTTTTCATAAAAAACAGTTTATTTTATCTAGGTCTTAAAATATTTACTTACTTACTTACTTAATTCATGAACCTTACTACCTTTTGGTTTAACATAGGTCTAAATTATATTAGTTTGACTAAATGAATTAAAGTGGTTGAAATCAGAATAAAAAATAACATTAAATTATGAACCACGAGAAAAAAAATAGGCTGTCCAAGTAGGGAGAATGATGATAATTTAAATCATAAAGATAAGAAAAAGCACAGATTATAAGCTTGTCACATATTTTATTGTTTTTACGACTGCAAATTAAGACATAATAAAAAAAAATATACAAATATTTTTATACATATTTGGCCCAGCCAACTTAGAGAACCCGAGGCATCCAGTAGGTAACGCAGAATTTGACGTCCGAAACACCGTCCACCTAAAGGGAGAGAGACAAAAACAAAATATTTTTACAAAATGACCACTGGTTTCGTGTTGTATGAACATATGAACTAAGTGTTATTGATATTCAACATTATATTTAATTCAATCATAAATACATCTACACAGAAACATATTTTCTAACATCCCCGTAGTCCATAGTTCACGTGACCACCGAGGAAGGTTTTATGCCCCACATCGTGCAGGTTTCGTCGACAACGAACCAGCGTGATACACGGTTCGGTTATCGCGAAACCCGGAACAAGTGAGGCTTCTGTTGTACTTTCCGCCTTGCCACGGGATTATACTGGCGCTGCGGACCTCCACGTCGTCATAACTTGATCAAGGAGATGTAGCACCTGTAAAATACATAAGCCATTAGCTACATACGAGTACACATGTCATGGAGAAAAGGAATTGTCACTATACTAAATTGTATTTATAGAATTTGTCAGTTTGAAATGCAGGTGGTATTCAGTGGGTTATATTAAATTCTGTATTAAGACTTTTATTAGCTAAAACCACAGAATAGGTTTATACAGAAGCGACAGTAAGACAGAGAAGCGAAAATTAGAGAGAGATGGGGAAGGTGCATAAATTTAAAGGGCCCATTGTTTAAAATCGGAAAGTTCTCTCACATCTGAGAAAGAGGTAAGGAACGAGCATAAATTTAAAGGTCTACATAATGCTTCAAGGTCATAGAACTGACTAGCGGAACATGAAAGGTACCGACACTGAGTGTCACTTCTGTGTGTAACTATTCTGTGCTAAAACACTGTTTTGCCTTAAAATATACTTTAATACAGTGGTGATTCATTGGGACTGGTACAGAATAAGCTTGTTTTAGTTAAAAACATTTGTATTAAAAAATATTCTTGACATATGACAAACAGGATTCAATTTTTTATTTGAAAATTGTGTGGTTATTACGTGGTACATTTAATTTTATTAATAAAAAACGCCAGGAAAAATGAATAAGTGGTCCATTTATTCATTTATAGTTGATACAAAGCAAAGTGTAAAATTTAACAGCCAGATGTGTATGTGAAAACCTTAAAACAGTATATAAAACAGCCACAGCCCTGTTTTAAGAAAGTATTAATTATCATAGCAAAAAATACAAGTGTATTAAAATAACTTTATTAAAAACTCCTTGAAACAACACACTGATTTGAATATTTAATACAAGTCTTAGTGCAGACCTTAAAACACTCTAAGACAACCCAATGAATACCAGAAAATGTTTCGATAGATTTGTATATTGCTATATATTTAACCTGCTAATATTCCTAGTTGGTATTTTCGTAGTATACTGTTAAAAAAATTACTTTCATCGTCTCTACTATAACATTGCAATATTAGAGAATATATTCTTTAATAACATTTATAAAATATAAAAGCCTGTATTTTCTCAGAATATTGAAATTACTCGCTCGAAAATTATTGAATTTTACATAATTCCGGTCTTTGGAAGTACTTCAAATTCATAATGAATATAAAACGAAATACTTCCAAAACTTTTAATGAAAAAAATCATGCTGAAAACAAAAGCTAATCAATAAACACTTTACCCCTTAATCGTTTCATTATATTAATTAACGGAATATTAAAATTCGCTGTTAAAAAACAGTTGAAGTTCCTTTTGCAAGCAGCAAGCCGTTGTTTAAAACATAGCGACAACGGAATCGGACTGGGAACAAAAGAAAAATTGAAGTTAGAAGATTAATTATTTGGAAGTTGGCAGCCGTGGCCTGTATTCCCAGTCAACTCATCAAGTGTATCCGGGTTGGGGCTTGGAGCGGAAGTTCCCCCCGACTTGTTGAATGGAATCGATGGGGCGGCAACAGCGCCAGACAATTCGGCAGTCGGGAATCTGCCGATCGGGAGGCTGCAGATATTTTTGTCGATTCACTGATTTGATGCCGGTAGTTTTTTAAAAGTTATTGTTTTCTCGTAAGTAATAGGAGCCATTATTGCAAAAAATTACGAATAGTTGTTGCACAGTAACATACGAAGGAGTGATATAAATGATTTAAAAATTATCTGATTCGGTTTGTCGTTACTTCGCAGGAATTATGAGTACATTTTCTCGTAAGTAATAGAGAGCTATGAATTTATTGCAAAAAATTACAAATATTTGTTGCACAGTAACATACGAAGGCATGGTACAAATGATTTAATAATTATCTTTGAGTCTGGTTGTCGTTACTTCGCAGGAATTTTGAGTAGATTTTACCGATTAAATTCATAGCGCGAATTATATTTGCTGGATTATTTTACGAAAGACAAGAAATCAAACATAAAATTGTTTTATTCAATAAAATGTAACCATGATACGATGCTACTATGGCTTTATATTTTTTTTTTCAAATAAAACATTCTTAAGAAATGAAAATGACATATTTAGAATAACCAAATAACATCATAAGAGGGTTTTGAAATAATTTTGAACCAGTCGGCGATGTGGTTTAATACATTTTGATGATAGTGTTGGAAATTTATCAACTTGGCAAATAATTTTTACGTTAAACAATATAGTTTTTTATATTACCCTCTCTCAAAAAACGCAGATCATCTTGAATAAAACTTGTATTTATTGTTGTTTAACAATAAATAGTACAAAAAACATAAACCACAAATCAAATACTTATATATCTACCAAATTATTAAATTTAAACGTAAAGTCAAATTGTAAAAACAGGATAGGTTTATTAATATGAAATAATAGTATATTGTGTATCTAGGAGGAAAAGTGATATATTCTCGGACGATGGTGGAAATTGAGGGACCTAGTATGAATGATCCCATATAGCTTTTGCCATGAGTCTCGATCACCCAGTGTAAATCTTACGTCTTGAATTTATACGAATACTACCCCGAAATAAGTATATATTACCTTGTAGGCGGAGGTATTTTTACCCACGTAAGATTAATCGATGTTGCTTGTTTATTCTCAATTTTGATTAATTAATGAGAGTATATCACCACCCACGTCTTAAGATTCTAATGTTGTAAATTAATATGAAACGAAACCATTGTTTTACAGTTATCAATTTGAATAAAAAAATATTTTCCTGGTCTAATAATCCAAATTGCATATCGAGGTGAGAATCGAAAGTGAAAGTTTTTTACTGAAGAAAGAAGAACAATAATAGGAAACCATTTTTATGAAGAATTTTTTTATAATCTATTGTCCTGTAAGAAATTTTATGATGTGACATTAAGAATAGTAAAATATAAATTTAATGAAGAACTTTTCTGCCCTTTTGCATCTGTTCCCCGTATTATCCTTATTAAACGCGATTTAAAGTAAGTGTTCCGGAATGAGCAATTAGGATCATTAAATGCAGGAAGATTAATTATTTCAACAGCAAAATCCTAGCTAAAATATCATTATTAAGTGGTGACAAAACCACTTCGCACGGCAGATGGCGACTCCGTCGTGTATTTCGTTTTTCCACTTTTCAAGTTTTATAAACTGTGACGAGGGAAATAAAACGCGCGTAGCAGTAAAAGCTAAGCGAACAGGGCCGCACTTAGGGATTAAAAATAATTTTATATTATTTTATATCTGATGTTAAAATCATAAAATTTTATGTTAACAAGAATTTTATAATACAGAGCAGGTATTTGTTCACCTGTGGGATTTTATTTTGCACTTGTTACGGTCCTGTAGCTTGTCGGCCATATTGTCGAGTAATCCATTATATTAACAAGCTTTTGTAGCTTCTTTCGTTTGATACAACATTGAACGTAATAACTACTCCTTTTGTTTTAAATCGCCTTTTGTCATTCGACAGAACTTAAATTAAGCATTTATTTAATAGAGTTTGTTTTACTTATTCCTTTCGGAATAATTAATTTCATTACAACTGTAAGGGAAGATTACATTTCACGGTTTAACGTTTTCCTGGAATGTTGTCAGCTTCACAAGAAGCAGAAATAATGGCTAACACGAGACTTCATTATTCTCTTTGAAATGAGATCCTCTTATGCCATTAAAAATCGAATAAAATTATTCACGTTCATACACTAATCTCTCAACTCTTTTCTTCTAATTTACTTAATTTTATTGCTGAACAATTACAGGAAAAATATGGATTTAAGACTTTCAAATTCAGGTCCATATTTTTAACATCTTGTTTGGAACTCTAATGTTTTACTTGAGAATTCCATTACAATTAGCTTTTAAAAGTAGTAAGTATTAATATTTGGATTTTTGTATTTAATATTTGAAATTAATTTGAAATGAATATTTTTTCCTAATTAAAAAATAATTAATTTTAAAATTAATATTTCAATAGTCAAACATTCTGACGATCAAATATTGAAATGTTTCATTTATAACTAATTTGTGAGGTATTGTCCACCAATTTATATAAATATAATATGTCGCTTTGAAAATATCACGTATAACATGTAATTGATAAAGGCTGTGCTCATATCTGCTACTGAACAGCTACATTTATTACATTTTTGCATCATTAAATGAAAATTCACTGTACAACCTGATGGCATTTGCATGCCCTAATATTTTACCGTGCACAATGCGTTGTTACAATTGCAGCAAAAATGGCATTCAGGGGATAAAAGTGGAAACATTTAATATGTACCGTGCATAATGATTAGGCAGTGTAACTACATCAGGTGAACGGGATAATGGATCATCAGACAATTATCGATTCGGTGAACGTTGAACGATGAACTAGAATTTGAATATGTGATGAAATGTCATCCGATTTATTAATTTGCATGCACCAACCGATTCGACACGCGCTGAATTCAATCACGAAAAATTGCTTGTTTGCTGATGGTGATCGACGGATTAATATCAGTGTTTGGGGGAAACTGATACTGCAAGTCAATAACGTCATAGTTACTAAATGCAAAATCGGTAACTTGACAAGTTAAATACTCACTAAGTAAATATGCAAACATAAAGTCAGTTTTTATGCTCTCAACCACGGGGAGGAAAGCAACAAATTGAAAAAATAGCAAAGACAAAAATTCTAATCCAGTCATTCGGTCGAACGACTTGGCAAAGGTATGCAAACATTGCAAACCGAACATGACAGAACGAATACTTTCTTACACACGAACAGATGAACCGAATGAAGCATTTTTCATTATTATCAAAAAATATATATAATGAATAAAAGCGTGAAAAATAAAAAAATAATTAAATTCGAAATTTTACTTAACGCCGTTTTAGACTAGCTTATAAATTGTACAAGATCTTGCACTACTACGCAATTTAAATTGGCTAATATCAAACAGCAAATTGGTTGAAATATAGTAAACGATCGTAAATATGTTGAAAATACCTCGGTATCTACTGGACTAAAAGAAAAACATCAAGAAGATTGTTAAATTCAGATGTGGTACTGGGTATCAAATGATGAGAGGTGTAGGCTTTACGAAAAGGAAGAGGAATATCTGAGGTATCTAAGAACAAAGAGCAAAGAAGTTCGGAGAGAGAGACGAGAAGAAGAGGTTCTGTTAGACGATGAAAGAAGTTATGACGGAATAGGAATAAAAATATGTAATGCAAATATTCCAAAAAAATGTCTTATGGTTTTCAAAATATGTGCCCTCAAATTTTGAAAATGCTGTTGCTATTATTTTATTTTAAAATTGTACCTTACTTCATTTTATTTCATTACTTAACTGCAGAAGTAATCGTTAAATAAAAGTGACTGTAAAACAACTATAACATTTCTGTTCCTCTAATCTAAGTGGACCATTGAACAGAAACGCACCTGTTCCTTACACAATTTTACTTGAATTTAAAAAATCCTTAATATACTCTATGTTTTAAAGCAGTTGTATCATTAAACTACTAAACTAAATTCTCTAAAACATATTTTCATAGATTTTTTCGCTGAATAAATTCCAGGTATTGCACTTTAAATTTGAAGTAATTGTTACCAAGTCGTTATAACTTCTTAATTTTGAAAAACATTTTAATGAGTTTTGAATGTTATGATTTGGCGATATTTCGCTACATACACGACGAGCGAGAGAATTTGGAAATAATTGATTGGGGCTGTGACCTAAATAGAAGCAAATTAGCAGGTGCTTAAAATTACCCGGTCCTAAGTCGACGCTAAATAATTACTTCATTACTTGGATTGTTATTTAACACCAACACACAGCTACAATCTACACTTTAATATTTATTAGCACTGGAAACAGATCATCCTAATTACATCCTCTTAGTTATTCATTTGTTCTTACAACAACCCTCTGTAAACTCACAATATTTACTCAACCTATTGCTTTATTACTACACCATTTTAACTTCCATTTTAATTAAGAAAATAATACTTTTTCATTACTTATAAAAGTTTAAAGTTGAAAAAAAGTCATTTTGCTGAATTTCACTATTTTTTTTATTACCAAAACAACTATTCTAGTACGGTAACATGAACTTCGATTACGCAGGTTCCACCTCAGTTCATACCATCTTGAAAGTTATAATGTACATTCCGTGTAGCTTAAATAACTATTTTTATAGATAAGCCGACAATATATAAAATTAGAATTCGTGGTATACTATATCACGAGAAAGGCCAAGGAAAAGATAGAATGATGTTTTGGTAGATATTAAAATAATAAAGATCAGAGATAAAATTACAGACCATACCAAAACTCACCAACGATTATAAAGTCATATAAAGAAGAAGAATTACTACCCAAAATATAAAACACTAAAAATCGTTGAAATAGCTATATACATACCTGTTAAAAGAGAAAAAGAACATCAATCTAATTGCCAGATTCTGCTGTTAGTTTAAGGACCAGAATAAATACTTAAATTTGAAGATACTGTTTGTAGATTTAATGGAAACATATGCGTCTGTACTGGAATGAATTGAAAAGTAAAGGAAAATCGGAAGAATCATTATAGGACGAGACTGGAAACCCCGCTCCAAAAAGATATAGTTTAATCCGAACGATTTTGAAAGTTTGTGAGATATTGTGAAATTGCATCTGTACGTGGTGTTAATAACCCTACCACATCCGTGATTGTAAATTGAAATCACAGCAGCAATTAGTATCTGGGGTATTGAATTGGTTGATTTATGAGCAGATGACACGTGGTGTTGGCATCGATCTGTATGGTCCGCGGGCTGTTAGCAGCGGGCCCCAGGGGCTCGGCGTCGACGCCGAGCGCCCAGCGTTTAGCTACAGCGAGTAACGAACGCCGCTTTGTAATCCGTCTTCTTCATTCCAGGAAGATTCGCTGCTAATTAACACTTACCAGCGCCGAGATTCACCTGCCAGCCCGAGATTTCACCATACCAAATATTAACGGGAAATGTTGCTGTTCCATCGGAAATTCAAAATTTATAAACGGACTCCGTGGTCTGGTCGTCAGGTGTCTATTAGGTAAAATTACCGACTGAGGTTCTCAGAACATTAGATCGAAATAGGATATTGAGCAACAAGTGCAGAAAGTCGTCTATATGTTGCTGTATCCATTGGAAATTCAAAATTTATAAACGGACTTCGTGGTCTGGTCGTCAGGTGTCTACTAAGTAAAATGACCGAATTGGAGTTCGAAGTAGTATATTGTGCAATAAGTCCAGAATGTTGTCTATTACTCACGAGGTTTGAAAGTTTTGGCACGAGACGAATTCGAGTGCTGGAATCACACAAGGTGGGAAATAGGTGATTCTGCACGAGAGGCCACTATACTTCTACGACCTCATTACTTAACTTTATAGAACAAAAATACATGCACGAAAGCTATTTGACATAAAAAACAATATGACTCCCATAACCTTCATGCAAGCGCACTATTGACAATTACTGTGAGAATTTTTTTACGGTACTGTATATAAATTTCATAAATTATTGTTTATACGTCCTTTAAATGATATTGAAATATTTGTACATTCTGATGATAGCGTTTTTATTCTTAAATTTTTCAATGACAACTACCATTTTTATTTTGCCCTTTTAATAATTTTTAAAGTAACAATATTTAATTTGAAAAATATAATACAGTATGAAATAGAATATTGTTCGTTGCCTCGGATTTATAAAGCAAATTTCTATTTTAATATACATTATCAATGAAATAATTATGAAACAATTTTCGTGGTAATTAGTTAATTAAAAGAAAAGTTTAAAATAGATATAATAAGTACAAACACGATTGGTAAAAAGCAAATGTCAAATTCGTTTCCTTTGTTTCATTTTAAATGTAAATATATGTTGCTGTCAATCAAATATCAAATTGTTACCATGGATATTATAAATCCCATGTCTCATGTAAAAAAAAAACTCACGATATTAAACTTGATTCAACATCACTTAATAAGTAAGTTTTGCTAATTTCCAATATTGTATTTATTTAGGTTGTTACAATATTCCCGGATTAGACGAGGTTTGGTTTGGCCAATTATTTTTACTTTTTGCATATTGCTGTTATTCCAAACAATCTATAAGTCGTTGATAAAACTCTTGTATTAGTATATTTTATTAGTTTGCTAATCGATCATCTACCATTGCTCGTTTTTATTTATGAAGACACCATTAATAGTTCCACAAAGTATTCATTATCGTTTCACTTTCATCTACCTCTGTAATGATATCTCAATGATCCCTATCTCCTCTCGTGGCATTGTCCTGCGACACGGTGTTCCAGTTAATTGAGTGTCCGTCCCTGGACCGGAAGTTGTTCCCTCTTCCTGCCACTCCTGGCGGAGTGGGGGTGCAATCGATCACGGTGACACATTTTCCCCAAGATGATTTATACACTTCGTTTCCTCGACAAGAAATCAACAAAAATGCACCCCTGTTCCCAATCACCCAAAATAACTGTTTGTTACTATTTGCCATATTTTGTTTATTTTAATTGCTATTTAAATAGCGGCATGGTTTTGTAAATATATATTTTTGTTAATATTTATTTTGGTTATATATTTTTTTATAGCTATTAAATTAACCTTTATTATGTCATTTGAAGCGTTAAAATAAACATAAAATGTGAACTTTAAATTTTGTTAAAATAATTTAGTAGGAAATGGGAAAAATAATAAAAATATTATAATTGCATTAAACATTATTTTGATTAGATTTTTAGAAAATTTGATCAAATTGTCGTCAAAAGCTTAAATATAATGTTTCATTAAATACCTTTAGCTTTCGTCAAATCTGCAAGAGTTCATGAGCTTTCAGGCAGACGAAGTAGTGGACCAATAGGCATCAACCTGAAAATAATAAAATTGTTATAATTATACCATTATTTTTTCTATGACTACTAGGGAAAGTTTTCTCACACTACTTAAAGCTTAAAAGTTGCTTATTTCTCACAATCGAGGGTTAAAGTGTGAGAAATCATTTCTCACAGTATATCCCATAACTGCGCATGCGTAAAGGTACTTGTGAGGTTGTTTATACCATATTGTTTTTTATGTCAAATAAATTTCGTGCTTGTATTTTTGTCTGTAACGTTTAACGTGTGGTCGCAAAAATGTATAATATGTCCTCATGCAGAATCAAAAAAGAAGTGCTTCTGCATGAGGACACACTATACGCTATAGTGGTTTTACCTTAGTTTCTCATTATAATAATAAAAAGTAATCATTAGTTTTGCAACAACAACAAGCAATATGTGATGTCTGTATGGCAGGATCGTGGAAAAAAGACATGTATCTTAAGCTACCAGTCTATATATTTTCTTTCACCACGCTGACTTTTCAATATACCTTCCCCAAATTATTTTCACGTAAACTGCAAATACTGAATCATTTTAAAAAAATACGGGTATGACATATCGTATTGGTAGACAGTAGTTAAAATTAAAAGAGTAGAATTACTTCATATTTATATATTTGAAATGAATATTGTAGTGGGTACTTGGTGGATCATATTTGAATATAGGCAAATAAAAACACTTGGTTATTCCACAATAATTATTATATTAGTGACGATCATTTCGTCCTTTCGGCCATCATCATCTAATAATGATAAATACAAGCAGTAGTCTGATGATGTCCGAAAGGACGAAACAATTGTCACTAATATAACAATCATTGTGGAATAACCAAGTGTTTTTATTTACCTATACTCATATATATTTCCAATTACTTATGCCGAAGATGAAGTAATCCGGCTGTAAGCACTTCCCCGAGCTGTCAGAGCGTGCAGACCAAGGAAGTGTTTACGGGAGGATTCCGCGTTTCGTCCTGTGGGAGCCGGTTCCCGGGGAGCATGACGTAAGCGGATACGTCAACACGGACCGCCGGCATCAGCCTGATGCGATGAGGAGTGTAGCTGTGTAGCAGTTGCAGCTGCTGGTTAAAACTAGGTTACATCCTGTGGTCTATGTTTGACTTGCGGGATAATTGTTACGGGATTATTAGAAAAAAATTAAACCAGGAACGTATTTTAATCCACTATGCTCAACTAACTGCACATGGTTGTTATTTAACAAGTAATCTTAAAATAATATTTCGAAATCAAGTTTTCACGAAGATTCGAAGTCTAAGAAAGAACAAGAATACTTGTTAGATATTTGCAAGACGAAATATTTTGATCATGAAAAAATAAAAAGATTTTTAATAATCCTGTTTTCGTATCATAAAGACTTCGAAACATGTTATTTCATTAATTCTGATTAAACGATTTTTAGGATGAGTACAATGTTTTTCATATCTACCTTCGGTAGAAGAAAAGTCAAAATTGATGATAATATGTTTTAATATTTTGCTGAAACCGGGCCAACAAAGACTCAAAATTTAGTTTCTTGCTTGCAACTTGTTTCTTTATTTCTTCTTTTAGTTCTATTTCCTTCCTTGGATTCTCTTCTTCTCTTATTGAAACATAAGCAATAATAACCAGAACGAAAATAATTTGAATTATGTTTCTCTGGGTCAGTTGTGATCTGGTTTTGGAACTATCTTAAGGTATATAAACATTATAAAAATTGTTATTATATAATTTAAATAAATAATTAAATTCAGTATTTTATCTAAAAATCGTAAGAAATTATAATAATACAAAAATATGTATATAACACACCCTGAAGAGAAATAATAATAATAACAATAATAAAAACTTCCGCGTCCTACAGCCTGGCACACAAAACAAATAAACTAGTAATGTTAATTATCGATTAGAAAAATTATAAAAATATCTAGTATGCCACGTGCACAAGTACGATGTAGTTTTGCATAAAAACGTATTAAACTTTCTTACCCATTTTTATCTTATTTGCCCTGTGGTACAGTGAGTTTCCTCTAAATAAAAGAGCAAAATTTTTTTCGAAATTATCTCCATAATTGAATTGCGAAGTGAATTAAAATCAAATGAGAAAGAAAAACTCTTTGTAGTTTATAAATTCGCGGTTAAAGGGTTGTTAGTGTAGCAGAGTCCATTAGGTGTTTAAAATTGAGTTGTTTTATTAATTCAAGTTGAAAGTAGAAAAAAGTGTTGGGGAAGAAAAGTCCTTGTTCTTTCGTGTTGTCCGCATGCATATTCATGGCGGTAATGTGGAAGAATTATCCCGCATACGCCAAGGAAGACATAGACATGGGAGACCTCCCTCGCTCGGCATGCATTTGCATTTGATTAAAAGGTCCGGGCAATTAAAAGAGCTACGGACGGATACGGTTTCACAGCGGGAGAACCGCTGATACGATAGGCTTTCAGCGACTAAACGCTAGCAAAATATTATTCTAAAACTTTGTATTCACACTACGGAAAAAGCTACTTTGTTCGCTTTACACAATTCTCACTTTACAAAAACACGATAATTTATAAGAAAACCGTAACATGCTTGCTCTGCGGTTTTTTGGATTTTTTTGATAGTGCCAGATGTTTAAGGCGAAGGATGCATTCATTGTGCCTTTGATCTTATGTTCTGATAAGATATTTTAGCATTTGTTCATATTTAGTCTAGTATTTTTCTTGATCTTGTCTCAGTCTTTCAAAAAATGCAAGACGAGAACAAGACAAGAGCTACAAATTTCAAAGCAAGACAACACAAGACATGTGCAAGAATAGCAAGATTTTCTTCAATTTTTGTACTCTCGCTAATTTTAAAACTAGATTAATTATAAGACAAATGGTAAATTGAATATTTGTTTAACCTTGTCCAAATTTCGACAAATATTCTTGGCTAAATCCTACATTGGACACGATTATATTCTTCAACAATTGTTGTAGATACCTATGACTGAAAGAGATTTACGCCTCAAATTTCGTCCGGAGGTGTAAACTTTCTCTTTCAGCCCTGTATACGTAAAAAACTATTACTAATGTGGACCGTAGTAATCGGGTATTCAGACAAAAAAACATATAATCTGCTATTATTATATTAATTTTCATTAATTATTTACTATTAATACGGAGATCCTAAAATTATTACCAATTGAAGTTTCAGAATATCTGTAATCCATTTTTGTTAATTTCATCCTCAGGATGTGATGATCCTAGGTTGGATCGAATCGTCGATGTGAAGTAATTGTTTGATTGACTGAAACCCAGCAAATCCTCCCCTTAAATCAATGACCAGTGAAGAAATCTTTTGCTAAATATAATTTTGTTTCTGTATTTTGCGGGGGATTGGTAGATCACAGTTGACTAATTGAGACATTGATGCGTCCCAATAGAAAGAAAACACTCTGCCCTAAAATTATTAGCAATTGACTCAGAAGTCTCTATAACCTATTTTTGCTATTTGACGATGATGTTCATAATATGAAAACTCTTTTGTTTTGTATAAATTAATAGCGGATATCTTGCTAAATACATGTTTCCGCATTTTGCGGGGGATTGGTAGATCACAGTTGACTAATTGAGACATTGACGCGTCCTAATAGAAAGAAACCACTCCGCTGTTAAGTTGTCCATCCAGGACATCGACAGACGCAGACGCTCACTAATGAACGCATAATGCAATAGGGACAGGGCGCTTTCAGTTCTTGATCGATTCAATTAAACCGGCCTGTGGTAGCCGAGATCGAAGTGGCCGGGAATTGTGTTAGTTTGATGTTGCATTGTTAATTCGTGGTTATTTGTCAGAGGGAATCCCGCAGCTATTGTATCCGTAACACTTTACTGTAATGCTTGTGTCTTTACAACGTTGCACTATGCTTATTTTACTATTAGTCTTCTGATAATGGTGTAAAAGCCGAAATCGTAGTAAAGAAAATAAAACTTTGTGCCAAGTGGTATTATTTATTCTTTCTTATTAAAATGTTTCACCTAGTATCAACGACGAATTAAATCAAACAAAATATGCTTTCGTTTAAAAGATTATTATATCAGCTATATATAATATCAAATTATTTTATTATTTTTAATATTTTTTGGTTCATTTGTATGACAAACGGACAAACCGTCTGAATTTATTATTCCTAGGATGAAATATGTACAGAATATGTAAATAAATAAATTATGGTATAGATTTGAATTGGTAAATTCAAATAATTAGCTTTTCACATTTTTATTTGTTTCTGAAAGTCAGACAAAAATAACAATGGGTAAATTCATTTTTAAATAAATTATTCTAGATTACAATAATATTACTTTTAATGAAAAAGTAATTTTATAGTTAAATAGAACCTGAGAAAATTATTCAAATACCAGTAATTTGACTAACTTCGCGGAGTGATATCGTGTACTGTAGTATCAATTTCGAAAAAAAAGTATTTTTTTCATTTGTTATTAAACAAATGATTGTTCTGTTAGTGCAGATTCAGAAAGATTTTGTTTACACTGTCGCTTTTAGTAAAAGTATAAGAAGTAGTATGTAAGTAACTATGATTTTAAAATAAGTTTATGATGTAATATAAATTTATATGAAAGAAAAATTCATAAAACAAAATTTCCACTTTATCAATTTATTTACCAGAAAAAATAAAAACTTATTGATAAATTTCTGCAAAAACTGTTTGTTCCTTAGATCAAATGTTATTATGGCAAGAAAATAAATATTCTGATATAATTTTCCATTGAAATATCATGTTAGTATTTGAATGCACTGAGATTTTGATAGTCATTTATGAATAATTGTTTCGTTCCACATCAGAATTTCACTCTATTACATATTAAACAAATTGATCATACTAGTGAAAAATAATATTTACAGTTGTGTTACCAATATCAATTAACAGCATACCAATTAATATTTGTAATTAAATTAGGTTCGATTTATTGTGTAATTAGACGGGGAACAAAAGCGTGGGTTTTCATTTCAGCAGCCTTTCAACTGAAATATCTCACATCAAAACAACCGCACATCGGCAGCCAGCGCACTCTGCATTTGCGAATGCAATGTCCAGGTGCCGATATTAAAAATACTAATAATAGCATTATACCAGCGTGCAGGCTGAGCTAGAATGCACGGCACTGAATTAATTAAACGCTCCTTTATTTAGCGATTTTTCCCTGGTCGAACTGGTAGATTAAATTTCACACTATGACATCAAAGTGCGCCTTGCATTCACACGTACCGGGAACGTTTGATGTCACTTACGGTGCTTGCTGCACCGCTGCATTTGGCAACTCTAATTGTCTGTCATACTCAAAATACATTGTTTACCTACACTGAAAATTCTCGCTGTGACACTATAAACGCGTTGGTCGAGATATTTTTTAATATTAGAAGTTGGTAATTACAAATTTGTGAGCTATTACGTCTACAAATTTATTATGAAACAACAACAAGCAACATATTTTATGAAAATTAAGTATGTTTTTTTTTTACTTCTTTATGTTGCTGTAGACCTGATCGTTTGGACACTTAATCTTGCATTCAAAATTCACACGTGTAAATTTTTGATAATAAAGTAGATAATTTTTTGACTGTCATTCTGGAGTTGTGAGAAAGTGTTCAAAAACAGAAAACTTTCTACAAAATATGGTAAGGAGGGCAGCGAATGATACAGAATTTACCATATTTTGTAAGATGACTCATCTTAGCAAGTAGTCTCGCTAAAGGTCAAGTGGGATAGGAGCAACTCCGCTATTGTTCGGGAATTTTACATAGTCCAGAAGGCTCTGGAATGTTCGAGATTAGCTACCCGCAGGCATAAAAGGTCCCGGCTGGCGCATTTTGAAATATTTTTACACTTTGCCCACATGAATAAACGTTATAATATTATCCTCTTAAAATAAAAGGACTTTTCGTGACGACCAATATTTTTTACGAACGGTGCCTTTAACTATAATACTGTAGAACACAAAAAGGTTTATAAAACAATTCGTGACGACATATATGTATCTTTATGTTAAGGTTAATACATAAATTGATAAAATGTGACTAAAATATATATTTAAAATTTAAATTTAAATAGGTAGTGTTAAATGTTTATCAAAATAAATTGGCGTAGTGATACAATTTTGTATTTTTTCTGCTTTAACGGACACACTCTCACCAGCATTAGTCCGTTATATCGAGGTTCTTGTGAGACTTTAGATAATCGTTTTTCTTATATCTAATCTTGTTTAAAATTAAGTTTATTAAATCGATGAACATTTCATAAATTAAGATTGCACAGTTGTAGTACATACTTTTCTAGATGTAAATTGTGTATTAAATGTCTGTGTAAGCAACAATTGTTATTAAGGAATCATAGTGTTTATATAAAGGGTTATCATAGACTAGACACAGACCAAATTTTTACTCAGCAAAGTAATTTCCCGAACAAAGCATCGGAGTATTGAATGTGGTCCCTGTACACCACAAGCAGAAGCCTCATGTATAGCTTATAGCAACATCCCCTACGATGTAGCAGCAACACATCGAACATGTTTAACGTAGTTATTAGCCATGAGAGAGAATAATTCCAACCAATGGACACTTATCAAAGTAAACACAAACACACAATCAGTACAAATGTCAAACAATCCCGAGCTGCGTAGAAAACAATGCATTCACAACTCCCTGGAAAAATCATCCCTTTCAAACTGATAAGCGGAGGAAACGCCGCAACAATGGGCGCTGTTGCCAGCGATAGCTGCGGCGCGGCAACGCTGCATTGTGGCCGTGTTTCCTACGGGGACAATGCTATCGCCGCCCAGACAGGTGAGAAGCAGGACTGTGCAGGAATGCACAACTTACGTCCAAACTCATCAAAAATACAGATAACATTTGCAACTAACCAGCCTTCATTATAATTTTATGCTCAATATTCAATTGTTTTGATATGTTCCATTAAAAATTTTACATACAGTAAGTACATACTGTTAAATACTCGTGGTTTGTGTACTTGGTTATTTCTTATTCGCTAGAGTCTTCAAATTTCAACAAAAAGATAAAAACTGTCATAGATCTGGAATGGGATTCCATACCTTCGGTTCCTAACATTTGAACTTCCTATGATATCAATTACAAATACCAACAACCAATTGATCTTACAATTCTATAACAGTAATCCGAGTAATCGTTATTTTTGGTCGATACGTTTGTATGATAAGGATATAAACAAGACTTAAATTTATTGTAAATCTGTCGTCTGTAATTTGACATTGTAATTGATACTTGATACCAATTGTTATTTGTAGTTATTACGAGATATAGAATCCGTAGGTTTCAATTTCACCTGGAGTCAAAAATAAAAATCAATAATATCTGAAGTATTTTTAAACTACAATTAGAACAAAAGTAGAAATACTCAAAATTTTATGAAGATCGAAAAGACCACAGGTTTTACACAGTTTTTGGACATTTTCTTGTAATAATTGTATAAGTTGTTTTGGAATGAGGACAAATATTTGATGTCGGTTTTGAAATTTGAATTCAGTAATTAATTACTTGTACAACATTCATTTTCCTGTAAACCAAAAATTTAGCATATTGAAACCGTAACCGAATAATTAGCTGCTCTTCTAGTTTCGGCTGAAAATGTAACCGAAATCGAAACTTATGTAATTCAGTTAAAATTTATTAAATTTTGTTATTAAACAAGGAAATCTAGTGTTTCAAACAAACCCAAAAGCGCCAAATAGTCAGACACAACTTAAAATAAAAATTTGAACACGTACACAATGTATCATGACTTATACGTGGTGAGAACCAAATACTCTGGAAGAAAAAAAGGAATTCTTTGTCTGTAGTGAATATTGAGAGCTGAAATATTAACAAAAATATTATTTAAATGATTGAGCTTGTTACTTAGAAATCACTTTGACAAAAACAGTTTTACGAGTATACGTCTTGACAGAAAAGTAGCTACCGTAAAAGAGAATAAAACATTTCCGTCTTAGAATTGTCGCTGTTTGTGTCATAAAAGAATGACATTTTCCTAAATTACCACCTTCGTATCTACAAAGTGAAATAAAAAGCAAACGCAGTGTATAATACTCGCAAGTTGTGCAAAACCATAAACACGATTTATTCTTCAACAAGCCGAAATAAGCCTCTCTTTATGTAGATTACCTTCATATATTCAACAGCTCGTCGCGAGATTCGCACTTGTTTAAAAACAAAACCAAATCCTCAAGTTATGTATCAAACGAACTCCGTCTAGTCCTAGTCAATTGAATTGTGCACCCGGGGAGTCGGAGGAACACTTTCGAGGTGTCGGGTGACTACCACTCACTCTGTGAAACGGAAACCAAATACTCGCGACAAAGTATCGAAACGGTACGGTTGTTTAAACACATACATATGTGCAATAGCGATGCAGCAAGCATGAGAAACGCCTTCCTCTTCGTAAATTATTATAACAATTGCAAACTTGCGTTAACCAAAAACATTGCAAATTAAAATTAAGTATTACATTTATATTAAAGGTGATAAAAAAAATTAGGTTTGAGTTTACACGATTTAATGTTTAGTAAAAGAAGGTACTTTTGGAGTTACAGTCATTTAATAAAATTAACTAATACTCCAACTTGTAATATGTTCCGAAACTTAACAAAAGTAACCGTCATCACAAAACCGGTTACTTTGTGGTTAATGAAATTTCTGGTAACTTTCTCAACGCTGCGGTTAATTTTATGTATAGCTAATGTATCTATCAGTTGCCTATTGACTGATCTATTATTTGGTAATGAAACATTAATGTATTAAAATTAAAATATGGAAATTGTTATTGAATTGACACAATACAGATTTGAAGAATTACATTAGCCATTAATATTTATATTTCATAAAGAAAATACAAAAATAAGGTAAATGTGAAACTACATTAATTTTGTGACATATAACACAACAATACAATTGTGAAGTATTACATATAATGCAAGGAAAAAATTTAGGTTCAGTGGAATAATTTTCTCTACAGATCTTAATTTTTAAGATTTAAGTTAATTTCATTATTAAAAATATCCAATTTCACTATTTGATAAAAGTACTGTAGAGAGTGTTTATAATGCATTTACTATTAAAATATATTTAGCTGAGTAGACATTTATAATTTAGGGATATTACTTTTGTGAAAAAACATGCTGTTGTCAGAAGTATATAATTTATGATGATGAGTGTAATATTCTGATTGTACCAAATTTGAATATTTTATATATGCGAGAATAAGGTGATATTTTCGTGATGATAATCCTTTTATTATAATTAGTATTACGCAGTCAATTAATTACCTAATAACATTGCAACATTTGTTTGTAAATGATACAATTGTTGAGCATTTATCTGATTGCAAACAGGGATTATATTAATTAATGCAGTACTTTACCATTTATTTAACTGTATTTGCTGCTCTTGTAAAATATCAACAGGCTATAATGGTAGTGAAGAGGGAAGATATTTTAATAATGAAGCATCTGAAATTAATCCACTTAAACTGTCATTAATTAACAACTATGCAGTGTAGCGAATAGCGATTGAGCGCTTTATCGCTTTAGTGTAAAATACACAAATAATGCACTAGCCGCATTACCACAATTACACATCTCTTTGAGTTCGCTTGTTTTGAGTGCAGCTTATAATTTGCAACAAAATAAAATTTGACGAAAAGAACAAAAACGAAGGAAACAAAACGGAGCTTGTTAAAATTTCGCTCGGTTTCGCATGGTTACGTGAAATAAGGACTCCAGGATCGTATTCGGAAAAAGTCGCCGAATAATTCAATCACTGAAATGAGATGAAGAATGCGCGAGGAAATTGCAGGGGTGGAGACCTAATAGACTCAAATGGACCAAAATTACATTTCATTCATGTTATTTGTGATACTGAAATATCTTGCTAAATTAATCTGTCTGGAATTTATTTTATTATACTCGGATGTTTTTTTCCTAGTGGTAATAATGAATTCTTTTAATACAATTTTAATTAGATTTGCTTTGTGGAAAATACATTATGCTTAATTATTTGAATTATTTCAAAGAAAGGATGATTGCAAAATTTTATGTAGAATAAAAGTAGAAAAACTAAGAATGTTTACAAATTAAAATTTACTTCCTTGTACAAAGTAAAGAAGTATTGTAATCGCGAAACATTTCGGTTTTCATATTTTTACGGAAATATCCATTTTGATTAATCCTGAATCCATTTTTAATAGTTTTAGCGTGAACTCTGTATATATGTATCGAATAACCTAAATAATTTAACCGTACAATGTTGAAATTTTGTATATAGGATTGCTATAACATCTAGTTGTGCACCTCAGTTTTTATTGAAATCGACAGTGCCAAAAGGGCATTCAGCTCGTAATATTATTTATTCACCTAACTCAAAACCGATTAGTCGCAAAATATTGGAATTTTGTAATTAATATAACATCTACTTATGCAACTCGATTTTTGGTTCCAATCGGTCTTTCCAAAAATAAATTGACATTGACAACAGTCAAAATATATTCCTGACTATTTCACTCATAAATTTATAAACCAATCCAAATTCAAGATTCTACCTAGTTACCAAGATTTATTTCGGTAAAATATCTTCACAAAGAAAATTTCGTATCCTTTAATCAAATAAGGTACTATATTTTACAAATAAGTAAAGAAAGCGAAAAAAAATCCGAATACCATTCCTGGTTAATTTATCCTGACAAATTTTCCGATTGCTTTACTCGAGCCTGTTGCTAATTTGTCTCAAGACATTGATCAAAAATCACTCTTTTGACAGCTCGTGATTTTTTTATCAATGCCAATTGATAAATGGGAGGCAACCAACTTTCGTAACAATTTAAAAAAAAATTCTAGCAAAAATGAAACACTTGTGATATTATACCGTGAGTTTATTTTATCCTGAAACATAGATTATGTCATGTTTTATGTTAAAAATATTTAGGGTATGTACCTACGACAAAAAAATGAATAATTATATAGTAAAAGGACCTTATAAATATATATTTTTTTTCTTAGAATGATCAAATCTTATATGTTAATCAATCATGAAACTGAACTTGTACTTTTAACAAGATCTGAAACCTAGATGTTACAAATATTACTTGGTAAATTTAAAATGGAATGTTCGTACGTAGATATTGATGTAATTAAAGCAGTGGTAAGGAGTGCATAGAAATGTAATGTTAATCTACGCGGGGGCGTATGCGTGATATATGCCTATTTGACTCCCCCGACGGCGGTTGACAAAGAGCGCACTTTACATAAAGAAAATCAATATGGAGCCGCGGAAGCCTATAAAAATGTGATTGAGTTTTCGTCTCTGAGTACAAGCGCTGATTTATCCTGTCATGAAAGGGTCCTCTTTTAAAGACGTTCACGTGATTTTCCAGATGAGAGATGCTCAAAGGATACTTCAGGGGTTTTCCCTGCGACGCGAATTCTCTTTCAGATGACCGGAAAACCTACTCATATTCATGAGGATAATCAACATAAATGTAATTCTACAACTCTTATTAGCCGCATACATATGCCTCATTACGGCCATTTTCCTAAACGATACTTCACTTTTCTTATTACTGACAAAGACATAAATGGAAAAGGACAGTACTAACCGTTTTCTTTATAGGTCTTTATGTATTTGTAGCTCCTTGATTCATTACTTACAGGTAAATTTAGAATAGAAACAGACATAAGCAATTTCGTATCTTTTAACGACCATTAAATTTTTCGATCTTAAATAATTTTTTATCGACATCATTCGAAAACTAACGAACGGTCAGATTTAAAAATTAAATTGCATTGTAGCAGGGCCGGATTAACTAATAGACAAATAAGACAAATGTCTAGGGCCCGTAATTCGTAAGAGTCTGGATTCAATCAGGATAATAAATATTATATTATGTACGTCAAAATTATGTTGTCTGCCACAGAGTACTATTTAGATGAATGACATTAATTCATACATTCAAAATAATATGTAGGAAAATACTGTACCTATTAGTAAAAATTTGAATAAAAAAGCAAAACTTTTGATAAATATTATTGGAAAATTAGTAAATTATAAAAAGTTTTGAGCACCTTAAAAATATATGAGTAATCGCCAGTAGTTCTACAAGTGACGTTTGTTATAATCGTTACATTTATACAAGTGAGGTTAAGTGGAAAATTTAAAAAGAACACGTGAATTTTCGGTAGAAAATAAATTGTAGCTATTAAATTTGAAAATTGTGACATGTTATGGTATTTTATAAATAGAGAGTTTACTTTTATAGATCGCTTTTGTTAAAATTAACATCTGGCCTCATAAGATAATAATGTAAAAAGCGCTTTTATAATAAAAGTGAGTTCGTAATATGAATTGTCATACAGTTATAATTATAATCTTAGTACAGAATGGTCGTTAAAGATTAGGGAAAATATTGCTGTGGTCTCTGTAGAATCTATCGACAATACCGAATGTTTATACTATACAATTTTTTTTATAATAATAGTAATATAATTTATAATAAATTACTCCTGAATATTTTTATTTATCGTGAATGTAAATATAAGTACTATAAATAAATTTGAAAGTAATAAAATAAACTTACTTTTTTAATTATACCCCTCCTACGTAATATGTTCATTTTTCATTTACAACTTCAGACTAATACAAAATGAGAATCTTGCTTAGAATTTACATTTTCAGTTTGACGATATTTTGATTAGTTTACTTTATTGCAATACGAGATGCAAATAAATCTACTTGTGAACATTTTTAAAACTAATCTGAACCTGTACGATTTCCAATAAATCTGTCAAGGTAGTCAAAACTTTATTTATATTCAGAGATAATTTACAGTTACAGCCACGTGTATGAGATTATTTATAACAATGAATTTACAAATAATAAAAACATGAGAAATTCTAAAATGATCGACGAAGTTTTTGAAATTCGATATATTCCGTTTCCTATATATAAAATTGGATGAAGAACATGATATATTATTTATTTTATTTGGATCATCTTACAAGATCTAATAAGATATTTATTATTTTTATATTACATACTTGTACGTACCAAATAATATATATCAACATATTATTATGATTTTCATAAAGCAGTACTGTTATATGATAAATATGTTCCGGAATATATATTTTGTTTTGTTTTAGATTCTGTTTCTACATGTAAATAATACAAAGGAAATGTTGAGTGGGTTTTAAAAAGAGTTACTACAAATTCAAAGTAGAACAAAAATATTTGTGTCTGTATACATAAATATATTTGTGTTTACTAAAACAATAATTATTATAATTTATTTCAACATCCTTACAATATTTTTGTAAGTTTAAGTTTTTGCTGCTTACAGGTTTACATATATGTTTCATTTTTATAGCATAATTAGCGAATTATTATATTTAGAGTAATTTTTTATAGAAAAGCAAGTTAGACCTTTATGGGAACAATCTCCATGACCATGATAAAAAAATAATTATTAATGATTAACTTTGTAGTGTAGTTTCGCTCTAAATCAATCAGGAAAGAGAGTATCCACAATTTTTTGAAATCCCGTGTTAAAGTTCTAGTTAATGTATATTGTAGCGATCACATGGTCGCGTTTTCTCGCTTCTATTGTTCTGTTATCCAGAGGGTTAGAGAACATTCCCGAACTTAATTGTTCTACTATATGAAGCCTGAGTAGAAGATCGCAAGGACAGTCTGATATTAATAATTAATACGTGTAGTGAACAAGAATACGTGATGATATAAATAAATAGTTGGTGGTATAAATATACTGTGGAAATAAATATTGCGTAGTTTTAAGTGTTTAAATAAATAATCTTAGTGTTTAATTTTATTTTGTTAATTTTTTTTTGTGAGTGTTTGTGTTTTATTAATTATTGTTGTTCTTAAATTAGTGTTTATGTTTGTTTGTTCATTGTGTTTGCTATTTTTATTATAGTTTATAGTTCATATTGCCTTTATTAAACTTAGTTTTATAAATATTCGTATTTCAATAATTTTTTTACACTTCATCTAAATAAATATGTTACAATATTTTCATATTCTTCTGTAAAATGGTAATATTTCCCCAATGGTACAGGACCGTATTAGGTAAAGTGTAACATGTCACATTTTGCATTAAGTGCGCTTCCAGTATGAAAATCCCGCAATTTTGGAAATCCCGCGGTGAAATCAAGTTACCCGACGCCACACTGATTTCGCAATTAACGAATTATTACGTAGTCTGCGAAGCTCACGGTGGGGAGACGTGATTAACACTCTCGCACTACCCGGTCCGCACACGACAAACAAGCAGCGACTCGCGCGAATATATTCCTCGGCCAACGTGATCGTAATTAAATGCGGAATGCCCTGCGTGTGACAGGGTGTTTAACAAGCGACGATCTAATCGACCCGCAGATTTCACCGCCGCGAGAAATAACTAAATAAAAAACATATGAGTGTGCGATATACGCAGACTTTACTTCTGTAATTACTCTTTATTTCACAACTTTATATCATAATATTTTAGTTTGACATTTTAATTATGGTTTATTTACTCTCTTGTGACTAATGCTTTGTAGGGAACGTTATTATAATTTGAATAAATCTGCACATGTTCTAATCATAAATAAAAACTTTTTATTCCTTTAAAAAATATATTAATAAAATTGTTCATTATTAGGTTTATTGGCCCTTTTAAATTTAGAAGCAGCAAAGGAAGGTTTAGTTCCCTAGTTGGCCATATTGAACGCGGTAATTCTAAATTATTGTTCTATTTTAAACCTAGAAAAAATAATCCAAATTTCCTTAATAAAAAATATCCTACTAATACTACATAGTTTAATAGTTTAAAATAGTGGTTAACGGTTAACTCTTATTGATAACATTATAAAAATAACGGTTTTACTTCGAAAATCGGTTTTTAAAAATTTAAACCGCTTAATTAAAAATCCAGTAATGAAGTCATGATAGATCTTTATTATTAAGTTTTTTAACAAAACTGGTAGACAATCCTATTCATTTGATATTTCATCGTAAAACAATTAAAGAATTCAAAAATTTTAAGAAAGAATTACTTAAATTATAATACCTAATTATTGCTTAATTATTGTTTTTCATAGTTACTTTTCGTTGGTACAAATATGAATTTGACTAGTTTTAAATCTTATTAAAAAGTATCATTTGAAACGGTACAATCTTAAATTCGATCGTTGAACATAACAACACAATCTAAATGCATACCGCAATTTGGTGGAGTCGCCAAGCCAAGAATGTTATAAACTCCGCAAACGGCGCAAACCAAAATCGATACAAAATATTCTAATTACGCTAAAACAAACATCTTGTTAGGTAACGTCTGCCATGTGTGAAGGTTGCCCAATTTGAAATGTCAAGTTGATCAGTATTTGCTCGGCATGAGAATCTGGGATGTGGGGACAGAAAAAACATTTCTACAAGTCGAGATTCTAATTCACGGAAAGCAAACACTCGGACGGGAAGAAATTGAGAGCTGCCATCGATGTCGTCAAGTTGGCTTTGCACTCTGTCTCCGCGGGGGACGGTGGTTTTGACAGACAAGACAAATCTGATATCCAAATATTACACAAAATAAAATCTCCACAAAACGAATCGTATAAATAAGTATTAAATTTTATTCGCTGGTTGGTCTTGACAATGGTGTAGCTTGTAGCAGATGGGAGTAGAACCTCGATATAACGGACTAATGTGGATGGTGACCATTAAAGCCGAAAGTCCGGTATATAAAAATAAATTTTCCGAATGCGTTTAACTACATACTCGCAGTAAAGCATGGATTTAAACATTAAATTAAAATATATTCTTTTCGAAATCGATTGTAAAGTATACGATAACACTCCGCAATAGTAGCCAAAATAGTAGTTAAATTAAAATTTTACAGGCTCTTCTGTCAAAATTTGACTTTACGGACTCAATTGTCAACCTTAACTTATTTTTTTAATAGTAAAATAAACAAACATATTATTCTATATAATACTATTCGTGAATTTATTTATTACTATTAATAATTTACCAATTTCGGAAACATAATGTATACTTGAGACCTAAAAAATTTTTTATTACTCATATGGTCCCTAACAAAAAAAATATACTTCAGTACCTTGATGTACAAATAATTATTTAATATTTCACATTTGACTGGATATTTTGTCCATTATATCTGAAGTTCGTTATATCAAAATCCTTTATATCAAAGTTATAATGCATTTAGATTATTTTTTATTTATAATATGTATTTAGTTCTTACTATTTTTTAGTAAATTTAATTCAAAATAGTCTTGTTAGTCAGAAACTATCAAAGTAATTTAGATAACTGACAAATCTGAATTACATTTTTGATGATTACCAAAATTTATAGTGCTTTTTTTATTTTAAAAATCTGCGATCAAAAGATTGTGTGTTTTATGCAAAATGCAAACATTATTACAGGTATAATAAAACAATAAAATATAATATTTTGGATGATAAAATAAAAGTCGTTTGCAACAAAATATGTAGCTAGTTTAATTTAAAAAAATAGGAAAATGTTTTGATGCTACCTTTTATTTTTGGACATGTTTAGTTATGACATATTTGAAATTAAATTTGTTTTATTTTTTCTTGTTTATAAGAAACGTTGCTGTTTTCATGAGTTACTTTTTTAATTTGGAAAGTTGTTCTATTAATGTAAGTTAACCAAATTTAAATTTTAACAAATAAAATATTTTAAAGGTATACATGCATGTATTATATGTTTTAAAAACGAATTTATGAGGGTTAAATGATAAAAATATAACTAGTTGCATTTTTGAAATGTAGAGACTTGAGATAAAATATGTTTTTTGCCCCTCCTGTTGCATCCGCCACTGGTTGAGCATTGCGGGACACTCACACACGCACAGTCACATACGTCAGCCGAGGGAAATTTATTCCGCTGGTAAATCTGTACACAGCCATGCAAAGAAGCGGGGATACCTCACGGTAATCTGCCCTCGTGATACTAAGCTGACGGACGAATAATTCCCAATGCGTATATCTCCCAAGAAAACTTGATTTATGAAGCTTGACATTTTTTGCTAGAAGACGCATCACATCTTTGCAAACAAAATTTTCTTTCTGTGGTTCTACATCTCTTTTTCTGTTCTCGAAATTTATTTTGCGAAACAATCTTTTCCTTACATTTTTTATTTATATTTCCAAAGATAACACGGAAATAAAAGTGTATGAAAAGTGTTCGTAATGTGTTTATTTATTTATCATTTTAAAATGCAAACACCAGGATTTCAATTTATAGCTTTTATAAGGATTATCCTTAAGTTTTTGTTATTTTTTCTTTATCTCATCTATTTACCGAAACAGTAGAAATAATACTAAAATCCAAGAAGAATATGCATTAATATTTTGTACAATTACGATTTCCAATTTTTTTCAGTAACTTTTAGGTTTTGCTTCTATTTTGGTTACCAGCTCTGAATAAAAAATGAGTTCTATAAAGATTAAGTAATAAAATAAATTTATAAGGAATAATATCTACTATTTTTTAACTTCTATACATTACAACAAGAACTGTAACTGAATTGTATCAAGTTTACGAAAAAAAATTTCAAGATAAGATTTGATTAAGTCTAAGGGTAGATTAAAAAGTCTTGTCTGAATATCAAAATTCTAGATTTTTTCAAGACTCTGCATTAACTTTTAGACAAGGACAAATAATTTTTCGGCAGCGTTCTTTTTCTATTTTATATAATAAACTGATCAATTGTTGATAACTATTAAGTATGTTTTATCTATGTTTGCCGAAAGATTTTTGTAAAATAATTTACATGTTACTCTCGATAATATTTTAAAACCATTTATCACCCTGACGAAGATTGAATTACAGTGGAAACGTTGGTATATCAGTGGATTTTATTAAATGACTGCAACTCCAATAACAATTTTTCTTTTATTAATAACCAGTAAATAAAACCATTCCTGCATTAAAAACTACTATAGCAACAGTCTGTTTTTTCTATAAGAAGGCGCGATTTCAATTTTGACCTCAAAAACATGGGATTTTGATTGGCTAGTACTTCCTCAAGATTACACTGTACATATATTTTACATTTTATGAAAGAATTTTGATGATCGACTCTTGCAGGATGTATTATGAAGGAATATTCAGACAGGCAGTCAATTGATAAAATTTATTTGAATGCCGACGTTTATGTACCTATCAACAATTTTGAGGTTTTCATATTTTAGTTAAATCAGTTCTTTTAGAACTAATAATATAATTACTACATATTAAAACTACGAAAAATACCACTAGTGTAAATTAGTCTTTTGCATTTGCTCGTGTTAGTAAAAAAAATGGTAAAGAAGCTTATGATAAGCTTGAAGAAGCATCTTCCGAATTAGTGTAATTAGTATGCAATTCACATCCGCCGTAAATATTCCATATCTGATTGAGATTCAAATGCAATAAGCCTACTATAAACAAATTACATAAGCAGTCCCCTGTAAATTAAATGGATTAAGAGTAAATTCCTGCCTCAAGTTACTCCGGTCCCCGTTATAATCAGATCGCCGACCAAGCCCGCGGCATTTATTTATAATTACAGCTCGGCTCCAGTTCGCGCTGAAAACTCGCAGCCCGCGTCGCGGCGCCCCATTGAGACGCCGGCGGCCACGCGTCAAACCGCAATCGACGCACATCTCCCGGCCAGCGCTCTTTCTCCCCGACTTGGCCTACTTACCATTTCGGAGATCCCGCTGATATTTGTGAAATATGTCCCGACTTTTCTTCACGACCAACCGTAAACTTCAGTAGGTTGTGATTGTTGTAGCAGTGATTTATTTCAATGTTACCAATTTGATTATTGTGTCAGTAATTGTAGTTTTCAAATGACTATTATAGACAAAATTTGTTCATTTGAAACATATCTGAATCTAGTGTTTTTATTAATTTGTCATGGCCGAACCATAAAAGACAAACCTTTAGTAGGTTATGATTGTTATATCAGTGATTTATTTCAGTGTTACCAATTTGGTGATTTTGTCACTAATTCCAGTGTTTTCAAATGACTATTTCAGACAATGTTTGTTGGTTTCAGACATGTCTGAATCTAGGGTTTTTATTAATTTGTCATCGCTTGTTAATTTGATATTAAATCAGCTAGTGAAGTTGATCTTATCAAGTTCATAAGTTTGTTATTCATTACGAACCTCGCTTCAGTGGTTCAGACAACGGCAGTGGTAATAGTTGAGAGACCTTTTTTTATTTATGGACAGAATGTATTCAATTTGATAGAGATTCATTTAGATAAATTATATTTATTAATAATCGAAAGTATTTTTATATTAATATTTTAAATATAATTCATTTTCTAAAGTTAGTGATTTCTAACGACTTTTGTTGAATCAAATTGAAATACTTGTCGACCTACTATTGCCAACACTGATTTATTTTATTACTTGTTAAATTTATAAATGGCACAAAACAGTGCTTATTATTATTTTTATTTTAAATAAATTAAAATTTATATTATACTTTTGAATCTGGTTCAAATTATGGATTAAGTTTAAATTTTTAGATTATCCAATACCTACATCAATCAGACAAGTAATAGTATTAGCAAATTCATAAAAAGGATTTCTCAGTAACTCTTTGTAATATCAGTTTTAAGTCTATCTAAAAAGAATTAAGAAGAAGCTAACTAATTGAATATATTTTTTACACTAATTACTGACGTTCTAACCTGGAAGAGTATAAATATTTCGCTAAAAAACCTAGGAATAGAAAAAATATTACAAAAATATTAAATACTTTCCTCTATTCTCAGTAATATGAATTAATTCCAACATGTTACTCTACTTATACTTATAAAATACATTTAAATAACTTATAATTTATATCTATTAACATGTCTAGCTATGATTCATAACATTCGTGGTTTATTTAATAGTTTCCTAGTTTCACGTTATTAATAAATATTATTTTATAAAATTCTCTTGAGACCAAATTTTTATATATTCTGTTTTCAAATTTACTATGAGCTACTTTATTGAACAAATTAATTAAAGATACAACTAAGGTTTGTTAATATATTAAATTCCAATTTCTTTCGCGTAGATGTTTGTATTGAATATAGAGAACTAAAAAAGTCTATTAACGTGAAAACAATGTGGCGAATTTCAGCTTGTAATCCTGTTGGGAGACCAGTATGGTAATGTTCGTTCAGATATTTACTTTAGTGTAAGTAAAAGGTAAAATTTTCCGTTGTGGGCATTTTCAGCTTTTAAAGTCATTAAAAATTTAAATTCTCCTCGGAGAAAATTTTTCCAATATGTGTTGGTTTGCGCGATGATTATATTTAGTGTGGTATTAGAGTTTACGAGATGATTTTACGGTTATACGAATTAGTTAATTTTTCGCGCGCATATATTAATTTAGATAATTTCTCGTTTCTCGCTTGCTTTGCGCAGAGATGGGGGATAAGGAATTTGTATAAGGCTCCCCCTTTATACTGGCCTGGTTTTGGCTGGGATGCATTAGCGTACAGTCCGCTCCAAAGGGTGGACAAACTCACCCTGCCAGAACCGTAACAGTTAGTATTTCAAACAAATAATATAATATAAAGCTTCGGAAACATATTTTCATGTGTTACTTCAAGCATAGTGTACAAGTCGATATACAGAGGCTTTATGTTAAAATAATGTCAATGTGAAGAGAAAAAGAAATTTATTGCAAGGTCGTAGAAAAAGTATAGTATGTAACATATATTTTAAATTCAGCTCGTTTCAGCTTCACACACTTGCCACGTAATATACTATTTTGTATTTATTTAAATTTTAAATCATGAATTTCAATAGTATGGTTATTCACTAGTTAGTAATATCTAGGATTCGATTTCCAGAGTCGACAACTATTAACTATTTATGTATGTAACTAACATTCAAATAACTTAGAACTGTCTGTATCTTATTATTGTAAAATATTTTACTCTAAGTACTTGCCTTAATAAAATGTCTGATCTAAGGTTAAAAACCTAATTAATTGTCCAAACTTCCTGAAAATCAGATTCTTGTTACAATAAGAGATTCTTATATTGATACGAAAAGAAATGATTCAGTCAATATTAAAATAAAACATGTATGACCGTTAATTTTTTTATTGTAATTTTAAACGCACTACTTTTTTGGTTGACTAGTTATATTTTTTATTTCATCAGTTACATATGTACATTAATAATTTAACACTAAATTGTACAGTAATAAAAAGATTGAAATACTGAAAAGAAATAAAGCTCTAGATTTGACATCTAAATTATGATGTACCAAATATCTTGAAATTAAAAGAACTACAATGATTTGATTTGTTTGTTGGTTTTCTTAACCAATTGTAAATAAAGATTAAATTAATTATTCGTATTATTATAAGAATTCCGTTTTTTTGACTAAATTAAAAATACATTTTATATTGCAGGTTTCGAGGAGTGGATGTCCCATGAACCCTATCCTGTATTTGGTAAGTTTATAATTTCTCGCTCTATCCAGCCCTGTAAGTTTCCGTTTAAATACCGGCGGCGAGAGTATACCCGGGTGAATCGGGCGGCTGATTATGCCTCTAATGTAACACGGCGCCGCTCCCCTGACCGCAACGGCGTCCCGGTGCTGGCGCCGACGCCGCGTGCAGATATCTCACAGCCCACTACCACTAATATTATAAATGACCCGAATATATTATACGAACGTGTGCTAACCTGTCTTCATGCACAAGGACTCATGAGGAGATACGACGAGTAGAAATTGTCAAAAAGAATAAAAATGGTTTTTTGGACTCGGGATTATTTGTAACAAACTATAAAAACAGACTTAACATTGCCCAAATATTTAAGAAAGTTGATTTGACAACCAATTTTTACAACTTTTATTTGTACTAGTATTAGAAAATTTACAAGGAAAGTTATCCTTAAAATGTAATTTGTGATTCTACAATCTGTCATAAGAGTTGTAAATAAATGGATGTTTCCAAGCCTACAAAAAATACTTATTAGATTTCAATGTTAATCATGTATATATAAAAAGGAGAAATAACATCGATTCATGTAGATTGGTGACAAATAATATATTTTAGATTAATCTAAACAGCCAAAATCTTTTGTACATAAATATATAAGTCAAAACATCAAAACGAGGATCAAATCAGATGATCAAAACTTGGTTAATGTAATACGACGAATCAGTTTTTTATTAATATTAAATTGAATTGATTTATGGATCAGAGTTGATCGGTGGATCAAGCCTTGTGTTTATTAGATATTTTATTATTTTGTATTTTCCTGCGATTTTGAAATTTAATACATTTCTCAAATTCATTCCCTGTGTTTCATTTTAGATAAGACAAGTAGGATACATTGTTGTTAACCAATTATCAAACTGTAACCATTGATATAATAAATCCCATATTTCACGTTAAATATACTCACGGTATAATCAGTAAAATAAGAAAAAATATATTAAACTTCTATTAGATTGCCCTGATCTTCTTCGTTCGAAAAGCTTTGGGTAATGTAAAGATTCTTTGTTACGATTTTCTTCATAATTTTTAATATGAATATGAGATTAATGTGTTTAAAAATATTTTATAAAAAGTCTGGTTTGTAAGTAAATATGAAAATGAAAAGAGAATTTTGAATGAAATGAATAATTTTTTAACGATATAACTTTTTGTTGTTGGGTTTTCTTGTTTATATTTGACCTGCGGTTGTGTTTGTTATAAAGATGAAGAGCAGCGTATACGGGATTTTTGCTCTTGAGAGAATCACGTTACACAAATGGAAATAATAGAATTTGCAAATAAAGTTTCATCCAAAGTGTTATTTAATATGAATCTCGACTTTCGTGTTTGAAGTGAAGGTAGAAGCAAGTGAAATTATATTTGGAGGTTAGGAGGAAAATTCAAGCGCTTTTCATTACGACGCTGGAACGTCGGCCGGCGTCGCCTAAGGTAAGCGCCGGGATAATTCAAATCGCGTCGCGAGCGAATATCGCGAAACACAAATTAAAATAATCGCGCAAGTTTTAAAAAGCAAATCAACTGACGCAACTGCCACGCGACTGACATCTGAAGTGGTTTCACTTCAATCTTAATCCAATTACAACTTGTTTTCAGAGACTTCAATTTTACTCAAACTTTAATAAAATTGGAAAGAATATTTGCAATGTAATTACGAAGTAATATCTGGGGTCTCTGTGTTGTGAAATTACCACCCTCGTACCTGTAGGGTAGACTAACGCAATATTCGCGACAAAAACTTAAAACGACTTTTAAAATGTTTACGAGGCCAAACTCCACCTAAATAACCATTTGCGTTCCCAACAAACACGCTTTATGTCATTTTTTATATACTCTTCCCTGCTTCGCAATTAATGGCTAGAAATATTTATTATTTACTGCTAAACTTTCATTTTGCTCTTCTACTAATGCAAAACTTCCAATGGAATACTTGGAATAACTGCACTTTTTCTCAAGTTTACTTAAAATTAGTTTCAGTATGTGTGTAAAGAGAAACAAATTTATAGACAATTTTGTCTTATATGAATCATAATTCAATACTGAAATAAAGCTCTTTTTCAGTCTTAAATAGGAAGCATTAAATATTTTTTTGTTCCTCCGTTCCATTATAACTAGTATTCCAGAACTCTAAATTGTCCAGAAATTGTAAGGATGCCAATTAAAACATTTTAGTATTACATTCTGTCAAAATTTTTAATTTTATTTTATTGGAAATGTAAAATGTTAATTAAAACAACTATTTATTATTCATATTATACTCGCCTTGAATGATTATAATTACGTTAATTGTTGAAAAATATCAATTCACATTCTTTTTATTTTTTAGGATAGAACAAATGTCACTAAATTTTGTGAATAAACAAGTGAATTGTTACTTTTCTTCAAGCTGTAATACATTTTTATAATGACAAAATATGTATCAAGAAAAACTACATAAATATTTGCGAAAAAATAAGAAATATATTTAATGTATGTATTACAGGGTAATTTAATTTTCCGAGAAATGTGTTCTACTTCGTGTACTTAGTTGTAAAATGAAATTAAAGTAAATATACAGCTTTTCTGAAAAAATAAAAATATATGTATAGAAGTACACATTTTAATATTTGTTTATTAATAAAGATAAAACTTTTTTATTATAAAAAAGAAGAAATTTTTGAAAATGAAAGTAAACCATTATTTATAAACATACTGCATTTTTTTTCTTTTAGCACTTGTATGATACTTTTATTTGAATTACAGTGGTGTAGTTATTAGTTTATAGATTCATCAATGTCATGGCAATAGTTTTTTTTTGTGTAATTGAAGAATGTTAAACAGTAATTCGAGTTATGAACAGGAATTTTCAGGCCCCACGTTCATCGAAAATCGAAAACTGTAGTTTGGGAAGCAGATTTCAACGTGAATAGCTTTTAATTATTATAATTACAAATTAGTTCATTATTAATGAAGCGCAGCTGTCCCAATTGCGTCCGTGCTGATGTTAACATGTTTCAATCGAACCAAATTCCGAATATTTAATTTCCAAGTAATTTAATTTATTCAGTTTTTAATTATCGTATGTAATTTTTAGTACTGTATTGGGTTGCTGATTCACTTGATTAGCGAAATGTGAATTATATTCCACATTGTAATTTGTGCTTTTGTTTCTGCAAAACATGAAATATTTAAGGTCATTACTGGAAAACACGGCTTGTAAGGTTTATGAATCAGTAAAACGAGGCAACTAATGCATTTTGCCTATAAAAATATAAATGAAATATCAAACTATAAATTATTCAACACGGATTTATGCAAGTATTTAAAACACTGCATAAAATGATGGTAAACATTAATATAAATTTTTATATTTAATCTGCAATATGTTATCGAGAATCGTATTTATAATAAAAAATGTGCATATAACTATAAATAATATATAATCTTTTAAGTGCTATACCATTTTTCATTTGGCTACTGAAAATTTATTTATTTGTGCTGTTTTATAATTTTCAAATTAAATTTTGATTAACCATTGTAGCCTTCGCTCAGAATACAACTTATCAGACATGGTTTTTGAAATGAAAAAACATGAAATATTACTAAAAAAATCTGAGGTGCAAAGGCATCCAATACACATTATAAAGATTTGTTTGACTTGTAGGAGAATTGTTATGAACAAAAATTATGTCCCGAAATATTGTTATCGAAACACAATAAATAAAGTGAAAATGAAGTTCCGGAGAAATGTGAAATTGATATTTATTTATTAGTAAATAAATTATTTTAAATATAAGTAGTACTTCTTGTAAGAGTAATATTCCTTAAAGGATTTGGATTCGAAGATAGTTTTGATCTGATTCGTATCGACGAAAAACGGTCGCCTAAATTTAATTATAAGTTTTTGTTTTATATACCTATATGATTTTGTTTTTTTTCTAACTCAATGATTTTGTCTTAAGTAATAAATTTTGAGCTTATCATTATTGTAGATGATTACCTAAAAAAAGGAATTCTCTCGCCTCTAAAATTTTTGGATACGGCACTGCTCTTTAGATTATTATTATCCTTTTTCACTCCTTGCGGATTATAGGGCACCTCTCGGTATTCTAGGCTGGTTTTATAAGGTAGACAGCCTTATGTTTTTATATTCGTTTATTTCTTCTAATATTTTTTACAGTTAGTTTTATTTTTGCTACTGTTTTTATTTGTCTTTGTCATGTATTTTTTGGTTTACCTATTTTTCTCGTTCCTTTAATATTGTATTCTAATGCACTTTTTGTTATATCTGAATTCTCTTTTCTTAATGTATGACTTCTCCACCTCCATTTCCTTTTTTTTAGATACTTTAGATACCTGTGTTTTATTCGTGGTTAAAGTGGCGTTTATCAAACTGGTTAATTATAACTGTTGTCGTCTAGACAAGACAAAATTTTGCAAAACCTTGTCTAATCTTGAATTTGCCAGTCTAGTATAGATCAGAAATTTACAAGTTTACTGCAAAACATGAAACAAGTCTAAATAATAATCTACCAGATAGATGGCGCTGTTAGCAAGTCTTGCTTCTGCAGGCCAGATACCAACAGTGTTGGCATAAATTCCTGCCAGAACATTGACCATATATCGATGTCAGTAATTGCATTGAAAAATTACACCACACTGATGAAGTCTCGAAAAGGACGAAACACGTGTGTGTGTGTGGTTTACATTGGCCGGTCTTGGATGATAGTTTAATGGCCGATTCCTTGACTGTTTTCTTGTGAAACTAGACCGAGTGTTTTTTCTGATAATCTGTACTAGTATTGATAAGCTAGACAGGACAAGACTCTAGAAAGTCTAGATCTAGATCACTACTTGCAATAGAAAAATGCATTTAATTTCCATTGAGTAATACCATTCTAGGTAAACAGGAATAAATATTTCGCTGATTTTATTTCTCCTGGCGTTGGTTACTCCAGACAATGGTTCAGGATTTTATGTTGTCAAGAGTCTAGATCTACGATAGTAAACTCTTGTCTTATCTTGAAATGTCAATACAATAATTTTGCCAATCTAATCTTGATAACCTAAACAGGACAAGACTTTAAAAAGTCTAAATCTAGAATACTACTTGCAATAGAAGAATGCATTTAATTTCCATTGAGTAATACCCTTCTAAAGGTAAACAGGGATAAATATTTCCGGTTGTATTTCCCCTGGCGTTTGTTCTGGGGCTGGTCACGTGACGGGCGGCTTTGCCCCCCGCGCGGCCGCGGCTCAGGGAAGTGAAATTACTTGGCCGCGCGCCAGACCTACCTCGGCCGGCAGCCGAGCTTCGCCCAGATTAACGAGTTGCTTACAATGTCGTTTAATGTTTTAATTACGCCAGATCCACCCACCGCCCCGGATTACAATGGAACTGCTTTGGTTACTCAGTGAAACTAAGTTCATTTTCTTATAATAATTAGGGAGAAGGTCGAACGCTGGGAAGGAATTAAATAATTAAAGATGCTAGGGAGTAAGCCAGATATTTTGGTATTCATGAAACAAAAAAAATCAATTTCAGATTTGCTAGATTGGGAAAGTCTTCACTAAATTATTTGCAAGATAATTTCTAAATAATGTAAGCAGATAGTTATAAGTATTTATGGAATGGAAGATTTCTTGACTGGTCGTTGATTTAAAGGGAGGAATTTCAGGGTTTCAGTCAATCCTGAGCATGATCCCGGGTAGGATCAAAATGTCGATGTGAAATAATTGCTTTATTTACTGAAACCCAGCAATTCCTCCCTTTAAAATAACTATTTATATTTTTACTTTTCGGTCTCTACTAGTTTCGACACACCTTGCCTCTTCCTCAGGAGGTAAAAATTAAATATGTAGAACTTTATTACATCTACCTATCATTCCAGTCCAAAAATACCAACTACTTGATTTCTAAACATAATTATTATGTTATTCCTTCTGTACAATATTTTCTTCGCGTCTTTACTGATATTACAGAACTCAATATCATCCAGAAATTCTGTTTAGCAAAAAGTATCAATGCAATCTTAAATATTTTAGCATTTTATTCTGTCAAATTATTATTTTCAGCATTTCCCTCATACCTATGGTTCACTTCGTATGTAACTGGGCTCATAAGATCTATATTTTACTAGCAGAATTTTAGAATAGTATATTAAAAATTAAAATGCAAGTTATTGATAACAATTCGAACATGAGTCCCGCAACGATGAGGGGATGAAAAAGAGCCTGAATTACATTCTATAACAAGTGTTTTATACTATTTCGTCTTTCAATATTATTGAGATATTTTTTGGTACCAAAGTTGTGTTGGTTACAGTGATATTTTATTCGTTTCTTAGATGTTTTCTATAAGTATTTAATGGTTACACCAATAAAAAAATGCGCAAGAATATACCATTCTAAAACTAAGACCAAAACAGAAAAATATATTGACAAAAATTATAATTTCCATTTGACTATTCTTTCACTCCCACCTTCTCTATCCCGTATCCCGCTAAACGAGGACGCGATAATGCGGGACAATCCCGGTCGGGCTGATGATTAGCCGGTCACAATGAGTCGGCGTCGGCGTCGGGACGCCGCAAATCCCGCTTTACATCCTAACGCCTCTCAGCACTGCCCGCTCACGTACAGAGCTCTATCATTCTTGTTTTCATGTTCCGTTTCCGGACCACCGTGTGGGCTGAACTTCTACACTTTCAATTCATCTTGCAATATATTGCAGTTGTTTCAAGTATTCAAGTGGAGCAATTTCTTAAGAGATTTCAATATATTAGTTGTTTTATAAAATGTTTTGTTGTTCAAGATCTTGCAGTTTCAGTAAACTGTCCGTTATTTATAAGTTTGTATTATAAGTCATTTAAAAATAGTATGTTATTTATTATATAACTTTTATAAGACGGTATATTATTCCATTAGTTGTTAATATACTAATATACTATTTTTATACTTTGCTTTACTTATTTAATAAAAATTTCAAAAATTTTAATTAGAAAAACTAATTAAGTGTAATCTAGGGATTTATATAAAATATGGTAACCTATTGTTAGACACTTCCAACTATCATAATTCATAAAATTTTAATATTCTTTTAAATTAGCTTTTTTTTGTTTAGTTTTCATATTTATAATAATTCCAAATTGCATTGAAAATTTGACCTTTATCCTATGGGGCGCAGTATTTGAAAGTACCAATTTTAGAAAAAGAAAACAAAATTTGGAAAAACAGTTTAACAATATTCGATATTAATTAATCGTTTTAATATACCAATAGAGCAATTTATGGTTAACGTAAGTGTTTTGATGAACGAATTTTATAATTGTCATTTTATTTTGTTGTCCAAACTTTCATTATTATCAATAATAATGGAATAAGTTAATAAGAGGATTTTATGATAGTTTCTATCACCGAATGGCATCTACGTTTGAAGTAGAATAAACGACACTAGTGCCTTAAGGACACTTTTACAAGTATTTCTTTGTTGACATGGAAATAGATTGATTTACGTTTTTGTGTTATAATTACAATTCACCTCCAGTGTAAAGTAAACCACAAAAAATACAATTTTGTCTTTTTGACAGATGATAAAAAGGCAGGTAACTTTTTGCAAGTGATAATATGTTATTTACCTTTGTCCTAGAAACCAGATCAAAGCACTAACTAAATAGTTTAAGAAATAAAATCACTCCACCTGCGATGTTGTATTAAAACAGTTTTCTCGTCAATTTACTAGGTAACGTAACAATATTTCGTGATCAATTTATCTGGAAAAATAAAAAGCTTTTATGTAGTTAACGTTGAAAATATATGAATTTAAGGATGTTTATTTCAGTTTAATCCAGGAATAATAAAAAACAATTTCTAGAGTCTGTTTACATCATCTTTACGATTGATTGAATAAATAGAAATATTTCGTTTGTACTATTGTAATTCCATTTCTTTTTGGTACGTGCCAATTGAATCCTCTCCAGACAGAACAAAACCAGAATTCACGTTGGTCCGGAAATGATTTTAAAACAGGTTATTTTCCGTAAACTTATCCGTGTCCCCGGAGTGCTCACGTGTGAGCCCCATCTGGCCGCCCGGAACCCTTACCGGAGCCACCGGACTCCGTGGTTCATTAGCCAACTCCGATCTCCCTTTTGTACGCCGGAGCCGAGCAGACGCCTCATTATTGTATATGGCTTCAGTATTTCTCCCGAGATAATAAATATATCCAGCAGTACACTCAAACCCACCGGAATCTTGGTTTTTCTTCGCTGGATGTATATTACGGAATAATGCTCGCTTGGTTTAAATTTGCGGTAATTACACAAGGTTTTACCTAAAGAATTGTATTTATGTTACAATACGTATAGCTGGTTTTAAATAAAATGTTTATACTAAAATGTGAATAACATATTTTGCCAGAAAAATAAAGAAGAAACAATATTATAGAAGTACACTATAGTTATTGTTGGTAATCATTTGAGTGAATAATGTATTACAATACTTTTTCTACTCCTGTAACTTCGGAACAAACGCATAAATATTTTAGAAAATGATAACATAAAAATATACAATGACAATGACTATTCCACACCACAGCAGATTTGAAATAAACGTAAATAATTGATTTTTGGTTCTGTGATTATTTGAGAAAAGTAAATTATAAGTCACATTTCACTCTCTTGAAATATAGGTACTATAATTAATCGAAAAATTGAAATAATGGGGATATACCTATTTATACAGAAGTAGGAAATAGTTTTTACTAACAAAGCTGATTCCCGAAATGCTTACAAGATTTTCTCCTGACCATTAAATTTTAATAATTTAACTTATTTTTATATATACTTCATTCTTAAAGAGACATGCATTAAAAGAATCAAACTTGTAATGAATATTTTTTTATAAGACTCTTAGTCAAAGAGTTATTTTTACTTTATTCTCTTACTTTACTAGGAGTAAGGTAATCTAGTATTGTCAAACTTACGAGTATACAGTGACATTATTCCCGATCGAGAAAAAAAATATTTTTTTTCCTTAAATATGGTACGATTTTTATTTTAAATAATTATGTAAGTAAATAATGAATATGTAACATTGTAATGAATTCCTTAGACTTACACGTGGTAACTGATTTGTACAGAATGCGTTTTGAATTTATTTGAGATCAAAATGATCTAACTATTTTCCACATCAAAATTGTTCTTGTTTCTGGCAGATGATATCTGATAAGTAACGTCTTAATATAAAAATTTGATTATCTGAATTTACGCTTAAAAATCTGCTACATCTATCACTGAATAATAAGTGATATAATGTTTGCTTTACGTTTAATTGTAATTTTAGCAAGAATAAGTATAATTGAATATTATTTATAATATAAGTCCTAATATAAGCCTGTGTCTAAAACTGAAGACGTTTTTATCTAGTAAAATTTCCTCGGGAAAAATACAGCATGGAACGCAATAATACATTTCTATATTTACATCAAAGCTGACACTTGAAAGTTCCAGTGTTTGAGGATAAAATAGGTCACAACGTCATACGTCTAAACTTGAAACATTCCGCTACAAATCATTACTGAGTTACTTTTTCATTACTGTGTAAAAAAACTAGCCCCAAGTTGAAATTCAAACGCGGAATGAAATGAAGCGACCGACAGGTCGGGCAGCGAGGGAAATTACTAGGACTGGCGTCGCGGCGTTGGCGTCGTCCTGCGTTAGTGGCTAAATGAGCCGGCAAACAGGATCAGCGATCCCTGATCGCCAGTCCGACTGATCAACTCATCACCGATCCAGAGTAATTTTACTAGTCCGGAAGACGAGTGTCTTCCGCTGCTGGAATGAAGTCATTAACGCCCAGAGGAGATTTAAAATAGGGGCTGATAAGAAATAAAACGGGAGGGATTCCAACATTGACTTTTAATGTGGCGATGACTCTTTAATTGAGGGTTCAAATATTAGCTTTTGCTTAGTGCCATAAGGATTACGTTTACACAATTACAATTATATATGTATTGAACGTTTTCTATATTCTATATGTTACTGTTATACTTTGGCATGACCTGCACTTGTGTAAATACTACCGTTCTTCTGTTTTACTTAACTTTTCTACGATAAGTGACACCAAAAATATATAAAGCCTAACTTATCTTTTCTATCTTTTGCAGTAAATTGTAACATCATATATCTAGTGGGATTATATATTGATGATTGATTAACCAGGTTACTGCATATTGACTATTTGCTTCCGAAGCTCGCAAGAAATAATTTTTACCTCTCGCCACTCAAAAATCGGATAGTGAGTTTTCAATGGATAAACGCGTATTGAAGTCCCTAGAACACGATTTTAATATTTTTACGATGATGTCTGTCCGTATGTGTGGATGGATGGATGTCGTAATGATTACTCAAATACTAGTGAATAAAAAAGGTGACATTACTAGTTTTACTATTACTATTACAATTACATGTAGGTAGCATTACTTTTAAGTAGGATTGATATTATCGAATGGATGTTAATAAAAGAAAATCTTTTTTTTTGGAGTTGTAGTCATTTCATAAAATCCACTAAAAAACCGACGTTTCGACTGTATATCAGTCTTCATCAGGGTGATAAATGGTATTAAAATATAATCAAGTAAAACATGTAAAATATTTTACAGAAATCTTTCGTCAAACATAGACAAAACACTCAGTTTTGGAGTTGCAACTCCAAAAAAAGACCTTCTTTTATTAGTTTTACGATTTTAAATCAGAAGAATTATCAAACTCGAATATGTATTACTTTATATTGTATTCCGATATTTAAATAATTATCTATTAAATAAAAGGATAATTATATTCATTCATAGGGAATGTCGTGAAAATTTTGTTGGTGAAATATAACCGGTAGAAATGTATTGTTCGAAGAAGTATACTTGAGTTTTCTAATTCGGGAAGATATTGAAACATAATTGGTATTCGTATTTTATTTTCACATCTTACACTGGCTTGTTAAGAAGAAATTAAAGCCGAAGACAATGCTGAATTGGAGCAATGATGAATTCTAAGCGGCAGCTTGAACTCATTCTGGTTGTTAAGTGTTTAATTTCCACCAAGAGATGGTTCATTTTTAATGATCGCATTTTTGAGATTCTTTTGGTTATAAGCGCCACGCAGGAATTTTTAAAAATGTTTTAATTATAACAGAAATTATAATTCCGTTCTCAAACATAATTTGTTCTTATTACATGTAATAAATTGAAATTATTTAGAGAAACAAGATGTATTTATATCACTTAATAGAAATTCTTGCGGTTTAAAATGTGAATGGTGCTATGAAAATATTTTCAAGACTTCCCCGGAATACTAATGTATTTCTTATTCATATTTCTGACATTTCAGCCAAATTATGTCTTAAATTTATTTTATTAAGTTAAAAGGATTTTAATAAACGCCTCATGAAATATTGAGAGCATTTAATATAATATTAATCACATAATTAATACCGAAACATTAAGTGATTAAATATTCAAAGCTCTTCTCAACTTCGCGTTCAATTGATTTTATATTTACATTGGAATTATTCCTTATTAAAATAGAATTATAAAATTATGATGATTACTTTACCGGCTACAAAGAAAATAGAATTATCATTATTATAATTAATATTAAATAATATTGAAAACAAGAATTGGTATTTGTGTAGTACAATAATTTAATACGAATAAGTGCTTTTGTTAGGAATTTTCATAATATTGAAAATATTTTATTAAATGTATATTAATTTGATGCTATATTAAAATTGTTCATTGTCCATGTTTTAGTCTGAAATCATAATTTTGTGATATATTTTTATCAACTTATTATTTATCAAATAAATTAAATTCTAGTTTGAAACTAATATTAATTTTTAATTTTTGAAATAAAATAATAAAGTTTGCAATAATTTATACATTTCAGAAATGATAATATTTTAAAAAGTGCCACGTGTAATTCAGATCAGTTTATTTTCATTTCAATTGAATAAAAAAAAGTAATCTTATTTAGCAAATTTAAACATAGATTTCTTCCATAAAATAAAATCTTAAGAGTGTTGTTTCTATTTTTTGTTTTAATGATATGCAAAGTATCCATAATAATTGCAAAAGTATCAAACAAAAAATTCTAAAAACAAATAAGTAATTTCATTTGTTTACAAAATGTGACACAAATGCTTTTGTCAAATTTGACGTAAGTAATTTTAAAAGATAAAATTAGTAAATATCAAGTAGTTTTATTGCAAAATACAAAAAGGAGGACAAAATATACAAGTATAAGAAATAGATTTTTGAATGAGCGAGTCAAGAAAACTTCTTTTCCAGTTTTAGTTACTCAAAAAATAACTATTTTTTCGGTTTCCGATACAGTGTTATAAATATTTTACAAGAAAGTTTTAGATATGAATTGAATTAAAACAAATCGGAACTGTCATAACAAACTAACCTTAAAACTACAAATTGAATGTACTAGAATAAAAAAACATGAATATATATATATATATATATTACTACGAGTACAGTGGCGGAAGGTAATGTGTTGGATACAAAATTTTGTGTATGAGATTGCAGAAACATTTATTTGCATATTTCTTTTTTTTATTGCAATCGGCAGTGCCAAAATAGCACTTTTCTCAAAGGATTTTTGAATTTTTCATATATTGTCGAATTTTTTTATGTGGGACTGTTATAATATGAAATAAGTTTAAATGCAGTGCAGGAAAAATAGTGTATAATTTAATAGGCGTTCCAAGAAGAAAATTATCAAAAATAAATATTGTTTTCTATTTCAATGATTAAGGTAACCGGCCCAGTAACCAGAAGAAAATGCAACAAATCTCTTACTCTAGTTTCAGTTCATATAGGTATTTCACCACGATCATCCGCAAACAGCAAACATGGAAAGATAAAATCAGCCTTAAGTATTAATAATTGTAACATTGAATAATGAAGTATTTATATTCATATATTTCACCATGATCGTCCGCAAACAGCAAACAGCAAACACGGAAAGAACAAATTGGCCCTAAGTATTAATAATTGCAACATTGAATAATGAAGTATTTATATTAAAATGAGCACATCTTGTGGGGGTGTAAAGTTCTCAAAGCTGGAACAATTTTCGTGCATTCCTTATGTCAATCACCGTCGTGTTAAACTGGAGTATTTATCCGCATTCCGGGACTTAAATCACGATTTAATAAATCACACATGACGCGGTGAATTTCCCAGCGGAACTAATTATTTCCAGCAGTACAGAGCTGAGCCGCCACCTTCTCCACAACGATTTCCTCCCTGACAACGCTGCATTATGTTAATGCCGAGACGGGATGTGGAGCGAACACTAATGTCAACGCGAACTCATGTGTGATGGGACCAACCATCAACTGTTTTAACGTTTCTTAATCATCACAATTTTATAAATTGTCAGCTATTGTTATTTAAGACTATTTAGTACCACCCGAAGATCTGGTTTAAAATTAATTTGGGATCAGCTGTCAACTGTTTTTAACGTTTGCTAACTATCGCAATTTTCATAAATACTCAACTACTAATGAGCTATTGTTTTATATTTTATTTAATTTTTATGTAAGACATATTTTACCATCCGAAGATCTATTTTAAAATTAATATGGGATCAACTGTCAACTGTGTTTACCGTTTGCTAACCATTACAATTTTCATAAAGATTCAACTACTTATTAGCTATTGTGTTATATTTAAGACCTATTTGTTAGTACCACCCGAAAACCTATTTAAACTAATATAAACTGCTCTTTTGAGGTTAATTTATTTATGGGGTTAAACTGCAAAAAGTAACCGTTCTTCTTAAATTCTCTGTAATAATAAAACTTAAGTTTATTTAATAATATAATTACATTGATCAAATTTTCACTATTTCAACTGTCATATGTCAACTTTCAATTAAGAAATTCTGAATTATATCTTGAATTACATTGTAAGTATTATTTATTTGAACTAATAGATATTTCATTTAAACCAGACATACAATCTGTTTATAAGAGAGAATTATATTTAATGTCAAGAATTGCCAACTAGAAATTTGATATTCCTGAAAAAGTGCTACTTTGAATGTGAGCATATGGGCTCTTATTTTTGACTCACAAATTTATTTCAAACAATGGAATTATTTTGTTACACTCTACCTATCTAATATGCATATGCCAGCAATAATAAAAGCTACATTTTTTTTTTGGAACAATCTCTAGAGCTGTGTATATTCTCAGTATAATAACAGGAACGTGAACAAGGAAACATTTCATATAAAATAATCTAATATACTTTTTCTTTAGTTTGGTTCTTTAAAGTTTTAATGTTTGTTCCAACTAACCTCCAAATCACTTTGGAACTGTACGACGCATGCGCAGTTTGAAAAAAGCCTTTTAGTTGGAACAAACCTAATTAAAACGATTTAGTTTCTATTTGAAAACCCGTCGTGCAGAAACATTTACTCTTGTGATTCTAGCACTCGATTTCGTCTCGGGCCGAAACTTTCATATCTTATTGAAAATGAATTAGTATAATTTGAAATCAGTATTTATGAGCTACATAAAATTAATTTTACATTGATTTAAATGATATTAAATTATTCAAATGTTTTAGAAATTTTAGTTGCAATCAGTAATCAATCAAACTGAAAATATATATTCAGATAATGAATAATTAAATGACCCAGCAAATAATTTAAATTCCACAATAAAATAATTTAATATGTTGATATTAGGGTTGCATGTTTGGTACAATTTATAAATTCCATATTTTAAAAATAACCGACATGTAGCCAGACAAATTCCATAAATTGTTTATTGTCTATTTAATAGTAATTTAATGGAGACATCAAACACATTGATAATTAACAAAGTAGACAATTTGTTTATGCGGTTACTGAAATTATGCCGACGTAATGCGCACATATGAAAAATGATGCAAATGTCATCAGAAAAATACCGTATTTAAAAAAAATGTACAATTGTAGATTATATTTAGAATTAATAGAACACAAATTTCATAAATCTGGTACAAAGCAACAATCAACTACAGCTATTAAAATATTTGTAATCAATTTTTTTCTAATATTAAAGATTTTGTTAAAAACTTTGTATTTGAATGTGACCTAATAAAATTGGAACGCAAAACAAAATATTGAATAAAACATCTAAGTTGCAAAGTTGTTAAAGTATTAATTTAAAACTTTGAGCGCTCATACCGATTTGAATAAATGTTTTGTTAAACGAAATTTACCTGCAAAATTTATCTCACAAATTTTCAATAAAAACATTTTTTAAATTATATTAAAAATCGTGTTTTATTATATTTTCGGCAAATGTACAGCAGATTTTAAAAATAATTGCAATAAAAATTTTATGTACGTTAATTAAAACACCAAAATACCAAAATTCATGATTAATAATTTTATGTTTCTGATGAAATACATAAATTAATTAGTGGACCACAATGAAAAGGTTATCGTACACAAAATAATATGATTATTGTCATATAGAAATATATTTACATACATATATGACTCGTAATTAAACTATAATATCTAATTATTATTAGCATAAAAACAATTAAAAATGATCATGAACTGATATTTAAATTGCATTATTTTTATTTACAATATTTTTTAAAAAATAAGTAAACATTAAGGAAAAGTAATCGCACCTTTTTTTTAAGAAAGGAGTATTTCATAAGCGCAAATAATAAAATATATTTATTTTAAGTTCAAAATTGATTTCTGTGTTCCTCTAAACAATAGTTAGTTCACTAATTGTGATTCCAATTACCATACACTAAAGTAATTAAAACAGAAGTTTATACCTGCGCAGTACGTGTTATAAATATAAGATATATAATTTAAATATCTGCATACATAAAAAATATTTGTATTTTTGTATACAAACAATCATAGTTGCTTATAGGTTAGGAAATTGTATTAAAATTGTACAGTTAGATTCACACAACAGTATTAGCTCTTAAACATGGTAAAAAAACTATAACTCTAAAATAATTGATACAAAAATTAAGTTACGCGGATTGTTTATAAACTTTAGAAACAAAAAATGTTTTGTTTACATATTATTAGATGTTTATAGATATTTTAAACTTTGTTAACTGTAATACAACAATACAATACAAAAAAATAAGCAAAAAGTTTATGCTACAAATATCAATTTAAATTTAAGAAATATTGTGTAATTAAAATATTTGAGGAGTAATTTTTACAAATATTATAAATTAGTTAAGTAAAAAAGTTTTGGAATTACAAAATGAAACTTTTTTGAGTCAAAAACATCACATTTTGTAAAAAACATAAGTACTACAAAGCACAATATTTAAATATTCAAATATTGTTGTAAGTGCAATACTTGTGGAATAACTACTGTAAATATTAAATAAGTAAAAGTTTATAACTTTTTTTTATAAACAACAAAGATTATTTTATTTGTATTTTATAACTATAGAGACGAATATTGAAGTTTGTTTCGTATTAAGTTGTTTAAATACAGTAGTTATTCCACAAGTATGAAACTTAGTGAGTTTGTTGAGCGTCCTACCTTGGTACACACAAACAGGAGAGCGCGTGGCGGTTGCCGCGACGCCCGGAGCCGGACTGGCGGCAGAGGCTCCGGGTCGAGGGTAAGCGTCGCGGCGCCGAGCCGGCGCACCTGGCGCCCCTGCGGATTGGTCGGCGTCGCGCGCGCCTTCCGCTTCCGCACACCTGCCCGGCCCGGAGACCATCATTGGAATAACAGATATGTGGATGAGAGAGCAATTGTTTCAAAAGTTTAGTACTTTTAAAAAGTTTTATCTATTATAATTATGTGCAAAAAAAGTAGTTGGAATTTAGTTAAAATTTGTGATTTTATTTATAACTCATGATTTAACCCCAAGTGGATCTTCTTCAGGAAGTTTATATGGTCTGAATTGTTAAATTTTACAACTGATCATTGTGCCATATGACTTAAAGTTTCCGAAAAAGGCACACGTGGTGTTGAAACATGTTGGAGTTCTAAAAATATAAAAATTTTTTTTATTGAATTCCGACATTTTTTTTTCTATCGGACGAAAACCGACCACCTAAGAAAAGTGACTTCTCGGACTTCTGGTGTTACTGTTACACCATCATCCGGGAATCTCTTTTCCGACTAGATATATAATATTGTATTTTTCACGTACATTCATCAACTAGTCAACAAGTTTTCTTCTTATTTCAATATTAAAAATTAAAGGTATTAGGGGATTAATAAATAATTTAGCCCTATCTTTATTAGACAATTCCTTAGAAATAAGAAGATTGAAAAGATCTAAACATCAAGATTTGTCATCTAAATTATGAATTAAAAACAACATAAAACTGGAATAACTGTAATGGGATTTATTCCTCGGACGTTATTATTTAATTTATCAGATTTGTTTGTTTGTTTTTCTTAATTAATTGTAAATAAAGATTGAAATAAATAAAAAATAAAAAAATTCAATAAATTAAAAATTCCTTAGATCATTGAACTTATACTAAATAAATTTTTCCCATAAGAAATAAAGTTCTCATAAAAAATTATTTTGTTATTTATTATTACTTTTTTGTTTTAAAATGTAACAATTTTTTTTAAATCTTTTGACCATATTTACATTATAATATACATTCCTACAAGATATATTTTGTAATCTAATAGTAAATAATAAAAAAGCGTGTAAAACAAAGATTGGAACAACTAAATCGAGTAACGTTTGGTGTTCAGTCATCAAGTACCTACTTTTAAAATGATTGCCATGAAAAGATATTTACTATAAAAGTAACATTTTAACAACATTAGGTGATGATTGTCTTTCCTCTTATTAAAAACTGAGTTTCCGATTTTTATTCAACTGCAAATGTGAGTAAAATATCTCGAGTGACCTATTTTATACAGAACCTGCCAAATCCACAAAACGTCGCGTTGTAACGAATTAGATATGTTTGCGTCATTAGAATGTGATATCTGTGTAATTGAATGCTTAGGGTAAATGAAACATTTCATCCGCAATCTTTCGGCGGCGCGTCCCGGCGGAGACGGCAGGTGAGGCATTACGGCGTCGGCGACGTGGCCGACGCACTCTACATTCTGATTAGCCGGGCCATTAGCCAGCGGGGGCCTCATTAGCCCTGGATCCCGGCAAGCGTCAGCTGCGCTATTCTTCAGATACTTCTGCTGGACTAGAGAGCCGCGTAGAGGATCAAATGTGGAAACTTAATTACAACCCAACTAGATAACCTAAACTAGCTGTATACATAAAGGATTAATGGTACCGTTTTTAACTTATACTTGTTAAATTATAAGTTTCCTTTTGCTTATTATGCATATGAGTATAAGTTTGTGAAAATATTTGTGGACATTAAAATTGTACAACAAGAGGGACTATATATTCTTCAGATACTTCTGCTGGACTAGAGAGCCAACGGAGGATCAAATGTGGAAACTTAATTACAACCCAACTAGATAACCTAAACTATCTGTATACATACAGGATTAGTGGGACCGTTTCCAACTTATACTTGTTAAATTACAAGTTTCCTTTTGCTTATTATGCATATATGAGTATAACTTCGAGAAAATATTTGTGGACATATTAAAATTGTACAACAAGAGGGACTATGGTGTTCATGTCCGACAACTGCGCTATTCTTCAGATACTTCTGCTGGACTAGAAGCCAACGGAGGATCAAATGTGGAAACTTAATTAAAACCCGCCTAGATAACCTAAACTATGTGTATACATGTAGGATAAATGTGACCGTTTCATACTTATACTTGTTAAATTATAAGTTTCCTTTTGCGTTTTATGCATATATGAGTATAACTTTGTGAAAATATTTGTGGACATATTAAAATAGTACATTGTACAACAAGTGTGAAAATGATGTTTATATCTCCTGAGGGTGAAGTTAGGGGCACGACGCCACCGGCGGAGTGTCAGGGCCAACGCTCGTTTTAAGAATTTTTTTTGATCTTGTTTCGTATTTGGAACTGTTTTATTAAAAAATAAATAAATATCGATGCGTTGATTTCAAAACCTGCAATTCTATTACGTCTTTTCGATTCTATTCTGTTGTTTTATTACCTAACTTCTATTTGTTTCCAAAACCTATAACCCCATACTAAAATTGTATAGTCTTAAAACAAACCAATCAACAGTATTAAATCAAAAATTGTGTTGATAATCGCGAAATGTACTAAAAATACTCATTTTTGTGCCCAAAATTTTGATTTTGGGATTTAGTGTACGTTGATAGGTTTCGACGCGCTGATTTCAATTTTCCAAACGGAATTTAATTATCTCTTTTCGTTCCTTATATATTTGCTGTCAAAGTTGCACCTCAAAAAAGTGTGTTTTTTGGCTATATCTTTAAAATGGGCAGAGATCCAATCTCAACGATTATACCAGTCGATTCTACGGGCAAAGTTACATACAGAAATGTTTTGTCTGTATATACGTTCTTTGGAACGATTAGGTGAAAAATGAGAAAATCGAAAAAACCTAAATTTCGAAATTTCTCCGAGGAACTTTTTTTCTCCAAAACTATTCATATTCTAGACTTAAGTAAATATCAATATGCTGATTTCAAATTTTCAAACCGAATTCAATTATCTCTTACCGTTCTCGAGATATTCGTGTTCAAAGTTGAGTTTTGGTAATACCTAAAAAAACAGGTTTTTTAGGTATACCCCTTTAAGCGTTAGGTTTACGGCTTCGGCAACCTCACCAATCGATTCTTCAGGCAAAATTACGTAAGTATACCAATTTTCAGATTTTTATTCCAAAGGATACAGTTTGTAGAAAAGAAAAACGAAAATGGCCAAAATCGAAAAAAATGCCTGATGAACCCCTGACGATTTTTTTCGATTTTGGCCATTTTCAGTTTTTTCCTTCTAGAAATTCTATCTGTTGAGATAAAAATCTGAAAATTGGTACACTTATGTAATTTTGCCCGTAGAATCGATTAGTGAGGTCGCCGAAACCTTAAACCTAACCATTTAAGGGGTAAACCTAAAAAACCTGATTTTTTAGGTATAACTTTGAACTCAAATATCTCGAGAACGGGAAGAGATAATTGAATTCTGTTTGAAAAATTGAAATCAGCGCATCGACATCTACTTAAGTCCAATATATGAGAAATTTTGGAGACAAAAAGTTTCTAGGCGAAAAATTGAAATTTAGGTTTTTTCGTTTTTCTTATTTTGCACCTAATCGTTCCAAAGAACGTATATGCGGGCAAAACATATCTTTATATAACTTTTTCCGTAGAATCGAATGGTTATATAGTTGAGATTGTATCTCTACTCATTTTTGGAATATACTCAAAAAACCCACTTTTTTGAGGTACAACTTTGACAGCAAATATCTCCGAAACGAAAAGAGATAATTAAATTCTGTTTATAAATTTGATATCAGCGTATCTAATTCTTTAAAAACAATTACAAATAAAATTTTGTAAAATTTGATAATTTTGGAGCTAAAAATTTGATATTTTCAAATATTTTTGTGTTTACGCAAAAATACGGTATGAGCGGCTTCGGAAATTACTTTCCCAGTTTTAACTATGTACGTAAACTATTATATTATTGATTATTAATTTTATAAACTCACTATATAATTGAAATTTCAAGACAAGACTTTTATCATTTTAGTATTGATAATCTAGATAAGACAAGATTCTAAAAGACTTGATCTAAACACAATCACTATTAAGGTATAACGTGATTATATATTTGAGAAGCCTATGATTACCTTGAAAGCCTCGTAATAAATGGCATTAGGGTCTGATTTGGATTTGAGTGGCAGACGCAGCATTGCGACCCGCAAGTGTATTAATTTGCAATGGGCTTCCTGTTCGGAACGACTGATCGGATTATTAAAACGCTCTCTTTGACAAACAGCATGACGGATACAGACCTGGATCTGACGTAGGTTATACAGCTTTCTAATAATACATACGCGCATTCTAAATTCAATTATTCCGATCAATCATATATTGGGTGGGCGACAATAATCTACATAAACAAATAAATTTTGCGTACCGAATCGTGGGTGACAATAATAACAGTTGTTTATGCCCTTATAGGGTATTAGTATTAAGTTATAATTAGAAAAACATCATTAAAAACTCAAATGCAGAATACACGACTAAAAATTTACAGAGAACAATAATTGACAACACGAAGTTTTTAACCCTAAATCTCACATTTCACTATTATAATAAAATTTTAATAATACTTTATGATATATTGTATTCATCATTATTTATTATTTACATATACTGTTACAATAATCGGTTACTTTTTTATTCTTTACTGATTGACTTATCTGGATTACCTTTTTATTAGTAATATTATTATTAAATTTTTTTCAATTATCCGTAAATAAATTTCTGAATTATAAAACTATTGTTCCATTCTGTAGATTCGCGATAATTACTTGGAAGAAACATTCAAGTAAATAATTCTGAATAAAAGTTAAAGAAAAAACCCTAAATTCCATTGGATCTAATGATGTTCAACAATTTGATATTCAGAGAATTGACCATTCAACGAATTTGTTGCAACTTATTTTTTCTACGGCCACTATGGAAAGTGGCACTTTTCTCACACTGTATAAAGCTTCAAAGTTTCTTATTTCCCAGAATCTTAAAGTGTGAGAAATCATGTCTCACTGCGCATGTGCAATGTGAGAAATATTATTTCTCATGCATGAATACTCTCTTTATGAGATTACGGGCGCCATATTGTTCGTTATGTCAAATAGCTTTCTTGTATGTATTTTTGTTCTGTAACATTTAGCAGTGAGGTCGTAGAAAAAGTATAGTGTACCACTCGTGCAGAATCACCTATTTTCCAACTGGGGCGATTCCAGTACTCGATTTCGTCTCGTGCCGAATCTTTTACATCTCATGATTTTCTGCACTTGTTGCACTATATACTATTCTACGTGTAATTCGAACAAGTGTAAATTACAGTTTATTAAATTAAAGGGTCACAAAATTTAAAATTTACATATTTCAAAAATTTTATTATTCCTTTTCTGAACGAGTCGTTTATTGAGTTATAAATATGAATTAACAAAAAACCAAAAAAACGATATTATAATAAATTTAAAAATGTAAGGTTTATTACAGGCCAAGGAAAACTTTAATTTAATTTTGTAATTATCTGTTTTTTCATTAGCTATTGAATAAACATGTTATATATATTTAAATAAATGTTCACCCACAAGATGTGTACGGTTATATCATGTTTCGTTTACGTGAAACCGCCGGTATATTTGTTTTCCAGAACCTCCCAAATTACCTTGGCGTCTTATATGATTTCTTTAGAAGCTCCCCTAAACAACCTAGTAACCTATACAGGCATTTACCCTCTGGGATCGCAAGAAACCTTCTCGTTGTGCCATTCCTGCTGCGGAGGAAGCGAGCGACGTTTATGCATAGATTGTAATTAACATGCCGCCCGGGCAACTATACTTAGTTAAGCCGAGGTTTTGTGCGGAATTTACATTAAATTGATATACGAAATAGATTCAAAGGCGCGCGCAAGCGACCCCGTTGCAGGACACGTGACTCCTACACCTGAGCAAGGACTCTAATGTTTATTGATGATAATTAATACATCGGGAGTTATGGTTGCAACTGCACATGTATAAACTCAGTGTGGAAATCAAATTATTGTGCACATATACTAAATTAATAAACATATTTGTTTCGTACCTGCTTAAATGGATAATTATTGCACATCATAATAAACCAACTTAATGTACCGGGTGTTTTTTTACAAGGTGCACATAGGAGAATAACATGAGAAATTTAGGGAACAAACTTTGTATCATCAGCGTGGTAGAATAGAATCATGAAAGAAGAAAGATAGACTGGGAGCATAAGAAACAGTCTATCTATATTCCTTCTCCAAAACATTAAATTGCTAATAACTATATTATTGAAAATTAATGTATAGTTTTTATTATTATAAGAAGAAGCTACAGAGGGGTTAGTTTTTATGTTTTATGATATACTGAAATTCGATTATAGTTACATACCCTATTATGAATAGAATTATCTTGAATGATAATAAAATATTCCTTAAGTTTACCACTTAAAAACATAATTAAATTGATCAAGTCCGAATCAGAATTTGAAATTAGAAAATGGTAGATACAATTAAAAAAATCAATACAAAAACCTGCCATGAAATAGTTATTTATGATATAAGTGTTAAAAGTGACATTTTATGAGTGAATGGGGAAGTTTGAAAAGAGGCGAAGCCGAGTGTAACAAACCCCACGAACGAAATAAAATCACTTTTAACACAAATATCATACACTATTTTTTTTTTACTTTTAACACGTTGTCAATGACAACGTTTTAAAAGTATTTACTGTGTTATAAACTGTTATTTTTAACTTGCTAAGCAACCGTTAAAAATACTATTTTTAACAGTGGTCGTAGGAAAAATATGTAATAACATATATATATATATATAAACTTTTTAAATTTTACGTTGAAAGATAAATGTCGCAAGTCAATGTATTAAAATAAAAACATTACTAACTAATAGAAATGAATCAGAAATCCCTTAATATCAATTTTGTTCCTTTGCCGGCATCTGTACTCATTTATAATTTATAAATTTGTGCAGTATCCATTCAATAGCCAAGTATCCAATAACACGAAATTCGTTTTGTGTTCATTACTAGACACATCTCCCGTATTTCCTCGATGTGTATTACGGAATGCCGATAACGCTGCTATCTGAAGAACGTTGGCTACGGCTAATATTCCCGACGAATCATAACGATTGGAGTCCTATGCAGTTATGACAATTGCTCGAGAGCTTTCGTTTATCCGTCGTCCACGACAATTGCATCGCAGACGAAAACGCCGACGGAAATCTGCTTGTCAATTGGCGACAAACAATTACATTGGATTGACTACGTGACAGGCATGGGAACTAAGCGAATTTGTACTATCAAATATATTTTAAAATCGTTTACCTGGTAGTCTAATTGATTATTAAAAATGTATTAATTTAATAATTTACACACTTACAATCATCTCCTCATCAATAACAGCTATATGTATAGTAAAGCTTTCATATTACTCTTCTGAGAAAAGGACAATTTTCTTTGTCTTCCTTTCCTTTCAAAGTTAAGAATAATTTTATATGAATATGAAGTGAGTCTTTACTCTTTTACTTTTAACAATTGGATGGATGGTCTCATCTACCATCTACCTTTCGGTTTGTTATATTTCTGACGTTACAAAACTGTAAATATATCTTATTGTTGGTCTTCCTCTGGGACCACTTGTTTTTGATCTGCTATTAAGTGTTACGGGTATTTATCCAAATAAATATCCATTATAACTGACCCTTATAGAGATATACATCAGTAAAACCTGATAAAGTTGTATTTTAGATATTTCAGACAGTGTTCCATCTAGAAATATTGTTCTACAGATGATGATTAAGTAATAAATAAAGAGGAATGTAGACAGAAATATTTATTTCGAAGTCTAGGCCAACGTTTTGCAGCCTATTGCAGCTTCATCAGGGCAAAGACTAAGAAGGTTTAAAATAAATATATAAAAATAAAATCGTTCAAACGTGAAGTTATCGTCGGCACAAATAAATTTTTTTGAAAAATTCGCAACCGTCATTCGAAGAGCTAGAACACTTGGTGGTAGAAACAATAAATTAATTTTCTAAATATATTCAATTTCTTAATAATAGCGATACCTGTTCCATGAAAAGTTTGACTTGCATTTTGGTGGCGATGGTGGGGTTAATAGCAACAGTGGAATATGGTGGGCGTTGCTTGTATTTAGGCTGCAATCAGCACGTAATTGAATCCCGTGTCCATTTGGCAATGATGAGTAATTTCGCAGTAACAATATTACAATTAATCAGCGGGTAATATGCGGCTGGCGGTGGCTTGTGTCAGGCGTCGGCGTCACGTGACCGCACGAGCACATCATCTCCAGCGCCGCTGCGGTCGCGCCGCACCAAGATGGCCTGACAGCAGGAAACAATCATAGGCTCCAAATTGGTGCTCCCTAACCACCAAAAACGTAAAGCTGTAAACCAGACAAGTGAAGACTTGTTCAAGAATAGTACAGAGTAATATATTTCTGGAACTCTGTCAATTTTCGAAGGCTTTGTTTTTATTCTGACCTGTGAGGCGTCGAAACCAGTCGAAATAAAATAAATAAAATACAGCGGCGTCTGACTGTTTTTGGAGATTTTAAATTTTCGCTCCTTTTGTTTAATTGTTACAGTTACATTATTCTTATATATAATAGTATATTATTATATAAAGGATTATGATAGTCATTCGTGAAGATGAACTTTGAGTCACGAGCCGTAGGCAAGTGATGCAAATCATGGTTTAAAATCCTAACGACGTCTTTACTTTTGCTGTTAAGCGTCAAGATTTAGGAATTCTCTGGACATGTTGATTGATATAATTGATAAATTGTGCAAAAAAGTGTTCAGAACGTAATGACAATTTATAATTTTTGAATGTATTTCAAAATTCTTAAACATAAAATCTAGTATAATTGCAAAAATAATAATAATATTACGACTACAAACATCTTATAAAAATATTAGTTATTATAACATGAGGAATCCAACTCTTTCTAAATTTTATTTACATTTTCGTAATGAAAATACAACATGTATAATTATTTTTTGTTGTATGGAATTTTTGTATTTTCTCAAAATTTAAAAACATGTATTAATTAAATCGTTGAGGTATTCTGATATCTGAGAATGATTCCCTTATTTGAAATTAAAATAATTATAATTGTACAAGTCATGGGGACTTTTGTAATTCCACTAAAAAAGTGAATGCCCTAACCTAAATATGCCCTTTTAGATTAACGGAGATAATTACGATATCGTCCAAAAAATCAACAGCAATTTATTTTCTTCCTGTATACTATATTTTACTTTTTCTTATCATGGAAAGAATAAAGTTTTATTAAGTTATTTTCGGCCGTAATTGTACTGTAGTAAAAGTAAAACACTACATATTATTAAATATTCACAATGCTGAATAATCATGATAATTTATATGCTTATGATTTATGAATTATAATTTCAAAATTATATACCATATTTTTTAAAACAGGATACAGTTCTTTAAACATCACTTTACCTATATTTATTTAACAGACTTACCCTATTTCGGGTTTACGAAATAGAGCCATTGTTTGTTTAATGATGATGGTTTGAAAATTAAAAAGTCACTTTACAATTAGAAATTAAAATATTTTTGTAATTCCCAAGTTATTTCCAATCACAATTAAATATAAAAAGCAACAATTTTCAGTTTATCATTGTAATTTTTATATTCATTCTTTGGAACGATTCGGTATAAAACGAGAAAAACGAAAAAGACCGGAATTTCAGTTTTTCACTCGAAAAAAACGTCTATCAGTATATGAAGTATATTTAAAAACTAAAATTTTGGGCCCAAAAATGTGTATTTTTGGATTATGTCACAATTTTATGCTAAAAACCTTGTATTTTTTAAGGTTTAATCTTGGTCTCCGGTTGCTCTATTTCTTTTACCAGCAGGTATAATGCATAATTTGTTTAGGCAATCAGTTTGGTGCCACTTTTTAGAATGAGCAACATCCTAAATACATTCTACATTTACTTTAATACCATGTATTATTTAATGAAGCCACCTATATTTCATTCAACGAAACACCTCCGACGTACTTCACATTTGAGCACCTACTACCTCCCATAAAATATCTGAACCCCCGCCACTGGATGTCGTGATTTGTTTTATTTGACGTAGGGCGAATGTTATTCGCAGTTTGAAGGGAATTGTATTTTATGTAGTAAGAACGTTTGCGGGTGATAAAGTGGCGGTGAGTGCCGACCACGCACTCGGGAGGCGCGGAAGAGGCCGGTGAAGACAATAACGCTGTCTGGCGTCCCGACGTCGATGGCTTTCCACATACAGCCCACAAATTAAGTAGCAATTTTTCTTAACGCGTTCGTTATTGCATTTCATGCCCCATAAATCTAGTTCGGGAGACACCTACATGAGTGACCTGCATTCCACGTGCGATTATCGATAAAGAATATATTTTTATAAAAGTTATAGGAGGAAATTTAAGAGGGGTTTGGAAGCAAATTTTAGCGAGATAATATAAATTAATTTCTTATATACCGTTATAAATTTGTGCAAAGAAAAGGAAGTATTGTAATAACGAAAAATTTCTGTTTTCAGATTTCGACGGAAATATTCATTTTGACTAGTTTCGGCGTGACGTCCATATGTAGGTATCTCGCATACCTAAGAAATGATTAACCGTACATTTTTGAAATTTTGTATTTGGAACTCTGCTGTAACATCTAGTTCTGCACCTCCCATTTTTATTGCAATCGGCAGTGCCAAAAAGCACTGCTTGTATTTTTTTTTAATTTTTCGCATAACTTAAAAACGATTAGCTGTAAAATGTTGAAATTTTGTTTATGGAATTGCTATAACACTTCTATTCATTATCCCTATCGGTCTTTTCAAAAGGACGCTTTACTTTTGATAAAAAATTTAATAAAAATAATAATTTAGTTGACTTTTAACTGTCACAATAAATTAAATATATGATTGGCAATATTGACAACTGTCAGAATATATTTCGTGAGATATATGTCGGAAGAAAATAAAAACAATGGTCCGTATTCTAAGCTTTTTCACAAATCGCTTTTATCTAGCCTGATTTTACATTATAATAAGGCCAAACTCATAAAAGTGAGCTCGGAATATGGACCAATATCTTTCTTTGCAAGTTTTTAAGCAATTAAAATAATTTTGTATAATACAATAAGGAATAGTGATTTTAATAAAATTTTACAAAAGATGACATACATTTCGAAGGGAAGTTCGACATGAAACGAATGGAATTTGAAGACCGATTACCTGTAGAATGATCTCACTTTCACGTGAAATAAGTTTTAATGAAGTGCACCAAAAATGTGTATAATATAGCGTATAAGTTTTAAGAAAAAATTAAAATATTATTGGAACTTTTGGCTGAATTAAAATTATAATAATTTTTGACGTTTTTTCAGGCTGAGCGGGTCCTTTAAGTTGTTCATTTCTTGTTTTAATTACATTTTTTTCATTTTAAAAGTGAAAACAAATTCATTTTGGTTCTGATTTTAGCCACTATAAATAAATATTAAAATGAACCTATACCCATTTTAAGACTGATGAATAATTTTGATATTAGAATGCATCTGAATTTATATTTCGACATTGATTATATAATATTTTACTTGTAATTATAAAACGCATCAAGTAGATACAAACGTTAGAAAAGCTGATATATTTTAGTAAGGTTTTTTTGCTGGTAGTGAGTTTGGAAGATATGTATGTTCGTGTATAGCATCTTCCATATAGGGACTTTTGTGTGTGAAACAATCGCTCGCGTCTCCATCCCCGTTTCCGGCGCTATTGAATGATTTGTTTTGTGGCGCGGTGTCGCAGGAGCGCCGCGACGCACAATGTAATCTGCACCGCATTGTGTGCAGCGCCCCGCGGACGTATGTTGACGCTTGATAATGAAACTGACACATAATGCAGCCTAGGTGAGAAGCACCACTCTTCCCCGCACTCAATGGGTTACTGGGTAGAATTGTGCGTATTGCAGTGTTGTTGCTTCCAATGCTCCTATTGCTAAATTGTTGCTCATTGCAAATAACGTATCAAATTTGTGAACTAAATCCATAGGCCGATTTTCCAATGTTAAAGTTTGATTGTGTAGTATATTGAGTGGTCAAAATTTAGCTACGACCTACCAATGTCAAGGGTCTATTGGTCGTGTTTGAAGAAGTTCGGCTAGTTGTCAGCATTAGCGAAACTTGAAAATGTAGACAAGTATATTATCCAGGAAAGAAAGTTTTTCACCATCGGTGTTTACGGCGGGTTATGGGGTTTCGGTACTTTGACAATGTACGAACGAGGAATTGGTACGAAGGACATCCAGTTCGATCTCTTGGCACAATATCGCATCTCTTAAGTGGCCATTTATAGTATTCTTCCACCTGGCGAAGATGTTTTTCTAGGGATCTTAATCAAGTTGACACTATCTGAGATGAAACCGAAAAAAATATATGACCGATCAAAAGCAATCCAAAATTTTTGTTCTCCAATGTTACCAGTAGCATGGGTGGACTATTATATTACTTAGAGGTAACAGTGGCGTAGCAAGCATTTTTAGCAACCAGGGCAAAACATTTGCTGACCGCACTTCCCCCCTCACTCAATAAAAAATGTTTTCTTGTAAAAAATAAGTAGTAATGACGAAATAATTAAAAAGTTTATCTAGAGCGTAAAATTCTCTAGATATAGTAGTGGTCCTCATATGATCAGAGTTGTCAGAGAATATCTGGATATAGTGGGAATTAGGTGATTTGATTGGTCAGCCCTCAGTCCGGACATAACTCCCATCGAACATGTCTGAAATGAGTTGGCACTAGGTATCCGAAAGCATACACCAGCTCCAAGAACTGCCCAGGAGCTGAGAAATTTCCTGTAGCAGAAGTCGAATTAAATCGGCCAAAAAGAGATCCTTAACGTTCCTGAAAGTATGCCTCATCGACTTTTTTGTTGATTGTTTTAAATAAATTATGAATCCAAAAATACGCATTATGTTACGATTGATTGATTTAGCCTACAAAATATATAGTCAATGGTTTTCCATTTTAAAATATGATAAGTGGATAAATGAATAAATAAATATTTTTACGAATTTTGCTAATCTATCCGTATTTCGGTAATAGTAACGTTTTCTTTTACGACTAATTACAAATTTAAATATTCAATACATAAACAATAGATAGAATTATAGAATACTACCATATTTAACTGATAAAAGTACTGGAACAAATCCCAAGTGTTACGCAGCCAAACCTGAGATTTAAAACTCCGGTATTGGAAATCCTCTCTGTTCATAATTTACGTTGGCTGTGAGAAAAACAAATAAACAACGGTTGCTGGCAGCGCTCATCGCAGCGTCGCGGCCTGATTAATCTAGTTTCGCGGGGATCGAACCCGTGGACCCAGGGGGAGGCGCGCCACCCCAGCCTAATTAACTTCAGGTAACGACGCTGCGCCCCGCCAAGAAGAAATGGATTTTCAGCAAGCGTCGAACAGGATTTTACAGCAGGCGATAGTTAGGGATTATGTTGTACGGCGGTGTTTAACATGGAAATAGTTTGCGGATTATTTTATACTTCCTTCACTATTAGATACAGATGAAACTGTATTACCACTCTCAAAATCGAGAAATTTTATCATTTATTGTTTTCTTAAATATGTAAATTGCATTATAGTTATATAAACTTAAAAATGCAGTCAGGATTTTTTTTTATTAAATTCGAAGTGAGCAAGGTATCAGATCTGCTAAAAGATAACTTGAATTTAGTTTGACTGTTGAATTTTTGGTCATATGTCTCGTACAAACGTTGTCTATAGTTGCATATTAAAATGCAACAGATGTACCACCTGTCATGAGGAATGATAGACAAGAGGATTTTTATTATCAAAAAGATAAATCTAACCTGTAAACAGGAAAAAAATCATTCGCACATAGAAAGGTAGATGATCTAGATGCTATTCCATGAGTTCTGTAGAATTGTGTTAAATGGTTAATTAATTAATTAATTAATCTCCTCATAGCATAGGTCCGTTTAACTTTTTTTCTTATTCTTATAAGTAAGTCTTGATGATAGTAATGTGTTCCTGTATCTCCTAAGCAGAGCATAGGGCAACCGAACTCACCGAGCCGCAGTTCTAACTACCGTACTGTAGGTTGTTTCATTTGCCAGTACTACTTATATTTAAGATGTATAGATGGTCTATAGCATCCGAGATAGCATCCGAGTGTGATACACAAGTAGCTGTGTTTTTTATTTTACGACAAATCATACCTTGTCGGTCACTAGGACTTGAATTTACGATCTCAAGTTCGAATGACGTCACAGCAAGTTAGAGATGTGCGCTAGCTTGATCAGCAATCCAGACGACTAACCTAACGAAAACCTAGATTATATGTTGTTATTAATAAATTTTGTTTTTTAAATATTGTTTTTTGATATAGAGTAATAATTATTTTTCCGAAATGTGGTCCACTTCAACCACACTTACACTACTCATTGTTCAAAGAACTGATTGTTAATTAAATATAAAAAGTGATTAGTTCCGGTCTATTTTGATAGGACACTGCTTAAATATAAAAAACTTAAGGAATATTGAAAGCAGCAGTTTTAAATATTGTTCATTGTTATAGAGTAATAATTATTTTTCCGAAATGTGGTCCAGTTCAACCACACTTACCCTACTCATTGTACAAAGAACTGATTGTTAATTAAACATAAAATTTATTACTTCCGTACTATTTTGATAGGTCACTGCTTAAACAAAAAAAAAACTTAATATTAAAAACAGCAGTTAACATTTCCAACCACACCGTGAACTTAACTCCCAACTACCTGTTCAGTACCCACATGAAATTTTCTTTGGCCGTTGATTTTCTAGCCGAGCGCCTGTTCACGGGCTCGTCCAGCCGGCAACACTTGCCCCCTACCCCCCTAACCCCCCTAACCTAACCCTTGCTCGCGTCCGCCTGGCCGATCACAGCTGCCTTTGTCGCTCATCATCTGATGTGATTTCATAGATGAACTGCCAGTGCCGAATCGCACAGCCGCCGTGGATATTTATACACGTGTGGGAGGGGCGCGGGGGGGCAAGGGGGCACGCACCCACGCACGAGTGAGCGGTTGCGAGCCGGATATCCGAGTGCATTCCGTCATGCTATCATAGTAGGACTATAGCTTTTTAATCGAGGCATATATTGTGGTAACGCTACATTAATATTGTTTATGTTATGTGACGAAGCGTCACGAAGCAGTTTTATTTTACAGTATTTTTGAACGTAAATTTGAAGTCAAATTTACCGAAGCGCTACCTTCCAAATATTTTAAAAACTATTGCCTAGACTTTGCATTCGAATCAAGCAACCGCGCAAGGCCAGCGCGCGCATGTCTAGTAATGGCGGATCAACATGGAGTCTTATTTGTTTACATCGTGTTTTTGTTAAGTTGTTCTACAAACCATTACTCTGATTTTCTTGATTCGAACACCATAAGATGCAAGATAATGTTCTACGTAGTGTAGTGCCAAACACATCGCAGTGGTTTTTGTGAAAGTGTAGTTTTGAAGAACATAACCACCGAACATGTGTTTGGATTGTAGTCAAGTTACTCGTTCAGTTAATTTCATGCGGCGAAATTAACTCGTTTAGTAACTTAAGGCAATAGTAAGTGTATTGTTTTTATTATTGTTATATTGTATGTTAAATGTTATTTATTTATATTTATTTATAGATGATATTTTTTGATCTGTGACTATGTTCACCCTCCGGGTTGGAGGGGCGGAGGGGAACAGTATAAAAGCTCGGTCAATGACCGACTCATGGCTTTTTTGAGTAAGTTTTTGGCCAAATAAAGACGTAAAAAATAAAAGTTGTGAAGCAGAGTTTTTTATTTGAATTATTTTCAGTTGTTTTCCTATCCTTCCACTAGTGAACGTAAGGTAAGTGGAAGTGAAGTATTTAGAGGAAAATTGGAATAGTGTTTTGCCGTTTTTCACATCTGTATGTGAGCAAAACGTGTGTTTGAGAAAATCGTTCATTTTCATCCCGTGCACGAGTTGTGCGTAAGTTGCGATAGTTTGAGAATTCCGATTACTAGGGGCAGAGAAGAACTAGTGATTGCGCTACCACTATCAAGATAATTTTGGATGAATTTCGGCGAAGAAAGAATCCTCGAATCCGTCATTTTGCTTCGTGAGTCGCGGAACAGGATTCGGCTTGTCCATCGGCCACCGCCAGGACTAATCAAGGATAGTTCTGCTGAATTTGGTTTTGCGTTCGTTTTTACCTCACCCTCGCATCGCGTGCACGTGGGTGAGCGAGCAACGCAGGTTGTAAGAATAACCGATTTTTATTCGAAATTTATTTATACTTTTATTTACGTCTTTTTACTATCTTTTTTGGAAAGTCGCTCCGTGATGTTGTGTTCAAGCGAGCGACCACAACCAATGTTGGAATCCGAACCTTGGACATTTTTCTCCATTGAGATATCCGTGGCCGTCGTCACTGGAAGCCTGCGAGTTAGACGTCTCTACCGTTACGTAGAGTGGCGCCCGAGATTTGGAAACGAGTAGTGCGGCAGCGTTTGTATATTTTATTATACCGTTCCTGTCGACTAATTATTGTGCTTTTGCACGAGTTATTGTTTTGTAGGCTGTGACGACGTATTTTACATTGTGTGACGCGTAGGTAACGCCGTAGTCCGTCACACGTTTTCGAGAACGATAGGGACTGACGACGTAACGACGTCACAGTTATAATGACATTTCGATGAACTTTTTATTGGGTTTGACTCAACTGAAATAATTTTATGTATAAATAAATTCTGGAGTCATATTACGATCCATATATGTATCTATATAGCATATTCATAGCAATACTATATATTTTTTACTTCCGTTAAAATGAGACTCTTCATTTTCCTAATTTCAGCTAGGTTATTAATTCATTTATTTCACTAGTGAAATAATGAGATCATTATTTCAAGGGTAAGCAAAATGAAAACTAGGCATATATAGAAATATTAACACCTACAAAAATATAATATTTAGTTTTTATGATTTTTACAAATATTAATATAATTGTTATTTGATTTGTTAAATTCACAGATATTCGTATTTTACAATGTAAAAAACATTTTTATATTGCTTATCTGTTTATAACCAAAAATTTTGTTGTAATAACTCAATAACGCATAAAATGAAGCAGTCCTTGATATTGTCTTTTCTGATTATTTTGCAAATGTTATAAAACAGTAAAAATTTATAATTTTAAACAGAACATACGTGTAAAATAACCACCACTGTTTCCTTACTTGTTACAGAAATTTGTTTGAATATTTGTTCCATTTTTTTATTAAGTATACAGGCGTAAATTTCAAGTTAATCAGTTTAATGGTCAGAAACATCGACGAATGTATTTGACAACTAACGTATTGGACAATTTAAATTCAATCGCACATCGCATCTAAATTTTTAAAAATCAACAACCTGATAATAATCCTTTCAAATTCAATAAACGATTTACTTTATTAAATCGAGAAAAAAATTATACAACACTAGCTAAATTAATGTTGTTATATATAAACAATTAATTCAAACAAAGATTATACATATTTTAGATTACAATACTTTAAATGATTTCATCCAAATTTAAATTGGTACTATCAAAGGAATAAATTTTATTTAAAAAAAAAATATGTAATTAAATTAAAATTATTTATGGAAGGATAAATTACACTCAATAAATAACTGAAATATGAAACGGTGAATGATGTGTTCACGGATTATTAATTATGAGACTTGTGGTCCACCACGTGTCCAAACACGTGTGTATAAATAAATCGGTAGTGGATACGCGCCCCTAATGTAACTGCTAAATCATGTGTACTTCTTGTTCAACTTCACATGATTAAATTTTCCCACTTCATTAGGTTTCTATTTGTTTCGATAACTAGAGCATTTGCCTCACATTAAAGGGATCAAAATTAATCAAAAATGGAGCGGATATTCACAGGTTATGCCTTTCAGCCAAACACTCATTTTCAAAATTAAAACCGTAGTAATATTTTATACAGTCGCTTTATGGATTTTTTTCGAATTTTTTCCAGCATAGCCATAGCTTTTATCAAAAGTATTGTATAGTAGCTTTGATTTTTGTTGTTATTATTATTAAAATGCAGATAAAGGCATTTTCAATCTAAGTCAAAAATCAAATTATTATTAATACATTGTAATACACTTGTTTAATTTAATATGTCATGTCTATATTTCAACATGTAAAATATAGTTAGAAAGTGAATTAGCTAAATTCAGTACAAATAGCGTTAAAAAATATTCCTTTTCTAAATAATAAATACTCAGTAATAATATGGCAAGTAATTGTAATAAATTAAAAATATTTGACCAAAAAAACTGCAGAATTATTTTCTAATTTATCAAACTGTCCAATTATATTTAATTAGATTATATTTTGACTCACAAATTTAAAAACAGTTTTTTTCACTTATTTTACTAATGTATAGAAAACTATTTGACATTTCCCAACTAAAAAAAACAAAAGCTACATAGATTATTTTCGGGAATAATTAATAATTTTATTTGTAAAATATATACCTATAAGAAATTACATTATCGGTTATAGGTTTTGCCATAATCTTCTTATGATATTTAAAAGCTCCGTCCAAAATGTGGCAAATAAAAAATCAACAGAATATTATATTTGTGAGAGAATCCATCCGCCAGTTAAACATATGCTGATGAAAATCTCCAGACGTGAACAGGAATCTGCAGTCTGTCGAATTTGCTTCCCGTTCCGCTGTAGACAGCAGTTTCCGCCGCGTATAAACACCAACCGTCACCCGAAATGTATCGAAAAGCTGCTGAATACACCGCTCTAATTCGTGCGACAACCGCCGAATAAAACCAACACTTGTACCTTTCATTCCAAACATATAATTCATTTAGAAAGTTACTGGCTACATGTGAAAAGGACTGTTAAAAATTGAGTTAACTTTTCGCAGTGGATTCAACTTATAGAATATTTAAACCCTTTAATTTAATTACTGAATTTTATGAGATTTTAGAATCACGTTAGAATTTTCAAAATCTTTGGCAGATTATTTTCTTTTATTATTGCTTTTTGAAATATTGGAAGATTATTTAAACTTCCTCTTCATTATTTTGGAGATCTTAGGATTTTTCTATTCAAACTTTCACATGTAAGAATATCGAAAGGTATATAAAATATTTATAATTTTGATTTGTAGAATTTAAAATGTAATATTCAAGAAAGAATTTATGAGAAGAGTCTAATATTTGTAGTTGTTCGTTTCATATTTCACGTTTTTTCTGAATTTTATTAAATAATTACTCTTTCTACAAAGGAATTGAATATTTTTATTAATTTAGCTGTAAATAAACAATTTCCAGTTTTCTTTTAAATTAAATAATAACAGGAGAAGTAATTTCCAAAGCCGCTGATACTGCATTTTTTCGTAAACCCGAAAAAATATGAAAATATTAAATTTTTACCTCGAAAATTTTCAGATTTTACAAAATTTTGTTTGTCATATTTTTTAAAGAATTAGATACGCTGATACCAAATTTACAAACCGAATTTAATTATCTCTTTTTGTTTCTGAGATATTGGCTCTCAAAGTTGTACCTCAAAAATGTATGTTTTTTGAGTATATTTCAAAAATGAATAGAGATAGAACCTCAACTACTTTACCATTCGATTCTACGGGAAAAGTTATATAAAGAAATGTTTTACCCACCAATACGTTCTTTGGAACGATTAGGTGAAAAATAAGAAAAACGGAGAAACCTAAATTTCAATTTTTTGCATCGAAACTTTTTGTCTCCAAAATTTTTCAATTTTTAGACTTAAGTAGATATTGATGCGCTGATTCCAAATTTTCAAACATAATTCAATTATCACTTCCCATTCTCGAGATATTTGAGCTCAAAATTGTATCTAAAAAATTAGGTTTTTTAGGTATACCCCTTAAACGGTTAGGTTTAGGACTTCGACGACATCACCATTCGATTCTACGGGCAAAGTTACATAAGTGTACCAATTTTCAGATTTTTATCTCAACAGTTAGAATTTCTAGAAGGAAAAAACTGAAAATGGCCAAAAATCGAAAAAATCGCAAGGGGTTCATCAGGCGTTTTTTTCGATTTTAGCCATTTTTGTTTATCTTTTCTACAAACTGTATCCTTTGGAATAAAAATCTGAAAATTGGTATACTTACGTAATTTTGCCTGAAGAATCGATTGGTGAGGTTGCCGAAGTCGTAAACCTAACTTTTAAAGCAGTATACCTAAAAAACCTGTTTTTTTAGGTATTGCCAAAACTCAACTTTGAACTCGAATATCTCGAGAACGATAAAAGATAATTCAATTCGGTTTGAAAATTTGAAATCAGCGCATCGATACTTACTTAAGTTTATAAAATGAAAGGTTTTGGAGAAAAAAAGTTCTTCGTAAAAATTTTGAAATTTAGGTTTTTTCGATTTTCTCATTTTTCACCTAATAGTCCCAAAGAACGTATATGCGAAGAAAACATTTCTTTATGTAACTTAGCCCGTAGAATCGACTGGTATAATCGTTGAAACTGTATCTCTACCCATTTTAGAGATACAGCTAAAATACACCCTTTTTTGAGGTGCAATTTTGACAGCAAATATCTCAGGAACGAAAAGAGATAATAAAATTCCGTTTGAAAATATGAAATCAGTGCATCGAGATCTACTAAAGTACACTATTACCCAAAATCATAATTTTGGGCATAAAAATGAGTATTTTTAGGATATTTCGCGTTTGTTGCTCTATAGAAATAAATCTGAACTGTCAAGTGAACTTTAAAATTTTACAAATATATTAACTTTAACATTAAATGTAATAAGCGACTCGTAAGTACCTATGGTAACATGAACTTCTCCTCCGCAAGCTTCGCCTCAGTTCATACCTTCTTGAAGATTATAATGTACTTACATTCCCTGTAGTTTATTTATAATGTAATAATTATTGAAATGTACCTGATCTCTTCCGCAAGCTTCGCCTCAGTTCATACCTCCTTAAAGGTTATAATGTACTTACATTCCTTGCAGTTTAAATTATTATTGAAATGCGCTTGCATTTTCCGTAATTAGGCAAAAACAGGAAGCTGTCTAGGTAAAGAATCCCTGGGGCACCGGGCACTCAGCATTTGACGTGAAGATAGCAGCAAATAGTGCCGGTCCTCGATTAGACATGTAATTGAATGGGTTTCTTCATAAGCGAAGTGGATTTAGCAATAAACGTAGCTGGGAAGCTGTGCTCCAATCGCTATTAACCGTCCCGATTAGGTCGGTTGTCTGCGCCCCGAGTGGCGTTGTTTCACGCACCGGCAGCGGCGGAAGTGACGTGCGGGTGACGTCACACGGGCACGTCCGGGACCTGCACCCTGCACACACCCGCCGACACGGTCGTCCGACCACCATCAATACCACAACGAGTAATCACACAGCTTATTAAGTTTTTATGCATCCGTTTTATCTAATTCATATCTGCTTGATGTGTAGGCAGAATCACAATCAAAACTGAACATGAAAATCCTATCACTCCAATGAGGATGACATGGATTCCACTGAGAAACACAGATCAGATGACATGGAGAAGACAATTCTATATGTTCCGTCAATGGGACCAAATTGTGTATCAAGTAAGATATGTGACAAAAAGCATCCGTGTTATCTAATTCATATCTAGATAATGTGCGGCCAGAATCACATTCAAAACTGAACATGAACATCCTATCACTACAGTGAGGAGCACATATCGAATGATATGCAGAAAAGAATTACATCAATGGGGCCAAATTTTGTATCAAGTATTAAATGTGATACATTTTGGTTAACTTTTTACGCATCTCTGTTATCTAATTCATATCTATCCAGTATGCTGCCAGGTTCTTATTCAAAACTATTTATCATTCCACTGAGGAACACAGATCAGATGACATGGAGAAAATAATTCCATCTAGTAAATGGGACCAAATATATTTTCGTTAACATTTTATGATACCTAATTCGTATGTACCCAGTATGCAGCCAGAATCACATTCACAACTTTCTATCATTCCACTTAGGAACACAGGTCAGATGACATGGAGAAGAGAATTTCATCTGTTTATAGTCAATAGGACGATAAAGTATATTGTGTATCAAGTACGAAGAGTGATATATTTTTGTTAAATTTTTATGTATCCATCTTATCTAATTCTTATCTAACCAATATGCAGCATCACAATCAAAATTTTCTATCATTCCACTGAGGTACACAGATCAGATGACATTGAGAAGATAATTGCACTGTTTCTAGTCAATGGGACGAAATAGTATATTACGTATCTAGTTCTATAAATGATATATTCCCAGCAATATCATGAGTCCGGACAGTCACCTTTACTACTTGGTACACACACTATTTTCTTTTGTTCATCGGTTTTATTTTCAAGAAATAGTTATTTTATATCTCATTTATTAATGGCAGACAATCAACAATACATAAAATTATTTCATTGTTTTGATAAAAATATCTTAGGGTAGCGAAACTATGGTATGTACCTATTGTACAGGAATATTGTGTTACAAGTCAGAAAAAAGAATCCCATACTGTTATTTTTCGTAGCCTAGGAACTACATCAAAATACCGACACTTTTAAAGAAAACATTATCATAATTATTTGTATATAAATATTAGTGTAGATTTTAAGTATTGAATATAAATAAAAATGTCTCGGTTAGATCCAGACGTATTCAATTTTTATCATTAAATTAAAAAATATTTAGATATTGAATGTCTGAAATGAATGAACTAGAATTTGCTATTTTTATACTCATGTAACAAAATTGTCAGAGGAATTAGCAAAAATATAACAAAGTGACCGGATTCCACAATAAAGAAAAATAATTTCAATTACTCCGAATGTACACAGTATCCATCATAACGCAATATTTACGATTTTAGTTATTTTCGTTACGTTATAGGGATACCATATATATAAAATTAATTCATCTAACTATTGAGAGATATTTTCATCAAAGGTTTGTAGGTAAAAGAGAAACAAAATCAATATTTCGTATTTGAAATGGCTGGCAGGCATTAGCGAGAGCAGCGAAAATATTACGAAATATTTAATATCACGAGTGAAAACTATCGATAAAAAGCATTTCGTGCATCAGAGGATAAAGAGTGACAAGTTAGATTTAAGGAGCAGGGATTTGGTTTTGTTCGCTTCACAGATTACGCTACATGTAAAATGCAAGTCGAGCTACAGGCGAGGTTATTTCCGATCGCAAAACTACTTCGACTCCCCGGTAATAATTGGCGCTGCCGAATAATCTCCCATAGAAAATTCATTCTCGCTCTTCATCTTTTATAAACTAAATTCTACGAATTTGCCATTGTTTTACAAACGTGTATTATGAATCTAGAGAAGATTTCTTGACTGGTAAATAAATAGGAACAGGGCACGAATTTTCTGGAAGTCAGTCAGATTTCGAAAGGTTTAATTTCGTCTCCGACTGGTTTCGAAGACACATAGGTCTTCTTCAAAGTGTGAATGTCAGATTATAATAATATCAGGTATAAAATTACAATAAATCAATCTAAAATTGGCATAAAAACTTGAAATTATAATAAATAATATTGCATAAACGATCGATAACTTAGGAATAACATCTGAAAATTCATATACTCTCTTTTTTCATATGAAATAGAATCGTTGAGATCGTATATATCTACTTATTTTTGCTTTATTTTAAAATAGCAATTTCCAGTTTTGGTTAAACAATTTTGAATATGAAAATAAGTGACAATAATAAATAATATCATTTGTTATTACTTTATAGAGAGCATATAATGGCGTGCAAAGGAAGTACAGAATATTTGTTCTTTGATATCTTTATGCAAAATGAAAATATTTATTGAATAGTAAAATTGCACAAAGCACATATTCAGTCTTTGTCATCTGCCGTGAGCAATTATAATACGTGACAAAATAATTGCATTATTATAACACAATTATGGAAATAAAAATAATCTAATAACAATGGAATATTTAGTTGCATGCATGCAGCAATGCCACTTCAAGGCAACCATTAAAATAATAAAACACCTATTTTGATCCTATTTATATAAATTATAAAAACTTACAATTTGCCAGATAATAAAATATACTTTTGTATATTCAAATCTCTTACAAATATAGATATAATGTAATGTTAACATTAATTATAATGTTTTTGTTAATAGTATCATAATATCATGTAATATTCAAAATACTGCAAGGAAGTGATACAAGTATTGAAAACTTCCATGATGAATATTTTCATATTTATAAATCATAATATTTAGGATCCTCAATGAAATTATAAATAAAATATTTTCAATATTCAAAATTATTGTTAGTGATGCAAATGAGTAGAATTTTAGTAACAAACAGTTAATTTGGAAAGTATTCGTGAATGGCTAGTTAGTTTACAATGGAGTGAACAAGTTTGGCGAATTCATGAATATGTTTCAGTTGTTGCAACAACAAGCAAAGTTAATATGAGACAACTTGGTAGTTATATGCAGATTACGCTGTGTTACTGCGCATAATTATACACTAACGATAAGTTTAATTGCCTTACATAATGATTATTGGTTTTGAATAGTCCAGCAATCCAAAACTGACACATTCATTCTCTTTAGCATCGCTGTTGAAAATATTTCTCATTATTGGAGCAGTAGATATTGGCGTATCTGACAGCAACGTACATTGAGAACTCACTATCCGATTTTTAGCATGATTCCAATACATCTCTTACTGAGTGGGAAGAGGTAAAAATGCCCTCCAAGAGCAAATTGTTTGATATTAGAGACATTAGGGTTAAAACCTGAATCCCATTTTCATATTTTATTTCGTGAACCATATAGTGGTATAATAGGACCGGAACGGTAGAGATCGTCATTCTTGTATATTATTTGAGGGAAAGAACCTCTACAATCTAAGAAAAAAAAAACACATATGATATCACTCAATGTATAATAATAATAACAAGTTTAATTGCCTTACATAATGATTATTGGTTTTGAAAACTGACACATTCATTCTGTTTAGCATCGCTGTTTTATGAAAATATTTGTCATTATTGGAGCAGTAGTTATTGGCATATCTGACAGCTTATGGGTAAAATATTTTGTTTGGCAGGATCAAAGTGAGCGAATTCCAGAGCCGCACTTGGCTGAAAAGTTGGAGCATTTCAAAGGGCCAAAGCGTTTGTCCGCTGCAGCGTCACTAACAAATGAAGCTCGTGATAAAGGTAAATTTGCAAACATAGACAACTAACAGAGTCGAATGAGATTGGAAACAACGCCTCTGAAAGACGTGACAGGCGCGATAATTGGAAAGAAGTCCCCCCTAGATGTACCTCTCCAGCGATGATGACATGTAAACTAGCGAGGGCGCGCCTAGTTTACAAACAGTTCCGCGCTCCAATTTGCCTGCAATCTCCACGCGAATTTGAATAAAAATCATCGCGCGACGGAAGTCACTCGTCACACTGCATCCGGCCTATTACGAATCTCTTATCTCCCAAAACATGCCCACAACTTTTCGGAAATTATGCTCTTGTACTTGGAAGCGTTGCATTTTGTGCATTCAGTGATTTACTTTTTATTCCCAGAACCCCTATGCAATTCTCAAAAATTTTATTATTTATCTGGATTCACTAAATTTATAACCACAAAAAAGAAATCAAAATGTAATAGTTATATAAGCCACAAGAAATGTAAGTACATTATAACTTTCGAGAAGATATGAACTGAGGTGAAGCATCTATAAAATGTGACAGTTCAGTTGACAGTTCAAATTTATTTATTTGCAACTTTTTATACTTCATTTTGGTTAATTTGAACTGTTGCTAAACGACCAAATGTGTATAAAATTCCAGTGTTATTCATAATTACCTTGCTAGTAGGATTTATAACTTCCTGTTCACAATGATAACCAACTAATAAAGGATATCAGGATGTTGCTATGGAAGTGAGTTAAACCAAAGAGTATATATAAATCCTCTTTGGTTACACTCTACTATAAAAAAGAACGAATAGAGGGCACGAATTTGAAATGTAATTAGATCGGAATTGAACAATATACTTTGTCTAAATTAAAATAAGAGAGATAAATTATTTATTCATTGAAGGAATTGTTTTTCAGATAGAGCACCATAAAATAAAATTGTATATATGTTATGCGAAATGTTATCATAATAAAATAAAAATTGTAAAATTATTTTATATTATTTGTCACCCCTTAAAGTCTACCGTCGGGATTCTGAAAACCCTTAACATATCTGATTGGAATTTACTTTGAAAAATCTCCAAAACAATAAGAGTGAAAAAGTTTTGATTGTTAACTATATCAGAGATCTAAATAAGACGTATTTTAGATCTCTCATATTAGTGATCAAAATTTATCTTTGGAACTATGTGAAAGATTTATTTTAATATTATTTTTTTGTATACAAATATTATGGTGTTAGATTTATATTTCTTATTTAATCTGCAATACTGCAATAGATTCTATTTCAATTCCGATTTAGGTTAGATTATTTCAAAGTAGATATCAAACATTTTAACTGTATAATTTTTGTTGTCCGTCGAGACCGTTTGTTATTTTTTTAAAGACATTTGAAATAAACAAACAATAGGAAGAACAAACACCATATTCATACATTACTTGGAGTTTATTTGCTAGAATCGTCCACGGCTCAGCATCACATCCCAGATCCGTTTGGAAACGGCGTTCGAATTCAATTTCCATTTTAAGTTAACACCGGCGCCTTGGGCCGTGATCACAGGGCGCCGCGACGCCGGATACACTGGGATTGCAGCAGAAATGAGTGATGAGTGTACCGATACAGCTGATCGGTGGAGTAGACCAGGGATTGGATAGACAAGGAATGTGCAAGAACGAACTGGCCGAATGGAAATAGGGATGTTACAGCAGCGATTCTGAAGATAGATTTGGGGATGATGTGTTATGGTTTTAAAATGGGTTGGTAATATACTAGCATTTCAATGCTTGTTAATTTTGAGGTAATTGTCATTACTAAATAAAAGGTTATTTGCTTTAATTAATTCAACAAATCAATACATCTTTGTATATGTGTTGACTTTTCAATACAAATAATATGAACTTTATAACATTTCATGTTTATTTTGGTCAATTTAATAATGATAAATAACTTTTCATGTTCCTGGTAACATCCATTAATTGTTATGGAAAATAACTGTCTTATTAGCAAGGTAATTATGAAAATCTTACAAATTTCATATACATTTGGTCGTCTCGTATCTGGTAAATGATTTATAAAATATTGCAAATAAATAAATCTGAACTGTTAAGTGATGTGTCACATTTTACAAATACTTTAACATTATTTGAAGTTAATTGCTACTGGCGACACAAGAAATATAATAAGCGATTCGAAATGTAAGTACCTACGGTAACATGAACTTCGGTTCATATCGTGGTCGTAAAAAAAATATAGTGTATTACTCGCTTAAAATGTCCACTTAATACTCATATGAAATGAGTGCTATTCCATGTTTGTTGTACAATATACGATACTGAAAAACCTAAATTTTTATTAATTTTTAGTTCAAGATCAGATCAGATTTTACTCCTCATAATATAAATTTTCTATCATCGTGGTCAGACTGTTTAAAAAATCCCACAATTTATTAGTTATCATTTAGCAGCTATATTTGAATAAATTTTTATATTCAGTAAATCTCAATTTGAGTAAGTGAAGTCAATTGATGATTGCACTTGATAATCGACTGTGATTCTGACAAACGTATTTCAAATTGAAACTGAAAATTTTCATAATTTGTTAATCCAATGGTCTGTGTGACATATATAAAATAATTTATAATATTAAATATTTAAATACAATGTAGTATTACAATAATACCTAATATAATATGTCAATAAATTACTGGAATTAAACAACTACATTCGTACTAATATAAATTTTTTGTTTTAGGAGTTTGCCGATATAAACAATATATCCTCATATATTAGTAAGTGCATTATTTGTAAATTCCAGTTGCTTTTATAGAAAATTATATTTTTCATTTAATTTCACGGTTAAAATAATAATTTCCTTTTTTTTCATTAAAGACTTAAATTAATTTTAAATTATCTTTCGTCTATACTTCATCGGTACTCCGATTACTCCGGTGCATAAGTGCAAAGCCAACCAGTGCAGGGTGCCCATGACTCCTCTTGCTCTTACCCTTGTTCCTGCGTGAACCGTCGTGCACCACGGACACTGTGACACTGTACACCGCGTTCCGAATTATGAGTAATCCGGACTGCGGAGGCGGAATATCATTACTCTAATTGTCCCCTCCTACCTGGTCCAGGCACCGGAAATCACATACGTTGTCATTGGAGTTCAAATGTTTCAAATCATTTGTTACACTATATCGGCTATATTTACTTTGGGCGTGTTTCATTTTAGGGGAATTATAGTTTGGTCATTAATTTTGTGGTATGTTGAAAAGAAATGTTATTCGTTGATTTAAATTATTTGACATGAAGAGATCAATGCACTGATGTGCTATTCAACGAATAATATATTTCTGTTATTGTAACACATTTATGATACGAGTTTTACCTAAAAAAATTGCAATTAGTAGTAGACATTTACTATTGCTTTTAAAAATAAAAAAAAAAGTAGTTTGCAGTTAGTTGCTTAATCAGTTTCAATAACAAATTATAGAATGAAAACAGTCTATATTTTAAAATGTGTAGCTGAAGATATAATTTTTTTTATTAAAAAGTCTTACCGTAAGACAAAATAAACATGAGGACATTTAAGAAAAATAAAACATTTGGTAGGTTTCACAAAATTTTTACAAAATTCTTTATTTCAATTTCGGTGTTGCTTAAACAAGTAAATTTAACAAACATAAAGGATTACAAGAATCAAGACATTAATGAGATTAAACAATCCAGAATCAGAAAAAAACACATATATTACTGTTCATTCATTAATTATGGTCAATGTAAATATATTTCTTGGTTTCCTAGGATTCTAGGAAGGTTAATATTGGCCGTTCTCTATTACATTGCGCAATATTTTTAATAAATGTTGGACGACATTTGAATTGGTTCTGTTGTTTTTGAAACTTCTCATGTGTTCATCAAAAATAATGCTAAAATTCTTTACAGTTTAACCAAATGACCAATGTAAATATAATCACAATCATCGCAGTTAATTTGATCGATATCGGATTTGTAAAATTGGTTTTGATTTCCCTATAAAATTTTTATACCAAAATCCTATATATTCTTTTAGAATTAGAACTAAATATTCTCTGAAAAGCAAATACAATACGCAAGTAATCCACATCCATATTTGTTTATAGGTATGTCTTGCTATTATTGTATATACCTACTCTATTTTCAATATAACTACTTCTCCAAAAATACGAATTTTAAATTCCATGGCTGCACTCTAAACTCATGCACTCTGCACATGGAATATGCACAATAACCCAATAACCCTAACTCTATCAACTCGGCGGCATCTCATGTTGCACATGCGGTCGGCTGAAGCACTTGGCGGTGTTTTGATGGACCACTTGACAGAATGATTCAATTACCGCACAAATGTCGTCCTAATGCACTTAGTCACCGATACTACCGGGGTTTTTGCTCCAGAGGTAAACTTTGTCATTAAAACCTAAGATTTTATGCCCTGACTTCATTATTGCTTGTAATTGAATTAATGGAGCGATAGTACATTTATTTATTCGTGATTTAATTTCGGAATATTTAAATATGTATGTGTAAGTTTTAACATAATAGCTCTTATATTCAAAAAATAATTGTCAATAATTATTTAGCATTCTAGGATAATTAATTCCTGATCTATTTATTCTCCCCTATTCTTTAACTCAATGCCTAATTTTTAACTATTTTTTTCTCAAATGAAAATAAACAGCATTGAAGAAAATATCAAAACATCACTTGTAATGTTTGTTTTTATTTGTCAATAATTTTAGCAACTGGTTAAAAATTAACCACTGAGTTACAGAATGGGCCCCAATAATGTCTCACATTTTTCATTTAATATTAATTCTAATTTATGATTTTTAGACGTCTTTTTTATAAAAAAATGTTCTTATTTGTCAGACGAACTATTTAACATTGGTGTCAAATTTTTAATCCTTGTTTTTAGAAATATTTAAAGTAGAATTTCAAAAAACAATAATTAATGTTTTCCATATTTTTCCATGAACTGTATCTACCGAGTCGTATAGATTTTGTTTAAATCCTAGATGTAGACAAAGGTATCGCATGGTGATTTTAAATATTTGAACCCGGCATTCTTTCTGTAATGTGAAGGCGGTAATCCCCTCTCTGGCGTGGCCGACGAGACATCCTGTTCCATCCTGTTCGCTGCCAGACTGTACATGGCAGATATGTTTCAGATATTATTTATTTTGTTCCCAGTTTTTCTCTTTTTCCTAAAGTACCGATTACGTAACTCTGTTGTTGTGTGTCGTACGCACCCTTATTTATCCTGCGTTTGTTTTCCTTTCTCCCTTTCACTCTCGGTTTTATCTAAGTACACATTTTACCAAAACTAAATACATTCTGCTGGGAAAAGTTTGCTGTTTATCGCGTTTAAATGCTTTCAAAATATTCACCATTGTAGCCAATTTAAAACACTCCAGCCAAAGCATTTTTCTTCTACACACTGAACTTTTAATAATTAAATTGCTATCGCTTTATATAAAACACAACAAGTCTAATTTTTTTTCGTTTACTACAAAGTGAAAATCGTTATTATTTTTTTAGAAATATAAATATTGGTTCTAAATTCCTTACTAAACAAAAATACTATAAACTTGGGATTTATTATATACATAGTTACGACTTAATATTTGATTTATAGTAATATATACATGCTTGTCTCATTTAACAGGCCTACATCAAGAGCAACAAATATTTTAACTTTAAAGGAAATGGTAGTATAGAAGAAAGGTCAGCTAGATCACTCAATCTTACACATCTAGATGCTTTTTATTGGTGATCTTTAAAATCAGAAGTTTGTACTGAGGGAAATCATCCAAAATTAGATTAATTATTATTAATTATTACTAATTAATAAATTAAAATTTCAAATTCAAACCATTTCTCCATATATTGCAATTGCCAAAATACCATCGTATGTAAATCAAAAGTTTTATAGCAGATTGAGTCTTTGCTTAGCAGATAATGGATGGATATTTGAAAATTTATTATAATTTTTGATTAATTACTTACTTTCTTACTTGTTTTTAGTTGGTTTATTAGTTCTTTATTTTGAAATTTATATATTGAAATGTAATAGTTCTGTTAAATTCATTCCCTATGTTTAATTTAAGTGAGACAAGCAAGTATACATTGTTGTCAATCAAATAACAAGTCGTAATCCTGGATATGATAAATCTCCAGGTTTTACGTTAAAAAATAGTCTCGGTATTTTATGACTTACACACATCCCTATTACCGAAAAATTAATAATACAATAGTTTCTAAATTTTGTATATAACTATATCCGATTTTACGGCACCTACAAGATTGTATCCCCTGTCCATTTTGTGCAATAACTCTATCTTCCCGTTCCGGCAGATAATGAAACCAATCATCGAACAATTAAGTCGTAGCAGGTCAGATCCTGTATCCTGGATACAGACGTCTTGCTCGTGGCCAAGCAGATTTACCTGCGGTAATTAACAGTGTAGAAGCAACCCTGTCTCCTGCAAGGATGTAGGGAGAACTCATGAGATATTCGCATGAGAATTTAATTTGTACAAGTTACTAGGATTGGAAATTAATACTCAGATACGTGCATAATTATGTTACCGAAGAGGCAATACTTTCAAAACTATAAATCGAATAAAATTATTATCATTGTTTTATTAAATGGATTTATGGAATACAATTATGGGGGTGCGCTAAGAAATCAAATTTAAATATAATACGACTAATTGTAAATGCTCCGTAGTATGTCACAAATGAATCAATACATTCGTAACATTTTTAGGTATTAGTTAGAGTGACCATTATTTTTTTTAATTACCTAAATCAGTTCAAAACCTACGTTCTAAATTTAGATTATTTATTGACTATATTATATTGAAATGGTTATTTATGTCATGTACAATGATTCATACTTAAAACTGTAAAATAATGTTTTGATATATACCATTTTATAGTTTTTTTTTAAATTTTATTTCTTAATGGTGTTTAATATTCTCTGGCAAAATATTTTATAAATCCAAATACAACTTTTACTTTATTATTATTTGCTGATGTTATCAATTCTTGAGCTTTGCTTTTGTTTAGAAGTAGATTCATTGATGGAAATCAAAATTCTGCTATTTTCAGATCAGTTTTACAAACTTCTGCCTCTCTATAATGTTTATAGTGGTCACACGTTAGGGCAAATGTAAAAATTACAATGCTATTACTACAATTTTATTGCTTTTGCTACAGTTTATAGTTTTTCTCCAAATCAAACAGTGTAACCAAGACACTTATTAGTGAAACGATAAGTAGAAATTTTAATTAATATTTAAATTTTAAATGATACAAAAATGTACAGACATCTATCAATAAATAATTATAAACATTGAAAATCAGTATATTAAGTACTATATATAAATAATTAGTACAACATATGTTGCAAATTGTTTATCAGTAGAAGGGTTTAAAAAATCAGTACGAATGGTCACTGTAGTATTATTATTCAAAACAACAATTGCTTTTATTTTCGTGTTTATGTAGCATAAAGACAATACGATTTTGAATAAATTTCTGTTGTATACATTTCATAATAATAATAATATGAAGTCACTTAACCTATTATATAATTCAAATTTGAGATGCATATCCCTTTAATAACCTATATTAAAATTACAATTTCATTACATCAGCCATAAAGATCTAACCTCAATTTTATCATTCAGGATGTGATTTAAACCTATTTGTTGCAGATGTGAAACAATGTATGAATAGTTTTGTATCTTAATAACATCGAAATATAATAACAATATGGGAAGGTCGAGCTGCGTTGGGCGATTGGGCGCTTCCCACGTTATTTCCGCTTTAGGCGGAAGTGGTTTGTTGTGGCGTGCGCCGCCATTTTGTTGCAGTGCTGGTGGATAATTGCGATTTTCATGGCGATGGCGGCTGCGATGTCATGGGTGTGAAAGCGGACCGTGTTGGTGGTAGACCGGTATTTGAAGAGGAAAGCAAACTATGGTTAGGTGGAATTTCAGAGGGGTCATTATAGAGAGAGCTTTTGCACAGAGAAACGGTGTGCGGGTTTCGAACATACTTAATAAACACACCGGCTTTCCTAAATGAATTTCATTAACATATAGTTCTAATTCGGTATTGTACTATGCTTGCTCGTACTAGGACACATCTAAACTAAACAAAACTACAACTAAGAATAAGTTATTATTATTATTGGAAATTGAAATATATTCAGAGGATATATAAAATACAAAAATTTAAAGATGGTGTATAGAAAATGAAATATTCACAGTCCATGATCTGATTGACACGATGAGCAGCAAAATTTACAATGAACAATCATTATGTATATTTTAAAACGATACTATGAGGAGAAGAATGAAAATACAGACGATTTTGCTGAAGATAACCTTTGTTTACCGGTTTCAGGATACTAAGCTATTATTTACATAGACAAAAATAAGTAGGGTAACTAAATCATAATTGTATACCATGTAATTTGGCAAGTCAGTATGGTGATATCATATCATATCAACCTATATAGACTTGATCACGTATCACGATCAAAACGTTACAAGAGAATTTTATAAAAAAAAATATTAATGACGTAAACCAGTAAATGAATCATACCGCCGGGACTTAGATGTGCTAAACTTCAATTGACATCTGCAGCGATTATTAAACTCATAACTATCCTAGGTATATTAGTAGCTATTACATTTTGACAAATTTTATAATTAAGAAACTAAATTACATAAAATATATTTGTGACGTTTAAGTATTTTATCGTTTTGTCACCACTACATAGAAGACCTATTGTGACACAGTCCTAACATAGTTTTCTGGAAACAGTTCCTGTTTTTGAAGAAGTACTTATAAGTCCAGGATTCTTGATCTTCTGTCGTAAGATATCTCTTACTTAGTTTATTGAATCTCACTGTAGTTACGGCTGGGCATTCGCACAGTGTATGTTCCGACGATTCTTCGTCCTCTTTACAGAGTCGACTTTACCAGTTTTGTTTAAATGATCTATTAAAGAACAGTAGCCAGTGAGGACTCCTGTCCTTATTTAAAATATATTTAGACATCAGGCTAAATGTTATGCTACAATGGAATTAGAGCACTTTTCTCTGACATATGTAAGTCTGACTTCATCAGACGATGGAACGCGACTCTTACAAAATATGATAAATTTCTAGGGCTGAGCGGAAATCATCCCTTCTGGTACTTTTTCTTATTTTGTAGAAACTAATTTGTAAAATTTATCATTGGATGTAATGTGCAATGTACTTGTCTAGATAAAACTATTTGAAACAATTCCGTTCCAATTTTGTTGTTTTGTTTTGGAACTATACTGATTTAGTAAAAATGTGACAAAGTTGCAAAGCTAAAAGTTTTGATGTATTTACACTAGTCGAAAATTCCATTAGGCATTTTTAATTTCCTTCTCCGGTGACAATTGAATTAGTTGGGCAGAACTGCATAGGAAGAATAATTGGTGCAGGTATTCGCAGAGTGGACGCACGTCGCTTCTACGTCCAGCTGTCCATCCAGCATCATACATGAGCGGCGAAACACAATCGGCTGCCAGCGAACCGTACACGCTACATGTCGAAGGTTGGCCAAGTTTGTATAAAAAGTATTTTTTTTGTTATTTTTACCGAGTGATCAAAGTTAACTAACATTTCCTGCCCCGCCACCAACGCGTCACATGCGATATTTTTCATTCGCGTTTTCAATGGACTTTAATGAAACCATCGCTGCCCCAGAGAATTAACTCTTTATTTTATCACCTTTTATGGCACCAACACACACTTATATTTACTTTTATTCAATCCTATATTTCATATTTCGAATATTGTCTATGGATTTACTATTGTGCTTCAGACGAGAAAAAGTTAATGAGGTTTACTTTTGCCCTAAAAACTGCAGAAACGTTATGAAATAAAGAACTTTAAAATACAAATCAAAGGAAAGATGGAAGGAACTAAGAATTATGTTTTATATATATCAATGACATTATATGAATATTATACATGCAGATTAATAATAATAATAATAATTAATAATGATTTTCATAATAAAAAAAAACCGAATGTTGAAGGAAAGACATTTGGGTATAGCCCTTTTGAATTTTGAATCAGGATAATGTATTGGATCCCAAGAAAGTTTTGTTCCGGTTCAGAACGACGAAAAGCCTGTAATTGTTGTAATTATTAAATTAATTAAATATATATATATATATATATATATATATATATATATATATATATATATTAAATTTAGACCTTTGTTTTTCTTCCTTCATTCATTAGCTATTATTAACAAAAAGTGTGATATATAATTAATATCAACTTACAATGTATCTAAATAATTTCTTAAATCTCGTCTTTATTGCAAATAGCAAAAAATACGTGTATAATTGGCTCTAAAGCCAATCTGAAACGAGACTTAATCTCGTCCTGAATTCAGTACACAATTATATAAAGTATTTTTTAAAAATAATATAAAGAAAATAAAAAGAAAATCTTGTCCTAAAATAAGTAATGAATTTAGTTTCCTGTTTTACACGATACTTAATATCATCTTGTCCTGAATTAGTACGAGATAAGTCCCGTGTCAGACTGGCCAAAAGTTGGAAAGGATCGAATCTAATTTTCGTTCATCATCTCTAAACGTCCTAATTTTATAAATAAAACGACCATAAAGGCCTAAATTTAATTCTCCTTTATATTATTTGAGATAATTTTACCTGTGATGTACTGTAGAGGAATCGACAAGAGAAATAAAATTCAAGACAAAAAAGGATCAACCCAGTAAAATAAAATATTTTATTTGTATAAAAATTTATTTATCAAAAATAAAGCAGTCTTACAACAACTCTACACTAAAGACTAAAGCGTGTCTCCAGGCTCATAGGCACTCTTCCATATATCCACCAAGCAAACCGACGAATGAAACCGGTAGAACATGGTAAGCGGTACAGTCATGTGTCCGATGATGGTCCACCACACCTTCCCGTAGAACTCGTACCGGGAGTCCTGCAGCTCTTGGGACTTGATCTCGAAGGTCTCGGTGATCCACATGGCCACGTTGCACACCACGAGGAAGGTAACCAACCCGCGCCCCGGCTTGTCCAGACGCAGGCGTCGGGAGTTGCTGCATCGACGCAGGCCGTCGATTATGAATGGGGTTTGGATCAGGATTTGGATCACCTACGGAAAAAATTATGGAAATTGAAGATAAGCAGATTGTAATATCATGGGATGTTAAAAATTTGAAAGAAACAAAACGAATCTAATTGAGGGCCAAAGGCAATTTTGTAAATAGTAAAAACGAGACAAATTTCAATGAACATAATTACTTAAATAAAATGGAAGAACTCTAATTTATAGAGATACAATTTCTTGATTGGAGTTTACTTGAAAAGAGTTGAAATTATTAGAAGGAAGTCAATTTTTTAAAATGTATTATTTCACCTTTTACCTAATTAATCTTAAATATTTTGTGTAAGTGTACCTTAGTTTATATCTATTCACTTATTCATCCTCTGTCTAAATACTTATTAAGAACTTTATAAGTAAGAGGCTAAAATTTGTTTTATTAGTTTTCCGTAAAAACTTGTTCTATTTTGGCCAAAATTGATAAAACCACAGAATCATAGTCATGGTTACTTTTTGTTGATAACGAAAATTTTATGTTTGAATTTTTGTTATTTGTGAAATAATCAAGTAAATATAATTCGATCTCATAATTTTATTGGCAAAATTTACTCATTATTCCTGCGAAGTAACAACTCTAGTCAAAAATGTTATTTTTGACACTAGTTTATCTGTTATTAAGTAATAATTATTCGTAAATTGTTGCAATAAATTCATGGTTCTTATTACATTACTTATGAATTAATATGTTTTAATTTAAATATTTAAAAATTCAAATCTAAGTCTAAGTAATTTGGAAAACAAAAAGTTACACTCTGACTGGCATTCTTATGAAATAATAGATTTAATAAAACACAGATTTTTTTTGTTTTAGTCTACAAGTATAAGTAGTTGTACACCTTATTTACAAAATGCTAAATGTTTAATTCTACATTTTATAGTTTTTAACATAAGACTACTGATATTTCTTTTAATTTTTAAATTTTAGTAGTGAAAATCAATAGCCAATGTAATTTAAATTGAAATGAGTATATTTAAAAGAGCACAATTTATAGCGTACTTTTCCGAGAAAAACGTAGTAAGGTATTGTGACGTTTGTTTAAGGGAATTATGATGTTGTTTTTCATTTGTTCCGTTTAACAACGACGCAGCGGTGTGAGAGGTTGGCAGGAGCGATGGTTTACAGCAAAGTGATACGTGTTTGTTTGGCGACGATGTCTTTGTGCGACTAATTTCATTGTAATCGAATTAAATCACTGTACTTCCTGTTACCATATGAAACTCAATTATGTCATCAGTTATACGGCAAATAATTTCGTTGGGTTAATTCAATCGCACGCTGGAAAGTAATAGAGCGGCTTTTACCACCATACTCACTACAAACTCTAATATTTCATGTCTTTCCTCAACAACGCAAATATAATAACTATCATTCATTTCTACAAAATTATGTTACATAATTATTTTAATAATTTAGCACTAAATTTATTGTGTAGATAATGCCTCAGAAATAAAAAAAAAATGAAAACAACTAAACCTCTGAATATGACATCTAAATTGTGAAGTAAAAACAACATAAAACTGGAAGAACTCCAATGGCAGTTATTTCTTTTTTTATTTATTTTATTTTATCACATTTGCTTGTTGGTTTTTTTTCGTAACTAGTTTTAAACAAAGATTTAAATAAATAAATAAAAAACATCGTATTTAAGTAGATATACTTTATTGATCTATTTTTAAATAAAGTTTTTGAAATAATGATTTTAGTAATAAACTAGGAAGATACTGAAAAGCATATTTTTAGTAAATATTGATTTCTTACCTGTAGAATGATGTGGGCAATGCTAAGTGCATTCTGATCTTGAACTGCTGGGACTATACTAAAAATAGCATGCAGAAAAAACGCAGGAATACAAATAAACAACAAGAGATCATCCAATAGTGACACCTGGTGATGATTTACATCTAGCTGCGTGATTTTCCTATATGCGAATACTGAAGTAATGATCATTAGTCCTATAAAAACTAATTCCGTTATTGTATTCACCATTGTTCCTATATGGATATATTTCCTAAAAATTATATCGATTAATAAATTATATAAAACTTTTAATTATTAGTTGTAACTCACGGGTTGGATATAGCGATGAAAAAAAGAATAATACTGACAATTGCTGCAACAATAACTAATATACCACAGAAGAGACCAGTATTGGAAGAGTGGCAATCCACATGAATGACCAAATTACTGGCAAATCCATTTTCTTTGTTGTAACCAGGAGTTGGACAATGTTTTCTATTACCATTATTGTCGTCTTCAAACTTTTGACACTTGCCAATGTTTTGCCAAATTATGAACAATACTCCAACTACGATCACAAAATGAATTAGAATGAAGGGTTCATAATGTGGAATAACAAGATCATTGTTATTTGATAACAGAACACAAGGAAAATTGAGTTAAAGAGAAATACAGATCAAAGGCATGGTATTAGGAAAATGTAGTAAATATTTTTTGTTGTTTCTTACCTACTAGAATGCTATACTCTACAGTAAACGGATATAAATAAGGAGAATAATATTTGTAGATAACATCCAATCTGGAATCATCTGAACAAAGAGTCCCAACTCTAGCTGCTGTAGTTTCATTAAAAAAATCCACCAATTTTTTCGCACCTGTTTTTCCGTAAGAAGTTAAAGACAAGGCAATAGGAACATCTTCACCTCTGAAATAATCTGAACCTGTTTCTTCAGAACTATCATCATCATCATCTTTATCTATAACATTATGATCACTATCATTCGGTTTATTATGAGATAATGAATCGGTGGTTTCTCGTAAAATAGTCCAGATCCAAAAACACAGACTTGATGCGATGCAGTGCATCAGAGCAAATCTGCCAAGCTCCATTCTGGTGTTAATGATTACCTTTAAATATATTAGTGTTAAAAGTTATATAACTGGTGGTAATAGATCCAAGACTTACATTTGAGTATTTAAATATGAAGTAAAGAAGGAAGAAAGAATAAATAGGATATGTAATATCAAGAACTAAAGTCGCAACAGAAGCACATTCATAAAATGCGTCTCCATCTGATGTAAGGAACACTATTTGGTAGCCTAAGAGAAGTCCACTATGAATTAGGTGACCCAGGCAAAACCCTACGGTAAAAATATAAATATAGATTATGAGAAAGACACCCAAACAAAAAATTCACAAACAAAAACGTTTTTTTGTAATTTTTTGATAAATTAAAAATCTTGAAATAATAATTTGCATTCACTTTTTTTATTAAAATATTAAAACAAGTAACAGTCTCACTTCGTCGTCATGCATTAAAATCACGAAATGTCAAATTTGGTATTTGTGAGAAAGTTTCCAAATACAAATTAGGTTTTAAAAAATATGGTAAGGAAAGCTGAGAATGATTTTCGCTCAGTCTTTGAAAACTTATCATATTTTGTGAGAGTCGCGCCTCGTCGTCTGTAGCGTATAGACAAATGGCGTTACATCAGAGTAGGTGGCTCTGATCACGATGTGGTCAACCGAACGAGTTGATCACATAATTTTGGTCAAAATATATTCGTAATCTTTTCATTTTATATAAGACAAGGAAACATACATTGCTGTCAATCAAATATCAAGTTGTAACTATGAGTATGATAAATTCCATGTTTCACGTTAAAAATACGGTATGTAAACGTAGGTAACGTAAACAAACTTTCGGATAAGCTAGTAAAGATTAAAAATCAATGACTTTATTAATGACGAGAGTCTTCTCTATGTCCGGTTTGGCTATAACGTACTCCTTTAGTAAATAATTAAAAATTTAGAAACATTCTGTCGAAAATTCCGTTGGTAATATATTAGTGTTTCTCTTTTTAAATTACAATAAATTTTATTAAAGTACTAGTTCCAATGGCTTCGTTGTTTTTAGGCATCTTAAGTCTTCTTCACTATTGAATTTATGACTAGTTCATTAAAATGGTAGTCTAATTTTTTTTGGTGTTTGATGGCAAATTCCTGAATCTGATCTTTCACATATTTTATTTTGAGATCCTTATGTAGTGTGTGGTTAGTAACATACCATGGGGCTTTTGCTATCATTTTTTGGATTTTTGCGATCTTTGTATAATGTTAATATTAGAAATTTTGACACAACCCTATAATTTGGTAAATATATAAACTATAATTTACCTGCAGCGCCAACTTTGAGATAGAAGCTTCCTGAATGTCTGCCCTTGCTGAAACAGTACCGGTGAGGCAAGGCATCACTTAACATCTCTGCCCAAGAAGGCAATGGAACAGATAAATGAAGATCTCCTTCAAGGCTCTCTCGACACTCCACCAAACCTGTACCTCCTCGAGGACAACTTTCCCGTACCTTCTTTACATACATGCGGACATCTACTACGAGGTACATCATGTATACGAACCCCACTATCAGCAGGTAGATACTGAAGGTCTGAAGAAATGAAATCAAAATATTCCAACATTAGAACTAATACATCCTTTAAATATAATTTGATTGAGAAACTATACACTTATACATAGTTTTCGTGGCGAAGATTTGATGTCCTTTTTATAAATTTTGATATGTATCATTAGTTTTAGAGCCGGTTTTCCACCTCTGGTTAAAGAGTCAGATACCTTAACCATTGGTGAATAGAAAAATGTCGCATCACTTAAACAAAAAAATGCTAGTCGAAATTTTGACAGAAATGTTGAATAGTTCATTTGACATTTTATTCCGATGTGATTTTGACCAATTTAAATAATATTGATTCATAAAAATGATTGTAACTCCAGAAAGTACCTTCCTTTTTATTAACATGTATCAAGTAAAACCAATTATATATTATAAATTAAGTTGCCTGAAAACCAAGGCCTTCAAATTTGGCATGCATTTTTTTAAATGGGTACCTTTTTTATTATTATATACAAAAAAATATATTCTTCCCAAGGCCTTGTCTGAATATACCACTGAAACTATACCCAGTCAAGAAACATACATTTTCTAAAGTTTTTTTTATTAATAATCCCTTAATTTCAAATGAAATGAATAAATAATTTATTAATTTTACTCTGTTTGTTATCGAATTTCTATTTAATTTCTCTGTTCTCTAATAGTGTTGAAATTTCAAATGACATTTTATTTTCTTAGTTATGAGAAAAAGCGTAAAATTATGTTTACTTCTGGGTGAAATATAGAAACAATTTGATGTGCGTAGGCGGGTGTGAAACTATCTCTACCTACACCACGCTGAACAACAGTGAGTGATGTTTTGTTCTCACCTCAGCTAGAGCGCTGCTCTCTATTATTATATCACTAATGTAGATCACCAATCCTAGCGTAACGATGAATACGGCGTATATGCAGCTCAGGATGATTGTCAGCTGTTTTCTGAAATACAACGTGTTTACACATGTAATCTATCTCAATCTCTTCATTATCTCCTAATACTCCAACTCGATCAATTAATACACATGAAAGTTTTAATCTCTTTTGTTGTTAGGATTCAAAGTTAAACCAAGATTTTTAATATAGGTACTTCAAGGAAATCTTAATCTGCACTTGAAAGAAACAAATCAAATCATATATTGATCTCAATCTACAAATTTTAGAATTTTTCGTTGACACGATATTGTTACAAATTTTCAATATTGGAAACAGTCTTTGAAAAGTTTATTTAATATTTTAAATTATTGTAATCACTGCATCATTAAAGAATTTTTATACTTTTTGAAAGTTCAGATAATGTAATATTTTTTGATATATGATATTCTTTGTACAACACATTAATTTATGAACTCTTAAATTTCAGCCATGTCCCCAGTAAAGGAAAAGGAAGAAGATCATGAAAAAAAAATTGTAATAAAATAAATTGTACTCTTTAGGGACGTAAAATTAAATCTCATTTGGTACCAGAAAAGGGTGACCTTAACTAGGTTAATTGGAGAGGAATAACCTTGTTCAGTAATTCTAACAAAATACTACCAAAAAGTATACTCGATAAAACGAAAAGCTTGAAAGAAAGTGAAGTAGAGAAGAAAATTGTCGAGAAGGAAGATCTTGCATAGGATATAAATACAACACACCTAATATTTTTAGACAATGAAATTTTTCAGGACATCTAATTCAAAAATCCTAAAAAATATTTTCTATAAATCTTTTCCCTAAATGAACTTAGTACATTCTTAAAATTTTAAGAAATTTCCTAGAACCTGGCAACATTGATTTGAACTAAAATTTTAGCGTGCCATTTCAAAATTTGGTTGATTACCAATCGCTGGTTTAAGACGATAAAAATCCAAAATAACAAACAAGAATTTCGATTTATTTTGCAGTTGTATATTTGCTTCTACAGTTTATATAATTCTAAAATTCGAATCTAGAGTTAGTAACTAGTAACTGTTCTTTGCGAGTTATGACAAATGACAACTTAAATTTGATACTGCTGTGTTTCTTCTATTGAATGTTGTTCTACAAAAGCTAGAAATACCTGAACATTTTCTTCTTGTCTTCGTCGCTAGTACTCGCTGGTCCTGTCTCTTCGTCGTCATGTTCCCTGGTGTAGATCTGAAGCGTCGGATCCCTACTGAACTCCTGGTGTGAGTAGGCTCTGTTGACGTACACAGGACTTGTGAAACGGGAAGAGATTTCCTGAGGATTTGTATTATTGCTGGACCTTCCTGCTCTGTCTCGATATTTTATAAGATTTGCACCTAGTGATAATGAGAATACATGAGATTTTGATTTGTAAATTTAATCAACGTTATTATTATAAGTGATACATACAAAAACTCGAACCGAAAAATTTTGGGGTTTGGTTAAGGTTACTGGTTTTTACAGGAATAAAAATTCGGTTTCGGTTATTGGTAATGGTTTTCTGAAAATATTATTTTGGTTTTCGTTTCGGTTAAAATAAACAAATAAATTTCGTTTTCGTTACACAGACTTTTTCCGGTTTCAGTTAAAATTATAAGTTGTATTAAGTAAAAGTATAGTTACTTTAATTTTAAGTGATTTAAAATATAACTAATTAATTAATTACACTAGAATATTTATAAAAGTAAAATTAAAATTTATGGTTAATAAAATCTTTAAATCTTGTATGTAATTGTTACACCAAAATTTGTTTACAACTGTGGGAAATACATTATGTTAAATAATCTGTGACGATATACATTTTTAAATAGAACAATAGATAATTTTTGCAAAATGATTGCATTTATTTGTGTTAATCCTAGATAAATAAAAAATATACTTTTCCTGTAATCCATAGCTTTTTAATTCAAGTACTTGGGGATTATTGATAAGAAAAATAGAACGGATATAAAAATAAGTAATTAATATTTAATTTTTCCTTATTTTTCTTTTATGTAAGTGTTTGGCATTATATAATAATGCACTTAATTATGCATTAATAACTGCATCATGCAAAATTGTTCACAAACTCTAAATAAGATTTCAAATCTGCTCTTTAATCTCAATCCTTATAGTTTGCTGTTTCACAAACTTTTATTAAAAGCGAAAGAAATACACAAGTTTACTGAAGAAAATTCTTAAATTAATTTAAGCCGTGAAACTATTCCTGTTATCATGGCATAAATATTAATTTCATAATTAGGCGGTTGAATTATGAAACAAGAATGTGAAAATTAGAAAACATTAATAACGCTAGGTGCGTGCAACAGTTAAACAAGCTACAAACAGAAAATAAAAGTCTGTTTAATATCATCGCGGTGTGCTATGATTCCAATGGCTGCTAGATTCACGGAGAAAGTAGAGCGAAAGTATGTGCGATTGTTTCAGAGCATTCTTCTGTTGAATTTTTATTGTTGTGAATATTGCCGAATTTGAATTGTTAATTCTAATTGCGAAATCTGACGTTATCGCTACATGTGTTTACCTTAGATTTAGATTTTTAGATTGAGTGTTTACAATGATTGGCTTGGTAAATCCTGGGATTATATTATTCAGGAAATCGTGTTTGATAAATATCATTACTTTCCTACTTTTAATGATACATTTTCTTTATTAATAGTACATTGTTTTGACTAGTTTTAATAGATTACTTATTTCCAATTATTTATTGCTTGTAGATATTAATTATAGGGGATTAATATTTCCTTTCCTATGAAAGTGTAATAAATTAAATAGATTTTTCCTTCACTAAGTCACGGATGTGTGTATCCAAAATAAAGTTCGTCTATTTTATTATTGAGATATAACTCATTTCATAAATTTTCTTGCTAATAAACTACTAGTATTTTTGAGTGATGTTTCCATTTAATATTTACTTACTAAGAGACTCATTGTTGGAAGAAGAAGAAGACGTAAGATAATTGCTCTCATCCCTGTTGATCGAATCTGGCGAGAGGACTAATTGTAAGACCATGTTTCCATTTCGGGTCGTGACTTGCTGAAAAAGAAAATAAATAACCTTTGCTGTTTCAAAACTGAATCAAAATTCATACGTGATTTATTAAAAATCAAAAATCCATTCAAATTCATATTTTTATTAACTTTACATTTAGACATCAGATAAAAAAATATTAGATTTGCGTTGATGTTGAGGGAAAGAAGATATCTTTTTGTCAATAAATAACAGCATTTCTGTTATAACGGCAATATAATTTAAAAAATATATTTATATATAAAAATAATGTAATTATAAAATAAAGGGGGCGGAAATCCAGGCTGTTACTGTATTATTCAATAACACACTTTTAGATCCTATTTTTATTTTAGTGAATCTTTGTTACTATTCCTTAAATGTTCTTTATGATCTTCTTCCAGAACTTTCTGCCTCTTGTTTTGTTCTTCCACTTGTTAATTCCTGCTGCTTTTTGGTCTTCTTTTACTTCTCTTTGCCATGTTGACCTGGTCTGTCTCGTCTTCTTCTTTCGCCTGGGCTCCACTCGACTATTCATCTTATTATATCTCTTTCTTCTGCTTTCCATACATGCCCAAGCCATTTTATTCATTGTTGTTTTATTTTTTCACTATATTTTGTCTTTCTTATTCTTGTTCTATTCATGGTTCATTCCTATTCTGTATTCACTTTTTGATATCTTGATTGGTCCTATATTATTTGTATTATTTTGCGTTCCATTATTTTTAGTTCTTCTTCCTCTTTTTTGTTATTGTCTCATTTAGCTGCATATATTGCTAATAATCTTAAATTGTTTGTTTCATTAATGTTTTCTGTCTGCTACTTTCGCAACGACATTTATTTAGTAAATACTTTTAGGTGAATAAATCATTTGACATTTTCTCTATTTTATGCAACGCAATAGTTTTAAACGCCAGCGAAATAATTAGATTTATCCAGGTAGTGTAAATAATGCATTCGCACTACAAAGAAAGGAACAAATCCTTTAGCAAACAGAATTTGCAGCTTAATCCTTGAGATATCTCGATTCATAACACTCGTTAAATCTGTATATCGTTAGGTGCACAATTTTAGCTGAGATGTTCGCCTCGGCAGGCCCACAATCACTGTTCCATTGACAGCTGAAGCGTAAACATTTAAGACAGCAAATTAATTAGTGCCCTCGCGTCGTGACGGAGACGCCGCCCCCGCCTCGCGACGCCTCCGACGCCTGACCCCGCGCCGTGTTGTTCAGATATTCACACTTCACCTCACGGATACCCCGATATCATACTCAGTTAATTCTAATTATTCTGCACGAGTGTCCAAGGATATACTTAGTCAAAGCTGATACACTACGTTTCTATTCCTCTTACAAATTATCCTAATGTACCACTTGTTTCACGGTTCCTTCTTGGTCTATTGCAAATTTTATTTTAGAAATGTTTTAGCATATTAGGTCTTTATTTACATATACAAAATTAAGCTGATAACTCATAATATGTCTTCGGCTCATGCTACAAACTTTGTTACTCAGATGAAATGAGTACTATTCTATGCTTGTTGTACAATATACTATTCCGTACAAGTTTGTCAAAATATCTGTAACCTTGGCGTCGTGTCATCCCATATAGGCTTAATCACGAAAACGTTATGATAATGAGGTATTTGAAAGCTGAAAATATGGCCCCCTGTTGCAAAATGCTAACGACGCCCCTGTGTAGTAGTGGGCGGAACTATTAAACAAATATATGTAAATACAAGCCCCGTGCCATCTAATTTGTTTGTAATTGAAATGTATGTTAATATCGGTAACTGAACCGATGGTTACACTAACATTCGGTCGAGATTAAGCTCTGTATAAAATTAGTTAAACATGGATTATTGTCAGTAAATAACATATATTAATAATTAAATATATTGATAATATTATATAATGAAATTGTCCATTGTGTTATCTGCAGCCTTTATTGTGTCTATTGTTACAGTTTGTTCGAATGTAGGTTATGTGAAATCTACGTTACTAATTTTAATTAATTAAGCAAAATTTATTTACAGCGTATTTCAAAATTCAAAATTCGTAGTTAGGAAAATAATTTGTATCTAGTAAAATTAACTATAACAATAAATGTGTGAATGTAAATGAGCACATATAAGTAAAATACCGAATATATAATTAAATAAATAAGTGGCATTTGTGTTATGTTTCCTATGGAATTTTATTACGCTTTCTACCCATAAAAAATGATCTGTTCATCTTCATAAATGAATAATTTTACCTTGCTTTCGTTAGCCAATTATTCAAGGTCATTGTTAATGTTATAAAAATTACTTTTGATTAACAAAAGTACATTATCTTCTTTTATTGTAATTGTTCCTTCGCAACAAATTTGAAGAAGAATTACGAATTATTTAACGTATTAACCTTACGAAAGGTCAGGACTTCCCCGGATTCATGCCGGTGTTCAAAACAATTGAGTCCGGAAGCCCTTTATAAATCCGGAAACAAGGGAGGAATTACGCCCATTGGCTATCGGAAAATGTGATTTGCCATTGCAAATAAAATATGGATTTTTTAGCAGAATATAAACTAATATACCTATAAAAGGAAGTGCATTGCCACGGTAATGAAAATACCTTCTAATTTATAACAATTATGGTTTCATGTATGTTTATTATTGTTTATTAATGATAATTCATAATATTCGTGGTAAATAGATGCATAAAAATCCGATTATTATTATTTAAATCACATTTTGTTTGTATAGTACAATTATGAAAAGAAAAATATATTTTATATAGTATAAATAAGATTTAAAGAAACATAAATAAACTACGATAAAACTCGTTTGTAATGATACTGCTTATAACGTTGAAATTGTGACCACTTGTTTGAAAGCATACATATGGAAACATATTTATTACTTTTATTGGTTATAGCGACGAATTTTTTGTATTCCCTTCAATGTCGTTATAACCTGATTTTACTCTAAAACATTTCACACATTAGTGCAAAAAAATAATATACCAGACTTTTACCGACGACATTAAATAGATTTAGTAGTTCTTGAAAGTATTGCCACTTGGTAATATTACCCACATACTTTTTCCGTAATTTTCTAAAAATCTGTAATGTTAAATAACAATTGCAGAACAAGTGATTTAAATCAATGATCTAAAAAATAAATCAATGTGATTTATTTAAATATGATGGAAATCGCTGATTTAAATCAAGTGATTTAAATAAATGAACTCTGTAAATAACTGTTATTTGTTATTATAAATATTATAATGTTATGCATATTGCAACAAAGTATCAAGCCACATCTCAAAGATAATCCCCTTCACAATTAGATGAAAGAGACGTCTGATTGCATAAATTCTCATAAGTTATGCACATTTTAGGAGCGTGTAAAATGAGGATAAATCTTTTGTTTCAGCGGGTGTGAGTTGGGCTTCTTCACGCCGTGTTTATTGTTATAAATACGAGCGGTGCGCATGTATATGACACAGGTTTTATGGCGCAAAAACTCCTATGATTTTCCTGATGAAATTCTACCAACTCAGTCACTGACTTATGGATAGTTTTTGTTAATGATTTTTTTAATTAGAATTTATTGCACGGGGTAATAGGTTCTAAAATTTTAGATTCGCTTTTTATCACTTTATTAGTTGATATGAAATTGTTTATATCCGCTTTTATGAATAATTTAAAACCAAATAAAGAGTTGACTATTTTGATGTGAAATTCTTAATAAACAGGAATCTATAAAATACCTATACTTTTGTTTTTAGTACAGTATTTAAGTTTTATAATATTTTTTATTAATTTATTAATCGTGATATAATTTTGAGATAAAAGTTCAATAACTCATAAAAGAAGATAACCTATATCTAAAAACTAATTATTCTTTAAAATAATTTCAAAAATTTGATAAATAATAGGTCAACTTTTAAATATATAGTATTCTAGTATTTATATTAAAATAAATTGCTTGCAATTGTTCTATTTCGTGTTTTCAGTCATTCATATTATAAACTATTTAAATAGTGAAACTATGCAGTTAATGAACCTGTAATTTTGGCAACATGTGAGAAAATTTATTACAACATATGGTAAATGTGAGAACAGTTTATAACAGCTGTAAAAATAAGAGTGATAGTTTAGTCGCTTTGGAACAAAGAAATTGTGCCAGTAATTTTCGGACCTACATATATCAATGACAAAAAATAATTATTGCCCTGTTCTTCAACACAATAAAACTAGAAAACACTACTGTGACTTTCCTAAAATAAAAACTCAGTGACATAATTATTTATAAAATATTTTATATTTACTTGATGTTCTAAATTGTTACTTTGCAAAACGAAACATTAAAAATCTAATGTTTCTTTTTAATTTTGTTGCACAGATTTTTCTAATTCTATTTTTTTCTTTTTTAGATATACTTCACATCGAATCTCTAATTTCTTCAAACTAAGTTGGTAAGTTTTATTTAATTTTTTTGTTGAGGTATTTATTATGTAGTGTTATTTGGAATAATTTCTTTAGTCATAAAATTTAATTATAAAAAACTTTAAAACTGTTCTGGTATCGTTCGGATTTCGTAACTCATATGTTGTAGGATCGAATCCTAATTGCGCTCATATAACGTGCGTGTATCTGTTCGTTACAGATGACGAGATGCAACTTTTGCAAAATAAAACAAATTTTCTATGCTTGAGAAAAATCACCCTCTGCATATTTTGTAAAAAAAAATATCTATTTTTGAACACTTGCCCACGAATCTAAAATGACAGGGGATAATTTTAATTAAAAACCAACACATGTAGATTCTGGATCCAAAATCACGTGTCCAAGGTTTATAGTAACATGGAAAACATTTCATATTGTTAAATTATATAGAATAAAATTAAAAATTTTAATTCTGTGATCCAATCTAATTTTACAAAATATGATAAGTTTTCTAGGGTTGAGCGGAAATCATTCCCAATCCAGAATGACAGCCGATAAATTCTAATCTGTATTTTTATTATTACCTACTAACACGTGTCGATCCTGTTTCTATACAGGATTAAGTTAGGAAACATTGTAAATTTTTCTATCTCTTATAAAACTTGAAAGTTGCCTTATATTTCGGAATTGAATATTTAAAAAAATATATATTTGAATCCTTAACCTTTGTGAATTCTTATGAATTTTTTTTTGTTATTCAAAAAAGAAAAAAATATTTTCTAATCGCTATATGTACTCAATTGTTTTTCAGTTCTTTGTAATTAATAAATTTAAATAAAATGAAATTTTGTAACTCCTAATTTGTTGAATTATCCGGCCCTGATAAAATTAATTCCATATTCTTATATTATAAATAACACTTGAATTTTTAATTCTGTGACCCAATGATCCCCACTTTGTTTCCACCTTAAACCGCCTTGGAACTTGGCAGTTTCTCCAGCACTTGTTCTCGCGTTGGTGGAGATCAATCACTGCTGACTGCCTCCCTCTGTCATCGCCAAATCCGGCCCTTTGCCGGCCCGAATACCTTGACAAAATGATGAAATCCCCCGGCCTGCCACTCAGAGGTGACGGATTCGGGTTACAAGTGCGAGAAATAACCATACACCGCCAATTCTACAAACGTTTCATTCTTCGCTTCTTGTGAAATGGGCTCAATTCACGTAAATTCCACCGAGATTTTTTATTATATATATTGCAATATCATATAAATAAATATATCATACACGAGTTATAACTCATATGATTTTAAAGCGATTGTTGTTAATAGAGCTATTGTGTTCTCCATTAATGCTGGATTTACTTGTAATTTTATAATTTGTAATTGTTTAATTAAAGTTTTAAAATATAAATAGAGAAACTTAATTTTTGCGGTTAATTTAAATAATTCTAATGTTTCGCTTTCCTTCATTTATGTATTTCTATTTTTAATTACGCCCATAAACATCTGCTCTCATAAAATTCTTTTACTTTTAAAATTAACTCTCTTAACTTTTGTTAATGCAGTCAATTTTATGCATATTATTAACAAATATATGTAAACTATTTCTCATTAATTAATTATTTAAAATTAATTTCTGCCTCCTACAGGAAATAAAAACAGTAATTCAAAGTTTTTGAAATCCCAATATTCTTTATATAGTGGTTACTTTTTTGGAAGAAGTCCAATTTAATATGTAATGTTTTGTTTGACGTGAAAAATTTGGTTTAATATACCAGATTTATTTGGAATTTCAACTCTTGAACTCTTTTTTAGATAGATGTTTAGCAAACCTGATGATCCACAACCAGGTCCAAATGTAAAAAAGAGATAGAAAGAAGAAAATTAAATTTTATTACATTTCACACTGGTAGTGTTGTAGTATGTTTCTTACTGAATCTTAAGGATAATAATATGATTAATATAATACTAATAATCGTAATTTATGAAAATATGTTTGTGTTAATCTGTGCTAGAATTCATAGCTTAATGTTTTTAGTTTCTCATACTTCAATTTATAGTACCATTAGATAGCTTTAGATATACTAAACTGATAATAAGCAATGGAAAAGTAACCTTATAAATTAAATGTACTTTATTGGAGTTGCAGTCATGAGTTGCAGTCATTTAATAAAATCCACTAATAAATCGCCGTTTCGGAGAATTTGAATGTATGTCTGTATATTTAATTGTATGTTTTGTAAGTTATCAGCACCCTGATGAAGACTGATAGTCGAAACGTTAGAGGATCTTATATGAGTGTAACTCCAATAAAGTATTTTACTTTTAATAAATTAAAGCTTTTTAAAATGATCAAAGTATATGCCGTTACCGAATTAAATTATTTTTTAAATTCCGCATGGAGGATGTAAGTACCTTCATATATTTAGTTGATGCACCACCGAACTAAAAACCACTAAAAATAATATCACAGATTCACTTGTTTTTGCTTGACAAATAGATCACATTTCTAAACCACAATGATAATTAGCAACACCGCCTTCTCTAGTAACAATCCGTACTGATTTACTCGACTTCTTGTCGGGTTTCTTTCTCTCTGTCTCCCCCCTAGGCCCATAATTACCTCACAGTTCGTTCCGAGGCGTTGAGCAGAAGAAACTACTGCTTTGCTTACTGCTTCACGCTTAGAAATTCTCTGTGCGCCGGCAAAAAGTGTGCATTTTATTCTCCGCTAAATACCACCGCGGTGAAAAAATACTCAATGAAATCGCAGCTGTGGTTGAGTAAATAATACAACGTTTAGTAACTTACTCTCATTACACTTTAATTTGTATTGTTTGAATGTTTCACCGAAGTTTTCATCATCTTTGACGTGATAGGCATAATGGGCCAAGGTTTTTAGGTTTGTGGTTTTTTTCTTCATCATTAAACAAATTTCCATAAAACTGATAAAATAAAGGATACATCATTTGGAAAAAGTACATGAAATATTTTTCTGCAATTATCAATCGCATATATAAGGGAATTTAAAATATATGTTTAGTAGAACCTCGATATAGTGGTCTTCTGATATAACAACAAAATATCCGAACAATTGTGAAACTTTTTTAAAACGTTAATGTTATAACAGTATAACTTGTCTTGAACTGGGCAGATTCTAGTAGAAAGAATTTGAAGTACTATAATCGTTTGGATTTATTTGATGAATATTACTTATAAATTTAGTTTTTGTAAACCCGAAAATATTTGAAAATATCGAATTTTAAGCTCGAAAATTTTCAAATTTTACAAAATTTTGTTTCCAATACTTTTTAAAGAATTAGCTACGCTGATATCATATTTACAAACAGAATTTAATTATCTCTTTTCGTTTCGGAGATATTTGCTCTCAAAGTTGTACCTCAAAAAAGTGTGTTTTTTGAGAATATTTCAAAAATGAGTAGAGATACAATCTCAACTACTTTTCCAATCGATTCTACGGAAAATGTTATATAAAGAAATGTTTTCTCCGCATATACCTTCTTTGAAACGATTTGGTGAAAAATAAGAAAAACAAAAAAACCTAAATTTCAATTTTTTGCCTTTAAATTTTTTGTCTCCAAAATTTTTCATTTTTTATACTTAAGTAGATATCGATGTGCTGATTCCAAATTTTCAAACAGAATTCAATTTTCTCTTCCCGTTCTTGAGATATTTGAGTTCAAAGATATACAAAAAAAATCAGGGTTTTTAGGTATACCTCTTAAATGGTTAGGTTTACGGTTTCGACGACATCACCATTCGATTCTACGGGCAAAATTATTAATAATTGAAAAAAATCGTAAGGGGTTCATCAGGCATTTTTTTCGATTTTGGCCAATTTCGTTTTTCCTTTCTACAAATTGTATCCTTTGGAATAAAAACCTAAAAATTGGTATACTTATGCAATTTTGCACGTAGAATTGATTGGTGAGGTCGCCGAAGTCGTAAACCTAACTCTAATAGGGGTATACCTAAAAAACCTGTTTTTTTAGATATTGCAAAAACGCAACTTTGAATAGGAATATCTCGAGAACGGTAAGAGAAAATTCAATTCGGTTTGAAAATTTGAAATCAGCTCATCGATATTTACTTAAGTCTAGAAAATGAAAACTTTTAGAGAAAAAAAGTTCCTCGAAGAAATTTTTAATTTAGGTTTTTTCAATTTTCTTATTTTTCTCCTAATCGGTCCAAAGAACGAATATGCGGAGAAAACATTTCTTTATGTAACTTTGCCCCTAGAATCGACTGGTATAATCGTTGAGATTGTATCTGTACCCATTTTAGAGATATTGTGAACAAACACACTTTTTAGAGACGTAACTTTGACAGCAAATATCTCAAGAAAGAAAATAGATAATTAAATTCCGTTTAAAAATTTTAAATCAGCGCATCGATATCCATCAATGTACACTGCTTTCCAAAATCAAAATTTTGGGCACAAAAATGAGCTTTTTTTCGGATTTTTCGCGTTTGTCAACAAAATTTTTGTTATAATACTGTTGTTTAGGATGTTTTAACTATACACAACTTTGATATAGCGTTATAGGTTATGAAGATAAATAAAAGTTAGATAATAAATCTACAGAATAAAATCGAAAAGGTATAATAGGATTGTATGTTTAGAAATCGTACTTGTGTCTAGAAAATGAAATACATAAATTCTAAAAATGTATTAATATACATTAAGTTTATCCTATGTCGGAATATTGTAAATATTGGAAAACCAAAACATTATGTAGGTATTTGCTTAAAAGCATGAGCATTCAGAAAACAGACTTGTGGTTTTACGGGAACCTCTTAACCGTAATAGACTATTATATCGAGGTACTACTGTATATGAATTACGAATTGAGTTCGTTATATTAAGATTCAATTATATTTTCTTATAGTTAAAAAAAATATGTTTTGTAGAAATGATACTATGTTTATTTCTAAAAATGAACCTTACACCTTTATAAATACTTATCTTAGGTGAGTAACATACAATGATTCAATCTAGTATTATAAAATAATAATTGTATTATGTTGTGCAATATGTGTAGGTTTCCCCTAATTATCATATTCTTATCTTTGATATGCACTGCAATTTTCTTCTTATTTCCTTATTTCCTATTAAATTAATTTTAACTGATAACAGTGATAAACATTTATTTGCATTCAGGTTTAAGAAAAATAATATTTAAATAATAAATAATAATTTCAAAGGATAGTAAAATATATATTTCAATTGTTTGAGTTTCAAAATTATTTGCACTTAAATGATACACGTTACTTACTTATTTTCCCGTTAATAAAAAAAAACTTTTGGCATGACTGAATAATTGTATATATTTCTTATAAAACGCATATTTTATTTTCAATTAGTTTTATTCATATTTTTATATGAAATATTCAACATGAACAGAACTCATCAAACTGATAAAGTATAATATAAAGACCATATTTACAAGAGAAATAGATGAATAAAAAATTTACAATTAAAAAAAAAAGAAAATTTAAAGATCAACGAAATACAGTATTAGTTTCGAAAAATTATAATATTGTTTACATTTCCTTATTCCCAGACAAAATCGATGTTCTTTATCTTTACAACCTTAGCTTGTCAAAAACAATTCATGTATTTACCTCACAAACTAATAAATGCAAGATTAATTTTATAATGTGTAATAGCAATAGTAATTGTAAAATTTTGGGCTAGAAAGATAACAATTGTGTTTCCCAAACTCCAAACTCCAGTTTCAATAAAATATGAAAATGTACAGTGAACAATACGTGTAATCTACAACTATTTTCTCACGATGTCATAAAATTAATTCGAATTTAATTGATAGAGGTGCTTATCAGGCTTATCGAGTTAGCGGGTACGAGGGGGGAAAGGGGGGAATAATGGGCGGACCTCTACAAAGCCAATTGCACTGAGATAATTTTAATAGATTTTTATGAGTTTAATGGAAAATAGAAAAAGCTTTTAATCACTAATTAATATATCTTGTTGGTGTTTTGTTTTGCAATATTCTCAGAACAGAAATGGTGTCGATTGACACAAACAAATGAAACAATTTGTTTATTATTAGATTTACAGGAAATTTTTCATAGAATTATGTCAAATATGTCATGTTAAATTTTGATTTTCACTTCATTCTTATCGGAATATATATATTTTTTAATTATTTTGATAGCTTGCTTAATATTTAATAACAAAACTATATGAATTATGTATCTAAATATATTTTAATAGTGTGTCACAATTCTGTTTTCAAATTTGCTTATATTACATATAAGTCAAATATTTATTTTGAAGATATTGTTAAATATATTAATTCCTTTAATATTATTCTGAACAAATCTGGAAAATTACTTTACATTTTCCTTAACATTTACAGCTCTAATAGTAACGTAACCAATAAAATTTACATATACGTATTTAAGAGCAAATAAAATTAGTAAGAAGAAACTAGAACAAATATCAGAGCAAAAATATGAATCAATATATTGATTAACAATTAATGATCAGATGATTACTAGAATATTTGTTTTAAAATAAATAATAATCTGATATGATATAAAATATCCAGAATAATAATTAGAGTAAATTAAGTAGCGAATAAAAACAACAAAACAAAATATTAAAGAAGAGAAAGTGAAGCAAATAATTAGAAAAATATCCAGATAATTTTATCACAATTAAATAGATCACAATTAAATATACGTAGTTTCGAAACAAAAAAAACTCAAATTCGTTATTACTGTCAATATGTTGATTAGAATTCTTTTGTTTAAGTATACAAATATTTGTTTTCTAACAAATTCTGGGACAAATATGTAAATTAAAAAATAAATGAATATAAATTTCTTGATATTCCCGTAAAATAAAAACACAGTTGAATTACACTTCATACCGATAATTGCGGATTAATAAATGAAAGCAAATTAAAAAAATATTACAGGAAGCCATTTCAATAAACCCCAGTATTGTAAAACATATACTTCTGCAATTATTATCATGAGGTTATGTGATGTAGTACTTTCTAGAATGCATGTTATGAAGCAAATGAATATTTTACTTTATTATCAGATGAACTAATTATTTAGCAGTTAATTCCAGTATCATATATTTCTCACTTACCTTTTTGTCGACAGGAAGAGAAGAGATTTTTTGTGTGCGTTTCTTTTCACCCTTTGCAATGGGCAATGAGTTCATTCGATCAAGTTCGGAGTTTTTTTGTCTCATATCTTCAGGACCCACGGTATAATACACGGGCTGAAACATGAAACCTTTCAGTCACAGAAACCGTATTTATTTACAGTAATAGACTTTCAGTCTTTTCACAACTTGATAAATTGGTTTCTATGAAATTTGTAATTGATATTTTTGCTGGAGGTTATTTACAGGTTTGGTCGGTTTGTTCTACCTGCTCAAATAATAATTTTTTAGGATGAATATTACTGAAAATGAAATAAAAGTTTTGTGGAAATATATATTTACTTTATTATAGAGAATAATTAATAAAAATATTTGCATATTTTAATAGACAAAAATTTGATGGAAACAAATTAAAGAAATATGTAGCACATTTTTTATAATAATTTCACTATTAATTTAAATTTTAATAACTAGACAAGTAGGTAATTACTTTTCTTTTTTGTATTACAATTTTAAATAATGCTAATTCTAAAGTAATTTATTTAAATGTATTTTCAATAACTATAATAAATATTAATTACTTTTTTAATTAACAACGAAATTATTTTCATATATAATATCAAACCAGAAATGTTTAATAATTATTTATGGTAAAAGTTTTTTTTCTTGTAAATAATTCACAAGAATATTGCATGTAAATTATTGTAGATACATAAATTGTTGTTTCAAAATTTAAAGTTTTTCTATAAGTAGTTAAATGAATAAGAATTAAATTCTAAATTTTGAAAAATAACAGTACTTTATTTTTTTATTTGTTATCATTATTGAAATTTATGATCTTTCCATAAATCTCTATAATTTGTAAATCACACAATTTTCTGTTAATAAATAATAGCTACTTATGTAGCCAGTTAGAAAATGCCTCATTTTATGTAATGGTCGAAAAATAGTGGATTATTGAATGAAATTTAAAAAAATTGTGCATTTATTGTATAATGTTGACATCAACTGCTATCATGTTAACAGATAGACAGTACATGTTAGTATTGAAACAAATAACCACAAAACAGTGTGTGTATATAAGAAATAAAAATGTTTTTATAAAAATAAAACTAATTATTGATTTTATTATTTTCGTACACAAAATATTGAACAAACCTCTTGAGTGAACTTTTTTCCCGGATTTGTTCTATATTTCAACGTTCATAAGCTCGCCGCACAAAATACTCATCCGGGAATATGGCGTTCCCACATTTGAAATGTAATGTTGCTATTTCCTAACTGGTTATGAACAGTTTACAATTTCTAAACTTCAGTTACATTGAAAAGTAACACTTAATAAGTTAAAATTAGAAAAAAATATAATTATACAATTCTTACAAAAAACCAGTAAGTATTTATTTCATAAATTTATTATTTGCATATATATCTGAACTTATGAGAGTTTACTATTGTTTTAAAGTGCTTTCACTTTAAGAACAAAAGCGAGTATGTCCTAATAATGAAGTAGCATATTACAGAGACAAGTGTATTTATGGTACTATGTACCTACGATAGAATTATCTATTGAATAGAATTTGGTGTCTGTGTACCGAGGACAGTAAAATTTATCGCATAAAATTTGGTGTATCGGCTTCACAATCTCAGTGATGCCAGTCGATCATTGAAGCCTACCACGTATGGTAAACTTAGAATAGCGAAAACCTAGTTCATTGACATACCTCCGAAATCTCCGTCGACATCTGCGGACAGTTTTCAGTTTCATGCGGACTGTTTTCAGTATCAGGCTCCACTTGCACCACCTGAAACCGAGAGGTGCTGGGTCCTCCCTTCACTTCAGCAGCGCTCATATCAACAATATCCCGCGTAATCAATAACAAATGAAATAGAGTACCAGAGCAGCAGAGTGCGACTGTTCGCGCTAGATGATTCCCGCGACAGCTTTAAGGTATCGCAATCATAAACTTTATCAAAGAAAGCTTATCGCAGCTGAAATGGATTACGCGCCAAGTCGAAATGTAATTTCCTAGCCCGATTTTTTCCATCTGTCGAAATATAAAATTTTGTGAAAGCGAGAAACGAAGTAAAGATTTGATTTTATGGAATTAAATTATGGAGGGATTGAAGTCATGCCCGCATATGCTTTTATTACATCATATTTCTTTACACCATTGACTTTGATATTTTATATCGATATATGTAGTATTTTCTGAATATTAGAACACTGTTAAGCTCTTTCACACGTAATTTGAATATTAAAATACGTATATAAAGTCTATTTTTTATAAGAATGAAGTGTGGAGAAAATAGGAGCAGCGTGTTTGTTTCTTGATTGGGTAATACCAGGGTTACATTGGTTTATAACACTTGTCAAGCATAAAACTTCGATCAGAATTTCTGTACAAAATTTTCCTAGAAGCTAATATAACTATAACAAGGGCGTAAAGTAAAAGTTTCCGCCATGGAACCCGAATTGTAAATAAACAATTATGGTATAGTAGTGCATAAAAGTATTTAACATTTGTTGTCAGCATTCAGAGATATTTTTTTCCAAAATGATAACAATTTGTTAATGAATATACAAAAAAATAAACACATAAATATATTTGTTAAATTTAAAAGAAGTAGTAAGTAGACAAGAAATAGAACTTACATAGAAATAGAAAAAGAGAATGATATTGTAAATGGTAGAAAGGTTGAAAAAATCAGTATCACAATCGAAAATAAAATTCCCTATATTTTGAATCTAATATTTTATTTAAAAAAAGAATTGTTTGATTATTGTCGCCCAATTTTTTTTTCGAAATCTTGATCCTTCAATTTCAATAGGAATTGCTTTCGTTTCTTGATTTCAAGATTCTTGTTATTTTATAAAATGCTAAATTAAAAAAAATCTATGAAACTATAAATATGACAAAGGTTGCTACATAAACACAATAACTTGTTAAACGTTTTTTGTTTTATTTTGTGTTCATAATTATTCTACAGACTCCAATATTTGAGAACTCACACATTTTTTTTAATATAAAAAATTTGAATTTATTCATGAAATAATAAGACATCTTGTAAATAAAATATAAATGAAATACAAATAATTTTAAAACAAAATAAATATGGTACGATTTTTTTGATTATTTGGATATTGCTTTGTAAACTATAGTGTTTTTCTGTAACCGAATTAGAAATAGTAATCCTCATATTTATCTTTCTTCATTTCTTCCGTTTCCATTCCAATTTCTGCTTCCAAATAATCAAAGTTGATTTCATCAAGTCTTGAATCGTACGGTAGATTCACTTTCATTAGTCCTTTACTCTTGAGGTACAGAGGAGGTGTTACATAAGGCAAGTATAATATGTAATTAATAAATGCACGAGTAGTCCTGAAAAAAAAATGTAATAAGTTTTTTACCATTTCTAACTTCTAAATAAAATTGAAACACCTAATATAAGGTATATACCCTGAGAATATATTTATGAAGAGATAACTAATTATTGTAAGATAAAAACAAGAAATTTTCCGATTCATTTGAGATTTTAAAAAGAAAAACTCTAAAGAAAATGTTGCTCTCGACTACGCTTTGATAAATTACAACTTTAAATAATTTTGAAATGAAAGATGAGGATTTCATTAATCATTATCACAAGTATTTTGTGCACAGTATCATTTATAAATTTTTTACTCATTTCGAGTGCTACAGCTTGCATTGCATCTTACTTTTTTCAGTCTGAAGTAATTAATTTTGAAAAATTAATTCTGTTTACGCAAAATAAAATGTGAACAGTACATTGGCATTTTCATAAATAACAAATAAGTGTCAGTAAAGAATTATTACAGTTTATGAAATTGTTGAAAGAGATATTATTTACGTTATTAACAAAATATAAATACAAAATTCAATTAACATAACTCAAATATATTTCTTTCATTTACCATTTAGATTTATTATTTTTCCGTAAAGTAATTATAATAATCTTTAACCGATTATTTTTAAAGTTAATTCAAAATATGTTTTTAAATACATACATATACATAGTACAAATAATGTAAAATTATTTATGAATTGTGGTAATAGTACAATAAAAACGCAATTACAAGATTTATTTCAATGTCATTCATCATAATTTTTTTGACATGCATAACAATTTTATTTATAATATTGGGAAATAATAAACAGTTTATTTATATATTATAATATATCAATATATTATTTTAAATACTATTTATTTTTTACAAGATTTCTGGTTGGTCTAGTATTAATAATTATTAATTTTATAGCAATAGGATGACATTTAAAGAAATTAATTTTAAATTTAATTTCTCAATAATTTAAATATAATTTATATTTATTTTATAAAATTTAATTTTTTTATTTAGAGTTCTTCTTATTGTTGTAATTATTATTGAGTACCTAAGATATAAATTAAGTCTCGGTTTTGTAGATATATACAAATAATTGGAAATACCTTAATATAAGGAAATAAAATTAATTTCTGTTTCATATTTATTACGGAGAAAGTTTGTTTGTTTTGTTTTAATCTTTATTGTTGTTTATCATGAATTTATTGTTTTATTTTTACATTTTCTATCATGTATTTGTTATATGATTTGCTAATTTTTTTTTAATATTAACAATTGTTTCTTTACTAATTTCGAAGAATATTTATCAGAAAAAAAAAAGTTATTGGAAGCAGGATTGTGCTATAAGAATATATAATTATATATAAAAATAATACGCACTGTAGTTCAGTAATGCCCCGAAAGACGGTAGCCATAGTCCCGATATCATTATGCCTCATCGGGTATTCGAACCACTTGGCTTTCAAGTTCTCTGTAAATGGTTGGCGTCTGAGATCTTCAGGTAGGTTTTTACCGAACGCCACCAGTTTTGGTTTCAGCAGTCCTGCTTTGATGTCTCTCTCGATCTCTCTGCGCACGCTTTCGCTCTCGCCTTTCTGCAAGCAGGTCGTCAGATGGCAGCACGATCGATACTAGCAGGAATACAAACCGATGGACAGCCGACGAAGTTCGCGGTGTGAGCCGGAACTGCTCCTAACTCGGAGGTCTGCACGTTGATAGATGTCATCACTGGGTATGACATGCCGATCTCGAATATGGAGAGAATGACGTCTTTGTCGATTTCGGATTTTACTTTCGAGCCTACGTTACTGAACCATTCGTCGAATTCAGTTGCTAACTAAAAAACAATTGTTTTATTTTTGAGATAATAAGGGTTGGATTATACTTTTTCTTCTAATAGTTTGGCTTTTTTGATTAAAGGTTGGCGCTCTATAGGAGGCTTTGGACGTGGTCTCCAAATTTGAGCTTTTTTCTCAGATTTGCGGAAGAAGTTTAAATAAGGATTTGTGTATTCTTTTTCAGGTTCTTTGTATTCTTCATATTTGTCAAATGGTCTGAAAAAAATTTCAATTAAATTCATTTAATATTTTAATTGTAGAGATTATTGTAAATATATGTTTAGATTTTTTGTAACAGTCGTTATCGTTTAATATGTTTTTAAAAATTAGCTATTACAATTATATTTTCTAAAAGATATATCTTATAGGTATATAATTTTTATTCGCTGCCTAATACAAGAAATAAAGAAAATCTAATTATAATAACATAAAATAACATTGTTTTATGGACATAATACTCGTATCATAATAATGTTAATAAGGTTGGGTGGAATTAATTTTACGAATTACTATTCTAGTTGAAGTAAAATGTTTTACCTTTTTGGATTAAGCTTGGATTCGGAGGTTGGTTCCACTACGGATTTCACTTTTTCTTTCTCTAAATCCAGTCCCCAATCTGAGTGAATTTCACACCCAGCTTTAATTACATCTTTTAATGTTTCTTCCGAAAAAACTTTTTGTAAATGATTTCTACGTTTGTAAAAGGGCTGTAACATAATTGACGAAATTTATTTAATTTCAAATCGCATATAATTTTTGATTATTATAGAACTATTGTTCCTTAAAGAAATTTAAAATAATTTATGACTATGTAGAAATGTAGAAGCTGATAAAAGATAGGTAGGTACTATTGACCAATTATTTACTTTAAAGGTATGCAGTTTCTTTGAAGTCACTGTTCGTCTTATCGTCTAAAGGATTGAGAATACAATTGAAAAGCAACAAAATGAATTGGTTTTGAAAGAAGAATTTATTTTTATTTAGTCATGACCTTACACTATAAAACTAACTGATTTGAAAATATGTTAGGAGGAAAAATATAATAATCGTTTAATAATAATTCATTTATTTATCTTAACAATCTTACCATCGCTTTCTTTTCCTCCAAGGCAGTGAATTGCCGATTCCACCATTGCCGAGTAGATTGGTCAGTCCTCTCATATTTGCTTCGAGTTATATTAGTTATACACTTCTCCTTTTTTTGAAGGATACGAACTTTATCCGAATGATCATCCAGACAAGGACAAGGCACTTCACATCTACACCCACATCTGCAAGGATTACACTCGCAGGTACACGGACAAGGATCAGGACACTCACATTTTGAATCTATCGACGATACTGATAACATGATGACAGTTATAATGGCAAATAGACTTGTAGGACTGTCACAGGATTTCTGTTTGTTGTTGCTTGGTAACGGTGTTTTATCAATAATGTTGTCGTAATGGTTGTTCACAAATACAAAATTTAGATTTTTAGCATAAAATTGAGATTATACATCCGAAATAATCCAAAAATACTCATTTTTAGGTCCAAAATTTTTATTTCTGAAAATGGGCTACATTGATAGACGTCGATGCGCTGATTTCAAATTTATAAACAAAATGCTCTCAAATTTCCAATTCAAAAAAGTGTGTTTTGGATGTATTTCAAAAATGGGTACTCAACGGTAGAATGGACTGGTATAATCATGGAGATTATATCTGTACCTATTTTAAAACACTTTTGTGAGGTACAACTTTAAGAGCAAAAATCTCAGGAACAAAACAATTAAATTCTAATTTTTATTTATTTCAACATTAGTGACACACCAGATCTTACAATTCATTATCTTCTAGTCAGAGCGTGCTAACCAAGTGAGACACCATTGGCTGTAATCGGTAATGTAGAATTATAATGTTTATTAAAATGTTGCTGTCTAAATTGATATAAAATATAATGAACATACTTGGCATATTTGTATATCATAGATGCAGAATTATTATCTAATGCACTAGTGCATTGTAAAGTGTAAATTTTAATGTAAACATTACCACTAATTAATTTAACTAAAGTAACCTCTATACTCGCTCAGGATAAAGGATTAATAGCATAATAGCTGGACAACTATACGCGGGTTTCTGTAATGTGTAGTAACAGTAGATGGTGAAACTGATACTTCCATACCTTCTAGCAAAATATCTGCTTTCCTTGCTCAATTCTGTCAGCACAAATCGTAATATATACCTTGATTGTATTACAATATGAGAACAATAATAACATGTTTACAATGTGTACTAATACCTATTTATATTTATTCCGCTAAATTCAAATAAATTTAATCTAAAACATTTTGGTCCAATCAAATCATTATACCACATATTTTATTACTAAAGTCCAGAAACAAAATTATAATAACATAAAAATAATATACCTACTTGCTATCATATATGTGTTGACAAAAACAATTCCATAAAATTAAAACTTTTATCCAACACCGTGTAATTATAATGATATAAGTATGCTGTTTTTAGATAAATAAAGTAGGTCATAACTCACTAGTGAGCTAAATATATTAGCTCACTGTTTTTTGTTCGTATCATAGTAACTACGTCATAAAACCTTCTCTACACTATTTTGTTCCTAAATGTCATTTCGAAATTCCATCTGTCAAAAATCTTATATGTATTTTATATCAATGATTAAAATGTGTTGGATAAAATGTTGTATGGCACACGTGTGTTAATTACCTAAGTCACTTGAAAAAATACCACACTCGGCCTAACGGCCTCGTGAGCTAAACTTTTCCCACATGACTTATCTGTAATGTAACACACTTGTACCATAAATAACTATTACAGGCAAAATGAGTGGCAAAAAATAATAATTATCGTTTACCGATTTTTTTATTTCTTCCATAATCATTTCAAAGGACATAATATAATTACAATAATTTACAATAGTAAAAGCGTTGATTATTAGTGAAACTTTTAAAGAAAAAAATTTTTTCGTATTGTTTCATTAAAAAAAATAGTTTTTATAAAACATATGTCGACGCTTTTTGTCAAGCCGTCAAACCATGTATTTTTTACAGAGCAATGTGTCAAAATGAATTCATTCGTATATTCCCAAAGAATAGCTTTGTAAAAAATGAAATTCATAGTGTAAAAACTGCAATTCCTTCGAAGTTTATGTCGTGTATGGCACATAACAAAATGTTAACAATTTATCTAGCTTGAGTTTTATATATCACATTTTCCTCCTCTGGTTATAGCAATGTTGAGTGTGGAACGTTAGACTGTGAGATAACTTACTTAAAGCACATAAGAAAAGTCACCGTCTTGCCAGATACTTGTTATCTGAGAAGTGCAGTGGGACATTTTGTTATGACTTCCGGTTAAATGGCAATTTCAATTAACAGGGCTCAACTACTTAACAACGAAAAATAACAATAAATAGTAACTACCCTAGTTAAACTTTTAAACAAGTATAGGTTAGTAGGAACTAGTTTACAAATGGGAAATAAGGGCTAATACAAACTTAACAAACTAGAACTAGTAAAACTGAAACCTTTTAGAACAAGTGTACCCGAAATCTGTTTCTTTTAAAAAAATCGAAAGGAGTAATGGACCTGTTTAATACTGTGACGCTCTATTGATTCATTCTCAATCAACTAGATACTTTATCAGATTTTTCTTATGTCACTGAACTGAAGGTGTTATGACTAAGGACACTATTATTGTATGATCATGTGGCATGTACCAGCTTCGGTAGACAGACAGTGAAATATATAGACAGTATGTAGTATACAGACAGTAAATATTTTAATCATATGTAAAATGGATAAAACTGCATTTATTCATGAAAAAGGAAAACTGTACAATATGTATTTGCTATTGAAAGCGTTTAAATTGTAAAAATATAACAAATTTTAAACGTCACATTGTGGGTCGGTTATAAAATGCGGGTTTCTTGATTAAATAATCCATTCTTCAATAATTTTCTTGTTTTATTTATTATATTATATATTGTCACTTTTAATGATTTTTATCCATCAAATTGCTTTAATTTATTTCAAATTCAATTTCAGCATATGTAGATTGCAATTATATCTATAAATGAGTAAAAGTATCTTACAGAAAACGAGATCAAGAACTTGATTCCTAGAGCTATAATTGACTTCATCAGAAAACTGGAACTGTTTCCGGAAAACTAAGTAAGGGCTATGTCACAATAGATGTTCTAGGTCGTGGTGACAGAAGCGATAAAAAACTTAAACCCTCGTTTACTTAGGTATATCAATTTAAAATTTTTTAACTTGGTTTCTCAATATATGTTAATAATTGAATTTAATATTTCTGAAATTGTATTAATGTTGTAAACAAAACAAAGATGTATATGTATATTTTTGAAATACTAGAAAATGTTATCACAGGTTTATTTTAGTCAAGTGTGTTAATGATACATATTTTTATGTTGCATATTATATATTTGATTAATGTTACTCGTTATATTTGTAATTAATTACCTATGCACATTATGATAAATGAATTTGTTCTATCTCCAAATATTTCAAAAATATTTAACACACATTTGAAGTTAGATACGTGTCGAAATTTTAAAACATTTTATAGATTTAAAATCACAACCGTTATTTTAACCGTTACTACATTCTGTTTAGAATAGGAAGTGTAAAATATTACAAGAAAAGAAGGTTATTTTTGGAGTTGCAGTCATTTAATAAAATATACTAATAAACCAACTGTAAATCAGTCTTCATCATGAAATTTTGTAGACAATGTTTTATCTCTGCATTATATAAAATGGGGTATTTGGTATTACTGAACAAATTATGTACTGTTTTATACTGTTTGAACAAAAAGTTCATGTCGAGATGTCTTTAATACCATATGTCTATATATTTGATTGTATGTTTTGTATGTTATCGGCAAACGTTAGTATATTAGTGGATTTTATTAAATGACTGTAACTCCAAAAAATACCTTCTTTTATTAACATCTAGTCGATAAAACCAATCCTACAGTAAAATATAACCTGTAAAAATGAGTTTGATCATGAGCTATTGGAGTTAGAAAAAGTATAGTATTTCCAATTTGTATAAAGTGTTTTCATAATAGCAAAATAGAATTGGCGAAGAAACCCAATATTTTAATCGAGTAAGTCCATTGAGAATTTGGGTAATCCTATTGGGAGTGGGAGAAAAGAGACACGAGAGGCATAGAACGGCGTCGTGAGTGCGTCGGAGCGCGTGTAAGTAAGCAAACAAGGGCGACGCCGGGCCATAATGCCCGGAACGTCCGGAGCCCGGAGCGGCAAATGCACGCATTAAATTCCGCTCACGACTTCTCCGACGTCGTGTTGCTCATTACCGACCGGTCCAGGCACTAATCGAATTAAAATCACATTCATACTTCTCACTAACATCAAATTCCATCTAATGTTTTTTCGTGCTATTTGTATAACTAGGGATATGTGACATTGTAGTACCTATACTTCAGTATTCAAAAAAATCTAATAAAAATTATCAATATTGAAAAAAAAGTGATACTGTCAAGTTTCGAAAGAAATATGTAGGTATAGTAAGAGATATAGGTATTTGTCAAACTAGAAAGGAAAGCGTATATTTTACCATTCGGGCACAGAATAGGTTTATACAGAAACGACAGTAAGACAACTTCTCACTACCATCAAATTATCGATATCGAAAAAAATGTAAGTGATACTTTCAAGCATCGAAAGAAAAATGTAGGTAGTAAGAGATATAGGTATTTGTCAAACTAGAAAGGAAAGCGTATTTTTTACTACTCGGGCACAGAATAGGTTTATACAGAAGCGACAGTAATAAAGAGAAACGAAAATTAGAAAGATGGGGAAAGGCAACAAATTTAAAGGGCTCATTGTTTAAAATCGGAAAGTTTCGTCACATCTTAGGGAGAGATAGGGAAAGGCAACAAATTTAAAGGTCTGCACTATGCTCCAAGGTCATAGAAGTTACGTTTCTGTATGTAACTATTCTGTGACTCGAGTTCGAGTTTAACTCACGAGAATAGAGAGTGAGAGTGGGAAAAATGCTTTCCTTTCGTGTTAAGCACAATATTTTTTTACGACATGTTTCAAAAATCGATTTTTTCGGTAGAAAAGGCGCAGCAACATAAGCTAGAAAATTAGATTCTGTAAACTTTGACTTTTAGCAGTGCAATTGATATTATTGCCAATATGCCACTTCAAGATGACAATTTGTGAAATTATGTTTTTAATTAATAATTTAACGTATATGTTAATGTTAATGTATATCTAAGGACTAAAGTATTTTTTATTACTCACCTAAAAGTTAGGAATATTTTATTCCTTTATGTTTAACAATTAGAAAAACTTCAGCACCAACATACTTTTTCCTTGTTGAGAAATTTGAGAAAAGAAGCTTTTATTTTTAATTAAAATAGTAACAAGATCTGGCCATTGTTTTGATTTTTTTAGTCTGGTGGAGATATGTTTGTTTTATATTTTAATTATAATTTTGTATTTCATATAATAATTATGTTAATATTCTACAAAATAGTTGTAGATAATATGAAGAAAATCTTAGTGAATATGTAATAGAAGACATTTATTTTTCAATGTGTATCGTATATAGAATTGTACTAACTAGAACTAAAAAGTTGAAAAAGAGTACGTTCATTAATATCATCATAATGACGACTTTCATTTCGGTGTAAATTCTGTAGTGTTTACTAGACCAAAAAGTATAATGTAAAACGGGGTTTCCGAGAAAACAGTTTAATCTAATTCCCAATCACGCGTGGTCGTTTACAACGATCGACAATTACGCCATCGGTGCCAACGATCTCCTTCGGAAACGTAATATTCCTTCTTCTAACAGTTACAGTTATTCCCACAGTAACCTATATACAACTATTTTTATATGTCCGCAAATAAAACAAACCATTTACCTTCAAACTCACCACTGCTACACGGAAATAAAAATTCGCCTTCGCTACATTTTATAGCTTTTTTCAACATGCAGGAATCTTGTTGCTATTTTTGTTGTACATATTTACCAAGCAGAAAGACCATTTTATTTCAGATTTTAATATAACTTTGTTATCCTCATAGATTTTTTTATTTAAGAAATAATAATGTACCAATTACTCTATCAACTCAATGTAAAGATCGAATAATAAAATTCCATGTAAAGATTATGACAAAGCTATTGGACAAACTAACAGATACTTTATTTGTTTTTAAAGCTATTTAATATAAAATGTATGTACACATACGCCCACCTAACGTAATCTAATCTAATCTAACCTAACCTAACCTAAACTAACCTAATTTAAACTAACATAAACCAACCTAATCTAATCTAAATTAACTTAACCGAATCTAACAAGATTAGGTTAGGTTGGGTTAGGTTAGGTTCTTACCAGGAGATGTTAACTTTCGAGACGTTATTTTGTAAAGGCAATTCTTGACTGTTACTCAACTAGAAACTTTTTGCATAAGTCAGTTGATTGATGACTGTTAATACCAATTATGTCTGCTTACCTTTATTTGATTGTTCGTTTATTTATTTGATTGCATATGTTTTGCATGTTGTCTGTACCGTAATGAAACAGTTGTAACTTTGGTCTCAAAAAAATATTTTCCTAAGTATTAACTATCCGGTCTAATAAAACTAACTTTTCAATTTTTTTAAAACTTCTTTGGAAAATCAAATATAAAACATCTGGACACCGCATTACTTCCTAGTACGCCTATTAAATTATATACGTTTATGATTTTTTTACGATCCTGTAATCAGTTCTACAAATAAAATTTTAATATTCTACTGCTAATTGTTTTCGAGCGAACAATTCAAAAAACCCTTCGACTTTGAGTAAAGTGTCCTTTTGACACTGCCGATTGCAATAAAAATGGAGGTCCACTACTAGATGTTATAGCATTCACATATACAATATTAAAATAGATTTAGGGAAGATCAAAACAAATATTTCTGTTGAAATCTGAAAACCAAAATTTTCGGGATTACTAAATCGGATTTTTTAAAGATAGTCATAAGTCATAAATACAATATGAAAAGTGTTTACCTGTAAATGAATATCGGAAAAGTAAAATTTAATATCTGTAGAGTGGAGTTTATTGACTTATCTGGTTCGAGATAGAAGTCAAACAGAAAGTTGCAGACCGAAGAAGCAATTCTAGAGGAAATCCCGTGTTTGTTGCGTAATCTCCCATCGCGAGCTCAAATTAAAGAGAGCTTCTGGAGAATTGATAACGCGCAGTTTTTTATAAATCAGGGGCTTTGCGCACCCGAAACTGCCTGACTTATAACTCCTCATATGCGGCGAGCTCGCTTTTTGCGGGAGTGTTGAAGCTAGATACTGTAATATGACGAGCGCCACTCCTAGTCTGCAGTCCCACCGCCATGTTTGTCCTTCCCAGGTTTTTATCACTCGTTTGTTCGTGTCGTTTATGTCAGATGAAAACCGCTGCAGACCGTTTTTATCCCACAATATAAAAATTAAAACGTAATGTGTTAAGTTTTTCTTCTTGAGTGAAATTACAATTTCTTACATCTAGCCTTTTTCACTTCCATTACGATATTTTCCTTGTTAAACTAACCAGGCGGGTACTTTAAAATGAAATTCATTTGTTACCGCCGCTAACTCATTTGTTAATCTAGTACATTATTCGCCGCAAACAGAAGAACATATTTCACATAATTTTTGTCTCATTGCAATTATCATTCTGTAGGAATTAGAGTATGTCTTGGAGGAAGAGAGAAAATAGTGGTAGCCTACACTTTTCAAACTATTAGATGATTATTCATTTGGATGACCACGTTGTTTATTAATGTTGATCAGAGGTTGTGATTTATATTATAACTTTATAAAAACTTTGTTCAAAAATACATATATTCTATTAATTTAGGAAGATTTAAAATTTAACATAAAAAATGGTAATAAAAATTTTATTAGTGTTTCACGAGAGTCTTGCATTTTTCTTGGTCTTACCTCAGTCTTGCAAAAAACGCAAGATGAGAACAAGACAAGAGCTACAAATTTCAAAGCAAAGACAAGGCAACAAATTATCTTGCAATAAATGTACAAGAATAGCAAGATTTTCTTCAATACTTGTGCTCTCGTATTTTTTTACTAATTTTAAATCTAGATTTATATTCAGAACCTATCTATAAATAAATAAAAGTACAAAAATATGTAAGTATTAAAAAATTAATACAACGGAAGCAAATATTTTATTAACTAAATAATTGCTAATATAGAATAAAGTATTTATTTATTATATAAATCCAGCCCGAATTATATCAAAAAGTAATCGTAATCCGCGGAGGTTATTTGAATGATATTATTTTCAAAACATAATGGCATTAATTGTTTTTCAAGTCACAATAAAAATTCTTGCTGTCACTTATGTACAAGTGTTTTTATTAAGTTTAAAGATTAGGCGTACCAACTGAAAGATCCTGTATCTATTTAAATTTTTAATTTAACTTTTTTATTTATTTCTTCTGCTGCTAAGTGTTTACATTAGAAGACTGCACAATTTTACCAGCAGCAGTATTTTGTTTGAGTGACAGTTGAGTATCAAATCCTCAGATTTTATACTTTGCTTAATTAACATTGGGACAAGTTAACCAGTGAGTCATCATTATCCTCAAATAATTAAACGAAGAATATTCTAATCTACGTAAATATTTTAATTTCACAAAATAACAATATGCATCTCTAGTTTTATAATACAACGGATAGAATCACGTAAAAAATGAAGCAAGCAAACAATTGAAAAGTACTTGTTGCAGGGAAAGCAGAACGTTGTCATCATTATGAGTATTATTTTCTCGGGATGAAAGAAATTTATGGGGGTTGAACATTCTTGTTAGTGTCAAGCATGAGATAGTGTTCCTCACATTATTAAAATCCAAATCTAAAGCGAGAATTTATGTAGGTCAGTCGTCAGAAACAGCAAACTAAAATTCCATCGGAAGAAAAACAAAAAACTAAACAGAAAAAAGCGCGACTGAAATTTATGTGTGGTCGAGTCCGCAGTTATGGCAGTTCAGAGTTTAAGAATGATTTACCGGCAAGTAGTTTATTTTCGCGCAGGAATTGCACGTATCTCTCACGTGTAATTTCTTTATTTCAGATTTGACCTCCACGCATGTAGCCTTCCTGCAAGAACACGAACGCTCCTATTTGTTCCTGTCACTTTTCTAATTTTAAAACAAAATCTCACGCTATCTATCTGACTGTCACGTTAAAGTTTTAATAATGCGAGGATCCGCGGCAGCACTGTAGCGTCTTCTGCAGATGAGACGGATTCCTGCCTGCTTTTTATTAAAAATAAAATGCCCTTATTAGTCATTCACTTTATTCTATTAAGAGCGACTAGTTGGTTATTCATGTACGTGACATAAAGATTACGAACTCCTGATAATCATTTGCTCCTGGTTGGAAGTGTAGCAACTGTTGCATCATTTCTACTTCATGTGTTTGCTTATCTATATCTTTATTCTACATTGTAAAACTACTTATATGTAGCCATAAAATACTTCTATATTTATTTGTTTCAAAACGGATTTAATAACAAATGTCAATAACAGTATTTTATATATTATACTTTAAATATAAAGAGTCTTTTTTAAAATTGATCATTACTAGATTTGATTACCATTTGTGCAAAATTTTAAATGTACCTAAGTAATAGATTAAATGAATAAATCCAGCTACCTGACTTGGTGACATCCTATTCATAGCAAAATAAAGACAAGGCAAAATGCAAGTAAAATGTTATTATTTTATTGTGAAGAGTATGGATATATTCCATTTGTCTTTAATCTGAAATTAAGCTTTTTTTGAGTGTTTCACAAGACAAGATTTCTTGTCATTCATTACTTTTGTATATAGAAATCTTGTCTTGATCAGCATTTTCTTACTTATTTCATGTCTTGCAAGTTATAACGTAGTGAGGGATATCCTTTTTGATAATATCAATGTCAATTATCAAATATATATCTTATTATACAATTATTAAATGAACATTACAAATACAAAAATTTGCTTAGCTGTACTACTTTAAGTATTTTTCAATACAACTGCGACATCTTTACAAGCAGAAAAGCTTTTTTCCAAAGTTCTCTTGTTATAAGACAGCATTTTGTGTCTAACTCTTGGTTCTATAATTTCGAAGAATAATTGTATTATTGAGCCAATAATTATTATTATTACATATTTTTAAAATGAAATTTACAAACGCATTTTAAAATTGTTGTCTTTACTTTTTCAATACTTACATATTTTTGTACATTTAGGTAAATAAATTCTATGTTAATGTTACTACATTTCAGTAACATATATTTTTTAGATGGATTCTTACAATAAATATAGATATCAAATTAACAAAAAAGAACCTCAAGAGTACAAGAAATGAAGACAAACTTGCTATTCTTGCAAGACAATTTCTTACCTTGTCTTGTTTTGAAATTTGTAACTTTTGTCTTGTTCTCGTTTTGCATTTTTTGGAAGACTGATGCAAGACCAAGAAAAACACAAGATTCGTGAAACACTAGGTTTTTTATTAAAAGAGTAAGATAGGTATCAGACGAAAAGGAAGGTGTATAAGATAAATAATCGTGTTAGAATAAAAGGCGTTGTGGAATAAGTTCGCAAAGTGTAATTTGTTGAGTGATGGCGATACATCTCAGGTGAGACGATAGCGAGCTACAGGCGTCGTGTTTCCATTTATGCGAGTAGTTTTTCAACAAATTCCACTAAAGCGCGCGCCGATGAAATGCAAACAAAACTTCTCCACAACAATTCCGATTCATTTTTCAAACCTAATGACACTGACATATTTCTATTTTCTTGTGAAATTTCCCCTTTCTTATTCAATTTATTCAGTGGCGGCGAAGGCGGTGAGGCTTTTATAAACACATCTCGTAGGACGCGTCGTCTAACGCAACGTCGTCTGCTCTTTGTCGCGTACGAACGACTCCAGTGGAGATTTCCGATGCTATATTAAATATACTCTTCTTTATTTTTACGCTTGTCTACCCATAAATACATACTCTTCATTTAAATAACTGCAGGAATAGTTATTTGTGCTGCTTGGTAGGAAAGTTGTTCTTGTGGACCAGAAAACAACTAAAACTACCATGTAGCTCGCACTATTTTTTATTCTACATAACAAAACAACATATTAACTTAATATAAACATCTTACAAATACTGATTAATTTGACATATAACTTAACTTCAATGAAATTTGTGAAATTGATTAACAATAGAATTAGAACAAAAGACAAACATTTTATTTTGACCTATAAATAAGGATAGCAATTCCTTCTATTATTGACGGAATATATAATAAAAATATCTAGAATCTAATGTAAGTATCAAAATTACCTAAAGTTACAATATTTTATAAGCATGTTAACGTATTCATTATCATCACCCTCTGATTAACCATTCAACAACAGTTCTCAGAACTCATGGAATAGCAACTATATCGTCTATCTTTATAAGTGCGAATGATTGATGATTGTTTTCGTTTACCGGTAGAATTGATGTTTTTAACAATAAAAATTTTCTGGTCCATCTCTCTTCAGTATAGGTGATCTATCTGTTCTCAGAGCAGAGGTTAAATAAACTGCTGAATTACTTATGATTGTATACAAACAGAACCTCATTTTTACTACTATAAACCTACCGAAGTAATAATTAATTAATTATTTATATAAGGTACAACCATTTTTTGGCAATTTTTAAGTAAATCTTGGGTTATTTAGTGTTGACTGAATTAATTTTTAAGCAGCTAATTACACTGTCTTTAAAAAACAAAACATTCTCTAAGAGAGATATGACTCTAATGTACTTTTAAAACCAAAAATTTACCTTTCCAATGTTAGTTTTTTTTTAATTGATAAACTTGCTTTACCCATTGGGTATTACCAAAATACATGCAGATCTAGGTTACAATTTTATTTACAATTTATTGAATATATTAATATCTTTGATATATTGTATGATAGGTTTTAATTTCTTCGTGTTTAGGGCTTCTTTAAGTGTAGGTGGATTTTGGTATTTTCTTCTAATTTCATCGTATTTTCTGCAATGGATTAATATATGCTCTATTGAGTCTTATGTGCTGCATTCTGTACAGTTATTGGGATTACTTTTTTCAAAAATATAGCTGTGTGTTAATTTTGTATGTCCTATTTTTAATCTAGTGAATTCTATTTATTCTCTTCTTGTGGAATTTTTGGTTTGTGTCGATGGTTGTAGTTTCTCTTACCCCACTAGTTTATTTTAACGTTTATGTTACTTTTGAAGCAATTGATTTGAAAAATACTATAGTATATAGGGTATAAAAGAGCATTTAGTGTAGTATATCTTTTGCGGTAGAAAACACGCCAGTATGAATCCTCCTTTGTTCCTCCCTTAACCCTTGAGCGTTCGCCCGGGCCGTTCATAACGTTTGGGCTTTATTTATGTTACGATCATTGCTGACATTTAGTGAGATGCGAGATGTGGACTCGCGGATATATCGCCTCACCTCCAGGCGCGTGGGTGGCAGCAATAACCCCTGAGAAATCCCGTAATTAAATCGTATTTTAATTAACATCCAGTTATTCTTTACGATCATTTCATGGTTATGTTCTCAGCCTCCCTGGATGACTAAGCGATTATTTCCCTACTTTATGGCTTCCCTTCACATCAATTCCAAGTGAGAATTAACCGGAGATGTGTTGTTATACTCGCAGAAAGATTTCAGGGAACGATGGAATAGAACAGAAAATAATTACAATTTATACATACCATCCGTATAAGACAAAGGTGCAAGATATAGTTATTTATGGTACAAGTGTGTTACATTACAGATAAGTCACGTGGGAAAAGTTTAGCTCACGAGGCCGTTAGGCCGAGTATGGTATTTTTTCAAGTGACTTAGGTAATTAACACACGTGTGCCATACAACATTTTATCCAACACATTTTAATCATTGATATCAAATACATATAAGATTTTTGACAGATGGAATTTCGAAATGACATTTAGGAACAAAATAATGTAGAGAAGATTTTATAACGTAGTTACTACGATACGAACCAAAAAACAGTGAGCTAATATATTTAGCTCACTAGTGATTTATGACCTACTTTATTTATCTAAAAACAGCATACTTATATCGTTATAATTACACGGTGTTGGAGAAAAAGTTTAATAATTCTTGCAGCAGAAATTGATGACTGTAGTAATATTAATATTTACAGACATCACTCCATCTATGGCACGACATTCCTATATGGAACAGGGCCTCATGTAGCTGAGGTACTTGTTAACATGACATGTTTTACTTGCATTTTAGTAATGCAGGTTGTCAGCCTACAGTATCTGCTTATCTTACACGATCATACAAGACACGCCATGACCACACAATCGTACTGGCTGACTATATACTTAATTATCACACTCATATTTCAACAAAAAGTAAAATAACTGGTACTGAAAAGAGATAATAACTATTTTGTGGTACAGGAACAATTTTTTTTTTTATCTTTAGATCTAAATTTTTCTTAGCAGTTAAGAAAATAATACCACATTGTTATATATTTTGAAGCAAAATAAAATACACTGTACGATACGTTAAATAAAGTTTGCGTTATTAAAATTTACTTTATGAAATCTCCCATTAGTTAACGTCATTATAATTTTGTGTCATCCTGAATTTTCCTGAGTAGAATTTCGCCTTATTTATACAACCATAGTAGACATTTCCACAATTTCCAAGACAAAAAAACCGAAATGAACTTTCAGCGTAACTTTTGCGTCGCGCGAAAAAATTCCAAGCCAAATGAAACACGTCCTCTTAGCTTTTTAAATCTAATTAAAGAAAATTGTCAACAGGCTACAGGCTCGTCGACTAGACGTTATTAAAAGGGTGTATTCGCGAAGTTATAAGTTTTTGAAAAGCGTTCCTCCCGATGCAGTCTGAATCTTAATCGCCGTGCTTGAGATCTTGATGGTAATTAATGTCATTAGATTATTCCGGTAAATCTGACAGAAGATGTAAACATATTAGCAGTCTGAGTCTGACAAATCTGAATTTTGTTTTTGGAAGTTTTTAGGACGATTCGTGTTTGGGTGTTTACTTGGAGAGAAGCCAAGTGTTGTTGTGACACTTGAGGATTTTTAATTTGGATGTAATCCTTCCGGAAAGTAGGTTGATAAATAGGGAATTCAATTAGGAATTTAGGTAAACATAAAAGTGTGTAATATCCCTAAATATAGAGTGTTGACGAAAGATAAAAGTATTAACTATCATAATATTTCTTGAGGGTAGGTCATAAATTTTTCTTAAGGGTTAGTTTTTATGATGTGTCAAGCATTTCATGATGGTATCATTTTTAGGAGAGTGAGTTCTTCAGATTATTAACTAAAAGAGGTGTCCTAATACAAATATACTTGTTTTATTTTACAAAAATCTCATGTGGACACCACATGACTTCCTTGTGTATCTATTAAATAATAAACATTTTTTTTCACTTCATTAAAGGTTCGGTTTTGAGCAAAGTGCCCTTTTGGAAATTCAGATTGAAATAAAAAAGAGTGGTGCACAACTAGATATAGCAGTTCCTTATACAAAATTTCAACATTCTATACAGCTAATAATTTTTGAGTATGCGAAATACATACGAACAGAGGTCACACCGAAACTAGTCAAAATGAATTAATGGGTGATAAAAATGGATATTTCCAATGAAAAAAAGGACGTATAAACATTTTAGAATTTAATATGACCAATTCAATATTTTGTTAAAAAATTATTAATATTGTAAAATACATTTTTACATTTCTATCTTAGGCTAGAAGCTAGAAAAATTGAAAATAAATGCCTCTAGATACTAAGTATAAAGAATTATAAAACAATATTTTCCAGTTTGCCGGGACTAAAGAAACGAACTGAAGAAATATAGATTCCTCGCTGCAGCGCTGGCTTGGCATTCCGTAGCCATATCCTAATACTTATGATAAATTTCGGACATGAATGGTCGGTCTGTTGCTTTCAGCGGTCGTAAAGAATTATACAAAAGAGATTACCATTGTTTGGAATTACACTCGTATATAATACGATTTGTTATGTTTTCCACGAACGTATATCATTTATTTAGAACAGGTTTCAAAGTTTTCTCTGGTTTTAAGTTCGCATCCCGGGGGAAGAGTAGTGCAGTGCTTTTTTCTTTTCACTTCAACGACTTTTACCATTAATATTAGCTCAAGCCGTATCACACATTATTAAAACGGACTTAAAACTGCTGAATTTAACATGACCACAAATAATTCTTCAAAAAAAAAAACAGAATAAGCAATATTAACAAGAAAATATAATACGAATAATTTGAAAATTACTTATCGAGAAAATTGGAGCAGTACATTTTTAATTCATTTATTCATTCATTTATTTCGGTTCATAATAATAGATAAAGTTACTAGTACTAATTTCCAGATTTTTATTCCAATAGATAAAATGAGTAAATCGAAAAATCTTTATGATATTTCGATTTCCTTTACCTATATGTGGAGAAAAAATATTTCTTTATGTAACTTTTCCCGTAGAATTGATTGGTATAATCGTTGAGATTGTATCTCTACCCATATTAGAGATATAGTAAAAAAAAACAAATTTTTTTGAAGTGCAACTTTGACAGCAAATATCTCAGGTACGAAAAAAGATTCATTTAAAAATTTAAAATTTGCGCGTCGAAGTCTATCAATAGGTATACAATATTTCCCAAAATCAAAATTTTGGGCACAAAAATGAGTATTTTTAACATATTTCGCGTTTGTCAACACAATTTTTGGTTTATACTGTTGTTTGGTTTGTTTTAACTATACACAACTTTGATATGGGATTATAGGTTTTGGAAATAAATAAAAGTTAGATAATTAAGTGACAGAATAAAATCGAAAAGGCGTAACAGGATTGCAGGTTTTAAAATCTCTGCATCGATATTTACTTAAGTCTAGAAAATTAAATGTTTTGAGAAAAAAAATCCTCTGAGAAGTTTTAAAATTTATGTATATTGTAGTTATCATCTCATTGAAATGTTTGTATGAATCGACGTCTGGATAATATTTACATAAGATGAATGTTAGAGGTTCTTAAAAAAAAATAAAATAATTTTATTAAAATGTTTGTATGAAACGACGTCTGGATAATGTTTACATTATAGGAATGTTAGAGATTTTTGTCCTAGTAGAAGCATAGTTCAACAATTTTCCTAATTACATCCCTTGCTGAGAAGAACTAAAGCTGTAATATAATTTGGAAATAATCTTATTGAAATGTCTGCATGAATCGACGTCTGGATAATGTCTGCATAGAAGAATGCTGGAGGTTTTTGTAGTGAAGGTTATTTTTTGGCGTTCATCCGACCAGCCGCAAATCCGGGAAAACCGATAAAGACGGCATCCTTGGAACGCGAGTACCTTCGCATGATATATGATAAGATCCGACGATATTGGCATACTAAATTTTAATTTGATACGAATTAAAAGGGGCAAAAAGTTTGTAGAGCACGCGCTGAGCAACTATGGCTGATCAAAGCGGGCTAATATTGCATTCTCAAGTCTCGGATGATTTGTGTGCTCCTTCTAATGAAATAAAACGGTGGCGGAGGCCGTGAAAATGGCGCGCGAGTAAATTCCTGCATCTCCGCTACTCGGCTGTCACGCCAGAGGTAATTAGTCCTCGTAGCGCCTACCTTCCAAACTTTACGCATCGCATTTTTTCACTTTTCAACACTTTCTTTAATTGCCTTATTTTTCTACAATTAAAAATAATTCTATTTCCACCCTTCCTCACTTCTTCCCACAAAAATGTTTCTTAAATTAAGCTGCATTTACCGACATTCCGTTGTTTTAAAACTTGCACGAAAATTTTAATAATATTTAGCTGACAAAAATGGAATGTATACATTTTATCCTGCATACATGTTATATTGCTCGACATTGTATCTTTCAAACATTCAATTTTGCACACCTTTTATCGTGCACACTTTTAATCCGCGAAAAAAAATATCTTCCACACATTTTATCTTCCATTCATTTTATATTCCACACATTTTATCTATTACTCATTTTATCTTCAGAAACCTTTAACACTAAATATTTTATCTAATTATAAATATGAGCAATAAAATGAATGAAAGGTACAATAACAATGTTTTAAAGAAGAAACGTTGGCAATGATAAAATGTGTTTAACATAAAATTAATGGAAGGTAAAATGTGTGGATGATAATATATGTGTAAGATAAAATGTGTGTAAGATAATTTTTTTCGCGGATTAAAAGTGTGCACGATAAAAAATGTGCAAAATTAAATTTTTGAAAGAGACAATGTCGAGCATTATAACATGTCTGGAGGATAAAATGTATATGCCCCAATAAATTCATTACGAGTCATTTGTCATTGCATCAGATTTTAAATTTTTATGAACTATATTTCTGTTACTTTAACTTGGATTATTACATATTTCATTAATAAAATTACCTTTTTTATTTGTTTAAATTACCTTGCCTTAGATATATTTTATCAAAAGGTATGTGATACATGTAATTAAAGGTGAGGTTGAGGTTATTTTAAAATGCACGCTAAATCATGTTCGATATAAATTGATGATTGATAAAGCTGTACGCAGAAGAAAACTCGACACCGCTACGTAACGAAAGTCGCTTGTTAAACAACGTCAACCGGGTAAGTTTTATGCACGGCGACTAATTATTTTCTACCCAATAATAAATCATTCCATATCGTATTACGTTATAAATATCTTACGAGTATAATGTAAAAATAAAAATAATTACCAGCCGCGTTACTTTATATGAAACGTCACGCTTTTCTTCATGTTGGAAAATTATTATTTTCAATAAAAATCTTGCATTGTTTATTAATTTGGATACACTTCAATTTTAAGTTTATTCTTACTTCGACAAAATTATATTAATGAAAAAAAGTCTATTTTTCTATGACTACTAATGAAAATTCAACGTACAGGTTAAGTGTGTCTTTATGGACGACCGTAAAGTACACTGATTACAATTTTGTGAGCGGTAGGTATGAGGGAAAATAATTATGTTTAATTTAAAAAAATAACGACTAAAAATTATTGGGTTGAACTTGCAAATTTACTGTAAATTTAATATTTATAGTTTGGCAGTGGTATAATTGATTTAATGTTCTGTAGTTGGCTAGTTTACTAGTAATATATCAATTATGTAGAAGTATATAATTGAAAAACAATCAGATAATGGTCGTAGAAAATCACGGATGATATGCATATTAAGACCCTTGTTAAGAATTATACAATTAATAATTGAAAAAGAAAACTGTTTCCAAATATAAAACTTGAGGTAAGGTACTTGTTTCACGACAAGTTTTATTTGAATTTCAATGGTGTAGCCTTTTGTAAATTTTTTTCAGCGGAATTTTAATTCTTCAGGTAAAAACAGAAACATGTTAGTTAACCATTTGGGCCATATCTAGTTGTATATGATACGGTAGAAAAAACATAGATTCCTGTTTTGTACTTACTGCCTCTTATTTGTTAAACTGTGGTCTATTAACTTCAGTGGAATTAAAAGAAGGTTTCGTCTAATTTGTTTAAAAATCCCAGTGCTCGTATAATCAGCCCGTTTGGAGACAGAGCCAGACCTGCAATGGCGATGCTATTAACCGAAACTTAATTAAATATTTTTCTTCTTAGCGTGTCACACAAGTATTCCGGGCGCCGCCGGAGTCCCGGACTCTAACTTTCTACACTTACAGCCTTCTTCCACAAGAACAAGAATTTCATATTACAATTATTGCTACTCATAACTTTATGTTATTAAACGTGTGCCCGTGAATAATTACCGAATAAAAATTCCACCATCCTTTAATTATATAGTACTTCCGCAGAAATATGCCACTTTATGGACACTTTTTCTTTTTGCTATCATAAAGCTGCTATTAAAAATTAGTGTATTTTCAAATTAGTCATAAAACCAAAATCTTAGTTTTAAAATTCAAATAAAAACATAATTGCACCATTCACATTGACTTATTACATTCTTTTTTACTTTTTATTTCCTTATACGAAGAAAAGGAAGTATTGTACTTTTTCAATAAACAGATTACAGATTTAATACTTTACGACTTATATTAAAATTATATACACAAAGACTATCACTGTTTCATATTGTCGTTTATTTAGTAAGGCTTTTGTTAGATATTTGAATATTTGTATGTAAGTAAAAATTTAACATTCTCAATAAAAATTATAGTTAATTTCCTTACTTATGTACAATATAATATTTAGAATGAAATATCTCTTTTCAAATGGATTAATTAAAACAAACATTTTTGGGGTCTGTCTTGAAACAACTCAACAAGTAACGAATTTATTTTCTTAATAACTGAATTTAATCTGGAATCATTTTCAAGAAATATATTGTATCCATCAGGATTTTACATCTAATTTGAGTAATATTGTTTTTGGTCTTTTCAGAATTGTAGGGTTCATACAATCAATCTATAATTATTGACTTAGCGACAAGATTGTATTCTGAGAAGTGAAGTTTTCTTAACCTTGCTATATAATATTCTATTATTTCCTAAATAAGTACACAAGTAAATAATTTTAGAAAAACAACAGCATCTCTACTTAAGGAGGTAGATATTGTTTTTGGCCAAATTTTCTGTAAATATTTTTTGTCATCATTGACAAATGAAGTATGAAATAAGCCTTACAATAAATAAAAAAATACACAGTAATGTTTGATTTGATTAATAGACAACGCTTTGAATCAAATTTCAGTGTGCAAGCCACAACATTTTTTTAAAAAAAAATTATTGATATATTTATCTTCTTTAGGTAATTTTATTTAAAATTTTAGAAATTTTAATTATTGGAACACTAAAATTTAACTGATGTCTTATTATTTATAAGAGAATACGGAAATAATTAAACCACGACTGTCCCTGGAGTGGTATCAAGTATTTGGGTTGTAATAAAGTAAGAATTAGTCTAGTTTTATACAGTAGCTGAATAAAAGCAGACTTAATTTAAAGAGGACCCTCAAGTTATTCTCCTTTAACGCTTTAACGCAGTGACAATTAAGTAAATATGACAGCTGAAAAAATAGCATTTAATTCCGCAGCTATGCAGCGTCGTATTTCACCGTAAAGCATTTTCATTTCGTTTTCGACGTGGGCTATAAAGCAGAGGCGTTCTACAACTATGCAATTTGGGTGCCATCGTTAAGTTAAACGCAAACGGGTTAAGTGTTCCGCTACGTTGCAGCGCCGGAGCTAAGACGTACGTCATGCCGCTTGTTAACATCGCGACACTTATTGTAATTTAGCAGTGCGCAGGCAGGTGATATGAAATTCTTAGCCTAGTAATTGCAGTGACACGGAGAAGGCAGCAGGTAGATAATGGCAGATACTGTGACGCTTCAGCGTCGGTTACTCGAACGTGACATTTCCACTTTGGACTACTTTCAAAATATTTAGAATACATTGATTTTCATATACATCTGACAGCAGAAATTGTCCAAACTAAGTTCCAATCGAAAAAAAGTCTGATTTTTTTAGTAGATCACTAGAGGTTTTTATAACAACGATGCTACATGTCAAAAGTCATCAATTTTAAATAGATTTCATACGATTTGTGTGTTGCGTTTAGTGTTTCTGTTATTATTATCTCATCTTGGTCTCGAATCTCGCCAGGATATCTTGAATTTTCAGTTGAATATTGCAGTATTTCCATACCTAGGAAAGTTTCCCTAAATCTAGGCAAATTGTGCATTCCTTTGGGTCATTAGGAAGAAGATATATATTTTGGAAAACATCAAATTATATTTTTCTGGCTATAATTATTAATATAAATATGTAATGAACGGAAAGAAAACTACTGGAATTCAGTCAATGGGATAAAATTTTATTTCCTCTCCTACCGGTTTCGACTCCACATGGGTCTTTCTCAGGGAGTGAAAGTCATTTTATACATTGTTTGACTTTCACTCCCTGAGGAAGACCCTTGTGAGATCGAAACCGGTAGGAGAGATAATAAAATTTTATCCCATTGACTGAATTCCAGTAGTTTTATTTCCCTTCATTAATTGACCAGTCAAGAAAAATCCGTCTACCATAAATATGTAAGTTCAATATAATTATAATTATCTACTCCACTTACATTTTGTCTTTGCCTGTTAGATAGTGATATAAAAATGCAATAAAATGATGAAAATTCAGGTTTCAGAAGTGTATGGATTGACAAGAAGATTCAAAAGTTAAATTATAATTATTTTGAATAAAATGTTTATGACATATGACAAGGAAGTCTCTTGATTGGGTTTGTCCCAGGAAAAAAAGTAATAGAATGTTGTTCCGACCAGCAAGAAAGTACTAGAACGTTATTTTGACCACCAGGAAAGTACAAAATTTACAGATTTCGTTAAGAAGTTATCTTCTCATAAATTTTTATATTGCATATTTTCTAACATGCGCTAATTGGCTGTACCTGAGTAAATTACTCAAATATATAAAAACAAAACATTTTTCTCTTGGGAATTAATTAAAAGATAATGTATTTTTAACTAGAGTAAATTATTACTCTTCACAAAGAAGACCATCTTTTGGAAAAGGTAAAGATACTGTATGATATAAGATAGTTTATATCATGTACTATATGTGAAAGCTTTATTTTATTATATGAACCCGTAGCTTATATTATTCCGCAAATGACGTGAGAGTACAAGATTCATTTAACGCCATTTACACGTTAGTGCGTAATTGAAACCGTAGTGAAGTGCGTTCACCGCGCTAGTAATAAGAAAGTGAATTATTAGTGAGACAAATTTGAAGGTCGTTTAGAGCGCAGGGCGTGTGTTATTGGATGGTGGAAACCGCGCTTTATACTCCGCGAGGATGAAGCACCAAACGTAATTAAAATGAAATTTGTAAACACCTGCCGGGCTTCAACAATCCCCGGTCCTCCCGAGACTCGCTACTGAGAACCTGGAAACAGACGAGACGGAATCCTCCCGAGATGCTACTAGCAGAGAAATGCTATTCCTCTAGCTGGGGACCTTTAAATGACTCGCACACTCATTCTTAAACAAGCGCTCAAATCACATTGCTCACGTCAAATTCAAACAAATTACTTACTTTTTGAATCATTACAAAACAAATCAATTGTGAATAAAATATTAGTACGTTAATAACCTAGTTCAATTATACAAATTGTAACTTTTTAGTTCAAAACTCAAGCCTCCAAATATTATTTGACTCTATAAATTATAAAAAAAATTTCATTACTAGCACTTAAACTCCAATCCTACTTGACAATTTTTATATTGATAATTACAGAGATTTTTGACATGATTATTTCACACAAGTCATTTTTATCCAATCCTGAATGCTTCATTTGATGGCAGTTCCCAAGAGTTATAGTAAAAAATATGATAAACCCCACAGTGGCAATAGCCATAATTTTATTTTGCTAATATGTAAATTTTATGTTTGAACTGTTATTATTCGTAAAATAATAAACTGAATATAATTTGAGCTATGAATTGAATAAGTAAAATTTACTTACAGGCTGAGGAATTATTCATATAATGTAAGTGATTTTAAAACATAAAATAAGTAAATATAAAGCAGTTTTGATCTCAAATTAAAAATGCTGGAAGAAATACATATATAAGGAATGTATTTGCATGCATGAATCAAGGTAAGTTCGGTTCCGGTTTTAATGGCGTCAAAAATAGCTGTCCTATTGGTCATATAAATTTTATGAAGAAAATTTAGTTATGAAATGAATTAAAATCATTTTCAACTGCAATAACAAACTAGTTTTAAAACTACAAATTAAATGTATACTGAAAAATTTATATAGAATATATTTCTACAGTGGCTGGAGGTAATGTATTGGACACATTAGATTTTTTAAAAGAAGTGTATCTACTTGTAGATTTGATTGAATTGAGTTAAAGTTTTTAATGAATATATTCGGTGCATGTGCAGCTAATAAAAAGTTGGCTTTGCAAAGAAAAGAAGAGGTGTCGCTTATGACAACAACAAGAGGTTGAGTGTAAAGAATTTGTAGAAGGGGTGGGAATGTTGATGAAATGTAGTGAAGTCAGTGCAGTTGGAGCGTAGTGCTACAAGGCTTCTCTCGGCCGGCTGACCCGCAGTCGCGACAGCCGACAGCAGATGACGTCACTTCCGCCCGTGTTCTTTAGTTTTAGTGCTGCATCGGGCGTCGCGGCGCCACGTGACGCCTGCACTTGCTGGTTCCTCACTTTCATCAACTACAGTGGCGCACGCTAAATGCATTACACCATATAAATTCTTAAAAAGGTCACTCACTTCTACAGCTAGTCTATAACACATCGTAGCTTTTCCATGGCTTTATTTGCTTCTTCGCATTAATATCTATATTTGAAAGTAGACATCATTTTCTACAGTACTCAATAGAATGAACATTCGTACTGATTTTATTAGTACAGTTGATTCTCTGTCCCTTGTATTAATAAACAATTTGAAACATTCTTTTACTGATTTTTTATATACCATACAGATATTGAATGTAATGGTTTTCAATTTTATATAATTATTTAATAGTAGGTTTTTATACATTTTTGTACAATACGAGTATTGAATATTAATTAAAAATTTCTGGCATCTATATATCGACTGCAGAAGTAAAACAATTCATTTAACGGAAGAGGTAGTTAAGTACTGGAATTCAGTTGTTTTTCGAAGGCTTTATTTCAGCTCCAACCGGTTTCGACGCACATGGGTCTTCCTCAGGGAGGGTAAGTCAAAATTGAAAAGAGTCTGCAAAAAATTAAAAAACGGTGAACGATGTATGAAAAAAAAAATGTTTTTGTTATTTATAAATATTGTTCCTAGAAAATCTGGACTAATTATTAATCACAATTTTTTATTATTTCTATTTTGAACAAAATACAGTAATGTTTTAAGGTAATAATTTGCGTTTTCTTTCTCAGTTATGACGTTATGAGTGTATTCAGTGTAGTACTGAGATTAATTCGTTGTTTGGTCACATGGATTACATGCTACATGTGGAAATCCTCTTTGCTTTCTGGTTTCCAGCAAGCAAGTATCGTCATTGACATTTTGATCTGGTTTACGAAAATTAACATTGTACTCGTACATGTACAACAAGTATACTTATGATAAAACTATATTACTTTTAAAATTGAAGATAAATGTAACTGAACAATTTTAATTATTCCTCGTACTTTAATATTTAATCATTTTGACGAAAGTTTAACTTCATTAAGTTAATAATAGTTGAATCTATTACGTCCTTCGATCTGTAAAATAGTCCTTGTTTATATTTATATATTTATACAATGATTTATTTCTTATTCTTTTGTAAATAAAATTAAAATTAAAGCCAAATTCTGACAGCAACGCTAATCTTTATCCAACTATAAATACCGCTGTTTTATAAAAGTAGATGAAATTATATAAATTACTGAACAACGGTGTGCCAAATAAAAGTCCCACCGCTGCCACCAAATTATATACTTTGAATATATTTCTTAAAAAATATATGTATTAAAAGCTTTTACGATATTAAATTAAATAAAAAGATTAAGTACTTGAAGAATTATTATTTTTTATTTGTTTATTTAATATTAATAAATGAAAGGATTTAAAAAGCTCAAAGGTTCAGGTTCGTAGCCTTAGTCCATTATGGACTTTAACAACTTTACACACTAATTTACTCTTATAAACTGTAATAAAATATGAAATAATAAATACGCACTTATCATTTATTCTTCTTAAAAATGTAGGTCTGACTCTTGAGGTTAATTTAATAATTTGGGTCTAAATATTGAAACATCTTAAGACTTTGAAATCAAATGAAACACAGAGTTATGACTTGACTTTTGAATTCTGATCGTGAGAGAAATATCATCGGAAAATCATTAGCTTGTAGTTTATATTTGCCCCAGTAGAGGATAATTTAATAATTTTGGGTTTAAATATTGAAACATCTTAAGACATCAAAGAAGAGGAAGAGTTATGACTTGACTTTTGAATTCTGATCGTGAGACCAATATCATCGCAAGCTTAAGCTTATCATATTTGTCCCACTAGTAAATTAAAATATCTTAGTTAATTATTTTGAATTTTCTTGTTGTTACAGTGTCCGAGTGGTTCGGTACTCATAATAAATAGGTAAATTGCGAAGACTGTTATATTTAGGAATATTGTGCCATAGATAACAAGAATATAAAGAACAGTAAAAGATTTGGATTCATGTGTTGATCACTCGATCTTTCTTTATCTCATCTTCTGTTGTTTCTCAGCCTACAAAAAATCAGTTGTGCGTTGTCGAACCCTCTCCGCCACTGTGAAATCGTAGGGGATGTTTATGTACATACGTCGTGTCGGCAATGATCGCGGGGGTTATAAACCCGGGGTTGTAGTTCCGGCGTAAGTGCTGACCATGTTCCAGCGTTCCAGAGCACAGATGTATGCAAACACGTTCCACCGCGATGAATCTCAAAACTCTCCTCTCTCTCTCCTTCATCGCATCTCTCTTTCCCCCTTGTTCCTGCTTTGCAAATCTATGTTTTATGGACGAATTTCGTTTCGACGAAATGCTATTTTAGAAAAGGTTACGCGGTCAGTTTATATTCTTCGATTTGGTTATAAATGGATATTGGTTTTAATGCTGTGCCAAGGATCTGTTGTTTGAATTCAGACCTGCTTATTAAAGCTTATTTACGCGAAAAAATCAACCGCATTTGCACGATATCCTGCTTAATAAATAACTATTTTTTCGCAGAATTGCTATCTAGTTTACTGCAGTAGACAAACTAGTACTCAGCGTTTCTTTTATTTAGAACGTTAGTTACAGTACCGTCACTAATTTATGGGGGACAAACATGAAGAATTAAACAGTAAATATTTATAATTTTTGCGAATCTGTTATAAAATTATAATGTCCTAGTAACAAATGTAAGTCGCTATCTTACCATCATTTATGTTTTAAAAAATTAAACATTTTTTAGATCAATAAAATCACTAAAAAGATACTCAATTAAAATGTGAATTTTATTTCTATATTATATAAAACTACATTAGCGTGACAAAACTGTAAAATAAAAAAAAATGCTATTGTATTATAGTAAAAGTAGAAAATATATTATATGAAACAAGTACGGCAATTGAGTAGTTAGCCTTCGTCTCGTTATGTAATTTTCGCATGCGTTAAATAACAACTTTTGTTTTGTAACTAATTATATATTTACTCGAATGGTCTGTACGTGTATAACATTAAATTTCAAAATATAATAATAATTAAAAACAAAAAATATCCAATAAGACATTAGAAATTTTACTAATGGTAAAAATAGAACCACTGTATTGTACGTTGTATTTATTTTGTATGGACAAGTTTGCGAATCATGCAAGTTTGAACAAAAGAAAAATATCAAATACACACGCAGTTGTGTAGAAGCCTTTGCTGATTGTACTTGTGTTTGAATTTATGTACAATAATTAACAATTTTACTTTGAAATATTATTTTCTAGTTCGTGAAATAGTAGTGGAAATGTATAACAAGAAAAATTACTTGTGAATACATCATAAATCAAACATTAGAATTCAATGGTACAACGTATATTTGATTGTATGTGTATAATATTTTAAGTTGTTCAGTGAAGTGTTTTTCAAAAAGAAAGTGCTAACATCTTAAACACTTATTTGGATTTGAATAAATAAAGTTGTGAGACGTTTTAAATTGATTGTGTTAAAAATTATATGATTTCGGTAGTATTTCTTTCAATTCGTATACTGTAAACTTGTAATGTGTCTGTGTCTGGTTCATCAGTTGTTATTCTGGTTATCACATCCATCACCCATATGGAAGGAGAACGAAAGGTAAAAAGCATTAATTTCTGCAATTTAACATTTCATTTTTACCTCCAACCTATCAATATATAGATAAGGGATGTATTGTTTTTAATCAAATTTCTCGAATAGTAGTTTTCAACAAATGAGCACGAATTAGAGTCCCTAGAATACGATTTTACTATTTTTACCGTGATGTATTTATGTATATGTGTGTGATGATTTTTCGTCCAAGATAACTCTAATACGATACATGTAAAAAATATAATATTTGGTATTTAAGAGTTATATACAAATATGATGGACTGTGTTGGACAGATCAGTTTTTTTATTTACAGTTTAGATTTTGTTAACATAGTTGAGGATTAGTATTTAAATTTTAAATTTATTCTAACAAACTTTTCTTATTTTTCAGGTAAGTTTGGAGTTTACTTCATATTTCTTTTATTATCGGTAAGTGCATTTGAAATTATTAAACAACTGGAAGTGAAATAAAAGAATGAAAACATTAGTAAAATAGCAGAACAATATGTGAGAGATTAGTGCTTTTGTGATCCGCTCATCAGTCTATTCATGGAATTATAATTAAAAGTGCAGAGAACAGTGGGTCGAGTATTATTTAGCAGGCGAGTGCAAGTTGTAAAACTGCAATTCTATTATTGAGTAAACTTTGTATTCAGCGAATACCGCAGATATTCTGAATATAAATGAGCAGTTAAAGTAGCTGCAGAACTCAATGTGCCGGGGGTTTTTGCAGCTCGCGTTAAATATTGAAACGGATTTTGTTTTGCGCTGTTACCGCCAACTCTCACGGCGGAAACATAAACTATTGTCGTTACTCCAAAATTCACTCACTTCACTACCGAACTAACAAACTCCCAGCGAATAATTCTCTCGGTTTTATGACTCTGTCTTGTGTCTTCATCTAAAAATTACGCCCTCGATGCACTACATAAATATTTATCACTTTTACAGTTACCAAATTCATTCACCCCTGAAACAAATATGTTGTACGAAATATTCAATTCTAATGAGAGATAATAAAACTTGTGGAATTTCGTCAATATATTTGGAAAAAACTACGTCTCCTACCGGTTTCGACCCCACGTGGGTCTTCTTCAGGGAGTGTAGGTCAACTTATGTAGTGTGAACATTAAAATGTAATTTTAACATGAAGGTTTTTTTATAGACACGGCACATGAATACAGTCAGATAATTCATATGCCGTCTAAGGGACTCAGTGATAAACCGATAATCATTAAGTTTTTATTCAAAATTAGGTAAGTAAATGTTGGAATAATTTGGTAATTAGTTATGTTATTAAGGATTTATTTTGGTTGCTCCCTTCCTAATGTTATCTACTATATAAACTCGGCTAATATTTGAAAACGATAACAGTTTGTCATTGAAGAAGTCGAGATTTAAGGAAGAGCAACCCATAATCCACATTAAAAATCAGTATCAATTATGATCTATTGTAAGTAAACTTACCTACATTTTTGTATTATGTAAAATCATTAGAATTTTAATATACTTATATTTTATTATTTCATAAAAAAATTGGGCGAACAATTTATTTAATTGGAAAATATCCTTCCTGGAATAATATTCTTTGGTTATATTAATTTATAACACGTTGGTAGCCCTGTTGTAAATACTTTCAATTAAAAAAAACCTCTTTAATCTTTTGTCAGTAACTTTCCTGTGACAACTCGAAATATCATTTATTAATAAGTTTTTTTGGTTGGGTTTTTGGTGTTTGACAATGGCGATAGGTTCGTCATAAGTTTGTTGTCCCGATCGCGTAACGAAGTGCATCTGTGGGTGGAGATATTCCACGCCAGAGCGCGCCCGGTCAAAGTTAGATGAGTTAAGTTTGTTAGCTACGTTACCTGAAGCCGGCAGTCATCCAGCCATCGCTAAGTGAACGCGAACGCGTCTGTTTAACGATAAACATTCGGTCGACACTCCGTGCATAATGCATTCAGTGACGTCACGCTAACTTCTCCACCCACTGGCTGTCTTCCTCCGGTTACAGTCACGTGACTTACGTATCTCTAACTTTAGGTCACAATACCTTTACCATAAACGCAGTTTTAATACAGCTTTCGACAATGAAAGGTTAAAACATTCAGTTACACATTCTTACAATGATTATTCTTGCAATTCATTCTGTAACAACATAACAAAAAGGGTAAATTATAATGAAATTAACTAAAATTACGTCTTAATCTTAAAATTAATTTTATAAATAAGTAAATACATATTTCGAGAACTAAGTTCTCATCATCAGTAGTATGACTGAAAAGGATTAAACAGAGTAGTTAAGATTACTCAATATGTCAACCATGCTAGAGGTCCTAGAGTTGTTAAAATATTCTCCATTCTTTGAAATTCGAAACTATAATTTCGCATTTGAAAACTATTAATATTCTCACCGTAAAGCTGTTTTATCTTCTTTGGTTTTATTGTCTTTAAAGTAATTTCGTGCTATTTTTGAAACAATTCTCTTGGCAAATGTATTCAGGAAATAATAAAGAACTGACGGAGAAACTTTCATTGTTATTAGTTCTGGAGAAATAATACGTTCGATTTCCACAAAGAGATTTTAAAGCTTTAGGACCTGAGAGGAAAAATGAGGTGTTCAAATATGTTTCCTTCTCAACCTCTTAAGCGGAACTTACAAAGTCAAACAAAAATGTGAGACGAAAAGAAATATATTTTAACTTGATTCAATTTTATCTTTCATTTTTAAATGGTTGCCTTCCTCACCGCCTATCAGGGGTCACAAAAAATTTGTCACAATGAAAAGAATTTTCTTTTCTCTACTTATCAGTAATTTCTCCCCAGTTTGCAACTTCTTATAAAGAAGACGTGAAATGAGATGAAGATGCTTCGATACTTAGATCTTTAGACAAATAACTTTGCAACGATAAAGTTCATATTAATAATTTCCTTTAATATTTCATGACAATTAAATAAGTGATTGTTATTTAATTAGCTGAATTTCCAATGTAAGTTTCGAAAAAAAATATTCTCTTAGTAAATCCTAAATACTTGAGTGTTTTTTCTATCTAGAAATGTTGTCTTATTTATGAATATTTATGATGATTATTGTATTACAAGTAGATAATTCAAATAAACGTACTGAAAAGTCTAAGGTTTCTGCAAGAAAGTAGTAGAGCCGAATGTACAAAGTTCAACTTCGTGTCTGCACAAATCTTGTAGGAAAATAATTTCAGAATAAGAGGCATACCTGGAGTTAATATGGATTTTTTGTAATGTCATAAAGTAATTTTAAAACTTTGAAATTTGTATTTTTGATAGAAAATAAAGTTTGTTTCCTCGCAGAAAAAGTTTGCTACGTGTTTTTGGCCTTATTTCTAAAATAAAATTGAAAAGAGGAACCTTCACGCATTACTTAACTCACACCTGCCCGATTTACTTATCCGCACAAACAGAGTTTGAAAAACATCTTCACCTGTAACTCCATCGTACGAAATCGTTTCTAACTTCGCAAAATAATCATTTCAATTTATATTTAATTTTAGTTTCATCTGTCCTCTCTGTAGGTAAAATAAAAATTTTGAATAATGAAAATTTATTGTACCTATATTAAATAAATAAATAAAATAAATCATGAAACAATTCTTGTCCTACTTGTGATATCAATTTAGAATCTTCGTAAAGTAAAAATCTAAATCTACTTTACTTCTGTGAAAATCCGAAAATAATTTCATTTTATTGAGAGCACCCAATCGTATGAGCTTTTTAGAGATTTATTTGGCAGTTGAAAATTATACTTGTTCTTTCAAATTGTCATAAAAGATGGTTGCAATAACTACAGTGGTGTTCGTGGATACGTCGATAAAATATTTGCCATTTATTCCAACCCACTGTTCTGAACTTATCTGTTCAATACGGTAATAATATACACTTGGATTCATACCAATTTAATGCCTTGCACTTTACATTATTATGTATTCGAAACTGGATTCATTGGTTTAATTTTCTCAGATTTTATGGATCGTACATTTTCAGTAATCTTTAGAAATCTTTGTTATCTACATCGGTATTTTATTTTCTACTCCATACTGTATGTTATGTTTTTTACACGCTTGACAGTATGGATACATAGCTTATATCCTTCCTACACTGGATATAGAAAACATCTTTCGAAAATGAAATAAAATCTAAAATACCTAACCAAATCTAATCCCTAATGTACAAAAGTATTATAATTCATATCACAACTCACAATATTTATTTAAAGTAATTATTTCGTAAAATGTTTGACATTTAGCCACTGAATTTCCCACAATTCTCTATACTTAACTGTGTGTTGTGTGAATACCTAAATCTTGTTGTATTCTTTTCGTGTTGGTCGTAGAAAAAGTATACTGTGCAACTCGAGTGAAATGCTCATCCCTTTCGGATGATCGAGACACTCCGCCTACGGCGTCTAGCCCCAAACTTTATCCTCAAAGATAGTTTTAGAATAAATTAATCTTCTTAGGAATTTTGTTTCAAGTCATAGACCGGATTTTTAAATTTCTTATGTAATATTATCTATACGATAATTTTTAATTTCTTACAATTTAAAATTGCGTGAATTTATTTCTCTTAAATATTATATGGTAAATTAATACTTAGGTTATATTAGGACATAGCTCTAGATCTAGATTTAGAACAACAACATTCAAAAAATATATTTGGGATTAAAGAACTATTATAAGGAATTAAAAAATGATTGTTGATTGTGGAAATAACGAACTTTCAAGCTTTATTTAGTGTGAGAAAAATGACACTTTCCACAGTGGTCCTAGAAAAAATGGTTTCTTCTGCACGTCATTTATTTTACTTGAACTGAACGATAAAAGAATACTTTTTTGTGGGTATTTTACTTTTTAATAAAGAATAGAAATGTTGATAAGTAATGAGAAGAGGCAGACATCTATGTGGGTTACAGAAATATTTCTGAAACTTCTTGCAGAGAAATTCTTTTCCTGGGCACTTCATTTGTTTTACTTGAACGATAAAGGAATGGGAACTATTAATAGAAAAATCATCTCAAGTTTCCCACAATCAAGTGACGTAAAAAGCATCTTGCGATCCAGTATTGGTTGATGGCAACTGTTATTGCTGTCAGTGGACGGCCGTTGCACTCGCTACATTCAGCTGTCAAGTACTGCTGATTGAAATAACTTTTCGTTATTAAAACCGCGATATTTCATTGCGGACGGAGAAAATTGCGACTGGTGAACTCGATCTGTATTGTGTGTTTAAAGTGATTGGATGTAATGACATTGGTTAGATTCTGACAAGAGCAAATTGTGTTTTTCGTTTTCAACGCACAAATGCTGAAATCATTGGACGATTGGAGTAGTTATTGTTTATAAATTGTTAGCGGATAATGGCTGTTTTAATTTGTTGTTTATAAAGTGCGATTACAAAGTTTTGTTTTCCATTTTTGCAATTAATTTTCAATCAAAACATTGACATGCATTATAATGAAAGTGAAAATGAAAATTTTCCCCAATATACGTTCGTTTTTCAAATATAAACTTCATTTTCACTTCCACATGTTATTAATTTCAAATTCCGACATTTCTTTTATATTTATTAAATATATTTTTTAGCAATAAACACAACAGTCAAAAATTGGCACAGCAATAAATCAAGATTCGAATTATTAGATATTTCTAATTCTTCCTATTCCTTAGACATTCTTGAAAAGAACTGTTTTTTTTCTTGTTACTTCTCTTTAGTACTATATACTCGTACTACTACTTATCGTAATAAAATTTAATTATGTTTAATACTTTATTTGTGTATTATTATGAAGAACTTTGTTAATATGTATCAGAAAAATAAACTCTGAATATAATTGTTATCGGGGCGCTATATGCCTTGATCCGTCCCTGATACGATTATTAATAAAATAGAAATAATTTCTACTCTTTTTAGCGTTTGTTGGAGATTGACAGATTAATTGTAGAGTAAAAAATAACGCTCAAACCATGTTGCACTATTTGCTTTTGTTTTACCGACAGATTTTTTTTCAAAAAGCACATTTCATGCACAAAGGCATTTTGAAAACCTTTCAGTATTTACAGAACAGGTAACTAAAAGACCAATCACGTGGGCACTTCAATACCAGTTATATTTTCGGCGTATAAGTTCATTACCTGCATAAAGCTTTGTACATTGAACACGAAATATTTATAAATATTAATTTTAAAAATTTATAACGGGCTTCTCCAAAATATTTTAAATAATTATAACTGGATAAATGGACAATTACCACAGAACAAACTTTAATGTTAAATCTAAAAGTAATGTGTTTTTTTGATTTATCATTTGGTTACTGATATTTGTAAGGACAGGTATAGATATTTCTAAAAGATAAAAAGTTGAAAGAAATATACAATTTCTTCCAGTTTCATTTAATAAGTGTACTCTTTTCTGTGTGTATCTAGACATTGATATTTGTTTGAGAACCGCAGTACACGAAGATATGTCGTATTCCAATAGACTGCATCTCAAAATGAAATTGTGATCGGAACTTGGAGTCTTTTATTAAATGTATTAAATTGATCATGAAGTTTCCTCGGTTCGGTTGCTGCACGTATTTCGAGAAGTTTTACGGGTATTAATATGAAAATTAATTTCGAATCTTTCAACTTCCACTTATGTTTTTTGCTATTTTGTTAGTCTGGTAGTTTGTTGGATTCATTTAATTTAGACTTTTCCATGTCCATGCCATTTCCATTTGCAATCTGATTTCAAACTAAATATAAATCTCTTCTCATTTGCAGAACCCGCGCTCCATCTATAAATTTACAAATGGAAAATTAATTAAAATTTATTCCTTAAATTCATCATGAACGTATTTTGATTTTTCATATATATTATTCCATTACTTGATATTTGATTGACAGCAATATACTTGCTTGTCTCATTTAAAATAAAACGTAGCGAACGAATTTGACTTTTACTTTTTGAATAATAAAATTTTCTGATAGGCCTAGACCAAGTGCAACAACAATTTTAAGAATCAATTACTATAGAGGAAATAGTAAAATAATAGAATAGTCTAGGTCTAGATTCTTTTTATTGGTGACTTTTAAAATTGTCCAAATATCATCGTTGTAATCCAAAGTTTTGTAGCAGATTGAGTCATTGCTTAGCAGTTAATGGATGGATTTTTGAAAATTTATTGTAATTATTGTTTAATTGTTCGTTATTATACTTACTTTTTGGTTAGTTGGTTTATTAGTTATTTATTTTGTAATTTCTTACAAATTCATTCCCTATGTTTAATTTTAAATGAGACAAGCATATATACATTGCTGTTAATCAAATATAAAGTCTTGACCATGGATATAATAAATCCCTATGTTCTATTTTAAAATGAACTCATGGTAATATTAGTGAAGAAATTTTATGAGTTACATTTTCGAACCTAGGTTCTACTAGTAAATTTGAAAACTGATGAAACCATTATTAATTTAATTTCCCCTTTCTAAGTAGGTGCCCTATTACGAAAACTGTGTGCACGTCTATGAATGTGCAATCCTTATATTGGTAACTAGCGAAGTATAAAGTTGGGTCTAAATTTATATTTGAAGAATTAATGAAGAATGATTGCGTAAAATGTAACAATATCCCAGTAAATCGAAGCTTTTCGTCTGGAATCCATTACGTTCGTCTAAGTAAGTCCTTCCTCCATTTATTTTTATGAATAAGTAATTCGGGAGAGAGAGGGAAGATGGCGGAGAGAGAGTGCAAGTCTCGTTTCGTCTGGAGGAGTCTCACTCTTTATAAGCTGTTCCCGATATTGGACTGTTGTATGCGGCCAATGCTGCACGTGGAACCGCATGTTGTAGTTTGTATTTATATGCAACAGGGCCCCATTGGCCCCGAACACTGAATTATTCCGCGTAATTTGTATTTGCTTATCAACGAATGAAGATACATTGATAATTCCGGAATTTGCTTATTTATTGCTTTGTTCTACATGCGGTTATTCGGCTAGTTATAGGTTAGGCCAGTCACACTCATTAATTATAAATCGGCATTAATTATCAAATCAATTCATTCGTGTACTCAAAACTAAAACTTCCAGTACATCAGTATTAAAGTTGGGTATGTGACCATCATCGAATCTCAGTATATATGTCATATAAAATAAAAATTAACCACAGTAGCATCTCATTACAATAATAAAAACTAAACATTAGTTTGCAATAATAGTTTTTAGTAATTTAATATTAACAGACGCCAGTATGGTAGGATCGTGAAATAAAGCAGGCAGTAATTTTTAATTACTATGTTCTCATAAACTACGAATAATGAATCGATTTTTAAAAAATAGGGGTATTTTTTTTCTAGTATTATACCTATATGTAAAAATCAAAATTTGGTCACATACCCCCCATCCTTCCTAAGATATTATTCTTCCTTATAACATTTATATTAAAAATGATTATTATTATCAGTAATAAGATAATAAAAGACTAATACTGAATGGAACTTTGGAATTGTAATTCAATTAGATTATTTTTAACTCATAACATAGAAATTTATTAAATCTCTTTTAAATATTCTAAATGAGTTAACAAAAACATCCTTAGTGCAAGATATTTCATTAAATATATTTGACATTTGCCATATCGGTGTTATTTTTTGTAATTTGTCCTTACAGCTTTGCAATGAAACAGTAATTTGTTCCTTGACGAGAGAGGACGAGAGGAGGACAGTAAAACAAAAATTTTGTAGTATGTACATATCATAATGACAATATATAATATATATATAGAAATAGACAGGATTGCATTTTCTTATGCACATGTAAAAAAAGCATATTAAATTCAAGTAATAAACTAATGTAACTAGCATTAAAGCAGAGATAAAAGTTGAATTTTTTAAAAGAACAAAATTGCTAAACCGTATTTGGCGTGACAACAATATTCCAGTTTTGCCAGTTGACAAAATAAACGCTGTAACGTAGTTAATTTTAAATAAGACTTACATGTGCGAATAATAAAACCTAGTAGGTATTATTGAAGAGCATTTTTTTATATATTGATTACTATCTGACATCAAAAACAAAAGCTCTGGAGATTATTCCCAGGAATAATCTGTAGAGCTTTATTTTCGTACGTAGTACAACAAGTAACATGATTATGATCCATGATAATTTTGAGTCGAACCGAATTGCAAATTTCACAAGTCTGAATATTCGATTATTAATCGTATCACGAGCTTATATTTAATAAAAGAATGTAATGAGTTGGGTATTACACATGTTTATTCTTAAAATAAACTGTCAATATTATAAATTTGGTAATAAAAAAAGAAAATAATCCTTTCGTAATGTGTTTTATCATCGCTGTGATAAAATGCTAACTACAGAAATTCCAAATGTCGATTGGCAGAAAACATGTCACTTAACCAATAAATTATATTATCACCAAAATAATGACAGGTTTTAAAAACCTTATTCTTTTATATATGCACCGAATATTCGTTCCCGAATTACGATTGTCCTTGCGGATTGTTTAGATGTGTTGTTTGGCGGCATGGCTATATCAGTGGGTATTGAAGTTTAATGCGAGTTGTGTACGCTAGCATGTGTCCATTATGAAGAGGATAATGGGCTGAACGCTGGTATTGAATACGGCCCTGCACACAGTGGCTATACTGATATGAGCATCTCAAGTGGCGTACATCCAACTACATATTGCATGTCGTGGGCCACTATCTTCACCCATTCATAGTCCTAGCTCTACGCTCTACCTTCATGCTGTGCAACTACACTCGTAACTTTCCCAATATTTCATTGCCAAAACTTTATCACTAATTTCCTACTATTATTTTTATTAGTTTATCAAGTATTGGATACCGCAAAGAAAAAACTATAAGTCATATCAAACAAAAAAAAATTAACCGGTAGTTTAATAGAAAAAATAATGAAGAATCCTGGAATTTACTTAATAAAACTGTTGAAGAAGGTCCAAATGAAGTGGAAACCGAATGGAGTTTAAAAATAATCAGTTTCATACCAGGGAAGGCACATAAGTATTATAGTTATTTAAGCTACAAGGAATGTGAGTACATTAATACTTTCGAGAAGGTATGAACTGAGGTGGAGACTGCGGAACCGAAGTTCATGTTACCGTAAGAGAATAGTTGTTTTGGTACTTACATTCCAAGTCGCTTATTATATTTTTCGCGTCACCAGCAGCAATTAACTTCAAATAACGTTAAAGTATTTGTAAAATGTGACAGTTCACTTCACAATGAAGACCAAATTTATATGAAATTTGTATGTTTTTCATAATTACCCTGATACGAGGACAGTTATTTCTATAACTTCCCATTGACAATGGTAACCAAGAAACAGAAGTTATTAGGAACTTACGATTTATGTTACTATGGAAGTAAGTTAAACATATGTGAAAGGTGGCACGATAAATATTAACTAAACTTTAATTGTGTTTTGTGGATAACAATCCGAATAGGATATTAAGTTATTCGTTAGCAAATGGTGTAATTGTGAATAGGAGATGGTGAATCGCGATCACTCCATTTTCCGTTTGCTACCATCCTGCCGATATAGAACTATCACGACCCTTCGTAAGTGTTAAAAAATTGACGAAAATTTAATTGTTTATTACGGACAACAATTATAATGAGATATTAAATTATTTGTTAGCAAATGGTGTAATTGTGAATATGAGATGATGAATCGCCATTATCCCATTTTGCGTTTGCTAGCCTCATACTGAATAAAGCAATCTTGACCTTTCAAAAAATAACTAAATTTGTTTATTATGAACAAAACTGAAAAATAGGCTATTGAGTTATTGGTGAGCAAATAGTGTAAATGTGATCACGAAGGGCTTGTCGACTTTTCGACTAAACTGTAATAATAATATAGCTCTACGGACCTAGAAGGCAAATGTTTATCTTAGACAACAATGACAATGCGACTATTGAGTTATTTGCGAAGAAGTATAATTGTGAATGAGAGTAAGTCGGGTGATCCTGATCATGACTTTTGTCTGGCAACTCGCCGGGCGGGAGGACATGCAACGCGGGTGGAGTTACTGTTGGAACAATCATCAAATTGTAATCAGAAGGCGCTCTAAATCACTGGCGTGCAGGCGTGCGACGGCGCGCGGGATGCGACTCTCGCCAGATGTTACTCCTGCCCACGCCTTTCATTCCTTTGCCGTTTTCCTAACAGGGGCGCATCCCTGGAATTCTGCACCCTTTAAAGTCTTCTTCTCATAACACCAAGTCAGTCGTTAGGGTTATTAGTCGCAAGTCGCAATATGTTAAATCAAACTCTAAGGGCCGGTTTTTTCTTAACCGTCGGTTAATATAAAAAATATCACATCGAAATAATAAATAACGTATAGTTTTGACCACTTACATTGTTGTTCTTCTTACTTTTACCAGAGATGGAAAAACCGGCCTTAAGTTCTGCAGCACTTCGAATAATAACACCGATCAGAAATACGCTGTTATACAAATCGTGTATAAACTTTTGCGACAAATCGATTAATTATCACTACGGATGTACAGTTATACTTCTAAAAGTTCATTAGTTTTGGCGTAATATTAAAAATGCAACTTGCAGTTGTGCGTCTTAAAACTTCTAATCTAGCAAAGATTGAACATGATCGTTCGTTTCCTTGTTAATTTGGATGCTTCTCGGTGAATGATAAATTTATGCTTGTCTGTTTATTTATTTTACTTCTCTATCAATTGTTCTCAATTCTAGAATATTGAAGTAAATGTTATTTATTAAATTAGGTACTGCACTAATAATTATTAAGGTTCCTGTCTTCCGTTTCTAAACAAAAATGAATAAAAATTATATAATGAATACTTTTTAGTTATATGAAGAGATTTTTAATATTTAAATTAGGATATTATTGAAGATAAAAAGTATCTATACTATGTTTTTCAAAGCTGTCTTGTTTTATATTGGATGATTTTTTTATTAGCGTAGGATTGTTATTTTCCGCCTAATACAGAAAAATTACAAAATAGTATATTGTGTATCTAGTAGGAAAAATGATATATTCCCGGACAGTGGTGGAAATTGCGGGATGACCCGAAGACGAGAACAGTAATACCAAAAGTCCGGGAAGTCACTTTTCCTATGTGGTACACATACTATTTTTGTTTTGATGGGTTTATATGCAATAATAATGAGATGAATATTACTGTATTTTTATTAATGGAAATGCTTTCTCACCAGCCGGAAAAAAGTTTTCCTGGACTGTTTTGTCTTAGTTAGCAAATACATTAAAATACCGGAATAATGCATTTTCCGGGGATACAATTTCGATCAATAAAATATCCTATATTAAAAATGTTTTGATTTTAATTAACCAGCTATTGTTGAAATTTCAAATAATATGTCACCAGGTGCTGAAAATGTCCTGTACAAATATAAATTTTAAAAGGTGAAAACACCCCTGACGTGTTTATAAAGGAGAGATACTCAATATAATTGAGAGATAAAATATAATAAAAAGGAGAAGAGTCACTTTAAAAATCAAATAACCTTTTTAAAGTCCCGCACGACCTAAACAAACACATCCTTTTTGAGAATGTTTCAAGTTCAGCCCTGCTGCACGCGAAGTCCACTGACATCGTTTCCTGTAATCCTCTCCGATTTCGCCTATTATGTTATTATGTTGTCCTCTCTGTGGAGCGTCTGTTTTTTCATCTCGTACAGGGTGTGATTGATGCTGTCGATAAATAATTGATCGGCCATTCCAACCCTAAGACGCCATTCAAGCCTACCCTTCACAACCTCTAACACCGATTTATTTATTCTTTCTGATCCTGTAAAAAATTTATCCGTTTTTCTCTGACAAATTCGCGCGGTAATCAGCTTCAGAAGAGATTCCAGAAGAGATTTGACAAGCCCAAAGCGTTGTTTCATTTGTTATTACAAACTACCGTCTTTCTAAATGAATTTAATTATTGGAATATCATTAAAGTCAAATTATCTTTCCGACATTATTGCGAAAGTTTTGTTAAATGTGCGACAATTCACGTTCCAGATATATCTTGCTCATCTGTCAACCCTCTTGTTCAAGCGTCGTTCCTACAAATCGCGAATGCTACATGCCAAGGGGCGGACTTACCTAATCTTCACCATAGTTTATATTTCCAAAAAAATCATAATTTATTTTAAATATTCCTTTAATTTTTCTCAAATCTCGACATTTTTTTATAAAATACTTTCTAAAGAATTGGAAAATCACTTAAAATAATTTCAGTTAAGCTAATATAATAAATATTAAATATATTTAGTAATAGCCGTAATTATGTAGATTTCAGTGATCAAAAATTTACATCAATTTTAACAATTTTTTATTGCAATGTAATATTGTAGAACTTTGTACGTTTCATAACAAAATGATTGATGATTTGATAAAACTGCTCATAAAATTTATATGTTCTACAGCACATATTCTTTACAAAATATGAAAAGTAAAAATAATTAAAAACAATTTTGTTACAATTTTAGAATAATTAATATTCCTAAACTTATATATTTATTCTTTAATATTCTATATTCTATAATATAGTTATATATTTATTCTTTAATCATATTACAATCTGTAAGTAAGTTTTATAAACTGAATCAAAATTTTATATTAAATAAGAGAATATTATTTAAAAGCTTTTTTATTAATAAATTATTAGCATCAATATTTAAAGAACTTCTATGAAATTTATTTTAATTTCCTTATGAAACATTTGTCATGGATTGTAACTTGTAATATTGAGAAAGAACTATACTTTTGTAAAATTGCACGAAAAAATTTTTTAAACGTCATAAAAGCGACAATAGAAAATAAATAAATAAAATTCTTATAATTTGATATGTAATATAGTAGCATTTAATCAAAAAAAAAAATTAAAGACTTATCAATTCTTTATTTTTTTGATGTGTAATACAGTATGGCGCGCCGTTTCGGCAAATATTATTACTGTAAAAATAAATTTATTTTCCGTTAAAATATTTATTTTCGTACGAAAATAGAAAGATTATTGTTCAAATATATTCCATTGTTGTTTAAAAAATATTTTTTGTATAATTTTATTATACATATACCTTACGTTTGTTTTAATAACACTTATAGTTTTGCCGCTAGAGGCCGTAGCAATAACAACATACAACAAGCAAATATCTTAATGGTCGTAGAAAAAATAATATAAAACATCGAATATTGTACGTTGTGTTGTGGGATGTAGTATTAGAATAAAAATACAATTTATTTACTGATTTCTACAGTCTAAATTTTTAGTCTTTAGTCTTTGCATAACCAATCTTCGGAAATTTCTTGATTCGAAAAATTTTCTGTACCATTAGCGCAATTTTTCTAGGCGTTAAATTTTATAAATAATTATATTAATTGTATCTACTAAATGTACAAAAGTAAACAATATCAACCTACTTTGTAAATATTGCTGTATGTTTGGAATAATGTTGAAAATTATACATGAATTTCGATACCAAAAACTCAAAACAACTGATTCATTTATGACAAATAACTATGGAATTTTAGACTTATTACAGGCGGAGATATAATTCTTGCAGACAAGGGAATCCGAGGTATTAAATGTGAAGAAAATGTAGTTGTTTTTATTCATGTGTCATTTTAAAAACACATTATTTCGCAAATTATTTGCGTAAAACCCATATACAGCTTATGTTTGTTTTCAAAAAACTTATAGTATTGCCGCTAAAGGCGCTGATGCTAAAAATATGCATGTCGCCTATTGCTGAGATTTCAGTGGTGCCATCTGTTGCCAGTGCTTAATCCGGATATATTTCACAGCCTATGTAGTTGAGTGTACAGTACAAGGTTGCCAGATCAAATAGCAGTGGTAACGACGCCATCTAACGGTAGAATAATAAAGCTCATTTTTATATTAAATAATACCACTCACAGGCTGCGAAAAAATATTTTCTTAACCGTTTAAAAAATATATTTTTTTGTATTTTAAAATAATAAAATTATACAAAAAATATTTTTTAAACAACAATGGAATATATTTGAACAATAATCTTTATATTTTCGTACGAAAATAAATATTTTAACGGAAAATAAATTAATTTTTACAGTAATAATATTTGCCGAAACGGCGCGCCATAATACAGAAATAATTTTTTATTTTATATTTAAAAAAGCTTTAGAATATTATATACAATTAAGTATTTCACGTTGAATTCATATTTAAAAATAATGTGAGACTTAGAATATGATCTCTAGATTTGATAATTATTATTAAATAAATATCTAAATAGTTCGAAATGTACTATATATTCTAGGCTATTTGCAAAGCTTAATAAACATTTAAATTGACTATACCTAACTTTTTAAGCTTGCACTATCTAAAAATAGTGAACTGCATTATTTAAATTCTGTATTTATGAGTTGTAAATTCGCTTAATACGCCCCTGCAATCTGAGCTTCTGGCTGCAGTTGTTTTATCCGGAAATCTTGCGCTCTCTCACGGCCTCACTTCCTGTTTTGCAATCAGAGATCGTGATGCTTAGCCCCTGTCCTGCAAACTTCATGTTTCATACAGTTTTATATTGACACTGGGATTGCTTCTTTCCAAAAAACGCAAAACATAAACCATACAATTGATTATTTTTACATATTCCTGTTTCTCATTGTTCCAAAAACGTGGAAACAAATTAATTTAAATCAATTATAACATTGAAACCATTAAATGATTAAATAAATAAAAAGTAATATTAAATTTAACAATAAATATTATTGCTTCGTAATGAATAATATTAGTGCTACATGTACGGAATCGTATATTAATTAATGTACAATTAGTTTGAACAATGAATAATATTTGTGTTGAGTATTCCAATCTCCGTTTAACATTAATTGAAATATTCACTATTTATCAATCTGTAAATAATAGTTTACACATAAACCCGTAGGTTATGGAAATACGAGACAAATAAATTGTGTGAAAAAATTAATGCGCTTTTAATATTTACTGTTTAAACAAAAACTTTATAAAATATGATGAGTAATAATGTGGTTTTCATTATTATTTTATTGCAACTATTGATTCTACATGTAGAAGTATGAATATTTTATACAAATCGTGTTAAAAATTCTGTTCAATAAATTGAATGAAAGTGCAATATTGTGTAAATTAAGAAAGTAGGTTATGTTATGAGTTTTATTTAATGTAATTCATATTTATTTTAAATAACTTTCATGTTTATTTGTAGAAAACAATATGTATTTCGCAGGGTTGGCACTATACGGTAAGCAAAAGCAAAAATAAATAAATAAAAAAAATATCGAAAAAGAAAATACTTGAAAGTTATTTGTAACAATTCAAAACTGTAAATTTTACATTTTCTTCTATATTTATCGATTTATTTATTTAAAGCAACTTGTTTGACATCCTCATGCAGGATAGATTTTTAATAAAAACTTTTCAAGACTTACACGTGTTGTACGTGTATATATAGTGTTAATTAATTAATAATATAATAGTTTATGTATGCAGTAATAACAGGGGAAGTAATTCACAAAGCAGCTGATGTTGTATTTTTGCGTAAATCCGAAAATATTTGAAAATATCGAATTTTTAATTCAAAAATTTTCAAATTTTAGAAAATTTCGTTTGCAATATTTTTTAAAGAATTAGCTACGCTGATAACAAATTTACAAACAGAATTTAATTATCTCTTTTCGTTTCGGAAATATTTGCTGTCAAAGTTGCACCTTAAAAAAGTGTGTTTTTCGAGAATATTTCAAAAATGAGTAGAGATACAATCTCAACTACCTTACCATTCGATTCTACCGAAAAAGTTATATAAAGAAATGTTTTGCCCACATATACGTCCTTTGGAACGATTAGGTGAAAAATAAGAAAAACGAAAAATACCTAAATTTCAAATTTTTACCTCATAACTTTTTGTATCCAAAATTTTTCATTTTTTGCACTTAAGTAGATATCGATGCGCTGATTTCAAATTTTCAAACCGAATTCAATTATCTCTTCCCGTTCTCGAGATATTTGAGTTCAAAGTTATACCTAAAAAATCAGGTTTTTTAGGTATACCTCTTAAATGGTTAGGTTTACGACTTCGGCAACTTCACCATTCGATTCTACGGGCAAAATTACATAAGTGTACCAATTTTCAGATTTTTATGTCAACAGATAGAATTTCTAGAAGGAAAAAACTGAAAATGGCCAAAAATCGAAAAAATCGTCAGGGGTTCATCAGGCATTTTTTTCGATTTTGGCTATTTTCGTTTTTCCTTTCTACAAAATGTATCCTTTGGAATAATAATCTAAAAATTGGTATACTTATGTAGTTTTGCCCGTAGAATCGATTAGTGAGGTCGCCGAAGTCGTAAACCTAACACTTAAAGGGTTATACCTAAAAAACCTATTTTTTTATGTATTGCCAAAACTCAACTTTGAACACTTATATCTCGAGAACGGTAAGAGATAATTCAATTCGGTTTGAAAATTTGAAATCAGCGTATCGTTATTTACTTAAGTCTAGAAAATGAAAAGTTTTGGAGAAAAAAAGTACCTCAGAGAAATTTTGAAATTTAGGTTTTTTCGATTTTCTCATTTTTCGCCTAATCGTTCCAAAGAACGTATATGCGAAGAAAACATTTCTTTATGTAACTTTTTCCGTAGAATCGACTGGTATAATCGTTGATATTGTATCTTTACCCATTTTAGAGATACATCCAAAAAACACACTTTTTTAAGGTACCACTTTGACAGCAAATATCTCAGGGATGAAAATAGATAATTAAATTCTGTTTGAAAATTTGAAATCAGCGCATAGAGATCTATTAATATGTACTATTTCCCAAAATCAAAATTTTGGACATAATAATCAGTATATTTGGGATATTTCGCGTTTGTCAACACAATTCTTGGGTTAATACTGTTGTTTAGTTTATTTTAACTTTATACAACGTTGATATGGGTTCATAGGTTTTGAAAATAAATAAAAGTTAGATAATAAAGTGACAGAATAAAATCGAAGAGGCGTAATACGTTATTTACTGTCTTGAAAATGAAAAATGACATTTTGAAATTTAGGTATGTTCGATTTTTCACCTAATTAATCTAAAGGAATTTAATGTTGAAAGATATAGATAACCATAATTATTTAAATGTATGTGGTTCATGTTGAGAAATAAATAATATTTCGAGTGAAGTTGAAAACAGAATGAATGTGTTTAGGAAAAAATTAAGTAAGAAATATATGTTATCGAATTTCTTCAAAAAATGAATCTCGCGTTTATCTCCCCGAGTGGATACGTCGGCAGCACGGGCTGCTTTAAATAAAATCGGTTTTTTGCCGCAACAGTGGACGAAACAGGATATTCGAGGAGTTACGATACCCACAACCTGGAGAAAAACCGCCATGTTTAAAGATAGCGACTGCAGCGCCTACTACACAGCGGATGCGGGAACTCTTGGAATGATATAGTGATCGTAAGGGACAGCCGAACCTTATCTTATTCCGGCCCTGCCCACGAATCGTTTAACCTCGAGGGTGTAAGTTGTCACAACACAATCAAATTTCAGTTTTTGGAATACATTAACTGCCACTCCAAATGGAAATTGTCTGGGATAATTTCATTTCAAACTGGGAATAATGTGAAGATTACTAGAAGCTACTTAAAAATTTATTCTAATTTTATTTATGAATGACATCTTCCTAGCTATTTTCTTAAATTAGAAATCTTTAATTTTTAATGTGACCTCATTTCACAGATGGAACTGCAAATATATGTCAAAAATATTTTTTTTTATATAGGCATCAATTTTAGCAGCTTATAAACCGAAAAGGAATTTTGATAATTTATATCAAATACTTGCTTAATAGTAATTATGCATGTAAAGTACATATTTCTTCTACAACCACTATGAGAAGTGGAACTTTTCTCACTTTATAAAGCTTCAATGATTACCAATATCAAAGACATAATTACAGTGATATAGCGAGGCGACTATAGAATCCTAACAGAAGGAAGATCTTACCATACTGAAGTTATATTCTTTATCAAAACATTTAATTGCTGATATATGTATCATTGAAAACTAATGTTTAGTTTTATTATCCTCATGAGAAGTTATTGTGGTTAGTTTTTATATTTCATGACTTCAAAATACTGAAATATGGTTATGGACACATACCCTGTTTCAGGTTCATACAACACACTCTATGTTAAAAAACAAAAAAATATTTTTTGAAAATATTTAAACAATATGAAGTTAGTGCGAAATGCAGCATAATGTAATCTATAATTTAAACAAAGATAACATAAACAGTTTCCGTTTTTCCCCGCTCAATTGGCACAAAGAACACGTTCCACATGTGTAGAACAAATTTTTGCTTAGTTGCATAACACGTTAATTCCATAATGCTCATTTGTAATCCTGAGCAAGGCTGGTGAAACAAACCTCGGTTTTAAGCAACACGTGTTGTTCGCACATTAGCGTGTACGTCGCGACGCGTCGCGCCATCTGAATATTCACACGTCGGCGTCGCTGCTAATCCCGGGATCAGCGCGCTCTAATCATACAGTATAATGTGCTAAGTAGACTAGTGCGTGAAGATGCGTCACCGAGATGGCTAAATCCAACAGTGTTCCAAACAACGCTTTCATTTTTAACTCTTTCGCTTTAGTGTGATGAGATTTTAAATTAGGAGTAGTAAATACTTGAGGGTGTTCACTTTTGCCATACCTAAGTGCATGAAAAAGGAGTATGTAAAGGTTTCTATGATTAGGTTAGTTATTTTTTGGACTCCTGATGTGTAAACATAACAATCACACATTATTAAAGTCTAAGGTAGTTGCGATTTTATGAATCACGAGGCACTAAAGTATTTTTTTTTTTAAGTTTTAGAGGTTATTAAAATAATAATAAAAATAATTGTAATAATAACAATTGTAATAATAACGGTGCTTACAAAATCGCTAGCTACTGCAATTTATCGTTCAATATAGTCTTGGAGAAATATAAATTTTTGATTAGTTTCATTGATTTTGATATTTCATTTAGTACATTATGTATACGTTAGATATGGCCGTTCCAAGTGGGGATGTTACAAATAATATAAAATAATTTTATTATTTTCATTTTATTGTTATGTGAAAACATTTCCTAATAATTCATCTCTCTTATTTTAATTTAGACAAAGTGTACTGTTCAATGCCATTCTTATACATTTCAAATTCGTACCCTCTCTTCATTCAATTTGTGTTTATTAGATACCTAGTTTTTATTGTGTCGCAATTTGGCGTCTGCCCTTTTCATCGGTCACCAATAATATAAAACGCTTTTTTGGTGTCATATTTACCTATACTGTGATGGTTTTTCTATAAATAAATAAAAATTGCATTTTTTTAACAACACATCTTAATGTACATATTCAATTTAAGAAAAATTTCGTTGTCATCTGTCATGTTTGACAAGTCAGTGTTTAAACTTTCAACATTCATAACTTTTTAACGAAAGAAGATATTGACAATCTAAATAAAAGCTAAATACTCCTAAATAAACTAAATTGAAGACTGTGATATATTAGGATTGCCAATAATATTTCATAAATTTAAAAACTAGCTACTATTTCATTCCAATCACTGTTCCCAAAAGGGTTCTAATTGAATAATTACAAATCAATCGACTTTTTTGCACAGAGGCATCAAAAATAGTAGTATTTAATATCAAATGAAATAATTTGAGGGCTGACGTGCACAAATATTAAACCTTTAACCAAAAACTATTTTATCCTTTTTATTTTACCTTATATTATTATTACAAACAATAAAAAAAATAAGGGGGCGGCATATTTATGTGGCACCCTGGCACCAATGCATCTTGGTAAAATGACATGTTTTCGAGGAATGTACCAGACTTTCAAATTATTAATATAAAAAATTATTATTTCTTGAATGCCATAAAATTGAAAGTTATTCCATGATGTTTGGACCATATTGAATATATTTCTATGAGACACCATTAAATAATTTAAATGTATTTGGCGTGCGAGCGGAGAAAAAGAAGTACACGCAGCATTCTTTGATCTAGCGAACGGTTGCCAACAAAGGATCAAGTTACACAAGGATATGAAAATGCGGTTCCTATGACAACACAGCTATCCTGTATTCAAATGCGTTAATTTGAAAGTAAGAGAAGAATATGCACGCGACGCAGCCCAAAGAAAAACGAGCAAATTTACTTCCAGTAGCAATAAAAAGCTGCTGATGCTATCTGCCTCGTAAAATGTTTTGCGCTATCTACTGTCTCAGTCTGGACACCGACAAGACGACATTTTGTTTTATAGCACAACCCCACTCAGCAAATTAATAAAACAATTTTAATTCTTCCTTCATGCTTCATTACTAATGCATACCGCAAAAGCAAGGAACATTGGCAAACTTAAAGACACAAAAGTACTGACACGATTTTGCTTTACAATGGGGTAGCTGACTAATTTCTAAATTTTATCTATGCGATAGCCGGCACATAATCTCTCGTCTGTCCTCTTTACATTATTATTAATAATTATACTTTTTATATATGAGCATCCGTGAGTTGACTGCTGACACGGTAAAATGAATTATTAAAGTAGTTAGTACTTACAGTATTAGTACAATTCCTATTAGAATATTTGATAATTATATTTATAATAATTTCGCTGACAAGCATAAAATATTTATTTCAATAATTAAACAGATTAAATACAATTGTGATAAATTTTCCGAATTATTAATTACTTGTAATATTTAAATGAGGCTAGATAGTAACAAATTTGAACTATTAAATTTTAGTTAATGACATAATATTAATTTTTTTTTATTAAAAATTTTCATATACTCATAATTAAGTAAGATATTTCTGAAAAACAGATCTAATTTAGGGTGTCAGAATGTTATATCCAAAATTTCACCTCTTTTTTTTCATCTATCCACACACATGGACAGACATCATCGTAAAAAATATTCAAAACGTATTCTACGGACTTCAATACGTTCTTATCCATTGGAAATTCACTATTCGACTTGTAGTATGATTCCAATAATTAATTATTATTAATTATTAATATCATTAATTATGTGTAGTTTTAATATACCTAAATTAATTGCTTGAAACTTTGCTGTGGCCGTTAGTTTTTTGATGACTCAGAGCAGAAGTTGTGTTTTCTTTTTAAGTATTAAAACAACACTTTTTTTGGAACATACGATACATGTACATATAATTTAGATAATTATTTTCATTTTAAATATATTAAATTTGAGTATGTTTTTTTCAGATGGAGATTGTCTAGTTGCTGTTCAAGGTAAGAGATTTTCTGCAAATAAAACATTTATTGTCTTCTGTATATATGTTCACCTAAGAACGTTAGATATTTCGTTGTAATCTGGAGTAATGAATCGTTTAAACCCTTTAAAACTATGTAGTTAGGACCGGAGCGTAATGAGAAAGCAATGATGTCCAGTTAGGTTTAGGGAAAAATCAGGGTTTGGTTGGAAATGGCTGTATGATGTATGGGAATGCGCTGATATTGGTGTGCCTGGCACGTGGCACGCCGGCACGCAGAGTTATGTAAAAGGCGGCCCGTTATTAGTCACGGCCGAGCCCGGAAATTAGACGGGGAAGATATGTGACCAGGCTGCTGTGCTGCTAAGCGACTGCCCGGTCGTGAGCATTCAAACCCTAACTTGTTCCAAATATCCACATACTCAACTAAAGTTATATCAAACTATACCACATAGAGAAAAATGGTCAAAGAACCATAAGATGGCTAAGTAATGGAAATAAAAACTATGATCAGCAAAAACGATAATAATAAACAATATAGGTGAACTTTGTAGCAAGACCGAGAATAAAATACATTGATAATATCTTAAAGACCTTTAGAAAGTTAATTTAACAAATTGGTAGAAAGAAGCAACCTACTACCCAAATGGAAGCAGAAGGTAGAACAGACGAAGACTTGTTAAGCTCGAGGATCTCGAGGAAGATAAAAAATACGAGGTCGATTAATTTAGATCAAAGTTGCGATATTAAGTGACCATTTTAACCATGATTTTGTTTTCCCAAAAAGAAAAAAATGCATAGGGGACTAGATTTGAACGAATATGTAAATTTTGAAGTTTTTAATTCCAAAATGAAAGGACTGAGTGATTATGGTGCGCACACTTTTTTTTAAATAAATTTAAGGGGGCTCTCCAATTTTATTTATCGTGTACTGTTTTCAGGTTATCGGTATTAACTTTAATTTTTCATATGGAGCTCGTTGTAGGTTATTATAATTTCGAATAGAGCTTTTTTTATATTCAACCATTTGAAAAGTCCTATTTTATTTGAATAAAAAATATGAAAAATTAAAAAAAATATGGTACCTACATGAGTAAATTAATAATATGTTTCGTAAACAGGTTTGTGGTTGACAGTTCTGTAAGTCATGAAATTCATTTACTGGTTTCTATTCGGAACGCGGTCTCTGAAAAAGGTTGGTAAAAAGTCAGACCACAGCAACCAACAAATATTTCTAGTTTTCCTGGTTTTATAATCGCACTACGTACTGTCATCTAATAGCAAAAGAACAGTATGATATTTAAAGTCAAAGAAAATAATGTATGCACCGATGAAAACATTAATTCTTTAATTGTAAAAGTCTTATGTATTTTTCTTAGTAAAAGTATCCCGAAATAGGTAAAAATTTTCAGGAACCTTGGTTCACTCAAAATCAAGATAGGTAGGTACTGGTTTTTTTGGTTGAGGTACAGACATAAAAGAATTATATATTTTAAAGTTGATATAAAAACTTCGTTATTGACGCTCTAATAAAATTGCTGAAATCCTAACCAATGAATAATAAGCCGTAAGTGAATTCTTATACTTATTTATATATTTACTTTATTTTAATTTTATCCAATTGAAAAGATTGTAAAAAACTGAATGTATAAAGGGAGTGTTTGAGATTGCGCGACCTTGTTAGTGTTGTGCGGCGAGAAGATGTAGAATCGTGATAATGTTAATCACATCTGCATTGTTGAAGAAGCTGATTTATTCTTCCTCGGCTGCCGGAGAGGTCGAACGTACGAAAAGCATTTGTTTTCTTACCTGTTAGCGTAATTAAAATGGAGAGATAAGGACTGGAGAAGAAATATATATCCAGCTAGGCGCTAGGACTACTAGACTTCGTATTCGGCTGTGCTATAAAACACGGGAAGTGCAGTTTACGTTCCACTACGCGCCTAATTCATTTCGCATTGCCATTTGCATATCGGCTTTAATCACTTGTAAACCGCCGGTTCTACATCACTGATTACGATCGCACTGCTTTTTAAACACACGCTTTTTCAATCACCGGTTCTACCATTTTCCATTCATTTCACTCCGGAGAATACAATTCGCTATTATTGCTTGCGTTTGCACTAGAATCATTTTCATTATAACCAACCTATTTATAGCAATTTATTAATTGTTTATATCCAGTATTATAATCACAGAATATGTTGCTTTGAAACCTGAACTTGTAGAGTAAAGATTTTAAAACATGTAAGACCTGGAATGATTCATAATATCTGCGATTTTTTTAATAGTTTACCAAATTTGCTGTGATATGTCAGTATGGCAATAACATTACCGTACATTAATTGATTACCAATTTACCACGAACCAACTGCAGCTTAGTCTTGTGTTTTTATGTAAACCTAAAATCGCTAAAGTTATTTACAATCAAGATACTTATTGTATTTGTTGCATTTTAATAATACAAAGCAGTACCAGTACCTATCTGTGCCTACTCAAGATATTAAAAAAAATCAAATCAATTCTAATTCTCTAATCTTTCCTAATTTGATCATTTATTCTTTTCTAAGTAGTGTTGCCCTCTAGATGTAGGCCTTCTAGACTCTTGTCTTGTTTAGATTATCAAGACGAGACTAGAAAAAAATTTGTCTCGAAATATCCAGACAGGACAAGAATTTCTTATTCTAAATCAAGAAAAAATAGAGAAAAGCTGGTGGAAGTTTGAAATTAATTAATTTTTATAATAAATATATTTCATTAACTATCGAATTCTATTGATAGGAAAATGTTACCATCGATAGTTTTCGATACTCAAAACAATCATCAATTTTCGATAGCACCAACGATAGTTCTCCGTTACTAGTAAATGAGGTCTATTGTCGATATCGAATGTTAATAGTTATTTATGGTACAAGTGTGTTACATTACAGATAAGTCACGTGGGAAAAGTTTAGCTCACGAGGCCGTCCGGCCGAGTGTGGTATTTTTTCAAGTGACTTAGGTAATTAACACACGTGTGCCATACAAAATTTTATCCAACACATTTTAATCATTGATATAAAATACATATGAGATTTTTGACAGATGGAATTTCTAAATGACATTTAGGAACAAAATAGTGTAGAGAAGGTTTTATAACGTAGTTACTATGATACGAACCAAAAAACAGTGAGCTAATATATTTAGCTCACTAGTGACTTATGACCTATTTTATTTATCTAAAAACAGCATACTTATATCGTTATAATTACACGGTGTTGGATAAATACATAAATTGAATACTATTAATTTACGAGAGTTCAAGAAAATTTTTCAACGGAATCGATAGGGAAAATAGTGAAAGGTTTCCCAATATAATTGTCAATTCTTTTTTATCTGTCACCTACATTAAAAATGTTATGAAAATATGGAAAACAGATATTGTCTTTTTTAAGTTCTTTGTTAGTTATTAGTTGCCTGCATCGATATAATTCCATTTCACTTAGCACCTGATAATAAAATAGAATAATACGAGGATATGGAAAACTGGTAATGAATTCACGAGACGCTAGCGCCACATTAATTCAAGGCAGCGGCCGGCCGATTACGCAGTATTAGCTGCGAGGATTAGGTCCCCTTGGATTCCTGCTCCTGTCTGCTCCTTCGCCATCCTCGCTCTAATCCGCCGCTGAATTTTTAAAATCTCCATTTCGCAGTTTACATGACAATAATGATATTCCTCAATTTTTAATTACCCGCGGATAAGCAAAGAACGAGATTCGGTTTGGGGCATTCCTATCACGTACGCGATCTGAAAGATTCCGTAATGACGTTGAGGATGTACGCAGTGGAGCGGCCTCCAGAGAGTTCCGACTTCCCGCCAATTTCGTCAGCGTGAGGAATCTGCTAACTCTGATTTTTTGTTTGCAACTCGTTGCAGCATTGAATATTTTACTGCACAATTTCACATGCAGTTAAAATTTATGCTACCGCGGTACAATATGTTTTATTTGCGTTCTTACATTGTTACACAAATTGGAGTTGTACATATATTTGGAATTAATGTATCTTTATTTTAGTTGGAATATAAATTTAGATAGATTTCCCAAAAAGTACTGCAGACTTATATCGATTACCAAGACGAAATGTCTGATGATCTCAAAAGACTGTACGGTTGATCAAATCACTAAACAAGTCAATTTTAAGAAATGTAAGAAATATAAGACTTCAAACTATGAATTCAATATATAAATGTAAAAACTAACCACTATAGCTTCTCATTATAATAATAACAACTATAAACATTAGCCTGCAATTAAATTTGGCAGAATGTTATTTTTATGTTGTTAATAATGTAGATGGAATGGAAACACTGATTTCAGATTCCAATCTCGTCATTTCTATTCAAATCGCGTTAACAGATTGTGCCACCTTTATTAGTTTTTATTTAAGCAAAGCTAATAATAGTCTTCTTCTTCTTCTTCTTCTTCTATCACTAGACCGTTAGCCTGTTTCTTCTTCAGCAATTAAGTTATCTTCCCATCGTTTATGTGATCTTCCTACTCCTCTTTTTCTTTTTGGTGAATTATCTCTTACTATTTTAACTAATCTATTGTCGTTCATTAAGCCCACTTCTTTTTAACTTAATTATAGATGAAATTATTGGCACACTCATAGCTCTACAAGGATATAAAATGGGAAACGAAGAAATAAAAATAATTTGCTATGCCGACTATGCTGTCATAATAAGCGATAATGAAAACAATCTGCAAAGACTGCTACATAAATGTAAAAAAGAGGAAATAATTAAACATGGAAATAGCTGTCGAAAAAACAAAAAGCATGACAATTGCAAAAGAACCAATAAGGTGTAAACTAGTAATTAAAGACAAGATAATAGAACAAGTTATAAAATTTAAATATATAGGAATAGATATAGGTAACAAGCAATGGACAATTATTACAGGAAGTTAAAGAACATATGATAAAGGCAAATAGAGTGTCAGAATATCTAGATCATGAATATATAAAAAAAAGATACAAAAGTAAGAATATATGAGACGGTTGTAAGACCAATCATGACGTACACGGCGGAAACTAGAGCCTATTCTACAAAAACAAAACAGATATTAGAGACAGCAGAAATAAAATTACGAAAAATCAACAATAAATTATTAAGAGATAGAAAACATAATGAAGAAATAAGAAGACAATATAACGTTAAGCCAATAGCAGAATGGATAGATGGAAGAAGAGACTAACGAAACAAGTTAATAATATAGTAATAAGATAATTATTGATAGGTATTGAATCAGGGGGCGCCGCGACGCCTCTGACAAGTCTGGTCCTCCACCGCAATCCTGGCAAGGAGTGGGCGACCGCAGATCCCGGTGCAAGCCGATTACAGTTGTACCGGCGGCCAGGCACAATGGAATTGTAAATAAGGGTCGCGGAGCTTTAGGTGTGAATGTAAGCCGAAAGTACTCGCTACGACGCCTTCATTTCCCATTCAGCCCCACCCCCGCCGCCTAGATTAGCGCCGGCGTGTTGTCTGTCTCCGCCGCACTCGTCATCGGCTTTGATCTTTTTTGATTAAGCCGCTGTAATTGAAACCAAAACCGTAAGGCAAACGCTAAATCGTAATCTGTATGCAAGATATGCAAGCATCGAACTGAGCGCGATGTAGCTTCGCTGGGAATGCTGTAAGGAGAAGCTACTTGATGCGAGACTTGTACGCGCGTCTAAGAGAGATCTACGGCTTTAACAAAAACACTCCGGTATAATAGCGTTTTGTACTGCTCTAATTACACACAGTCTACTTATTTAGCAACGTATTTAACATATCTGCTTGCATTCTGTGAATTATTATAAATAAACATTACAAATAAATATAGTTTTTGAATTCATCTACTACTCCACCATTATATTTTCGTACAATACTTGCTTTTTGGACTTGTATTCATTATTTAATATAAAATATAGTTTAATTTCTAAAAATTATAGAGCTTTTTGAAGATAGGGGAAAGTAGCCTAATTTGCACCAATTTTATAATATTCACTATATAAAGGAACGGAAGATGTGTCAATAAAAATTAAGTAGTAGAAAAGAAACTCCCTAAGTGTACCTTCAAAATAAAACCATTTATTAAATTTTAAATACCATTTTTAATAGTAAAAAATAAATTCAAAAAAATCTTGTCATCGGTCCAATATAGGAAACCGGTTTCCTTATTTGGACCGCTAGCTTCCTAAATTGGACCATTAGCTTTCTTAACGAAAATTACAACAATAGAACCTTTTAACTACAGCACTAACTCCAGCACACTGAGAATGAATCCAAGTGCGACATTTCATATATTGTATCATATTTTCTTCCTTGGTTTCTTCACACAATGTACAAAACCATGAATCACCATTTTCTTTTTTATGTTTTGCATTTTGTCAGAGAGATGGGGAAAGGCAACAAATTTAAAGGGCTCATTGTTTAAAATCGGATAGTTTCGTCACATCTTAGGGAGAGATAGGAGAAGTCAACAAATTTAAAGGTCTACACAATGCTCCAAGATCATAGAACTGAATAGGATAACATGAAAGGTACCGACATGTCGACGTGTCGCTTCTGTATGTACTATTCTGTGCCGTAATCACAATTTTTGTCAGTCCAATTTGGGCAACTGTTTTCGGTCCAACTTGGGCAACTTGAATATTTTATACTTAAAATTATACAAAAATGTCAAAGTAACATAAACTCATAAAATTGTAACAGGAAATTATAGTTAGATAAGTAAGCTTTGTGATGATATAAGAGGACTTGTAATTACTTACGTTTGGACGAACTAACGGCTTTCACTCTTACATCAAAATAACAAATTTTCTTCGTAGTCAAACAAATAACCCTTCTCTTAAAGTAACCATGAGACATTTTTTCACAAACACGATTACATTAATCTGGTCTACCTCTACGTATAACAAGTAGTCTATCTAAAATCGCACAGATTTTATCAATCTTTGGATACCACAGCGGTCCAAATTAGGCTACGGTCCAAATTAGGCTACTCTCCTCTATCCACTAATGGATCTTTTAGCATTTTTCTTATTGGCTTTTGTGTAATTTTTACGAATCGACAACTTCATCATGATCATAATTTTCTGACCTACACCAAGTGCAACAACAATTTTAAGAATCATTAATAATTTTAGGAGAAAGTAGTAGAATAATAGAATGACAAATGTCAGTTTTATTTCTTCAAGGAGGTGACGACTATTAGCAGTAGAAACAGCTTTACCTTGCTAATAATGTAAAATACTATAATACTATTTATAACTATTGAAAAATTATATTCCTGTAATAATATTATGACCTACATAAATAAAGGTTATGTTAACTTTTCGGTAAAAATATTTATGATAAATATCTGTAATTAATTTTACAATTTATGTGAGCGAAGTTAATTAATTATTATTTTGCAACATCATTTCGTACTAAAATGAATTGATTAACAATTTCACTTTGTTTTGAATTAACATTTGTGTAAAACAATTCATACAAATATAATGACGTAGTATTTATCATATGTAAATATAGGTACTCGTATAATTAATTTGGTATATGATATATCTTCAAATATCAACAATAATAAAATTATATACATATATATTTACATGGATGGTTAATAAGATATAGAAAATCATTGTTAGTGTTCAATTACTTTTATATGCTGTGTACCTATTTGTAAATTATTAATTTGTAAGAATTAATTTTGATACTATTCATTGTTAAATTACATATATACATTAAATTTTGATGTAACGTAATGAGCTCAGAAAACAATCTGTTTGAAATTCTCAAAGATAATGTAGTAATTTTATTGTGTGCTTTCAAACCATATATTATGCTCTTAGTGGAACATTACGGTTGAATACAATTTAATACTTTTTATTAAGTAGTTTAAAATCCGGTAATTCCCAGAAATTCCTGAATTTGCTGCGGTTTGCTTGAGTTTAAATAGCGCTAATCACCAGGGATTACATTCTTCCATTCCCATTTAAAACAAAACAAAACCAAGCTCATATTGTTGTTTACATATTTGATATGGAGTACCTCTGCAAAGCAAAGAGAATACTAAGCGTGGCTTTCGCTGGTTCAAAGACTAATAATAATATTGTTGGATAGGGCAAGGAACCGACGAAAGCAGTAGCGGTTCGTGATTTCAGAAACGTAATTTAAAATTTCACACCGTAAAATTTTATACACTATACACATATCTAGATAAAATAGGCAGTTTTTTATGCCAGGTCTTATAAACGATAGTTAACCTATCGGTTAGTTACAGGACGGTTAAATTTAATTGTCAACTAAATTCATCTTGTGTTCTATAAAGCAAATAACGAAGTAAATTTAGTAACTGTTGGTTAACTAAGGCTCAGTTAAACTTACCGACCGTACATCAAATTTGAATATTATATTGTCAAATATTAAATAGAAAAAAAAATTGGATAGAAACATAAAAATTACATAGTTCAAGTTTAAAAACAGTGTAGACCTAATAAAAATTAATGAAGAACGTGTTAGAGGATGTATTTATAAGAAAATTCAAATTTTATTTTATTGTAGACTCTGTAATTAATTCTACAGACTGTCTTGGTTTTACAAATTGGTCTGAAATATCGTCGTCTGTTGAAAAAATTAATTCAACTGATGAAATGGTTTCTACTAAGGATCACAATGATATGTTATACAGATATATGAAACAGATTTGTTTATTTGCACTTTGAAATGATGCAAAAGTTATATTGAAACAAGAACCGCATTCTATAATTAAAAATATAATATTTCTTGCAGTAGAAATTGATGACCTGAGGATCAACTGGGAAATTGTTCAATAATTCGATTAGCATTTTTATGTTTACACGCTGCTTAAACTTTAAACCTTGTTTGTGCAACTAGTTAAGCGACATGTTTTTATACAGAATAATTAATTTTCTGGCACACCTGATGCATTATTTCGTCATTTTCACCCCAACTGCCGATGCACTTCCGTGCAATCCCCACACCTCCTGGTGTTTGGTCTCGTCATCGTCACTTCACTTGTCAAAGAGCAAGAGGGCGTTGGCGTACACCACTCACCGGTGAACAATTGGCGCTTTTACCTCTACAGAGAGCTTTCAACCCTTCGGTTCTACCCTGGAATTAGCGCTGAAGATAGGGTGGGTATCGCTAATAGTAGTGATTATTTTAGTTCGGCGGCTAAATCTATCATTATGTTCCTGCTGTTTACTCCAATGCTATGTATTTGTGATCATTATGGTGTGTGGTGTGAGTGCCATTAAGGTGATGTACATTATTATCTGTAATCTTACAATAATATACTTGTCTAATGGGATGATGCATCATTTTCTACAAATAATTTTACCTGCTGGAAAAATAAATACAGGAGACCTGGAACGAACCTTAAAAAATACATCTATTTAGTTTTTAGCGTAAAATTTTGTTCATATATCGGAAATAATCCAAAACTACCAAAGTTTTGGTTTTTGAAAATAATCAACATTGATAGTCCTCTAATGGGTCAAGGTATGCTTTTCAGATTATTCCATTAAAACTGTGTATCCGTTTAAATAAAAATTCGAAAATTGGCAATCTTATATAATTTTATCCATAAAATCGATTGATGATGTACCTCGACCCATTAAAGAGCTATTCTTGAAAAAAGGGTAAGAGATAATTGAATACTGTTTGAAAATTTGAAATCAGCGCATCGATATTTACTAAAATTCAGAAAATAAACATTTTTGGAGAAGAAAAGTTCCCGAACGAAATTATTTTTTCCGAATCGTTCCAAAGAACGTATAGTTGGAGAAAACATTTTTTTATGTAACTTTGCACGTATAATCGACTGGTATAATTGTTGACACGGTACCTCTACTTATTTTTGTGATATATCTAAAAAAACAAATTTTAGACCCAAAAATTAGTATTTTTAGAACATTTTAGAATGAAAATCTAAATATTGTAAATTTTATATTTTATTTTAATTAGAAATAACATGGATATGTAAATAGATTTTAAATTTTAATTGGAAATGTGAATTTTTAATTTTTACTTATCCATGAGGACCTAACCTTCTGAGTTCGAGTTGGAACGCACTAAACAATAATTTACAGCTGCCCAATACTAAATGTTAATGATTGTTGATTCGCATACATATATAAATGGGTAAAAAAGGATGACCTATGGTAGTATGAAATTTGGAGTGGAAATCAGCGCCCTCTTTGAGAGTGAAGTGAAGTGACGCGTCCAAAAACCCCGTGTAATGCCCTGATTGCACGTAAATGCAATTATTAATGTCGAACGCATACGCTATTTATCACTATTGAAATTATTCTGTGGCCCGCTGTCGAACAATAATGCCGTAATTCCAATTCCGTGTTCAAACGTAATAATCACGCGTATTAAAATTATACAGGCCGGCTGGTCCAGTACGCACTGCTCTCTAGCAGTGGCGTATGCTACTAGCGCGGTTATTGTAAGCGCTGATGAATCGATTTATGCGGAATCTAGTTAAGAACTGTTGTTGGTGTAATGCGATTTAAAGCTGGTTGTAAGCTCTTGTACTTTGTGTCATCCTAATGGTTGCTACAGCCTTGCGGGACTGAATGTCATCGGGATATTCAGATTACACGATCATCATTGTTTTCCACGTACGATATTGCGCCAATAAAACATTTATAGCTATTTTTATCGACTAACATACGTGCAATATATCTGTAAGAATTTAAGACGGTATTGAATTTAATGCGGTTTTGATATTTCGAGATATTGACGGATGTAAGATCTGTAGATAACGATTATTATTAATTAATTTTTTTTAACGGTTATACCGAGTAATTGAAATTCTAATTAAATTATTTTTCGATAAAAAGTATTTGGAATTCAGTTACTTGTCAAATTTCTTTAAAGTATTTGGTAATTGCTAGTTTCGATACCAAGTAATTGTAATTGGTAATTGATTTTGATAATTGAAATATCTTTACTAATTGAATTAGTAATTTAATTAAATTTTTAATTCAAATACTTTATTTAAAACAAATATTATATTTATTCAGATCTAACGTATTTACTAATTCGAAGTTATAGTACAACACGATTGTGCTTATGGAGTTACATATACGTATAATAATAATAAAAAAATAAATTCAATACTCTTCTACCATCTTAATCACCCAGGTCCTGGGTTCATTAACAAAATGTTGAATCGTCAAGTTCTAAATGTTATAACTTTACTATGTAAAAACAGTGCCTCAATTAATTTTATTTTTAACTCTGTAGATACTTTTAAATATGGTTGCGTTTCAGTACTAAACAATTTTATTTTTAAATTCTTGTAATATAATTCAATTTTACACTATCAAGTTATTTTAAATGAAACAAATAAATATTTTCCTTTATGGAATTTTAAAATAAATTCCTCTTTGCACTTTTGTAAAAATAAAACCGTAACATCAGCTTTAATATGGTGGATATATCATATTCATGATATATTTTTTGAAATTGTATCCAGGGATACATAAAGTTATTTATTTATTTGAAATATTTTTTTCTTTCTGTAAATGTCACAACATTTATTATACATAAATCATTGTTTCAAAAATTAATTCCGAATTTTTTATATATGCTGTTTATGGAATAAACAATGGATTTTAAAGTCCGTTTTTGATGCAAAAAAAAAAATGTATATCGTTCGTATGTAGGACAAAAATGTGTACCAATTTATTTTTAACAAGCTTATTAGTAAATGTAAATAAATATTTGGTTTCATGAAATAAAAAGACAAAACATTTCCGTATTTATATATTCAGGTACAACAATGCAAATTTAAAATTCCATATAAATGCAAATAATAAACGTGACAGGTTTTGGAATCAAGAATGTTTACCAATATTTAAAGATTTCATCATTATGTCATGTGCATTATATGACATATATTTTATTCTGTTTTCTATACTTTCTGCTTACGCTTAAGTGTTTGGTCTTGTCTACAAAGATTTATAAAAAATATATTACAAACTTATTATGACTAAATTTTACCTATTACTAATTCATAGCTCAAATTACATTTTCTTGATTATTTCACAAATGGCAACAGTTTAAACTTAAAATTTTTTATATCAACAAAATATAACCATTAGGATGCATTTGTAGTTTTATCAATTTTTTTCACTAAAAAACTGATGGAAGAATCAAATGAAGCATCCCAATTGGGTGAAAATGACGTGTATAAAATAATGATTTGAAGATTTTATGAACATTTTACTAAGGAGAAAGGAAAAAAATATAATTTATTAAAATGTTGAGAAAAGGGCCTCCACCAAATTTTGTTCCGTGCTATTAATTATAATCTCAGAAATAAAATCTTAGTTTGTTCCCTTACTAATTTAATAAAAGTGTTTATTTCTGGGCGTTAAAGTAGAAAACACCACTTAATTTTTCAATTACTCTGCATTGAATTACCTCCCCTAGTTCCCGCCGAAACAAGGAACCTCTAACCTCCAGAAGCGTAATTGCGGTGTGTACCCTACGCACCGACAGCTATGCGTGGATTCGATCAGACTTTAGGAAATCACTCACTGACAATTTCCTGCTTCTGCGTGTTCAAGTGTCTAATGCATGACGCCAGCGGAGTTAACCTTGTTTTCAGTTTCGCATTTTGCAACATATTTCTGTCGCATTTATAATTCGCAATTTCGTTTATGTCTGTTCATTTCCTGCGCATAACAAGTGCGGTGCTGAATCCCAATGAGGGGTAAATGCGTGCGGAGGGCGGACTTTGTGTAGGACATCTGCAATGGAGAATACACAAAGTCGATGGAAATTCGATGTACTCATATTTATCCGAATCAGCACAGAATAGGAATATATTCATTTGCTCTTTACTGACACCGACAATACAACAGGCTTTGCATTAAATAAGTATTTTTTTTAAATATCTGAATGTCCAAAGTTCATTGTCACAATTAAATTTAAAAAACAAAATTGTTCCTTTCAAGAACTCGTCGATGAGGATTGTAGCCGATGCAGTATACAATATATGGTTTAATGGTACCTGATGATGATCGAAAGATCGAAACACGTAGTGACACAAAAAGTGCCGAGTTTTGTATTCCGCTCAGTGTCATATTTGGTTTATTACATTGAATCTTATTTTACAACGATCTTTGCATTAAACCATATATTCTATACTGCATCGGATACGATCCTCATCGACGAGTTCTTGAAAGGCACAATTTTGTTTTTTAAATTTAAATAAGTATTCCTTCTTCTTGAAATGGATATTGTAGTGGGTACTTGGTGGAACATATTTGAATTTAGGTACATAGAAACACTTGGTTATTCCACAATAATTATTACATTAGTGGCGATCGTTTCCTCGTTTCGGACAACATCACATCTGATGATATCCGTTTATTACCTAAAGAAGACTTTTTACGGAGGGTGACTTCCAACTAATTTCATTAAGGCAAGAATTAGAGTACTTGGTTACATTGGCTGAGCATCCTCTTTACAGATAGTAAACATTACAATAACTAGTTTTTATGTAGGGTGATTTTGAACTAATTACATTGGAGCTACGGTGACTGGTTTTTACGTAGAGTGTGTTTGAACTAATTATGTTAGAGATAGAATTAGAGTATTTGGTAACATTGTGTGAGCACCCCTCTTATAGGTAGTAAACATTACGGTGACTGGTTTTTATGTAGGCTGATTTTGAACTAATTACATTGGAGCTACGGTGACTGGTTTTTACATAGGGTGTGTTTGAACTAATTATGTTAGAGGTAGAATTAGAGTATTTGGTAACATTGTGTGAGCACCCCTCTTACAGGTAGTAAACATTACGGTGACTGGTTTTTATGTAGGGTGATTTTGAACTAATTATATTAGAGTACTTCACAGTGAATAAGCACCCCTTACGCAGGTATTGAATATTACGGTGACTGTTTATTTGTTTTGATTTTTTTATTATTTATTCGTTTAATTGGAGCAGCCGATAAATTGAACAAAAATGAATTAGTCTTATGGCCATATTCATAAAACGTTCATTATAGTTACAACGCTTCGTTAAATATATCCTCCAATAACACAATTCGTCTGAAAAAAAATAAAAATTTTAGTTTGTCTACTGTTTTATAATTTATCAAAAAAATTAACTAAGCGTTATAACTATAACGAACGTTTTATAAATATGGTCATTAGTCTATAATAGTTAGTCTATAATAGTTTGTAGTTTTGATCTAGTCTTGTCTAGAATTATTAAATATACACGAATGAATTAAAAAGCATAAATTAAATTGAATGCAGAATAAACAAAAATTGTCAGGTGTGTATATTTCACGGTAAAGTCCTATTGTACATATTTAGTTCCATTACAAATCTTTCCATATATCTAATTTAATTAATTTATATTCCAGCATTGATTTTCCATGAAATATGGCAAAACAAATTTAGTTTGCGTGTAACATTCAGCATTTAAAATATATGGAACATAAAGTTCAGAAGTATACATAAATACAAGGACTTATATGTGACATATGTTCAATGGGAACAACGAGCTATCGTGTCTAGCATAGATCATATGGGAATTAGTTCTGCACATAAGACATATCGATTGCGCTCAGGTAAAAGACATCACACAAAATACACCTTGGGGTACAATACCTCCGGTATTTTAATATGAGTCCAACCGACGGCGCCATTATTGGGAATCTGCACAGATGGCGCCAGCAGTTATTCTTGACAAGCTCGATCCTGTTCGCTCCCGTTGTAGCGTGTATGCCCATCTCGCGTGTTATTGGTTTCGTACAACAGAGTTTTTTAGTGTCGCCGGTAGGTGGCTGGCTGACCCCGTGATGGTGACGTCACCGGCTGGAGTTCATCATAAAGTCTTCAGCGAGGAGTGATGGGTGGGCACCAGGCCAAATGCCCGGAGGGTCACGTGTTGCTAGAGATGCTTTCTTGCACATTTTGGACAGATGCTTTTAAGTAGATGATGTTAGGTTTTTTCATGGCTTAAATATTTAATACTAGTCGTTACACACACCCGCATGTTGGTGCTTTTATTAACTTATAAAATACATACATGCATACAGAATCCATTCTTCTTCATTCCATAGTGCGTGCTGAAATTGTTCTCATATAGATTGATCCTTCTATATTGCTCACAGTTTTTCTACCGTTTACAGTTTTTCTCTTAGATGAGGTATAACATAGAGATATGGCATTGCCCAAATATATTGTCGAAAGATCTAAGGTTTAAAATCGCTTGCAGCCAGCAGTGTCACAACAGTGGACCAGTGGAGTAGTTATATGGAAAACTCAACCAAATCGTTATGCGATTCTCGGCCATACATGTTTTGCTTGCTCAGTAGTAGTAGGAGTGTGCCATATCTCTATGTTATACCTCATCTAAGGTTTTTCTTCATTCATTCTTATAAAGTCTAAACTAAAGCACAGATGGGAAAGATACTTCTTAAAAGTATCTATATAACTACTTAAGATACATAAAAGTATCTTAGATACTTTTCAATATTCTTCGGCTGTATTTAGTAAAGTATTTTAAATGTAGGTAAATAAGATACTTTTTTTAAGATGAAAGTTACTTTTTTATGACAAAAAATACATTTTTGAGATAAAAGATACGTACTATAATAAGAGATTTTTTTTTAAGTCAAAAGATACAAATACTTGTTGTAAAATAATCCCAGCTTTGAACCAAAGCAATCTTTCTATCAGACTTACTACAGAGGGCACACTGAGACCTTTCTATATGTCCCTTTTCTTCGTCTATTCTTCTGCTCCCTTTATTCTTCTGAGGAATTTCATCTCCATCGCTTGTAATCTTCATATTTGTCCAATTCTCTGCACCTGTTTTATATGTTGATACTTTTATTTTCTTTATTACTTCGTTATGAGTTCGGATTTTTAAAAGTTTAAATATTAAATATTAATCATTGAAAAGTGCACGTTATAGTTTTCATTAAATTATAAACACAACATGGTAAATAGGGACAAAAAATTGTTTACGGGATTACAAGTTTTAATTGTGGTACAGTAAGCTGAAAAACAAGTTTTAATTATTAAACATAACAATGTAATTTTTTAAAATATGAAAATGTGTCTGAAATAGAATCTATTTATAAATATTATAATTTCATGTTATAAATATTTATTAACTACATTTGGTGACATATGATTTATGAAATATATTTGCACAGTAATATATATTTCATGTCATTATTTTATTATTAAATGCATACAGAAAAGTGATAATTATATTTCATTGACCTTAATTAAAAATAATTTTAAATTTTGAAATTATAAATAACAAGAGAGAATTAAATCTTTTAAAAAGTACGTGTATTTTCAAATGTACATTGGAGTTTTGGACAACATAAAACAACAATAATATTGGATTTAATGAATAATCAGATGTAATACTTCAGTGTGGTAAGATAAATTGCAAAGAGAACTCAAAATAAAACAAATGAATTATTATTTGGAAGTACGAAGTAATAATTAACTGTCACAATGACAGTTATAAACAATAACAACTGTTTATTTACTAGGTAGCGGAAATTATCGGGGTAACGGAATTTTATCAGTTTCCATTGGTTGAATTTTCAATTGTTTCGCAAAACGATAGGTTAAAGACTAGTCGCTGGTATATATCTGTAAAAGATTAAATTGTATTTAAAAAATATCGTGCATTTGTTTGTGAAAATTTGGAGTAATTTATTTCCGGGCCAGTTCCGTTTGTTATGCATTCATGAATAATGACAAAGATGTTGAAAAGTTGCTAAGTTTAAAGAATCGCTTTCACTCACCCTGTGAAATTATTCGCATTAATAATCCAGCGGTACAATCCGTGATCTGGATACGTCGGAGACAGACCCGGCGACGCACAATCAGAACTTACGCAGTGAAACATTCATGTTTATATTGCGTTACATAAGCCAAGGAAATCCATTATGCTGATAGAAAACAAAAAGAGTTATTGGTTTCTCTGACGTCCGCAGTTACGAGGGAACGTGACTACCGACCAAGAACATGTTTCACAAACTTTCATCAAAAATTTAATTGAGTTATTGTCCGGTTGTTTGTTTCTAGATTTCACTGACGTTCGGATAGGTTTTGTTACGACGTGGACAAGTAAATATGTTTCACTTCGCCAACTACTCTGTATCTTCTATGTTTTGTTTTTTGTTTAAATTTATAATATGGTATCGTTGACATAGCATATGATCAATCTACTAATAGAAATTTATATTATTTTTTTCTACTTATTTAAACGAAACATGAGAGATTATTTTATACTTTATAATGTAGATAATTAACATGCTATAATTTACAATTAAGTGAGTTTTGTTAAACAATTTTTTGACTTTTTAAGAGTGCCTAGAAACATATTGTTTATAAAACTGTCAAAGTTGATTTCTGTTCACTTATTTGTATTTTGAAATAGAATACCATTCGTGGTTAAATTTTATCCTGACAAATTTCCCGATTGCTTTACTCGAACCTGTTGCTAATTTATCTCATGACTTTGATCAAAAGTCATTCGCTTGACATACCGTGCTTTTTTGTCAATGCCACTCAATAAATTTCTAGGCAACTAGCTCTCGTAACAATTAAAAAAAAACTAGCAAAAATGTCCACATATCGAGTTACAAAGAGGGAAAATATATATTTTTTTTTTTACGAGAAAAATATATTCTATATTCTATCTCAGTAATGTAGATTTTTATGTACATATGTTTTTAATAAAAAAAAATGTACTTTGTCTTCTCTTGCTGTTAAAATACTTGAGCCACTATTTCGAAATGAACAAAGTTCACTTTTACGTTCACCATAGAAAAAAAATCTATTTCCGACTAATGAAAATCAAGTAAGTATAATTTATTAGTTTTGGGACTTTTTGAAAATGATAAGTTTTTGTTACCTAGAAATGCCTAAAAATATATAATCCTAAGCTTAGTGAAATTGTTTTCGGTGACATTTCTCCGCTTCCGTTTTTAATATTAGTGAGGCAGCAAAACATCTTTTTAGCAAATATAGCCCTGGTGAAATCTTCCTAATTAAAAAAATCTGGAACCGCGGCGGTAGAATAATGACGCGCCTGAGACTTGAGACAATGTTAAAAAGTAATCTGCGACTTCATTCCATTACTTAATTAACACATTTTTTTGTTCGGGCATTATACATACAACGTCGAGATGTTAATTATAATAGAACAGAGATAACAATAAATTAACGAAGGCTGTCGAAAGACACGGATCTAGTGTTTTCTTTTCATTTCAGTGCGATTGAGTAAAGCACGCAGCAACTGAAACCTGAATATCCAAGCATAGCGTACTTCTTTTATTTCACGGATATCTTGATTTCAGATTCTTTTATCGTTCAATGTCAACGAAAGGAAAATATAATTATATTTTTATTAATTCACGAATTATTAAATGAAAACATTTTTTTTTCTAATTACCTGGAACAAATTAGTGCATCAGTTATTTTAAGTAAGTAAAATGATAAATATAATTTATTTCATTTTGGAATCATAAAGTTGCTAAGCTATAGTTACTGAAATCAATTAAAATTGTGGTTAATGAATAATACTAATATAATAATAAATTTTAATTTTGATTAAGTAAGTATTTAGCATTCGGAGAACTTTTCAAATTCCTTTTCATATAAATCTTTTGAATCTTTTTAAACCAACTTGGTCTGTGCAGCCTCAAATTCCATTAATATTTCGTCAGATTATTCGATTATTAAATTTGTTTAAGAACAAACAATCTAAAATGCCTACTATATAAAGAATACATACCTACAGATTTTTTTTTTCATTTCAAATAGTAAAATGAAATAAAACGTTTTATGTACCACGGGCATAACCAAGATTATGGTCCTTAGGAAATTTAAAGCTCTCCGTTCCGCGTCGAACTTTAAACATTCTCTCGTGGTAAAATAAAGTTTTAAATAACTCGTTCCTCTACTATTTACTAGCAAGTAGGAAAAAATAGTTTCTTAATATGGTCTCGTGTACTACATGCTGACTTAAATAAAACATTCCTTGTACAAATATTTCTTTACACTTTTAATAATATTGAGAAATATAATTCTAAAACATTTCTCAAAGATTTTTGGAGTATTTTGCCGAACCAACTTTCTAATTATAAAAAGAGAAATATATTTCTAATAATATAAATTTTTCATTGTACTTATATGACTTCCGAGTATTTTTAATACCAATGAAAATAAGTGATATCTTACAAGCACATTTTATTTCGACATTTTCTCAATTAGACTTTCTCATAAATGTAAATAAATTAAAAATTGTTTATTATGTTATTAAAATAACATTATCAATTATTACAATGATGAGTGTTTAGAAAGAACAATTTCGATAAATAAATTGTAATTGAAAAATGCGGTGAGAAATGTGTGGTACGTCTCTGGAAAGTGTTTTCCATGCAATCTACTTGGCATTGTCCACTGGGCGCTGCGGGAAACATCCCAGAAACAATCGTCAACAGGCGAAAAGTTAAAATTATTCTTCAAGTCGGGCAAACTTCAGCTTCCTTTCATCCGCGATCAATCGCCCGCCTCGCGCGGAATAGCTGCCATACCATCCCGCATCACACATCCACACCGCAGCTAAATTTACTGGAACAGAAATGTATCTAATCGGATAAAAGTGCGCTTCTTATTTCACCGCCTTCAAACTTGTGTTATTTTTATGTCCGCGCAACTTAAGAGCTTTTCATTTCCAATTGTTCGATTCGCAGCGGCGTCCACAGCGTCCTTTTCTTTTTCAAAAATTATAAACAATTATTTCTTTAACACACTTTTCCTCATTGTCACTCAGAATAATGTTAACTACATTTAATTTTTTATTACAACATAATTAATAAAATATATGTGGATGTAATTTTCCAAAAAAAAGTATTACAATTTATTAAAGTTCTACATCCGATTAAAAAAAATGTAGTGAAAATTTTTAGCTTAAAAACAATCAAATGAAATATCGTGATATTTTTGATCACGTGTGTCATAAAATTATTTCGTAATTATCAATGTCCAAGGTATGTTATAACTGAAAATAAATTGAATGAAATTATGCTAGCACAGGAAAGGGATGAAATTAAAATAGTCAAATACAATAGTACTTCACTACAATTCCGCTTTAGAATAAGTTCCAGGACCAATTTGCATGCAGAGCATGCCTCTGCACGCGGACAAAAATTAATTTTAATTTTTCACAAATGATTTAATAAATAATAAATAAAATACATAAATATTTTTTTATACCTTAAGGTTTAAGTAATGTCATTTACTCTTTCATCTGCATTTGAGGGGCCCCAAATATTGACCCTGATAAGTCCAAACTAATATATGTTTTATTTGAACGCAAACATTTTTGTTTTGTATATGTCCTTTGTTTGGAATATGCCTTATGTTACCTTATTTATTTATCAGCATTATTTTAAGATAAGGTCCTCATATAACATATTTTAATGCTATTTTCGACATTTAGTAAGTTGTCCCAAATTGCTCTATTTTTCATGTTATGCATTCCATCTTACTATAACTGTCAAACATCTAGCAAATTTAGTATAATAATTTTTGTTTTCAAATATTTCAGATTTCTTGTCATGAGCAAACTATTTTCTTTCCTTCTGTCTATATCTACACCACTGTCCATCTACCTTGCATCACTAGCTCTCATCTCATCGCAGCGCTATTGAATGCACGAGATGAAAAAGAGCAATATTCCATCTGATGCTGATGCTGTACACTGCCTTCTCTAGCAGACTGCGGTCAATGCAACAAATAGCGGGACTGTATTTTTTCTTTAGTAATATAGGATACTGCAGTTCTTCCAATATAATTTAAAACAGAATTATTTTTATGGGTAAATAAAAACACTTGGTTATACACAATAATTATTATATTAATGACGATTATTTCGTGCTTTCGGACATCATCAGACTGATGAGTATAACTAATATAATAATTATTGTGGATAATCAGATTCAAATAATGTTCCACCAAGTACCCACTACAATATCCATTTCAAGTATTAATACAGCAAGTGATGCTAAAATAGTAGTGAGTAGTCTAATGATGTCCGAAAGGACGAAACGATCTTTACTAATGTAATAATTTTTATATATTGTAGATAACAGAGTGTTTTTATTTATCCATATTAAAATATATTCCACCAAGTACCCACTACATTATCCATTTCAAGTAAAATTATTTTTATTAAATTAGAATTATTATGAATGGTTATTAACGAAATGTCTAGTATAATACTTTTATGATACATTTCTCGATAAGATATGTATTTTTTGAATAAAGTTTTCTGGAAATTTATAAAGATCGTATATATGCAAATAAATTAAACTATGAACACTTTGTATTTCACGTCCGATTTTTGTCAATAACAATGAAGCAGCATTAATTTAAACTACTTCCCTGACAAAAACTAGTCCCTAGGCACTCCATCACAATTTTTCTGGCTGCCATTTCGTTTACCGGTCGACACTTGCACACGGGATTATTTCCGGGCCGCCTGATTACTCCGGGCGTAATCAAATATGCGACAGGTTAGCACATGTTTCATCTCGCGTATAATTCCACCTCGTTTTTCCACGTTACGCGTGTGGACGTCGCTCGTCGCGACGCTCGCACATCACAACGCATCCACCTTCATTTGTTTCTATAAATATGTAAGCCTAATGTACTCCTATGAAAATGAGCTCATTTGATAAAATAATTTGTGTTTTCAACAATGTTTGTTGTTTTTGTTGTTAGTTTCTCCTAGATAATTTTCAGTGAAGTTATAAATTACACATAATAAATAGTTATGAAATGAGCATTTTTCAGAATATTGTGTATTCTTGAATTCAAACTATTATAAAAATGAAAGTAATAAAATTTTCACTTAATATTTTAATTGTGCACATACACATGTACATTTGAATGGAAAAACAAACTGAATTAAGGCTAAAGTTGGTCAAAAGTATTATAAGATATTTATATTTTTTTATAATTTATTAATTTTGTATATAAATATGAGAAAATGTAATCTCAGATTTATTAAACCGTGAGTATTTTTAAATGTGAAGGATGGAGATTTATCATATTCATGGTTACGACTTAAAATGTAATTGACAGCAATATATTTGCTTATCCCATTTAAAATGAAACATGGGCACATTTGCTTTTTGGGTTCTAAAATTTTTTGACAGATCTACACCAAATGCGACAACAATTATAAGAATCATTAATAAATTTAGAGGACGTGGTAGAATAGTGGAATCAGTGATTTTGTCCATATCTAGATAGCAACACTACTAAAATGTTTGTTTTCATCATAGTAACGACGGTAACGACATACTTTGAAGCACTGTCTTTGTCTGATGTATAAAAATACCAATAAAGTTATCTCACTTGCTATCACTTTTCGAAATAACCTCGAAAAAGTATGCCAAAATATTGAGGTGTAGATCTATCTATAGTATTATCTCACTTGTAGTCACCTTTTGACATAACATCGAAAGATGTTTCACGTTAAAAAATACTCACGAAAATTTATTTAAACATCAATAGTATTGGTTTCTTTAAGAAAAATATTTGAGACATTCAGATTTGTCACCGTGTTTTTATTTTTTACTAGGTGTAGGTTTCAAACAAAATCTAAATTCTCTGTAGAGAAATAACGCACAAATGTTCACTTTTACCTTTCATTTTTAAGTCGAGCATAGCACAATTACATAATTTGGCTGTTAAAGCTTTAGATGCAAATTCGCATATTTAGAAAATGGCTTGTATTATTTTAATAGTAGGGAGAATGCAGACCAGTGTTCATTAGTCGATGCTCTTAACAAGAGCTTTGTGTGCGCCTTCTCTGCTAGTTATGATTTGTCATTTTTATTTTCAGGTTTTCTCTGCTGCTTTGTTTCAGGCCACAGCTGCCTGTAATTTATATTATTGTGATTTGAATTTAATGAACATATGTTTTGTTTTTCTCGCGAATTTTTTCTGCAGTGACGTTATTTTGGAATTATTTTTAATTTTGCGCGCAAATAGGTAAGCATTAATTTTAATTTAGCCTGTAGCAAGGAAACCAGGTGAAATTTTTCCGAGTCAAAATTCAGGAATTATGAACGAAATGTGCAACCTGCATTGCTCTCTAGAATTACTAAACTAGAGCAAAGGACAATGACCTCTTTTTACTGCAAATTAATTTCTGCCGTTTAAATACAGTTTTTGTGAGCTTACAGCTTATGTTGGAATATTAATGCGTATTATTTTATTTGTTTTATTTAAATTACTCTGTCCAAAAAGAATTATTAATAAATTTGTTATAAATTAAACTCATTAATTTTGGCATATGAATTATTAAACGGATAATATTTACCATTCAACACATAGTAATATTTATTTTGTAATTTGCAAATTAGCAGTTTAATATAGGATTATTGAAAATTTATTCAACCAGTAAAATTATACAAAGTTTTTCTGAATTACAAAACCTTGATGTTCATACACAATCCCATTAAATATTTTCTGACAATTTATGATGAATCAATTTATTTTTACTAATATTATTTTAGTATTTCCAACATAGGAAATTATTACAAATAAATTTTCGTTTATTATTAAATGACAGTTGATGTCAGAATAATATATTATTATACAAGTTTTATAAGACGGTATACTGTTTCATAAGTAACATGAATAGAACAATACATCGAATAAGACGAGTAATATACTATTTTATACTATTAAGTATAATCTAGGAATTTTTGTAAAATATGGTAACCTTATTGAATTAAATTGGACGTTTATTACTGTCATATTTCATATATAATATTGTGAAAAAAAAATCATATCTATATACTTTAAGATTTACGAAATTTTAATATTCATTTAAAATAGCTTTGTTTATTTTGTTTTCTTATTTATAATAATTCCAAATTGCATTAAAAAACATTTTAATGTATGTTAGGTTATGGATTTGACTATTTGAATATTCCGTGAGACTCCGTACTTAGAAGTACCACTACCAATTTTACAACAAAAAAATTATTAAACCGTTTTCGATATAACAATATAGCAATTATTATATGTAAACTGTTGAAACAATATACCGTCTTATAAACTTGTATAATAATATACTATTGATGGTGATATTGTTAGCAATATCATTTGTATTTTTACAATTTGATTGTTCGAAAGAGAAATTACACGAGAGAAAATATATTCACATCGCAATGAAACCACAGAGTAAACTCAAAATGTGCATTGTCATTTGAATTCATGCCACTTACGGCGCAGATAAGAGTGATTTCCATTCAAGTGTTCATTCGACATATGCAACAAATTATATACACGCTATTCACTACGCAAATATCACTCGTAGATGCGCATTTACATATGCATTGTTCACACTCAAGTGCAAGTGTAGCATTTTAAACAACGTACATTAGCTCCACACAGCTAGCGGTGCACCAATAATAATCAAACCAGTCGATGCTAATGTAATCTGCTCCAATTATTATATCTGTTGCCCTTCTGTTTATTACCCAAATCAATTTACATTGTGATTTTAATCATCCCTTTATGAGTATATTAAATTTTTTATATAAATATTTTTAATGAACTATTACTCAATCAATTACAGTAACTTAAGAAAACTTGAGTGATTCTTATAAAGAAATAGTTGTGTATCTAGTAAGAAACGTGTCCGGAAAGTCTTTATAAAATAATAGTATATTATTTAACAAGCATAATATATAGGCTATATTACACGAGGATGTAATTAAAAATACGAGCGGTAGCGAGTATTTTTAATCATTCGAGTGTAATGTACCCATATTATGCGAGTCAAATACTATACTTTATCTACAACTATCAGGCATATAAAAAATCTGATATTATTTGTTTAATATTCAGTTAACTATGAGTAGTTCATATATAGCTTAACAGATGGCGCCACAGTAGCACTTAAATGTCAAAATAACTATTCAAATTATATTTATTATACTTTTATAATCATTTATATTGATATTTATAATAAAAAATATATTATTAATAAATTAACAGTTTATTAAAATGTTATGTGTTAAAATATATGCTCTATTTATTACAGAAAAGTGTAGCTTGTAATATAGCGTTTCATATTACACTTGTTTAATATGAGCAGTATATTATATGTAGTATCACACGTATAATGTACCCATATTTCAATAGTTGTAGATAAATATGATTATTTCACACACGTCATAGACAGTTTTTCAGTGACGATATTGATAAAACCACAGTCATAGTCATGGTTACATTTTGTTAATACCAAGTATTTTATGTTTGAATTGTTGTCATTTGTAAAATAATCAAGCAAATGTAATTCGAGCTATGAATTTCATAGGTAAAATTCACTCGCAATTCCTGCGAAGTAACAACTATTCGTAAATTATTCCAATAAATTCATGCTTTTTCATAGGCCAGAAAAGTATTCCTGGACTGTTATTTTTCGTAGCCTATGACTACTACACTAAAATACCGGAAATGAATCAGTTTTCGTCCGATCGAAAAAAAATTTGATGTAAACAGTGAATTCAAAAAAACCTCATTTTCAATTTAGACGTCAATGAGGAAGACCCAACTGAGATCAAAATCCAATACTTTATTACCTCTCCCATTAATATACAAGTTAGAAAATCCTTTGATCATTATTCCTGTTGTTTGTCCCTACGAATAAATTAATTTAAAAAATACTCATAAATAATTACACTGGCAGAATATTGGTGTTGTTGGGGTAATTAATAATCAATAATCCTCCGCGAGGACACTTTTGATTTTGAGCGATAAACCGTGGTCCAACTGCACTGCACGATGCACATGATTAACGCAGGCCATTTTTCTATCTGTTTCATTAATTTCAATTTCTGTTTATTAGGCTGCAATGGTTATTTACACCTGCATATGCCAAATAGCTTACATAATTTATGACGTGTCATTAAAGGCACAAAATATCGGCGAGAGCGAACGTTGCACGCAAAACATGTGTATGTGTCCACGCGTGAACGCGATTGCTCCACCGAGTTATGCCCGATCACTGACATTGCATTATTCTAACGAATATGAATCACATCCGAATACATTTATTTACCTAGTTTTTGCTCTGTGATTTATGAAAAAGATGCGTCCACAGGAATTAGTTGTTATTTAAGCTATAAGCGATGTAAGTACATTATAACAATCGAGGAGGTATGAACTGTGTTTCAAATGTTTTCCGTATGTTACTGAAAACCTGAGCGTAAGGAAATTTGATCTCTTGCATTCAGAATCGACATGTGTTAGTTTTTGGTAATAAAGTTCAAAATTTATCGCTTCATTGTCATTCTGAATTCGTGAGAACTGTATTTTTAAAGAGGTTTTACAAGATCTAATACGGACGGCAAAGGGCTGTTTTCTTCTGAGCCCTCGATAACTTAACAGATTTTGTAGAAGAGTCGCATATCTACGTCTGATGAAGTCGCACGTACATCGGAGCACTTCGCACTAATCGCGGTATGGACAATCAGACGGATTGTTCATACAATGTTTAGTCCAACGAAAAATTAACCGTTTAATTTACAATGTCTTTGTAGTAAGTTTAGTATAGTTTAGTTTATTATTAATATGTAAATAAATTTTATCCTAAGCAAAATCGAGTGTGATCTTCAAATTTCATTCCATCGCGTTCCTTAGTGTTGTGTTGTGCATCATCGTCATTCTGAAAGTCAATAAGGTAATCATAATCATAGCATCATTATTTTCATCCCCCCCCCCCCTGTTACAACCTGTTAGTAGCAATAAAGCAAGAAAATATTTTGGTGGAATATTAAGTTAAAGATGTTTTGTATATTTATTGTAGTCATACCAATTCGTTAAACTAAAATATCACCAAATTTAGTTTAACGAATTTGATTCCAGCATCAATAAACTAGGGAGAATATGCAATTCTGATACCAACAAAGAGAAAAGAATATTTCGAAGTACAGCTCTGGCATTGAGTATTATTTTCTTATACTTAGTCCCAGAGAAATAGAAGTACCTGGTTATTATTTCAAAAAGCATAAATCCTTAGAAGCGCTGACGAAGCCACACAATATCAGCAAACGAAGCATTGTCACATCCTCCATAAAATCTGATCCGTTTAAGCGGGAGAATGCAGCACATCTCGAGACATTATCGCTGGAGGCCGAAACACAGGAAGAATGCCGCGGGGAATGGCTTAGCTATAAATGATTTGACATCATTCCGCGCACCTGTTCGCGTCCCTGCTCCCATCTCTCTCTGTCTTCCATGGAGCAGCATAGCACCCTCTCTCTCCAGACGGTGATACACACGCAATTACCGTGTGGTGTAATATTCATGGGGTACAGGAATAGAAGAGGTCATTTCTGCAGGCAGGATACACTTAGCAGGATCGAAAATTTACTAAATGGGATTTCGAATTTTAGTTGTTGAAACATTTGAAAAAATTAACAAAATCTACAAACTAGTCACACAATACCATTTTTTTTATTTATTTAACAATTTATCCCACATAACGGATGTTTCAATTAAAGGACAATTATATAAATAGCAAAAACCTTGCACAAAATTGCAATACATACAAGTAAAAATACAAAACCCAAAGAAAAAACTTATTCAATTATTACAAACAATTTAAATTAAATTTTTACAGATGTAAAATAACTAATCAAACTTCGTCTGAATGCACTAAAGGTGTCGGCAAATATATCAAAACTGCAAGTAATACCATTAAAAATATTACACATTTGAAATAAAGGTGATTTCATTTCATAGTTTGTTCTATTTCTCTTCAAGTGAAACACAAGCTTTTTTCTAGAGGTTTTACGGGGAATATGCAAAAGAAGATTTTATTAAATATATTAAAATCCTTAAAGGAGTTGAATTCGAAGAATCTTCTGACCTGATTTGCATCACCGAAAAAAAATTATTATAAATTTACTTGTTCTTCTGTAAGTATATAGAATCGATAATTCAATTAAATTTTGTGGTGAATATTATTATATATTTTATTATTTATGATTACCTAAAAAAAATCATGATCCTTTAACAATAGTTTCTGAATCCGCCACTGATTAATCTACATATTTTTAATTATTCATTGTAGTAATTTTTTACAATAACTTTTTAAATGACAGACGAACCAAATCTAGTAAAGCAAAATTAGCAATCGAATTTAGTGAACATAGTGCAACTGACTGTATCGGAAAATATCGGTAATAGGTGTGTAATGATATATTTATTGACGAGCTTAATGAATAATTCCCGCTGTCAAATGTAATTGATGATTGTCCGTCATTTTTATGAATTCGCAATGATTACAACTCATTTACCTATAATTTGATTCCCGTGCGCATTTTGGTGGCAGCGCAGGCAGGCGTGCATAATCACGCTGGCGGTGGAAGCATGCGCACGCGCACCGCAACTGTCACAAATTGCAGCTTCATTAATAAAACTCATGACGTATCACGGCTGACACTGTCCGGCGATGACTGACTGACGGACATGGGCACGGAAATGGTAAACACGTGGATAGTGCTCAATGCCTCACTTCATTAACGGGGACAAACCTGCCAACACTAACAGTTTTTGGAGATAATTTATTCACTCGTAGCAATATTTTGTTATTAATAATAATATATACATAAGAAATTAATAGATAAGCAATGATTAAATCTTTTTGTCAGTATAAAAATATATAAAAGTATTGTGTACTGTGTTTTAGTTTTTAGATTTATATATTTAAAAGAAAATGGTCTGAATTTCCCGAAATTTACAAAACATTTTTCAGCAGAATACTATTGTTCAATCCCTTAAATACAAATACCGGAAGGACGTTCCAGACCTTTCCGGTTCTAAAACTGTTTTCCATTTATACATAATTATACTCATTCTCTCATAAATACAATCACCATCATAGTAAAAATATTGATATCGAATTTCAGCGACCTCCAAACGTCCTTATTTTTAAAAAATTCCATAATATTGTAAGGTTTATTTATATGCGTTAATTGTAAAAACACTAGGAATATTTATATACTTACTACTTCGCACTATTTATTTACATAATATTTATATCACTACCTATTTATGTTCACCACTTGTATTAATATCAGACTGTCCTCGTAGTCTTTCGCAGTCTCTTCTGCTTGGGTTTATACACCAGAGCAATTAAATTCTCGAACAGATATGGGACCAGTACTCGAAAATAGAATTTAAATACAAAATACTAAATGCTTCTAAACAAGTATTTAAAATAGTAAATACCAGTATTACTTTAAGTACTTATTTGCATTAAAATGTACTTACAGTAATAAATACTATGTAAAATCTACAATTAGGTTATTTTAATATAGAATATATTTCCCTAAATATTGAGTATCTTCCTAATTTCCAGAGAAAACATAGAATTTTCCTACATCTAGGGAAATTTCCTTAGGTCTGGCAACACAAAGTACTTTTGACTGGAAAAAAGTACTTTAAATACAATATTCAATACTAATTTTAAAAAGTATTTTAAGTGATATACTCAAAATACTACTGCCAGTATTTTTACTTTAAGTAGTTCTCAGTTCAGCTCTCGAATATTCTGGCAACTTCGATGCGTCAGTACAATGGAAGTGTGATTAAACGTCTCTTGACCTTGCAATCGCTACTATTTGGAAAATAGTAATTATATTATATTTTCAACAACCTTTAGGTTTTTAATAGTATTGTAAGGATACGTCTGTATTATTATTTATTTATAGAAAAGGTGGAATATGTTTGTTAAGTATTTATATGAACCCCCTGGAGATTTGAACTAATTTTTCTGCAGTCCAGCGGCGGTCAACGCTGCATACAACATTGTGATTTATACGCCGCGCTTAATTAGTTGTTTATTGGACTTCGCACCGGTTCCGGACTTCCCTGCCATGTACATATGAGCCCAGGCACCTGTGTGTTTTGAGTTTTGCGACTGTTTTTAATTTTATTCAGTGAAGGATGTTCCATTTGCATTTCATTATTCTCATATACGCATTCAAATTTGATTTGTAATTTCCAGTATCAGATTAAAATTTTACGGAGTTATTATTTTATTCTGGTATTATTAGGTTGGCCTTTTGTAAAAAATATAAATAATAATAACAAACAAACACAACATCAATATTTTGTAAAAAGGTTACATAATTTCCTGTGTTAAAATAAATGAACTCAAATAATAAATAAAACGTCATATTTGCAGAAATAATGCATTTAGTTTTATATTATAATTTAAAATTTTACAGTTCAAATTAGCTTTGCAACTATACATTGATGAAAAGAATAAATTTCTCAGTTATAAATAAAAATATGTAATCCTCAGAATAATCCCGGATAGGATCTAAGCGTCGATGTATTAAAAAGCAACAATTTATTTGCACAGTATTATATTTTCTTGCAAACTATGAAACATTATTGCTTTGTTAAAATTGGATATGCTAAGTAAAAAAATTGATTCAATAAATAAAAAATTTTATAACTATGTATTTAAATAGTTGTCATACTAATTAATAAACTATTTGTCAAGCGTACTTTAATTGTATAGAGCAAAATCATTAAAATTATTATACAGTGATAGTTCTACTGAGCGTCGAATTTTTTGTAATTGGCAAAAAGAATTAAAATACTTAAAATGTATTATACATTTCACTTTAATTTATTTACTTTGAACAAAATGAATGAATAAAAAAACACTATAAAATACATAGCAAATAATTACAAACTGTAATAAAATAAAATTCCTTCTTTAAATTCTCCATTCAATTTTCATAAATTAAGAACATTATCGTGACATAGTTATCTGTTCAATAAATGAAAGAGGAACAAAGGTGGGTATGATCTCATTTAGTGAAGAGAAGCACATTACAATTATTCCATTTTTAAGGTAAATATAAGAGTTAATATTTTTTATATATAGCACCTATTTGACTATTGCATTATCTACGATAAAATTTATATCGTCGTCAAGTTTTTAATAGTTTCCTACATTTAAAAATGACTTCTATGGTGAAGTCTCCACGCCAGCTAGAATTATAATCTGGCAATAAAAATAACATCGAAATTTGCCATGCAGTAATCCTGGCATACCCCGTAAGAGTATAAAGCCGTAAACAAAATTTTGTTCAACCAAACCTATCATTGCATAGTATTGGCCTGATTCCTCGTAGCAACAACCACAATAGCAACGCCAACAAGGGACATTAGCATAGAAACAAGTGAGTCCTAGGTGTGTCACCTTGGCGTTCCTGTGACACGCCTGATTCCTTGGATCGTCCTGTGAGTCCTAATGAGAAACATGTTGATCTTCCCGGATATAAATCCCTAATCGCCTGACACAGTGCCCAGTGCAGCCCGATGCACTTAGCTGATTGCCGGCCACGGCTGGTAGTTATGAGCGATTGAGACGTTCGATTTGATTATTTGTAGTTTATGGATGGTTTTATTGGACACTGATTCGCAAGCTGTCTGCGTTGTCTTTTTCTAACTCATCTCCGGAGTGAGTACAAGCAGTAAAGTTGTGATTTTATATCGGTTTCACTTGTCGTTTACTACCGATAGCGATGTACTTTGATCTCCGAATCTAAATTACTAAGCTTTCTTCTTATTGTGCAATTTCAGGAATTAATATAAGACGGATTTCTAGCAAATTGAAGAATGCAGGCGAGTGAACTTATAAATGTTTTATGATCTGCGTTCTACAAACGCCAATATCATCATAAAAAATATTTTTGCTTTTTTTTTCCTAATTTATTATTCTGTTAACAAAATTTTCACTATGATTTTTCGTTGGATTAAAAGCTGTTTCTTTCTTAATTAGATGTCTATTATTTCAATATGAGTCAAGATTTGAACAGCTTCCGGAATTAGTATATCCGCTGAAGAAAATATTTTGGATGTTAATCACCACTTGAGGGTATAAACAAGAAAAAGGATTTACGTAGAATAAATGTAAATGATTAATAAATAAATATTTTTTCTTTAATAATAAATATAATAATATGTAGGATAAGTAGGGAAGAGATGGTATTTTGGCTTTATAAGTAAATTAGAGTGATATCCCTTGAAGAAGAAGTTAATTTTGTTGCTTAGGAATAGTGTAAGTAGCCGCTTAAAAATTAATACAGTCAACGCTGAATAACCAATAACCATTATTAAAAAGAAAAAGATAAAGAAGGATGATTGGATAAAATAAATAATATTTGGTTGCTGTTTACACGAAGGATGTATCACATTTAAATATGCCAACAATCTGTTAACCAGTTCATCTTCTTGGTTCGTTGGACTTTTCTGAACCCGAATAAAATATTTTTTCTAGCTTTCACACCATAGTTTATTTTTTTCTTATTCTAATAAATAACTTATAGAAATCAAAATATATTTAGACAATTATTTTCTTTCACTAAAAAAATTGCAAAGGCTGTTTCTGAGAATCCCTACCTACAAGGTGGAATGTAAAAATGTGAAGGGAAGAAGAGTGCACATCGAGGATAACATATTTATTGAAACATAAACACCAAACCACCGCAGATTTGGCAATTTACCGTGCAATATAATTTTATATGAAATCTCCACGTTTCTATCACCGCGACTTCTCCGTGCGGGTACGGTAGTCTCACGTCTGGCGTCTTATAAACTATGCACGCGGCGAACAAACGGGATTACCCCAGCGACTGCCATTACCTAACCTGCGGAAACGGGAAGAAGCGTGCCCGTGCCCGAGTCCCGCCGCCAATGCTCGTGAGTGACAAATACATATGCTGTCAATTTGTCACAATGTGATTATGTTGATTAACAGGAGTGATTAGTTCGTAATTGTGTTCGATGGTAATGGACTTTCCATATTTGGGCTCGTTAGTAACAAACGGAATAAAAGCTATTATATCATACAAATAACTTAAATTCAAAAATAAAAACTTTATTTGTTCTGATCCTTGCAAATGAATATAGGTATAAATTGCATGATCTAACCAAAATTCTGAAAAATGCTGTTCAATGCTTCTTTTCAAGTTTTAAGATGGATAATTTTGTATTCTATCACAAAATTATATCAATCTATAAACAAGATTGTTGGATTCGGATGTGATAATGAAGGGAGGTATAATAAATACTGGTTAATAGCGGATGGGAAGAAAAATCTTATGACATCATGCTAGGAAGATCGAAGAGAAGGAAGTTCGGAATGAAAGCAGTTATTAAAAAGAGGAAAGTTAATGTATGTATATATTATATTTCGTATTGCTATAGATATGACTTGACATTTGATTGACAGCAATGTAACAGAGTGTTCACTTTAAAATGAAACATAGCAGATATAATATTAAAGTTAAATAATAATAAAACTCAATTATAATATTTATAGTTTGGGTAAGTTTGATTTGTCTGGAGTGATTTTAAATTTTATAATTTAATTCTTTAATTATTGTACATATTGCCATCAAATAATTTCTTATTTAATAATTTTTGTTTCATGTTCAACTGACGGTGTACTGCGAGTATTTTTAATGTAAACATGGGATTTATTATATCCAAGTTACGACTTGATATTTGATTGACAGCATAGCATATTTGCTTGTCTCATTTAAAATGAAACATAGGGAACGAATTTGACATTTGTTTATAGGGTTGTAAAATTTTCTGACCAAGTGCAACAATAATTTTAAGAATTGTATAGAATAATAGTAGAATGATCTACTAGATCACTCGTTCGTACTTATCCAGACTACTTTTATTGGTGACTTTTAAAATCAGAAGTTTGCGGAAAAATCTTCCAAATTTAGATGAATTAAAAGTTTTCAAAATATTACAAATGCTTAAATATCATCGTAAGTAATACAAAAGTTTCATAGCAGATAATGGATAAAATTTTAAAAATGTATTGTCATTATTGTTTAAATGTACACTTCTTTCTAAGACAAAATTCTTTTCTTGGTTTTCAATTGTATTCAACTATTAATAAATCTTAATAGAAACTATTTGAATGGAATCTTATTTTTTATAAATTAATTAAATGTAACTACATTGTGAAGAGAGAAAAAGAAATAACAGCAGTGCTTCCTTGCTTGCACCACTGCATTGTAAGCAGTTAGCTGGTGGATGTAGAACACAGAATAACACAAATGTAAGTGGTTGAGTTGATGCATGTGCGAAGTGATAGCGCGGGAGTGCGTCTCGCATTCGTAATGAAAAACCACAGGTTCAATTTGGGCCGTAATGAAATTCGGCTCTCGCATCTGAATTTAATATAGGAGCGCGGGCATCCCACATCTTAATATCCATCGCGCCCGGCTCTGCAGTCGTCTGCCAAGGAATTACAACATATCCATTGTGAGGCGATTGCCTCGCTCATAAGCACTAAATCTCCGTGTCTTGTGTAAATCTACTAACCGGACCGGGACGTGTGACGCAGTCACGCCGGGATTATGCAAGATCGTGCAAGGGCGCCCATAAGGGGGGGGGGGGGGTCAAGAGGGGGCACTTGCCCTCCCCTGGCTTTCGCAAATTTATTATTTAATTCTTACACCACCGTTATGTCTTATAAGAAATTTATTAATGTTTGCTATATCTTAGGGCTTAGCCTTTTTATGTGTGGGACAAATAATACTGTTAGTATTTGTGGTTAGTTATTAAACAGTAGAAAAATCTGAGACAATTAACTAAAATAAACTTCATTTTATTGAAGAGGTTCTTAATGAAATTTCTGAGGATTTTTCGAAAGATGCGATGAATTTGAAAATTGTTATACAAACCTATCCAAAAAAATTGCATTATGTGTCCGTATTTTTTTTTTGTTTTTTTGAACAATTCTTTTTTTTTACTAGTAATTATGTTTGCAGTGTATCTCTATAATATAAAAGTTTCCCTTGAATGGACAATATCACATTGGAATAGAATATCAAATGAACTATTCAACAATGCTATAAAAATTTCGATTAGCATTTTTTGTTAAATGTTGCTTAAAATTTAAGAGTTGTTGGTACAATTGGACATAAAAATATGTATCTCTTTTAATGTTTTTTTTTTCTTTATTTTGCCCCCCGTTGAAAAATATTTTATGGGCGCCCATGAGATCGTGTACACTCAACTTGCACAACTAATCAAACTATGCTCAAATAAAGAACTACATAATAATAAGCTGTAATCACAACCATGCTTTACTTTCTGTAAGCACTCGAAGCATTCTGTTTTTCTTTATAAAGCTGTTCGAGATCTGAAAATTCCCAAAGCCCCTGATGCTAGATTTTTTTGTAAACTCGAAATATTTTACAAAATATGGTTTCCAATATTTTTTAAAGAATAAATATATGTCTTCTTTTTAAAAGTGAGTTTATAAAAATAATAATTAATAATATAATTGTTGCTGTACCTAGTAACAACAGGGGAACTAATTCCCAAGGCCTCTGATGCTGTATTTTTGTGTAAATCCGAAAATATTTGAAAATATCGAATTTTTACCTCAAAAATTTAAAATTTTTACAAAATTTTGTTCCTAGTATTTTTTAAAGAATTTTCTACGCTGATATCAAATTTACAAACAGAATTTAATTATCTCTTTTCGTTTCGGAGATATTTGCTCTCAAAGTTGTACCTCAAAAAAATGTGTTTTTTGAGTATATTTCAAAAAGTAGTGGAGATACAATCTCAACTACTTTACCATTCGATTCTACGGAAAAAATTATATAAAGAAATGTTTTTCACAAATATACGTTCTTTGGAACGATTAGGTGAAAAATAAGAAAAACGAAAAAACCTAAATTTAAAATTTTTACCTCGAAACTTTTTACCTCCAAAATTTTTCATTTTTCGAACTTAAGTAGATATCGATGTGCTGATTCCAAATTTTCAAACAGAATTCAATTATCTCTTCCCGTTCTCGAGATACTTGACTTCAAAGTTATACCTAAAAATTTAGGTTTTTTAGGTATACCCCTTAAATGGTTAGGTTTATGGTTTCGACAACATCACCATTCGATTCTACGGGCAAAATTACATAAGTGTACCAATTTTCAGATTTTTATCTCAACAGATAGAATTTCTACAAGGAAAAAACTGAAAATGGCCAAAAATCGAAAAAATCGCAAGGGGTTCATCAGGCGTTTTTTTCGATTTTGGCCATTTTCGTTTTTTCGTTCTAAAAATGGTATCCTTTGTAATAAAAATCTAAAAATTGGTATACGTATGTAATTTTGCCCGTAGAATCGATTGGTGATGTCGCCGAAATCCTAAACCTAACCGTTAAAGGGGTAAACCTAAAAAAACCGGTTTTTTTAGGTATTGCCAAAACTCGACTTTGAACACGAATATCTCGAGAACGGTAAGAGATAATTCAATTCCGTTTGAAAATTTGGAATCAGCGCACCGATATCTACTTAAGTTCAAAAAATGAAAAGTTTTAGAGACAAAAAGTTCGCCGGAGAAATTTTGAAATTTAGGTTTTTTCGATTTTCTCATTTTTCACCTAATCGTTCCAAAGAACGTATATACAGAGAAAACATTTCTTTATGTAACTTTTTCCGTAGAATTGACTGGAATAATCGTTGAGATTGTATCTCTACGCATTTTAGAGATATAGCCAAAAAACTCACTTTTTTGAGGTGCAACTTTGAGAGCAAATATCTCAGGAACGAAAAGAGATAATTAAATTTCGTTTGAAAATTTGAAATCAGCGCGTCGAGATCTATCAATGTACACTATGTTCCAAAATCAAAATTTTGGACAGAAAAATGAGTATTTTTAGCACATTTCATATTTGTCAATACAATTTTTGGTTTAATACTGCTGTTCTGTATGTTTTAACTCTACACAACTTTAATATGGCAGTGTAGGTTATAAAAATAAACAAAAGTTAGTTAATAAAACGGCAGTATAAAATCGGAAAGGCCTATTAGGATTACAGGTTTTGAAATCAGCGCAGTCTAGAAACTGAAAAGTTTTTGATTTTTTACCTAATCGTTCCAAAGAACGTATATGCGGAGAAAATATCTCTTTAGAAAAGATATTTTTGATTGAGTTTATAAAATTAATAGTAGACCTTATTGTCAACCAATTTTAAATGTCTTTACAATTTAGTTTAGTAAATGTTTAATATTCAAAGAATACATTTTTTCCTTTTAACAAATCGGTTCAAAATAAAAAACGAGATCTAAAAAAAAATTCTACAAGAGGGCGTCATTTTATAAGTTGCGGAAGTGCGCCACATTGTCTACCACCGGCCCTGATAAATGTTATTCCCTTCAGTCAAGAGTTCATGCGACAAATTATTTTTTTTTACAAAAATGATAATTGTTTCCATCATCAGCAATTTGTCAACAGCAACAGGGAAATCAAAAGTATCAATTAAAATCTTTTTCACAGAATAGAATACTAATTGATAATTAGAAAATTATTCACACTAGTGATCAAACGGGTATGATTGTGTTAATTTAGATTCAATTTAACTGTCTCATTTGGGGGGAAAATATTGTTATTGGCCGAGGGCGGCGCCGGCTGATGCGTTCCCAGCGCCGCTAGCGGCTACCGGCTAAATTAATAACCCGGCGCGGGAATGATGAATTGGCCAGCTAACTGAGCAGTTAGTATTCCAAGGTGGTAAGACTGTCCGTCGAGCATGCAAGTGCCGACAATTAACCGGAGGTTAACAACCCTGCCTACTGCATTGTGCACGGCGTCATCTTGTGCTACATATTTTCAAAAACGGGGAAAGGTTCAGCGTTAATTATTAAATTGTGAAATAATCCTAGAAGGAGAAAAGGCTTTTAAGATATTATAGATATGATTTTTTTCCTAATCTTCATTAATTTAAGTATTCCATATCAGTGGCGTAACTGTGGAATGCAGACCCAGTGAGTAAAACGACGATTGATTCGACGCGCTGTCTTTTGAAAGATGTATTCTGTGGACGAATTATGCAGTATGCGACGATAAGACGAGTCGGCGTCATGTTTTGATGAAACTCATAACCATTTTCAAACAGAGTCGAGCGAAGTCTAATGACTAAAACCAGAAGTCTTGGATTAAATGTATTTTATATAACTTATTCTCAAAAATCTAATGCTTTAATTTCTGACAATGAATTTTACCAAATGGGTTAGGAGATACATTTAAAATATTCGGCTGATATTTCGTCCCAGTTCCTCTCATTTAGAATTTGTTTTCAAAAAGATTTATCCAAAATTAATTCTATTAGAGAATTAACCGATTTCATTGAAATAAAATAAAAAATCAGCAGAGAAGTTCCAGATTTTTACTCTTAACGCCTGAAAAATAAGTTTTGGAAAAGCTGTTAGCACTTCAATATGCCTGATTTGTTTAACACATCCGTACCATTGTTAATTCTGATTGTTATTTCGTAAAGGTTCATTTTCCATCAACTATTTCACAAAATAAAAATTAATACAAAATAATGGAACTTATGAAATGTGCGATAAAAACACAACATTAAAAATATTTTCAACTGAAAGTGTCGTATTCTTAATATAAATATTTTTTTTTCCCAAATACGATATATTTTTACCAAAAATAGATGATCTCATACTATTGTTTTCGTTCAACTGAAGAAATATCCCACTAAAATTCACGTGGAGAACAGCTGTTAAAATCTCTATCAAAGTGGTCGACAGTCATTAAACATTTGGATTTACTTTTATTTTAGATTGCAAGGAGCGAAATGTGGTTTAACTATTATTTAACTAACATACATGTACAAGTACAATAAGAAAAGTCTACTGAAGTGTTTCAAGCTACCTCGGAAAAAAATGTCAGTTTTCATTTTTAAATGAACATCACTAGCAAAGTTACTACTAGACTGTATTTCAGAGTCAGATAGATTCATCATGTCGCGTCGCATTGTCTGAAAAAGGTTTTGGGAAAATAGAAACATGTGACGAAATTCCCGTATCTGGGAAAAGTTTGAAAACACGCCTCCGGGTCATGCAACACGTGAAATCAAATTAAAAAATACTGCGTTGTATGACACAGTGACCGGTCCGACAGTCCATACTGCCGTCGCTGCCCAAGCGCAGTTCGCTGATTTCCCGCTGCACCGAGGCTGGCGCTCTCGTCGTTTTTCTACCCTTTTGTTCTCGTCCGATTGTTTTTACGCGTTCGTTGCTATTTAAACACGGTGTGTTTTATAACTGATGTTAAATTAATACTGAACGCAAAGTGAAAAATTGCGTCATTCATGCTTTATGTTTCAATATTTTCAATAAACAGTTCACAGATACGCTGTGAAATACTGGCTTTCATACGACATATGCTTTCCTTTAAAATATCATTGTTGTAACAAATACTACTGCAAACACAAAAACAAACTATTCAAAATTTTGAATCTGCTTCATTTTCATGATACATGAATTATTTTACAACTAGCTCTCGCAAAATCTCAATACAAGAAAATATAATAATAATAATATTGCTATCGTATGTTATCTTCATTCAACTGTGAATTAAAATACCTGAATAGTTCGATCGTTAAATATTAAAGGAAACAAAATCTAGTGGCAGCACGGAATACGTCTTAATCCGTTTCAAAATATTGAACTTACACACAACAGGACATATATACCAATTTTTCCAATTTGGATGAGGTTCATTAGATTTAACGTTTATTAAAAATATTTCCAAAGAACTTTGTTTTTGTCTGGTCAGATAATAAAGTGATACTGAAATGCTGTCAATTTATTAAAATTTAATCAAACGGCTTCGGTCCCAAATAGGGAACAATAGGTCATGATATAAAATTCTACATTCTATAACAAAAATATAATGCAGACCAGAGAGTTTGGACGCTAGATTTTGCATTCAGAATCGATACATGTTAGTTTATTTATTGTCTAACTGTCATTCTGGATTCTTGTAAAAGTGTCCAAAAGCAGAGAAGTTTTATTTTACGGAATGGTTAACATGGAATGATTTTTACTCAGCCATAGAAAACATACTATATTTAGAAGATGCATGGTGCAACGTTTAAAGAAGACGCACGTAGTTGGAACTACCGTACTGTCGGTTGTTTCATGCCAGCGCTACTTTTTTTTATAGAGGTATAGATGGCAAGTCTACAGCATCCGAGTGATACAAAAGTAGCTGTGTTTTTTATTTTACGACAAATCACATATTGACTTGGACCTACGATCTCAAGTTCGAATGACGTCACAGCGAGTTAGAGATATGCGCTAGCTCGCTCAGCCATTCAGCCGCCCCACAGAAGAATAGCAGTACTACAAACATATACCTCACATTTTGAGGCAACTAATAGATCTGAATGAAGACAATTTGACTTATAATTACCCTGCTGATCCACCATCTCGAATCTTATTAGCCTGACACATTTCCATCGTAACTTCCCAATGAAAAATCCGTAACCCAGATCATACTCTACATCTACCTCTCATTTCGAGATAAACAATAGATCTGCATGAAGACAATTTGACTTATAATTACCAGCTGATCCACCATCTCGAATCTTATTAGCTTGACACATTTCCATGGTAACTTCCCGATGAAAAATCCGTAACCTAGTAAGAGCATTGTCCGATAATTATATATTATATAATATATAATTCCCCAGCTGATCCAACAGTTCGAATCTTATTAGTTGACTCATCTCCCTTGTAACTTCCCAATGAAAAATCCGTAACCCAGATCATACTCTACATCTACCTCACATTTTCAGGCAAGCAATAGATCCTCATGAAGACAATTTGACTTATAATTACCCTTCTGGTCCACCATCTCGAATCTTATTAGCTTGACACATTTCCATCGTAACTTCCAATGAAAAATCCGTAACCTAGTAAGAGCATTGTCCGATTATCTCGACGGTGCATCCGTGTTTCATTAGCTCGACAGCGATCTCGGCGTAGTCGTCGGCGGCGACTAGCTACATTAAATCATCCGCTGGCGGGAAGGCTGCAGCTTGATTAGTTCCGAAACAAAGCACGCTGCAACCAGCGCCTCACAATGCCGAGATAGCCGTCCCCGCCGTGTGGTAATTACATTGAGGTGCCAGTTTTTGGATGAATTTCGGATGCATGCACGATGTGTGGCTCAGATAATGCACGCTGTAATTTCATAATTTGCCCTATAACCACACAAACTATGAGTAATTACTTTATAATAAGAACTGATACACATATTTTGTCCACGTTTTATGCTCTAATTTCCCTGCTGATAAATTGGAGTATAAGCTAAATTATTTGTAGGTTTTCCAAGCTGATAAAATCATCTCTGGTGGGATCCTATGACTAACCTAGAAATAATTTAACTTATCGTTTACTTGCTATGGAAATATTTAAATAGGATTGGGATTTAAGTACTGGTATCAAAAAAATAATATACAAATATATATCACGATTAACAAGACCATTATGGACCAGCGCCTTGTATTCCTCCGTTGTTTCAAACGTCGGTATAAAATCTTGGTCTTTTCTACCTTATTGGTGTTGATGGGGTAGATGACCAAATTTTGATTTTTATTTATATGATACTAGAAAAAAATGAAATATTCGTATTTTCTTAATCGATTTATTATTTGTAGTTTACGAGAAAAATATTATTAAAAATTTGGTGAAGGGATACTGGAAGTCAGCGTAGAAAAGATAGATAGACTGGGAACGTAAGATATAATCTAGAGTCTACCTGTCTTTTTCGATGATCCTACCATATTTACGTCACATATTCCTTCTCCAGAACATTGAAATACTAAGAACTATAATATTGCAATCTATGGAAAGCTACGATTATAGTAGTTACTTTTTATATTATATGACTTACCTATATACTACCATTGCTTAGATACAATGTAAAAAAATATATATTTTGAAGAATAATGCCAAATACCATTCGTGACCAGAATTTTATCTGTAACTTTTGTTTAGCTTAGGACAGTAAAAATTACCGGTAAAATCACTAATGGTATAATACTATAACGCATATTTAGAATACCAATTTAGCGTTTACGTAAGAATTCCTAGGGGACAGAAATGAGAAATAAGAGTTTTTCGGTAATGTTATCGTAGGACGATTCTAGTAAAATTGTAGGATACTGTCTCCTTTCCAAAATAACTATGATCTAGTGCTAGAATGATCGGACGTGAGTTTTGAGAACCGGTGTTCAAATCCCACGAACTTAAATTGACATACATTTGGTAAACGCCATGTTCGTAATAAATTTATTATACACTAGAAAAAAAAAATCAGTAAGTAAAACAAAATCAGGAAAAGTAAAAAAATATACGTATGTCTAAATGGAAGATCAGAGCCATCCACTTTGTTAAGTGGGAAGAGAAACAAAGACGTGAATAAAGTTAGATATATGGCGGGTAAATTGAAAGAAGAAGCGATAACAAATTATTTGTAAGTGGTTGATTGATTATTCCCGCGCATTTAACTTGCAAAGCGGGCGGAAAGGATGGAGGAAAAGTGTTGTTTACGACTGGATTTTTCCGAAATAAATGCAGCAGAGTAGTAACGAGGCAGAGGCACTAACGATACACTGTTATGAATTATCTGCACCGGCACACTATGATTTATTAACAAAACTTTTAAATTTCTTCCTAACTAATCGTAAAGTAAAATTCATGTAAATTACTTCGCCACTAGTTCACCCGTTCCTAGAACTTACTTCTGCAGACAAACCAACTCATTGCAGCAAACAAATACCCGCAACAAACTTATTTCTTACCAAGTATTATTTAGCAAACAAAGAAATCACATTATACAATGTGACACTTTCTAAATTAGTTACTAAAATATATTTTAGTTATTATTTAGTTAGTATTTTACTTGACATATGCATATAAATTAAATCTTTGTATCAAGTTCTAAATTAATTTTATTAATTAGAAATAGAATTTTTTTAATTGCTTTATTTTAGTGAATTTCTATAAAAAGAACATTCTGTGTCCTATGTCTATATTTTATAACATTTCAAGAATATTAAATTATTTCTTCAAATGTCTGTAATTGAAAGAAAAGTTCTGCTGAAAAGGAAATAAATTAAATTTAGAAAAGTGAGTGCTAAAAGAATATGTGAATAGCTATTCAAAGATCTTATTAGATTTAACTTAACTTCGAAAATTAAATAGTAAAGTATAAAAGTAAAATATATATTTTATACATTTTATTATACCTTAATGCATACAATTTTTTTTTTAAACAGTAATTCTTATTTTGTAAGTAATGTTAGTTGTTACTGAAATTTGTATGCTTCAAAAAATAGTAATATCGAATAAAATGAAAATACAGTAAAAAAATAACAAAAGCAAAAAACATTTTTCACATAAAAGATTATTTTTTTGGTGTTTGTTCCAGGAAAGAGTTTGAGCTTTTTATGAATTTGAATAATAAAGTTACTAGATACTTATTTAAATCGAATTTTGTTAGACTGTATGCTTTTTATTCTAGTTAAAATTACCTGTGATATTTATTGTATTTGTACATTCCATGAAATATTGTAAATAAAACACTACATATAAAATATAAAATATTTATTTTAAAGTGTATATGTACAATTTTCCGCTCTTGGCATGGTTCATTTGTTGTGTAATGTTTTATTTTTTATTATTCTGTTTTATTAATGAGCACATTTTTGTGATATATATTTTAAGGTTAAGATTATCTTTAAAATGTCTTTTTTGTATATGTTATTAACAAAATTTCCATTTTCAGATGTTGCAGAAACTTCCACTGCTGGTAAAATGGTAAGTCGACAACCCTTTGCTATTTTCGGTAATCTTAAAGCTTTTTAACATTGAAAACACGCTAGAACGTAATTAAACTCTAGAAGTAGTGACAAATGTCTGAAATTAATCAGCAACTTCCTGCACATTTGTCATCATTTATTAATTAAATGTACACAAATAAACGGAAAATGTTATTTGTTTGATTAAACTCGGGAAATGTTTTCATTTGCGACTCTTCAAGTATGAACTAAATCATTTTTAATTCCGAGAACATGTTTTCTGCTTTAATTAATTTTCTGACAAAAGTTATTTTAATTTGTAAGACAATTGTACATTATAACGAGTTTTGCAAATTTTTATGGAACAGATATTAAGGTTAATGTATAAAATTCAATTAACTCTTTTTCAATAATTAAAAACGGGTGTTGTTTAACTATTTTATTTAATATTGTATCATATTTTCATATTAGTTCAGTTCAAAATATTTGTACATCCTTATATTTTTTAAGTATTAATTAAAATTCTTTTACCGGTTTAAAGATATTAAATGTACATAGACAAAAGAAAGCAGGGTAACTAAGTTATAGTTGTATACCATGTACTTTAGACAGGTCAGTATAGCAATAATATTTTTCTACGACCACTATGGAAAGTGGCACTTTTTCACACTGTATAAAGTTTCATATTTTGGATAATTGTTATATATCAACTCATACGGGCTAGATCACGAAATCGTTACTCACAAGAGAATTTTATAAAATAATATTTATTAATAATATGAAATTGATGACCTATTATTATGATACTCATAACTATCCTAGGTTTATTAATAGCTATAAATCTTACCTTATTTTAATATATTTCTATTGAAAGTTTGTAAATGTCAATCCAAATGTAATTCACGACAGGATATTTTTTCTTAAATTTTCTAATTAAAACTAAGATCTTTATTTTGCTTTTTTAATAATTTTCAAAGCAACAAAATTGATCCTGACTTGACCCGTTCAGAGCCTTTTCCGAAAACATCGTATCGTAAAAACTCGTTTTCCGGCCTTCTTATATAACTGTTTATTACTCTAGTAATCTTGCTATATTTTTGAGTTAAGTAAATTATTTTTGAGTATGGGTATTATTTCAACTAAACTTTCTTATTAGGCTTATATAGTCTTTGGCGTTTGAGGTTAATTCTAATGGTGGTTTTACTTAACCAGTTAAAGAATTTAAACCTTGGAATATAATATAAGAGAAAAACGTAAAATAAAGAGCTGGTAGAAACCTTTTTATAAAAATTACAATACCTAATAACGGCAAAGAAAGAATAGGGGTTGTGGTTGTCACACAAAGTAAATAATGCTAGCCTTTCAAAGTAAAGTACTGATGCCTCCCACATTAAGACGGAAAGAGCAATCTCATTCTTCTACTCTTACATTAAACATCCTTCTTTCTCTCTCCGATTTAGACAGACGTCTTCATCTTGCTCCAGGTACGACATGTGTGCGCATAGACATACGAAGCGATGAGAATTTTACAGAGAGCGGGGGTGTAATGTGCATTGCGTACCCGACAGTTCCTTGCGATTCACGGCGTTTTGTAATAAAGTATACTGTGTGAGAGATTTAAACATAGCTGCCACGGGAAGTATATTAATGATATGTAGTTGGAAAGGTTCCTATATTCGCACAGGTTTTCAGATAGTGTTCACCATTTAATATAAAATCACAAAACTATACGAGTTCATTGATTTATGCAAACATATAAAATGTGTATTATATAACTGTCAATCAGTGTTAAAAGACATGGATGAAAAGAAAGATGATATTGTAGCGATTGCAAGGTCACAGGCGGGTCGAGACATGTAATCACCCTTCTGTTGTACTGACGCATCGAAGTAGCTGAGCGATATTTCACAAACTGTGATATAGTTCAATAATACTTTAAATCAGGAAGATGAAAGTAGGAATCACAAATCATACTGTGATTTATAACTAACAATATCGCTCCTCACTAAACAGTTCATTTAGTAACTAATTTTTCCGACTTTAACAGAAAAATATACTATGATCACAATCACCTTTTAAAATCACAGACACTGGAAAGTAGCAATCACAAATCACACTGTGACTCAAATGTAAATAGTTGTTTTGCTCATCTCTATATCCAAGCTGCCAGAATATTCGAGACTCTAACAAAATGTGGTAAGATTTCATGGGCTAAACACAAATCATCGCCTGGCATACTGACCATATTTTATAAAAATTAATCTGTTTTTGGACACCTTCTCACGAATTCAGAATGATAGATAATAAATTTTAATATTTATTACCAAAAACTAACTTGTGTCCATTTTGGAAGATTAAGTTTCCAAACCCATACGTCCAATGTAACATAGAAAACAGTCCATATTGTTAATAAGCAACGTTGATGTCCAGTTGTAAATGTTACGAACATTGGTTTGGTATGTGCAAACCTCACAAAGGTGACCAGATTTTTTGGGTACTGATTTGGGTCAAATCACTTAGTGTTCAAAAGAAAATTGTTTTATCCTATTCATCGATCAGTCAAGAAAATTTTCTACGAGTAATTAAGAGAAACTGAGACATATATTGAGGTGAGACAATGTACTGATATCATTTAGTTCTTGCAGAGTTTATAGGTTGACAATCCTAGAAATCAGAAGTAACTAAGTTAGTACAATATCAACTTAGTTACTAAGTTGTTTATTTAAGAAATGAATTTGTTTTTGAACGGTAAGGTGCGTGTTGCTTGTAAGCATCCGGTGTTTAAGCGTCAGCAAATGAACGGAACGTAAAAAGCCGTGGGATGACGAGGAAGCGTCGCGTTCGACGTCCCGACGTACGTGCGTCCCGCGTCGGTCTGAAATCATTTCAAGTTCCCGTCTCTCATTGTGCGCCATTGTTCTACTCGCCCGTGATATTAAAACAACAAAGGAACTCTGTGTTTATTATGAAAACCAAGCATTTACCTATCGCTTCACCATTACCCGCCGCAAACACACAAAGTATTTTCCATTTTGGAATTTGGATTTGTTTGAGAATGACACTACGTTTTGTCGTTTTGTTTCTACATTTGATTGGTTCACTCTCACTAATTAAACCACTGCTATTCAAAAATTGCAAAAAGAAAATTGTGCCAGCTCGATATTAAACTCTTACAATGAATTCTTATTATACCCGTATCTTTTTCTTTGGTATAATTTATGTAATTGCGTACTCATTTAATGAATCTGTGCTTAGGCTTTCCTTTCTGAAAATGTTATTATTAAAAATTAACAGTTATCTAAATGTTCAACTTATGAAATATCAACAATAGTTCATTATGTAACAAGTAATATGTAATAATTAATGTTCGACCGAGGTTTCGGTTTCGTTTTCGGTTTCGACCGAAACTAGTGTTCGCATCGTGTCTGACGTTGTTAAGTTTGTTTTGTACATTATTACATTTTTCTTACTTTTGAAGATATAATTATTATTTTTTATCTTTATTCTGAGGCTGTTAGTACAAGATAAGGCGTGGTCTCATTAATTTAATTTACAAAATTAAGATAACGACTTATTGTACAATTAAGAAAGAGTAAATAACGTTATTTTAATAGAATAGCATACATTATAAGAAAACCTGTTAGTAATAAATATTTCTTAATAAACTTTGGAATTATAAATTAAATAATTTTTTTGCACACAAATTTAAAAATCGATCTTTCTACTCATTTTACTTATACGTTGATAATTGTATGGCTATCAACAAAAATTAAAGCTACAGAAATTTTTCCCGGAAATAATCTCTAGAGCTTTACTCTCAATAAAATAATGACATGATTGGTTAAACCGTAAACATGTGACAAATAATAAAAAATTTCATTGGTTTAAGAAACGTCAAAAAATAATTAAGTGAATTTGAACCCTCTAAAAAGAAAGAAGTGAAAGGTTGCAATCAATAATGTTGTGCTTATTATTGGCAGATTTTATAACCTTGTCGGAAACAATCAACAAATAAAAAGACAATCCCTCGGCGGGCGTAATGAAAGGCGTCGCGACGCGATCACGATCCCGGATTGAACCGACGTTTCTTCATCACAACTTTTTTAATCTGCTCGCGTCCGCCCCGCGCTTTAGTTCCACATTTGACATGTAGGTGTCATGCGATGCGATTGTTTTCTCGCCCTCTTCGATCTCTGCATGGATTGAAATTAGTTTCAAAGTTTTCATTTTCACACGCGTCGTTTTATTGTCGCTCGAAAATATGGGATATTAAGGGGCTCGTCTGTACATCATGTTAGAATTGATGAAAAATGGCATATTTTGAAAGAAAATGCTGACGTTAATATACATGCTACATTCATAATCTTAACTTTTTTAAAAACTATTAACAATAGTTTATAAAATGACGTAAAGATTTTTCTAAAAAATTGTTTAAATGTTTAGAAAAAAAACATTGAATATTGCATTTTTCTAGAGAAATGAGTACTTTAAACAAGAATAACGAATGAACTACATTATGGAAACTCATAAATTTATTTTTCGTGGAAAGATTAAAGTTGAATTAAATTATTGACGTATTTAAAATTTTAATTAACTTAACCGTATAAACAATATATTCCGACAAAAGTACAGAAAATTGCAAATTTTAAAAGATACAATTGTAACACTTGTATACCAAATTAAGGTTTGAAATTCATGCACAATATAGAATAGGGTTTAATTTAACTCTTTTAATAAGAAAACTATTATGAAATTGTTTATTTTTTGAAAAATACTGAGAAATATAAAGCACTCTTTAGTATACTTCTTGCTCGAATAGATGGTGCTAGTGTAGCAATATTAAGCAACTACCTGCAGCTTCAAACTGACTCCGCCTAACTCCCTTCCACAAAATTTAATGGAAAAGAAGGTTCGATGTACCCATACGTCTGAATTTTAGAATGTTTTGTAGAGTACCGAAATTTTTATTTATTTTAAATCATAAAATAACTTTAAAATACATTAAATTAAAAACCAAAATGAAGTACAGTAGAACCAATATTGTAAATCAAATGTAAACTTTAAATTTTAACTGCAATTTTATAATTATTAAATTTATTTTTTATTCAATTTTGCCTTATAAAGTCATGTTTATTTATTTAGATACAGACTGTAAAGACTGTATGTACATATATAGAACTGTTACTGTCATTCTCTATTTCTGTTCCAATTTTAAATTCCTTTTGCTTTTAAAAATCCTATCGTACACAATAATTTAAGATACAATTTTTCAAATTATTATGTACTCAAACACTTTGTAAGCAAAATTTATTGTTTAAGTCAGACATATCATTTGAATCGATTAAATTCTTAGCACTCGGTATATAACTATTGATTATTATTAATATTATATTGTCAAAATTGAATAAAGTATTCTATAAACCGAATGAATTAAAAAATTTTATTCACTCAAAGAATTTATCTCACTCGACCTGCAGGCTCAGCATATGTTTAACACGTTAACTGCCACCATTAAAAAAAAAAGTTGGGTCCCTGGGGCCATTTTTTCTTTTTTACAGATTTAGGGTGTTTTCATATTAGAAAATACATGTATGATAACAGAATTCATTTTTTTTAATGTTGCTCTAAAATTTGAAGAATTTTATTGACGCACAAAATTTAAAGTATTTAATCATTTCAGAGACTAAAAAATAAAAAAATCATGCGCTAAGAATAGGTTTTGGTCTGCCAGGCCACCGAGAATTAAAGTACGTTCATAGATATGCGTTGCGAGGTACAAACGTTAGACGAGGCATAATGTGTATTCAAACACTGAGGCACAAACGATGTATCTCAGAGCCTACGAGGATATTTTAGTGAGGCACATAAGATGTACCTCATGGCAGTTAACGTGTTAAGGTATATAAATATCTATTATTTCAAACAGTTTTCGGTTAAAAAACATTTTTTCAGTGTAGGTGGCTAAAATATGAAATCAGGTATTTATACCGCATATTACGTAATATGGAAATAGAAATATTCAATTTACATTTGAAACTAGCCAATCAATTTAAACGAAACTGGGACTAACTAGATTAAAAAGTAAATAGGTATTACAGCTAACATAAAAGGCAAAAATAATAAAAGAAAAAAACAAAAAGGAAAAATAATAATAATAATGAAACAATCGAAGAAAACCAAAAAGAATACCACAAGTCAAACCGCCTTGGGATTAAAGAAGAAATACCTGAGTTTATCTCAAAATAGATAAAGGTAGCGCCATTGTCATTAGTAATAAATCTGATTATAAACATCACGTCAAGGAATTACTATAAAGAGACCGGTGCACAAATTACAAAATAATCCCATCGAAAAATACACTACAAAAGTAAAATAACCCTTGATGTCTGCCCAAATCTCATTACCAAGGATTTCAAAAGAAACATGAAATTACCTAATCCAAACTTAGCTAAACTTCCAGCTAACCGATAATCCACAAATCGGGATTCTCCTGTATATCTCCTAGCCAAATGATTAGACAAGGAATTTAACAATTTTCATTTCCGAAAGAACATAACAATAATAATTCATTTCATAAATTAACTAGAAAATATTAATTTAGATTTTGGAGACCACAATTTATCGTTCTATAAATTCCGGAAATTATAAATCCGCAATTACCAAAAGGGTTACCAATTAAAAATCTTGTGTATAGAAATAAATAATCATAATCTACGATTCATTTTATCTTTTTATCTATTTCCTCATTTTTAACAGGGTCTATAAAAATTATGATTTTTAAAAAAAATCAAAAAAATCGTTTTTTTGGTTTAAATCAGATTTTTTTGAGTTTTTTCATTTAAATCAGATTTTTTTTATTTAAATATTTTTTTAAAAAATTTTTAAAGTGTGTAAATACGGGTAGTTTGAATTAAATTTTTAAGTATTATAAATATTCTAATGTTATTATTCAAAAATATATACGATTCCTAATCCTAGATATTCATGTTTATTCTTGTTTGTGCGCCGTGCTGCGTCGACGTAAGTACATCTTATTTTTTTCATCATTTGGACTTGTATATTCCAAATTGCGAAACAGATTAGGAACTGAAAAGGTTGTTTCTATTTAAATATTACAATAACAATGTGCCATTAAATAAATAAACGTTTCCCTTTTTGTTAATTGAATTATGATTTGTTTTTGTTTTTTTTTTTTGAAAATTGTTTATATTTTTAATTCAATAAATACATTTACAAGGACAGTTACAAAAATTATTCATTTTTCATTTAAGTTATTAAATTTTATTTATCTTGATTTAATTCAATGATTTATAAAAAAATCACTTGATTTAAATCAAGATTAAAATCATGATTTAAATCAATCTGATTTAAATCTCTCAACCCTGCTTTTAAATTTGTAAATAGGTAGGTACAAAATTCCAACTCAATATATTTGTATTGTAAGAAAAGTAATGCAGCCTACGATTCATAAATATTGGAAACATTAGAAAAAGATAAGAATAGATTGAGTGAGAAATACATACAACTACCTGCGGTAGGGATAAAGTACAGGCCAGCCCCTTTGCTACCTCCCCCTTTCACCCTCTGCGTCTCAGTAACTTTGGGATTGCAAGACTACAGCCTTAACTTCGTGTGAAGCGTACACTCCATGTTTCCACTGTTTTAAAATTTTATTATGAAATGCTAAACTCATTTTGCAAACTAAATTTTCTGCTGCGTAATTTTGCACATAATTATGCATCTAATTTAACAATTACTTGTTTCACATGCACGCAGTTTCCATACTATATGTAAAACTATTTAAACAAAATAGTTTAATATATCACTACATTTATTTTTATATAATTCTCTGTTCATATTTACTGTTATTTGCAAAACACAACAACATAAAATTTATATTTTAGATGGTATTTTATTCATACATTATAAATAATTCAGAATATTTATATGATATGATATAAATACGAATCGAATATATGTATTTTCACATATGATAACAGAACAGGTAGATAATGAAAAATTTATTTTATTTATAATCAATTTATTGTTTTTATTTTGTAACAGTCAATTCATCAACTATGTATTTTCTAAAAGTTCTTAGCAATATTTTTGTTATTTAAATTTTTATATTTTTACTAAATTAGTAATTTTCCTTTCTCAAACTTGGACTTAACTTTTAATAATATTAAAAGCTTCCCTTTTCGTTATATAAACTTACATAACTGTTATTATCCTTTAGCATGAATACATGTTTCATTAAAATCAATGGATTACTCTTAAGGATAACTAATCAGTTATTATCAGTGGAAGGATGTTGGAGAGGGACTGCAAGAAGTAAATTATTGTCAAAATTTACGAAAATCTGAAATTCCGGTTTTTCTTTTTTCTCAGTTTTCACCGATTCATTCCAAAGAAGGTAGATGCAAAGAAAAAATTCTTTATTAAACTTTGCTGGTAGAATCGACTGGTATAATCGTTGAGAAGGTACAAAAAAATACAATTTTTTGAGGATCAACTTTGAGAGCAAAAATTTTAGGAAACAAAAGAGATTATATTATGGTTGTAAATTTGAAATCAGCGCTATGACGTTTATCAACATGGACTGTTTTCTGAAACAATCATTTTAGATCCAAATTTTTTTAGATTATTTCAAATGTACCTAATCGTATAAGCACAATTTTGCGCTGAAAGCCTAAAAATTGTATATTTTAAGGTTCGTTCTTGGTCTCCAGATTTTATTTTTCCCCTGGTTTCTATGTGGAGAGTGGAAGATTTATCATTACATTGATACATCAGAGAGCATCTTCGCATTGACAGAGCGAATTGTGTTAGTTTTCGATGGCCATTTAAAAGTTTTGTGTGAACTGTTATTTAAGAAGTTGGAAAGCGGATGTGGTAAATAAAAGACTGCGCTTTGAAAGGAAAGAATTCTGTCCGGATTTTATCAATATTTATTGCTTTACAAATCGGCGATTTGCGAATTTTAAAAGACACAGGGTCGCATTCATAAAAATCTTCACAGGACACAGGACTAAAGTTATAAATTAATACAACATTAGCATTGTAAGTTGCAAATAATTGTATAATGAAATACTTATAATACATATAAATATATAGAATTTCTCATGAGTAGAAAAGCTTAAAGAGTTTAAGTTTTGTTTTCATTCCACAGATTTCTTTCAGTTTATTTGAGAATTGAAACTTTTTTAGGTGACTACTTTAAAAACCTGTTTTCAGAAAAAGTAAATATTTTAATTACAACTTGTAATTTAATTTGTCAACAGTGGTTTTACCTTTCTACCCTCAAATTTACCTTGACTTTTTATACTTTTAATTATATCTAAGTAAATAGATATGTCTAGACGTCTACCTTTAATTTAATTTCTTACAATTATAGCTTCTATTTTAATAATGGAGGTCAATTTAAATAGTAGCAGTAAAATATGAAATGTGTAAAATATTTAGTTTGAGTAACATTTTAATTTATATAATACGTTTTAAGTAGACACTCGAAGTCTTCCTATTTGTCCCGTATCTAACCTAACCTAACCTAATATAATCAAATCCAACATACCCTAATCTAACCTAACCTAACCTAACGTAATCAAACCTAGCCTAATCTAATCAAACCTAACATAACCTAACCTGACTAACCTAATCTAACCTCATCGAACCAAAACTAATCTAAACCAACATAACCTAACCTGACCTAATCTAATTTAACCTAACCTCACCAAACCTAAAGTAGTCTAAACTAACCGAACTTTAACTAACCTAACCTAATCTAACCAAATCTAACGTTATTTAAACTTTTGTCATACGCCGATTTCTGTAAGTGTCAGCGATAGACAAAAATGAAAACATTTGCAAGTCGGTACTGCACTGTACTTCACGTAGCCATGATCCAGCGATATCTCAGCCACATTAGAAACAAGAGAAAAGAGATGTAGATGGGTGCGAGTTGTTTTGAAGCAGTATTGCATTTCATCAATTTGATGTCATGTGCCACGTTACGTTAGCGAGCGTATCAATATCCATATCTCGTTTATCGCCGGGTATCAATGTATCCCATCATTTGTCTAGCCCCTGACAACTGATATCACACGAGGAACGATTCGCTCAACGCCGAAGATTCACAACGCGCATAATAGAGACAGATTCAAAATCGACGTCGGCCGACGGTTTCGCGTTTCTCTCCAGCGCCTCCTTTCTTGCAGATGTCTAACCTCTGTGCATAAGCTGCGTTTACACTCTACCTTCAAGAACATTTTCATCACATGAAAAACTTTTATTTTAATAGAGCTTTATTCGAAATAAAATATTTAAAAAACTATTTATATTATATTTAAAATAATATTTAGAATGAGGTCTTTCAGAATTTTTCATTTTTTGCTTTAATCAATAGAATATTGAAAAATATTAGAACCGTATTTTTTATCTTTTGCCAAATTGACTTTTAATAATGAAAAAACTGCTATTATAAATGATATCATTCAAAAAGCGACTGAATTACCCCACTTCCTCCTTTGTCCAGTGATGTATCAAGGTCCTTACTAAATTTCACTTCGTTACAAACGTTAAATTCTACAGAAACGATGAAAAATTTAATGAAACTTGTCAACTAAAACGAAATCCAGAAAAAAAAAACAAGTACAAAAAACTGTACAAAAAGCGTGACAGAGACTGTATGATGATTGCTATGGAGTTTTATTTTTCCTGCATTTAATTTTTTTTTAGAAATTTTGGGGTTCCCCACAAATTGATCCTAGGGCCTCAAAATTTCGAATCCATCCCTGGATAAACATATCACATACTACAAACTAAGGCAGCCGTATACAGTAATATAGAAAAAAAATTAAGTTATTAATTTTTTGCTTAATAAATAATCTGGTAATTTAATCAGTTCAACACTTTATAAAAGGTTTAGAAGCTACAGAATTGAATATTACTTAAATCCTATAAACTTTACGCACCTTTCTGATTGTTTGCAGTTTCGCAAAACAACTGAATTTAATTTGACAGGATCATAAAACAATAATAGGATACAGTAAATTTGTTAAAAATCACGCAAATTACAATAGTTCATAATATAATATTGGTGGGTCCGAACCGTTCCTCAGAAATCAGGAACAAGAAGACAAGACGTTTCAATCACCTTATTTATAAAGAAAGTAACCAAAGCATAGGAGATAGACGTGAATTTATATTTCTCGTAATTATTTTTCAAAATTCTCAACATTCAGATTTCCGATTTTAATTTTTTATTAATCAACTACTAAAATCATATACAAACAAAAGTAAATCCTTCAATTTTATTAATAATCTTTTTTTATTCATATGTCCTACAGTTGCATGATTTCCGAAACTCTGTTGAAAAATTGTTATAAAAATAAACATTTTGTATTTGTTTACACGTATTATCCTTTTTTGGAAGATTGGTATAAAAAATCCGCAAACACTGTGGGCGGGTGTTTGAAGAAGCGACGGGCAGTTGTAAACGCGCCATTTCGCGTCTGGGATTCAACACTTCAGCCGTAAGCCGCCTCTCAACGTCTCGAGATGCCTATCGGGCCTGCGACGCCTTATCCTCGTCGCCGAGACGTCTTCATGCCGATCGGTCATCGATGCAAACTTCAACGGCTTCCGATTGCTACTTTGTGGCCAATGTGTTGTCCGACTCCGGTTCTCAAGCTAATCAAATTAGCAAAAACAAAACGAAGAGTTGCAAATATCTAAATAGTTATCTCAATAAATTAAACAGTCCATTCTTATTCTTAATATTAATGATATTTTTGAACAAAAACACTTTAAGTACAAATAAATATAAAAACAACGAATATCCAAATACCTAAAATACCAAGATGAGTTGGATTTTTATATGAAACTAAGGTTTATCTCATTCTTGAAAATAAAGGGCTTATACAAGTGAAGGGGTATCTGGTATCCGTTAAAGTCAAAAGTTTATTATATAAAAATAAGTTTTCCGAATGTATTTAAAATTTAAACTACATAAACAATACGAGAGTATTTTTAACGTGAAACATGTCATTTATCATATCCATAGTTATGACTTAATATTTGATTGACATTAAGGTATATTTGCTTATCTCATTTAAAATTAAACATAGGGAATTAATTTTACATTTGCCTTTTGGGTTATAAAATTTTCTGACAGGCCTACACCAAGTGCAACAATTTTATGAATTATTAATAACTTTAGAGAACATGGTAATATAGTAGAAAGAACTGCTTTACAATAAGTAAATATAATAACGATCAATTAAACAATAATTACAATAAATTTTCAAAAATCCATCCATTATCTGCTAAGCAATGATTCAATCTGATATAAAAATTTTGAATTATATACAATGATATTTGGACCATTGTAATATTTTTAGAAATGTTTAGAATTTGAACTTTTAATTCATATAAATTTTAAAAATTTCCCCAATGTATATTTCTGATCTTAAAAGCCACCAATAAAAGGAATCTGGATATATAAGATCGAGTGATCTAGCAGATCATTCTACTATTGTACCATTTTTTCTAAAGTTATTAATGCTTCTTAAAATTGTTGTTTCACTTGGTACAAGTCTGTCAGAAAATTTTATAACCCAAAAAGCAAATGCCAAATTGTTTCCTTATGTTTCATTTTAAATAAGATAAGCTAGTATACATTGCTGTCAATCAAATATGAAGTCGCAAGCATGGATATGATAAATCTCGTGTTTCACGTTAAAAATACGTTATATATACATATACAAAACAACTCAATGTGACCTAGATTACAAACGTCATTTTTGTTTCCACAATTGATGACACTTGGATCGGTTCGTTATATTCAAGGTTTAATATATCGAAATTCTTCTGTAAATTACTTCAACCATTAAGTATATTTAGAAAATGATACAACTATTCATACATATAAATATTCCCACAATACTCTCATCTCATGTATTTCGTCTAAGAAATAAATTTGTGTTGGAAAACGTACTTGTTGGTGTATTGTTGTGGCGTGAATAATGGCAAGAATAGCATTAGCACAAATGAATAGGTGTAGACCCGCATTTAAATAAAACAAAGCATCTCAATTCCTAATCCAAAATCAATCATCCTAACACCGTAACGTGTGGGAGAAGAGAGAAACAGAAACCAGATCGCAGATCGACGTTGGCTGTGGTTGCCCCAGAACAGCCGGTATGGTTACACGCTTGCGTTCGTATTAAATATTCACTAGAGTTAAAAGGGATGCCGTCAGATTACGGCAAGCACCTACGGAACAGCCTACTATGCATTCACGAGATGTGCGTCTAATATATCGTGATTCCGTATCCATGTGCCCTCTGTCGCCACACAATGTCAGATAAACATATTTCTTTTAAGCTCTTGCGACCCTAACTTAACTGAGTTATTATGTGCGTACTACATAAATAAATACGTCGTAAAATATGCGTAAAACCTGAATTTCACGCCTGTTCAACGCAGCATAAATGATGATGTTATTTAAAAAGCAGAAGGGTTGAATACGTAACTTAAAAATTTCCTTATAATCTAACATTCAGATTCATAAAAAAGATTAGCTGGTACTAATCCGAATGAGGTATACCCCGTGGTAAAATCCTGAAATGTCAAACTAACTCCAGTTCCAATTATTTTACTTAGTTCCAAAGATAATTCCTCGAGTTTAATGATATTAGTAATATTTGTAGATGATTATCAGCATTTCTAAATGATGCAGAGGAAGATTTGTGGTGATATTTTTTTTTGATTTTTAAGGTTCATCTCGATCTTTCAGTAATCCTCCAAATCATTTAGAAATGCTAATAATATTTCTTCAAATATTGCTAATTCTACCAAACTAGTGGAGTTATCTTTCAAACTAAATAATACACTTAATTCTTTTTATGAATTGAAACTGGAAATAGTTCATATTTCAGGATGATAACAAGGGGTTTAAGTAAATCGGGTTAGGGACTAATTTTTCTATCTGTGTGTAAAAGTTTAAGGATAAATTTTCAGGTTTTTACTATTCGAAGTGCTTAACTGTGGTGGATAACATTTTTACACCAATAAAACATTGTACAAATGCATTTCTTCTTTGTAAGAAACAACCTCAAATTATTTTAAACAGTGTTTTAAATTCTTCCTTTTGGACTTCTAAGTAACTCAGAAAATGTCATTTCAATTTTTAGAAAAAACTTATTAAACATTGTAAAACGTGTACCCAAATTTAGTAAAAATGTAGTTAATTCTTGTTCATTTTTCGAAATTTGTCCTAAATCTATTTATTAATCTGTGTATAAATATATAACTAATTTATATTTTTCTGTTTTTCTTGTTTCCTTATTAAATCCTTTTGTTTTTATACCGATTTTTTATTAAATCCATATAAAATTGATTTTTAAATAAGTTCTAGATATAATGTTACAGATTCTAATAGTTTTAAATTTATATTTTTAAGTAGCAATTTACTAATAGTATTTAAGTTGATAATGAAATGTTTGCCGGAAGTTAATGAGTCAATTCCAACAGCGTTAACCTTGTCTAAATTTATCTTTCTTATTGGAACTTTGTTGGAACTATGTGTGAATATCTGTGTTGCGTTATTAGTTCAGCAGCTCTCTAATTAAAAGCAAACCACATTCACCGGACTTGACCGAACTGCCCTTCGTCTGTCTTCGTTATCCAATTACTCTGCATGATCATCAGACAAATTATATCAACCAATCTAATTCATCTCCCTTTATACATACAATACGCTCTCTTGTTTACTAAACAGAAATTTGGAGGTTATTTTTATAACAATCATTCTTCTGAAAACAAATTCAGACTGAAAGTTCTTAAAAAATGTAAAAAAAGAAATACATTTTTAACTCACAACTGTTTTTTTTTTGTTTAATTTAAGGATAAATGTAATTTTATAATTAATTAATAAATTGCGAAATTTGTTTAAATATATATTAATATTATTATTTTCAGTGGACTTAAAATAGATATAAATGGTTGACAATTGCATAGAGTTTATCTTTTAACATACCTGAGTCTTTTAACTGGTGCTTGAAAGCCTTTAGAATTACAACGCGTGAAAAATACATATCGGAAGATTGAAATTTCAGGGCATAATTGAATTCTGACGGTCGGTCCGAATGTGTAGCTTTGTACTGTTATTTAATTAGTTTCCAATTTGAAACCATATTGCAATGTAATATAATCAGAATTCGCAACGGTATCGTTCATTGCATACCTACCGAATGGATGAGCTTGTTCAATTCTTACTCTAGAATTGTAACTGTGAAAACTCACTATTCTCTTATTCGAGTATTAGTGCTTTTATTTTCTTTATCTAACGCAATATGAAAATTTAGTAGCTTTTGTTGATTTACTTGATATTTAATAAACTCAGATTTTGTGCTATTCGTGATATTTGATTTAATTTACCACTGTTTCTACAAGCTGTAATAAATCTAGATTAAACGCTCTAAACGTGATAAAAATGTACTAAATAAATATAAATAAATATTTATTATTGCAAAAAGGGATAGCTTAAGAGTAATAATAATAATAATATTACTTTATTGAGGTAAACTTAATGGTGAGGTTCAGCAAAAAAAAAAAAACAAAATAAATACAAAAAAAAAACAGAAACAAAAATATACATTAGAAATTAAAATACTACGAAAATTTTTTAACTGTAACTATTGAAAAAAGTTTAATTTTATGTTTATTGTTAATTTTATCAATTAAATAATTGTAGAGAGTTTGATTAAAATAAGAAAAAATCAAGAAAATAGTTTATTCAGACTGAAATGAAAAGAATAAATAACACTAGCACCAAAAATATTTTAAAGGAATATTTCTTATATATATTAATCCAACATAGTTTAAAACTGGTTGTAGCGCTGATGATGATGATGATTTACTTGATTAAAACCTGTAAAAAAAAAACGATTGAAACCAAGAAAGTTAATAAATGTTTCAATATTTTAATGTAGCTATAATAAGCGAAAATCATGAAAATAGTTTATTCAAACTTAAAGAACTGAATAACACCAGCACCTGAATTTTTTTAAAGGGATATTTCTCATTTATGTTAATCCAACGTAGATTGAAACTGGTAATTTTTAATGTCCGAATGGTTTTGCGGATGCTTTAGACTAACAATCTATTGCTGAAATGCATATAAAACTTGTCAACCTTAAGTTCTTCAGAAACTCCTTAATCTAGGAATGTTATGGCAATGATGATGTTGATGATGATTTACTTGATAACAACCTATAATAGAAAGTGACAAAAGTTAAAAAACGATTGAAACAATTAAAGTTAGTAAATGTTTTAATATATAATCTCTGGTATTCATCCCGAGATGTTATAAATACATTTGATTCCAACTGACGTATCTGGATTTTTCGTTTGGAAGTAAAACAATATGGTTGGCGAAGAGCAAGGGGCGCTGAAAAGTAGAGGTTAAATTGGCGGAAGTGATCTCCGCAGTCGGAAACAAGTCCCCTTCGCCCGATTTTCATAATTTCATGCGCTGCGGAGCAACGCGATTGCCCTATTTAAAACAGGTTCATTGAAATATGCCAGCACTTGGAGGTTAGGTTCCCAGTTACCGCGGCGCCCTTCTCCTTTTATTAACTCCTGGAATTATTCTTCTGTTGCGTGATGCATGGAAACTTTTTTCCTTCCTACCGCTCGTTGGCTATTCGCGGCAGAATAGATTACGTTTCCGGAATCGGATTCAATCTCCTATTCCCTATTCCTGCCATTCGTCATACGAGCACTATTCGATGTCCATTGTCATTTGGATTACTTTCACAAACTTTTTACTAAAATGGAATAAATAAATAAACAGGACTGCAGTCGGAAATAATTTATTTGGCTAGTCTAGGCCAACGCTAATTATTGTTTCTACCACAAAGTAAAAGAGTCTTGCGAATGACGTGTGCAATTAAAAAAAAAATTCTTTATACATCGACGACAACTACATGGTTGATCTATATTTCTTATATGTAGTGACACATTATATATACCTTTAGTCTTTGCCCTGAAGAAGCAGCAATAGGACGCGAAACGTTGGCCCAGACTAGCCAAATAAATTATTTCCGACTGCAATCCTGTTTATTTATTTATTCCATCACCAACATCAGTCGCTTATTCCTTTCTTCATTTTCACTAAATTTTTTTTTTTCTTACTTATCCTAAGTAAATATATTTCGTGTATTATTTGCTGGTTGCTTGCATCTTAGTTTATTAATTATTAGACAAGTACCAAAGATAGTTGAGGTTTCTGTCTTACAACAGAGGTAGTATCCATGATCGTATTATAATGTAGTGTACTTTAATTTTCTAAGTAAAAATATATTCTGTGCTTTATTTGCTGGTTGCTTGCTTCTGTCTTTGTTGAATTGGTAAGATTAAGTATTCCAAGTACATTCGGTACGAATTAATTATTAGACAAGTACCAAAGGTAGTTGAGGTTTCTGTCTTAGAACAGAGGTAGTATCCATGATCGTATTATAGTATAATGTACTTTGATTTTCTAAGTATAAATATATTCTGTGCTGTATTTGCTGGTTGTTTGCTTCTGTCTTTGTTGAATTGGTAAGATTAAGTATTCCAAGTACATTCGGTACGAATTAATTATTAGACAAGTACCAAAGGTAGTTGAGGTTTCTGTCTTAGAACAGAGGTATACATGATCGTATTATAGTATAATGTACTTTAATTTTCTAAGTAAAAATATATTCTGTGCTTTATTTGTTGGCTGCTTGCTTCTGTTTTTGTTGAATTAGTAAGATTAAGTATTCCAAGTACATTCGGTATAAAGTACTTTAATTTTCTAAATGAAAATTTTCAATTATACTTTATTAAAACTTTATTATATAAAATGTTTGAATCAAATATAAATATAGACTTCGAAATTCTATTTTTACGTGGCTTCTTTATTCGTTTATTCGGTTTCGATTGTTTCTTATATTTATATGTTTTCTTAGCAATTTTTAATATTTACTAAATATATATTTTAAAAACGCTGAAACGTTTATTTTTTGCTATTTATAATACAGTTTTTCAATAGTTTTCAATTGTTGATAATTTATTTGAAGTTTTAAAGTTTATAGTATTATTATTTTCCATGTCTTTGGGTTCGTATTTTTAAATTTGCAATTTCAATAAAACAGATGAGATCTCATTTTGGACATCCTGTTGCAATGAATAGTGTAAAAAAAAGGTTTCACCTCTATGAATATGTAAACACAAGATACTACAACGTAATAGGTGAAGTTATTTGGTTTGGTGAAACTTGCACATTAGTGGCAAATACCTTCATCGAAGAACTAGTCCATATCTTCGACAGTTTAAACAACAAAGTGCGAAGATGCAATGCTCATAAAATATGTATTATCACGGACAAAAATCTGTATGTCTTGCAGAGTGCAGCATCTCTGGGCCGATAATTCTCGGAATACATTACGCAGATAATATCCGCACACGGCGTCGGCGTCAGCGTCGCGGTCGGACGCCTGCGTCGGTTCCCACGCTCCGCACGAATGTCGCCGCATACTACAGCCCAGAATGAATTTTAAATAATACATGGAAGTGCACGTTGCTAGGTTAAGCGATCGGGGGCTGTCATTTAAATACGAAATTCGTTGGGTTTGCACGGGAAATTTTACAAAAATAATAGAGAATAGACGACGCATTTATAACTGAAATGTATCCATATAGACGTATACTGGCGAATCTCTTATAGCCATGATTGGAGTTTGTGGTTTCATTTATTTACTGACTAATTACTTATGATAAGAGTCGACTGTTGCTGTCTAGATCTAGACTTTTTAGACTTTTGTCCTGTCTGGTCTTGTCTAGATTATCAAGACAGGCAAAAATCTTGACTTGAAATTTCAGGGCAAGGCAAAACTTTCTTATTCTGGATCAAGACTAGAAAATTCCTCACAATAATAGATTAACTAAAAAACAGTGATTGTGAAATAGAAAAATAACACTGTCGAAAAATGACTTGTCTTTGTCTAAAGCGTATGCGCAGGCAAGACTTTTTAATCTAGACATATATTTCGTCAAGTTTTATCTAGACGGCAACACGAGATCCAGATATGAAAAATTAAACTTACGTAAGTGTAGGCCAAGTAGAGGTATTATATAAATATTGATAATTGTTGCGTACAAAAAATATTTTTTATTTTGCAAACTACGAAAAAAATACTCGTTTATTCATCTAACTTCTCGATACATGATTTTAATCTACAGGAGGATAAACACTTGTGATATTCGATCACAATTCATATTATATTCATTTATTAATAATAGAATAGCTTTTCTCCTGTTATTACAGTTACAAACTAATATTGTAATTACATGTATTAATAAAATTTAAAATGTCGCAACCACATATAGGTATCCCTATCCCTACTAATTTTTACATGGGTTGTTCCATTTAGTTTGAACTTTTTAACATAAATCCTGGTATTTTTTAGATAATCTGGTTAACTGTTCTGAATGGATTATATTTTGAAATGTGAAATAAATTGAAAATGGTCGCCAAAATTTAACCTTTATAAATGACCTCGTAAATGACATTTCACTTGCCCAATAAAATAATTTTAATACGAAAATTAAAATGTCACAAGTTAAATTATGTTCCGGTTTCTAAAACATGTCAATATGAAAGGACACTAATTCCCAAACATTAATTCAAAAGAAAATTTATGTACGGAGTATGAAATTTTAAACAAATTTTTATTTTATATTTGCGCAGTTATAAAAATTCGTTATGATTATAGATTGTTTCAAATCTTCGCTAATTTTGTTACAGATAAATTTGTATACAAACGGACGTTTTCCTAACGTCACAATCTGTATGACGATTAATTTTTGATGTAATAAATATATTATTATTTATGCTGGAAAATTGTACAAAGTAACATAGTGTAAAAATGTAGTAACAAAATTAATATGTAACACGTAGGACACACACAGAATTGATTAACTTGTCATATGCAAAATATACTTTGTAAAATCGTTAAATAATCCACCTGTCACTAGTATATACACCTAGTGTAATGAATTACAAAAATTAATATCAAAAATTGAAAAAAAATACTGAATATTTTCAAATAAAAATTAATTGTACTGTCCCTTAGGGCTGATATAGTTAAACCTTTTATATTATATTTAGTTCGACACTTTTAATATTTATTTAGTATGTGATTTGTAAACGTAATTTAAATTTCTTCTCTAAATTTTAAAATTATTATAATTCATTAAACTTAACAAATTATTCATTCTAGAAATGTAGAATTTTGATAGAAGTCTTTACTCATAATTTAATTTTTTTATTATAAAATCTAAGGATGCATAAAAATTCTTAAAGAATAGTTAGATGCCAATATTAATGGAAAATAATTTTGTAATATTGGTCCTTGAAGATATTTATGCTTGCATTATTAAACGTCAGTCGATATTGTAGGTAAAATTTATCCAAATTCCTTGCATATGTAAGTGAGTGTCTATTGAGGCCGTTATTTAATCTTTCTTTAAGAATCCAATCCTTTTATGGCGGGGCAGCGTTTCAGCGAATGATATATCGTCGAGAGGCAATTCTAAAAAAATCACGTGTGTGTCCACTTGGGCATTCCGAGAGCTCGCGTCCGCTTCGCAGTCCGGGCCGAGTCCGGACTCCGGACCCCCGGACCCCGGAGCCGCTAATGCCGCGCAGGTAACGAAATGTTTATACTACACTCTCAACAGAGAAATTCAATCTCAACCATATCAAAATAATTCCTGTTTATTCTACAACTGGATAAAGGCAACTCGATTCATTCTTTTCTTTCTTTTTCCCAGTTTTTCTTTTCTCATAGGCGCCACTAGTAGGATTACCTTTCTAAACTATTACAATAAAATATCAATAAATAAAACAGAGTATGAAATGCTGTATGGAAAAGTATGATGTATTCAACACATTACGTTTCGTTATAAGACTGTTATTTTATTATAGAGTTCGAATAATTTAATTTATTGTTCTGCAATTGTTATTTAACATCCTAGATTTACCAATATTTGGATAAAAAGTGTGTGGATAATATTACCATGTGACAATACATTTAAGAACTATAAAATCTGTTTAACTTCATCGGTAAAACTGTGTGATTTTTTTGTTAAATTTGCTTTGAAATGTGTTACAGTATTAAAAAAAATCGTCGCTATAACCTAAAATCGTTACAACTGATAAAAGTAAAATACATGTCGCTAGCGTATGTTCAAACAAGTGGTCACAATTTCGGCGTTATAACCAGTTTGTCGCTATAAGCGATATCGTTATAAACGGATTTTAACGTAGTTTTTTAAATACTTCCTTAAATTTTTACTTATTCTTTACAATATGTTTTTTTTATAATAAATGCTATTTTAAGAAACATATATTTGAAATTATACTACACCTTTTAAAAATCTGATTTAAATCAAGAATAAAATAAGAGAATAAAGTGACATACAAAAATCATTGATTTTTCCAGCGCATTTTATATAGAATTAAGTTTAAATAAATTATTGAAATTAATATTTTATTCAGCAATGCACATTAAAGGATATTAAAATTGGAGATATTGGGCTTTAGAATTTTTTTTATTTTCAAATGTCAGACAACTTTTTATTATATTTCTCATTGTATACCTTAAAATTTAGATCTGAATTTGGTACCGAAACGTTGTCTAAAAATATTAATATCCTGTCATAAATAAATTAAATTATTTATATTTAACAGTCCACAGAAAAAAATTGTGTCCGTTTTGGGAATAAACTTCTTTAATCTCTCTGAAAAAACCTTCGGTCTGATACAATGAAATAATTTAAGAAAACGTGGTATTTAGAAATATTTTTCTGAAAATACAAATAGTCAAAATTTCATCAATTTGTTCCAGTATAACAAATGTAAATTCAAGTTTACATAATTTTCTGCTACATAGAAATTTGCACCCCTAGATATCCATGTAAATATGTTAAAATTGGATTGGCTCTGAAATGAAATTCTACGATGTGATTTTAAACACAATTATTTAAAAAAAAGAAGTCAATATCGGTAGAATAAATATTGTTAAAATATTAATGCAACATTGGTAAAAGTTTCCAAGAAGAATCAGTAATTAAAACATTGAAAAGTTTGTAAAATTTTCCGCCTCTTTTGGTGGCAAATTTTTGTGAAATATTCTTTGAATGTCGGCGGAAGTTGATAATTTTCCGGCAGTTGAGAAAAGACAAAGCACGCCGCTGGTTTTTTGCCGGAAAGAAAACATAGATTCGGTTGTGATTAATGTTCGAATTGGGACGTGGATTAGTTAATAAAGAATGAAAATTTTATGAGGGAAAACCGAGGAAAACTTCGGATAAGATTTCTGCCAGGAGTCGGGAGGAAATAACAAATACTCGCTCCCTCAGGACTCAGATTTAAAAATTAATGTATAATTATGAAATAAGAGTAATTTAAAGACTTTTTCTCTCTTGTTTTTCTGACTTTTCCGTTCGCTGCTTGCCAGGTTAAACCACCCGTCTGATTCGAATTCCTGATTCATTTTAAAGCAATTTAATTTTATTCTTTCAAATGATAAAAATGAAGTGATATGAATATACATAAAAAGATATCCAGACATATTGCTAAAAATGATCAATTTTCCATTTATTATTTTATTTTATTACTACAATTTCAAAGTTGAATAATTGAAAAGTTATTAACGACAAGTATTAACATTTTTATAAACGTCAAATAATAACTTTCCATGAATACATAAAAAAATAATGATAGGATAAATACAATGAAGGAAAATAAATGAACATAATTATGAACATATTTATATTTATGAGTTGATATATGTATACTTTTGTTTATTTCATGTAAATTTTGATTTTAATTAGATTCTATTAATAATTCAATAAAAATTAACGTGGTAATATATATTTGTGTGTCAATTTTATTTATATTATGTATGATTTTAATATTATAATAAGTACATTTCAAAATATTGTGTTTTACATTTAGAATTAGTCATGTTTAAAAACGTTAAAATAAACTATTTAAAATTAAAATAATGAAATGTTTTGTTAAGAATATTGAAACATTACATTATTTTATTATATGAATTTATCTTTGTTAAAAATATTATTTCTATTTATCAATGCAAAGATATATTGTATATTTAATACCTCTCTATTTGATTGAATTTCTGAAGGATTAAACATTTTGTGTTAAGTGTCTCATAGTTTATCTATTTAAAATTTTGTTATTTTTTTTTCAAACTGAATAATTGATTGATAAATTGGCGTTATTAACATTTCGTATGGTTGACATTTTATTACATTGGAAACTTTTCGAACAGTATGTATGACAAAGACAGAAATACCTGCGAGAGGCTGTCTCCCTCGGATTAGATTTCTATATTTTAGTGGTTATTATCTTATCCTTTTATCTACTGAAGTCTATTTGAAATTTAAATTAAAAAACTCATCGGTTATTAAACGACTGTAAAAGCTCCCGTTGTGGTTTGAGGCTGTGTGTTTAATTATAGCTGTTTATGGTGGTAATTTGAATGATTCGTGTACATCTGACCTAATCAAAGTTGGGCAAGATTGTAGACGAGTAGACATGTCAGAAACAATGTTTAGGCCGCGCCACGCATTCCATTACAGTTTGAGATTAGTTGAGATCCATCATAGCGCGCATGACACAAGAATGCTCGTAGAATATTCCCATGTCCATCGCACATGAATTCATTTCGCGCTGACGTCTGATAAAATTTACACAGAAAAATACGTCCGAACCTTGTTATTGTTTCACATACATTTGTGATTATTTTCAAAGCAAACTTCATTAAAATATCGCTGGATGGTCTCGTCGGTGAAAATCAAAACTAACATGACTTGTATACACAATTTTTTTCTCACTTGTCCTTTAATAAAACACTAGGCACTGTTTTTTGTTTTCGTAACTATGCAGCAAACATTGCACCTACGTATCCCTTTTGTACACACTTCTCTTCAAACAAAATTTTGCACTAAATTATTTTGCAGCCGTTAATTGAAACTAGGAAATATTGGTATGAAACACAGTTGCATCGATTTAAATTGCTTGATTTAAATCACATTGATTTTTTTGTTCTGCAATAGTTATTTGACATTATAGATTTACGAAAATTAGGAAAAAGGCGTGTGAATAAGGTTACCATGTGGCAATACTTTCAATAATTACTAAATTTGTTTAACTTCGTTGGTAAAACGATTTTACTGGTATATTATTTAAAAAAAAAGATAATTTAAATTAAAACAATCCAATTTAAATAAATAAAAATCCCTGTTTTTATTTATTTTAAATTGAATTTTTATGCAATTCTATTATTTTTTATTTTTCCCTAAATTGACTTTAAATAATAAAAAAACTGCTATTAAAATGAAATCCTTCAAAATGCAGCTGAGTTACCCTACTTCCTCCCTTGTCCAAGGTTCTTACCCAACTTCTCTTCGTTTCAAACGTCAGATATAATTTTTCTTCCAAACTGACAAATTGAATAATCTTCTGCAAATAGAGTGACACAGAAAATCCTTACAATGCTTGTCTGACTGACCACTTTACCAACTTCAAACGCGCCAAAGCACAATATTTGGGATCTGGCATCTACACGTGGATAACTTCACACCAGAACCTACGGACGGATGTATAAAAATATATATTAAAATAAAAAAATTATGGGCCCTTCCATACATCTCAGAATCCTGAAATGGTTTGTATTGTTGGGACCAAATACATCTAGTAAATCAGTTGCTCGCATGAAAAATAGAATAGTCGCAAGGTTGAGTGATAATCAGCGAATGGATGCGGCATTAAGAAAGCCAAGTAAGAAGACATTATTGACATTTATCTGGTCGCCGGGGGTGGTGGATTTTTGCTCACGTGCCGGTCTCGACGGCTAATCCGATTCACGGCCGCACGAACACGAGATGGCCGAGATGGGATTATGTTATTGCTGCATGTCTGCCCCGTTATTCGCTTAGATATACCCACCTATACATTCCGCAAGAAACGAGCTTTTCACTTCAAGATGGTTTCAAGAACAATGTTGCCTTTGGATATTGTCTCTGCACGCTAAATAAATATATTTCTAATTTCGCTGAAAATGAAACCATTATGTTTCTTCTTCCGGAAAATACTGTTTAGAAAAATAATGTTAAATGAAATATAGATAGCCACCAGTAATTGGTTATCGCCTACCGATTAGAACTAATTGTAGTGGCCGATCCAGAAAATTTCCTAAGGACGGACGAATTACTATTTTTAATATACAAAAGAATTATTAAACTTACAAGTCAATTTTTTTCGTCGATGTGAATCGGGTCAAACTTTTTTTGGATCCAACAACTTTAAGGAGTTTTAATTTCCTTAATATAGAAAAGATGTTCAGCCGTATAGTCATATGTACAGGTAGCGTTAATTAAAATTGTTAATAATTTATTTACGAATACATAAATATCTACACCAAATTGTTTCAGAACTTCATTTGCACTGACGGGAATATTAGATTCATTATAAGTTAGACGTTTGTGTTTCCACAACAATATTTCGGCACATAATTCTTGTTCTGCTCCAAATCAAAACAAATCTTTATAATGTCTGTGTATATAACAATTTTGAGCTCCAGATTTATTTATTATTAATTTTGAAATTAAAAAAACAGGTTACGAGGGAATCCTAGATAACCAAATAGCTGATGCATTCGGAAAAAGAAGGATGTAATTTTCATTCTGTGGATCAGAACTTTCATGTAGTCTTCCACAAAGCCACTATAAGAAGATGGTCAAATACTAGCTTGTAGCAAAAAGGACCTTAGAATAATGACAATAGTCCTCACTATCCATTGTCCTTTAAAACATCATTTGTACAAAATTGATAAAGTTGAAAATGACATCTGTCGACTTTGTGAAGAGGATGAAGAATCGTCGGAATACAAACTGTATGAATACCCAGCCGTAACTATATAGAAACTCAATCAACTAGGTAAGAGGTATCTTATGGCAGATGAGATCAAGAACTTGATTCCTGGAGTTATAATTGACTTCATCAGAAAACTAGAACTGTTTTCGAAAAACTATGTAAGGGCTGTGTCACAATAGATCTAGGATTCGGTGCCAAAAGAGATAAAACGCTTTAATCATTGTTTACAATAAAATATAATTAAAGGGGGGGCGTTCGTTCCCTTTTTCAAATCCGCCACTGACCGAATGCAGTATAAGATCAGAAGTTTAAATCCCTATTACTTCAATATAATCTACCTAACTATATATTGAGTTATATATTTAGCAGGATAAGTATTAAGTAAAATTTTATAAAAAAAATGCCATGCTTACAAATTGACCGTAATGTAATCATCCTATTAACTGCGAAATTAAAATCTGTACTTTCATGCTTTCGAGCACTCGAGTCACTTTTTTAATCAAGTGAAATGAGTAACTTTTCATTAGTTAAAAATTGTTTTTATTTTGCCGCCGTTGCTAGCAATGATTTCTATTTTGTTTATGTGTATCAACTCGTGCAGCATCGGCCAACGAACAAGTCCTTGTTTGACAGTTATGCATTTTTTGCTTAGTTTTTAACTTTCATTTGTTGTTTGTTGTTGGAAAATTTTTCTGTTTATCTGAATGAATAGTGTGTGAGTAAATATCAGTTATTTTGTGACTGAAGAATAGTTACTACTTTTTACTTCGCAAAATACAGGAAACATTAAAATTACATAGAAAATTTAAGGTCACTTTATTATTTATTAGTTTCTATATATTTACATATGTGTAGATATATATATATATATATATATATATATATATATATATATATATATATAAATACATTTCTGTGTATAACTTTTCCCGTAAAAAAACACTTTTTTTGAGGAGCAATTTTAACACGTTAACTGGCACCATTAAATAAAGGTGGGTCCCTTAGGCCATTTTTTCATTTTTACATATTTAGGGTGATTTCATATTAGAAAATACAAGTATGATAACAGAATTTATTTTTTTAATGTTGCTCTAAAATTGGAAGAATTTTATTGAGGCACAAAATTTGCAGTATTTTATCATTTCAGAGACTAAAGAACAAAAAAAACATGCGCTAAGAATAGGTTTTGATCTGCCAGGCCACCGAAAATTAAACTACGTTCACAGATATGCGTTGCGGGGTAAACGTTAGACCACGGAGCATAATGTGTATTCAAACACTGAGGCACAAACGATGTATCTCAGAGCATACGAGGATATTTTAGTGAGACACATAAGATGTACCTCATGGCAGTTAACGTGTTAAAACCAAATATCTCAGGAAAGGAGTAAGATAATTAAAATCTGTTTAAACTTTTGAAATCAGCGAGTCAATATCTATTAATATATAATTTAAAAACCAAAATTTTGGACTCAAAACTACCTAATTTTCAAGTATGTATTTCAAGTAACTGAGATAGTTGATATTGATAAATTAATGTAAATGTCAATTGTCTTAATTATCTTAACTTTAATATGAAATGAAACATTAAAGGGTATTCTTTTATTAAAGATTTGCATGAGGTGCGATCTTGGTATGAAAAGTAGAAAGGATTTATTCGCAGTGTTTGAATCTGAAGTTCAAGTAGCTGCCTATTTATCACCTTAGAAATGCTCTTAATTACCCTCATAAATTTTCTACGACAAGTTTATAAAATTTATATGTTGCGTGTCCGTTGCAAATATTTTGTGATTAGGAAGGGGTTTCGCGCGGAATAAAAACCCGAGGATGCACCTTGGATGGGACACTTTAGCTTTACTCCGTCGTAACTCACACAAAGTGCGTCCCACACAGGAAACATTCACAATTTCACCTGTCAGATTAATGCCTCGCACAACTAATGGTGAGATGCTACACTTTATACCAACAACCGCGACATCTAGTTGTCTGCAAACTTGTAAAAATTGTCATCGTTGTCTTTCAAATAAAATACAGACAGGTGTTATTGGAAAAAATTAATGGGTCGACATTGTTCATATTTGTAAGACCTGTAAGCAAATCTATGACATGTGACGCTTACTATCCAAATGGTAATTCTGAACATGTCTGTAATTTACAGAAAATTTGTAGATCCTTACAGATTCTTTAAATTCTTACGGAGACAAAAACCTGGACATAAGCTTACAGATATGACTTTTTGTCAAAAATTATACAGCAAGAATGTTAAAATATATTGGAATTTTGTTGAAATGAGATAACAATACATAACTTTTTATAATAATAAGCAAAATTACTATATTTTATGACAAAATTAACAATGACATGTTACATGCATGCGAGGTTATCTTACAGGAAACTGTCAGATACTTCAAATTTCTGATGTTTTATGAAATACAACCACACACCAAAGTGTTACAATTCATTAAAAATTTGTATATATTTATTTTTATTTATTTATTTCCTCTCTAAGAGATCAATGTATATTTTGTAAGTACTAATTATTATAATAATAGTGTTCCTTGTAAGCTTTCTTTTACCCTTTGCTTCAGATCTACATACATGAAGATTAATTATAATTCTGAATTTCATTTTTATAATAATATAGGTAATCATATATTCCAGAAATAATCCTTACGCTATATTTTTTTAGAAAATATTTCGTACTGAATTCTGAAGAAGCCCTTTCGGATAACTTAGACAATTATTTAATAATATTTAATTTATTATTATCTACTTCTGTAAACTATATTACTTTATATATGTAGATAAAATAATCAACGTACGAAGGTATTTGTAGCGGAAGTCCTAAATACTTTTTTTTCTGCAATGAAAACTATATTTATTAATTTTTATTTGTTAGTCCAATGGAACAGAAATTGTTAGCTGTAAGAAATCAGTTCTTCAAATATTAAATACTCTTATTTTTTGCTGTATCTAGTAGTTAATGTAAATGGTAAAAATCAATGGATGCGAAAGTACATTTACTTCTTTGTTTGTAATTTCGTGAAAAACAGCAATATTCTTTCATTATTTATAATTCATATCCCGAGATATAATTTTGTTTATGATTTTGATTAAATTTTATGGAAGTTAAAAAGAAGTTTGAATAAATAATTCGACGAGTATTTAGAAAAAGCGGAAGATTTTTATTTAACAGAATAAGAGCTGAAAGCAAAAAATGTATGAATACAAATGAAACTCGTCTTGTGCAGATTGCTCCAAGGGTTATGTCCAGATAAAAAGACTCTAACTTAAGACTTTTGCGGAACTGTACTTCTCCGAAAATATGTTGTGATATCATTTAGTCGCTTAAACTTCTCGGATGAGTAAGATGCAAATTACTAAACCCAATTTGCCGAACGCTCAAAATGCAATCAAATTACTACTCCCGGATAAATTCAATTAGAAAATTACTCGCTTGTTAAAATAATATAACGGAAAAGACCGTTATAAAGAAATTACTTCTTTTTGTTTCCCTTTGCTAAGGAAATGTATAACGTACACCTTAAAACATTATGAAGTAATTTCGATGAAAAGGAACACTGTTTTTAAAATATAAACTTTTATTATTAATAAAAATGTTATACTCGTTTATTTCCAAACTTTGGAATAATAGCAATAATAATGTATCTAAAAAGTAGTAACAACAGTAACGTTGGCGAGACTATGTAGATAATAGTATGTGGAATTCTTATTACAAATAATCTCAGTAGATTGTAGCTGAAATCAGTTAGCTTATTATTGTTTTCAGTTTTTTTTTTAAATCTTGGCTGAAGAATTTTGTTTTCTGTCGATCAAAATATTAATTTTATTATTGAATTTAAAATATTGTTATTTTTATTGTGGTAACAAAATTACCAATAATATTGAAGATATTTTATTAATATAATAAAAACGACATTTAAAAAATTGTAACATTATTTTAAACTTATCGTTAGGTTATTAAATGAACATGTTAATGATAAGGACATTATTTTCATATTTACATCTAGTTCGAAGGATAGTAGGTACATATTTTCAGAGATAGTTCAGAAAGTGATCACAATAGGGTATGTGACCAAATTTTAATTTTTTTATACATGATACTAGACAAAAAATAAAATACTCGTATTTTTTTAATTGATTTATTATTCGTAGTTTTCGAGAAAATAATGATTAAAAAATTGGGGATGGAATATTCGGTAATAATATCGAATATAATATTTTTGTATAATCTGACAGCAATATTGGTGTGGTTCTTGTTACGTAGAGGGGTGTATTTATTCTGAAATGCTCACCTTATTTTCTGTTTAGGGATATTTTTTTTTTCCAATTATTAAATTTAATTATTTCAGTTTCAATAAATTTACCGCTAAACAGTATAATTAGATAAATTATTTACTCTTATTAATGATACCTTAATAATAACTACACATGTGTATATTTTTTGCTTAAAATTTATTATCTACATACCGAATAACTATTCGTCTTCGGTCTCATCTCTAATATGGACGTTCTTTTCTTATTTAGTTCGGAGGATAGTACAGATTTTCAGCGACAGTTTTAAAGCTGACAATGATTGTTCTTTTTACTCAGCAACCCATCTCAGCTCAACTTACTTTAAACTAAGGTGACAAAAATAATGTTAGAATTGGTTAGTGTATTTTGTTTCATCTTAATAATCTCTTTTTTTTGCGTACAACATTAGTAATTGAGCCGTAATATAATACAAACATGTATCAGATCATGCGCGCGCAGTAAAAAATATAAACTTACTTTTATACTGAATATATGACATACTATAATATAATATATACATATCTTAACTAAACAACTAAAAATTAAACATCTCAACGTAGAATTGGTTATACCAAGACCCCCCGTCAGTACCACCACCAATCCCCACCACCATCCCCCCCACTCTACTCTCGCCAGCTCAGCTCGCGCCGCGACGGCGGCAGTCACGTGGCGCGCGCGCTGGGAGCGACATGTGACGCCATGCCCGCAGACGTGGACGACTTGGCCGCGTTCGGCGGCAAGCGCAGCGTGTACCAGCCCGCGAGCGGCGAGAAGCACGTGCTGTTCTACCCCACGTCGCCCGCGCCGTCGCACTCCTCGGAGAAGTGGTCCGAGGGCAGTTATGCACTAAGTGCGCAAAATACTCAAGTGAGTTGGCTACATTCTACATACGCGAGTGCGGCTTTACATGTAAAACTGTATGAGTAAGGGCTGGTTTTTCAATGTTCTGATAAGTGTCTCATAAAGGCTCATTCTCACTTACTTACTTACTTTTAATTTTAAGTTTGTTTTAATTGTAAGGTTTAGTTTCAATTTTATGTTTTAATTGCAGTACAGATGTACTGTTTTTTGCTGTTTTAATTTTTCGTATCAATTCTCTTTAAATTTTTGGAGACGTGAATTTGACATTTTGTGAGAGCTAACATTTTTAATTCTTAGTTTTAGAAAGTATGGAGTTTGCATACTCTTGCAACTAAAAAATAAAAGTAGAATTGAAATTAAAACTAAAACATGTGCAGGGAATGATTACATACATAGGCATACGATATACTTTTCTTGTGACTAAAACATAAAATTAAAACTAAAATTAAAATTAAAACTTTAGCTGGGAATGATACTTATGAAATTTGCATACTCTTGCAACTAAAAAATAAAACTAATACTTTTCATTTAATTATAATATAATAAAATTTAAAATTAAAATTAAACAGTAGCTGGGAATGATACTTAAATCTCTATTAAATTTATCCTCATGGTAACCACGAATTTCGCTTTTTCTATATATTTACCAAGGTGGTAAATCTTAGATGACAGGAGGATAAACTAACAGTTAGTTTATCCTGCCAATAAAATTTTGTTAAGATAAATTTACGAAGTTGGTCTGAATATAGCTGAATGTACAATATTCTATAGCATTTGTCAAATTTTTGACAGTTTTTGATAATATTGTCAAAATATGGAATTAGTACAATGTATTTTGTGAGAGTGATAACGAAGAAGGAATACTATATTTTATTAATGTGGTGTATATGAGACCTGACGTTATAAGGTGTCAACCAGATCATTTTAGTTTCTAGAATGACCAAGATTTTTTCAAAAGATTTAGATTTAGTATAATACAACAATATATGATTACAAAATATAGAAAATATTATTACATTTTCTACTAGCAGGTAAATAAAATTATGAGTAGCATATAACATTTCGTAAATATATTTAAAATTAAATACCAAAATTTTATTTGTAGAAAAATTAATAGAACATTCAAAATTTGTTCAAAATGACATTTGTTTACATAAGAATATAGCAAATATAAGTCAAAATTATAATAAACTTGAGAGTTGACGATTGAAAAACCGGCCCTAACGTCTTTAAAGTTGTCTTATGAATAACCATTTATTTACAATGCAGACACCTATACATTAAATGTTATATTATATTTATTTTATAAGCTTACTTAAGGAAAGTTTTACATAAATAGTATATTGTGTTACTAGGAGTAAAAGTGCGTACTTTGAGTAAGGAACGAACAATTCTGTATCACAATAAAAAATTAACGTCATACAAAGTAGTAATGTTTTCTCACAAAATAGCCTTTTATTTATAAACTTTATTTTTGATCCAAACAAGTAATGTTCTACTTCCAAATTATGCGTTTTATAGTTCTGAAATGTAAGTAAATTTCTAAACACAATAATAAATTCATAAACGTCAAGTAAAAGTGACAAAGTTTTCTCACAATATAAATTTCTTTTTGATCCATCTAATTTCCATCTCACCTTAAAATTAATTATAAAAATTATGTCAACTTATAAACACGATCTCAAATTCGTTTATGCAATTCATATTTTGTTATAATTCCAACATGACATCAGTATGAAATCTCCAATTGACAGTCTCAAAATGGGAATGTTGTTTGTTAATTATTCTTCTTCATATGATATTCGTATGCCTCTTCTCACTTAATAATATCTATTTTTCATCTAATTATAAAATAAAACATACCTCTTAACTTGTAGATTATATCCGTTTAGTTCGTTTAGTTGATTTCCTAATATATTTTTTTAAAACGATGTACACTTTATTTTATTATTATTTTAATTTTTATGTAGGTGTAATAAACAATATGGATATTTGCAATTACTTAGTATTTTATTTGAATAATTCTAAAGAAATATATTCCATTCTATTTAAGGTTATAAAACGTGAATTTTTCATTAAGAAATTTGTGTTAAATATATCGTCCAAATAGTGAGTTCGAAAGTAAAGAAAACATTAAAAACCAAAATAGAAATTTAATACGTACGGATCTTTATAGATTTATGAATGATTTCAATTATAATTTTTGACATTTCCAATATTTTTCTATTCGTACAATTTCTTGCATAAAAATAAGTCATCAACAGCACAATGTACTGCTATTTCAGTTTTTTGTATACTTTAAATAACTTTTCTTTTCAATATTGCATTATGGTTTCAACATTACTGCTAAATAACAAATCAATAAATAAATGTCATAATGACAGATGTCATATAATTTCTTGTAATGTACAAAATATATAGGTAGGCGTTAAATGACCATTGTTTTTTTATAATGCAGGGTTAGTATTAAGGTATAAATTATTTTAAAGTTAAAAAAAAAATAAAAAAAATATATTGTCATTTTTGAAGACTTGAACCAGAACGGGAGAAATGAATTAAAATTGGTATTTTTGAGATGGAAAAAGGCAGACAGCTATCGCAGGCGGGTGTTGTGGTGGTGTCGCATTCTAGACGTATCCCTAGAGTTGTTCGCGGATCCGGGACGTAGCCCCACCGCCTCGCCGGGGGGACCGCGTAGCCTGCGCCTTATCCGTTGACCGCCCCAAGCTGTTCGACTTTCCCCGCCCGCCTGCTGCCTGCTAATTACAATACTCAATTTTTTGGCTATATTAATTATTATTTCTAAAAGATTTTTTTTTTTTAATTTTTTTTCGGTATATATCTTCTAAATTAAATAAATAATGAAGTTATTATATAAAAAAAAATTTTGAACATTAAAAAAATAAAAAAAAATAATTATAAAATTTAATTTATTTTAACCCAATTTTAAGTATTGGATAATTTTTGATTATGAAATATGTTTTATATATTAATTTAACAGCGTAAAAATTCAGTAGTACAACAGGTTATCATTTTTTAAACTTTAATTAATAAAAATTATGATATTCATAAAATTTACTGTAGATAAATATATGTTATATGTTAATTGTGTTTGTAACGATATTAAAAAATCTACTACTTGTAGAATGTAACGAACTCTTTATACTCTGCACTCTTTACTGTTCATATTGAAAATTTTACATATGCTACATTCATTTGCTACATAAAATAAATATACCCGTATGCCAAATTTCACATGATATTAATTGCTTCTAATTAAAAAAGAATGAATATACAGTTTGTCTGTCATTCAAACAGTATTTCAAAAAAATAATTTTATACATGTATTAAAATTAAAATGTTTATTATTTATTTTATTTATTTAAATCTTTATTTACAACTAGCTAGCAAAAAAGAAAACAACAAGCAAATATGTTAAATTAAATAATAATTTATTTGCAATTACTAATTTATTGTTAATACTTTTTCTGAATTTAGGATATCTAATGATTATAAAATGTTATATAGGTATTGTTGCTTTCAGTGTTGTTTAATTTTCGTTAGCATTTCAATAATTTGTTTAATTCATTTTGCTTGTTTTTGTGGTGGTATTTATTTATTTTAACATGTGGATATGAATAATTATGGCTTTGGCAAAATTTGTACTGGACATTAAAAATCAGATTTAATAAAATTATAGCTCAATATTCATCGGCCGCTATTCGATTATCACATTAAAAATGATGTCACTTCTATACAAAATAATTAAATTAATAATTAAATAAAATATGACATACATAGTCAATTCCATTAACGCGGAAATTTAAAACATAATTCCGAATAAAAAAATTATGTTATTGTGTTGCATTGTCTACTCATACTCGTACTGTATTTTTAAACAGGACTGCCCCTATACGGTAAGCAAAGTAAATAAATGAAAATAGAAAATCAAGAAGAATATATTTGGAAGTTATTTGTGAATATCAATAACTGCTATATTTATCGAATTATTTATTTAGTTTATGGCATTCACACGGTTGTGATCATGTATATATAATATCTATATCTATTTCTGTTTAAATTGTTTGAAAACCTCCTACAGGCTTAATTATTTATAAAAAAATTTCAAGAGTTACACGTGTTACCTGTTTATATAATTTCGGCGCCCCCTAATATATAGGCTTTACTAAGAATAAATTATTTTTATTATTACTATTTAATAATAAAACTGAACATTTAAAAAAAATGTCTAAAAAAAGACTGTCATATATTACTTGGAAAAACAGTTTATGTATGTAATAACAACAGGGGAAGTAATTCCCAAAGCCGCTGATGCTGTATTTTTGCGTAAACACGAAAATATTTGCAAATATCGAATTTTTAGCTCGAAAATTTTCAAATTTTACAAAATTTAGTTTGTAATATTTTTTTAAGAATTCGCTACGCTGATAACAAATTTAGAAACAGAATTTAATTATCTCTCTTCGTCTCTGAGATATTTGCTCTCAAAGTAGTACCTCAAAAAAGTGTGTTTTTTTAGTATATTTCAAAAATGAATAGAGATACAATTTTAACTATTTCACCATTCGATTCTACAAGAAAAGTTATATAAAGAAATGTTTTGCCCACATATACGTTCTTTGGAACGATTTGGTGAAAAATAAGAAAAACAAAAAAACCTAAATTTCAATTTTTCGCCTCGAAACTTTTTGTCTCCAAATTTTTTTATTTTTTGGACTTAAGTAGATATCAATGTGCTGATTTCAAATTTTCAAACAGAATTCAATTATCTCTACCCGTTCTCGAGATATTTGAGTTCAAAGTTGTACCTAAAAAATCAGGTTTTTTAGGTATATACCTAAAACGGTTAGGTTTACGGTTTCGGCGATCTCACCATTCGATTCTACGGGCAAAATTACATAATTGTACCAAATTTTAGATTTTTATCTCAACAGATAGAATTTTTAGAAGGAAAAAACTAAAAATGGCCAAAAATCGAAAAAATCGCAAGGGGTTCATCAGGCATTTTTTTCGATTTTGGCCATTTTCGTTTTTCCTTTCTACAAATTGTATCCTTTGGAATAAAAATGTAAAAATTGGTATACTTATGTAATTTTGCCCGTAGAATCGATTGGTGAGATCTACGAAGTCGTAAACCTAGCCATTAAAGGTATATACCTAAAAAACCTGTTTTTTTAGGTATTGCCAAAACTCAACTTTGAACACGTATATCTCGAGAACGGTGAGAGATAATTCAATTCGGTTTGAAAATTTGAAATCAGCACGTCGATGTTTACTTAACTCTAGAAAATGATAAGTTTTGGAGAAAAAAAGATCCTCGTCGAAATTTTGAAATTTAGGTTTTTTCGATTTTCTCATTTTTCACCTAATCGTTCCAAAGAACGTATATGCGGAGAAAACATTTCTTTATGTAATTTTACCCGTAGAATCGACTGGTACAAACGTTGAGATTGTATCTCAACCTATTTTAGAGATATAACCAAAAAACACACTTTTTTGAGGTGCAACTTTCACAGCAAATATCTCAGGAACGAAAAAAGATAATTAAATTCCGTTTGAAAATTTGTAATCAGCGCGTCGAGATCTATCAATATAAACTATTTCCCAAAATCAAAATTTTGGGAACAAAAATGACATTTTTTGGGATATTTCGTATTTGTCATCACAAATTTGGTTTAATATTGTTGTTTGGTTTATTTTAACTATATACAACTTTAATATAGGGTTGTAGGTTTTAAAAATAAATAAAAGTTAGTTAATAAAGCAACAGAATAAAATCGAAAAGGTGTATAGGATTGCAGGTTTTGGAATCAGCGCATCGATATTTTCTTAAATCTAGAAAATGAAAAATAATCGTTACAAAGAACGTATATGTGAAGAAAACATTTCGTTACAAAATATATATTTCCTTCTTTTTAAAAGCGAGCTTATAAAATTAATAATTGTTATAAAATGGCGACCTTAATGACAACCAATTTTAAATGTCTTTACAATTTAGTAATATGTTTAACATTCGAAGCATACATTTTTTTCCCTTTTAATAATAAATTTCGTAATACGAAACAAGAAAAACAATTCTAAAAAGGCTCCTCCTTTTATAAGTTAAGGAAAAGCGCCATATGTACTACCACCGGCCCTGTTTTTAAATTAACTTTTACTGATAAAAAATATAAAAATACTTGATGTATTTATATTTGATCAATATTACATACTTGGCGCGTAATGAGTAAGCCGCACGAAGGTCTGGTAAATGAAACCAATTTCACTTACCGCTCTGTTATTACCTCCATTGTTTAAACTAAATAGAATTATTTTCCTTCTACAAACAACTTGTCCTCTTATTTCTTCTTCAAATAGTACTTCAATTTTTATTCCCATTTATTGTTACCTACAATATTTAATAACTTTCAACAACCATCACTAATGGTGATGTTGTAATTATTTGTTTTATTTATTTCAAGATTTTTATAAATATCTATTAAATTAATTAGCATTTTAAAGGACAAATATGTTTGTATTGTGATCATCCGTTAAAATCACTACATCTCTTTAAGATAACAAATCTTTTTTCTTATGAATTTATGATTGTACAATCTGAAACATTTTAAAGTTACTAAATTCTGGAGATATTAATAATTAAAAATATATATTGCGAAAGAAAATATAACCAAAAATTAAAATTCTTGATTTTCAGGTGACTTAATTTATAATAATAATAATAATAATCAAAAAAAAATATAATATAAAATTTAAACGTCTTTGTTTTCTTTTAGGTTTCCGCAAAACAAAAATGTTTTATATTTCAAATCTTTAAATTTATTGATATTTAAGAATTTGCTCCCTATTCCAACAACTTAATGTTTTAAAATGAAATTTAATTGGTGATTTATTTCAGAATATATAAAAGTATTATAAAAAATATGCATAATGTAGTCCTTTCAAAATAATATGCAGGTATAATATGTAAAATCAATAAGTTATTTTGGTAGGTACATAATTTTAATAATAGTAATAATACTCCATGTAGTTAAAGATAATTGTATATATTTTGTGGAATTATGATCTATGTTTATAATAATGAAAGTAATAATTTTATGTATTAACTTCTAAACGACATTAAAAGTCAATATAGCATTCATAAGTTATTATATTTCCTTCTTATACTTATTTGAAATATTACATTTATCATAATAATTTTTAATTTTCTTTACAAACATTGAACAAAGGTAAATGTAGGATGATATGAAATAACTAATATTTCATTCATTACAAATAAAAATAAATTATTGCATTGAAGTTCTCTCATTTGGAATTTATATCTATTTTTACACACATTGTTCTTGGGTTTGTATTAAAATAATCTTTTTTAATTTAAATAAATTAATTCCTATTTCAAAAATGAGAAACGCGTTTAAATATTAAGGAAAATATTATTTATTGTGTTATTTGTACAAATACAAAAACATAAAATAAAATTCAAACACCATTAAACTTTATTACTTGAGCACTGTTTTACAACCCATTAATATAAATGTTATAGTACCTATAGTTACATAAAATATTGTATTGAGTTTATTAAAGTTCTCAGAATGCAATTTAAATGGTTCTTGAAAGTCCATCTATAGTGTACATCAAATATTAATGAATATCGAGCAAAACTTCTGCACCTAAAAAGGATAAAAGCTGAGTTTAATGTATAAAATAAAATTAATGAGACATTATTTACTTTTAGTATTATCCTGTTTCATTCAACGCTAATCACTTATACCTTCAATTATATAAATTCTTGTGTTGTGTACTTCAAATAAATGTGTCAAATTATTAATGACTCCACACATGGAGTTAAATTTTAATTAAATATGTAATATCTAGTTACAACAGAATAATAAATCGAGGGTTGAGTAACAAAGGATTAAATTCAGGTTCAAGTTCAGTAAGTTGTACAATTCTACATCCCCAAACGCTAAAATATTCATTCTAATCTTTCCAAAAATAGATTGGCCCCTTAAATAATTTGAGTACAAAGCGGAAATTTGTTACATACAAATTATAATTATTCCTGTTTCCATTTAGTAGAAATTACATAAGCTGAAAAAACTTACTGTTTAGAGGTACAAATGTAAGAGCAAGAATCTCAATAATCCAAAGAGATAAGTTAATATTTAATTTAATTTGTAAATTTGAAAGCAAGGTACCGACGTCTATCAATTGGACTATTTTCAGAAACAAAAATTTTGGACTCCAAAATGGGAATTTTTATATTAATTTAGATGTACGAGGTATTCTAGCAGAATTAAAATTCAATATTGTTTCCCTCAAAATAACTTCTTTGGGAAGTCACACAGTGCTGGATACGGTTCTTTGAATCCTCATAACCTCATAACAGTGCTGGAACTATGATACTGAAATGACTTTCAGCTGGTCGGTTTCAGTCACTTAAATGTTTAGGAATGTCCTAAAATGAGTTATCTTGAGGTGATTTTTCAATCTCGGAAAGAGGAATAGTCGCAAGAACTCAAGACAAATGAATAAAGAGTCTGAAGAGCCACTAGAATATCATTTTTTTATCCATTTTTGCGCAGATTTTTCTCATCCTCAATGAAGTAGTCAAAATCTGATGAACGGTGGTTTGAGTCAAATTTAGCATTGTCAACCGACGATTTGAATGCACAAGATCCCTGATTCTGTCGACATTTTTATCAGTTCTAAAATGCCTAAAATCACTGAAAAACCTGGCCCTTCGAAATAACACTGTCTTCGTATGCTTGCTTAAATTATGTCAAAGTTTATACTACACTGTGCCCAAGTTTGAAGCAAAACCTGAGAGTACACCGTTATGTGAATTTGATGTTACTCGTTTTTAGAACGCACTAGAAAAAACTGTGTCACGAAAAAAATCGCTAAGGACAACAACAGATTTCTGTAAAATAATCTGATGAAGACTGATTTGCAGACGAAATGTTGGTGTTTTAGTGGATTTTATTAAATGATTTTACTCCAAAAAAGACTTTCTCTTATTAAAATATTTAGGTTAGCGAGATTCTAGTACAAACATGCATGTAAAGTATATATGTAACGTCGTAGCGTCTTGTAATGAAACTGCAATATCTAGGACATTTAATTCATAGCGTGTAGTAAACAACAAAACCTTATGTCCCTTCCAGTTTTTACATGCTCATCATGTCACGTTAGCTTCTTGTTTAATTATCCCTGATCATGAAGCGTGAAAATTCCCCGGCAAAGCGAAATCTTGGCGAGTCCACTCGCTAAGCCGCCTCTAGGGCACTGTAAGGGCCTGCAACAAATTAGCAACAATCGCCCGTTGTCCAGACATTAGCCGTGACGGTTTTTGTTGCGTAAGTCGACCATTGGAGCCTAACGACGGACCCACACTGCGTATCGCGCTGATGAGCGCACGTCGCCGTAATCTGCCCTCATGCACGCCACTGGAATGGGGAGATAAAGGTGTAGGCTAGGCTCAACATAATGTTATGTGTACTCAAATTTTATGACCAAATTTATAATAAATTGCGGCAGGAATATGTTGTAAAATATTTTGCAAATTATACTTACATTACTGGTGTGATCTCATTATAATGTCATTTGTGATTAATATTTAAAAGTCATTCATTGCGATAATATCTTTATTATAAGGAAAAAAAATGGAAAGGGAATATCTTTACATAAAAAGACTGGGCATGGTGACATCTTAAGAAAAATTAAAATAATATTGAAAGAAGCATTACAAAATTAATTATTTTATCAAATTAATTAAATGCGTACTAATTTTTATTTATATTGCATTCTTATTAGTGGCACAAAAGTATTAACAATAATTTTAAAACATCCTGATGTGGTCATATAACCTCTCGCCTGTCCTCTTTACACTTATATTTTCCGTGCCTGTACTAAGGACACAGTACTTACAGTATTAGTACAATTCCTTTTTGAGTATTCGACAATTATTTATATTTTCACTGCCAATTCTGTCAATTATAATAATTGTCATTGTCAAATACAAAACATTTATTTTCATAGGAAAACAGGTTAACCGCAGTTGTAACAAAATTATCGAAACATTAATTACTTGTAATAATTAATTGGGGCTAGGTAGAAACATATTTTAATTATAAAATTTTAGTTAATAACATAATATTAATTATTATTTACAAAAATTCTCATATTTTCATAATTAAATAAGATATTTCAGAAAAATACTTCAGATCATCATGAAAACACCAATTCCAGTTGCACGATTAACATCAACATCTAATCAGATCTAATCTAGGTTATCAGAATGGTATTTCCAAAATTTTAACTTTTTTTTATTCACTAGTATTTGATTAATCGTTAGGATAACATCCATCCATCCACACATAATGGCAAACATCTATTAAAATCGTGTCTTAGGGACTTCAAAAGTGCTTATCCATTGAAAAATGGATATCTGATTTTTAACATGATTCCAATACCTTTCTTAGTGACAAGAGGTAAAAACCATCATTGAAAATTATAGTAATTAACATTTGTATTTAAAATAATAATTTAAATATTATTTAATTTCAGTAAGTTTACGTTTAAAATTACGTCAAATTCCAGTTTGTTGTTTGTTTATTCCCAGTTGTAGTTGTACGCGATAAAATTATTATATATACAATTGGAATTCCACTTTGCCTTCATTTTCCGGGCACTGGCTGTAATTCATGTGTACATGAATCCATTGTTTATTTATTTATCCTAGTGTATTTACTTTTACATATTGTGCGACTAACAAGTACGAGTAACGTATGTGCTTGTGTACATTACCTATTATATTAATCATGTTTAGTTTAGGTGCTACACTGTTCACCTTTTTTCAAACATACCATTCGGATTTGCATTTCTTTACTGTCTGATTTAACTTAAATTTAAATACAACGTGTAACTCGTATGTGAAATATGGAAAACACTACCCTGTCAATTATTGTGAAAAATAAATGGTTGAATTACGTGTTTTGCAATGTAATTTGCATACAAATTCTAGTTAAATTTGAAGTATTACGTTTGTTAATACATTCATTATTCTGTATAAATAATTCCTGATGTGCAAAGCAAAATATGATTTGATATACTAATTGCATTTTTTATCGCAAATTCAAAATTTACAAAGTATTTAATGTCAATTTAATGAATTAATGTATGTGGTTTGTAGTCATACTTTGAAATTTAGCTTTGGTAGAATATACATGCTATTTGCAATGTGTACATGTACATTTATAATGCAACATAAAAAGGATATGGATTATAAAATTTATTTTAACATTATTGTCATAACAACTCTGACTTTTAACAGCATAGTAGATATGTTTCACAACTACAAACTGTATTATATTCTCTCTACATAAAAAAATCGTTATTTTGAACAGGATCAGAGGAAAAACACATTATTTAATTACTAAGTTTAGATTTATATAAGATTATATACATATATTTGATAATACTCAATTTTTGTTCCCATGTTCTTTAATAGTTATTTGAATATCAAGGGAATAAAGAATAATTTTTTTATTATGCATATGGAATTTATTCTACGAGGCCATATCCGAGGAGAATGAACTATGTGAGGAATAGAAAATACTTTAGTCCTTAGATATATATATATATATATATATATATATATATATATATATATATATATTCCGAAATCGTTAATTTATTAATTATTTTTTTTTAATTAATTATTTTGTTTTATATACATGTATTCCAGCATTCCATTGAGAAATAGAGCAGATGAAATCGAAATGAGAAGTACATGTTTCGTTGCAAGAGACCTTTGTTAATTATTTACAAATAAACGTTTAAATATATAAAAATAAATAAAATAAATAAGTCGGGAATTTCGGAATTTTATTTGAAAGTTCGTTAAAGATAGAATATTCGACTATCAAATTATCATTTGCATAGAGATAATTTGTGTTTTCTCGAAGGGTTTGTTTTAGCCAAGAGTTCGCAATAAACCTGTTCGTTAAAAATGAAATAAATTCGTTAAGTCGCTGAAATCCTGTGAACCTGAAACCTGTAAGGAGAGTAGTTCGAGTTCTAAATTTAACGGAGCTGCAAGGCAAAGGTCATACATTACGGTTCAGTTCCAGAATCAGTTTTAACTCCACATTAAATTTTCTTACTTCATTTCCGTTGTTTGGTTAGTTTCCATCAAGCAATGATATATAGCACGAGTAGAAAGGAAATGTTCCTTTGAAGGTATTCGATTGTGGGCTTGTAAAGGTCTGTCCCTCTATGCCCTTTGAATGTTTTGATAAATCGTTGGCATACGAGGATTAAAATTGCGAAATGAGCATTCATCATTTGTGGAAATATTTTTTACATGACAAATACGATTTCTCTTTTGTACTTTTGTTAAATTAAAGGACGGAATATTCAAAAAGAAATTTAATAATAATAGCGATATACTACAAGTATAAAAGGAATATATGGAAACATAGTTGCGTGACCGGTTTATATTGGAATTCTAAACTTGTCACCTGCTATAAAAAAATTCATTATGAAGTATGAGTTTGATTCGCATTCCCGAAACACATTAACACTGAATTGTTTGAAATGTTCCAGGTAAGGTTCCGCATGAAGAATGTTATTTCCAATTCTAAAGTTTTTGTAAACCAGATTAGCATCTTGACATAGTGTCATTACACAATTATTAAAGAAAACGTGTCAAACTTTCTGATTCGTTTTGATAAGAACGTAAAAAGGAAAATACGAACACAAAACTCACTACATATAATGTGCTACTATATTTTACTTCTTTCCACAAAAATTTAGGTTAATGAGAACTATTCATATCTTCAAAACCAAAACACTCTTTTCTATTTTTATTGATTATCTACATCAATTATTTTAATATCATTTAAGAATAAAAAAATTTACCCCCAAGGACATTTTTAAAAATCGGCGCCCGTGTTTTTATTATCGATAACACAAGACAATCAAGACAATTTTGTGTGACAAATACAGACCTCAGAAAATATTTTGTAGAGTTTTGCTGTTGTTGAAATATATTGCCACACAATAAAATTCCACCATTTATTTTTATCATAAATTCGAACACCTCATTAGTTTTATGAATGTAATTCTGAGTAAATATCATTCTAGTTGTAGTATCTATTTGAATTGGACATAAATGGTTGAATGTAATTTATTTTTCTAAATTGTTTCAATAAACATATGGTTTTTTAATATCCTAATTATAATATACATTTTTCATGACAATTTCAACATCCAGAAACGTATGATACTAATTTAACCATTAATAGTAAAGAAAGAATTGTTTAGGTTTTAGTCAGAAGTTTGGTTTACTATCGAATAAGATCAGAGAAACGTTACTTGTAATTTATTTTTCTAAGTTGTTTCAATGAATGTGTGGTACATTATTAAACTAAGTATAATATACCATTTTCAAGACAATTTTGAATGTCCAAAACCGTATGATATTAATTTAACAATTAGTAGTGAAGAAAGAATTGTTTAGATTTGATTAAATGAATAAACAGGGTTTTCCGTAAAGTCAGAAGTTTGGCTCATAATGAAATAAGTTCAGAGAAACGTTACCTGTAATTTATTTTTCTAAGTTGTTTCGATGAATGTGTGGTACATTATTAAACAAGTATAATATACATTTTTAAAGACAATTTGAATGTCTAGAAACGTATGATATTAATTTAACAATTAATCTTAAAGAAAGAATAGTTTAGGTTTGATTAAATGAATAAGTAAGGTTTTCCGTAAAGTCAGAAGTTTGGTTCACAATCGAATAAGTTCAGAGAAACGTTACCTGTCTACGATATATCATTGCTTGATGGAAACTAACCAAACAACGGAAATGAAGTAAGAAAATTTAATATGAAGTTAAAACAGACCCAGGGAGAAAACCCGCAAGAACGTTTTTCCCCGCCTGGCAGCGCACTTGCGAAACTTTTATAAATTGCCCTAATTGACTTGTAACTTTTTGCCGTGACGGCTCTCGTATTTTCAGACAACAGTGCGCTACTATAATAATTGTAGTTTTGCCGCTAACTTTAAATTTTCATCCTGATGCTTGCACTGTTTTAACTTGTAAACCCACCTTTCTCTTATTTTCTTGCTGCTGGCTTCTTGCTTCTACTTCTCCAACGTAAATTCATTTTAAAACGCAAGTTTTATGCTACTTTATTTCAGTTTTGTTCTCGCTAATTTCTATTTGACTTTCACGAAACTATTTTCCACTCGCACATGTTTTTGCTTTACATTTATCTCTTCATGTATTTAGCAGAACAAAATAAAACTGTAGTTGAAATTAGAAATACACAAAGACTCATTTTGGTGTATTTTATAATAATAGATTATATTTCCGAAAATCTCAATTATATTGTCATTAGTCGCTTTATTCCAAAATCAGTTGTGTTTTAGATTCGGAATTAAGGGTTTATCTGCTGTAAGGCAAAAAGGATCATTGCAATTTAAAGAAAAATTTTGAGGTACAAGAGTTTACAGAATTTCTCTTATTCCTCTTATTTCTGGCAGGCCTAAACCAAGTGAAGAAGAAGAACACATTTCATTCGTATCAGTACAGGATTATTCTGTATTCTCTATATGAAATGGTCTCTGTGACAAATACTACAAAATATGATAAACATTTGACATAAAACTGAAATTAGGTTAGAGAAATTAACTTTCCATAAACTAAGAATTAAAAAATTTAGCATAAAAATAAATTTACGGACATTTAAAATTTGAATATTAAGGTGAGAAGATTTGATAATGTATTCATTTATTTTTATTCCCGCAAATGTAAATCAGTTTTGGCCAATTTGTGTCCAACATTGTTGCTGCCACTTAACTCAAACGAAATTGTCACCGCGAGAAAAATGCGTTGAAATGCGGTTACGCTGAAAGCAACTTCGTCACCGTCGCCGGACAATTATTATGCTCGGCAGAAGCTCAACCGTGAATGAAAGTAAGTACATGAATGCAGCTTTCAGGTTAACAGTGTAAAGTCCGAACAATCGATTCGTGTAAACATATCGTAGTTTAGTTTGGCCGAGTGAGAGAAGTGCGCTGGACGCAATAAAAATATCCGTGCACGAGCAGCCACGCCGCGCGAGCGAGGAATTGTGATCAGACGTAGTACGGAGTACTCCGGGCAACCCACAGGGAATGCATCTTCGTGATGGGAATTACTTACTACGGTCCAAACCCGGATTATGTCATTTGCTGCAGATTGCTACATTGATTTTGTTAAAAAATATTTGTTCATTTATCACACTAGATACACACACGCTGATAAAAACTTTCAAGTAAAGAAACTTCTCGATAGATTTATAAGAAATTTGTTAATTATTAAAATTTATATAGAAAATGAAAAGTAATACATGTACCTATAATTCAGGGTTCAAAACCCAATGACGACAAATCTATAACCAAATATATACATCGTTTTGTCCGAGTGTTTCGGAACTAGTGTCCGACCGAAGTTTCGGTTTTGTTTTCGGTTTCGGCCAGCTTCGGCCAATTTCTAAAATATGTGAGGTGATGATAGATAATTGAAGTCTTTACTTTTTTAGTAAAGATAGTATCTATACAAAAATAAAATGATTTTCTAATAAATTGAAGACTTTTATATAATTTAATAATCGAATTTTATTTTATTTTTATTTTTTTTTATTTTAAGTTAACTTCATAAGTTTCGGTTTCAGTTAAAATTTTCGGTAATTATTTTTTTATATATTATTTTAGCAATACATGTTATTTTTTACAATATATTTTATTTAAGTTATGTTTGATACAGGAACTTTTCAAAACATTAATTTACCAATAAAGAAAAAGGACCTATTAATCGATTACTAATAAAATTGAAGCAAATTTGTATTTTGTTTTGACGAAATTTACTGAACAATAAAAAATAGCAGAACTTTTGACAATCTGAAATTTATTTTGAGCAAATAAATCGGTAGAAATCAATGTCTTTCGATAGATTGGTAGATTGACAAGAAAATCGGTAGATATACCAAAAAATAGGTATAGGTGGCAACAATGGTAGAGAATGATATTTACGTGATTATTAAATAAATGTTTCTCTAAGAGAAAAACTTGCAATATGGATTTTTAAAGGTATTAATTTAAACACTCAGCGCGGAAAAATAGTTGATTTGCATATCAAACATAGTAGTAATATAAAAATAACAACACATGTTCGTTCTTTTTCATTTTCGCACAATAGCATCTTGATACCGCTATCTACATTCGCATTACACGAATTACTACACGAGTACAATAAAAACAAATTAACATTTCAAAACTTAATTGTAATTTATGGCGTATTTCAAACAATCAGCATATTGTTGCACCGTTATCTTGATCATAAATGCGCGAAATAACAAAGGAATATTGTTATTTCGGTATTCGCGATGGGCAAATATAAATTAAAACACGATCAAGAATAAATTAAAATACCAGTAATAAGCCGCAACAATGAAATAAAACCAGTACGGATCTGATAAAGGTTTCCTCGAAGTTGCATGACACAAATACCGCAGAATCTAAGAATTTGTGTGCAGTAAATTGCTGTTGTGGGTAAGGTTAGGTACTCCGTTTCAAATATTTGTTCACAGAACTTCCTCAGCGAAAAAAGTATTTCATTATTTTCTTTGTACATTTCTTCTAATTAATTAATGGCGTTAATATTTAAATGTCTTGGCCTGGTGTATTCGTTTATAATTTTTTGTTTGCTGTCCTCGAAAAATATTAATTAAACTTAAATAATGATTCAGCTGCAATTGAATGAAAAATGTTTTTATTTAAATATCTTTCACGTGAAATAAACTAAAAGTTATTTCAGTATATATGTTCATACTTCATTTCATCTAATGGCTCTTTTTATTAAACTAAAATTTGTAGTTAATTCACTGTAAGAATTTTTTGCAAAACAATTATTTTTTGTGAAATTTATTTTCACAAATGAGGTCAACTCAAAAAAAAAATGTTACAATTTTTTTATGTGAGCGATATCCGTGACTAACTTTTCATTCATATTTTCATGACGTCATGCCTGAAACATAAACGCAGACGATACAAAGGTCAAATGTAAAGTTAAACGTCAAAGTAAGCTTAACCTAAAAACATACAGGAAAAGTACGCTGAATATTAATATAATATTATTATTTGTTAGGTGTTTCAGTTACCAGACGGAAACATCCAAAAAATGTGCTTAGGGATATTAAACTATATATTTTTCAATTAAATTGTAATATTGATGAAAATATTACGAGAATAACATATTAGCAATAAAAGTACCAAAATAAATGTAAGGGTATGTCGATTGTTTCATTATATAATTTGTGTCATATTCGTTTGTAAAAGTATAATATAGTGGTAGTTCATTATACCTTATGAAATATAAAACAGTATTTCTATGAACATTAGTTTTTATGAAGTAAAAAGTAAGAAAAATGTGTTAACACTTTATTCCAAACGAACTAGTCTGTAGCAGCCACAAAAACTTTATGAAGTGACCAACAATCAGGCAGTTCGTTCTGTCAGCAAGTTCCACAAAGACCGCTTTAATAATCCCACGTCGTATGCATAAAAACCTGAGTAATAAACAAAACACTACCGTTTCCACAGCCGTCGCGGCGCCCGCTGAAAAAACAAGCGGCGTCTAACCGCAGAGTGGGGGAACGCAGGCACCGCATGCCGGAAACGATTCCGGGATCCCCGGAAACCGCAGGGAGGTTAAATATTGAAATTAGCTGGTTATTGGATGGTGAGAAGTTAGTGGGGATTAAAAATGTTTGCTAATTTCATTATTTCGTTATTGAATTTACTTTTATTGGGGTGTAGGTAAAATTGTTTCGATTTAAATTTATTCCATTTGTATTTTTCACAAGAATGGTTTTCATGTTCACAGACATATGCGCTTTGTGATTTTAATTTTCAAATTAAATGGCCATTTTGTCGTAAAATGATTTATCAATAGTTCCAATAGATTCAACAAACGGTTACGAACAAGTGTGGGATTTTGTCATTTGGTTTCGTCCAACTGTCAGATTGAACAAAACTTGAACATAGTTTTCATTTAATGCTGCACTTTTTTGTGAACGGCTTATTCCTTATATAATAGTTTTAAAGAGTAGTATTTTCATAAGATAGATCTTACTAAAAATTATTTCAAATTCAATGTGAGAAACTAAACTATAATTTGTACTTCAAAATCTGTTGTGGATTTTGTTGAATATAATTTAATTGCATATGATCTGTTGTACATTGAAAATTATATTATACCTATATTTTTAATTGATTTACTTAATATTTTTAATATTATTTTATAAATCCTGTTTTAAAAGACTAGTAACTACACAAAAATACCAGAATAATGCACTTTCCTGTTCGAAAATACACCGGAATAAGCAGTAGATCTCCTGTCTCATTACTTGGACTTCGGTCTATTGAACAGTCTAAATTAAAATAAAGTGAAGTAAAACAGCAGAAAATTAGTTAATTGTAGCTATTTTCATGTGGTTAAGATCATGTGTAAAATAATCCAAAGCCACATTATACAGATGTGAATAGAATTATTTTAACAAGAGAGTAAGAATTATGTGATTTTGTTATTATTAAGTCAAAGATTTTCATGACACAAGTGGTGTAAGAAAATTAAGAAAAAATAATATTGGAATATTTGGAAGGTGATTTGTTGAACCAACGCATTATCATTATTTTTTTTTTAATATATCTTCTTTATCATATTCCAAAAATAATTGGCAGTAAATTCTTTAAAGTTTAAACTGTAATTCATATTAATGATACATAGCTATTTTGAAATTACATTTAACGTATAAAAAGCATAGGAATTCAAGTGAACTGCGGTTATTAAATTTTTCACATATCAGTCCAGCGGTGATTGCAACTTGAGTACAAAGCTCTTTTATTTTCTGCCCATCTTTCAAAGTATAAGACATGATACTCGTTAAGGGTTAACCACTTCGGCCATTCGCGTAGCATTTTCCCGTGCTTTTGCTTATTCTTCGTAAATCGTCGGGTTCAGGTGCAAGCGAGAGCTGTAATGTTATATCTGCCGAGTCGAACAAATATAATTTGCAGCGCATGCAATGCAACAGCGATACTGCATCTCGTGTGGAAAACTCCAAGTTGTGAAGAATTAACGGAACTCGCATGTGTCGCTTTACTTGAATTAAGATATTGTAACAGTTCGTAGAAGTTTCCTTTACAGGTTCCGCAAACTTCGTGCTGCAAAAATTTTGTAAATGTAGTTCTAAATCTACAAATAAACTAAATAAACCGAGAGGAATTTAAATAATCGATGGTAGTTTCGTAACTGTGAATTGAACACGATTAGTGACTTCTTTTTTCTTTCTTATTCATTTTCACCACTTCTTCAAGCTGGAAAGCTTTGTTCTTTACTCAATGGTATAATTTCAACTTCCCACATAAAACGAATAATTACTAAAATACATACATTGTTATCAGTAAAAGTAATATTTTTTGACTCGATATTGATTTATAGAGGGATGAAATTTTTGTCTGCTAATGTCTTGTAAAAGTTAATAATAGCATATACATATATTTAATTAAGTTTATTAAACGAATAATAAATTATAAAAAGATAATAAAAATAAGTAACACTATTAATAGACTTAAACACTAAGATTATTTATTTAAACATTTAACACTAGGAACTATTTATTTACCGATATTTATTTCCACCAACTATTTATGTTTACTACGCGTATTAATATCAGGCTATCCTCCGGTCTTTTCTGCTCGGTGTTTATATATCAGAGCAATTAAGTTCGAGAATATTCTCGCACCTTCGATGCGTTACTTGCGTTAGCACAATAGAAGGGGTGTAAACCGTTACTTTTAAAAACTCTTTATTAATCTACTAATCTGTGAAAGTTTTACATGTTAGTAGTTTTGGCACAACATTAGTATATAATTGTCAGGATTTAGTTTTCATTTTAATTTTGTTTACAAATGAATAATAAATAAACTATTGTACAACATACTTCAAGAAGGTGAAAGGCTCACCAAAAAAATTCGATAGTGATGCCGTTTAGACAAGGCAAGACAAGACTTTGTGAAATCTTGTCTTTTCTAGAAATTTCTTACTTTTGTCTGTGTAAACAAAAGCATAATAACCTGAAACAGGTAAACGTTATTTAATATTTTGATGCGATACTAACCGATGGTTAAGACAACTGGAACTTTTACAAGAGGTAAAATAATCAGCCCTTAGTTTAGTAAGTTTTGAAATAATATATAAAAATACTTTGCATATTCCGCTCTATAAAACTGAAGAGTTAAGAACGAAGTAAAGTGCTATAAATACAATACTGCTGTAAAGTTTCATGCGATATATTATCACTTTTTTTCAACTGAAATTGATTTACGCATTTATTGTTCTCGTTATTATTTCAACTCGTCATTTTTTATTTTATAAAAATCAACGGATTTGAAAAAGCTGATGATTTTATTGTTGCTTAGCAACTTTAAAAATATGTATAGTTTGTTAAAGAATGATTATGGTGAAGATTTAATAAAAAATCTGTAAAAAAAACTACAATTTTTGATAATTTGATGAGATCCTCGAAAGGCATTAAACGAAATGATGATGAGATAAGCTTAGCACTGATGAATTTGATGTGAGAGATGGCATGATTGGAAGTGTGAAGGCATGATGCGAATCACAGCGTAAACACAGCCGCTGGCCGGAGTGCATTAATATATCACCGGGGCTAACATAGCTCTGCCACGGAATATTTGACTATTTGATCGAATTACGATAATACGCAATGGGTTTGTGACCCGGAGCACTTCGCTTCTGTCCGGTAATCCGCATCTCTCACTCCGAACCCTCAACAAAGAAACTACTTTCTCCGGGATTTTTATCCTCGCATGAATATGCAAACTACTGCTGTAATCTGTTATGTTATTAAATTGATAGTTTATTCCGAACATGTGAATAACCTATAATATATATTGGTTTTATTACTCGTAAAATTTTATCACTCATAAAATGTTTTATTTATACAGAGCTTGCAAAATTCAACTAGTGATGACAGGTGAATTTTGCGTTTAAAGTTTTCAAATTAAAATATTAACTTTATCTCTATAAATAAATTACATGTTTCTATAAATGTTTATTCCAACCTACAATATACATGAAAATAGCCTCTAGGTATTGTTTTGTAGCAAAGTCATAAATAAAATATAAATATTAAACATGTCTATATGAATAATTAAATGTTAGATATTTCGTAGCTCAAATACACAAATTTTTACTTTATTTACCATGTATTTATCTTAGAGAATTTTGTGATTGTGTACCGGTACTTTGTATACCTATTACTAACTGCTATTTTAATTAATTGTAGTTATTTCATTTTGAACTTTAATATATTCCATAGAAAAAAATGTCATCATTCATTCCCTGATATATAAGAAAGATAAGGATTTTTTAAGTATATGCACATTTTTAATAATACTTAAATAAAAAATATATGTGTAATAATTTTTAAAAATTATATTGAAACTATTGAATCGCGCCTGCCATGTAAATTATTAATATTTTTAAAACAAATTCGTTTTAATAAAATGTTCTTATATTTGATGTTTTATATAACATATTTTAATTTTAAGTAAAACCGTTGAATTGTTTCCCGAATAGACATTATTTATAATTATGTCAAATATACATTTATTATAATACAATATACAATTATAAATAATGTACTGTCTAAATTTATATTGTATAAAAAATAACATATGTAAAAATATTTTTTTCTTGGTCATATAGTTTAAGAGAAATAAACATTTAAGATAAAAGCTGTATTTTGAATATTTATTTATGTTACTAAAAATTAGACTTTGGTAACATAGGTACCTTTGTTTTTACAAATGTTAAAGAGGAATGTTCAAGCTTTAATGTGATGTATGAATTTTAAAAATCGAACACCTACTGTAAATGTTTCCGATGTTTATAATTATTTCTCCGTTATTTATTTATTTTCCGGATTCGTTTTATTGTAAGAGTACAAAAATTTGCTCAAATATCAATGAAATATTTCGAGACATTCTCCGTGTTTTGTGAAACTTCTTTCAGCCGATATCGAATTGCAGAATCCGTATGCACGTCTTTATCCGGCGACTTACTGACGGGGAAAGATTTGGAAAGGAATCTGCGTATAATTAAGAACTGAAAAATCGGTTTTCTCGTTAGAGGCAGCGCGACATTTTTCATTTTAGTATAACGTCAGCCGTCAGAAATTTTAATGTCAGTACCACAAATGTCATCTGGCTTGATTTAGTGTAGCGATAGAAGCCATATTTTTAAGATATCGTAACAAAATTTATACCAAGAGAAACCTTTTTGGATATTTATGTTAGACGGAAGGACATTCATATGCAGTTTCAAAATATTTCAGATTTGACGAGAGATAAGAACACCCTTGTAACATAACTTAACTCGCTACTTCAGTCCTGGAAAACTCTTTATTAAATATGTAAAGTTGTCGTTCTTATGTTATACAAATATCGAAATATGAATGAAAATGTAGAAGGTACTTATTTTAATTACAATATGAAAGAAATAGAAATTCAAATAGGTCCAAAACTTTTGTACCATATTTAGGATACATAAGAATTCGTATATAAATACCTATTTTAACAAAAAAATTAATTTAAGATAGAATTAGCGTGATAAGTACGCAGAATTTAATGAATTGACAAAAATGAGAAAAAAATTGTTATCAAAAAATATTAATATTTAACTGAGCATTCGCTAGTAATTATTCTATTTTCGTAAAATATGTGTAAATTTGAAGTATCTACAGTGTTTTTTTAATTTTTAAAATATTTATAATCCCTGCATTAACCTACAATAATGCCATTAAAAAAGTAAATATAGATATCTCATTAAAATAATAGCATTGGAAACACAAACACTCATCAATATTTTAATATGCTGCAGAACGCATATCTGTCAATTTCCCATTTTATTGAAATATTTTAAAATAATTTCAAACTATAGAAAGTATTACCGTATAAATATTATCATAATGGATGAATTATCTCGTTAAAAACAATAATAATGGATTTGTCATAAATATAATTAAAATTCTATTTATATGACCCGTGTATAATATAAACCTTTCAATTTTTAATTTTGTGCTTTTATTATTTTTACTAACAAATGCGCAGCGCAAGCACATTCCTTTATTAAACAAACAGTTGAAATGGAATTAGAATGAATTATTTATGGAGCAAAGATAATTAAACATTCTTAGATTTTACACAGAAATCATAAAAAAGAAAATAAACGTTACATTTTCAGAATCACGCACAAGTACCTTCCAATAAAATCCACAATAAATTTTTACATTGGGTTCAAAATTTTTCTATTGTGCTATAAATTAATATAAACCATATAGAACCAGTTTTTCTTTAAAATGTTAGTTAGGTTATTTGGTACTGTAACGTTTATTTATTTAGATGATTTGTAAAAAAAATTGAAATACGAATATTTATATACCTAAGTTTAATAAACGAATAATAAATTATAAAAATAAGTAACACTATGAATGAACAAATATAAACACTAATTTCAGTATAATAATTATTAATAAAGATTTAAACACTAAGATTATTTATTTAAACATTTAGCAATACGAACATTTATTTACACGATATTTATTTCCGCCATTTATGTTCACTACATGTATTAATATCAGTCTGTCGTCCCAGTATTTTCTGCTCAGGTTTAAATAGTAGAGCAATTAAGTTCTGAATATTCTTGTATCTTCGATGCATCAGTACAATAGAAATGCGGCGAGCGAGTTTTAACCTATCTCGCTACATCATATTGCATAAACATTATTAAATGGTCTTTTGTGGACAATATTTTTTTATATATACAGAAAAATTGGTGATAATTAACGTTTTATATATTTTATTTAAAGACTTTTAACTTAAATTAACTTAAATAAAGTATTAAAAGAAATGTTTGTTAAATTTTATTTAAAACTTAAAACCCAAAAAATATTGTTGTGTTCGATTGTTTTGAAATTTATTATAAGGAGTAGGTTAATAACACATTACAATAAAATTAAGCAAAATATTAGAAGAAGAAGTTGTACTTAGGAGGAAGGAGAAAACATTATTAATGTGGATTTAGAATGTGATAGAACTTTTATTTGGAAATCATAAGCAGTTTTTTTAGGAGATAAAATATAAAAAAGGATAATGCGATGACATTACCGTAGCAGTAACAACATGTTGGTAATTATATTTGCAAACAGGTTTTTGTAAAGCTGTTCCGGGCGTTATTGAAATTGACACGTTGGGGATTACGTTCGCGATTCAATAAATTATATTTGTAATAGTTCGGCTAGGTGAAAATCTCGCACAGTTTGGGGAAATTCTTCCGATCGCGTATGCGGGGAAAATTGCCAATGAAGACTGAACGCCGCTGGGATAACGGCGCTTTGGGGGGGACATAAAGGGGCGAAACGCGACATGGGGGAGAAGTTTCCACGTTCCCGCAACAACACACAATCGCGACTATATTAATTTTCTCCGTTGATATTTTCCACGATGGAACGCGAACTTAATGCGGAATTGAAAACTCCCAACGAAAAGCGAAACTGCATCGGCAGGAAAAGTTTTCCTTCAAAACATCCCGCAATATTAACGCAGCGATTTATTTCCGAACACCGGGAAAGTAGTTTGCACACTGCTTATATTTATTCCAATCCAAATAAAACTCTACTTCAGTGTAATTCAAAGTTGATTGGAATAATATTTAATTAAATATACTGAAGTAGCAAAAAATAATTTTAATATAATATGTGAGTTAATTTATCCCATTAATCATTCTTTACAATAATCCGAAATTATTTGTTTTAGTCATAAGATACCCTTAATAAAATATGAAGATAATACAAAAAGACACCCAACTTAAATATAAAATATAGGATGTTCTATTTGTAAATGACGAGTTCTAGTCAATTAAAATTTGATTCACTTTATTGAACACCTGAATAATTACATTAAAAAAATATATGTGAGAACATAGAGTATAGTTACAGTTGTACAGACAAAAAAATCTTAATCAGTACCTCTTTATAAAGCAATGCGTGTATTTGGTCTTTTTTAAAGAATAAACAGAATAACTTGGCAACGCCGCGGAAATCTAAAACAAAATTTATATGTCCGTATAGGGGAATAAAATACAAATGAAAAAATATAAAAATATATAGGATGTTCCATTTAAAAAAAAGACAAACAATTCTCGCCGAGCCGTAATGCAACACCTTGTATATGTGAAAATAATTTTACGTTATACTCCTTGTGTGGACGAATACATTCTGTTAATAAATTTATGCTGTATTTAACGACAAGGGAGATATCGAAAATGGGCATTTCCATGACTCAGCATATATATATATATATATATATATATATATATATATATATATATATATATATATTTATGTTTGAGGTTTAATTTCGGTACAACATTCTGGTATATTCTCCGTAGCAAAAGCAAATAACCCTGCAGTTATTTCCCTCCTATAAAAATTCCGGATGTAACCTAACTACCCATCTCGTTTTTCTAATTTGAAAAAAGTTGAGATATCGAATATGTATAACTCTATTAATACAGTTATTTAATCAATGGTTTTAGGTGTAATTTCGGTACATCATTCTGGTATATCCTTCGTAGCAAAAGAAAATAATCCTGCTGTCATTTCCCTCCTATAAAAATTCCGGGTGTAACCTAACTACCCATCTCGTTTTTCTAATTTGAAAAAAGTTAAGATATCAATAACTCTATTAATACCGTTATTTAATCAATGGTTTTAGGTTTAATTTCGATACAATATTCTGTTGTATCCTTCGTAGCAAAAGCAAATAACCTTGCACTTATTTCCCTCCTTTAAAAATTCCGGGTGTAACCTAACTACCCATCTCGTTTTTCTAATTTGAAAAAAGTTGAGATATCGAATATATATAACTCTATTAATACAGATATTTAATCAAAGGTTTTAGGTTTAATTTCGGTACCACATTCTGGTATATCCTTCGTAGCAAAAGCAAATATTCCTGCAGTTATTTCCCTCCTATAAAAATTCCGGGTGTAACCTAACTACCCATCTCGTTTTTCTAAGTTGAAAAAAGTTGAGATATCGAATATATATAACTCTATTACTACGGTTATTAAATCAATGGTTTTAGGTTTAATTTCGGTACAAGATTCTGATATATTCTTCGACGCCAAAGCAAATATTCCTGCAGTTATTTCCCTTCTATAAAAATTCCGGTTGTAACCTAACTACCCATCTCGTTTTTCTAATTTGAAAAAAGTTGCACGCCTGCTGGGATCCCTCGTATTTGTATTCTTCATTCCGTGATCGACATGAGGGCTGCGAAGTCCTGTCGGACGCAGACAGTACGTAAATTGGGAGGGAAGTGTGTGCCTGCGCCGTGGTTACCTAACCTCAACCGACCTCATTACCTCATGTTGCTGATGGGTAATGGGACGATGAGCAAGCGCCATTGGTAACGAAAGCTTCAAGGTTAAGAATAACGAGAGGACGAATCAACTGGAGGAAGAAGGTTATTGGTAATGGAAATGTAATTAATAATTAAAATTACTCATCGAGTCAATGTATCAAAGTTGGAATGTAAAGTAGTGAGGAAATAATTTAATTGATACAGTTGTTAAGCTATAGTCTATGAAAGGGTCCTACAGCTTACGGTGGGTTCCAAATTAAAAGGACACAGCTACACTTTTGATAAAGATTGGTGAACATTTATAAATCTTTAGCTTTACAAAACAGACATTCTGATGGAACACCAGTAGCTGGTATATTTAATATGTCATGAACCATTTTTACTAAACTTCTTTCATTGTTCTTCCATCAATTCTTCCGTTTATGGAAGTCTTTTTAAATAAATATTTTGGTACATTTTTGGGGGTCTTCAATTTATTAGACAAACTCGTATCTATGTAGACGTTTAATGATATTAACGATAGTAAATTTAATTTTTTCACGACAAAACGAGATAACTTCGAGACGAGATGAGACACTCTCTGACATCGAGACGAGACACTGTCAGTCCTCGTCTTTTCTAGGATCATACTTCGTTTCGTCTCGACAAGGTTTTGTCTCGGTATATCGAGACGAGACGAAGTAAGTGATTATGTCTTCTCGCAGCAACACTAAATTAGTAGAAAAAATGAAGCAGTAATATTCTATTAAATTAAAATAATTTCATTAAAGAACCTCCGACACAAAAATAAAATCCAAATGTCGAATCAATCAGATTGCTCTCATCCACTCATCAACTAGTAAAGATATTATAATCTTTAAAGGACTGAACATATTTTCTTGAATCATACCTAAAATTATTCTCGATCAAGTTACTATACAAAAAAAAAAAACTAAATCGGCTCATCCGTTTAGGAGTTTCGACACCACAAACAGACAAACAGTTATACAGATACACATAAACTTATAACAATTCTCTGTTTGCGTCGGAGATTAAAAGTGATATTCATTTTGTTTATTACATTTTGTCTAATAAATTATCTATTTCAAAGGTTTGTAGTAAAGCCCTAAATATGGTTTCGCTAAAATTCAAGTAAAACGTTTTGAAAACAAAAATATGTTCATAAGTTAAATCTATGTATATGTACTTACTGGCATAAAATATGTATTTTTCAATTTTTTTCGAAGCGAGGATGTATTTCAAACCATATAATCAACTGGTCCCGGAATTGGCCTGCGTTGACCTATTAGGTCATAATTTATGGAAATGGAATGTGTTTTTTTGTTTGATATAAATATTTTATTATTTAGTGACCAGTGTGTGAATCTCAATACGGAATCAATTTGTGCGCCGGTTTTTATTTACCGGGTCTATAAAAATAATTGACAGTGACAAATAACATGACCGGGTTATCAGTATAGCGCGCATCATGTACAAATGAAATTAATTTAATTCAATTCATTGATTTTAATGCCACGCAGTGGAATGTGAAATTGTAACAAGAAATGCTTTTAAAGCTAATCACACATAGTGTAATCTCTAATTATACAATCATTTGCTAAATTAATTGTGATTAATTCTTCATCATGCATGCTGGATGCATTTTTTTTATTTCATGTAAGCTTTATCTTGTTCGGCGTTGGTGTATCTATAATTAATTTATTAATTACATATGCGAATCAATAGTTGTGGAAATTACTTTATGAACTAATTTACAATGTGGCTATGTACTACCACTTTTCAATCAACATTCAAAACCATTTATTTTAGTTTCCATACGCAAATAACATAGTACATTGTTTTCAAAAATTGTTGTTAGATTGTTTGTTTTTAAACAATGCCAACTATAAAGAAACTATAATAAAACATGGAATATATACGTACAGATTTTTTTCATTTCAAGTACCAAAATTACATAAGTTCTCAGGATATTGGGATAAATTGCTGTAGAAAAGACTGAGATGAATTCATAGATAAGGTACTTCCTAAGTTAAAAATGTAGAATGACAGAAAGTACTACTTACAGTACGAATCTTTACTTGATGTTTCTATCGTAGGGCAAGAACGTTTTCATAATTTTTTTTTAAATTGGAAATATCCTTATGTTATGATATGTTTCCCACTGCACCTGTATAAGATTTATATACTTAAAACATGCCTCCCTCAAAAATATTTCCCGTTTATACTTCACGGCCATTTACTTACCATTATTTATATTTTCCAAAAGCAGGAATGTGGTATTTTTAATTACCTACCTTGATTTAGCTTATCTGCGCGCGACATAACATCATCCCTGGTTGTCGCGCGGTGGCCGTTCATCTGCAGCTGTCTCCAGCTGCCCGGAGTTCCCGGAGTCGTCCGGGACCGGAGCCGTGTTCCGTCACAAACACTACCTGAGGATGTGTGCAGCAGTCGCGTGATTTGTGAGAAATGTTGCCCGGATATGTGGAAGATGTCGTCTTATTTTAATCGCATTGTATGGAAAGGACAATTGCTAGTTGGGCAACTCTGTCATGTCTTTTGTCATAATTATATACACTAGTATGGAATCGTATATGACTCTATTAAACTAGATACACACAGGAGGTGGAGTTTGGATTATATTATTCATAAACAATATGTGCACGGAACTCGATTTAAAATGAAACAGTTCTTCTATTTCTTCTAGTTCTTCTAATTCGATACAATTAAGCATGTGACTTTACTCGAATATTAGTATACAAGTCATAAAATATAGCAACTAACCCCTATGACTTCCTATTGTAACGTTTATTTATTTAGATGAAATGTAAAAAATATGATTCAAATTTATATAACTAAGTTTATTAAAGGAAATATGAATTATAAAAAATAATAAAAATAAGTAACACTGTGGATAAAAAAATATAAACACTAATTTAAGAATAACAATTATTAATAAAAACTGAAACACTAAAATTATTTATTTAAACATTTAACACTACGCACTATTTATTTACATAATATTTATATCACCAACTATTCACCACATGTATTAATATCAAACTGTCTTCTCGATCTCCTGCTGGACGTTTATATAGTTGAACACTTAAGTTCGGCAGTGTTCTCGTACCCTCTAGATAACAGAATAATAGAAGCCTTGGGATGACAATTATAATAATAAAAACTAAATATTTGTTTGTAATAATATAGCATTAATAATTAAATCTTAAGGAGAAGAGATATGTAACATCAGCATATGGTAGGATCGTAGAAGAAAATAAGCAAACTGACAAATCCAACTAACTGTTATATTTGGCAAATTTATTATGTGTTTTTAAAATTAGAATTTCGTATGAGTGCTAATTAAATAACGTATGTATTATTTGTAAAAGGGTTGTGTTTATTTAACAAAATTTTAATTTCCAAATTATTACCAAATTTTAAATATTATTCACTATTAAAAATAATACAATTTATTTAGAAAAAGGTTTGCAGTAATTAGAAACTAAATGTGGTTTTTGTAAAGAAATGAAATACCGTTGTTATTATTTGTTTTTCATCTCAATGTGCTCCATTTTTTATACAAATATTTTGTATTTGTAGCTGAATTTAAATTTTGTTTTGCAAATTAATGTGTTTGTTTATCATTCTAGTTTTTTAAATTACTTTTTGGTAAATAGAATAAAAGTAGAAATATTAATGTAAAAATCACAAAAACCATTCGCAAGCAAACATGTTTTATGATATAAATTGGTATTATAAAAATAACAAATTTCTTTTCCCTAGAAAATATATTTGTTAGAAGATATTAAATTGAGTTAACCTACAAAAACTTTGTCCAAAATCCGAATAATCCTGAAATCTTTGAACTTGGTTGACAAAAGAAGCCGGGAAGATTAATAGTCGCGAATCGCTTAAGGTTAAGCAGGCAAGAATCAATAAACCCATAACCTAATATGAAAAACCAAGGCAGGGTTGATGGGTATTAGACGATTAGTGGGGAGACAGGTGGATCCCGACCCTGCCTTCTAAGATCCCGGGATTAATACGAGGGTAATGCCCCAAGACGTATCATTTGGAAATGTCAAGGTAGAATTTAATTTGTGTGATAGCGTTTAAGGTATTTGCGTATTATTCACGGCGATATGGACGCCACTGAGGAACTGGGTCACTTGAAGAATTATGATACCCCATAAATTATCTTCCCTGCATGTTACTTATTTTATTATATTTCTCTAATGCGTCGTTTAAATTTACTTTTAATTATAATGAAATATTTGTGTTTGCCATGTTTTCGCCACTTTCACCGCAACATTTTAATTTAACAAAATACATTATTATTTGTTTTACAGCTGATGTTTTCAACTCTGGTTAAATGTTAATTGAAAAGTATTGCTTCGAAATAGTAAAAAACATATAATTTTTGACAGTTTATGTAAGTGTTTGAAAGCGATATTTTTCTATTAACCAACGATTAAGGTAACCGGATCTTTAAGTAGAAGTGAATAAAATCGGTTCTTAGACAAATATTTTTTTGTTTAATATATCACTACAATATATACTAAGATTGTACAATTCATTATATATCCCAAGTATAGTAATAGTATATGGATCACAGATTTGAACCTTAACAAAGAAAAAGGGAGGATACAATAGAAAGAAGAGTAGCAGGAGTACGACTAATAAATAAAATTAGGAATGTGGAAATAAGGAATAGATTAAAAGTTTAACCGCTCAAACAAAGACCAAAAGGAAATACATTGAGATGGTACAGAATGTCCAATGCTAGCAAAGAGAATATGGAAAATAGGTAATCGAAAAAAGAGAATCAGAGACAGACCAAGAAGAAAATGGAATGACGAAGTCAAAAAATACCTGAAAAAGTGGTGAGGAGTTAACAAGAGACAGGAAAAGCTGGAGGAAGAATATCAAGTAGAAGAACAAGAAGTCACAAGACGTCTACAACGACAACAGTTTCTGTTGTGTTCAAGTACTGTATGCTGTTGGTTCCTTGCAGAGGTTCTAGATTGAAAACCTTTTCCAGTAAAATGCAAGTAAAACTTGCCATGAAACAAGTACTTAAGGACAATACAATTTCTACAAGGAATATTCCGAAAACAACAAAAACAGAACCGAATTATATTATCTACCTAGTTGTCGAGATGTTTATAGGTACTACATGATTTTTTTTTTTACTTTTGAACGTATACAATCAGTATAAGAATGGGAAGAAGATTATTTTTTTGTCATTACAATATAGAAACCAGACAATATGATAAAAAAGCCTTACAAAAAGTACGTTTCAGAGTGTTAGGTATACAAAATAAGGATGTAAATATAAAATTGCTTATTTTAAAAATTATATCGGACTTTAGAAAATATTGTATAATTTTTCTTATTTGAAATTCGCTTGTCCACGTGCATATTTGGCCCTTGTGTTAATTCCGTAACTAACCACTTTGCAAGTTGCGCTTTGATGTAGTAACCTGTGAAGTTGGTGTTTGCGTTACCTGCTGCACGTGTCCGCGTGCTCCTGACACCTCGGCCGCCGCGTCCACATCAAGGGGGCGCCAGGGCTCTGCCCCACTTCACGGGAAAAATACCCACGGAGGTGCACATGTCAATACCAGCAGATACTGTCCCGTAATTGAGCTCAGGACAAGTGTGAAATGAGTTAAAAAGCTTTCAAGTGGTTTGGGGTTTTTATAATTTACATGTTTGGACATGTCAGAATCAGGAATCAGGAGGTTGAACAGTTGATTGGCATAAACATATTGTTTTTCTTTAATGTCATTGTTAACCTGTATGTTCTTTCAAACCCTATTATATTTTTAATACGTCCTTTGTCAATTTTAACATTCTGAAATTTTTAGGCCATCATATAAAAAGCAAAAATGAATTAATTAAATAACACACACTTATCTTTTTTGATTACTTTATTTAAGAACACTAGTACTGTTATACAGTCCTTCGTCTTTTTATAGCAAACAATTTTTAGATGGTTTTAAATTTTTTAGGTAGATACTTGCAAATTGACAAATTTATGTTTATTTTAATGATAGTGTTACGAGCATGACTCACTGCCGATGACTCATCACGGTCGACCAGTCTTATTAAGTAGTCTCACTAAATAGACCAAGTGAGATAAGAGCGACGCCGCTATTGTTCAGGAACTTTGTAGTGCGGAAGACTCTAGAAGGTTCGAGATTAATTACAATTCAGCTATATAAATAAACGTTGCAGTAGTTATTCTAGTGTAACATACTTGCAAGTAGAAGAAAATTCTGTACATCTGTACTTTTTTATTAACAGTTGGTGACTTGAAGAATCGAACCCCAAATCTACGACTACAGTTTTAGTTTTTAGAGTTGTTTTGACTTCTAGCATGGTTAACATGTTGAATAATCTCAACTATTCTGTACAAATTCTTTTCATTTATACTACTGATGAGAACTTAGTTCTCGAAATAAGTTTTTAGTGGTTATATAATATTAAAGTTAAGAGGTAATTTCATTAGTTTTTATTTTACAAACTTCACTCCTTCTGCGGTAATTCAAAGACTTTCATGATATTTTCGCGTCCTTTTCAGCTTTTAACCATTTTAATATAGTATAGAGAGAACTAGTAAAATGCAAATAAAACTTCTCCACGACACTTTTAAGATTGATACATGAGGTGAAAATATATTAGATTTAAAATTTGTTGTTATAGAGTTCTTTGGAAAAAATAATACCCGAAATCATTAAAGAAAGTAAAAATGTGATAATGTTTATTGAGGTATAAATTGAAAAATATTGCATTAAAACTTGGAGTACTTAGTTATTTCCGTGAAATTAGCAGGCGCTTAGGATGAGATGAACAAAGCCTCCTGGTTTGAATAAATAATTACAACTCGTAACTTCATTATTTTAATATTTCAGCGGTTTTGAAAAGTTGAATATTCCGAGGTAAATTAAAAGCTACCCATGCGTTAGATGTTGGGAAGTGAATTATCGAGATTTTAAAGAGAGTCGCAAACTCCGAGGTTCAAACCACAAATGATTAATGTAAGTGATGTTGTCAAAAATACTGTCTCATTAACGTCTGTGGTGGGGCGGTTGCAGCCGACCACAGAAATTACGATTTATGGAGAGCGCTGTTCTGTGCATAAATCAACTTTCCTGCCCGGCAGGAAGCAGCAGGAGCCCACCCTCACTACATGCAACTAAACCCCACTAATTGCAATATTTTATCTCAAACTAAAATTTATTTCTTCTCTTTTCAAAGCGGGACAGTTTCATTGCTATTGTTTCACATATTAATATTTTTAGTTTAAAGTTTCAATATCTTCAATGTTCAGAGGTTTAAATAAAATCAGTATTTAGCCTCGAAAAATTGACGTAAGTCAAAAATATTTTATCTCAAACTAAAATTTATTTCTTCTGTTTTTAAAGCGGGACGTTTCATTGGTATTGTTTCACATATTCATATTTTTAGTTTCAATATCTTCAATATTCAGAGGTTTAAATAAAATCAGTATTTAGCCTTGAAAAATTGACATAAGTCAATTATATTAGCTATTAATATACTTAGGATAGTTATGAGTACCATAGCCGCTGTTGTCAATTGAATTCTGAGCTCAAAGAGCGAGAATTTTAAGATATCTAAGGCCTGGTATGATTCATAATAACCGTGGTTTGTTCAATAGTTCACCAGTTTTACGTTATTAATAAATATTATTCTATAGAATTTTCTTGTGTGTAATGTTTTCGTGATCAATAGGTTTTTATAACAGCTATATTATCCAATTGTCCTACGTTATTTTGACAAATCTGTTCGGTAAAATTTTTATCATACTAACTTGCTATGAATACTTACATGGGATACAATTATGACTTAGTTACCCTGTTTACTTTTTATCCTTGTAAACAAAATCTTAATATCCTGAAACCGGTAATAGCTATTAACATACCTAGGATAGTTTGAGTATCATAACCGTCGCAGATGCCAATTGAATTCCGAGCTCGGAGAGCGAGGATTTTAAGACATGTAAGGTCTGCTATAATACATAAAATCCATGGTTTGAATAAGTATTTAATTTAGTAATATTGTAATGAGGTGAATTGAATGTTGTCGTGAAAGGACGAGAACTGCTTGTTTCAATTAATCAGAACATAAAATGATAATGAAGTAATTTGAATGGGACAATTGTTCCCCTGTAGGCCTACATATGCGTCCCAAATTCCGCTGTGTTTAGGACCTAGGGCATCGTGTCATGTGGGTGGATATTTAGTTGATTCATCCGCGCAAAACACGCGCGTGTCTATTAGGCGTCGGTGACGGCGTCGGCGTCGGCTTCGCATTAATAAACACCGCCGCCACTATCAAACTTCTAAGAAAGTCCGCGCGTATAATGTAAATAATAAATTAAGGGTAACGTTCATACAATTCCTATTGTGAACCGCCAGTATAATACGCGCCAGAATACCGAAATTTCTAAATGAAATATCCCCGCGGGCACCTATATATTTATAAATGTCATTATAGACAATGCCTCGCTGCGGGGCAAGGCGTAATTCACCGAGTAATATATGCACGCCAAATAATTAATTTCATACAAACACCCAACAAAGCGCAAGATGGTCCCTGAGATAACTACACACTACACACCTTCACTTTCAGATATTTGTTTCCATATTGTGACCGCTGTACTAAATTTATTGTATTGTAATCATGCCAATAAATCATAATGAAATTTTTACAAATAAGCACGTGTCATGGTGTAAAATCAGATTTTCATTATTCATTTTAGGTAATGGTTATGTACGAGTATATTTCTTAATGAGTTATACACACATGTGTATTGATTCATGTTTTATAATCCATAATCCATAAATTTATTCTCTTCGTATATATACGATACTAATATGTATCATAACTTTATTAAAAGATAGCTTTAAAATTTGAGAAATAGAATATTAAATATTAAAGGAGATGTAAAGGACGTATTTTAATATCTAAGTTGAGAATAATAACCACGTGTACCTAACTTATTAAGGTTTGGTTAGATTAGGTTAAGTTAGGTTAGGTTAGGTTAGGTTAGGTTAAGTTAGTTTTTGGACAATAAGTCACAAAAGCGTCCTCTTAGTAAGAAAGTGAGAAAAAGTGTTACTGAAACCCAAGAATTCGTCGACATTCTCAAGAAGTATGTGTTCCAAGAAAGGCCTGAATCTTTTCCTGTAACATACAATTGACTCAAGAACCCAAAATTCAAACCAACAGACCATTTTAACAAAAAAAAAAAAATGATAATGGGTTGATGAAACATTTTCTACTCAGTGGCTTCGTGAATAAGCAAAATTTTCTTATTTAGGGTGCGGAGAACCAAAAAGTAATTTAAGAAAAGCCAATGCACCTATTATACGTCGCTATTTGATGCGGTTTGTCTTATATTATTAAAGGCGTAAACGTTTGTAAGGAGATCCGTGGTACACATTTGTCTAACATTTTAATCCAAACATAATTGCAGCATTTGTACTTTACAATCATATACAAATATTATCACTTTTTGAATAAATAATGTGTTTAATTAAAAAACTAAATTGGGACAGCAGATAGATGAGAATAACCTTTGTAGTAAACTCTTGCACACGAGAATTCAACTTCCAATATGACATTTATAGATGGAATATTAATAATACTCACTGAGGTAGCATTGATAGTAATACCTATTTGGAATTAGCTGAATGTATCTATAACAATATGTTAGTGTAGAGCAGCATAGATAATAGTAATCCGGTACCTCAATAAACTAATATATTTCCTGTGTATGAAATATGATCCTCGCATGTGCGTAATCGGTTGAAACAATAACAGGGCGCTAATAATGTCATTGGGAATTTATTCCCAGCGAATTGATCACAAAGTCTCCTTTCATCATCCGCGGGTCAAACGATTGCGGCCTGAAAAGCTTGATATATTCCATGTCAGCCCGGGACATCATGTCACGCGAGCCCAACAAATGGCACAAACACAACGCCAATCCAAAGGGAAAAAGGAAAATAATTAACTTGGAATATCCTAATCAATCAAACCCATACCATCGCTACAATCGAAGAGTAGGGATTTAACTTGTATTGGATTATACTTAATTTGCTAATTTTCTTCATTTGTTTACAAAGCAAGTAAAAAATATCGAATTTCTAAAGGTAAACTATTAAATATCCACATGGCTTTCAACTTTTCTTTGGGACCTGGAAATTAATCTTTTTATTTTAGTGATGAGCGATATTTCTTGAACGAGATGGGAGCACACAGACACATTTTTCTTAGGATGTATAAAATGGCAGAACTATAGCGTGAAGGTATTAGGAAAATGATATAGTGATGATATTCCTATTCCTGACAGTGCCATAGCGTGAAGGTGATAGGAGGATGATATACTGATGATACATCCACTGTTGGCAGAGCCATAGCATTAAGGTCTTAGGAGGATGATAGGTTTAGGAGGCGGAATTGGAGAGTCCAGAGTACCTTCTTCGGACATGCCAAGTTTAGATTGAGCTCTGGATCCGACTCCTCGAGCACCACTTTTGACTCGAGTTTTACACGAAAATATCCCTCTTCACTTCTTCAGGACTATGGTGTGTCGGGGTTTGTCCACCATATAAGCGCGTGATCGTAGGAACTTCTAAAATATTTTCCTCACAACATCTTCTAAAATGTTATCAGTAAACACTAATCTACTAAAAATATTTTTGGATTTGTACATTTTTCTCACGAGTCCGGCATGACAGTTATGCGATCAATTTTAATCTCTGTTTTTAAAAACTAACATATGTCGATTCTGGAAGGAGATTAGATATTCATACGCTCAAGTTTACAGTAACATAAGCAAAGCATTTCATATTGTTACAATACTGCATCCGAGTACAAGGGTGGAGTGATAATTCGTACTGATTTTATCAGTACAGTACTAATTTTTAGACCCTTATACTGAAAAACAATTTGAAATATATTTCATACTGATTTTTACATTACCATACTGAATGTACTGATTTCCGATTCTTTTTTATTACTTAAAGTTAGATATACAATTTAAATATTGACTAAAATTTTTGCCATCTATTTGTCGACTTCAGTTATAAAATAATTTATTTAACATTTGCCCAATGATTTGGTAACACTGTTTCCTTTAGAAGAGAACTAGCAACTGTAGCAGTAATAAATAACAATAGTATTGTTATAATTTTTTCAGGACCAAAAGTACTATAGAATATAAGTTTTGTGCTGATTTACAAAGTAATGAGAATAAGCAATTAATTATTAATAATTAAAAAGTTAGTGTAGTAGTAAGTTCGGAGGTGAAGAGGGGGCTGGTAATTGTGTAAAAAGTAGCGGTGGTGGGTGGTGCAACCTGCAGAGTGTAATCTTTCAAGGTAATTATTCGCGGAGTGAAGTTGTCTGCGTCGCATGGCGTGACGGCGTGACGGGCGTCTGCGCTGCCACGCCATCTGAGATCCGCTAATTTCACTTGTTTCCCTGCCAGCTTGGATTCCATTCCCAACTCACACACAACCCGATTTGCGCTCCAGACATTAATAATCTATTTGTTTCTAGAGCTAATGCGGTTAAACGCTACACTAACATCCGTTTCCATTACTTAACATTGCAAACTGTTTTTCCCTAATTCAATTTTAACTTTGCACCACTTACTGCAAATTCCATCTTTGCTTCTTCGCTCTAACGCGAAAAATACTCACCGGGAAAGAGCAACCGGTTCTAAGTATCCTCTCAATAATCTAATTTATCAGGTTGACATTGTGACATTTGACGCGAAATGTGACACTTGTAGGACAATATCTTATGAACACCCTTATCATAACATCCATTATCAAATCCTGCTAAATTTTTAGACTTCCAAATAAATATTGTTTTGTTATAATGCAATAACCAATGAACTACTCTACTACAACTATCAAAATTTGCTAAATTTCGAGTATGTATTTTCTATATTAATATAATAATTTGCAATGCATCAATTAATTTCTTAGGTCTTTTTTAGGTCAGACTTTTTCTGTCAATTATATTTACTTGCCATCAGGGTTGGCAAAAATCATGATTTATTTAAAAAAAATTAAATAAATCGTGATTTATTTTATTTTCTGATTTTTTTGATGTATTTAAGTGTTATTGCAGTTTTTAATTGTTTTAAAAGCAATGTAAATATTTCATTTCATAAACGGAAACGAAATTTATAATAAAACGAAAACGATTCATCTGAATAAAACTAGGAAGAATAACAAAGTATTTTTGCTTTTAGTTACACATTTAAATACTTATATATTTTTTCTGTTTTATGACAATTAATGTGATAAAATATCATTTAATTTTAAGGTATTATTATATACAGAATGTATATTGGTTATGGTTATTATTAATAGTTTTGTAGCAAATAATTTAACTTTTATTATAATTTGTATTTTTTTATCTTCGATAAAGGTCAATGATTTTTATTAAAAAAAAATCAGTTGATTTAAATAATTTAAATAATGAGGCCTTGCATACTCATGTGAAAAACTTTATTATTACACATTAAAAGATATATATTTTTTTAAACATTAAACAATCCTCATATACGTATTATAATGAACGAAAAATACCAGATAAGCGCATTAGTAATAAGTCAAAATAGACTAATATTATTGTAGTATTTTCAACCATTCAAACAAATCGGTGTGGTTTAAAGTTTAATTTATTCCAGCGTTTAATATGTGGTGGTTTATTGTTTATGACCGCCATAAATTTGCGGGGAATTTGTGGTAAATTTTATTGAAATATTTAGTGAGTAATCGCGCACCCTGCATAATCAGATCGAGGAATTGCAGCACGCGGAAATTCTTACGCAGAAAGACGCTCGCGTCGTATTTCAGCTTGTTTGCGTCGTCTTCGAAGGCAATATTTCCCGCCCTGAAACTTTAAACGCTACAAATTTATGCGCCCATATTTTTGTTTAAGTGGAGCATTGAAAGTTTAGCTTTTTAATTAACTTTATTTTTGATTAACGATCTGAAACTTGGCCAAAATTCATTACCTGATGAAGACAGACACAATTTACCAGGGAACAACACCGGAGCGCATGAAAAATCCACATGAATTTTGTAATATTCTGTGGTTAAACCAGACTTTATGTTCACCACGCTAGTGCTCGTATAGTGTGATAATATTTTAATCTAAATTATAGTAATCAAGCTGATATGAACCCCTATTTTAAAAATAAATATATGTTGTGGAAACGGACATAAAATATAACAATTTTAAACTTATAATAAACTCATTATAAATGCAACACCCACAGATTTTATAAATTTATTTATGTTCTCGAAATTATCAAGATTTAGCATATTTTTCATTCATATTTTTTTAACTGGCATACTAATTTTTGTGCACCTTTTATAAAAATAATTTTTATGTTGTTGCTGTTCATTGTATCATTATTAGGATTTGGAAAGTATTGTATTCTTTTAAAGTTTTTTTAATGAATATATATGCACAAAATAAATTTTATACTATACTTACTATATTAATAAATAAAATGATATATTGTTTTATTAATTATAATAACTTAGTACACCAATTTTGTCTCCATACACCTGTAAATTATGTAGGATTAATGATATTGCTGTCAATAAAATATCAAGTTGTAACCATAGGTATGATAAATCCCATGTTTCACGTTAAAAAATACTGACGGTACCTATAATAAAAAAGATAAAAGATTGGAAATTAGATGTGATGAGTATGAGATTTTTATTTAGACACAAAGATAAAAAGTAGGATGATGTACGAGAACTTATATTAGATTAGTACGTCATCGAGAAAGATTGCTATTAAAAAAGAAAGAAACATTGAGGTTTACTCCGACGTCTTCCCGTCGTAAAATTCCTTTTATAGTGAATGAATTGTGTTGAAAACTGGAACAAGATGAAAGGCATTAGCGAAATGTTTGCTCTGGAAGATTTAATTTCGTGCGTCAAAAATATTTTAAGCATCCGTTGCCAATATGTTCTTATATGCTAATATTGTTTCCGATAAAAAATTCGCATGAAGCGTACTTAAGATGCAACAAAAGCTGGCTGTTCTTTGAGTGATACAATTTGGGATTTTCCTCCCTGGTTTCATTAAAAAAGTTTCCCTTCTATTAGGGTTTACCTGTACCCGTCCCGGAATTCCAATCTCGAAATATTTTATTGCTTACGTGAAGAAAAAGAGCATCGATATTGAATTTCACTTGCAGAGATGCTCAAGTAGTTTGAACTATTCTCGACGTCCAATAAATACCCGGTCTCTCGGGACTCATCGTGCTCCTCAATCTTTTGCCTTTCTTCTCTCTTGCTCTTCCTTCCGGGGCCATCTCGCTGTCTCTGTCTCTGCGTTCCGGCTTTTTATTCCCGTTCTTACCGCTAACCTGACGCGAACAACTCCCAGAGCTGGCACGAGATAATTTGCTGCCTAACACGACATAAACATTTTTCTCAAATACGTTTTTGAGTGTTTTAATTCAAATTTACTTCCTCGATTTTTTACTTCTTGCGAGAAATACCCGTAACGAATTTTCGCACCAACTTTCTTTTCGAAGTTCAAAAGTGTTCAGAGCTGAACTACTGGAAATTTTAATTAATCAATTACGCGTCTTGCATTTGCAGGATAAATAGTTGCTTGACACATTTTCTCTGAAACAGAATATCTTGCAGCAATTAAATTCAAAGTATGTTTGAAGACACTTGGATTTAGCAAATTAAATATCTTCTTATTTTCTTTTACTTAATTTTTTATACGGCTAATTTTCCTTGATCTCATTTACTTATTTCAAATTAAAATTGCTTTAAAGGTACACCAAAAACACTAGAGTTCAAATTAATTGACATAATACATTACATAATTACACTTACCTAAATTATTTTAAAAAGATAAATAACAAAGGAATTAATAAAAATAGGTCTTAGGGCCTCCTAAGAAACTTACTAATGAATTTTTATTTTTATATTTATATATATTATTCTTTATATTCACGTCCTAATAATTTTATTTAGCTAATAAACTGACTAAGTATCCTATGCCTAAAACTAATAATTTCGTACATTTTCACCATTTTATATTTATTTCTAAAAATTAATTACAAAATAGTTTTCCTTCCAAAAATGTTCAATTTAAATTTATACCAAACTTCAAAACGTCAAAATCAAAATGTTTTATTTCTCTTAAACATATTATTTATACGTAATATCCTAAGTTTATTTAATAGGTAGCTAATGATTAACACATTACGTAGAAGGAGGAGTATATCTCAGGTATTATATATTAATTATTTTTAAGTTTGTAATTGTCATGTGTCATATTGTCTATTTGACTTCAATGTAAATTATAACATAATTTCCAAATACGTGGTTTTACAACAAATAGTTTCCGGAAAGCCGCAACGTGGCGTTACTAGTTTTGTTTGTGATGTGATGCTCAATGTCATGACTCATGAGTCGTAGTTTCAGTTACATGTGTTTCAGTTGTAAAATAGTTATGTATATAAAACAAACAATATGTTTTCATTTGAGTGAATGAGTGTGAGTGACTTTAGTGTATAAAGACAAACATAATGCCCAGCAGTAAAGATATTTGGTGTAGCGTCGTTGAGGTTAGTATTTCTTGCTCATATCTTATTGAAAATCTCATCGGTAGGTTAGTGCAATGTAGGGTAGGGAAAATTGAGTTAGTCCTCTCCTGCATTGGATGTTTTTCTGCTCAATATCGCAGGGGCTGCACGTGCACATTTTAAAATATTAATCAGAACTTGGCTGCCTGAAGTTCATCGTGACAATCACATTTGTTGGTTCCCACAGATTGATAAAGATAGCCTAACTTCGTAATCTTAATTACTTATTTAGTGTTGCAATCTGATTAATCTATATTTTAACTAAACTATATTATTTTACTCGCTGAGTGGTGAGATCTGAAGTCTGGAGTTCAAATCCCATTGACAACAATCCTGTAACCGAAAATAAAAATGTGTTCGAGTGGTTTCAATATTTTTCTACGACAATTAAGAAATTTGCTTGTTGTATATTTGTTATTGCTTCGGATATATAATTACATAGTATTGTAAACACATTATCATTTTCCACGGTTATCTTATATTTATTATTAAAATATAAATGAATTAAAAAATAATACCGCGGTCGTAGAAAAAGTATGGTGTGTACTTTGTTTCTCGATTTTTGCTTTGACTTACGGAGCGGGTAGCTTCTTAACAGATTATAAGGATAGCAAAACAGGGTTGTAACAAAATATTCCAATTGTGGTGTCATGATCATTTTTCTTTTAATTTAATTTGAATTTGCCTTCAACCACAAATGAACACTTCAACAAATTCGAATGATATTACATAACATTTTTACAAGTTATTAATACAAGCAGATGTATTATTTAATGGGATTTTGAAAAAGTACCGCTACAATATTTTTTAAAATTTTGCAAATCCTCCCCTGACGCCTAAGAATATAACATTTCAAAGTAATGTCATTTTCAAATATCTTGGTACAAACTATACAACTTGCTTGGAATGTCCATTTCATACTCGTATGAAATGAGTACCATTCCATGCCATTGTACAACAATATATTATTGTTATTATTGTACCACAGGTAGTTATTTATGTTTCGTATTTGAAATATGACAACAAACTTTCATTAATATTGCAAGAGAGACAAAAATCAAGATATTTCAAAGCCATAACAATAGATATGAATATTTAATACGTGTTTGATTGTTTACAAATTTATGAAATTAATTAAAAATTTATATACACTACTACATAATAATTTTTCTGGTAGGTTTATTTATATATTTGTTCTATAATTGTAGGCTCTTGTACTGACCTAGATCAAATTTAGCAAAGGTATTCATTAGAAACTAGAAACCAGTGGAAAATATTTCTAAAAAGCAAAACTAAAAGAAATTTAATTATTTGTCGCACAGCGACAAACTTTTAATTACATTTTCATTTATTCAAATATTATTTAACAAACTAGACTAAGTAAAATTTTTCAGGATTTTAATTCAGAAAAGTAAATATTTCATAATGGCGACTATTTATTGTTCCAATTTTTGTCTAGACGAAAGTAAATATTCCAGAGCACTATTTTTAATTGCTAGCAAGTTTTATAGCATTAACCAAATTACGTCTAGTAAAATATGCATTCAAATATTAAGAGTAATGTGAAGTGCGGTGTATATTTTTATTGGTGTAGTAGTTGCATATGATTGGATTATTTTGTAATTTCGTCTGGTAATTCGGAGTTTCCCGTGGTATAAATAACGGTTGGCGCGCAAGGTTTTGCAGTCCGCGCGTGTGATATTTATAAGGCCGTTTGCATTCGCAGATAATGCGGCAGGAAGCGCTTGGCGCGATTACAATACCGAACCTTCCGGGTAATTTGTGCGGGAGATATATCGCTAGCGAGGGAGGCGCATCAGCAGCGCATTCGCGGAATTGACCGACTAACACCTTTCAATGCAACGCAACCTCTTTTATGCACTACGCCAATTTACCGGCTATTCTTCGCTCGCGACAAATCTACTCCCTAACTGTTTCGCTCAATCTTTTTCTGCAATATGCGCCGTCTGTGGTTTGAATACTAACATTTTGTGTATGGTTTTGTGTTTCGTACAAAATATAGCCGCATAGTTATTGCTCTTGGTTGCTATTTATGAATTAATTTAAATCCTACATGCTAAAGTTATCTCTTGAGTTTTGGGAGAGACAATGACACTAAAGACAGGGTTGCATGATGCGATCCTTATATACCTGCCGCGAATTAATGTCTAGAACATTACAGAGTCTTCCGGACTCTATAAAATTTCGAATAATAACGGCTTCGCTCCTTTCGTACATTATACAGTTATCGAGTTATCTCTCTAGAGTTCTGGGAGAGACAATAACACTAAAGATAGGGTTGCATGATGCGATCCTTATATACCTGCCGCGAATTAATGTCTAGAACATTCCAAAGTCTTCCGGACTCTATAAATAATAGCGGCTTCGCTCCTTTCCCATTTGACCTTAAACGCGACTACCTGACCATATAGGTCAGCCGTGATGATTCATCTGCGGTTAGTCTCGTTCGTTACATTATTTTGAACTTATAACAGGGCATGTAATCTAGTTTTAAGGCCGAAATTACCGGTAACCGTTAACCAAAAAAAAAAACGATTTTTGCAAACTTTTAATAATATCATTTAGCGCGAAAAAAATTATTTTTATATCTGTCATATATGTATCTGTGTATAATATTATATGAGTCATGACAGTTGCTACAATTTACATTTTTGTGGAGAGTTATAAAAGTACGTTTCTTTGTCAGCTTTAGGCCTTAGTTTACAATTGAAAAATGACTTACGTTTCGTACTTATTGTGAGAATTTTTGTTTGTATTTGATCTTGTATTCAGCACGTATCATGATCGCTTTTCATTAGTCCATAATATTATTTTTTATTATTTTTTTGTAATTAGTTTTCTTACAATTTTTTTATGAATCGATATTTTCGAACTAAAACCGTTATGTAGGATTGGTTTTATCGACTAGAAGTTAATAAATAAAGGTCTTTTTTGGAGTGGCAATCATTTAATAAAATCCACTATTACACCAACGTTTCGACTACAAATCAGTCTTCATCAGGGTTAAAATATTATCAAGTAAATCTTGTAGGTAAATTATTTTACTGAATTTCGTCAAACATAGATAAAAAACACACACGTACGTTAAGGTAACCGGCACTTTAACCAAATAATTCCAAATAATGTGAACACAGCGATTTTTTTTTTTATTAATTCTTATTGAAGGATTTGGTACCCAGATCTTACACATGCATTATTATTATAATTAATTTGTGGTTTTATTGTTGCTTTTTTCCTAAATCATAGTGTAGTAAGTTTTGTCTTTAATTTTAATATTTGGACCATTTCCCGTGACCGTTGAACGATTATAACGAAAAACCAAACATGAAATTTCCGCCCATCGCATTGCCACAATCCATTTTTAATTTCCTCAGTTGTTGGGGCGGAAATAGCGCTGTTGATGAGTTGCACCCCTCCAAGCGAGCTATTTACCGTGATAATTTCCCGCCAACTACGATTGCAGATAGTGACAGTGACGAGCAGGACAGGGTCGTCTCATCTGGGCCGCTGCACCCAAGGGTGTGTTTAGCGACTCTGGCAGATTTATCGCCCTGTTGTTTGCGAAGTTTGGGTTTCGGGTTAAATGCCTTCACAAATGTCAACATGCATTCATGAAACTTTCTCTAAGTAGGATTTTTTAAAGCAAATTGTATTAATATTTTTTTTGTTTCAGGTAAGTGACATCTTTATTCTGTTTTATGGTCCACGTCTTGATTAAGTGGTAAGAATTTTTAATTGTAAGTTGAAAAGAAATTTAGTAACCAAACATTAATTTTGCGATTTTAAAAAAATGCCTACCATATATACCATGTTGTATTTATGATGATCTAAACCAGTGTCTACCAATCTATTTACCTTAAGAGACATTAGATATTAGGCGAAGAGAATTTATTTTCCGACACTCAGGTATCTCAAATATAAATCCCTATAAAATTAAATAGTCTTTATTATTTCACCGCGACCTAAAAGATCTATTGTGACCACAGCCCTTACTTAGTTTTCCGGACAATTCCAGTTTTCTAATGAAGCCAGGAGTCAAGTTCTTGATCTCATTTCTCGTAAGATACTTCTTATCTATTGGATTGAGTGGTTACGGCTGGGCATTCACACAGTATGTGTTCCGACGATACTACGTCCTGTTCACAGCGTCGACAGATGTCATTTTCAGCTTTACCAATTTTGTACAATGGACAATTATTCTAAGGTACTTTTTACGTTTGTCGTAGCTGGAGAAATGAATTTTCTTGTTTGACTAAGGCCTGAAATATGTTTCCAAATTGAGGATATGCAGATTCCTCCCAGATTTTGATCGCCTTCTTATAGTAGTTTTGTGGAAGACCACATAAAGATTCTAGTTTATAGTCGTACATTTAATAATTTTGACACATCTATAGAATTTCTTGCGGCGTACTTCTGTTACTGATCTAAACGAAGGACTCAAAAGTTCATTTCTTTGATAGGAAAATAATAATGAATTTAATTTATATTTTATATACCAATCAGATCTCACCTATTGATATCTCAGAAGTGATTTGAACGACCAAATATCCTGAAATCGTAAATATACCTATCACAAGTGTGTCTCAATTTATGTTGACGCTGTCTGTCATTATCTTTTCCTAATGATGACGCGTAAGCCGAATGTCAAGTAACGAGTGTGTTTAAGAAATACATGTTTGAAGAAAATAATGAAGTGAAGTTTGGAATTTAATAACTGTTAAAATTTCCAGTTGCCTGCTCCGTGCTGCTGATAAAATGAATGCAATTTTAGAGTATAACGATTTTAGTTTATACGTGAGCACGTTACCCGCTCTTAATATGAGCTGTAACTGCACGAATACGCGACAAATACACCCTTAAAGGATCTTACTCCACTAATGATTCCTCGTAATCTATTTTTAATTTGCAGGATAACATTCACAGCATGGATAAAAGTCAATGTTCGCCTTTAATAATATCAATAATTGACACGATATCCTTCATTTATAACAAAACAGTGGCTATCGAAAAAAATCACGAAGTACTAATCGTCAGTTTTTTCTGTTTCTGGAAATAGTTTATATTGACATAATTCGATGTTCTTATTTCAAGCTTATAAACATAATTTAATAACTATCTCGTTTCGTTTTTGATATATTTGCTCTCAAAAACGCACTTCAAAAAACTATGTTTTTTTGTGTATATCTCTAAAATGAGTAGAAATGCAATCTCAACGATTATATCAGTCGAAAAGGAATGAGTAAGAGTTAAAAATAATATAATCTTCCACTAATCTAACTTAACGTAGATTTGAAGTATTTCATACAATATTTTTATTAGAACTACGTATATCTACATATAACAAACAAGAAAGGCGAAGTGAAAAATTGAACCCATATAAAAACAGATGTGAGTAATAGAAAATTGATATTCCCTTAGCACGCGGTCTAGGAAGGGATGTAGGGCGACATTCTCGTTGTGGTTGATTTTTCAAAGGAAATTGAAAGTGAAACGTTCCAGATTTGAAGTGTTTTCATTTTTTTTTTGGGAACAGGGGAGTAAGACAGATGAATTTATCTATATTATATTGCTGTATAAACTGATTTTATTTTAAATTTGCAGTTATTATTATTTTAATAGAATTTACAAAGAATATTACTGGTTGTAGTTTTATGTTTTTTATGTCGTTAATACCATTTATGTGTCGTCATTACATTATTCTAAGCTATACTACAACATAATATCGAAATCTGTGTTTTAACAAAAAGACAGCAATAAAAGCTAAGTTGTAGAAATTAAATTTTTAACAGTGAACGAGCACATTATCATAATGGCAATTCGAATGCCTTGCAAACAAATATGGAAAACAAAAACGACCGGAAAGAGAAATACAGGAGAATCACAGAAGATTTAAAATGGTTTTATAGAAGAAGAATGAAAGAAAATAACATCATAGAAGTAGAAATGAAAAAGTTAGAAATAAATAAGATAGAAAGGAAAAATTCCATACGAGAAGAATGAAGAAGTTAAAGATGTAATGAAGCATCAATACCCAAAGGGTACAAGAGGAGGATTATACTCGTGTCGTATGTTTATATATACTCGTATTTATACCGTATGTTCCAAAATAGTGTTGTCAAAGGCATTTAACATGGTTTTTGATAAATAAAAATTGTGCGGCTAACAAATAAGTCATCATATTGTACAGTATAATACTACATGTATTTCTACATTTTATTTGATACAGATTACTCCATTTTAATAGCATAATTCAATGAAATTTATAAAAATAATAACATAATAAAAACGAATGTAAAGTTTAGTAAAATCACCTATACCAATCCAGTAAAATATCAAACAATTTGAACATCGTTTAAAGTTTGTAAATCGTATACAGCACTTATTTTCTTAATATTAGAACATCTGCTCGTTCGTTACTTCCTCTTCTTTTAAATTACTGATTAAAACGACAAGAATGATTAGTTTGGCAAGGCGTATTGTTGCGGTACATTGGTAGAAAAGTGAGCTAGAAGGGCAGATTTAACCTAGCGGGTCGATGTGGAGCGACAGGCGTCGCGGCGCCCGACGAGCCAGTGACACAGCCGCTGACAGACCGCAGGGCGACCCGCCATTAGGGTAATGAAAGCCGCGAGGAGCCCCGATTGAGCCGATAATTAGCCAACAAACCGGCGCAAAATTACTTATCCTACTTAACCGCATAATCTGTGAGCTTACGCTCCGGCCTGCTCGATTACCACTCGGATTTAGGGGCTCACGCTGCCATAAAACCAACCAACCAATCTTCAAATTAATCAGCACTAGCTTCTTTCTCCCTAAACTTTACTATCCTCCCGAAATTTTGTTTTTCTTAATTGTGAACTTTTTATTTGCGGTCATTATTCTTCAAATCTGTTTTCATGACAGGATCAAAAATAATTGTCTTGATTGCTGGATTAAATATAATAAAAAAGGTTTAGAATTTAATATAACACTTTTTCAAAACGTGGAACGCGTAATTCATCACCATTCAAAAAAAATAAAGTTTTGAACAGAGTTTGAATTCAATATATTTCTCATTTTTTATAAAAATATTGTTAAATAATAGTTGACCAAAAATAAATAAATTAGGGCCGATTTTTCCACCTCTGGTTAAAGTATCAGATACCTTAACCATCGGTTAATATAAAAATATCATATCGAAATTACTTCTTCGATGCGATATTTTTTTATCAACCGATGGTTAAGGCAACCGGCACTTTAACCAGAGATGGTAAAACTGGTCATTAATAGAATTAAAATTAAAAATTTCAACACAAATCTTACATATTTTGAATGAATGTAATAAGTTAATTTTTGTTGCACGTATAACATATTTATTATTGAAATTTTCGTATCTTGAATTAATATGTAAAAGGATAAATTCACAAATGTTTCAATTCAAATTTTTCCTGATTCTCGGAGTAGAATTAAAAAATATAGATATTGTTTTTTTTTTCAAACAAACTCCCCTATTGTGTAATTAAGTGGTTAATTTTGATCTATGAAGACAAAATTATTTTAAATAAAATTTAAAACGTAATTTTGTAGTGATAGCATTTTTAATTGCTTTTAAACTATTGATTTATTTCGTATGACATTGAACTTGCTTAAAGATAACTATTTCTATAAGTGCATTAAAACATAATTAAATTATTTTATAGATAACTTCTATCAGATAGGATAAAATGAATTAAAAATATAATTATTTATTAAAATGCAATTTCCTGATTCGTATTTTATAACTTATATTCATAAAATAAATATAGGTACTGTTATTATTGAACAAACGTGTCTTTTTCTCTTATCTATTTAATTGGAACACTAGAATATAATAATTTAAAAGGTAATTTTGTATTGTTTTGTAGTACAGTAGAATAGAGTTTGATAAGAAAATTAACTGTATTTTAAAAAGATTGAAATAATCTACAAATTCTGCTGTGGTGTTAAAAAAACTTATCTTTTTATATTTCGAAACCAGAGGTGCTTGAACTTTTACGTTGGATGTCGCTTGTTTTTAAAACATGTGCGTAAAAGTGCTAAATAAATAAATTAAAGGACGCATTGTGCGTGAGGAAATATAAAATGTGTCCCCCGGAGACAAATGTATTGTGTAAGTGTGAAGTATAACTGTAGCGATATGTTTCACAAAAGTTTAGCTGTCTCGTAAATCATAGCAAGAAGTCAAAAGTGAGAACGGAGATTTAATTTTAAACTCATCGTTCAGAGGGAAACAACAGGCCTTGCAGCTCCTCCTCTGAGGTTCTGCCACAAATCAAATTCACTTTCCCGTTCGGCGCTCCGGCGGCTGTCTTCGCCGAAACAATCTTCAACTCCGGCTATAATTCTTCCCACCAGATCAAAATTTGCCACAACTCTCTACTGGCTCTATTGACTACCTTCGAGTACGATAGACGCTTAATATTGTTCTTGTTTCATACCTTAATATAAATATTGTTGCTAACATGTGGCGACAGTAATTACTGAGCTAAGTGTTAAATGTAAATGATATAGCTTACACCAGTATAATGCAACTTAAATTGTCTCTAAACATATAACACCAGATCAAAATTTGCCACAACACTCTACTGGCTGTATTGACTACCTTCGAGTACGATAGATGCTTAATATTCACGTTCCTGTTTCTTACCTTAATATAAATATTATTGCTAAGATGTGGATACAGTAGTTACTGAGCTAAATGTTAAATGTAGACGTTATAGGATGTTAGCTTACACCACTATAATGCAAGTAAAATTGTCTCTAAACAAGGAACTGTAATAATAGTGATAATATTTTCCCAGCAATTTGTCCAATTTAAAAAAGTATATTGTTCAAGTACACACAATATTGTAACGAGCGAGACTCACCGCAGATGAGTCATCACGGCTGACCGTCTAGGCAGGTAGTCGGGTTAAAGGTCAAGTGGGATAGGAGCGCTTAATATTAACGGTCATGTTCCTTACCTTAATATAAATATTATTGCTAAAATGTAGAGGCAGTAGTTACTGAGTTAAATCTAAATGTAGATGATGTAGGATTTTATTTTATACCACTATAATGCAAGTAAAATTGTGTGTAAACAAGTAACTGTAATAATAGTGATAATAATTTTCCTAGCAATTTGTCCAATTTAAAAAAAGTATATTGTTCAAGAACACACAATATTGTAACGAGCGAAACATACCGCAGATGAGTCATCACGGCTGACCGTCTGGGCAAGTAATCGCGTTAAAGGTCAAGTGGGATAGGAGCGATGCTGCTATTGTTCGAGAATTTTATAGAGTCCGGAAGGCTCTAGAATGTTCTTGAAATTAATTGGCGGCAGGTATTTAAAGAGCGCATCTCATTTTCTAAATGTACAAAATGTAAAAATCTATAAATGTGTACTTTTTCTATTACAAAGTATAATTTTTCATTCTTTTTTCTTTCTGCCAAGATGAATTCGGGAATGATTGCCACAGAAAACATTATCGTTCAATAATTCAAATTCTTTGTAAACATTTACCATATGTCAATACGCTGACAACAAAAATACTCCTGAAATTAATAGATATGTGAATCTTTGAATATTTTATCACAAGAACGAGTAGTTTAATTCCAAGAACCATTAATGGATTGTATAGAAAATTACAAGTAAAAATAAAACACTTCTTGTTACCGATAAAACGGACTTTTTAATGCCTAATAAAGTTAAAAGAAATAAAAAATCTAGTAATAAAATAAGATTAGAATTGTGTTATATTGTTATGTTTCAAGACGATTTTTAAGGTATTACTAAATAACATACTATCGTACGTCAAAGTTTAGTAGTGGTAGTGAACCTTTTTAAACAGTAAAACGAAAAGTAATGCGTTGACTCCTTTTTTATTCGTACTTATATGTTTTTTGCAGTGCTGTTAGCATTTATTTATTTATTAGTGCTAAATATACAAATTTACACATATCCGTAAGCTTATTTTGTTCTTAGTTATTGTCCTGACAATGCTTCAAATATCCCTTAAGATATTTATTTATGTCGAACATTTTTTCTAATTTATTCTGTTATTGTTTTAAAGAAATATGTAAATTATGTTTTTGAATATAATAGGTATATTATCGAAATTTTTTTCGCAGAAGTTTTGTTGTCATTAAAGAAAATTGCCGGTCGGTACATACATTCTTTATAGTTTAAATAACTATAGACCGATATTTTATATGTGAAAAGAAAGTGAATATTTGAAAGAACATAGTTTGATCACCCGTTTAACAATGTTTACCGAATGAATGAAAACCTTGCTATAAATTTCCTCATTGATTCCTCCGCAATCCTTTTGTGTGCCCCGCACCAACTTTCGTGATTCGATTGATTACGGCGTGAAGTTGCACCTTGACAATCTGCAACAATGGCTCGTGCATCACGATCGCGCCTCGCTATTATTCTCCCTTTAATCAACCGCGGCGCCGCGTGACGTCACGTGGCGGCGCTAGTGTCGTGAGTGCTGAGCGCGGGATTTGTATAAATCAGCGCTGAAGACGCGCTTGTTGTTAATTTCGCGTCTTTCATACAGTAATGATGCTCTGCCGCAACTTGTCACGGATTCGTCTATTGATGTGCAGACACTACGCTTTCATGTTTTTGTTTTCGTGTAGACACTATTTCGTCTAGAGATTTTTTTTAATTAATTTAAATTGCGTATAAGTGTGTTTCAAAATAATGATAACGTTTTTTTTAGCTAGTATCAAGCTTGTAAAATTAAATTGGTTTCACATATTGTTCACGTTCATAAAGTGTTTCACAAGACAAGATTTCTTGTCTTGTTTTTTGTTATTTCTTGTTTTGTCACGAAAAACAAGACGACAAATTTAAGTATATCTTATCTTTCATTACTCTTGTATACAAAAATCTTGCCTTGGTTGTCATTTTCTTACATATTTCTTGTCTTGCAGGTTATAACGTATGGATTCCCCTAATAATATCAATGTCAATTATCAACCAGTTAACTATATATAGACAGTGAAATAGATAAACAGTATATGTATATAGACAGTATATGTATATAGGCATTGAAAGTATATTGACAGTGAAAGAATATAGACAGTAAAGTATATAGACAGTGGTATAATTACCATGGAAATAATTATTATATGATTATTGTTAACATAACAACTAATGTAATGTTTTCCAATTTACTCAAAAACTCGACGATGTTGAGCAAAACACTCAAGACATAATTTTTTCTCTACTTTGCAACCATATATGTTACAATACGTGGATTTCATTTCACTTAAATATGTTAAGTACCATATAGGTGCACTCATTCCGGGAAGGAAGGTTAAAACTGAAAGAATTCCAATGAGAGTTATTTCTCTTAAGTTATTATTTCATTTATTAGGTACATTTGCTAGTTGGTTTTTCCCTACTCAGTTGTAAATAAAGGTTTAAAATAAAAAAAATATTCGCGAACTGATATAAAAATACCAAAATAATTCATATATCTCTTTTCGTTCTTAATTACGAAAAAAAAATACCATTTTTCTTTAAAATTTGATATTTTGTGGTAATGTGTTCCAACAAAACGGCAAGAATGTTTTTGTTGTATGAACCGTTAACGGTGTGTATGATTTATGGAGGGGATAATATTAGGCTAGTGTTCTCGTTGTTCCTGTCGAAGGAGCCACTTCCGTTTGGTTCCGTTCACCTCACGAGGCGTTCAGAGGGAAGTTGTAAATCTGCAGCCGCGTCCGACATGCAAAGTCTGCAGCCGAGTCCTGGACTCGGATCGACAAACAATTACACCCATCACAGATTGTAATTCATGCGGTCCCTTCGGACTGTTTAGCCGCTGGATTTATAACCTCTATCCCACGCCAATAATCCACATTCGTGTCTTCCAACCTAATCTTAGTTAAAAACGAGACCTAGAAAATGTTTGCCGTCTGAACTGGGCATGTAACCGGTTAAAAAAACTGATCGTGGAGATAAGCAACATAGCTCTCCCTGTCCAATAGGCCTGTTTCACTATCCTGCTTTTTTAAAAAAACATGTTGCATCTTAATTTTAGTTGCGAATAGAATATAATAAAATAGAAAAATGTTAAATTATTGACATTTTAATATTACTAATTATCAATTAAAAATTCACTGTGTTCAAAACGAACGCTATTTTGCTGACGAAAGCCGTACGACTAACGCATGCGCACAACAGTCGTAAACAAGTAGTTGTGAAGAACGTTTGTCGTTTCATATATCATTTGAATGTTTGTGTTTGACGCCGCTAATTTTGAAGAAGTTATTGTGTATTCAGAAAGAAACGAAATACGCCAGGTATTATCACTACGCCTGTTTCACTCATTCCAGACTTCTCTTTCTAAGCAGTGAGCGTGACGTCACTTTATAATACTGTTTCTCGCGAGAGTATATTTTTGGAACTTTGTGAATTTTTTGTGGCTATATGCAGTATTTTTTTGCGAAATAAAAAAATACGTATGTCATATTTTTAAATATAGATTAACATTAAAAAATCAGAAAAGCATAAACAACCCTATTGGATGGCTTACCGCACAACGGCTCGGTGCCTGCTGGCCTTGCAGAGACTGTATATTGACAACCTACATTAGTAAAATACCTACATTAGTAAAATGCGAGTAAAACCTGTTATGAAACAAGTACCTCAGGTACTTGAAACCCTGTTCCACAAAGGAATGTTGTGCCATAGATGGAATAAAAACCGGTAACCGATTGAACGAAAATTACGAACTTTCACCGTAAAGTTAACAGGCCGAAAATACCGATAACGTTCTCTATAACGGTTAACCAGTACATTTTTCGGTTCAAATCTATCTAGTCGAAGTGCTGTGTTTTTCATTTAAATGTTTCATGTATATAACAAACGAATTAAATTAAAGAAATTTTATCATGCGATCTTCTTTTAATATTCAATTCCATGTGTCAGTAAAGTAATAGTTCCATTTCTCTATAACTTCTTCGTCATCTGGACGGACTATTCAGTGCAACACGTGTGAGATTGATGTTCGCTGATCGATGGAATCCTGCAGTTGGCCATTTGATTCTTAGTTGCAGAGGGTCAATGAAACTACCAACATTTTGTAGAAGGATATAAACTTTTATTGAATAATTATGATTTGATAGAGTTGATCCTTGGAGGAAGCACTGTTACCGTCTGGAACATTTATCACGGAAGTGTATTTACCTGCTAACTATTGTCTTGAAATATTAGTCGGGAAGTTTGGGTTAACTGCCTACCAAGTTTATTGCGGTTTGCCCTTATTGCGTCATAATATCGTGTTACAGGTTCTTGGCCAAATGTTCCTTTCATGGCAATTGCTTCTCTGCATAATTATGCCACCAGCCCCCTTCTTATCGAAAATGCTATAGCTTTGTTTAACAAGTAGTTTTTGGTAACTCCAAATCTTAGGTTTGCAAATGGAGGAATATGCTTTTCATATTTGCTTTGATTGTGCAATTTACTTCGATTTATGCCATAAAACAACTGATGCAAACTTAAGAAAATATACATTTATGTTTTAGCGAAATAAATTACCTAATTTTCATTTAAAATATACATTTATAATCTTTTTAGAATTATATGTACCACAGACGTCATACATACGGTAAAACAAATCATGGAAGAGGCACATGAACACGAAATGAATAAAGAGTTGCTATTTATAGATTTTCGACAAGCATTCGATTGGGGACAAGCTTATATCAGCTCTAGAAGAAAACTGATCCTAATAAAACAATACTAGAACCAGTAAAAATTACAGAAAACGAATATGGACCTCAAATGCCTGGGAAACGTATGAATATCTAAAGACACAGATATAATTAAATCAATTCTATTGTGGGAACCAGGAGGGAAAAATGACGCTGGAGTCCCAGATCTAAATGGCTACAAGAAGTAGAAGTAGATTTAAAATAGGAGTCGTAAATGGAAAAAGAAAACAGAAGATAAGAAGACATGAAGAAGAATTAGCAAAGCAACGAGGACCGATCCACCTCAATAAAGGAACTAGAGAGCTTCAATGAAGTGGCGCTACCCCATCTAGGGGTATCTTGAGCCACTATATATAATCTTCCTTGATTCGTCGATATCGATTAGATTATTTAATTACAATTCGGTTTCATTATAACTGCACCACAATATAGTTAGGTATATACTTATCTATACTCTGACTGTACCATACTGTTCCTGGTTAGTTATGGAAAGGACAGTATGAGTAAAATACAGCTAGTAAATCAGGTGTTCTGCTATTATACCGTACTGTCGGTCAGTTATGTGTAGAGACAGCAGTATAATCCATCCTGTAAATCAGGAATTAAATATAAAAAGCTACAGCGGTAATAAAACACAATGCCCTGATATCTGGCATTGAGATATAAAAGTGGAAGTACCCCCACCCCTGGTGAAATTACCCGAGCGTGGGTTTCGCACGTGTGAGCAAATCTCCGCGGTATGTAGTTATTCGACATGGCGTGCGCGCACATATCTACCCGGATGTGATAGTCTGTTCCGCGATCGCTCAGCTGAACTCAACCCCATCCAAATGTTGTCGAATCAAATGACATCTGGATAATGGCGCGTTAAACTTACGCAGGTATGTAACGCGAAAACTCTCTCGACCGTTCTCGCTGCTGCTCGGCTCGGCGTTTCATGTGCCGCGCTCGTAAACAACGCATTATCGCGCCCCGCCGCCTGTCTAATGACAAAACAACATGAAATACAGATTCAAAATTAACGCGCCAACTATTAAATTAGACGGAGATGGTATCAGCGAAAAAGAGCAAGGAGGCGCTGCATTTTGTTTTGCTTTTGTTTTTGACGTTTCTCTGCATTTATACTTCGTGACGTCATCCTGCAAGCTCTGTGTTTAGCTTGTTTAGCTTATTACATGCTTCTTATGACGTATGCACTTTATTACAATTTGTATGTAATAGTATTGTTTTGAGGGTTTAAATGTTTTGTCACTTTTGTTACTGTAACATAGAACTTACCGAATTTTCTAGAAGTAGTTCCAGACTTTTTACAGCTCCTGGAATTAAATTGGTGATCTCATTTCTTACAACTATATAATTTTGTCTTACTCCTACAGATGGACTTTCATATCCAATGTGTTTCACAAATTGACTTATTATTATTATTATCACCTCTATTATTATTATTATTATCAGCTCTACCAATGGGATCCTCCACCATAGTTAATTAATTCTGTATGATACGAACTATCAAAGTTTACAAAAAAGTTATTTGTTTTTGAGTTATTCGAGTTTCAGTGCCCTTAACTTCTACGTCACATTAGTACATCTTTCTCTCTCACACATCTACCCCATTTAAAATTCTTGCTACTTCCAAATTTACTGTCAGAGTCAGATGTCATGGTTGATGCTTAATCTATAGCTTGAAATTAAATACAAAATATAAAACGTATTTCAGAGCTAATATAAATTTAGAAATAGTATATTGTGCAACAAGAGCAGAAAGTCGCCTATTTCCCGCGAGGTGTGAAAGTGATACACTATACTTTTTCTACGACCACACTGTCAAACGTTACAGAACAAAAATAGATGCATGAAAGCTATTTGATATTAAGAACAATATTTAAAAATAAAAAAAAATAGTGGAGTACCCCATACTGTATAAACGGTATTGTAAATGCAATAGTAGTAGTAAGTAGCTCTTTTAACTGCCATCTTTATATGCCTGTCCAAAAATCTATAAGAATATTTTGGCCTATTGCACTATTTTGTTTGTTGTACTAAACAATATTTATGGTACTTGTGAAGTAACAAATTTTATTTTCATTGTTGTTCCACGTTGCTTACTAATATTGATCGAGATAGTTTTAATAAAAAATTGAATTATTTATATGAAATAATTCAAGTATATATTTATATATTTTTTTCTTATATAAGTAAGCTTTTTAAACCTGCAAGCAATTTAATTTGTTGTACCCAAGAAATAAATTCTGCATACACTTGGTGCAGCATCTAATAAACATCTTTTTTCTCATTAAAAGTTTTGTTTGAACTTATGATATTCTAAATGCAAGGCAATACCACCAATGTGTTCAAGATAATTGAAGTAATATTAAAAGTTTTCAAGTTGGCCAGGATAATTGCTTAAAGTTTGAAGAAACTTTTTTGTTCCTGTAACCAAATGAGTTCATCTCGTTAAATTTACTATAAAACAATGAACATAATTGAGAATGTAATTCTACAAAAATTAATTGTGCGAATAATTTTCAATTCAATACATTGTTTTCTAGTTTTAATTACTGGTACGGGAAGTTAAATTGTGAGAACAATATAATACGTTTCTGAGATATTATTGGTAATAAAAAAATATATATAGCGATGCTTATAATTTCTTAACAAGGATAAATTTATAAGGAGTGTAGCGAACGGTTAATTTTACATGATGATAGTAATTTAATCCGGCGGTAGTAATTAAGCCAGGGGATTTACAGCACGCCGCATAATAGGATAATGGAACGTAAGTTTGAATAAATACGCACGCGTTGACGTGTGATGGAGAATATTGACGAGGTTTCTTCCACGAGCCCTTTTCTACGAAGGAAAGATGAGAAAAACCACTGCTCATTAATGTACAATTCCACCCAGAACGTCGGGTTTCCCTTCATTATCAAATTATGCAGTGGAAGTAAAAGTAGCCAACGCTCTGAAAAAACCGCAGGCTTGAATAGCAGTAACAGGAACACAGGGTCGATTTTATTTTATTTGTAACATTGTGGAATTTTGGAATCTTTACAAAGGAAAAACAATTTCAAACTATGGCAGTAGTATTTGTATTGGTGATCACCTATTTGTATTATAAGTAAGTTTCACTTTCTCGTTTCATATTTATATATAGCAATAATAAGTTAATCGAAGAAAAATTAATTAATTTGGCGTAGTAGTAAAAATGTGTTCATTTATCAAGAACTCACCATATGGAAATGTATCAAAAGGAAAAAAGGAATGCAGCCAAATCTTTGCAAAGGACATATTATTCTATCATTCCATTGAGGAACTTAACTCAAATGAAATCAAGAAATGTTGTATACAATTTTTCTAGAATATTATAATTTTAATAATATAGGTTTAAATCAATTCAATGTATTTGAAATTATTAAATCTAGAAATATGAAATATTACTTAAAATAACTGATAGTAATAAATAAATAAATATAATTAGAATATTGCTATTAAAAATAACAAATTCAAATAAATGGAAATGAATTAGATTCATATATATTAAAATCAGATCTTGACATACGTTTTGCCTTTACAATAAATTATGACTACAAAAAATATATTTTCTTCTTTTTAAAAATTAGTTAATAAAATTAATAATATAATAGTTTATGTATGTAGTAACAACAGGGGAAGTAATTTCCAAAGCCGTTGATGCTGTATTTTAGCGTAAACCCGAAAATATTTGAAAATATCGAATTTTTTGATCGAAAATTTTAAAATTTTACAAAATTTTGTTTGTAGGATATTTTAAAGAACTAGATACGCTGATACCAAATTTACAAACAGAATTTAATTATCTCTTTTCATTTCGGAGATATTTGCTCTGCAAGTTGTACCTCAAAAAAGTGGGTTTTTTGGGTATATTTCAAAAATGAGTAGAGATACAATCTCAGCTACTCTACCATTCGATTCTACAGGAAAAGTTATATAAAGAAATGATTTGTCCACATATAAGTTCTTTGGAACGATTGGGTGAAAAATATGAAAAACGAAAAAACCTAAATTTCAATTTTTCGCCTCAAAACTTTTTGTCTTCAAAATTCTTAATTTTTTAGACTTAAGTAGATATCGATACGCTGATTTCAAATTTTCAAACCGAATTCAATTATCTCTTCCCGTTCTCGAGATATTTGAGTTCAAAATTATACCTAAAAAATCAGGTTTTTTAGGTATATTCTTAAAATGGTTAGGTTTAAGGTTTCGGCGACATCATCATTCGATTCTACGGGCAAAATTACATAAGTGTACCAATTTTCAGATTTTTATCTTAACAGGTAGAATTTCTAGAAGGAAAAAACTGAAAATGGCCGAAAATCGAAAAAAATCGCAAGGGGTTCATCAGGCGTTTTTTTCGATTTTGGCCATTTTCGTTTTTTCTTTCTACAAATTGTATCCTTTGGAATAAAAATCTAAAAATTGGTACACTAATGTAATTTTGCCCGTAGAATCGATTGGTGAGGTCGTTGAAGTCGTAAACCTAACCGTTAAAGGGGTAAACCTAAAAAACCTGTTTTTTTAGGTATTGCCAAAACTAAACTTTGAACACGAATATCTCGAAAACGGTAAGAGATAATTCAATTCGGTTTGAAAATTTGAAATCAGCTCGTCGATGTTAACTTAAGTTTAGAAAATGAAAAGATTTGGAGAAAAAAAGTTCCTCCGAGAAATTTTGAAATTTAGGTTTTTTCGATTTTCTCATTTTTCACCTAATCGTTCCAAAGAACGTATATGCGAAGAAAACATTTCTTTACGTAACTTTTCCCGTAGAATCGACTGGTATAATCATTGGGATTGTATTTCTACCCATTTTAGAGATATAGCCAAAAAACCCTCTTTTTTGAGGTGCAACTTTGACAGTAAATATCTCAGGAATGAAAAGTGATAATTAAATTCCGTTTGAAAATTTGGAATCAGTTCCTCGAGATCTATTAATATACATTATTTCCCAAAATCAAAATTTTGGGCACAAAAATGACTATTTTTGGGATATTTCGCGTTTGTTAACACAATTTTTGCTTTATTACTGTTGTTTAGTTTGTTTTAAATCTACAAAACTTTGATATGGGGTTATAGGTTTTAGAAATAAATAAAAGTTAGATAATAAAGCGACAGAATAAATTCGAAAAGAGCAATAGGATTGCAGGTTTTGAAATTGGGTATAAAAATAAATGCAGCCTACTTAATTTTTGTGAATATTAAGAAACAAATAAATATTTACATTAAAATCGTTGTTATTATTAATACAAAATATTGAAAAATAGCTTTGGGTTATAAATGCTTTTAGTGAAAAATATAATATCTATATAACACAGCTGGAAAGATCAGTTCAGTACTGACTTGCGCTTTATGTCCCTCGGTTGCTTCACATCTCCTGATACAATTTGGCACTAGGCCAATAGTGATAGTTTTCTCATCCTTGGTGTATAATATACTATTTCTGTACTTCTATTTGAATTGGCAATCGTAAAATTGTATATTTTTAATAACCAAGCTTGAGTAATTTTTAAATAATGTTAATATCATTGTTAATATGAAATATATTTAAAATGATAATAAATGAAGAGTAGTGTAAATATTATAAAATCAGGGAAATTTTTTAGAGGTCCGGTACTGGACAGTTGCGTAGGCAGCAAAAAGGCAGTAATTGTAGTCGTATCGTCCGTGGAGAAAACGAAATAAAGAAAAGCGTGTTTTGTTACAAGATCCGGGGTATTAAATTACAAACCCGCTCATTAACAGCATCTCGTGCAGCATCCCGCGCCAGCTATGAAAATGCTAAACTTCCTGCGAGGAAATAAGAGTAATTACCAGACTTTAATGTCTCGGCAATTAGTTATCTGGCGGCGAGATTGTCTTCTTACCGACAATTAATACGGCACGCGACGAACGCCGTTATCTGCTCCCGAAGCGGGAATATAAAACTCCGTGCACAAACGTGCTCCCGCAGAACCACTAGCTAATTACACCGCAAAAATACAATTGATTCTCCGCTGTGTGAAACCTAGATTCCACTTCAGATACAGCTATACAGCTACTTACAATTAGTTAAGAAAATAAGCTCCGAAACTAATGAAAACCAAACATAAAATACCTTTGCCACTAACTTACATTAGCTGCGCTTTCAACCTAAGCTCTCATTACTAAATTATCCAAACGTTTTCAGATTAAACACATTCATTTATAATAACCTTGCCCTATTAAATTAACGGTAAATAGTTCTAAATTTGGTAATTAGGTAATAAGGTTTTAGCAAAACTTTTTAAATAAAGATAATTATGGTTACATACCCCATTGCGTCTGTAGCAAAAATCATGGTCAGAAGATGAAATGTTTTGTTCTAATCTTATTGTTAAAATATGACTAAGCACTGACAATCATGGTTTTAGATACATTAAGAAATATGTAGTAGAGTTTTTAAGTTTTTTTTTGAAATATATTAATAATTTTTGTTTGTTTTAGGTAAGAGTCATCTTTATTCTGTTTCGTAGTCTGTTTTCTATATATCTGGTAAGAATTTATAGTTCTTAATAACTTCTTCAAAATGTATTGAGTGACAGCATATACTATTACCGGTAAAAATATTCTAATTTGATAATAGCTTTTTTATTGCTACTATTAAAATATGACTAAAAGCTTTATGTTAAAGTTACTGTTAATCGTTTTATATAAAACTTGATAAACTGTTACTTCGACCTGAACAACCTACAACAAGCAGATAATTCAGTATACATGAGCTGAATAGCTGTCATTATATTAAAATAACCAATAATATTTTTTTTCTACATTTTTGTTAAAAATTTGAAGTCTAAGTAAATGTGAATATGTGTAGAGCCAATGAAATCCAAAAAGCCCATAGGTATTTTTTTAAAATATTAAACGTTTTATTTTTATTAGAATAAAATTAGCAGCATATTTTACATCAAGTTTCTTTTATATTTTGTTCTAAATTAAAGAAATATTTTTCCGTAATTGATCTACACCTGTACTCCGTGTTGAAACATAAGAGTGATTGTTGCCAGATCAGTCAATTATTGTATTTCTATGCCCCAGATTTTTACATTTTTAGATTATTTTCGGTAATTTACAAAATTTTATGAAAATGCATATTATTGTTGACACTGATAAACACGGAATTGCAATGCAGAATTCATTTTTTAACTTCCATAAATTGTACAAATAATCACACTTCTCACAGGAAATGGAAAACGATGATATTTTTCGATTAAATTATTTTTATCGCAATTTTTTTTTTAAATTATCCTCAAAAATGATAGTAATCATACATTTGGAAACAAAGAATATAAGTGGAAGATAATATTATAACTATTGTCAATAGCTGCAGAATTAAACAAATGTGACTTCTGTTTCTAGTTTTCTCTCCAACAATATGTTATCATAATTCCGATGCTAGATAAAAGTTTTGGGCGTAATGTTCGTAATTAGGTGAGAGTATTTTTGGAGCGGTGTCCGTTCCGTGTTTCGTGTTTCGGATGATTCGATCAGAGATGTGGCTGTCGGTCGTTGTTATCAGCCGGTAATATCGGCTGAGTTGCGCTTCGTACTTCATTTATCGCTTTAACGGCGTTTCATTTCGCGGACCGAGCCAGAACCACACATGTCTATATAAATAAAAGCTTTATAAACCAGTCAGGAATTATCAAGATTAACTCGATCGTTCGGAAAAGTTTTTGGCCAGATAATTAGCTGTTTCATAGCTAGCGGTCATCTCCGCTGCCACCATCCTTCACAATTTGTTACACGTTCCCAAAATTACAGATTATTGTGTTTCATAATATTATATTTGGAAATAATGACAACATAAATACACTCAGTGCTGTGATTAACTTGTTTTAATAATATGTATTTTCCAGTGGCGTGCGGTGGCGTTTGATAGGGAACTTGTTTCATAAAAATTATAAGCAAATACTGAAAATTACAAAAATAAGCAGTTTATTTTAATACTAACATATATACTTTGACATGAAACAAAATTTTATTGTGAAAATGTCGAACAATATTTTTTGTTGCAGTATTACTATTTTAATTTCGGTATAGATCTTTTACAGTTTATTATATTTATTTTTCATTATATAGTTTTTTTTTAATAAATTTTTAATTTTACAGTTACATAAATTAAATTATGAAAAAAAAACTTGGTTAAACTAAACTTGTGGTGGATATCAATTCCTGGTACAAAATATTTTATGATTTATAAATACGCTTTTAAATAAAATAAATAAATACGCGAAAATATAACAACGTTTCTTTTTGATTTCTTCTGCGAATGGAATGTACAAATATTCTGATGCATTTAATAATGAAAAATGAATCACGACATGTAGTACTTTAACGTAATTAAATTTGCTTTTCTCATTTATTATTTTTAACAAGGTTACTTTTTAGGAGCAATTCACGAGTATTTAATTACCAAAGTAATTTTTACTCTTTTCATATATTTTATTTATAAATTTATCTGTATCTACCTGATTTTAATTTATGAATTTAATATCCTATATTGTACAATTCGTCTGTGGTTTTTCGACTTTGTACTTCATGCACAGAACAGTTACATACAGAAGCGATACTCCGTGTCGGTATCTTTTATGTTACCCTATTCAGTTCTATGACCTTGGAGCATTGTGTAGACCTTTAAATTTGTTGACTTCCCCTATCTCTCTCTAACATGTGACGAAACTTTCCGATTTTAAACAATGAGCCCTTTAAATTTGTTGCCTTTCCCCATCTCTCTCTAATTTTCGTTTCTCTACCTTACTGTCGCTTCTGTATAAACCTATTCCACAGAATAGTTACACACAGAAGCGACACTCCGTGTTGGTACCTTTCATGGTACCCTACTTAGTTCCATGACCTTGGAGCATTGTGTAGACCTTTAAAGTTGACTTCCCCTATCTGTCTTTAAGATGTGACGATACTTTCCGATTTTAAACAATGAGCCCTTTAAATTTGTTGCCTTTCCCCATCTCTCTCTAATTTTCGTTTCTCTGTCTTGCTGCCGCTTCTGTATAAACCTATTTTATGCTTCATGTTAAAAGTTAGATAAATGATATCAATGTCATGATCTTGCATTCTCCCTTTGTAAATTTGTTGACTTCCCCTATCTCTCTCTAAGATGGGACGAAACTATGAGCCCTTTAAATTTGTTGCCTTTCCCCATCTCTCTCTAATTTTGGTTTCTCTGTCTTACTATCGCTTCTGTATAAACCTATTCTGTGCTTCATGTTAGATGGATGATATCAATGTCATGACCTTGCATTCTCCGCGTATGAGAAAGAAGGGAGTTAATCTTTGCATTATTTTCCCTAATTTCGCGTCCCATCTCCATTTCCCAAATACATTTTGTACTTCATGCACAGAATAGTCACATACAGAAGCGACACTCCGTGTCGGTACCTTTCATGTTACCCTATTCAGTTCCATGACCTTGGAGCATTGTGTAGACCTTTAAATTTGTTACCTTTTCCCATCTCTCTCTAATTTTCGTTTCTCTGTCTTACTGTCGCTTCTGTATAAACCTATTCTGTGCTTCATGTTAGAAGTATGACATCAATGTCATGATCCTGCATTCTCCTTGTATGAGAAAGAAGGGAGTTAATCTTTGCATTATTTTCCCTAATTTCGCGTCCCATTTCCATTTCCCAAATACATTTTGTACTTCATGCACAGAATAGTCACATACAGAAGTGACACTTCGTGTCAGTACCTTTCATGATAACCTATTCAGTTCTATGACCTTGAAGCATTGTGTAGACCTTTAAATTTGTTGCCTTTCCCCATCTCTCTCTAATTTTCGTTTCTCTGTCTTACTGTCGCTTCTGTATAAACCTATTCTGTGCTTCATGTTAGAAGTATGATATCAATGTCATGATCCTGCATTCTCCTTGTATGAGAAAGAAGGGAGTTAATCTTTGCATTATTTTCCCTAATTTCGCGTCCCATCTCCATTTCCCAAATACATTTTGTACTTCATGCACAGAATAGTCACATACAGAAGCGACACTCCGTGTGGGTACCTTTCATGTTACCCTATTCAGTTCCATGACCTTGGAGCATTGTGTAGACCTTTAAATTTGTTGCCTTTCCCCATCTCTCTAATTTCCGTTTCTCTGTTTTACTGTCGCTTCTGTATAAACCTATTCTGTGCTTCATGTTAGAAGTTAGATGTATGATATCAATGTCATGATCTTGCATTCTCCGTGTATGAGAAAGAAGGGAGTTAATCTTGCATTATTTTCCCTAATTTCGCGTCCCATCTCCATTTCCCGGATATGGTACCTTTCATGTTACCCTATTCAGTTCTATTACTTTGGAGCATTTTGTAGACCTTTAAATTTGTTGACTTCCCCTATCTCTCTCTAAGATGTGACCAAACTTTCCGATTTTAAACAACGAGTTTTTTTTAATTTGTTGCCTCTCCCATCTCTCTCTAATTTTCGTTTCTCTGTCTTACTGTCGCTTCTGTATAAACCTATTCTGTGCTTCATGTTAGATGGATGATATCAATGTCATGATCTTGCATTTTCCGCGTATGAGAAAGAACGGAGTTAATCTTGGATTATTTTCCCTAATTTCGCGTCCTATCTCCATTTCCCAAATACATTTTGTACTTCATGCACAGAATAGTCACATACAGAAGCGGCAATCCATGTCAGTACCTTTCATGTTACCCTATTCAGTTCTATGACCTTGGAGCATTGTGTAGACCTTTAAATTTGTTGTCTTTCCCATCTCTCTCTAATTTACGTTTCTCTGTCACTGTCACTTCTGTATAAACCTATTCTGTGCTTCATGTTAGACGTACGATATCAATGTCATGATCTTGCATTCTCCGCGTATGAGAAAGAAGGGAGTTAATCTTTGCATTATTTTCCCTAATTTCGCGTCCCATCTCCATTTCCCGGATATTTTTGGCGACGTGGGGGACACGTGGTTACGGTAATCGCGAGCGCGTGTCACAGCGATTTTCTTCTGTCTTCCCCCAGCGTTTCGGCAACGGAGCGCGAACTGGCTTTGCGAAATGAGAGGTATTTTGCGGCAATATGCGCACGAGAATATATTTTAGGAGGTAGTCTTGTTCTGCAAGGAATATAGGTATTGTGGATTGTGGAATAGGATGGAGGTAATTATACATTACCGAAAGTGTGCCAATGTTTTCAATGCATATTAGACCAAACAATAATAATATGCTTATTAAAAAATAAAGTACTGTCGTATTGGTTTATGAATAGGCTAAAAGATAACTAGACTGGACTAAACTGTTGTAATTAATAATGTTCGGCTAACGTTTGTTTTTAAGTAATATATGAATGCGATAACAACAATCTTTATTCGACGTGTTCATAAATTTGACCAAAAATAGAAAAAGTAACTATTATACTAATAAAACTGGATAATATAACGGTTTAATCAAAAAAAAATTTTTTTTATTTCTTTGGTCGAAAGTATCTGTTATGGAATCTTCCCTTTGCTTGATCTGCAAGGATCAACTTTCAAATCTTGATTTAGATAATTTTTTTTATTTCATTTTAATGTGAACCATGGTATTTTTCATAACCATGGTTAAGAATTTAATATAACAATGTATGAAAGCGTTCATTTTAAAATGAAACATAGATTGTCAACTTCACGTCTTAAATAGCTATTTATGTGATAAGTAAGAAAACAATGGTGATTATTTAATTCATGCGAAAATTACAAAACTAGACCGAAGGAGAGTTTTGTAAGAGCAGACGATAAATAACTATCGTATATAGCTACGTGTTTCATACAAAAAAAAATATTTCCGTTTGAAAAAATAATTTTGATGACATTTGCAAAATAAACAAAAAAAGACAATACCAAAGACTGCCTAATTTTGTACGTTACTAAGTTACAACAAAATTGTTGGCTATAAATAGAAAAACGATATAAAATAGAATTGCCATTAAAGTTTTTTGACTTGTAAAATACGAGTCTCTGTGAATCTAATAAATATAATAACTATATTATTAATATATGTAAAGATAATAAGAACTAAATATTGTATTTTTGCAGCTGTATTATACTTTTAAAAATGAGTGTCCGTTTTGCAATCATTGTCTATATTTTAATATTTCTTTGTATTACCAAGCTAATTTCAAATCCAGAAAGAGTTGATTGAAATATCTGTTCGTTCTTGAGATACATTTAAAGTTTTATCTACGAGGAATAAAGCTGTAAAAGGAGAAGTCAGTACCCACTTTAAACGCGTGTCGTTTCTTGTAAAAATGGCCAGAGCTCACATGCGAAAGAAGAGAAGAAAAAAGGCGAATGGGAGATGATTCGCGAAATTAAGGGAAATAATGTCAGGATTAAAACCTTTCGTCTTTGTCCGGGTGAATCATATGCGTGGAATGTGACTCCATTTGCCACCGCTGTCTCCGGAATGAAATATGTCCTCTACGCACGATGCTGACAAAAGTGAGATTTTTATCTACCTGGAAACATGATTCTTTTGCTTGTAATGCTGTTATCTCGAGTGTAATTTAATTAGTTCATTATATTTCATTCTTCTGCCTAGTTCTCGCAAATTTAATGCTTCCCTCTGGTGAGATATATTTAGTTTTAAATGCGGATGTAAATGTAGTAATAAATTAATGTCACATTATAGGATAATGCACAAATCTATTAATTTACTAATTAACGATGTCAATCTGTTGCCATTAATGTTCAATAACCTAATTTATTTTTCCAATCGTTTTATTGCCGTTGCGATACTGTCATTAAATACGTATTAAGTGTACATTTAAATTTACATTTAAAATATTCGCTTCAAAACTGCACAATTTGCAAATCAGATTTTCGATAAAAGAAGTACTTGTATGCAATTTACGTCCGTTTTCATTCACAATAAAAATCTTTTACCAACCGTCATATCATGTTTTGTAATCAGACCGATTTTAACATTTCCAGATTTTGACAGATTAGAATATATCAAAAAACAATTTTATTGGCTGTATTTATTTGGTACCTTTAGGTTCAACCCTGAACTGATCCAGAAGTAGCTCGTTTTGCTTCCAAATGAAGGTTTTGTTTTACATTAGTAAAAAAAATTGTTTAATAAACTAACGAAACTACCAACGCACAATAAAGCACAAATTGTCGACACCAAAATTACCTTCATAAATGTCATAAATGACTTATTTAATTTTCTTTAAAAATTTGAAAATATCCGTTATCACGATTGTACTACAATTTCTATTTCATGTTTGTTATTGGCTAGACACAGATAGCATATATACCCCACTGTAACACGTACTATATAATGAGATAGTATATACTTACGACAAAGATGCAAGATAAAAGTATAATAATTCTTGCAATAGAAATTGATGATAAAACGATCATCCATAGCTTCGTAGGATTCGAATCAGAAATATGTAGATTCCGAATTCCGAATTTTACCGCTAATTCGTAATTTTTGATGTCTGAATTTTCAGATTCCTTTACAATTTGTGTACAATTTGTTGAAATTTAACATGCAGTAAGCAATGTTTTAGTACACTCAGCAAATGAAATGACACATTTTAGTGAAAACACGAGAAATTATGTGAGCTATAACGTGGAAAATGTGTTTAGTAAAGTTAGTAACCATAACGTATGAGTATAATAAAATAGAAATAAAACTTATTGGCATATAAATGTAATACGTTGTAGTAAGTAGATTTGCATATTTTGCAAATTATGGAAATAAAACAAAAGTAACAATGCGGCAAATGTATTCTGAAATTGTTATTGCAAAAGTGTAAGAATAGCAAAACGATGTATCTATATTTAGAATGTACCGTGGCAGAATTTCGCATGGAATATTTGTTTTTGAAAGGAGTTAGTTTTCCGGGGAGCACAATATATCACCCCGGGTCGTAAATCTCAATTAAATTCCTAATTCAACAACTGTATTCCGGGTGCAGTGCAGTGGAGAGCGGCTCGGCCGTTTGACATAAATATTAATTTTAGATGTTATGAATAAATTAATAGTTTAATCAGATTGTTGCGTGTCCGGTCAGCTGCGGTGATCCACGAAATGTGATAGCGTCCCGACGCGTCCCGGCGAATCCAGGCGAAGCCAGGCGCCCGGCACCGACATGCTTCCTGACCCTGCTAAATGGGATTTCAACGCGCCCAAATTAACCAACACCACAATCATTTTTACTAAACAATACCAAACTTCCAAGATACTAACCGACCATTAGACCCAAGCGTTCCCACTGCATACATCATTTCTACGCTACTAGCGGAGAAATAATTATAGTCGGAAATAAACATAAATAAATTTTACAGTAGGCGTTCGGTTTTTAAAATTCATAGCATTAAAGCCCGAACATTCCTCTTTAAAATATATAAAAACAACGGTATGTTACAGAGTGTAATTTTTAGTAACAGAAATAAATATTCAAAATGATCGGCATTTTATACAGCTTTTTTTTACATGCTTATTAAATTGAATAATGCTCTTAAACTATGTAACCAAAAATAGTTATTTGTGCTACTAGATAGGAAAGTTGCTTTTTTCTGGTTCGAAGGATACGTATAAGGCAGAGACTTAGTCAAGGCTGGATACTTCTTGAGGACCATCATAAAATAATATAAACATCTTACAAATGCTTAATAATTTGACATTTGACTTAGCGGAATGAAATTTATGAAATTGATTACCAACATTAGAAATAGAATAAGAACAAAAAACAAAATTGGTATTTGGACATATAAATAAGGTTAGCAATTTTGTTTTATCATTTACAGAATATAGAGTAAAAATATCTAGAATCTAATGTAAGTATCAAAATTATCTAAAGTTATAATATTTTAAAAGAATGTTATTATTACTTCCTATAATAATTAGATATTTTTATGCACATAATGACCCAATATGACGTATATTTCACCATTTCACATTTATATCTATAATGTATATTTGATACATAGTAGATTATTCAGTAATACAATAATATTATTAATTGTCAAGCTAATACAAAATTTTAAATGTACGTTCACGCATAAATTAATATTATTCTAATTAAATTTTCATTTAAATGTCAGAAATTATGCACATTTCAAAGTGTTTCAATCTATATTCTGCAAATGTACCTATTCATACAAGTAATAATTAATTAAAACATTAAATAATTTATTAAAACATTTGTTTCATGTATGTTTTAGTATGACAATTTTCCAATAAACATATTTTTGGTACAAACTAGTAGTAGAACTAGAATGGTAAGAATTTTCTCGTTTCCTTTGTGAAACAAGACGTAAGAATTAAATTTGCTGAAGACAGAATTTTATTTGAATTCTGTTCAAGCAATTGATCAGTTTAATGTCTTTAGCCAGAGAAAATAATTTATTGAATCTACTTGTAATGTAAAGTTTGAAATATTGTTATTAATAACTGTATAATATGAATAAAAAATTTTTCAATACCTGGAACCAGAAATTTTAAAATGGGAATTAGAAACAATACTTTTTAATATTTGACAATTCTTCACATTCTCCCTAATACTCATATTATTAAATAAGAAAAAAACCTTATTTATTTTCGGCAGTTCAAATACATTTTATTTATATCACAGTTGTTTTGCAACATGAGCGGTTTAGAAAACAAGCAAGAACTGTTTGTTTTTTGACATGACAAACAAATGGTCACGCTATTTCTTAATATTTTTTGTTTTGTTCTTACAATGGAAAGCAATAAAGAAGACACACTGAAAATATACTTTAGGAATATAATAAAATTTAATAACAACAGGAAAAAGTAAAGCCAATCACATTTACTTGTCAAATTTATTGTTTTTATAATGGGAAACTTCATTTACAGCCAGTTTTTCAATCGTCTGTCAAAGTTCCTGTTAACTACCAAACACGGTAATGAAAACGCGTTTTTAATATATGATTTAATTGTCAACTTTCAAGTTAGTAATAATTTTGACCTGTATTTGCTATCGTCAATCTCAGAAAATAGATACATTGTACTAAAAACTGTCAAAAAATTGACAAATGCTACAGGATATTTTACATGCGGCCATATTCGGATCAACTTCGTAAATTTATTCTGTTGGTAAAATTTTAACAACAGAATAAAGTAGCTGTTAGTTAGGTTTTGAAAAACCGAAATTTGTGGTTACCATGAGGATTAATTTAACAGAGACTTAACAGGCCCTTTATGTTGAAAGGGTAAAATAAAAAATGGGGATATACAGACTGTTTAATTTTAAAAATAATATATAACATATACTCATTTAAAAGTGTCTGTACTTCACTAATTCTATTCAAAAAACTAGTACTAAAAATAAGTAATTCAAGGTTTATTCATAGGTTAGTATAATAATATAAATACTAATTACGAATTTCTTTTCTTTTCTAAAATCACAGATTTTAAGTACTTAGTAAATCTTCCGTGAAAATTTTTGTTATTTTTGCCATAACTTTTTAAACATCTTGTCACTTTAACCCCTGTTTACCCTTATAAAGATGAAGATCTTCTCCCGCTAATTCACTTTTCATCCCCTACCATCAGCTGTACCTAACCTCGCTTCCGTACGTCAATGTTGCACCGTGAAAGGCAAGTAACAAATTAAAAAACTTTATCGCCGCGTGGTTCAGCCTTTCTTTATCAGCTCGGAAATAAATAAAGAAGATACTGGAGCAGCTACACCGGGCAATTATTAAACTTCGCCGAATATTCCGCGGCTTTTTGCTTGGCTTCAGCATCACGTGTATACGCACGTGCGAACAGAATTAGATTTATGGAGGATGGGATGCAAGAAATGTTTAACTTTATCTTTTAATTTTTTATGAGTTGCCTAACTACCAGCAATATAGGCCAGGAGTATTTCATTACGTGCTTTACAAACGCTTACTTATTTAATTACTAAACGATTATTATCCTTTAACAGTTAACTATTACGGTGTTTTCAAATAAGGGAACTACTATCGTGGAGTCATTTAATTTAATAAATTCAGTGTTAGGTATTAATTCCAAAGATAACAATTAGTACAATACCTGTTCTGTTTATGAATTCCATAATATACTGGATACATCTAGATATTATAGATTACATAGGTTCACCTTTTAATATAGTACATAAATTTAAAAAAAGAGATTTTTTAAGCATAGCCCACTAATCGATTTTAGGGGCAAAATTACGTTAGTGTGCCGGTTTTTTTTTTCAACGGATATAATTTTTAAGAAAGGAAAAACTGCAAATACACAATATGGAAAATAAGATTTTATTTACCGTGCTCCAAATATTTTTCCGGAAATTTAAACTACTTAATTAACTGGATTTTACCTATCTTTATTAGATCCGCAAAAAATGGAGGCAGGATTTATATTAAATTAAAATTATTTTACTCCACAGTATGAGAAGAAAAAAAATTGTAACTTTTAGAATTTTTAAGGTTGCCGTGTATGATTATAACTAAGCTCATTAATTTTATATACGAAGGATTTTTAAAATTTTTTATTACGAGAATTTCATTCATTGGCATTTGTATTGTTGAAGTTATTTCATTCATGTCTATTATTAGCATTAGCTCATTGTATTTTTGTATAACTGCCAAATTTAACATCACAATAAAAATTTAGAATGAATGTTGGACAAATTGTAAATATTCACCTTAGTTATTTTGTACAAACGAAACTGCAATAACAACAATTACCACTGGTCAGCTAATTTCAATACTAAATTTGGAATAGAATTGATTTTCTATTGATTTATATTTGAAAAAACGAGATGATAATAAAATATCATTGGGTTTATTCTTCTTGTAACATAGACGTCCTAGAAGAGAACATTAAATTGGGATTGTTTATTTTCTATAGGTACTTTATCTCAATGTTTATTGTCCATTTATTGTTATTATTATTGCCATGTCAATCTACCAAGATATGATTTAAATTTTTGGGATTATTTAAAAATTTAATAGATATGTATAAAGAACACGTTCTATTTTTTAACATTTTTACGATTGTATATAATATTTCAACCAATTTCCTGTTTGATACTAGTCAATTTAAATTGTACCAAAATTGGTGCAAGATCTTGTACAATTTATAGGCTAGTCTAAAACGTCCTTAACTTTTTGGTAAATAAACGGAAGTTGGGTCTATTATGGCAAAATCTACTAAGATTTGTGATATTAAACTGTCATCTCTCAAAATCAGAGGTCCTAGTTTTGCCGACCTACAATTTGAGTAATTACGTATGTATCGTGCTGGAATGCTGTAAGCTTGTCACTTGCACATCTTAAATTCAATGCCTGAAGTCTAACCCGTAGTATGGTGGTCTAAAACTGCGGCTCGGTGTGTCCAATTAGGAGAGTACTGGCGTTCATCTGTATATAATCCCTTAGATAGATAGCAACTAAGAAAGATTTTTGTAAAATTCTTTTGACTTGAAATTTGTAATGATGGATTGAATTGAATACATTGATGGATAAGGATGTAATTAATAGGCTATAATTGAATGTAGGCACGATGTGGTAAGGGCGTTAGGTAAGACATCACCAGACATCGCTGACTCCTGGCCTTGTTCTTTCCGCTCACGTCGCGACCGGCTCGTACCTTGCGATCCTTTGCTGCAGCGGCTTTCATCTTTGTACATTACAGCATTACACACGAAACCAATTATGTACACCTTTGTGTATTGCCTTTATTACCTATTCCTGCAGCATAACCACAGTCCGGATGATCCGGAGGCAGGCGGTCAGCTCAAAGATGCTTATCCTTCAAAAGGACGAGGAATAATTCAATCAACATCTCGGCTCGCCGCTCGCCGGAGAGAAATGGCTCGCGAAATTTCAGGCCATGCATCTCAAGTAGACAGCCCGTGCATATATCTCCCGCCAGTGCATATTTCTCCCGAGTATGCTGCTTTCATTTCGCCCGACATTTATCAGAGTTTTCATAAGTTTGTCCCGGCCGGCCTGATAGCAATCCTGGGACCTGTTTTTGTCTCCACTTGCTGTTGCTTTCGGGTCGTCTCATACCACACAAATGTTACTTACACGGGCCTAACAACTACAAACACGTATATTGGTTTAGCCAGCAATACATGTATATTTTATTAAGAAATTATATTCTTTATGCTAGCTAGAGTGCATAAAAACTAAAAGATAATTTCTGAAAAACCACCTCTATTTTCATAAAGCAAACTAGCTTTAGATTTACTGTTTTAAAATAAATATTTCTATTTGCTATAGTCCATTACTGAAAAACAATGGCAAGTATATGTCCTGAATGCAGTCATAATCACAAGGCCTAAAATAATAAGTAAATCTGGAGTGCAAAGACTTCTTATATATCCAGGTATTATAAAGATTTTTTCATTTGGAATTTAAAATGTCAGGAACAAAAACCATTTGCTGAAATATTTTTGTGGAAACATAAATGCCTAACTTATAATAATATTTTCGTCAGTGCAAATGAAGTTCTGAAACAATTTGGTGCTGATATTTATTTATTAATAAGTAATTATTAAAATTAAATGTAGCTTTTTTATTTAAGAAAATTAAAATTATCCTACACCTGAGGATAGAAGGATGACTGACTATATATATATATATATATATATATATATATATATATATATATATATATATATAAATTAAAATTTCCTTAAAGAAGTTGGATCCAAAGAAAGTTCAGTTATTCATTTGTATGTTTAATTTCATTTTTTTTAATTCATTGATTTTGTATCAATTAATAGCTATTGTGGTTAATATTATCTTACATTTTATTGTTTAAGATTACCTAAAAAAACGGTAATTCGTCCCTCCCTAGGAAAATTTTTGGATTCGTCACTGAGGTGCACTCTCACTGTGAAGTACTCTAATTCTTGATGTATACTTATTGGCAATTATTTTAATAGTATGGTTGCTTTCTTTAAATTTAATGTACGTCAATTTTTTTTTATAAATTTATTATATTTCGACCAGTCAATAAAGTTGAAGATGACACGTATCTCGCGTCAGTAGAGTATCTTGCTTTAGTTTGTCCCACATTTATCAGACTTTTCATAAGTTTGTCTCGGCCGTCCTGATCGCATCCCAGGGACTTGTTTTTGCCCAACTCGCTGTTGCGTTCAGATCATCTGATACGGGAAAAGAAACACAAATGTTACTTCCAGGACTAACATCAACACAAACTTTCTCTCTATCACTGCGGATATGACTGTCTGCCCAGGGAACTGGCGAATTTAACTACGTAACTGGATAAAAGCGCTGTTTCATACTTAAACTACTCTAATCTTGCCACAATTCCATTGTCTCGGTTCGCTTTAAATGAATATTTATATACATTTACAAACTGCAATGAGGTGGATGGCGGAACATTGAGAATCTGTCTATAGTTTATATTCTAGTTTGACTTTGACCTAATCTAGAATCAATGTTGTCGTCAAGTTACATACTGAAATACACTTAACCTATGAATCTACCAATCAGTTACAATTTTCGTTTTTTATAAATGCGTTAATAGCCTAGTAGGTAAAATTATTTTTTTTACATTGGTATCTATTGTACATTACCGTGAGTATTTTTTAACCTGAACCATGCGATTTACGATATTCATGGTTACAACTTGATATTTGATAGCAATGTAAATTTTGCTTGTATCATTATGAAACATACGGAACGAATTGGACATTTACTTTTTAAATCAGAAAATTTCCTAATAGGCCTACAGCAAGTAAAACAGCAATTTAGAGGAAATTGTAGAATAGTAGAATAGAGCAAAACTTCAAAATTATATCTATTAAAAGTTCAAATATAAAACATTTCTCAAAATATTACAATTGCTTATTTCTTAGCATGTAATGGATGGATTTTTGAGGATTTATTGTAATTATGGTTTAATTGTTCGTGTTTGTACTTACTTGTTTGTTAGTTTTTTTTTATTTTACAATTTCTTACAATATTAAATGAACAATCACAACCGATTCTAATTATTTTTATATATTTTTTAATTATTGGTACTAAGAACAAATAAGAAAAAATGATTGGTAGGAAAGAAATAGGAAATGAGAAAAATCGCAGTAAGTGGTTGACAACAGAAAATTGTAGATATTCCAATTTTCTGTTCTGTAGTAAACAGTCATTAGGATAATACTTTAAGTCATTCAAAAAATGTTGTACATTTTGTACCTTTTAAAACGTAATATATGCGTTTGTAATAATTGATAGTAATTAATAAATTGCTTTAATTTCGTTGGCACGAATTTTAAACATCAATATGAATAACAGTTTATGGGATTATAAATGTCACAAGTTCAAACTGTATGTCAAATTACATTAGAACTAAATTCAGCTGTCAAAATTTGTTATTGAACAGTATAGGGATATTACTTGCGCCAGGTGCATTAAAATCACATGATTAAATGCAATCACATATAAATATACCAGTGCAAATTTATGTTTGCGAAAACGGAACGCAGCAATATTTAGATTCAAACGCGAGTTCACTGCATGTTTCATTTAATTAATATTCCGCTCTATGATATGATTATATATAAACATAAATTATAATTATTTCAATTTCTCAAAATATTTCCTTATTCGTGACAATTGCATTAACATTATTGGTGAAATATATTAGCTTATAGCAAAAGACTTGTATGATAAACCCTATCGGATTATACTAGACTGTCAGATATCATCAAATCCCGACATTCTAATTTCCACTGACGGTTCCAAAAATGGGAAAGGCTCCGGTTCAGGCATTTTCTCTGAACAAATGAACCTGGACGTCAGTATTCCACTAGGCAAATATGCTACTGTCTTCCAAGCAGAAATGCTGGGGATCCTGCATAGTGCATTGCTGATTAAAGAACACAACGTTCTAAATAAGCATATAAGGATAGCATCTGACAGTAGAGCAGCTCTTCAAAGCCTGAATGGTTTTAAATTTACCTCAGGTTTAACTGAACTCTGTCACACCGCCCTGTCAAACGTATGCCAAGATAATACTCTTGAACTCACATGGGTAAAAGGACATAGTGACAATGAAGGTAACATTCGTGCCGACTATTTAGCAAAGCAAGGCTCATCTACCCCACCTTGTGGGCCCGAGCCCATCTTGCCGCTAAGTAAATCGACTCTTCATAACATCATTCGAACCATTACTTTCGACAAATTTTCAGCTAGTTGGAACACTAGATCTAACTGCAAACAGACGAAATCTTTTATCTTTAAGCCGACTTTCAAGCTGGCTAATTACCTAATAAGGCTTTCGAGGAACAATCTCAAACTCCTTATTGAAGTATTTACAGGGCATGGTCGTTTCAACAAGCACATGCATCGTATAAAAATCTCAAACACCTCACTTTGCAGAGGATGTGATATGGATGATGAAACAGTGGAGCACATTCTTCAGGAATGCCCCACTTTATCATTAAAAAGAGGTTCCATGCTTGGGGATATGTGGCCTTCCGAGGCAACACTCAGCACAACCCCACCTGCCAACTTGTTAGCCTTCTTCCGTAGCGTAGAATGGCTTCAAGATAGCTAGGGAGCTGTGCACCTGGAGGCAGTACAATGGGCCCATATGCGAGGCCTCAGTGCATGTGGAGTTTATCCACCCTCCACCTCAAATCTAAATCTAAATCTAAATCAATTTCTCAAAATATTTCCTTATTCGTGACAATTGCATTAACATTATTGGTGAAATATATTAGCTTATAGCAAAAGACTTGTATGTAGAAAAGATTCCGAATTTTAAGTCAATTATTGTTTAGGAGTGTAAGTTATTCTAATATTCTTATTGTGACGGCGAATTAAATTCATAGTAAACCAAGATGACTACGCACAGGAATCCAAGTTTCAAATGAACCTGTCGTGTAGAATGCCTCCGGAAATGCTAATGTATCAAGGATTGAATACAGGATGCTTGAAGTGAACACTTGTCCACCTTAAGCTAACACTGGTAACTCGAGTTTCTTTGATGTCCTCTTGGTACACTGAGAATTAGAGATTGCTCTGCAAATTGAGAATCTGACAGCTCTCCGACCATTTGGTTCAACCAATAGTTTAATTATCCTTAACACGTAAGTAGGACTTAACATTGCTCAATTCTAGAAAGAACATTTAAAATTTTAATCATTCATCGATATTTATTGTTTTAATGGTTCCAAATTTAATATGTTGAACATTCTATAGCCTTAGTAAGATCAGCAAACATCGAACCGTTAACCTGTGGTACTTCATACATTGCTTACTAACTAAGAAAGGAAAGTATGCTAAAGTATTAATAAACTAAATTATGACAAATAATCAATTTAAGAAGAATTTGTTTAAATTTAAAATTGCCTATTTTTGTTCAGAAAAAAGCTGATTATTACCAATTGTAAGTTAAGCTTTCGGAAAAGCACTTGAATGAATATATATTTTTTTAATATCGTTATTAACAAAGAAATCTATTATTTGTTCTGAAAGCGATTCAGTAATAATGTTTGTTTGTAAAAGTAAAATAAAATAAGAAGTAAAGGTAATAATAACGTTGGGTTATTTGAATACTGGAAAATATGTAAATGGAGTTAGTTGCAGAAGAGCAAGAGAAATAAAAAGGAGAACAGCGAATATTAGTTTTAGGTGCGGTAATGTTTTTAGTCCGCATTTGTCGAGATTAATTCCAAAGTTGGCGCTGTGGTGAGATAATCCGCGGGTATATCGAACGCATGTCGGACAGTATTTGAGCACGCGACATCAAATTTGTAACTTCGTATAAACATTTCATTGTACGCTCGTCTCATCTCATTTCATGAGCGTCAGTTCGCCATCGCTGTACTTACAATAGTTATCAGTGTTGTGTCAGACTTGTCATCGCGACGAAGGTTTAATGCGTAAGGACGCCGTAAACTCCTCGCTCTGCAGCGGAAATTGAGCTGGGTGGCGCCCCGACGTACCTGCCGACGCTCCATTATGTTTGTAATTATAAGTTTTGGCGGGGCGCATGTATATTTTAACACTGACGATGCTGGGCTGCGTCTTTCCGATCCGGAAACCAACTCTCTTCTTACAAAACTCAGCCGCGTGTTATGTTTTGTTTCTGGCTGCTGATTTGCTTATTTGTTGCTCCCGCTGATGGAGAAATCATTTTAGGGAGATGGAAACACGTTGACAGAATACAAACTTCTTCCAAATTTCATCTTTCTTTATGAACAATTTTCTTCTAAATCTTTTTCATGAAACTTGGAACAACTTTTGTTTCTAAAGATTTGTTCATTTGTTACTAATAATTAATTTACAATGATGGTTCTTATCAACTTACTGACTGAAAATGTTTTCTAATCTAATAGTCTTATTATTACATTAACTTGTAACGTCTGTTGCAGACATTTTCAACCAGACTTGCTACCTTGATAATGACAATGACCACAGACTAGTAATTCTGTAAGACGGATATATTTTATCTCGTCGTGAATATTATTAGGAATGACGAAACCTGAAAATTTTGGTACCCGGGTACCCGATATGAATACCCGGGTAGTACCGGATACTCGATAATTACCCGTTACCCGATAACTACCCGATACCCGATAATAACTTGATACCCAATAATTACGTAATACCCTTAAAATATCCGTTATTCTTTCATATTCATTTTTTTAATATAATTTTTTTTATTTGAGTATAAATTTAATTAATGAACAAAAAAATATTATTTTCTAGTATGGAAATAAAAAAAAACATTGTTATTTTAAATAATATACGAGTATATCAGCAGTATAAAATTACAAAATTAAAACTTAGTACATTTGATTTAACTACTTAGGAATATCTCATATTTCTATTCGCACATATCAGCATGGATGATGTATCTGCATTCAGATTTGATCTTCGTTTTGTTACAATGTTTCCGGCAGTGGGAAACTGTCGTTAACTGGCAACAACAGATTTTAGGTAATGGGTAGATTTCGGGTAACGGGTAATAAACGGGTAATGGGTACATTTCGGGTAATCGGGTACTATTTTTGATACCCGGGTACATTATTATCGGGTAGGTTCCGGGTACCCGGGTACCCATCGTCATTCCTAAATATTATTATTTCGTCTCGGTCTCAAATATATTTTATTCAAATTTTCTACCTCCCCACCTTTGAACAGTAGGCTTAGTCATCAAGTTTCAAAATTTGATGATTGATTATTAAGAGATTAATTTATTGTTATTAAATTGATTGAACATTTGATCTCGAATCATATTATTCTAAATTAAAATACCAACTTTGATGTTCAAATTCAATAAATATACCTACAGTGATGTAGTAATAATAATCGAGACTGATTAGATTAACATTCCCTATTCTATTCTAAAATTTCATGCGTATTGCGAAGTAATATATTTGGACCATTTATTAAAAATTACCCGCGTATGCAAAATTGTGGGTGAATCACAAATGTAATATGAAATTAGCATAATCGTTTTGATTGATTGTGATAATAATATCCAATCAGAACAACCGAAGAAACAATAATGTTATTACGAACAATTAATATTGCTCATATCATATTTTTCGATTTAATGTAAATGTAATTAGTAATAATTGAATTTGGCAAAATTGAATATTGCTGTAAAATGTTTTCAGTCGGCCAAAATTCTCGGAAATTGTTCACCAAGCTTAATAATTTCAAATAACTGTTATAATTTGGCAATTAATTTATTTTTGCTCTAAGTATGATACTATCACAGAGAGCTATATATTACTTGAAGTACTTTTAGTAGCAGACAAAGGAAATAAATGTATATATACTTTAATGCATGCAAGCCACAATGCACATATATTAAATTTTAATTTTCTCGCAATCATTTTTATCGTCCATTGTCATATTATCTGGGAAGAAAAATGTTTAATTTGTGCAGAACAACGGGGAAAATTACATCTTTATTCAAATGGAACATTTCTTTCAATTTGATAATCTCTAGCGTGCATATTTCAGAGCAGGAAACGTTTTTATAGTTTAATCTTCGGTAAGGCTGCAAGTGAACAAGTTTATTTTATGATCGTTTAAATATTTTATCGCAAGTGTAAATTGCAGTTAATAAAGGCCGTGATACACTTAGGGATAACGAGCGCGTTGACAAATGCGAGCGCTTGTCGTTTGTTCCTCGCTGTTGTCTGACGCGCCTCAATGTGAGTAGTCATCGCCCCTGCGTTTATTTTCTCTCTATTACGTACTTTGTTCCTCGATTGTCCTTTTATTACATTCACTTTTTTGGGTTATACGGATATAAATATACCTTTATTTGTAGTACGCTTTATGATGTACAGCTCATCAAACATCAAAGAAGAACTTTCAAATTGTAGTTATGTTCTATATTTATTTCACAAATGGACTGACAGAAGTCAATGTACAATTTAGATGTAAACTTTTTATAAGGGATAAAATTGAAATCATTTGAAATTGTAATTGTACACTAGTTCACAGCAATAAAAATTTAATTTCTTTGCCGAACTTCCTTTCGAAATGTTTCGATATTTCCCACACTGCACATGCGCAGTTTTGGCAAATATCGTGATAAATGATTTCTCACACTTTAACCCACGATTGCAGGAAATACGCAACTTTGAAGATTTATATAGTGTGAGAAAAGCAAAGAAATATATATTGTTTTCATTTCAGAAAATCAGTGTCAATTTATTATCAAATGTTTCCTACAAAAATTAAAAGCCAACTAAATTATTATTTTTATTAGATTTACAAAAGTAAATTGCCCTTTGAAAAGACCGATTGGAACAAAATGGAGGTGCGTAACAAGAATTATGGCAATTCTATTAACAAAATTTCAACATTCTACGGCTAAATTGTTTTTGAGATATGCGAAAAATTAAAAATAAGAGTAAAGTGCCCTTTTGACATTGCCAATAGTCATACATCTATTTTCAAAAATACAATGATATTGCTTAAATATTACTTCTGCATCAATACTCTAGTTCTCCCTGTTATAATACTTGCCTTGTGATATTTGCTGCGTTCATTTACAAAATTTAAATTAGATTAAGACTTCTTGAATATAAATTTAAATTCTCCAAAGTCGAACAGAGAGGTAAAACCTTCATAATAACAGCAAGGTGTGAATAAATTGAAATTCAAAAATAATTGAATTTGTTTATCGTAAATTCATAATTCCACACAATCAATAAAGTTTTGCAAGAAATTTAATTTCCAACAAATAACGTCTGTTTGAAATACCTTTTCAACGCGACACATAAAGAAAACAAAGAAAGAAAATGGGAGCTAAGCCCAAGTTTGTGTTTATTCAGATGACAATGAGACAACGCAATTGAAATGCTCTTTGTGCTGGTAGAAGTGCATTTAGATAGTCTGTGAGATGTGGCGATGCCAGCATATTCTAACGCCATCGACTGTTAATTGTAGAATTATTTGTTATAAGAATGATCAATTCTACACTTTCCATAAGCTTGTATAGTCGTTCCAGGATAATAGTGTAGTAGCATCAATAAAATCACTAAATTAAAGGAATGTGGACTAAATTAATAACTTTACTTAAATTTCGGAATAGTATATTGTGCACGAAGTGCAGAAAGTCGTCTATTTCCTACGAAGTGTGAAGGTTTCGGCACAAGACAAAATATCACCAATTATTCGTTTATTTCTACTTTACATGTCACTGACGTGCGCTGTCTTTCTTCTGTGACTCTCTGCACACATCGATACTGACTTCCTAGAGCCGCTTGACACGACCCTTATACATGCCATCAATTAATCTCTAGAATATTTCAGAGCTTTCCGGTCTCTTTAAAATTTCCGAACAATAGCAGCGTCGCTTCTATCCCAATTGACCTTTAACGCGACTACCTGACCAGCCAGTCAGCCTTGATGACTTATCTGCGGTGTCTCACTCGTTGTAGCATATTTTAAACATTCTTTTTAGTCACTGCGATATCTTGATAAAGATCAATTAAAAGAGCGAAACCGGTGGGTAACTTTTGTTTATTAAATTTGAACAGTATTAATAAGACGATTTGGAGTTTCATTTAAAAACCACTTTTCATTATTTTTTCACTTAAATTTGAATAAATATGGACAGACCTACACTGTAATGAACAATAAATTCTGTTGCCGTTCTGTTTTCTAAGTGTATATTAAAATATTCCGTTATTTTCCATAAGTTTTTTATTTTAACTAACTCTATGGCAGCACAATTATGGTGTACTTTTTCTAGAGAAGTGATTTACGACAAATTTAGTTACAATAAATTTGCATAAAATTTACTTGCAAATTATTCCATTATTTATTATCCTTAACTTCTTTTAATCGATAGTAAAGTAGTTTTTCATACTTTAATTCTAATATTGCACTACCGTCGTTCAATTGCATCTCTAACAAAACTTGAGTGAGATTCAATAACTCATAACAACTACAAAAAACAATTGTACTTATTATTATATCAATTATAAAGGTCAAACTTTAAATGTCAACGTGGCGGAAATTCAAATTTGCAATGAATTTAAAATATTCTCACATGAGTGTAGACTTGTAGATTGTAGGGACCTATCAACCATAAATGACTTTTATAGAATAACAAGTATACTTTGTATTTGATATTTGCAATTGATATCACAACAAGTCCAAATGAAAGCAACCGAAGTTATGGAATCCCACCCCTAATTTGAAATAAAAGCCCTAAACTGCTGGAATCTAAGGGCCGGTTTTTCCACCTCTGATTAAAGTGCTGGTTACCTTAACTATCGGTTAATAGAAAAATATCGCATCGAAATATTAAATAACGTACATTTTTGACAACTTACAGTTCTTTGATGCTATATTTTTCTATCAACCGATGGTTAAGGTAACCGACACTTTAACCAGAAGTGAAAAAACTGTCCCTAAATGTTCAATCCATTTTGCTAGTTATTTTGTTCCTAGTAACAATCTGTCAGGATACAACATAACCTAAACTTCAGTCCATTGAGTCCGCCGTTAACCCTAGTCCAAAGTTAGTAATAATTCAAGTCATCAGGGATAGAAATTTGATCTTGAAATCGGTGGGATTGAGCGGGTAAGCTACCGGAAGTGACCGCACGTTAGCGCCGCGGCGCGGGCGTCGGATGATTCGTTGCCACCTGTCAGCCTGCTCCCCCGGGCGATGTCATGTCGGCAATATTATTGGTCGTGTGTCTCTAGTGAGCTCACAGCGATTTAATTACCCAGACGTTCTTGTTATTAGATTAGCTGTCAACAATGCCAGCGGCTAGGCCCGAATCTGCCCGAGCACGGTCGATCAAACACGAACGGGTAATGGGGTTCCTACCAAATTGTTGTCTTAAGCTAATTTAAATGAGATTCGTATTTTTATTATAAATAAATGTGCTTTCAACCTGTTGCTACTGATGATAACGGACAATTATATTAAATTAAAATAAACATTTTTAGAGAATTTTCTTGATTTGTCGATGAATAGGAAGGACAATAAGTTTTAAGAGTGAAAGTAAAAAAAATGCATTCAATCGAAACCGGTCGGAGCAGAAATAAAGAGTTCAAATTATTAATGTTACCGTTTAGACCAGCAGTCGGCAACACTTTTTTGAACTCTTAAATTTATAGGGACGTAAAAATAAATCTCTTTTGGTACCACAATATTGTGATTAACCAGGTTAATTCTAGAGGTATTAAACTTTGATCAATAACACTAGCAAAATGCTATCAAAAACACAATAGAATAAAGGAAAAGGTTGAGCATAAATTAAGTAAAGAATAAGGTTTTCGAGAAGGAAGATCTTGCACAGTATAAAACACAATCAGGATAACTATTCAACAAATTATAGAATTCCAAGAAACAATTTACCTAATGTTTAAAGTCAGTGAAATCTTTCAAGATATCTAACTCAAAAATCCTTATCGTAAAATGACTTGGTAAATTCTTAAAATTTAATGAAATTCCTAAAAATTTGAAACACTGATTTGAGCTAAAATCTAAGCGTGCCATTTCGATCGCTGGTCTTAGACAAGAGTTGACTAAGCCTATGTCTAGATTAAAAAGTCTTGTCTAGTTATCAAGACTATAGATTGTTTCTAAACTTTGCATTAACTTTTGGATACGCTTTAGACAAAGACAGATTATTTTTCTTTTTGAAAAGATGATAACTGCAAAATTAAGACTACTACAATTCTATTATTTTAATCTATTATAACAACGATTAATAGAATTTTAGAATTAAGTATTTATTTGATTTTTCCGTCACATACTTGGTATCCTTTGTTAACCTGTTGCATAAGTTAAATCAGTTTAGTTTTTTATTGTTGTTTGTTAAAGTTATAACGCTTCAACTTCTTTTTGTTCCTTTGCGAGAGGAATGTGTTAACCAGTCACATGGAAAATTGTTTCTTTATAGATGTCACATAAACTTTTCAAACATGTTTCATTTTATGAGTTTCATATAAGATTTATAATAGAATTTCTTAGATATGTGTAGCTAATAAATTTTCTTTGTTTCAGGTAAGTGACATCTTCTCTTGTTTTTCTTCGGATAGTAAATGGTAAAGTAGCAAAACTTTAATAGTGATTTTATTTATTTTACATTTAACCTCTTCATTATAAATTTGCATTTGTTGTTTTCTAAAAACAAATGTGTCATAAAATAAATATGAAGATAAAACAACAACAAAATGTTGAACACTGAATCGGCAGCGAAAAAATATCTAGTCATTTAAGTTGAATTGGAAACAAATGCCTATGTGAACTAGAAATGTGTTACTACCAACTACACATTCTTTTTGTAACGTGAAAATTTAATTTTACTACATTCGATGGACGTTTGAATATTCGAAATTGTTCGTAAAATTGTCTGAATGGATTTCGCCCGTGATGCTCTGTTTGCTGCAAACCAGATCCGTAACAATTATTTTCCATTAAAAATCCCCGCCTTACAGCATTGCCATTATCTCTACAAATGCACTCGGAATAAAAATTAATTCCTATTAATTTTTTATCAAATATGAATAGTCTATGCATATTGAAAGATAAAGTTCGATACAAAAAGTCATTTACAGCAGATAGGTATTAGAATTTGCATAGAATAGAAAAAGTTTTATATTAATATGTAAAATTCTATAAATTTTCAAACAGATCGGGTATGGTGTGCATGCAAATGGTATAAAATTTCAATGCATGTAAATGAATAAATGAAAATTTTCTTTTGTCTTGCACGTAAATTTCCTAGGGACATAATAAATATTTTAAAGTACTCTCTATTTTATAGTTTTATACAATTTTTATTTTCTACTATAATAAATGACCCAAGAACTGTAATTTAGAGGTTATTGTTAATTTTTTATCAACTGAAGTAAAATGTTAATCTAGTATTTCCAAAATTTAAACTTTTCCTTTGTCTACAAATTTTTAATTTTAATCGATAAATTAGATATTACATTGTCAATTAAGTGATTATTCTTCTGCTCTTACTAAACTCGCCCTCGTTTCATTTTGTAATTTTCATATACGTTAAATAACCACCTTCATTTTCTTATTTATTACATTTTTTCGTAAAATATAAAAACCAGTGCGTTAAATTAAATTTTGCAATGAAATAAATACTTATTTGTATTACGCATGTGAGTAATAAACAATATTTTAGTCCTTAGATATACATTATATTTTTAATTATTAATTAAAGTCATAAATAAATAGCATTTTGTTTTTGTAAAACGTCAGCTATAGCTATTGAGACGGTGATGGATGTAATAACAAACGTACTGTCAAAGTGGCAAATATTTCTTTATAATTTTCATTTATGTTTACACTTGCTTAGCCGTCGTTTGCATGAAATCAGATAAATTATTATAAAAGGTAAATAATAAATAAAATAACAAATAATATTATAGAATGATATGTTTGTTATTTTAGGTAGTGCTAAAATAAACTGCAAAAATGTGATACTATTAAAATATAGGTTAATTCAGTTTGACAGATGAGTCCGTAAAGTCAAATTTTGACATAAGAGTCTGTAAAGTTTTACTTTAGCTACTACTTTGGCTAATGTAAGTATGATTTCGAAAAAAAATTCTTATAAAGCACGCAAGTTTTGGCGAATTGTTTGGAAAGAAATAAGAATCAAAAATGAAACTTTCATCTATATTATTCATAATAGTCATAGCAGCACTTTTCATGCAAATCCATTTCTCATATTTCAATGTTTCCCGCGTTCAACCTATGATTTCCCGTTTCAGTGACTGTTCAGCATTCATGAAACATAACCAATTCGTATGATTTTTGCAAATTATTCATAAGTATAGTTGGATTAGTGTGATCTGTAGTAAAGTAAGATAGATGGTAATTCGCCGGTGGTGAGTTATAGATGTGATTTAAGCATGCGCGCGAGCAATTTCCGTTTAGTTACACTTCCACACACCCCTAATGACCGTCAATAAATATATAATTCATGCCACCATCAACAGAAATACAAGAAGCTGCGTGTACTAATTCTCACCAATTATGATTCAACTCCCCTCATTAAATATTCCATTTAGAACGAAGCCGGGTCGCACGCCCTAACCTACCCACTAAACAACAACCATCGCTGCGAGGTCGCAAAATGTCCCAAAAACATCTCACTTGTTGCTATAATTCGTTTCGTTAGGGAGATGTTACATAGTAAGAGATTTTGAGACATCGAAAAATTGTAATTATATGGACATCTTATCCGTTACATCATATTTGTTGAAAATTGTAACATTACATAAATGTTGCTTTTGCGATATTTTTTTATTCTAGCAAATGTGATTTCAAAGATGTATATAATTAGATGGAGTTTAACAATATTTTTTTCTGAAATTTATAATTTATGAAATAATAAATTAAATACCATTTATATTATACAAAATAATATGAAAATATTTAATTTTGTTCAACATGCGCTTGCGCAAAAAAATGCAATGAATCCCCTCATGGGGCCTCTGCTCCAGCAAGGGTAGTGTAGTGTTTTGTGGTGTTAACAAACAAAATGGTCGTGTTCTTGTGAAGTGGTGTGCTCTTCAAATTAAAAGTAAGTATAATGTATTTAGCTATATTATAGTTTAGTAAATCACAAATCTTATTTGCAGCTATAAATTTATCATGTTGTTATTTGCAAATCTAACAACGTAGGTAATTGTTATTATTGGTTTAACACATTTGGCAGTCATATTATTTGTCTACAAATTTATGTATATTGCATATATGATGTTATTATTACGAAAATATGGTGAATTTTAGATGTCCCAATCCTCAAAGTTACCAGAAAGCGAAGATAAAATATTCAACAAGTCAAATAAAGGATCACTGCAGAAGCCGAATCAAGACGATAATCAACCGAGAAATCGTACCCCTACGCAAGTTTCTTGATTTTATAATACAGATATGTTGTAAAAGCTTGTTCTAAATTGTTTATCAATTTTTATTATATTGAAGAAATATTGTACATGATGTATTCTTCCAATAACTTTATTGTTTATATGATTATAAATTTAAGTAAACAATTTGTTACAGATTCGGTGAAATTGAATTTTCCTACATTAAGAGACATAGAATTTGAGGAGACAGTAAAGACCTGGTTCCGTCATGCCAACCACAGAAATTTCAGAGAGAAGGTGAATATAATTTCATAAATATATATTTACATTATTCAAAATAATATTAAATGTTTATATTTTAAATTCAACTTCATAGCATATTCTATAAAAATACAGCTTATTCCCACCAGCAATAAATTGAGTTCAGTTTTTTAAAAATCACTTAATAAAATAGAAGAACTGTAAATAATGAAATAATAATTTGTTCCAGAAATAAATTTACCACCTTCTTGTGCACCGCAATCCTTAGTGGATTATTAGTTACCAAAACTTTATTGTATGTTATGTAAAACAATAAAATGTTGTAAAATGTGAAATATTAAAATAAATGTTCTTTTTCAATGAAATCTGTTTTAATTTCTGACAAAAAAATTGATTCTATCTTTTTTTAATAATTTTTCACATATCTTGCTGATATGACATAAACGAAAAAAATTAACAATAAAAACAACAACATAAATTTAAAAACAAAACAGGTATTTGAGAAGTACGTATAACGTTACAAATAATATCTAAGTTACATCCCAATGAAATTACCTACATCCATAAGAGGTTAACACTCACATTTTAATATGTCTGCGCTATATCACAAAATATGCTGCTAACATCACAACGATAATAATTTTGTGACATCTATGGGGCTTTGTAATACTGATATCACAACATTGATACAATTCTAACATCTATGGGATGTTGTGATATTAGTCGGACATTAGCAGTCACATAGCAATCAATGTGATGTTAAATGAAGAAAAATGATAAAGTCACAGTTGTGATTTGAACATTGCAGCGATGTATATGAGATTAAATTTTGTTTAGTGGGTAACCTAACGCAACCCTTCGGGGGAACATTAACACGAAGAAATCATGAGTGGAATGGAACCTGAAATTATATTTTCATACCAACAATAAAAACTGTTATTTCCCCAAAAACCTCGTTTTATGTGAAATATGAGCGTTTCGACACTGAATTTTAAATCTGCTTATGATTATTACACACATTCAGGTAAATTTATGAAAGCGTTATTTTACTTTATACTTTTACGTTAAACAATAAAAATATTTCAGATTTTGCCTGAATCATTAATTTGTCTTTAGAAATTGTAAAACAAGGAAAATTAATACCTAATGGCAACATGGTATATTGACTAATTTAGCTTTACCTTAAAGATAGAATAGAACATATTAGAAAAACATTTAGATCTCAAAATAATTCAATAAGCATGTAATGTGTGCTATTATGGCTTTGATTGGAAAATATCTTTTCTCACAGTAATTGTCAAAATTATACATGTGTGAAAGTACTTTTTGTGTCTTGTTCTTTATGTCAAATACCTTTCGTGCATTAATTTTTGTTCCGTAAAAAAATTATTGTGCCACTGTGCAGAATCACGTATTTCCCACTTTGTGTGATTCTGGTACGAGACGAAATCTTTCACATGTTGTAGGAAATAGACTACTTTCTCCACTTGTTGTAAAATATACTATTATCTATAGAATTATAGTAAGAGAAATGAGCCACTTTCGATAGTGGTCGCAGAAAAACCTATTTAATATTTTACTCAGAATTTGACAAGCTCTGTCCTCAAATTATTTTAATAAGACTTGAACATTAATTTTTGTTGATACTGTCCATATAAAAATTATAGTGCAGTTAAATTTTAAGATATTTTTTTATGTTAGGTAAGAAAGGTGAAATGATAAATTTTCTGTTTAAGAAAAGTGTCGTTACGTTTGATAAAATCAGATTTTAAATTTTATGAGCAATTAGTTTTTTAGTATTATTGTGACATGAAGTGAGGAAAATGTACTTCTGTGGGGTTTAACTACTGTGGTTGTTTTAAACTTAGAAATTTAGATTCTTCAGCAGTTTTACGTTTTAAGAGAAAACATAACGTTACACGGGGTTATGAATCGCTGTGCCCTTTGTCACGATAAAGTAGGACATGAACATTCATGTAACGGCTAATGAGAAATGTTAATTTATGTTTCATTAATATTTTAATATTCCCTGCTCGCTTTAGAATAATTCCGAGGGCTTGTTGTGTATAATGAGTGTGAATTCATGGGATTAACTTTGCTTATCTAGTTTACGATGCCTGACAAACCTGGAAGGAAAAACTGCAGGCTTTTCAATTGAGCCGTTGTTTTCTCACGTGTAATATTAAATAAGTTTCCCGGTAAAATATCGATCTGATTCATAATTTATTTTGTAAACGCAAGACCAAGACCGAGCAGCGTTTAAACACACTTTCTCTTCGCCTATCCAAATAGCCAAATATTTATACTGCCACCCGCCTGTGTTATTTTTCCGGTTTCAGATTCTGAAGTGAGAATGCGCTTACCAGGCTATTTTCCTTAAACATCACCATTACACGTGGTTTGTTTTTGTTGCATGGATAACATTATGTGCAGGAGAAATTATCAAATATGATATAAAATATTGACTTTCTAATGTCTATTTTCTTTGAATTTGAATTATATTTTTATAATGATATACTATTTATAAAAATACATAAAAAACAGTAGGGTATATGACCATATTTTTATTCAAATTTATGATTCTGTTAAAAAAATAAAAAACCCGTATTTTTTTAAATAGCTTAATTGTTGATAGTTCCGAAGAAAAACAATAAAAGTTTTGGAGAAAGGATCCCGTAGAAATAGATAGAAATTTGAATTCATTTCATAAAAATTATCTATCATAGAATAATCTACATTTGACAAATTACTCAGTTTCCATTTTAAAACGATGTATGTAAACATTAAACAGCCTTCCAAAATCATATGACATTGACAATGCTGACAGTTAACATTTCAATGACAACCAAATTTACATCAAAACAATATCGAAATATGTTTTACTCTATAAATTGCTGTATTAGTTTCTTGTACTTTGATTCATTAATAGTTCAGAATAATTTATCATTATCAATTATCCGATATAATTAAGTAAAATTCCTACTTTTAACATTGTAAGCTGCTCTCTCATTCTCCTACATGATATTAGAGATATGGCACTGTTTAATTGCAAATGCTCATTTCAATGAAATAAGATAATATATAGTTTTTGATATTATTGTTGATAGTCAAAATGGTTAATTTTTAGGTTTTACACTATTTTTCCTTCAGTTACACTTCATAAAAATTCCAAACTTACAAATTTAAATACAGTTTTTTTTTTTATTAAAAATAAAAAATTGCAGAACAGTATAGGGACAAAATTATTAATATTATGATATTGTGTTTTTTAATCATCAGGAATTTTGGTTATAAGGAAAACTTTGAAAGCTCTAAAAAGTTCAATTATCCTTCTTCAGTGATTTACAAAGTTAAAAAAAATAATATAAACGCTCATTCAAGAACGTTTTTGTTTAAAATAATATTTATCCAACACCGTGTAATTATATATATATATATATATATATATATATATATATATATATATATATAAGTATGCTGTTTTTAGATAAATAAAGTAGGTCATAAGTCACTAGTGAGCTAAATATATTAGCTCACTGTTTTTTGGTTCGTATCATAGTAACTACGTTATAAAACCTTCTCTACACTATTTTGTTCCTAAATGTCATTTCGAAATTCCAACTGTCAAAAATCTTATATGTATTTTATATCAATGATTAAAATGTATTGGATAAAATGTTGTATGGCACACGTGTGTTAATTACCTATGTCACTTGAAAAAATACCATACTCGGCCTAACGGTATCGTGAGCTAAACTTTTCCCACGTGGCTTATCTGTAATGTTACACACTTGTACCATAAATAACTATTAATAATTAAAATCCAGGTCTGAGTTGTAGGTACGTCATTTCTAAATATGCAACTCTATTTTTACCCGATACATTGACGAAGTACACTTTTGTGTCCCTCTAATGAACTTCCCCTAAACCAGTGTTAATCAACTACACCTCATTCTTTCATTGCCAAAGCAGCACGCTGGGCTGGTGAATTAACATGATAACCCAGATCTGGTGTGGGAGAACAATGCGGTGACATTTTTATCGGCGTGCAAACTCGGCCGTGTAATCAGGTGTTGCAGGGCGCGGGGGAGGGCGTGTGATTGATGAGCGATCTGTGCGATTGCCGCGCCGTCCGCCTGTCAACGGGACTCCTGAGGACTGATGGAGATTTGTACGCAGATTAGATGCTGGAGAGATTTTCAATATTTACATATATCATATGAATAATGGCCAAACTTATCGTATCACTATTTTTTAAGCCTGTTTGAATAACTTAATATCCTGTCATGGGTGGCGACTTTTCAAAATTTTTTTAGGGGCAGATTTTTTATAAAACACTTGGTCTAATTCCTGATCCAATGAAACCAGAGCACATTCCAAAGCAGCTAAGAAAACTGCTCCAGAATGTTTTAGTAGACCAAAAATTGGAGCAAACACTTCTAAGTGCTCTAATTCTTGACCTACTGAAAGAAGAGCACAATACAGAGCAGCCACATCTGCTCCAGAATGTGCTCTGGTTTCAACAGGTCAACAATTAGAGCAAACACTTCTAAGTGCTCCATTTTTTGACCCACTGAAAACAGAGCACAATCCAGAGCAGCCAAATCTGCTCCAGAATATGCTCTGGTTTCAGCAGCCCAAGAATTAGAGCAAACACTTCTGAGTGTTCTAATTCTTGACCCACTGAAACCAGAGCACAATCCAGAGCAACTAAATCTGCTCCAGAATATGCTCTGGTTTCAGCAGCCCAAGAATTAGAGCAAACACTTCTGAGTGTTCTAATTCTTGACCCACTGAAACCAGAGCACAATCCAGAGCAACCAAATCTGCTCCAGAATATGCTCTGGTTTCAGCAGCCCAAGAATTAGGGCAACCACTTGTAAGTGCTCCATTTTTTGACCCACTGAAAACAGAGCACAATCCAGAGCATCCAAATCTGCTCCAGAATGTACTCTGGTTTCAGCAGCCCAAGAATTAGAGCACACGCTGAAGCGTGCTCCAATTTCCAGCCGGCTGAACTAGATCACCTTCAGGGCATAAGATGCCCTGGAAGGTGGTCTAGCCAGACCACCAGGCTGGGGCGGAGGCCCGAAGGCCCACTACCACCCCGGCGCCCCGCAGAGCGGGACTGAGTGCTAGCATCTCAGGATCTTTGGTATATCCTGCGACGCGCATTATGGCCGGTCATATGGATTCCTATTGGCTGAAATTCAATCTGTAATTGTAGCTGTACCAGTGGGAATTTTTAAATGAAAATTTGTATATATAAGCACTTTGATGCAAGGAATTAAGTGGTAATATATTAAGGCTGTAACTTACACATATTTTAGGGTAGAAATTAGTTAAATGAAAATGGAAGGGGGTAAAATAATTCCTGAAAATAATTACAATTGCGGTATTTGTTACTCATACTTAATCAGTTTTATTTACAACCGTAAATTTAGTTCCAAAATGAGTTTGATGTTTGCAGAAATTGTTGCACTGTATGAACACAGATTAAATTTTTAAATTAATACTTACTGTTTTGAAGTAACCTAAAATTATTTTAGAAAGTATAGTAAATTTGTGTAATTGGCAAGAACAAAATGGAACAATATAATGTTGTTTATCGCGTACACTTTATTGTTAGTTTGAAGTTATACCGTTGTCGGAAATGCGAGCAAATTATTGTATTCAACCTTAACTACCCCTTGACAACCTTATAAGTCAGTGGACAGTTTTACATAGGCTTTACAGGATGACGTCACCAATCTCTTCGTGCCGTGGGGCAATTCCGACCCTTGGAGCCGGTTCCGTCCTGAAATATACATCTGAAAAGGCTTGCATACAAGGTGTATGTAAGTAAATTACACGTACATTACCCGTCAGAAAACACAATGGCGTCCCGCATGGGAATCCTATCATAACCTCGGTTGACAAATAACCTCCTACAATGGCCAGTGTTCCCGCACTTGGCATTGTCTGCGTATTCTGCGCACGCGCACAGTTATTCTCCCTGGCTATTCGCAGCTTCTAATTACGACATTATCGCGTTTGTTCGGTTGCCCCCGCTGTGAATTGCCCACGCGCGCCGCTGGCCCACCAACAGTTTGTTTTAACGGACTTCCGACCTGCTAATCAGGACGTTTCGATTTCTTTCATTACTTCGATCATTGCTGATAATGTTACTGCGTACATTACGGATGTTTATTTGTAGATAAGGTACCCATTAAAGCAGGCAAATGTATATGCGTGAAATAAAAGAGGAGTCTTAAAATAATAATAATATTTAAATTAGACAATATAAATATAAAAATAGGTAATTGCAAATTGAATTTATTTGAAAGAAGCGAACCACTTTATTTATTTTTAGTTTGAAAATTTTACGATCTCTTAATGGTTTTGTAATATAAACAATGATTGTTTAAAATATCCTTACTCTAAATATATATACTTAAAATCCATTAAGAATATTTATTATAAATACTCGGTCAGTTTGAGTTTTATTTCATGTTATTTTCAAATACGAACAAAACAAAGTTTAAATCTCTGACAAGCTACAAAAGTTTGATAACCCAAATTCTCTCTTTAATTTTGATTGTTCAGAAATAAGAAGATTGACAAGAACTAAACCAGATTTGGCATCTAAATTATGAAGTCCAAACAACATAAAACAGAAAATGGAAGTTATTTCTCGTATATTATTTTAATTCATCACATTTGCTAGTTAATTTTTTTAAACAGTTGTAAATACAGATTTAAATAAATTTAATATACATACATACAAACAAATAATGTAGCGATCACAAATTCACGCTGCGGGAGTTTCAAGACGCATTTCACCCCTTTATTTTTCTGTCGTATCGAAGGTGCGAGAATATTCCAGACCTTAATTGCTCTGATATATAAACATCGAGCAGAAAAGATAGGGGATGGTCTGATATTTGCACGAGTGATGAAAACATATAGTTGCTGGAAATAAATATTGTGTAAATAAATAGTGCATATAGTATTAAATGTTTAAATATATAATCTTACGTTTTTATTAATAATTATTACTCTTAAATTAATGTTTATATTTGTTTATTTATGATGTTATTTATTTTTATTATTCATATTTCATTTATTAAACTTATTTATTTAAATATTTCTATTTCAATTATTTTTACACTGCACCTATTTACAATATGAGTATAGAAGTATACATAATATTTGAAGATAAAGTTTATTAACTGATTTTATTATTTATTCGTTTTAAAAGTAAATTTGATTAGAATTTTCCAAAATTTTAGATATGTAAGATTTAAAAAAAATCAAAAAAATGTACATACATTAGTAATATAAATAGATAATGCAGTAAACACATAGAACTTAGATAATATTGATAGTAAAAGGCCTAAGCATGATTCGATTATAGGTTATGGGAGTATCCATTGCACTTATATAACTTAATAATAAATGAAGCTCGGATCGATGTATATGACCACACATGGTGGTGGGACGGAAATGGGCTGCATGACCGGTGGCGCCACTCGCTCCCGCGGCGGAATTCGGAATCAGCTGTAAGATGATTAGGTTATCACGCCAGCGATCAGGCGCGTCGTATTTAATTATATTCGCGGCTGTTCGACACAAATTTCAACACGATACGTGCCATCGTCTGGTAATTAATTCATTTAATATCGCACATTGTGACGTGTGGAGTGTTACCAGGTTACTCGGAGCTGCTAATCTCATTTCGAAAACTCTGCGACTTCATATAATTTTTACAAATTGCAGAATGATCAAATGAATTGACGATAAATATAAAATTACTCAAAAACGAGAATTAGACTCCGATACACTCAAACCAATTAAACTCTGTATACCAGGAAAAGAAAAAAGTATTGTATTCTTTTAAAGTTCTTTATTGAATATATATACACAAAAGAAATTTTATTTTATACTTACTATTTAATAAATAAAATGACCTATTGATTCAAAATTTTTTCTTAATGAAATCGAGAAAAAATATTATATTTATCATTACTAAGTTCGCCAATTTAGTCTTCCTACACTTGTAAATTATATAGAATCAATGATCTTTTGAACCCCCACTCATTAGAATTACTTCCCTTCGATTTGTCATACTTCCTACTAATTTTCTTGGAGTTTGAGAGTCAATTTTACCCCATTCTTCTACCATAAATGTAGTAGTGTATTGTTTTATACATTTTTTAAAATAAATCACAGAGATGTTCAATAGGAATCATATCAATGATTTATTATTTTTTTAAATAAATCATGATATTTGGCACCCTGTTTTTGAGTTATGCGAAATACATACATACGTACAGACGTCACACCAAATTTAGTCAAAATTGATATTCCGTTGTAATCTGTAATTCGAAATTCTTCGCGGTTACAATACCGTTTTTACTTCTTGTAGGAAGTAGAACTGATGTCAAAATGAAAAACCATTACTTACAAAATTTTCATAGTTGTGACAAATTTTACCTCTTCTATTAAAACAACTTGCTTATTGATATTTTGTTGGAGTCCTATTCATTGAAGTATAAAGTTTGTGTAGTTCATTACGCTTATACCATAATAATGATTCATAAACAACAATAATAACAGCGAAACAACAGGGTAGAACAAACAAATATACTGTTGGCATTCGCGATAAAGACGAGAACAAAGCCGCATTGATTTTTCGATAAATAAGTACAGTCAAATTACGCTGAATAAAATTAATTATTTCTTGATGGTGACAAATTAAATTCCAGAACAAAGATGTTGTGATTTCGCGCTATTTAAACTGTAACCTCAAGAAAATCAAATTTGCAAGTTGCTGACAAGGCAGACAGACGCCCCACTACATCCTAGAATCGACGTGCAACCTCAAACTAAAACGATTATAACGCCACGAAAACCTCCTCAAACTTATCGCTTTACGTCAACTCGACAACTTTACAAAATCTTGTTTTTGACAAGACACAAAGTCTTCCAAATCAGATTAACAGCCACGCGTTACCTCACCGACACATCACGGTATTAAATTAATTCATTATAAGGCGATAATGTTTCTTCATTCGACAGCAAGTCTTACAAGTACCAGGTATCATATATTTTTATAAGTAGGTACTCATATAGTAGTTAACTTTTCATTTCTCATTTTTTAAAAGTTATTACAATTACAAATAATATATACAAAAACAATAAAAAGGAAGATAATTTTCTGCACATGTGGGCAAAACTATCCTACCAAGTCCCTTATTGGTTTAGTTTTTGAAGATGAAAAAAACTTATTGAAATGTTTCTTTCATCTAACGATATAAGAAAATAATCTACTTTAATATTTATATTAATTATATTTAAAAAGCGCAGGACAAATTATTTCCCAAAAAATTAAATAACATTTGTCAAAACTTATACGTAAGTAAGAACTGCATAATTAGTTTAATTTGAGGAAAAACGATTATTATATAGATAATGAGGGGTTTAAGACAATGCAATTTATTTATTTGTTTTTGTTTGAAGGATTTTTTGAATTTTTCGTATCTCGAAAAGTATTCGCTATAGTACAGATTTTAAATCAATAAAGTGGACATTTATTTTATCCGTGAAACAAAAATAATTAGTATTTTGTTTCTGGTATTTTTATTTATTTAAAGGAAATAGTGAAATATTTATATATTTATACAGTAGTATATTTACTGAAACAATAGTAATTGTGTTATAATTAAATCTCATGAAATATTCAGTTCATTTAAATACCTAATTAAACACAACCAAAAATTTGTAATTGAACATGCATAGTTAAACTGTATTTTTCGTAATTTTTAGAACAAAAAATTTAAATTAAATAGAAACAAAATGAATTACACGTGTGAATTAAATAAAATTAACAATGAAATAAATAAAACAATAGTACATTTAATTCTCTATTGACAATGTAAAACAAATACTCTATATCGACATTTGATCGATGCGGGCTGATGGTCAGATCCGTACTGGGTGGAAATTTCACACGGGTTTGAAAACCAATCGGAAAGTATAATTCCAGGCAGTGAGGAAATCCTTCTTAAATAAACTAATGTATTCTCAGGGTGGCTGGGGATTACGCACGTCCGTCGACGCTGTCGCCATCTACTTCCCCCCCCCCCTCTCCTGCGGCGTTCCGCAGGAATGAATTGATGAAATAGTAACGCCACGGCCGCCCGAGATCTTGTATTGAGTTGTGAACAGTTGCTATCGACAACAAGAGCAGGATTGTTCCATTCCGGGTTCACAGAACTTACTTGTCAACAGAAAGATCTCTTGTTATTGTTTACTATTAATGGAAAATACAATACAATATCAATCCTGTTCAACAGGGTCTTGAAATATCTTACGTATAGCGGTATAGCCATTGTTTTCTTGAGACAAATGATTTCATATTCCATCTATTACTCTATAAATATAAATACAAATCTACTCATTTTTCTCTCGTCATAAGTTTGACATTTATTTAAATATAGACATAGCAGCAGTACTCTTGAAATTCGCAAACAATTGAAGTCTATTTCTAACAGGGATGGAATACGTACCTTAACGATATCTGACAACGTTATAATAATAAATATTAATAATAAACTTATCACAACACTTTTAAACTTTCTGTTTTAGCATTATTATTGTATTGTATTCTTACATTACATACATTTCAGAAACATACACTACATTACAATAATTCAATAGTACATTATTCTGTTCCACTCTGGCGCATTCCTATTTCATTCTAAATTTAGTATTTCTATTTCCGGTCTACAAGTTATGTTCGGGAAACTATTTGATAGAAAATAAAAGACTTTCGAATACCATATGTAGGTCATGAACAAGCTGTAGATAAATTAGAATTTTAGCGTAAAATTGTATTTAGACATCCAAATAGGCAAATAAAAAAATATTTTTCGGTCAAAAATTTTTGTTTCTAATAATAATTCATATTGATAGACATCGATATGCTGATTTCAGTTTTTCAAACAGAATTCAATTACCTCTTACCGTTCTCGAGATATTTGCGTTCAAAGATATACCTAAAAAATTAGGTTTTTTAGGTATACCCCTTAAATGGTTAGGTTTATGAATTCGGCGACCTCGCCATTCGATTCTACGGCCAAAATTACATAAGTGTACCAATTTTCAGATTTTTGTCTCAACAGATAGAATTTCTAGAAGGAAAAAACTGAAAATGGCCAAAAATCGGAAAAAATCGTCAGGGGTTCATCAGGCATTTTTTTCGATTTTGGCCATTTTCGTTTTTCCTTCCTACAAATTGTATCCTTTGGAATAAAAATCTAAAAATTGGTACACTTATGTAATTTTGTCCGTAGAATCGATTGGTGAGGTCGCCGAAGTCGTACACCTAACAGTTAAAGGGGTAAACTTAAAAAACCTGTTTTTTTAGGTATTGCCAAAACTCAACTTTGAACACGGATATCTCGAGAACGGTAAGAGATAATTTAATTCGGTTTGAAAATTTGAAATCAGCGCATCAATGTTTACTTAAGTCTAGAAAATGAAATGTTTTGGAGAAAAAAAGTTCCTTCGAGAAATTATGAAATTTAGGTTTTTTCGTTTTTCTCATTTTTCACCAAATCGTTCCAAAGAACGTCTATGCAGAGAAAACATTTCTATATGTAACTTTTCGCGTAGAATCGACTGGTGTATTCGTTAAGATTGTATCTCTACCTAATTTTGAGATATACACAAAAAACACATTTTTTGAGGTGCAACTTTGAGACCAAAAATCTCATGAATGAAAGAAGATAATTAAATTCTGTTTATAAACTTGAAATCAGTACAATGACCTCTATCAATCGGGTGTATTTTAAAAAATCAAAATTTTGGACCCAAAAATTAATATTTTTGGATTATTTCTACTGTAAATGAAAAATTTTACATTGAAAAATTCATTTTTTTTTCTTTTTATATCTAACTGTGGTTGGTTGATAACAGAGAATTAAAAATATTTTAAATTTAATTCGTAATGTTAAACAAACATTGATTGTGAAAAAAATGAAGAGAAACTTGGACTTCATCAACAGAGGATCCACCATAAAATTGCGTAACAAACGATGGTCTAATAAAAGAAGAAAAAGAGAAGAAGTAAAAAGTAGAGTATTGTTAGGTTATAAAAAGAAGAACAGAAAGTTGGACTACATCAACAGAGGACCCAACGTATAATTGCGTAAAAAACGAAGGTCTTATAAAAGAAGAAAGAGAGAAGAAGTCTTGTTAGGTTTATAATAGCAAAAGTGATCTTAAACAGATTATAAACGCAATTGTTAGGTCGAAGTGGTAATTCCGTCAGTCAAATCATCTAGCAACCTTCAGTATCTAATCTGCCACAATTACCCTAAATAATTGAGCATCTGGTAAGTCGCATTCACACTTGACGCTCGCAACGCGACGTCGTGCAAGTAGGTCGCCCCTCGCCCGACTTGGCGGTCGCGTCTCGCACAGCTCATTACATCGAATATAATTAATTTAATAAGGTTCCAAGGGGACATCGCTGTCTGCTGTCTGCTGTCGGGAGATCAAAGTGGCTCGGCAACGGGAGATATGACACTTCGGGTGTCAAGATGCCGGGAAATGTGAGAGAATTCCTGTTGTGGGATGTTGGTTTATTGCTAATTTGCTAAATTTACTGGAATCAACCACATTAATAATTACCTTACACACTTCCTACTTTTATAGCTATTAACATACCTAGAACTGTTATCATAACCGCCGCACATTATGTACTATATTTTTTCTACGACCATTATTTGACTATATTTGACATATCACTAGTAAATAGCGCCAATTATAGAACATAAAACATCTATGTCAAACTGTTAATCTAAAAAAAAAATATTTTCCACTCTATTGCTTCACAACTCGATTTATGTACTATACTTTTTCTACGATCACTATTTGACCGTTTTTCGATCAAATGACGATCATACAATACACTGAAAGAATTGTCACATCACTAGTAAATAATGCCAATTACAGAACATAAAAACAACTATGTCAATAAATTTAAACTATTTACAATCCAATAAAACAGTCTATGTCAAAAATTTCTTGTTTATTTTGTCATTAGTCGTAATATTTAATATCAGTTATAATTACTTTTGTCTGATTTATACTGCTAACATAATTGAAAAATCTCCTAACTGTGCGACGGCATACTTTACACACAGCCTTCAGTAATGTGACACTTAGATAACCTATAAGTTGTACAATAATGTTATACAGTTTTGTTTTTCAGCACGAGAAATGAACAATATTAAAATATCGATCTATGTTGCATATTTCTTCGTATTGTTTATTTGAAGGACAATACTGTAATAGCTATACGAAGAAGTAATTATCTTCTTATTTATTCCATTGTTGCAGTTGCTTAAACTACCTCACCCCATTATTATCGTTGATTTAAAATAGTGTAATTGCAGCATACCGTTCTTAGAAATTTTTGACAGTTAAATCGAAATATTGGATTAAAAATTATTTGAAAATTACTGTCTGAAATTCTTAGTAATTCAAAGGTCAAATATGTAGTTTTTAACTGACAAGAATCAAAATATATAATTTGATACTATATACTTACCGGGCTCGTATTGAAAATAATGTATGACGTATTTTATGATTTTCTTTTTAGTTACTCTGTATTTAACTCACAGAAGATATAAGATGTTTTTTTTAAACACTTCCTTAGATAGTTAGAAAACTACGAAAACCTGAATTTGGTCAGTTTTTTTCCTCTAATATTTCGAATTGCATAAATACTTTTAGTATACATTTGCTGGCATCGTAAGCTAAGAGAGAAAAAAAAAACAAAAAGCTAACGTAGTTTATTATTTTCTATTACAGTAATTTTTACTTGTAAAATGGCAACAGTAAATAATTGTTCAATAGTGGCTTGTAAACATCATAATTTTAATAAGATATTTGAATATAGAAATCATTAAATGGCTTTGTACGATTTTCGAATTGGAAAAAACTGGTTAAGGTATAGACTGGCAATGTAACGTAATATTTATACAAAAATATGTACTTTTATGTAGAATTTTTGATTGTGTTGAAAGAAATGTAACATTTTTAGAGAATAGAGGAAGTAACGAAGATAAGTAGAATAAGCCGGGCGAAACAGTAATCCTTTTGTTTATGTAAAATCAAAGAGACTCGAGTTTGCTTGGTGATACAATGTAACGTTAATATCACGTATACAAAATTGAGTGCGCTAGGTCGCGGCGTAGGGCAGAGCGCCGGGGGCGTCGGCGTCGGTAGCCCAGGTGCGAGCCACCGCGACGCTTCCCGGCAGACCGCCTCCTTCATGCATATTCCATAATCTCATTTGACTGCATAATCTCTACACATATAAACGCTTGTTTACAGTGACAGCGCACACATATGCGTCGACTGCGCACGTCGAACGCCCTCATTTCATTTTAATAAATTGCGGTAATGTTCATTCCGTGTGTGACTTTATCGCGGTTTTAGCAAATTTGCCCGCCTGCGAGAAGAGAATGTTTTTAATATTGTTATTTATGGCGGCGATAGTCCTACGGGGAGTATTCCCAAGATATATTGGCGGTGTTTTGGATATTATCTTCGTGTATTACTTGCTCACATATTGTTAAAATATTTTACTGTTATAGCCCCAGCAAGAAGTACTTGTACTACACATGCACGCTTTGTTCCCCAGCCGGAATATAACTTCGCAATGTGTCGAGGTACTTGCACCTGACTTACACTGGAAATGGATTGCCTTGCTGCTTCTCTCTCTTTGCTTAACTTCTATTCTCTTCCTACATAATCAACAACTTATCACAGCACTTTTATGATTTCTGTTTTAACATCATTATGCTAAATATAATTTCCAATCCACTACAGATTAAATAAATCCGTTTACGTTTTGATTTGTTAACTTTTTATTTATTGTTGACAACTTCAAAGAAATGGGCGACAATGGACCTTTCAAACACTATTGTTTCACAAAAGTCTTGTATTTTTTTGTCTTGCCTCAGTTTTGCAAAAAATGCAAGACAAAAACTACAAATTTAAAAGCAAGACAAGGCAAGAAAATTGTCTTGCAAGAAATGAGCAAGAATGCAAGATTTTCTTCAAATCTTCTATTCTTCCATTTTTTTTTCCAAATTTCATATATAGCTTTAAAATGATGATCAAAACAAGATTTTTATGTACAAGAGTAATGAAAGCCTTGCTTCTCGAGACAAGACAAGAAATTACTAAACTAGACAAGAAATTTTGTCTTGTGAAACACTATCGAATACCAAATAATTGAAGGGAATCGCGCGTTTTGTACGGTATGTCACCATTATCCAAGAGTTTTTGCGCCAGCTCTTCAAGAATTTATGCAGGAAATGTCTGATTCTAGTAGGATAAAACCACAACCCACCACTGCTCAAAATTTAATGGGCATTTGAAGGAGATGTTTAACGGCCAACTGACCTCTGTAAGTAGCCATGAGTCTGCCGGATTTAACGCTGTTTGACTATTTCTGGTGGGGTTATCTAAAAACTGAAGTATGTAAGCATCGTCCCAGAATCCTACAAGTCTACAATATCTGTATCATAACCTTGAAAGTTAATCAATAGCTTAGTAAACAATTAATTAATATTAAAACATATACCGTGAATTTATTTTAGCAGCAATGTGTCAGATTATTCTTTTTCAAATTAAACATAAGTTGTCAAGTTCAGGTCATTATTAACTTAAGTATTACATTGTTTGAAAATTATAATAAAAATGTATACGACTGAAGAAAAAATTCAAATGATTGTATGATACAATTCAGACTGTAGTTTAAGACAAGTTACTGATCTATTTTGAGTGTCATTTCCTGATCGTCCAACACAACTGCAACTGTATTTTATTTAGTATTGTAAATATTTTGAAAATAATGGATGCATTAAACAAGATAAAAACAGAACAAACATTGTTTTAACACAAGGGAAAATAGATGAAATAATAATGATTGTTCGAAACAATAACAAATTCATTCATTAATTTTTCAAATTTTTTTGTAAATGTTATTGAATATAAAACAAATTGTTTAACCTCAATAGATACGAATTTGTATTTGTATTTCTACACAAGTAATATCAATGTTTGAAACGTGCAATAAATAAATAAAATGTAGACATTAATAAATATCGCACGGTTTGAAATTTATAGTATGAATAAAATCGATTCCCACTGAAATAAGTTTAAGTTAACCGTAAGACAACAATTATGATAATTACTTTCAAATGGTAAAAATAGAGTTTTCAAGAGAAACGTAATTATTAACTGTTGTATTGCAGAACAGTATTTTAATTCTAAAGAAGATATAAGATTAAAAAAAAATGTTCTTGTTTTCCATATATTAATTAAATGAAGAATGCAAATTATAATTCTAAAAACTAACAAAGCCAGGCAGGTTGGAATGCGCTATTTAATTAGCATTTTTAGTAGTGGAAAACAAATATCAAAATAGCACTTCAACGTTGCCCATAAACCATAATTCTCACTCCTCATATTTCCTCCCTGACATTCTGCAACGTGCATTGAGATAATAATCGTCACCAGGTGGGTAAGTCGACAGGCCGGAGGAAATAATTGCGAAAAATGCACAATCTCCTCCCGGAGCGCCTGGGATTGCAGCTGGCTTTGCGACTCCGGGCGACTCCGGGAGATTTGCAGACGTACCGAACGACCATTCCGCTGATTTTATTACGCCCGGACCCAACACTGCTTATTTACCGCCGTCGTCCCGACTATATTTCATACATTTGTAAACAGACTACGTTTGTTTGCATAAACACTGTTTTGCAGTTTTCTCGAAATTGCAATCTTACTTTGAATGGATGTGTTTACTGTTCTCTCAAACGTAAAGAAACGTTTAATGGATATTTATAAGCGAAGGTACATTACAGAATTTTATTTTTATGATTTTATGAGATCTTTATGACGACAGATTTAATACCAGAACGACAATTATAATGGTAACAGATATTCCAGATAAATATAAAAATGTCGACTTAAAATAAAAAGCTGATGTGGTACATCATCCTGATTTAAAATGAAAAGCTGATGTGGTACCACAGAATAGGTTTATTATACAGAAGCGACAGTAAGACAGAGAAATGAAAATTAGAGAGAGATGGGGAAAGGCAACAAATTTAAAGGTCTCATTGTTTATAATCGGAAAGTTTCGTTACATCTTCGGGAGAAATAGGGGAAGTCAACAAATTTAAAGGTCTACACAATGCTCCAAGGTCATAGAACTGAATAGGGTAACCTGAAAGGTACCGACACCTAGTGTCGTTTCTGTATGTAACTATTCTGTGGTGGCACAGTAAATTTTAACGTTAATTTTTGTACTCCAATTAGAATCAAAGAAATTGATAATTACGTTGAAAAAATATATCTCTTTTTTGTAATAAAATATTTATACATTTATTATAAGGTGTTTTTTTAAAAATAGTTCTAAATAATAAAACATCTAATATACCTACAATAATATTCTATCTATATTTATTATTCATACATGACATTTTTCAAATGATTACCGACAAATAGTACTTATAATGACAATAAAAGTAATTATAGTAAATGTGTAATACTGTAGTTATTTAGGTAGTATAATAAATTACGTCCATTTACAGAAACAGTAATTTTATATGGATTTATATTTTGTAAATAGAATTCAACTAAGAATTTTAAATCATATGGAGATGTCACTCATATAACTATAATTAATTACAGTGATATATCTTCCACATATCTTCTATCTAAACACAATACGTGTTAAAAAATAAAGATATACTCAGTAATAAATAATTCAATGTTACATATTTACACATGGTTTATTTCAGAAAATATTGGATATGTAATAAAGTATTTAACTATTTCAATTAAACCCAATATCATTAATTATTAGCATAGTTCTTTTATTGGCAATTACAGAACAAATCGAATGAATAGGAAGTCATTAAAGAGTTCTTAGAATTTTAGCGCAGATGTTGAAAGTTCACATGATTACAGCCAATACTAGAACTGTCCCTTTGTAAATTGTATCTAACTCCTATAGGTATACGATTTAGCATTCATTATTTATATTACATTATACATTGCAATAATTTCAGATTAAATTCTCTATAGGGGGTGATTTACCATTCAGTGTTAAGGTTAAATCGATATGTTATTGTTATTAGAATTCATATACCACATTGTATATTGTATGTGAATATAAATTATAATTTTGTATATGCTAATATTTTCCGATACAAAATATTAATAAATGCATGAATTATCATGGGAGTTTACATTAATGTACTTAAATTAGGAAAATTTTACATGTATTTAACCTAATATTAAAAATTTAATTAATTTGTAATCATATTGCAAACTACAAAATTGGGAATACTAAATTTAATCATGCAGATTATTTCAAAGAAGTTACATACAAATAATTATAAAATTATTTACAATAAACTACGTACTGAAAATAATAATAATACAAAAAATGCTTACATTTAGCACTCTTTGTAACCAAAAAAAAGATTTGTAATTGTTAGATATATATTTTACCATTCCTTAACTATTTCGTATATCTATTTTTATTTCATAACGTTACATTTCATCATTCTATCCTGTTTTTTAAATCAGATTTTAACATGGTTTTTATGGCACTATGTAATATTTCATTCATTTAATATACGACTCTACCACGATGACGTGACAGCTATGTTTCCTCAAATTTTTAATAATTATATTCTCGTAAATTGCGAATAATTTATCAATTAATAAAACACGAGTATTTTATTTTTTGTCTAGTAATATATATATTTAAAATTGCGTTACAATTCGAATTATATACTATACTTTTGTTACGACCATTATTTGACAGTATTTCGATCATAAATTACAATGAAATATTTGTCATATCATTAGTAATTAGCGGCAACTAGAGAATATATAAACAACTATATCAAACTGATAACCTGAAAAATAAATTAAAATATTGTCAACCCAATAAAACAATAGATCATTTCTTGTTTATTTCTTCTTTAGTCGTAATGTTTTAAATTTGTTATAATTAATTTTATCTTATTTATACTGCTAATATAATTTCCATAAATCAAAAATTCCCTAACTGTGCGATTGGGTACTTTACACACGGCCCTAGGTAAAGTGACAGTTAGATAACCTATAAATTGTACAATAATGGCTATTTATATGGTCGTAGAAAAAATATTTAAAAATAGCATTCGAGAATGTTTTTTAAACAATTATGTTTGCATGTTTTTTTTTTGGTTTTACTATTAGACCTCAGGAGTGTTTGAATCTATTTTGAACGAAGAGTAAGTAGTTAATAAAATGGATTAAAGCAGGATGTAATTATAACGCTATTTAAGCAAGTCGCTGTTTCGCCTCGGGCATGTTTTATGAAATTAAAGTGAATCTGACGTTGGCCTCCGTACCGGCAGAGATCGTCAGGAAATTTATATAATATTCATCAGGATCCACACGAGTACGAGTCGAGCACAGCAGAACAAGAATTCATCATCTATTGAGAGACGCAGAACTGAAGCTGTCACATTCAAAAATTAAATATATGACGTGAAAAATTGAAAATTTTGTATTATTCAGTGGCTTTGTGGGTTAACGTATGTTCCATGATTACTTCAAGCGTCTCGCATACGTCAGCGGGATATTTCGTAAGATGTCAAACATGAAATATGTCGCAAGTGAATCATTACTGTTAGAACCAATATTTTTTCTGTTCATAAATTTTGCAATTTCATTATCGAATATTATAAAAGACACGTGTCGAAATATATCATAAAGTATCTCATCCATTTTAAAATATGACACGAGTATAATTGAGTTATTGCTCAAAAATTGATGACTTCAACCATCCATTTTCAATAAATTTTTCAATGACAAGAGACGCTAAATTTTTCCCTAGTTATAACATCATTTCTGTAAAATGTATTGAAATATTAAATAAGGAAGGTAAAACACGTTTTATGTAGTAGAATTTCCGCGAAATACGTGATAAAAATTAAAATAATTTCAATTCAATTTTTGCGAGACATTCCATTTCGTTGCGAACATTTTCATTCAGATGAGTCCCGGACTATTTCCTTGGTTACTATTCTTCTCTTCCATTAGTAAATATCAAAACTCTGACAAATATATTCTTTATAAGCCGTAACGAACTATTTTATCATCATTCTTTTTTGTTTAATACTAGCATTAAAATTAAATGCAATTTGAAATAGATATATTTTCCTCGAATGTTTAACAACAGCTCTTTAAGAAATGAGGAGGCAAATTATTTACTTAAAACTTTAAACTCTGCTTAGTCAAAAAATCATGGATTATATTGCTAGCTAGTAGCTCCGCTCCTGATAAAAACAACTATACTTAAATAATAATACTAATAGTCCTACTCGGATTGAAGACCGCATCATACGCATGGAAACTAAATACTGAATTTTACATTGAGCCACAGCCAGACCCCCAATCCAAACATTTATGGAAGAGCCGCTGCACCGATACCGAGAGTTGCTAATGATCGGAGCTCATGCCTCCCTTGCTAAGTTTTCTCTTTGTTCAACTCGTATATTTCATCTTTCTTCTTGAATTGATTCAAGGTTAAAACTAGCTTTCTCTTCTCTTTAAAGGTGGATAGGTGGAGACAAATTTTAAGTTTGACTCCGGCTCATTAAAGAATATTTATTTCTCTCTTTAAACAACCCATAAAATTGAAAGAATGTCTACTAATATATTTTTTTAATATAATAAATAAGTCTTCATAATTTAATTTTTATTAGAAACACGAAACATGTTTATTTCCTTGCCAGTGAAATGATTGAATAATTGAATCGGTCTCCTTAACCTATATTAGAGACATTACAGATGCTTTATAAATTAACCAATATCTCCCACAATGAAACGTCGGAATTGAATGTGAAACATACGCTATCTTGCTCGTAGCTCGGTTCTACGCGGGGATCTTTGTCTTAGTTCGCGATCTCAGTGCTTCGTATTCGTCGCTGGAATTGATTTGCGATTTGATAGTAATATTTCAGGTACTTTGGTCGAGGCGTACGCAGACGAAATGTATTTGTAATGGTTTCGAGATACTGAAAGGAATAGTTATTTTATTTTACATCCAAGCTTCGGAATAGCGCTTGAGGTGTTCAATGTTTATGTATCACACCAACTTTTTGCATTTATAGAAATAACAATAACATTGTATTTACATGACAGAAATTGACATCCAACATCTTATAAAGTAGGACAGATTATGCATAAATACATATTTAATATTTTCATTTTAATTTTTTGTTCCTCAATGTAAAATAGCGATAAAATTTAAAAACTATGCGCAGTATAATTAATATACAATTTTTCTTTTATTTACTATGTTCAGGATGTATGTGAATCAGGGTTGATCCATTTAAAAACAATGCATTACAGTATTACTATTTATTATTCAGAATCCAGGGCGTTAATACATACATTACAAAGATATGATAATAAACATTTCACATTCCTTGATCTGACAGTGGCGACCTCTTATTTTCTCTCCATCAGCGTTGGATCGGACCATTAGGACGCGTTCCCCTAAGTGTTATAAAACGCACGTTATCATTCCACTTACAATTGTCACAAGCATGTACAGAAACTCAAAACATAGAAAGGAGGTGTGACAGGTGACTCCCAATTCCTTGACTTGGGAAGGTACTCCGCGAGTAGTGAACGCCAATTGTATTTACACTCATTACTATATCATCACAACGAAATGGCCCAGTCAAGCCTAGATCCTGGCGTGTTCATATCCCGGGACACGGCCCGCGGGAGGAGGGACATCCAGTACTTAACCCAGTCTCCATAATGCATGCGGCCCAGCACCTCGTGATTACCAATACCCACATATAGACCCCTGATCTAGTAATGAATCCTCGATTCATAAACCAGCACTGCAGACGCTCCTGTAAGTCTCACCCTCACTATAAGTCTTTCCCCATAGGTTCCACACACATTCTGTTAGTAGGTTCGAGGGCGTCCTAGACACCTACCATATAGGGGAAGGTATTCTCTACGTTTTCGGTCACAAACAAATAGTACATATTGATACAATTACACTATGCACAATAAATATATAATCAGTGAATAACATGTAGTCCATTCAGTAATTCATCCATGAGCATCAACAATACTTGTAACTAGAATAACCGTGAGTTGCCATTCACCATTATTTATTTCAATCTGCATATCTTTACTCATTGACAATCAGGACATCAGGTTACAAGGCACAATTTTGAGTTCACTAACTGTATGTTGAAAACCGCCTTTGGTTTCTTTCTAAAGTAGTTTGTATCAATAGTTCTAAATAAGTTGGACTAAGCCAGAATCTGCGTCTTACAAATGTAGCCAATTGAAATGAAATCAATTACACTTTGTACTTTATCCGTGGAAATACTGATACCTACGGAAATTATTTATAAACATATCAGTATTGATTATAGCGAAAAATATGAATATAACATGATATAGTGTCCATTGATAGGTGAATAAATGATTAGCTATAATTCATCAAACCTGTTGGGCGGTTGTTGACCAACAGCGCTCCTCGCGGCAGTTGCTGAAGCAATAAACGTGGGAGACATTAATGGCGGCATTATATATTTATTAGATCGGTACATTATAGATCATAGCACCTCGTGTTCGTCCTGTCATGTATTACAATATCGCTCAGAACCACGATAAGGCGATATAGACATCTTGTTAAATAAACTAAGCAAACTGCAAATAAACTTTTCAAACTTGTTGATGGAGACTGACGTTGTCAGATGTTAACTTTTTAAACAAAAATAAATCAAGATAAACAAAGCAACGATGTTTGATCTTGGGAAATTGTTTTCAAGGCGTTTCTTTACTTTACGGCATGAATTATTACTCCAGAGGTTAAAAATGTTTAATGACCTTACGACTATTATATCTTTATTGTATTTAAACCATAAATATCAATTTGTTACAGAAATTCCAGTAACATATAACAAATTTTATACTTTATTTTCATTCCGTTGTGTTCTAAAAATAAAATATCCTGAATATTTTATTCCTATTTCAAACAAGGCTATATTTTTTATGGATTTTTAACATACATAACATAATTATATTTACACTTAGGTACTTCTTATTCTCTAGAGAAGTAAGAAATTGATTGCAGTTCTAACAACTAAGAAAACTCATAATGTAATGCAATAATTTTTCTTTTTTCTATTTGATCTGTACTTTGTAAATTTCGGCAAAGATTTCACAAGAATATTTATTTTGTTCTTTTTTACATTATATTGATATTTGTTATCAAGGAAAAGGAACAAGGAAAGGCGTATTTTTTAAAAATTTAAATTAAAAGTAAAAAGTAAATTGATGTCCTTTTCTGTTTGATGCAGCACACCCACAAGTATGTAGCACGAACCGCCACTGGTAAGAATAATTCGTCGAATGGGTAATTCAAAATTGCATATGTAACAGAAAAATAATTATGAATGAATATTTGTATTTAGTATCAATACAAACTTAATTATTTTTGGAAAATTTTGAATCATATATGAATATGTAGCAATAAATTAACGAACAGATACGTGGAATGTTCAGTTTTAAAATTATTTTTAAAATGCACTCGTTTAAAACTGATACACCAGAGGGGTTGAGTTAAACACATTATGTTTTCAAATTTAAAAATATTTGTGTACATCAAAAATATATCACACTAATAAAAATGTATTGCCACTGTTTTTATTCTTTTACGGATATGGAATTTTGTATTTGTAAAAATATTATTAACACTGTTTTACATACATCTGTTAAAAGTCACAATAATTGAAAATATAAAAAAGCGTCGGAATTTTTCATTAGAGAAAAATAGTGGTTATGAAAAGCTGCACATTTCACATTCATGGGGTTATAAATTCAGTTATCTATCCGGGAGACAATGAATGGATTTTTGCATATTTCAGTGTATAAAATTAGCGAGTTGTGCAGTGGAATTAATGTAATTTCGCAATGATTAAGTAAGTGTATGTAGAGTATTTTCTGCGCAAATCCAGTGAATTCATTCGGCATTATTCTCGTTTGTTTTATGTCTCATCTAGCTGTATTGTTGCATTCGGCTGTTTTCTCGACGGTGCGCATTGCATGCATTTCTCCTGTGCGTCATTCCTGAAATCATTCCATCGTGTTACTGCGATCCTCGCTTGTTATTAGCGCCACTAGCGTGCTAGCCTTGTCGTCACACGCTAATTCCAACCCTGAAAATTCCTCCCTGCGTAATTTGTGCCTTCAGCCACTACGATCGTGTGGTCAATACAAGAGTGGATCCAACCATAGAAGCAGATCTTCCTTTGTTTCAGGAACTACGAGAATTACTAACAATATTATATAGGTGGTGACTATCATATTATTATAAGGGTGTGATTGTTTAATCAAATGCTAGTCTTGAGATAAACAATATTTAAATGTTGTAGACTGTAGTAACCCAAGTTACTACAGTCTACAACATTTAAATGTTTATTATGTGGGCTTCATACTCTACACTTTCTTTCACTTTGAACTAACTGTTCACACTTCAGGCTGTGGCACTTTATATCTGGGGACAATTAATCTCGAAACTTCTAGAGTTTTCTGGACCCTATAATATTCCTGAATAATAGCTACGTTGCTCTTATCTCATTAGACCTATTTAGGGAGACTAACTGATCAGACAAGTCACCCGCGATGAGTCATCGACAATGAGTCATGCCCGTTAAAACATGTAGTTCCTTGCTATTCATCAGTCATACTGGCAACTATTTTATTTAATTTCAATGTAGGATTGTTCGTAATTAGAAAAAAACTTTGGAGTAGTTATCATTTAATAGAATCCAATAATTCAAATAGTTATTTTATTCGTTTATCTTTGCACTTATTTATTTTTTCTTCTCGTATTTAACCTAATTTAGTATCTTTTCTAAGAGATGGATTACAGAATCTACTGTGAGATCTAAATCTTTAAAGTCTCGTGAAACAGGATTTTATGTATTTGTAGGTAATCCGTGGTAATGCTTTTCATTAAAAATAAAAATGTTACTTGATTATTTTCATGAGAAACATCTGTCATAATTCAATAAAGTGCTCATTCAGTAAATAACTATACGTTTTTATAAGGCGATTAAATTGGCAGTTAATAATTTTACACATAATTTTACTATAACATGTTCTTTTATTATCTCTCAAATCTCTTACAATATATTTGAATGTTCGATTTAATAATTCATGCCGTAAAATATATGTAAATTACCTATTTTTCAGTTTTCCAAAAAAAATATTTTTAAAACAATTACTTCCTGTAACTAGAAATTCTTCTAAAAAATTATCCTACTGTAAAGTGATTTGACATGTTTTTTTTTTTTTATCCCGGTATGTTAAGTCGTCGCTAGGCAACTAGGAATATATTCTTGTATGGATTTTTACAAAATTAACAATCTACTCAAATAATTTTATTTATTTAGGCGTTTATAAAATTAAATAAGAAATAATTAATCCTTGGATCGGAGCAAAATAAAATCTAATATATATGGCTATCGCCTCATTCTAGAATTGTCCGTTGTCGTTTAGTAATATATACCTGTTCCTTTTAATTACAAATTACGTTATTATCTCTTTAAGAATAAATGTTGTATCAATTATCTTGTACTGTTGTACAATGTAACAATTGTTTTAATTTCACGATTGCACGAAATGCATATCAGATATTCGGAATATTAGGTACGGTGTGAGAATGTCGGACGATTCCGTAGGGGTGCATTTATCTGAGCACTATACTAGTTGGCCATGCTTTGCTCGTTCTTTCTTTGTTCATTGTGTCTCGACTATCTTGCGTACTTTGCATTTTAAGAGAAGTCTTACAGCTATATTTTGCAACTATTTCATATTAGAAATATCTATTATATTTGCATATCTTGAGCAACTAGAGAATAATATTTAGTTGCGGTGGAATCCTGACTATTCCACGAGGTGTAACGATAGAAAATATAGATAGTGTATTACAATATGAACTAATTTTAAATCATATTTAATAATCCGCGGAACTAATGCGATGCTGGTGTATTATTTATTGTTTTATTTTGTCTTATTATTCTTTTCTGTATTCTGAACTTCATTAGGAAAACTTCTCAAGTGCAGCATTTTAATTAAATTTCATTTAGATTTTAATTAATATCTACATTAATAATGTGAATAATAATTAGGCTATTCAGACGAACTAGCGACTAATAAAGTCGAAAATCTACAAACATAAGAAATAAAAACCTGGCAAAAAGCCAAGGTACGATTTTATCTAAACAGGATTATACTCGTTGCAAGATATCAAAAGAGGACTTGTTTTTTTCTTTTACTAATTTTTTAATACTTCATTATGCCGTGTAAAAAATACAGAAATGTTGTTATTAAACATGACGTAGAAAGACTCCGAGAATACTTGGTTAAAGAGAATATCATTCGTTTAATTAAATAAATAAGAAAAATCATATATTTTAAATAGGTAGAATTAAACAAAAGAAAATATGCTGATAAATGTTTTTTCTAGCAATCTACATTCATGAATTTGATGGAAAAATTCTGAGATTATATTTCTCTGTTCAATTTATAATTATTTTATAAAATACAAATTTTAGCTGCTAAAAACAATGAGTTATTTTAAATTTATGATTTAAATATTATTTAATAATTTTATTTGTGTTATTTAATATAGAATTATTTTATAAATAGGTTGACAAAATGTAATATACGTAAACTAATGCATATCAAATGACGAATAATTTAAAATAAAACTTTTTAATAACATATAATATTCCGTGATTCGTAAAACATGTTTTATGCTGTTTTAAATAAAATATAGTGTAGGTATTTAATTTCTGTACGCGGTATGAATACTTCAAAACGGAAATGACGTGCATTCATACAACGCGATGCTCGTTTTGTATTTGATTTAAAATCATGTCACATATTTAAACTACCTAAATAAATGTGAGTATAAATGATATTTTATCATTAATCTGGAAAATACATAAAAATACTTTATTTGCCAAATAACTAAAATTGGCATTTTATTTATTATATATAAAATTTAGTATCAATACCAACGCAAAATTTATCCGTTATTTTCGTAATTATGAATAAAATATATCAAAACTTAGCAAAATTAGAATTTACTTATTTTCTTTGGTTACTGTAGATCTTGTAATATTATATTTTTCGCGATATTTATGGTGTAAATATCTATATAATAATTATTATTTTAAAATGTATATATGGACATGCAAAAAATAGTATATATACCACAGGACTAAAGTGCGTTTAATCCCTGAAGTGATTATTTACCTTGCCTAGGTCACCTGAAAAGAACTCACTCTCAGGATTAAACCATGGACTTTAATCCCTCTGTGTATAATATTCTATTTTTTGTAATTTTTTGGACGCTAAGAAATATGAAATACGCTGGTCTTTAATAGCTTGATTTATTAGTAAATACTGTGCTGTTTCAAAACGTTAACATTTCTAGTCTTGATAATAGTTTTGTAGTTAGTAAAGATATAATTTAGTAAATGGCTGCAAATGTTTAATGTAACAATAATTCATTACGATTATTTAAATTTCCTAATGAGTAGAGCCATTCGTGACAACCTTGCGATAATTTAGCCCCAACTGCCTCCAGATACTAAAAACTAGGTTAATATTCGCAGTATAAATTACCCCAATCAAGGAACCAACATCCACATTGAATTATTGCTAAAAAACCTTCCAAATCAGAATCACGTATTTCCTTAACAAGACACAAACTGCAAACTTATCCAAATTAGATGAGAATTAATTATGATTCAGATAATGAGAGCACGTGAAGGGGAGGGGAAAAACCCCTCGGAGTGCGAGCTGTCTGTGAGGTGTTGGCGCGTGCCACCAAGTGGTTAAACTTAGTTTGTAGCGGTTGCAAACATCAACTTGGATGCGGTTAACCCGGAGAACGCTCCGGGCGTCACTACACCCCCGGAATCTGATGAGGGCCTACCTCCTACCTTACCAGCGCAAGAGAAGTCACTTACCTCCAACAAAAATAGGATCCTGTATAGTTTGACAAGAGATCTCGAGTTGACGTTTAAATTATTTTATGGTTGTGGTATCTATTCAAAGATTTTCCCTGAGTGAAAAAATTGAAAGAAATGTGACCTTTATTCGTTCTGCTATAGGGTATAGAATTGTACGAAATCCATTAGAATACACTGTTCCAGGTATCTATCTAAGCACTGGATTTGGAAATCCCAAAGTAACATTAGCATATCTTACTTAATATAGATGGATTACTGTACAACCTGGAAATAACTAGACAGGGATGTATTAAAAATTTTAATACCATGTTTTATGAAAAATACTCTAATAACTGTCACAAGTTGTAGTAACGTTGATGTACTCTTGGTAATAAGAACATTATGTTATAGCAGTTTCGCTTTTATGCAAAAATTGTTTGCAATTCCATGAAGATAATGATTATTGCTAAGAAATTAACGGTATTAAAATTTTAAATACATCCCTGTCTAGTTATTTCCATGTCGTACAGTAATCCATCTATATTAAGTTAGGCATGCTAATATTACTTTGGTATTTCCAAATCCAGTGCTTAGCTGGGTACCTGGAGCAAAACTTTGAATAGATACCACAACCATAAAACAATTTAAACGTCAACTTGAGATCTTTTGTCGTACTATACCATTGTCGAAATATTATCATTTTGCAGAAGAATATGATAATATACAACAATTAATAAGTATTAGTGAAAATAGTTCAATTAAATATTATTTCGTTCGCGAGCTATAATAGATTAAGTTTTGTTGCGGTCCGCTGTCATGTCATCACTCTTTAGCTATTTCATTGGTTGCTTGATTTTAAAAAGACAATCGCGCGTACTTGTTTCTTAGAACTTGCAGAGGGGAGACATGCATGCGGCCGGCAGTGTCAAAATATTACTGCACGTTTTTAGTTTTATTATGAAAAATAGATTCTACTTATGCCTAATAATAATTTTTTCATTCATATACATACAAATTTGTATATAATCATAGTTTAACTATACGAATATGAAAAGCACCAATACCTTGTACAACTAACAGTTTGTTCATCACTGGGGAAGAGAGATGACGTCAAGGCCAGAATTTCCCGCTTACTACGACATATTTTTCAGTCGCGTTTTCACTACTAAGCTGATTTCACTCTGTTCTTTCAGATAAAAAAAATAAAAAACAAATGGTACAGGACCTCATTATACATTACTCCAAATTCCACAGTAGCGTTTCATATGAACAACAGTTATTTAAATAACATTTTTATCCTACACATATTGAAAATAAGATACAGAATAAGATTAACACATGTGACATTCAATGTAAGAAATCAATGTACTTGAAACAGAAATACATATACTCACTTATGGATCAATGTAATATATTCTAATATGAATCTATTTATAAATATGTGCAAAAGTAACTGTTTGAGTTTTTGCAGTTTCATTTAAAAATTTTGAAGGGCACAAAATTAGTTTTCGTGAATCACCAACTAAATATATAAATGAAATTGTCAACTTTATAAGTTGAACATGAGTTTTCTGGAATTTATATCGATACAAATGCAAAGTTATTTTCGCTCTGATGAAAATGTAATTTGAAACGTAGGTTCGGAAAGTCCTGAAGTATAAATCTTCCCAAGTTTGTGGGGAGCTAGCATGATTGATATTTTGTTTATAATATTTCAGAATTACAGAAAGTAATTTGTAAAGTTTGAACATTTTTCAAAAAAATTTAAAAGTTTGAGTTAGGGATATCTGTAGAAATGTAGTCTGCTTTTGACGTGGGGGTGTTTACATAGGGATGTGAAAAACAACGAATACGTAATGGTAATTTTCGCAACTTGATCCGTTTGTTTACTCTTTGGATATGTCTGCCTGCATCCAACGCAGAATTATTTTTACCTACAATTTAATACTTTTTTCCATTTGTCATAACAGTATTGCATATGAAAACTACACTGCAGAAAGGGGAAATTTCACATTTTATTATAAAATAAATTAAGGAGTATAACTCATACAATATGTGTGATAGAATTTTATGTATAAATGTCCAATGTATAAAGCTCAGTTTTTGTATTTCTTAACTTTAAAATATAGGCATACATATTTATAAACTAGATATTTCAGACCAATCATAAACATATAATATGTATACTGAAGCTTGTGATGAATTTAAATGCCCGAACCTTTAGTTAGCGAATAAAATTTGACCATCTGAATATTTTTCTTTTATTAGTGTAACGAGCATGACTCACTGCCAATGACTCATCGCGACTAACCTGTCTGGCCATACTCTGAAAGATTCTAGCAGGTTCTAGATTAATTACTTACAGATATAAAGTGTCGCGGCTTGCTGAGTACAAATAAATACTGTTATATTTATAAATAAATAAATATTAGTTAATAAATAAATAAATATTAGTTAATAATTAGCTAATCAGTTAAATGTGTTTACTAATCATTCGGTTTAATTTGTGTTGTGTAATAAACTTTTAATATAAATATTCGTGTTTTGTGACTTTTTTCACTTAACCCATTTAAATAAACGTTACAATAATTATCTACAGAATGTTAGTTTGTTAGTTATTTGTACAACTCTCCTTAATGGTAATGATTTGTGCGGCAAATTAAATTTTCAATTTAGAACCTATATTTCTATTTTATAGGTATACGCCTTTCCGTGATAAGAGTAGATTTGTACAGTAATGGTAAAATATTTTTTGTTTTATTAACTTTGAATGGACCCATTTTGTTCATGATAGTTTGAATAAATCCATAACAATTCCGAATAAAGTTTCGTTTCACTAGAGATGAACTGCATTATTTACATGTTTTGCATCAAAATATAATAATTTTTGATTTGCAGTTCCATCCATTGTTTTTGTTTATAATTTTTCGCTATCGGCCATAGACAGGATTTGCAAATAAATCAAAGCAGGCTGTCAAATTTGAAAAGCCGAGACCTTTGATTTGTATTCTCTGAGAATGTTTGAAATATGAAAAGTCGAATAATGTACGTGGCCATAAAATTTGATATTTTATGACGACATTCCGTCACATTCCCCAGACAATCGGTGTTATTTCTCAATAAAACACTTTTCATCCATCGAAATCTATAAATTCCCACACATTTTTTCATTTGTTTGACAGAAAATCAATTCCGGTTTTTCACACTGTTGTAGGTATATCGGCAACTACGTAATCGGCAAAGTAATACATGAACAAAAAGAAGATCTTTATTCTACATTTTAGTGGATCAATAGTTAATAACATAAGAAATCCAGAGGTTGATAATTGAAACGAAACGAATGACAGCTGAAAATACAATGAAATGAATACAGCGGTGTTTAAATACTGTAATTCAAACAAACCACTTGTCTCGTAATATTTGTTCCGAAACAATAAAATCATTCATTATAAAAATAATCTTATCTAAAAATAATCTCAGGGATAGATAATAGTGAGTCGATCTTGAGAGCTGAACACAAACAGACGCATTTTTAGAACTCAAATGTAGAGTCCAAAATTACTTGTAATATTAACTTCATTTTATAGTTACTTATAAGCAGATTCCTCTATTTATTTAAACCTAGATCCGAAAGTTAAGTACATTTATAACTGGGGCAAGTTTGGTAAAAACTCACATTCTATAGAATCCCTGGTTTTATATATTACATTACCTTTTTAAGAAAATAACTACAAAAACGTATTTAAAATAATATTAATTAGAATAATTCGTCTAGAGTTTATTTTGGCTACTTCATACTGTCGTGTAGAATTGTTAAAATAACATGGGACAATTGTCATATCATATCAAACCGAACTTTATAAAATAATATTTAACTAGTGAACAAACCACGGATATTATGAATTATACCAGGCCTTAGATGTCTTAAAATTATTTGCTCTCCGAGCTGCGACGATTATGATACTCATAAATACCCTAGGTATGTTAATAGCTAGTTCAAACCTTTCACTTATAATATTGTGGGTAATAAGTATTACAAAAAATAAGAGTTGATCATTAATTTTATCGTGAAAAGAATATGCTTTTATAAAGACGTCGACTGAAATATCGTAAGCATTTATTCGTTCCATGATCGAGATTTGCTTTTTCAAAGGTTGGTATTGAAAGTAAAATTGTTAAGAGAAAGAAAGAAACCATCTTGATTCTGGTGATATATTCATATTGAGATCTGTAAGAAATATAGGGTAGGGGCGGCAGTATGTGAAATCCTGATCTGGTTTCTCCTCCAGTTCCATTTTTCAGTCGACTTGCTGCAGTGAAATAAATTCCCAAATTTAAATGGATGAATATGAGACATTAGCATTGGTCGCGGAGCACATAATGCATGCGATGTGGGCAAATCAAGTGTATAATTGCCGGCTGCGCGGGCAGGGCACATTTTCCATCTAGCAGACGCTAAGCTCTACAAAGGCCGGGGTATTGAAAACGCTATCACATCGGAGCAGGAATTTCGATAGCTACACTGAATGTTGCGAGTGCTATCTGCTAGCCCGCAGTGGTCTTCAAACTTGATACCTGAGATCTCTTCTCATCTCGCCCTCTTTCTCACCAATCCTCAAAAACTTCTACCCAACATATCAATACATATACCTCTATGTATTACTTCCAAACTCCTACATCTAACCCAGGTATCAATTATCCCAATCGTGACATTGCATTCTTCATTGCACTTCTGCCGAACATATCAATACATATACCACTGTGTATTTCTTCCAAACTCGTATATCTAGCAGGTATCAATTATCCCAATGGTGACATTGCATTGACATTATGGACAGTGGTGGCTTAGTTGGTTAAGGCGCTTCGATTTGCTGAGCGGAGTGTGAGGTCTGTGGTTCGAATCCCAGTGACGACAAACCTGTACTCAGAAATAAATAACGCTTTGTCCAAGTGGCTTAGAACCCACTATAAGCTGTAGGTCCCCTGTCCTAAATACATATACTATTATATACTCTTATATCTAACGCAGGTATCAATTATCCCAATAGTGACATTACATTGACATTACGGTTCAAATCCCAGAGAAGATAAACCCGTACTCAAAAATAAATACCACTATGTCCAAGTGTCTCAGAACCCGCTATAAGCTGTTGGTCCTATGTTCTAAATACATAAACCAGTATGTACTATTACACCTAGCGCAGGTATCAATTATCCTAATGGTGACATTGCATTGACATTATGGACAGTGGTGGCTTAGTTGGTTAATGTGCTACGACTTGGTCAGCGGATCTGGGGTTCAAATCCTAGTACGACAAACCTGTACCCAAAATTAATACCGCTGTGTCCGCTTAGTTCGAAACTTACTATAAACTGCAGGTCCTCTGTTATTGGACTTCGGTTTGTTGGACAGTGTAAATTAAATAAATAAATAATTATAAAGCGATGTCTTATCAAGACTTTTGAATATTGAAATAGACAATATGGCATGGTACCGATATCTTGACATTAACAGGGTAGGGGATTGGTGCAATTAAAGAAACGTGAATATAGCGTGGTTTCATTTGAATTTTAACAATAAAAGACTTATTACTTAAACGTAGGTATATATTTATATTTAATAAATTGACTAAATTCTCTAAAAACTATTGTAATGGACCAGGTAGGCGTTTTATGTTAAAATTACATTCACTCTGACGTTCACTGTCGAAAGATTGCCTAGTGTAATCAAAATCAGTCTGATTGGAACAAATATTTCTACATTTCGTTGAATTCCAGTAGAAATACTATTCCTTTAACTCAAATACAAATTTCACAGTATTTTCTTTAATTTAATAGGTACTTACGAATTTCGTGGAAGAACTGCAGCATTAGCAAATATTAACAAATTAATTTATAGAGTTTAAATTGTGTTTCACTATACGGTTCACATTAAAATCATAATATCAGATAACATTGTAGACCGATTTAATTTTCGTTATAAATCTTAATATCATTTGATCTTGTACGGTAAAATTATTACCATACTAACTTGTCAAAATTCCATGGGATACAATTATGACATATTTACCCTGCTTATTTTTGTCTATGTAAACAAAAGTTTAATATCCTGAAACCGGTAAAAAAAACTACATAATGATTAAACAAGTTAAATTATTTCGTTTCAACAGTATAAATAATGCATGTTTTGTATACGAATAGGTACATATAAATCAATAAGTGATTTACTTTTAGGAACCTTTATTATTTTACCTTAATGAATACACATTCTTAAACTAGCAAATCGACTTCGGAGAGTATCTGTATCTGTAAAACAGTTTGAGAATCAGTTCCCCGTATCGGCAACATCGCAGTGGGAAGCGCAGTTGCTCAGTTCTCCAGTCGGCTCTCTGGAGGGCCGTACACAAGCCTGGATACCTCTGGATAGCGCGGATACCCGGCTCTTCTAACTGACGACAGATCCATAAGCAATGTTTACTGCGAATAAGGCAGGATTTCCAATTTATGACACCTAGGTTTTTGCGTATAAATCGCGAGTTTAAGGAAAACTGTTTCTTGCTATACACTCCTTATGTGCGGCTTTGCTAGATATCCCTGGAAATACTGTCATTGTTTTTATTATACGCTGGAAATCACTTCACAGATTTCCCTCATATTTTTAAATAAAGGTTTTGATGTATTACAAATACTCTTCACATTTTTCGGCTGTTTCTGTTTATTGAAAACTTGGATATTTCTCAGTGTCATGTGAATACATTGTATAAATCACGCTATTTCACAACAACTCTGTTTTATGGACACTTTAAATATTGTAATCAATCTTTATAGCAAACCCTCAAACTCACAATTTACTTCTCATTGGCATTCATAAATATAAATTCACATTGAAGTGTTGCCATTTTAGGAACTATTTGATTTTATTGATAGTTTACAATGTGGTGACTAAATGATTAAAACATCTAACGTGACCAATACATTACCTCCCACCACTGTAGTAATATATTCTGTATAAGTTTTCCAGTACATTAAAATTGTTGTTTTAAAATTAGTTTGTTATTGTAGTTCAGAATATTTTTGGGAGTTGAAATCGTTTAAATTCAGTTCATGTTTGGTAATTTATCTAAAGCATTTTAATGTTAAAATAGCTAGACACCAATTAATCAGACATAAAAAGATGTGTTTAATAAAATATGGGCTACAGCAAAGCAATGATGAGAAATATTCGCGAAAATGAAATTAGACCCGCAATGAGTTATTAAAACTAAGTGTGAGCAGATGCAAAAAGTAATTAAAAACTGTGTTTTCCGTGACAAATGAAAAATGTAATTCATTCATTAATTTTTATAATTCTTCATTCATATTCATTTTAATCCAACGGCGTCAGACAGTTTTCACCGCCGCCGTATAAATAAAAATGAAATTCTGAAGTGAATTTCAGACTTGAAGTCGTCGCAGCTCGTAATGGAACCGAAAATATTTGTCCACCAAATTAAAGAAAAACAAAACAAGTCGCCTGTTTTTCACTTGTCCTTCCACGAATATTCACTGTTTACTAATATCTACTTCTCAAAACACGGAAATGTAAACGTAAATATCTATTTGCGGACCGGGAATCAATTAATAGTTTTTAGTTCCTTCCGGAAAAACACACTCTTAATAACAAACGTAAAAACTAACAGTTTCCGGTATACACATTGTATTTATTTTCATGCTTGAAATTCTATATTTGTATTTATCTTTACATTGTCGTGACTGAATTTACCTTTATTAAAAAATAATATTTTGTTTGTTGTTTATTTTAAATTAACAAATAATGACTGATAAATGGATCGGTGAAGAGATGATTTCTCAAATGCTTTAAATGCAAGATGAAAGGTTAGACAAGAAATAGGATTGTACAAATATTCTCACTATTTATAATCTTTAAAGAAACTTTCTGTAAACTACCAAATAGCATATCATTACACAATTACTAAAAAATTAACCAGCAGTTTCATCTCAGTAAAAACCAATGATAACATTTCTTATGTTGTAAACTTCACTTGTCAGTTAAAACGTCGAATGTTCTATGATTTTTGGGATTTGAGGTTGTCGTATTTTCTTTAGACAAGAAATATTTTGGGTCTAAGGTTGGAATACACAACTTTTAAATAAACGGACAGCAGAGCATTTTATTTTCCCTAAGAAATATTTTCTTCCAAATTATATTTATGTCTTTTCAATATGCAACATAATTTTGCGTATTGCAGTATTATTTCCATGTTTCTACATTCCGACTTAGAACTACAATCATACCATAATTTTCAGCATTTGTATGTCAATAAATATAACATCCCCCTATACTATGTCCTTGTAAAAACTACCATAAACAACAAAACAAATAGTAAAATACTACCCCATTTAGATAACACCGCTATAACAATTAAAACTTACACACTCCCTTATCACGTGGTACATAATAAATACTCGTGCAGTGGGACAAAAACTTGCATTGTTCGCTTGTCGTAATTAGCAAATCATATGCATGTAGTTCGCCCCGACGCCACGCGGCGCTGCGACGCCTGAAGTTGAGAGGGTGGCTGCGTAGGGTCGCTCTATGGCTCAATGCCAGATAAGAGTATTGTGGAGGTTCGAGAGGTTTGGAGATAGTAAGCTCGCAGATAACGTAATGGGAGGGGAGTTGGGCTTCATAGTTGTTTAATGTTTGTTTATTTCATTGATATCGCTCTGTATTACCGAAAGGAATGATAGTTTTTACGCGTCAGTTCGTTGTTTGGTTTTCATACAACATATTAAACTTAACTATAAAAATACAGATTCAAGATTTCAAAACACCTATTTATATACTTTATCTAATACAGTGTAATTATAACGCTATAAGGATGGTGTTTTTAGATTAATAAAGTAGGTCATAAAGCACATGGTTTAGAAATTATAACTCACTGTTTCTTGGTTCGTATCATAGTAACTACGATATAAAACCTTCTCTACACTATTTTGTTCCTAAATGTCATTTCGAAATTCCATCTGTCAAAAATCTTATATGTATTTTATATCAATGATTAAAATGTGTTGGATAAAATCAGGGTTGGCAGAAATATATCAAGTGATATATACCATGATATATATCTTGATATATATCCGATATTTATTGATTGATATATATCATGATATATATCGGTTGTGCGAAACTTAAAAACATGTCAAATGACAAGTTATTTTGATATTTATGTAATATAAATATTTAGGAAAATGTTATTTTTTGTTACTTAAATAAAAATAGGAATATTTTATATCATATGTCAAACTACAATAGTATTTACTCATTTAGGTATTTACTATTTATATAATATATTTAGGAAAAATGTTATTTTTTGTTACTTAAATAATAATAATTTTTGTCTTGTTTTTTGTTATTTTAAACTAAAGTTTGATTTTTGTTGTTTACCAAAATACAGGTATTTTACGTTTCATGTTTTCTTTTGCATATAGCCTAAGAACGAAATTCCTGATATATATCGTATATATATCCGATATTATGATATTTTGATATTTATATAAATATCATGATATTTGCCAACCCTGGATAAAATGTTGTATGGCACACGTGTGTTATTTACCTAAGTCACTTGAAAAAATACCACACTGGGCCTAACGGCCTCCTGAGCTAAACTTGTACCATAAATAACTATTATCTAACACCGAGTAATTATAACGCTATAATGATGGTGTTTTTAGATAAATAAAGTAGGTCATAAAACATATATGGTTTATAAATTATAACTCACTGTTTGTTGGTTCGTATCATAGTAAGTACGTTATAAAAACTTATCAACTACATGTTTTTATTAAATGTCATTTTAAAACGTCAACTGTCACAAAAATTATTAAAAGGTGTTGGATAAAATGTTATATGGCACATGTGTGTTAATTACCTAAGTCACATGAGAAAAATACCTTAACAATTATGGGAAATACGTAACTTTGAAGATTTATATACTACTTTCCATAGTGGTCGTAGAAAATAGATTATTTAGTTCTTTTTCTTATAGTTATTACGTGTTATAATCTCAGCAACAATTTTCTTCTAGTAACTTAGTAATGGACAAAATTAAGGAGTCCTCGGTATTATTTTTTTTATTTATTTTGTAAATGTCATCAACATACATTTATTTACTTTATCAATCGCAAATGAAAAAATATGGTAAGAAATACGTAAGGAAACTGGGTGGTTATTTAAGTTTCGCTTCTTTTTATAATTTTCGTCTGCCTTAAATAACTAACTTTGTTTCCTTACTTATTAGATAAATATCTATTGTTATCACATTTTAAATTAAAATTCACATATGTATTGGCGTGAAATAAAAAAAAATCTTACCTGTATTAATTGATTTATATAAATGGATCATATTACTTGAGTGTAATGCTTTATAATTATATTACAAATAGTAAATGTTTGTGGAAATAATAATAATTACAAGCATAAATTTTATGAGTAACTGCGTCAAAACCTAATGGTAATTAATTATAGAATATAATTTTGAGATCAATTTCACGATTTTATTGTACTCTATAAAGTTGCCAATTATAATGCATTATTATATGAGTAAATAAAAGCATAAAGTTGTGTTCGACAATAGTAATGTGTACCTAATGTGTTTAATTTATGAAATGTTTGTTAATACCATTTCGTTTTAAATATTTTTATTTCAACATGAAAATTAAATATTTTAATGGACTCTGTATTTAATGAATGTGGAAGTATTTTCTCTTTCTTGAATAGTTTTCATATTTAGGAATGGGAATTCTTTCCTTGAGTAATTTTCCTGTAATTTAATTTCTGTGCAAGTTCATTTAATGAAAAACGGCATCATTATTTTGTACGTACTTTAAATCGAATATATATTTTTACATGAACGAATTCATTTACTTTTAATTGTACGACCTTTCATTTTAATTTAATTGCAAAAATTTTGCTCTCGCATATATCATTGTTATAAAAAGAATATACTGTTTATAATTCAGATAGAAGTTGCTGAATTGTTACTATATTTTGCAGTTTTTAGTTTTCTACTTTATGTTCTTTAGTTCATTAGTGTACTTTTCTAACCCGCCCTGACCAATTCTACACTGTAACAATTAATAAAAAGTTATTTATGAATTTGGAATTAAAATGTATAAAATTGATAGAATTTAAATTGCTGCCACCAGATTATTTTTAATTAGAATAATCAAACTAATTTTAGGAAGAGAATTAAATAATTGGAATAAACAAAGCGATAATAAGAAAACTTAACAATACATTATATTAAAATCAAATAGAATTTATAAATATGATGATACAAATTAAAGGTTACAAACAACTAATGAATAATTACAACTGACATGTGAGGATAAAACTTAAACTTACAAAATAATATTTACAAAATGGGTCTTGTTTGACTCCTCTTCTTTACTCGCTGACTATCTCTTTGTGACTCCCGTAACTTGCTATTTCCAAAGTTTACTTCAGACGGCCCACCCCCTTCAAGTTACAGAATTCATCTCCGTTTTTTGATTCTCCAAATTTCTCTGGTCATCTTCTCCATGGACGTGTAAATAAGTTACACACCAAAGCCTCTAACAGAGTATTCTCATCACTACAACACTATATTGCACTAATAATCTTACGTTCAAAAACCACAAAAATATTAAAAGGAATGAGCAAGGTATTTGCGAAGGTGGGGGAAAATCGGTAGAGTGAAATTATAAATCACAAAACAGTCGTGTAACCTTGTGCCGTTTTCGTCTGCCTAACCGGCCGATTTCCTTATCTCTACGGCTGCTCCAAGTTGCTGCATAATGTTTCTTTGCACTTACCGTACACCAGAGACCGAGGTTCGGTCATCCGTGCTCAATACTCACCCTGCCTGCCTTTCAGCGTCGGTGGTTTCCTGCAACCAGCCAATACCACTGATAAGATTTAAGATTGCGGCGATGTTGTGAGATTTAAACTAATGTCTTGGAAATAGAAATAGATTTACAGATAATTGGTGAGAATGGTAGTATATCATTGTTTTTGTAAATTTGTAAAAATCATGTATCAATATATTAATATTCAAGTCCCTGAAATCAGATTTTGTAACTAATATAAAATTTGTCAAAATTAATAGGAAGATAAAGCGACAAATAACGAATGTATTCAGAAGACAAGGAACAAAAATAATGACAAAAACATATGAAGATGATAAATAGAACAAAGAAAACAAAGAAGATCAAAAAGAACATCGGAGGAACAGTAAAGGAGATTGATCTCCTCTAATAAAAATAGTATCTAAAAAGAAACGGCGCAAACATTGTTATGAACCACATTTTGGAAAAATAATTATTACTCTATCATATTGTATAATATATAAAAAATAAAATATATTTACAACAACTTGTAAGAATAAAGAAAAAAATTGAACTATGTTCTGAAAAACTACAAAAAAATATTGTATTCGAATTTATGAAAGTGCAACTCTTCTCCACTATATAGAGGAGACCACTGGTCCTCTATAATACCTGGATACGAAATAGCATAAGAAAAAGTGAAGCCGATGGCGGCCATTTTCCTGAGGTCTGAATCTAATTCAATTTGCGCGAAATATGAATAAAGTCGTTAGTTACCGACAACGAAATATAAGAAATCTTTTTAAATTTGATTTGTTTTAGTTATTTAACTTTGAATTTATTAAGATACCTATTTATTTAGTTGAAATAATGATGGAAACGAGTAAAATATGAAAAAAAAAACAAATTGCGTAAAAATATTGTAGAAATATTAATACTCGATGTAAAGGAAAATCTAATGAAATATTAAAATTGTAAGTAAAAATATACTATGCATAAAATTCACAGATTATCATTTTTCGTTTAATACATTCTATTTTTACATCGATTTTTACTTGATATAAAAGTGCAGAGCTGGTTTTATGTCGAAATAAAAACTAAAAATCCATATTTAGTAAATGATTATTAGTTATGTTCGTAAAATAATCTGCTTCTTGTATTGTACGGTATTTTTTACGACTAAAAGAACATTCTAAGTTTAGGAAAATTTAACCAGAATTGCTTCAAATTTGTCTAAAACTTACGAAATAATCCATACAAGTATGAAATTAAATTTGCGACTTATAACTTTTCGACATCGAAAACGCGATAAGCCCCTCACGTCACAAGATAATGTATTCAAATTTCGAATCACTTACCGTTCATCTTACATGCTGCGCATCATATAATATTTAGAATTCAATATGTCTAATCCCTTCTTACAACTAATTTCTTGTTCAGCGTATTTTGCTAACGCAAGCTTTCAACTTTAATAATTAACGTGTACGTTATAAGGAAATTAATATTTCAGGTGTTCCTCATTTAGTTAGTACACAAATTCGTCATTAAATAACCTGATAATATCTAAAGAAAATAATTTTTATGCAAATATACCTTGCCTAATCCATTTAGTTGATACCATCATAACGAAAATACTTTCAAGATAATTTATAATATTGTTCACTTTATAAAATTTAAAGGATGTTACAATATTTGAGTGCTCAACAGCTTAACTGGTATATTTCTGGTTATCTATTTGAGTTTTACAGATTTCATTATTTGATAATGTGATGTTTGTTCACAATAATTACTGACTTTCACGTTAGGTGCTTGGAAGCATTTATTATATAGCGTGTGTTTTTAATCTTTCAAACTTTCTTATGTAATAAAAAATTTAAATTATTATATAGATATGATTTTAAGTAAGGTACAATCTACAACTTTGTTGTTCATTTTTCCTGGTTAGTATGTCAATCATAAATATATTCAAGCAACAGTTTTGGTTAAATTTTGTTAAGTATTTAGTATATTTTTAAATTTTTAATGTATATCTTTTTTTTGTTTTAGGTAAGTTCCTGACCATGACTAATCTTTCTCTTCATAAGGTAGGATGTTTATAATCCGTAACGTCGGTAATATTTCCATTGATTTAAATTGGTAACGACCTTATCGGGTCAAATGATAAAATAAATATAATAATAATTTCTAGAATAATTTAATGAGAACTGTATTCAAATTTTATAAAGCAATTGAAATAAATAATAAATTACGTCCTTGTTCATTCAATGACCGTAAAATAAAATATCATGTACTTATTATTTATTCATTTAAAATTTATATTTCAAAGTATAAAATTACAGTATTATGGACTTTGGAGATGACTAAAATATGTACATAATTAAGAGTTTTCTAAGTATATTAAAATCGAATATCAATGTCTTGTTCTCACAAATTTAATTCTTGTACTAAGTAGGTTTACGGTTTGATAAAATAGATCTGGATTAAAAATTTATGGGCAAATATTGATAGACGTTACAATTATATTATTCGCATTCTCTAAAATAAAAACTAATTAAATTTCTAAAATAACTGGATGTTAATAAAAGAATGTCGTTTTTGAGGTTACAGTCATTTAATAAAATCCACTAATACAGCAACGTTTCGACTGTAAATCAGTCTTTATCAAGGTGATAAATGGTATTTAAACGTTATCAAGTAAATCATGTAAATTATTTTACAGAAATCTCTCGTCAAACAGATAAAACAAACACACGTACATGTTACTTAACAGTTACAACCAACTGATAATTATTAAGGAATAAGATATTTACTGATTAGAGGGTTTGGTTCCATATTCTAAATTTTGGAATTTTTATCCCTGATTTTGAAATTATTGTAAATTGAGACTTTATGATATCAATAACAAAAACACCAGAATGTCTATAATTTTAAGTAGTTTAGTAGATTTTATAGCAGATTTGAAGAAAATGGAAAAACAGTGATATTGAATATTAGAAATATTTTTGTTTTGTTTATTATTTTTAGTACAATGTACTACAATTTACAAAAAGTTCTATAAGGACGGGATTGTGGCTGAGCGATTTCCCGGGTGCAGCGTACCATGTGCCATGTGCCTGGAAACCGCCTTTCGTGTTTTGAATGATTACATCAGTCACGAAAGTGACGCCATCTTATCTGAAAAGTCGGCTGTTCAACACAAAAATAATATCGTTTATATACACGCCGTCACCGCCCGCCTTCACCGAAAGTCAGAGTAGAATCTAAAGGAAAAATTGGAGAGTGGTGACAAACCAAATACTTGCAATGGATTCATTTTTCTGTAATGTTTAACGATTAGTCAATTAAACAAATTCGTACATATTGTTACATATGTATATAGATGTCTCCGTGGGATTAGAATGCTGGTCATTTGTGTTGCAAAGTCCCTGTAAAAACTATAATCATAGTACTGTTTATTACTTGTGAAATGGATGGTTATTTAATGTGAATTACTCTAATTCTTGCCCCAATTTAATTATATGAAACTAACCTGTTGAAATAACCAGTTCCAGTAATGTTTACTATATGAGAGAAGGGTGTTCACTTACTGTAACGTACTCTAATTCTTTCCCCTAGTCTAATTAGTTCAAAAATCACCCTCTTAAAAACCAGACACCGTAATGTTTACTATTTGAGAGAATGATTGTAAAGTACTTTTAACTTAATCAGTTCCTTTAAAACCAGTCACTGTAATGTTTACTACTTGAAAGAAGGGTGCTCACTCACAGTGAAGTACTCTAATTCTTGCCCTAGTCTAATTAGTTCAAAATAACCGTCCAAAAAAACCATTCACCGTAATGTTTACTACCTGAGAGAAGGGTGCTCACACACTGTGAAATACTCTATTTCTTGCCCTAATTAAAATAGTTCAAAATCACCCTCCATAATAATTAGTCACCGTAATGTTTACTATCTGTGAGAAGAATGCTCACTCACTGTGAAGTATTCTATTTCTAGCTCTAATGAAATTAGTTCAATATTATATTCCGTAAAAACAATTTATCCACCGAATGTCTACTATACCTAAGACGGGAATGTTCTATCAATCACTGTAAAGTACAATAATATTTTGTATTATTCGTTTTGTTTCATACTGCTTTTAAACAAAAATTTTATCTTGTTCAGGAGAAAGTGCGAAAGTGTTTTTGCATAAATTTGTCTTCTATTTTTAAATGTGAGGGTATTGTTGTACATTGAAGCAAATCCTGTAGCGTGCTTTAGAAAATACCTGGCAATATTATTAAAATTGAGGTTGATATACGCTTAATGGTCTATGCTAATATTGTTGGCAATTTTCAAAAATATTTATTTCGTACGTTCTAATCAATAATGTAGACCTGTTGCCTCATGTATTGCATATAGACGAAATTTCAGCAATTTTAAATAAATAGAATAAAAGGATTAATATATCAGGAGTCAAGGATCAGACATGTTGTATGAATATTACTTGGAAAAAAAGTTTACATATGTGGTAACACCAGGGTAAATAATTCGCAAAGCCGCTGATGCTGTATTTTTGCATAATCCTGAAAATATTTGAAAATTTTCAAAATTTGCCAAATTTTGTTTCCAATATTTTTTAAAGAATTAGCTACGCTGATTCCCAAGTTATAAACAGAATTTAATTATCTCCTTTCGTTTTGATGATATTTGCATTCAAAGTTGTGCCTCAAAAAAGGATGTTTTTTGAGTATATTTCAAAAATGGGTAGAGATACAATCTTAACTAATTTACCATTCGATTCTACGGGAAAAGTTACATAAAGAAATGTTTTGCCCGCATATACGTTCTTTGGAACGATTGGGTGAAAAATATGAAAAACAAAAAAACCTAAATTTTAATTTTTCGTCTTGAAACTTTTTGTCTCCAAATTTTTTTATTTTTTGATCTTAAGTAGATATCGATATGCTGATTCCAAATTTTCAAACAGAAATCAATTATCTCTTCTCGTTCTCGAGATATTTGACTTCAAAGTTATACCTAAAAAATTAGGTTTTTTAGGTATACACCTTAAATGGTTAGGTTTACAGTTTCGGCGACATCACCAATCGATTCTACGGGCAAAATTACATAAGTGTACCAATTTTCAGATTTTTATCTCATCAGATAGAATTTCTAGAAGGAAAAAACTGAAAATGACCAAAAATCGAAAAAATCGTAAGGGGTTCATCAGGCATTTTTTTCGATTTTGGCCATTTTCGTTTTTCCTGTCTACAAATTGTATCCGTTGGAATAAAAATCTAAAAATTGGTACACTTATGTAATTTTGCCCGTAGAATCGATTGGTGAGGTCGTCAAAGTCGTAAACCTAATCATTAAAGGGGTATACCTAAAAAACCTATTTTTTTAGGTATTGCCAAAACTCAACTTTGAACACGTATATCTCGAGAACGGTAAGAGATAATTCAATTCGGTTTGAAAATTTGAAATCAGCATATCGATATCTACTTAAGATCAAAAAATAGAAAATTTTGGAGACAAAAAGTTTCGAGGCGAAAAATTGAAATTTAGGTTTTTTCGTTTTTCATATTTTTCACCTAATTGTTCCAAAGAACGCATATGTGGACAAAACATTTCTTTATATAACTTTTCCCGTAGAATCGAATGGTAAATTAGTTAAGATTGTATCTCTAGCCATTTTTGAAATATAATATATATGCGGAGAAAATATTTCTTTACGTAATTTTTCCCGTAGAATCGACTGAGATAATCATTGAGATTGCATCTCAACCCATTTTAGAGATATAGCCAAAAAACACACTTTTTTGAGGTGCAAATTTGACAGCAAATATCTCAGGACCGAAAAGAGATAATTAAATTCCGCTTGAAAATTTGAAATCAGCGCGTCGAGGTCTATCAATGTACACTATTTCCCAAAATCGAAATTTTGGGTACAAAAATAAGTATTTTTGGGATATTTTTAGTTCAATACTGTTGTTTGATTTGTTTTAACTCTACACAATCTTGATATGGGGTTATACGAGTTAGAATTAAATAAAAGTTAGATATTAAAGTGACAGAATAAAATCGAAAAGTTGTAATAGGGTTTCAGAAGAAATTTAGAAATTCAGGTTTTCTCGATTTTTTTCATTTTTCACCTAATCGTTCGAAAGAACGTGTATCTTTACATAAGAACCTTCTAACATTTTTCTGGAAGTAAATTAGGATAGGTACCTTCCCCTGTATTTATAACATAGCTAATTTAGATGTTCATTCTAGAAAGCCTCTTGGATGAAATAAAGTTAAATCCGATGAAATTTAGGTTTTCTCGATTTCTCATTTTTTATTTCAAAGAAAGTAAATGTTTACAAAAGAACCTTCGAACCTATTTCTGCCAGCAAATGAGGATGTGTACCTTCCACTACATTTAGATATTTAGGACAAACTTAATTAAGGTGTACATTCTAGAAAGCCTCTTGTATGAATTAAAGTTAAATCCGGTCCTGTTGTTGCGGTTCTTGCTCACACTTTTACATATCTGAATCTGTGAGCCGACGTTTTATTGCATACGCTAATGCTATTTCCTACAGGGAACTCTCATGTCTGCCTTCGCCTCGCTAAGGAAACGTGTTTGTGTTTTGTTTAATAGTGTTGCGAAACAAGTGTGAGTTATTCCCGTTCCACACACTCCATACAAAACGACCGATAAAGGGATCAAACTTCTTATGAATTATAGATTAGGAAAATAGAAAACCAATGTGATATACGTGAAATGTCGTTGCCATTTGCCGTTTCCATGACTATCAAATGCTCGACGATTTTCATTGCTTGCTGTTTTCATATAGCAGTAACTCCACCAATTTCAATTATTTATTTAAATGTTCGACAAATGCATAAGAGTGGCATAATGGTTACTCTACTACAACTGAAGTGTTGTATTTATTATTGAAATAAAATATTACTTTCTTATACCATGATTTTGGTTGCTCTGGATTGTGCTCTGGTTTCAGTGGGTCAAGAATTAGAGCGCTTAGAAGAGTTTGCTCTAATTCTTAATCTCTTGTAATCAGAGCATATTCTAGAGCAGATTTGGCTGCTCTGAATTGTGGTTTAGTTTCAGTAGGTCACAAGTTACAACATTTTCAAATGGTTACTCTAATTCTTGACCTACTAAAATCAAAGCGCATTATTGAGAAATTGCTGTGAATTGTGCTCTGGTTTCAGTAGGTCAAGAATTAGAGCAATGTAAAGTGTTTGTTCTTAGTATTTCTTTTTTTTATAACTTTATGTTCTGATTTTGGTCAATATAAGAACTTTGCACAAAATTCCAAACTTAGTATCAACAACTGATCTAAAATAAAAATGCAAACAAAATTAGCATCTAAGATTATAATACAAAAAAGAATAAAAATGAAAATGATCTTAAAATTAACCAGATATCTTAATAATTTTCAAAAGAGCTTTTATCTTATTAACACGTTCAATGCTTACATTTTATAGCTCCCTACCCCCCACGCTGACTACCTTTTTTTTGTCAGATTGTTACAAAATGATGTATTTTTGTTTAGAAGTTATTTATAAGAATTTTTTCGTACGTAATTAGTGTTTTTTTTTTAAAACGCATACCTTGCGTTGGCCGCGTGGTGCAACAATTGCTTCGCAATACGCTGAAAACGCACCATGTGCGTTTGTAAGAAAAAATAATAAAAAAAGGGTTTTTAGAAAAATAATAATGGGCAAATGGTTTTCAAACATATATTGTAATAAAAATATCATAAATTTGGAAAAAAAAGTACATAACTTACAAAAATAACTATAACTAAAAAAATTAAAAGCTACTTACAAAAATATCTATAACTATTCTAAATTTCTATGGTACTCATCGAAACAATTTTCTATACAAAAGCCAGCTTGGCTAGCTTTGCACTCAAAAGGAGTGTCTTTTCTAATGCCTTTTGAATTGCAAAACTTACATCGTTTTCTTAGTGTTTTATTATTTGCTCCTTTCGGACAACGGCTTAGGGTGTGCGTATATGTATTTGTGCTTGGTGCTGTTTTTGGGGGCAGTAGTTGCCTAATGATTTCTAGGCGGAAATCATAAAGTGAGATCCTCGAGTTGACATATTTTTTATAAAAAAAGTAAGAATTTATTAATAATAATTGAAATATATGGATCGAAATTTTTTTGTACCATCTCAATGTTTTGCGGTGGCATGGGTAATATGAGAGGTACTGATCTTGCCGATCAATACCTCCCATATTTTCATTATACCGTAAAATTGCTAATGGTTTTGAATTTAATTCCCCGCGTTTATTTACATAGTCTTGAAATTTATTTTGCTTGCTGGAAGTACTGATTTGTCCATTCCAGAAGGATCGGGTAAATTTGGGTCCATTGTTGCACGGGAGAAAGAACCAGAGATGCAAATATCACGACACAAGTGTAAAGTATAAGCTGCTTGCCCACAAAACCGATAACTGTAGCATTGGTTGCACCGCGAAGGTCAACATGCGACTCAGCACTGAACGCAACATGTGCGTTGGCCGCGTGAGAGACCGACCTGTGCAAACGCACCATATGCGTTTTCAGCAGTGAACGTGTTAAGCATAGTTGCGTAGAGTTGTGTTGGAATGAGGACCATCCATTCATTTGGTAACTTCGTTAATTTATAACTACCTAATTCGAAAACCAATATTTGCTCTTGTTACTACAAATCAAATTTTTACCTCTCGTCTGAAAAGGTAAGGATATTCAAAAATTCCATATTGAGATTGTACCGATAAGCACGTGTTGAGGTTTTTACAATCCAATTTTTACATTTTCTTTTTGATGCTTTGTTTTCGTTCATACATTTACGAATAAATGTATTTTAAATTTTACTTTATTTGATAACTGCGGAAAATTAATATTGTAACTCTTAATTATAGTGCATATATTGTAAAAGTTAAGTTTTAAAAGTTTGAAACTGCATTACACGTTATATATTTACCTATTTATTTTTAAACAGGGAATAAAGTTTAAATTTTTTTGCTACATTTATTTATTATTTGTACCTATATTATAAAAACGAGATGAAAGCAAAACCCATACAAAACCGATATGTTATTTCAGCTTTAATTTGTTTCACAGCAATATCAATTACAAAAAAGGCGTTGGAAAATAATTTTAAAATATTCAAACAGTAATACAAATTGACATTGATAAATATCGTACCAGTCCTTGAACTAATTATTGATTTTTTCAACTTTTATCAGAAAAATTTACGACTTTCGAAACCCACGTTTAAAATTCCCGCGAAAGGACAAAAGTCTGTGATATTTCATCCTTGTCTTTCTCCTTCTTTAACTGACTGTCCTTTTTCTTCCCCCTAACGCAAAATATGAATTTCGTGTAATGTCATTACACTTCCAGAAGCTTTACTGGAACAAAAATATGTTTATTTTACTTTAAATACCAAAGGAGAAAAGGAAAAGGGGAAGAACTCGTAAATAATATTAAAGTGAACCAAAATTGTAATAAGATCTTTTCAAGTCGGATAAAAATAATAAGTACTTTCGAGATGATACATTTTAAGTGGGTGATTTCTGACATTTTAATTTGGTTAGAATAAGGGATGAAAAATTAAGTTAATTGGGTTAGTTCGATTTCCAGTAAAAATATATTTTGAGCTATTTCTTTAAATTAATACTGACATATTTTTGGTTGAATATATTTTATTTCCACCAATTTATAGTATTTCGAAATTGACCTACTTTCAGAAAAATAGAAAAAAAAATATATTGAGATGGCACTTAGAAAATCTTTTTTTCTTCTTTTTTTTTCAATCTTGCCTTTTCGCAAGGTTTTAAATTTGTTAAACAAGTTTTATGACGGAGGCATAATAAAAATATATAATACTATACTTTCCATATGAATCTTTTTAATTAAAACAATTTATTTTTAGAAAAAATTATTAATGCCATGGGACTTCTTTGTTTTTGTTAGATGCTCTATATTTACTCTAAAAAAGTTTAATTACAAAAGCTCGTATCATTAGTTATTTATACGAGTTTGCATGCGTGAAAAATACATTAATGCCTTGTTGATTTATTCTACTCGTATATAAAATATTTAATTGTTATCATTACTGCACCGGTGACTGTTTAAAATATTCATATGTTTTTCATTTGTTTTATTATTTATCAGAGCCGAACAGTAACGTTAAATATTTTTAGTAATTAAATTTAATTATTGCATTGTTATTTTTACAATAATTGAAATTATAAAGTGCTATTGCTGCACAGGGATAGTTCAATAAAATTCTTTATTGAAAATGAGGAATAAATATATTCGCAATTTTTTAAATAAGTATTGGAAATGAATATAAATAAAAAATTAAAATTTAATGATATTAAAGGAGGATAATAAATGAAATATTAAAATATGTTTTTTTTAATTATCATAACATTTCATATTTTTATCATACTTTTATTAATATAAATTTAGACTCAGTAGATGTAATTTAATATCATTATTACTCTGGATATGCACATCACTAATGCCAGAACATGTTTGATAAATAGAAATTTACTCCAATATAAACATACTTACTATGTACCTACTTGTCGATACTTGAACTACTATTGTACGTGAATATTACATTAATCCGGCTCTGAAATATAATGTCGAACAAAAAACTTCATGAATATAAACCGTGGCTGCAAATCTTCGCCTCTCTGTCAATATTGTCAGCACTGCCCGATAATATAAAGAGTTTAAAACTTTTTAAATCAACCTAAACACATATTGGCCGAGAGGAATAATTTCCTTTATGTACGAGTGTGTTTGTTTGCGGATGCAAGAAATGCTAACTTTAACTTCTAGGAGCTAATAAAAGGCATTACGTATAAGTTCAATGTTTGAACATAAAAAATATTTCATTAAACGTCATACGTTTGATTTTTTAATTATTTAATTTCAAATCTAAAATTATTCTCCTTGGATTCTCTGAATCGCATAATAATTGGTATTGAAACTTATTTAGATGCAAAAATATATAGTAGAATATTAAAACCATGTACAAAAAAGTGTACTTTAAAATGTCTTGTCTAAATATTAAGACTCTATATTATTTCAAGACTTTACATTAAGCTGTGCATACGCTCTGAACAAGTACACAAATTTTTCGGTAGCATTCTTTTTCTATTTTACAAATACTGCTTCATCTCGTATGGAAGAAGCTTCGCATGATATATTTACATATTGATAATTTAAATTTTTAATTAATCTAGAATCTTGAAAATGTTGTCGTCTTGATCTAGAATAAGAGTCTTGACAAGACAAGAGTCTAGAAAGTCTAGATCTAGGCGGCAACTCTAACAAGAAAGAAGAAAATTTACTAGATTCAGATTGATAGTGAAGACTGAAGAGAGAAACAATAATTACTGGTTATCAAGAAACTAGAGAAGATATACGTTTTTCGGAAGCGTAGAGGAATATTTTATGTATCTAAGGATAAAAGAAGAAGACGTTCTGGTAGACTGAATGAAAGAAATTATTAAGAAAATTTACTAGATTCAGATTGATAATGAAGAGAAAAACAACAAATGCTGGTTAACAAGAAACTAGAGAAAGTGTATGCTTTTCGGAAGCTTAGAGGAATATTTTATGAATCTAAGAACAAGAGAAGAAGACGTTCTGTTAGAGTGGATGAAAGAAGTTATTAAGAAAATTATTAATGCTTTCTTCACAATACATATTAAGCATTAAGACATTTACGTTCATATTACCCGGTTACTTAGATATTATATTTCAGTCTCAGTGCTTTATTATTCTCGGTGTGATCTTGATGTATTGATGAGCACAATGACGAGTTTAGAAGTTTTTGAATCAACCTGAGCACATATTTTCCAAAGGGGATAATTTCCTTTGTGTGTGTTTTGTGTTTGTTTGTGGATGCATGATTCCAGCGCCAACTTGGAGAAAAGTAATACGCGGAATGTAAACACCACCACTTAGAGTCCGCACGAGAAAGTCGAATTAGGCGAAGCGAGCCATAGTATCGATAATTTAAATAACAGCTTACGGTTACAAACTTATAATTTCATGTTTTTTTCAGACGTTGTGTGTCATTACCTGAGAGTACTGTTCGAGAAATCGTTCAGATTGGACGATAACACTCACAGATATTACTTTTAATAGTTGTTATTCTATTATTACGTTGATGTCTTCTTGCTTTTAAGACAAATGGTTGCTTGAAATGGTAAACTGAAGGATTGTAATTATGTGTTTTTATGCCGATAGAAAAGTTTTACATATCTAAATCAACAGTGAAATAATTTCATATTTTTTTGCTCAACTGCGATAATTTCTAATTGTAAAACTATCATTTTTAATGGTATATTATTATATAAGGGATTATGATAGTCATTATTCGCACAGTGATTAATGACCATAATCAGTCAGTTGTCAGACGGTTGTAGGAAGGGTGATCCACAGTTCGCCAGATTTAAAATAAATGTAAATATTATATATGATTTCTGGTTCTGTGATAGGCCGAGAAGAGTGAATTATGAGTCATATTTCACTGCCCTTAAATATAGCTGCAATAATGTGTAATTAAATAATGGGCATATAATATTCATATAGGAGTAGATTTTTTTTTATTTGAACACAATGTTTTTGCAAATGAAGGAAATATTTTTGTTGTGTGTCATTAAAGCAGATAATATGAAAGTAATATGATTAACAAAATCTGCACACGACATCTATATAAAACGAATTGTCGGGCTATAAAAATACAAGTTAATCCTGTGTGCACAAAAGACGTTAATTAAATTTGACGACAAAACAACAGATTGACATGCGTGAGAATAACGCGCGTATAAACCGAGATATTATTAATATTTTAAAAGTCCCGCATATACAATCACAAATTAAATTTCTCAACAAAAAGCAATTTGACACGCGAGGGAGTATATAAAGGAAACTTTATTTTTCATTAACTTTTTTCGGGGAAATATCCACAGATCAAACGCCGTTGTCGATGTAATATGCCATTTATTAAATTCTTTCATACTATATCAAAATAAATTTATCATATCAGATATTGGCATTTTAATATTGTGGAAACAAATTGATTTCATCCACAAATAAAATTCCAAAATTATTTTTTGTAAAACATTTTGCACCTTAATTTACAATATTCATGTTCTCTTTAATTAAGCATATAATTGCCAAATTGAAAGAATTTTCAACAACACTAAAGCAAAATATCTTAATCGAAAGGAGATACCTGGAGAAATAAAGGCGGAAGTCGTTAAAAAATAGTAAAACCAACTCTTTTCTTTACGTTTGAAAGCTGGACAATAACAGAAAGACAAAGAAGTAAACTAACGAGCACTGAGATGATATTTGGAGAAAAAATCATGAAAAGATGAGAAGAGATATGATAAGGAATGAAATATACAAAGATCATTTAAATGTAATACCAATCGAGGTGAGAATACAACAGGGTCAACTAAGGTGGATGGGACATGTACAAAGAATAGACCAACATAGTTTAACACAAAGAATATTTGTAGCGAGGGAATCTGGAAAAAGAAAAAGAGGGAGAAGAACAGAAAACAGTGGAGAGACATTTGGAAGAAACTACCGTAAATTCGCTCTACTCCGATAACCTTACACCGAAAGGTAGAAAGGTTCATGAATTAAGTAAGTAAGTTGTAAGTTTAGTGCACATTAATTCGTTCTACAGAAACCCTTTCAAAGGAAAGCCACGTTGCTTACCAATTGGTTACAGTTCATATATATTCATTTATTGTAACAAGAAATATATCAATTATCGAAATATTAATAACACTAGGACTAGATTGAATCCAGAGTGGAAGAAATAAAACGCATTATACATGCAATTGGTCTATAGGTACAATTAAATATTATAATTACACCAACTAAATATTGGCAGGCGTCCATTGGATGGAGATAAAACTCGCAGCCAACGAGCCGATGCATGCATATTAGCTTCAATAATGTCATGCATTACACGGATCAAATCACGGATTAATCTATTAAATCAACTGATAATATTTGTACTTGTTCGACCTGGACACCACTGCTGCATCAACCCCGTCTGTGGTGAAATAAACAACGCGGGTGCGTGGAACGACTTTGGTGGTTAATTCTCCTCAGCGAGGTTTACAACATCTATTTTTAATCTCATTTTTAATCCACTTTTTTGAGAAAAATTAATAGAGTCTAGAAAAATATGTGTTTAAATATTATTATTTTTAAAAGCATTTTACAATATTAAAAAGTTAATGACATTAGTATTTTTTTCCCCAAATTTATTATTAGTAACAAATCCGGGTTATATTCTCAGGGGTGGTCAAAATAATTATCAGAATTTACAAATTTTAATAAAAGGCATAATACAAAAATAATATCACATGCTCGAACTCGAACACAAAAATTTTGGAGTTCGGTGATGGTTAACAGATTTTACCTTAATAAAAATTCGGTTTCGGTTATCTGTAACGGTTTCTTGAAAATAAATTTGGATTTAGTTTCCTTTAAAATAAGCAAATATATTTCAATTTCATTACGGTCCCGATTTCGGTTTCGTTACTATTCGGATCCCTAATTTATTTAATTTTTTTTGATATCCAAAACGTTTTTAATATTACTTATGAGATCAGTGTTTTTTTGCACCTTTTCTGTAAATATTGTTTTTTTATTCAAATAAATAAGCCGAAATCTCAAAGCGGTAGTTACTTACTTCCATTACCCTGCTCTTGTATCTGCGCCTGATTATTATTATTAGATTTTAAAAAATAAATTAATGTCAATAACTGTTGTACTTTAACACTGAAATATTCAAACCAATATTTTATTTATCAATTTCTAGAATAAAACAAACAACAATATTTGTTAATCAAGTATAAATGAGATTGTAAATTGCTGATGTAATTTTTTCGAATTGAAATGTCCTGAAACATTGGTAGCGTATAGGAAATGGAACAGCCTTACTTATCGATTGTACGATTTAATTATGCAGTTAACACCGCAGCTAATTTGGATCTCTTGAGATATCTTTAACCTACATCGTTACGAATTCTATCAGTATCTTTAGTGTTATGGTAGCTTTAATTATCCTTTGTATTACTCTACGTTTATTTTCTATTGTTTTCAGCAACTAGTTGTACAAAGTTATAGACTCGGTGTCGGTGACTACGTTCTATGCATTAATAAAACCGTCATTTCTGTTATTTGGTTTTTCCTAGCATAAATTTCAAAATAAATAAGTAACGGATTCATACATAACACATAACTAAATATAGGTATAATAAAAAACATCCTATGGTGATTTTTACAAGGCAGCTACATTTCCTGGGGATGATCACTCTCTAACTATCGGTGATAAATTGTTTGACATTAGTGCAGGCTCGGTTTTAAGGGTGGGCATACTAGGCTGCAACCCAGGGGCCCCCACAAAAAGAGGCCCCCACCATGTTAACAATGTTGTCAACAATTTACATTACAGGAAAATAAGAAAGAGCCAACCTGGAAAACACCAAAATTTATGTACTTCTAACTTTACTAATTCAGTAATTTTTATGTACTTTTTGAACGCCTCCCCCCATAACATAATCCTACGTTCGCCACTTCTCTACTGTATTAATATATAAATTTCAGTATCTGTAATAAAATAGAAGAGAAATCTGATTTAATTACAAATTTTATGATTTGTTTTAATTTTTTAAATGTGGAATGGAGTGAATAGTGGTACATTGTAAAGTATAAAATATAAGCCAATTGTAAACACAATACATGATTTAAAATAAATGACTGGTTAAAGTAGTCTTCCCATTTAATGGCAATGAATAGGAAATTACAACGTTACATTCGCATTCATGTTAACAGTTCTCGTTGATGTCTATTTCAGCTGTGGCTGAATTTAAACTTTATAAAGGTGGCGAAATGACTTCCTGTGAACATTTATCATGCAAGGCAGAATCTGTCAAAAATCAGCATTTTGTTTCGCAAACATTCGCCACATAATGGAGTGTCAATTTCCTGTAATTCTTTACAAAATTCGATCGCGGCTCATCCGAATAATGGCGGGCGTACAATAAGATCCCTTACAATGGTCGCGGCTTTCGAAGGAATTCCCTTCGTTCGACGAGTTAATTACAAATAGTTGATTCGTAATGCTTGTCTGAATATGTTGTTAAAATCCACGCATTATACGCAAAGGACCATCTATTTCATTCAATTAATCATTTAAATTTGCCGCGCTTTAGTATAATTAGCCACATATGCCTAGCGCTATTTTTGATTGATCCGTTTGGATAATGATAAATTCATCATTCAAGAAAATAGATTGTTTATTGAATCACAATGCTATTATGGAAATTGTGTTTATTTTTCAATTCTGAACGGCCGATGTTTATTAAATTCTCGTGATATTTAAATTCTAGTGGAATTGTTTGTTTTCGATATTGATACAAGTTTCATTGTATCAGTATTGTCAAATTACAATGAAATGGATGTATCATTTTACAAACATTTTTGTTAGTCACATATTTAATTTTTGTTGAATAAATTTATACATATAAATGTGACACCAACATTACATTGTTTTCAAACATTAAAATTACTTCATTTCTGAACTAAGAAGAAAGTTACAAGTATTTGGGAAAACATACATTCTATTTCCCGCAGTTGAAACAAAAAGAGTTGTAGATTAAACTAACTAGCAATACACAATGAATTAGTAACATGATTTTCTTTTATTTATTTAAATCTTTATTTACAACTGGTTAGGAGAAAAACCAACAAACATATATGACAAATAATAACATACCTATTGGAGTTCTTTCAGTTTTATGTTGTTTTTACTTCATAATTTAGATGCCAAATCTTGAGGATCAATTGTGGGAAATAAAGTGTAACTACTAATACCCTTATTTTAAGAAATTCTCAAGTGATATCTCAAAAGCAGCCAAAGTTTAAAAGCGTGGTTCTTGCTTGGTTATTATATAGTAAATTATCGTTCTTGGAAGTGTAGTATTTTTTAAGTAAATTTACTGCAACTGATAGTAGTTCTGAGAAAGACGATGAAGAATTTATTAGACAAGATAAATGATCGGAATTGGTATATCTCTTGGCTAGGTAGTTAAATAATTACAACATTGAGGGATTTAACCAAAATTTATTGATTCAATCTGGATCAAACCTAAACAAATTATAATCATTAATATGTCGTGGATAGTTAGGTCATTTAAAAGTAATCAAGATTTTCGGTAATTGATTCGTGAATGTACCTGTTGTAATCGCGATTAGTCTGGAACAATTTCGAAATATATCAAAAGTGTCTGGCTGTAGATTAAAAATAAACGCAGTATATGAAATGCATGAAACATCATTAAAATTGATGACGTTTGACACGACACAACATCGTTGCTTATTCTAGAAAAAGAGACAAAAAACCGCAGCCCACTCAAACATTTAAACTAAATATTTGACGGAGTGAAGTGCACCCATGGCTCATTTATGCAGAATCACGTCTAGATGATCTGTAAATACGGGTGTAGGTTTTACAGCAGCTCTCAGCGTCCGAGTATTCTGGTGTGGATAAAGTTGACGCTCCTGGAACAATAGCGCACGGTCCGATGATGTCGTATCACTTCATAAAACTTACACGGTGTCATAGCGACGTGACACTCGCGTGACAAAATCGTCGCGGATATAGCAGAGGGTAGAGGCGAGAAGGCGTGTTTGCAAACGGTACTTTGTCATAGACAAAAGTAGACATTATAATGAAATAAAAAAATGACTGCTAAATCTCGATGTTTAATAGCAAAAGAGTTTAACTTCGGAAACCAGGAAACAACTATCAAATTTATATTTTGTATAGATACTTTCAACTATTTAATCCTGGTTTTCGAAGCATTCCGATACAACGGTTTTTTTTTTTCAATTGCTAAACATAATCTTATCTTTTTTGTTTATACCGTTTCCGTATTAATCATTGAGATTTAAGGATCTAAAGGAAAATATAATATTTTCATAAAATTTATAGTGATTTCTGCAGCACTAGGAACAAAGCAATATTTTTGTTAATAGTATGCAGTAGAAAATAAATTTTGTGAGGATGAATATTTTCTTCCTTATTTTCCTTTTTTACATTTTGCTATTTGGTCTTCCCCTTTCCCTTTTCACTCTAACGTTGGTCATCAAAATTTGGCGTATTTTTTATAAAGAGAAAAGAAACATTGTTGAATGTTTGTAAAATATTAACTTTCAACTTGAACTCGAATACAACAATTTTTGATTGTTTTCAGCTTTGATTCAAAAGTCAAAATACTTTGAAATTTTAATAAATATATAAATCTTTATTTTTTATGTATGCATATAATATTTTCAGGTTATATACAATAAGCAGAGTATTCTATAGATAAGTTTTCGTTTTTTATTGAAGATGAGATTTATAATTTTCTTTTATTCCAAATTTTATTTGTATTGCAATTTAGATTCTGAACTTTACGTGTTATAAAATTTTTGACGACTTTGCTACAATAATAGTAAAAATCTTATTTTGATAGTTGAGTTATTAAACGAATTTGCTCGCCATTGAGTTTAATTCAATATCACCTACTATTATTCTTTGTACGGAGGTTCTGGTAGGAATTGGTGTTCTGGCGGAGAATTTATTTGATGATTAAAGTTTCTGTGCGGGAATACAGCTCGCCATCAAGCATGAACGCGTGCACAGCCGGCTTGAGCCCGAGCTGCCCCTTGCCGTAATATGTGATCACCGCGTTTTACGGTGATGTCCGTTTTATAGCGTCCTTTATACCAAATGTCTTAATCAATAAAGCCGCGATGGACGTGAGGCTTGGCAGCTCCATATATACAGCTTTCCGCCACTAAATTGACACTTGAATACTTTATACGAGACCTGGCTACACCACACCACTTCCGGTTTTGTTTTTATATAAAATAAAATGTTTTATATTGGTTACACTGACGCCAGTTATGGAATTGATGGATTCTAAACTCCCAAATGTTGCGGAAAACCGCCAAATGTATTTATTGCTTTCAACTTTCCCGCTTTTCTGTCCTTCTGTATTTCTAACCAGCGCCAATATTTTTTATATGTCGCACACTTGTACATTTTATTAGGCCTTATACTTTAAATTTGTTTGCTGGTTTAAAATGTTGGTCACCAAAATTTTGTCGACGTTAAAGTTTTCACTTTTAATGACAGAACTAAAAGTTCCAATTACAGGATGATTAAATATATAAATGCCTTACAGAAAGTTCTTAATGTAAATAATAGAGACAAAAATATAAAAAGAATATAAGGGCAAGCAAAATAGTTAACAGTCACATAGAAAATTAATATCAATTATCTACAAAACTAAAGTATTTATTTAGCTTCCATCTACATACATTTAAGAAATCAGCAAATACATTTCACAAGTGACTTCATTAAAAATATTGCTCATTTGCCAGATTGGAGACCTCATTTCATAGTTTGTTCTAACTTTATTACAGTTGAATGTTGACTTATTTCTAGCTGATATACGAGGAATATTTAAGGAAAGATGTCCAAAAATACAGCTGTCTTTGATTATCGCTACAACACAAAATATAATACTAGGCACTTGACTTCTGCACTATTACACCAAAAGTTTTTAATTTAGGTAGATAATCTTAGATTTGTCTCGATTTTCGCCGATTTCTATTTTTCCTTCAGAGGAGAAATCATTTTTTTGTATAAATTTTTACTTAGAATCGAGTAAAGTGGTTGAGATTGTATCTAATCATTTTTAAATTATCTCTAAAAATACACTTTTTGATGCGCAGCTTTGAGATAAATATATTAGGGATAAAAATTCGTTATATACATAAGCAACACATTAAAAATGAAATATTGAAATATTTATTTAGTTTTGGATAAAAATGTCATAAGTAGATTTTTAGCGACGTTAATATTTAATACTTCTGATATTAATATAAAAATACGTGCTTATCTATCAAAAGGTTGATATGAAATTTTTAGCATAATGTAAATAAAAATAAGGTGACGGAAGGTAAATCAATTATTTGAATTATTAATAATAATCCACTATATATTTGACTTAATTTTAGATAAATCGTTTTTCTTTACTGTGACGCTTTCTTGGGTGATAATTGGTATGTTATTTTCAAAACGTTGTAAAATTTTTGTTGTAGTATTTTAATTTTTTACTACATATAGATTAGATTATCGGTGCGTGCTAGAAAAAAAGTTGTGTTATCTGCTCGTGCTGAATCCGCAACAGATAGGCAGGGTGATATATTTAGTTGCCTATTTGTTCGGATAGCTTTCTTTTTTCTGGCAATAAAGTACGTGAAAGTTTCCGTTAATTGAATCAGAAGCGGCATCAAGAACTATTTAGCGCGGCGTTATCTATGATTTGTGAAACGAAAAGTGATTAAATCAGATTAAAATGTATTTGTAATCTGCGAAACCGCCGAGTCAGGTCCAGTAGGCGAGGGTGTGTATCTCCATTGCTGTATCCGATTTCCACAAATCACGTGCGTCAATCCTCGACGTACGGAGCGGGTAAAACAGGCCGTACGTTAGGCGTTTGATGGCATTAATCACTGTTAATTATTAATTGGCGTACACGGTCTATCTCGAGGCAGTATATCTCCGTCAGTCCGACGGCTAATAGAACCGAGCGAGTCTTGGTTGTACCTGTTGGAGGACGTACGGTAGCGGGTAACTGGTAGCGGGTAACGTGCCATGATGCACGCATTGTCGGAAGTGATGGATATATATGTCAGGCTAATGTAGCACGATGCATACTGAGGTATGTGTCATAATTAGACCCCAAACGCGCGTGACACGCACATACAAGCTCCAAGCGATATTTTCATACCGCAAATTCCCTATTTGTGGATAAACACCAATGCTTTGTTGCACCAACAATGTTGCTTTTTTCTTCACTATATTATTTTTTCAATTTGAGCTACTACTTAGCAGTACTTATTAATATCTTCCACAACAAGGCACATGTAAGATACTACCTAAACTTAAGGTGTTATCAGGTTAGCACAAGAAAACAATATCGACAATTGAATGTTACCGACGATTTCGAAATTGACAATTTTTTCTTCTACACACTAAAATACCTTGCATATTTAGTTCTTTTCTGTCAGAATCGACAATTCTCACGAAATTGAACATGACCGAAAATTGGTAACTCGAAATAAGTCACACGATCACACGAGAAAAGTTGCTCGAAACAAGAAAAGATATGGAAAATCGACAAGTCGTTATTAATGAAACATAATTTTATAGGTAAAAAGAAATAAGTAACAAAAATAACGGTATTCAACACAATATATAGAACAATATTGACATAGGGGTGTGAATCATGGATCAAATAGAATGAAAAGTAAAATATAGGTGGTAGAAATGAAATACCTAAGAAGAGTTAAAGGAATAACAATGTTAGATAGATTAAGGAATTAATCCATAAGGAAAGAACTTCAATGCACACCAATACTAGATTTCATAGAAACAATACAACTAACCTAGTGGGGACAAATTGCTAAAATTTTAAGTTTCCCTTAAATGGACAATATCACATTGGAATGAAATGTCAAGTGAACTAATTTAATGATTTTCTTTTAGGAAATAGAATTATAGCAAAAAGAGAAAAAAACACATAATTAACCATTACTTCAGATGTTGTATTCTTAAGTAAATGAATTCATACGTCTAAAAATTTAGTAAAAATATTTCAGTATTCAGTAAAACCCAAAACAAAATAATATCTATATAAAAATTCAAAATGTTAAAGGTTCTTCTTTGTAGGACCTGTTTGTACCAGTTTAATTAATAATTAAATTTAAAATATAATTTGAATTTTGCCGAGGGTAAATGAAAATGTCCATACGGTCGCATTGGAAGTTAAACTTTTGTTTCAATTGACTGAATTCTTAAATTACTAAAGAAATGTTTAGCTTTTTAATCAAGGTAGTTTATTGTGACACAGATATTTTTCTTACTGCCAGGATAATATTTGTCGATAAAATAAACATAAGCTCCCGTTCGATGGCACCGATTGGATAAATGTATTTATTCTCTCATTGAGGTGATGTATTTACAGTGTGACAATTGGTGAACGTACAGGACGGGACAATGGAAGTGACAGGTTAAGGACGATCAGTGTTCAGCAATGAAGTAATTTGTCCTGTTGGCAGGGCAGAGGGGGGCAGCGTCGTTGTCCGCTGAATAAATAAAGGGTCACTGTTCATTTGATCGCATGTAGCTGTCTGCTAGAGCTAGTCACACAAGGGTTATGGTACACCCAAACAGATAGGACAGATTACCGATTGGAAAGAGGATTGATTATTTTTAGTTATTTGAAACAAACCTGATGCTGTAATTTATGTGAAATTAATCTTTTATTTCGAGTTCTATTTCCATTTGTGTAAAAGGTAAAGTTAGATATCCTACTTTTATGTATGTATTAATTACAATTTTTACAAGAATTTAATAATAGTATATTGTGTTATTAAGAGTAAAAGTGATACTTTGTGTGGCGAGTATGGAAGTTTGCACGACGAGCGAAGCGAGTTGGACAATTACATGCGAGGCACACAAAGACAGTTTTACTCTGAATAACACATTCTATTTTTTCTTCAAACCTAGAAATTTTTAAAATTAATTACTATTTGACGTTTAATATGTAGGTTATCTGTCAGTTATTCATAATTTTTTGTAACTTTATTCTTTGGTTATCTAGTTTTTATAGTGACATTTAGGGCGATATTACAGATTACTATTGTACAAGTAACTTCTTATTGGCTGATTCTACATACAGCGGCGAAGAAAAACGGCGGCTATAATAAAAAATTATATTACGGCGGCATAGAAATTAAATTTAAAACTTGTCAATCACGTCACAGAAGATGTCACTTTTATGACGTTTGACGAAAAATGCTATTATTATTATTTGACGTAAAAGTAATGTGAGGGTAAATTTTTAAAATGCCATTTGAACATAAAATGACAAAATTAAGTTTATTTATGTCCCTGTGATTCAGATCTTACTAAATGTAAGTAAAACATTATTCTATACATAATCGACTTGGAAAAAAACGATACTAAGTTAAGAAACAAGAGTGATACCAGTGTCGTTGTTTGTGTTATTAATTGAGTTCAGTTCTCATTTAATAAACCAGACTCATTCAACATTGGCATGTTTACATACAGAAATTGTATTCTTATCAAGATTTAAATCAAAACCCATATCCAGCTTGTATTGATAAAGTAAAGGTAAATAATTTATAAACGATTGAATACATATCAATTTAATCTGAAATATAAACTTCCTCCCTGCGTATATCTATTGTAAATAATACACATTATGAAACATATGTATAAATTTTAATAAAATTGAAATTATATGTAATTTATTATTTGACTTATCATATTTGCATTTATTTTTTATTATGTTTTGTATTCAATATTTTATTCCAGTAATCCTTTATACTTTAACAGACCAAGTTGCATATAGCAATCCTATTACAAATTGTTATATTTACTTTAAATTATCCTTTGTGTACATATTTTATAACTTAATTCTCCATAATGAACGTGAAGTAATAAAAAAAAACTATTTATTTATCTCTATTTGATTTCAATCACTTACTACAATAACAATTCCATATTGCTGTTTATCAACATATGTAACAAACAGCACTTTGAAATCATTTACAAAAGATATCGTTGACCATCGTTAATTTAAAAATTAACAACCCTTAGGGCGCAGACCAAATACAGTCAATTGTCTGATTCCGTTTGTGCTTTAATTTTGTCCTCTGATTATAAAGAAATACGGATCTATACTGAGAGGATATACAAAAACAGGGCTATTGCTATGTTCCCGCTATATTCTTTGTTTTGTTTTATAAGATTTTGTGTAATATTGTTCATGCCTGTTATTTATTAAGTAATATTGTTGTAGATATTTTCATGTTCTATTTTATTGTTGTATTTATTATATGCGATGGTTGTCCTTTTTGTTTTACATATTTTTTAGAACTTGTTGTTATATACATGTTCCTCCTTACTGTAAAATAGGTTAATTGTATTTTTATTGGACAATTTTAATGAAGTCTAATGTACTTCCTGGCAACAAACTTACAACTGCACTATAAATCATAATTATGTTCCTAATTATTAATTCCTTGTTCTTCTAATTGGAGCTTGGTACGAAATTTACACTAGATTGCCACAAAGCGTTGTATCTGCTTAACAATTTATGATCATATTTTAAAATCATCTATCTGTAATAGTTATTTATGTATTAAGGGCATAATTAAAAGATTATAGCACGGGGGAATGTTTAAATTTTAAATTTTCTGAGAGCTATAATCTTGATTATGCCCATGATACATACAAGGTTTTATTTCATTTTGGTACATTTCATGCTGTGGTTTCTTTATAGATAGTTGGCATAGTTAGATTGTTTGTTCTTAAACAAATTATATAATCGAAGTATCACTGTCACTGTCAAATATATATGGAACGTCATGTACTGATTAGTCTGACGGAATATTGTAACGTTTATTTATATGGGTGAAGTGTAAAACTAATTGAAATACGAATATAAAAAGATAATAAATATTAGTAACTATGAATAAAAAAAATCACTAATTTAAGTATAATAATTATTAATAAAGTCTTAAACACTAGGAACATTTATTTAAACACTTAATACTAGGCAATATTTATTTATACAATATTTATAACACCAGCTATTTATTTATATCACTTTCTTCAGTGGCTCTCTGCTCAATCTGACCGATACTGTATTCCTTCAGTGACTCTCTGCATACTCTGATTGATACTACCTTCCTTCAGTGACTCTTTGGACATTCTGATCGATACTGACTTTCTTGATCCTCCCGACGCGACCCGTAATATACCTGCCGCCAATTAATCTCTCGAACATTCCAGAGCCTTTCGGTCTCTTTCCCAAACAATAGCGACGTCGCTTCTATCCCACTTGACTAACGCGACTACCTGCTCACATAGGTCTGCGGTGATGAGTCATCTGCGGTGAGACTCGCTCATTACAATATTAATGGAATATTAGGCTGTACAGACCAGTTTGGTTTCTAACGATAAACGAGAATTTTATAAAATAATATTTATTAATAACGCCTTCATTTTCTGAAACCGATAAACTATAAAGTCCTCCTTCTGCGTCTGTTATGATATTCATAACAATCCTAGTTATGTTAATAGCTATTATTCTATCTTGTGTGTAATGAATAAAAGAGCTAGACAGTTTGGGAAGCACTGAACCTAGCGAGCAGAGGGTGCAATACCGCGTTGCTCGCTCGATCACCCAACCAATTTGAAATCAATCAAGCGGGTAGTCGATTCACTACTGAAATCATTTTACTACTCGAACTGCATCGGCCATGTGTGCATGTCTGTCTGCATGGAGTTGGAGTGTTTGTGTTGCCATGTACCCGGCGTGTAGCGAATGTTTTGCTACCCCTGCCCCTCTGCTGCTAGTGCTCCAACTATCCGATCCAACTCGAATCAACTATTTACCTACAATTATAGATACAATAGGTAAGTTGGTCGGACTTTTAGTTTCTATTGCAGCAGATGTTCATTTGTTACAACAACAGTTACAGTTGCTATGCTGATTCACTTACCTTCTGTCATAACAGCATTATGGAACTTTTTCTTCTAAATATCACATCAATTTTAAAACATTTGATGTTTACACATTAAAATAAAAAGTGTTGTGAGTTGATTTAAGAAAGTATTTTATAATTCTGAATTGCATAAATGGATAATTTGGAAAGACAAATCATTGGACTGCAATTGATAATTTAAATTAATTTGTTTAATTTTTTTATGGTGCCCCCTTACATCTTGGCGCCTTTCTGCCATAGTTATTTTGTTCTCCGTATACTGCCGGACCTGAAATATATTAAATGATATATATTGGTAAATAAACCTTAAAAAAATAGAGTTGTAGAGTTAGAAGAAGAAGATGTGAACAAGTGCGGAAAGTCGCCTATTTACCATGAGGTGTGAAAGTTTCGGCACGAGACGAAGTCGAGTGCTGGAATCACACAAGGTGTGAAATAGATGATTCTGCACGAGTTAAAGAGTATACTTTTTCTATGACTATACTGCTAAACGTTACAAAACAAAAATACACGCACGAAAGCTATTTGACATAAAGAACAATATAGCACAGGTAAACTCACAAAGAGTACCATGACGCATGCGCAGTGTTGATAATTACTGTGAGAAGTGTTGGCAAATACCGTGACGATTATGGAAAATACGCAACTTTAAAGGAGGATATGAGAAAAGTGCTAGTTTCCATATTTGTCTGTAATACTTTTCATGTGATGATTGAAAACATAAGCTCAATATGTAAAGAGAGTTTTTACGTATTTGAGAACTGCTAAATATGTCATTTATTCTACATATGATAAAATTTGAAATTCTAATTCGAGAGGAAAAAGAAGATGGTGTGCACATGTTGGTTTAAATACACACTGGCGAGAAGTAAGTTTTGATAAGGCGGTTTTATTTGAGTATAAATAATGTGTGTCCGGGCCTGTGATGTGCCTGTGAATTATTTAGCGGGGACTTATAACGAAAGATCGCTAAAAGGACCGCACGAGCGGTCAGTTTTTACTCCGGAAATATGTGTTCCTGCATACCCTATGAGAAATGCGTGCATTTCATTTCAACTTTGCACTTGTTGCTATAAATATTTATGAGCTTCGCCTTGTTTGTACTTTTTGCTCCGGATTAAATGAAACTTCTCTATCATATTTTATTTCGCTCAGCTTCCATGAATGTCATATACATATTAAATAAGAGTAATTATTTATCAATTTGCTATTTTCAAAACAGAGTCATTTTAAATTTTATTACAAGTTTTCAACATACATATTATATATTCAAAATGTTTGACCTATATATATATATATATATATATATATATATATATATATTTCCATGAGTTATTAATAAAAAAACAAGTACCTCTATCAACTTTAAAATATACATTGTCGGCCGCTAGCAGACTTGTCATTAAACTTATTTATATAAATATTCGTGTTTCAATTATTTTTTACACTTCATCTAAATAAAAAAAAACCTTACAATATGTTTTTGTTATAATAAATACTTCATTGAATAATGCAGATAACATATATAAACAAAAAAATAATACTGAATCTGTTCTTTGATTAATTCTACCTATCTATAAATTCCTTCCTTGATGTCTCCCTGCATACGGTTTGAATTTTTCCTCAGAAAATTTATTTTCCTAGTTCATATTATACGCGAATAGTTTCCTAACTTTCCCCAGTGCTAATCCTTAACATAAAAGAAGAGTTTTCAAATTTCTGTTTAAGTTGAAAGTCTGGATTTGAAAGATTTAATACTTTATAGTTCCGAAGCTATAAGAACGGGACGATTATCTGACTAATCACATATTAAGAGAAGTATATTATATTTGAAAATATATTGAAAGTATATTGAAAGTGTACAGCATTTTTAATTGAAATATTTTTTAAAATTTAGGTTATACATGGAAACACAAGCGTGACAATTGTGGATACAGGATTAGGATTAAAAAATTGTAGTTCTGAATTTGACATGGTTCAGAATTTGTCATGTATTTTATTTTGAAATTTAGTAACATTTTGTCGTCCATGTTCAAATAACCAAAAGAAAATAATTTCATTATTTGGCAGCATACCTTTTTAACAAATTAATTGAAGTTTACCGTTGTGGGTACTAAAAATAATATACTATATTCTCAAATATGGATATGATTGGTTGTTACATTGCGTTGTATAAATAAGAAATAAACTGTAATGGAAGTGGTAGTGTACGTCGTGGAACCAATATGAAATTTATGACAAAGGTAATAACTCGTGAGTAATTATTTTTCCTGAGGTGTAAGAAATGAATTATAATCGGTTAGGTGGCATATTTATGTCTCCGACACTAACTATCGGTACTTTAATTACGTCACATATTTTATCTTTGTTTAATCACCTTCGTGGAGTCATTCACATTTATGAGACACTTTATCACTCCCATATATTGACATTATTACATGGAATGTAACACGCTTTATTTTATGACGAATTATATTAATGACATTATTATTTCCTACTACACTACATTATATCTTTTGCAAATAGATATTATGATCTTATTACAATGTCAGCTAGTGTGTCATTGGCTTTAATAATACTTTAAGTAATAACAAAATAATGCATGATATTGTTACTAATTTTGTTTTTGTTTTACAAACATATTAATATCTTAATGTTATTACCTTCATTTATAATATTTTATACTTTTACGTATTACCTATTCTTTATTGTCTAAAATTAGAACTATGTACTCATTTAATTTAATATTCTATAAGCTTCAAAATAAAAAAATATAACCTTTACAACTTAATTTTGTAACATATATTATTATTACTGTTGTTGTTTGGTTTTGCTCTAATAATCTAAATATGTCTTTTAGTGTACTTTAATTAATTTTTTTCTTTGTTTCAGGTAAGTCCACAACAATGTAGTACTTTTGTGAATTTTTGGAAAAAAAGCTTGCAATAAGCAAGGTAAGATAAAATTAATTTAATCACGTATAAATATATGAAATATACTAGGAATAGTAAATTAAATCTAATAGCGGAAGGTTACCTGTTCGATTAGAACAAATTTTGTATCATGAACTTAGATATTTATTACTAATTCCCCAACAGTCGAATTCATTATTAGGCCATTGATAACAATGAACTGATTCAAGAATCAAGCTGATACGTAGATCAACATTTGTTCTCATTCACTACTTGATTGGAAAGTTGTCCGCTTTTTTTATAAAACGTGGTATTGGAATAAAAGTTTGAATTTTTTGGATCTGGGCTTGATACAATACATTATTTGATGGGTTTATGAAGGATAGGAATTTATTGCATTAAAATTTACCGACAATTACAACAATAAAACCGAATATAAAAATATACAAAATCTTATAAAACTAGACATAGAATAAAGTGGGAAGACAACATTTTTCTGTACGAATGAAGAAAGTTAGAAAACTTTACTCCGTAATACTAAACATGGTGTACCCAACAAAGCCAAGGTCATTGTCTTTGGCATATAACAACATGTTAGTGCACGTTCGGGGAGGATTAGAAGCGAACGAATTACCCACGTAACAGAGTTTGTGTAATCGCGTTAAGGTAGTTGAGCGTAGACATTTGATTGTATCTGAAAGTAGCAGTACGTATGCGGTCAGACGTCATTGTCTTGAGCACTCAGTAATTCATCCCTTGGCAATAAAGCGCGCGGTAATTGTCGTATGTTAGTGGAGTGCTACTAAATTTCATGTAACAATATAAATTCAGAGGCGACTAGGGATTCAAAGGCCAGAGCCAAGCGACTAACGTCTTTGAAAACTAAAGTCAATGACTGATCAGTTACAGCGAACTAATTTAGCACTTAAATTTAACGGCGTGCTTAGTTAGGCAAGTTAAGTGGGCCTTAGTTGACTGAAGTTATTCTCACCTGAGAACGCGAGCCGAGCGGGTCGATAATGCAGAGCTGCATGTTACAATGGTAATTTCATCTGATAAACCGGCGTGCCATTTCAACGATGATTAATAATACTGCACTACATGAAAATCTGTGTTGATGTGTAATTATTAGTTTTTGTTTTGAGCCGCCGTAGACCCGCCTGCTGCCTGCAGTGGCTTGTTGTTTTCTTTGTCGGCCGGCTGCAAACTGCTTCATGAAAGAACATTATGTTCCTCTATTTTCGTCGTTTTCTCATAAATATATTCTCAGCTTGGAATGGCTGCATTACACTACACCACTGTCATAACTCACACAATCTTTCTTTGTCCTTAATGAATAATTTCATAACTTTGACCCTGAATTCATTTTACGGTCACAGACAATATTATATTGTCTACCAGATAATTTTTCCAAATGTAAATCTTCATATAATATACATTCTCGACATAGGTATTAGAATATTTTTGAAAAGATTATCAAAAATAAAAATGTATGAGTGAGACTCATTGCAGATGAGTTATCACGGCAGACCTGGCAGTTAGTCGAGTTAAAGGTCAAATGGGAAAGGAGCGACGCCGTTATTGTTCGGGAATTTTATAGTCTGGAAGGCTCTGGAATATTCTAGAGATTAATTAGCGACAGATATATAAAGGTCGTATCGGGTGGCTCATGAAGTCAGTATCGGTGGAAGTGTGCCGATAGTTACTATTATCTCAGACTGCGTTACAAAACTGTGTTGAGAGGAAAATCTACCCTCTCAACTTCTTATCTAAATACAAATTTTGTCTTTGGAATATAATCTCATTGGCATCTGGCCCTATAATTGTTTAATTTTTTTTGGCAAAAATTTTAACGTCTAAACGCCGATAATAGAATCGTATTTCTTCCTTGTTACAGTACAATGTTTATTTTTAGGATACACTATTTAATTTGAAAACAAACTAAAAGGTAATTACCAAACCAAATTAGACTTAGAAACAAGAGAACAATAGGCATTTGTTTCACAGCTCGTTTAGTTGTTTATTTACATTTAACCAATAGTTGGTACCAAATACTAACACTTTTGGTAACTATTCTAAATTAACATTGTGACAAACTTTTTCTTGTATATCATTGACAAAAGCATGAAAAAATAATAATTATAAGATAAATAACAAATATGATACATAATATAATCTAATTTTGTTTAATATTCTGAAAATTGGATTAGCTCAAAACTAGTTTAAACATGTCAAATTTAGCTTTAATTTGACGTATTTTAATCTAATTATGTTTTGAGTTTGGTAAATCTCTAATAATGGTTTGTATGTAATATTAAAAAAAAATGTGATATAAATTATAATTGTAAGACATATTAATAAGTAAAACATCGTGAAACAAGTTTGTTGAACAAACGCTTTCATTCTCCTGTGAGAGTTGGCCGGAGTTCTTACCGGACTTTTTCCTTGGAGACCCTCCTCGCCACACACATTACAAATTAATTAACAACACCGGAGAACAAAATACTTAGCTCGGGAGGAATTTCTTTCCACATGTTTTGCAAGCGAGTAGAACACGGGCGGAAAAAAGCGACAGCACAATTCCATCGTTGATAGCAACAATAAAACCTTCAACACATCAAAGCAGAAAAAGCTGCGGTGTTTCCTCGGGCTGCTCTGCTCGCTGTTGCGGAGAAAGTTTCACGCGTCCCGCTGTCATTCCGGGATGAGGAGCTCGCGAGCGTGTCATGTGAGTGCAGAGGGTGGCCGATGGCGCGTCATAAAACCACACCCGGATTAATGCGAATTTACCAAAAATGACGCACTTTCTTACCAAGCTGGAATTACTTAATACATTACGCCCAATACTGATCAAATTAAATTAAACAAACTATATTAAAAACTACGTCCGCATTACGTCTACGACTATCTTACACTGCCTTACAAAACTTTGTCTCATCGGTATCTGGCCCCATAATGCCTCACTTCCTACAAAGCAGGAATTACTTAATTCATTACATTTTTTATTATCATTATCCGGGAGGGATGACGTGAATGATGCAATAAGATACATTGATGACGATGATGGCACAAGACACAACAACAAATGAACGCGAAATAAATAAAATGGATTAGTTATCAGCTATAATATCTCTAAGGATCGGTTTTTCCTTAACTGGTTAAGTTACGGTTAACTTATTCAGTACTATATTTAACCAGCACAAGTTAATCATGGTTAAAGCAAGGACGGTTTTTCAATCCTGTAGACGTCACAGGTAAAATTAACCCTGGTTATCAAGTTTCTAGTTTAGGTTGGCAAGAAAAATATACGACTGATCTCTTCATATTACTAGATCTGTTAGTTCAGAAGTGCTTGTTTTAGTTATATTTTAAGCTTATTACACAATTTCGAATAATGCCGAGAAGAACTTAGCAGAAGTGCTAATTTTTTAAATGAAGAATACGTTATTATTTATGGTCAATTTGATAACACCATGATAATATACTGTTTTTCATTAATCATATGTGTAATTAATTCAAATTGTTCATTAGAACTTATTTAATTCATTGCAATTTTGATCGTATAAGACTTCACTGGTTAACAGTAACATTTAATCAGGATTAGCAATTGAAAAACGCATCTGCGCCTTTTAAACATGATTATCTCTAACCAAAGATTGAAAAACCGGCCCTTAGTTTGATAATTACGTAATAATTTTATGAGAGTTGCCGACAGCACATTACTTGGTAAATGTCCGACGCCAGCAGGATATTTAGTAATTTTTTTCCATCATCTGAATATCAGTTTGAAAGTAAAACAGTTATCCAATTAATTTTTCCCTATGAGATATATATTTCTAATGACCAAAATTCCATTTCTCCTACCGGTCCATCTCTCCCCCACCTATCCTAATCATAAAATTAAGATAGATATATAAATATACGAAGAAATATGTATGTATTCATATATAATGTTGAGACAATCAGAGAATTTAATAATCTCGTAGAAAACATAATATAATATACTGTCCTAAAATAATTTGTGCCGGGTGAGAAAATATTATTCCAGCAAAATCTGAAATGTGTGCAATGATGTTACTAGTATTTAAATGAAATGATTTGATAGCTAATTTCTTATTGTTGTATTGGAAATGTAAAAATATGAATTGTATTGGTGTTTTGGGTGAATCCTGATAGCTGTACCCATATTGCGCCAGTTGGAACAAGGACGCAGGACACGTGTATATCTGAGCTGTCCTGTCCCGGTCCATGTTGGGCCGATGTAGGCTTGACAGAGCGCACGTTTACCGACCAAACAGCGCTGAGAATGTGTCAATACAATTACCGGTCCAAGTGCCAGACACATAGGTTTTATTGCTCGTCATATGTGTAGGGAAGACCAATATTTACGTTTGTTTTGTAGCCGGACCGGATAGCAGCTTATTAAATTACATTCTACCAATTTTCCACCGTCTTTTTAATATTAGATTACCGGTCGTTTCTTTTATCCCTGTGATTTTTTTCCCGGACGGTGGGAAGTATTTTAGATTCAGGTTAGAAAAATTGAGCGCGAAATTATAAGGGACACGACATTGTTTTTTATTTCACAGCCTGATTTTAAACTTCAGATTGTTTGATGTTTGTGTTGGGAACTTTGTTCTAAATAAATTTCCTCTGACATGCACAACAAATAGGATTTTTAAATCAATTAAAAGCGCCAAACTTAGAGCTTTCATTTCCACCATCTGAAGACACTTGATATAGAAAAGTTTCCCCATCACAACATAACAAATTTGTTCCGAAATTTAACCGTTATATTTTACTGCGAACTCGTGAACGCGATGTGTCACAAATGCCTACGGATTTATTCTAACCCACTTATGTGCCGGCATTATTTATTTTATCCTTGTATGAAAACATGAAAACGTTGCGAAATCATTTTATGTTGGGGGATTAACAACAATATTTATTTATCTTTCAGGGATAGAACACAAAGCTTTACTATCAATACTGAATCCCACGTACTACAACAAAATATTCAGTTGGATAATGTTTACATTACATTAATGTTTTTGCTAGGTATTAAAAGTAACAATGTTGGCAGTTGGTTAGCCGTATAAATACAAACTTCACCGTTGTTCATTTCTAGGTTTTGTGTATTGATTTTGTGTTCGTGCTAAATGACAAGTTTATAAAGTACTCGTCATATTAAAATATTCAAAATTCATACTCTGAAATGTGTAATTTGGTGTAGAGGAAATTTAATACTACCGAATTATTATACAAATGCCATTTCCTCAAACAGCGGCGGCTCATGCTGTAACATTAATAGAAAAATATAAATTTTTAAATAACAGTTTTTTTAATCGGATACAAAGATAAGCATAAAGAATCTTTTTTAGTTCTTATTTTTATTATTAGTTTTTTCATGTTTGTACGAATAAAAGAAATTACCTTAATAAAACATAGAGCGAGCATATTTCAGAAGAAATACATCCTTTTCGCTAATATTCGGTTAAAATTTCGCTGAATATTCTTTATTCGTTACATCTCTAATATATTAAAAGATTGTTTACCCTAAAATATTTTTTTTATATTAACTTCATTTATATTTCTTTATAAATTAATAATATCTATAACTTTGGTCTTAGGTAACAAATTTTCTTGCAGAAATAGAGTATAGCAAATTCAAATTAAGAAACAACGTAAGATAAGGATTGGTCAATGAAAAGTTTTTTTTTAAACTAGAAGCACAGAATAGTTACATACAGAAGCGACACTCCGTGTCGGTACCTTTCATATTCCCCTATCCAGTTCTATGACCTTGAAGCATTGTGTAGATCTTTAAATTTGTGCTCTTCCCCTATATCTCTCTCAAATGTGAGGGAACTTTCCGATTTTAAACAATGAGCCCTTTTAATTTGTGCACAGTCTCCGTCTCTTTCTAATTTTCGTTTCTCTGTCTTACTTTCGCTTCTGTATAAACCTATTATATGCTAGAAGTATAAATTAAAGTGATCAGTTTTAAATCAAAATCCAAACATGTGCTTAAACAATTGAATTCAAAGAATTGTTAACTGTCAACAAAAGTGAATAACGATTTGTATGTTATTATTTACAATTATAAGTCAAACAAACAAAATCCGGTCGCGTAGTGATGCGAAAGCAAAACAAAATATACGGCACGCACAACAACTAGACATCCGTCAGAGCTTTGCCCTGTTAGTTAAAGAGAAAATGATTTGTGTGTGTATTTATTTTCGTGAAATGTTTAAACAGATTAAACCCGTGCACAGTACGTACGTACGTTTTTGATTTATAACTAACAATAACATTGTACGCGTTGTCTTCATCGATCATCCCATTCCGGGATTCAATAAACATGACTGTGCGCGCACCTGCTCCTGTCCTGCCGGTTCCTGCTGGCTCCTGCTGGCGACCCGGGTGCGATTTGTTTCTTTTACTCAGCAGTGTCAACGCCGGTGCCTTGACTTTATTGTGTCGCACGCGAGAGAAATTTGCACTACACGGAGAGAAATCTCTTTACTGTTGCGCTTATACCTATTTGTAATTCTAAACTGGCAGGAATAACCTTATTCGCTCCCGTACATACGTAAATATACCTTGCATTGCGGAGTGTAACAAAATTAAAATTTGTTTCATACCGAGCTCACGCAATAACATGCTTTTATTTCTAGGAAACATCATCGGCTTAATATGCAATTTTTTTCTTAAAATCAATCTATCATAAATCGTAATAATTAATAAATAACTTTTTTTATATTATTAACTCTAATGTTATTATTCAAAAAAGAAACAAAACGTACTAATTACTAAAGAATCTATAAGAATCATTATTGTAAAATATTTCTTTTGGTATTATAACGTTTATTTATTTAGAAGTCTGCATTTAAACGTCAATATCTCGAGAACGGTAAGAATTAAATTCTGTTTGAAAATTTGGATTCAACACGTCGATAAGTAAATAATAAGTCTAGAAAATAATCATTTCTGGAGAAAAAAGTTCCCAAGCGAAAAACTGATATTACGTAGCTGTTACATATTTTGTCTTCTGCATATACACTATTTGATATATTTCGTGTACTATACGTTTGTAATTTTGTGAGTATTGTATTACTAAAGAAAACATATTAAATTATACAAATAGTGTGTGGCAATTTATGCAGACTAAGAAATAAAATATTTAAAGCAACATACATATAGTTTATGTGGACATAAGTATGTAATTTTTTGATAGTAACAACCCAGGACAAATATGACTGTGGGACATTTGTTTTAAGGAAAGTGCGCTGCAGTGAAGATATAGAAAACACACAAAAAGAAATGAAAAACAATACAACTTGTTCTGAATTTTAATAAGAGTTGAAATATGTTCGTAATAATAACATGAAATATGTTTTAGTTTTAAATTAAACTTGTCAAGTGACATGTGCTATAAACATTACCTATTTATCAAGTGTTTCAAATTGTTTCAAAAGTTTCTGAGTTACATTTAAATGTATCAAACAATAATAAGTGCGCATAATTTCCCATTTGTTAATATAATAAGTAATAATATAAAATTTATTTAGAAGAATAGAAAACTTTTATCATTTACTGGTGTACGGAGTCTAATTGGTTTGAGTGTGTGCTCAAAATTTGGAGAAAGTTTATATTTGTTGTGTAGCAAATTATGATTATGATTTATTGTACTATTTTGACCCAGATGCAATATGGCAGAATTGGATTAAATTTTACTTACATATTAATTCAATTTGCAATTTGCTAACATGTACGAGAATAATTGATTTAATAATAATTACACATTTTACTAATAGCTACTAATGAGGATGTGGATTAAGTCGTATTATAGTATCACATATTTAAAATAATTAATTCAGTTGGTAATTATCTTTACGAGGCATTGGTGTTAAACAATAATTCTATTGACTAGCACACGTAGAATAATTTATGGTTTATGATTACTCTACAAGCAAAGAGGCTTTCCTATAATTAAATACCCCCATTACTCCATTTGTCCACATTAAAATTTACCATAAGCAACCCTCCTACGCACTGCGATCCACAAACCTACATGCCATTTGTTTCTTGTTGAAACAAGTATAAACGTGCGTGACCTAACCTCATATATTGGTTTGTTTGCTGCTTTTTCCTGAATTGAAACATCATTATAGATAAATATATTCATGATGTGGATATATTTTATATGTTTTAGTATTTAAATATTGAAAGAAATTATTTTAATGGTTTTATCGAACAAACTTACTTGATTGATTCTAATATTTCTAGTTATTTTTCAATTTGATGCCTCAATAGACAATGAAAATGAACAACGGAAAATAACAAATGAAAAGGCAGTTTATGACATCAGGGGGGAGGGGATGTATGGAGTTGAAAATATATTGCACTTTTAAGGATACCACATCTAAATGGAAAATTTCTTTGCAGGTAATAAATTTCTTGTCACTGCAGAAAAATAGAAATAGAATTCAAATTAATTGCGGTGAAATGTAAACTCTAAGGTATCATTTAAACACTTAACACTACGCACTTTTATATACAGGATATTTATATCACTAACTATTTATTTTTACAACGCGTACTAATATCAGACTGTCCTCGCAATCTCCTGTTCAGGGTTTTTATAGTAGAACAATTAAGTTCGGGAATGTTCTCCAACCATCTGGAAAACAGAACAATAGAAGCGAGCGTACCTTGGGATCGCTGCAATACAATATATATATATATATATATATATATATATATATATATATATATGTACATACATAGTGCAAATAGGCACTTCAATATTAAATTTTACTTCTATATTGAAGTACAAGAAGTTGTAAGTTGTTGTTGGAAAATTACCGATTAATGAAAAAGAAAATACGTCATTGGCTTTCATTTAGAAATATAAATTGTGGAATATAATATGAAAACTAACAAATGTTATATTAGAAAAGCTGAAATACCCAAATGTTTTTGTGTGTTCTCTGATTTTATTTAACCGTTTAAAGTTAGGATTCCGCCTTGACTTTTATAAGAGTAACAACATTCTTTTGAGATTTCCATTTTACATCCCATATACATAAGATTCGAGGCTAAAACTGTTGTATTATTTTGTTGGTGAGATGATCTCATCATTTCTCGGTCGATTTAATCTTTTACCTCAACGTGAATCCGACAGCCTCACCCTCACGCACTGCTGCGCATGACGTAACTCACGCTCACGCACACGATGGGAATCTAATAAAACCTAAGATCATTTCAAGAATGCGCTCGTAATACCGCCTGTCATCACGAATAAATTTATTCCCAGAATAAAAAACTGTTGTATTAAAAAATTTATCGATACTCTGTGATCGTATCAGGTGAAATGGATTGGCTTGCGGTACAAATTTTTCATGCAGGATATGCGTGTAATAAGGGCGTACTAGCCCAGGGGAAATTTATGTAATTATTTTGATCGAATAGTAATTTATGTCTAATAATAACTAGATCAGTTTCTATCATATTTACTTCATTCGAATATTGCATATTTACATACAAACATGATACCGTCAGAGTCTAACATCTACAGTGAAATAGTTTAAATTATATTTATTTTTCACTGCTAGCCTAGACACCAACTATTAATAACCTAGGTCTGTAATAAATTGTTATTAACCATTGTCTCTTTTTAAATCACCTCTCCAAACCCAAATATTGTTTGAATAATTTAACTCAAGAAAAGTGTAAAATATGGATTCGCAATTTAAATATGCCGTCTAAATTAAATAAGTAAATCAAATAAAAAAGTCAAAAGTGAGGTTGAGAATATTTAGAAACAAGTTAGTTTATGACAGAATGCTTCTTATTGTCAATATGATTTACGAGATGACTTATTAAAGTAGGATAATGATTTAAATGGTAGCTAGACCATTATTTACCAGCGCCTTATGTCCCTCGCTTGCTTCGAACATCGCAACATAACTAATTATTATTAATAATAAATTGCGTTTTAAACATTTTTAGCTGCTTATTCTATAGAATCTCAAATTCTATATGTATATATACTATTTCTTAATGTTGTTATTATTTCAATATTCTTTTTGTTTTAACTACCTCAAATTTTATTTATTTTTATTACACCTTTTACTATATTTAAAGTAGCTTATATAAATAAAAAATAAAATAACAACTTTATTTTATGGTTATCAGCTTAGTGCAATATCTTTGAAAGTATAATTTTGGCCATTGGACGAATTGAATTTTGTTTGATAGTGAAAGGGTTATAATTATCCCCCATTTAGCTAATAACCACAAAGAATCCTCCATATTTCACGATAATTACCCAATAACCCTACAATTAAATTATACCTTATAATCGTCCGTCCATCCTCCATCAAGTTCATTAATTAAAAGCCCAAAAGCTGGGCAAGCTTTGGCTTTGGCTTGGCATTGGCGCAATCCATCTGATAATCGAAATCGGTTAAGCGGAAGCTGGGATATTTTTATTACAAATGCGAGCGCCTGCGGCTTACCGTAATGTTGCGATGCGTTGGGCTCTGGAATTCCTGCTGTATCGCGGCTCCGGGCAAAGGTCAGCACTCCGGAGTTCCGGGACATGAGCGACGGCTTCGAATATAACACAATATTTGATAAATAAATGTCAATATTGGACTCTCGGAGCGCCAGGAAATAATAAAGTTAAGCTGGGTCATATCAGCAATTTGCAATTATTTGTCTTCGTTGACCTTCTTCACACACACTCACACGTCACAACTAAACAATGAATTTATGGGCTAGTAGTAATTGTTATTAATTATACGCACATGAGATATATTACAGGAATATTATTGTAGTTGCTATGGTAATATTGATATTCACGTTGCAATAGCGACAAGAAAAAAAACTAGCATATTCACTGACTACTAGTGATCTATTAATTAGATTACAGCAAGACAATATTTGTAGTATATTACGTAATTAGTAGGGAAAGTAAAATCTTCATGGATGACAGGGAACAACTGTGGAACTCTTTTCGATCGAAAGATTTATTATTTAATGTTTAAGTAAGTTCTGCTAATTTAGGGAAGAAACAGCTACGACGTATCAATTTTCTTACAATCTGAGAAAAGAACTATATGAACCACTGAACATTTTTTGATATATAAACACCATAAAAACGTAAAACCATACATTCTTTCTCGGTAAATAAATTTGCGTATTTGGTAAAAAGCATACACTTGTATTGTACTGTGTCAAAATGTGAAAATTTGGGGTAGTATCTCATATTTATGTCAATTATAGGCAGTCGTATTATGAGTTGGACAGGGGTGAAATTTTATTTTCGTTTTTGGAAATATTTCACCATTTGCGATGTCTGAATGCATTTAGCCATAATACACATCATTGCGGTTATTGAACTTGAAGTTTGTCGATACAAATAACACCTGCCGGTTATGACAATTGTTACGTTATTCTGTCAAACAATGAATTGTTGTTGTTAACACTTGCTCTGTTTTAATTTCATTAGTTTTTTACCTCCCGCCTATCAATATGTAGATAAGGGAGGTATTGTTTTTGGTCAAATTTATCGCATACGTGAATCATGGTAAGATCGGTTCCGGTTTTAGTAACGCCAAAAATAGTTTTTTTTTGTCCTACAAATTTTATGAAATAAATTTTAGGTAGGTATGCAATGTATTAAAAATATTCTGATGTGCAATAACTACAAATTGAATTTACTAAAAATCTTATATAGAATATATTACTACAGTGGCGGAAGGTTATGTATTGGACACATCAGATTTTTTATAACTGCTTCTCCTGTTTTCAAAATAGTGTTAATAACCGTAGCCTTATCATTAGGTAGTAGTAGTGTGTGCTTAAGCAAATAGATTTTATTTAAGTCAAGTTTTATTTTCTGTGTAGGAACATTTTCATTTTAAACTTATCTTTAATCTGTAGGAAGAATGTAACAGCAAAAGAATATTAAATTTTTGTAGTAGTTTTATAGCATATTATTAATATTATCCATTTTACCTACTTCCATAGAGTTTATGAAAGAAATAAATTTCATGTAATGAAAATTTGTCTTGTTACATTTTGCGAGTATGATGAAAAAGCCTTTCATGATAAAACTCAGCGTATGGAGCCCTGTAGGAAATAAAATATAGCAGAATATGATCTTCTTTGGCGGTTGTCTTGGCGATAGAATAAAACTACCGTGGGCTATCTGCGCTGAAACGCTGAAACGCTGAAAGGATCAAATAGTTCCGCGGCTGAAATTCCTGGGCGCATTTAATACATGTTAAACCCTGCAGGGTGAGAACCTGTAGCCGTATCAAAAAGAAAAAACTTGAAAAACAGCGAAGAGCCATAAAAGATAATGACCATCTCTCCCAGATAAAAACTCCGCGGACAAAAAATCGATCGACGGGAAAAACACCGCGTTTCTTCACTACCAAGCAATACTGCCAAACCAAACATTGCCGCCGTAAATAAATAAAGCGATACTTAACTACATCTATTGGACTTTCCATTTTTCAATTACATTTTAATAAATATTTGCTTTCCTCATTACAAATACGAAATGAAAATGGAAATAACAACTAATAGTTTATTAATCTGACAAATATCTATCACAAAATCAGCAGGAAAATTTAATTTCCCTGCTTAGTTATATTTTATACTTCAATATTTATGTGATGAAAAGGTAAATTTCAAATTTTAATAAATTTAATTTAAAGCCGTTTAAGACTACCCTATAAATTGTACAAAATCTTGCATCATTTTTAAGGTTAAATGGACCACTAAATTACTTATGACAATGTACAAATCGAACCACATTTTTAGGTTACGTTAAGTCTTAATGCACATGTTTATAAAGAATGTACATAAATAATTAGTTTAAACCTACCGAAGTAGTAATTAACTAATTGGATATGTAAGGTACAAAAAAAATTTTTTAAGTAGATCTTCTATTATTCAGTGTCGGCTCCATTAATTTTTACCACTTACTTTAATATAAAATAATAATTTCTCTTAGTTTAGGTTACATGTATTTAATACTCGTATATTATTTTCTTTTCTGGATAGAAAGATTTCTTTTCTTGACTCATTCGTAGTTATTTCTGTATTCTATAGGAAAAGACTAACTCTCTGCCAAGTTAAGTAAATTACAAAATTAATTAAAATTAAAAACAAGTAACTTTTAAGTACTTAAAGCCCGTTTACACTTAGCAATGTTGATGCTGATGCTGCTGATGATGAATAGTATAAATCTGTATTTTCTCTGCATCAAATTTTCACCGAAATTATATTTTACAATTTCCTACAAATTAATTTTGTTTTATATCTATATATAATTGGAGCAAATATACTACATTAATTAAATATTGCTCAATGAATTTGTTGATTATAAATTTGTTTGTATATTTACATGCAACTACCTGATATTAAAAAATATATTATTTAAATTGCTACAACTCTACGTACTGTAAATTTTTCCGGCTTGTTGTACATGGGAATTTCAAAATATAATAACAAAGTTTGATAAAACGTTATTAAAATTTTCCAGTTCAAGCTCTAATAGCTAATGTTCATAATTGATGTCATTAATTAATACAGCAATTACAAATGCGAAACAATATTGCGAAATAATGTTATAACTTTCGAAAGGAAATGTAACTCTGTGAAAAACTAGTTGTTATGAATTATTTCCGAAAGGGTAGTATCAAACGCAATTATTTTCCAAAGCGAAATTGTTAAAATTAGTCATACACAAAGCAATAAATTAATTAATAATAGAATTTATATAAATTCTGTTTCATCAATTTTTACGATTGATTGGTTCGGTTAATTAATTACAAAGGGCGGGTGTTTTTGCACAGATGCCATCTGCATGCACTACTGCTGCTGCTGCATGATTTTTTAAATCCATTTAAATGGCTTTTTTACTATAATTTAGTTGCACTATATTTATAACTCACTAAATTAATTTTTCCTGTCTTAAATGAAGAATTAGCAAAAGAAAATGTAAAAATAACTTAGGTATAACTTTATTTGACCAATTTTTTAGTGCAATTAAAGATAAAAGCTTAAATAAGTTTAATTAAAATCTGGTCATTCCACGGGCGGATTATGAACTAAAATTTTGGTGAGGCAGGCGATATGAACTAAATAAAAACTTATTGAACTAATAATCATTTATAAGAAAATTAATAATATCATTAGTGCTCCCAACGTCATTTATTATCTGCATAACAGAAGAAACTGCTACCATTTTAAACTTAAATTTAAAATCAGAAAGCGCTTGCGGCATGCCTCAAAACTCCTCTTTCTGAAGCAGGTAGTGCAGCGAGAGAAAAATCGATAAACCTTGTAATCATTCTAAAAACAGCACAGTCTTACACACACATTGATGAAGTTTGAGGCAGGAGAATTTTTGCCTCTATACTTCTGTACTCAGTGTTACCGGCTCAAAAAAATCTTGTGCACCACACGTTTAGAAAGTCTTTTACGAGATCACGCATTACTTGCAGGACTTGCTTTCAGCTCTCGCAAAAGTTTAGTTTCTGGACACTAGTGATGCAAATAACTTTTTTACTATATTTCTGATGTCTTACATTGCAGTTATGAAAATTGTATTATATCTTCATAAGTATTCATAAATATGTTAGATCGTTTAAAAGTACAACATGGGGCTGATTTACATCCATTTTCAATTACATATTTTCCTCCTTTCTCACATTTTATTACGTGATAGGAGTTATTTATTATGACAAAATAATAACCTGCATTTTATGTTTGCTGAAAATTTATGTAACGTTAATGAAACTGGTAATAAATTCATGTATAGATAAACATATTATATGGTAGTTATTCTAGTACTTATGGATTTGATTTTGTATTTTGTCTGTGAAGAATATTAAACTTAATTTTAATTCCGATTGAGTAAAACGAAGTTCATGCGGTGACGCCATTCGTGTAAGTGCAGACATTTAAAATAATCCCGTTTTAGAATAAAACTTTCGCGTCTCGAGGGAGCAGAACGTTTCTCTTTCCCGTTCCCACAACTTGCAATTCTTGCATTAAATTTTCATTCCGAGAACAATAGAATTAACTAGTGACGTCACTCTCTAGAGGTTATAATCCTTTGTGCACGCAAAAAAGAATTATAAATTTAGAAAAATAGAGCTGCAGTATTTTTCCGGGCGGTAAATTATTCGCAACACCTTTGAGCATTCCTGACGCGGTTTATTTATTTAATTTAGCGCTACGCGTTAGTTGATCAAGTTTTACTTCGCTTCGCAATGTTCGCTCATTTCTCATTTCACACGGGTAATTTACGGCTACATCTGCTCTTTTTTATGCTAATTACAATTACATTGTTAATCAAAATGAAGAATAATGGTAATGAAATAGGAAAAATTTATGGACGTGACCATTTCTAATTAGACCATCATACATGGTGTACGCGTTCATGGTTGACTGTTGCTAACGAACAAAATATAAAATGGTTTACGAATTATATATTTTTCGCATCACCGTTGATGAAGTATAACTTACTTCTATAGCAACATATGTCGTAAGGTTTAGTGATTCTGTGAAACAAGACGGGATTTTTCTTTTTCTCGTATCGTCTCATTTTAAATTAAAATATTTCATCTCGTCTCGAATGTTATTATCTCGTCTCGAATCTCATCGAGATTTCTCGAGTTTTCAATGTCGCCATCTGAACATAGTGTTTCCATACCGAAAGAAATTTCCCTAAAAGTAGGGAAATTGAACAATCTTTTGGTAAATTAGGAAGAAAATATATATTTACATTTTGTCTTTACGTACCAGATAGATATAAAAATCTGGTTTATGATTTTGTTTTTTCGGTACACTGGTAAAACTGTCAGATAGGGTATAGAATTTTTAGGTTATCAATTCAACTCTGTCACTTGTTGATGGTTTTTAGTAACTTCATTCTTAATCTAGTTTTACAGTTATATTTATTTAGACGTTATTGCAGGTTTCTATTGTACTAGTTATTTCGTACTCGTTGATTTTACTTTTGCGGAGTAGAAATTTAATTTCTACCTTGTGAACTATTGAACAAACTATAGATGTTATGAAGCATACCAGGTCTTAGATGTCTTAAAATCCTCGCTTTTCGAACTCGGGATTCAATTGACATCTGCGGCGGTTATGATACTCACAATTATTCTAGGTGTGTTAATAGCTATAAAATTTCTTTACAAAAATTGAATCGTGCTTCTCCATCAAATATATTTTTACAAAATTCTTAGATCCGTTTTCAAAAATAACAAATTTAAAAAAGATTTGAAGCTAATTTTAGTCCAAATTGAATGTAAACTGAGTTTTTTCAAATTTGTTTGTGTTTTTGCTAAACAGTTACACAGTGGTTGTTTTTAAATTTCTGTTTCTTTAATTGCACAATCTCCGTACTTCCCCATTAGTTCATTGTTATCTGGGTTATTAAAAGAGTAACAATTGAATGAATGGCGTAAAAAGCTGCTTACAAGGCATTGTTGAGGAAAAAGTAATTCGTATTTTACGCGAAATAAATTATTTGGTCGCGTAGCGTTTGCGTGCACACGTTTGTCAACACCGTCGCCGTTGCTACTGAGTTTTTATTTTAAATTTCGCACGCGCTAGTTCATGTAACGGGGATTTTGTTTAATTTCATTCTTTCAAATTTATTCTCGGCGACAGGAGGACAGCGCGAGATTTCACCGCCGCTTGTTTTTATTGCACGTAAAACAAGTGCTTTCGTTTTAGATTCGCGTTTGTTTCAACGCCTGCTTCGCATTCCATCTCGTTATTATTAAAGCCAGGTATATTGCGCATTATTGCGTTCAAAATTATCTTTACGGCGATTTATAATAAAATCTCTTTGTTTGCGCTTAACTGGAAAAACAGTGGATTATTGTTATAGCTCGAGAACTACTCTAATTAATAAATTGAACTCGTTTTCATTACTTTACTAAGCAAACTTTCGATTTTTGTTCTTATTACTAATACTCTTACAGCTCAGATTTTTATTGGCAAATTTCAATTTAGAATATCGATGAGAATTTTTATAGCTACTTGCTCATAAAACTGCAGTAAAACTTATATACATTATGGGGCTTTATTTAACCTACATCTATCAAGTAAGACATTAAGAAAATAAATGTTAGCCCATAAAAAAAGGTAGATAAATACCATCAAATGTTTTCTTAATTTCTGAACTAAACTAAAATCTGACAATCTTAACACTGTGCAAGATTGAAGCAGGATGCGAAGTAAATTTATTATTTATAATTTAGCAATATATTGTTAAAAGGTATACTTAGGTATTTCGAACTGTTTTATTAAAAGAAAATAGTGTGTACTTCGAATATGAAACATTTATTTAATTAAATTGTAATGTCATTTAAAATTGGTTGTCATTAAAGTCTTTTATTTTGTCACTTTATTTATTCCAAAACCTATAATCCCATAGGAAAGTTGTATAGCCAAAAATTGTGCTGAAAAATGCGAAATATCCCAAAAATACTCATTTTTGTGCCCAAAATTTTGATTTTGGGAAATAGTGTCCATTAATAGATCTCGACGCGCTGATTTCAAATTTTCAAACGGAATTTAATTATCTCATTTCGTTCCTGAGATATTTGCTGTCAAAATTGCACCTCAAAAATGTGTGTTTTTTGGCTATATCTCTAAAATAGGTAGAGATACAATCTTACCGATTATACCAGTCAATTCTACGGGAAAAATTACATAAAGAAATGTTTTCTCCGCATATACGTTCTTTGGAACGATTAGCTGAAAAATGAAAAAATCGAAAAAACCTAAATTTCTAAATATCTCTGAGGAACTTTTTTTCTCCAAATCAATTCATATTCTAGACTTAAGTTAACATCGATGCGCTGATTTCAAATTTTTAAACCGAATTTAATTATCTCTTACCGTTCTCGAGATATTCGTGTTCAAAGTTGAATTTTCGCGATACCTAAAAAAACAGGTTTTTTAGGTATACCCCTTTAAGGGTTAGTTTTACGACTTCGGCGACTTTACCAATCGATTCTACGGGCAAAATTACATAAGTGTACCAATTTTTAGATTTTTATTCCAAAGGATACAATTTGTAGAAGGAAAAAACGAAAATGGCCAAAATCGAAAAAAATGCCTGATGAACCCCTGACGATTTTTTTCGATTTTTGGCCATTTTCAGTTTTTTCCTTCTAGAAATTCTATCTATTGAGATAAAAATCTGAAAATTGGTACACTTATGTAATTTTGTCCGTAGAATCGAATGGTATGGTCGCCGAAACCTAAAACCTAACCATTTTCGGGATATACCTAAAAAACCTAATTTTTTAGATATAACTTTGAACTCAAATATCTCGAGAACGGGAAGAGATAATTCAATTCCGTTTGAAAATTTGAAATCAGCGCATTGATATCTACGTAAGTTCAAAATATGAAAAATTTTAAAGACAAAAAATTTCTGGGCAAAAAATTGAAATTTAGGTTTTTTAGTTTTTCTTATTTTTGATCAAATCGTTCCAAAGAACGTATAAGTGGGCAAAACATTTCTTTATATAACTTTTCCCGTAGAATCGAATGGTAAAGTAGTTGAGATTGTATCTCTACTCATTTTTGAAATATACTCAAAAAACAGTTTTTTGATATACAACTTTGAGAGCAAATATCTCCGAAACGAAAAGAGATAATTAAATTCTGTTTGTAAATTTGGTATCAGCGTATCTAATTCTCTAAAAGATATTACAAACAAAATTTTTTAAAATTTGAAAATTTTCGTGCTAAAATTTTGATATTTTCAAATCTTTTCGAGTTTATGTAAAAATACAGCATCAGCGGCTTTGGGAATTACTTCCAGTGCCATTACTACATAAATAAACTATTATATTAATTAATTATATTAATTTATAGAATATAGGACAATATAAAATTTTAATTTTTCCAAAGAAACTTCCTAGTATTTACATGTACTCATATTTTCGATAAATCTGATTAGTTGATAATAAACTTTTCTTCGATTGACGGCCAGGATAAAAAAATATTTCTAAAGAAAAATATAAACCTCTAAAATAATACCTGTTTCATGAATCAAATAATGCAGCTCAATGGAGAATTTGAAGAATTGCAGTGTGAATTATTTAAAATAATTTTTTTCGCGATCTTATAACTAAGAATTGTACAAATACCTTTAGAAATGCTGAAATTTTTATGTAATATGCAAATATTTTGATCGATACATTTTCAGGATATTTGCCTGAATAACATTAGTGAAGAAATTACCTGGAATTTTCAGTTCAATTCCGTGTTCAATCATGATATTTTAACATTTGACAAACATTATAGCATGTTTATTGTATTTGTTGTAAAATCATTGTTATTTAGGTATAATTAAGTAAAATAATCACAACAATGTATTATACAAATTACATATGCAAACTAGGATCAGCAAATAGAATAACATTTCTGCCTGTTGTATTGAATTATCCGTGCAAAATAAACATAAACGCTAGAAATATACGAAATACAATTTATATTTAAATTTAATTAAATGAATATATGATATCAACGTATTTTATTCTACAAATATAAACATTGGGTATTAAGAAATTTTAAGGACTTACATCAAAGATAACTCAAAAGATTTGAATAACATAGGTCAGCCAAAGATCCATTTTCAAGATTTCAGTTTTTTTTTCATTTTAACAATACAATTTCTGAATTCCTGCGTATTAATTTGAGAATAATTTAAGAAAGGTATGGTATTTTATGTTAATTTATAGGATAGAGAGTTTTATATTCATATGGGCATCCAAGCTGGTGCAGAAGATGATACGGAACGTAATAGTTGTTTATGTATTAAGAGCATAATCAAAAGATTATAGCATGAGGGAATGTTTAAAGCTCGACGCGAGCAGAGAGCTTCAGATTTCGTGAAGGCCCATAATCTTGATTATGCCCGTGCTACATCAAGAATAAAACGTTGTATTATGCCCGTGCTACATACAACGTTTTATTTCATTTTATTCTTTATAAATAGTTGGCATTGTTAGATTGTTTGTTTTTAAATAAATTTAATAAAATCAAAGTGTCACTGTCGATGTCAAATAAATATGGAAATATTCATGGAATTTTAGGCTGCACAGACCTAAGGTAGTTGGATTTTAAAAATTCAAAAGATTTATATGAAAAGGAATTTGAATATAGTTCTGTAAATTCTAAATACTTCCTTATTTTTACATTAACCACAATTTTAATTTATTTGAGTATCTATGGCTTAGCAACTTTATACGCCCTCAGGTGATAAAAATGAAATTTTATTTTACCTACAATTCCGACTTTTTGATACCACTTCTGTCTTCCTATATATTAGCTCTCAGGAAAACATATATGGTGTTTGAATAATCCACAATATATTTTTTTTGTTTACACAAAAAAAATTAAACGATCTTTACCAAAAAACTAGAACTGCGTACAGCTGATTATTATACCCATTGGCCAAGCACAGCATAGCAATGTACAATTTATATTTAAATTTAGTGTAATGAAATATGCTAAGAACGTATTTCATGTGTGCAATATATTAGAATGAGAGGAGTGGGGATCTCATTTAGCAGAATGTAAGATCTGGGTAGGTGGTGGAATCCTGGAGCTGCAAGTGTTTGCAACGTTTGTAACACGTTACATAACACAAGTTGCGCTAAACTTCTACATCTTTGCAGTGGAGATAACAACAGACGTGGCCGTACAGGGAGGTATTTTCCTCATTTGCTTCACACAAAAATGCCCATTCCCGTCTTCGCACACGGAACAATACGTGGCTTAGTGCAACAAACACCGATAAATTGCTTACGTTATGTTTTTAACAAAACCTTATTCTTACACTTGTTCCAAATTAAATTCAATTCAAAATTTAATATCTGTATTTATAAATATTTTATTAATATAATGACGATAAGAATTATACTGCAAAACACCTAATTATAATTCAGTACAACTTTTTTATAACGGACTTAGGATATAATAGAAAAAATGTTCAGTCAAATGTAAAAACAACCAGTTCATATATATTTACATATCCCCGATTTTTTTGTACATATACATTACTAGTCTATTTAGTTGAAATGCATTCGGAAATCTTATATTCATGTAACAGACATTTGGCTTTAACGGCATTGATCCGTTATATACAGGTTTAACAAAAAAAAATTGATTTGAACAGTAGACCTAAATATAGACTTTGTAGACTCTTGTCTTGTCTTGTCTACATTATCAAGACAAGACTGGTAAAGATCTTGTCTTGAAATTTCAAAGCAAGACAAAACTTTCTTATTCAAGTTACAATTATGATTGATATATTTGCAAGTCAATGTATGTAAACAAATATTGTCATTTGTTTGCATCAGGTAGATCTCATTTGATCATTATATTTATGTATACTAACTACATAGTATATAGGAAGAACATTAAAATTATATAACGCTGGAATTATTCCTATATGGACATATAGATTACAATTATAGAGGTGCGCTAAGAAATCAAATTTAAATATTATATGAAGATTTCAAAAGAAATGTCTACACCTAATTAAAAATGCTCTGTGGTATGTCTTCAGAAATATGAAGATTGAAAAGAACTAAACCTCTAGATGTCTAAAACAACATAAAACGAAAGAACTTCAATGGGAGTTATTTCTCACACGTTATCTTCATTCACATTTGCTTGTTGGTTTTTGTCCATAAATGTAAATAAATATTTAAATAAATAAATTAAAACTACATAGTAAATACATTGAAATTACCTAAAGTGAAACAAAGCGATCGGATGTGCTTGCCCTATAGGTACGCAATTCCAAACACAATTGACATATAATTAAGCTGTCCGAGCTTAGTAATTATCACGTCTGTAAAAAGAAGAAGAAAATAAAAACGATGTTTAATTCGGCTCTGAATTTAAAAGATAAGGCAGCGTTTAACGAACAAACGTGTAGTGGAGATAACAGCACAGCAGAAGTAACAAAACGGAAAACTAGTTAGGAAATTCTTTCCCGTAAACAAAACAAAAAGCGGGCGGATCCTGGAGTTTTATTTAGTGCATATTAATCAGCGACAGCGCGTTATCGGGCCATCTTGGCAGCATGGATGTCATACACTCCGCAATATGTTCGTAATTACATCGGTACGTGAATCACATTTATATGTTTGCGTCCGAAGGCATAATTTCCCCTATCGATTTTACATTTAGTGTTTTAGTGTTTGCACAGTTGCCAGTCCGAGCGGCGTACTTCACTGCGACGTGAAAAACGAATACGTCACGAATACGCGCTCAGCATTTGTTTCTTTTGCGCGCAAAAACCCGGAGTATGAGCACTTCAACGAGATACGAGATGCAAAGTGGACTTGTTACTTTATTCCACTGATGTTGTGTTTCTGTTTCGCACGTTTGCGCGCGTTTTGTTACTTCTTCCGCAACATTCCATTCTCAACACACTACGCCCTAACTAAATCTTCCCTAATCACTCCATTTCAAATCTTTATACCAATGGAATACACTTAAATAATACGACCAACGCTGGCTACTTCTCAAACAAAATTACCTTTGTATCAAAATGAATTGGAAACATGCTGTAGGTCCCTTGTGATAACTAGTTGACTCTCTGATCTCTATATAATACCTGGATAGGGCATAGCATATGAAATCTAATCTAATCGGCTGGATGGCTGAGCGAGCTAGCGCACATCTCTAACTCGCTGTGACGTCATTCGAACTTGAGATCGTCGGTTCAAGTCCCAGCGATCGACAATGTGTGATTTATCGTAAAATAAAAAAAAAACACAGTTACTTGTGTATCACACTCGGATGCTATAGACTTGCCATGTATAGGTATATCTTAAATAGAAGTAGCGCTGGCATGAAACAACCGACAGAACAGTAGTTAAAACAGCGGCTCGGTGAGTTCGGTTGTCCTATGCTCCGCTAGTAATCTATAACGAAATATGAAAGTTTCAATTTGATTTATATTAGTTATTTAACGAAATGGGGAAAATATAATAAAAAACGCATTACGCAAAAAGTTGTAGAATGAAATATTAAAAATCACAAGTAAATACCTATGTAATATGTATAAAATTCACAGAAAATCATTGTTAGTTTAATACAGTCTTTTTTTACATGATAGGTATAAAAAGGCAGAGCTGGTTTTATGTCGAAATAAAAACTGAAAATCCATATTTAGTAAATGATTATTATTATAATGCTCGTAAAATATCATTGTTGATTGTTGAAGCTCAGAAATATTAAATGATTTGGGCATTATTCTGTTATAGTCGTTTTTAACAAAAGTTTTACAATAAATCGGAATAAATCGTGATACTTTATTTTTGTACGTTACTATATTTTTTTCAAATTAAGTTTAATTTTTAAAATTAATTGGGTTTTCTCTATTCCACACCAACTACCTAGTTCTAAAAAACACACTACGAATTTTTTACATAAAAGCTATATTAAATTTTAATTCAGGTTAATGAAAATCATTATATCTTCCATACAGGTGTTCTAGTTTTCTTTCAATTAAAAGTTTTACCCAAAAAGTAGTAAAAAATATATTGTAAAAACAAAACTTATCTACGCTTTACACTAATTGGAATAATTATTTATTTTGTAATAACACTAGTTTACATTTTAGTTTCTTTAATTTTCCATTTTATTAAAAATTACAATTGGTGAGAAACGTCAATCTTTCAGTAAATGCTTTTCTTATTATAAAGTCCGTCCAGTCCATTGTCTTCTAAATTCGTTTTATAGCACAATATTACAGTTAAAAATTATCCGTCCCCATGAAAAAGTAGATCCTCGTGAGCTAATAAACCCAGATCTGAAGTTAATACGCAGAGTATCGCTGCTGGAAGATTAAAATGTGCCGTAATCCAGAAGGGCGCCACAATCAAGAGATATAAGAGAGGCATCAAGTTGATAAATACCCGCGTCGTAAAAAACAGGAAATATAGCGAAGAAATCGTATGACATTTATCTATTTCCAGCCGGCGAGATTACAGTTATATATTGCCGCGGGATCGTTCATTAGGTCGCCCTGAATTATCTATAAATGACATTTGAGGCGATACACCGGCCGCCAGCTTTACGATTCACACACTAATCAACTTGAAACCAAAGTGTATTTATGTCGTCAAGATTGTTCATTACTGCCCAGATGGCTTCATTGTTTTCCTTATTCCACCAAATTACTTGATTACTGGATCGCTACTGATATCTAACTGGGACAATGCTCTACTTTATTTTTAACCTCCACAAATTAATTTGGACGTGTAATTTGAACATTGAATTTTATCTTTCGTAATATTTTTAGGCTTATTTTTTAGTAATATAAATATTGTTGGTGAAATTGAACAATACATGATAGAATACACAATAAACATTTAAAAAAATTACTATCATTGATAGATTTTAACAAAATATCAAAAATAAGGTAAAAAAAACATTTAAGAACACTAAAACTAGGACAGCAATTTGCTCCAAAATATGATCAAAATTCAGCAGGTAAAAAATGAACAAAAAAGTTTAAAAATGCTTGATTCTTGACCTACTAAAACCAGAGCACATTCCAGAGCAAAAATCTGCTTCCAAATGCGATCCAGTTTCAGTAGGTCAAGAATTAAAGCCAGCACTTTAGAATACTCTGATTCTTGATCTACGAAACCAGAGCACAATTCAAAGTAGAAATCTGCTGCAGAATGCGATCCATTTTAAACAGTTCAGAAATTAGAGCACACACCTTAAAAACTCTGATTTCTGACTTACTGGAACTAGAGCAGCCATCTGCTCCAGAATACGGATCAGTTTTCAGCAGGTCGAGAATTAGAGCAAACACTTTAGAATGCTCTGATTCCTGACTTACTAAAACTAGAGCAGTCATCTACTCCACAATGCAGAGCTGTTACAGTAGGTCAAGAATTAGAGCAAACAGTTTAGAAAGCTCTGATTTTGGACCTACTGAAACCAGAGCACATTCTAGGGCAGCCGTCTGTTCTAGAATGTGATGTTTTATAAAGAGTTTATTAAATAGAAATAGAAATTTTTAGTGTAGATTATTTTGAATGAAATCAAAAATATGAATAATTTATAACTAATTTTACTAAAATTAAATTCGTTTTGTAAAAATAACACAAATTTGTGAATAATATTTATGCACTTATGAAAATTATATGCGTACACGTGAACATTATTTTTAATGCAAATAATTTCATGCATAATAACATTTTCTACATAATTTGATAATAAAATAAATAAAATATATTTATAAACTGTTTGTTACTCAATTAAATTAATGCAAACAATATACCAAATACAAATTAATTTTCCGGCTATTAAATTAAATTTGATTGAACGTCACAATCCACATATAATTAAAGTTTAAAAATGCGAGCGCTGTGTAGGAATTTACATACTCCATCCTAGTTTGAAACTTGTTTTTAATTATTGTCGTGGAGGGAAAAATGTGGCGTGCTGCAGTGATCCATCTTAATGCGTCATTATTATGGCTTATGGTATATTTACTTTTTGTGCAGCTTTATCCAGCTAGTCGGTATTATCCAGTTCATTTTGTTTATCCTTTTGTAGGTCTTTTCAAACTTTGAGGAATTTTAATAATTAAAAGTGTGCGCAATAATATTCCTTTTGATTCCAACGGCCATTGTGCTACATTCTAAATTAACTGGGCATTAATTAGCGGACATAAGAAAGCTAAAACATCGCAGACTTTGTTTGGAAAGGATGTTTCTTTTTTGGAAACATGTCGGCGTATTGCTCCAGGCCAACGCAGATATTAAAATCTTTCAGGACAAAATTTTAAATACCAACGATTTTTATTTTAAAACTTGAATATCACCGTATTTTTCAACTGCAAGTATCTGACACAATATTTTAATTATATTTTTTATTTTGTTAGTATTTATTTTATTATTAAGCTGTATAATAGTTTATATTTTTTATATTGACGATAATAATCCATATTATTTATCCAAAAATTATACTCACATGGATATAAATGCTTTTCTGCACTCGATACATAATATACTATTGTGGTACAAGAGTATTACATAAAAAAATAAGTCACGTGACAAATATTCAGCTTATAAGGCCTTTAATCCAAGTGGGGTATTTTTCTCAACTTTCTTAGATAATTACCACACTTGTGTCATGTAACATTTTATCCAACAAGATCGAATCATTGATGATTTTTGACAGTTGACATTTAATAAAATAATGCGAGAAGGATTTTATGTCGTTATAATTTCTAACTCCGTAGTATGTTATGACCTACTTTATTCATATAAAAACACCATAGTTATAGCGTTATAATTACACGGTGTTGGATAAAATATAAATTCATACAAAACCGTAACGGAAAATAATAGTCCCGTTAATTTTCCGCGGAGAAGTAGCCAATTGCAAGTAATTTCATTAATTTAAAAATAAAATGCGGAAGTTTTTTGCAGTAATGAAAGAAGGTGCAATTAAAGGCCGTTAATTGTCTCGCAGCCGCGGTCGGTACCGATGTCTCCAGTTCATAGGCTGCGTCTTCGCGTGATCTACCTCAAACTATATATTAATTTAACCCAGTTTTTCACGCGCCAAACAAAAATACCAGAAAACAAACTCAACTCTAATAACACAACCACAATACAACGTAAACATTTGCATTATAAAGCTTAATCGAAGCGAATTTTCACTAACCCTAAAACTTTTTGAATTTATTCGTAAGTCAGAGTAAGATTTTGATGATATTAAATGGAAAAATTGTGTATGTGAACTCATTTCAGTTTCAGTACAACTTTACAAATTTTTAAATTTAATACTGATGTAAATTATAAATTATTAGTTTCGATTCTGGAATTTTAAGATATGAATCAAATATAATTTGAGCAACAAAAATGGTTTTCTAGATAACGAATAAGACATTGTGATTATTATTTTTAACCGAACATTGTTAGTGTAATTGTAAATTAACAGAGTATATTATTATCATTCAGCATTAATTTTTGGAAAATATATAACATAAATATAAGAGACCTTGGAAGTACAATATAGATTTTTTTTACGTTCGGACGCTGTGTTGGAAAAGAAATCAAATTTTTCATCACTGACTGACTTTCCAAAAATTTCATCCTCCCATCAACCAAAAGAAAATAGACTTTGATTAAAACTGTACATTTTTACATTTATTTGTATTAAATTTATTATATCTTAATACAAAATATATATACCTACCTATTTTAAGAATACTTGGTAATCCAATGGATTATTGTACTGGCTGAATTTATCATATGAAGACAATGAATTAAAAACTATTATGTTCGTAAGGTTATAAGAAACAAAGCTGTATAAGAACATATATCCTTAGGGTTAATTTAGTTTTGCGGTGTGAAGATTTTGCCGGTGAAACTTTTTGCAGAGATTTATTCATTAGGTGAGGATTATTGGCATGGGACGAGTAGAAGAATGTTGCCATTTTGAGTAGAACGCGGCCGTCCATAATCCGATTAGTACTTTAATGCAAAACGTATCATAATACAAAATATATACCTTCATATTTTACAAATTCTTGGTAATCGAGTGGATTATTGTACTGGCTGAATTTTAACATACGAAGACAATGAACTAAAAACTAATATGTTCGTAAGGTTATAAGAAACAAAGCTGTATAAGAACGATATATCCTTAGGGTTAATTTAGTGAAGATTTTGGCGGTGAAACTTTTTGCAGAGATTTATTCATTAGGTGAGGATTATTGGCGTGGGATGAGTAGAAGAATGTTGCCGTTTTGAGTAAAACACGGCCGTCCATAATCGGATTAGTAGTTTAGTGCAAAACGTATCATAATACAAAATATATACCTATATATTTTAAGAATACTTGGTAATCGAGTGGATTATTGTATTGCCTGAATTTTAACATACGAAGGCAATGAACTAAAAACTAATATGTTCGTAAGGTTATAAGAAACAAAGCCGTGTAAGAACGATATATCCTTAGGGTTAATTTAGTTTTGTGTTGTGGCTCCAAATCGTGAAGATTTTGCCGGTGAAACTTTTTGCAGAGATTTATTCATTAGGTGAGGATTATTGGCGTGGGATGAGTAGAAGAATGTTGCCGTTTTGAGTAAAACACGGCCGTCCATAATCGGATTAGTAGTTTAGTGCAAAACCATGGGGTTAATTATTCGCTGAGTTTCCTGGCGTGCAGTGTGGCACGCAGAAAGTTTTTCAGCTCTGCGGGCACGCACGGCGAATGCGTTAGTCGCTCTCGCTTTGTCGGGAAAGTTGGCGGTGGAAGTGCAACGGAACAACACAATTAGCTACTAATTCCCGCGCCGTCTTTTGTGTATAGAAATCGCGGATCTTGACTCAATCCAACTTGCTGATCCGGGGATTAGATCACGCGCCGAACAAGTCTGTGACCGTCACGCGACGAATAAGTCGAAAGTTAATCCACGCTGTGCCCTCGACCTCGCGGCATTGTGGCCACTGCGGCTGCCATTGCCGCAACACATACATATGTATGCCACACAATAACCCCACATTCTACTCTTTTTATCTCACAACCTATTATCTTCTATATTTTTCTATTTCTCTGCAATTTTCTGCACATTCGTTCAAGGCTACTATCTTCTCGGTAAATGGCTCAACTTTCCTTCAACTAGAAAGAACATCTGTGTGTAAACTTTTAAAATGCTAAAATATTTAAATTTGGATACATCTTTATAATGTTTACTTTAAATTATCTCGCTGTCTTCAATTTAAAACGTCATTCATCTATACCTACCTATACTTTAATCTAAAGATAACTCTATTAGAACGAAATACCTTATAATGTGAGTTTATTTTAACATAAAACGTAGGATTTGACATATTCATGGTTACGACTTTACATTTAATTGACAAAAATATATTAAAGCTTGCTCTTTAAAATAAATAGGTTGTCAAATTGACGTCATTATTAACAGTTAAATTGTGATATATTTTTTAAATAAGGTACTTGATACCTTGTTGCACAAAGGAATCTTGTTCCACGGATGACGATGAATTTATTAGACACCTTTTAATGAAAATACATACTATTGTAACCGAGTTGTTCGGCTTCCTATAAAGTACAAAGGTATAGATAGGCATAGCACATAATTAGCAAATAAACATATATAGAAACTTTCCAAATCTCGCTTGGTAGCAAAAAGAATAAATGAGATGATAGAACTAAATAAGTTGTAATACTTGTCTAAATAGGTTTGAGAAATTGAAATTAGTAGCATATTAAGTAGATACAGATATCTACAAGATTGAGGTTAACCGTCTCCTAAATATTCCATGAGGTGCATTATTCATATTATGTACGTACCCCGGAGAATACTGCGGTAACTACTCTAAGACTCAAATTTATTACCTATCGAGATCTATCTCTGTAGGCACCTATACTCATATGACCTAATTAATACATCAAATGTAAGTTAGCGACTAGTATCTTCTAATAATTCACTTGCACATGCAAATGTCAATAAGAAATTTAATACACATTAATTTTCAAATCAAGTATACAGAAGACTTGCTGTATTATTATTAAATATGGAACGATACAAAAAAGTTGAATGAAAGATTTGCTAGTTGGTTTCTTTTTCTTAACCAATTGTAAATATAGATTTAAATAAATTAAAAGAAAGAGAAAGAAGAAGACCATATGCTGTCGGATTGTAATTATGATGAAATAAAAGGTATTCAAATATTGATTTTGATGGTCGATATTCTTGTAATTAAACAAATTTACATTGTGAATTTCTGTATTTGTGAAACACAAATACGTTTGGATACTTATGTATTCCATAAAATAAATGAAGCAAACTCGTCCAACAAACTAAATTAATTTGGAACTTCAAATTACAAAAAGCTGTTACGTTCCATCCTTGATTATAAAATCCAAGTAGTAATTTTTCACGTTTACGGGATATTTTAGTGGAAGACTTCCAGACAGGCATGTTTCCTACATCATACTTATTTTTACAACCGAATTTCCTCGCGGTGTAAACGTGGTAATGCACGCTTCACATACCGAATAACATTAAGAATTAACCAAGGAGTAACTAAAATAAGGAAGATAAATACTTGTGTATTAAGTTCCCAGAGGAAATTTTCATTTTACTAAGACGCCACATTATACAGAAATGGCTTCCTTCACTCACTTTATAACTACGAAAAATTCTACAATAAAAAATTCCTTTTCATAAACTTCCCCGCTTTAAAATAATTATTAAGAAGAATTCTAAGATTTAATTTCTTCCTTGCGGTCATTGTACTTTATTTTTAAATTAAATTAAAAACTGTGCTATATGCGGACGTATTTGAAATATTCTCTCTATTATAATTTAATATTAAGAGAGTTTTACTTTTTTTCCTTTCCTGAACAAATCTTAATGTAACTTTCTTAAGTGAATTGGATATCACAAGATAAAAAAGTAGTTCAAATCCTTTGTCTCCGTAGATTGTTCTTCTAGTAAATGAAAAGTAGAAACAGTACATCATATGTTATTAATGTTCTCAAAGAAAACTGTAACTATGTAAAGTGTAAACATTCGAAGTTGGCTAAAACTTATAAAAAATTCATGTGGTTCATGGGACTTTGTAAAACAGTTGATAGAGTATCCTATTAAATATAGCAGTAAAGTTCATGAATTTAAATTCAACCGTATTTTATTTGATTTTACAAGCAATTATATTATTTAGTAATAGTATATTACATATATTAAGAGTTGTAAGATGCAAAATCGCATTACAACTCGAACTAACCTAAATGTCAATATAAATCCAGATAACCTAAGTATATACCATGACTGAAAAGGCCATTTTTGACCAACGCCTTATGTCCCTCGGTGGCTTTGCTTTTCGGGACATAATTTGGCGTTAAGTCTATAATGATAGTCTTCTCAACCTTAGTATATAATACATTATTGTTTTATTTATATTGCTAACATAATTTCGATAAATCAAAAATTCCTTAACACGGCTTTCTGTAATGTGACACTTAGATAACCTATAAGTTGTGCAATAATGGTTACATACATTAGTGGTTGTAGAAAAAATATTAAGGAATTTAGCAGTTTTAGTATACATAAAAAATGTGAAATATTTCATATACACCTTCGAATATTTTATAAAATTCCGCAAATTTTTCATTTTTCACAGCTTCATTGAAACAGCGTTTTAAATTTTTATATAAACTCCGTTATAGTATGCAATTTACAAACCATGTTCGGTAGTATCATTTTTCAACATGAGATTACGCATTACATATCCATCACATTTTTAATTAAACGCTAGGGTCATTAATCACAAACCCATGATCAATCGGATATACATCTCTTTCAATTAACTAAAGACTGTCCATAAAACAAAACAACAGTAATAAACAAACAAATGAAACAGCGGGCGTGAGAACAGCAGAGCAACAGAGCCGCCAGCGTATAAAAAACACGCTCGCTGTACGTCACTGCTGATTTGACATCCGCGCTCTGTTGACAGCATAATCCATGTTTGTATTCATTTTTAGTGTTTAATACTGCGATTTAACGGCCGGAATTTATCTGAGCGTCATTTTATAAATCCGGCTAAGCTGCAGACTAAATAATAAACACAGGCACGGAGCAATCAGGACTTATATTTAGTGGGGAAAACAATTAATTAAAACGTTTAATTTTGATTCGGGGTTCGAGTGTTTCTTTGTTCTTTGGTGTCTCGACGAGAAGCGTCTTATTGGATTCTTTCCTGATACGAGAATGATTGTCTGGTTTTGATTGTCTTTGCCAATTGAAAGTCTTCTTCCTATATTTACTTCTACATTGAAAACTATCTTTAAATAATGTTACTTTTTATATATGTACTACTTGACATTTACTAATATTCTCAATATTTTTCTTAATTATTTAAATACTCGTATAACTGTGGCCAAAATAAAATTGTAATCGTTTTTAAATAATACTCCAATATTTCAAATATTTAATCTGCAGTCGTAAAGTATTTCTTAGTATATCCGCCAGATGGATAATTGTTTATTTAATGTCTAATACACAGTCGGCGACTTGTTCAAGTCAGTAGTGTTTCGGACGTCGTTGTGGCATAACGTATTTGTGATTATTTATAAACTGCAGTGTGTGTAATGTGCTTTATTTCTAAACTCTACAAATCGAAAATCATTCCAAGGGTCATTCACAAAACAGGAGAATATTTAATCAAAACAACAATGAGGTAAGGATGAAAGAATCAATATTATGTTAAATAACTGGTGTATTTGTATTGCTATGGAGAAATAGAAAACTATTGAATGGTCTGTATTATATAATATGGTTTTCTACAATGAAAACTTTCTTTGTAGTTACAAACAGTAATATTCTATAGCATATGTAATACTAATAAAATATGCAAAATAGTCTTTGAAAGTCATTCACTTTTATAATAAAATCTCTTTTAGGAAGCCTACTTTTACATTACAATCTTAAAAGGCTAAATGTCACTTTTAACAAACGCACTACTAAAAATGAGCTCAGAATACAGGTTATTCTTTCTCTTTTTGCTATTTACCCTATCTGTATCAATTTGTTGTAAATACGTAATCTCTTATAACTGGACGAGTGTTATAAGTAAGTACTCAGGTTATTAATAATAATAACAATATCGAAGTAAGACGTACCATACAGTAAGCAGTACGAAAGACCTATAAACAAATTCGAACGGATAAAGTAAACGTCAGTTGCACTTTAGTTGACACCTTCGTCTTTTATTGTAACATTATGAACAATACTTATAGTTTTAATTAATTTTAAATTTGTAAATGTCAATTTTAAGCAATACCAAAATAATAAATATAATCACTTTTGATTAACCTAAAAATATAATATCACTACATTTATTCCTTATTCTCATTCCTTAAAATTGGCAGCATAAATACGTACCGTTACGCTTAAAATTACGGTTGTTCTTATTCCTAACTTTATTACTTTCTTCCATAATTTTTAAAGTAAACAATTGACAGCCAACTTCGATTAACATACAATATAAAAAAGAGAATCCGATAGGTATTTGTTGAAGTGTTACCTTTATTTACCTGGTTGATATAATACACACAATTGTATATTGTACATCGTGTAAAGCTCGGCATAAAGTATTTATAGGTGATTCTTCTTTAGAAATGATTTGAATGCAGAAGGTATGATGACATAATTGTGTAGCTTGAAGTTTTAGATTCTTGGCGGTTGGCGTCGTTTGCGCTGATTCATCGCACTCGGGCTCGGAAGAGCCACTCAGCAGTTGACAATGTGTACATATTTCGTGTTATTACAGCCGCCAGGAAATGGAGTAATACTGATGCAAAATACCATTAGCGCGCGACAAACAGCGCTTTTTCTCCTTGTCTGTCACAAAGGCAGCGCCGCGACGCAATGCGATATCAAGCCACTTTGCGTTCAAACTCAATTTGAGAAAACACCATTCGGAAACGTAATTTGCGAACAGTGCAGCTGAAAAATGACGCGACGGGAAATTGGATATGACCATTATTTCGGCATTCTCCACGCTGGCAAGGTGGTTGCCACGACAGACTTTCCGTGTTTGACTTGTTCACGTGGTGAATTCAAAGCGCAATAATTACTCTTTTTGTGTATTGATTTCAACGACACGCACTCTTTACTTACGAACGTAAGGTCGGAGAGGTCGTATCTCCACCCTCGCTCAAAAAACCTCTTTTTACCTCCCGCATATCAATATATAGATAAGGGATGTATTGTTTTTGGTCAAAATATTCGAATGTGAGCAGTGATTTTGTACTTATCTAGATACCAACACTACTAAAATGTTTGTTGTCATTATAGCAACGACATACTTTGAAGCCTTGTCTTTATCTAAAGTGTAAAAATACCAATGACATTATCTGTCTTGCTATCACTTTTCAAAATAACCTCGAAAAATTATGCCAAAATAAACAGTCTCTGTTGCGTTATTTTTGTCTGAGCTATACATCTATCTATAGTATTACCTTACTTGCAATTACCTTTTGACATAACCCCGATATTTTCTACTGTCATAACAAACTAATTTTAAATATACAAATTGAATATACTAACAAACATTACAGGATATATTATTGTAGTGGTGAGAGGTAATGTATTGGACACATCAGATTTTTTTGGTTCTAACTTTGAACGTAAATATCTTGAGAACGGAAACAGATAATTGAATTCTGTGCATCGATATATACTTAAGTTCAGAAAATAAAAAATTTTAGATACAAAAAGTTTCCGAGCGAAAAATGGTTTCAAAGAATGTATATGCAAGAAAACATTTCTTTATGTAATCTTTGAAATTGTACATCTACTCAATTTAGAAATTTTCTAAGAAACGTACTTTTTTGAGGTGCAACTTTGGGAGCAAAAATCTCAGGAATGAAAAGAGGTAATTACATTCAGCTTAAAAATTTGACTTCAGCGCATCAATTTTACAATGTCCATCTTAAATTCGTATATTTACATGTTCTTTGTCATGTACAGAATAGGTTAACAATTTAATGTCTTGATTCATTTGTACCGTTGATCGTATATACCGGTAATCAGAAATATATTATGCATGTGGCTTGCAATAAGAGATCATTGAACTCTTCAAAATCAATTAAAGAAAAAGAAGTTTAAGTCTTAAAGTTTCTTTAAAACTTTGGCAAAAATGTCTAGAAGATGGAGAATAATTAAACAGTTCTATAATTTTTAATTCAGCTAGTGAGAAATAGTTGTGGGTAGGGAGTTTTATTTGAATTTTAGATAGGGAATAAGTGTTGAGCGTGAGAATTGGCAAACTGCACCGCCAGGCGGCGTCCTGTCGCCAGGGTGATGAATGATGGAAACAGTTTATCGGAGTTTGCAGAAGTCGTCTGCTTTGCCGTCTTAATATTAATGTTTCTTTGATTGATCCTTGAGAACTGGTGTCGGCACTTAAAAACGACTCAGATGACATCTGTGTAAGTCGCGTGAGAACTTGGAAGTCGCGAGCGGAATCGAACTCCTCGTTCGTCGTTGTCGTTCGTGATTCAGGTGTGCCTGATTAATGACTCCCTCACTCACTCTTGCACCCGGTTTTATTTTCTTTAATATATGCAATTTCCTACAATGTCAACATGCAATGCCCAATACAAAGTCAAATTATTTATGTATGTGTCGAAATTCGCAGAAATGGGAATGAAATTACATGTACGGAAAAATTGCAGTCTGACATTTTCAATACATTTGAATTTCTACTACAACTGTATTAACTTCACGGCATGTTCTATTTTATTTTCAAATTCACTTCTTTCTAATTTTATCATTTTTCTTTTTCAACGGATTTAATTTTACTACTCATTAAGAAAAAGGTTTCGTTAAACATTTTATAAAATTATTATTCCCAACAAACAATATCCATCATATATTTATATATTTATAATGTAGGAACTAAAATAGTTTGCATTTTTTTCCAATTTTATATTTTCTATTTTTATAATAGATGTATTGAAATATTTAAAAAAAATCTGATGTGGACACCGCATGGTTTCCTTATACGCCTATTAAATTAATAATACATTATTGAACAATGATAACAAGTACAGAAAGTCGCCTATTTCCCATGAGGTGTGAAAGTTTCGACACGAGACGAAGTCGAGTGCTGGAATTACACAAGTGGTTCTGCACGAGTGGCACACTATATTTTTTTCTACAACCACATTGCTAAACGTTACAGAACAAAACATAAAGAAATAATTTCTCACACTTTAACCCACAATTGTGGGAAATACCCAAGTCAATTTTTCTACAGTGTGAGGAAAATGCCACTTTCCATAGTGGTCGTAGAAAAACATTTTTTCTGCATTTTATGTAAATTTAATACATTTTTTATAACAATCCCATATAAAAAATTTCAACATTCTACAGCTAATTATTTTTTAGTTAATACATATGTACAGAAGTCTCGACGAAATTAGTCAAAATGGATAGGATGTCCAAAATGAATATTTCTATTGAAATCTGAACCCAAATTTTTCGCGGTTACAGTCCTTCTTTTACTTCGTATGAGGAATTAAAAAGGTTGAGTTAAACCTTCTCCGTTTTTTCAAAATGATTCTTCCCAACACCTAACTACCTACCATTCGTTATGCATTTGTGCATTTCGTAGTGCGAACTGAAATAGCGATGCGTTTTTCAACTGAGCGTTTGATGCGGCCGATAAGGAAATGGATTGAAACATCGCGATTTCCTGGATCTCGCGGTGAAATGCCACTAACTGGCCTGTGACAGTGCTGCGCGATGTAATCGAATGCTCCTGAGCGCTTGACGGATGACAAGCCTATCACTTCCAATCATTTCATCCTGCAATTCACGCCAGCTCGCTACGGATCAATGTGGAAGGATTATATTTTTTCTTTTAACCCGACGTTTATAAATGACGGTGTACCAAATTATCTGATGACTTTATACCTAATACCTTATTTAGTAAGTTCCGAATTGATTGAGAGCAACCACAGTTTCTTTTTCAGTAATCAGGTATATTAACGGAACACGGTTCCTAAAGGTCATTTTTACTTTTTGCTTTGATTATTTGTGAGAAAACCCCTGATAAAATGCTTTAAAATATCATTCAAGCATATTATCTAATAAATTCCTTATCATCTTCCTCTCAGCTATTATCAGTTAATATAAAATTATTTATAGAAAATACTACATCTCCATAATCCACCAAGAACAATAAATAACAATCTAATAACCAAGCATTAACTAACGGACTTCCAAGGTTTGTAGGGTTTTAGGACGATACTTAAACACTTCAGTCTTTAGATACTCCCACAAGAAATTGTCGTCTCTTACAGAGGTCAGTTGGCCGGAGAACATCTTCTTCAAAATAACCATTAAATTTCGAGCTATATAAGCTGTGGTTTAATCCTCTTTGAACCAGACATTTCCTGCATTAAATTAATCAAAAGCTGACGCAAAAAATCTTGGATCGTGGTTCATGGTGACATACCGAGCAAATTCTTCGGTATTCGAGAGGTTTTCTGTCGCCCATTTTTTTTTCATAGATATACTTTCTTTCAACAGTAGTTTTTCGAATAATAAGTATTGACAGCAAAAGTGTGCTGCTTTTTGGACCACACCGTATTTATGATTCTAGAGAATTACAAACATATTCCCGACTATCTGCTCCTTTTACGACTCTCATCACCCTTGTACGACATACCCTCTCTTCATAATTACCTATTGAAAGTAGGGAGGTTACTGTCTCACCCTGTATTAGCTGTGTATCCGTGTTTTGTTCTTTGTATACATTTTTCAAAAAAATTGAACGGCAAATGAAAGAGTGTAGTGTCATCGAAAGAGCCATTATAAAGTTTTATGGGGTATTTTATTCGGCAGTGTTTATCGACTCTCATTCTTCGGAGAGTCGTACTGGCAGATGTCATTGCCTCTGGAAAAGTCACAACAGCACGTAAAGGTTAGGTTCCATTGTTTTCGCATTTGTGTATCTCTGGCGGAAGATAAATTGTCGGATTAAATGTCAGCTTTTTAAATAGGAACGTACTTCGTTCGCACCGAGTCAACACAGAATAAATATTTCCTCTATCGCCGCACAATTTTCAGCATTTCAAACAATGGCAATCATTTAAAGGTTGTATAAATTGACAGGGATGGTTGCACGTACTCGACACAATTAATCATTTTGCGTTTTTCTTTTTATGTCTATCAACTGCCACACGTGTAAAATACGGACTTCCACTACTATTCACACTATTTTTCACAGGTTGTGTTGTAGTGCACATATCAGTTTTGAAGTTTGTGTTAATGTAGAACAAATGCCTATCACACCCGAATTTTTGTGACAAATTATATGTTCTTACATACTGTATAATATAAATAATAAAATGATTCTTTTGTTTCAGGTAAGTGACAACTTTTGGACCTTACTGTCAAATCTTCAAAAAGGTAAAAAGATACAATATTAACGAGTACCTAGCGATACATTATTTTTTTATAAAGGTACATTATAAACTAAATCGTGTAAATAGTATATTATAAACCAAGGATGAGAAGAGTATCATTATTGACGTAAGGAATATGCGAAGCAACCGAGGGACATAAGGCGCTGGTTAATAATGGTCTTCTCAACTATGGTTTATACATTATTTTTTTCACATCTAGTATTTAAATCCCAATCCTACTAAAAAAAATTATATTGACAATTCCACTCACAAATTGTCATCTAATTAAATCAATGTATTTGGTGAATGAACAACCATAGACAACATCAGACATTGCAAGTATACATTATTTTGCTTTTGTATTGCAAGAAATTCATACCAACAAACATCAAGAATAGAAATTTAATTTTAACGTGAGTTAATTAAAAAATTAGTGAAGCTATATCTGTTAAGTTGGATGGCAACTGTTGGAGTTGGAGTGGAATACAAAAGTGGAAGTAAATTTTGAAAAGGAGCGTTTGTTGGGCGAATGGCGGGGCTTAGCGCGAAGACATTGCGTTGCCGCTCGCGTTGCACCTGCCATTTGTATAAGGCAATTGCAGCGATGCGGTCGTCTCAATAAAAACTTTACAGTTTCGTCCCGGATTACTTTGACAAACTACACTTGCTGGCGTCACTTAAAAGAGCATATTTAAATTCTCTTTGCTGTTCCATGTCACTTGCCTCTTTGAAGTTGATTCTATATAATCTCCATTGCAAAGTTTCGCAGAGTAAATTAAGAAGAAAAACTTTTGGAAATCCTCATTAACAATGATTTTCAATTCCGTATTGCGGAGGCAATAGCAAGCACCAACGACTCAAACAGCAGTTCTAAAACTGTTTCGGGATGAGTACTTACCAACCAACTTTGTCTCGTGAACACTAATCTTTTAAATGAATAAAGTTTCTTACTATAAATTATTTTCGAAGGAACTATTTGCATATATTATCAGTCGCCATCCTCTCGGCAATTACAACGTCGAGATTTCCCAAATTGTTTTCATTTTGGAACAAGTTGGCTGGGAAAAGTCGAGCCCATTAATAAATTACACACCGCGGAAAATAATTTAAATTTTATTAAGTACATCCCGCTTCAGGACTTTTCTAAAGGATTACGGACATTTACTTAAGCAAGTCGCGTTACATTGGGAAGTTTATTTTAAATATTAAATCAACTCGTTTTTCAGTTAACGCTGAACTGGGGATACTAAAGTGCTTTATAGTTCACTTCTGTGGTAACTTGCACTGCTTGGAAACTTGCGATTCTTTTCATCTCTCATATAAAACAAAATTCACTAATGAACTAATTATAATGTTCATGTGATATGTATGATGACAACATTTAAAAATATTTCAAGTTTCCGTCAAAAACTAAATAATTCTATTTAATAAGATTCATCTACCAAATTAGAGAATTTGATAAATGTTTAGTTACGTGTGATAGAGGCTTTTTTTTAGATCGGACGAAAGCTGATACCTTTCCAATGTATTTTCGAACCGGAAAGTATATCATTCCAGTATCTTAGTGTAGTTGCTAGGTTACGAAAAATAACAGTCCGGGAATATTTATCAGACCTGTTAAACAGTATTCCCGTGAAGTACGCAGTCCATTGTTTTCCGTAAATAAAAATATAATCATATTTATTTCATAATTATTAAATATAAACCGATTGAAAAAAAAATGTAAGTATACCAAGTAGGACTTCTGGTGTTGCTGGCCACGCGGCTTGTTCCGCAATTTTCACCATCGTCCGGGAATATAACACTTTTCCTACAAGATACACAATATACTATTTCTTCACAAGTATTTAATGATACAATAAGCATATTTGGGATCTTCATTATTCATAAAAATCTGTAAAAGCGTTTAATTAATTTTGAACACAATGTTGGTTTAATAAGGTAAACCCACTCTCGTGATAAAGCAAAGGTAAAACAAAAACAAATCCCTTTTTTGTAGAATCAATCTTAAATTCTATTTCGGATTTAATTAATATTTATTTATTAACAATATCAATTTTCTTTATATTAATATAATTTATATTAATTATATTATTTAAGTATATTTTGTAGCTGATATTTGCAATTGATGTTATGATAGCAACCGAAGTTATAGAATCCCACCCATACCTTGTAAGATTGGACTTAGAATCACCTCTAACATAATGAACAAATTGAGGTCTAAATATGAACTACCATTATCCATATTTTATTTATATATTTGAATGTATGTTTAGTAAAAGAAGATAGAGGTGTACAGAGCTAATGTAAAGTGAGAAGCGATCGGTTTAAATATGAGATCGGTAGGTTTTTCATTTAGCGTGGAAGGTTGGTTTAGGGGTGGCTTAGGTCGTGTTTGGGGTTGTATGTATGCAGATTGGGGGCAGCGGCAGCTGATTGCCGGCTGCTGCCAAAGCCGCCAGTCTTATTGTGGCGCGGTATTTGAGTCCAGGCATAAACTCCAGTAATCTCTAACCATTGTCGTTTCCTTCCAACCAGACCGACTCTCTTTACTCTCTGCTCTAACAGTGGCGTACGACTGGACATGTCTTGCATCCATGGGCTGCCATAGAGAAGGGATAAAGTATAAAAAAAAAAAACAGAAATATTATCATAAAAAATAAATATAGTCAAACATATAAAACAATATAATTATTTAGAAAAAAAAACAAAATGTTAGAAAGATGAACTACAAATATACGTTTATTAGTAAAAAAAAATTAATGGGGTCTATGGTAGAGGACCTCATTACAGAAAAAAAATCAGAGAAAGTAAAAATTGTTACTTATTTCTTTTGGATGATTCTGTAAAAGTATAGGGAAATTTTAAACTGAAAATGCTTGTCTTAACTGAAAGAAAAATATGGTACAGTTTATTTATTAACCTGCTAGATATTCAAAAAAATATTTATATCAAATATTTCTTTCAAGAAAATTTAAACTTTCGTCATAATAAAACTAGAAATTTGCGTATTTTCAACATTAGTTCGATAACTTTCTCAGTCTATTTCAGAAAAAAAAATCACAAACTGTAATAGCGCTTTATAAAATTTTTCTTTCCTTACAATTATTTTTAACGTCAAACTACTCTTTGTAAATTTGTAAATAGTTAATAGTACACAATAACTCTTTTGATTTATGTACTACCCTTGTGACGCCACTGTGCCAAGGCGCTGTCGACGCGATACGTCATTACCCTGAGACGGCCAGTGGCGCAGGTGTGGTTTTTTCTTCCTCTTTCGCCGGTTTTGTAAACAAACAATGTTGAATAGCTTTTCCTCAACGAGTTATATTGGATTATTTAAACGGGTTTCTTTTTTTAGTCAAATAAAGTTTTAATTGAATTGTTACATTCGTTTTTTCCACAGAGGTAAATTTTGTATTTTTATTTGTACCAGACAGTAACCAAATTTGTTTGTTTTAATTTTAGTATTACTAAAATTAAAAACTGTTGTGATTTCACTTCAAGCAAAGCAAACAGTCACATTTCTATATATCTGCTGTGTATCACTCCTATAACATTTATTTAATTTATATTTATTTCTTGCTACTTCTACTGTTTACCTTTCACAACTAAACTACTATCTTCCACTAACATTTCAAAAAGAGTATTGTGGGTAACTCTTGGAAATAAACCTTGTAGAAAATTTTAAATTAATTCGATGGTAGATTGATCTCCCATTATGTTATTTAAATTTATAGATGAGCTATTGTAAATATGTAATATACGAGTACATATACATATTTGAATATTTGAAATATCAAATCTTTTGTAAAAATTAATTCGAGGAATCTATAGATCAATAAATATAATAAAAAATTCAAATAAATCGCTTCTTCTGAAAATATTATATTATTTCTAAAGTAGGTTTTACGATAAATATTGATAATTTTTCAAATCTTTTGTAAAAGTTTTTGTAAAACTTTTATCACTATTCCTTATTGCATTACACAAAATTATTTAATCACTCAAACTTATAATGAAAGAAACATTGTTTTCATTTCAGTCAAATGTTTCCTACAAAAATTTGAATTCAACTAAATTATTTTTTTTATTAAGTTTCCGCCAAAAGTAAAGTGCTCTTTTGAAAAAACCGATTGGTACCTAGAATTGAGATTCATTGCTAGATTATAACAATTTCATAAACAAACTAGATTTCAGCATTCTATGGCTAATCGTTTTTGAATAAAGTGAAGAAATACCCTACGAGCAAAGTGCTCTTTTGGCTCTACCGATTGCAATAAAAAAGGAAGATGTACAACTAGATGTTGTAGGAGTTTGAGATACCTACGTACAGATATCGAAACTATTAAAAATGGATTCAGGGATAATCAAAATAAATGTGTGCGTTGAAATCTGAAAACAGAAATTTTTCAGTATTACAATACTTCCTTTACTTCATACAAGGGGTAAAAATATTTAAAATAATTTCAGGTGTCTCAAAATGTTGAGACTTTATATAATTTCATCGGATTGTACATCCCTTAGAAACTAAGCTATAATAACTTCTCATCCTTAGCAAACAAGCTCTTTTCATAGTTGCAATCTCATCCCGCGTGTGTATTTAAAATCCATGTAATTACGATCGCTTTGCATTGTAACAAATACCCCATCTGTATGCAAGCCGGGGGTCAGGCCGTATGAAGAAGCGCATGTGTGGTGCGCAGAGTTTGCCACTGGTAATGAGATTTCACCCAGCGCGATGTGTTTTAATGTTTGATAAATGCCGCCGGCTGCTTGGAGTACATGAGCGCTGAGGATCGTCCTCCCACATTCCAACTGCACCTGCAATGGACTGCGCCTGTGACAGAGAACTAAGGTTTATGCACCAACTTTGCCTGATACTCTCGAGATATAAATGTGCATGTGCATGTGATATAAGTTCTATACTTTGGTCGAATTTATGTGGATAAAAATAATATGTATTGATAGTGGTTGTTCAATCAATTAGCGTGTTTCGATTTGATCTGAGTGAACTGTGACAAAATACAAATATTTGTATGTCCGATTGTTGAGAGCGGATATATACACTTTTACGTATTATTATTCAATTTTAGAAGAAAAAATAATGGAAAGAAATAAAAAGTAGAAAAAAATCAAAGAACATCCACATATACTGTAGCTTGGAATAGAAAAGAAAAACTCACGGGATTAAACCAACTGATGCAACATTTAAATATGAATTTCGTTTTTCAGCGTAACATTAATAAATTATCAACACATACATAAATTAAAATTTAGCAAATGCTTTTTCTCTGCTTGCCCTAGAATGTCACAGATGAAATTTTTCATATTTCTTTTTATTCTTCAGCTAACTATGAGTTTTGGCTTCCATAACAATTTGCACCCATTCCGTTTTATTTTCTGCAAATTTTGGTTCTTCCGCCTTGATTTTGGTTCCATATAATCTACTGCTAGGTTTTGGTGTTCTTGTTCTTTCATTCTTTTGGAATCATCTTAATCTTTACGATTTAATACAATTCACTAAATCTACTCCTAGTAGTTCATTTATTTTATAGAGACCAGTAGTTTTCAAAGTGGGTGCCGCGGAACTTTGGGAAGCCTTTCAATACTTGTAAGACAATCAAACGATCTGAGCATTTGAACCTTCTTCTTCATACTGATGTCAAATAGTTGTCCAAAGAATGTACAATCGTGTTTACGAATTTCAGGAAGGACTACTACTCACGTCACATGGATTTCATCAGGAGATAAATTTCATTTCCTGTCGAAATTGTCAAGGTTGACCCAGCCAAAAAATATCCAATCTATTTCTTTGTTGTACCTTATTCTCCACATTTCGTCTTCCGATACTAGTCGGTAAACTGTTCTTATAATCTTTCGAATGAACTTAAGTAATACATTTTATACCTAAAGGTCAATGTCGATGTTTCAGGTCCATACGTAGCTATTTAGTTAAAATTACAATTCTCAATAAGGAATAAGCCTAATAGAGATTAAATTCTTGAATCCTTATATCTGAAAATCTGTTTACGATGGCAGAATGATGAGGAAAGTAATGTGTGTGAAGTTCTTCTATTTAATAGACGATGGTTTCTGGAATTCAGCCAACATTATTCTCCCAATCTCGACAGTTTTGACCCTATATGAGGAAGACCCAAAAGATGTCAGAATGGCTAAGGTTAAGTCTACATTTAGTCTTTTGTTACTTTCGAATGAACGTAATGTTCATGTTTCAACTCCACATGTAGCTATTTAGTTATAATTACAATTCCCAATATGAAATAAGCCTAAAAGTGATTAAATTCCTAAATCCTTATATCTGGAAATCTGTTTCCGGTGGCGGAATGATGAGGAAAGTAATCTGTGCTAGGTCCTCCGCTCCACAATACATCAGTTCTCGATCGTACGTGATCGGGAACATCGGTCGGTCGGCGAAACGGCGTGTATACCAATTTAGCTAATCACACGGGTCCGGAACGCTCCGGTCTGCTCCGGTCTGCTCGGCCCAGATTGATCGGGCCACTTTGCATAATCAATCCCACCATCACTACACCAACAATGATGGGAATGCCGTTGTTTATGAATGAAAAAAATGGGGAGCATTTTTATCTTTACGCATCTTGGGAATTTCACGGATGAGAATTTTATTGGACATTTTTTTCAGGGTAATCAATCGAGTAAACGAGTATAAACTTTCACAACATATGCTAACAAAAGTTTTTATCACGGATTAAATCAGTTTCATTTTTATTTTGAATTACAGCAGCGATTCTTATCAAGAGAACGTTTTAGTTCTAATATGTCATTAATTCAGATGCGTTCTAGTACTACTAGTAACATTTTTTAAACATTGGGCATCTAAATGTAACGAAGATGTAAATTAGTAAAAACACAAATCAGGCAAATATTTTTAAAATTAATTTTTTGAAAAAATAGGTGTTTTGCATATTAGTATGTATTTACATTTTATTTTTGTCAAGTCAAAGGAAATCCAATTTAAATGTTGGCTTAGTAACGACATATGTACGAAAATACTAGTGTGTGTTAGTGTGTGTATATGCTAATAGAAATGTTGTTTACTAGCTAGACTACAAATGTCCAATTCTAATCTGATAACAGTATGTCCATTATTCATAGACATTTGAATATAGTACAGCAAGGGTCTGTATTTTAAATATCACCAATGTCGTCTACCTGTTTTATATGACCAAATATAAATGTTTGAAAAATACGTAAGACAAAATAACAAAACATATCAAAAAATCAGTAATTACATTGCATATTTTTTAGGAAGTAAACTATCTCTAATTTTTTGGGGTGCCAAAAGAAATTAACGTACCAAGGAACGACGGAGGATGAAATAAACGATGATTAACCTTAAAGATTGAATAAAATGATGACTTACTATAACACAACTTTAAACAAAACAGTGCGAAAGAACGAGAAAAATATTAACTTATAAAGCGACTTCGCCATTAGTCCATTTAATAGTTTCTTTAGTCCAGAACATTTCATCAAAATCAAAAAAAAAGTGTAGGATGTTTTTCCAAACGTCTTTCCAAAATCTATATTGTTTTTATTATAACAAATTGCACTGCTTAAAAATCGTTCGCACAATTAAAATTATTATTACCTATATATCTATCATTTGAAGATATTATAGAAGTTTTTGCACATAAGAAAAGAAAACATAGATTAAATTTTTATTCCATGTTGAAAAAAGGACCCCAGCAACCAACAGAAATCCAGCCCTGACAACTCGTTTGTTGCGTCTGCCCTCCTTACCATATTTTGTAAAAATTAATCTTTTTTAAACACTTTCTCACGAATTCAAAATGACAGATAAATTATAATATTTATTGTCAAAAACAAACACATATTGATTCTGGATGCAAGATCAACATGAAGAATCCAATCGCTCAGATATACAGAAACACACGGAAAATATTCTATATAGTATATAATATATAACAACCAAAATCAATAAAAAGCAGAAGCATTTGATATAAAACGCTGTAATTTAAAATAAATTTATCAATACTGTGTCTGAAATTAAATTTCGCGTATTACCACGAGTGAAACTACATTACTGGCACTAATTCCGCGCGTTAAATCAAGCCATAATTTTTGCGCCCTCATTGGCAACATGGCGAGTTCCGTTTGTTAATACTTGTAATCTTGAAATATTAACGGACGTATTTTCGCTTTGACCACGTGCGGCGACTGCACGTACAACTTGGCAAATAATTTATCAATTTTAACGGTGATTACACTATGAAAATTTTAATGCGACGGGCGATATGCGAGGGCGCATGCGCATGTTAATGCGCATGTAGAACACGGGCTCATACTCGGACATGTGTAGTCCAATGGCCCTCCCAGGACCGGACACTGAAATTTTCATACGGGATGGTTAATGGAAATTGCCTTGGAAATTGGCACCCGGTCTTGAAAGATGAATCTAGTTCGCCCATAAAGCGCATGGGGTTAGGTAATAACTGCTTTCTGCACAGCTATAAAAACCTGAGCAATGATTTAATTATATCTACTTAATGGTAACTCGATGTAGTAACAATATTTGTATGCAAAATGTAATAATACTGGTTATAAAAATTATCACAGATCATCTCCACTACAACTTACAAATATGAGATATAAGTAAGACCGGTATAAGATATGTGACGCTCTTCTGAAATTTATAAAATGATATTATGCTCTTTTTTCAGTATCTGGGTCAAGAATTAGAGCATTATTATTTGCTCCAATATTTTCCTTTATAATATTATATTACATTCTAATGCCCTAAAGTTGGTCAAGAATTAAGGCATTCTGAATGAGATCAGTGTTCCGGTTTTAGTACATAAACATTCTGAATTTTGGAGTTTCTAATAATGTTACTATAAACGTTAGTTGAATTTATTAAAAGAAATGTAAAAAGCTTGTATAGATTTTAAAATTACATTTTAAATATTTAAATTTTTGGAAATATTACAAAAATAATTTCCGATTAATAAATATCACTATAGATTTCAATAACAATATGTCGAATGTATTCCTAAAATAACTGAAAGTGAAATTTAGTATGGATTAATATTAAAAATTGTAAATAAAATGTTTATAAATATGTTGAACGTTGTTGTTCTATACACATTTTAATTAATGGAACATGTAATATTCATATACTCGTATATTGTTCAGTTACAATTTTTCAATAAATTCAATACAAATATGAATACATAAATATTTATGATAACATTTCTATTTATAAAAGAGACCATTGACCATTCGATTCAAAGAGTTATTCAACAACGTAATTGCAATATAAATGAGTATAATTGCTCTTGTTATAAATACGTAATTAAAACAAATTTTTGAAGTTATGTTTAAATATTTTTTACTATCGATACTTTAATAAAGGATGGAACCAATAAAATATGTCCCAATATTTACATCAAAAATATTTTCCAAGCTTCTTTTAAAATTTTTTTAAAAATATTTATTTTTTTCACATAATCTGTCAGCCAATTTGACTGTGAGCATACGCTTATTTGAATTTTGTGATCTCACGCGTTCCTAACATTTATTTGTATTTTATTGTATGTATGGTAATAGAAAACTTAGATTACTACTGGTTAAGTTGTAAGTATTCCAAACTTTAAATGTAAATGAATTTATGATTAATTTTGCTTGTCACATTGACATATTTAAACTAATATATTGTAAAAGAAATTGCATTAGTATCATACAAAACTTCGTTAAAATCTGACAATTTATTGTATCATTCTTCTACTATTTATTGTCCCATATATAGGCTAGTCTAAAACGGGATTTAGATTATATTATTTTTAGCAATTAATATATATTTAATTTAAGTAGTGAACGAATTGTATTACTAGTACTCATTGATTTAAAGCTGTGAATAATGGAGAATTTATTTATTTGGTAGGTTAACATAAATTGTGTTTGGAATTTACCTTCGGAATATATCTTCCAATCACAGGCTTGTTCGTATTCGGAACCCTGGAACTGTCGATTTCCCAAACGGCGTCAATCAAGCGTCCCTTAGCTCAATTACCTTGTAATTGTTTCGTCCGTTCTTGTAACATCTAACATACACTCACACACCGACGTTTGTTTTGTTCTAGTGATGAAAATATCAATTTACCAACGTTAAAAATGCATGCTTGTCATTAATTGAAACGAAACCAAGTCAATACAAATGTTCCGGATAATCGGCTATTAAAAAACCAATCCGAACACGAGGGGAGAATATTCTCTTCCTGATTGTGAAATGAAAAAATCCGCTAGGTACGCTAAGTTGAAATTTCAACGGAATTCGATAATTTTACGGTGAGCTTATGAATGAAATATTTCTTCTTTTTTAAAAAATATTAAAAAAAAACATTTCATTATTATTTGAATATAACCAGAATAGAATGTTGTTATAGCTAGTGAAATAATTTATTAAATGTCAAGAGAATTAAATCTGTAAATTGGAATTTCATTCACAATTAACAAAACAATAAAACGAAATTAGCACGGCTATTACAGAATTTAATAATATTTCAAGCATCTCAAAGAATATTTAAAATCTTTATTTGTCGGTGTTCTATTTTTATCTTCCAGTATAAATTGTAATTAACTCGTGTTATTCCTTTCATCGTATCCCTTTATTATTTATTATTGTTCAAGTCGTCTTCGTTGTACAGAAAACATTTCATTTTCCAAACAAATTGCCCATGTCAATTTAATTATATCTATTGATTTACCCTTCAGGCCCTCTCAATTTCAACAACACATGTCCTTTTATTTAACCTTTCATTCCATGTTTGTTCAACACTCCTACACAATTAATTCGCTTTAATTACTGCAATTATAATGCCAGAGCCATTGACTTAAACACATCATATCACAAAACACAATGTATCGTAATTTGCAATATAGTATAATATTATCCATTCATGTGTACAACTATAAACGACATTTCTCTGCTTCAAAATAAAAAATAAATTCTTCCAATCGTAAGAACAATAAGAGGGGCTAATATATTTCAAATAAAAATGAAAATTTAAAGCTAGCAAGCTCTGAAATACACATTGAAATTGAAAAGTGAAAGTAGGTATGATCGATTTCTATGAGTTGATCCTTACATCATGAATCGTAATGTGGTTCAAATCGCCAATAGGAAAAAGAGGGATGACATCTTCTTGTCAGATGAAATCGTATGATTTCCTAGGTAAATAAATGCCAAAACTGACATAATTCCATACATAATAATGGACGACATATACAAAAAAATATGTAAATTAAACTAAATTGAACTGTTTAACACACAATGAAGCACAAATGTGGTCTTGCACGATTTTTCAATATATTTATTAAATAGAATAATGAAAAATATTAAATATTATTTTTCCCCAAACTCTTTTAATAATGAAAAACTGCTATAAAAATAATATCCTTCATAACGCGGCTTGTCCACTAACGTATCAAGGTATCCAACTTCACTTCATTTCAAACATCAAATGTAATGTTTTACTTCCAAACTGACAAAATGAATAATCTTCTGCAAATATAGTGGCACATAAGAACCTTACAATGCTTTCAATCACGGACTGTCCACTTAACCAACTTTCAAATGTGCCAAACCACAATATTTGGGATCTGGCATCCACACGTGGATAACTTCACACCAGAAACTACGGACGTTACAATTTTTGCGACTTTTCACCTTAATATATGACATGAATGATGTATTATTATTTTTTAAATCTTTGAAAATAAATGTTACTGTGGTTTTATTACTGTTTCTATTTCTCTTTTTCTCGTTGGTTGGACACAAACAGCATTCATATACCATAATGAAATAAGGAATAAAAGTATCATCTATGCCATGCATATACAACAAGATGCAAGATATAAGTTTTAGTTTTAATTCTTGCAGCAGAAAATGAGAGACATTGACCTGAGGATCAACTCAAACAAACCGAGTTCAGTTACCAAGGACTTGTACTACAAAGTAAAAATTGAAATGTTGTGGTTAAATCAGTAAGCAGAATGAGGAAGACGAATAGATTGAGGTGACAGTAGCGACAGTAGAATATATATTTAAAAAAGTTTGGATAGGTCATTTGGCATTGGGTGGTTGATAGATTTCCCGGGTATCAGATGGCGGGTCGCCGGGTGGCGATATATTTGTATCGAAGGATCGTTTAGGCCGGGAATAGAGTCTGCGAGTCGCGGTTAACATCACGCGTCACGCTCGCGTCACGTGCGCGTGATAACTCAGTCTCAATCCGTTTGATCTCGTGGCTCGGCGACGGAAGGGGCAGAAAACTAATCTAAATATCCATTCGTTACGCGCTGCCACGGCGCCTGATATATGTCTGCCATCGCAAGGCCTACCCTGTTTATTTCCTACACGTCGAAGCGCACGTAATAAACCAGAAGCACAATGCTAAATTGCCCGTTCACTTTCCCGCACCTGCAGTTCTTCAGTTTACTATCACTTTCACATTATACCCCGTCCAACTAAAATCATTACTCTAGGTTAGGGAATAACAACTACCTAAGTTACTTGTTTCGTGACAACGTATAACCTCTATAAGGGGATTTAACAATATGGAATGTTTTCCTTATGTTACTGTAGGCTTGAGCGTTTGAATTATTTACATACGATATTATTTCAGGTCGCAGGTCATAGACAGGTCGAGACGAGTTTAGTCATTCTATTGTACTGACGCATCGAAACTGTCAGAATATTCGAGAGTTTAATTATTCGGGTATATACTCGTAAACCCAAGCACAAAAGACTGCGAGGACAGTCTGATTTTAATATAATTAGTGAACTTAAATTGTTGGTGATATAAATATCGTGTAAATACATAGAGCGTAAGTATTGTGTTTAAATAGAAAATATTCTTGTTGTTTAAGTCTTTACTAATAATTATTACTCTTAAATTAGTGTTTATATTTGTTTATTTGAAGTGTTACTTATTTTTATTATCTTTTTATAATTTATTATTCGTTCATTAAAATTAGTTACACAAATATTAGTGTTTCAATTATTTTTACACTTCACCAAAATAAATAATGGTTACAATATGTAATGAAAAAAAAAACATATCGAAAAACAGACCAGGTTTACAAAATATGGTAAGGAAGGAAGAGGATGCATGTGTCCTCGAAAACTTATCAAATTTTGTAGCGAACAGAAGCACGTCGTTTATCAAAGCAAATAGCTCTGGTCGTAATATGATCAACCGATCGGTTTGATTACATAATGTTATTCTAAATGATTTAACGAAACTCCCAAGATCTCACTCCTCCTTGAAGCAAATCATAAAAAAAATGAAATAAATGTAGTTATCTAATTTTGTTTCTGCAAATAATAAGACGAAGATAAATGATTGCTAAACAAACCTGAATAGAATAACGAATAACGTTAAGAGAAACATCTTGATTGTGCTTATTACAAATCTAAAAACAACTTCTTTTATTTGGTTAGTATTTGAAATCTCTAAAAATCAAATTTCACTCAAGTCGGAACAAGCTCACCATTTGGTCTACCGCTAACCAGATGAACGGATGAACGGATGAATCACAGAATGATGTACTTAACTAATTTTGAGTTGATTCTGCTTTGCTCTGGGCAATATATTGCTTATCGAACAATAAGTCGAAGATGAATAATTGATAAACAAACCTGAATAGAAAAACGCTGAGAGAAACATCAAGCAACAAAGGAGTTTTGGAATGATCCATCGAGGAGATGGCCTGCGTTTGTCCGCGCGTCAGCAGGCAGCCGGCGTCGCGGCGCTGAAAGGGCAGGTGTGCGGGCCAGCCATCATTTAGCCCGGGCCTTTAGGCGCGAACAATGCCAAATCTCGCTACCAGTGTTTCTATCCCTCGCTGGCAGGCCAGAGCAGCAAACGCTACGCACCTACACCATGCGTGAAATCGAATTTCCTTCTCGAATCCAGATGAACAAAAGATAATAAACATCAGCTGTTGGGAGTGCCTAGTCTGAATGTGTAAACAGATACGCCCGCCTCCATTCCCGGGAAATTGACCCTCGAAGGGAAATCTCTACTTCCAATACGACTAAACAAGCGGTTTACACATCTCGATTCTATGCTACACCCCTTTCCTTTTTCTCTTTTTTGTTGTCTCTTTATTTCGCTTCACTACTCAATCATAATAAATACTCTGAAATTGTATTATCCAATCATTCCGTTGAGGAATATTGGAACAGGTGAAATCCAGATGAGAATTTCATCTGTTTGTGAACTACTCTTTTCTAATTTTGACATATAAAGTTTTAAAACGCCAAATTTTTCATAACTTGTTAGGAAATAAAATTTGTTCATTAATAGTATATTGTCAATAAGTGCAGAAAGTCACCTATTTCCCACGTAGTGTAAAAGTTTCGGTACGAGACGAAGACGAGTGCTGGAATCATACTAGGTGGGAAATAGATGATTTTGCATGACTGACACACTATACTTTTTTTACGACCACACTGCTAAACGTTACAAAACAAAAATACATGCACGAAAACTATTTGTCATAAAGAACAATATGACGTACGTAACCGCACAAAGAGTACCTTCACGAATGCGCAGTGTTGGCAAATACTGTGAGAAATGATTTCTCACACTTTAACCCACGATTGTGGGAAATACGCAATTTTGAAGCTTTATATAGTGTGAGAAAAGTGCTATTTTCCATAGTGGTCATAGAAAAAGTCAATTTCTGAAAAGTGTGCCGTAACAAAACAATAGTCCTTGCTTCTCTCGCTCCGAAAATATTACACCGTTACACAATATAAGGCATTTTCTAACTGCATTCAGTAATTCACGATTTCGATCATTGATAGATGAGTAAATCATTTTCGCACTTTTGTCTAAATGTAGGTAATATTTGTACAATTCGGTAGTTTCATTATTTTAATATTATTACAATTTACAAGAAACAAGTAGGTTATACGTCTTTAAAAGTCTATTCCTGTATCTTTTACTTCTTTCTATTATCTATTTCGTCTTCTTACTGCTTTATCTTAATAAAAGTTATGAAACGGCGAATATACAGCTTATGAAGAAAGCTTTTATTAATATCTACATCATTTTTCTTTCACGAACATTTTACAAAAATTAATTTAATATTTATTTAAGCCATGAATTCTTTACTCGCAGCGTAGTCGTATCTACTAAATGGTAATGAATATTCATATCATTTACAAATAAAAATCAAAGTGCATTTGCACATTTTTACCTTCATAGAGATAAAATTATTTTGTTTGTTTTTGACAGTACATTATCCAATAATTTTGTAATTAATATTATACGAAGCTTTCTATTTTATTTTACATTATCCTTTAATATGTTTAGCATAATTTTTTGATAAACTGCAGTAACTAAATTCCTTGATTTAAAGTTTTTCCTCTTTAGTTTTTAACTCTGTTATCTATCCAGGTCTTCATGGATTATCTCTCTTCTTTTGTTTCGTTTCTTTCTATTTCACCTTCTTAGTTTTCTTTAGTTCTAGTTGTAACTATATGGAATGTTTATCATAATGTATTGTAAATCTGACCTGAAGATCGGCATCGGTTAGTTTTTGGTAATAAAGAATTAAAATCGCCTGTCATTCTGGAGACGCGGAAAAATGTCGAGAAGCAGAATAATTTTTACAAAATATGGTAAGGAGGGCAGGGGATGATTTCCGCTTAACCCTTGAAAACTGACCAAATTGTCAGAGTCGCGTCACGTCGTCTGTAGCAAACAAAAACACGGTGTTACATGAGAACAAACAATTAAAGATCCATTCACAACCAAATAATTCCAAGTCTCGATTTCAATTTATACTTTGTAGTTAATCCTAAACTGTAGTTAAGTAATACCGTTGTTCACAACACCATAATTTCACTTTCCAATTCCACTTCGAAGTGACGCATGCGCATATAGATGAAAAAGTGCCATATTTTACGTTTCTTCAGTTTATTTTTGAGGTTAAGTCCAAATGTATAACTGTTTTGAAAATGTAATCGCTTTAGTTTATCATTTCTTTATGTATAAATTTGTAATGTAAGTATAACTTAAGCTAAATTTTGTATTCATTCTTCTTCCATTGTTGAGTGTTGTAACAAATATGTCTTTATTTTTTATTATTATCCAATTTAGTTTGTCCTATTAATACTGTATTATCCCCAAATAGTTGTTTTCAATAACAATTGGAAGAGACTGACATAGGTTGCCATTAGAATATTCAATTAACGCGGTAAGAAATTTAATATCAATTTCCAAATTAGAAGTCAAATCACATCTCCTTTATCTGCGTAAGTAAATCATAGTAGGCAGCGGTGGGTATATTACAGGGCACAAAAACCCGTGATCCGGGCCTGGTGCGGTCCGGTCGCAAGAACTCATCCTATTAGTGTGTGGCGTAGCGATAGCGTCCCGGCGTCCGGACCTTAAGACGCCATCAAAAATTGAAAAGAAACAAGCCGGGATTGTGCGACGCCGTCCCCAGGTGCACAACTCTCTAATAACATTTTAGAATTCCTGTCGCGCCGGGCTTCGTGATATACACGCTACGAGATGCGTTCGATTATTTATCGGGATCTAAGCGGGAATTACTACGTGCTGCATGATTCTTTTACTCTACAACATGTCGCTTCCAATACCCACGCACCCTAAATCTTTTACGGATTTTTTTGGTCGTAAAATGGTTTAGAAGGCCTTTGCTGTATCGCAATTTTGTAAATATTACAAGTGGTCTGATTTTTCTTCCAAAAATAGAATAGGAAACAGTTCAGATATAAAATACTAATAATTTATTTATGTACAACATAGGCCTTTTTGAAGGATTAATTGTTTTTGTGCTAATGTGAAGAATGAGATTTTTTTATACTTTTCGATGATATCATTTATATTTAGGATTTTAAGTACTGGTTATTTTGTTGTAATAATTTAACTAAAAAAAGAAAATACTGGAGGTAGCTGCTTTCAAATATTTGTTACTAATAGCTTTATTATTGTTTCTTAAACATTTTATCTCAAAAACTTTTCGCCTTTTAGATTTAAGTAAATATCGATGCGCTGATTTCAAAACCTGCAATCCTATTACGCCTGTACGGTTTTATTCTGTCGCTTTATTATCTAACTTTTATTTATATCCAATACCTACAACCCCATAGCAAAGTTGTGTACAATTAAAACAAACCAAACAACAGTATTAAACCAAAAATTGTGTTGACAAACGCGAAATATCCCAAAAATGCTCATTTTTGAACCCAAAATATTGATTTTGGGAAATAGTGTACATTGATAGATCTCGACGCACTGATTTCAAATTTTCAAACGGAATTTAATTATCTCTTTTCGTTCCTGAGATATTTGCTGTCAAAGTTGCACCTCAAAAAAGTGTATTTTTTGACTATATCTCTAAAATGGGTAGAGATACAATCTTAACGATTATACCAGTCGATTCTACGGGAAAAGTTACATAAAGAAATGTTTTCTCCGCATATACGTTCTTTGGAACGATTATCTGAAAAATGAGAAAATCGAAAAAACCTAAATTTCTAAATTTCGCTGAGAAACTTTTTTTCTCCAAATCAATTCATTTTCTAAACTTAAGTTAACACCGATACTCTGATTTCAAATTTTCAAACCGAATTGAATTATCTCTTACCGTTCTCGAGATATTCTTGTTCAAAGTTGAGTTTTGGCGATACCTAAAAAAACAGGTTTTTTAGGTATACCCCTTTAAGAGTTAGGTTTACGACTTCGGCGACCTTACCAATCGATTCTACGGGCAAAATTACATAAGTGTACCAATTTTTAGATTTTTATTCCAAAGGATACAATTTATAGAAGGGAAAAACGAAAATGGCCAAAATCGAAAAAAATGCCTGATGAACCCCTTGCGATTTTTTTCGATTTTTGCCTATTTTCAGTTTTTTCCTTCTAGAAATTCTATCTATTGAGATAAAAATCTGAAAATTGGTACAGTTATGTAATTTTGCATGTAGAATCGATTGGTGAAGACGCCGATACCGTAAACCTAACCATTTTAGGGATATACCTAAAAAACCTAATTTTTTAGGTATAACTTTGAACTCAAATATCTCGAGAACGGAAAGAGATAATTGAATTCTGTTTGAAAATTTGAAATCAGCGCATCGATATCTACTTAAGACCAAAATATGAGAAATTTTTAAGACAAAAAAAATCGGGGCAAAAAATTGAAATTTAGGTTTTTTTCATTTTTCTTATTTTTCACCTAATCGTTCCAAAGAACGTATATGGGGGCAAAACATTTCTTTATATAATTTTTCTCGTAGAATCGAATGGTAAAGTAGTTGAGATTGTATCTCTACTCATTTTTGAAATATACTCAAAAAACTCACTTTTTTGAGGTACAACTTTGATAGCAAATATCTCCGAAACGAAAAGAGATAATTAAATTCTATTTATAAATTTAGTATTAGCATAGCTAAATCTTCAAAAAATGTTACAAACAAAATTTTGTAAAATTTTGAAATTTTTGATTTAAAAATTCGATATTTTCAAATATTTTCGGGTTTACACAAAAATTCAGCATCAGCGTTTTCATTCTTCCTTCTTCTTGGTTATTCTAGTATTCCGTACTTGTTTTGTATCTTTTCTGCTGGCATTTTTCTTAGGAACATAATTTCAGTTCCATTTTGCATTTGTCTTACATTAATACTGTACCTATCACTTATTTGTCCTAATAAACAGTAATAACATTTTTAATAACAGCGTTTGTAATGTTTGTATATTATTTATTAACTTGTTAAATATTTAATATCTGCAGTATCCGCTAAAATAGACTGTACAATCACGAACATCAGCATTGCAGGTGATGCTTATCACCGTAAAAATGTTTCTGAGTGTCCGCTACTGTCATAACTCGCTGTTTCTCTCTCGTAAGTCTGCGACCGGAACAATTATAAATCCTTGGCGTGCATGACCATTACGGCCCCGGTCCGAGCTAAGCCGCACATGGGGAATGTTCACGCAACCAATGGCATTATCTTTTCCATTATTTACTCCCCGGACCCTGGCCAAAAATTGCTCATTGTAAATTCATCGGTAGGAAATTAAATTGAAAATTGCGGTTTATTAATTTCAATGGATGAGAAAGGTTATGTTTGTAAATCAAAGGGAGGTATGTTTGGTGGGTTTCTTCATGCGAATATTTATGTTACTAAAAATAATTTAAGTATAATTATATCAGATTCAATAGGCTATTAATTTTTTGCCAAAATTAAAGTACCCTTTAAAAAGGCTAACTGGAACCAAAAATTGAGGCATAACTAGATGTATAATAACTACATAAATAAAATTTCAAGATTTCAATATTTAACGGGTAATAGTTTTTGAGTTATGTGAAAAATTAAAAACAAAAAAAACTACGAGCAAGAACCGATTTCAATAAAAAAGGGAGGTGCACAACTAGACTTTACAGCAGTGCCATATATAAAATTCAAAACATACAAAACTAGTCAAAATGGATTCAGGGATGGTTAAAAAGGATATTTCCGTTGAAACCTGAAAACCTATATTTTTCGCGATTACAATACTTCTTTTACTTTTTTCAAAGGAAGTAAAATAATATCCATTACTATTATACTCCAAATATCCATTTTGGCTTAATATAACAAAAATTACATTAAACTATAATTAATTGCAAATGTATGTTACCGTATTTATATCTAGTTTCTTTTTAAATAGACAAAATCTAAGGTAATCTAAGATATAATAATAATCATAGGTACTTCAAACCTAGGACAATAAATAAAATAAATGGATTAGCGTACCATGAAAATTCAAATTGGTTCTAATAATCATGATCTTTTCTGCAATATATTATAGTTTTTTTAACTATTAAACCAGACATTACTGTTTGATTAGCCCTGATAAATATCTAGGACACGTGTAAAGAAAATTCGCCTGAACGGATTTTTCTCAAATTTCTTATTTAACCTTCAAACATCAAGTGAGCAAGGGCACGACTTTATAAACTTTTTGTAAAATGGGTGAACCGTGAAAGTTTTGTCAAATCATTTTTAAGTATTTTACGAATATTCCGTTGTTGGGAAAAACATTTAAAAAAAGTTCTTCAAAACATAGCAGATCTTTATTGAAAAAAAATACTAATTTGTATTTTTTTTTAAGATTAATCAAAAAATATAAAAGGCATAGACAATTTACAGTAAAATATAGAGTAGCGAGTAAAGTTCTGTCCACGTTTGCGTATTTATATCACGCATGCATGTCTGCGTAGTCTGCAAAGTGTTCTCGGATGTCGTCGGAAGATGGCAGTAGTTAACGGATGACATTATTGCGGAACTGGTTACATTAGTATATAATGTTGTCTGTCAGTTTCCTTACCTTTGTGTTCGACGCCGCGCGTCTCGCGTCTTTTCCCGCCGCGACGTCGCTTTGCATATCTGCCACAGTTAAATTATCTTAAAATACTGGCGTTGCACAAGCAGCCGTACATCAAAGTCTTGTTTATTTCGCTGTAATTTCTCTACTTCCTGTTTATTTCCGCTTCGAGACCTGCGGATTTCCTACGGTAAGAATTTGGTTTTTCTACTTCCGAAGTAGGAAATTAGTTTTTTCTAATGCTATCTTCCTTGCGCTATTAGGAACTCAATGAAACCAATCCGAACACTTAATAGAATTTCCTGTAAGATGTGTTTCAGTTTTTTCTTGAAAAAGCAAATGAGACACATTTTTCCACAGTTTAGCAATTGATTTGCAGATTCTAAATATGGATAATAAAATAAGAAAAGTTTATATTTCGTTATAGGATTAATATTTCATATTTTAAAGTGCCATAGAATGAATAATTAATATATTAAATTTGTCTTTTTCTCTATTTATACAACTATGCCTTCACGAAATATTAGATATATAAAATCTCGATAGGTTTTTCAGAATATAAAATTACATCTTTAAAATTAGGATCCGTATTCACAACGGATGGGAAAATAGATCGAGAAGTCACTGAAAGAATAGAATCATCTGGCAAGATATTTAACTGCATACAGTCAACCTTTTTATCAAAAAGAAAAGAAATACCAATAGAGAGAAAAGTCCAAATTTTCAGATCAGAAGCCTGAACTACTATAGATAATCCACGAAGCAGAATATGAAACAGAAATTTTATTTTTGAGAAAGTTCAAAGGAAGAATAAAAGTAGACCGTATAATAAAGTGGCAACACAACTAAGATGGTATGGACACATATATACACTGAAGAACATTAGGGAAACAAAGAAGCTTTTGAAGCACGTCCCAATAGAATAAGAAGAGATAAATCGAGGAGACAGTGGATAGATGAAATCTGAAGAGCGACAGAGTAAAGAGGAATAGCATGGAATGATGTAAAAAAATAAGACCTAGGACAGAAAACGGTGGACACAAATGTGGCGAAAATCTTCAATGGTAGAAGAAAATAGCAACAAAAAACTCAAATTTACCTAAAGCCCAAAACCAGAACTGGTAAAACGAATTGAACCTACCTGCATTCACTTATTTTTTTGCTAATAAGTTGGCATTCATTTTGTCTGAATTAATGATTTAGTTACAAGTAAGTTCTCATGAATGTCATTATTATCAAAAGCAAGGTATTCTATTTAGATTATAATATTTCCCATAATGGAACTAGGGATATTCGAATGAAAGCTATGGAGTGTATTTTGGTGTTGGATTTGTTAACAGTTTTACGATTAAAGTTCAGCTCGGAACGCACAGCATTCAGTGTACTGCACTTTAAACCCTCTCAACCATGTCTGCTTTATCGGAACTGTTCTGTTTTATTTTTGAATGCATCAGGAGTGAAAAATAGTTTTCAATAACGTTTACAAAAAATTGATGACAATTTAATGCAGTGTGTACAATCTTTCAAAGCTGCTCCTATCAAATGTCAACTCAGTGGACACCCGCTTCCTGTAGTTCATCTTGTTGACGCCCGATGTCTCAGCGATGACATAATAGCCCCGGGTGAAAAGCGTAAGCCTTGGTTAACAACGCCAACCAACGGTCACTCAGAAATTGCTATTCCACTCTGGAATACCAGTTCCTCGAGAATCTGTACTTGAAACGACGTCCTCTCATTTCTATCATATACGAGTAATATGGTTATGGGAATATGGCTGTAGTCTATTTTTTGTAAGAACGATATGCTGTTAAGATAGGTGCATCAATTGTCTCTAGATAATTATTTGTTAAAATATTATTCAGAAATGTTCGATCTAAAACGATATAAATGATAATTCTACATTCTTATAGAGAAAAAACATTTAATAAATGAACAGAATAAATCTTACCATTAAGATTATTTAAAATTTATACAAGGCAAGAAATTAAAGATCATACCTTCTACAAGGTTAGAGAACAACTACTGTCCGCTGAACCATACATCTAAATTTACAGATTATTTATTATATCCTCCTATATGGTACAAAATAGTTAGTAATTGTAATTGAAGTTGTCGTTACAAAATGAACATTTTAACAGGATTATTTTAATTTGGATGCTATACAAGATCATCGGAGAAAATATAAAAAATAATTGGTGAATAATATTAATTAGGGAGTTGCTTTTATTCTTTATTATATTTCATGCTCAATGAAAATTCTATTAAATTGTATAGCTGGAAAAGAATAATAAACAATGGTTGTTTTATAAAGTGGGTGAAAATAGATAAATCATAAAGACATTTAATTTCTGCGACCTAATTCGGAATAAATCGCTTTATTTATAATTTCACAGTTGTTTTAAAGTGATTGTGAGATAACTCCTTAAGTGCATTGAGAGCTGGATTGCAAGCAGGTACACAGAAGTGAAAAGTCTTTGCTTTGTGCAGCAAACTCGGTCACAGGAACTGAACTCCAAGTCGAGTCGATGAATAAATTGAACCATAAATAATTGGTAAAAGAGTGAAACTTTCATGGCAACTTTCAGGGTCGCTGTCGGCTCTTGCTGTTGGTATTAAGCTGAGGTTACGCTTTTCATTCGCTTCATACCACGGGATTTTTTTCTAAAATTTGTTATATTAATACTGTCTTATATAAAATGCTGCCATCTTTGTCAAATAAAGTAAAAACATCCTGTAAGGATGTGTCTCTTGCAAAGAACTATACATATGTTCATTACTTCTGGTTGTATAGTCAGACCAGTAAATAGACGTTTTTAGTGACTTTTTTATATTTTAAATATTTCGTTTAAAATTTTACGATGATTGCTATTTTAAGAAAAATGTACTTTATTACATTGTTGGAATATTTATAAAAGGTGGAATATTCATGCTATCTCATTTGCAGTATGAGTCCTCGTAATACCCCTTATCGTAAACTTTGCTTTTCTTTTAAAATCCTGTTGGAGAACAAAGTTGTATTCCTGTGGGAATGAGCCACTGCCATCCATCGCGCAGATGGAAACAAAAAGGTCCGAAGATCTAATTATAATTACATTGGAACTTTGTTAACACGTTAACGTTTCCAAACGGACAAACACAATTAACCTGATACAAACAGCACTAATGAGAGCGAATATTCCCATTCGCGTCCTGGAATGCTGTGCCAATGCAGGACTAACTCATCCTAGGACATTTTGTCCAACTACAGGTATAAACATGTTTGTTCAGTGCAATACACCTGGGGGATGAATTTCCTAACTTTCGTCATATGGAATACGTTCGTTTACAAATTATTTCAATACTAAAACTCCTGCATTCTAAAGCATATTTTTAATATTTTAACATTAGCGATGAAAAAAATCTAATCGTTACATTCTCCGATAGCAAAACTCATTAATTAATAAGTTCTAATTCATATGAGAAACGACAATATAATTTATGTTTTGTTATGTTAATTATGACAGGACTATAAAGATATCAACATACAATCATCATGTCAATCATACTCGTATATATACTCATATCCACTAACAGGTACTTTTAATTTTAAATATTTTATATCATAAACATATATTTCACAATAACAAATTTTATACAGAAATTTATTTGTCAACTTGTCAGCATGTAATTAAATTTTCTGAAATCTGTCAATTGTAGATGGTATTTAGTAACTTTATTAATAAGTTATCTAGTTTTATATCTATTGTAGAAGTTATTTTTTATTCGCTAATTCTACATAATTTCTATGGATACTTATTTTTTTTACTTTTACTCCGGCGACGTAAAAGTAAAAATTTCTACTCTGGCAACGTTAAAATTAAACTTGAACCTTGTCAATCACATCATAAAAATGTTACTTGTATGACATTTAAAGAAAATTGTATATTATACATTGAGGTATATACACTATTTTTTGCACTACTGCATATAAATTTTAAAATAATAATTATTTGGTTAATTTGTATAACTGTCAAATATGACAACTTTAAAAATATAACGTTATTATGCATATTTTTCTCGTAATCTAGGTTATGTTACATACATATACCTACTTGTTTCATGGATTAAATTCATATTTAATCCCTCAGATATTAAAAGTGTTAAATTAATAAAATATTTTTCAGCACGTAATTATTGAATAAAACAACTTTTATTATTTAATTATTATTTATTAAACCCTACGTTGGGTTGTATTATTCATTAAAACTGTTACTTCAGTCTTTGAAAATGAAGAGAAAAGAAAGGTTTTAATCTCGGAAGTACAAAAAATATTTTTGTGAATTAAAATTCGTTGCATCAAGGTATTAAATATTATCTTCTTGTTTCTAATTATTTTAAATCGTCAACTATCAAATACATACTTAGCAAACAGAAGTAGTATTCTGCGTAGTTTAAACAAATTGAAAAAAAAGTGTCTTCTTAAAAATTGTCCTTAATTTTTTGTCCTCGAAAAATCTTCCTTTAATCCTTTCTATGAACCCTTACTTTCCAATTTCTATTTTTCCCGGTTATCTTAAATTTGAAGTACACATGTATTTAAATAATAGTGAAACCCAATTTGATTGATTGCGAGATTGAACAAATTGACACGGGACGAATGAATCCCGCAGTGTCGGCGGCAAGCGGCCTGGTAGGACAGCAGGAACAATGAAGGGTTACAGTTCATTGAATTCGGCTCTATGATGATTTGTTTGCATTTTTATGCATGGATTTCAGAGCACATAGACGTTGACGAGAATTTAAATGGATTTCGGACAGAAATGCGCTGCCGCAAATTCGGTTATGCTGCTGCGGGTCTCATTGTTTCATGTGGATAAAAGTGAAAATAATACACGTGAGTGACATTTTTAAATACTAACGTCACGGTGAATAGTTTCCATGAATCAACTGCCCGTTATTTAAACACTCCTTTATTTTCTAAATTAACAAATTCAAATATCAACTACACCAAAATATATTCCAAAAAAATTTTACTATGTGAACAAATAACTATTTTTCTTTCATATACTCATTTATCAACTAATAAGTCTTTCTCTCTTGAAATATCTAAAGGAAGTAGATGTGTTCTTTGAGTATTTTTCAAAAATGGGTGGAGACATAATTTCAACAACTTACCATTCTATAAGAAAAGTTATATAAAGAAATGTTTTACTAATATATACCAGTAACGTTTTCTCAAATTTTGCAGTAGAATCAAATGATACAGTCATTCAAATTGTATCTCTACAAATTTTAACTCAAAGAAATATAAATAAAATTAACGATCGAAAATAGCTATTTATTTAATGTAAGGAAACAAAGTTGGTTATTTTACCCATGCCTTCGTCTCGTTTTGTAGGAGCAGAAGTTCACTAAAATTAATTTAAGAATAACAATTATTAATAGAAATTGAAATCCTAATATTATTTATTTAAACATTTGACACTACGCACTATATATTTACAAAATATTTATAACACCAACTATTTATTTATATCACCAACTATTCATGTTCACTACACGTATTAATAACAGTCTGTCCTCGTGGTCTCTTTTGGTCAGCTTAAATAGTAGAGCAATTAAGTTCGAGAATGTTCTCATACCTTCGAGCGTTAGCATAATAGAATCAAATCATTATAACTTCAGTTCAAGCAATTAATCTAGTTCAGTTGACTGATTTGACTTCGTTTTATACTATCGGGCATTAATGCTTGTATACATGCGTACTTTCCAATTTGATTTAACTAGTGAAATAGTGGAATCAATAACCTAACTGAAATTAAAGAAATAAAGAGTATCTTACGAAACGAAAGTAGAAAGCATATATTTTGAGTTACCTACAAACAAACTAGCATTCGATTGAGTTCTGAAATGCAGTTGCTCGGCTTAAATAGTAGAGCAATTAAGTTGGAGAATATTCTCGTATCTTCGAGCAAAAGCACAATAGAATCAAATCACTTTAACTTAAGTTCAAATAATGAATCTAGTTCAGTTGACAGATTTGACTGCACTTCATACTATCGGGCATTAATGGTTGTATATATGCCTACTACCCAATTTGATTTCACGATTGAAATAATGGATTCAATAACCTAACTGAAATTAGGGAAATAAAGAGTATCTTATGAAACGGAAGAAGAAAAACAGCATATAGGTATTTTTATATACCTACAAACAAAACTGGCCATATTCAACTAGCATCCGATTGAGTTCTAAAATGAAGTGATCCTCCGAATCTCGCTCTCATCACATCTCAATCTCCCTGAATCCTGGTCTGATCACACCCCCATCCATCACCGTGCAGTGGCGCGCTGTCTGCAGGAGTCCTCCTCCAGCTCTAGCTGGGCTCTGCTGGCGACTTCGTGATTTAATTATCACCGACTGCTCTCCAGACGCCCATTGTCTGCCGGCCCAATTCAACGGGGATTGGAATATTGGAATATGATGAATTGAGAAAACGGAAAGTTGACAAGTTGTAATGTCGTAGTGTATATATAAAAAGATATTTGACTAGTTGTTACTTAACATGAAATGTTGAATATTATTCAGAAATAAACTCTAAATTTAAAAGTTTTTCTTCAATGTATGATTAATGTTTTTTTTTTGTTTCAGGTAAGTCGAATTTAACGTACCAGTACCAAATGAATTACTGAGGATATAGTAATCGTGAACTATTACAAAGGTAACAAGCAACGACATTTAAGTCCAATTATTAAATAAAGTTTATAATAATATCTTTCATCTCTCTTAATAAACTTTACTGAGAGATTGTTTTCCAAGAATATTTAGAATCTATAAAAAAGCGAGCAACAGACAATTTTAAACAAAGAAAACTTAACATAGTAAAGTGGCGAAACGTCTATAGAAGCAATGGAAGCACTGCTTCCCTTATGTTTTGAGAACAGAGATAAAATTTAATTATTTGATTAAATTCTTAAAAATATTTACAAATATTATAATTATAGAATATTGGAGTATTGTTGACAATGTTACATTGGTACATTGTTGTAAACTTATGCGATATTTCTTTTGCTCGATTTCGCGTCGCGTTGAATGATATTTTAAAACAGAAACGCACTCCTAGCTTCTGCGTCTCAAAACTTAGAATCAAGCTGAGTTTGAACACTATCGTACGCTTCCGTACCTCATCCTTATATTATTTTCATCAGTCAAAGGTGTTTTTATGTTGCTTTCTCGCTTATTATATTTAATTTAATAATTATCACGGAAGATAATAATGATATAAATCACAAATTGAACTAAATTTTAATAATAAAATAATTAACTAACAATGATAGATTGTGTGTCTCATTTGTTTTGGCAAAATCTTTAATTTTCCCTAAAAGTTACAAGTGTTCCGCAACTTCAAGTTTAGCCATAAAGTCGAGTTTAACCGATTTTTCAATAACTCGTCGTTAATCAACTCAAACACCAACTCATGTATATGTTTATTTGTATGTCACTTGTTTTATACTACAACAACATTTGCTGAAAAGTATGGCTATTGAAATGCAGGTAATTGCCCATAATGTAATCTATCCATCTCCATCCAACACAAACAAAGCAAATCTTATTCCGTTCATTGTTGCTCGCGCGCTAGCTCCACATAATCCTGTTACCGACTCCGGGCACACATATCCACATGCGTCCAAGACTCACTGCTAAATCTTGTCGCGGATTACAGTTTGATAAGCGCATTGAATATGAAGCTTTGAGCTATTAAATACATTATACACAACCGGCTTTGCTGGATTCCCAAGCCGCTTGCGATGTGACGACGTACGTCTTTTGTTTCCGCGCGCCAGACCTACTTGTTATTATGACTAATATTGTACTAAATCGATACACTGAATTAAACTTTGTGTACACATATGCTTGAAAGAACAATGCCACTGTTTGTTTATAATTAATAAGATAATGTGTAATGTAGATGTGGAGCTTTTGTACTACTTGGCGCAGATTTACTATTGTGTAGTTTCTCACTAACGCGACGACGAAAAATAACACCAGGAATAACTTCTCTAACTACCTATTCATCCTCCAAAGATTTCGTCTAATTGTATTAAGGTATACGCGCTGGAATTTGTTTTAATCTTAAATTAAACAAAGACATGTTGAGCGACTGTATATAAAGCTCAAGTGTTGTTACTTACTACATTCCTAATTCTGTATTTCTTATTTATTTGTTTCAATATTATAAATCCAGCTCAATACACTAATTAACTATTATATAAATGACAACTTTCGGAATTAAATTTCATATTGGGAAATAATAATCTGCATTTTAAAAACTAGTCATTAAACATCATACTATTATTTTGAAAAGTTGTGTTTGATATTTCTAATGTAAAACACATTTTAACACATAATAAAATATAATTCTTTTATTTGATATATTAATAAAATGTTGTTTTCATTTAACTTTTATATCCCGAGGGCGTATAACGTTGCTAAGCAATTCTCAAATAAATTAAATTTGTGGTTAATGTATAGCAGCAGATTAAAAAATGTTACTTAAATTTATATTTGCTTTTTCTAAATTTACTAATTTTAAATAATGGTATACCAATAAAAGAAACAATAATATATTTGTAGTGTTAAATTTTTTACATTTGGATGTATTAATTAAATAGATTTTATTATTTTTCATGTATTTTAAGCATAAATTTTTATAAAAAATTAAAGAAAAACTAATCTAATTTTCTAGTTCATTAATTATGTACTATTTTTAATTAAATTTGCATCTGATAATTTGAAATTATACAGCATACTTGTTTCTTTTCAGGTTTAATATAAAATAATATGCACCATATTTACCATTCATTATTTTTATTTACCAAAAAAATCTAATAATAAAACATAAAAATGTCACTTGTATGCCAAACATCACAATATAAAAAAATAATGGAATCGTTGAACTCTATTTATCATTGACAATAAAAATATAGTTTTAAATAAATTCGCCGGAGTTGCATATCGGAATGAACGCGCCGGGTGCATTTGCGGATTAAGGGGGGATTTGGCGGGGGGGAGTAATGGCACATTGTCCGGAACCGCGCAGAAGCCGAGGAGGCTCGGGAACTATCGCCTGTCTACTATTTTTGTTCCCAATCGTAGTTTATAGCCGGCTTCCAACGAGTATTCATTGCAGGAGATTTACAGTAGTGGATACTGAATGGAACATTGAATTGTGACATGCAGCGTGTCAAGTGGAGAACAACTTTCGGTGGGGTATTTTATGACTGAATTTTTCAAATTGTTTTTGGTCATACTTCATATCTTCCGGTAATGGGTTTTGTACCTTCAAAATTAACTGGTTTTATGACGAGAAAAAATCAAACCGAATGTGTAATAAATATGTAGAAACAATTAATACTTTCATATCATAATATCATTTTTAGAATTAAAAACCATAACTTAATTAAAATGGGCATTCATAAATTTTAGGGAAAAATAATAATTAACGTAATATTATGTATTTATAAACTAAAGAAGTTTTTTCAACTTTTTAACGATCTTTTTTCCCGACAACCTTTCATTTTATACTTGAAGCATACCGAAAAACGATTTTTAAGTTTAAACTTAAATGTGGTTCTCACCATTTAAGAGAAAAACCGTGATAAACACTAAATTATTCAAGAAAAATTCATAATTCACAATCCTTTGGGATAAATAATTGTAGCCAGAATGAATAAAGTCATGCAAATGAAGTAAGTAGCAGGTGGTTTAATTAATGTATATTAATTAATGAGTTTAAATACGGGATTTTCTTGCTTTAAAGATTAGGAGTTAAGCTTCTAATAAATGTTTAACAGGATAATAAAAAGCAAGCAAGTGCAGGATGCGTGTTCCTGCTACGTGACAATGACAAGTCTCCGTACTCGGTACATCCTAACGTACGTGCAGACGTCAAAAGGCCCGAAAGAGTTCATAAAGTTTCTTCATTATCACAACCGTTCTGTGCTCGGTAAATTATCATATCCTCAAATGATTCAAACAACATTGTAAAGCATAAAAATAAACACAAACTGAAGGTTCCTTTGTGCGAAGGTAATTATTAGGGGTTCGTATTGAATTACTCAAGTAATTTGTAAATGTAATTATAAAGACACAAGATAAGTGAAACAATGGAGAGTATCAAGTAACAGACAGACTACTACAGTTGTTTTTATGAAGCTCTTTATTCTGAATATACTTTATCATTAATATGGTACAGCATTATTCTTTCTTAAATTACTTGTACTGCTTCTCTCGGGAAACTGGAATAGTAATACAGAAATTTTGTTGAATGTGAAACAAAAATAAAATATTACTACGTTAAATACTTTTTAAATTTTAATACAATTTTTGTTTCTTGCATTTTTTACATAAGTATATAAATGCATCTATTTATTTTTATAACAATATTTATCAATACATTATGGGCGTATATGAACGATTCGGTTAATTAAAACGAAGTGATTCCTTGGTTACAAAATAATGAAAAAATATGTAGGTACCTTCCTGTAACATTTACGTTAATGAGATATAAAAGTTTAATAATCCGTTCAATAGAAATTGATGACGTGAGGACCAACTCAAGGAAACCTACTTTACCTCTAACTCATGTGATTAATTATAATAGATAAATATTATGGTTAATATAATAATGGATAATCTATTCGCAAACTTGTCTTTTGCTACGCCTACATGATAGTTTTTTAAACAGTTTGGTATGTTAGGGTAGGAAATGTGCGTAGGTGTACACTTGTACTATACGGAATTAATGCGGTAATTACAACAATTTACATACCGAACGCCTACTGAAACGTACACCCCAAATTTCACCCACATATATTCGCTTTTGTGTAACTAATTGTTTTGGCGTCGTTTGATCCCTATGACCTAATCAAAATTTGATTTATTACTGAACAATATTCATTGATTTATAATAGAAACCAAATTGATAATCAATGAATAAGTGCTTTTGATAATTATATTTGGTCAAAAGCGAAATAAACTACTTTAGAATTTGTTATCACAAAAAAGTGAATGTTGGAAAGGTTTATGCTGTTTATTGTAATGAATATTATCCGTTTTTTTTTTTTATTTCAAAATTATTATTTTATTTTATACTTTTCTAACATTGCCATATAAAACATCTTTTAGACCTGAGAAAGACACAAATGATGTCGAAACATCGGCTTTGTAAAAAAAAAGACTTTTGACTGCTTACCAAAATATTAAATCAACATCATCATCTACAGTCAAATATTTATTGCCATTACAAACTTTTATATTACTATAACTATCTTGATCAATTAACAACAAACTACTTTTGTTGACTGGGGTTGAATTATTAATTTCTCTCATATCTTTAAGTGGAATAGAATTAGCGAAAAGGAGCAATAAAATAAAAAACAGGAAAAGAAAACCGTTCCACCTTCCGTACAGGAATAAATTACATTTAATTCGTTTCTTGAAACGATGTGGCAATAAATTCGTTGCACACGAGATCTGCGAAGTACAGGACCGGACACTAATTGAATTAGAGTGACTACACATTTTAAAGATGTTATCAGTAATGCGTTCTCCAGCCTGTTAATGTACGCGCCGCAATCAGGTCGGGGAGTTGCTGCGATACTGTAAAAACAACGTCGGTCTAACACGAAGAAGGGAAGCCTAGCGTGTCAAAAGGAAGAGAATTAACCCTTGCTTTGCCGCACTATCAATGACATCACACCGCATAAATTACACCAGCTTTAAATATATTAGCCAGATAAAATTAACTGAAAAATTTAATGGGAAACATGTCCAAACAAATTAAACACGCTAAAACTTGTTAAAACTAATTTTCAACTTCAACTGACCATTGTTAGACCAGAAAAATTGTTTGGTAGTACATAGATTCCAAATTCTAAAATGTTGATAACAATATTGGAACAATAACAGAAAACTAATTTCTGTATTGTTTCCCTCTAAATAACTTCCTTGGGAAGCCACACAGTGCTGGAGACGGTTCTTTCTATCTTCTTGGCAGTGTTGGAACTCGGATACTGAAATCACCTTCAGCTGGTCGGTTACAGTCGTTGAAATATTTTGAAATGTCTCATAATTATTTACCTTGAGGTTTTTTTAATTTCGGGAAGAAGAAAAAGTCACAAGAAGTCAAGTCAGGTAAATAAGGAGACTGAGGAGCCACAGGAATGTTTTACTGGCTAAAATCTCATTTTTTTAATACAGGATCAAACGGCTTATGAAAATAATTTATTAAATAAATTTAATTCAACGAAGTAGAAGATAGGAAGATATGGTCAAAAATACGGGAAGGAATTTGAAACAGAAGAAAAGGCGACTGATTCATCCCAAAAAAACTAGCAAGATTTGGAAGTAGCCACTATATAAACTAAAATAAGACAAATCACTCCTTAAGGAAGACTAAGTATATATACCAGATCATAGAATAATTTGAAAAATGGATCACGGCATTTATTAACGTGTCTTATCTACAATTTTTTTCTAACATTCTTATTGGAATATTCTTGTATTACCTAAATGAACTTCAGCAAGTTGAAGTAAAATAATACAATTACCAATATATACTTATATATAACTACAAGTTTAATATTTTATTAGTATTACCAAAATTTAAATATTGATTGTTTAATTTCCGTTTTTGTCATACATATAGCTATGTGTACATTCGAAACAATATTCCTAGGATCAAATTGTAGTGTTAATGAAACGAACAACGAATTCCAGATAGATTCCATGATTTGAAATTTGAACTGCAACAATAAAGTGCGAATACAATTCAAAAATAAATGCAACTAAAATCTACAACACTGCAAGTACCATGCAAATTAGAGAGAATTACAGTGCGAAATGCATAGCAAAACATTCATTATTGGTAAATAAAACATATTTCCTAGTGCAAAAAATCCATTGCGAGCGTATTGCAAACGAGTCAGTTAGTTCATAAACGAATAATTTATGTGGTTTGCTAAACTAGGGGTTTAATCCCGCAATAATCCACATTTGGAAGTTTTATGAGCTGAAAATGTATATTACTCGCCAAGAGATATATCGCCGCATTTATTATCTGTTTACGTCTTTTATATTCACCTCAAAATTGCCTTAAACCTGCCGGAAAATTATTCCATTTTTACGTGAAATTAATTATATTTCTGCCAGATCCGGATCTACACGAATTTTTTCTAATGGAAAATTACCTTAACTGAAAATATTCATTCAACTTAATTTACTATTCACAGAAATTATTCATTGCAAATATTCGTGAACTTTAGGAATGAGAATAATGTTATACAATTGTATACTCGTACAGTAAACGTTCTAATAAATTCATACGAAAATATTTGTTTAACAAAAAATTAAAAATTTAAATCTATCTGCCTGAATAAACATTTGTGAAAACAAATATCAAATAAACATTAACCTAAATATTCAACAATATCGTTTGAATAAAAATTATATTTGTTTTAGATCTCCAAACAACTATTTTTAAACAATAAAATAATATTGTTCTATTCTCTCAAATGTTATCACATATTCACAACAAAAACAGAAAAAAACGCTTAGGATAAGTGGAGGTGAAATGGACCACATTTTGGAAAGATAATTATTATTCTATAATATTAAATAAAATTTAAAAAACTTATAATCTGTGCTAATTTTTAAAAATAAGGAAAAAAATAAACTTTATTCTGAAAGGTTCAATTAGTTATTTGTATATAATGGGACTAAAGTATAATATTTTATTACACATATGGAATTTATTATACGAAGCGATAGCCGAAGAGAATAAACCATATCAGTAATAAAAAATACTTTAGTCCTTGCTATTAGAAGTACAATAGAAATAAGCAGCAAATGCTAATTAAATATCAGTTTTTTCTTATTCTCTGTAGGGGAAAATGCATACGCGGTGTTTGTTGCATGTTTACATGTTAAGTGCATATGCATATGTGAAAAAATCCAAACATTTATATTTAAATCAAAGCAAATTTTCATGTTAATTCTGAAAGTAATCTCGCTTAAATGGTGTAATTGTCAGCTATTACCCCCTTTATTTTTATTTCTCCTTAAATGGTTTTCATTTCGAGATTGTAATTTTACAAATTACCAGCATTATTTTTGCTCTTTTAAACGCAAGATTCATAATTTATTGAAAATTTGAAGCTAATTATATTTTATTTTTCCTTTACCATCGAAACAACAACATAAATAATAAAAATTTATTAATTAAATTGCATTACTTTATTTGATTTTTTTTTCAGGTGGTAATTTTTAATAACCGATATATTAACCGGTTTTCGAACTAAAACCGTTATTATTATGTTCTCAATATGGGTTAACCATTATCCAATATTTATTTTCTCACTACATAAATGTATACTAGTGATTATTAGTTTTATAATATACCTAATAATTTAATTAGAAATTAATTCGTCTTTAGGTAGAATTGATTTCAGCTTGTCAGAATCACTGTTAGTTTTTGTACTTACAACTATGACTTATTTCATCGAAATGTATCGAAGAATTTATTTGTACATCCAATGAGAAATTAATAAACTATGACAATGTATTCATTATTAATTTCAAGTAAATAATAATTAAAAATTATAGAAAAACCAGCTTGCAATAAATTATACTTGTCGTTCAAACCTTAGATTAACTATTACTATTATTAATCTTAATTTATCAACCCGATTTTTTCAAACTTTTATAGAGATTTCTGTGAAAGAAAGAAAGGTACTCAGAATTAATAACAGGTAATAATTCTTTATTTTCACAGTATTAAACTTTCGTCCGCCAGAAAGTTTGAACGGAGTTCCCGCTTTCTGCAGTCTGAGGTTCTAACTACCGTCATTTCATATGCATTAAAACATTTTAGACTTAATTTTTGTTTAATGTCACAACACAAACGACCCTATATAGTTGTTATACAAAGTACTGAATTTAATATTCTGTAATTGTTTGGCCCATTATTAAAATGTGGTGGAGTTTTTGCGTTTTTGTCGTGGGCGACGTTCCATTGTTACGAGCTTCGCCGATTATTCCCGACTTAAGCTCGGGTGTTATCGTGTCCGTTACGGCTCAACCGCTAATTAGCATAGCCCGCTAATTTAATTCATTAACGAATACCGTTCCGCAAACTGATATCCGTACAGCACGGGCTACACTACATCGCCCTACATAATAACAGTATCCTCAGTCTTGAATGCTAATATTTTCTGAATTGGCCCCATGAAGTTTTAGGACCGCAATAAATGTGACTCTAATCATTAGGGTCATGTGACCGTAATACCACGGACTAATGACTAATTATTTAATTCGATAACCCAAACTACATCATGAATTCTAAATAATATATAAATTATTCTATATAGGTACATAATTCAGAAGTATACAAACACCTTTATAATTTAGTACAAATAATTTATATATTTGAATTTTGTTTTGTTTTATTTTCCTTTCAGTGGGATATATAAGCAAATTTTGTTTTTTACATATATGATACTAGATAATAGAAAAGAAAATAAAATACCCGTATTACCTTATTTTATTATTATTACCAGAGAATTATGCTTTAAACATACATAAATCTAAAATTAATAATCATTTGCCAAAAATTATTATTTTCAATTTGATTTATGTAGTCTATTATTAAACTTGCCGGTATAGTTCTAAAGAAATATAAGTAGTGTGATATCTGAAGTTTACTTAAATCCATTTAATAAACACATTGATAAAGCTGCAAATTTCCGCTTATCAATCTCAAGTATTCTAATAATATCATCCTGGAAATGAATCAATTAATTAAAAATAAATTTTCATGCTGTATCTCTGTTAAATATATATCAGCGACAATAATATTCCAATACAAGTTATATATAGGGAGGAATCCAAAATTGGGCACATGGTTTTACTCGGAAGTTATAATATGTAATAACTTCTGAGTAAAAACATATTCCCAACTTTTGATTCCACCTGTATAATAGTTAATTCTCTGACATTGTTTATTGATTGTCATATATTTTTATTAACAATGCTTATAAATAATGTAATGTAAAGTTAAGTAGATGTTTCTGTTTAAGGATAATATAAACGAAAGTTCTATTTTAAAATCAAGCAAACACAAACTGACTTCTAAAAATAAATTATCATTATAATACAGCATCATCGATAAAAATGTATTTATATTTATCTGTGATAATTATTTTGTACAAATATTTATTTGTATTCATAAACCGAAAGCACTGTCCCTGTCCAAATGGATATTTTCCATTATTGGTTTGTTTTATTTATTAAAACGTCAAACTTATATCATGAAAAGTGAATAAAACCGTTGAAGTTAATGTAAACCCCGTTATCGAAAAAAGTAATTCTTTGTTGTATCCATCGCTGCAAGAAATACGACAACGATAATAGTTCCGATAGGAAGATAAATGGGTATAATGTAAAAAGTACAGTATTCATGTGGGTAATGCGTCCTTTGTTCGATGGTGATTGACAGCTAATGCGCATCGTTAGTCGACCCAAGTCATTAACAAACATTTCCTCCATTATCAATCCCAATCTCGATATTTAACACTTCGAATTATGGAATTATGTGGTTGTTACGCGCACGGCATACATCGTTAAACGGTTCTCCATAACCGCATTGCTATCGATGTCCACTTCATTCTACTCTTCCAACTTTACTCTCTCTATTTATGATATTGCTTTTTATTTTATGATATGTTAATAGTTCGAGTCTGATTGTCGTTATTCTGCACATGATTTAATAAACTTAAAATTACTAACATATTCATTTCTTTTGGAAGGACAATAAATGTTATAGTAAACTGAAAATTTTAACGTTAAATTTTACTTATTTTTATAAAATTCTAGTGTACTTAATGTAATAATAAACTAATTACATTTTAAAGCGCAATTTTCATTTTTAGATCACAATTTAAAAGTAAAGTAGTTCTGATGTACGTGGGTTTGACTTCATCGGAACGTGACTCAAAATCTTTCAGTTTTCGAGGATTGATCCTTCCTTTTCATATTTTTATTTGAATTAGAAATTTATACACAAAGTAATTATGAACTAAAGCGATTACATTTTAAAATGGTTACGGTTAAAAATGAATATATACAGACGACGAGACAAAACATGGTAAGTTATCAAGGACTCAACAGAAATCACCCTGCCTTGCTTACCATATTTTGTAAAAACTAATCTGCTATTGGGTACTTTCTTACGAATGACAGTTAGGTAAAAAAAAATAATCTTTATTATGAAAAACAAACAGTTGTCAGTAGAGTAGCTCTGGGGATTCTAGGCCATGCTGATGACAATGCTCATCCACATCTACTGCTGATGACCATGGTCATCCAGATCTACCACTCTTCGGCAGTTCTTCAGCAACCCCTTAGGACTTAGGGGTGGATTTCTTCGATTTTTTCGGTCATCAGCAGTAGATGTGGATGAGCATGGTCATCAGCATGGCCTAGAATCCCCACAGCTACTCTACTGTTGTCTATTTTAGAAGTAAGATCAAGTGTCCAAATTCTCAAGTCTACAGAAAAATTCCACATTGTTTCAATATTTTATTTAAACAGTAAAAACTTTTGTCTACTTATAGAAAATTCAATATTAATACCTAACATGTTATGTGGAATTATAGTTATTGGGAAACAAATACAATTTGGCTTAGAAACAAACACTCATCTAAAATTCATAGCCTGTGGAAAACTCGCAGATACGCTTACTTTATTCGTCAACAAAGTAGCACCGTGACATAAAATAGACCAAGCAATCATAGTAAAGCAGAGAATAATTCCCTAAATGCAGTTTCATTAGAGCAGGCGGTGGCTAGAGAAAGAGTTCCCCACATAAATTAAAGTTCCTACCGCAAGGCTAATTATTCCTGCCGGGAGCGGGACTCCGGGACTCCGGGAACAGCACGGGAACGGAAAGGATCGGGACATGGGCACGGGCTGGAATTTAGGTAGCTAATAGTTAATATTACATTAGCCTAATGATGCACAACTGTTTACCTACTTCAAACACTTGCTGCATAATGTACTACCCAGCTTTGTACATTCATCACTAAAAACTCAAACTGCTCTTTAACTACATCCAACTCCTACATTTATGAATATGAATTCACGATTCCAGTAGCTAAGTACATTTCATTCTTAAAATCCACGCCAGTCTTTTACCTTACAAAGGAAAAGTAAATGGAATCATTTAATTGAGAATTATGAAATAAATTACTGAAAAAAATGAAAGAGACAAATATAACATTATTATTATTTTTATAACAAGAACGGTCTAAAATATAGTTTTTTATAATTTATTGTTCCAAAAATAAATCACTTATTAGATTAATGAAAAACATATTACATCTATGGACAAATATAACGAAGTCGCTGCCACCACTATGATACATTTAATTTTAGATAAAAGCAAACAAATGACAAGACAAGATTAATGATAATAAACACTATCTGTTTATTAGTTTATTATTAAATTGTAGGTGCAAGGAATAATAAGATAATATAATTAAACTTATACTTTGTTTTGCACCAGAGCATATAATCGAAAAAAATACTTTGTAATGGTTTGCCCATATTGAGAGTTGTAATAATAACGGTTTTAGTCTGAAAACCTATTTTTAATAATTGGAAACTGGTTTAAACCGGTAAGTAAAAAATTATAAAAAAATTAAGTACCAAAAATTAATTACAAAAAAATATAAAAATACCATCTAAAAAAATATAACAAATAAAAGAAATCAATTTAATTTATGATTATTTTTTGGGTAACGGTTAACGGTGTTTTCGGTCTTAAAAATATCAATTAAAATTACGGTTAAAGTTCGCAATATTCGTTCAAAATATCTATTACCGGTTTTATTAACTAATTACGTACCCTGTTTTACACATATTATTAAAAAAGGTAGAAGTAGATTCTGCATTTGTCTTTCTCTTAAATTAATTTCATATCATCTGGTATATAAAAAATACAAAGTGTACAAAATCAAAAAAATTACTTCCTATTAATAAAATTATACCTAACTGTCAGATAATTTCGAGAAGTTCAAGAGAATACTATGTCTCAGGAATACCTAATACCTACTAGCAGGTGTTCCTCAAGGCAGCATACTAGGTCCAGCTTTATATCAAATCTTCAAATCTAAATTGCATCCTAGATTGGATTATTAAGAACAAATCTAGAAAATTATTGGTTTGTTTATTATTTATAATTAATTATAATTAACTCAATTGTTAATTGTTATTAATCAGCAAATATCACTTGAGGCGTAAAAACGCTAAGCACATTACCGATAAAATCCTTTTTATAGCAGCAAATAAAATGTGTGTAACTAAACCGGAAGCGTAAATAAAAGTGTATAAAGTTTACGGGCATTTTTTAGTGCGAGTGCAGCAAGAACAGCCTTGCCATCGCCTGGCGTTATCGAATTATCAGGCGGGATCTCGTTAATCCATTCATGCTCGAAACTAATTGGCTGACAGGCCATTTAAGCCGATGATTTATTATTTATACGACAAGTTATTCCACCGAAGGCGTCGGCCGAGATTCCGACGCCCTGCGACGCCCCGGAACCGGAATTAGCTTTCTAAAGACGCGGCCAAGAGCTAATCCATTTTTCCCGCCGTTATCTTTATTACTCGCGTTATTTTGATAGCTGAAAAATGAACCGGAATGACGCCCTGGATAGTGTAAGTTTTGTTAGTGATGTTTTTACCTTTTTAATGGTGCTACTAATGACAACGACTCAACCTTTTCAAAGATAAATGCTACAAGGGCTTTTATCAACACGTAATAGACTCTTGTCATTTTTAACGCCAACGACTTTCACAAAAAACGGGAATTAGTTTTTTATAAAACACCAACAATGACAAAATATATCTTGGTTTTAATTTTTAATATTTCGCCAGTAAAGATAAAATTAAAAATGATGAAATTGATATTATTATTCATATAAATAAAATCAATAAAGCCTTAAAAGTGGAAACATTTGTCATAGTTCGTACATAGCCACATTATTGAGTAAATATTAAATTTATATAAAATAAACTTTATAAATAATAAATTATAGTGAAAATGTAATACATCATATAATTTTTACGGCTTGTTTCATATTCATTTTTAATGCATTCAACAAAAAAATTCAACATTTATGAAAAATACACATTGATATGTTAGTGTTTTATCAAACATGTAATCTCTAATACAAATTTAACAACGAAATACTGTAAATAATGCCGACTGGTTTATTTTTTGTTTTATTTTCTGACACGTGAAATAAATTCAAAGGGTCTATATAATAATCCAACACTGTTGCGACTAAAAATGCAAACATTAATATTTGATCTGTAAGTACGAATTACCATTCTAGTCCTATGTTTTTATTTCAGACAGTTTATAAATTCATCCTAAGACAACCCTCAAATATTTAAAAAAAAGGTAAAAAATTTAAAGATATAATTAACATCTGTTATGTTTCTAAAGAATTTTTTGTACAACCACTTCTGTACGGTTTAGCAGTATGGTCGTAGAAAAAAGTATAGTGTGCCACTCGTACAGAATCATCTACTTTTCACAATGTGTGATTCCAACACTCGACTCCGTCTCGTGTCGTGAATTTCACACCTCGTGAAAACTAGGCGATTTTCTGCACTTGTTGCACAATATACTATTAATATGAAATTAATAAAGTAATGTTATTATGGTCGCCTCAAATAAGCAACGATGTTGTTTCATGTCAATGGTCACCAATTTTAGTGAGGTTGCATGTATTGTTTATTTCAACATGAGTCGGAATGCGGTAGTCAATTGATTTACTGCTGTCCGTGAATATAAATTCAAATACTAATATATGTTTTATAAATAATAAATACAATGCTTGTGAAGGTTAGGATAAATTTGGGTGACCTAATGACAGAAATACACCGAGAACTTTTAATTTTATTTATCCTAATCTTCTTTTATATGGCGAAAGAATCATCCCAATTAAGCTTAATCGGGCTCCAATTAACAGGCACGAGTCCTATCAGCCTGTAACGGGATAACACATAAAACCACTCAGAAATGTTTAATTCTCCATGAAACCCCCTCCCTTGTTGCCGTGCCGATGCATCGCGATGCAATTGTTTGCCACGGTAATGGGATATTTGTCTATCTGCGTATTCAGTCCAGCGTAGGGCGCATGCGCGCAGCAACAGGTGGCCGGGGATTCCCGAGGGAGCAGAGCAACAACTCCGAGAGGGAATGGGATGGGGACTCCGAAAATGAAGTCTTCTAAGCCGATCTTGATCAATAATTCTATATTATTTCAGGAGCTTACCGCCGCCGATAAGATTATGAAGGATAATTGTTTTCTTCCTTCCGGCGCAGGTGCTTTCCAGGACGATATTTTAAAGAAAAAAGTTCAAAAAGTATATTTGACTCTGTCGCAAAGCAAAAAAATATTTCTTGAGCATTGCATGATGGTGTTCTAATAGTGATCTCACAATTATAATGACGAATGCAGAACAGATGAAATCAAAATTAAAATTCCATCTTCTAGAGACATAAAGCTTATAGTGGATTCCAAATGAGTTGAACCGAAGAATCTATTTCTGTTGAGTTTGAGAAAGCATAAATATTTCAAATTAATTCAATATGAGTCTGAGAAAACTTAAAATGTGTATTTATTTAATGCTTTGACTATTGATTATTCTGAATGACATATATTGACTTCGGAAATATAATTTATTAATCTGAAGTACTCTTTCTGAATTCCAATTGGAATATGTTTTAGACATATTTCAAAGAAGAATATTTTTGATATCAAATATTTCCTTAATCTTGAACTTCTTTTTTATGACCTTTAAATTTTTGCTTATTGTATGTTTGTTTTGCAACAAGTGCAGAAAGTCGCCTATTTCCCAGGAAGTAAGAAAGCTTCCATACGAGACGAAGTCGAGTGCTGGAATCGCACAAGGTGGAAAATGGGTGATTCTGCACGAGTGGCTCACTATACTTTTTCTACGACCACACTGCTAAACGTTACAAATCAAAAAACTATACTCTAAAGCTATTTGACATAAAATTGTTTAATTTTTGTAACATGGGCATCTTTATTATTAAAATGTAAATTAATTGGGAAATAATACCATGGTCATAGAAAAAGTATAGTGTACAATGCAATGTTCATTTCGTGCTTGTTGTACAATATTCTATTTTATCATCTCTTTATTATCAAAGTAAACTCTATTTTTCTTGGAATAGAAATATGTACGTGAAACCATTTTCCTTGAGTGTTTAGGTAATATGTGAAATTATTGTCTTTTGGCATCCAAGTGTAACTAGCTCTCCTTGCTGTGCTAGTATGTCTTATTTTATTTGAGCATGAAATGTGTGTTCATTGCTCTACGCTCCAGAGCTTAGTTTAAATTTATTGCAGTGTATAAATAATTGAGGCTGCATGTTTTAATGAAAACATCTGTGTTTATTTCCTTGTGCAATATTATTCACTTCCAGAAGATGCTGGCAATCAATGTTTTAATCTTATTGTGCACTCAATTCAATTTTATACCTATACTAATTCATTCTATAAAACATATTTAGACAGTAATCAAATTTATAACGAATCAATGGAAAATGAACTTATTGTTAATAATATTTATATGAAGTTTATGTTTACCTTCGATGAAGTACATGAGCCAAGTAGTTACATAATTTGTGATGGTTAGCAAAACATATAGTGCATTCATTTTGGTGCCAATTAATACAGTCTGTCAGTCACATTTCATTATATTTATAAAGTTAACAAGAGTCTTTTGTTTCTATTAATATTCCACTTTAATAATAGTGGTTTAAATTTATAATTACACTCTCAACATTTCGTTGTTAGTTTCTTTCATACCTTCATCATTCAATGATTACAAGTTTTGTTAAAAACGAAACAAAAATTAGGTAATAAAGTAATTTAGTTTACGTTGTAATTTATTTATTCTTTATGTTCGTTCGGTCTCTTATTATGCAAATTTTTGTATGTATTTATGTATTCATTCCACTTATCTTTTACACATGTTTTCTACTTTAACTAGTCATATGGGTACATTATTTCATTTTAAGTATGTGGTAGCATACCATTTTTGTGTTTTAATCTTACTTCACTCATGTTGGTCATGGGATATAATTTTTTTACTATGGTATAGTATCCCGTAATCCGAAAAGAAACATAGGCATATGCTTGTTTTGACATCAAAATAGAGGTGCTTCATTATCTCATAAGTTAGTTACTGAGTACATACTTCGACTCCTTTGAATTCTGTAATTCTGTTTGTACTTTTGTAATAATATAAAATGTTTTCCATTGTTACTGTAAACCAGAACGTTTAGACACTTGATCTTCCATCCTACAACCTTATTACCAACAAGAGATCTGTGGTTAGGGTTAGTAGTTATGGTTAGCGTAGAAGAACCAACGTTAGTGCACAGGTTTACAAAGATCATACTTTTGGTTAGTAGATAACGAAAACAGATAATAATAGGCTTTAAATGAGAGAGATAAATTATATTTACATTTTGACATATCTAGATAACTTTTGCTTTGACAGTTTTTGTGTTTATTTTTGATAAAATAATTTCCCATTTGTTTTTTACTTTTTAGTAAATCATATTCTAGATCAACCCAGGTTGATTGGGTTTTTCTCAACCCTGTTCTGAATTCGTGAGAAAGTCTTCTAAAACAGTTTACAGTTTTTACAAAATTGTAAGAAAGACATGGTATGATATGCGCTCAATTATAGAAAACATTTTGTAAGAGTCGCATTCCACCGTCTGAAGCAAAAAGACACTCCTCCACCATTTTTCTAATTTGGTGTTTTTATTGTTATTCACTATTATTGCTAATTGTTCTCCGGTTTCAATGTTTTTAGGATCCAGTATGTTGTGTTGCTATCTCTTAAAATTATTTGTGAACAGTTCATGAAATATGAATCACCTACAACAACTATAATGAATTTTTGATAAAACAACGAATTAATCCAACCAATTATCTACCTCACTATTTAATTCATATTCATCGAATTAAACACGAATGTACACAACATACCGGGTGTCCCAGCTCGACCGACACATAGGAGTTTTACATGGGAAATCAGTTAATTATGAATAGTATCTCCCCAGTGCAAGATATAAACTTGAAATTTTGTATACTTATCGAAGAATATTAATTCCATGGATCACAGTTCTTTGAAATATGCAATTTCGTCTGCAGGACGAAATTTATTAAATTTAAAATCTAATATTTTCGTTCAAAATCAGACAGCCATGGAAATAAAAGAAAATATTTATCTGACACTTCTGACAGTTTAGTGAAGTATCACTGATTTTAATTATTATTCTCTGTATTTTAATATTATTTAAGTTGAAATTAGTTTCTTTTTGTTAAATAATATACCAATATTACAAAAATATAAATATCTACAATGGCATGTCATTAACTGTCAGAACTGTCACATAGATATTTTCTTTTATTTCCATGGCTGACTGAGTTTGACCGAAAATGTTAGATTTTATAATTTAATAAATCTCGTCTTGCAGACGAAACAACATATTTCAAATAACTGTTATCCATAGAAATAATATTCCCCAATAAGTATACAAAATTTGAAGTTAATATCTTGCACTGGGGAGATACTATTCATAATTAACTGATTTCCCATGTAGAACTCCCATGTGTCGGTCGAGCTGGGACACCCGGTATATGTTTATAATTACACGCACATTTTCGCACATTCCGGGTATCAGATGCCGGTTTCACCTGCACATTCCCTCAGGCTATCTCCGATAACTTCGCTTGGCACGCATTCCACTGAATTTATTTTTACAAATTGCAACAATCACGGCATTAGTGGGTAATTAAGGAAGGCAAACGTCATAGTAATAATTATCCCGCAGCTGATTACTGTGGATTTACTGCCCCGGAGCACGCGACGTCGGCCGGGAGCGACGCCTGACGCGTCGCGTCCTGGATTACTCCCTGGTTATTACGCAGGATAGATGGGATGGAGGTAATTGACATGGGATGATTTGTAGCATATTTTAAGCAGAGTTGATGAGATTCCATATTCTGATTGATTAGCAAAATGGAATTATAAATCTGATTGCACTAATGGACAACTTGTTCCAAAATGTACCTTCATATAAAATATCATCATTTATAAAATTGAAATTCATTTTATTAATTTGTTGCGTCCTAAGGAACATACCAACATGATGTATTTATCTCATCATAATTTCTCCCTTTGATATCATACGTCTATAATATCTATACGTTCATGTATAAATTAAAATTAATTCATACGTAAAGAATTTTTATTAGCGTTATAAACACTTATTATGACAGATTATATCCTACAAAGTTAATTGGCACCAATCCTAAATACCAAAACCTTTCAGCAAAGATTTTCAGCCAAATATTTTAATTCGAAAATTCTTATTTTGTACAAGAAAGTATATTTTGATACAAATATATTAATTTCACGTCATGCATTTTCATCCAAATAAAAATAACGCTGTATTTATTTGAGACATTTTAAGTAACCTAGTAGGTTAATTCTCTTTACTTGGTACGTTTAAAGTAACCCAGAACAGACCTCGAACTGACCCAACTTACTGAGCTACTTTGCTGGGTTGATAAGTTGAACCTGTCTTCTATCCTTCAAATTTGATTGTTTATTTAGTACCAACACGGGTAAGTTCAGGATTAGTTTAGGATTGTATTAAAATGTAAAAGACATTGGTTCCTTATCTGGTCTTCTTCAAAATTACGTAGACTGAATTCTTGTATCATCTTTAAAAATGATAAGAGTTTTCTTCCTCTTTTTCTATTTCACCGAACTTTTCTACTTATTATGTCCATGCTACACTTCTTCTCTTATTAAATGCCTCAAAAATTATTGTTTGTTGTCTTTTAATTGTACATAACAGTTCATTGTAGGATTGGTTTTATTGACTGGATGTTAATAAGAAGAAGGTCCTTTTTAGGGATGCAGTCATTTAATAAAATTCACTAATACACCGACGTTTCGACGGTAAATCAGTCTTCATCAGGGTCCTGAAAACATACAAAACATACAATAAAACAGAAATCTTTCGTCAAACGTAGATAAAACTTATAATCCAACTGACTTATACAAGAAAGTGTATTTGTGGATTTTATTAACTGACTGCAACTCTAAAAAGACCTTCTTTTTGTTAACAGTTCATGTTTGACACCAAGTTTCGTTATCACAATACTATCTTTTACTCTACCTGACCACATTATTTTTAGTAGTTTTTTATAGAACCACATTTCTGCCGCTTTTAATATTTTGTTTAGTTGATCTGTTAGAGTCAAGCTTGTAACGAAACAAGAATCTTGGGTTCTTAAGACCGTTCCATATATTGTGCCAAAGGTGATGATTTTTTAAAGGATCATAAATATTTACAAAAAATATAAAACAACATTGATATGCATTCCTCAAAATATTTACTCGGCGTAGTGAGAAATAAACAGACTTGAGCGAAGTGGTGAAGAGCATCGAAGTCGAACTGTCCGCACATCTAAAGTCTAGGCCGCATGGTGGGTCTATATTTATACGCAAGTATATTAAGTAGCGACTCGCAGTCAGTTCAACGCAATCCGCGATTCGCACAGCTCGCTCGCACTTCATATCTGACAGCGTGCAGTCTTTTGTTTACTTCAAACAAGAGAGAGTCTTTTGTGTAAATATGTGTCGGCTGAGGTTATGTGACTTTTTGTTGTGAGAAGTGAGAAGTAAGTGTTGGATTTTGTGGTTTTATTGTGATATGACTAGTGTTTGGTTTTGTTTTGAGGTTAACTGCATGTTAAGCGGGTGCCAGAAGTTAAAATTGGAATTTGTACTAAATATATATGGCGTTTGTAATTAACAAGACACTTCGCTCAGATTACGCATCGTTTTGGACGGCTGAGACAGTTTGTTTCACTAAAACCGTAAATCTTTCAGTTTATTTATATATAGTTGAGTGTCCTCGTTCTGTGATCTATACACATTCATAAAAACACAAGTAATTTATTGTCAATATTTATAGTTCTTGATCTTAGGTCTAGTTGAATGATTCACAGTCTCCTGAAAAGATTTGAGGTGGTTCTTCAGCTAGTCGAAGAAAACTATTTATTTTCAGTGACACAGTATTTTGGTGAATTGAACCAATCCGATTCAAATCTCACTGACAATTGTCAATTACTGGCAATTGCCGCAGAAAACACACGATTAAATGGCGTTGTTTGGATACAACGTCTGTCAAAATTGTGACAAGTAATTAATTAAAAGAAACATATATTTCATGTAATTATATACGAGTCAATCAATGTACGTTGTAAAAGAAAACAGAAAAAATTATGCAACCGTATTAATAAGTACTTGTATTTCGTGTTAATTACTTAAATAATTAATTATCAGAGATTAACGTGAACTATTGATATCTAAAATAATTCAAAATCAATATACATAATTCATATATTTTGACGTTTTCTAATAAAACCAAATAAAACTAAGTTTAAAAAAAAATCAGGTTTTTTTTTTAAAAAAAACCAGATGAGTTGGGCTTTTTGTGTTAAACACAAAATTTATTAAATATCACAAAATTATTGCATTAGAAAAAATTATAATTATTCAACTCTTTATCCTGATGAAAAAAGCAAAAGAGCAATAATTTGTTAGGCAACAATTTTTGGTATTAAGTTTTTTTACCATAAATTTGTGTTAAAATCCCGTACTCAAATTATATAACCTGATAAAAATTGGCCAATCAGAATGTTTATTTTAATTTTAGCGAATTTGAATAGCATATTTTTTTATTTAAATACAAATATTTGAATACTGTTAATAGTGTCTATATTGGCATTTATATATTTAATTAACTAAATGTGGGCGGGTTTTTTGTAAATAATTTTAATTATGTGTGCGCAAATATTTGGCGCAAAATATTTAATAACATAATTTCACTTTTCAAACAGCACGTTTAATAATTTAATAGTGGAATGTTTGCAAAAACTGCTACATTTGCGAACAAAGCAAAAACGTGAAACCAAATAATTTATTCATCTAACCATGTGGCATGGCAACGTAGGAAACAAATTTTAAAAACAAATAAACAATGGAACAGTAACATGTGGGCACGAACTAAATTCCGGTCTCCGTTCACCTGAACTCTTAATATTTTCACTGCGTTTTTAAATGCGATTTATAGCCTGCATAAAGAGCAAGCGAACCACTAGGATTAGGAAAATTGCCAGCTTCGGTTGCTCATTTGTTTCCAGCTCTAACATAAACAAATGTTGCCCAATTATTTACGCGCCTGTGACGATAGTCAAATATTAGCACTTCGGTAACCCAAATAATTGTTTAGTCGTAAAACTTGCATTACTTAAGCAAGTGACAATTAACTGCAAAATTTGTTACCCTTGTCGATAAGTAAATAAACATTGTGCCAACATACTTTTGAAGTTTTATGACCCATAAAGAATAAGATATTTGGTTAAAGTACTTAGCATTATTTTTTTATCATGAAATTTATTTTCAAACAGCTGCTTACTTAAATTTTAATTAATATGACACTTCTCTTCCATTTTCTTAGCGAAAACAATTAGTTTATTTGGTCTAAAAACTCTAATATTAAAAGGAATATTAGAATAAATATATTAGTTCCAAATGTCATTCAAAATAGGTATAAGTTTAGGTACTTATTATTTATTAATATAGAAAATTTATGACAAATAATAAAATGAAATGTATATATAATAATGTATTTTTAACAGTTAAAACTATTTTCTTCGAACTATCTATTACCGCACCATAGGTATCTATCTATATATTATATCTTGACTTTAATTTGTTAAATATATTTACTTTTGAATTTGGAACAAAGACAGAAAATTTATGGCATAATATAAATATCTATATCTATTATTATTTAGAAATCATAATACCCCCTATATTTTTAGATATTATAATTTTATTAAATAAAATTTATTAAGTTGCTCAACTGCGTCTCGGCCGTATACATATCCTTCGAGCCAGAAAAGAAAACTTTCCTACCTAGCAGCACAAATAACTATTATTTAAAAAAATACATTTAAACCTTCTTTTGTCTAATCCATACGTTGGACTTTAAAACAAAACAATATGGGGTTATTTGGTATTTAAATTATCATAGCTATCAAAACATTTTACTTCTGATAAAATTAATATAAATTTAATTGAAATAATATGTGCCTCTCTATATTTCACAAATTCATCATTCATTCGTTCCACAATTTAAAATCCATTTTTCAAACATCATAAACGAATTATCCCATTATAAATGAATTACCAATTAAAACGTATAATAAAACTATATATTTCCACGTTAAGCCTTCATTACGAAACCTAATCATTTCTGTAGTTCTTTCGTTTGAGTGGGTAGAAAAACTTAATTGATAAATTTCCGTTTGAAAGATCGGGTAACATGAACCGCAGCAAATAGAGCAAAACTGGCGTCTGGAAGAGAATAAAACTGCATCGGGATTAATCAATTAGCGGGAACGCACTTGAGACGAGAGCCAGGAGCATTTCCGGGAGTCTTCCAGACGCCGAGTTTCTAAGCGCCAGTGCTGCTATCTTCAGACCGGTGTATTCTTTAAGCTTCTATTTTAAATTCCTTCGCTATTTCACCAACACTATTATATTTTTCTATTCATTCGTTCACTCTGTTTGGTATATAATTAAAAATACTTTTCGTTCTTCAACTTTACAAAATGAAATGATCTTAATTAGCATGATGTTTTTTATATACCTTTAATATATCGTATCAAAACTAACCTTAAAAAATAGAACTGTTAGGTTTTAGCGTAAAGTTTTGTTTATACACCCGAAATAATCTAAAAATATCCATTTTTGGGTCGAAAAATTTTATTTCCAAATATAGTCTAAGTTGATAGATATTGATGGGATGATTTCAAATTTTCAAACAGAATTCAATTATCTCTTACCGTTCTCGAGATATTCACCTTCAAAGTTAGACCTCTGAAAATCTGTTTTTTCAGGATATACCCCTGAAATTGTCATCCTACGTCATCGACGAGCTCACCAATTGATTCTACGGGCAAAATTACATAAGTGTACCAATTTTCAGATTTTTATCTCGCCAGATAGAATTTCTAGAACGAAAAAACTGAAAATGGCCACAAATCGAAAAAAATCGTAAGGGGTGCATCAGGCGTTTTTTTCGATTTTGAACATTTTCGTTTTTTCCTTCTACAAATTGTATCCTTTGGAATAAAAATCTGAAAATTGGTATACTTATCTAATTTTGCCCGTAGAATCGATTGGTGAGGTCGCCGAAGTCGTAAACCTAACCCTTAAAGGGGTATACCTAAAAAACCTGTTTTTTTAGGTACTACAAAAACTCAACTTTAAACACGAATATCTCGAGAACGGTAGGAGATAATTCAATTCGGTTTGAAAATTTGGAATTAGCTCATCGACATCTATCAATATGAACTATTTTCAGAAACAATAATTTTGGACCCAAAAATGTTTTTTTTTTCACGTTGTTAATAAATTGTATTTTCTAAAATTCTCGTGTCAGTAACGTTTTCGTGATTAAGTTTATTTAGGTTGATATGTTATGACAAGTGTGCTATGTGTTATTTTGACAATTCTGTACGGTAATTTAATTATTAGCTACCATACTGACACGCCAAATTACATGGTATAGAAGCTTACTTTTATTTATATAAACAAAAGATTAATATCCTGAAATCGGTAAAGTTGTTACATAATGGTACATAAACAGTACAAAAATATAGTAATGCAAACAATTAAGATCATAACAAATAACAATAAACTTTTACTACTATACCTGTTGTTTCTTTTGCGAAAGAAAAAATAAAGTAGATAATATCGCATTGGCGGATAAAACTGCATCGGGATTAATCAATTAGCAGTGGCACTCGACTTGAGCCCAGCTCCGCCATTTCGCGGGCTGAAGCGATCTTCACGTAAATGCTCTCCACTGAAGAGCGGCACTCGGAACCCTCTCGCGTCTCTCTCCCTCGCGCGGGAGAAACTCGGCCTTTCTCGCTCCCGCACTAACATCTCAGATGTATAAGACTAAATAACCAACAAGATCACTGTTCATCCTTTAATGTTAGACCCAAGTCAATCTGTTTAGCTTTGATGGGATTATATAGAGGAGAGTACACACTCCACACTGATTTTTTAGATGTCAAGTTAAAAGATCAACTTTGTATCATTTAGATTAGTAAGTATTAAATATTGTCATTACTTTACTGATATTATAAGTAATTGGAATTTTTATTTTTATTATTTCTTAAATTTCTATTTGTCATTATGATATTTTATAGATTAAATTCATAGTTCGAATTATATATTATATATAATATATTATATCTTGTTTATACCTTAACTTAAACAGGCCAGTTTTTCAAATTTCGAAAACAATAAGAAATAAATCTGGAGAGCAAAGACATCTCTTATGCACAGACATTATATAGATTTGTTTGATTTGAAGCATAATTGTCAAGACCAAAACTATTTGCTGAAATATTGTTGTGGAAACACAAATACCTAACTTATATTAAAACTGATATTCTCGACAATACAAATTATGTTCTGAAACAATTTGGTACTGAGATTTATTTATTAATAAATAATATTAATCAGTAATTACGCTTCCTGCAAGTATGACTGTATTAAGGAAATTAAAATACCTTAAAGGAGTTGAATCCAAAAAAAGTTTTGATCCGATTCACATTCTTTTCTTTGTATAATTTTAAGTTTTAATAATTTTTCTACTCCAATTATTTAATGTAAATTAATAAATTTTGTGTTTATGATTATCTAGTTAAAAAAAAACTGTAATTCGCTCCTCCCTTCTGGTTTCGCCCCTGTGATTATATCAGGAATCATAACATTTCAAATCAACAATTTTTATATCAAACGTAACCATTTTATATAAAAAAAATTTAACTTAAAAGAAATATCCAATATAATCCCTGTTTTTCTGGTCACGTGTGCGAAAGAAGAAATCAAAACACATTTACACTGATACAATTATAGGACTTGAGTCATGAGGTTATGGAGAGGAAAAAATTGCAAAAAAAATCTCAGAGAATATCCCTCGATCTTTAATAAATAACATATAAAATTTTATTAATTTATTACTCTTTAACTTTAAACAATGTATTTTATATATTAAATATTAAAAACAACGGTTCTTAATTTAAATAAAATGTGATACATTAATTAGTCTCAATAAAGAAGTACTTCTGTGTTACATTTTATTTGTAATTTAATGCTATAAGTTGTAATCCCACTTCTTGGAAGTAATTACAAAAGGCTGCTAATAATGAATTCTAAGTGCAACGGACAAAGATTTTGCAAATTTTATTATTTGAATTAAATTCCGTTTATTGCACAATCTTGCACGCAGTAATAATGCATTGTTTGATGATGTTTTCTGCTATTATTACTTGCTGAAGGATATTGCTTATTCTTGGACGGTCATGTTTGATCTTGAAGAGATTCCAGGAAAATGATTGCATGCTAAACCTTGTAATTCATTTCCATGTTTGATTCTTTTCCTTAAAATGTATTTTTAATTTTCAATCATAACCCCGGATATAAAAAATTCTGTGTGCGTCAAAGATACTCTACATTAAATATTTACATTTCAATTGTCCATACGCAGCATAAAGCATGGTTATATTAATTTCGTCCGTTGGTTACATCCGACGGAATTGCTCGAATAATGAAGAATTACACATGTAGAGTTTTAAAGCCATTTCAAAAATTATTTTACGATACGAGTATTTTTAAATAATACAGTAGGTAAGCACCTGCAGGTAGCAAAAAACTGACACAAAACAAAAACTATCTCATTCGGCTGTCCAAAAAAACACAGTAGTTTTGATAAACGATGCAAAAAGCATCATTTCACATTTTAACGTTTGCACAAGTAACAAAAAAATACATTGGTGCACATACACATTAATCGAAAAGCCAATATTTTGTATGCGTATCTAACATTTTAGTCCGGCGTTACTCATTTAAATGGACTTCCCATTGTTCAGCAGCCGCAGCGGTCAAACAAGCGCTGGAGGTTATGGCGAGCACGCTTGCGCCTAAGACGACTGAATTATGGCCGAAGCTAAACATATTCCCTGTCAGGCTTGATACACACTGCTCCAATTTACAATAATACTCTATTCCTAAATTTATACATAGAATTGTCGACGGATATTGCTGTCATTACTACATACAAAATCTTAAATGTATAATATATCGACAAATAAACCGAATATCTAATTTGATAAATAATCATTTTGAAAAGCTGGTTACAGATATTTAAATTATTTATAAAAAGAAAATCATAAATGATATTTTCTGATAAATTTATTAGTACGCAAAACACCGTCGGAATTTAGGAAAAAAGGGAACGATCAGCCTGACTGAGCATTCGCTAGTCTAGATACTCAATCATATGTATTGGACTAATAGTGACCTTCATCTTTTAAAAATTTCATTATTCAATAACTATTAACATGAGACTGACATCTATTTGGAAATTTTTCTGATCAATTTATTTATAACAAATAGTTTTCCATTATGTAGGTAGATTAATATTAAGGCCTTTAGATTCCTGAGATTTTTTTATTTTATTAAATTTAGACCATGTACAATAAATTTATATAAGTAGTGAGTTGTGAAGTAATTATTTTTATGACATCAAATGTAAAATACATATTATATTGTAGCTGATGAAACTTAGCTCGAATCGTCCGTTTTTAATAAAATAAAATAATTATGAACCTAAAGGTCTCCATATTAATCTAGTAAATTTACTAGTAAATCTATAATTATTAATATTTGACATTTCGAGTTTTCAACAGATATCCATTAATTGAGGTTCTCATATGTAGTTAGAATTAGAATGCTTCGTTTAATGGAAGTAGGTAGTTTTTCAGTGGAGAAATATGATATAACCACAGTATTATAGTCAAGGTTACATTTTGTTAATATCCAAAATTTTATGTTTGAACTGTTGTCATTAGTGAAATAAACAAGCAATTTAATTAGTAAAATTTACTCATAATTCCTGCGAGGTAACGACTACTCGGGTCAAAAATTACTCTTAAATCACTCCAGCTGCACTGTCTTTAGTCTGTCACTACGCAAACACCTATTTTAAATTTAAATGAAACTTGTAAAAATTTGGTTAATCGAAAATAGAAGAAAAAAATTTTTATATTTTTTTTTGTATAGTACAGCGTTTGTAATACTTATTCACAATTTTAATAAAATATTTTGATCTTCCGATGAAGAAGTACTTTGAGTAGTAGAAAATAAAACTACATGACTGAATTCCAGTAGTTTTCGTCAGAGCAAATTAAAATTATTTTGCACATCATAAAGTTTGAGTAAGTGGAGTGTTAAACAAGCAGTTACGACCAATGTAAAGTTTTATCTATAGAAAGCCCATACAATATAGAATGATTACGTCGATAATGGTTCTAGTTTGAACTATGACGCCAAGTGGCCAGTGTGAATCCAGTTTGACCAACGTCCGCTATGGCCGTTCACTATGTGTTGTCCCTTTGCGAGTCTGTACCAGTAAATAGAATTTCCACTGTTAAATTATACGAAAATTCGTATTCAGCGTTAGTTGTGCATACATACATTCATACGGCTACGGCCGCCATAAATCCAGGGCCGGCTCTAGTGGCTACCAGACTCATTTGAATATTCCAGATGCATCTGTCCTCCGCCATCGATAATCCTGTGATGTTTCAATTAAACTTTAGCACCACAGACCGCATCCTTCCTGCGCTCTCCAGGCTGCAGCCTTTCCAGCAAAAAACTCTCCCGACAAATTTTAATTATGAGCGGCAAAAACTATAACAATGGCAGATTTCTCGTTCAATGACTTTCTCAACTTTTCCAAATCCTGATGGTTCGACAGAGATGTAAAATATTTGTTACTAGTAACTAACAGAAATACAAATACAATAAATATGTTTTGTATTTTATAATTTTTAATTAATTGAAATCTTTATTTACATCTGGTTATAAAAAAAATAAGAATCAAATGTAGTAAAATAAAATAGCTTGCAAAAAATAACTTTCATTGAAGTTTTATCAGTTTTATGTTTAGTACTTCATAAGTTGAATGTCAAATAAAAACATTTTTGTATACTTTCAATAATTTTCTTATTTTATGGGTTGATTCTGTTCACATCTATAACATCTGTAAACAAATCTGTAAGACCTGTAACGCTTACAATCCAAATGGCAATTATGATCACGCCTGTAACTTACAGAAAATCTGTAAATCCTTATACAGATCCTTTAAATTCTTACGATAACAAAAACCTGACCGTAAGCTTTGTCAAATACACAGGAGCAAAAAATTTCATTTTATTGTAATTTTATTAAAAAAGAATGACAATATAATAATAAATTTATTATTTTTGTTAATTGTATGACAAAAATTAACAATGAATTATGTTACATCTGAGGTTAATTCGCAGGAATTTGATAGATACTTCAAACCCATTTGAATATTCTGATCTTTTTAAAAAATGTTTAAAATGTGAGGTAATTGTATAACACAGTATGAGTGGAATGGTCAAAATAACATGGGACAATTGTCACATCATATCAACTCACACAGACTTGATCACTAAAAAGTTACTTACAAAAGAATTTTATAAAATAATATTTATTAATAACATGAAATCGGTAAACTGTTGCACAAACATGTGCAATAACAATGTTATAAATTATACCAGGACTTAGATGTCTTAAATTCAATTGATATCTGCGGCGGTTATGATATGCATAATTATCCTAGATATGTTAATAGCTATTAAAGGACCACCAACCTTAAAAAATTGTAGTAACTACTAAAAAACTTCTTTTTTTTTTTGAAAGTGGAAATAACAGTTTTATTATTTGTGATTTATTTACTTGTAAACAAGATGAAACAATTTAGAGTTCAGAGCGATGAGTAATATGTTCTCTTAAATGAAATATATAGACATCATTAACGTTATTCAGCAATATATTCTTATTTATGTAAATAGAGAAAACTGCATGAAAATAACATGAATATATTGAAATATTCCATATACATTCAGGCTGCATAGTTGCACACATATATCTACTTACAAATTAATGTTATAGCTCTTTGAAGAGTGCCAAGTGCATAAATTTTCATAAAAACTAGGAAAATGCATTTTAGTTGTAATATCGTCCGCTAGGATTGCTGGCTGCCATGCCATGTGTAACTAGATTTGATATGTCGTCTGAAACGGGGCGGCTCGGCTCGGCACTTTAAATATGTAAACATCGCAGCATCGCATGTGGAGCCACGCTCTGAAAGCGACATCATGCTTACCAAAATATCATATATTTGGATTAATTCCTAAGTACAGATCAAAGGTACGCCCGCGGCAAAACGCTTCATTAACTGGAATTCTCTAAACATTCCTTTACTTTATAATTACACACTGTACCACTCCTATCCAATATAATTTATTACTTATGACAGCTGCCTCCATCTCTAATATCCCACAGAAATCCTATAAACGATTTGGCCAAGTAACCAAAACACAAGATTACATACATTAATTTGTTTAATTTATTCCTTCGGTATTAAAACTGCTCATGGGCTTCGTCAATATTTATCCAAATAGTGACCAAGTGCTTCTAACTCACTATAAACTGTAACTCCCTAGAAGAGACCGTAGGGTGACAATGTACAGCAATAAAATGCAAGTAAGTCTCACTAAATACTTCAAGGGAGATAAGAGCGACGCCGCTATAGTCTGGAAGACTCTAGAAGATTCCAGAATAATTGCGCTTAAACTCTGTGAAGTCGAGTCAGTCCTGTGGAGAACAGTGACATATGAATTAGAAATAAATATGTAATGGAAATAAATTTTGATATCTTGCGAAAATTAATAGCGTGTAAATATTAGTTAATAATTAATAAGTGTGTATTATTAATCTTTAAGTTTAATTTCTGTTATTTAATAAACTTGTAATATAAATATTCATGTTTTGTGACTTTTTACACTTCACCCATATAAATAAACGTTACAATTACAATATAACAAGTGTTCTTTATTGGCATTGTCATAAAACATTTTGAATTACGATTTAAAATGACCAGACATAATAAAAAGAATAAATTGATAATCTATCATATCTGTATTAGTATATTTAAAAAAAATCCAATTTCTAATTTTTAATCCAATATTTTTTTTGTCTAATGTTTGTTACCAAAAACTTAAACCTATATCTTTTTGTATTTAAACATGTAGAACCTTTTTCAAAGTATAAATAAATCCTTACTCATAAGCCACATCTAATTTTATTCTTCAATTGTTTCAGGTGTCCAGCAACCATAGACTTGCTAATAATAGTTCCGAAGCCACTAGGTGAGTTTGTTTGTTGGTATTTTATAATTATACTATTTATTTATTTATACTATATCATTTGTAACAGCTTATAATGGAGACAATATTATCTAAATAACCATCTATTGTTATTATAAAAACATAATGTTTGATAACAGAAGGATTCGTAAGGCTGATTAATCCTTAACCTACAATATAATCACGATCAAAATTATACCCTCAAATAAAAATTATTTAAATCATATTAATACAATTTAACAACTTTTATAAATTTTAATGAGAATGTTACATTTATAGTTTTTTTTATTTTTATATTGTAACTCATGTAGGTACAACGTTTTATTGGATGTTCTTGAGCGTTATTACATGTCTATTTTATTGAAACTAAATCTAATTAACTATACTCGCCTGATAAAGAGATGAATTATATTTCTCCAATTTTCACTGGCGGTATATAATTCGAACGTGATTAAACGAAAACCAACTACAGCAGGAATAAAGCTAGGCAATTAGTGAATAAATTAATAATGGAGTACGTGGCTTAAATATTTATGATTTGAATAATGTCGGCTGTTTATGGAACTGTCACAAATATCAATTATTGTCGTTTGAATAGTAATGCGCCGGAATAATACGCGATCCGAACCAAGCTGGAACGGAAATGTCAGGTTAGTGTCTCTGGAATTCCCGGAGTTCCTTAGCGCTACCTGTGAAGTGTCAAGGGCCACGATTCCCAGATTCTACTGAATCAACTACAATAAATAGTTCACAACAGTGTCGCCTCTAAGCTGAACAATATTGGCCCATATTCCGACCTCACCTTTATAATAAAATCGCTTTTAGCAAGCCCTGTTTTACAATATAATCTTAAGAGGCCAAACGTCACTTTTAACAAAAGCACTCTATAAAATTGAGCTCGTAATTCGGGCCATTGTCTTTGATGTAAAATTGTCTGAGATGCATATATACCATTTCTGCTTCTTCTACGGCTACAATTGTAAATTTGCCAGTTGTCAAATTGGTCATAATTATCGAAAGAATGGCATAAAAACTTACGTACACTTACACCACTCATAGCATTGCGAATGAAAAATATACGTTTACTAAACAAAAGGCAGGTTCGAGAAAACATAAATTTTAAAAGTATGCGCAACTAGTATAAACTGTAAACTTTGAAAATCAAAATTAAAATTATTATTGTTGTTGAATTTTTACTTTACTATTCATATTTATAACCAATTTAATAAAGTTCATATACTTTTTTACTTGTTTCGCTCAATCAACTGAATTAAAATTAATATATTGTGCATACACAAGTACGACTATTTATTGTAATTTTGACGTTTTTATTGATAACACTATTTGTTACATGTCTGTCAGGTTTGATACATTCATTCAATATACCTAACAAAAAGCAGTAACCACTATAGAAACGAATGTTACTTTCAAATATACGTTGTGTTATAAATCATCATTATTTTTTATATAAAGATTATTTCTTGCATGAATTACCGTAATTCATAATTATTTTCCAGGTAAAAATAAACTTCCCCTTAACTGAGACATAAAAATAGACTACACGTATATAAGTAACTATAAACCTTTCTTTACATACATATTTGGTGTTTGGTAAAAATATTTCGCTGTTCTCTTTACCTCATCAAAATCGTAATGGTTAAAATTTTAGATCTAAAATGTATATTGCAAATATTTGTATTTATATTTACTTGGTTATAAAGTAAACAAAAAAATGTATTCAATTTAAAGATAATTTTAATTTAAATATTGAATGATAATATTATAATTGAAAAAGAAATAACAGTGATAATTCTTCTGCGACATGTTGAATATGATAATTTTATAATTTTGCATATTGAACTAAGTGCAATACGAAGTTGGTAAATCAAGTTGAATATTCATATAAAACATCCCAGTGTTATTTTGATAGTCTATCACATGTAAAGACAAGGGTAACGAGTAAAGCAGGTACATAAATGTCTACCTCTTGCATTTTATTATTCCATAAATTGTCAACGTGAAATGTCTAACATTTAACCGTGTAGCGCTGTCTGAGTGTAAACAGCGAACGTCTACCCCCATGTCACGTAAAGGTTAACACCGTAGCATAATTAATGTAATGCATTATGGAAAGATCGGTTCAGCGATGATAAAAACCATCCGCAGCTGCATTTGTATGCCAATTGCGATGGAACTTATCGTAAAAACTCCCAACTACCCGCTAACTGAATTCTCGCGAATTATGTCCAACGTTGCGCTAGTCAAAATAAAATTTTCATTTCAAATACCGTTTTATCTGGTTGAATAGTGGAATTAAGTTTCATGACATGTATTTTACATGAAAAGTATTATGTGCAGCTTAACGAACAACTTTAAAATCGTTGTTGGCTTCCTACTTCTAGTTGTACTAGATTATATCTTTATGTAAAGAAAAACATGCTGAATTAATTTTTAATGACAGAAATTACTTATCAATACAATTTTAGGTGTAGTAATTGGAAAATACTTTTATTTTAAGCTTCAAATTTTTATTTGTTACTTACTTATAAACTGTCGTTTACTTGAAAAGTTTATTCATCAAGGAAACTAACCTTTACAATTTACAGGCACCTAACTTTGTAATTGTAAAATCTGAACTACTTGTCCAAATAATGTTGTGTAAAGCTATTTCTATTTACATAAAATTATTTCAACAATAAGCAAATTTATTTTGATAAGAATTTAACATTACCTACTTAAATTACTCTTGACAGATTAAAATTAATTTTAAATATATCTTTTAGTCATATTTTATCAATTTGTGTATTAAAACTTTTATTATTAATTATTTATTATTATTATTTTATTTATTATTAAAACTTTAAAACCCGGACTTTTTATAGACCTTTTTGTGTTCTACAACTTTTCTATAGATACCATTTAAATATATTTTACCGTTAAGCGTCCGCAAAAAATCCAAACTTACAAATATTTCCTCTTTATAATAGTAGTAAAGATCTTCCGTTAATACTTCATACTTCTATAGCTTCTAAAACCAATAAATCAATGAATTAAAGAAAATAAACATAGTCCCATCTTTAATCTCTGTGAGACAGCCAGGAACGGAGCGAATTCTTTCTAATTTGCAAAACAATGAATAAAAGTAATAAAGAAACTATCGGAAAATTCCAGCAGGTAAAAATCTGCACAAAATCTTTTATACGTTTTAATAACATACTTTACCGAACAACGCCGCAAAAACAACAACTAAAACCAGAGCAAACTTTGCTTATGTAAATAACCAGTGTCACTCAAACATTCTCCCATCGTCTCTATTCTGATTTGTAAATTACAAACGAAAACGATTATTATTACATCTCTTTCAAATTATCTTGATATTATAAAAATTAAATGAAAAATATAAATTTCATATTTTAAAAAGTTTTTTTATTCCTTTAGAAAAATAAAATATTTTTATATTCTTTGAAACTTACATACACATTTCTAATAATATGATATGAGGTCTAAAGAACGTTTGACAAAAAATTACAAAAGAATTTGTTTCAAGCTAAACATTACCTCCACATCAAAGTAACAAAATATCTAAACATTTTTATTATCTTTGTTGTATCATATGAACGGAGTAGAATATTTCAAAGTAAAAATGTTAAAGGGAAGTAGTCGAATAGATATTAATATGTAAATTAAAACTCTAGAATTTAGAATTTTAAATACAATATATTAAAAAGTAGTACAAAATTTTAGCACTTAAATTATACTTCAAAATCATTGGCAATCAATTCGGTTCTGTTTCAATAAATAATATTATAATTAAAAAAAAATTGTACGAGTAATAATGACATTTCCAATCATGTATTGAAATATGATTACAATTTGATAATCGATATTAAAGCGCATCGTGTTTATGGTGTACTTATATTTTTAAATCGTCTTAATAGTAAATTGTGTTATGAAGAGTAAAAGTGATACATTGTGTGATGTATATGAAAATTTACACTACGAGCGAAGCAAGTCGTACAATTACATACGAGGCACACAAAGACTCTTTGACACTGAATGACGCATTCTATTTTTCTTCAAACGCAGATATTTAAAAAAAATATTTGTAGATTATTATTATAAATCTATCAGTTGTTGAAGGTTTCTAGTACTCTTTTTTTCTTAGTGTATCTAGTTTTATATATATTGGACAAATTATTTCTTATTGGCTGATTGTACCTACATAGTTTCTATGGGTACCAATTTATTCTACTCCGGCGGCGTAGAAATTAAACTTTAACCTTGTGAATCACGTCACAAAAGATGTCACTTTTATGACATTTGAAGAAAAATAAATTTCATCCAACACCGTGTAATTATAACTACGTATGTATGTTCTTAAATAAAAAAGTCGGTCATTAAACACATGTGGATTGTAAGTTATAAGTCACTGTTTGTTCATTCATATCATAGTAACAACGTTATAAAACCTCTACTCTGTTTTTATTAAATGCCATTTTAAAATGTCAACTGTCAAAAAAGCTTTTATATATTTTACCTCAATGATTAAAGGTGTTGGATAAATTGCTGTATGGCACACGTGTGTTAATTACCGAAGTCACTCGAAAAAAATACTCCACTCAACCTTGTGAGCTAAACATTTCTCACGTGACTTATTTGTAAAATAACACATTTGTACCGTAAAAAACTATTAGTTACAATGGACTCATTTTTAAAATTTTTGAAATTAAAAACTGAATATCATATTTTTTTCACTAATTGTCAAATTATTCAGGTTATATTAAGAGTAACTATACTCGTCTGATATTGACTTAGTTATTTCTATTAACACTGAGTATATTTTTTACATGAATATTTGTTTCGGTTTGACATCCACTGCCTTCCAACTTTTACAAGTTGAGGTATCCAGGCGTCTTCTCAAAACATTACTTTCAATATCCGATGACTACGGCGTGGTGTGATGGTTTGCCTGTCCGTGTCGAAGTCGCTAGATTCGCGCTCTTTGTTTCACTTGCATCAAGTGTTTCCGCGAGGCCTACATGCCCTGTCTCTGTAAATATTGATTCCAAATGCTCCGGAGACATTGCAGGAAGAAAACACTTTTTCAGAATTCATCTCGGTTTGGCCGGCGACTCTTACTGCCGGATGCTGCAAGGCAGGGCCGGATTGAGGGGTATTGTGGTATTGTACTTGATGTTTACTGCTTTCAGTGCAGTACATCAATATTAGTCCGGGAGTTATAGCCAACACTCAACGTGTGACGCTGTTGAAGCAGCAATGGCTATTCTATTGCTAGAATGTATTTAAATCTTCAGCGTCGTATGAACTAGTTGCTACAGTACAATACAGAGATATTGATCTTTGTATTATTAAAATTTATTTTATTTTATATTTCTTATTTTTTCTCTGTGCTGTACAAAAATATTCAATTATAATCTCCCCAGAGAATTTATTGTTTTAGGAAATTTTTTACAAGTACATTTCAACAACATATTAATCAGAGTTGAACACGAGTGCAGATTACGTTGTTGCAAAGCACAATAAAAAAAAGATTTAATCCTCGAGGGCAGATTCAGTAAGAAAATCATAAAGATACCAATACAGAAAGTAAAACTAATTTAGATTTTTTGCTTAAAATAAATAATAAAATTTATACAATTTTGGAATCATAAACTTGTTTTTCTACGACTCCGGGCCGAGCTTTAAACATTCCCTCGTGCTATAATATTTTGATTATGATTTGTTCTTAATATTAATAAAATTATCTTCTTCTCGAAAAAAGTAGCTAAAATGTAGATTTTGTACGGAGCGCTATCCTGTTGCTGGAATCAGAAAAGAAACATGAAGCGTAAAATTATGTTATGTTTGTATCCATTTATCATTCCAAGGCCCGCTCGCGGTTTTCTTGGCAACTATATAATTTTAACATTCATAAAAATAAAATCTGACAGCTTTCATAACTTTAAATACTAACATTACAAATTTCAATATGGATGATATCTAGGAAACTAATAAACTATTTTAGTGTGTCTTTACACAAGTTTTTATTCAGAACACATTATTTTCCATTCCCAATGTACCAATTTGTAAATAAAACGAATGTAAATTGATATTTTTCAACATTAATGTAATCATAATCATACAAGACGAATATAGTATGAATAATAAATCAAAAATGATGTTTTTCTAAACGTTTTATATTTTCAATAAAATAAAATTTAAAAAATTGACAAAATGTAATGCAAAAATATTTAAGTGGTATCCCTATATTTGACGGCCTAGGCCGGCAAACAGAGAGTTCCTAGACGATTTCGTGTTCTGTAATACTAGTCATTATGGGACAGAGGTGCGAAAACCATTTTTTATTTATATCTAATAACCTATGTATTTTTTTGGGAAAACAAATACTTCATTTTTGATTATTAAAATGGCCAACTAATTCGCCAGCCTCAATTTAACCAACTTCTCATACAGATCTCGAGATCCCAATGGTTAGCCTCGTAAAACAAACACTTTGTATAGAATATTAAATTGTATATAATGTTTCTTCCATAATTTTCCTTTCATGCAAATTTCAAAGTATACTTCCTTTAATGATTTTATAATAAGTACATGTTTTTTCAAGCTGCAATTATTTTTAAAGCGACCCTCAACAACATAAAATATAAAGAAAGCCACACTTTGCTGCTGTAGATTTAAAAAGACATTAAGTGCAATAGTTGACGGATGATAATTTCCGCGATGACAGAGTCTACGTGTCCATAAAGCAGCATTTGAGCGTCGCGGCGATTGTATCAATTATACGTAGGGTGGCTTGGCGTTTAACCGAAGCCTGACATAATCCACTTTGTGTTATCACGCGACGCGACGCTCACACGCTCTAAACGAAAGCCTCTTTCACTTATCTTCGATTATATCGTCGCCCTGACGAAACTGTCTGCCAGCGGGATAGATACCGAGGGTCGAGGAATGTGCTCTGATGTTTTTATTGCCAAACAACTAAGTGCTATAGGTTGGCCAATCATTCTTCTTCTCTTTGTGCTACTAAAGAAAATCATTATTTGTATTATAATGTATTTATAAATAAATAATGCACAGTATGAGATTTGACGTTATTAAAATAAATAATTATTGGAATTCAGTCAATTTTGTTTTTATTGCCAAACAACAAGTGCTCCGGGTTTGTCCAATCATTCTTCTTCTCTTTGTGATACCAATTCAAAATCATCATTTATATTATAATATATTTATAAATAAATAATACACAGTATAAATTATGACGTTTAATTTCCAAGTTATTAAAAAAATAATTATTGGAATTCAGTCAATGTTTCGAAGACTTTATTTCTGCTCTTACCGGGAGTGGAAATCAAAATTAAAAATTATATAAATTATTGCCTTATCCTGTTTATCGACCAGTTAAGAAAATCCTCTGTTAATTTTTGAAATATTATATAGCAATAATATCTATCAAATATCAAAGACAGCCAGGTACTGTGACCATTAATTTAGTGCTTAAAAATTCATACTATTAATTTTTTTTATTAATTTTGTCAATGATAAGATCGTCATTTGTAAATAAAATCTAAGAATTTCCTCATTTTACGTACTAAATATCTTTTATCAAAAATATCACTGTATTCTAATTAGGGCATGTAATCGAAAAACATTGTAGTAATAACGGTTTTAGTTCGAAAACCGGTTTATAAAAATTGGAAACCGGTAAATATATTGGTTAATAAAAGAATTACAATTTGAAAAAAATATATAACAATTAAAAAATGCAATTTAATTATTAAATTTTTATTATTTACGTTACTTACACATTATAGTGAGTTCTAAGAACATAATTTGTTTTAATTTTAATTAATAACGATTTTGAATCTTAAATGTTGTTCTTTACTCAGTTCTTTTAGAAGTCAACCACCACTTTTCACAACTAATTTAATTATACTTCTAAAATAAAGTTGGTGAAGTATGAGTAAATTTACGGATAAAATGAAGAGTATTAGAGAAAAAGTGCGAAGAGTGTAGAAGAAAGCAAGTTGTACACCGATACCTGTAAGATTTATGTGTGTAATAAGTTGGCCCGAACACGAAGCGAAACAAAGATGTGATAAAAACAGCGCGGGTACATAAACGAACAACAAAACCGTGATTGGTTACACTTTACACCCTTCTGCGCCGGGCTTCATTTACGTTTTAAAAATGCATTTCCACGGAGCAAAAACTTCCTTCCCTCAGAAATCAAACCATACTTTACATTTCTCCTATTCCACAAGTTGTCCGTCTTAATTAATGTTTGTTTTTCTTATTATTTGTATTTAATAGACTAATGTAGCAAAGAAAAATTAACTATGGAATGGATTATTTTATTTAAAGTATATTTAACTTTAGAAATATTACCGAAAAGATTTTATATTATATGCCACACCAAATTATTTGTACAGGTAAAATAAACAAAACTACTTTGAGAATTTTTACATTTTTATTCTACATATTTATCAGTTGTCAATACAAAACAAACCTCAATTAAAACTTGACAATGATTATATGAAATTTTAAATAAGATGTTAAAATAATTTAAAAACTAACTAAGCAAACTAACTTGACTAACTTCTTGATATGACTAACCTACAGCTTGACTTCTCTGACTTGATTCAAGTATAACAATTTGTTGTTTTATTTTATCTTGCTATCCGAAGAAATCACAAGTTCTGCTCGTGATTGACTACAAAAATTCCAAAAGAAAGACATCCGTCTAGGCCAGAATTTAGGGGTTGCTGCCCATCAAAAAGAGCCCCCATCAAGTAAATTTTTTTTCAAAAAATATACTCTGGTAAAAAAAACAGTCGCTTGGAAAAAAACAATTTATAGAACAATAAATCTAAAAATCTTGAATTATAAAATATATTCGTAATAATACATGATAAATGTCAAGTGGGATAAGAGCAACGCCGCTATTGTTCGGGAAAGAGACTGGAAGGCTCTGGAATGTTCGAGAGATTAATTGGCGGCAGGTATATACCTAACGGTCGCTTTTGGCGATTACAAATATCATATATAAATATTGATTTTCAGTTTGTAATCCTTGTAGAAAAAAGAGCCTCCACCAAACTTCTGTGCTGTCATCAACTTTAATCAGGTCCTGTATCTATTTCAAAATTATTAGTAGGATAATAGAATCCTGTCAAATTTGTTTAATAAGAATGAAAGTTGAGATGAACGAGTGTTGTATAAAATGAATAAAACGTTGGCTGTGCAGAAAGGGTTTTAGTAAAATAATATAAAATAAGCAGGGCTCGTCGTCCGCTGAATCGTAATAAGATTTGGTTTTATGACACATTGCATTCCTGCGGTTCGTTTGTACCCCTGCAGCGCTCACCTACAGCTTGATCTAAATTTATGTTTAGTGCTCATAAAAAGACTTTATTTTAAAGTATGTACTATTCTTCCTCTCTGCGGACCTTTCTTTTATTTTATTTATATAAATAAAATTCTAAATTTACAGCAATGTCTTACTACCATTCATAATAGATTATGCACATAAAGTTATATTGACATGCAAAAAACTCAAACACGGCTATAAAGAATAAGATTTGTCTGCTACTTTATTTTGTATTTGATACATAAGTAAATTTATTTTCATATTCAATAGTCATGGTTGTGTATATCGTTTCCTACACTTTATATTCGGATGTAGAACAGTTAACAAATACCACTATTATTATTATTATGAACAAAAAAAATAACTACATTTATAGACAAGTAAAACAAATGTAGAAAAGCAGAAGAACCAAATAGATTAATTTTTTCTGTGTATATTAAATCGAAAGCCATCCAATCTCATCCGAAAATCCGAGCGTTTTAAGACCCTTATATTATTATTATTGTACTTTAAAAAAAAATTGCTGTGGTCACCACTTGACTTCCTTGTACGCTAAATTATACAGATTTTTTACTGCACATCATTTAAACTTATTTTACTTGAAAGAGAGATCATTATACGAGTAATCAATCTTCAACTTCCATTCGTTTCATTTTTTCGAACTTCCTTTCGAAATGGATCATCTTTTGAAAATTTTATTGAAATGTTTATCACTATTCCTTATCATATTACACAAAATTATTTTAATCATTCAAGAACTTGCAAAGAGACAGATATGGTGTGGATCTGGTTTTCATTTATTTCGTATATATTTTTCACGAAATAATTATGTTCTGACAGTTATCCTGCAAAAAATAAAAGCTAACTAAATTATTATTTTTATTAAGTTTCTACCAAAAGTAAATTGCCTTTTTAAATGGCCGCTTGGAACCAAAAATTGATGTGCATAAGTAGATGTTATAGTAACTACATAAATAAAATTTCAACATTTTACGGTTAATCGTTTCTGAGTTGTGCAAAAAACACTACCAGCAAAGAACCCTTTTGGCACTACCAATTGCAATAAAAAATGTGCACATCTAGATGCTACAGTAGTCCCTTATATCATTGTAATCATTTTTGAATTATGCGACATACTTATGTACCTACAGATGTCACGCCAAAGCTAGTCAAAATGGATTCAGGGATAGTCAAATGAATATTTCCGTTGAAACCTAAAACCTGAAATATTTCGCAATTACAATACTTCTTTTACATTATACAAGGAAGTAAAAACACGTGTCTAATATTTTTATTTGAAGATTTACATATAAAAAAATCAAATTGCAGCGCTTCTGGAATATTTCCTTGTCGCCTCCCTTATCTTCTTCCATCCCCATCAACAATCACATATCACATTAGCCACCCGCCTGTGGCTGCAAGTGCAGTGTAAAAGCCGTGCTCGGCTGTTATTACTCGTGGCTGTCAGCTGCTGGGATTAGTAGCAGGACTAACTAACTACAAGACAGCGGTACACAAGTAATTTGCACGATAATTCAGCGGGTGACGTCGCAGCAGGCCGTGGCTGACGCTGCACTGTCACTTGCAGCCACCTGCCGCTGATTGCCCGAACTTTATTTACGCACATCGGAAAATGTTTTCCCGGTTGTCATAGAAAAATATGCTTCGCCAGGTAAAATGAGGAAAACAAACAAATAATAAATATATTATGAAAGACTGTAATCGGCATTTCATGGAACTTGGTATTTAAGACAAACAAAAACAAAATCAACTGGAATTATTGTCAACTCTTACCAACGTCAGATGCTTGAATATGACGTAAAGGCCGCTTTAGACTAACCTACATATGGGCACAGAGTAGGTTTATACAGAAGCAACAGTAAGACAGAGAAACGAAAATTAGAGAGAGATGGGGAAGGGAACAAATTTAAAGGTTTTATTGTTTAAAATCGGAATGTTAGGAAGAGATAGGGGAAGTGAACAAATTTAAAGGTCTACACAATGCTCCAAGGTCATAAAACTGAATAGAGTAACATGAAAGGTACCGACACAGAATGTTGCTTCTGTATGTAACTATTCTGTGATACGGGACAATAAATAATAAAAGAAATGTTACAATATCTTGTACCAAAAAATGTTAGTTTTGTATGATACTAATGCAATTTCTTGTACAATATATTGGCTCTGATTGAATGTATCAAGCAAAATTAACCATAAATACATACAAATAAAAAATAAACCGTAGAAACGCTTTAATTCTTTATGCTTTGTGACGGAATATGTAATCCGCTTTGATAATTTTTATCTGCTTGTATCACTCCCTTTTATATATAATGATAGTTGTTCTGCAATTAATAGTTAGAATTTACTATAAACTATGGAAATGAATTCATTAATATTTATATTCAAATATGCAATTCTAGATGATAAATGATTTGACACATTTACACTAATTTCCACAATTATATTATTCACATTTTATTTATTCCTGTAGATTTATTGTTGATACATCACTATTATTTATAATAAATATTAATTCCAGTTATAAATAATGTCACTTTTAAATGTGATGAATCCGTAATTATCCTAATAATAATAATAATAATAACTAGAACAAAGCGATATATTTTGCGCAATGAATACGAATGGCAATGACCAGTAAATGACATGGACGCCTCTTCACACCACACCGGGCCTCCTTTTCCTCCGGGGAAGGAGTAACATCCGGAAAGATGAATCCGGAATCCGGTTAGTGATTTTCCTTTAACACGCACAAACGATACTTTCACCAGGGTCGGGTTTTCCTAATCTTTAAACCTATACCTATTGTAGACTCTAGAATATTCTAGCATTTCTCTATCATATGTTAATACTTAATAAATTTATTCTATTGTTTCTCCAAAAACAGATATCTGCGTCCATAGCTTAACTCTCAGTCAAATTACCAGTCGTTAGATTTTAAATAAATTTTAAACTAAACGCTTTAATATTCAAGTCCAGTCCTACCATATTTTGTAAAAACTCATTTGTTTTTGGCACTTTCTCACGAATCAAGAATGACATTTAAAATTAAATCGTGTCGTTTCTAGATGTAAAATTAAATGTGCAAATACTCAGGTCTAGGGTGACATATGGAAAACATTCCATATTGTTACAGTGTGACAAGAACTTTCACAGTGCGTAATACTATATTGTGCCACAAAAGTGAATATGATGCTCATGTGTCATGAGGATGAAGTTCGCTGCAATAATCCGAATGAGATATGAGCATTCTACTCGATTTGTACACTATACTTTTTCTACGACCACGATATTATTTCCTAATTTATTTATATTTTATTAATAAAGATGTCGTCATTTTACTACTTCCTAGCAACTAGCTACAAAAAAAAATAAACAATACGATTTTTGACAGAACTGTCAGATATGAATTTATACCTAAACGTTTTTTTCAGTCACCATGGGAAATGAAAATTTGTTTACAATATATTATGTATCCGTAGCAATAACAAACATACAAGAAGCAAATATCTTAATGGTCGTAGAAAAAATATATTGTGATATTGACAACAATTAAGATCTTTTTCATTTTTTCGTACCTACTCTAGGATGGATATCAACTATATATCCGTTTTGTGTTTTGTCAAGCCTGCAACAAGAAACGTATACAGTAGGGAGTAGAAAAACATATTGCATTAAGTGGTACTAATTAGGATAATATGACGCTTTAGTATGGCTATAAATATATAATTTCATTATTACAGTGTATTTGAAAGTAGGTTATTATTTGTGATTTTGTTCGACATTTATAGAATTGGCAGCGACGCCCCTGGAGTTGAGAGAAACAAAGTTTGCCACTTATGATCAACAGCATAGCTATTAGCATGTCTCAGTATTAAATCAATTTCCAAGAGCCCCGGAGGGGCGTTTATGTAAAACGTTTAGTTTCGTTTCGTTTCCAGTTCTCTGAAAACAATTTCACCTACAGTACGATCCGATTCCGATCGGCCTGCACAGCTATAATTGCGCTTCATTTATTATTCATGCTCCTTTTTACTCTCTTACTCCACTCCACTTCCTCGGCGCCTCTCCTTCTATCAACGCCTTGTATAAAACTCCACCTTCTATTACTACTTATCCACCATGAAATTATCTACTCATTATGGAAATGGAGAAATTATAATCAATAAACAAATTAAATTGTTCAACCATTCTATAAACGGTTTCCCAGTAATGTACTTATTTATTGATGACGTTATTATCGGAATTTGTTTATATGTAATTAGAAAAATAAATATTGGAGAAAAAATATCAAAGCATGAATCACTAAAAGCATTTGCTTACTGTTTATACACTGTAATAAAGAGTAATTAGTTTCTTTGTGTGTTTATATTTATTGACGTTATTATTATTGGTATTTGAGAAAAAATTGAATATAGTAGCACAAATTAGTTAAACAAGTAGAAAATAGCAATTTAATATTTCAATATTGAATACTGTTTAATATAGGGACATGATAATTTATTTTAAATTTTAATTATTCAGTTCAGAAAAATAATTACATTTTAATCTCTTCCATATTATTATCATTAATAAATAATCATTTATCAATATTTAACTTTTAACTTTATCCTATGTCACTTGTTACTAAATAATTAACGTGCGCATTTTACCTAATAACTGAGATGGAAAACGTAACGTAACTATACTCGACAATGTTATAATAACGTTATAATAACGTTTCATTTGCTATTTTTTTATTTATAACGTAAGAATAAAAAATAACGATATGGTAACACTATGACAGATTATTTTCATGTCATTCTCTAACTTTAGCTTGTGCATTTATTTGTGGTGGGTAACGTCAGACAGTTCAGACTTCAGACCATATGTAAAATATTCCAAATCAATACCTTTACCAACGGTGATGACAAAAATAACCGTTTCAAATACTCATTGTACAATAGACGAACTTTCTTTGTAGTTTTGTTCTTTGAAGAATTATAAGAATTGTTTCTCTGAAAATATGGATAATAACACATTAATACTAAGCAGTTATACAAAGCTAACATCGATAATCTTTTCTTCATTAGCGAATGTACAAAGCATTTGAAGCTTCAAGGCAGTTAGCGAATTATTGACAAATTCTTTTCCGTTAGAGTGTATGGTTTAAGCTCCTCTTGTCTAAATTAAAAGAACTCATATTGTGAGATGTTAGTAAACAGTTTTCCTGTTTGAGCGATTCTCAAGCTGATGCGCATTAGGTGAAATGGAGCAAAAATGGCGTTCCACATCGCTACATATGTTACCGTCTTGTTCATGTAAAACTAGAATTAGTTTTCTCCTGCGTCCCAATATCGAGCAAGCAACGCCTCTCACTACATGTGAGCTTTATTAAAATTCAACTTTACTTTAAATAGCATCATATCCATATCCTTTTAATTGAATTTGCTCCTTGGAAACTTCTTTGAGCTTTGCGCAACTTTCTATTATCTTTACTTCAACTTCATGACTTCATTTTTAACTTCAAATGAAATGGAATTATAAATCCATATACAGCTTACAAAGAACCAACGTGCAAGGAATTCTCTTCCTGCTTTCAATTCGTTTTCCATATGTATCACTATTTATGAGAATAATATTTGTTAACGTATTTTTCATTCATATTGGCGCAGTGCATAAAAACCATAGCAATAATTACGTTAAACGATACTGATTATTATGATAAAAGATATTAAAAAGTACTAAAAATTAAAGGAATAATTTGTATTTTTCGAGTGATTGATTATTGCTAAAAGTTGACCATTTCATGCCATTGATGTTAGAATTCTTCTGCTAAGGTACTTAGATTAGATTATATCTAGTAGGTATATTGAACTAAGTTCTTAATTCGTACAAAACATCCCTAGATATGTGTATGTACTAGGTGTGTAAATTACGTACTCAGACGTTTTTTTTTATTGTTCAAATAGAAATACAATATAAGTTACAAATAATAACGTGTTCTGGTGTTCTGCTACTTAGAAATATATATGAGTGATTATGATATTTATATTAAAAGTATTAAAAGAAATTAATACAGTTACTTTACCGTGTATTAAAAATGTACCTTTTTCAAAAAATTTGTAGTATGCGAAAAAGTTTATTGTATTATAAAAATGTAGAATGATATTGCATTCTAAGAAGAGAACATTGGCGGAAACGTAAAAAACTATACTCATACTTTATTTGATAGTTCTATTATTTTGCTTCAGTTCATAAAAGCATTGAGAGAAAAAATTCCAGCTGTGCTTTGTGTTGAAGCAGTCTTTTCATCATATTCTGCAATTGTTACAGGTGCAAACAGAATCTATTAATAAAGCGTCCTCCTTTATTAAAATGTTGCGGATGGAAATGTTCAGAAATATGTGAGTAGTTATTCGAGTTGTGTTTGAGCTTTGATCTTGTCAGGTGTTTGCTATTTTGAAAAGCTAAAGATGAATAGGCCACCCTTGACCTTACAAGTAATCGATGCTCGTTACTTCTACCAGGATGACGAGGCAGGTAGGAAAAGTGTTGCAGAGTTCGAATGGTTCCTGTCTTTTCAATACTTAACTACCCTGCGATTTCTTACTAATTGTTTTGCCTTTTGCCTGTTTCTATCTCATAAGAAATAGAAATCAACAACCTACAAAGTTACTCTTATATGTAAGAGTGAATATATATATATTTTTTTTATTATGTACTCAATCATAAAACTAATATTTTTGTAACGGAATAATATGGAGCGGGAAATTCAAATCAACATCAAAATAAATTACTTAGCAATATACTAAAATGTAAATAACATATGATTCAAAAAAATAAATATAACAAAGAAAAAAACGTACGATGTGATCCTTATATAGGTACCTGTCGTCAGTTAATCTCTAGAACATTCCAGAGCCTTCCGGACTCTATAAAATTCCCGAATAATAACGGCGTCGCTCCTTTCCCACTTGACCTTTAACACGACTACTTGTCCAGTCAAGTCAGCCGTGATGACTCATCTGCTGTGAGTCTCACTCGTTACATTATTTTTCAACTATTAGTTTAAGAATCCATCTGTTTTATTCACAATATGAACGAGTAAAAATAATAAATGTTGCATTGTTTGTTTTTCATTTAAAAACATGTAATTATTTTCATTATAATGCAGATTTTAAATAATGTTATTTCAATTTTTTTGTTTTTGATAAATGAAAAATAATTAAATACATAAAATAAATAAATTAAAAACAAAATACAAATGCATATCATGTAGAAAAATATGGTTTCTACTTTCCAGCAAAATGAATTTATTTTTGTTTGCCTGACTTATTAAATGAAATTAAAAACGGAAGAAATATTAGAATTATTCACTTTTTATTTAGACAAATATTGGAGTTTTTCTTGTATCTGTAATTTCATTTTCTTTATTATCAGCGTTTCCCTTTTACCAAATTTCTTTCTATTGAATTACACGGTTAAGGAATTATTATTTCTTCCTATTCATTACAAAATTTTCTCAGTACGTGTAATTTATTTCTTTGTACATTGGCGTTCGCGCACAAGATTTAAAGGGGCACCTTTTATACAAAATTTATTTATTCAAATTAACTTTTTCAAATTACTCCTTTTATCATTCTTTTTAAAAACACTTCTGCATTATACTTTATAACTGGAAATATTATTTTAATATATTAGTTTTAAAGTACTATTAAAATAAATATAAATATTATTTTTCATTCGCCATTAATTGTCTCATTAATGATCAACTGATTTAAGAATCAAGTTGATCCGTAGATCAACATTTGTTATAATTCCCCAACTTATCCATTTTCAGTTTTGTTTTTGACAATTCATATAATTTTAAGAATATGAATTAAACTTTGTCATTTTTTATTGACATATGACGTATAATTATATTTTTTATCATTGATTTGATGAATTGAATTAATTCATGCATCAGAACTGATCAGAGGATCAAACTTTCATAAAGGAATTTTGTCATTTTTTCTATTAAAAACAGCTTTTTAAGATTCATAACAATTTGTAAAGATATAAATGATCAAACTTACTTACTTACAGTTTATTTGTAAGGTAATTTCCCGTTAATATGTAAATATATGGATTGCGCCTACCTTCATAATCTATTTAAAATATCCTTCCTTAAGTGAAAATGTCATAGCGTTAAATAGGTCACACTACAATCTACAACCTCCATATTACTAAACAAAATACGTCACACACTACCTGTGAGATAATTGGTTCCTGTTTATTCAGAGGCTCTTCGCGGCTGAAAGTTACCTGGCGATCGCTTCCGCGACACATAAAAGCCTTTTGTCTCTAGCGACCCACTTTCCTCCTCGTCCTTCCTACGACGCTCGTATCGTGCCGTCTCTCTCTAGCGCCGATACTAGAGCCCGTGCCTATGACAGGATTCTTTGCCCCGCTGGCTCACGCTAGTTTAATTGTTAGTGAAAGTTTGCGGTGAATACTTCGCTGTCCGGAGCAGTTTGACGGCTGTTGTAGCTGAATTAACTATGATTATGAGTAATTTTCCGCACCTTCAAGCTTTGCCGTACAATACTTATAAAGTTTTGTTCCTACGAGTAAAAAGACTGCAGTGAACGAACAATACTTTTATAATAGTTTTCGTTTTCATCCTGTTACTTTAAAGTTTTCTAATTTTAAGGAAGTACTTGAACGAGAATGTTTTGTTTTTATCTATGTAAAACGAAAGTTTCACTTACTCTACACAAGAGTCTTGTCTCGTGGAATCTGAAGGTCAGTGTTATTTTTTCTAGAGATGTCACTAGAAATTTGCATCCTTAACACAATATAGAATTCAGTGCCGAGGATATAACATGTGACGCCCCGTTGCAGATTTTTTTTTAGATCTGCAATCCTATTACACCTTTTCTATTTTATTCTGTCGCGTTATTAACTTAACTGTTATTTATTTTCAAAACCTTTATCCCCATATTAAAATCGTGTAGAGTTAAAAGAAATCAAACAATATTACTAAACCAAAAATTGTGTTGACAAATGCGAAATATCCCAAAAATACATATTTTTGAGCCCAAAATTTTGAATTTGGGAAATAGTGTACATTGATAGATCTCGACGCGCTGATTTCAAATTTTCAAACAGAATTTAATTATCTCTTTTGGCAGCAAATATCTCCAAAACGAAAAGAGATAATTAAATTCTGTTTGTAAATTTGGTATCAGCGTAGCTAATTCTTTAAAAAATATTACATACAAAATTTTATAAAATTTGAAAATTTTTGATCAATAAATTAGATATTTTCAAATATTTTCGGGTTTACGCAAAAATACAGCATCACCGGCTTCGGGAATTACTTCCCCTGTTGTTACTACATAAATAAATTATTTTTCCAGGTAATATTCCGCAACTTATAAAATGATGTCTCTTTTTAGACATTTTCTTAGATTTTGTTTCGTGTATCGAACTGTATTATTGTATACTTCCGTGAAAATGTCATACGCTAAATAAATAAATCTATTCTTTAGCGCAAAGACGCACATCGGTATATCAGAGCAATGAGTTAACGAGTTGTTTAGCCCGCCGGCTAAAATGTAACCTGTTTAGTCTCGTTTATATAATGTTAAATGTAGAATTTGTAAATAATGTTAAATGTAGAATTTATTTCTAAGTAATTCGTGTGTTCGTCTTGATCGGTTTTATCATGTCTTCTCGCGTGTGAAAAATTGTAAAATTTATGCTTCAAATAATATTAAAGTAGATAGTTCTTATTATAATATAAAGTAATACTTTATATATAAATAATATATAAAGTATTACTATTATTCAGTATTTTTACTTCATCTTTTGCATTATTTTGTATAGAATTACCTATACATAGAATTTTTAAAACATCAAAAGAAAACTTCAATTTTTGGTTTAGCTACTTTTTGTTCACATCGCCAAACTAACAGGCAGTAAATTTCACGTTAATAATAATTAATATAATATAAAGACCTCAATTTTTAACAGTGATATTTCATATTTCAATTTAGTTTTATGAGAGCTACTACACATTTATTTCAAAATGTACGCGTTATAATAAATATTTAAAATACATGCATAATAAATTATTATTTACGTACTATTTATTTCTAATTTCACATTACAATCATTTATAATTAAAAATTTAAATGAAATAGCAACATTGTCAATTACACGCGAAAATTATTTAAACTGATAATTACTTTTGGTATGTAATTAAAAACATATTAATAATTCAAATGGAATTTTGCAGTTGTGAAAAAACAAATACTAAAATTAATTTTTTATGTGAAAAATTTATAATATAATATTATATGAATTATGTTTCTTGAAATAATTGTTCATAATAGACTAATAATGATATTGATTCCACACAATGTTGTAGTTAATAATCAGTATGAAGAAATTGAAATGAATGTAATTAAATTTAACAGCAATATATAATTTGCGCTGTTAATTCCATTACAAAGCATGAAATTGAATTCCAGGTTGTAAAGATCAAAATCCACTATCTGTACACATCGTCCATTTACCAAATCTGAAATAATAACGCCGCAGATAATTATAAAACAATAGTTACATAAATAGCGACAATGTTTATTATTAATTACAAATGCAAAATGTAACTTAAGCTCAAATAACATCATTTATTAAATAAACATTTTATGATTTTTAGGATTAACTGCATCTGTGTTGTTTACAACTGGGGATAAAAATACTATACTTCAATGCAATTAGTATTAGTTTGACTTTTCGCCGCCACGTTGCGCTGTCGGCAGCTATTAATGATAGTATTAATCAGCGTTTGGATCGGGTTTCAGGGTTTCTGACGTCAAAACATATTTTCATTATGTGGATTCGATGATATCTACATTAATTATGACAGCAGTCATTGTGGATTCGCACTTCAAACTTTATTTTCTTTGACGTTTATATGCGAATCATTTCCTGGCATCCGTTATTTTAGCATTTATTTTTGAAACAGACAATATAAATATATTGCGATCCTAAATTCAATCATGAAAACAAACATTACCTCAAATTATTTCGCCCTATTATTTTTTTGGAGGTGTAAGAATGAAGTCTTTGTATTAATAAGTACTTTTTTCGGTTACTTGCCCTATTTAAAATATATAATATTTTTTAATTTTATTTAAAATAATGAACTACTTGATAGTTACTCTCTTGAACATATAATAAAGTCAAGTCATCAAAATATTTTTTTAAAATCATTGACTTAAATTAAATTAATAAATGATTACACAGTACTACCAATTTTTTGGCGAAAAGTACCTTAAACAACTTATTCGACCCAGTTGTTTACTGTAAAAATAGTGAAAAAAATCTGAGGTGCATAGTTTTTGAAATACAGGACCAAACTGCTAAATTTTTAAAGGCCACTATCAGTTAAAAGGTTGTTTTCTGGTCACTAGTGTTGATAGATAATAAACTTGTTAAAGCTTATATTATAAAAATATTTAACAATTAATTTTTATCCTAAAATAACTAATTCGACTAAGCTAATTATGAAAAAAAGAGTGAAAAAAATCTGTCTTCTGAAAAGAGATTGTACCTTGCCAAAATTTGTAACAAATTTTATACACAATTTTTTGGCGCAAATTATCTTAAACAACTAATTCGACCCCGCTGATTGGCGGAAAATTAGTGAAAAAAATCTCAAGTACATAGTTTTTGAAATACAAGAGCAAACTGCAAAATTTCTATAGGTAAATGAGACACTTAAGTCAAGAGGAAGCATTCCGGTCACCCCAGTTTTATTACTGTAAGCCAATTATGTGGTTAGACCTAAAGATAAGAAACTTGTTAGGGTTCTACCTGTGGCCTATGCTTCTGTGAGCCAGAGAGAGACAGAGAAGGTCGTAAATTTCCGTTCCCCTCGAATTTAATTAATTGGTCTTGACAGATGTCTTTTGAAAATATTTAATACAATTTTTTAGCGCAAAGTATATTAATAAACTAATTTGACCCGGCTGCTTATCAAGAAAATAATTAAAAAAGCTGTAATACTCTCCCCCAATAATTTTCTTTTGGTTTTCAAAACTTGGAGGAGGTGTTGTCAACTGTCAAATCATCATTTTATAAAAAATATATTTATATCTGCACTTTGCTTTTGAAGAGCACATTTTTTAAAATTTATTTTTTATGAATTATTTTATTGACAAGTAACATGAACGCTATTGAATTCACAGCACAGGGTTAGTTTATTAAGTACGTGCTTCAATTCCCAATATCAGCTTCCTATAGATAATTTACATACTAGTTTCCTCTAATTTCTAGTCGTCTAATTTAATTTATTATGCCACTGCAGTCTCGCAAGTTGTAATTTATGGGATTGTACTAAATATACGGTACGTCACTAATCCAGAAAGATAACCACATTGTATTACATTTAGTTATTTATCCTCACAATTGGTGTACAGCGTTAATCTAATTCGTAGACAAGTAATTAATTCCTTATATCTCTCGCGAAATAAAGAAATATAAATGGAAAAACAATTTAAAAAACTTGTATTCATAAATGATTTTATTTCATTTTGGAATAAATTTGCTAAGCAATAGTTACTCAAACAAATTGAAATTGTGGTTAATAAATAAATAAAAAAAAAACTTAAAACTATTCAAATTCCTTTTCATATAAAGCTTTACAATTTTTAGAAACCAACTTGGTCTGTACAGCCTCAAATTCCATTGATATTTCGCCGGAATAATCAATACGTGACACTTTGATTATATTAAATTTGTTTAAAAACAAACAATATAACAGTGCCAACTATCTATAAAGAAACCAAAGCATGGAATATATACCTACAGATTTTTTCATTTCAAGTACCAAACTGAAATAAAACGTAGGTATTATGTACCACGGACAAAATCAAGATTAAAGCTCTAGATTTTATTAAAGAAGAAATTTATTTAATTTCAATGTGTGAAATCATTGTGTTAGTACATTAGTAGATCACATACTCCGAAAATAAACATCTGATTTATAAATGAATGATTTAAATAATTTAACAACTCTGCACGTTGGACTAACAACCCTGTTTCTGTCTAATTCGAAACAATGTAACCTCTTACCCTACTTATTCAACTGCGATGTCCCACTTCTTAATGCTAATATTATTCCAATGTCTTCGACAATATATTGACAAAGTTTCTCTTAAAAATTGTTCAAAGACTAATGAATTCTTGTCTTTTTATTCTAGCAATTAACTATTACCAATTCACAAGTTGAAATTAAACGTTTGCCTTTTAAAGCCAATAAACTATGGTGGAAAAAGAGCAGAACTTAATAAAAAACTTAATCACACAATCGAAAGCAATCAGTTTCAATAGCCAATTCGGTGGCTTTTTGGTTAAGCATTAGTTTTTCATCGGAAATTCACTAAATGTGTAGAATTTTTATTCTGCTATAGTAATGCTGTTGCCTGAATATGTAAATTTAAATACTAAAGCGGCTGTATTTACGTTCAGTTTTTTGTCCTTTCTTGTGTTAGGTTAGCTTCCCATTAGTTCTTTTAGACGTTTCTGTCTTACACCCTTTTTGATTACTTTTGGCCACATTACACCTCTTCCTTCTACTGATAATTTGATATATTACTCCCATATTTTTGATGATCTATCTGTTTTCATTTGACTTGTTGGTGTGGCATCTTATACTTGTTGTACTGTAATATCTTTATCCATTCTTTGCAAACGTCTTCTTCGTCCTTGTTGTCCTTCCTCTACGATTACTATCACGGATTTTATATTTAACTTCCTTCTGTAGATTTCATTTTTGATGCGATCGTATTATGTTTTCCCTTCAATTTCTTGAACTTACGAACATAAAACTTATAGTTTAGCTAGCACCATTTCTGTATGCTGAAATTAAAACCTAACAGTTCAGTTACCTTAGAAAAATGAAGAAAATTTTTACATCAAACAAGCTGTACAAATTGTACTTTACACCAATATGTTTAAAAGTTCAGACTGGAACTGACCTCAGATTCGAATCAGATATTATAGGTAAATGGATTGAAGTCGTTCTTCTTTACTGGAGAATTGGTTGATGGAAGAATGAAATTTTTGGAAATCAGTCACTGTTTAATATATTTTTAAACTCCAAACTGTTTCTATCTTCATCAATAAGTGAAAGTTAATGAAATAAAATTGAAGATATACAGGGTGTTCCAATTAACTTGTTAAGCATGGGAGAGAACGGTAAAAGATACAAGGTCGGTTAAATTATACCAAAATTACCACATTAAGGGACCATTTTAATGCTTAACAAGTTATTTGGGACATCCTGTACATTTCTTTTACTCTATATCCTGTACTAAGATCAGTATCTACCGATTAAGTATTATTAATTCAAGATTTGATCCAACCGTTCGTCCTTAAGGCAATAAAGCAGCCACAAAAAGATGATACCTTAAAAAACTTAATCACAATCGAAAGCAATCCTGGGATTGAAGACGTAGGCTGTGGGCAGAGAAACCGCGACAAATATCCCGTCGGCTTGTAGCGGTCTGCCTTATCGGCGCGTCCACTCTCGGCCGCCTCCGGGGGCCGGAGTTAAGAGCCGGCAATACAATTTGTAGCAAATAAACGAGCGACGGCGGCGGCGGCAACCAAGTATTAGGGAGGTAATTTGGCCGATGCACGGCGCTCAGGCCTTTGTGATCGGCAGATTTCCCCCGGGACGCCGCACGCAGACGCTCCATTGACTGGACGCCCACCCCCAGGAAGAAACAGTTGCTAGTGCCACTGCTGGCCTACTCACGCACCAAAGTACACACGTAACTTGAATTTTTAACCCGTTTTTACGATGCCATGAACTTAGAAGTATCTTGCTTTCTCAAAAAATTTAAATCTTGAAACTGTACCTGCACTTTCCAACCCTAAAATAGAAAATAATTTCTACTTGTTTTCTTCCATTAACCTGCGAAACTATATTTAAAAAAAGAAAAAACATAAATTCCAGTGGAAAAACATTCATGAAAACAAATTCAATGTAGAGTCGCAGAATAGGTTTATACAGAAGCGACAATAAGACAGCGAAACGAAAATTAGAGAGAGATGGGGAAGGGCAACAAATTTAAAGGGCTCATTGTTTAAAATCGGAAAGTTTCGTCACATCTTAGGGAGACATAGGGGAAGTCAACAAATTTAAAAGTCTACACAATGCTCCAAGGTCATAGAACTGAATAGGTAACACGAAAGGTACTGACACGGAGTGTCGCTTCTGTATGTAAATATTCTTTGGTAGAGTTGTGCTTTTTAAAATTTCCAATCTAGTAAAGACATAACTGCATCGTTCGTGTCCGAACTTAGCCGAATGACTCTCGAAACTGTACCTATCCTTTCCAACTTTGAAATAGAAAATAACCTCTACTTGTTTTCTTCATTAACCTGCAAAACTATATTTAAAAAAAAAACGTATAAATTCCAGTGGAAAAACATTTATTGTATTATGGATCAAATTCAGCGTAAAGGATCACCTACAAAAAATATAGTATATGTCTTAAAATTTCCAATCTAGCGAAAATATAACTGCTTCGTTTGTTTTCGTATCTTTCGGGGAAAAACAAATTCTTGTGTGTAATATGTTTATTATATATTTTTTTTATTGAATATGATCATGTAAAATAATACTAACATAATTATTATGAAGCCATTTACTGCACTAAATGATGATGACGAAAAATTTAATTTAGAAGTTTTATATGATTGCGTTTTTCTTATTCAAGATATCTTGCTTTACCTAGATACATTCGTACATTATTTTACTGTGAATTTTCGTAGAGAATTCAATTTAATTCAAACTGACTCCAATATGTACAATCTAAACTGTCACATTTAAATTGTACATTTAAACAGCTTGTTATAGAATCTAATATTAGCTCAAATGTTGTATGTTTAATGTTTCATCTCGAAAGCGTGAACTCATTCCACATTTAAATGATTATTATTTAATTTGATTAAATATGTATTAATAAATTTGTATACGTTCTATTACAATACATTTTCTCAAAGTGAAGGTTTTTAATAATATTTACATTTTAGAAATTTAAAGAATGTAACAAAATAGTGAAAATATATAAGTAGTATAACTAAAACTTAATAACGGCTGTATAGACATTTTCTGCTAGTCAAATATTTAAACACTTTTCCTACTTGTACATCTAGATTGCTTAACATAAACAAAACATACAAAGAACATTTTTGACAGTATTTTTCTTTTATTATCACCAATCTTATTTATAATCAACACACCGGTATATTTGTTAAAATAATTCGACAACGTCTAAGATAGAGATGATAAATTCGGGGCATTAATTTTGTGGGGTGTTTATGTTTGCCCGTTGTATCTTAATCTCTGGTGGAATTTTTTGTGCGCGCCACTGGTTGGAGTCTTGGTCGCACGCGACCGATCTAAGTAAATTGGTTAGGAGATAAATATGGCGGGCGGGCGGTTTCCGGCTTTTTGAATACCCGCAGGCCCTAGGGAGGAAGATTTTTGTTTTCAGAGTAAAGTTAGTTAATCGCCATGATTTATTTATGTGGCTACCGTTGTTCTACTGTTTCCAGAAACGAGGCAACCGCGAATTTTGTTGCTCCTTTACGCCCGCTGCTGACATAATAAACACGAAATTTATCAACTCTTATTCATTTTTAAATACACTCGAAATGGGTCATCTCACTTTATATTCGCCATGATTAAAATTTATTCGCTCCAAGTTGTACGCTTGTAAATCTAACGTTAGGAGGAATATAGCATTTGGGTACAAAATCCGCTGCTACTTAACAACATGCTACATTATAAATGATATTTTAAATTATTCACTGCAATGTTCCCAATTTTCGTAACCTCCGTTCTTATGCCTATTTATACTTTAGGCAAAATAAACACTACATGTATCGGAATTGCAATTAGTGATACTATTACCTTTTTAAAACATAATAGGATATGTGAACAAAAGTTAATTTCTACATACATAATACTAGACAAAAATTAAAATGTCTATATTAAAAAAAATTGTTAAGTATTTTACACTATTTTTTTAAAGTACCTAAGTAAATTTTAGAAGTATATATTCAAGATATGCAATGTATAATAATATTATTTTCTAAGTATTTTAATACACATATTGTAACGTAAGCGTGATAGAATCGTGAAAGAAGATAGATAGACTGGGAACGATAGAGACAATCTACCTGTCTTCTTCTACGATCGTACCTTGCTAACAATCCATATCAAATATCCCTACTCCATTTAATAGCTAATACATATATTATTGCAAACTAATCTTTAGTTTTTATTATTATAATGAGAAGCTATATATGGTTTAATTTTTATATTTTATGACTTATGTATTGAAATGTGACTATGGTCACATACCCCATTGTGATTTTTTTCGTAAAGAATAACAAAAATAGTATTGTGCCAGCTACAATTTATTCCCAATCATATTCACACAGTGAACTGTTTTTTAATCAACTTGTTTTGTGTTCTCTGTTTTATCATTCACAATACTGAATTTCGAATAAAACCTACAATTTTATTGTTTTTACTATTTTCATCAGCAAAAAAAGAATTTTACTGTGAACAATTTAGAGTAAAGTACGAGTACACTAGTGTTTATACAGAATTTAATTAAAAATTTTGTATTAAAAAAAGTAACTCAGTTTAAAACCTCATTTTTACAAGGTTTGTCAGCCGCTACATGTCATTACGAAGACTTACAACTGAAAATGAGTCAGGTTTTTTGCCACGTACTGGGCCTTCATATTTTTATGAAATATGAAAATATTACTCTATTTTAGTTATTGAAACTAAAATTACTTGTACATACTTCATAATACATTATCTGTTCAGTGGTTTATCAACCGGTGTTCCTTGTGTTCCGTGGAACAAAAAAAATATATTAATTTTAATCCAAACACTTTGAATTTAATAACAAACTACGGGCTATCAGGTCACTGCAGACAGTCACGCTTGTAAATCGAACGAATTTCCCAATCTCAAACGGCGACCTACTCGACGCGCTGCCTTTTGAATGATGTTTGTGATCCTGTGTGGACCAATTACAAATTATGCGATGATTGGACGAATCAGCATCATTTTTAAATCGAGTCGAGTTGAAAAACCAGAAGTCTTGGATTAAATGAAGTTTCTATAACTTTTCGCGTTTATTCTCCAAATATTTTATTTAATGCTCTGATTTCAGAGGTTAAAAAGATTTATTTATTCAGAATTAATTCCATTGGAGAATTAATCGAATTCATCTTGATAAAACAAAATTCTCATGCCGTAGTTTCAGTGAAATCTTAAGTGCATGTTAATTTTTTGTATCAACCATTTCGGTAACAATAAACTTAAATAAATGCCAAACTGAATTTCAAAACCCCTTCTTACAATTGAATTTTGGAACTAATCCACAGCGAAGATAAATAACATAAGGATGTATTTGTTTAACAGGATCAGGCGTTTCGTTATGTTACTGCTATTCCCTATTCTGCAAATGGAAGAAAGAAACAAATTATAGAGAATGACAGTTGGTCATATGTCGAGCAAATCAGATTTTCCCGCCGTGCGTTAGAAATGCGTATTCGTGAATTTAAATTGTCTCAAAACATCCCATTGTGTGAGTTGTCGGTCTTGATTCGGTAATCCAGTGTTATTTTTCGTGCTTGAATACCGGGAGAATATAAGGTTAGATAGAAGGGTGATTTCCCAGATTTACGTGCGTGTTGTCGGAGCCCTTTGTCCGCGTGACAAAGGTTACGTATACTTGACCTGCGCCAATTTGACAAATTAAATTATCAGGGCGGCCAACAGGAACGAAATCCAAGTTGATGTATGTCGCGTGCCGCAGAGCTCCGGGCCGGCGAGGGTCAACGCCGCCACCCGGGAATTGGGATCTCTTGTGAACCGGAAGAAAAATGACTTGCCGAGACCTGCGACCGCGGTAATAAACGAACATGCCGGAATGTGACGCAAATTCCGACAATCGGATCGCCGAACGAGCAAAAACGGAAATCGCCGATAACAAACATCTTACAACCAACCCTAACTTCAAACCAGGAATTTGCAACAATCTAAATACCAACCATCAACGATAAAGTCACTACATTTAATCAAGTATCATAACGACATCTCAGGTTTTATGGGCATTTGAACAGTAAAAAACTGTTTAATTTAGTTCTGTTTCTAGGGGTTACAATACGATTTACGGGCTAGACCGTGTAAAAATTAAAACGGGCTGTTCACATGGATATACCATGGCAACATATCTTATTTGGAACGTCTGACATCCTTTGACATTGACATTGACGTTGCACAAATGCAATGAATTTTATTAAACATAAATATATTGCGATGCAAATGCCCATAAAACATTGTACAATGCTCTACCGTTACCTGAAATTTACTGTCTTACACTGTAAATTTCTGTATAACGGTCTTGCAATATAAATAACTATTAGAATATTACATATCATTATTTATAAAAAAAAAAAAAATATTTTCTACCCCTTATTGCAAAACTTTGTTTTTCATATGTTACTGTAGACCTGAGCGTTTAGACACTTGATCTTATGTATTTGGTAATAAATAATAAATTAATCGCCCGTCATTCTGGATTCGTGAGAAAGTGTCCAAAAGCAAATTATAAAATATGGTAAGGAGAGAAAAGTGTACATCCGCGTTCCATCGTCTAATGAACTCAGACATATGTATTCAGAACAATTCTATGGTGTAGCTAATAGCACCATTCTAGGAATGACAAAATAAATAACAGTATGTCCGTTAAATGATTTCCACGGTACTCATTTCTAAATTCCTAACTCGGTTTCTTCGTCGCCTTATCCGGAATCGTATTCGTATATTCGTACCGTAACAACTTAATTACCGGACTTCGATTAAAGTAAAGTGAAGGGCAGAAAGGTTACTTCAACTCTAGCTACGTCATTGGAACAATCTGCTCTTATTTTCAGCTAAACTATAATACTTAGCTCATCTATATCTCATGCAATCTAATGTAGAATATGTAACTATTCATCTCATAACATTCTTTGTAGTTTCTTCTCGAGTCATTGATTGTTGTGTCATTCTACGCTATATCGTCATCTAAATCTACAAGGTAAATAATCACAAAATTAAATTCTTTTAAGTAATGGGATTACGAAGTTATTTCCTAGAAAAACCTCCTGGTAGACTAAATAATGTAAAAAGCATTTCAGTGTAATAGGGGTATAAGGTAACATTTTATGTAAATAATGAATGATGAATAATTTGATACGCAAGAGTACAAAATCCAAGTAAGTAATAGTTTGAATGTAAGATCTGATCTTGAGACGAGTTTAAACTAGTTAGAAGTAAATTAGAATTCCTTGTTTCCAGCTAGGAGGCTGCAGGAGAGTTGAATAATAAAAAGGACGATTGTAATCGCTCGCTAGTTTTAATAAGAGCTACTTTCGCAGTTGGCTCTTCGGCACCAAGCTCATGTATATTTGATCGGACGATTAAGGCTTTCACGGTAATCATCAATGTTAATCTGATAATCGATACAGCCCACTACAAAATACATGGGCGGCTTGATCAAGGAAACATTTACAAACCGATGACGAATGGTTCCCGTCCCGTCCGAAATCTAATTATCAGCTTTGCCACATACGCTGGCAAAACGAGGAAAACACCGACAATCACGAGTTACAAGCTGCATCTAACCTGCCATTAATCATCTATTCAATTACTTTAACATCATTAACTAAATTTAAACAATCACATCTATCTTGCACACTTTATTCACTACCTATTTCATTGCTGTACGATCTTGTACACTTGTACATTATGGAATAATGTCTATTCGAATATCTCTTATTAAATCATCTTCTAGTATTGTTTCATTCTGTTGTCTCACAACCTTTAAAAGGTTCTAAATATGAAGGAGAAATATATTTATTTTGTAACTAGATATATTTATACTACATTTAGTGTTGCCCTCTAGACAAGACAAGACAAGTCTTTGCAAAATCTTCTCTACAAATTTTAAGACAAGACTTGAGTAAGTCTAAGTCTAGATTAAAAGTCTTGTCTAGATTATCACGACCTTACATTAACCTGTGTTTATGCTTTAGACAAGAACAGATAATTCTTCGACTACGTTCTTTCTATATTTTACAATCACTATTTCAGCGCAGGTGAAACAAGCTTCGCATGATATATTTATATTTCGAAAATTTAGTTTTTTTAATTAATCTAGAGCAGTGGATCTCAAAGTTTCGTGGGCGTATATGTTTTGACAATTCTTAGACTTAGACATTTGAAACTTCTTCATACTTTTGTCAAATGGATGTCCAAAGAATGAGTATGGAATCGTGTTTCCGAATTAAAAGTAGAACTATCTACTCATTTTTTTTGAACAAGAAAACAAACTTGAATTTTTTTAAATGTCCTGGTCTAGAATAAGATAGTCTTGATTTGTCTTGAAATTTCAAGTCTTTTGCTAGTCTTATCTTGATAATCTAGACAAGACATCTGAAAACTCTAGATTTAGACGGCAAGACTAATTACATTTTGTGTTAAAAAAGATATTAAAAAAATGTCACAATTTAATTTCTAAAATGAGATCTAGCAGTAAAGGTATCTTTGTAGTGGCTGTACCGAAATAGCAATAAAATCTACAAAACCTTTACTGCTGTTTGTTTTGTTGTACTGGGAATGCATCCTATAAACTATTACCGTCCACCGTTTAAATATTTATTTTGCGACAAGCATTGGGAAGTAAAATATTCAATAAATGGAAGAGAATTGTTAGAGTGAATCTTGTATTCCAGACATCGAACGTCATTCTGCAATCCAACCAGCTTTCAACCTCACTCTGCTCTCGCGAACTGACTCTTTATGCCCATCCGTTGCATATTCATATCGATATCGACTCACCATCATTCCTCAGTCTGACACAAAGATGTTTAACATTGAACATTTAAATTATGTAGTTGCAACGGAATGCGAACCTGCGGACAAATTGGAAGTAAAATATAAATAAATGGTTTTTATTATGTAAAAGAAACATTTTTCAAATTTATAAGTAAATAAAAACACTTGGTTATTCCACCATAAATAATTTTATATAAGTGACGATCGTTTCACCCTTTCGGACATCATCAGACTATTTTTTTAATATTTTTTTTTATTAACAACAAATGCTGAACCTCAATCCAGTCCCAAGTCGACTGTGAAATGGGAGAGAAAAACCAAAATGATCATTCAAAGGCAAATCATTCTTCAACTGCAATTATAGGTAGTCTGATGATGTCCGAAAGGACGAAACAATCGTCACAAATATAATAATTATTGTGGAATAACAAAGTATTTTTATTTACCTATATTCAAATATGTTCCAAGTACCCACTACAATATACATTTCAAGTATTTTTCAAATTGGTTAGAATAGACTGTACCTTGATTTGGGGTAAATTCTATTGTGTTGCCTTTTAGTTAAGTATGATATGTACGAGTGCTCTAGAGGTGAGAAGGTGCCATTGCCCGAAGGTACGGTCTCCCGGAGCAGAGTCCGGAGGACCGGAGTCCCGGAACCGGCAAGTCTCCCCGGTATTAATCACACACTCAGACTTGTCGCAACCACGTGCCGGAGTGCAGGACTGTATTCAGGGAATTTACCTTCTTTTATTTTGCCCTGTTTTTATAAATATATGATTAGTTATTTTGCTATTAAAAACATTTTAGTTAAATTTAATTAGAACTAACTACTGATTTTTACGACGATGGATTTTGATCTAATTACATTTGGGCATAATCACCTAATGAATAAGCACCCTTCTACGAAATCGCAAACATTACAACGACTCGTTTTTACGAAGGATAATTTTAAATTAATTACATTAAGGTTTCAATAGGGTTGTTTATGCTTTTCTGATTTTTTTATATGTTAATCTATATTTAAAAATATGACATACGTATTTTTTTATTTCGCAAAAAAATACTGCATATAGCCACAAAAAATTCACAAAGTTCCAAAAATATACTCTCGCGAGAAACAGTAGTATAAAGTGACGTCACGCTCACTGCTTAGAAAGAGAAGTCTGGAATGAGTGAAACAGGCGTAGTGATAATACCTGGCGTATTTCTTTTCTTTCTGAATACACAATAACTTCTTCAAAATTAGCGGCGTCAAACACAAACATTCGAATGATGTATGAAAAGACAAACGTTCTTCACAACTACCTACTTGTTTACGACTGTTGTGCGCATGCGTTAGTCGTACGGCTTTCGTCAGCAAAATAGCGTTCGTTTTGAACACAGTGAATTTTTAATTGATAATTAGTAATATTAAAATGTGAATAATTTAACATTTTTCTATTTTATTATATTCTATTCGCAACTAAAATTAAGATGCAACATGTTTTTTTAAAAAAGCAGGATAGTGAAACAGGCCTATTATTAAGTGTCCCTAAATAAACAATGTGTGTTATAAATAAAATTACTATGCATAAAATTTGGAACAACATCGGCATTTATTTTATTATTTATTTCGGCAGACAACAGTTGAATACTACACTGTGTAAACATTACATAAAAAAGTTTTTGAATAAAAGTAAGTTTTGGGTATGAGATTAACTTATATTGTAACCGAGGACAAATCATAAATTACCGGGTGACTTTTATGCTTAGTCCAACCCTGAATGGTGTCCGTAGGGAGTAGAAAAATTTACCATCGTTTCTTTGCGATATTTCACGCGCGTGGAACACTTTCTCCGGACGTCACTGCGTCCGCGTCGCGACGCTCATACCCTGTCTTCCCCATCGTATTTATCCAGGACCAGTCAGGATTTTTTTGACTCTACGTACATTTCTTGATTGAATCCAAAATATATTCAATATCATTACTTTTCACCTTGTTGGCATTATTATATCTGTTTCTAAAAAAATATTCCTGTAATTTTAATCAGTTGTACCATTTATCATAAGGTTAATAATAAAAGGCGTATACTTTTTAAGCTCTACACATGTAATATTGCTCAACATTGTATCTTGCACACATTCAATCTTGCACATCTTTTATCGTGCACACTTTTAATCCGCAAAAAAAGTTATCTTATACGCATTTTATCTTCCAAATCATTTTATCATCTACACATTTTATCTTCCACTCATTTTATGTTCCACACATTCTTTTGCACAGTTCATATTCCAATTTAATTAACACTGAATATTTTATCTAATTATAAGTATGTTAATTGCATGAGCAATAAAATGAATGAAAAGTATAACTACAATGTTTTAAAGATGAAACGTTGGCGAAGATAAAATGTACGGAACATAAAATGAATGGAAGATAAAATGTGTGGATGATAAAATGTGCACAAGAATGTGTAAGATATTTTTTTCCGTGGATTAAAAGTGTGCACGATAAAATGTGTGCAAGATTGAATGTTTGAAAGATACAAAGTCGAGCAATATGACATGTGTGGAAGATAAAATATATACTATAATTTAAAAATTAAATTAAGCTTGAAGTTTAATTGTAGGAAATGGACCCTTTAAATTTTAGATGGGATAAATATTTTCTTACTACTGCCCTGTATAATCCCAGCTCGACCTCATGTGTGTTTGTTTCTTATTCGCTGAGAAAAAACGTGATAAATGAAAATGTGTCCCATTATCATGTGTGTTAGTGCGCTAATGGTCTCAGTACACAGGCACGTAATAAGGAGTTTGTGTAGGGGGTGTAGTCGTCTCAAGCGCTGTCAAATGTCTTTCTTTCCCGAATCACAATGCGGGAAATGTGCGGTGTTGCGCCAAGATGGATGGTCTGGAAAAGTAAATTGATTTAAAATGCGTTCTGGATTTACCTACTCCACATCTGGACTTTTTGCCTCGCCTAAGTATACATGCTGATGTAAACGTAACAATAGAATGATGATGTTTGCCTGTTTGTTTTATATCTTTCAACAAAATTTCAAACAAATGAACACAATACACGTTTTAAGAAAATAATCGTGCAAGTCGGTTTTAACGCAGTTTATTATTTGTACCTTACAGGCACTCAACTGATATGGAGAATGCATGATTCTTATGTTTGTCTTCAGACGGATTCATGGATATGCTCTTTCACTTTCTAAATATATTTCTTTCCCTTTAATTGATATAAGAATCAGGTAGTTTGATGTTTATTATAAATGGATAAATGATGAGTGTAATTGTATATGTCAGATATTATATAGAAGTAGTGCAATAGTTGTGAATAATATTGCTAAATCTCAATCTCAACTGTCAGTCTGATGTTTCACTGTTTCACGTGTTGGAAAGTTTTTCTTTCTCGGCAATCATGGTTTAAAAATATAACGTATTTAGAACTCAATACAAATGAAAATAAACAATTTACCTATCTAAACAAATTATTTTCATCAGTTTTCGGCTAGCTCAAGTAAAGATATACTGCCGATCCGGTCGTTTCCTATCGCACACTTGTCGATTGCGGCGCGATCGGCTCGGCCGATCGATGCCGAACAGTGTGCCTTACTACGTTTAAGAAGCTACCCGCTCCGTAAGTTTAAGCAGAAGTTTGCAATTATCTCGAAACATGCTATACTGAAGTACAGCAATATTTGTAGTATTTTTTGTAAAATACTTAAGAAAGTATTAATTATGTTAAGACAAAAATAATCGTCTAGCTTTATTAGCTATATTACTGTTTGAATGTTTACAACTATATCAAAACTCAGGTTTTGCAGTCTATTGACGTAGGCTAACAACTAACCAATTAACAATCTTTACCCACAAAGAATACTGAAACGATATTTGATGTAAATAAATCCAGACAAGCCGTTGCTACATTGTAGTAGTTTGTTGTCTGCCATTTCATCATTCGCTACTTAGAACAATCCATCTTGGACTGGAGATCTATCACGTAGTTTATTTACAACAAGCCTGTAAACCAAAGGAACAATTCACTTAGCTGTTAACGATCGCACGCCATTACCACAAAGTAGCCTGGCATTTACTACCAGATTCCGCGATCCGTGTGCTTTCTCATCATCACCACTGCAGCTAAATCAAGAAATGCAACCACCGCCTAGCCAAAGATAGTCTTCTAGGAAATATAAATGGATAGGTGATTTCCGAGAAGCTAATGGGTGAGAATTGATTTGGATATATGCCAACCGGGGGAAGAATTTGATTCGTGTGGTTATTTATCGTTTCTATGAATGCTGATATTTCAAATCGAATTTTTCAAAAAGGTACTCAGGATATGTATTCCAGTATAATAAGATCTGCCACAACAATTGAGCTTATTTTAAGCACTTTAAAATGCATAATAAAACCTAGTAACGTAATCAGTTTATATTATTTTTTTAATATTGCTGTTGCTAAATAACATTCTATTTATAACTGGACAAGGGGTAGCTTCGCCACGTTTTACATTTTATCAGCAATACAAACTTTCATTGTAAAGAAATACTAACCCGTAATATATTTTTGGTCGCAGGTAAAGTATAGTTTATGACATATTTATAATCATTTCAGATAATTGTGATTGAAGAGATATGTTTCTAAATTTATTGTAACACTTTTACCGAATCGCTGCCACTAATTTGTAACCTTCCCTAGTCCCTCGATGAGGGTAGGATTAACAAAATATTTAAAATGGCTTCTTTGTCAAACCAGAGACGTATTAAATAATAGAGTAACATCAATAATTATATAAAAGCAAATATTAGTTTTACCATACTCAATATTACTTTACGAATTATTTTATTTGACCTAAATAACATTCTTAATTAATGCCACTAAAATTTACTGACTTAGTTTTCTTAAATTATTACAAAATATAGCATTACAATTTACAAAACTGATCTTTGGAACTACGAGAGTAACTATGAAAAACTCTAACGCAGCCAGCATTACATATCGGTGCGGCAGACAACTAGACTAATTTAATTGCTTCAATATACTTAAGGAGGTTCACTGCCAATCTTAAACCATCTAAGATTTTAGAAGTGTAAGGGGCAAGGAAACAAGTTTCTTAAAAAGACGTTATGCATATGTCATTATATACAAGATGTAATGTACACATCAATCTTAATTATAAATTTCATTTTAGAATTAAATTCTTCAAATCAATTCTAGGTCTAGTTTTGCAAATTAGGTCAATACCCTTTCATAAATCATCGCCGTGTATATTTATATAAATTATTTTTCTTAATAATAGAAAAAGTTTACTTTTTGAGCTATTTTAGTGGAATAAAACTTAAGTATTAGCTTTGTACAAGTACAACAATAAAAGTAGAAATAAATTGAAAAAGATAGGCTGTAAAAGTATAACGCTGAAGTTACGTCATGAAATATGAGTTACACCTGTAAGTACGACTATTACCTGTCAATAAAGATCATAGTCGGTTAATAAAAAGTGAGGACCGGCGTCCGGCGTCCGGCGTCGGGTTCCGGGCACCTGCGCCGCCGTCAGCGCCATCTCGGCCGATGGCCGGCAATATTTCACTTAACACACGATAAATTCCCCCGCTTTATCACGTCCGGCAACGGAGCGCGGTAATGATGTTATAAAACAGATACAGCGCAACCGGCAACATCGTCAAAACTTAATGCGGTGACTTATTGTTTCCCAAACGTGACCGACGCCTTCTGCGATCGCAAACGACCGTCCACTTGTTCTTTTCGCTTGCACGGTCAGGAGTTGCCAAACTTTACACATGAGCAGGACAGGAGCAGGGTAGGAGCAGGGTTGTTTTGATTTAAATCAAATTTAAATCCTTAGATCATATATCAGTAGATATAGATTTGCCTATAGTGTACGTGTTTTATATTTGGAGAAACATAGAAGGATGGATGTACTATTTCCATCAATTTTGAGGCGGAAGCACAGAATAGTTACACATAGAAGCGACACTCCGTGTCGGTACCTTTCATGATCCCCTATCCAGTTCTAGGACCTTGAAGCATTGTGTAGACTTTTAAATTTGTGCTCTTCCCCTATCTCTCTCTGATGTGAGGGCACTTTCCGATTTTAAACAATGAGCCATTTAAATTTGTGCACAGTCTCCGTCTCTCTCTAATTTTCGTTTCTCTGTCTTACTGTCGCTTCTGCATAAACCTATTCTCTGTCCTTAAATCATATATCACTTTCTTTTCGCTTGAACGACCAGGAGTTCCCAAACTTTACACATGCAGGGCAGGAGCAGGGTTGCTTTGATTTAAATCAAATTTAAATCCTTAGATCATATATCACTAGATATAGACTTGCCTATACTGTACGTGTTAAATTTTTGGACAAACATAGAAGGATGGATATTCTATTTCCATCAATTTTGGAGGCGGACGTATGAATTAAACGTCAAATTTAAAATCAATCATGACAGATCTGACATTGTGCCACAGAATAGGTTTATACAGAAGCGACAGTAAGACAGAGAAGCGAAAATTAGAGAGAGATGGGGAAGGTGCACAAATTTAAAGGGCCCATTGTTTAAAATCGGAAAGTTTCCTCACATCTGAGAGAGAGATAGGGGAAGAGCACAAATTTAAAGGTCTACACAATGCTTCAAGGTCATAGAACTGAATAGGGGAATATGACAGGTACCGACACGGAATGTCGCTTCTGTATGTAACTATTCTGAGCCTATACTGTACGTGTTAAATTTTTGGACAAACATAGAAGGATGGATATACTATTTCCATCAATTTTGGAGGCAGAAGTATGAATTAGATATCAAATTTAAAACCAATCATGACAGATCTAACATTATACACAATTATCAGAATGATTTCAACATACGTTTGAAGAATTATAAAACCAATTATGAGCTAGGTGTAGAACTTCAACCTAACGTGGTTTTCTGAAGGAACCTTTCGGTAATCTAAAAGGGAAAATTTGTAACTTCTAAAACGTACTATTTTAAACAGTAAATAATAAAGGTATTTGTAATACTTAAGCATATATGATAATTTTTAACGTAGTTTTTCATTATTCCTTTTTTATTTTCATTTGAAATTATTATACACCTTAAAAAAATAAAAATCTGATTTAAATAAAAAAAAAATCCGTTTAAATCAAATAACCTTATTTTTATTATTTTATTTTTTAAATCGGCTTTTATTATATATTAAAATGTATTTTTCGTTCGTGAACAACAAAATTAAATTCTTTTTTGGCAAGGGAAGTCTTCAACTTATAGCTTCCGGAACACTCCACCGTCTTTAGCTCTTTGGAAAGAAAATTTCAAAAATAAATGTAGTACAGTACTTTCTTTATACCTATAAAAATATAGGAGGTGGTGGATAAAAAGAAAAATTGAAAAGAAGAAAAATAATACGTTGCAGTTATTTTATTTATATTTATTTTTCAAAATGTTTTCTATCTAATTAATAAATTACTGGCGATCCATCACATTAATTCCAGAGCATATATGTGTTCAAAGAGACTAATTGCATGAAAATTACATTTCATAATGATAATTCTTTGAAAATCCAGCAGTTAATTAACCAGTTATAAACAAACATTGAGGTTCAAGTAAATATTTGCTAATTAATAATGTTTAAAATGAAACGTTTTACTTGACTATTCATCAGCATTCCACAGCTGTCTGGAATGAAACAATGTTTCAAGAGTCATATCGAGTTTGCATTACCTGTTCTGGCTCCGTTACCGGTGACTTCTTATGTTCCATTTTTCATTGTTCGGCTCACTTCGAGAGCTTCTTACCGCGGCCACCAGAGGCGCTGGCGTGCCTTGTTCACGGGACTTTTAATGGAATTCCTTCTACAACTTAATTATTTCGGAATTAATTTCAATGATCGCTCTTACCAGTCTTAAAATTGTAATTAAAATTGTCCCGCCTCAATAATAACGAAAAATAAATTACTTTTTGTTAAAAATTCAATTATGACAAATCTGGGAAAATAAATCCTCTTCGACCGCTTTTTCCCACGTTTCTTGTTGATTGTTCGAATTCGTTGTTTTTGCTTTTCATGTTTCATTGCTTTCTGGTAATTACCATGCCATGATACCACGTCGTTACAAAATAAACAAAACTTAACTGTATAATCAATAATAATAAATGTAATTTTAACTGAAATACTATTCTCTTCAATTGTAACACGCCGTTCAATTAAAGTTAATACAAAAATATTTTGTAATTGTTCTTTTTAGTTTTTTTTTTTTTCTAATAAATTAGATCTTCTGATATCTAATTAATACAATAAACGTTTTTTTGTTTCTCTTTTTCATTGACGATTCCAAAGATATTTCTAATATTTCTAATAAACTCAGCACTTTGGTATATGCAAATTTTTCGTCTAATAAAGCATATGTAAGCGAATTTATAAATATTAAGTAGAGAATATTCTCACATCAAAAACTAAGAAACAAATAAATTCTACAAGATACTAAGAATTCTCTTGTAGAATTTGTAGAAATTCAAATTTAATTTGCCCACGATTCAGCTAGAAATGTCAGTTTCATTAAAATACATTTAACCGAATTTGCTTTACACGCGTAGGCGTAGTTAGGAAGGACTTGCCTTATTTGTATTATTTGTAGCAGTTACTAAAAATAGTTAAATATTACTATAAAAGAAACAGATAAAAACAAAGTTCTTAATGGAGATCCAGCACTTTGCAACCAACATTATACTATTGTAATGTGTGTGGTATATTTAGTAAAACTCTTGTTTCCTTATATCGTAATATTTCTCAATTTTTTGTTTTATAAATTTAAGCTTATATTTTTTATTTATTTATTCGGCTTTTACTAGTTTCGATACCCTTTGCATCTTCCTCAGGAGGTGAAAATTAACAAAAAATACAAAACGTGGAAAAATAAAGACATTAAAAATTAACTAAAAAAATATAAATAACACACATATGGAAGTTAAAATAAAATAATAAATAATTACATAAAAAACACTAATGGCTGGTTACACCAATATTACTTAAATTTTAAATTTCCATAAAATGATAAACAATACCTATATTCAATATTGCTGTCAAAATTTTGTTTATAATTTTCTGTGTTGTTAAACTTGTTGGTGCAACTAGGCCTTAATCCTTAACGATTATCAAAATAAAATCAAAATCAATGTTCAATAACAATTTCTTACAAACATAATTAGTTTTAATTATGTAAAATGAACTATTTTCTAAACAAAATATTTTAACTATTTCCTATAAACGTAATTTAGTTTTAAGTTTGGAAAATTAACAACATTTTTTTTGTTTTGTTGCAGGATGCGTAAGGTGGAGGGCGGCGCAAGTGGCGAACACACATCCACATCCACCGCGACGTCGAGTTCCCGCACCAACACAGAGTTCCGCTCCGAGCCGCGGTACAACTTCAAAATAGGCATCTACGGCTGGCGGAAACGCTGCCTCTACTTCCTCATCCTAGGCCTGCTTGTTATGGTCATAGTCAACCTCGCTCTCACCTTGTGGGTTCTTAAAGTTATGGAGTTTTCCTCGGTGAGTACAATTTAAAAAGTGAAATTTAATTATAAATATTTAGTTTTATAAAAAGAGGTAGACAGGTTAAAAAAAAAGCAAATATTTTACGGATTGTTATAGTTTTTGTTAAACTTTTAACTAACAAATATTTGGTCAACATTTTTTAAATTATCAATTGCAATTCTAGTGTTTCTCAGTATCTCAGTTAGCCTTGGTCAGTAAGACTTGGTCAGTAATTTAGTTTTATACAAAAAGATAGACAGGTTAAAAAAAATGCAAATGTTTTTCGGATTGTCTTGGTTTTTTTGTAAACTTTTGACTAACAAATATTTGATCAACATTTTTTAAATTATCAATTGCAGTTCTAGTGCTTCTCAGTATCTCAGTTAGCCTTGGTCAGTAGCACTGCTGGGGGTACAGATATTTATCCTTAAAGCGACGACGTCTCTGTTGTCCTGGATAGTCCTGATGGTAAAACAGGCTTGCAGCTGGTCGAGCCGATCTGTTATATGATTCGAAAAGATAGGATACAGCCTGTATTCCCAAACTTTGTGATAGCTCCACAGAATAGGTTTATACAGAAGCGACAGTAAGACAGAGAAACGAAAATTGGAGAGAGATGGGGAAAGTCAGCAAACTTAAAGGGCTCATTGTTTAAAATCGGAAAGTTCCGTCACTTCTTAGAGTGAATAGGGGAAGGCAACAAATTTAAAGGTCTACACAATGCTCCAAGGTCATAGAACTGAATAGGGTAACATGAAAGGTACCGACACGGAGTGTCGCTTCTGTATGTAACTATTCTGTGATAGCGCTTCACATTTTTTTAAGGATGATTTATTTGATAGAGGAGGCCTCCGAACGTGTAATGCTTAGGGCTCCAATAGTATTAATCCGGTCCTGTCCTATCACAATGGTATCGGTGAAAGTTACCTACATGCAATAATTAAATATTGGAGTTTAGTTTGTAATTTATTTCTGAAAATTTACTACCTTTATTGAAAATTTGTGATTAAATTACCTAAACTTTTAATATAATTACACATGAAACTTTTGCTTCATTATTGCACACACATTCTCTAATCAATTGTGCATTTGATGTGCTGATTGTTGGAGAAAATCTTTATTGTTACTTGTTTCACTAGTAACTCAAACTATAATCTATTGAATTGTGCTACTTATGTGTAAAGTTACTGAACTGATTAAAGCGGTAGAAATGAGTTTCCATAATAATTTTTTATCGTAAAACAGAAAAAGAAGAACTGTATTTTTGGGATAATTTCAAACTATTTTATAGTTTGTATTTTTCGAAAAACAGTGCGCGCATATTTATGAGACAAAAATTTAAAATATTACTGGCAACAATAAAATTTCCATGTTGGCCAAGAAACATTCAAACGCGAAATTATTAACAACAGTAATCATTAAAAATAATTGGATATACCCTGCAGGCACAAGAAGATGCCATTATTTATTAAATAAAACTTTTTTACGTGAACGAGAAACAGTAAAAGAAATTCGTTAATTACAGAATATTCGAATCGTCTTGGTTGTGGGTGAGTTTTTGAGCCCGCGGCAGTAATTAACAGAAGGGATTTCCTGTGACTCGCCGCGGTCTCGTTACCGCAACCAGACCGCCGGCGCGGTTGCCCGAACCTCGGCGCCCGCAAAAAATAATCCGATTCCCGCACACAAAGCTTTTTACCCACTTTATACTTCAAATAAATATTAAGATTTGTGGTCAGAATTTAGACCCCGGTACACCACAACACTTAAAAAATTGTTCACACCAGATTAGCTTCGTTTATTAAACACAAAACGTATTTTCTTTACACAGATTCAAATTGGGACAAATCTTACTACAAGTAGCTTATTATTTTAAAGCCCTTATACTAATTCATCTTTACTGAGATACTAATACTACTTTTAAATTCTATGAATATATCATTACATAAATTCAGGTTTTAATAAAATTGGTAATGCATACGGATATCAATTAATTTAATGTGTGTCCTTCATTTTTTAAAGTACCTAACAAAATGGTTCTTCAAATAAGTAAATTATATATAAGTGAACCATATTTAGAAGTACATATTGTAATGATATCTACTATGTAACGTACGCAAATTTAAAGATGGTGTATCATTATTCCTTATTGCACTACACAACTTATTTTAATCGCTGAAAAAACTTGTAAAGAAAGTGTTATTTCGTTTTCTTACATATATCCCAGTAGTATATTCTGACAGTTGTTATTTGTTAATGTCAATTTATTAATAATAAATGAAATGTTTCCTACAAAAATTAAAAGCCAACTAAATTGTTATTTGTATTAAGTTTTTGCTAAAAATAAACTACCCTTTTGAAAAGGCCATTTGAAACCAAAAATAGATGTGCATAACTAGATGTTCCATAAACAAAATTCATCATTCTACGGCTAATCGTTTTTGAGTTATGCTAAAAATTCAAAGCAACATGCTCTTTTGGCACTGCCGATTGCAATAAAAAAGGGAGGTGCACAACTAGATGCTATAGCAAATTTGTGTATGATTAATTTGTTATTCAAAATCAGTTTTCCTTATTTTTAAATCCAACTGGAAATGTTTACTTTATTTCTTTTGTGAAAAAAATTTCGGTCAGCTACGTTTTATTTTGAATATCGCGTTGTAAATTGACAAGCCAACTAAATTAAGAAATCATCCCCTACCTACAAATCATCCGAAATGTTCAATTAACCTGTCTATCTCCATATTAAACCAGATACAATCTCGTTTCGTTGAGTAACACCCTATATTTACGTATATTAGGTAGATTGATGGAAACAGCTCACTAACCACGTGATTCATATTTCCCTCCGTGTTGTGACGTGTAATGAAGTTCCTGTTGTTGGCAGGAGGGCATGGGACAGCTGCGCATCGTGAGCGGCGGCTTGCAGCTCAACGGGAGGGCCATGGTTCTGGATGCACTCATCGCCAGCAGCATTCGGTCTAGGGCTGGGCAGCCCATTGTCATAGAGTCTAGTAGAAATGTCACCCTGTCAACGAGGAACGAACATGGAATGCTGGATAATCGGATATTTTTAGGTGAGGAACGTTTTTTTTAATAGATTACAGTAAAAACCTTAGATGAGGTATAACATAGACATAGAGATATGACACACTCATATAGCTACGTACTACTGAGCAAGCAAAAGATGTATGGTCAAAAATCGCCTAACAGTTAGCTGCGTGAGAACAATCCGCCAGCTGAGTAGTGCACACTTACAGTTAGACGAACGAAATATTGGTATTTTAAAGTTTTGTTACCTATTCTCATTATTTGTTTGGTTGAGTTTTCCATATAACTACTCCACTGGTCCACTGTTCTCAAACAACTGGCTGCAAGCGATTTTAAACCTTAGATCTTTCGACAATATATTTGGGCAATGCCATATCTCTATGTTATACCTCATCTAAGGTAAAAACTCTTCAATGGTCGCCCATATTTTGTGCAGTCAACCTTTTGTTTATTTCGTAGTATTTAATTTTCCTGCTGATTTTATTATATTCTTCCTCAGAAACTTTATTCAGTTGTAATTAAATTTTTAAATATTAGTATATTGTGCAACAAGTGCAGAAAGCGCGTATTTCCCATGAGAATAGAAAGTTTCAGTACGCGACGAAGTCGAGTGCTGGAATCACATAAGGTGGCAAATACGTGATTCTGCACGAGTGGCACACTATACTTTCTCTACGACCTTGTTGCACAATATTCTATTTTGAAAAGTGTAAAGTATGGATCCACAATTTAAATATACTGTCTAAATTAAATAAATAAATCAAATAAAACCAAATTAAAAATCAAAAGTGAGGTTGACAAACTGATACATTAAACATAAAAACAAAGACAGCCTACTTTATTTTTGTCAGAATTAAGAAACAATAAAATATTCTTGCCGAAATGTTTGTTTTTAAGTAGGATTAATATTTATGTGTTAGTAGTGAAAAATATAATATATATACCACGGTTGAGAAGACCATTATTGCCCAGTGCCTTATGTCCCCCTGTGGCATTAGGTCAATAATGATAGTCTTCTCAACCTTGGCATATAATATACTATTCTATTTGTTCTTCTCGTTGTGCTTCAATATTAAACCTCACGTTGTAAAATTGAACTAACGCATTTATAATGTAAATAATTATTTTTTGTATGTACACAAGGAATAATTCAAATTATTTTCCGATTTATTTATAATAAATTATATTAAAGTAAACTCCTGCTGTTCCAAATTCGTAACCTTATACTTATGATAATTACTTAAGTACCCCAAAAGTTACGTAATTTACTTGCATATAACACTTGTTGCTTAACTATTATCTTGTTTATATTGTCTTCATAAATTCTTGAATATGTAGGTCACGATCGGTTGGAATGCCTGGCCAACAACTTCATGGTAACGGACGACCGAGGTCGGGTACTGTTCTCCGCCAACCGACGCGAGGTTGTTGTGGGCGCCGAGGCGCTCAGAGTGTCCGGTGAGGGTGGCGTCGTCTTCGACGGAAGTGTCCAAACGCCACTTGTCCGGGCGGAACCCGGACACGATCTAAGGTTGGTATATCTGAACACTACAAACAGAAAAGATTACCCAAATAAATTTATATGATATTTTTGGCATAATTTGTAGTATTAACACAGAATAGGTTTATACAGAAGCGACAGTAAGACAAAGAAGAGAAAATTAGAGAGATGGAGAACGTGCACAAATTTAAAGTGCCCATTGTATATAATCGGAAAGTGTCCTCACATTTGAGATAGAGGTAGAGGAAGAGCACAAATTTAAAGGTCTACACAATGCTTCAAGGTCATAGAACTGACTAGGTGAACATGAAAGGTACCGACACGGAGTGTCGCTTCTGTGTGTAACTATTCTGTGATTTTGTGGCATAATTTGTAGTATTAATTTGGGAAATTATAATGCAAAGATTGCGTGAGAGAGTAAATTATAAACCGTGAAAGAGAATGAAGGTGTCTTTTTTTCTGGGAAATAAAACGTTTTAATACAGTGGGTCGCTTAATGTGAGCTCAGTATCCGTCTTTGTTTTTTATAAATAAACGCCTAAGCATCATCCCAGTCGTGAAATATGCGTGACATTAAAATAACGTAATTCTCCGGGAGAAAGAGCGAGATTCAAATAATCCTTATATTCTTATTACTCCTGAAAAATACATCAACGTCTTCGAGTCATAAAAACAGCGCGCAGGAAGATTTAATAAGAGCGCACAGATTGCAAAGAGTGGTACAGAGCGGCATTAGCCGCGGTTTCAACCCAACGTCCGCCGGCCGCTCGCCTGTCATAAAACTGTAATGCGAAAAGTAGATTAATGAGAAGAGTTTGATAATAATGAGCAGATGTGCTTTTCATTCAATGACTTCCAATCTGTTTTGCGAAAGATGGATGCTTTACTGCCTGGCCGTGTGGCAGTTTAACCGTTTAACCGGCTGCCCGTTGCGCCACGGTTAAACGTCGCATTTAACCCATCCCGGACTTCAATGCTGTTTTCCAACTTCTCTTCCCAGATTTCGCATTCATTTTGTCCTAATTTCTTTCAAACTTTTACTTTCCGCATACACCATGATTTTAACGTTTAATTTCACATTATTTCAAATAAAGAAAACAATTTTTTATATTTCATTTTCACTTAGAACTGTTTGTATTTAACACCAATTTTTTATTTATTATCAGGCTATCAATTGAGGAGCATTTAGTTGATTAATTTTTAGTCAAGTAGAAATTAATATAAACTTTTCTAAAATTTTTTACCTCTCGCCACTCAGTAAGAGATATATTGGAATCATGCAAAAATTCGGATAATGAGTTTTCAATGGATAAGTACTTTTTGAAGTCCCTAGAACACGATTTTAATAGTTTTACAATTATGTGAAGACCACATCAGATTTTTTAAATAGATGTTCAATAGAAAAACAATTGATCTTATTTGGCCATTATAAAACTTGGACGTATTTATACAAAAAGTTGATTAATTCATATCATTGATACTAGAATCTTAAAGAAGTTTACATATATTCAAACTTCACAGTAAAAATGGACAAAGTATTGTGAAGAATTCAATCGCGAACATCCGACAAAATCTTGGAACGCTGAATTTTGTATGATTACAATATCTCCTTTTTTACTTTTTATGCTATTCTTTAATTTTATTTTCTATGCACATAATAAACCAAAAATGATTCTAATTTTTTCTGTGTTTATTTGGAAACTATTCTCCAAAACATTTTAGTAGTATATTTCATATACTACTGGTATTTTATTTAGTTAATATTTAGCATCTTGAAGTCGGAAGTCGAATCCCAGAACTTATATTTTGTTCAATTCTTTTTGCGACCACTGTCTGCCAAATAATTTCGATAATAACCATATTTGTATATAGCTATTGCAATTGTTGTGTTTTTTTGTTTTATTTTTGCGGTTTTAGCGGTAGTCCAATAATTTCCTGAGAATGAAAATAATGCGTTGTAAAACCATTTACGTGTCACCTGCGGGTTCATAAATTATGTTTTCCGAAACGAAATCGTAAATCAGCGTGTGGCTGTGTGGAAAACACCCCGAATTTATAATAGTTCCTTGCGGCTGTTTGTTCTAATCTACGTGTATCTACAAACGATATTAATGAACACTTGCTAAAACACACACGCCTAGTCTACTAACGTGTCTGTTTTAATTATGCAAATATCGAAATTCTTCTTTACTGCTTTGCTATCAAAAAATGAAAACTAATTTCTCTATTTACCCTTCTGTTTTATTTTGTAATGAACACATTTTACATTAATCGTACATGTAATCAGTATTTCTACGCACATAATTACATTTTCTTTATACTCATCATACAATATAAGTAGACATATACAATATGTAAAACAAAAAATAGACAGGTTATTATTATTATTATTTATTATTACATTATCGTACCCACTTGTAATCAGTTTTCTACGCACATAATTACATTTTCTTTATACTCATCATACAATATAAGTAGACCATATACAATGTGTAAAATAAGAAATAGACAGGTTATTATTTTTTTATTACTTTAACAAACATACATATATTTAATTGATATTATTATAAATTCTCTGTTCGGGTGGGATTCTATAACTTCGGTTGCTATCATTTGGACTAGTTATGATATCAATTAGAAATGGTAACTACAAAGTATACTTGCTATTCTATAACAGTAATGGTTATTTATGGTTGATACGTACTTACATATACTCATACATATATAAAGAACATTCTACAAGTGTACACTGATGTGGGAATGTCTCAAATTCATTGCAAATTTGAATTTCGACATTCGATATTTTAACAAGTGTACTTGTTATTTGTAATTGTTATGAGTTATAGAATCCCACCCGTGTGCCGAAAAAAAAAACGGAAATTACATTTAAAATATTAAATTATATTTTTTACGAACTGGACCGAAATAGTAGTGGTAATTTCACTTGATCGTTTAAAATATATTTAAATATTAACAATTGATAGGAATTTGACAGTCATAAATATATGACGAATCTTTGAAACAATTTCCCCAATTGATGATTAGGGAATGTTTGTTTAATGTTTCTTAATAAAAATAATTTTTATTTAAATATGTAATTGTTGACAAACTTGTTATAATAAACTAAACAAGGAGGGGCCCTTGAAATTATTACTGCCAAGTCCCAAAAAAAACATGAATCCGGCTTGTAATGAGAATATTTTTCTTATTTTTCCTCAGACTGGAGTCTCCAACTCGTTCCCTGGACCTCCGAGCCTCCGTAGCGATCAACATCGAATCCCGCGCCGGCGACATCAAAGCCACCTCCCTGAAAGACATCAAACTGCAGTCCGTAGCCGGGGCCATCCAGCTAGACTCCTCGTCGGTGATGATGCCCAACATCCCCACGGCATTCCCCACGTCCAGGCCCACGAGCACGCTCTCCAGTGCCAGTCGAACCCACGACGTCTACCAACTCTGCGTGTGCGGCAACGGCAAGCTCTTCCTTGCCCCCAGCCACGGGGTCTGTGCAGACGAGGAGGAATCCAGAGTCTGTCGGTAAAACAAGGAACTGAACTCTATGGTGTATATTATCATTAGAATTGTACATATCATGTAACATATTGTATAATTGTAAGTATATTCTGTACATGATAGATAACATATAAAAGATACATGTTTCTAATATGGGGAGTAATTTTTAATTTTGTGTTAGATGTGTGTAAGTTGGGTTACAATTGGATTGTTGTTGTTAATCCAGCTTCATCTTGATTTAAATGCCAAATGAGTTATAAATGCGGTATGTATACGAAGGACAAAATGTGCCTAAACGCTTCTTTTTTAAGTTTCTCGACATATTTTTTGTAAATAAACTGTGCTATACTAGTATAAATATAAGTATGTAATTTTAAAGAGTATTTAACTTCTCAGTTTTTATGTTTTTTTATTGATGTAAGTATTTGACATTTTGTAAATTGTAATTACATCTCAAAGGAATATAAAATCCTCAAACAAGACGAGGTAAGTTTTAAATAGGAACTATCTTGAAACATTTATATTGATAAAATGTAACAATCTTTACTTAAAGTTAATATAGGGCAAGGAACAATATAGGATGATTACCCATACCTTGTTCTCAGAAGATAGACTTCCATCGAATGGAATATTGTAAGTAAATGTACTGTACATGTTATTATGATGAAATTCACTAAATATTAATGAATTTAGTATTATTAAACTCAGCGAATCAAACTGCATTTGTAACAATTATTCAAATCATATGTTGTATCACGACATTTTCAAAGCTTGTTTATTTGACCAACTTTGTATAAAATGTAAATAAATTATATATCAAACGATTTAGCATAATGCACTGAATGTAGAAATAGCATTATATGTTTTAATAATCCGGAAAATAATATTACCTACCTTTTTATACGTAGAACAGACGAGTGCGAGTATTAAACATCTCCCTAACTATTTATTTCCAAAATTTATTTAAAAAATCTTAAAAACAATTACTCTTTACAAGACAACATACATTTTTTATATTTTAAATATTAAATTTAAGTATTTTTTATATTTGCATTTAGTGTATCATGTTAAATCATTTCATGTGTAATTTGTTAATACATAATGAATATTTTGATTGTAAAATTATATCACAAAATATTTCACATCTATCATACGGAATTTTCAATTTTTTCGCCCAACTAGAGAAACATACTCATACACGGTTAAATGGAACGCCTTTCTGTTTCAAAATTTGAACTCTACATAAAATTTGGCATAAGATACAACATAGATTTATTTTTTCCGATGAGTGGTTTAATTTTTATTAGTTATCAAAAAAATGTCATTTTTGTATTTGTTCATAATTTACACTTTGGTTTGCCACTCATACACGGTTAAATATAACGCCTTTCTATTTGAAAATTTGAACTCTACATAAAATTTGGCATTAGATAGAACTTAGATTTATTTTTTCCGATGAGTGGTTTAATTTTTATAAATTATCAAAAAATGTCATTTTTGTATTTGTTCATATTTTACATTTTTGCTTGCCACTCATACACGGATAAATGTAACGCCTTTCTGTTTCAAATTTTGAACTCTACGTGAAATTTGGCATAAAATACAACATACTTTTATTTTTGCCGGTGAGTGGTTAATTTTATATAACTATTCAAAAAATATCATATGGCAAATAATCTCCTATATTTATGTATTGGTAACACAAAGTCGTGTTGGGTGTTGCCTAAAATTTAATTCGAGGGGAAACGTGAATTACCCTTAAACTAGGGGTTGGCGCACGAAACGGACATCAGATTCGTGAGTTTCACGGTTTACTCTATATAATACCATACCTTTTTCCCCTAATTTCACTAATTAGTTGCATCGTAAAAAACCCTGGACTATAGCCCATGGTTTTGAAACTCCAAAAACACTTTTTGTCACGGATCCGGTTCAAATTTGGTATACACATACTAGGTACATGGGGCTAACAACATCTGAAGTCAAATTCACCAAAGGGTTGAAAATAGGGGAGTTATTTAATTACAAAGATTTAAATCACTTATTACGTAAGAGTTATAGGTCGTATGGAAATTTTGACACCAGATTTGGAATCTACGACCTCAAATTAGTGGAATAAAACCAAAAAACCACGCTCTTAACGTGGACACCCTCACACATATGGTAACTTGTGTACCTATATCTGGTACTCTACATGTATGAGTAAATATATTTATTCTGTACGTTTCACACAAATTAATTGTTATTTTTCTGTTTGTATAGATGGAGGATAATCTGCACTTCACCCCCAGATGCGACAGCTGCATTTCCAGAAAACTACAAGTGAAAATATTAAATAAATTGTATATGTATTATTTTATTATTATATTACTATAATTATATGTATTTACAATTAAAAAATAAAGAGACAGTCAAGTTATATAATATGTTTTATTACATCCACCATAAAACCATTTGGGTTGATATTAAGGGAGTTATTCAATTATATATTTTACAAGGGCGGAAAATATTAACTTTAGAGGAAAACTTTATTAGAGTTTTTAGTTAGGAATAAAATTCTAAGCATCATTTATTTAAAAAAAAATTTATCCGATTTTTCTTTTTAAAGATATTGTTTAAGTACATCTCTGTCTTAAAGATAAGTTCCGTTCGAATCTTCTTCAAGAGAACTACCACTTTGGGGTGCCCTATAAAATTGGTATTTTTTTTACAGATGTAGCATTAAGTTCTTAGTCTAAATACAATATTTGAGATCTCTACCCCTAATAATATAGATAACAGAAAATAATTTGTTAAAAATCTTGAAATAAACTACCCTTATAGTTGCACTAAACATTTAATATTTTTTTTATGAATGTAGTATTGGAAGCTTAGTTCATATGCAGAGTTTGAAAATTTTCACGTCAATATTATGGGGGTAAAATAATGCTCTACTTCTGGAACTTCAATCGCGAATTACGTAAGAACGAAGCGAGAGCGCCAAAAACGGACACCGGCACGGGAAGCGGAAGGGTCGAATTAAGGGGATGACATGTCTAACTCCGAAAATTTGGGGTTCAAGGTCAAAAACCATGGGCTATAGTCCAGGGTTTTTTATGATGCAACTAATTAGTGAAATTAGGGGAAAAAAGTATGCTATCCTATAGAGTCAACTGTGAAACTAACGAATCTGATGTCCGTTTTGTGCGCCAACCCCTAGTTTAGGGGTAATTCACGTTTCCTCTCAATTAAAATTTTTATCTCCGATTTCGTTGAAACTTTGCATACATGTAGTAGGGACCTAAACTTAGTGCGGAATATTATTTGGGTCCTTAAGGGTTGATGGTAACGAATTTATTGAACTTTAACGTGGGATTTTGGAAAGGGTGTAAATATTAATCTTAGGGAAAAACTTTATTAGGATTTTTTGTTCAGAATACAATTCTAAGCAACTTTTATTTGAAATATTTTCTTGTCCGATTCACGTCAATCAAAAGAGCGGGTTAAAATACCCCCATTACGAAATTTTCAACCCTCTAGCCTTTTAAATAAGTTTAATACCTACCTTATATACCCTATAATTTTTGATAATTACTCTGTAAATAAATACGTATCAATATATTCCGGTAGTATAATTAATTATTTTAACTATAATAATTACAAAATATAAAGTAAAACATATAAAAGTGAATAGTTTTTATGTAATTTAATTTTAGAACAAGTTGTTTTAGATAAACTTAAATTATAATTTTTGTTTAGAACTAAAAACTTGAACCGACAATTTCTAACCTCTCTTTTAAAACGTCATCTAAAATCGTTCTTGTTAATATAATTCATTGAATATATTTAAATAAATAGTTTACTACTTATCTACAATATTATTAAAAATGGCATCGTCTAGTGCACAGGTATAAATATCAAATTTAGATAATCATTTTTATTACATCATGGTTTTAAAGGTATCAAAAGTTTGGAACGGTTGGAGAACAATTAAAGCTTTTGAAAAAGAGCCTGGTTCATTGCTCCCCGAAGCCTACCGCAAGTTTTGGAAAGAATGGAAAGTAATGACTCCAACTGCTGTTCATTACATTCCCAAAGAGAGTAAATGGGAACGCAACGAAATCACTGGAGAAGTGTATGATATTTGATGTAGAATTCTATTTAGGTTTTATATTACTTATATTTCAGGCTTCCTGTTCAAGACATACCAATTCCAATCAAATATCCACCAGAACACAACACGGGCATTTGGGGTGGCGAAGGTATAATAAAAGGCTTCCAAAAACGTAACCAGTACAAACGGCGAGTGCCACATTTCTGGGTTCCTGTACTAAAACGTTCAGTTGTTTACAGCGAAGTTTTAGACAAACATCTTTCAGTTACAGTAACCGAACGTACTATTAGATTAATTCATGAAAACTATGGCTTTGATCATTATTTACTCAAGGTATTTAAAAGAAATATTATTAAGTTCTTTTTTATATCAGTTTTTATTACAGACTCCTGCATGTGACCTAAAGTCTTTACTGGCTTTAACATTAAAACGTAAAATATTAAAAGAACTAAGTAATAAATGTAGTACATCTTATTCGGATCCAGCAAAACGAGAAGAAGTTTACAATAAATATCAGCAATATTTACAAGCTGTAAGTATAAATATATTTGAATACTTAATTATCAAATTTACATACTGACCTTTAACCATTTACCACATTTTGCGTCATACATTGTTATATTTTTTGCGACAAATAAGATAAAGTTTTTTACTTAATACTTAATTATAAAAGCATTTTCTGAACTTACAAAAGAAAAAAATGTGGGTTGATTCTTCATATCGAGAGGGCAATCCATGTCACTTATTTTTATTTATTTTTTAATAATAAATGAATATTTTCTTTTTTGTCCTTCAGTCATTACATATTTCATTTTTTAAGAAAGGAATTTCCTTGTTTGTTTATTAACAATTTTAAGATTTTATACAGTGTCCAAAACATTATCTTGAGCATGGTAAGATGTTATATTTCTTGTAAAAATATCACATATCGCTGTTAATATTTTTATTTTATTAATAAACTATAAACAGACGACAAATTTTATATTTTTTGTAGTATACACCAGAAGAAATAGAATGGTACGGATACACATTTAGACAAGCCGTTGAAAAATACAAAAAGGAACAAGAAGCCCTAAGTGTTCCTCAACCATTAAAACATTTATACAGAGCCCAATTAATAGAAAAATTAAGAACTGCAGGTATAAAAGAAGCAGGAGAATCAGAGGAATCAATCAATGACATTAAACAATTATCGTAAGATATATTTAACTCATACAGAAATTATATATTCAGATTATTTTCTTTCAGGTCTGAGTCACCATCATGGATTCAAAAAATTAATCCATTTGGCAAGAAACGTGAAACATAAGATATTATATTGTGTTCAGTAGTTAAATAAATATATAATTTGTGACTATTGTTTTTAAATATATTTACCTATTCCTGTTTTTAATTTATTGCGCAATCGACTTCTCCGTGCTTCGGCAAGCAGTCGAGAGTTGCAGCTACAGCTCGAGTGATGTATGTCATGGTCCCGTAGCTTCCACTGGGTGCGCTGTCGTAGAAGTGCTGGCAGATGTAAGCCGCTCCTCCACAGAGTAAACCTCCAGTTTGCGAGGTTTCGCGCAGGTCTTTTGGCTTTGCGCAACATAAAGTTGCATCGCCGTCGCATTTTATCTGGAATGTCATAAACATTGCTGAAAATGTTTATTTCTTTACATTTATATCATTTTTATTACTTCTCTATTAACTCATTTAAATAAGAAAATTTGAAACATTTTTTAAAGCTTATTTTAAAAACAGGATTTCGAGTCAGATTTTATGTGGATAAAGTTTTTCCTACCGCAAGTTTTAAAAAAATAGTATTCGACCGAAATACGATTTTCAGCCGAAATCGTAACTAGATTATTGTCTCCACTTTTAGTTTCGGTCGAAAACAAAACCGAAACTTATGTAGTTGAAGTTAAAATTACAAAACCGAAACTTATGTAGTTAAGTTAAAATTTAGTTTCATTTTTATTAAAAACGGAAATCTAGTGTTTTCTTACCTTGTAAGATATTCGATTATTAAATTAAATAAGACATCAATTTATAAGAAAATAACTAATTTTGAAGAAATACTAACTTTACTAAAGAAAACAAATCAGTTACTTAGCACTACCTTACAAAAACAGAATCAAATAAGTAGTCTTTTGAAGATGTATTTGTTACTAACAAGTTCTTTTATAATGTACGGTATTCTCTTAAAATAACATTACTTTTTCTTTTTAATTTTACTATAAGTCTATCTTAATTCTACATTTAAAAAAAAGTCTGGTTTTGTTCCAAAAATTAACGGTTTTTGACAATTTTCGATTCAATTCCGAATTTTTGTATTTGCATTCCTGGTAATGTATGGTAGGCAAGAGAATTGTAATTAAAATTATAATCAATTATGAAATTTAAAATATCGTACCTGATCATCAAGGAATATCTGATTCGCTCTGTGCACCAGGTGCTCAACTTGTATAATTCCGCCGAGATGTTGAGCTATGTTGTACTCCGCAACTAATGTCAACACCATCAATGCTTCCACAATAAGCTGCCGATATTCTGGTTGTGGGATAGAATTCAAAACAGTTTCTACAGCTAAAGCGAATTTCAATTCCCCTGATGTCATTTCTTGAGTCAGGTTTTGCGGTAATACTCGTCCTTCAATTGCTAAACCTTGACACTGAGATTGAAATTAGATTATGATAGAAATTAATAATTTAATTCTTACTCGTTCTAAAACTCCCCAAACTCGAGGATAAAAGTCTCTTGGCACTCTATTTAACGCACCGTCCAGTCTTCTACGTCTTAACCACTGGCCCTGACGATCTGCTTCGGTATCATCTGCGTCGACATCCAGGAGTCCAATATGACTTTTCTGTAATGGTTGTAATTAAATTTTTATCTCAAATATTTTTAAAAATTTACCTTACTAAGTCGACTAGACTTACTACTAATAACAGAAAAGTTGCCCCTACCAACTAACAACAAATTAGTGATTAAAAGATAATAATTTTTCGTTTCTTACCACTACTAATAGCAAACTCTTTTCCACTCATGATATGATGTAAAAGATTCTTCATTTCGAATGGAGATAAATTTAATAAATGTTCAGATGCTTCTTCACCTTCGCACACCAAAGTTCTGGATAATTCAGTGGCCATCACTTGAATTATTAATCCAACTCTTAAACGCAACATTTCGTTAAATAACTGCGGTTCAGTACGGATAAACATTGCTAAGTAAACTAGCAATTCTTGAGTTAACATAGCTGTACTATCATCTTCGCCATAAGATTGATGGATCAAACATCTTAATTCGGTTTCAGGAAGTGGACCAATGATAGTGTATTCGTTGTTTGGAGGCATTCCTACAGTAATCTACAAAATAAAATGAGTTTGTCGCTTTTACTTCAAAATTTTGATTTAAAAGTGTTGTTATTGTTAATGGCGGTTGGATTTCAATCAGTTATAAAGGTTTTCGACCTCAAGTAGATCTTCCTCCGGGAGTGACAATTCAAATTGTTTCTGAGGAAGATCTACGTGAAGACGAAATCGGTAGGAGAGGAAATAAAACTTTTATAATCTGGTTCAAATCCAGTAATTTTTATCCATTCATCATCCAAACTCCAGTCAAGAAATTTTAGTACCTTCATTTTTATTTATAAATGTTAAAATAAATTTGATATAAACATTTCCATTTTTAGGGCCGCATTTTAGTTAAAATATAAACAAATTTTCATATCACTCTATATTAGTGATGAGTTTGATTTTGTGATTGCTACTTTCCAGTAAGTGTGATTATGATCACAATTCATTATATGGTTAAAGTCGAAAATCTTAGTTACTAATCGAAATTGTTTAGTAACGAGCGAAACTGCTATTTTGAATCACATTTTCACAGCAAGATTGTAATTGTCACTTTCTTACATGTGAATTTAAATCGTGACTGTGATCACAGTTTACAGTACGGTTAAAGTCGAGAATCTTCGTTATTAATCGGAATTTTTAGTGAGGATCAAAACTGCTACTCTGTGATTATTGTGATCACAGTTATTGTACATCTAAATTCGGGAATTTTTGTTACTGATTGCAGTTGTTACTTCGTAAAACGTTTAATGTATACAACAACGAACATTGATTGTGATCACGAAACACAGGATTAAAAAATTTTGGGTAGCAATTATGACCTGTAATTTTTCAATATCAGTGATTAAATAACAGTTCGTGAAATATCGCTCGTTACTACTTTGTATAAAGTAAAGTTAATTACGACGAAAAGAAAGAATAAAATAAGTGAAATAGTTAAAGTGTTCTGATAAATTTTGCGAAAAAAGCACCTAATATAATAACTTACTTGTTTCTGTCGAACAAGGAGATCCGTAACTGCTTTGGCCAAATCTTCAACTCTTTTTCCTAACATTCCGGCTGTGTGTCTTACAAGTCCCCACAATTTTTGCTGGCAAGCTTTTTCATACAATCCTTTCAACAAATCCTTAACCGTCACAACTTTTCCATGTTCCAACATTCCTGTATTGAAATCCAATCCTTGCGTGTCAACCAAATATTGTAAGATATCTCCCTGCTCTTCTAAAGATTCTGTTTCACGTAGCATAGCAAATAATTCTTCAACTTCTGTATCTGCATACGCCTGAGATGATTCTGATTGATTTCGATGTCTGCCGATGTTTATTGCAGGAACATCTCTCGGTGGAGTACTTCTGGGAGATGATTTGATGATGTAATGGGGATGAAGAAATTTAGATTCGTCTGGAGATGGTGATCTTGCTTTGCGATGAATTTCAATATCTAATAAATAAGGAGTGACAGCAATTGACGTTTTACGTTCAACTGCTGTGCCTTCCATTCCTAATGTTTCCGCTACAGATTAAAAAAATTAAAATAATATAAATTTAACATACAAATAAATCTTACAATCAACATTAATTGATCTTGTTTTCTTAATTGCTCCTCGTACAGACATTTTTCGACGTATATTTGTATTAGATTTTCCACCTGCAGTTTTTGATAATAATTGTGATTTATTTACAAAAGATTTTAGTACGTATTCTTCTAAATATTGTTGAACATGAGGATTTAGTTCTAAAATCATATAATAAATAACAAGAAAAAATTGTAATGTTCAAATATCTCACTATCTGGCATTCCATCTTCTTGACTGCCGAGAAAACTAAGATTTGCAATGCAACTTGTACTTAGAAAATCTGATAAATTTCCTAAAGTAACTCTAGTACCATTAATGTACCCAGATTTTAATTTTTTCATAGTCGTTATCATAGCCAATGGAATCTTTCCTTGCTCTAAAAATTAAGCAAATATGTATTTTTTTGTCCTAATCTGTTATATATTAATTAGTGTCCGACCGAAACACGATTTTCAACCGAAACCGTAACCGAATATCTGGCCAAAGTTTTGGTCGAAATTGAAACTGCGACCAAAATCATCATTTTTAGCAAAAATCGAAACTTCGGTCGGACACTTCATATTATTAAAAGCCCTTAAAAAATGGACAAAACTTTGTACACATGAATATAATACAGTTGTGGTTTACCTAAATAGTTGTGGGTAGCCACAAGCGTAATGGTAGGTCTGCCAAGCAAATTGCGCCAGTTGATAGTTAGAAACGCGAGGTTGGTTGTAAATTTATCGGCCAGTAGAGCAAGATCATGATTCGTATAGTACGTATCCATGTCAAAGTTCTATAACCGAGGACAAAACACATGCAGATGCAGACAAACACAACCTTTGCCCAAACAAAAAACAATATTACAAACATGGGAACCACCGCATAACAAAACTAACATTACTATCCAAATTGTTCCTTATAGTATACACAAATAAAAGATTGGTCATTTTTACCAAATGATGATATAAGACTGCAATGTGTATGTGACCATAATCAATTTATTTTAAAAACTAATTACTATAACTTCTCATTATAATAATAAAACTAAACATTAGTTTGCAACAATATAGTTCTTTCAAGATTTTACCAGGCTGACGTCCGGTATTTTTTATTTTTAAAGCACATATCCTCTTTTTTTCAATTTCAAAATTTTGATACTATAATTTTAAGAAAAATGAGTTGTCTAAAGGATTGAAAGTAATCTAATATATACTTAAGCAACTACCAAGATATTTTACTCTTTCAATCATCCATACATTTAATTAATTTTTTTTTCTGTTAATCAATTGTGTGATTTTCTTTCCTACAGAATGTATAATTGGACATATTGTTTAATAAATATATGTGAAATATTTCTAATCAAAGTATGATTTTTGTACATATTTGCTGTATTTAAATATAAATTATAAGTATTGTTATTTTTTTCTGCTCATATTTTGTATTTATCTATCTATATTTTTATACAAATAAGTATTCGGTTTTATATTCATAATGAGCCCTTCTTTCGATGAGGAAAGGGCAATTCTTTCCGTCAAATAAATTATTTAAAAAAAATTATAACAAAAATTGGATTGCAAGGCATTTAGACTAACTTCGCTTTTCACAGTTACACTTTATGGTAATTTATGGGGGCTATATGTTATGCGGAGGTTGCGATACAAAACATTGTCCCAAGATTAGTGTAAAACTACAACCGATATAAAACTCCCAAAAATGTTATTGTTCAAAAACTACTCAAAAACTCTTCCGATGTACCTAAATGAATGTTCCGGCAGGCTATAGTGACCAAAGGCCTGCCCAGCATATTCTGCCAGCTTGATTTCAGGAAGTTTATTTCACTCTTGCATATGTCTATCATCAACTCGTAGTCGGACGCGATGTAGTTATGTGACATATCCGTGAACTGATTTCAATTAATCACAGAACGTATCTTTGTGTGTATTGTACATACCTGTGGAGTGAAAGCGAATATTCTGTCTTGCAGCGTGTACAGTTTACTTGTGCTGAGAATGCCCACATCTCGAGATTTTCTGCCTGAAAGACCTAATTTTTTATTTCTACCTAAGTAAGTATACAAGTGGGAGAGAACTCTTGCGGGTTGGACTTCAATTGGCGCTACTTCTGCTATGGTTTGAACCATTATATCGTGTTCTGCTAATTTGTCTCTTATCGCGTCGTCTTCAGCAATTATCACTACTTGGACAACTACATCTGGTTTTTTTTCTGAACATAGTCTTCTGTTTAACGGATCTAATTCGCCAGCAGCTAAGAAACCCTAAAATATTTGCATTTATAAACAAATTAAGAATTATTTTCAGTAATTACTTCTTGTAATAATTTTCCTAAAATGTATAAAGATTGTGCCCACATAAAAGGACATTGACCTAAAGGAATTCTCTCTTGAGTTCCAGGGTCTCTATATTCAGCGTTTACAAATTCAGCAGGTACGGCATACAATTCAGGTACAAGTTTTAATCCGTCTTCTGTTCTTATCATTATCTAAAAAACAAGATCTAAAGAAATGAATTAATTTATTATTGCAGACATACGTCTTCTAATTTTGCTGTATATTCGTTTGCAACATCTTGATTACCTTGAAAACAATAATCTAAAATTAAGTAGCAATAAAATAACGGCCACTCGCATTCAATATTTTCAAACATTCGCAGTTCCCAGGGTTCGTAGTATAATCTGTTTGCATCCTATAAAAATACTATGAAACAAATTAAGTACAAAAATAATTAATTTTTACTTCTTTTGGAGTTCGGTGTCCATCTCTTAAAAATCTTTTACAACCATAACGTCCATGTAACTTAGAAATAACTGTGTCTCTGGTAAATTTAATTAAATCTGGGTCATCTACAGCAAATGCAGGAAAACTTATGACGGATAATAATCCAGCATCAACTTCCTTAGAGTTTGACTCTCGAGGTAACATGGACTAAAAATATCATTTAAATATGTTCTCTACTAAAACTATTAAACATTTACTTGTAAAACAGCTTGGCATTTTTGTGCTTCGTCGGATAAAACATGAATAATACTGGTAGGTCCGCCCCTGGCTCCAAACAAATCTAATTCGTTCATAGCTTCTAAAGCTGCTTTTGCCATTCCTATGGAACTTGCATTTAACTCAGGAAGGCCATGGTTTGTTTTATCACCGCGTTCCCAGATTCCGTAATCCTTAATATTGAATTAATAAAATAAAATTCATAAAAGTGAATAATAATAACTTACTGGTGTACAATAGGCTGATTCGATGTAGAAAACTAAATTTTGAATAAATGCTACTTCATCCAAACCAAATATAATTTGTAAACCAGCTGCTGTCATTTGGGCAAGAATTAAAAGATATAATGAAATTGCGTCAACTTGTAAATGCCCCCATTCTGTATCACCTACTACTGTTTGTCCTGTGACGGAAGAGTATTTGGCGTGCAATGCGTCTGTTGGATTTTGTGTTATTTTAAATTTTTCTACTTTGTCTTTTTGTTGCATCATGGACCTTAACAATCCTATAAAAGTAGATAGTTTTGTTAGTTCTAATAAATCAGTAAATAATAGCTTATAAGAACTCTGATTTGATTCTTATTGGAAATATGTTGCGAATGATACATGCGCATTGCAGAGTAAAATAGTGACGTCACAACACACCACACAATTTAGAACTGAAATTTTGATTAATATAGAAAAAATTTCAAACAATTTCCATAAATAATATTTATTTTATCTTTATGTTTCAGTTTAAGTATAATATAAAAATTATGTATATTACGTAATTCATTTATTTGACACTATAAAGTAAACTTACCTCGCATTAATTTCACACAACTCTGTTCTAATTCGTAGGTCTTCGCCCTGTCTTCATCCTGATCTGCCATTTTCTTATAAGCCATTGACAATCCCCAAACACACATAATGCAGTAAACATTGTCTCGAATCCAAGCATGGGAGTTGTCAATACTTGCTGGAAATAATCCTGTAACAGGATTCTGGTGTTCCAATATGATTTTATAAACAATTCTTTGATAGTAGTCCAAACGGACCCCACTGTTGCTTCTGCTACGCATTGCACTTGATGATTTATAACTGTAACATACATTACGACATAAGTACTTGTTTAAATCTGATATCCTTCTTTACAAAAGTTATTTTTAACTAACTTTCTTTGTGTTTCTTTTCTTGTTTTTAGTATATATAATTACCTTGATTTTATTATTTTTTTATAATTGTCAGGACGTTGAATTGTTTATAAACACAAAAGGACTTAATAACTACATGAAGATATTTACAAACACGAGCTTTAACTATTTAAAAGGCAGCATAACCACACTTTGGTCAATTCAATGTCAGAACTGTCAAGCATGGCGGTGCGTGTTTTTAGTTCTAAAATTTATGATCTAAAAATTCAATGCGCCTTAAATGGTCGGTTCACGCAATACAGACATGTATAAATATCAAATTAATTTACCAATTTCTTGTATTGTCTCATTAGTAAATATAGTTTGCAGAAAACTCAATAATATAAATTAATTGATATATATCTTAAATAAAACTCAAATATAATTATAAATCACTCTTTATTTAGCACTTCCGGCCATATAGGACTGTACAGAAAAATGTAGATTTCTATTTACAAAACAAAAAATTAGTTATACATTTTGATTTCTTAATTATATTTACATATATAATAAATCTTATGCTAAATAGTAAGTATAATTGCGTACATATTCGGAACTGGTTTGAGGTATATGTGTTTGAAATGTTTGATGAACTATTGCTGAGAAATGGCAGTGTTGTGGTCGTTTGGTTACATATGTATCTGATATTGACATGGACCTGTTTATTCACAATATATAATATAATATACATATCTCTGCTATATACAATTGCATTGCTAAACAAGCTAGGCTAACATAGACGATGCGGTCGCATTACATAGGTACTTATTCTGTCGAAAAGGAATTACTCATACATCGTTAATTCAAGATCTGATCTGCTCAGACTCTTCGTTACTAATTATATTTTCATCACAAACAGTGGAAATACGTTCAATCACATGTGTATAGTTCGTTTACGACTAATTGCTCTTGACTTTATATTTATTTCCTATTGCATAATTAGTAATTCTTACATATTGTATAGGAAAATAGAATTTCAGTTTTCATTTTTCCAAATTGGAAGACTAATAGTTTACTTATTCAATTGTAAAACTAAAATTAAGTCATTATTATTTCGCATAGAATTAATGACAGTCTTTGATAGTATTGTATTATACGCCTTATAAATTATTCTAACTAATGTACAATTCTTGTTTTTAAGTTTAGTAAGTCGGACAGTTTTTATACATCACTTTTTTTTATCTTACTTAAATGTATGTTTGGAACTAATGCTCTTCGCATATTTAGGAACCCAGTAATATTAGTTGATATTTTAAGCATTCATCATTTCCTTTATATACATGACTAAGTGTACAAAATTTCCCCTTTTAAACACTTGCTTTTTCATTCACATAGGGAATCACCATAATTATTAATAGTAAGTCTACCTAACCTAATAACAGTTTTTAACAAGCGTATTTTTTTGCCTTCCCCCTCTTACTCATCACTATACCGTCTTCTTCAACAAGGTACACGATTCTCTTATTCACTACGATGCGTGGTAGCACCCTGTAGCTTAGCATTAGCAGTGCAGAGCTGGTCTGGTCTGTGGTATGTACAAGGAGCGTCCGTCAGCAGACTTCACGGGACGCGGTGTCAAAAGTGCACGTCGCGGACGTCTGTGGGAGTGCCGGCCTTCTCGTGCTCCAGCACCTTGTCGGAGGCGGCGGGCGGCGTGAGCTCGGTGGGCACCGGCTGCCGCGAGCTCAGCGGCGCCGCCGTCACGGCCGACGCCGACGCCACCACCTGCTGCCCCGCTCGGGCGCTGATCGTCGCCGTCACCATGTCCTCGATCTGCATCAGGCAACCGTGCAAGTAGTCCTGCAACAAACACTATATTTACACACCATCCAGAAAAACATATATGGCTCAGAGTTATTTTTAGATGTGCGTTATATAACGGGAGAGTCAGACCAACAAAAAGTAAATCGGGAAAAGGTTTCTTGTAGGCGACAAAAAAGTCATTCTTGAATGAGAACAGCAACAGGTGCCCGACACATGTGCGAGAAAAAATATTCCGTGCGGGCGGAGAAAAAACGCGACGGAGGCTCGGCAGACACCGCTGTCCGTGGGGTAAAGCTAATAACTCGCCGCGAGGACACTTGTCAACGATAAATCGCCCGACAAGCTTGTAAATAATTATATCATAGTTTACAAGTCGCAGGTTCAAACTCGGAGTCAAGGTTGTCCCGGGGCTAAACAAACCACGGAAGCTTCCCACACAGAAGGGGTGAGAACATTCCTCGGGTAATGGTATACACATGAGGCGTTATCTACACACCCTAAGCTAAACATTGGGCTTGGGAAGTAAACAACGTACCTGCTCGATGGCCGTGATGCGGTGTAGCTGGTCCAGGAGCTGCGGCAGCGTGAAGCCGCTCTTGGCCGTCCAGCCCAGCCCGTGCAGCGCCGCCGCCACGCTGGCCGCCGCGATCATACTCGCCGTGTACATCGAGAACGTGTAGTCTGGAAATAAACACACATCACATTACTTCTCTACCCAGCTTCGCTTTGCGTGTTAACATCTCTCGCTCTTTGCTGCCTGCTGAGTGATCGATAACTAATCAAATGGATGGAAATGTACACCGCTTTCATCTCCATGCATGCATAACAAGTTCTTCTACTTAAATTATTATTTTTACTGTATCAGCAATTAAACGCGGTATAATAAACAAGCATGATTTACATTCCAATTTGACGTTCTAATCTTCTAATAACACATATTTGACACCGGCGAAACCACGAATCATCCGGAGCGATAGTGGCGCCATTGGCGAGGAGCTGTTAACAAGCTGGACGCGGCACGTCCGATTAAAAGAATTCCATCCGCAACCGCCGTTTCATTTCGGACAGCGGCCGCGAAAACAAAATACGTAATCACTCATGCAAAATCCTCGAGCGCAGGGGCCCCATTAGCAAATTGCGCCCGGCTCAACATGAATCGGCCCGGCAAAAAATCACTCACACCGAAAACAAATTATTATAATCGAAATGAATGCATGGCTTTCGCTCTCAACCAGACTTCGTTTGTGAATGCAACGCAATTAACTTGACCCCTACACGCAAGGTTACCAAAGAGAACTTCATTGTTTCTTTTACATACTTCTACAACAACCTTGAGTTACTGAAATTTCAACGTCAGAAACCTAACAGAAAATTATTTCCAAGCAATGTAACCAAAATACAATCGGCATATCTTCTACAAGTTAAATGAAGCTTGAAAACATTTTAGGAATAGGAATGTGTTGGGAAGAAGTTGTTTGGGGATATGTGTTCGTGGAAATGGCAAGTCTGGGCATATTATTTATCATCCGTGAAGCGTTTGACACGCGTGTGATTCACGTTTACTCGCTCGACTGACACGAAGTCAATGTTAACCGACAGCGGCCGCGAGACTTATGCTGCGCATCATATCGGAGTAATATCTTTAGAGTAACATCGCATACAAGACATTGTTTCGCTTCTCAGCAGCCTTGAATTGTTGTGGAGGCTCACATTCGCAGTCGCAGTCGCCTTCGCTGCACTCGACACATGGCCACGGACTTGTTCGTCTCGTCCTCTCGTCGTCCTGCCTAAACTTGGGCCGTGAGAAATATTTCACTGGACATTGAGAAATGTGCCGCCGAAGGGTGCTCCTCAGGACCGTCTTAACGACATTCGTTTCGTACTTTCCAGACATCTTCATTTCAGCATACCAACTAAACAACTCCCTACGGGTATCTATTATTCCATTAGGTTTAACAGATTGAAGATATACTTGAGCCAAATGGGCCACACCAATCGAATTGAGATAATTTGTGGTAAGAAAGTTGTGTTTGAGATTGGAATCCGAGTGCGGTCCTGGGCCGAGTAAAGTGGCTGCAAGTTTTTGCATTGACGGCGAGCCGCGCAATTTCAACAAGTCCAAAAAAGACATAATAAACGGGAGCAAGTCTGACCGCATTGCGGATATATGTCGTGGACAATTGTACTTGCAAATCTGGCCACCATTCCAGCTAGAGTTCAGCCGACGAACGAGAGCGAATTCCGACGCTGCTAATTGTAATTTGTTGAAATTCATAACAAACCATTTGTAGGTGATTTTTTGTGGTATTTGTGCGGGAGGAGAGGCCCGGGCACAAGGCTAGCGAGCAGGCACCGCTGACGTCACGCCGAGGTCGCTGAACCGTCGAGGCGCTGCGAAATATTTCGCGACCGTTGCAGTCCTGGACCAATCACGGGCCTCCTCTTCAGGTTGCATCATTCCTCCACGTAACCTTTCCGCCGTAACGTCTATCCACCCGCTCACGGCTCTAACAATCAATGAATAACGACTTTTGTCTTTTTGCCTTTAGCCCATCTCCTTTTTGTCCTTCCCATCTCTACTACCTACATCTTTCTTTTTTTCAGTTTCAGATACTTTTTACATTATTATTAAAATATAAAATTTCTCAAACTTTTATCCTCCCTTTTTCTTGAATCTAGTACATCAATCTACTATGTTACTGTACTCTATTTTCCGCTGTTGATCATCAATTGCAACCATGTGATTCAAATCTTTGTACGGGAAGAATTGATGATATCATCTTGTCGGGTGAAATCGTGTGATTTCCCAAATAAAGAAATGCCAAAACTGACAGTGTTTTATACAAATATAAAAATGGATTATACATACGCAAAGAGTTATAGAACAAACATTCAAGTTTTTTAAATACTGTTCTTATTTCATTTTTTCGTGGGATAGAATTAGATAGCATATATGTCTTATCTATGCCGTATATGACAATGACGCAAGATAAAAGTTTAATAATTCTGTAACAAAAATATTATTATCTTCAATTCGAGTTAAAGTAATCGATCTACTGAATACGGTCTTTGTGAAATCAACTTTTAATTTCATTGAACGGTTTGTTGGCAATTACCTTGACTAGAAATGAGCAAAGAAGATATATGTCGTAGTTATTTTTGATAACGAAGGAAATGTAATTGTATTGTTTGGTGAATATTATTGTAGGGTTATTATTGGCGTCTGGGCAGATATTGGTGTTATCACAGCTGTTGGAGTCCTCCGTGCCAACGATATATGATATGGACTTCCTCTGTACTGGCGGGCCCCTGGCCCACACATTTACATTCATGAAGTGTGCGGCCATCCGGGATACGTTTGTCCGGCCGTGACACTGACTGCGCCGTGTCTCTCCGCCAACGCATCACGTAACTCGCGACATTTCGGCTGCGGCACCGGGAAACCAGCAATTCCGTCATCCGCTCCAGAACGCTTCAATGTCAAGGAGAGCGCATCACAACATTTCAAACCGGGAACGGTTTTAAAAGGATAAAGTCAAATCAGTCTTTAAAAATCTGTGAGATGAATCCATCGGAGCGCAGCTTTTCTGGCGAGCAATCAGAAGTGTTGAGCACTCGAGCTGGTGAAGAGAGCGCATCACAACTTCATCACAGAATAGGTTTATACAGAAGCGACAGCAAGAGAAACGAAAATTAGAGAGAGGCGAAAGGCAACAAATTTAAAGGGCTCATTGGTTAAAATCGGAAAGTTTCGTCACATCTTAGGGAGAGATAGGGGAAGTCAATAAATTTAAAAGTCTACACAATGCTCTAATGTCATAAAAATGAATAGGGTAACATGAAAGGTACTAACACGGAGTGTCGCTTCTGTATGTAACTATTCTGTGACTTCATTTCAAATTGGTAACGGTTTTACAAGGACAAAAAGTCAAATTAGTCTTTCAAAATTGATGAGATGAATTCATCGGAGCGCAGCTTTTTTAGTAAGCAGATCAGTGTCAACATTCAGAAGTGCTGAGCACCCGAACCGGTAAAGGTTTTACAAGGACGAGAAGTCAAATCAGTGTTTAAAAATCAGTGAGATGAATCCACCGGAGCGCTTTCTGGCTCGCAGGTCAGTGTCAACAGAAGTGTTGAGCACCCGAGCCGGTGAGTGATGATAAATATGCACAGTGCATTCCACGGCTAGTTAGAACCGCGGCATTCATTCACACAGTGCGTACAGTTAGGCGCTTTCGTCTTCTATGTAGGTAAACATTTGCCTTCATCACCCCTGGAGGTGGTTGTGTAGAAACGAGAGCGCCGAGCAATAATATTATCGGCTCGGTATGCGGGCGTGCATTGTGGCGTTTATGGCGAGTGCCGGAGAGGGAGTACGTGGGCCGAGGGCACCTCATCTGGTTCCCACAGTCGCGGCCACCCACCGCAGCGCCAGTGTAAACAAAAGGTGTGCGACGCTTCTACACGGCGGAGCAATCACATTCCAGACACAACGTTTACATTTTCGCGGGTCGCACCCGCATGTACAACTCTGTTTCAATCGTTAAACACAGTGGCGTAACAATGCAGACAGAACCCATAACACTTTATAAAATAGGTACAAAATGAAATCTAATTTTATCTGCAGTTCTTTCTCTTCAACGGGAGAATAGAATTTTGAATTAACTCATTTGGCAGAGCGAAAGCTCTACTGTTGGTAATTTACGAAAACAAATCGAACATATTGCTTAATGGTAAAAAAAAAATGTAACATATATTTCAAATTTCAACTTATTAAATAACACCAGTACGAGAAGAAAGATTATTCCCCTTTACAGAGCAGAGATTACTGTTTGCTGGTAAAAAATTGTATACATGTGGTGCCATAAGACAGACGATCACATATTTAGAGTTTAAAACTGAAGGTCAAAGCAAGTATTCTGTTATAAAACCGAGAGTTCTTGCGATGAAATTACATGTTTGACTTGTAACAACAATACAGTAATGATGTGGAGCACAGTAGAGTGATTGCACGAAGCCTTGATGAAAGAAATCCAATTACCGAAATCCTCATATAGACCGAAATGAGAAATGAGATAATAGGGCGGATAGTGGACGACGTGTGGGAGACCTACACATCAGGCCAGACAGCCGCGATGATTACCTGCGCGGTGCCGAGATGAAAAACCTCTTATTAGACGTCCGTCCGCGCTACAAAGAGATCGAACCGCGACAGGTACCAGCCCGCTCGCATCTCGTTAACTGAGACAATGACACGAACTGCGGAATGCACCACTGTCGCTCTAAATTATACTAATCCGATTGTGGATGAATGAAATAATCTCAGCGTGAGAAATGCGACCCAGGAATGCTATTCGCGCAAGGTGCTCCATAACGCTCATTTCAATTCTTTTAAACTGACGGTATACGTGCATTCAACGTACAAGTAATGCAACCATAAAGGAACCCCACAAAATTCAAGGCAAAATTAAATTTGCCTTCCCCATATTTTTATTGAACTACTATCACACTCATATATTTGTGCTAATTTTAATATAGCTCTATGAAGAAATATTTGAAACGTATTATAGAACAAGCCGATTATCCACTATAAAGGTTCTTTTAAGCAAGTAGTTTCTTCTGTCATATGATACTACGTACCGTATTTGTGTTCAAGAAGTTTCCTAATTATTTACTTTTAATTTAAATGTAGATGTAAATATTCTAATAATAATATATTTTTAAATGTATTTCAGTTTATAACTTGCAAGAAGATTAAAATATTATAGGAATAGAGAAATGCAAAGAGTTATTCTTTAGAAGTACATATAAAAATCTTTTTCTGTTTTGGATAAGTTATCAAAAAGAAACGTTGTTATTTTTTCACTGTTAATAAACTAAATTTTGTATATTTTGTTTTATTTCTTTGTACATATTTTCAGTTTAGAAAATTCAACTATTCTTAAAAAACTAAACAAGTTTTACTTTTGATTTCCCTACATCACCGATTTCGCTTCCTAATCTTTTAATATCATAAAGATTTACTTCTATTTCACTACTCAATTATTGACCGAAAGGGTTTCTTGTAGAAGAACGAATGGTTGAAAGGGTTTGCAGCAGAGAGCCTAGTGAAAGTAAGGTAATGTAACTCACCTCGTGCACACAAGGCGATGAAGGTCTGCGCGTGCCGGTGGACCATGGTGGCGTCGAGCGCCGCGGCGTCGATGGGCAGGCGCCGCAGGATGTGGCGCAGGAAGTCCTGCGGCGTCACCGCCGAAACCACCCACTTCAGTTTGCTCAGCACCAGCAGTTCCCACCTCTGCAACAATATACACAACCTTACAACCTGTCTCCCAAACGCAACTATCTAAATACATCTTTCAGGTTTCAGAATCCTTTACAGTAATATTTTCATAAATATTACATATCTACAATGTACTGTATCTAGAACTTTGATGCTCGACTGGATAAAGTAATAAACTAAAGAAGAAATTTAATTACATCTAACATTTGATTTCAAATATGTCGTCTTCATTATTTAATATCACGCTGAAGAAGATTTATTTGAAGTTGAAATTGGTACATATTCGTATTTTAATAAATTGATTGAATCTTCCAAGAACTTCTTTACTTTTACAGTAACATTTATTATCAAACAGGCTTCATCACTATATAACAACATAATAATCTATTGGTCTTCTTCTGTCTTGTGCGAATATTATAATTTATATCTATATATTTACATATGGCTGTAGGAAAATAAAAATTGCTGGAGTTTCAGAACAATTTATAAGGTGTAGTTGTAATTTTGTGATGATCTTATCTATGAAACAACAACAAATATTTTCATTTGGCTTCGTTTTACCTCTTACAGTACAATTAGGACTTTCCCAAGTATTACAACATATTACAGTTGATAAGTTGAATTGAAACTATTCTTTTAATCAATCTGTCTGAGAATTACAGGAAAAGGATCTATAAAGATTCCAACCACAGTGCATTCCTTCATTGTATAATAAATAAAATGAAGTAAACTTTAAACTTTTACCGTTGCTATATTTGATGATTTTTCCAAGTATCACAACATATTAACGTAGGTAAATTGAATTGGAACGATCCTTTTATAATCTATCTGTTTGAGAATTACAGGAAAAGAACCCAAACATAATTCATTCTATATTTGATGATTTTTGTCGATGAGATAACGCGGTAACAAATAACGAATAACTGCGTTATGGTCGTTTTAGAGAAAGTGAGTTTGGTAATGATTGTGCGAGTTTAGTCCATGCGTAAAGAGATGAGACATACGCTAGAGTGTTTATGTGTTAGTTAGCAACATTGTGACGTAGTGCACCTGCAGCACCGCATACCAGTTTTTGATTTACCGATCGCGACGATGCTTGTCTCGGCAGGTCGGCTTGTGTTACAGGATCGGAAAGCTCGCCGCGAATTAAAAAGCTCGCTGTACGTCTCACAGATCGGCAAGGTCGCGGCCACTGCCTCGCTAGGAATGCCCATTAGTTCTGAGAAGAGAGTGGCAGACCAGTCGGGCCTGTTCACGGGATTCATTAACTCGCCCCGCTGTTCGCTCTCCGCACATCTACAAATTCAATTAGCCAAATTAAAAGGCGATTGTTTGTCATCCACTCGCCAATGGACAATTACTTAACTCGGACAACGATTTGTCCGACAAGTCGTCCTGTTCCGACAGTCCTAATCACTACGTAGCAAATGAGTTTTTACGCCGCGCATTCCGAGGTACTAATATCACGGCATTTCTATGCAGTACGCGCGCTGCATTCAGATCTCGCCGGGTAAAAAGCGAAATTCCTTCTTAAGCCCTCTGGAGACCGAGGCTTCGACTGCAAATCGTCTATAATTCAACTCGGATTCTCAGTTATTTCAAAGAGCCAACAGGTATAGCAGTGAAGAGGTTTGATAAGATCTGTAAAAGTGTTTATTCGGTAATAATTCCGTTGGAGTTCGTGGAAGGGCTTTCTCGGCGTGAGGTCCGTGGGTGGAGCCCCCGTGGTCTCTGGAATGCGGCCGAGCCCTTCTGGACCCTCATACTCCAGGCTTCGTGCATGCGCTTAATTGGACACGTTCGTTAAATCGCGATTGGCTTGAAATACTGCACACATGTGCAATATTAAATTAAACCTTCTACTTCAAATCTCCTAACCCATCACCACTTTGCTCTCCATTGTTTTTCACAACCTCAACACTAAATAGTCAATGCTTTCTGAAAATCAGCTTTCTTCAGGAGATTTTATTAGAGAAAGATCCATGTGGGGTCAAAACTGTCGAGGGTCAAAGAATTCCAAAGATAGTAACGTTGTTGTTGTTGAATAATATTTGCTAAATCTTCAGTTGAAGATACAAACTTCATCAGTTGGTCGAAAATAAGGTAACAAAAAATTAAGAAAAAGAAAACGCGAAGACTCCGTAACATTATTAACCAGCCAAGAAACATCCTAAAACTTTGATAAACTTTAATTTTTAATCAATCTACCTATATATTAGTAACGTATTTATTTGGGCAGAATAACGGTTTAAATAGTCTTTTTATAATCTTTTGTGCACTGTTTGGAATCTCTTTACATCCTCTTGCATGGTTCACAAATTTCCAGCAAAGGCAATGTTATTCTAGGAACAAGACTTCGGGATAAGTGTTTTCCATTGAATGAATAGCAGAATAACCGTGGTTCTTTAAATGTGAATGCAGTGGTTTTTAAATTCGTCATCGATTACGAATTAGGAGATTAGGTAGGATTCACGCTCAAGTGCATTGGGTCGCCAACCCGCATGTAATTGTCCTTGGTTGGGAACAAAGCTGCCAAAATTCGCCTACATGAGCGTGCGAAACTAGTTATCATTTAGACATGACACATCCTCGATAAACAATCAGCTATTTTGGTATTTAAAGGGTTCACTTGCATAGCAGTATTCATATGTTAATAGCCAAACATTTCCGGTGTTTTTAAAAGCGACCTATAACCCTTGAAGTAATGTATTTCGTCAAACAACCACCATTTGAACAAGCTTATCAGCAGATACGATTAAATTATTAAAGTCATCGTCATATTTTATCGTATTAAGTACGAAGCGACTGGCGCCGATGTAAATAGACTTAGACGTGGCAACGCGATCTGGAATCGTGGAAAGGTGCCACCTGACAGTGTGAGAAGTCAGTCTGGCGCCACGAAATCAGCCGTGCAAAGACGGAATGACAGTATTGTTGCGCACATTAGTGTCATACAAATGAGAAATGTTTGCGGTGCCCAACAACAATGAGCATTCTCGAGAGAAAAGCGGATTCCAGGAATGCACAGGTAGATGCATGGGATTCCAAGCTGTATCTAAGGGCAGGCTAGGCGCTTCTATACCTGTCCTACAAACCTAACCTGCCGAACAGGTTGTAGGTGGCTCTTTAAATTTTAAAAGTCACAAGGTAATCCCAACGCCCTCGCCGCCTAGCCGAACGTTTACGGTAATCCGTGCGGTTTCATGCTCCAACGCAAATAAAAACCGTCTCGACAGCGCCACTGCCTTATTTGTTTCACGCTCTGCTTTTTGCCGCAACACAAAATGACCATTGGAATTAATAACTATTTTAAACTCTATAAGGACAGATAAAATTACGTGTTTTTTCTGACCGTCCAGAGGAGCTTTTGTTACACCAGGTCATTCCTATTTTCCCAGAAAAGTCACGTCCACTCAATTATTTCGTACAATTGCAAGCCCACTTTAAGAAATAAACACAAAGGCGAATGTCAGTGCTTTACAGACTGATGTCCATCAGCTGCGCAACATATATCTTTGCGTAAAATGACCACTAAGTATTCGCATTTTCTCACACATCCACTCGTGAAGCGACCTCCCAGAATCAACGTTATTTATGATACTTATTTCCTTCGAATCATTGTACATTTATCTTTGTCACCAAATAATTTATCAGTCATGTAATAAACATGTGAGTAACCAAACAAGAAAAAATATTGCTTCATCCATTTCAAACAAAAGAAAGAAGCGTACTTGGACTATTTAGCATTCATTAGCTCCCAGTGAAAATCGTGACCTAAAAAACATTTTATAAGGAGGGGCTTGAGCATCACGTATCTCAAAATAGCTTTGTTATCAGTTATACAATTAACTTTAAAACAATAGAGATAAAGAGGAGTGTCTACAAAAATATGTCAAAATCAGCTGTGAACAAGTAAGCCGGTATCGCTGGAGCCAGCAACCAGCTGATGAGCATGAGGCAGCCTTGTGATCTGCGTGCGTCCAGGCCCGGCCTAGCCGATCACCCATCAATCTCTTATCACGGCAAACATTATGCAAAGTAGCACATTAGCGAGAGATTGAGTGTTAGCCGAAGTAATTATGAATGGTTGGAGCGAGCCAGCGAGGTAGTGGGCCGAGAGGAATGAACCGCCGAGGAAGAATGCGATGGTCCGCTGACCCCGCGGAGTTTGGACTGGGACATCGCAATCGCGATGACACTCCGGGTGACAGAGCTAACTCATTCATAAATCCGTCGCTACTATGCTGATTGTTCTTATCGTTACATTCACACCAGCCGAACATCTAATAGTTTTTCGCCAAACATATAGCATTTGCAAAATAAATGCTAACAAAATTTTTTGCCGTAATATTGAAAATTAAAAATTACTAGGAAACAAAAATAATACTACACCAACGTTTCAATCTTCAACAAGGTGATAATTGGTACTGGTACGTACTTACAGTCGAAACGTTAGTGTATTATTAAATTTTAATAATGCTACACTCCAGTACTAGTACTGCAGTAAAAATTACGTTGAGTAAATTTATTGTACTACATTTATCTTGCAAAACAAATTAAGTGAACCTTTTTTATCTAAATTGAACGTACAATGTCTAATTTGTTGCTCTATATAAAGTAATTTTTTATTCTCATTTTATGTTATATAATATCGTTTTAAAGTATCATACTAAAAAAAATCGCAGAATTGTGACGTCCATAAGTTTTAGTGTGAAGTTACGTGTGGATGCCAGATCTCAAATATTGCGGTTTGGCGTGTTTGAAAGTTGGTAAAGTGGACAGTCTGTTATTTAAAGCATTGTAATACTTTTATATGCCATTATATTTGCAGAAAATTCAATTTGTCAGTTTGGAAGTTAAAACATTATATTTGACGTTTGAAATGAAGTGAAGTTGAGTAAGAACCTTAATACTTCACTGGACACTAAATGATATCATTTTTAGTAGCAGTTTTTTTCAGTATTAAAAGTCAATTTAGGGAAAGATTTTTTTTTAATGTATCAATAAAAAATATTTGTATGTCCAAATTGTTCGAAATCCACAAGAAACTATAGATTACTTTTCAAAGACGGTAGTCACCAAAAGCAGGTAGATCTTCGAAATTTCAAAAAATGTTTATAGTTTTATCATTTTCTTTTAAGGCAGTAATTGACGTTAAACACTACAATTCAGAATCTAGTAAAAATTAAGGTTAAACTTTAGGAGGAGATAACAACTTGATGAAATTTGATAAAAAGATAAAACCTTCTCGAGATAAAAGTATGCTACAAACTTGTAATTTGCTCGGACAATCCTATATTTGGTTTGCAATTTTGGCTGATTTCCTTGAAAGTAGTGAGATTGGCAAACACATATGGATGTTGATTCGGCACCGGTCTGTGGTATCTTGCAGGAAGTTTGCCACGAGATCAAACAGACCGGGCCTGCTCAGCTGTAGGGAACAAACACCTCTTATCAACGTGTGAAGATGAACGCGCGAGCCAGGCGCCAACTCGCTCCCACGGACTCAGCTTCAGGTTATCGAATGCAAATATTCCAGGAATTACACCTCCGATAAATCAACCGCAACGGTTTTCACTAACAGGTAAAGCTGAGGTCTTACTTATAGTACGAATTGAATAAGGAATTTGATCACTTATAGTCAATACTGACATTAATCTATGATTGAAACTATCAAAATTTAAAAGTCACAATTTTACAGCTTTAGGAATTAAACCTCCGATAAATCAACCCAGGAACTCGAGCTTCGACCGCAACGGTTTTCACAAACAGGTAAATCTGGGGTCTTAGGTATAGAGCTAGCAGAGATTGAATTATGAAATTGATCACATAGTCAATCCAGACCTTAATTTGTATGATACAAACTATGGAAGTTTAAAAAAGTACTTAGTTTTTAGTGCTCTTAACATCTTCGTCACAATATTTCGAAATATGTAAAGTAATGAAATACAAATTATTTATTCTACAATTAAGAAAACAATTATATTTCAAATTTTTTCTAAGTAGGTATATGCTTTTTCAAATCAATTTATTGACAATTCAAAATTATCAATGAAAATCTCTGGACTCTGGTTTTATGAGATAAATCTCCAGGTGTAACAATAATTGTTTTTTATGTACTTATACCTAATTTGTTTTTATACTAGATTTTTGTCCACAATAACCGAGGTGACACTTACTGAGGTGACAATCGGGATTACAACAGGTTTATCAAAATCGAACATTAGAGAAGAATTAGTGAAGAAAATAAAGCAGGAGCGAGTCAAATAGCTGAGACACGTATGGAGATCAAAAGAAACAGATGTACTAAAATCAATACTACTGTCGGAACCAGAAGGGAAAAGAAGACGCGAGAGACCCAAATCTAAATAAATGGTTATAATAAGTAGAAGATTTAATAAGAATAGTAGTAACAAATTAGAAGAAGATAACAGAAAATAAGAATCACCAGTATAACCTAAAGGAACGGTAACCGTTCCACCTTAATAAAAGGATCTAGAGAGTTTCAAAAAAGCGATTCTACCACAACCAGGAACGTCTTGAAAGGACCTTAGCATTTCCAGGAGATAGAAGCAGGACCATAAGTAATTTATATTCCTATTTTTTAAAGGTGTTTAGAAAATAAAAATTAGTATCCTATTCCAATTAGATGAATTTTTGGATAAATATAATTGATGTCACTGAGAATTTTATGCTATCCCTGTTTTATTATATTAATAACAGAATCATTCTATTGAGAAACTTAGTGCTAATGAAACTGAGATGATAATCTCTTTGTTACCAATTTACTTGTATTGTAGCAATATCGGTTATTTAGGTCTATTGCCTTTACAAGTCCTACAGCTTATGATTGATTCAAATTAATTGTTACAATAGTCTTAAGTTCGAATCTCGCTTGATGTTTGTGTATATTTAACTTCATTCCACAAAATAAAAAATATAAAAACAATAGTTTCAATAAGAATAACATGCATCGAGTCAAATTTAATGTCTTTGTGGATAAATCTGTTAAAACAGTGGCACCCCATTGCCGCGTATTTCTTATCGAGTTGAACAAATGCAAATTCGCTTGTCAGTGAGAAACTAGTAACAAAAACACGGAAAAGCTTTGTCGAGGTATGGAGTAAGCATTAACATGTTATCGCTCCCGGTGGTCGGTTAACCACGAGATAAAGTGCGAAAAATGTCACACTGGTATGTTCCGTAACGGTACTCCAGCGAAATACTACCATACTTCTACAATTAGAACCAACTACAGAGCATGATCTGTTATCAACTACGTGTGGTTTACTCACTTTGGGATAAAACTTCTAATTACTTGAAACTTGAAAGAAAACTTTCAGAGCTGTCGAAAATTTCGTATCAGAAAGGGCACACAAGGTCGCGTTTTAACCGGAAACACAGTCGCAAGATAACATCCTGATAAATCATGAATTAAAGCTAAGAATTCTGAAACAGCTGTAGTCTTTCACGCAAAATAAATCCCAATAATGAACCGATTTGTACACTTCCCCTTTTTAAAAATGTTTTACAATTTTAATTCAGAACCACCAAATAACAAAAACAGAACTAAATATTTTCACTCTCATATAATACAGACAATAGGTTGTTTCATTTGAACTAACATTTTGCTTCAAAACTATGTAAGGTTTTTAATATCCCTAATGATAAAACATAGTAGTTACTGGTACTAAAAACTGCTTTTAGAATAATTGATTTAGAATTCTTCTTAGGTTATTTCGAGGGTTATTTTTTTTTCTTATAAGTAACTTTGCGCAAATTAAACCTAAACTAGCCTAAAAATAGTGTATACGACACTTACCCAAAGGTCGTCTCTGGTGATGGAGTTATCCGTATAGAAAACTAGCGTTTCAGCAGCCAGAGGTCTGGGTTCCCGCAGTTTCGAAGCTAACAGTAGACAAGCGGTTCCCAAAAGTTGCAGCTGCGATTTCCGAATCGGGCAAACACTCAAAAATCTGTCCACATAGTTCATTGCAAGAGGAAACACCTCTTCTTGGCACTTTTGTTCTTCACACACCTGAAAACAAATTACACACACATTAGAGATGCAAGAAATAAAAAATTATAAATCAGCTAATTCTATTGCCCGTAATTGTTGTTTCTTTGCAATAACAAGCATATGATTAAAAATTATTTATATAGGAATCTATTTTTAATAGTAACAGCAAAAAAACGTCACAATTCAAAGTTCAATCTATGAAAAATGCAATCGAATTAAAAATATTCCTGATAATATACGCTTAACGGTAACTAACCATACAATGAGAATGATTTAATGTTAGGGATAATTTGTAATTAAGGAGAATTTGCCTTGAATGAAAATAAGTGCCGATAAGAAACAACAAAATAATCAGTAAGAAAACATTACTTAACAAGGAAGAGATTTCCAGATATACGTTAGGTACTTTTCCAAATTAAGTGTTTTATTTTGATGGGGGACCAACAAATGATTAGTTATTTATTGACGCACATCCGAATAGTGGTTTATCAATCTAGTAGCCCATTCCTTAACGTGACCTATTTGTTTTCATGGAAGATAAAAGCGCACAAAATAATTACATTCACATTGCATCAGAGTTCCATTCCATTAATAAGCATAATCTTGCTATCGTCGCTTCCTTCATGATTACTTGTTCGTTTTGTTACACGCGTTCTGTATCTGACCGCAATATCCCAATCTTTCGCGCCAATTCTCGCCTACTTCTTGCTCACTAATGAGAAATTTTACCATGAAATCAACCCGAAATTAAACCAAATCTTCCACATGATAAAAACAACCGTAGATATGTGGTTGTTCCGCAGAGATCGTTCAAGTACTTCAGATAAAATATAAATAAATATAAAGATAAAAGTTTGACTTCACAACAACGAAAAAAATTTTCAAGGCATTATTAATAAATTTTGTATAGTCTGTTTCATTTCATGAATAGTACCACAACAAAATCAAAGATTGGGACGATCACCATTAGAACGACAAAAATAGTAAAGGACTTAACTAATTCTTGAATAATTATTGACAGAAATAATTTATACTCATTTCATATTACTCAATATAATGACCCATGAGTTACTGTCATATACCGAATCTATTATACTGGTACTGTGAAGATCTGACTATTGTTAGGTATATTTGGGCAATAATGGTTTGTTTTTCATATCAATCAAATCTTTTAATACAAACAATAAAAAGTCAAAGTGCAAATTTCATTTCAATTGTAAGTGCTCGTTAAAGAACATAATATATGTTTAAAATGATATGAAACATTGAAGGTGTAATAATGTGAATTGTAAAATGAATTTATGGAATAGATTGTTAGATGTCGCCTTGACGTCGGTGTTTCGGCGTGGTGAAGATTATTAATAACCCAGATATGTAAATGTAAAGGTAGATAACGATGAGCTAAGTGAAAACGAATTTTATGATCCGAATTCCTATTAGCCATAACGGCAAATGTGACAAGAATACGCCCGTATGTCCATAACTTTGAAAGGCCCATAAAGCAGGATAATTAAAATGAGCAAAGTTTCCCATAGTAGGTCCAGATAGCGCCAGCATCGCATTTAATACTGCGTCGTGTAGCCGACACAAAGAAACGACGAAACAGCCAGAAAGACGAAAAAAATCCAACAAAAACTGAAATCGAATCGCGCTCGACCTCGGCTCGTTTCAGCGCGGTGGCTTCATTTACATTTGATCGCGACATCCGTGCACAGCACGATGCGCCATTGTTTGCCCCGTGGAACAATAACCGAATTTATCGGGCATTGTTGCGAGCAGATACCATCGCTCCAAACATTCGCGACTCGCGACCAGCCGAATTCTGCCATCTAATTACACCGCACTCGAATTTCAAGTTGACACTCCGACCACTCGCCGATAGCGAAACTTATTCTTTTTTCCAACATTATTTATCTCTTAACATATGATTCGACACATGATATTTTGAAGTATGAAGTATTTCCCGGTGGGGCAGATTGGGCTAGTACGTGCCTGTAATGGTGTGGTCGGACATTTTTAAATATCCCGCAGTGTGTCGAGCAGGAGTTTTGGAATAGGTAACGAAGTGAATAAAGCTTGATATTTAACCGTGGCATGATATTGACCGTGGCAGGAAAAGGAAAACAAATAGAGAGGGGCTCGGGAGGAGGCATGGTCCCCAAGGCCAGCGCAGGGCATCGGCACCAGGAGGCACCAGAAGGGAAGCTCGGCCTTCAACGCGGTAGGGAATTAGCATACGCGACACTGAACTCCCGAGCCCGAGATCTCGCGGCCTAAGGTGTCGTCTGGGAACCCGCAGTGCAAACGCAGCATTGACTCATCAAATACCGGGTGTCAGCGCGCGCTAAACAGCTGACGTGACACGTGGCGTCCGCTCATTATTATATTTAAATCGCCGGTGACCCAATACGGCTCTTTAAACCGACCAAAACAATTTCTAACATTCCCAGCGCGGTAGCCTTGATCCTCGACCTCGGAGACAATGGCGCGATGTGTCAGCACTTAGTGCAGCGCTTACCTCCAGCATCCATTCGGCGACGATCTTCCGCATCTGCGGAGTGAGTTCTGGCTGCACGCAGCCGAAGTACGAGCACGACGGCGTGTATCGCTCCTCGGTCTTCAGCAGGTTCTGTAACACGCGCTCATCGTTCAGAAGCACCGGGTCCGGATACGCTCTGCACTCGCACTCCGTTTCGCAACATAGCAAGTCCATATTGCTCCTTCCGAACCACTGAGTCACGCACTACCTCTACGAACCGAACCAGACTGTACGAATCACAAACGCTAACAGAGTACTTGTAACTTCACTTGTGTGTTTAGGCTTAGGGGATTGTTGGTTGTTGTGTTGGGTACGTCCGTGTGGGTCGCCGCGCGTGGAACAACTGCGAGCGTTTCGCAGAGCGGTGAATCAGATGGGCTCGCCCCACTCCCCCCCACTCCTGCGCCCCAATGGGGAGCGTGCTGGTGGGGTGCAATCATCTGTGGATGTAAACAATGCATTGGATTTTGTTTTTGCTGGGCATTTAAAGTGCGCCTGGGCAGGGCCTGGAGTTGGGATTTGGGCGCGGAATGGAGCTGGTTCCCGCGCGCGCCAACTTTGCCGCCATCGTCGTGGCCGCGGACCTCGGACCTGCCGAAACACCAGCTCAGGCTATTCACCTCGCAAGGGTTCTCACGGCTACCATTGCTCTCATTAACAAATCATCTATAATCACGTATTGCCATTGCCATTACCCGCCTTTACCAACCTCCCAGCTTGCTTTCTTATCAATCAAAATAGAACTACTTCACATCTGCTACACTTTACATAGGTATCTTTCATTCCATATTTGCCATTGATTTAAAAATATTTGTTCATGCATTAAGTTACAACGTATTTCTTGATTTTTTAATATCAGCCCATAATATATAAAAGATTTATTGAATCTAGGTCTTTCGTCCACTTCGTCTATTTTTGTAAAATTTTAATGGTAGAAACAGATAAAGATGCGATATATTAATTACCAGTTTATATAACATATTTTCTTAGTACGATGCAAATTGTCTATTATTTTCTCACCAGTATAAAGGAAAAACCATGGAGAATATTACAAAATACATTATTATATTAACCTCATATGTTTTGTCAGATAAGATGTAATTGTAAATAAAAGATTAAAATATTATATCACTGTTACAATTAATCCGAGATATACAAAATAGGAACATTAGATTATTTTAAAATGGATAATTTACTCAGTAAATAATACCAGGAAATGTAAAATATTCATTCATAATTTTTACTATGTATTTAACCTTGTATTTTATTAAACAATTTCTATGAAAAATTTATACGATGCATTAGCAATATGTCATCTATTAAATAAATATAAATGAATGTACCATTTAACGCTTTCCATAAAAATGACTACTTTCTACATATTTGTTTATAGTTTTTATAAATTACAAATACTGTGGAATAAAGAACTATAAAAAATAACACTACCAATGATATCATGTCTAGAAATTTAAAGAAGACATAAACGTATACGAATAACCTCGAAAGAGTCAATCGAAAAAAGTATACCGTCTGTGTTTGTTAGTTTTTATAAGCGTGTATAAGTGATCTTGAAATCTGCATCCATTTATCCCGTTCAAACAAATAATATTTTGGGCTTTTAACTGGGCAGTTTGCGAAGACCGCGGCTAGTCGCGGCCGCGAGGTTCAACTCTCGCGGTGGTCCGCCGGACCGCCATTTCTCTCGCTTCCAGGGCCGGACTAGCCCAACCACGCCCAGCCTACACGCTCTTCATTACAAAACGGATCAATTCTAACTTTAATTACATCTTTCAATCAAACTAGAAATAGGTTATATTTGTTTTAAGAGGCTTAAATCAACAAAATAATGATGGAATTAACAATTAAAAATTGCAAAATTATAAATTATTTTTAATAAAATAACCAGCAAGTTTGTTTTATTAAAAAATCTCTGCTATTTATTTTTATTTTTGTAATCTGAAGTCGGGGATTCCCCGTAAAATAAATGTTACTAAGCTAATTTCAGTTCATATCAAAATAACAATGAATAAAAAATAACATACATAATCATAAACTAAATATTTCCTATTCTATTTCATTCTCATGCAATACTTCCATGAATTGTTTTCAAGTTCAAGATTATGTGCAATTGTTTTTATAATGTAAACGTGTTTGTTTTTTCTATTTAAATCGTACAGTGACGACATATTTACTATTAAAATATAAATTAAGTAGGAAAAGTGTAGTGTACAACTCGCTTTGAATGTCAATTTTATACTCATGATTTTAGTGTTACCGTCTAGATCTAGACTTGCTAGACTCTTGTCTTGTCTTGTCTAGATTATTAAAATAAGTCTGGCAAAAGTGTTGTCTTGAAATTTTAAGACAAGACAACACTTTCTTTTTCTAGATCAAGATGAAAAATTCTAGACAATTTTCAAGACACTAGATTAATTCAAAATTTTTAATTTTCGAAATATGATATATTTATAAGAAGCTTGTTCCATTCATACTGAAACAGTGATTGTAAAATGGAAAAAGAACGCTGCTGAAGAATTATCTATTCTTGTCTAAAGAGTATGCGTACATTAATGTAGAGTCTTGAAACAATCTAGATTCTAGAGTCTTGATATCTAGACAAGACATTTTAATCTAGACTTAGACTTAATCAAGTCTTGACTTGTCTAGACGGCAAACTATATGATTTGCAACATTCGGCTTCGGCTCGTGTTACAAACTGTCATACTCGTATGAAATAAGTATTATTCCACGCTTGTTGCACAATGTATTATAGTTCGTCAAACTGTAAAATCAGCTGTTTGTTGTACTGTCCTTATTTAAAGCGTATGCGCAGGTTAATGTAGATTCTTGAAACTATCTAGAACCTAGAGTCTTGATATCTAGACAAGACTTTTTAAACTAGACTAGAAATGAGTACCATTCCATGCTCGTTGTACAATATTCCAGTTATAAAATCAGCTGTTTGTTGTAAATGTAGTGAATCCAGGCCTGTAGCAACCCTGGCGGGCAGAATACAGTGTAGGAAAGTGGTTAGACCGCGGCATTATATATTCATTACATTTAGTTATTTAAATTTATCGCCCGTCATATGCAGGCCGCCCCCGCCCCTCGCACCGGAAGGGGGCGCATCACTTGTCGCTTGTCAACGGGTGACGTCATCTCGGGAACGAGAATGTAGGGTGGTCGCACAGAAATCAGGTCATGGCATGAGGATGTTCCAAAATATATGCATTTCGCATTTCCTCTTTCAATGATTTCTACAGAAACATGCAAATCTGTGGATCCCCAAAAAATAATCTAACCTCACATAATTATTAGTATTAAAGTAATAAAATAGCATGCGAGAAATCGGAGTTCCTTCATTTCTAAGGTGTTTTATTTGATACTTCATAATTTAGATGTCAAATCTAGAGGTTTAGTCCTTTTCAATCTTGTTATTTCTATAGAATTCTTTAAATTTAGTGGTAAATTATTATTATTATTATATCTAGTACTAGATATATATTTTTATTATTTCTTTAATATTCTTAACTTTTAAAACTGAATGTAGTACCATGGAACATTGCTGTAAGGTGTAGACATTTATTTTGTAATCTTTGAATAATATTTATATTTGATTTCTTAGCACACTCCCGTAATTGTATTCCATATATGTCCAAATTGGTACAATTACGGTTTTATATAATGAATAAAACCATTTTTCCTGTTCATTTTTTTTTCAATCACCTGAATCAATAGATATGTATATAGCAAGCAAAGAAGTAAAAATATTGCATCTTAAACTTTAGTTTAGGTCATATTAAATATTAGTCTAATCGGTTTTATTCTAATAAAGGCATAATATTTTGGGTAAGGTTTAAGAAAGCAGTGGTATAAATTATACAATCGTCAGTAATTTAAAAGAAAAAAACACTTCTTATGTGGAAATGTATATGTAAAAATTATAAATCAAGATATTGTGAATTGAAATTCAGAAAAATAAGAATTCCTGGACCGGTATATATGCAAGGAAAGTTTTAATAAATACGAAATTAAAAGCAATAAATTGAATTTATAATTTTATATTTAATTGGAATTTAATATAATATAATAAAACAACTTTTTTAGTTACAGTTCTGAAGAAGGCAGCAGTTTATGCTGCCTTAACGTTGGTTTTATAAACTATAAATAAGAGCTATAACTAAAAACAGATGTTTTATTCTATTATTATAAGTTCTGAAAAATATTTTATTAATTCGGAAACTTTAATGTAAAATAGGTATGATAATATATTTTTAATAATAGTAGGTACACTTCTTTCAAACTCTCTTTTTACAAGTTTTTTATTAAAATCGGACACGTAATAATTTTTGATACTACTACACCTGAGAAGTTCAAAAGGTATTCAAACTAAAACTAAATGCTGACAGAATCATTTCATGATTTTATAATATTACTTTTTAACCATAGTCTGATGCAATGAGACGAAAACTAGATGATTAATAATAGATCCATTTCCTGAATTATTTTTAAAAATAGATTGATATCCGAATGAATATGAATCACAGCAGATGTCCGTTATTTCTGTAGCAATCGTAACTAATGAGACCTATTTGAAGTGGAGCGTTTGAAGATTTGCGATTTGTTTATAATATTGGTATTAATATGTGGCACTTTCGTTCTCTGTATAAATATAGGGTTTTATCAGTGATTTAACATCCGTTTTACTTCAGATAACTTCTTTGCTTTCTTATCCGAAACCCGATTCTGAAAACTACACTGTATCGATATGATAGTGTAAGTTATTTATAACTTTTTCAAATACGGAAAAATGACATTTATTTTAAAACTTGCACCGCTTTGAAATGGAAGTTAAGCAAAAGAATGTAGAAAAATGTTGATAATGTATTTTCTTGCATATTTTGCATTTTTGTTGTTATTTCTACGCACTTTTTGGTTTAAAGTAACATGATATAAATAATATTAAAAATTCCTTTAAATTAAACATTAAAATAATTTATAAATATACAAAATTATGCAGATATTTTTATATTAAAATAAAAGGAAAATTCCATAAACAGTTTTACTTGTATCTATACTATATTTCATTTTATATTTATCATTTAACATAAATTTAAAATTATTTTCTTATGTAAATTGACTTACCATTTTAATGGTATGAACATAATTATGCATTACCAATTGTTTTCAATTTTATCAATAGTCAATACGGGATATACTTATTATAATCATTTAGAGTAAACATTTAAAAAAATGTTCAAAAATTAGGGTCTGTCAATAGCTTTGATCAATTTTTAGTATAAGATCGGTCAATCAGATAAAAATTTAAAACTGAATTTATTTTAATATTATATCAAAAAAATACAATTTTCTGAAAAAGTTTTAGACTCATAATTTTTTTTCTTAAAATATTTGTCGTTTAATTACTACTTTCTTTAGTTGGTCGTTAGTTTGGAATGAATATTATTTAAATATCAAAAATATATTTCTTTTCAGTTCAGACTTTATTTCCGTACAGAAATGTATGATTATATTTTAACAATTTTTGATTTGATTAATTTAAAATTTGTGCAGGGTTGTTCCAAGCAAGAGTGTTAGGGGTTCTCAGAACCTCGACGACAGACTTTGAGGGGTGGCAAACTGTATAAAATAATTTTACTTTATTTGTATTTTTCTTATGATAAAATTTCATATACCAATTCCTGTAACGATTTCAATGTGGTTCTTATTACATTTCAAATTCGTACCCTCTTTTATGTTATTAGATAAACAGTTTTTATTGTGCAGCAATCTGGCGTCAGTCCTTTTTATCATCGGTAAGTTAATATATTTCAATACGCAAAAATTATAATTTATATATTCTATTACAGTTTCAAATATTTCATTATTAAAAAGAACATTTTGGAGAAACCAACAATTCATGATTATATAAAATTCGAACGAAAAATAATAAACCTTTAAGGGGTAGCAAGTTTTGAGTCGAAGTCAATGCACCTTAGAGCGGCCCTAAATCTAAGAGCCGTAGTAGCCCTAGTTAGTAACTTGAAATTAAATGTGAACTGTTTTCAGTTTGTGCAAGATTGTTATTAAAAAAAAGTGTACCATCATCTAATTCGTAAAGTAAACGTTACTCGGATGTGACATTGAGGCTGGAACAGATGATAGTGACGTCACGTGATGTTGTCCGTGGTTGCGTTCAGTCACCGGCGCTGAGTGCTGAGCGAGTGCTGAGCCAGCGCTGTGTGAACGGAAATGCGCCGGTGGGTAACCGTTTTGCCCTTCAGATGCTCAACGGCCCAGCTTTGTTTTGTCTGCAAATCATATCGGATTGCTGATTGATTGGAATATGGTCTATGCATGAGAAACAGGAACACTACTCAACAATGTGCGGCGTTTTGCTGCTTACCACAAACAACGTTTTATTTGTTTCTTATGTCCACTTGCAGAAACGCTACACAACTTTATTTCCAATGTACTCAAAATTTAATCATCGTAAAACTAATACACATTATTTACAAATGTTGATTTAATAAAAGAGAAGTTAGATGCAAATCAGACGGCCGAATTCTCCATTTCTTAAATAAGGCTGATCAACTTTGATCCATTAATCAATTCAATCAATTCCTCGGCTTTACGTTTTCCCATACATACAGTCTGTTTTCAGTTACAGCATAAATTGTCAACGCCAAAATCTCGTTCATAAATGATATTAATGACATGAATGATAATGCAAAGATATATTTTCTTCTTTTTAAAAATGAGTTTAAAATTAATAATATAATAGTATAAGTAGGTAGTAATAACAGGGGAAATAATTCCTAAAGCCGCTAATGCTGATACCAAATTTACAAACAGAATTTAATTATCTCTTCTCGTTTGCTCACAAAGTTGTACCTCAAAAAAGTGTGTTTTTTTAGTATATTTCAAAAATGAGTAGAGATATAATTTCAACTACTTTACCATTCGATTCTACGGAAAAAGTTATATAAAGAAATGATTTACCCAGATATATGTTCTTTGGAACGATTAGGTGAAAAATAAGAAAAACGAAAAAACCTAAATTTCAATTATTCACATCGAAACTTTTTGTCTTCAAATTTTTTTATTTTTTGGGCTTAAGTAGATATCGATGTGCTGATTCCAAATTTTCAAACAGAATTTAATTATCTTATCCCGTTCTCGAGATATTTGGGTTCAAAGTTATACCTAAAAAATCAGGTTTTTTAGGTATTCCCCTTAAATGGTTAGGTTTACGACTTTAACGACCTCGCCATTCGATTCTACGGGCAAAATTACATAAGTATACCAATTTACAGATTTTTATCTCAACAGATAGAATTTCTAGAAGGAAAAAACTGAAAATGGCCAAAAATCGAAAAAAATCTAAGGTATACCCCTTGCCATTTTTTCAGATTTTGGTTATTTTCGTTTTTCCTTTCTAAAAATTGTATTCTTTGGAATAAAAATCTAAAATTTAGTATACTTATGTAATTTTGCCCGTAGAATCGAATGATGAGGTCGCCGAAGTCGTAAACCTAACCCTTAAAGGGATATACCTAAAAAACCTGTTTTTTTTAGGTATTGCCAAAACTTAACTTTGAATACGAATATCTCGAGAACGGTAAGAGATAATTCAATTCGGTTTGAAAATTTGAAATCAGCGCATCGATGTTTACTTAAGTGTAGGAAATGAAAAGTTTTGAAGAAAAAAAGTTCCTCGGAGAAATTTTGAAATTTAGGTTTTTTCGATTTTCTCATTTTGCATCTAATCGTTCCAAAGAACATATATTCAAAGAAAACATTTCTTTATGTATCTTTTCCCGTAGAATCGACTGGTATAATCACTGAGATTGTATCTCTACCTATTTTAAAGATATAGTCAAAAAACTCATTTTTTTGAGGTGCAATTTTGACCACAAATATCTCAGGAACGAAAAGAGATAATTACATTCCGTTTGAAAATATGAAATCAGCGCATAAAGGTCTATTAATGTAAACTATTTCCCAAAATCTAAATTTTGGGCATAAAAATGAGTATTTTTGGTATATTTCGCGTTTGTCAACACAATTTTTGATTTAATACTGTCGTTTGGTTCGTTTTAACTCTACAAAACTTTGATATGGAGGTTATATGTTTTGGAAATAAAATTTAGATAATAAAGCGGCAGAATAAAATCAAAAAGGCGTAATAGGATTGCAGGTTTTGAAGTCAGCGCATCGATATTTACCAAAGTCTAGAAAATGAAAAGCTTTTGAGAAAAAAAGTTCCTCGGAGAAAAAGTAAAAGAAAAAAGGTCATTTTATAAGTTCTGGAAGGAAGTCACATGCCCTACCACCGGCCCTGTCAATTTATTAATAATTATTATTTAGATATCACATACTTCCATTCCAAAAAGCTAATTAATTATGATGCATTATAAAATATATTTTGTCTTGCATCTACAATGAAGGTAGCAAAATAAATATTGACAGGTTCTGCTTTCAAATTATCAAATTAAAGTCATTGTCCGTCATTTTATTATCATTATGGGAAAATAATACCCGAAAATGTTACTGCATTCCATAAAGACGATTTGTTAACTTTGTTAGTATTCGGAGGACAGTGTGAAGTATTTTCCAAGAAGAGTGCATTGTGCATTCTAATTCTGTCATATATTTTGAGAAAAGCATGCTTCAATTATAAATATTTATGTCTCTTTATTGACATTCGTCGTGTATGATGCAAATACAAAACAAATTTGTAAAACGGCAGAAATTTGACCCTTTTATTTTCATCTCAGTGCATTGTAAACCAAATGTAGGTAAAACTATGCAAACAATTATGTATTGGTATTTCAATGAGAAATTCTTAAAAGATAAGAGTTTCTACCGTTTTATATTTCCGGAGTCATAAAGTTTGATCTGAAAATTAAATTAATTTGAACTCTACACCTTGCAGTAAGTTCTTATTAAAATACCAAACATTCTTTGCAAATTTCATTATAAATCATTTCTTCAATTCAGGAAATATATATGTTCTTAAATTTAAAATTATAGACAGAAATGCAATGTTTGAAGAATTAAAATAATCAATTATTTCTTTCAAATATTTGAATATTATCAAAATATAAATGAAAAATATTTATTGATAGTGGAAAGTCGATAAATTAAAAACATGATAATTATTGACTTTTTTTCCAAATAAGGGTTGATATATATTCTGCAGTTACTTTTCTAAAATACTTATTTTAAATTAGTCAAACTACTTAAAGTTTTCTGCTATTTTTAAAATGCATTTATTATTTATTTGATTTATTATTATTAACAATAATAAAATCAACAATCAAATAGAATGGTATAAAGTGTAGATTTTAATTCAGCTTCATTCATATTGTAGATAAAATGTGTATAAATAAATAGTATATCATTATACATATTTTAAAAATTTAAATAAATAAAACAAAAACATATATTTTACTTGTTTTATATGTTTTAAAATATCAAAGTAAATATGTAACTTTTTTTTCACAAATAAAGTAAAGTACATATGTAATATAATTTTTGGGTTATGTGCTGACAGTATTTTATGAAAATTCCCAAGGAAGTTTGATACTTAGCGAAACCATCACATATTTGAGATAGCTTCATTTTATCTGGAGATATGCAAGCGCTGTATCATCTCATGCATTCTCACACATTCTCAGGAGCTTCGCTTTTGCGTCAGTTTGTGTGAACTTGGCGTTTTGCATCTGTTTGGTAACGAACTCTTTTTGTTGCCGAAGCATTGTTGACCAGATCTGGCCACTTTGAAGTCAGTACTTGTTACACCAGAATCCAAACAATTGCAAATCACGAGGGATGAAAATTTCACTGTTATTAGTTATTATTCGGGCAGTTTCTCAAGAGCCCTTGAGAAATTTGCATTTAGCCGGAGTAAATTGAATACAAATATGAGCTTTTCAAGTAATGATACTTTGATTATACTACTTTTGACCCTTTGTGTCATCTTACCTGTAACAACCCAACTGACTTTTTTTCTCATGTTTCTAATTATGACTATTATGTATTCATATGGGGTGTATCAAGAAACATGTAGAAAATTTATTTAAGTAAACATATGAATACATTTATATTACAATACTGTTCATTTCTAGTCCCCAATTGGAACATTTGAAGATGAAAAAAATTAATTTTTTAGTTAGCTACGTTAGTTTACTTTTATTACTATTTGTAATTTCTGTTTTGTTAAGTTACGTTAACAAATAATAATAAATAATAAAAACAATTTTATTTTACTTTTAGTTTTTAAATTCAAAATTATTTTATGTAATATTGTTGGCTTCAACAGTAATTTCATCCCCATTTTTTGGGGTATATGAAGTAATGAAGTGTTATATAATATAAAATAGTTATAATGATATAATATATAATAAAACAAACTTCACCATGACTTAATTTGTCACAAAATAAAATATAGTTATATTGCAACATACTTAGTATAATATAACAATAATGTTTGTCCCTCAAAAATATATGTTTACCTTCATTTAATATTGAATTACGTTATACAAATAAATAAATGTAATATTCACGATTTATTACTCAATGCAGTAACTAAGTTAAAATAAAATTTTGATTCAAAGTATTGAATACTGTAATATTTAAAGCTATGTTTTTCGCAGATATTATATGTTATTTGGTATCATTTATATCAATAAGTACTAGAAGTTGACAAAGTTCTTTCTTTCTAGGATTATAAAGCAGTCTCATATATTTTTTGCTACTAAGTTTTATTATTATTGCATACTGAAAGATCCCTTTCGGTTGAGATAAAAGTATCAAGTTTTTAACTTAAATATGCAGTGAAGCGTATAGGATGAGAAAATTATGATAAGCAGTAAAAAAATAAAAAGAATCGCACCATTTATCGCATAAAAAAGAGCAAGTAAGAACAGTGACGGTTGAAAATAATGTACACCACATCGCAATAAAGTCCGGGTGAAACCAGAGAGCTTTTAATAAATTGAACGATTAATTTGAAATTATAATGTTATATTCGATCATCCGGAAAATGTAGACACAAGATACATTAATTTTAATTGTCTGATGTTAGAATGCTTTGTCGATGTTGTAATAAATTGAAAAATTATTTGTCGGAACGATTTGAACAGCAGGTTTACTTGTTACCTATATCCAGGGTTGTATTAGCCCTTTCACTCCTTAGCAATTAATTTATTAAGAAGTAATAAGTACCTACATATAACCAAAGATATTTTGAAAGACAATTAAATAGTAGTATATATTATCATAATTGGTTAATTTTAGCTGGAATTTTTTTAGATAATTACGGTTGCCTAGAAATTTATTGAATGATTTTTGATTAATGTCATCATTTAAATTAGCAACAGGCTTATCAGGATAAAATTTAACCACGAATTCGGATGACTATTTCTAAAATAAAAATAAGTGAACAAAAACCAACTTTAATGTTTTTCTACACATACTCTTAAAACGTCAAAAAAATTTCGATTAGCAAAACTCACTTGCTTGTAAAATTCAGCATCTTATTGGCTTAAAAGATGCCAAATTTTCTTTAAGACCCTAGAAAATACCAAAATTTACTTACTAGTAACTTTACTAAATGTAACGACTTAATTTTTTAATAAAAGAAATTAATAGTTAAAAGCGTAGGATGTTTTTCAAAACGTTATTCCAAAATATATATTGTTTTTATGATAACAAATAGAACCTCTGAAAAATCGTTCTCAAAATTGAAATTATTAAAAAATAGGCTGACAGTTGACCGAACAATGCCTAAAACATCTAGTACTTCTGAGCATCTATCATATGAAGATATATAGAAGATTTTGCAAAGCAGAAAGTAAGAAATTTCATTTATAAAAAAATCATGTATTAAATTGTTATTCCATGTTGAAAAAAAACTTTGGTAACTGCAACCATACATTTACATTTTTGTGTAAATGTGGATGAGAGTTAGTTTTCGGTACATCAAACCAGCGAGCGACAAAAAACAGCATTTGGCATTCTTCCCACAGTTCTTGTGATCTGGCAAGTGATTTCCATTTTCCAGAATTCTTTTATCATCTGCGGGGATCCTTGCAACAAATTAAGGACCCTTGACAGAGATCGTGACTGTTTTCTCTCGTTGTCGACTTCTGTTTGCTGTTTGTATCTGTTGTCATTGAAGTGGACCATTACTCGTCTTCTATAGGAAGTGGGCAGTCATTCACTCTGACAGAACTTCCTCGTCCCTTCAAGGATTCTTAGAAGGTTTTACAACTGCCGCGTACCATCAATGGAGGAACAGGATTGTAAATCATCACTGGTCATATTCCAACTTTAACACTTTCTATTCATAAACATGTGTTCTGCAGGAATTTTTGTCAGTTGTACCACAGAACAATGTATGATGTATGAATTTTTAATTGCCAATATTCAGGGTGTAACTTGTGAATAATTTACTTGCTTAAGAAAATTTTCTTTGTGAACGGTATTTGAAAATTAACATTTAATTGTTGTATTCAAACTCTAAATACTGTGGTTCCGTGCAGATATTTGCAGTAAAAAGATCAAAAATGTGCCGAAAAGTACAGATAAGATGTTCGCCAAAAACCTGTGCTATTATTTTCAATGGTACAAACGTGATCTCAGCAACATTGTGGGTTATCTTAAAAACAATAACATTTAAAAATGTTAGTAGTACTCTGGTACTTTCGCAGTTTTCTTTTTATTATTTTTTATTGCTCGTACAATGACATAATTGACATTTTTTATAGGTATAGTTTCTAAAGTAAACCGTATGTAATTTTTGTACTGTTCCTGAACTATCATTTGTTATTTCTTTAAATACATATTGAAAGATAATAGATACTTAACGAATAAAAATTGAATTTCTCAATAAAATTAATTTTAGATAGAATCAGTAGGTAATTCATTATTGTTGAGGATAAATTTAAGTATAAGAAATTATATTCATTTTATTTTACTATGATTAAGACATATTTTTACATACCTATTTCATATTCTTAAAATTGAGATTTGTTTTGACCTCCTTAATTGTAGAATTATAAGCGTTTTAATTATTTTTTTTTTATATTAGGTTATTATTTTTTTCCAATAGGATTAGGTTCAGTTGATTGCTTTAATTATACTTTTTATTGTAAAGAGAAAAACAGTACTATTTCTCTGAAGAACCGAATAAAATTTAGGAACCCAGTTTTATGATAGCTCTTCTAGAAGCTTCTAGAAACGACTGAAAATATAAGTTAAAGAAGTAAATATAAAAAATTAAATTCATGTAACTATGTGATTCCTCTAGCACATGTGATAAATAAAGTAATTTAAGTTTTAAGGAATTGTTTGCGATTTGACTGTCCTCACATTTTTTTTGTGAAATGTCCTTCTTTTTCGTATAAGATTGACAACTCTAGTTGGAGCATTTAAAAATCAGTTGTTACGGTCCTGTGGATGATAGGTAATGTATTCTTGTTCTCAATAACGCCGCCTAGATCGGCCTCGTCCTGTATAATTATCAACCCCAAATATCAAGGAATTTATAGTCCGTCATTGAAGCATTCCGCGCTCTTTGTCTTGGGCGCTGGCCAGAGCTCAGCTGACCGCTTGGGAAGATCCCATCTAATCCCAACATTCTCCATTGCTACAACCAAATTTCCTTCTCTTTCCCAGATTCTTCATCCATTAATTGATATTACTTCCCGTCACAGGACCCAGGGGACATATTTACTTCGAATTTTTTTATCTGCTTGAATTTATCTAATTTATGTAATGGTTTATTAAGTCATTGTAATTTAAACATTTCTGAATATTCTTCACTACATTTTACACTTAATTTATGGAGAATTATATTAATTTATTCAATGGAATAATTCTAGACATTACAATTTTAAATACTACTTTAAACTTTTGCAACTAAGAATAAGAAATTAATAAGTCAATTCTGAACAAATCTGTAAGTCTTACAGATCTGTAAATCTGCAAAAAACTGACAAAAACGCATCTAGTTTTGTTGATTAATATAAAATTGTACATAAGAGTGACTACTTTCGTAGCGATTTTGTTCATTATTTATAGATTTACAGATCTGTAAGTCTTACAGTCTTGTTCAGAATTAGCCTATTAATTTAATTTAGGGATCTATCCAAATTTATTTAATTCATAAATTTATGTTTCATTATTCATTGAATTTGCACAATACGTATATGTATATATGTTTTTTATTTTTTGAAGGAAAATTTGTGTCAAAACGAAGACTAATATATATTTTAGTATTTCATATCATTCGAAGGTTATCTTCCAAAAACTGTGTTGCTATATGGATAACTTATTAATTAAAAAATGTTTCAATTTCTCATATGCCCAATTTAGTTTTTTGACAGTTATCTTATCGGAAACTTCATGTGGCTTTTAAAACTACTGTCTAAACAAATAATTGTAAACATTGCTTACTTGTGATAAATTTAAAAACGCTTAACCAACATAGAATCATATGTCAATGAATTATTTCAAAAATTGATAACAATTATCACTTTATTGTGAAAGATAATGCGGAACTACTAACACGAAATCGTTTTTCCAACTTTGTTTCCACAGAAAATAAGTAGTAAATGAAGGAATGATAATGATAATTTGTAATGTGCACGAGGAAGGTTACTTCACAGCAAATAAACAGTTAGTAATAAATTTTACGATGTAGTAAGTGAAAGAGATAGTAAAAAGTATATTTTTATGTTGCACATTTAAATATTTTAAGGACTTGACAAACAATCAATATTTTATGCCCACGAATACCAAATGTTTCTATATTATGCGTTGATAACATATTTTCATATATGGCACATCATATCTAGGAAGAACCTAATAATGCCTAATCATATTAGATTCTAAATTCTTTGGATACTGTTACATATTATTTGGTTAATTTTTAATACTATTCTAAATAATATTTATAAAGTTTAATCATAAAATATGCAAAAATAATTAAAATTCTTTGTTCATAGAACACGTGCAAAAAAAAAAACAATTACCTAGCATATTACACTTTCTTTTTCTTATGGGCTTATTTACTGCTTGTCATAGAAAAACAATAAGTAATTTATTTACTCTGACATCATGTAAATAAGCATGAAATTATTAACAAAGGTTACAAGAATATAAATTATAGTATATTAAGTTTTAAGAACGGTAAGGACATATTACCGATCGATGATAATTGTTTGGAAAAGGAGTGAAGCGACGACTCCATTTATAATCTGAGATCGCCCTTCATGAATGCGTTTTTTTTCTTACTTTGCGTTAACAATTATCCTATTAACGGTGTAATAATATATAATAACATCAGATATTTGAAGCTTTATAAAGTGTGAGAAAAGTTACACTTTCCATAGTGGTCTTAGGAAAAATAATTCAGTATATTACTATAACCGATTCTAAATTCTGTTATTTGTTCCTTATTTTGAATATATTAATAGTACGCGTATGTTTTCAATAGATAAAATAGAAAAAACGTTGGACGTATGATCGAAAAAACTTTTTTTTGTGTCTAATAATGAATTTAATAGCATTCATATAAACATGATATTTTTTCTGATTATTATAATGATCATTTATGAATGCAAGCGCCAGCTCATTAAACATATGTGTTAACAATTGAGTCACCGTTGGTATTTTACATAAAATTATTTCAAGGAAAAATCATTGATAAATTGTGTTGGCATTTAAATTTTAAAAGTATTCCAGTAGGACATTTAAACTTATCAAAATACACCTAAAATAAATACATTTCATCACTCTATTTACAAAATTATATCTTTGGCAAATTTTGATAATTACTATTTATATTCAGCACATATCTCAGTTATTAGACAAATAAAAAGATAAAACTATTTGTTTCAGGACTTTAAATCCACGCCAGGCATTTAAACGTGTTGACTCCGAGACCTTTAAATTTATCTGAGTACACCTAAACAAAGGTGATTTATTAAGGAAAGATAACACTGCAAACGGGTATTTTTAAGTTTTGTCATATCTTCGTTGCATAAACTTACATGTAGCTCATAATTCACCGTTTTTGCCGTTAATTTTATTATCATTCTAGATACCTTGAAAAGTAATATAGGTTAGAAATCCACTTTTTGTTGGGCATTTAAACTTCATATCTCCATATACGCATTGTAATAATTTATTGTTTTTACTTAGTCAGTGTTCTTCAAAAAAAAAAAACCGGGAAAACTTAGGCGTGTGAATAATAAAGATAAATTTAAATGCGTGCTTCAACGTAATATATTGTCATTCTTTTGCAAATATTACATGGATTTATAACAAAGTGAAAGATAGCCACATGCATTAGAAAGTAAAACCTAAATAGTCACTAATATTTGCAAAAGTAATAAATATTTATAAGTTTTAAATATAATTGTAAAAGCATATTTAAGATTTTCTGGACAATTATATGCAAAAAAAAATTAAATTACATTTTTGCATGTAATCCTTCTCATATACTACAAAAACAATAAAATAATTCTCTAATTTAAAATTTTTCAAAAACACCTGTTCACATTGTAATATTTATGATATTTAATAATTATGATTTATTTAGAATAAATTAAAAAGAAATCATGATTTTTTTTTAATTTTTTTTTAATTTTTAAAGATATCTAAGTGTTACACTATTATGCACTATTTTCGTACTCTGTTTCTTTATGCAGAAATTCTGACTACTTATTATCATCACATGTAAGTCTTTTATAGCTTCATTTGTGTTATTTGAAAATTATTACAGCAGTAAAAGTCATTGCAATTAAATAATTCTGCGAATAAACGTTTTTGTTCCGCTGTGATGTATTTATGTACTGTCGCACAAACTGAAAAGCGCAAAACAATTTAAAGATTAGGAATATAATAAATATCAAGCGAGATGTGCCCTGAATACATAAATAACCTTGTTTAATGTTGAAGCAATGAATTATTTATTAAATTCGGATTCACATCAATTTACTCTGTCCTTGTGAAAGCGAAAAATTTTACTCTTGCGCTACTAGCAATTTAAATCGAATTAAATAGAGAAATTTTTCATAGCTAGTGCGCAGAATTTACTGCTAAGCACAATTCAAATACCTAGACATTATTATGAATATCAAGTTATTCAAAAAAGTTTATTTATTTTCAATATGAGCAAGAGTTGAAATTGAGATATTAAAATCAGTAATAACGCTGCATGACATATTAATTGAGTATTTTATTCATTCAATTCTTTACAAATTTTAGTTTATAATAAATAATTGACAAATACCTGTAAATATTTCACATTATATGTTGTTCAATTTGGGTATGTGACCATAATCGAATTTCAATATATAAGTCATAAAATATAAAAACCACTATAGCATTTTATTATGATAAAAGCAAAACGTTAGTTTGCTTGACTCATTTACAATGAAACTTAAGGAATGAATTTGAAAGGAGTATTAAATTTTAATATAGAAAGAAATTACAAAATAAATAATTAATAAACCAATTAACCAACAAGTAAGTATTGTAACGAACAATAATTACAATAATTTTCAACAATCACCAATAAAAAGAATTTAGATGTGTAAGTGATCTAACATATCATTCTACTATTCTACCATTTCCTCTAAAGATATTAATGATTCTCAAATTTGTTGTTGCACTTGATGTAGGGCTGTCAAAAAAATTATAACCCAAAAAGCAAAATCAAATTCGGTTCCTATGTTTAATTTTGAATGAGACAAGTATACATTGCTGTCAATCAAATATCAATTCGTAACCAAGGATATGATAAATTCTATGTTTCATGTTCAACAATATTTTTCTTTTCTTAGATACTTTAAATCTAATGCTTGTATTTTACTCTTTATTCTTCTTGATATTACCCATGTTTCAATTCCGTCAGTTAATATTGCTCGAAAAATCTTAAGGAAGAAATAATAAATCTGTTACTATAATATAATAAAGAATTAAATTTGGAATATGTACAGATTATAAAATTGCACAGTAGTTTTTAATTTGTGAAATAGTTCGTTGAGTTACAACAAAATATTTATAGAAAGCTAAATATAAAACAATCTCCATTGCAATGTTGTTTTAATACAGTAAAATAAAAGCAAAATCTGTAGGTAAACAATTGTTGTTGAGACACAGAAGAATGTGTGTAAGTATGTATATGTGTTTGTAAGTATGTACGGGACATACTCTACAATAAATACCAGCAGAGAGTAGTGCAGCCGCCATAGCCAAATTAGGAAATGCGCTTTATTCCAGAAAACAATCTAACTTTGCCGCATGCTTTTTTCTCCTCGACAGAATTGGACACAAGTTTGTATGAATCGTTTAATGAGATTTCGATCTATACATTCATTTATTAATTCTTAAATCTTACAGTTTGTTTTTAAATTTGAGTTTGAACAGAATACTATTCTAAAAATTCATTTTTTAATTAATAATGATTAGAGATATTTATCTACTGCAATCTATGTCCTTATTTGATCAAGTTGTAAGAAATACCAAGAATCTTTTTTATTAGTATTGATAGATTTAGTGCTACAAATATTTATAAATCAAATAAGATATCTATAAAATAAAGATCGCTGATTAAAGATTGCAAATATTGTGCTAAGTCAGTATTTGTATTATTTAATATTAAACTGCAATATTTGGTAAGAAAATATGTAAAATGGAAAATATTAACTATGATTAATTTACATGTAATTTTCATTTTCATAGTGGATACAATATTACACAAGAATTAATTATTTTGTCACTAAAATTCTAACGAATTTGAATACAAACAATACATGAGTAAGATCAGTAATCACATATTTTTTACATATTTATAATCTAGTATTCGTGCTTAATTTATCAAATTACTCATTCTTTCTTCGAAATGATGAAAAATGCATAGACGTGTTATGGTTTTTATTATAAATTTTGAAATTGTTACTTCTATTTTCTGAAATTTTTACTAAACTAAAATAGTAATTGAATATATACATAGATATCTGTATCCAAATTACTAAAAGTACTTGCATTTAAGTAGTGATAGTGACACAGGAGGAAGCGAGAGAAGATAATATGTGATTAATTTATTACCTCTTGAAGGGAATTTTGAATAGCTATTACAAAAACATAGGACATAGGTGTAGTTTCTTTAGTAAATATTTAGTTGGGAAGAAATGTAATGTTACATAGTTCATAGGGTTTAAAAATTTTATAAAAATAAAAAAGTATTGATTATTTCAATAACTAAAGATTAGTAATACACACTTATAAAACTAATTATTAACTAATGTTCACGGCTGTATTTATTTCTATGTTACTTATATTCATACGATATCAACATTTATTTCCATTAAATATTTATTTCTATTTCACGTATTGCTGTTCCCCACTTGACTGTACAATGTCTCCCGATTCCACTCTGCTCTATCCTTCAAGCCGCGACACTTTTATACCTGCGCAATTAATCTCAAACCTTCTAGAGTCTTTCGGATTCTATAAAATTTCCGATTAATAGAGGCGTCGCTCTTATCGTACTTAATCTATTTAGTTTCTGACCAGATAGGTTGCTCGCGATGAATCATCGGCAACGAGTCATGCTCATTAAATACGAAAATTTAGTCAGGACAAAAATCAATTCAAGTATATATGAAGAATAGCGGTTATGCTTTAATTTAATATAGTTTATAAAATTTATTATTATTCAATGAAGCCAGTACCTTGTGTATTTAGTGGTAATTAGAGGAGGTTGTCGTGGAGAGAAGTGAATGAAGATAGTGCTAGGTGGCTGTGGTGTGGGTATGCAAATGGCCGTCTCGGAATGCAGTATTTGCGCGTAGCGCACGCAGCAGTCACGCACGCCGTCACGCACGCGTCTAGCGCCTGCTGCTTCCAAGAACCGCTGCTGCTGCCACTCACCCCGGCTCCGGCATTACACGTTTCTACTTCTCACTATTTCTCCCTTACATTGTTTCAAAATTTAAACAGCGATTGGGAATAAACTGTCATTAGGTATGTGTTGCACGATTTACACATTCTAGGCCGGAATATATAAGGAAATAAATAAGGTGAGGAAATAGAGTAAAAATACATAACAAATCTCTTTGACTCTACAATGCTTATACATCAACCAGGAATAAACTGTCACTTGATATGTTTCACAAATTATACATACTAGACCCCCAAGAGAATAAAATTAGGGAATAAAATAAAAATAAATGACAAATCTCCTTGACTTTACAATGCTTAAACACCAACCAGGAATAAACTGTCATTATATATGTTTAACAATTTACACTTACTGTTGCTAGACTATATCCAAAGTTAAGTATAAATAAATTAAATTATTTGAAATTAATGGTCGACATAAAGAGTTTTGTATACATTTCGGGAATAAACTTCATTCATCCCTTAACTGATAATGCGCTCGACTCCATCTCGGGCATTACTTACAGTCTCTGGAATAAAAACTTGATTAGCTTAGTCCATTGATAATTAAATAACTATTAAATATTGTATCAGGAATAACATATAAGAACTGCCAAAACTATAAAATAGTACGTGTAGTTGAATAAGGTTTTCTTGTTTGTTTAATTTTTGTGGATTTATATTAATTTTCAAATAAAAAAGTTACATTTGTGTATTTTTTCATATTGTAAAATCCCAATAATAAAAACGTGATACAGCTATCTCCATAAGAAAGAAAAACTTAAATAATGATGCCTTCCTTTAGTTTATGCAAACTACTTTCTAGTCAGGGATTTGACGTAACAGGGACACGTTAGTACTTTTCTAAATTTAATTATTTTTATAAAAATCATTACTCGAGTACTCTACTTTACCTTTTAATTCATTGGAAATGTATTTTTTCATAAATTATTCCCTTGCAAGAAAAATGATGTTAATAAGTTACTTAAGTATTTACTGTTCTCTAAAAAAAAAGAAGGAATGTAGGGTTTCAACGATTTTAACGGAAATATTTTACTAGGAAAAGTTTGAAAAGGCGAGAACTAAATATTTTTGCCGAAAGCGTGATCCCACTTAAAATTTCCAGTTTTCGAAAAGCCTTAGCTGTTATTTTTAGTTTTATTTACTACCCCATTCACTAGAAGAGCACAAACAAACCTAACCTTCTAAGTCATCCTTCCAGAAGTTGCCATCCTGCAAAATACTTCACTGAAATTCCAGACCGACACTTCTACAAAACTGTTTATTATCCTTTTCCGTTAAAAAGGAAAATAACTTTTAATATTTTGTAATAAATACATGTAATTTACTGCAGAATATTTTTAATATTTATAAATTTCATCATATGGCGGTTCTTTTTCCTCTGTATGTTTTACGTGAAGGTTAAGCTTAATATGATGCATTTAATAAACTGACATCCGGTGAAGAAATTAACTAAAAAGACAATGTTTTATTGCTAAATCGCAATAGTCAATCATTATTAATCAAGAAATTCCAAGTAATTGACCTCACAGTTCTGCAGATTTTATGTCGTTACTGCTTGTTTCTATCATCAATCAATTTAAACTACAAACTAGTCCAAAAAATATTTATTTCGTGCTATGCCGCTGTGAATAAATTTCATTATTGAATATTTCTATTATGATACAAATTTACCCCTTAATTAATATGTAATAAGAACAAATAATTTTTGTAATTCTTTTTGTACCGTAAATACGACATATAATAATAATGAATGAATGTTTAAACTGCAATGTTATCATTTATTTATAAATAAACATATGATTATTAACACATAAAATATGAATAAATATAAATGATAACCTGTTTAAATGAACCATTTGAGGTTATATTTGATGTTTGACATTCATATAAAATACAGTGGATATTTAGATGTGAATTTCATTATTAGAATACTAGACAAATAAATTTCGGTTTTGTTACGGTTTCGTTTTTTTTCCGTTATTTTAAGTAAAAGTTTAGTTACATTAATTTTAAGTTGTGATTTAAAAATGAAAATTACATTTTAAAATATAAAAATAAGATAAGAAATAATAATTTTTGGAAATGTGTATAAATATAGACATTTTTTAGTGTTTGTGTAGATAGGATATAATATAATATACAACAAGCATGGAATGGTACTCATTTCTTATAGGAGTACGACAGTGTGAAAGGGACATTCCAAGCGAGTTATACACTATACATTTTCTACAACCACGATATTATTTTCAAATTCATTTATATTTTAATAATAAAGATAAAAAAAAAAATATTATATTCTTTAAAGTGTATATCTCTTTGAGTTCATTACTGTTATATGTAAAATGTGATATTGCAATTAATAATATTAATTGTTATTTATTTCTTATTATCGTCAGTGTCAAATATGCACTTTTATCTTTTAAATGCATACAGCGAAAATTTTATTTGCTTGAACAAAAAATAAATTAATCCCTGTGAAAAAGTAATCCTTACCTAATTACAAAATAATGAAGTGGAAAAGATGTTTTGGATAAAGCTAAGCATATAATTGCCAGGATTAGTCTAAAAGTCGATAAGCATCTGTGGCAACCCTTTCTGGAAATGGAGTTGTCAGCGGCATTTGAATGCGAGTGCGAATAAGTAGAGAATGGGAATTATTATACCTGGAGGTACTGGGAACGCTCACAAAGACGCACAAGTGGAGGCCGGTTAGCTGCAGATAAGAATATTAACCGTGTCATCCGACAAATAGCAGTTTTGACAGGTTCGGAATGGATAAGGAGCATGAAGAACCCACACGCGCACGTCTTATCTTGCATCTAGGATTGGGGCAGATTCTGGAAATGAGAAAGAGATGGAACTTAGATAAGAGAACCGCTATTTCTATTCTGTAAAAATTAACACGTAAGTTGATTGAAGTGGCTATTGACTCTCGGTGAAAATAATTGTATAAGTATTGAAAGAATCTTTCAGAACTCAAAATTAATAGACAATATTTAGGTTAAAGTTCTGTAAACATTGTTATTTACCTGACGAAGGCAGCACTGAGCTGTCGAAACGTTGTAATTAATAAAAAATTTACAGAACTTTAACCCAAATATTGTCTATTGATTAATTGTATAAGGTTTAAGGAAACTTAAATTACAATTTATTTTTTACACTTTGCGTTAACAACTGTCCAATTGTTATATCAAAAACAATTTAATAATATAAGATATAGTTAAATTGTTTTTGGAATTTTTATTGTTTTAAAATTGGTACTTCTAACAACTGCACTCCACTTTAAATGTTTTATTAAATAATTGCTGCTCCAAAAGTGTTTTCCTAATTACTAATTATCCAGTCGAATAAAACCAATTCTATATTAGTAAACATAAAATTTAGTTTTGGCACTTTTTTGTTTTCTTCTTTGTAAAATATTCTACAATATCGTCATACTCTTAAAATATCATTGTTGATGCTCAGAAGTATTAGATGATATTTTAGGCGTTGTTCGATCATTACAGTTCTCAGTCAATTTTTAATATTGTTAATTTTGAGAATGATATTTCTGCGGTTCATTTTGTTATCATGAAAACATGATAAATTCTCAAGATGATTTCCAAGTTTGGAAAAGGATCCTGCACTTTTTTTATTATTATAAAATTATACATAAATCATTCTCAACTAAAGACACTATTATTTTCTTTTTATAGTAAAAATTACGTCAATCTGTTCTACATTAATAAAGTTACAAATATCTACAATAAATTTTTGTGTTTTCTAGGTTGGCTCTTTCTTATTTTCCAGTAATGTAAATTGTTGACACCCTTAATTCCGAGTCTGAATTCATCAGTTCAAATCCATTACTACATCACTGATAGAATTCATCGCAAATTCATTGGATGAATAAAAAACTTGCAATTCATATCTGCTCTGATCAGTATCGACGCCACATTAGTCGTCCTAAAGGAGGACATTGTCTAAATTCTAATAATTATTGATCGAGCAATCAAGAAAATCCTATGATCATTAAAATATTCCTCCGATAAAAATTTTCAGTAGAGTTTAAGCAATCTGTCGAAATTAAAATTCCCAAGTGATTTTGAGAATCTCTGCGGTAAAATTTCTCATGTATGTAAATATCCCAAAAAGTTAAATTGAGAATGGAGTAGAAGTAAAAAGGTATAATTGAGGTTAATTAAGTATTTAGCTTTAGTTTATTTCGGCCGTAACAAATTTGGGGTAGATGGAATGTGGTTGTAATGTAATGTAAGTTGTAACATCCTGTACGTGTGTGCGAAGACGAAGCAGCCAAGCGACCGGTCTCTCAAGGATTGTTTTCTTCCGTTTCAGATGGTCGTGTTGTTCTTCTTTGTTCAACATACCCAACCAGACATTTTTTATCTCTCGTCGCGAAATTTTTCTGTCTGTTGTAATGAGAAATTTCCGGTCTTACAATTACCGATTCGCAAAATCAATTCGCCAATAGTAAATACTTCACCGAACAAGTTTTTCACCGCTCTTCATTTCGAACTTGTACAGTTAAGGCCGGTTAACGCAGCGAACTGCATTCTTAAATACCAACTTTTATTTGATTCATTTCAGTTTTAATTACGGATTGCAGTTTTTTCTCGCGAAATATTTGCACTTGAGTGATATTAACTTTATTTAATTAATATTACGATAATTTTATGTCATAAATTAATTTTAATGGCTTAAATATTTGTCTTGGTTTTCTTTAAATAATTTTTACAAACTAATTTGTTTTTCGTGTCTAAAAAATACTTAATGAAAAATATAAATTGTAATTCTTTAATAAAATGAATTGGGTGTCCATTATAAAATTATTAGGTATATGTTCAATTGACGAGCCAGTCAAGAATTGAAAATCACATTTTTTTATTAAAAACATTGGCGTTCACAGATTTTTGGTAAAGGGTGTGCTCAGTAAAGTAAAGAAAAATTAAATTCTTACCATAGTCGTTACTTTTGTTACCTATCCGAAGATCCTACGTGCTTATTCATTGAAAACTCACAATCCGATTTTTAACATGATTTCAATATTTCTCTTACTAAGTTGCGAGAGCTGAAATCTCTAGTTTTAGTAGAAACGGTTGAAGTTTCATCTTAAATCATAATTCCGTTACTTTTAATTGGGCAATGGACCTATGATTAAATTTTAATATTTCTTTGTGGTTGTAAGTATTTTTAATCATAAGTCCTGAATCTTAAAAGTTTTAAAGTTTTGAACCTAAAATTGAATCCACAAACAAAATATTTCTGATAAAGGCAGTGAATTCACTCAGAAATGAGACAAAGCTGTGAAGACATGTTGTTATTTCATATTTCTAATATAAGAACTGTGCTTGGCACTTGACACAGTTTCCGTAACAACAAACCGTTAGAAAGCACTGTTATTTTCATTATGCTATGTACTGTCTCTGACGGAAGAATCCGTGATATTTCCCAAACCGTTAGAACTCTCCTTTTCATCTTCCACTTCCATTTTCACTTTCATTTTCACTTTGTTGTCTGCTGGTATCTAGACCTGTAAATAAGTCGTGTTATTTTCATTACGCTACATACTGTCTCTGACTGCAGAATCCGTGACATTTCCCGACCCGTTAGAACTCTTCATTTCACTTCCATTTCCACTTCCATCTTCAATTCCATTTTCACTTTCTTGTCCGCGGTATCTAGATCTGCTCATGAGTGGTGTGGTATCACATGTCCTACATTCGCTATCGACATAGCGCATCCCTGCGAGTGCAGACAGCACGTGGCCTGGGGGCGGCGGCGGACAAGGCTGCGTGACGTCACACATCCGCCCGGGGACCCCAGTCTGCGACCTCTGCTGAGGTCCCTGCAAGGATTGGAGGATGTCGCATGTCGGGGTAGGTCAAGACGGCACGGATAATCAACATCTATATACTTGATTTTTAATGATACTTGTAGTAAAGGTTTGTATTTGTTAAGGTACTCACTTGTAGATCGTCATTTATTTCAACGTCACTTATTTGAACTGTTTCTCCTAGGGAAAAATGGTCAAGACAGCTGTTGGGATAATGATGATCAAACGTTTTTATTTGTTAACTTATTCATTTGCAGATCGTCATTTATTTAAACTGTTTCTCCCCGGGAAAATGTTTGGATAATAACGATCTACATGATTTTTAATTACCCTTTTTTTTAATTCTTAACTCGACACTTTAGTCGCTCGTCCGGAACTATTTTATTCGTACCGTAATAGAAATTTACGTTATAAGTCCGGTAAATGAGTTTTTACGTACGTATAAAGGTGTTATCACACGAGAACAATATCGACAACTTGGATAACAACAATTTTGTCTTGAGTATTTATTTCTTATTGATTGGTAGTATTAATGCTAAATTGACATTTATTGAGTTGTTTTTTTTCCAAAATCTATTAAAATACTTTCAAATTATTTTTCACTGATAAAAGACATGATTGTCATTTGATTGTACTTTGAAATATTTTTTATCAAAATTACCTTTTATTGTTTTTACTTGAATCTAGAAATATTTTCCCTATTCAGCTGTCAGAATCAACAACTCTCAAACAAGTTTTCGCTCGAAATGAGTCACACAATTACCCGATGAAAGATCCTCGAAATGACAAGTTGTCAGAAATCGACAATAAGATAATGATAATATCACAGACCTGTGTGATAATACCTTCAAATATAAGTAGAAATGAGTACCGTAAGCATCATTTAAGAGACTAATGACGTACAACGTTTTATTTCACACTGTATCACATTTTTCAATTTAAATCAAAGGTTTTATTTTGTTCTTTGAAAAGTATTTAGAAATCAAAATAAAAAACTTCGTTGTCATTGAAAAATTTAAGAAGAAAAACGCCGTCATTTGTCACTTGATATGTCAATCACAAATTTTGAGGAGGCCAGAAATTTCAAATAAAACAAACATGAAATTTTACATCATGGAAAACAATTGTTATGAAATATCAACGAAGGGTAACTGCCGTTCGAGATGACTGATGTGAGAAAATGAATTTTTCTGCAAATCCATCCGATGTGAATCTGTTGTAAAGCGAGATATTTTGCTCAAGTCACACGGTATTGGGAAAATTGTTATATTACGTCATGAAGTTAAAATAAATATATAAAAACAAGCAGTTCATTCACCTCTATTGACTTATCATAATGTGTTCAAGCCTGAACCGAACCAACAGTTAATGATAAAACAGAATCAAATGTATTTACGCATTGTACTGAAATATTACTACGATTGTTTAAGGATTGACTCTGCCGATAATCATTGACAAGTGAGTCGCACGTTTGTTACAAACTCAAATGGGTTATGGGTTAAATTACATTCATAAAAGAAAAAGATATTTGTACAAACATATAAGAATATTTTTAGCTGTTTATGTACTAGGCACTTTTTGTGGTTTATTAAAATTTTTATTATCAAGAAATCAAAAATTCATTAGTCTATTTGTTCTGCGTTTCATTGGAATTAATCATTAGTCTCAATACGAATATGTTTATCATTATCTTTAACAATAACACCTATAGAATCCGACTACACAGTTGATCAAAGGAATTAAAAAATATATTTTTGAATGGATCTTATCTAATTAAAGACCGTCGTCCGCAAAATAAGCAAAAAAAAAATGCGAGAGTACAAGGAATGAAAAAAATCTTGCTATTTTTGTACATTTCTTGCAAGACAATTTTTCGCCTTATCTTGCTTTGAAATTTGTAGCTCTTGTCTTGTTCTTGTCTTGCATTTTTTTTAAGATTGAGGCAAGACCAAGAAAAATTCAAGACTCTCATGGATCACTAAGTATAACTAGGTACGAATAACAAATACTTTTTAAAAACTAGCAATTCTCCTTTTTTATCTTGTCAAAGAAGCATATTGGTAAGAAAACATCTACTTTCATCACTGGATAACATAATTAATATGAGATCATCTTCAGGAAAAACTGTGAACTGTTCATCGCTTATAAATCTAACAGTACTTTGTAGACGATCTATACCATTTATTATTATAACCTACACACATCAATTAAGGTAAATAAAAATGATACTATATTTGAATGTAGACACACGTTTAATAAATTTGATGTTTGTGTGTAACTTTCCATGTTGTGGCAGCGATTTGGTAGTAGGTGTATTTGACATTTCGCGATAAGAAAAAATCGCGAAGAATACGGCACTCGACGAGAACGTTGAACTCACGCGAGACGAAGCTCAGACAGCCTTTGCTCCGCGGCTCACGTCATAGTCCTCTTTGGGAACAGGAGGATAGGTTAGTTCTAATTTGAATTTGAAAGCCCAAATATGAAAACTTGCCGTTCATGTAAACAAACCTATGACTTTAAATTATTTAAATACCTCGACGATCATTTCCTGCAATAGATGCATCGAAATGTGTCCACGTTAAAAATTTCCACATTTCTAGAAACTAATGAAGAAAGTTTTTAGATATGTAGAAAGAATAATAAATAAATTCTTTTAATTTTGGTATTAAATTCTTTAATCAATAAAATAATAAAAAAATATTAGACCTGTATTTTTTTAATTTCCCCAAATTGATTTTAAATAATAATAAAAAACTGTCATTAAAAGTGATATCCTTCAAAACGCGGCTAAATTACCCCCTTACCCTCTTGTCCAATGACGTATCAAAGTTCTTACCCAACTTCACTTCGATTCAAACGTCAAATATAATGTTTTAACTTCCAAACTGGCAAATTGAGTAATCTTCTGCAAATTTAGTGGTACACAAAACCATACAATGCTTTAAATCACAAACTGTCCACTTTACCAACTTTCAAACACGCCAAACCACAATATTTGGGATCTGACATCAACAGGTGGATAACACCAGAACCTACAGAGGTCACAATTTTTGGGATTCTTTTTTTAGTATGATACTTTACAACGATATTATATACCATAAAATGTAAATAAAAAAGAATTACATCTTATAGAGCAACAAATTAGACAATGTAGGTTCGATTTAAACAAAAAAAGACCTTACTCTGTAATTGGAATTTAAATATTTATGTTAATGAATTTTGTTGTTTTGTCGAAATGAGATACCAGTTTCTTTGAACACAATATTTTCAAAAATTTATTGTTTGTAAACTGTTATTATTATCAAAAACAACGATAATTAGTATACCATACTTTAGTTCTAGTAAAAGTCTTGTCTTGTTTTTAAATTTCGACAAGTTTTTCTTATTTTAGATCAAGACGAGTATGTGATAATAGTTATCGATATTGAAAATTAGACGTGAACCTCATATCTGAAGTAATGCTCAATTTTTGGTCAAGTGCACTAAATTTGTTACCATTGCCAGTTAGTTAATAGAAACAGAATTGGGCTTGAAATTTGTGATACTTAATACATACAAAGTTTTAAATAACAACTTCTACATATTTGAACAAAATATCAAATTAGTAATCTAGTTTCCATTTTATTAGATAGTAAAACTAACAAATGGAACTGCGTATAATGAAGTAGCAATACCAGTTTGAGTCCCACGCAGAGTATACAGATTTCGCATTGATGTCATAAATAAATAGCCAGCATATCTAGCTTGTCAAGAATCACTGAACAATGTTCGTGTTCTGGGCAGATCGGACGTTTCACACAAATATCAAAGGACCAATTAATACATCATTTCGCTCCTAGTTCACAAACTTACCCTAGAAATTCTAGAAGAGGGTAATATGTGCGGGCGATTAGTACAATTTCTAAAGTGAAGCAAATGGGCAAAAATGGGAAAGAAATTCAGCAAAATATTTGTTAAAAAAAAATATTTATGGAACAATTGGTTAAAAAAATGAAATACAGATACTGAAGCTCATAGAAAATTAAAATGCAACCAGAATTACATACACGTACTAACTATAAATAATTAAGTTGACGAATGAAAAAGTTGTTTTTTATTATTTACTGATATGATTATATTAAGGTATTTTAAAAGTAAATTATTTTTTGAAAATTCTTACAAAATTATTACAATGTTTTGTATAAAAATATGAGAAATAATTAAAATGAAATACATTAAAAAGAAATAATACAAAATGCAGTAAATATATTTATTAAGAAATATCTACAGAATAAATCAAGAATTTTTTAAAATCAAATGTGTTCCTATGTCTGAATCGAACTGAAGACCTTTGATTCTGTTGGCCGTTACTCTAACTTCATAATCACGAATTGACAGCTGTCATTTTAAAACTTCATTTTTGTAAATTATGTTATTAAAATGAAGTTTTAGACTTGGTTATTAGCCGGACAGTTTTTATTTACCAAAAACCGTTTTCCCATGTTAAATGTCTATGAACACACGGTATATTTCTTTTCATTTAAGCTTTGTTTATTGACTGTATGGTATAATCACTTACATGTAAATTGATTTGTACTATCAAATGCCATAAACTACACCTTGTGGATTTTCCATTTCAAAGTATCTATTGTCTTCTGAGATTGATATCGTAGGAGATGTAATAAATGTAAATAAATATATCACCACATCTTGTAGGTGTGGCCAATCTTTCAAAATTAATCTCAAAACATGATGTGACATTGATGTGTCAACCATCAGGATTTTACTATTTTATTGTTTTTGAAACTGACATGTTCACAAATAAAATTTATATATTTTGGCTTTATAACTTGATGGTTTTGAAATTGAAAAAATAATATATTTTGAAATAAGATATAGATTACATTTTCAGATTTAACTACAAATGAAGGTACGTACATAAAATATTTATTATGTCGCTGTCGTAAAATAAGGCTATTTATACATGTACTTGTTTTTCTTTTAAAATATCAGAAATAATATTTACTGCCAGTTCTTTTGTCTGTCTAGGGCACAACATTGTCTTTTACCATGTCAGTTCTAAAGGGTTCTAATAATAATTGAACTATGAGCATGTATACATACATAAGATGTAAATTAAAAAATACGTATATCTAAAATTTTGTGAAATATATCTCGCTACCATTACAACGTAGCTTAAGTACTAGTCATTCGAAATTTATCATTTGTTGCATTTAGTGAAGTACATAATTATTTTTTGTTCATAACCATTTCAAATTGTGTAAAACGTTTTATATATTTTCCACTGTATTGTTTATTGCAAATCTTTAATTATTAAATTTTTAGAACATTTTAATTTTTCTTCCTTGGATGCTTCACAATGTTGTAAAGCTAGGGATGTTCCGATACTACTGATACGATACTAGTACTGATACTTTTCTATATTCCAATACTTTATTAATATTAGTACATTTAACCCAGCTTCGCAAAACATTAATTTATTTATTAAATATGAAATATTAAATAACTGACGGTATACTCATTTGTCATTTTGTATTTTCATATTGTCATTTTCTATGCTTTTTTCCGAATTTACAGGAGAAGAAAAAGTATAATATTATATAAGGGATTATGGTCATTATTCACTTAGATGATTTGATTCGTCATCGCGAATAATGACTATTATAATCCCTTATATAATAATGTACTATTTTACATATAAAAAAATAATATTTATTATTTTCTACATTTTTCTTTCCATGCTTTATATTAATAGTTTCCTTCCGATCTGAAACTAGTATCGATAAATTTTATTCGATATTTTTGATATCCAAGTATCTATACTTCCTCAATATCGCAAATCCCTACGTAAAGCTCTATCAACCAATCGAACGATTAGAATCTAAATCAGTAAAAATTCTAATCAATATTTGGTCCAGCTTTTATTTAAAATGTAGCTAACTGTGGTTATTTCTGTGTTTTGGTTGACATTGTATTAGTTGGAGGTTGGTCGCCAGTGCAAGAACCGGTTAAAATATAAAGTAATAATATTGAATAGTTGTAGGTAGAAAACACAATAGTAGTAGAAATTCAATATTAATGACAAAGAAACTCGTGCAGTTTAATAGTAGCAATAATGAAATTTTATCATGCGCATTCCAGATAAATAACGCGTGGATATCGATTACGGAACACAGCTAGAGCATTTAACTTTTATGTTTTCATAACAATTTATCCTGCAATTCCACGAACCGACCCCTGGAAATTCAAATCCGGTTGAAGCTCCCAGCATTCTTAAGCTGAATAAACATCCATCTCACTGCGAGAATAAATCGCGAATCGTATTTTCTCGTTCTCATGTCAATTAACACTGTCTGTGTGACTGCCCGCATGCACAAATACACTAACACACTTCTGCTGAAACCATATGCTCCGTAGTCCGTACTAGAGGCGCTGATGGCAGGGTGGCCGGTACTGTAGTTCGATATGCTACACAACGATCAAGTTACCTGAGCCCACAAACATTGCGAAATTAACAAAAGAACAATGCGAAAACTTTCATGTTATCACTGAAGCCTTGTTCTTGCTCGAAGAACGCTCACAGTTGCCCAGGAATGCGAAAATGCTACCCATTGTTTCTCCATTCTCAGACAAGGACCGGCAGTTTCAACTTTCACAACGATATTTCTGCTTTTTTATCCAATATATTCCTCACATTAAATTGGTTGGCAAAAATCATGATTTATTTAAAAAAATCAAAAATCATCGATTTTTTAAAAAAATCAAATAAATCATGATTATTTTGATTTTTTTAATTTTTAAAGATATCTGAGTATTACTGCACCTCTTAATTATTTTAAAAAGCAATATAAATATTTTATTTCATAAAAAAAAGAAATTTGTAATAATACCAAAACAATTCGTCTGAATAAAACTAGGAAGAGTAACAAAGATTTTTTTAATTTTAGTTACATATTTAAATACTTATGTTTCTCTTCTGTTATATGAGAATTAAAATGATAAAATACCTTTTAATTTTAAGATACTGTTTTATACAGAATATATTTTAGTCATTACTAATTAGGTATTTCGTAGCAAATAATTAAATACTTTTTATAAATATGATTTTTTATCTTTGATTTAAATCAATGAATTTTATTAAAAAAATCAGTGGATTTAAATCATGATTTAAATCGTGATTTAAATCAAATGATTTAAATCAGGCCAACCCTGCATTAAATACATCACAAATCATTACAATCTGACAACATTTTAACTAAAAATATTGTGAATGACATGAATACGAGGTATAGTTTTGGGGTACATTACAAAGTAATAATAAACATCAAGTTGCACATCGCAGCATTAATTTATATTTTTACTCTTAGTCCTAAATATATTTTTAATTTCCTTGGTAGGTAATTGAAATACTGGGGATATGCGATACTGGAAACTATTGATACTTGGCGTAGGTGTAGTTAGACCTTAAAATTAAAATGTGCTAAAGTCTTTTCCTTAAAATAAAATAAAAAGTTGATAAAAGTAAATTAAAGTCTAATTTTAATGTTATATAATAACATGTGTTACTGTAATAACAGTTTTCTATTCAAAAGTAAAAATATCTTATGTATTTTTTTTTTCATATTCATTATTTAATGCCGCAAAATTAGAAACGCGATGTGCATAGCAGTTTTCATCTATTTTTTTATTATCCTAATAGTACAAATGCTCATAATGTTCCTCAGAAAAATCATTATTTCAACTTTCAAATTATAAAAGCGGTGTAATTATCTATAAATTTAAAACATTAATCAAATTTTCGAAGCAAAATCGGTTTTTAGGTGTATAGAAATGGAAGGTTTTTATAGATATCCGCAAAGACGTCGTTTATGTGGAGATGTTATACAAGAACCTCCTTATGAAAGTTCTGCGAAAATTACTGATCTACCAACTGAGATGATTCAGATGATTTTTAGTTGGTTACCATGCGGTTTTTTAGGTGAGTTTATAATTTTCTAATAGAAATATCATAAGATTATTTTATTTATTTCATTTCAGCATCCAAAGTAAAGCTGGTTTCAAGAATGTTTAAATACAACGTGAACGAGATATTATTTCGGAAATTTTTGCAATTGTCAATATGCTTCGATAAGTTGAATAAAATGGCTTATGATTTTATTAAACAGCAAGAAATTAAACCGCATAAATTTGTATTTCAAATACTGCATTGTATTGAAGTCGTTAGACAAGAGGTAAATTACTACTTCCTATTTTAATCTAATTATTACTAATGTTGTATTTTTTTCTTTTAGTATAAAATGTTGGAAGCGACTATCCTTCGATATCTTTACCAATGTCACGTAGATTTCGTTTATTGTCACACATTTGGTTACATTCTGGATCTATTTTATATTATGTACTTCAGACTGTACAACAAAAGAGGAAAATTTTCTCCAAGTTCTCGAAATGAAGTTTTAATGAAAAAACTCATCAACGTAATCAAAAAATTTACTTTTAACTTCGAACTAAATGTAGAATTACAAATCAACGAAGATTGTTATGTGTCTGGAGCAAAAATTTGTGATATTTTGGATAGTTGTTCTTATGCAACTCGAGAAATACAAGAGGAGAAGTATGAAGATGGTGTGTGCAATCTTAAGGTAAGACAAGTCTTAAGTATATTGGAGAAACTATAATAATTGTTAATTATTATTCCCAGATACGGTACGAGATCGAGAGATCTTGGTTTATTGTAATGCCAGCAGATGCAGGGTCAGTTTCTACGTTCAAAAGTTGGCAAGATCACCAACGTCTTATGTATCTCAGACTAAGACGTCTACTTTGTACACATCCAGGGCAAATTACTAATAGTTTATTCCGTGAAGTGTTAGCAATGGCAGAGGTTTTGAGACTGATGAGGGCACCGAGAGATCCTAGCTATGTTTACAACGGTTATGGAGAAGTTGACGGAGAGATCTTCTTCTATGGTAGCTTCAACAAAGGTAAGCAATAAAACATGTTAATGTGTTTCTTCAAATTTTTTAATTTCTGTTTTTTTCAGGAGGCTACAACATCAAAGTACGTAAAATGGAAGAACGAGAACCGGATCCTGAAGAGTACGCTCTCTTCAAACTAGAAATCATTTTGGAGTTATCATGTGGTCTACCACAAGCTCCTTTACAAATCATCAAACAAAAATGTTTTGATGTGGAAAGAAGACCTGCTTTCTTCATATTGAGAAGAAGCAGCAGACTGCATAAGGATAACTTCCATATGAAGGTACAATTTAATAGTTTACAACCTGGAACGTATCTTCCGAAGAAATATGTATTTGAAGTTTCAGAAGAGAAAAGATTGAAAATTGTAGACAAACTTGCTCAGCAAATAAAATAGAGTAAAAGTGTTTTACACTTGGCTTTTTTTAATAAATTTTTTTAAGTACTTATAAAGTTTTTGTTTTATTTTCTTGTACGAAAAAATTTGGTTTTCAGATTTCAACGGAAATATCCTTTTTGACTATCCCTGAATCCATTCTGACTAGTTTCGGTGTTGAAATTTTGTATATAGTACTGCGATAACATCCAGTTGTCGCAAAACATATTTTAAAAATGCATATTTTTTAGTAGTGAATGTCGTACAGTAAAAATTGGCAAATGGGGCTATAAATAAACATTTTTTTGGAAGACAGATCCTTATTTGTTGCAGAAAGATGTTTACATTTGAAAGTGTTGAGTGATTTGCGTAATTACATTATTTGTCCTCATTAAAGTTTATATACTCTGATAACAAATGAATAATTTAAACGAAATATCATAAAACAGAACTACTGATTGCGACTTCACTGGCATCTGTTTGCTGGTGATCAGAAACGTTTTATATTTTATTCTTCCAGAGATAAAATTGTAGTAAACTTCACTTTATTGTACATAAAGTAGACACTATCTTGCTTCGTCAATTATACTTATTCTAAATAAAGTTTGCAGATTTTAATTTTATTAGATATAATTACATTAATTCTCTAATGCACCTTCATTTTGGTTTCTTCAGAAAACGAATAAAATTCTGTCGTCCAGTGGTTGACACATTCTGTTTTTTATTGTTATATAAATGAACAGGCCTGGAGAATAAACATTTTATAGTAAGATCTTTCATATTTATACACATATTTCAATTAGGAATTTACTAATATTTATAATTCAAAACTATAAATGTTCCTGTTCTATGTCTAAAATATTGTAAGTGGGATAGGAGCGAAGCCACTATTGTTCGAGAATTTTATAAGAGTCCAGAAGGTTCTGGAATGTTCAAGATTATTTACAGCCATTGTTGGTACATATATGGTATAGTACAATGACGAATAGTGTTAAACATTTTAATAAAATTTTCTAAAGATGATCCATTTCGAAGGGAAGTTGAAGAATGATTTCATTTTCAAGCAAAATATTTTTAAATGAAGTGCAGCAAAAAATGTATAATGTAATTTAGCATATAAGGTGTCCACATCAGATTATTTAAACAATAATTTCACAAGAAACAACTGTTATTTTGTGACTCTATGAAGTATCAATAGTCATTAGAATTAAGATGTTACTTAAATCAGACATGAAATAAATACTGTTGGTAGCTGGATATTTAAAAGCTGGCCACATTATGTGGTTTAGTTTTTTCTGTGTGAAAAACAAGTGTAACATAATCCCTGGAACAACCTTCTGAGGAATGTCTGAAGTTATCGAAATTCCTTCAAAGCAGCAATGAAATAAGGCTCGCCGGAGATGAAACATATAAGAAAACAGCCAATAATTCACTGGTAATACCCGATCTCGGTAGGCCTTGGCAGGATATCGGCCGCTCGGGTTGGGAGGTATGCTGGGATGATTTGTGATGTTTTCATTGGCCGCCGCGAGGGGCAGCACCGCCGTGTATTTGGGAACAACGCCGGCTTTATAATTAACGTGATACAAGATTTCCTGTTTGGATGTTAATTGGAAAGGCAAGGATAAAAGCAAGGACGAAGCGATGAACCCGAGTTATTTCGGCCCACGACAACCCCAAATCGTAAATGTTTTCTTCCTGCACTATTTTGACGTATTGCTCATAAAAATGATTTATATTTTCAGATTCACAGGATTTATAATAGGCTTAAGACCATCAGGACTAATTTATAGAAATTCACAATGAAAATTGAAATAAAAATTAGGTACCACACTGTAAATATAACATTTTATATAAAGGATTTTCATTTAAAAAAATACATATATTCTTATATGCTATCTTAACATTAGACTGTTTTAAATAAAAAAATAAAAATAAATAAATTATGTTTTATAAAAAATCTAAATTTGAAAAACAGATCGATGTTTTAAAAATTTTGTTTCTAATAATATTTTTCTCTAAAATGTACCAAAGATTAGTAATTAGAAAGGTACGAACGACACTTTTGATGGAAAGAGAAGAATTTTAATTTTAGTATTATTTAAAATAACTCTTCAATTTTTGGTATTACTTAAATATATCATATTCATTTAAATAAATTAGGTTTGCTGATAATTGGACATTGAAATAAAAGTTATCATGAGATATATATTTTCCGGTATTTGAGGCTTTGTTTCTTTGAAAACTCTTATGTCCGGTTGCAGAAAGTTTGATCAAAAAAATCAACTGATTAATTTGACGTTGTTACTATGGCCACGTAGTAAAAATATGCTGCTGACAAAAAATTAATCAATGATTAAAATTGATAAAGGTTTGTGCAACCCGACCTTAGAAATATATTTATATCAGATTTTTTTTACATTCATAGTTTGCATTATTTGTTTACAATAAACACCAAAACAAATAATGAAACTATGAATGTAATAAAAATTGTATTAGCATTTTTAATTTATGAATTATCATGACAAAGAACTAAAATACAAAACAGTCGAAATAATATGCTGGTGGCTGTTATTAAACAGCTGATTATGAATTCTAGGGAATTGAGATTTACGACAGTAAGCACATTGATAGACAAGTGTGCATTTCGTAATAGTTCCCCAGTGAAGTATCTGACGTGGATCTGCGATGGGTATCTGAAAGGGTTTGGGGCACAGAGGAAACGGATTTCACGGTCCGAAACGCAATCAGGTTGGGCAGTGGCGTGCGTGCCACCCACGAGCGGGGGGCGACACTCGAGACGATTGTCGCGCCGAAGCCGAAATATGGCCTCTGAAGCTGGTGTCGATTTTCAGATGCGAATTAGCCTGCTGCTTCTTGGAATTCAGGAACTGCGAGTGGTACGGCTAATGGCTTTATCAACCAAACTACTTCACCAACAAGTTGTCATTCGCTTATAATTTAAATGTGATATTATTTAATCAACGTAATTATGAATTGAAGAACTTAAACATTTACTATCGGCGAAATAATTATAGTCAGTCGGAAGTAAACATCAATAACTTTTACAGTAGGAGTTCGATTTTTAAAATTCATACCTCACATTAAAGCCTGAACATTTCTCTTTAACATATGTAAATATAAAGCTATTTTTTAATAGAGTATTTATATAACATAAATAAATATTCAAAATGATCAGCATTTTATACAGCTTTTTTCTTACATGCATATTAAACTTAATATTGCTCTTAAACTATATGGCCAAAAAAATTGACTTTTACATATATTATTCTTTATACAGTACACTTTTAGACAGTACATTTAAAATGATATATTTTATTATAATAATTGTTTACTTGACATAATTATAAACAATGTCTATTCGGGAAACCACTCAACGGTTTTATTTGAAATTAAAATATGTTACATAAAACATTAAATCTAAGAATATTTTATTAATTTCACGAAAGAAAACGACATTGTTTTAAATATATTAATAATTTTCACGGCCGGCGCCTCTAAAATGTTGCCATATAACCTTAAAAAATTAATATACTCGTAAGTAATGTACATTATTTTATATTTTATGTTTAAGTATTAATAAAAATGTGCATATTAATAAACTATTCATGTTTAAAAGCGATATCATGGACAATAAATGAAATGCTGTCTTTTTGTTTTTATTATTATATAAACAATTCTATGGCAATTTTTTACTTTCTGTTTGTACATACTTTTCTAGGAAGATACATTTATAATATTTTAAAATTTGAACGTAATAGTACATCCCGTTTATTAGTAATTTAAAGTTGAACTTCCTCATATTCGAATTTGTATCAAAATATGCTGTCTTTTTATACATTTATTCTATTGTCTTTTAAATGGCTGTACTTAAAAAATCCTTATCTTTCATATATATCAAGAAATGAATGATGATCATTTTAAAGTTTACCGCAATTTTTTATATGGATTATTATAGAAAATATTCACGTTCAAAGTGAACTGACTATAATTATTTCGCCGATAGTAGGGCCAGTTTTTCAATTTCTGGTTAAAGTGCCGGTTACCTTTACCATCGGTTAACAGAAAAATATCGCATCGAAAAACTGATGTAAGTTGTCAAAAATACACATTATTTACTATTTCGATTATTTTTCTGTTAACCGATAGTTAAGGTAACCGGCACTTTAACCAGAGATTGAAAAACTGGCCCTTTAGAGGTACAATTAACCGACCACCAGTCGCGGTAAACGGAATTGGTATATGGGAGGGAATGTACAAATAATAATTTCGTGATTAGCATAAGTTTTTTGTGCTACTTATATAACTATGTATTTCACCCAAAACTACGAGATTTCTGAACTGTAATATTTTTTTCTTGGCGACAAAACTTCATAATTTCACGTACATTTCTAGGTAAATAATATCTTAATAATACATACAATATCTAACACAATAACAAAGTTACATAGGTAACAAACATTGAAAAACTATAGTAAGATATTAATATTGATGACAGAACACGAAATTTACATTTACCTTAAGTCCTTAACACATCCTGGAAAAATTACTAGGACTTCGGTGTACGCTTCGGTCTATTACAATTTCCTCGGAAATAAAGATGATAATTAAATATATTCCTTGAAACAGAATTAAGTTTTATTTAAAATTGTTGAGCTAAATTACATCTATACGAGTATTTGTCCATGGTACTCCAACAGTCTTGACGGACATAAGGACAAGACAATAGATATGCCAAAATATTTAAAAATTCATTGGTTAAAATCTCAGGATATTGAAATTTTTAATTGTCCCTGCGAGGAATTCACAATATAGAGTATTTTGTATTAATAGTCTAATGTCCGTATTCATAAAATATTTCTCCAAAAACCACTATTCGTATTTGAAGAAAAATAATACTTTAATTTGTCTACTTTTTTATTATTTGTCAGAAAATTTAACGAAGCGTTATTACTAATAAACGTTTTATAAATATAGGCATAAATATTACTCTGCAAAAAGTGAATTAAAACTTCTTACTCCTAATTTTAATCTAACAATTTTCCTATATCTGCCATCCCTTTCTACACTTTTTATAGCTTTATTAACATTACTTTTTAATTGAAACAAAATAGGAAGTTCACCCCAATATTTCCAGCCTAGTAAAACATTTGAGTGTTAATGACTTGATCATGGAGTGATGTAGGGATAATGGGGGTTGTAGTAAAGAGGATGTGGAACATGAGTGAAGGGCACAGCGCCCGTATGCCGTTGTGGTGTGTCGTGTGTCGCCCTCATCTTAACGGATGATTTGTTTTTCTCCTTCAACCACACTGTCATGAATTAACCAAGCCAGTCAGCCGGAGAAACATTTCATAAATATAAAACTCACTTCGTTCCAGGAAAGTTTCATTAAAGGCATCAAATTCGTATAAATTAATTTAACTCTATAGTCTTTACTTTTACTGCCCTTATTAAAAAAGTTTTTAATTGTCGTAATTAATCAGAAGTGTAAACGTCAGCCCTTAAACTGTTGTATAAATAGAAATTTAAACTGGAATTAAAAGTTTTAAGAGCTAAATTATTATAGGATAGGAATATATTGAAAATCTTCACCGTTTATATTATTTTTATTTTTTTAGTTATTATTTTCTATAAACAAACTCATTCAAGAGGCAGAGGTTCATGGTTCAAGCCTATAGTTTCCATCACATGTACAGTGTTATACAATTTATCAACAATATAGTGTTGAAGGACTTGAACGTGAAGATAATTCTGTTGTCTGATCCTGAACTTGACTTCCACATAGCAGTATAGGTCGTTAGGTCAAGCTTAGAAGTTTGTGAATGTAACTTGCTAAATTGATAAAGCATTACGTTTATCTCTACATAAAATTAATATTTATTGATAACTATTATCCTTTCCAAATATAGACATGAGAAATGTCATTGATATTCAAATGAGGACAAAAGTCCATGTAGAATTTTTGGACAATAAAATTGGATTCTTAGTGCGATATGCTCAAGTCGTATAAAGTATCCAAAGTATCCAATAATATGTCTTGAAACATATAATACATAATAATTTTTTGAGCAGGTCAAATCGAGTGTGGATCCGGTCCTTCCAATGTTCAAAATTGTTGACAAATTTGCAAGAAAACTAATAAAAATCAACGACAATTTAAGTTGATCTTTATTTATCACCACAGAAGTCAGCACTGTCCAAAAAAACTGCTAAAACATTTTGTCATATTTTTAGATTTAGATTTAGATGATAGTTAAAGTTTCGGTTTATATTAAATATAAATATAAATAAATGTGTGTATTTGTATGTATATAACGCACTAAAATGATATATTATTGCATTGCTTTGAGTGCTGTAACCTGTAACAGTTTTGTTATTCAGATAATTTTTTCCTGGATATATTGGAGATACAATAAACAAATAGCGTATGATACACGTGTATAAAAGCTATTAAAGCACTCGTGCCTTTAATTGCCGGTTTATACACTTGTATCAGAATTCACTATTAATTAAATTACAATTCGTGGTAAATTAATCAGGTTGTCACAATGAAAATGTGATTGAGCTCTTTGTTAATTACAATTAATTACTTATGAAACTCCCAGAAAAGAGAATAGTTCCGCGAAATAGATGAATTACAATCCCTTATTCACAGAAAAGAGAATAGTTCCGTGGAATAGATATTCCAGATTTATAAAAGTGGAATAAAGAGAAACACAAGTTATTGTGTCTGACTGTCCGTTTAATTTATGACAGATAGACTGTATTAGGTTGGAAGGCATATTGTTTTAGCATTCCCTCCCATAAATAAATTTAGTGTGTACAGGTGTAGCAATAAATCTCTGGCGGTCCGGACCTGGCCGGGTAGCGGCGCGCCATTTCGCACCGTAAAATGAGCGTTTATTAACAACTAAAGTCGAGGAATGCGTGGCGCTTTTTTCCTGCGCGCGCAGCACGTGATTGCTTATTGTTTTGCGCGCGACGCACGCTTTACAAGCTGCTCTTCAGCTTCAGCCAGCGATTCGCTACACCGACTCATCTCTACCAATCGCACAAAAAATCTAATTGAATTTTTCTTATCTACATACGAGTACACTCATTTTAATAAAATACAGAATTCAAATTCAATTTTACTGCTTTATTTAATAAAATTTGTATGTATGTATCAAGTAGCTGCCCCACACTGCTTCCCCTAGAAGCTCGGAAAGTTTTACTGGTAAAGTTACATAAAGAAATATTTTCTCTGCAAATACATTCTTTGGAAAAATTTTGTGTAAAATGAGAAAAACCAAAAAAAAAACGGAATTAGACGTTTTCACTCTTTCAATTATCTCGTACCGTTCTCGAGATATTTACTTTCAAAATTTGAGCTCTAGAAAACAATTTTTTGAGGATGTACCCCTGAAGGGTTTACCCTACGACATCGTTGACCTCTCCATTCGATTACGGGTAAAATTACATAAGTGTAAAAATTTCCAGGTATTTATTCCGATGAATACAATTTTAAAAAAAACTGAAATGACCGAAATCAAAAAAACTTTTTATTTTTTTAGTATAAAATTGTAACTTTGAATGTGAAGAACGGTAAAAGATAATAGAATTGGAAATTTAGAATCAGCGCATCGATATTTATATATATTGGAGAAAACTAATTCCCGAGCGAAAACCTCCGGTTTTTTTGTTTTTCTCATTTCACACAGAATCTTTCCAAAGAATGTATAAGCAGAGAAAACATTTCTTTATGTAACTTTGCCTGTAGAATCGACTTCTGTAATCATTGAGATTGTATCTCTACCCATTTTAGAAATATACCAAAAAAAAACACACTTTTTTGAGAGCATTGTTTGTAAAATTGAAATCAGCCATGCTTACCAATATGGACTGTCTTTTTTTATGATATATACATATTTTGGCCCCAAAAATAGGTATTGTTGAATTATTTCACGTGTATAAAAACAATTTTACGCTGAAAACCTAAAATTTATGTTTTTCTACGGTTCTTTTAGCTCGTAGAATTACGATTACTAAAACGAATAACTTTCTTATTATAGTTACAAATCATTATAACATTATACAACAAGTAATATAAAAAGAGTAATAATTTATCTCGTCTTGCAAATATTTATTAATCCCTCAAGTCAATCATGATGAATATGCGAACCATGATAATTCATTTGATACAGTCTGCATTTTTATAACCTGTTTCGAATATCATCATTAATAAAATTATTAAGATGAGTACGAAATACAGGTGATAATTTACATTAACATGGAACAAGTACGTCAAACAGAGGGTACAACATTTTTCCGCACGCATTTTTATTTAATACAGTGAATTCAATACATAAATTCAAAAACTAACAGGAGTATGAGTGGATCAAATCGGAAGTTAACACTTCACCGAAAATAAACGGTTACACTTTTTTGTTGATTTGAAAGAATTTACACTAAAAATGAATGAAAGTGAGTTTACTTCAAAATTCCCTTTGCCTAAACAACCTGAATCCAGCGAGTACATAAAGCATTCCTTAGATATTTCATTGCCGTAAAAACATAATGTATAATAGCAGAAGAAATCTCCTATAACGAGTACAAACATTGCTGACACGCCAATAATTGAAAACAATCAAACAACGCTAGTTGGCATGGCCGCCTTGGATCCGGCGTCACATTCCTCACCGGACTATCAACCAATCAAGTCCTCCGACACACCGACACTCTGTCTTTACAATACCAACATGGAAATCAATTTATATTATTTGTTTACGAATTCTTCATTCGGTATTGTAAATAAAATCAAACGAATCTGTGAGAACCTAAACATGCACATGCACGTAACAAAAACAGATAAATCTTCATCTAACAACCGTTACTATATCGAAACATAAAACAACAGTTATGATTCAATTACAATAGAAATAAGACACCAAACAAATCTATCAATCTATCACACCTTTTTATACTTTACATACATACATATTAAAAAAGTATCATGAATATAAGGACATGCACCAAAATACATCCAAAAAAATAATATAAAGAAGGTGAATTCCTAGCGGAAGTTTAATGAAGGAAACTAAACTTTTACAAATATTTATGAATATTGTAAATATAGTTTATTGATAACGGTAACATTTGGGATAACGTTGTACTATCAGGCTTTGCTTCAGACCTATGGAGACAGTGTTATTTCAAGAGGTCAAGTTTTTAGGTGGTTTTAGCCATTTTCAAAAGGAAAAGAGCCAATTAAAGAAGAAACACGCAGCGGAAGACCTTCAACTTCAAGAACTGATGTAAGTGTTAGCAGAATCTGGGATTTTGTGCATTCAGATCGTCGGTTGACACCGTTTATCAGATTTTGCTAATTCATTAGGAATGAGAAAGATCTGCGTAAAAATGGCTCCTCAACCTCCTTATTCTCCTAACTTGAATTCTTGTGACTGTTTCCTTTTACCAAAATAGAAAAATCACCTCCAGGGAACTCATTTTAGGATACTCCAAAACATTTAAACGGCTGTAACCGACCAGCTGAAGGTGACTCCAGTATCCGAGTTCCAGCATAGCAATGAGGATAGGAAGAAACATCTCCAGCACTGTGTTCCTTCCCAAGAAAGTTATTTTGAGGAAGACGATACTGAATTGTAATTTTATTCGAACCTTAAAAAAACAGTCTTATTACTTAATTTACATGTTATATATATTTAGCAGAGGAAGGCTCACTTGAATAGACCGGTTCAACTCCATTCAGTTAACTCGAATTCGAGTACGAAATCTGGAATTCATATCCCAATGTAGTATAAAGTTAATACCGCTGTGTTTGGATGGTAAAATGGAATGTAAAAGAAAACCCTACATAATTTTAAAGTTTATGTTCATGGTAATGTTAAATTTATTTTAATGTAAATTTTAATGTGGTTTGCATAAATCCACCTTAAGCTATAAGTCCCTAACAGTTATTAGTCAATATAATACCACTAAAATTTAAATATGTCTATAGAATTTCCAAATGGCAACGTTTCATAATAAAATTGAGTAAGAAAGATTCAGATAAGAGTGTAACGCCGCTAAATATTTGCTCACCGTAGCTGGTTTTTAAATATTTAAGCAAATTAAAAAACAAGTTAATTATTTTACTCGTTGATTCTAAAAATAAATATGAAATGACACGAAAGAATTGGAAGTGAAACTGTGTGGTCTGAAAGGTAAAGGTTTTAATATAGACATAATCTGACGCGAAAATAACCCGCATAATTATGTTGATAACAATGCAAATTTATAAAGTTTTGTTTTTATACTTGTCTGCCATTTCCAGTTTGTATCGGGTTGGTGTTTTGACGAGATTTTTTGCGTTTTACAAATATTTGGAAAAACACGGGTGAATGAATGAAACAAGATGTTTTACGTGAAATGAGCCTGGAACTAGTTTGAGTGACTAACTAACAGCTGAGCTATCATACAGGTTCTGGGACGTTAACGCTCTGCGTGAAACTAAAGATTGCTGATTCGGTTGCCGCTTGTGTTCAAAGAATAAATATATTTCGGATCGCGACACGAGAAAAATATTTCGGAACCGTTACACGTGGACAAGAAACACTGCAAGCTATGCTCAACAATGTAACGTTCAAATTTTCAAAATTAACTTCACAGCACTTTCAACCTTTTAGAATTCATGATTGAGATTATTATTAGATTATCTATTATACCATATTTTCAGTGTATTCATGTCCAATTACCAAAATCTTCAACAATTTTTTTTAAATAAAATGATGTATTGATTTATTATAACAACTTAGTACGCCAATTTAGTCTCCGTACACTTGTAAATTATATAGAATCAATGATCTATTGAACCGCCATTCATTAGAAGTACTTCCCTTTAACGGTTTTTCATACTTTCCACCAATTTTTATTTTATGTTTATTTTGATTCATCTGAAACAATTTCTGAAATCCAGAAGGTTTCAGGATGGTTTATATATTTCAAAAACCAACCGCAAAGGTATGTGTACGGAGACTAGTTGGTTTGAGTTTACATATATAGATGGATCACCAAAAATTTGATGTACATTTTTGAAACAGGACATTAGTTTTTTATCTCCTGTCACGTTGTTGAAGAAGGTATAGAAAGTATGTTAAAAACCGCATATTGAGTTTTTGTTTCCAGTTCTTTCCAATCCAATTTTACTTGGAAGTTGTCAATGAGAAAGTTGACTTTACTTGAAGCTTCAAAGTTTAAGGTATATTCCAAAGAAAATACCACTAAATACCATTTTTCGTAAATACACAACGTTCTATGTAATGGGAGGTAACTTTTTGTTCGATATTTCTATTCATACTACTACTAGAAACCGTAATAAACTATATATCCATAACTTATACTTCACTTTTATACTTATTTATGTAGAAAATCAAAGTTTTAGGATACTTATTAGGCTTGATGTTTTTGCTTAGTGAATATATTTTGATGTTTCATGATGCTTCATACAAAACTAGTTAAGATTTTACAATTACCAAAATCAAAGTCCGGGTAGTGAAGTTTATAACAAATCAGATGAAAAGGGGAATCAACACTGGTTTGATCATTTCAAGTCAGATAGGATAGTTAAGTATTAGTATCCTTATGGAACAAATACTGGCAGGTCCTGATGGAAGGACATGGTCATCTGGGTAGTGAAATTTAAAATAAATCTGCCGAAAAGGAGAATTAACACTGGTTTGACCGTTTCAAGACAGACATTTGCAAGTGAATCTACCTAGGATATTTAAGTATTAAATTATTTATGGAAAAAGTACTGGCAGGCACCTGTATGGAACATTGCATGTCCTGATAGAAGGACATGGTCATCTGGGTAGTGAAGTAGAATTAACACTGGTTTGACCGTTTTAAGATAGATATTTGTAGGTGAACCCAGCTAGGATAGTTAAGTCTTAGATCCTCATGGAACATATACTAGCAGGCAAGTGTAAGGAACAGTGCATGTCCTGATGGTCCTAGCAGAGCAGAAGCCGGGCCTTGTGTTGAGTGTTGCGTGTGTGTGGCATGCAGTGCGCGAGTGTGTGTGTGCCTGGGAAAGGTCGGTCGTGTGGAATGCGGCGCGACCAGGTGCGGGGCGCGGGAGGGGCGGGCGGCTATCCCGGCCGGGGGCCCACGTCCACCCCACACTTCCTCAAGGATCTGCAGGACCACAAAGCTAAAACTGCTTTTCTAGTCACATTGTAGTTACATTTACAATTGTTCAAAAATATATATAATGCAAGTACATTATGAACTAATCTTATACATTTGTCCTGTTTCTTGTATAAAGTATTTAGATATTTTATTTTCTTTGCAGTAGCCTACTCTAGTTCTTCTTTACTTGTATCTTCTTTCTTTAAAGCTCCTTGTTCTCTTCTTTCTTGCAGCTACACTTTTCACTCTCTTGTTGACAAGCTCCCCTCCTGCCTTCTTTAACTGTGGACCCCTTGGCAATCTTCTATTTTCAATTTTCAACACAAACTCTCTCGTTCAAATCAATACTTCCCTGATCCATTACAACATTAGATCAGATCAAATAATTGGATCATTTTATTTACCTAGTGTAAATGGAATTCCTTTTGGTCACTTCAACAGTAATTCCAAAACGTAAGAAAGGTTGGATTCCAATTCAAATTAAAATACAGCAAAATCACGAAACAAACTGAACTCATCTTTCTGATCTATTACGGTGTGTGCTTTATTAGGATCAGTATATCTAATATAGATCTGATCCAAGTAGTAAATGGACAAATTCTAACTGATGTAGGTTTAATCTTATTATATTGTGGTTAATATAGATATAAAAAACAATAATCTTTTACAGTTATGTTTGAAATGAGTAAAAAGGAAAAACCAGTCGTTGGTTTTGCTTGTATTTATAGTTGCTAAGTGGTAAGAAGGAATCTAACTTAATAATTATTCTAAACATTCTTATTTTAGTATATCATCATGAAATTTAAATATTTATTACCCTTGATTTCCAGTAGTTATTTATCTGAATAATTCCATGTATGAAGAAGAATGAAGACTAGCATTGAACGAAAACCTATCACTTATTATCAACATTTAATTTTTAAACGGTTTCTATGAAAGAGAAAAATACATCAGCAATCATATGTGTAAGTTTATGTGGAAAAAAAGGAATGCATCGGTTAAAAAGTATATCATGAAATTTGAGTTTTTATTGCAAGATCAGAACATAATAAGCACAGTGGACGATAATGACATTTAGAACTTGTTTAACTTGAAACGTATGATTGTGTTTTTATATAATACAGTGCTAATTGGAAAATAAGGCTTTAATTGAAGAGCTTCTTGGCCGGTTGACAAATCCAGCTAACAAGGTGCGCGTAATGATGATTGAGGCCGCGAGGCTGATTTGTTGGAAACAAATGAATGAAGCAGGCCGGGGTCACGCCGGGTCAGGCGGGTCGGGTCAAACGCACGCCGGACAAGGGCGTGCGTGCCGCCGGGGCACCCTGCACAAGGTTCGCCGGTCGCCGTCGTAAAAATCCACCGCGGCTCTCTAATTAAACTTCGGTGCCGATGTGCCCGGCCTACCTGCCCGCCACCAGCGCCGTCCGTGAGCAGGGGGCTATAAACAATGCCATAACTGAGATGATGAAAGTGCGAGTGCTTTATTACCTCCCAGGAGACAAAGTCAAAAAAAGTTCTACTCTTTTACTTTCTTCATCAAAATGGTACAAAGTAGGTAACAGAATAAGATACCAGTCGACATCCAGTTGCTCTGAGTTCAAATCCCATGGAAGTATTTTATATGTGTGTATGCCTTTTATTTTATCGTAACATGCTCATTCTTCTACATATGACCTTAGTAGTTGAGCGATCATTAAATATTAGATCAAAGAATTTGAACTTTTTTTTTAATATGTAAAGTGTAAACATAACAATCATATTACATATTGACGTCTACTGTAGTTACAACTTTACACATCGCGGTAAAGAAACTAATTCAGTATTATTTTAGCTTTCAGAGATCCCTTGGAAGCTTGAATAAGTGTATTTGTGAATGTGTGTAGGTCTTTCACTTAATAGTAACAAGAGACCCGAATCGTAACGAAATCGTAACCGAAAACCGCACCAGAATTTGACTTTTTATGAAACCGTAACCGAAAATCGGAACCAATATTTTATTTCTTCAAATATGGAAACCGAGAACCGATACGAAAAATAAATTTATTCTGTAACCGAAAACAAATCAGTACTAAAACCAGTATAAATATAAATATTGTACTAAACTGAAAATAATAACCATAAATTTTACTTATTTTTATAAAATTTTAGTGTAATTAATGTAAAATGGTAACAGATTAAAATTAAAGTAACTATTCTTTAACTTAAAACAACTTACAATTTTAACCGAAACCGAAACCATAATGAAACCGATATTTATTTGTTTATTTTAACCGAAAGGAAAACTATAATAATATTTTCAAAAAACCGTTACCGATAACAGAAACCGAATTTTTATTAATGTAAAAACCGTTAACCAAATCCCTTTTATTTTTATTATTCTGTCCTTTTCGATCGTATCCAGATTTATATTTGCTGGCAATGAATGGTATTGCTGTTCCAACTACTCATTTTAGACCTTTAAATTTATTTAATCCCTTAATAGAGCTAATATTACCGAAAAAAAATTATTGTAATGATAATAAATAAAGTAATTAAAAATAAGTATCTATATAAAATTCTGTGAAACGAAATAACAAAATTTTTTATTCTTGCGAAACCGAAAAACCAATACTAAATTATTTTTATCGGAACTGAATCGAAACTAAACGAAAAATCATTTAGTTCCGGGTTCATTAGTTGTATAAATGATTTTTTTTTGTGAATAAATTTATTAATGTCAAAAAATAAAAACAAATAAAATTAGGAAGGAAGAAATTTTAATTGAAACATTTTCATATCCCTTTAATTAATATAATCCTTGTAAAGAAAATTTAATTGAGCTTAATAATGCTTTTTAGGTTGAATTAACATTTTTCATCGTTCACTAAGGCTTTTCATTTTGGAAAAAATGTTAAAGACGTCTTTGGGCTGTGTAGGATACCGCTGAGTTGTTAATAAGTAGGTGATCGAATTAAAATGCTTCATCGTCCATCGTTAGCCTCTCGAAGTGTGATTTCTCGGGCCTACATTCGGCGGATCCTAAACGTCAGCCTTGGAAATGAACAGTCATGACTCTTTCAGAATGGACGGTTTTTGCTCTCAAGCTGTGATAGTTAAATTAACAACTATTTTCTATTATTTTTTTCTCGTATAATGATGTTGGGATCATGGTTAACAAATAGAAATATATTCGACGTTTCATCTCCCTTAACACGTCGGCTCTTGGCGCTTCAACTGAGTTATTAATGGTGAAATGGCGCACGAAAAATAGAAATTAAACCCTTCAAGTTTCTTTGTCATGGCACATTAACTATATGCTCTTTCTTTATTCTAGTTTAATTATTACTGTCGTTAATATGCCCTTAACAATAAAATATATGTGCTAAATGATTTATAAGTTCAAAATTATGTATTTGACATTAACTGGCATTTTGTTACACTTTTTGTCATTTTTATGAAACATAAAAATTAATTAACCGGGGGAATAATTATAGTTCAACTACTTCTTCCGAAGTTTTCTAGATTCTATTTTTATTAGAGTGCATCAATCTTCTTTGCTGTTCCTTAAATGTCTTCATTATCATCTTCCACAACTCCTTATCTTTTGTTTTACTATTCCAGTTCTTCCAATTCTCTTAGCCATGTTGATCTAGTTCTACCTCTTTTTCTTCTTCCACCTCGTCTCCACTAGACTATTGATCTTTGTCCTTTCTTCACTAGGGTTGGGTTGGTAAAAATCATGAAATGTTGAAAAATCATTGATTTAAAAAAAATCTAATAAATCATGCTTTTTTATTTTTAATTTTTAAGGATATTTATTAGTACTGTACTTTTTTAATTGTTTTCAAAGTAATATTTTATTTGATGAATGAAATTCATTCATTTTTTATTTGAAACTCTATGATACGATACGAAATTTATTACTGCAGATATATAAATAATTATTTATTGCAATGATCAGCTATTCTGTTGTATAAATTGCATCTCAATGCGTAACTAGTACCAAGAATACATACCATACAATTCTTTACTATCGAGATAACAATGATTCATTAAATAATTATTATAAAACGGAACAGATATGAAAGTATTCCGACTGTGTAGTCATAGGTCATACGATTTCCTTCCTGTTGCATATCCTTTATGAATGGAATGATATCTCACTAGAATGGACAACAAAATACTTTCGATATTACACTGCAGATAACCGAAGTCCATTGATGTGCTTAAACAGAAAAACATTTTTCAAGTTAATAAAAAAGGAAGAAATACTAGAACTAACTTTTTCGAATTTAATTACTTGCCCATCAAGAAGGATCCTCCTTTTTTCCTATATACGAAATATGAATAACAAAAGAGCAATTGTTTTCCATATCCATATGGTTGTACCCAACTCATTAAATAATTATTATGAAACGGAACAGATATGATAGTATTTTGACTGTGTACTCACAGATCATATGATATCCTTCCTGTTGGCATATCCTTTATGAATGGAATGATATCTCACTAGAATGAACAATAAAATACTTTCGATATTACACTGCAGATAAACACCAAAACATAAAAATAATAAAAAAGGAAGAAATACCAGAACTAACATTTTAGAATTTAATTACTTGCTTATGAATAAGGATCCTCCTTTTTTCCTATATATGAAATATAAATAACGAAAAGAGCAATATGTCGAATTTAGCTTGTATTCCACATATTTAAACCAGTTTAAGATCTAAGACTATTTTGTGAATCTGACTGTATATTAATAAAAAAGGAAGAAATACCAGAACTAACTTTTTCGAATTTTAATTTGCCTATCATTAAGTATCCTCCTTTTTCCTATATATGAAATAAGAATAGGGAAAAGAGCAATTGTTTCCCATATCCATATGCTCGTGCCCATGTAGCGGTATCTGATCTGTTGGTGTGATTATTCACGGAGCGCGGAGTGAGGGCGGCGGCGCCGTGACAGACACGGCGTGGGTGAGGGTGCTCCACCCCCGTGAGAGAGTGCCCCTAGCGTCGGCGCACGCCGGGTCCACCAGACCAGTTCGGGTGGGCGGAGGTATGCGCTACGCTGGAGATGGAATTGTGGAGGGTTCATTAGCAAATAAAACTTATCTAAATATGTTTCATGTCTTTTAAACCTAATAATACAGGTACTACAATAGTAGAAATCAGTTTAAATTAGATTCAAATAAACCAAAAAATAGGAACAACAGACTATTACGTATCTAGGATTTATAAGGCTAGTTGTACCAACAAGGCTTAAATTTTAAGCAACAACAAAAAATGCCAATCGAAATTGTGACAGCAATGTTAAATTGTTCATTTGACATTTTATTCCGATGTGATATTGTTCATTTAAGGCACACGTAAAATTTAAGTTTAAAACATCTAAGGCCTGGTATGATTCATTACATCCGTGGTTTGTTCAATAGTTTACCGGTCAATAGTTTATTAACAAAATGGCTATTAATGTATGTAGAAATGCCACACAATAATCACACAAGTCACAAAATTGTATTTTCTAACGTGTTTCATACAAGATTTTTTCAAATTTTGATACAATTGTTTTAATTTGAATTTTTCAAAATTGATTGACGTTTGGAAACGGCACACTTTTCACAACCAGATAAAAAACAATTCACTTTTCATCACTCTTTTTATTTTCTAACTGGTTATGAAAATATATGTTTCATAAAAGATTTTTTCTAATTTTGATACAATTCTTCAAATTTTAACCTTTTTTCCGATATTTTTATCACACAATCAAACGGGTACCAGTGAAGTTGCCCCAACAGGTAGTTCAGTATATTAGTTCTGAACTTTTTCACATCGAACAAACTGGACAAATAGCATTTTTCTACCGAATAGAAATTATGTTATTGTGGATAAACGATATTGACACACACTTCCGCAGATATCATCGTACAAACATTAAAAATTTATAGTACCGGAAGTTATGAGGAAGAAGATCTATCAATATTTTGAAGAACACTTGAACGGCAGTCATATATGACATTCACAATAATGCACTAATTTATTACATTGCTTATTATTCATAATGCGTTATAGGTTGTCATTAACATATCCCCCATAAACAATCAGTCGGAAGCCATAACGTTACATCCCTGCAGATGGAGAATCTTTCTCTCGCAATTGGCGAGCGTAGGTGTGGACTAACATACAACGCACTCGCACACATAAACGTTACATGTCCAGATAGAAATAATCGGTGTTCGCCGGTCTTCTATATTCTGCCCACCTCTGCCATCAACTCCAATATATCTTACTCGATATCACCGCTTTTTATGCACTCTGTGGGAAATACTCCATGGGTAAATCAAAACATTTCAACGATCTTTTTATAGTCGTTATTTGTCAATACATTACAATACAAGTATTTGTTAAAAGTGTCTAAATAAACGTCATTTACACGATTGGTTTAACATAGCACACTTACTTTTTGTACAATCTACATCTAGGAACACCAATTATACCGAGAAATACTAAGGAATTACATATGTATCTAAATTTGTAGACATTATACCTAAGATACTGGTAGATTTACTTTTGTTTAGTGTCCGAACGAAATAGGATTTTCAGCCGAAACTGAAACCGTAACCGAATATTCGGCTTCTCTTCTAGTTTCGGCCGAAACCATAACTGAAACCGAAACTTATGTAAAATCAGTTAAAATTTAGTTAATTTTTTATTAAACACGGAAATCTTATGTTTTTCTTATCTTTTAAGGTATTATGCGATTATTAAATTAAATAAAAGACATCAATTTATTACAAAATCACTTTATTTTTATAGATAAACTACCTTTACTAAAGAAGTAAATACATTGATATTAATAAATAATCATAGTCAAATAAGTAGTCTTTTCAAGAAGTGCGAAACTTCGGACGGTCACTACTATTGTTTAACCTGGAAATGTCATACTTTGAAACAAGATAACGAAATTGAATCTTAAGGTAACTGAGTGTTACAGAGTACTACAGGGCTTGAAACTAAACAGTTGGTGAAGAATTTGATTGTCAAAGTCCCTAATGCCGAAGATAAACGGTATAAATTCTCCAATGAAGTTAATGTTCATTAAAAAAATATGCAGACACATGGACATTACTTGTAATTTCTTGCACATTCGCAAATGCAATGCACCCTTGACAAAATAGAAGATAGAGAGTCATTGAAGACACCGTAGTAGTTTCTAGATTTATAGTATTATCCATACCACTATACTCCATTGTTAATCGTCATCCGAAATAAGAATTTAACCAGATATCAATATTAACCTCAACATCAAACAACTTCAACTGTCATTCCACTTGCGATGACAACCGAACGCTTTCGATCATCGGTTTCTAAACTTCTTCGGCACTTTCCACGTTATAAAGTTTGAAATGATCATTACCTAAATGATCATGTGACACATGTATAATATTAATTGTTAATGATCATTAACTTTTGTCGTGTGTCCCGGGTAAGTATTAAGTAATAATTTTTAAGAAAAAAAAACATTGCAAGTTTATTATATTACTTGCTAAGTTAAAACGTAAACTTATAAAAATGAGGAAGCTGTCGTACTTCCCTTAAGAAATACTGTTCTGTAAAAACTGTGAAGACAATTATACTTGAGGAAATTATGAATTGTAGTAAACAAGTTGGCTAAGTGTTAGTTATTTATATCTCTTGTAAGTTGTATTGTCTAGTGAGAATGCTAACAAAGTGCTATATGAGCCGCGTTCGTTTTGATCCATGATGTCATTGTATTCTCACTGACGTAATTTCCACCCACAGTATCAATTAATATCAAGTAGCCATGCTTACTCGCACTTAATAAAAGTATCACACACTTCCACGACGTCGGACTGTCAATTCCCTACAGGATATTCCGACAATCCAACTCACTATTCATAGAAATAGGCATTTTGCTTAGACTTGCTCTCTATTCTACTAGGTAAACGACCTGTCGTCTATTCATAGATTTATTGCTCGATTAAATAATCTCCACAAAATGATTTAAGATCTCGAAATAGGTTATAGTTATAGTCACTCACAAGCAAACAAATGCTTTACATTTTACATTCCAATTACTAATTCTCAACTTTAGTATTCCTTACTTCAAAATTAGTAAAAGATTATAATACCTTGGTTCAAAGAAAATATGCTCAATGATATTGATTAAGCTTTGATAATGAAATTGTCACTTTCTAGACATGGGCAGAATATGCAGAGAAGAATTTGAATATAATTATTTATAGGCTAGAATAAGTCCGAATAATTGGCACTTTGTATTCAAAAAGACAGGTTTTAGTTATGTTTTACACGTTGCATTTTCTGATACAGCATTCTTTGCCTTCAATTCGCATACGTGGTATGTACATAATTAATATTCTTAAATTTTAGGAAGGTTTATAAGAGTAACAATAAATATTGTGAGATGTGATAACATTTTTGTACATTAGGGTGTACTTTGATTAGGTATTTTGGATTTTTTCCATTTTCGAAAGAATAAAACATATTGTGACATTGACAGCAAGTTATTTTTTTCATATCCACTCTAGAATGGATATAAGCTATGTATCTTTTCTGTTAAGTGTACAAAAAACACAACATACAAAATGGAGTACAAATAAAAATTCCCGGACTGTTATTTTTCGTAGCCTAACAAGTACACTACCGGAATAATACACTTTCTGATTCGAAAACACACCAGAAAGGTGTCAGTTTTCATCTGATTGAAAAATAAATAGCCACATATAAAAACACACGCATTAAAAAAAAATTCAGGACTATTTAAAATTTTAAACAATAGACTAAATTTATTATACCTACAAATTTAAAAAATAATATTTACTGAATGTCTCACTTTTACAAATAATATAAACAAAACAATTGACATTTAATCATGCAGGAAAGTCGTGAATAGGATATACCATTTAATCCAAAGGAAATATGAATGAAAATTGTACGTAAGTGATATAAAACACCACGATACGTGTGAACTTTGAAACTTCCGAAATAAATATTACGCAAGTAAAGCCCTTGGCGATAACGCAACCAAATGCGACCTATTTCATCAAACCAAGCAAGGTTACACTGATTTACGAGAAAATTTGAAATTTAAATCTTTTTGAAGGCGAGTATTGATGATTTGTCGTTATAGAGACGTTAGGCCTCCTAGCTAGAGAAGGGTTAAGTTCAGATTGAGCTGAACATCCCTTTTGTTTCGTAAATTGATCGGATGTAAGGGATGGGGTTGTTTTTTGTCTGCATTCCTAACTACTTTTTTTCAACGGATATAAACTTGAATTCACCTTGTCCCATATACTTACCTACCGATATCTTTAAATTGGTTGACGGTTTATTTGAAATTCATTCATTTTCGAGGAACATTCTATAATGGTCCATAATAATGAAATCGGTTTGACAGATAATTTAATAATGACTTCCGGACCCTACCAAACAGCAACTTTGAATCTTCCTCGATTTACATACGAGACAAGGGTTATTTTCTCACAATTATATACCAAATTAAAAACACATAGTATTTTAAAACACATTTCCAAATTACTTATTATTAGTACCTACACATTAAATCAAATGTAAAAACTAACAATAAAAATAAATAGAATATTATCACTTTTTTAATTTTTTTAATTTTCAACAACATACGTTCCACTACCGTAAGTAAAATTTTAAAACAGTTACACCCAGATTTTACTTTGATATTTCAGGATATTAACAAGGGATATAACTAATCCGGCCTAGTGGGTAATCTTTTTATGAATCTGGGTATAAATTATTAAATCATTATGTTCAGAAGAAGAAACTTGTACCGCTAACAAATTTCGAATTTAAGACCAGTATTCCAGAATTAATTTATAATAAAGCTAAATATTATGAATGATAACTAAAACTTGTATATTAAAATATATCTATAGAAAAATAAGACATCTTCGTTTAGATAATTACATTACGAGTATATGCAAAAAAAAAAATGTAAAACATATTTCCAAACGAAATACAGATTACAAGTTGATTAATATAATTTTTTTTCGTTGTAACACTGCCGATTGTTTTATTTGTAATTTGTTTATTTGGTAACCTGTAGATCAAGTGCTTTATTCAATTCAATTCTAGAATTGTACCTACGGGGTACAGGTGAACCAATTAATTTTGTAAATGTGAAAAGAACTAGCAGTAGGTAACAAGTATTTCTGAAAGAAACGTCATTTTGTTGTCTGAAAGTGCCTCTTGAGGTGACAAATTCGGCGAATAATTGTGTTTTTCCACACGTCTGGCTCTTAGCTGGTGAGAATAGAGAAAACATTTTGGGCTGAGGAATATTTCCTGTGCATTGTTGTTGAGATTGTTGCCAATAAAACTAAAGTTAGCTGGCCGGGGGATGTAAAGTATTCCTTACACTTGTCGGGCAAAGCCGAACCGCCGCCGTTATTTACTGAATGGCTGTAAATCTGACGGGGGCGAGAGCTAAAAGGACCTGTTTTTCCAGCCACTTTTCCCAGAATTCTGGAGAAATGCTTCCTGTCCTGGCGCCAGCTCCATTCGCCTCTCAGGAATTGCGATCTTCACTTACAGGCTCGAATTACATCAATTTACCGACGTGACAATTGCTCTACAAACCTGGCTACACTTTGGTTGTATATCGTGGGATCTGCACCGCAAAGTGTTTTCGACAAGGTTTCCAAGAAATTTTAATATACCTATTTCAAAATTTACAACACATATGTACCGAATTCAATTCCCGTAGAAGCAGAAATCTGTCTCTTTCATTCCATCGTTATCACCCTCATTTTAGAATTAAAAGTTAATATTCTACATCCCGATTTATAAAAAAATGTAAAAAATGTTCATGATTTTGTTTCTATGACCATTAAAATATTTTCTTGTAGTATGTTTGTTATTGCTACGATTACATAGTATATTGTAAACACATTTTCATTTCCCAAGGTAACCATAGATAACGTTAAAGTATAAATTGATATCTCACAGTTCTGTTAAAAATCGTATTATTTATTTTTTGTTGTGTAGCTAGTTGCTAGGAAGTAATAAAATGAAGATATCTTTATTATTTCAATATAAATGAATTACGAAATAATACCGTGGTTATAGAAAAAGTATAGTATACTATTCGCTTATTCGCTTGAAATGTCCATTTCATATTCATATGAATTGCTGCATGAGCCGGAAACTATCATACTTGTAAGAAATGAGTACCATTCATGCTTGTTGTCAAACTTATCCTTGTTTGAAATGTAGCATTTTGGATGTAGAAATTTAGATGTAGGTGACAACATTTTTAAATTTTGTGTATGGTAGTGATCCAAAATGTGTATTTTGTAGTTAAATCTGTGGCTTATTTAGAATAGCATCGAAATCTCCTCTTTCTAAATTAACTAATTTTAAAAATACAATAAAAATAGCAGAAAAGAATTGTGGAATAATAGGCGATCATGTAGGAGCAACCCGCCTGAATTTTTATATACAAATAAGTAATTAAAATGAAAAAAGTACAGGTTGATTTATATGACAAGTTGATACACGATAACCTTATTCTTTTTTATTCAAACAAAATAATTTATAAAATTGCTTCAGAATCCTTGAAGTTATCTGCCACTAGGCCGCTACTTACAGAAAAAACAACAAGGATTATTTTTTTTCTGCATTTAAATTAGATAATATGAGTATACAACACAGTTTCAATCAATACAAAAACGACAATAAATTTCAACAATTTCATATGTAAAGGCTGTTTTAGACTAACCTATAAATTGTAAAAGATCTTGCACCATTTTTAGCACAAAGAAATTGCATTAGTATCTTAGATAACTTTGTCAAAATCTAAATATTTTTGGTACAAGATATTGTACTATTTCTTGTACTAAAATGGTCATAAGTTAAGATTAAAATATATAATAAGAAAATATTAATATTCAGAGTAGAATACAACAATTTGTATTTTTATGTTGCATAAATTACATGAAAACTAATTTATGTGTAAAAATGTGACAGAACCGAATTTATATCACAGCTAACTCAATAAATCATAGAACTGAGCAATAAATCAATAAACTACTAATAAAAGCTTTTAATATTAGCCATTTAAGTTTTAATAAGTCATAGCCTAATCATCAATCCATCAACAAAACAACTTAATACGAGCAGACTAGAAATACGTGTAAGTGAAATCAATGCATAATTCAAGCAAGAACTCACTGCCTCATTAGAATCGAACATTGCGATCCGGAGTTTTTACCAGCAGAGCCTCTGAGTCTGGTTAGCGATGAACAAAGGCTGTTAAAGCTCTCAGAGATAATTAATAACCGGAGACGACAAACTACATGAAAATAATCACGAATAAATGGTTTAGTAATTTTATGTCAATTTTAATGAATGAGACCAATAAATAATGCGTTAACGGTAATAATTTATAACGTGAGTAAGACATATCGCTGCTGATTTTCAAGCCGAGAAATAAACTACCTACTTCAATTCTTATTCTTTATTACAGGTTATGGAAAAAATATTTCTACTTTAATCTAATATACATAAGTTTATACTATTATAAAAATTATATTTCGCTTTGAAATCCAAGAATAATTTTTGAAACAGGTGTCATTGATAAGTGCATGCTTTAAATTCCTGACAATTTTTACTTTAATTTTAGTGCTGTATTGTACTGTATTGAATGTAAACGAAGGCAGAAGCGTTTTATCGCTTTTATTACTGCGACCTAGAAGATCAGTTGTGACATAGCCCTTACTTAGTTTTCGAGAAACAGGTTCAGTTTTCTGATGAAGCTCCAGGAATCTAAGTTCTTGATAAATGCAGTAAAATACATCTTACCTAGTTGATTGAATCTCTGTATGGTTACGGCTGGACATTCACACAGAATGTGTTCCGACGATTCTTCGTCCTCTTCACAGAGTCGCCAGATGTCATGTGTTTCTCCAAAATGAAGATATGGATATGGAGGTAGATTTCTCCCAGTTTTTGATCACCTTCTTATACTGGCTTTGTGGAAGACCACAGAAGGTTCCGGTCCTTAGTATGAAAGTTTAACTCCTTTTTTTGCAAGTTTATCAGCTTTCTCGTTTTCTAGAAATCGTGCCCTGGTACACACCATAGGGTAATTTGGTTTGCCTTGGATTTTAATGGTGTAAGCTTATAGTGGATACCACTCTTCCTTGTATCTCCCTATGATAAAACATTGTACACAATTCCGGAACTCATGGAATAGTAGTTGCTATTTCATGATCAAAGTACATAAACTAAAAGAAGTAAATATCAAGAAGAAACCAACAACCAGAGTATAATGTAAGAAAGAGTCCAGAGTGAATGGAACATGGATGAAAGATGGAATCATTTCATGATTTACTTGATAATATTTATGTAAGTCTGTACCTAATTTGAATGTAAGTCTGTATATTTGATTGTATGTATTGTATGTTATCAACATTCTGATGAAGACTGATTTACAGTCAAAACGTTGATGTATTAATGTATTTTATTAAATGACTGCAACTTCAAACAAGACCTCTTTTTTGAAATAATCCACATATAATTACAGTTTTACTTTTCCTTTCCTAGTGATTGTTTATTTACTAGACCTGCTATGGGGCTATCGTGTGTATAATTCCCTGGGTCCTCACTAATTCCCCGCTAGGAACAAAGCGAATTTGGCGAACAAGCACGTTAACGTCCGCTGCAGTGACCTTGGTCGGGAGATTTCGGCTGGTGTGACCCGCTTTTGATCAGCATAATTTCCCAGCGCGGCGCGGACAAAGCCCGGCTGAATAACGACCTCGCGGCGCGACAGACATCCCAAAATAAATTTTACACAAATTATTTTCCTCTAAAAAACTTCTAAATCATGTGAAAAACTGCATATCTGCAAGATTAATATCAAGGTTGACGGGATACCTGCCAAATATTAGCAAAGCTAACAATTCGCCATGTTTCACATTCTTCATAAATGCACCTTTTTCGTAATAATGTTAAACAAAATTCTACTTAACCTGAATTTGAAATACTGTATAACTTGGGTAAGTAATTGCTCTCCTAAAGTTTGAATAACCAAACAACTTTGCCTATATTTGTTGACCAGACGAACTCTATTTTACCATGTATTATATAATAATCATTACATTACAGTAACGTTAAAGAAGAACACAAAGCTTTACAAAATCATTCACTTTTTTAAATTAAAAATTAGTTTACTGTACACAGTTATTGTTTGTGTAACTAGTGGATTATTAACAAATGAAAAATTCTCGTTTTGAATTAAAATTTAAATTCCTTTTACATGTCCAAGTTAATTTCAATTTAAGTTAAATATGAAAAGTTTAAATTTTTAGTTTTTCACTACAAATTTTTGCATATACAGCCGAAATAACCCAAAAATACCCATTTTTGGGTCCAAAATTTTAATTTTTGAAAATAGTCCTCATTGATAGAAGTCGATACGTTGATTTGAAATTTACAAACAGAATTTAATTATCTCTTTTAGTTCATGAGATTTTTGCTTTCAAAGTTGCACCTCAAAAAAGTGTGTTTTTTGAGTATATCTCAAAAATGAGTAGAGATACAATCTCAACGATTATACCAATCGATTCTACGGACAAAGTTACATAAAGAAATGTTTTCTTCGCATATACCTTCTTTGGAACGATTTGGTGAAAAATGAGAAAAACGAAAAAACCTAAATTTCAATTTTTCATCTCGAAACTTTTTGTCTCCAAAATTTATCATTTTTCATACTTAACTAGATATCGATGTGCTGATTCCAAATTTTCAAACAGAATTCAATTATCTCTTCCCGTTCTCGAGATATTTTAGTTCAAAATTATACCTAAAAAATTAGGTTTTTTAGGTATACCTCTTAAATGGTTAGGTTTAAGGTTTCGGCGACATCACCATTCGATTCTACGGGCAAAATTACATAAGTGTACCAATTTTCAGATTTTTATTCCAACGGATACAATTTTTAGAAAGGAAAAACTGAAAATGGCCAAAATCGAAAAAAATCGCAAGGGGTTCATCAGGCATTTTTTTCGATTTTGGCCATTTTCGTTTTTCCTTTCTAAAAATTGTATCCGTTGGAATAATAATCTGAAAATTAGTATACTTATGTAATTTTGCCCGTAGAATTGATTGGTGAGGTCGTCAAAGTCATAAACCTAACCCTTAAAGGGGTATACCTAAAAAACCTGTTTTTTTAGGTATTGCCAAAACTCAACTTTGAACACGAATATCTCGAGAACGGTAAGAGATAATTCAATTCGGTTTGAAAATTTGAAATCAGCGCGTCGATATTTACTTAAGACCAGAAAATGAAAAGATTTTGAGAAAAAAAGTTGTTCGGAGAAATTTTGAAATTTAGGTTTTTTCGATTTTCTCATTTTTCACCTAATCGCTCCAAAGAACGTATATGCGGAGAAAACATTTCTTTATGTAACTTTTTCCGTAAAATCGACTGGTATAATCGTTGAGATTGTAACTCTACCCATTTTAGAGATATAGCTAAAAAACACACATTTTTAAAGTGCAACTTTGACAACAAATATCTCAGAAACGAAAAAACATAATTAAATTCCGTTTGAAAATTTAAAATCAGCGCATCGAGATCTATCAACGTACTCTATTTTCTAAAATCAAAATTTTGGGCTCAAAAATGGGAATTTTTGGATTATTTCGGATTTATAAACACAATTTTACACAGAAAACCTAGCAGTTATATTTTTTATGGCACGTTTTTGATCTCCTGAATTTCTTTTTCCAACAGTTTTATAATTAATGATTTTTTTAATTTAAACATAAATGTAAAATATTTGTAAATGAGAAATGGAATACGAATCAAACAAGTTCGAGGTTAAAATAAAAGGATATTGTATAACCTCAACTTCCGATAGAAGGAGTACTGATTGTTTATCTATTTGATAACATTAACAATGAAAGTGAATACAATATACAAATTTCGAAACTGAAATTTTAAAGAATTAAAATTTAATAATTTAAATCCGCAAAAGCACGTTTTCTTAAAAACAAACAATATTTATTATCTTTAGAAATTCCTCAAATAATAGAAAATATCCCATCACGCCTTTTCTCGATACAAAGAGTACGATTTAGGTTTGACACTGACGTTGCTGGACAAACACATCTTGAGACTTTGGGCTAAAAATAGACATTTACATTGTTGACCACATCGTTCGCATTTTTTATTCCAATTATTTACTCAACAATGTAAAAAGTACACAAAAGATCGGTGTCACCAATTAAGAGCTCGAAAATTAACAGAATCAAAATATTTAATTAAAACTTCTGGAATTCCATTCTGCTTTTAAGGACCGAAATTTGCTAATTAATTCAGTAATTCACAATAATATATAGGTAGTAAATTAGTTAATTTAACCCACCTTATTAGGGTTTCATTAATATTCTTTTATTTTATTTTGGAATCGTATATATATATATATATATATATATATATATATATATATATATATATATATATATATATATATATTGTAATAGTATATTGTGCAACAAATGCAGAAAGTAGCTAATTTGCCACGAGGTGAGAAAGTTTCGCCACGAGACTAAATCGAGTGCTGGAATCACACAAGGTAGGAAATAGGTGATTCTGCACAAGTGGCACACTATACTTTTTCTGCGACCACATTGCCAAACGTTACAGTAAAAATAAATTCCTGAAAGCTATTTTTTACGTATGCGCAGTGTTGACAATTATTGTGAGAATTTTTTTCTTACATTTTAACCCAGGATTATGAGAAATAGGTACGTAACTTTGCAACTTTATATAGTGTGAGAAAAGTAGGTACTACTTTCCAAAATGGTCGTAGAAAAACTATAATCCTCAGGAATTTTAATGCTCTCAGCTCCACGTCGAGCTTTAAACACTCCTTCGCTCTATAATCGTTTCATTATGCCGTTATTACATAAATAACTATTAAATGTTTTATTAAAAGATTAATTTTTAACTAGCATAGATAACACAAAGGTTAGGTTAGTTTTAATACATCATATTATTTGAGTAAAATAAGTCATTAAATTTGGTAAAAAACAATGGTAAATTCTCACATATGCATTATTTGCAATATAACATACTTGTTTCATAAATAACTATTTGTGTACAATCAGTGTGTTATCTATATCCGTCCAAGCTAGCGTGAGAAAGAGTACACGAACACAGTAATATTAACTTATCTAATTTAAGTTTGAGTGAAAGATTTTGGACGTGTTATTCAAATTAACAATATTTTGGTAAAAAATAGCCGAGGCACGTAGGGATAGTTCCCCGAAACAGGTTGGTCGGAGGACACATGAAAGGGGTAGACTGCAGTCCGAAGGCCAGAATTTGGGTGGGCAGAGAAAAAAACGGTCGGTCGCCCCACACGATTACAGCGTTGCTGATATCAGGTGAAGGCATCGGGCGCCCCACAAATAATAAACAGATGGACCGTGAGATACACCGGATTCATTCATCCCGCTTCCTCGCTAATTACTACACCGGCAACTCTATCACCATGCTTTTATTGCTTCTTCTAAATAAGTATTCTTACATGCAGCTAACACCTCATACGTAAATTGGGACATGATTGAATTTTCTATTTTCAATATTCCTATTTTGTCGTGAAAAGATTCATTCCGTTTTCTCGCTAATTACTACACCGTCAACTCTATCAGGATGCTTTTATTGCTTCTTCTGAATAAGTATTCTTACACGCAGTCAACACCTGATAGGTAAACTGTCCCTAACATAATTGAAGTCTCTATTTTCAATATTCCTTTTGTCGTGGAAAGGAAGGAAACCTAAGTGTGTTGGTATAATATAAGTAAGAAAATGTAAAGATATAAACACACCGGTCTGATGATGGCTATTAAATAGTCGAAACTGGTCACTGAATAAAGTTTGTAGAACAATGTATTTAAGACTTAGATTATAATACCTTTACATTTTCCTATTCCTATTTTGCTCTACAATTAATCAATCTAAATGAGACATTGAAAATAATTGTCAACATATATGGTATTAAATTTTAGTAAAACCAAATAAAATAGAATAGTGGCGAAGTGTCCGTGAAAGAAAAATAAATAGTTGTTTAATAAAAAATGTTTTTACAGGAAAATCCGGTTATAACGACATCGAAGAGATATGAAAAATTTCGTCATAATCAATAAAGTAAAATAACGTTTAGTGTACCTATATGGGTTTTCAAATTCTGAAATTGCACTACATCTTTTTCAAAAAAACAAAAAATCTAATTTAAATGAGAAAAATTAGATTTAAATTAAAAAGATTTGTTTACTTTATACTATTTTTTTTTGTTTTAACCTTACAATTAGTATTAATCAAAATAAGATTTTGATTATAATGGCATTTTAAATATCATGTTATTAAATCTTAATAAAAAAAGTAAATAGAAATTAGTAGCAGTGTCCATAAAGAAAAAATACAGTGATCTAATTACACAAATATAATAAACTTTCATTTAACTCTATTTTATAGAATTGCTAATACAATAGAAATAAAATTGCTTCTTATAAGCAACCATCAAATGGCAATAAACATGTTTGGATTATTTATTCCTATTTTGCTTTATTACTTTACACTTAGCATTAGAAGTGTCCAAGGAAGAAAAAGAATCAGTGGTCTATTTAAATATTCGTTTGCGTTCTCTTATAGAAAATATAATATATTATATATAAAAATCTTGCATTTAACACTAATAAACAACGTACAAATTTATATTCATTTAGTAATAATTAACTACTGAACGTAATGTTATAAATGTTGGAGTAAATAAAATTCTAATACAATACCAATATTCAATAAATAATTAAACACCAATAAATAGAAATCCACGAAGAAAACAAAACCATTTTAATTCGTAATGATGTGAACATATTTCAGCAAAGAGGTAAGAATAACATTCCATGTCCAGCTTAACCATCTTGAATATAAGAAATATCCTAATGACTAATATCAAATGATAATAAATTGATAGACCGTGAGATAGCTGCGCTGCTTCATTCATCGACATATCTCGGCTAATTATTGAACTTGTTCGTGAATAACTTAGTCCGCGACCGGAAAAGAAGTAATTATCCGCTGACCTTGAGATCCAAGGTCGTCAGCGGAATGTTATATCAGCGCGGGTATTCTGCAGTGTAAACAATGAGGGATAATCAGTACTCTCTCGGCTTAAACACCAGTTTCCTGTCACTTTCAATTTCATGTTTGTGTGGATTAATGAACGACAAATGAAAGCGAATACGTACACTCATTCATAATTAAGCGGATACTGTTTTTAAATATAAAACGCGAGTATGAACAGGATTCTGTAAATTGAAAGTAACGAATTTATAACAATAATAACCACAGAATTCAATGTCATTTTTATTATACCAGTTGGCGAATTTGATTTTTTTTTCTATTTTTCAATTCTTTATTTTTTTGACACACTTTTTTTTATTACTATAGCTATTATTAATTTCAGATTTACAATTATCGAAAATTAAAAATTTAACAATTCTTTAATAGATAAACTAATAACGTACTGAAATAGTACATTAAATGCATGTTCCATAACTGCATTTTATTTTGATTCACTATGGTCCAGACATTGGAACAATATAATAGCCAATAAAAAAGATTTTTTTATACGAATATCTACTGTATTTGTTTTGATCAACTTTACTAGAGAAACTAACGCACTGAAATAGTACATTAAACAGCACGTTACATAATTGCATTTTATTTTGAGTCAGTGTGGCCCAGCCCTTATGAAATGTTTTTTTTATTCGATTTTCTACTGTAACTGTTTTGATGATAATTTGTAAAACGTTCATACGATCATAAAATATGAAAAATGAAAATATTTGGTTATTCCTTATAACAGCTGAATGATATATTGAGCTCCAAAAAAAATCGCACTTTCTTGTTAAAAAACAGTTACGGAAGAAACTATAAAAATTTAAAAATTATTTTTTATGGATGTTTGAAAGCATGAAGGTAAAATTTATTACTTTTAAAAATATGCCGTTATTTACTTAACTATTATTTATGATAGGGTAGGTAGCAACCCTAAAAGATTAGCCACTACTTTTAGCCAAAATTTTTGCATTGCAACACGAAAAAGTAATTACAGTATTACCATCCATAAAATAATAAACTTGTTACCAAAATAGAATGATTCCTAAATCAAATTGAAATTAAATTGGCCAATAAATATTTACAACCGATATGCAATTAACCAACCCTTAAACCTCATCGATTATCATCGGAAAAATCTTGGAAAAGTTTATAAAGCCGGTACTTCAAAGCAAGAGTCTACCTTGGATGAAACATAAAATTGTTTCATAGACGAAAAGCAAAAACTGTTGTAAAATTAGGCGGAATTTCCCGTGATATTAGAATACGGTCAGTGGACAGGTATGGGATTCGGTTAGTATGTTAGTAAGAACCATAGGAGGTAGAGGCGCTCAACCAGAACCATTTTCTTTGTAACTGCCGCAAGCCGCACGTGTAAATTTGAATACATAAACGTTACAACTTACAATTAAATGCGCAATAATAATATAACAAATTGCTCATAAGTTGCAAAAACTGTAAGTTTCAACTTCTAAAATTCTTAGAACTTCGTGTGTATTTATTATAAAAAATATATTGTTATATTTCATAATTGTTTCATTAACAGTGAAATAAAATGAAGTTCATACACAAATATAGTTTCTTTTTTTTTTAATAAATATATATTTAATAAAAGTACCTATAATATATATTAGTGTTTTTTTTTGTGTACTGTTGATTCAAGTTACGCATAAAAAATAAGCAATTTGATCAGGATTTTATAAAATTTTCTAATTAATAATTATTAAATGCTCTTACCCCATGCAGAATTCTGCTCAACATCCTGAAATCAAAACAAATATTGTTAACTAATGACAAAATAAAATATAGAATAAAAAGATTTATTAGAATTATAAATTAATGTGCATTTTTCTTTTTTTTCTAAATTGAAGTTGCCGAAATCTAATTCTTTAGATATAACTTTAAAATGAGATTTGAAATCATTGAATTAATATCTAATTAAATTAAGAATGTTTAAAATCACTATTCAGGACAGACTATAGCTATTTTGTGTAATAAGTAAGAAAACAAATGTGGTTATTTAACTCATGTGAAAATTACAAAACGAGACGAAGGCGAGTTTTGTAAGAACAGAAATTAAATAACCCCCCATTTTCCTTGCGTGAGTCATACAATATTTTTTCTACTTCCGTTTCAATAAGTACAAAAATGTCATGTCTTGTCTTGTGTAGGTTATCAAGATATGACTGGCAAATTTCAAGACAAGTCAAGAATTTCTTATGCTAGGTCAGGACGAAAAAAATCTAGACAATTTTTGATGACTCCAGATTAATTAAAAAAAAATTAATGGACAATCTAGAAACTATCTATGTCTTGATATCAAGACAAGACTTAGATTTAGTAAGGTCTTGTCTTGTCGAGAGGGCAACACTAAGTAAAAGAGTATAGTGCGTTTGTAATCAGTGTGATAGATATGTAATGTTTGTTTAACAATATGATTCGTGGAAAAAGTCGCGACCATAAACCTTATTAGAGAGAGGGAATGCAGTCATCAATGAGGCACTGCTTATATTTTTGTTATAGGAACATAAACAACAATAGTTTCCCATGACATACTTGTTCGCAGTCTGTATACGACTGCTTCTTACAATCTGTAGAATCCAGCGGCGATAAAGATGTCCAGGTTTAGCACAAACGTGGCTTATCTCGTGTTTACCCCTAGCGACTTCCGCGTACCAAATTCCCACTCCTCCAGCGAATCAATGCGAGAATGCCAACGTATAACAGGAATTTGCTCATTAATTTTACTTTATTCGACTTAAGGGTATTGCAATACTCAAGATTTTATATAATCATGAATCCACTGGATTCTCAAAAAATAATCTTGTTAATAATAAAATATTTCGAACTATAATTAAATATAAATTATAATTTTTGGGTATTTTCTGATAATATATTAAGCTAGTAATAAAATTATAAGAAAAGTTATTATCTACTATTTGTAAATTTATTTTCATATCAGTCAGATTTTAATGCAAAAGACCAAATGATTTTTTTTTCAATCGGACGAAAACTGGCGATTTTCGAACCAGAAAGTGCATCATTCAGATCTTTAGCTAGGTTACAAAAAAAAAAAAATCCGGGAATTTTTTTCCAGTCGGTATTATAGCAGTCCATAGTTTTTCGTAAATAAAACTACAATAATATTTATTTCATAATTACCGAATGTAAAGCGATTGAAAAAAATGTTTTATTGTTTGTTAGTCTAAAATATTATAAAAGTATTCATAATTTGAAAATCAGCGTTCAATTTTATTGGAAAAAATGCAAAATAATGTATCTATATACCAACTTGCTATAATATAATAAGTGGACGAAAATTAATAATACACCTACTTACAATACTACGAACAGAAAATAAGATTCAAAAGATTCTAAGTAACTATTCCACTAAATGATATTAATGAATACTAAATTATGATTTACCAGGGACCACAAACAAAGTGATTGATGATAAAAAGATCCGACGCCAAATTGCGGCACAATAAAAAAAGTTTTTCTAATAAAAGATAAAAGAGAACGAAAAGAGGGTACGAATTTGAAATGTAATTCGGACGGCATTAAGCAATAATTTTGTCTAAATTAAAATAAGAAAGATATACGAGTATTTATTCTTTACAGGAATTGTTTTGTAGGTTATACACCATCAAATGAATATGTAAGTAAAAATATAACAAGGCGGATAGTTATATGTTCTGTGATCTGAAAATATATTTATAAATGTTAATTATACATTTTTTCATATTTATAGTATTAAAATTTTAATGTAGCTTTCAAATAAATACTGAACAATAAAAAAATAATATTGTTTGTCTGTTTTCCCAAGCCGAGTAAATACTTTTGCGTTGAAATGTTTTTACAATTATCAGTACCGTTATAATTAGCTACATTTAAAGCTAACGTATAGAAAAACTGCTGATAACTAGTTGGTAGTTAACAAGAATCAAGTGAAGACTAACTTTTTTGACAAGAACGTGAATGAATGTCTCCCGGTTGGCAAGTGAGCTTTGGTGTTTTTCAGCCGATAAATTCCCCTAACGTCCATGCACATGTGTTAGTAATTGTAGCGTGGAATCTAGTGTTGTGTTTGTAGATGGTGTAGTACAAGCGGGTGTGGACTCGCGATCGCCAAATTCCTCGGGCGAGACTGTGGCTTTGTTTGGCGGCGAGAGCAGGACAGCCCAGAGCGAACTATATATTAAAGAGGGCGATAGCATCGCAGGAATGCAGCGCCGGCTCTTATGCAGAGCACGGCGCTCACCAATCACCATTTCGGTCCAGCAAGAAACAACCACTCATCGCCATGGCCTACCAATATATTATACATCCAAACATCTACACATCAACCAATTTCTACTCACATTCATATATTCTCATATATTTCCACATAATATACATAATTTGGTTTTATCACATTATCGACGTTATTAAAAAAATATGTACTTTGGTATTTGTTACATGTTGGTGATCTATATATTCGGGGAAATATCTTTTATTATCTATTATAATAAATTCTTATATTTTCTAAACAGTAAGATCTTAAACACCAAATTATTTCCCTACATATCTTTCTTCAAAACTACAGACTATCTTCGAGTAATCTTGCGTTTGGCTACAAAATATGTTTTATCAATTTTAATTTTTAAATATCTTTCAGGATTAATAATATATAAATATAATAAACCTTTAAAATATAAATTCTGATATCATGGACACCTTCTTCATGGGCGTAGCCATGATTTTTTTCCAGAGGAGATCAAAAATTATTACAATTTTCTTGTTACCTTTATTTTTTTTTAATAACCATAAATACGTATCACCATAATCTGTTTCGGACGTCCACCTATTACTTAATAGTTCATATTTTACCTAATTTCCCAAACTGATCCACATATATTTTCCTATATCGTATTCGTCTCTTTCGGTGGGTAAATTAACAGTAAATGTGCTTAATTTTAGGTCTACAATAACATAAACAGGTATTTCTTTTGAATACAAATTGTATACATCTTAATTATTTGCAACTTTATTCCAGAAATTTAAACATGCAAACTTGTCGGTAAACATGTGTTTCGTACCCGCAAAATTAAGAAAAGAATTTAAATATTTGTAGTAAATTTGCATTTCAAAAGGATGAAAGAGAACAGAAATGTTTTACTTATTTCATAAAAATGAAAATCTGTATTAATACATCATCTCACATTAAATAAACTAAATTCCTTTTATTATTTATTTATTCACTACAACGGTTATTATTGTTGACATTTTGACATTGACAATTTTTTGATTAATTGGATTACATGTTAGGGCAAATAATGGAAAAATTATAGCAATACTAATGCTATTGCTAGGTGACAGTTGTTTTCAAAAGCAAACAGAGTTACCAAGTCAAATGTTAAATCAAATGGACCGGGCAATAAATTTTTAGAATTTAGTCAATCTATTGCCTTAACTGGGGTCGATATAAAGGTGCCAGAAAATTTAGTTAATAATTACTTTATAAAAAATATATAAATACTTATTAAATAATTACAAAAATCGGAAATCAGTACATTCAGTACGGTACGTGAAAATATGTTTCAGATTGAGTATCAGTATAAGGATCTGAAAATCAATACTGTATTGACAAAATCAGTACGAATGGTCATTCTAGTTAATTTAATTTTACGTATAATTGGCTGAAGCCACTTTTTACTATTAAATTGTCAATTACTTCAGTGTAGTGTATGATCTTGGTAAGATCGAAGAACAATCATATAATGGTCATAAAAAAAGTATAGTACGCTATACGAGTTATAAAACAATTACGCTCTTATGAAATTACAAATGGTTTTTGAGTACTTAATAAAATCATTGTTTTAATATATCTATTTATTATTTCATAGTTTAGAGATATATAAATATATTATTTAGCAATAGTAACACCGATTTGATTTTTACAAAACCGTTGATGTCTTTCATTGTTCTAGCGTGCAACCTGGCCGAAATGAAAATGGCCAAGTCGGGACCTTGGAGCACGGAGCCCGAGTAGCCAAAACAACCACACCACACCTCACCAACCCTCCCCCTACTCGATCAATCATCGCGCAAATCTTCTGCCTTTATCTTCACACCGCATCTCCCACCTCTAATTCAATATCGCAAATCATTTTTCATTACGACTCTCTCGCTCGTTTTATCAACGTCGCATACTTTGCTAATGAAATTATATTAATTTTCCGAGTGGATGCGACAGATTGAGATGAGACATCAGTGTAATTAATATTTGTAAAAATTAAGGCAGATATAGAACAGTAGAACTGTGACAGATATTTTATTTGGTTTTCCTTTTTAGGGTATGAGGTATGTTGAGCAATTGGGTCAGTGTTTTCCAAACTGTCCACTCCTTTTTAAACACTTTGTAACCCTTAGTAGAAAATTTCTGGGATGTAATATTACAAACAAAAACTATACTAATTTTTTTTTAATTACTGATTTTAGGGAAAATGTTACTCTTTATAATAGTATCTACTTGTCTTTAAACAACTAGAAACAATCTTCAAATAAATACCAATGGTTGAACGGATCAATAAAATTGGTTATTTCAAAATTATAAAAAAAAATATACAAAGAAGCTAAAAAAACAGACTAATGAAATAATGGAACCATTATTTCACGCGAAATCAAATTGGAAACTAGGTATAAATATAGAAACATTAACAGCTATAAAAATAGAGTATTTAGTTTTATTATGTGTACAAATATTAATAATATATTTATTATATTTATTAGATTCATAGAAACTCGTATTTTACAAACAATTTTCTGAATTTGAACTTTATTTGATATTTTTTATTTGTTGTAGCTCTTGTCTTATTCTTGTCCTTCATTTTTTGCAAAACTGATGGAAGACCGAGAAAAATATAAGATTCTCGTGAAACACTAGTTTTGATGTGTATTGTATTAATTACTGTCAAAGAAAACGGAACTGTCTTAGATTCTTAATCGGTATTGACAGATAATATACAATCATCAATCAATGTAAAATCGTAACTAACATAACAAAGTCTATTGAACTATTATTTTTCTTCTTAAATTTTTATTGGTACACAAAAAAAATCTTTTGTGCTTACCTCGTTTAATCCCTTTTCACATATTTTGTTTCTCAAAGTGGGACAATATTTTGTCAAATTGTTTGCGAAATTCAATGGTAAATTCTATTATTAAATTAGTTCCTTCATGTCCTCTAAAATATTTCTATTAATAAATAGTTTCATTAATAATCCCATGATATGACAAGAATATTTTTTCGTGAGTTTGTATAAAAATATCTGGTGGAGAGGAAATAATAGTACGTATCTCGCTACCTCCCAGTGGTAAGTGTCAGTTGTCATTATTCTAGTATTAAAAACGAGGCAAATGGTAATGACAGGGATAGACCCGGCAATCCCGATGTGGGTTTTATTTTTAAAGCCGAGATGTGGGGGGCTAATGACGTCTGAAAAAACTGTGTCAAACCAAAAGAATTATCGACTCAGACTACACGTGACGGTTATGATAACCGCGCTCTCACCACACATTTTTTTTATTTTATCCATGAAATGTCGTTATCATCCGTTCTTTGTTAACTACTACGAGCTTCTAGCAAAATAACTTATTACTTACATATGTTCTTAATAATTATCACTATTTTTAATTTAGCCTATATAAAAATTTTAAATTTACTTGTTCATTTTTAAGATTGTCAATATAAACATACTGTTTTCTTTTATGCTCTGTTTTTACAAATGTAAAGGAAGTATTGTAATCGCGAAAAATTTTGGTTTTCAGATTTCAACGGAATTATTCCTTTGAGTATCCCTGAATCCTTTCTGACTAGTTTCGACGTAAAGTCTGTACGTACGTACGTATCTCGCATAACTCAAAAATGATTGGCCGTATAATTTTGAAATTTTGTATATGGGACTGTTATAACATATAGCTATGCACCGCCCTTTTTATTGCAATCAGTAGTGCCAAAAGGGCACTATGTTTGTAGTGTTTTTTAAAACTGTCACAATATATTCCTGAGACATATGTACGTACGAAATATCTCTTCCTTTACAAGTATTGGGCATTTAAAATAAGTTTGTGTAGTATAATAAGGAAAATTCAAAGATTAAAACGAATGGAAGTTGAAGAATGATTAGCCGTAGAATGATCTCACTTTCAATTGAAATAAGTTTAAATGAAGTGTAACAAGAAATGTGTACAATTTAGCGTACAAGGAAGTCATGTGGTGTCCACATTAAATTTTTTTATACTAAAGGAGCTAAAGCCAGATTAACACTACCGATATTTTTCATACTTTTGCACAGTAATGTGCAGAAATCAGGTATTATTAAATTTACAGGTTTGGAGCTTAAATTTTAAATCGCTCCTCTTGGTAAAATTGTAAAATCGGAATGTATTGTAAACGCTGAACTAGCTGTTTTATGAAAATCTGTTTGTTTATCTAAATATTTTACAATTTTTACCTATAAATATTAATTAAAATAAATGTTGTATAATGTAAATCTGTCAAATTTCCCACGGAAAAGAGCAAATCATAAAATCAGAAAGATTTGATCGGTATCATAGAAAAATTACTGATATATCTGAAAAACGAATAAATTATAATCCATTATTCGCTGAGGGTCCTTCAAAAGTTCGTATTCTTCTTTTTTAATAAGGTTTATTAATTGCTTATGTTTAATATATAAAAAAAATTAAATGACAAAGTCTTCTACTTCGGATTGTCGTGCCATTGATATCAGAAGTTTAAATAAATAAAGGCAACATTCAAAACAGTTATAACGTTGTTGAAATTCAATTGGTAGATATCCGAAAGACAATATTTTCTTTTAATTTCCATATCTGATTCCAGAGTAATCGGTACCTTTTGCATAACTTGCAGAACGCTACAATTTCTCACATCTCCCTACACGAAACTTGATCTCTTGTATACCCATCACTTTGTATAAAATTCGTTACATGACAACACGGAAGGAACTATTTCTCCCACTGTCGCGCAACGAACCGCCGTTTCTGCATTGTGATTTCCGCGTCATATGTGCAAGACACGGGTCTCGAGCAGTGGCTCCCCTAGCTGACACGTCGTGGCCAGGGCATCTGTCGCTTGACGTTTGATATCACGGCCCCCTGCGACCCATGTTTGTCTTGGGCCGCAAGACTCTGTTATCACCTGCCCAGCAGTTGCTACTTGCAAGCAAGGGTGCTTGCTCAGACGGGCAGGGACGGAATTAGGGAAATTATTGTTTTTGGGATCATCATTGAACCACATCCAAAATCCAGATTAAAACTGACGATGTATTCAAATGCAATAGTAATATATTTTACAATAAACAAATCTGTTTACGTATAGACCAATAGCCTTCAAATTTTTTTTTTTTTTTTTTTAAAATCGGTTTGTTTTTATTTAAATCAGTGATTTTTTATTTTTTTTAAAGGATATATTATAATTTCAAAACTATGTTTCACAAAATAGCATTTATTATGAAAAAGAAAACATATTGTAAAAAACCAGTAAAAATTTAAAGAAACAATAAAAACTACAGTGAGTTTCCGTGTATAACGACACTGCTTTTAGAGACAAATTAAATACAACGTCGAAATTGTGACCATTTGTTTAAAAGCCCACCTAGGTACAATATAATGGTATTTTACTTTTGTTGGTTATAGCGACTTCCGCCTATAGTGATGATATTTTTGGGATCGATATCGCTATAACCGCATTTTAGTGTAACACATTTAAAAGTAAACTTAATAAAAAATAACACATTAGTGCAAAACATTTTTTTAAATTTATAATCGCATATCAGTAAAGTCGTTTCTTTTAGTTTTATAATCAGCACGTCGTACAGTATATGCCATTTAATTTTTGTCCTAAGTTGTGGAACACCCTGTATAGTAAATAGTAAGATAAATAATTTACTTTAATTATTTTTCTTTAATTTATATCAATATCTATAACACATCCTCCCTATAGCCTATAGCAAACTGGAATACCATAGATATTATTTAATTTACTTCTAACTCATCTATGAAATATTCGACAGATATTCACCCTAATTCTGTAAAGAAGTTGTTAGCTCTTAGTAACGTTACTAAAAATTTTAACCAATAGAAATATTTGTAAAAGCTGTCATTTTCATATTTTGTTTAGTGTCTACTATTTTTATTGACTAATGATGTTAGTAACGTTGCTACGAGCTAGTAACTTCCTTACAGAATTGGGGTAAATGTCCTTTAATTGAACATGAGTATCCAAACCAGTTATTCCCATCAAATAAAGAATTGAACAGATGTACTTAAGAGACAAATTATTCAAAACGCATAAACGAAACACGCCCACTTTTACACACATTAGCTTCTCGGAAGTGTAGTTCCTTAAGCCCGGCCCTGCAGTTCCGGTACGTTACACAACGTCTCGGTCTCGGTTCGGGGGTCAAGCCTCAGGCACGTGCCCCAGTGATTCCCTGCATTGTTGGCAGGCGGAGTAACCACCCCTCACACATGCCGAGGTACGCACACCACCGTTATCTTCACGTACACCGCGACAGCTGCGCCAAGACGTTACATAGGTAGTAGAAGTAGGGGATAAGTGTTAATTTATGATTACACACCCTGTCTATGAAGAATAAGGCGGTTTGAAATTGAAATCCCTATCACAAATCAACCCTACTTCCGAAGAAGAAGACGGTTTGTTGGAAATTGAAATTAGGTGCCTATTCAGGAAGTGCTTAATTCTTTTAAAGTTTTACTGGCAATATCAAGGTGATTGCTGGTTACCTCAATCTATTTTCCCTGTTTTCCCTGCATTTTCCCTGTTATATTCTAATTTTTTCCTAAGTTCAATTTAGCTTTTTATTACCACTTGTACTCTTATAAAGGCTCATTTTTTGTATTTATTTTTTTAAATAGGAAATAAGTGTTAATTTATGATTATACATCCTACTATCACAAATCAACCCTACGAAGAATAAGGCGGTAATTGCAAATTGAAATTAGGTGACTATTCAGAAAGTACTTTAATTTCGTTAATGTTTTAGTGGCAAAATCAGGGTAACTGCTGGTTACCTCAATCTATTTTCCTTGTGTTTTACCTGTGATATTCTCATTTTTTTCCAAGTTCAATTTAACTTTTTATTATCAAATATACTCTTATAATAAAGAATAAGAAAATATACAAAATCTGTGGCGAGATTTAGTCACATTACGAAAGAATTTTAACATCAGAAGTTCTAATAAAGTTATTTAATTCTTCAATTTTTTATTTTCATAACTTTCAATAATATGGACGTTATAATGAACTTAACAAAAGAATTTTAGGTTTTTTTAGGGCAGAATAGAAAGCGTGGATAGTAGAGAACTCAAATAATACAACTCAGCCGGCGCCCTAAATGGCATAAGTTCAACTGTGAAGAAGAAAAAAGTATACCGCAATAAATAATCAATAATATAATAGTTTATGTATGTAGTAATAATAGGGGAAGTAATTCCCAAAGTCGCTGATGCTGTATTTTTGCGTAAACCCGAAAATATTTGAAAATATCGAATTTTTAGTTCGGAAATTTTCAAATTTTACAAAATTTTGTTTGTAATCTAATTTAAAGAATTACATACGCTGATACCAAATTTACAAGCAGAATTTAATTATCTCTTTTTGTTTCAGAGATATTAGCTCTCAAAGTTGTACCTCAAAAAAGTGTGTTTTTTGAGTATATTTCAAAAATGAGTAGAGATACAATCCTAACTACTTTACCAGTCGATTCTACGGGCAAAGTTACATAAAGAAATGTTTTCTCCGCATATACCTTCTTTGGAACGATTTGGTGAAAAATGAGAAAAACGAAAAAACCTAAATTTCAATTTTTTGTCTAGAAACTTTTTGTCTCCAAAATTTTTTATTTTTTGAACTTAAGTAGATATCGATGCGCTGATTCCAAATTTTCAAACCGAATTCAATTATCTCTTCCCGTTCTCGAGATATTTGAGATCAAAGTTATACCTAAAAAATTAGGTTTTTTAGGTATACCTCTTAAATGGTTAGGTTTACGGTCTCGACGACATCACCAATCGATTCTACGGCCAAAATTATATAAGTGTACCAATTTTCAGATTTTTATCTCAACAGATAGAATTTCTAGAAAGAAAAAACTGAAAATGGCCAAAAATCGAAAAAATCGCAAGGGGTTCATCAGGCGTTTTTTTCGACTTTGGCCATTTTCGTTTTTCCTTTCTAAAAATTGTATCCGTTGGAATAAAAATCTAAAAATTGGTATACTTATGTAATTTTGCCCGTAGAATCGATTGGTGATGATGCGGAAGTCGTAAACCTAACCCTTAAGGGGGTATACCTAAAAAACCGGTTTTTTTAGGTATTGCCAAAACTCAACTTTGAATACGAATATCTCGAAAACGGTAAGTGATAATTGAATTCGGTTTGAAAATTTGAAATCAGCGCGTCGATATTTACTTAAGACCAGAAAATGAAAAGATTTTGTGAAAAAAAGTTGCTCAGAGAAATTTTGAAATTTAGGTTTTATCGATTTTCTCATTTTTCACCTAATCGCTCCAAAGAACGTATATGCGAAGAAAACGTTTCTTTATGTAACTTTTTCCGTAGAATCGACTGGTATAATCGTTGAGATTGTAACTCTACGCATTTTAGAGATATAGCCAAAAAACACACTTTTTTGAGGTGCAACTTTGACAGCAAATATCTCAGGAACGAAAAAAGATAATTAAATTCCGTTTGAAAATTTGGAATCAGTGCATAGAGATCTATCAATATACATTATTTTCCAAAATCGAAATTTTAGGCACAAAATTGAGTATTTTTAGAATATTTCGCGTTTGTCAACACGATTTTTGGTTTCATACTCTTATTTGGTTTGTTTTAACTCTACACAATTTTGATATGGGGTTATAGGTTTAGGAAATAAATAAAAGTTATGTAATAAAGCGACAGAATAAAATCGTAAATGCATAATTCGATTGCAGGTTTTGAAATCAGCACATAGTAAATTATATTTATTTACAATTAGATGATCAAACCTTAAAATTAAGTTAATTAATTACAATTTTCTAGCGTTGAAGATATCGTATCTTTAGGTACCCCTTTCTTTAATTGTTTTCCGTCGAAGTAGATAGGAATACCTTCCCTAGCCATTAGTCTTCGGCAAGAATGCTGATGAGAAAGTGATGGTGTTATACCCTAAAAACGCGGTTATCTGGAAGGATTTTCCGTCTGATAGACTAACCACAACCACGAATTATCGTTCCCACTGTTTCATTAGTCACAATCTATATTATGTGATACAGTATCACGCACTTATTAAATAATATTTTGTTATTTTTATTTAATAAACAGGAAATTTTGCAGTTACCAGGAAATGTTATTTAATTTCATTCTGCATCACTGTAAACCACAATGGAAATTCATTTCATTAAATTGCATTATGTTCTTCATAATTTTTAAAAAATATTTTCTACCTTTATATATTTTACTCTCAACCAAACCAGCTATTAAGTATCTATGATAAAATTATGAACTCAATACTAAAATCTGGGGTATTAACACACTGAACAATGGGTAATAACAGACTGTAATAATACTAGTATATTAAAAAAAATATGAGAATTATAGTCACAGAGAAAAAGGTAGGACGGAGATACGATGAAATGAAAAACACTCACACATATATGCAGATTTCAGTGGGATATGCCAAAAATTGGTTTAAGAGATTTTTAAATATTTCAACAGGATAATGACCCAAACATACTACACGTAAACTGCTAGAACAGCTATTGTACAATTGTAGACAACAATTAAAAACGCCTCCACAGTCTCTACATATGTATCCCACTGAAAATTTCTGTGATTTATTGAAAAAAATTGTGAAACAAGACGCCCAAAGACTATAAAGAACTAGTACATTTATGGTGGAAGAATGGGGTAAAATTGACCCTACTATTCTACCATTTCCTCTAAAGTTACTAACGATTTTTTATATTTAAAACTCAAAACATAATATCAAATTCATTCCCTATATTTCATTTTAAATGAGACATTGCTGTCAATCAATCATGGATATGCAAAATCCTATGTGTCACGTTAAAAATACTCACGGTATAAGAATTTTTGTGAAAGAGATCGAAGAAGATGAATAAGAAATTGAAGTTACCAACGATTTTTTTTATATTTAAAACCCAAAATATAATATCAAATTCATTCCCTATATTTCATTTTAAATAGACAGGCAAATACATTGCTGTCAATCAATCATGGATATGCAAAATCCTAAGCATTCCTATAAAAAATACTCACAACATAACAACTTTTGTGAAAGATCAACGATATTGAAGAAGATGAATAAGATTGAAGTTCCCATAGCAGCTTTCGTTTTCTATAAATTAGATGTGTGGATGTTTAGATACGCTTCACTTTCTAGATAGGCCGGGTGTTCGATCCGTTACCCTAGTTTCTTATTGACCCTATTGTGCTAATCTTGCCCTTGGAGGGATCGGATCGGAGACACAATGGGGCACGAGACATTGCTCTCCTCTGCAGATGTAGACCGGAACCAGTCGAGGCAAGGAAGGAATTACAATAACAACACCTCGCGCACTAACGGAAATGTCTTCTGTCCCTCGAGCGTTGCGCCCGTTGCTATGGTAATTTCTGTCTGTTGCTTTTTTCTCCTCATTGTTGCTGGTGGGTATGTTTTCTGCATGTCTCGACAACACTTTACATCACAAAGGGATATAAATCTCGGAATCGCGAAGGAGAAAGTGCCAAAGTATAACTGATTTTGAGTTGTATTGACAGCTTGACATGGCTAATTTTTCACAACGCGAGGAATATTCGATTTAACATTTTAAAATCCTTTTGAGGATCTTATATTTCTAAACAACATGTAAGTATCTTACATATTTGAGCCTTATTTCTCTATAGATGAAAATCTATATTTAAATATATAAACATATTAATAAAATTGCACTAAATTTGATAATTCTACAGAAATATGAAAATTAAAAAGCATTAAACTGTCGCAAGCCCTTTTATTTTATCATATTTGCTTATTGGTTTTTTAAACCAGTTATTCAAATAATTCAATAATTACTTGCTTTGCTGTAATTGTCATTACCCTGAAGACGGCAGCAGTTTCTGCTACCGAAACGTTAGGTTTATTAAATAAAATAATTACAGAACTAAAACAAAAAAGTCGTTTTATTCAACAAAATAAATTCATTCGGGTTCACAAAAAAACAATTTTCCTCCCCTATATAGGTGAGATGAACCAAGGCTATGAGGAGATGAACTGGTTATCAGATTGTCATTTTTCATATATGGTACACTCTGTGTGCAAATAGTAAATTACACATTTTATCCAATCATCCTTTAATTTAAAATAATTTTCCTTGCATCCCGCATATTCATTTTTATAATCTTCAACTTCTTCATTATCATCACCCTCTGACTATATTGTATCGTGAGACGTTCAAAAAAATATGTGTAAATGTGCACACATGTAGCATATAGCTACCTATATATATACATAATGGAATAAAAAACTTACAATAAGCATAGCATTATAAAAAAACAAACGGAAAATATATGTAAAAAATACATTTAAATACGTGTACGATGAAAACAGTTACCTACCTAATTTAACATTCATAATTCTTACGAGTGCATTAACTTTATTGCATTATATTACAAATTTAACCTTCAAACTAATAAGTAAATAAATATATGTTCATAGCTGAATATGACAACCAGTCACATGTGACAAATTCACTAATAATTTGTAAAGTTTTTATTTATTTAAGAAATGTTATTAAAAAAAATTAGTGCTAAACTACATATTTATCGCTTTCATATATTATACTATCACCAATTTATTTATAGCAAACTTGATAATTATGTGATATGCACGAATATACGGTCTAGTACAAAAAAATACATTTTTTCTCAAGAAAATATAACAACTACTTTGTATTCTATCAACAAACTACGTAAAAATGTCTTGTATCAAGCAAACAAGTGTGTAACTCGTTTAACATTTAGCCTTACGTTAATTGGAGACATTAAAAATAGCGATGGTATAATTCTGAATGAAATTGTTGGAAAAATACCTTAGTTTATCAATTAATTTCATTTGACCCCTTTGCAAACAAGTAAAGTTCGATAAAATGCGGTCTCAGCGTAAATATATCGTGATTGTTTATCTAGTTTCAATAATAAATTTGCAAAAAAATGGACCCTGGCGCCGTTGAATGAATCAGCGATCATTCATAAAACAATACATCAAAGAAATCTCTAATCATTATAGGATGCTAATGTTTTTTAAGTGTGATCTATTTTCCATTTTATAATTTTATTTATTTAAAATAATACATCAAAAAAATCTCCATTCATTATAGAATCCTATTTTTTTTAAATAATAATCTATTTACCATTTTATACTTATATTTATTTAAAACATTAAATCAAATAAATTACTTCTAAAGGTTATTTTGAATGTTGATCTATTTGCTATTTTATAGTTTTATTTATTTACCCCAATATATGATCTAATTTCTCTAATCATTCTCTTCTTATTGGATCAAAATCTGGTTCAAATTTTTCAATAATTACTCTATTTTGTCAGTAGGTAATTGGTCTTTACACATTCTTTTTCAAAATTCTCTACCAAAATGAAGGACAATGCGTAATAATGTATCTATTTCAGCACAATTTAAAAAACATTTCTAACAAATGAAGTGCAAAAACGGTCAAAATCTCAATTAATAGCCTCAATGGCGTTATTGTAACATTATCTCATTTATCAAAAACATATAGGGCGTTATAGGTTGTTAGATTCCTCACTGACATTTCCAAAGTTAATTGTTATCCTAATAGTTTGGAATTCTTCTTTTAAATGGCAGGTAGTATAGGTTTTAGGATTTAACGATCTTGGGTTTTTTGCACCTATTTTAAGGTCACAAGTATTTTTTCCAGGAAGAAATATTTGGGGGTAAGCTTGCTGTTTCACACATTTTAAAATTAGATCGTATCCCTAATTAATGTTTGCAAACATCCCAGTCGTAAATGCTGCATTTTTGTTTTTATAGGACCTTAGGCCTGGAGTAAGCATTACTTATAAAATCATTTATCTTATCATGAAAAAAAAATATTATTTTCACAATTCTTTCAAAAAAATCTGATGTAGCCACCACATCTCTACATTGTATGTCTATTAAATTCAACATTACAACATTCTACGGCTAATCGTTTTTGAGATATGCCAATTTCAATAAAAATTTCATATACGTACATACAGACGTCACGCCGAAACTACTCAAAATGGATTCAAGTCTAGTAATAATGGATAGTTCCGTTGAAATTTGAAAACCGATATTTTTCGCGATTACAATATTTTTGTACAAAAAATAGAAAATTAAAACAAGTTTCGTGATAATATCAAATACTGTCAAGTGTTTTTAAGATTCTCCAAATCTTCAAGTCATTGTCAAAAAGCTTGGTTAAGTTTTACGTCAATCTATTTCTTTTTGCGGTATTCCAAAAAGATGAATGAAATATTAGTGACAGTAAAGAAGTGAAACATCCACTCAACTAAATCCAAATTTACAATTTGTCTCCTCATCCAAACTTACCCCATACGAAGCAAAATAACTCATGTGGCTTCTTCAAGCATTTTTCCTCTAATCTCTTCAGTTATCGACTTTTACAAATGTCCCACGGGCGCTTAAAAAACTCAAAACCAACAAATTATTATGAATGTCACCTCCTTTCAACCTCCCGCCCTTCTCATATCCTCTATGCAACTTCGAGAAGGAATGAATGTACGACCTCGTTCTGTCTAAGTTGTCCTTAGCGTAGATAAGACACTGGATATGGGATACGTGATAGGATATTGTATGGGACGTAATGGACAACTTGTTTGGCATGGGTCGAGATTGGACAGGGGTGTCGAAACTTGCAATTTATGTTTGCAACAAGATTGTAGGACATTATCATAATATTAATATTAAGTAGGTAAATATATTGGCATACCTTGCACCCCTATGAACTTAAATAAATTATTATACTATTAGACTTTTTTGTCTACATCTTTTATCCTGCATAAATTAGATGACGTTATTTTTCTCGTAAACACTCAAAACGTGACGAAAATATCCATAGCTTCAACGACCCAAGCAAAATAATAGCAAAATTGAAAATGGTTTACATATCTTAAGAAAAAAAACAGGGCTTTTGGTATTAGGACTTTTCACTAGATACTAGTGGTGGCAAAGTCCGGAAATATTTGAGTCCGGACCCAAAGAAAAAAAAAGTCCAGACTTAAAAAAGTCCGAACTTTTCGGACAGTGTAAAATGCACCTTCACGGTCCGGACCCGTCCGGTGCATTTGTGTACCAGTGCACGGTCCGGTCCGGTGCGGTGCATAAATAAATTTACGAAGCAAATAAAATTAAGTTTAAGTGAAAAGTACATTTTTGACAGCAATGATTTTAATACCCTAAAAGAAAGAAAACCGATTATTATATGTTAAATTACATAAATTTGCACGGAAGTAATTTACTTGGCTGTATATAAAATCGGCTATAAAGCAAATAAAAGTGAAGTACTATCGCAGGTCCGGACTATCGCAGGTCCGAACACGGACGGGTCCGGACTCAGACGGGTCCGGACTCGGACGGGTCCGGATTTTTTCATTAATAGGGTCCGGACTCAGTCCGGACCCAAAGTACGGACTCAAAAAAATCCGGTCTCCGTTGCCAGCACTACTAGATACCAAAAAATTCGAAAAAAGTTATTCTAGATTAATATTAATTGTAGCGAGACACGTTTAATCACCTTTCTATTGCACTGACGAATCGAAGTTTCCAGAATATTCGAGAGTTTAATTGTTTGGGTATAATGATGAAAATATCAACCTTTTTCTTGTAGCAAATAAATATTTGTTTAGCCTGTGGTAAAAAAAAGTAAATAACCCCTGACCTATCTACTTCTCTTTTGGTTAATACGGTTATACTATTTTATTCTAATCTAAACCCATAAAAAGACAAACGTAAAAATTCATATGATTACGACGTGAGATATTCTCACGATTATTTTATCATAATACTAGCCAACATCTACCATTGGATTAACGTTGCACATTCCTCTGTTGAGTTTGGGATCTCGTGATCCCATATTGGGAGTGGGATATGTTGCACCCCTGAGAGCCAGTTCCAGGAACCATCCCTGGGTTCTGTGTGAGACGCCGCCACTTTCCCATCGGGGCCTCCGCTGGGCTCCGAGACAGTGACGGCGGCGCTACCAACGTAAATAAACACCAACACAAAGTTACCGTATTTACATCATAATTAATTTCTGATTAGAGTACTATCAGCAATTAATTATTTATTATTTGTAATGAATATTGCAAATATGTGTGCCATTACAAGAATTTAAGATTTTTACAGAAAATTTATGTTTCAGGTTTCAGATTATTTGTAATGGAGGACATATAGAACCTCGATTTAACGGATTTAGATATGTGAGGAGGCGTCCGTTAAAACCAAAAGTCCATTATATAAAAACAGGTTTTCCTAATGTGTGAAACTATTGGTTCATTGTTTTTGTCAATCAATAATGTGGTCCTGCACTATTTTTTTAATATTCTTATATAAAATTTTATCTAATTTGAAAGCGATGTGTGGTTTCAAAAAGTTTTAATTGTTATTCGTTAAGCAGTAATATTTTTTTAAATATACTGTGACGTAAATGTTAAGGCAACTCAGGAATAGGATTCACAAATCTATACTATCCTACATAGATGTAAATAAGCAAAATGCTCATGTCATTAACATCTTCATTTCTTCTAGTTACATTAAAAACCCAGTAAGCATAATATAGCAATCTCAAGCAGCATCTAGAGGGGAAGAAATCTCATCAATTCATCACATTTGTGACATGAATTGATATTTTGTGTAAAAACATATGCTTCTTATATAGACTAGCAAAAGCAATACACATATGCTCAGAGAATTCCGGTATTATTTCCTTGATTCGAAATGTCAATATTTACTTTTATTTACTATCAGTGTCACTTGGATTTAAGCATGAATAACTTTTGACCTTATATTTTGTCCGTTATATCGAAATTATGAATGCATTTACCAACAGGACCGCCATCATTTCTAGCTGATGAGGAAAGTATAAAACTCATTCATTTATGATATCTACAAATGTTGGAATGAACTGAAAGCTGATAAAATTTATTATCTCATCTCTGCAGTAAAATATACCAAAATTAATATTCTCTTTCCCTATCGGCAAATTTAAGGTAAGTATCTTTCTGATTTCAATCTTGCCAACATTTCCAGTAACCGAAAACCAAAAATATCCATTCTGCATCTGAGAGGATTAAAATCAGCGGTAAGTTGTGGGTTTGTGAGAGGTTGTCCGTTGACAACCCGTGCCATTAAAATGGAAGTAAAAATCGTTCAAGAAATATGTGGAATTCTTCACGCATTCTTTGCATGTATACACACTTAATTGCAATATCTTTTAAATTAAACCATAGAATGTTATGTTATACATTTTAAAAAGCTAACCATTTACAGTCACTAAATAAATAACGGTCTACAAAGTAATTTTATACTGTAATGTTTCAGTATTAACTGCTTGTTAAAATTAAATATGGTTACAAGGAAAATACATAATAATTCTTAGAAACCTATAAAAAAAACATTTATATTGTAAAATAATTCAGTGATATGAGAGATAATAAGCAATTTTCTAAGAAAAGTGATTTTGAAATACAAGATATGTATTAATATTTATTGACATACAAATGTAGGAAATTAATCAAGTGGTTTACCTGTTTGTCTCAATGTACATTTTTAAATATAAGAAAAATAATAATTGCGGTTAATATTTTATTAATTCTAATTTCAATTGAAACAGGAAAATTGGTAATAATTGCGGAATTATTGTTAGGAAACTTTAAATTAATGATAATCAATATACATTATAGCTTAATGTTAGGTTTTTTAAAACGCTCTTTATTATAATATGCCTACGACATTATATGACTTTAGTCTGAAAATTTTCCGTTTATGAGTAAAAGCTATTTTAGACTAGCCTATATATAGGACAATAAATAGGACAAGATATGTTAGGTATATTTTATACCAAAAAATGCTAGATTTTGACGAAGTTTTGTATGATACTACTAATGCAATATCTTGTACAATATATTGGCTCTGATTCTGCGCATTTTCCTTGTATATTAACTATAAATTTGCAATATTTACAGCTTTATCAGTTGTAATACTAAATTTTCTATAACCACACTACATACAATAAAATCAAATAAACGTTAGAAACGCGTGAGATCATAAAATCCATATATGCGCATGCTCACAGCCAAATTAACTGATAGATAGTAGTATACAATGTTTCAACCAATTTGCTGTTTGATACTAGCCAATTTAAATTGTACAAAAAATGGTGCAAGATCTTGTACAATTTATAGGCTAGTATAAAACGGCCTTCAATTCAGTGATGATGTATTATAAAAAAAAGCTTAATTCAATGTGATTTAGCAATTTGTAAAACACATTCGCTAAGATCTACGTAGAATGTGTTAATAAGACAGCCTTACTTAGCAATAAATGATTTCCTGCTTATTTATTAGGTAAATTTAGAATAAATGAAAAGCAGCTAGCCGAAATCTGCATTTGTGGCATTCTTCAGCATTCCACTGATTTAATATTCAAAATGCGGCGTATTTCTAGGAAGAGGCGATGCGATGTGGGGAAGGAAAAAACAGTTGGGCCCGAGCGAGTCTCTCGGCCGCGGAATCCGAGCGGGAATCCGCGCGTGGGCGGGAGGATCCTGGAATGCAGGGGCCACCATCGATTATGCTCGATACCATCGCACTTACTCCAGAATCCGAACGCTATGTACAATACGTAGATAATACTAGTTGAAATATTGTTTCATAGATACTTTTCCATTAATCTCATTACTTTCCCAAAATATATTTTCTTTTGTTCTTGTACTACTTTATTAAATCAATCCTTTTAAAATACCTCGAATTTTTGTTTATAGTTGTATACGGGCACGGGTGTCTCACTTAGTGAGCACACTCCGACTCGATCTTAAAAGACAATCTCACTACATGCCAATATGATATTTTTTGGTACCAAATGAAATGTCGCAAAACCAAAACTCTCAATATTTTTTTATAAAAGTGATTTTTAAAATTTATTTTTTTTTGAGCTTGATAAATTATCTGAAAGTAGATTCAAGGATCCAAACAAAATAATAAAAAAATTGAAAATTGTTTACAAATCTGAAGAAAAAAAAAAGATTGAGAGTATTTGGTATTGGACTTCTCATTTGGTACCAAGAGAAGTCGGAAAAAGTTATCCAGATTAATGTCGGTTTGATTTTATATCGAGACACGTTTAATTACTCTTTTATTGTACTGACGCATCGAAGTTCCAGAATATTCGATAGTTTAATTGTTCGGGGTATATAAACCCAAGCAGAAAAGACCGCGTGGGCAGTCTGATATTAATACTAGTGATGAATATAAATAGTTGATGATATAATATTGTGTAAATAAATAGTAAGTCTGGTTTAATAATGACTACTATTAAATTAGTGTTTATATTTGTTTATTCATAGTGTTACTTACTTTTATTATCTTTTTAAAATTTATAACTTCGCCTGAATAAATAAAGATTACAGTAAGACTGAAATTTTCTTTTAAACGAGAAAATTATAACGTCAATGATTTTTAAAATAAATTCATCATTAATATTCATCATTTGATTTTGGGATGTAAATTTCAAGTGTACACAATTTTCAGAAGAAAAAAGTCTGATTATCCTTGTTTTTACTTCATAAAAAAACTATTATTCTACATTAAATTAAACCATTGAAGGAATGATATATGTATATTTTCTTATTAATACTGTTACAGGATATCTTTTTAGTTAAAAAAAGCATCACTTCTGAAAACTATTATTAAATTTTGGTTAACTTGATACTTTTTCTTGGAAGTAAGATCCTCTGAAACAGAGTATAGCTAATTCAGAATAAAGGAAACAGGTAGAATTTTTTAAATTCTCCTGAATCATCGTGTAGAACATTTAAATCCTTGATACAGTGGAACGAACTTGAAGGTTGCATTACTTATAAATTTCCAAGAATACAATGTTTAAAAAATATCTCTAGATATAGTACCGAAAACTAATCGATTGTTTTTAGAATATATTAAAATTAATCCAAGAAAAATACATATTATATTTGGTTTTCAATGATACGCATCTGTTTTATAATCCAAAGCTTATGATAAACAAATCAATGACCGTGAGAAACGAAATATTTTAGGTCCAAAACTTCATGAAAATATTCATAATGAATAAAAAATGAAGTTTATGCAGTTTTTACCTCTCGCCATTCAGTAAGAGAGGTAGGTATTGGAATCATACTAAAATCGGATGGAAGGTTTTCAATGAATAAGCACGTTTTGAAGTCCCTATATAATGATTTTAATATTTTTACGATGATGTCTGTCCGTGTATATAGATGGATACTAGTGAATAAAAAAAGTTAAAGTTTTGGATATAACATTCTGACACCCTAGATTACATCTGATTAGATTTTTGGTGTTAATCGTACAACCGGAAGTGAAGTTTTCATGAAGTGTTTTTCTGAAAAATCTTAATTAATTATGAATATATAAAAAATCTCATTGGTACAAACTGCTACTGGTAACATAGAAAATATTAAAATAACATTCTAGAAATAATGGACTACCGTGCAAACCGTCATCACCAACTATCCCTCAGTTACCTACAGTTTGTCTAAGTATAAGTGGATAGAGCGATTTAATGTCTTCATGGGTGTTTCGAGCACGGAATAAACTGCTAGACAAACGAGTATAGCGACTAACCTCCCCATCGCAGCCGAATATAAAGAATACCAATAAAATGCCGTTTAATGGATTTACGAGCTAAATTAATTTGTTATTATGGCTGTGTAAACATGTCTCCGTAAAACATGTCAGCGGGGATGTTCTTAATAGGTGTGTGTGGAGACGGCTTTTATGTGCGCAAATTTTCATACTATAAAACTCTTAACGATTTATAACCTATCGCCCAAGCCGCCATCCACTGATTTTTACATAAATTTTACTTAAAATGTACACGAATAGTATTGATTACTTTCTGTAATAAGTTGCGTTTTATTACTTTGTATAATAAATATAAATTTAGTTTTTTATTACACTTAATGGAAATGTGATAGCGTTATTGACATCAGGTCGTTTAAAAATAACAATGTAATATATTTTCTCAATCGAAATCTACATAAAAATTTGAAAACTTGTGTTAAAATTCTTTGAATTTTTCCGCACATTTTACGACAATATTTTCATTAGAAATCTATAAAAATGTGCAGAATTTTAATAAATTAAAACATTCAAGTAAAATTAAAAAATATATATTTTTATTTAATGGTTGAAGTATGTTAGTGAGAATATTAAAAAAAAATAGTTTCTGTAATTAATCAAAATATGACAATTGAGATAATTTTATTTTTTACAAATGGTACTCTCTTTTAACCGGACTAAGCGAGATTAAAATTTCACTAAATAGTAAATACATTTCTTTTCTAATATAAATTACTGAGTCAAATAAATCCACTATATGGGCTCGTCCCAATTATTTTTTTTTACTAGTAACCGAGACACCCACTATTATTAACCTTTATTTGACATGAGAAATTGTGTTTCACTACTGCTTACTTGGTAACCATGGTCGCCTAGGTCAATAAACGTCAAATATAAAAACAAAGACAGCCTGCTCTATTTTTGTAAATATTAAGAAATAAATTAATGTCACAATTGTTATTGTCAATATAACTTTTTTCGTAGGATTGCGAATGACATGCTGGTAGTGAAAAATAATATATATTTCACGGTTGAGAAGACCATTATTGACCAGCGCTTTATATAGACAACTTAAAACTAGGACAATAATAATAGTCTTCTTAACCTTGGTGTATAATACACTATTTTTAAATGATGGAAGTTTCTTGTCTGAGAAACTTGTAGGATAATAAAACGGTACTCGAAGCGAAATCGGTCTTAGTTGATTCAATTTTACTTATACTGACTTCCCAGTACTGTTTTATTGTTCTATTAAATTTTTGTGTGTATGATCTAAAATTATTAATGTTTATGTTTCTCAGATTAAAATTTATTTGACAGTAAGGAAATATGATTGGCATTAAGTTCTCTACCTATTTTTGTTGCCCATACGACCCTGAACTCCAGACGGGCACAATAAAAAAATCACCAATCCCACATTGGATTCCAGGACTCCTCAATCAGTCCTGTCACTTCGTTCCATCTTTCTCAACCATATAACCTTATACATCTTTCCTTAATCCTTCCTCTCGTTGAGAAATGCTCATTGAAGGTTGGGATGAAAGAACTGTGATGGGTTGAGATTTGGGAACCGGAAGTAGGGTCAGGACCTCGGTGACCCCGATCACGGGAAGGGTTTCCGGAGTAGGTCATGTGACGCCTCCAGTCACCTGTGAGAGGAGATAAAAAGGGGGGGGTAGATGTTTCCGGAGGATTGCCAGAGAATTAGATCAAGCAGGTAGTAAATCATTTTCATACTTTTATCTACCGGTCTAGACAGGATGGGATTTACATAGTTTGATACTGTTCTGTTGGGAAATGTTTTTGTAATGTAATGATATGGGGTTAAGGGTGCTTCATTTGTATGTCACTAAACATCCTTCCTTTTTTGCATAATATTCCTATGTGAATAAATATCTAACAGATAAATATTAAAACTTATCCCTAACCTTAAATATACGTTTAAAAAACAGGCAATTTTTTCGAGAACTAAGTTCTTATCAGTAAATTAAACATATTTTCATTTTTTACCTCTCGTCACTCATTAAGAGAGGTATTGGAATCATGCTAAAATCGGATATTGGGTTTTCAATGGATAAGCACGTTTTGAAGCCCTAGAATACGATTTTAATATTTTTACGATGATGTCTGTCCGTGTGTATGGATGGATGAATGGATGTTGTAACGATTACTCAACTACTAGTGAATAAAAAATGTTGAAATTTTAGATATAACATTCAGACACCCTATATTAGATCTGATTAGATTTTGGTGGTAATCGTGCAACTGGAAGTGGTGTTTTCATGAAGATCTGAAGTGTTTTTCTGAAATATCTTAATTAATTATATGATATATGAGAATTTTGTAGATAATAAATTAATATTGTCATTAGCTAAAATTTTTTATTGTTCAATTTTAATCTGTTTACCTATGACAATAACTTTTTTATATTTGACAGTAAGAATTACAATTATTGACAGTGAAAAATGTTATAAAAGTAATTATTAAATAATCTAAAAGGAATTGTACTAATACTGTAAGTAATAACTAGTTTAATAATTCATTTAAATTTGTTAAAAATATGTTATAGAGTTCATGAACCTCGATATCCGGTTTTAACACGCTCCCTGCACCTCTACCTAGATATCCAAAGGAAAATGCAAGACAAATGATAGCAATAACAAGTTTATCAAATTAAATTAATATATCAATTGATTATAATTTTCCTTTGGTTACATATTTTTAAAAGGAATATACAAAAATTAATTTCCTTTATTTTAGACATAAATTTTCATGTCATAACAGATGGTGCACTCTAGTATTACAAAAAACAATATTTTTAGAAATAAATTTAAGGAGTAACCTTTATAGTACTCTACTTTCTAATAATTGACATTACCAGAATTCAAATTCCATTAGTTTTAGTAAACTGAACACTATTATAATGTCTTTATTAATATAATTTCAATTCTTGGAATCAAATGCTACAAACTTTTGAGGTACAGTAATTTTCTTTATTCTTGAAATATTGTTTCACAGCTATATAGAACAGTTTGAATGTCTCTGCTGGGTGGTCCCTTTCAGCAACTTTATAATTTCAAGTTTGAGATAAACTTGGTCTAATTATAAATACAGAATCGTTAAAAGCAAGTGATCCCAGTACATGACTGACGCATCTCACGTTTTCTCAATGAACTCTATGTGACTAATTTTATCAATGAATTATTGTCAACGGGTAAACAGATGGACATTTCAAATTGTTTGTGTTTCTCTAAATTCCGAGATAGTGAGCGGAACAAGATAATTTTTTACAGAAATATTTCCATAATTGATTCTTAGTCTATATAAGGTGCCATATCCATAAAACAAATCATTCAGTATTCAATATATTCCCATATTTACGCTGAAATATAAAAAATATCTAATAATCAAAAAGTCATTACTACATTATCTCACCTTAGCTATGACAAGAAAAGCGGAACCAACTAAGATATCATGTAAAAAGAATACGACTCTGACTATTGTAGTAAATAATTGAAAGCATATTTTATTACCATCATAATATTAGTTAATAAATAAAGATATCAAGAGACGGGTCAATTTAAGTATATTTATAATCCAAATTAAACCACCCCTCAGAAATAAAACTATTTTAAAACCATCAACCGTGAAGTTTTACATTATACTTAACGAAGAATTATTACCAAAAACAAACCGTACAAATTTCCTCCATCATTGATTTCAAAATTTTTATCTGAATCTAAATAAAATGCTCGGAAATAAATCAAACCTACAGTCATATGATGGTAATTACCACAACAATCTCAATCAACCATGACAGGGGTAGACTGAATTCTTTGTGAAATAAGTCGGAATGAATAAAGTGCGATGAACAGCGAGGTTGAGGGTTCAATTCCCAGGCGGGTATTGTGCATGTCATGCGTTTATTTATCACAAGCGAGCGTTTGATGTGCTCAATGCGGGTAAGATATACAATGAAAGAACCATTAGTGGCATTTCACAGAAGTTTTGTGGTATTTCGCAATGAGAAGTAGCTGGAAAGCATATTTTAATTTATATTTTATTACAATGTCTCTCAGGTGAGTTATAAACAATGTAATTTACAATATGGAAATTAATTTTACCGTGGTTTGTGATGGTTATGGTTGATAGGCTAATGGGTTTCGACTCGAACTGACCAAGACAACCTGGGTTTAAGAGTCATCGACTTGTAACCAAAGAAATATTAACAGGATTAAAATTGGTTGACGATACTTTCGAAGTTGAAATGATTTCTAGGTTTGATTCTCAGAGTCGTCGAGTCGTCGACAAGTTGTTATTCTTCACAGAAAATTACGAAAATTTTAATTTAAAGGTTTTTCTTACACTACAAAACATTTGACTTGATATTGACTAAAACTGATTTTTTCTATTACTATCAAACATAAATTATTTATTTACGAATTTTAACTAAAGTACAAAAAGAAAGTAGTTTCATATAGTGTTACCGTCTAGATCTAGACTTTCAAGACTATTCTCTTGTTTTCTTGAGACTGTAAAGACAAGACAGCCGAAAGTCTTGTCTTGAAATATGAAGACGAGACAAGACTTTCTTACTCTTAAAGGAGAGAAGATAAGGGCCTCTTCTGTAACTCAGTGGTTAATTTTTAACCAGTTGCTAAAAATTTTAATAAACAAAAACTTACGTTATAAGTGATATTTTGATATTTTCTCCAGTGTTATCTATTTTCATTGGAGAAAAAATTTAGCAACTAGTTAAAAATTAACCACAGAGTTACAAAATAAGGAGGATAGTCAGTTAAATTTTGACAAGTATATAAAAATTACAAGCTATGAAAACTTTATTCTCATTTATCTCCAAATGACCCTATTGGAAACAGGAAATTACACTTCGTACTTGTACTAGTAGTGCATTTTACAACTTCCTGCTATAGTATTATTATTTATCATAATTTCTAACAAATGAATTAAAATGAGTAATTTTCATAGAATGCATCGTTGTGATTGGAAGCCATTGGCGTATCTAGCAGCATCTTTACAACTTCCAAGTTCTGTTGTGAATGTTTAATAGAGTGCAGTGGCTTCATTCCTGGAAAAGATATATCCGCCTTTCTGGCAGACGAGATCCTGACGTGTCCCATTCATACAACCGGCAACAATAAGGACGAGACGAGGTCCTTCACCGCCAAGTGTGAAGGCATTTCACACATGAGGAACTATGCATATTTCCCATATGCGCAAACCTCCAGACAAAGAACATTACTCGTACATATATTCACACTGTAGTCTCTTTACCAACGACAAATATTGGACTTCAAAATATATATTGCTAAGTACTGACTTATTTAAATTTGGATCGACATTCAACAACATTCCCAGGAGGGACATTAAGCAGAGAAGTAGAATTATAAATAAATAAGTGATGCAATTAATTGACAGACATTGTTATGATATATTTATACCTTAGAAGATATTTACCAAAGGTCACCTCTCAAGTTTTCTAGCTGGCGTTTAGACTCTTTAGACTGCATAACAGGTCATTTTTATGTCGAAAAGCACTTGACTTAGATACAATTGTTTTACATCACAAGTAAATTATAAAATATATTACAAGACGTGTTTATTCCCAGGAATGTTTCCGTAAGTGTTTTTCTGAGATATCTATAAGTCTGTAAGGTGCCCGTTAGAAAATTGAAATTTTGAGGGCAGAAGTGTAACGTACAATCAAAGAACATATGTCCCACAGGGCTCCATATTAAGTCCAGGCATTTGGAGCAAATATTATAATGGACTGTTGTCTGTACTGTACACCCGAGCACATGGTATTTACCGACGACGTCGCTTTCAATACTAAATTTATGAAGTTAATTTAATAAGAGAATTTAAAATTTAGAGCATTTTTCGAGGTTATGTCAAAAGGTGATTGTAAGTGAAATAACACTATAGATAGATGTACACCTCAGACAAAGACAGTGCATCAGAGACCGTCTATTTTGGCATACTTTTTCGAGGTTATTCAAAAAAGTGGTAGCAAGTGAGATATCATCATAGGTATTTCCATACTTTAGACAAAGACAATGCTTCAAAGTATGTCGTTGCTATGATGACAACAAACATTTTAGTAGTGTTGGTATCTAGATATTCATGTTTGAATAATTTAAGACACCTGATCTCTCAGCTTCCCAATCCTCTATAAAAGTCAAATATTATTTCATACAAATAAAAGTGAAAATTTTAAATTAGATAGACTTTTAAAAGTTAGAACTACCGACCAGACGACCACCAGAACAGGTGTTTTGGGTTCGAATTCTACTTAGGCATGAATGTTTATATGTGTCTTTATATCTAACAAATGACTGCATAAGAAGTTAGTAGTAGAACGATCGTGTAACATGAAACATTAAATGAAAAAAAATCTGCTTTGGAAATTCCATTGAAGGAAAACCTATGTCGAGTGCAAAACACATTAAAACCAACACGGCAGAAATATGCATATTGAATGTTTACTTTATAATTAGTAGTAGTTATTACTGATACATAGTATCAAACAACAAAATCTTGTTTGAGTGATGATTTAAGCTTGTTGTTTGAAAGAAGCGTTTGCGCTGTGCATTTATGAACGTTTATGGTTAATTGAAAGCTTGTCTCGCATGCAACATCCACCACTGATTCATGTTAATAATAAAAACACAATTTGACGAAGCAGGATGACAAGTGACCGCAAATATGCGCGGCGCGGCCACAACTCAAAACATTACATACAAGACGGTTGCTTTACAGCGCTCGAGCATGAGAACGCAGCATCCTACCAAGCCCGGATGCTTATGTGCAAACCTTCAGCTCAAATACTTCAGTCATGTCGCGTACCACAAGGAAAAAGCAGAAGTTAAAGTAAAAAAAATGTACTCGTTAGGAACGTAAAATTGAATATCTTTTGGTACCACAAAAGGGTGACTTTAACCAGGTTAACTGGAGATGAAAAACCTTCCAAAAATTTTACAAGATAGAGTAAAGGAAAAGTTGAGCGTAAAGGAAGCACAGAATTTGGTTTCTACGGAAGGGAACTCTTGCACAGGACAAAAACATAATCAGGATAACTATTTACCTAATTTATATAGACAATGAAATCTTTCAGGATACCTAACTCTAAAATCCTTAAAAATATTATACCTGTTAATATTTTTTCTAAACGAACTTGGTAAAATCTTGTAATATTACAGACATTATTATTAGAATATAGAAACACTGATAGGGCTCGAGAGATCGATCCCACTTGTGTTTTCTTCATTTTTTAAAATTTCATCTTCTAAAGAAGAAGAAGATGTGGAATCGAAATTGTTGAGCTTGAAAGAATAAAGTTAGCTGATTTCCAGAAAAGAATGACCTATATTTAATAAATAACCCATCCAAAATACATCTTAAGAATAATATTTAGTTATTATTAGGGAAATAATGAACAATATTTTAGAATTCAGTCAATTGAAACGTTTTTCTATACAATAACAAACAGAAACATCAATTTGTAAAGACCGGGGGAGTAAAAGTAAATGAACTTAAATGTATTTTTAATTAAATTTTACATGTCAAAGGTGACACATTATAACAATTTGTGTGACACCGATTGTTTGCGAACAGTCTTCACGTTTTCTTCTTCTTCCTTTTTTGAGACCTTATAATTGTCTTTAAATAAGACAGTATGTAGTAAATTGCATATAAGTAATATTGTAATTGATTGTGTATTTAAAAAATGTAACAGGAACAAAAAAATTAATTTAAGTTAGAAATACGCATCCCGCATTTTGGCGCCAATAATGACACATTTTCCATTACTCCAAGTTTTATTTCCGCGATAACAACCAGAAATAAATTAGACAAAAACGGTCGGTTACATACGACCTCAGGCTTTCAACATCCGGATAATCCGAGCGTATCTTACCACACAGATAAAAATTCATTCAATTGAATTTTTTGTGACACACGTGTTATTGCTGTTATTATTATTTATTTGTTGACATGCACTCGAATTTCAAACAAGGCGCGTGTTTTAACGGTTCCGATAAGCAAGTAGAGTAACGTATATTCCAATGTGAAGGCGTGACTTCATTCATTATACCTGCTTGTTTTTACGAGAAAAATTAAAACTTCACATTTTCTCATGGAAATACGCAGGTTCAAGGTCAGAGGCGTAACGTGAGGAAAAAAAAATAATTGACAACCTGATTCACTAACAAAACATTTTCATAAGCAACTCAGCATTCATTAGACGCCGCTTCGCAACCGCAGTTTTCCATCCTTATGAGAAGAATGCGCGAAAATTATTTCATTGAAAGATGAAAGGAAAAAACTTATGTTCGCCATATGCCTCATACTGTAATTATGAAAAAACTGTTCATCATTATATCATTTCATTCTTAACTACTGTACCTAGAAATTATTTTTTGCTATAATTATATAGGTACCTACATGTATGATCTCAAAAAATGTATTATTGTTCACATTTTGAAAACGCTTAAACCCCGTTACATAAAGCGTGATTAAATAAGGAAATGGTTAATTTGACCTTTTTACCATGGTTACATATTACAAATACAATACTGTCAAAAACTTAACCGTTGATTTTATGTTAAAATTTTTATGTATTATAATTCCCTTTGGGAAGTTCTAAATTTTTATGTAAAAATAAAAAGTTATTTATAAAATAATATATTATTAAATCTACTTACTAATTTTCCTGATAAATTGCATCAAACCAAGGAAAGAATCTGCAACAACATTAAGTCATTAGTTTTTTTACATAGAAAGTAAAACATTTATACCCAGATTCATAAAAAAATAGCCACTAACCCGAATTATTTATACCACTCGTTAACATCCTGAAATGACAAACTAACTCCAGTCCTAATTCATAAAAAGAATTATGTATATTATTTAGTTCGACATTTCTGGATGTGATAAAATAACAAATACGACCGTTTGCTAATACAAATAAGTTAACATGAATTAGATGAGTAAATATTTATAACAAAAAAAAAAATCCTTATTTTGCAATCGTATCTTCCTTATTTATTTTTTAACGATTTCAAAAATCGTTAACAAATCCGTTACATATTATTAGATAAAAATGAAATACATATATTTGTTTCTCACCGCTTTCTGAGATAATATGTATCAAATAAATATTCTCTTTTAATGTTCATAAGTAAATATAAATATCATAAAAATGCCAAAACCTAAGAGGCTACATAGAAATACCTAAAAGAAGAAGTAGTTATTGAATTTGAAAAAACGTTGTTGTTAAGTTCGATTTAATTTTTCTCTTAATCTTTTTTAATTGCTTATACTACGTCATTCCTAATTTTTATTCCAAAACTAATTAAAATAATTTCGATAAAATGCAAAAAGAATATACATTTTATGGAACAATCGAGTCAATTGTTAAAAATAAATTAGGTAAGACGCAATGATGCGAGAAATGTTATCTCCTCGTCGGCATATCTTAAAGACACACCTTCAAATCAAATATTTTATATAAGAAGCCGTAGAAAAGCCAACATCTCAGCTTGTTAGATTTATCTACTTATTTAGTTGGTTCTGGACCTACGTCTATGTCACCTCGTCTGAACTCTTTTGTTTGCTTATAGAAGTTATTTGTTTTACTCCTTTTATTGTTCTTCCAGACTCGAGTAATTTAGATTAAAAGCTGACAGTTGATATCCTTGTTAGCATGTCATAAAACAATTAACATTGCTGAGATCATCTGAGCAAAGAACATTTATGAAGAGGAAATGAAGATGATGTATTTGTTATGTTGAGTTTAATGACCAAAATATTTTTGGAAAGAAAATATTTTGGAGTTTGTTGGGACTATGATCCAGTTTTCCTGTTTATTTATCGAGGAAGTTCTGAGAAACTTTGGTTTAATGTTTCTACCAAAAGATGTTTTGATCCTTTCCGGTTCCGTTGTGCCACACACACTCAAGATTTCAAACAATGCAAATTTAGTTTACATGTTTATATAGTCATACCACCATGCTCGTAATAAATTGCTGAATTTTGTAGTTATGTTACACTAAATTTATATGAGGTAGAGACGTTGGATACTGAAGTGATAGAGAAATAGAAGTATTAGTTCCTTTATGTGGACAATATCAAATCGGAATAAAATGTCAAATGAATTATTCAAGATTGTTGGCAAAATTTAGATTAGCATTTTTTTTATAAGTATTACTTAAAATTTAAGTCTTGTTAATGCTCATACCTAGCTACGGCTTTAATTTTTTGTTTTAATTTTAATTGTACTTTGTAACAGTTTTGAATTCACAAAGTTCTTGTTTTACCCAATTTATGAGATCTCACTACGATACTTTTTTGGAACACACGGTATGTATATAATATTGAAGTCATTGTCAAAAAAAAATAGGAAAATACTAATTAGAACAACTATAAATTGAGAGGTAATGAAAAATTTGGAATCATTTATATTTTTGGGAAAAAACAGCATCACGTTTGTTACTTTAGCGTTAATAAAGCCAAAATATTTAGTGGCCTTGACCACAGAACTTCATTCACTTTTTTGTGAAGAATGCACCACAGGAACACATTTGAATTCACAGCCCTTCAAACTTGTAAACTTTCTTTAGTTATAGTACGTCAATATAACATAGAAAGAATGGTATATGCACTACAGTCAAGATACTAGAAACATCCCATTCAGTAAATTCATACAATAGTATTTGTATGTCTAGGTCTAGGACTCTATTAGGACATAGAACTGCAGTGTAGTCGGCTGGTTGATTTGAGCTTGTGCCATAAAAGTATAAAATAACAGTAAAAATACCAAAGCTTGACCGTTCCCATCCAGCTAGCCGTAAACCGTTGGCACGTCGGCGGTGTTCGGTGTTTATAAGTCTCATCCCGTGTTAATGTGGGGTATTTACCCTGCATTGTCCGATTGTGCATGTTTACAAGACTCGGGCTTTCGGAAGGCTTTGGAATGTGGGCGCCGCAAACAAACGACGCACGGTGGTCTCTCGTCGTCTTCCCGGTAAGTGAAGGATGAATGAAGTCTGCAGCAAGTGGGGGTGCATTCATGTGTGGGAATTTCTCAATGAAATGGACAACGTAAGCAGCAAGCAGAGTTTTTTGCCAACGATGTTCAATGCAGCAGCTGAGACTATCGTTTTTATGCAAGCACTACTTCGCCATAAAAACTAAGGGATTTCATTTTCATGCTTACATTTCTTTCATTTGTCTATTTTTATTGATCTGAGAGTTTTTTTATACTCTGCGTTAACAATTGTTCTATTATTATATCGAAAACAGTTTAATAATATAAAATATTGTTAAATTGTTTTTGGTATTTTTGTTGTAAAATTGGTACTTCTAACTACTGAACCCCACTTTAAATGTCAAATTGATAACCTGAAATATTATTTTAAATGTTTTTTAATACAATTAAAGAGCCTTAACAAGACTTAATTTTAAGTAAAATTTATACAAAAAATTGCTAATCTAAATTTTGCCAACAATGCTGAATCGTTCATTTGACATTTTATTCCGATGTGTTATTGTCGACCTAGGGGAAACTTAAAATTTATGTAATATTTTTGCATCCGGTCCTAATACTTCTGTTTCTCTTTTACTTAAGTATCCAAAGTTCTTGCCTCATAAAAATGTAACATAATAACAAAATCAAACTATTACTAAAATTAAAATTAAAACAGTAGCTGGGAATGAGCCTTAAAATATTTGAAGCTGAAACGTTGGTATTTTACTAAATATTTAAGATTTTGTATTTTTTACCATAATCTTCAATTTAACGGATAAAAGAAAAAAAAATGATTAGTAGTATAATGTTTTTTTGAAACAGTTTTCCATAATTCTTTATAATTAACTATATCGGTTTTGAGTGATTATTATTCCACTATTATGTTTACATTTAGTAGAAAGTATATCCCCGCATTAATATAGTATTGTAGATGAAAGAAATAGAGAAGGGCAATTCCGTCTGGTTGAGGGAACGAAGTAATTAAGAGTGACAATAGTGCGGGCCCGGCCCTGGCAAAGAACAAGGATTCCACATTTACGTCTGGAATTTGTACGGCAAACATCCATGCGCTTGCGCTAGCTTGGAATTCGGTTTTTTATTTTATTTTCCCTCGTAACACTATTTGCCTCGTATAAACAAAATAAATTGTAAGAAGCGTTTGCTTTCTTAATTTTCAGATGTTAGTCGAGGGAATGCAACTTTGTCTCTCATTCATGATCCAATATTTATTTGTAAACATCGTCGACTCGACAGCCCACCATTTCTCGGAAATGCAGTTTTCGTTTAATCTTGCCTGATTTAATCTCTGGATAAACCTACTTCGAGATTAGGATATATTCGAACCGTTAAACCCAAATCACATCGTACTAACGTATGTGACTACAAACTACATATACTTCCTTCATCATTAATGGTAACTCAGCAATTATGAAGAAAAAGTGTATTTATTTATTTGCAAGTCAATCATACAGTGTTCCACAACTTAGGACAAAAGGGTTTATACTGTACGACGTGCTGATAATAAAACAAGAAGAATTTTTTAAAAATTCGCAAAAAATTGCATCGTACTTTAAGCAAACATTTTTTTTGCTACTGGTTGGTAGTTTTGTTAATATTTTTTTTCAAATTTTCTACTTCAAGTAAACTACCCTTAACTCGATTTTCATTTAATATCGTTATAGTACATCTCGTCCAGAATTCATCTGAACAATGACTTTTAAATCCTTCATTTCATATTAATACATTTCATTGTCACTGCTAAAAATCTTGCATTTCACGCAAATATAGTTTATTTTCATTATATATGTTTATGAATTATAATATTTTGACATCACTGTTAAATTTCTTCATCACAAAAAAATGTAAGGACATCAATTTTCTTTAATGAAATACCACGGATATATTAAATATTTAGGATAATTGAAACTTAAAGAAAAACAAAAACAAAAATTCTCCAAAGTATTAAATTTATGTCCGGCATTATCAACTGACATTTCATTTTCAATGTGCATTTAACGAATAAAAAACTGTAGAAATAAAGTATTATAAAGGATTTCCAAGTTCCAACATTACTGTCAAAATTTCGATATGTTTTTTTTTTCATTAAATACGCATTTAAAATTAAATGTCTGTTGATAAAAATTTCGATAGGCTTTTTATAACAAATACGCCTTTAAAATTAAATGAAGGTATTGTGATAATACCGGCATTTAGTTTCTTAACATTATTTTAATCCTAGTTTCTAGACTCTAGTAAAATTAAAACCAAAAATTGTATGATGTAAGTGAGACTTTTTATTATTTCCTGAGTTATTTTTATTACTTGATAATGTATCAATGTTTCTTGAACGTCACATCTATAGTGAATCACTATGAGTCGAAGCAAAACGTGTAATGTTTTTCTCCGAATACAGATTTAATCATTATGAAATTATTAGTTTAATTCGTTCATCTGGCGACAACATGGTTTACAACTATTTAACTTAGTCAGAGTTCTAGTTCTATTTAAACAAAACAATTTTACGTGAAGTAATATCTGTTTACTCTCAAGCATAATTTGCATGTAATGACATAAGTTAAGCCTTCCTTACTTTTAACAAATAACTAATTTAATGATCGTGTTAAACAACCTAATCATGTGCAAAGTTAAATTTATTTTCTCAGGAAATTTTCCACTTGTAATGCAGTTAACGACCATCTTACGCTTTTAAAATGTCTTGCATGTCATATCCATCATAAAAACAAACAGTATTAATTGTTTTTTTACTTCATAAATAATTTCATTTGTTGGTTTTTACAAATTTCCTCGTCACATTAACAATTTTACATATGAATCTTGTTAAAAATCCCTTTTAGAGGTTTAAAGAATAAGATTGTTATAATATCCTTATTATCCGATGAATCGATATTAACATGTATGCATGTATGAGGGTGTATTTATAATTTATGTACTAATAAAGTTTATTAGGAAAAAATTGTAATTAAATATTGGGAATAGTTGATTACATTTATGCTATAATTTCCTATCTGTAGGACAAATACCTTTAAATATGCATTTTCCTCTTATGATGCAATTAATAAATTCCACTATATTTAGTTAAATTAAAAGCAACACGCAATTTCCTTATTTTTATACGATTTATTTAATAAATTTTAAGTAGTCACTTATTATTCATTAGAACACATTTCGCTAGTTTAAAAGTCTGTAATTATATTTCGAGTTAAAACTAGTTCAATTCCAGATTGTCAGCTTCCTTAAAGAGTAGTAATATTCAAATCTTTTATTGTTTACATCATAATTTTTCGTGTATTTTTACTTCATTGTACAAAATAAGGAACTATTATAATCGGGTATAATTTCGCTTTTCAAGTTTCAACGGAAATATCCATTTTGAGCAAACACTATCTTATTCTTTACAAGTTTTTGAGCGATTAAAATATAATGTGTATGAAATGCAATAAGGAATAGTGATAAAATAATAAAATATTTTATTAAATTTTACGATAGATTATCCATTTCGAATGGAATTTCAAAAATATGAAACGAATGGAAGTGAAGAACAATAAAATGTAGAAATGAAGTGAAATAAGATTAAATGAAGAGCAGCAAAACAAAAATTGTGTATAATTTAGCGTATGAATCCACATCAGATTTTTTTAAGAAAAAAAATATTTGACCTATAAAAAATCACTGTATTAATTATTTTTTTTACAAAATATTTCTTAAAAGCTTGTAAATAACTTCCGGACTTTAATATAAAACAGATCAACCCTTGATAAGAGAACACCTCCCTTATATAACCCAATCCCCAATCCGTAAATTGTAGTCACTAGTGGTATTATATATGATAATTAGTAACTGTACCCCGATTTCCTACATAAGATCCAATCTATTGTAATGAAATAACGATTTCCCAGAGTCAAAAAGCGATTAATTTCCATAGAGTAGAGCCAGAGCTAGTGCGGAGTGCATATGAACGCAGTCTGTGAAAGTGTATTGTGATTTCATTCATGCTGAGCAGCGAGAGCTGCAGTGCCCCACCGCACCGCAACACTTCATTCATGAATATGCTCGGCTCTCAACGTAGATACGAGACAGTGGCGGAGGTTGCAACGGGGTTATGGGGACGCAGTTACAAGAAAAGTAGTTGAAGAATGGTTAGTTTTTTCTTTTGTTGTTATATGTGTGGAAAATATAATTCAGGGGATATTTTACTTGTATTTTAGTGGTTTAGTTACAAGAAGAAACCCTGTAAAGGTTTGAACCTAAGTCATTTAAAATCGAACCGTATGTTTATCAGTGATTTAACAATAAAACAACAATTTTTTTTAATAAAATATATAAATGAGATGTACTTTTAGAGTTTTAATCATTTAATAAAATTTACTAATACATCAACGTTACGATTGTAAATCAATCTTCATCAGGGTATTAAAAATTAATCTAGTAATAATACCATTAATCATCCTGATGAAGACTGTTTAGTGCAAAATTACTTTGGTTGGCATTGAAATATCAACTGTCAACATTGTCAATGTCATATGATTTTCAAAGACTGTTCAGTGTTTACATACATCCGTTTAAAAATGGAACCTGGGTAATCTACCAAATGTAGATTATTCTATGATAGATGATTTTTATCGAATGAATTCAAATTCTCTATCTACTTCTCCTATGTTTCGTTACATATTCACTCTTCAAAATTTTATTATTGTTTCTCCGGAATTATCAACAATTAAGCGATTTAAAAAAATACGGGTATTTTTATTTTTTGTATAGAATAATAAGAAAGAAGAAAAAAATGGTCATATACCCCATTATAACATTTGCTACTTTACTGTTTGAATGTGGGTCTCATTTCAATTCTTATTTCACAGTTTATAAAAGTTTATTAAGTAGCTATTTGAAGTTCTCTAGATCCTTTTATTGATCTGTCCCCTTTGCTTTAGATTAGATTGCTGATTCCATGTCTTCCTATCTTCTATTTTGTTCCTCTATTTTGTTATTGCTATTCTTTTTAAATCTTCTTCTACTTCTAAGGCATTTAGATCTGGGTCTTCCTCATCTTCTTTTCCCTCCTGATTCCTACAGTAGTATTAACTTTATTACATCTGCTTCTTTTGATCTCCACCGTTTCCCAACCATTTGACTTGCTGCTGCTTTATTTCCTTCCCCATATCTTCTTCTAATTCTTGTTTAACTTCATGATTCATTTTAGATCTATATTAGATTTCTGTAATTTTTACTGGTCCTAGCATAGTTGTAGTATCTTTCTTTCTGCTATTCTTATATCTTCTTCGTTTTGTTTGCCATAGTCATAGTTTCTGGAGAACATTACAATAGATCTTAATATTATTTTAAATTATTTTTTTTTTAGTTTTCTTTGAAATAAATTTAGTTTGCAGTAAATTTTTATTTGCTTGCCCTATTATCTTCTCCTTTATTTTCTTTTTTTCTTTCTCCATTGTTTCATAGCATTTAGATATAAATATTTAGGTTTAAAAATAATCTGATACTCCATCCCCTATAAACCAACCCACCTCCGTCCATGCTACCCAGTGGCGTGCGGCATAATGAATCCGCAAAGCTGGCCAGTATTGAACAGGTGATTAGGTTGTTCTTGTTCCCATTCTCCACCCACACTCCTGTGTACGTATCGGTTCACGACTCCGTGTGAATCTGCACCTACGCACAACTCACATGTGCACAATGGGGGATTATGCTTTAGTGTTGTCGGTATGCCGGACCACCACATTGCTAATCGTACTAGGGATAAGAATTCACAACGTTATGTTTCTATCAATTGATGGCAAAGAGGCCGAAAACGAAGTATTGCTATAGATTTAGACATTTAGTAGCAAGCTTAGTAAGAGGTCTGGAATTTCATTCCCATCGCTGACAATTATTAAGGAAATGACGATTATAAGTATTTATACCACAGACAAATTATAATTTATAATTAAACTATGGTTTAACTGTTTTGTTATTAATAATTAAAATGCAAATAAAAGCTGGCTAGCAATAATAATATTAATATGATTGCAAAATTTTTACGCCTTTGTGGTTTGAATTATATTAATATATTATCTTATATTTAGATAGATTGTAAAATTCTTGGGAAATATAAAGAAACTATTAAAAAGGACTATTAAATGACATAAAATTTGTGTACTTACAGTTGTATTGGCTAAAGACCGTTTTATACAAGTCTGTATATGGGTCAATATATAGTATAAGAAATGGTACAATATCTTGTACCAAAAATTGTTAGATTAGATAGATATATTGACTCTGATTCTGCGCACTTTCCTTGATTATGGCAATGTGACAAGAAAAATTAACCATAAATTCATTTACATTTAAAGTTTACAATATTTACAACTTTACCAGTAGTAACACTAAGTTTTCTATAACCACACTACATATAATAAAATCAAATAAACGTTAGAAACGAGTGAGATCACAAACTTCATATAAGCGCATGCTCACAGCCAAATTGGCAGATTGAATGAATAATAGAACGTGTTCTGGTTTTTCAACACATTTACGAATATATACAATATTTTAATCTATTCGCTGTTTAATACTAACAAATTTAAATTGTACAAAAAATAGTACAATATCTTGTACAATTTATAGGCTAGTCTAAAACGGCCTTAAATTAGAGTGGAAATTTAATTTTTCAAATCTTGCTTTAAGATGAATGTAATAGTTCTTTATGTAATGAGAGTGTTTTTTTAGTCGAGTGCTGTTTAATTATAGCATGAGATAAAACTTGCAAATATCTTTGGAAGGACTTAAAAGAAGCAAATACTTAAATATGAATTTGAATTCATAAGTTGTGTTATTCTGAATAACACTTTTACAATACCTAAACGACCCACTCAGACAAGGTAGAATTGTAACAGTTGAACCTTAGGGCCATAATTAATTAGTTATTTTAATTCATATTGTTAATTATTGTTTTGTATTGTAAATTTAAAATTAGAAGATGTTATCTTGTTATTCGATTGTATTCCAAATTCTGATCATATGAGTCATAGGCAATGAGAAATCTTCGTGGTAAACACACTTAGTTTGCTTTCCCAGGGGTTGTTATCAACTGGAAAAATTTGGAGACGAATGTCTGTGTTTATTTCGGGATTTTTCTAGCCAATCAGAAACAGAATTTGTGATGTCATCGAATAGCAAGAGAACCATGAATAACAAATGTTAAGTAAGTTCAGGGAGTTAAGTTTGAATAGTCTGAAAGAGAGTGAAGTTTCGGAAGTCTAAGAGGTCAGATGAAGAAATCAGTAATAATGTAAGTAAAAACCTGTAGAAGAAAATGTAAGTAGTGTTTAAGTTATTTTATTTTTATATTATTTATAATCTTTTCATGTAAACTTGTCTTACTCTATTGTATATTTAATATCCATATTTTTTTAATATATTTCAATTGTTAATTTTCCCCTTTGTTTTTCATTTTGCTTTGCAACCCTCACATTAAACTAAGTTTTGGTTATTTTGTACTTAAAAAATAACCTGGTGGCAGCAATCAAAATTAATTTTAACATAAACACATTCCATTCTTCTAACTGTTACATTTTTGGTGGCAAGCGGTCGGATTCGAATATTCCAGTAGTCAAGCTCGGTAGAATTTATTCTGTATCACGCTCAAAGAGAAGAAGTAAATAAAATGAATTTTGCGGATCTAATGGAATTGAGTTTAATTTTAGACAGATCACCGACTTTTAGCGGTGAGAGTCATGAATGTGTTGATGAATTTATTTCAAAATTAGAAGATTTTAAAGAAATAATGAATTTTTCAGATTATAGATTAGTTAATTTAGCGTGTCTAAAATGTAAGGGCAAAGCAAAATTTTTTCTTAATTCATGTAAACAGGAAGTTAGAAAGAATTGGGAAATGTTTAAAGAAGAAATGAGATATAGATTCAGACGTATAGATTATAGCTTCGAAAATTATTTTAGACCCGAAATTGTTCCAAATCAGAATTCACATTATCAAAATTTTTCCCAATCAGAAATAAATTTAAATATTGAAAATTGTTCGTGTATTAGTAATATAGAAAACAGTCGAAATAATCGGGAAATTATGTGTTTCCGGTGTGGAGAAATGGGACATTTTCAATGGGCCTGTCCCACAAAATTTCTTAATTCTACATGTTTTGGATGTGGAGAAAGGGGACACATAAAGAAATTTTGTCCAATAAAGAAATTACCCCGCAAAATAGAGCAGACAGTTGCATGTAATGATCGAAATATTAAAGTGAATGAATGTGATAAAAGTACGTGTAATACGAGAGAATGTGAAAAAAATAGGCAGTTTGAAAATAGCAATGCGATAAGTATGAATTGTTCAGGTATAAAATCGGAAGAAATTATTGTTAATAATAGTAAACATGATTTAGATGTGTCATTGTCGTTTGAGAGATCCGTAGGTGCAGAATTTTTAAAAGCGTTAACCGTTGTAATCAACACTTCATGTGATAAGGTCAAAGTCGGTAGAGAATCGGTAGAGGAAGATAACAAAGGGTTGTTATCAGGAGAAGAACGTGAGACGTTCGAGAAGAACGCGGTTTGTGTACCGGTGGAGGAATTGGTAAAGGGAACCACGGAAAATTCTATGCCGGAAGACAAACGAGGTAGTGAATCGGTAGAGGAAGATAACAAAGAGTTGTTATCAGAAGAGAAACATGGGATGTTCAAGATGGACATAGTTTGTGTACCGGTGGAGAAATTGGAAGTTGACCCGGTGGCGGCGGATGAGAGATTCATCCATTCTAACATCAGAAAGGAGGAAGTGTGCGAGAAAGAGGTGGACGCGAAACGTACGGCAGAAACGGACAATGACAATCATCAAGAAGAGGAAGATGAAGCCAAGACAATCAGCATGGCTCAGAAGTTAGAAATCCTTCATCAAATTGAAGAACGAAGCCTATTACCCGGAGATGACAACGAAGAATCATTAGAAGAAATACATGTGAGTAAGGAAATAATAACAGAGCGCGAGATTTTTGTTTGTAGGACAAAAAATGAAGGGAAAACGAGTGGAGAGTTGGAACCAGTGATTAAGGAAAACCGACTGGACGACGTACATTTCGTGGACATAGCGGATGCAGCAGAGGTTTTCGAGATGAAAGACAACTCTGGTGTAGTGCATCCAGAGATCCAGTTTAGCTACGCGGTAGAGACAACTTCCAATCCCGAAAGCGTGATGTCGACCCAAGAAGTTGTTCCTTTAATCGCTACAATACAGAAAACCCCCATAATTCACCAAATAGGTAAGAAACCAGAACATAAATTAATTCGAGAAAAGTTAGCGAATTATTATTTTAACAAGCATTTTACAAAAAATAGCATAAACGAAGATTTTACGTTTCATTTTAAACTTAGTATAAATAATTTCAAAGAGATTGTAAATAAAATTTATTTCATAGATGAAATAATTTTAAAATATCTACTTTTTAAACAAAGAAATAGAAAATAATACGAAAAATTCTGTGTGACGTAATCAGTGCTAAAATGTTAAAATTTATTTTCATTATAGTTGTTTGTAGTTGATATTTTTTTTAATTATATACTGTTTATTTTCATTGCTGAAATTAAATTGTTTATTTTTTTAAATCTGTATTATTTAGCCTGATTACTTGAATTGGAATTGATTTTTCGGATATTGGAATATGTTATTAAAAATTGAATTTGATTTTGGATTTTGTTAGTAGAGTCTAGTTTTTCTTGGATGCCAAAGCCACATATTGTTGTTGAGGCTTAGGAATTTGGCGCTCCTATCCGCTGGTAGCCAACCAATGTTGCACAGCATATTGGAAAGATTAATGAAATTTGAAAATATGATGTGTAACCTCGGTGATTTTACGTAGTTATATTTATTTAGTTTTCATTACTGTAGTAAATTGGTTAAAAGTATTTAAAGAAAAATAAATTATGTAGCATATTTAAAATTGTTAGAGAGTATATACCAACGATATCTATTAGTAGGGAATAAAAAAAAAATTAGTTAGGATATTAAGATGTAAATTCGATACTGCCGAAGGTTCCTTTGTTACAGCTTTCCGAATTTACTAAAATTATTAGTACGATGGTCCAGATCCACACTTATTCAAGTGTACACGTGTACCAACGTCCTACCCAGGAGAAGTGTCAAGGTTGCTGTCCATAGGCCACTACGAAACCACGATCAAAGTAAGCTGCACTGTGAAGCTGTCAGCTGTTGGCATAAGAAAGTAGCTGAGAAGGGTTAATATTTCCCGAGATGCAACTTCAGAGGATCAAGTTGGTGAAGCAACTTGGCGGTTCGAGTGAGCTGGGACGGAACTGACACTTCCCCATCGTCGAGTCGTGAAAGGTTATGAAGAAGCCTGAAGGATCTTCTGGACCAGAGTCTAGTAAAGTAATTTTTCGTGGAAAGTTACGTCGTCCTTCAGACAACGTAACTTGTTTTAAGGGGAAAGGGGTGTAACAGTTGAACCTTAGGGCCATAATTAATTAGTTATTTTAATTCATATTGTTAATTATTGTTTTGTATTGTAAATTTAAAATTAGAAGATGTTATCTTGTTATTCGATTGTATTCCAAATTCTGATCATATGAGTCATAGGCAATGAGAAATCTTCGTGGTAAACACACTTAGTTTGCTTTCCCAGGGGTTGTTATCAACTGGAAAAATTTGGAGACGAATGTCTGTGTTTATTTCGGGATTTTTCTAGCCAATCAGAAACAGAATTTGTGATGTCATCGAATAGCAAGAGAACCATGAATAACAAATGTTAAGTAAGTTCAGGGAGTTAAGTTTGAATAGTCTGAAAGAGAGTGAAGTTTCGGAAGTCTAAGAGGTCAGATGAAGAAATCAGTAATAATGTAAGTAAAAACCTGTAGAAGAAAATGTAAGTAGTGTTTAAGTTATTTTATTTTTATATTATTTATAATCTTTTCATGTAAACTTGTCTTACTCTATTGTATATTTAATATCCATATTTTTTTAATATATTTCAATTGTTAATTTTCCCCTTTGTTTTTCATTTTGCTTTGCAACCCTCACATTAAACTAAGTTTTGGTTATTTTGTACTTAAAAAATAACCTGGTGGCAGCAATCAAAATTAATTTTAACATAAACACATTCCATTCTTCTAACTGTTACAGAATTTAGTTGTTTTTATTTTTATTTACGTATGGATTTTGAAATCGAAACACGAAAAGATTAATTAGGCAGATGATGTAGCACGGATAAATCGGTATATGTTCAATAAAAAGTTTATCATTATTTGATATTCCTTTGTAAGTGAGTGAGCTGGGGACAATGGAAGTCGTTACTGTTCGGCGGCTTGTGACTTAGTAGTTGTTGAGCCATTAAAGTTGTAAAAAATAATAATGTTTTAAAATTAATTAACCTGGTGAAGAAAAAATAAAAGTTTTATAGTTACGCAGTACCAGAAATAAAACAAAGTATCAAATTTGCACATCTTTTAAAAATCTGCTATTGTTGATAAAGACATAAAGTACAGTGGTAGTGCGATAAAATGAATTAAGATTGGAAGAGGATGTCATTTCCTGCGAGAAGATTATTTACGATCATCAAGCGACCTTAGTCCTGTCTTGTACAAGCACTTATCACCCGAATAAACAAATTAAAACTAGAAACATTGTTTTAAGTATCAGATTGTTGTGTTATTAAATTTATTGTGACATTTTACTTGACATATCAAGTGTAATAAATTTTATTAATGAGACATTGAACGAATCTTTATTACACCTTGCAATTCACGTTGCATTCATTCTCGACCGTTTATGCCAGATGTGACAGCCGTTGAAAATGATCGTATGCCATCACTTACCCATCATCGCTGCTGCCACAATGCCAGGCGCTTTCTTTCAACTTTTATATCCCCACTGCAATTAACAGCATACCAACACAACACCGCCTCTTTATTTCATATTTTTATTTAATTAACATTGCATATGATCCATTAAAGATAATATACATTATGTTGAACACATTTCACTAATCATGATTTCACCAAACAAATGATGAATCATTGCAAAAATTAACAGGAGGTAACAAAGGACACCAATCTTGATTCATATTTTTCATCATTAATTATAAAAAAAAATCCGATGTGTGCAAGATATTATTTCCCGATATTAGGCATTTAATTTAATGTTTAATATTTCTTTTGTCAGGGAAGGTATTAACCCAAGTTAGGTTAGGGGAAATACCAACCTAAGTGAAGATTTCAAAAGATGGGTTGGGGAAAGTAATAACCTAAATTACATTGGGATTGATACTAACCTAAATTAAGTTAGGGGAAGCACTAACCTAAGTTAGTTTAGGGAAGGTACTAACCTAAGTTAGATTAGGGGAAGTAACAACCTAAGTGAAGATGTCAAAATGTGGGTTAGGGAAAGTACAAGCCTAAGATAAATTAGGAGTGATACTAGCCTAATTAGGTTCGGGGAAATACTAACCTAAGTGAAGTTGTCAAAAGTTGGGTTAGGGAAGGTACTAACTTAAATTAAGTTAGGGGAGGTACTAACCTACATTAGATTAGGGGAGGTACTAACCTAAGTTAGATTAGGTTTTATTATCTATATAATCTCTTATGTAATCATATACTGTTATTAAACTCTATAAGCTACAAAATATCGAGTTACTTTACCGCACCACGATGTATAAAATAGTATCTACGGGAGACGTCAACGGTGTTTAATAGTTATGTTTACACTTCAGGAGGCCAAATTTTGATGCCGAGTGTAAAAAGTACCAAAGTCATAGCTTATCAAGTTGTAATTAAAATGTAATATAGCGTTATGGAAATAATTTCAATCGGTCACAATTTCCATTAACAATAGATTAAAAATTTCAATATCCATTATGAAAACTTATTTCTCATGAAACGAAACATTAATTAATTGTAGGAATGCATTACCGCCATTCATTATTTCTTGAAACAAATGAATGAACAAAGCAAGTGCTGCCTAGGATACTTTCTCACACTTCGAATATCAAATCAGAATCCGATTCTGGGACGAATGCAACACAGACTGGCATGCGTCTGATTTGCTCTGGAATGCATGGGTCATTCAAGCCAATTGTAAAATACGAATTTACCGAGGAAATCTGCATATCAGCCTGCTTTATTGCCTTGCTTATCACCGGTATAAATACTTCCCGCCAATTATACAATGCAGTGACTCCCCGATCGAGGATTTGGTACATATTGTGCTAAAACCACTAACGGGACACTCTGTTTTCTTTTCCCTTTTGTGTCTTATCTAAAACATATACTTCAACAACATCAGCACCATTCACAAAATGTAATCTTGGACCATTGGGCCATTTTACTGAATGGACTGGATCTCTTCAGATTTTGTATATGTATAGATTTAAATATGTCTGCGTTATTTTATTATTACGTGACATGTTATAATGGTAATAAACGTTGTTTAAGGATGTGCCTAAAACCATTTGTTATAATTTGAACTTGGAGAAACAATCATTAAAACCACGAAGTAAATTACGGTTGGAAAATATTTAGTGAAGTCGATCCCCATGATTTGATTTGTGATAATTTACTGACCTAAAGTAATTTTATCGGGCCTGTCTGTAAATCGTGTTAAGACTAACGCCGACTTAATTTATTGATTAGAGAATCCAGATAATCGTTTCGGCGCGCCAGAGAAAAGGAGATGCGAGGATGAAGAAGGGCTTGTTTTGTTCGGAGGCGAATTGTCCTGTAGACTGTAGATCCTTTATAAAGAACAATAAGCACATCTCATTTAAGGATCCTTATATTTTTGTCGGTAATCAGCACATTCCGTACCGGAATCCGAAAATGAAGAACACAGTTTCGTACCGATATTCTGCAGTAGTTTTGTCTAGAAAACCAGATTGACTGACTAAAAACATGTATTCAATGAAGTAAACAAAAATTGCCTCCTGAATTGTAAACATAACAATCACATATCGTTGACGTTTACGGTAAGTATGATATTACACATAACGACCTATTCTGTAACATTACAAGTGATGTTTTCATATTTTCTCCAGTGCTATCTATCTATTTTCATTGGAGAAAAAAATTAGCAACTGGTTTAAAAACTAACCACTGAGTTGCAGAATTCTCGCATTGTGGTGGGGTAAAATACACAATAGATTATTGTGTATCGAGTGCAGAAAAACGTTCATATCCACACGAGTATCATTTTTGCGGCACGAGACATGGTCGAGGGATATGAGTATTTTTTTTTGACGAATAGCACACACTATATTTTTTAAACAACCGCATAATAAAACTATTTAACACTTATTTCAATAATTTTCATACAATCAATTGGTAACCATAGCAACAATAAAGACAAGAAAGAATTCGGCTCATGGATTGTTAATTAGCTTTGCACGGAATAGAAATAATTTTGCTTAAATATGATTGGTTTTGGTCAAGACAAAAAAGTGAGTTTTTTGGGAATATTTCAAAAACTGGTAGAGATTTTAGGGGGAAAATTTACATATAAAAATGTTTTCTCCACATATAAGTTCCTTGGAATGGTTCGATAAGAAAAACATTTTTTTAAGTATGGAACCGCAAGTTTACATTTAATCCCTCAAATTTATTTCTAAATATAAAATAAATAGGATAAGAAGCACAGCGGATCTTTTACTCGGGGGTTGAAAAACCCTAGGACGAATTAGTCTGGACAAAACCGTCGCGCCCTCATGAAAGGGCCAGTTAGTGTTAAGTCATCCCTCTGACACGGCGCAGCGTCAAACATAATGCATTGTTGGAAGGAATTCAGAGGTGGGCGGGCCCAGCCTTGCTACCTGCCGACTTCGACAACACCGACTCACGGGCATTCTCATGCATGACAACCGTCAACAACAACAAGTGTACTAGCATATAGGATTAGCACAGGGGTTGTGCACTAAACACCATTCCCAACATTCCTAAGACAATGTCATCAAAGCAGGAGTACGTTTGTGATTAAGACAATAAGAAATTAAAAAAACATTTTTTACTTTTTTCACTCTTTCACTCTTTCAAAAGACACATTACTTTACTTTAATAGAAAGAAGTTGGTATTTCTAAGGGTAGTGTACTATAGAACAACATTCCTGGGAATTGAAAGACAATGTGATCAGCTGAGGAAATACCTTCGCGCCGGACATCTCCGCTAGGGAAACATGCACATCCTCCACAGCGCGTGAGTGGCTAACTTAAAGCTTAACCTATCACAACATACATAAATACATGTAATTTATGTACCTCCATTGTAATTTCCCATCGTTTCGACAATGTAGCTAATCAAATTCATATCACCTACTTTGTCTACAGTAAACTCCTTTCAAGTACTCTTTCTGGAGCAGGTTTGGTAAAATCATTATTTCATACACGAAAATGAGATCTGTAATAAAACTAACACGATTCATATGAATAAAAGTAGGAAGAATAAGAAATAACCTGTGCAAAAGACATCTGTAATATCGTCCTAAATGTATATAAAACTACAAAACTAGATAAACTAAAAACAAAGTTACTAAAAAGTAAAAACCATCAACAACAGGCAGATTTAAATTGATAACCTACAAATTTAACGTCAAGTAGTAAATTATTGTTTGAAATATCTACGTTTTTAAGAAAAAATAGAATGTATCATTCAAAGTACAAGTATCTGTCTTTCATAAGTATCACTTTTACTCAGAACAAGACAATATGGTATTTTTGTTACTTGCAAGTTTTGCAGTGTTATGTGTATCTGAACCACTTTGTCAGCTTCTTCATTTAGCTCTTGATTAATTTTTATTTTCCTCGTTTCATTTCTTGTCTTTTAATAATACTTGCTTCCATGGTCCTTTTCCCTCTGTAGAAGTATCCATATCGTTGTCACATTTTCATATTCCCTATTGTTCTTAGGTTAGAGAAATCATGGAATCGCCAGATTTGTCAGCATCTTTACTTAATTCATAATTCATTTTTATTGTCTAAGTTCCATTTTCTTGTCTTTTAGTAATATTTTCTTGCTTGGTCGTTTTCCCACTGTAGAAGTATCAACTTCGTTGTCACTGAGGTTGTCACATTTTCATATTCCTTATTGTTTTTAGCTTGTAGAAATCTTGGAATCGCAAGATAAATTTCATTAGTGTTATGTGTATCTGAACAAATTTGTCAGCTTCTTTATTTAGCTCTTGATTAATTTTTATTTTAATAGTATTTGCGTCCATAGTCATTTTCCCACTGTAGAAGTACCCACTTCCTTGTCACATTTTCATATTCGCTATTGTTCTTAGCTTGTAGAAATCCTGGAATCGCAAGATAAATTCCGAAGTGCAAGTTTCCGGAACTGTAGTGCTTCCGCAGAGAATCCCACAGCCATTGCAGGATTAGGCGCTTGTCAATAGGTATATAATAATCGCAAAGCTGCAGCCAAGTCGGTGCATAATTTATGTTTCGCATTACTTAAGCATAAACATAGTTTCATGGTTGGAAATTCTTCGGGACCAACGTTTCTTTTTTCCTGGCGTGTTGCTTTTGCCTCGGTTATATACTTACCGACAATACGTGAGAGTATGCAGTACAGTCGAATCAAAGCAATATAAACACCGTGCGAGTGCGCACGCGTGCCTTAGGTGGACTCCGTGTGTGCGGTCCTTAACAGCCTAATTTCACAGGATCAGTCCTTATTTTCAAACCAAAACTCACTCTTTCAAGCCACTTTTAATAAACTTGTCTTCTCTGGTACTTGATACTACCCAGACAAAAAGATTTTTCTTCACATGTGAGGTCAAGAAAGGATTCCAACAGGACAATTTTACTTGCATTTCAACTGTACAAGATAACAAATTGCATCCTCTACAATATTAATGTCTGTGATCTTAAAATTTTTACTAGACATTTTTTTGTCATTTAAATTCATTGGCCCTTATTCTAAGCTCACTTTTATAATAAAATCGCTTTTAGGAAGCCTGATTTACTCTACTTATAACATAAGAGTGAGCTCGGAATATGGGTCATTATTTTTATTTGATTTAAATCCTTAACTCTTTTGCATAATAAAATTTAATTTTTGTGTTTTTTGATGTCAGAGCATGTAACCCAAAAAAAACATTGGTTAACGATTAACACTTATAGAGAACGTTATAATAATAAAGGTTTTAATTCGAAAACCGGTTTTTCAAAATTGGAAACCGGTTTAATTAAAAAAAAATACCATCTTTAAAAAATATAACAAATAAAAGAATGCAATTTAATTAACGAATATTCACAATAATTCCCGTAGTAACTTCAAAAAAACGCAGGACATTTTTCAATTGTAAACTTGCCTAATGCTGACAAAGAGACTAACTACTTCTATGATTCTCCAATAAAATGTAAATTGTTATTATTTTTTTATTGGTTACTGAAATTTTCGGCCTTAAAAATTTAGGTTAAAATTATGGTTTAAATTCGCAATTTTCATTTAAAAATTTCAGTGACCGGTTTTTATTGACCGGTTTTTTAGTAAGTAAAAAGTTAAACGAAATAAGTCTTGAAGTCAGGTTTCTCTTGTTATGTCTCAGGAACGAATATACTCGTAAGTATATTTTAATGATACAGAATTTCAATATGGATTCGAGATAAGCCAAAAAAGCGAACAAAAGTTCTAATTTATAACAAATACCAAGATTTCAACCAAAGAATATTTGTGAATTATTGTTGACATGTAGTCATCGAGCAAAAGGACAATAGTGGAAGGCAATCAACATTACAGCCTCAAGAAGAAACCAAAACCGCGCATACATCTCGGTAATGTTAACGTGGTAGGAAACGACTACGATCTTATCGCGAAATCTAAGGTACTACTAAGTTTAATAGTTCCTGGTAACATTATCATCATTCACTACACAATCTTAACATTTTTCAAGTATCATCTTACATATGTACGAACTATGCGTTGATAAAATTACATACATATGTAATAATGTCACGCATTTATAGTGTTTAGTCAAACATAAAATATTCTTGTGTACATCTCTTGTTAATATTCAGATGGCGCTTTCATCCGTGGCCTTCTAAATTTCCCAGTTTTACTTTTACTTTCGTTTACTCACTTCTTTTCTATCACCCTGAAGCTTTAGAAAATGTTTTCTAATTTAGGTTTTTTTGATTAAAATTGTGTTTATACATTCGAAATAATAAAAAAATACGCATTTTAGAGTACAAAATATTGGTTTTTAAAAATTGTCTATATTCTCCAAGTTATTACAATCACAATTTTTAGTTTTTCACCCAAAAATGTTTCGTCTATAGCCATAATAATCAAAAAATACCCAATTTTGGGTCCAAAATTTTGATTTCTCAAAATAGTTTATATTGATAGACGCCGATGCGCTGATTTCAAATGTACAAACAGAATTTAATTATCTCTTTTCGTTCTTGAGATTTTTGCTCTCAAAATTGCACCTCAAAAAAGTGCGTTTTTTGCATATATCTCAAAAATGTGTAGAGATACAATCTCACCGATAATATCAGTCGATTCTTCGAGCAAAGTTACATAAAGAAATGTTTTCTCCGCATATTCGTTCTTTGGAACGATTGGACGAAAATTGAGAAAAACGAAAAAACCTAAATTTCAATTTTTCGCCTCGAAACTTTTTGTCTCCAAAATTTTTCATTTTTCAGACTTAAGTAGATATCGTCGTGCTGATTCCAAATTTTCAAACAGAATTCAATTATCTCTTCCCGTTCTCGAGATATTTTAGTTCAAAGTTTTACCTAAAAAATTAGGTTTTTTAGGTATACCCCTTAAATGGTTAGGTTTTAGGTTTCGGCGACGTCACTATTCGATTCTACGGGCAAAATTACATAAGTGTACCAATTTTCAGATTTTTATCTCAACAAATAGAATTTCTAGAAGGAAAAAACTGAAAATGGCCAAAAATCGAAAAAATCGTCAGGGGTTCATCAGGCATTTTTTTCAATTTTCGCCGTTTTCGTTTTTCCTTTCTACAAACTGTATACTTTGGAATAAAAATCTAAAATTTGGTACACTTATGTAATTTTGCCCGTAGAATCGATTGGTGAGGTCGCCGAAGTCGTAAACCTAACCCTTAAAGGGGTATACCTAAAAAACCTGTTTTTTTAGGTTTTGCCAAAACTCAACTTTGAACGCGGATATCTCGAGAACGATAAGAGATAATTCAATTCGGTTTGAAAATTTGAAATCAGCGCATCGATATCTTCTTAAGTCCAGAAAATGAACAGATTAGGGAACAAAAAGTTCCTCGGAAAAAATTTGAAATTTAGGTTTTTTCGTTTTTCTTATTTTTCATCGAATCGTTCCAAAGAACGTATATGCAGAGAAATCTTTTCTTTATGTAACTTTGCCCGTAGAATCGACTGGTATTATCGTTGAGATTGTATCTCTACCCTTTTTAAAGATATACTCAAAAAACACACTTTTTTGAGGTGCAACTTTGAGAGCAAAAATCTCAGGAACAAAAAGAGATAATTAATTTCTGTTTGTAAATTTGAAATCAGCGCATTGATCTTTATCAATATGGACTATTTTCAAAATTCAAAATTTTGGACCCAAAAATGGGTGTTTTTGGATTATTTCAGATGTAAATGAACCATTTTAAAGTGAAAATCTAAAAAAATGTATTTTTTTATATTCAACCGTGATTGGAAATAACTTGAAGATGTAAAATGATAATAATTTTTAATTGGTAATGTGAACTTATAATTTTTTACTGACCCATTAAACCAAGTAAAAAACAGTTATGATGCACCGTAAATCCATTTTTAACTCAAAAAGAGAAAGATTTTTTAAAAACTTCCTGTTCTTCTTTAACGTTATGATATTGAAAAGAACATTACGTAATACGTGGTAAAATGGAGTACGTAAGAGGAAGAAATATAGGTTATGTGGTCGTAGCTAGTTTTATAACATAATCATAAATTGTTTTTTTAAATTTAAATAAATCAAAGTTAAGTTTTTCCTGTTTCTTGAATAAATCATTTTTCAATTAAGAAATAAGTATTTATTTATCATTATTGAATATGCTAATATTTCCTTTTTATATTCTATTTCAGTGGAAGTGGTGGTACATCCTGGGAACGCTATTCTAGCGGTAGCCGTTGGTTCTAGCCTTTATCCGGACATAAAGGCTGCACATCTCAGTCTGGTTTCTTTCTCTGGATCTATTTGCTTACACATATCTTGATGATGAGATTGGTGTGAAAGAATTCGCTATCCCACGGCGTTTTTCGGCCGCTCTTTGTGCCTTACTTCATGTGCACGAGGACCTTCCGTCGCAGGCCTTGAACTGTCACAGTTTTTTGTTTTCAGCCGCGTTTTGTTCGCGAATATCTCTACCCACGTCACGTCATTACACACGCGTGCGCTAAACCAAATCGTCTCTAACAGGAATGCATACATAATCCCAGTGGACCGGAAGCACGTTGTACACTACACACACACACAAGCCTCTCAGGTGTACCACCAGTGACGGCGGGATTATAAATATTATATCACTTTTCACTATCCGAATTATAATCATTCTGTAATCTTCACAAAAATGTCCAAAGTATTCAGTAAATACTTAAAAGAGGTCTTGCACGATTTTTCATTTCTAAAATATTAAATCCGTTTAATAATAAAAAACTGCTATTCAAAATGATATTCCTGAAAAAGCGGGTGAATTACCCCACTTCACTCCATGTCCAGTGACGTATCAAATGTCAAATGTAATGTTATTAACTTCCAAACAGACAAATTGAATAATCTTCTGCAAATATAGTGGCTCACAAAACCGTTACGATGCTTTAAATCACAGATTGTCCACTTTACCAACTTTCAAACGCACCAAACCACAATATTTAGTATCTGACTTCAGACCAAAACCTAAGGACATCACAATTTTTGTTGCTTTTTAAAAGCATATTACTTTAAATCGATGTTATATAACATAAAATGTAAATAGAACTACACACACCATATATAGCAACAAATTAGTTATTCTAGATTCGACTAAAAAAAGGTTCATTTAATTTTTTTTGCAGGACCTCGTTGAAATATTTATGTCTCTCCCTTTTGTGTAATGTACATGTACCTGTAAATGGGTGTACTATACAGCTTCTAGAACTGTCCTTTGAAATCCTCGTATCAAAATAAATATATTCACAAATTTATATTTAAAAATTCCTTCTAGTATATTCATAATTAAAGGCTGAATATCAACCAATGAAATAACGGTATTTCAGGTAAACATGCGCGATGGGTGACTACGGGTATATAATGGAGGTCCTGCGGCAGGATCTCTGACTCCTGCGTCGGCGGGGGTCCGGGGAGGTTGCCTAGCCTTGAGCCTCCGCTCCTCCCGCCTGGTGATCTGACTAAATCACCTTCCGGGGCATTCGTGGATACCTTGGAAAGTGGTCTAGTTCAGTAGGTTAAGAATTGGAGCATAGTTGCTTGTGCTCTAATTCCTGACCTGTGAAACAAGAGCACATTCCGGAGCAGATGTTGCTCTGGATTGTGCTCTGGTTTCAGTAGGTCAAGAATAAGAGCTTTTGAAGAGTTTGCTCTAATTCTTGGCTTACTAAAACTGGATCACATTCTAGAGCAAATGCTGCTCTGGAATGTGCTCTGGTTTCAGTAGGTCAAGAATCAGAGCATTCATTCTTGGCTTTAGAAAAACTGGATCACATTCTGGAGCACAAGGTTGCTCTGTATTGGTCTCTGGTTTTAATAGGTCAAGAATCAAAACATTGGAAGTATTTGTTCTAATTTTAGGCTTGCTAAAATTAGATCACATTCTAGAGCAAATGCTGCTCTGGGATGTGCTCTGATTTCAGTAGGTCGAGAATCAGAGCAAACACTTAAGAATACTCTAATTCTTGAACTACTAAAACCAAAGTACAATGTAGTGAAGTTAATAATGATAGGAATGTTTGTTGTTTCAGTAAATCTCACTTACAATAATATTATAATCTGAAGCGTATGTATGCTCTGATTACACCATTATTAAAAGTTTCCAATAAATGTAGTCGTTGTTTTATAATTACCACAGAAACAAACACAAGAAATATTTTATACTTGTAACTTTACGATGAGTGGAATTGTCCCAAATATCCAAAGCACATGAAGTTTTGCAAAGAACGATTTTATAATTTATCATGTAACATCGTGGAACGGATTCAATGTACTGACCTGGGTTGCTAATATTAATAAAATTTATAGTATAAATCCTATAGAGTTTAAACATTTAAACACAAATAAATATAAATATAATAAATGTCTAACAAACAATACATTTTTGAGGTTATAAACTATTTACTATAAAACAAAGAAGCAAAATAGTAAAACTGACCTTTTATGTGAAGAATCATTCTGTTGACCACAACAATATCACAAAAAGTCACTTAAATATTGTCAAAATGTTTTCACACACTTAATAATTGTAACCACAAATTCATTGTTTTACACTTGCACAAAACAATCGCGTCACTGAACGTACCAACATAAACTCAGCTGTTTCGTAATTTGTAGCGCCAATTTAAAATTAGATATTTAAACAAAATATAAACATTACGTATTTATTTAATGTATAACTACGTAAAATTGTGTAACTGGGATATATTATTCGAAAAAAATGTTTGTAAACAAAATTAAATAACAATTGTGTAGTTTGTTTGAACATTTGAAATGCATACAGAAGTGAGCAAAATTCCGTGAAGTAGCAAATTGGGATAGAAGATAGTAATAAGAAGTACTAAGCCACATATGTTTAAAGCCGTCAGTAAGCAATTATTTTACGCAGAAGACATTCTTGCGTCGTTTACGACAATACTTGCAGGACGAGTGAGTCGCCGGGCCTTGTACGGACCCGCGACGGTCAAAAGTAATTGTCCTTTTACAGTTTATGCTCTTCCAATCCGGTCCTGACATGCAGGAATCTTGAACTGTTGATCTAGTCACTTTAATTCCCATTCCCCTGATAAAACGCACATTTTCCAACCATACCTTCAGCGCTACAGAATTTCTTACTAAACATAGAAAAAATAATAGTCACAAGAGAATATTTTTAAAATAACAAAATTATAAAAAAATATTGCTAGCTGTGCTATTTAAATACTAAATAAGGAAGCTGTTTCTTTTACGTGTACGAAAAATACAAAACGAGACGCAGGCGAGTAAAAGAGTAGTAAATTTAATTTAAATTTTGGTTTTATCAAAAAATCAAAATTTGAAAAACATTTCGATATTAAGAATATTGAATAGGGTATTATTTTAATAGTTCTTTTATGTAATAAGTAAGGAAACAAAGGTGGTTATTTAACGCACGCGAAAATTACAAAACGAGACGAAGGCAAAAGATGAAAATTAAATTAAGTTAAGTAAAACGAATAAATGTAATTATTATGTTACAAATATCTCTAAAGAGAATAAGAACTAAATATTATTATTTTATAAATGATACCTAATCATTCAACATATACCTACCTATGCCTAATTCACTAGTGACATAATGATCTTTTTCACTAGTGTAATAATAGAATTAATAACCTAACTCAAATCAAAAATAGATACTTTTTTAATAAAATATAAAAGTATCTTTGAAAATTAAAATTTTAAAATTTCAATAGTAATCATATCTCTTCTACTTTAACTTTGATTTTATTTACATAAAGAAATTTAAATCTTGTTACATGTCAAATATTTTATCACAGTAGCACCTAGAAACATGGTTTTGTGGCTATTATAAATAAATCGCAAATCGTAATTAAAGTCAGTAAAACATGAGGAAAATGTAAATGTAATGGTTGTTATTTTCATTTAATGACATATTTTTAAACCACATTCCCAGGCTTAAATACGTTACATAATGAATGATCATATGAAGGTGATATGTGTATTTACTATGAGTAAACTTCACAGAATATTTATCAACGTATGAAATTCCTTTCTATTAATGCACTTCTTTGAAAATTTTCTAAATCATCCGCCCACATAAGAAAATATTTCTGGTTTTTTATATTGTGTTTGTACCTGACTGCACGTAAGTATTCCCATGTCTAATACAAATTTCAGCATCATAATTTGTAATTATAGAAAAATTAAGGAAGCTTTTCAAAAATAATATGATCGTTTATTTTACAAAACACTAGTGTTGACTTTGTAACAAGAAAAATCTTAAAGAAGAAAATATCAGAAAAGAATTTCCATAAACAAACAATTATAATAAAAACCAGCAAAATATGAAAGAAAAACTCATACTAAAAAGCCTAAAGAAATAATTGCGACAAAAATGTAATCGATGCTAAATAAACTCCTGTGTTAAGCGCTGGAAAGCACAAAGCTTAAACAGATAATAATCGTGGCTAATTACAATTTATAAAGCTTCGTGTTTAAGCAAACAACTCTGGTCTATTACAGAGTAATTTGTGTAACAGCTCGCTATAATTACAATGCAAGTTTTACACCGGTGTTGTGAGATTCTTGAAATTATAACACACTTTTTCTGCTAATTGGCAGATTTAAGACGTTATTTAGAGAGCATGTTTTAATTTCTTGATTACGAAGGTTAAACACTGTAAAAACTAACAATGTTCAAATGATTTTAATGAACACTTTTTAAGATGATTCAATTAGTTGACATAAAAGAAGAAGAATTTGAATACGATTGGGTTCCACAACTTTAAATTAAGATAATTAACACTATACACATTACGTAATGATGTAAAAACGAAACATTCCAAGGATCATTGACTTTAGGATTTTTTTTCTGGTCTGAGACTTGAAAAAGAGACAAAAAATTGATTCCTTCATATGACATTTACGTACGGAATTAAACAGTTTTTTACTTCTTAATATGTAATATTTAGTAAATGATAAACTACTAGTTATACCACACGGAAAGAAAGTACTTACAACATAGCTGGGCATGTACTTAAATGAAATGTACTTCAACTGTGATTTAAATACTTTCCTTTTTAACTTTATTTATACTTAAATACATTTTATTATTAGAGTATTTATATTTATATTTAAATACAATTATTTTGCAGTACTTATAATTTGTACTTGAATTGACGATTTAAATATATTTGAAAGTACTTAAATACTTTTTGAAATTTCGAAAAGTTCAATTATTATACTCGTATTAGTTTTTGTATTTTTATATAATTAATAATTTTTTTGTTATATTTTATGTGTATATACATATGTGTGTATGTAAACTTTATTTCAAATATTTTCCTTATTTCATTATAGATAAATTCTCAAAGATTTGTATTTTATTATAAAATATGTTAAATATTGTTAATATAAAATGCAAATAGAATGTAATATTTATACAAAGTATAATTTAAAAGAACTTGTGCTTATAAATATGAAATAAATACATAAGTAAGTACTTCTATTTGTACTTAAATACTTTTTAAATATACTTATACCCAAGTCTGATTTACAATATGGAACAATTGAAAGTACTGCTTTTTTTCAAACAAAAATATAAAAATTCTTGGCAAAAGTCAATGGTAATAATATTTGTTATTGTTATATTTAAAACAAAAAAAAAAATTGTATTTACAAATGTAATATAAACACACCGTAAATGTTTACTATCCAAAGTCTTTATAACACATAAAATGACATTTTACTTTCAACTTTATTATAATATAATAATATAATTTTATAGTATCAGCTAGTGTTAAAATACTTAACACCTGCTCTGTTATAATATTTATTTAATAATTCATACGAAAGTGGTCTGTTATTGCGACATTTACGACAAGTAAATTCTGTATGTAATATTAGCTAAGCTTTATGTATTTATTGCATTACATGCAAATATCCGGTTACAGCTCCATCGTAAATGCGAAATATTTCAAGAATTTAAAAAGTGTAGTATTCACCTGTTCTAGCCAAAGATTGTGATTCACACAACGGTTTTTTAAATTTAAATTAAATTTTTTTAAAAATAAGAACGTTCATCCTGCGAAACAGTTGTTTTTATTAGTTGATAAAATTAAAAAAAAATACTTTGCAGGTTTTCGAATTTCGATCAAATAAATACTAGTATAATGAAATAAGTGAGGTACATATTCTATAGTTTATTTTTCTATTCTTATAATTTTCTATTTTTATTTACCTAATTCCTAATTTTTGAATTTCGAATTCATTTTTTCCGAAAATCGACAGCACTAGTTTTTATTTACTGTATTGTAATACAGTACTAATGTTTACTAAAAAATATTTCAGTATAAAATAAACTAACTAGGAAAGAATGGAAACTAATTACAGAAAATAATTTAAAATAGTCTCTTACTATAGAAATTGATAGCTAATTTAACCAACTCAGTACCTCTTACAGTTCTTGAGATAAGAATAATGTACCACTTAAAATAAAAACTCAGTATTTGTAACAATAACATCTAACAGATAAGAAATCAATTTTCATTTCTAAAATTGCAACAACCAGGAAACTTCCACAAAAACAAGTGGATCATTCTTTTCTTTGAATTCTATAAATAATAAATATGCACATTTTTTACCGAAATGGTTCAAAATTTTTTACATCGAGTCTAGTGTTAACCCGCCCACTAGGCAAAAAATTTCTTCCCAATCGATCAGTCATGAATATTGGGTCCTAATTCGCAAATTTCCAAGTGTGGAGTGAGTTTTTTGCTCGCCGCACACGTGTGATAGTGGTGCGACCCACGCACCCACTCGCATAGTAATAATTTAATGTAAACGACAGTGGATGCGAGGGCGCATGCGCATGTCGCGAATTTTCAATGAATGAATTCGTTGGACGCGAAAACAGCGATGAATGAACGACACGAACACATAGACGTAGGCCACGGGTTTTCTAGGAGGCGCACCTACACTTTTTTCTTCTCGCGCAAATAAATTGTAACTCATTTTTTATAAGCAAAGCAATATACTGAGCCATGTTGATTTATGAAAGTGATACATGGACACTAAACCAAAGATTGAGCAGTAAGAAGCAGGATGTAAAAATAAAATACTTAGAAGGGTAATAGGCGTCACAAGGATAGATACAATAAGAAACGAGTACATAAGATCTATACTACAAATAGAGAACACAATAAAGAAAAAAAACTGGCCTGGTATGGACACCTAATACGAATGTCGGAAGACAGACAGACTAAAATAATATAGAATACTCCACTTCGATGTTGCGATTTTATTAAAATCAGGGTTGCATAAAAACTATAAACTGGTTATAATATAAAAATTGGAGCCACTTGTTTGAAAGTCAATATACGCTAATGTAATTTTATCGGTTTGTAGCAACTTCCTACTATATAACGACGTAATTTTTGGGATTCCTTCGATATCGTTATAACTGGATTTTATGGTATCACATTTTAATGTGAATTTAACAAAAAATTACATATTGCAAAAATTTTGTACATTATAAATTAAAAAACAAGTAATATACCAGTAAAGTCGTTTAACCGACAAAGTTAAATAGGTTTAGTGATTCTCGAAAATTTTGCCACTTGGTAACATTACCCACACGCTTTTTTCCCCCATTTTCGTTAATCTGGAATGTTAAATAACAATTGCAAAACAAAAATTCCAAAAAGAAACAATATCTTGATACTATATATAGTGAGAAATAAATAACCCCACCATTGAAGTGTTTTGACAGTACAAGTAATGTTTCATTTAAACTTAACAGTATTAATGTTCATAATTCGGAATACTAAGGTCAAGAAACACTGTATTTAATAGCTATACTCTTTTCTTCGCATAAAAGCCATAACATGAAAATTACCTATAGCAACTTTGTATGTACCTATATACAAGTAATATTTAAAAGAACAGAAAACTGAATATTTAATTTGATTCAAACATGCAATAACATAATACATATTTGTTAAAAAAGAAATATATTAAGTATTATAGATATCTAGATAAATTTTATAAACCAAAAATATATTAACCATCTAATTGTAAACTAGTATAATGTAATGTCAAAAATTTGTCGATTTAGCTATTATTTTCGATTTTATAAGTAATAATTGTTCCTTATAAAAATATTTATGGTGGCCCCTGTAAAATACATGAATGTTTGTGTACGCCCCTGGCAGGCGATGGCAATGAGGAGGTCACACGCACACACGAATCGACGCCAGGCCTCCGCGGTGCCCAACACACATGTCTTGGATGTGAACGTCGACGCTTTTAATTAGCACGTCCGGTCTTTCTTTCGCGAGTTTTTGCCCAGCGAAAAACTTTACTCCACTGCACTCCAGCTCAGTGCTTCCCAACATACCCATTCATACAAATAAATACAACTGACGTCATGTCTCACACCCAAACATAAACTTAAAACTACCATTGAAAATTCATATTGGATATTATCCTCCAGGAATTAAACAAAAATCTTTGTTATGTATAAATACATATAATTTTTGGAGGTACAATTCGGGGCCGGTTTTTCAATTGTCTATCAAAGTTCCTAACTACCAAACAGATTAAATTTATCTGGCTGGTAAATTCTAGGGTAATAAAAAGACGTTTTTCAATATGAATTTATGTGGTTGATAAGTAACAGCCAAATTTAATTGTCAACTCTCAAGTTGGTAATAATTTTAACTTATATTGGTTTATTCTGCTATATTCTTATATAAATAACTGTCATTAAACAAATTTAGAATGTTGTATTAATTTTGACTAAAAAAAATATCAATGGTTGGCAGTTTTAATAAAATTTATTAATTCTTCTTCGCCATCACTCTTACAAAATAAATTGTACTAATTCCATATTTTCACAATATTTTATATTTGGAAATATTCAAACCAACGTAAATTTATCCTACTGGCAAAATTTTATCGGCAGCATAAAATAGCTATTAGTGTATCCTCTTGTCATCTAAAATTCAAGCTCTTGGTAACGCTAACAAGATATTATTGAAAAACTGAAATTCGTGGTTACCATGAGAATTAATTTAACAGAGACTTATCAGACACTTATCAGGACATTGAAAAACCTGCCCTCAGTAAAATAGAAAATCTCAAATACGAAACTAATGAACGAGTAAACAAAGGAAGACTTTTCACTACCCTACAGACGAAATTTTGATGCAGGAAAGAAATACCAAAGGTTAAAAGTAGCAATACATATTATTATTAGCGAATGGAAGTTTTGGATAATCACGGAAAGGTATTAAAGTACAATGAGAAACAGAAATGACGTTTTTAAGAAAAATGGAAGGAAGATTAAACTTGACATGTACGAAACGAAGTCCATAGAAAGACATTAAATACAAAGATGGAGGAGATATATATACAAAGAATAGAAGAAACAAACCTAACAAAGTGCGTATACGAAGTAACAAGAAGCCTGTAAGAACTTGGGAAGAGTAAGTATGAAAAGTACCAGAAAATAGACACGCTTGTTAATTAAAAAACTTCCATTTGCAGTCATTCATTAGAATCTTGAAATACAAAATTGGAATATCTAGTTTATGTATCACAGTTGTTATATCTATAAATTCGAAGGACCTCAAGGATAAGACTGTTGAGAACTCCTGCCTAGATTAAGATCAGTTCATTCACAACTGCCAGCTTTTTGTAATAATTCACGCAATTATAGCTTTTCAATGTTTATTCAATTATTTCTAGAAATGTCGATAGTTTTTGTGATACATTAATATTTTATTATTTATTAATTAGAATCACATTAGTTTTACGATGTTTCCAATGAGATTCGTATGATTTGAAGTCAAGGTAATTTTTTGTGGACCTATTAAACGTGGAATTATTTGAATGCTTAACATGTTTGTTATAAACCGGATTTCTCTTACAATTTTATCTCACTTACTATTTCATCTAGAAAATAAAACATGGCCCTGAAAGAGGGACACAAAAGGAGAAGACAAGATATCATCTTCTAAGCAATCTCTCTATGCAATCAATTCATTCAACACTATAGTTATTTTCATGCCATCCAAACACTTTTTACATATGTTAAATTAAAATACAAACTAATTAGAACATTATTGACCAAACATAAATCATAATAATAAGCATGAGTACAAATTGAATAACTAAGAATCTTATCTAGCAAACACATCTTAAGAACTACAGCTACGGAATATATTTCTTTCCTTTGATCACAAAGAACTTTTTTTTAACATTGTAATCCAGGTAAATCGAATTAAAATTATTTCAATAAGAGCTTTAATTACGCTTGGAACGCGATGAGAGGATTAAGTCTGAAAAAAGAAATAATTTAAAAAATAATAAATACCTAATCATTACAAGAACTTAACTTCCAAAAAATAATATTGACAGCACATTAAAAATATAGTTATATGAAACAAGAAAAAATATTTTTTAATAATGTAGGTACTTTATTAGAATTTATTCCTATGAATTTCCCATAAAAACACCTCTCTAGTGCACTCTCCACTCCAGCTAGAGTAAATAAAGTGCCCGAAAGGTGACCTCTAGTAAATGCCCTCTTCTTTATAAACATATTGTTATTGATATTTGTAATTAAAGAACATTTACACACTCAACAATATGTAATATACGGTTAGTAATAATTATTTCGTAGAAAATATTACCAAAATTTATAAAACAATTTATATTTTTTGATTGACCCTAGTAGAAAGTAAGATCCAAAGAAAATATTTTAAATTTTTTTCTATTACCTGTAGGACTTTTCTCGGTATACGTCGAAGTGTCTAAGTACTTTCTTTAAACTTTGTAGGTTTTCTGTCTTTTAAAATACATCTATTCATACATGGCACGTACAAAATGTTCTTCCACGAAATATAAATAATACTTCCTATCTATAAAAATGTCTTTGTAGATCGTAGCGTATTTATACACAGATTTATTCATTAAATTACAATTAAAATGTCTTGATACCTTTCAAATAAAACATGTAAACATACTGCCTTGGTAACCTATACTATTACAGTTTTTATTCAAATAACGATTAGTTCGTGATCGCTATAATGGGATTAGAACAAAAAAACATCAAAACCACTTCTTGAGGAAGTTATAAAATAATCTAATCTGACAAATACGTTTCTATTTTCATAGTTTAACTACATTGTTAACTCTTATCGTCTCCTAACTCAAAATTTTGGCAAAATAAAACGTCTGTCATGTGAAAAATATGCAAATCTGGTTCAGTGAGCAATATTTCTTACTGATTCTCGGAAAAAATCACAAAGCGGCAGCAGTTCTCAAGGAAAACGAAATCGTGTTCTTTGCCGAAATTCTTCAAACACATGAAACTAGTTTTTTATTTTTGATTCTCGGACTGACATGCAAATTTTGGCCAACTATTTGTTTAATTCATAAATTATATAACAGAAGAAAGAAAATATTTTTAAACATGGGTTATATATTGCTAAATTATGTATCACATATTCACAATAAGAATTAATGTTATTTATGTTTTCAGTTGATATTACCGAAAAAAGTAATATATAGGATACAGAATGTACATACTATGCAAGTAGAAAGGATGTTCTATTTTTCAATTTTATAGCTATCATTTTCTTGAAATCCTATAGCTAATTTCTAAAGACAAAAATAAGTCAATTGAATTATATCTTCTTATATATGAGCAAAAATACTAATTTAATCAAACCGCGATATAATTTTGAGTAATAATGTTTATTTTAGCCTGCAGCGAGTGCATATTACAAGTAATAACAGACTTTAACTGTGTATAAGAAAGTAAAAACTGCAGACATGTCTGAAACAAATTGAACGGAGGATTAATTTGTCCTTTACTCCTTTTAATTGTAATAATTACATGCGTCTTAATATGTCAAAGCTCAGTAAAATTAAAATTCCTCCATGAGCCCAACTATCATTAACGACAAAGAGTAAAGTCGCGTTTACATCTCGTATAAGGTAACAATGTGGTAACATTAATAAATACCAGAACTAGTATCTTTCTCTGTCAACGTGTCCGGTTGCTTATTTACAAACTATACCTTCTCACAAACAATCAAATTTTACAGAAAAACTACAATATTAATAATAACGATTCAATATGTGAAGCAAAATTTATTAAGTAATAAGTTGTGATGACCTATAACTTACAAGTATTTATTTACTTTTTAAATGTACATAATAATTTTCACAATATCAATTCTATGAAATTTCATAAATACTTTATCTTTACAAAAGATTAAATTTTACATTGTACAAAATATTGGTACTAATACTTTATTATTTAATACCTATAATTATGTTTCCTATTTGATTTGGATATACTTTCTCATTCATTCTAAAAGTAATAAAGTGTCTTGGATTTTGGAAGGGTTTAACTATATGTAAAAAGTAAACCATATCGATTACTGAGTCAGGTCAATGTGTTATATTTCCGTTAGCACATGATACGCCGGCGTAAAAAACGTATTGTATGGCAAACTTGACAACAGAGGAAAAACAGCAGAAAAATTGAAATTATCAAAATCCTACTACAGGCATTTCCTATATTTGTTTTTATTTCATTTCTAGAACTCTTTCATATAGAGGTGATTCAATTTATGTCGACATCCAATTTTGGGTTCACCTCGTAAGGGTTCTTCCAACTGGTCGTTTTTCCAATGACCTTTTGTCCTTTCGATTTTGGGCAATCGGTTTAATGAATTTTACAATGTCCTATATTATATTCCTCTTATTTAATGGTTAATAATTCTATCTTTTATGCGCAAGGTTTTTATTTCAATACACAAATTTTACAATGTCCTGTATTAATTCTTCTCTGATTTGCTAGTAATTCTATTTTTTTTATCAGTTAAACTTCGCAAGGTTTTCATTTCAGCAGTTCACAGCGACAGTATTTCGTGTCCTTTACATTATCTCTATACCCGAGACACACGACGAAAGTTAATGATCATTAGCAGATAATACTTAATTTAGTTGCCATGTGTCATATGACCATTTAGGAAATGGTCATTTCAAACTTCATAACGTGGAAAGTGCCGATGAAATTTAAAAACCGATGATCGGTAGCGTTCGGTTGTCATCGCAAGTCGAATGACAGTTGAGGTTGTTGATTTTGAGGTTTATGTTGATATCTAGTTAAACTATTCTTATTTGGGTTTACGATTGACAATGAAGTAAAGTGGCATGGATAATACTCTAAATCTAGAAATTACTACGGTGTCTTTAATGACTCCCTATCTTCTTTTTTGTCAAGGGTACATTGCATTTGCGCATGTGCAAGATATTTCAAGTAATGTCCGTGTGTCTGCATATTTTTCTAATGAACATTAACTTTAATTGAGAATTAAATTTAAAAACAAAATTCTTCCTTTCAAGAACTCGTCGATGAGGATCGTATCCGATGCAGTATACGATCCTCATAGACGAGTTCTTGAAAGGAACAATATTGTTTTTAAATTTAATTGTGACAATGAACTTCGGACATTCAGATATTTTAAAGTTTAATTGAGAATTTACTTAATGATCATTATTTATACCGTGTGTCCCCGAAGTCCGTAGAGGGTTTGGAATATCTGGGACGAAGTAGAAGCTGGTGGTGGGCTTCCCGGGAGGAGTGAAGTGTAGAAGGACGACAGGTCGAGGAGTCGAGGCCCCTCTCGGCCAGGTATAAGTCAAACACGAGCCCGAGCGGATGATATCACTCTCGGGCTCTGATAACGCCGTGTGCGGTTCCCACGTTACATCTCAACGACTTTTCACCGTATCAGCTGATCGGGATTTTCTCTTCCCAACAACTCTATCATACTTTTATGATGTTTGTCTGTCAATCATATTTGTTGTCTCTTTCATTTGATGTTATTTGCTGAAATTACACAAAAGTTGATCTCAAAAACTAAATTAGAAGAAGCAAAAGTCGCTAACTCTAGGGACATAATCGTCATTCTTCATATTTCTGTAATTTCATGTTATTCATATGTTTTTCTTGCGATGTTTTGGTATTCTTTTGTATTCAATGCATTCATCAAATTGTACCAAATTTGATGTTACCTTTTCATCTCTCGTCACGTAGATAAAATATAGACATCATGTTAATAATTGTATGTAGAACTTTTAATTAATTATAATTTTTTATTACTATTAGGTATATAATAATTATAAATTCGAACATAATAGTCTTATAGGTAGAAACATGCCCGGATATAAGGGGCCCCATAAAAAGGGGCCTCCACCAACTAAAACATTTTGTCAAAAAAAAACACTAACTGCTGGACCAAACAACTAAAATTCAATTACTTGTAACAGTACTAAATTACAATGAAATGGTTCATTTAAAAAAAAAATTCTAAAAAGATGATTGTAAACAAAGTTATTACGTTGTAATTTAGTAATGTTACAAACTATTGAATTTTGGTGTTTTCCAGAGTAGCTCTTTTTTAGTTCTTAGTATAAAATTTAATTTGATATTCAAATTGTAAATGTATTTTTTATATTTATATTGTAACTTAAAAATTAAAAAACAAAACTATGTGTCATAAAATTCCATGTAAGCTTTTAATTTTCAATGTTAATAATTTTATGTACCAGATTTAGATATTTCCTTTGTTATAATAACAATTTAATGTTTCTTTGAATAAAGCGAAACAAATACAAAAGTTAATATTGAATTTTCTACGAAATATCGTACCAGTCATCAAAACAAGGTATTCATAGTTGTTAGCGTTTAACAATGAAACAAATTTTTTATACGTGCGGATTAGTTTCGAACCCAAAACTTAACCTGGTGCCTCAATTCTGGCAACCGTTGTTTAACTAACTCCGTTTCCATCTATGAGAGGAATGAAGATCTAACACTTTATCTTCAAACATGTGCGCGTAAGAACTATGAGAACTTTTATTTATTTCATTTGTTTCTAGTTAGTAAAAACTAGTATAATGAAATGAATAATATTTAAATGTATAATCCCAAAACATAAACAGTAATTTCTTTACCATTCCTTGAAAATCTAAATTTGTAATGAAGAAACTAAAGGGCTTTTAAATTAATTAACAAATTTAGGTCGTAATTTGATGAATTTAATATCCATGTATTAGGTTCCGTGTGGCAATATATGAGTGAATAATGACTAATAATAACACAGTCCAATTAAGAATACGCTGGCATCTTAACACTGGCATCTTGTTTACTAACCCAGCATGTAATCGCATTTCCCATAACACTTCTTCATTTATAATTGGTGGGTGGTTCTGCACTTGAATCGCCTCGAAAAAATTAAAGCGAACAACTTGACCAAAATTGCTCCCTTAGGACTCTATACGATCTCTCCGCAATTTCGCTACAAAATTCCAGTCCACGACCGTCAGCCGGCTAAAAATACATGCGCGGTATATTCATAATGTGAAACAATATTTCAGCGAAATCATAAAAATGTTAAAAAGGTTTAAGTTGACAAGTGAGGAACAAAAGAAGGTTAGGCTGAGCCACGTCATCTTGTGACGAGGACACATTTTGTTTGGTGTCGGTAGGAGATCTTCACGGAAAATCTTCTTTGGAAATTATCATGCTGACAACAAGAGAAAATCGTAATGAACTTCCATTGTCAAACACTTCACTGTCTGTTGCCAATTATAAAAAGGAAAATAGGGAATTGTGACCATGGTAAACAAACATGTACAACAATGACGTTTTCTTTTGTTGATTTTCAACTTTAACAACATATAATCAATTTACTATTACATTTTTTTAAATTTTTACAAAATTAACAAAACATATGACTAAATTCCCAAATTAAACATGAAATATTTAGGACCTTTCTTATTAAATATTTTTACAACATCTAGGTGTGCACCTCCCTTTTTCATTGCAATCGACAGTGTCAAAAGGACACTTTGCCTTTAGTGTTTTTCAATTTTCACATAACTCAAAAACAATTAGTTTATGGAATTGCTATAACAACTAGTTATGCACCTCCATTTTTTGTCCCAAATGGCCATTTCAAAAGGGCAGTTTAACTTTTGGCAAAAGCTTAATAAAAATAACAATTTAATTAGCTTTTATATTTTTGTAGGAAACATTTGATTTATTGTTAATAAATTGACAATTGTCAGAATATATTCCTGAGACATATGTACGAAATATCTTTCTTTACAAGTATGAGCTATTAAAATAAATTTGTGTAGTGCAATAAGGAATTTCGAAGGGAAGTTCGAAGATATGAAAGAAATGAAATCTGAAGAATGATTAGCCTTAGAATAATCTCCCTTTCAAGCGAAATAAATTTAAATGAAGTGCAACAAAAAATGTATATAATTTAATGTATCTACAAGGAAGTCATGTGGTGTCCACATCAGATTTTTTATTAACTTTATTATTGATTTAAAACTATAAACGAAATCAGAAACTCGCAAAAAAGATAAAATGAAATAATTAAATATAAATAAAAACATAATTTTATCTGTCATCTACTGGTTGACGTCTCAGAGTAATTTGTAATTCTATTTCTTCAGACCTACTTGGTTTTTCCAGTTTACAAATATGTAGGTCTTGAAGGATTTTTCATTTTGCAACTCTAAAATAAATAGTTAGGTCAAGTTATGATTTTACTTTTGTTTAATATTTACTATCTATGAGTATCTAATATATTTATACACACTTCAAACTATAGTTATGTGTGGATCTATTACAAAAATAAATAAGGCAGCGAATATACCCTGCCCTACCTTATAAAACTATTAAAATATAAGTTAATTTAGTTTGTCAGATGAGTCCGTAAAGTTAAATTTTGACATAAGGGTCTGTAAAGTTTTACTTTAACTACCAATTTGGCTAACTTCACGGAGTAATATTGTGTACTTTTGTATATTTTACAGTTTTTTAGAGCATATAACCACGAGTTTAACTGATAACCAATTTACGCGCTTGGAAAGAGTAAGTAAGGGTGGTTGTGTATGAAGTTGCTCACCGTGTGTGCTCTTGCTGGTAACCTGTAACCCGAGTGCTCGACTGGCGGCTGTGAAACTGCACGCGGCGCGGGTATTTTGCAATTCGGCCACCCAACGGTGCATTCCGGAGCGGACCTGTAACCGGAGCCGGTTGCTGGCTGCGCAGCCAGCCAAACTTCAATCACACCGTGCAAATAGGCCGCACAGGCCGGGACTCACCACGATTCTCTCTACAGTCCGTGTAAGTCATTCAATAAAATCCACTAATATACCAATGTTTCGACTGTAAGTCTTCATCAGGGTAATAAATGGTATTAAAATATTATCAAGCAAATCATGTAAATTATTTTACAGAAATCTTTCGTCGTGTGTCGTGTAAGAAATATTTGAAAATCTTTTTAAAATAAGCCGATTGCCCCTTATTTACCCTCCATAAAATGTCCTTAAAAAATCTCTTATAAGAACTATACCATCGGATATAAATGTTAATTAGAAAGAAAACTTATTGATTGATTGATGGATCCAAATAAAAAGAACTCAGTTAAAATTTTAGAGTTGTAAATTAATCCAAATTTCTTTTTATTTTCACCGGCACAGCCATTTAATGTATTTTATTTTAAATGATATGCGACACTTTATGATTAGATACAGGAAAATTAAAGACTTTATGAGCTGAAGATACAAACATGTGAATATCTGCTACAGTATTTTTATCGCACAAAAACGAATAATTTGAATTATCGCTGATGGAGTTCTTAAAGCTCCTGCTAGATTTTGTATATATCTGGAATAATAAGAATAGTTTCAAATTAATTCAGATATACCTACATCCTTACAATTAAAGACAAAATAAACTGCTGTATAATTCCAAGCATGAAGCATAAACCATTAGATATCCTTAACAATCAGGATCTAAATATGTTCAAAAACCTTCCTCACAAAATTAGGAATGAAAAGTTATTGAAAATTTTTTTTTAGAAAATTATTTTTTAACAAGACCGTCGAATTAAGTTTTAAGAAGTGAAATGTCTTTTCTTAAAAGCCTTTTTTTATGTAAATCCTTAAACTATATTACAACCATATGTTAACAAATTTATTATTTGGACTATATTCTAGAAACCACACAGTTTGTTAAATACCGAACCACAATTAAATTTAGATTTCCTTCTTTTGGCAAAGCTCGATTCGTAAAGCCCAGTCCCACCCTGACTCCCGGACCGCCAAGCAAGTCCGAGAGCCGAATTAAGCGATGGACGATCACCTATCTCCTTACTTATCTGCGGTGGTCCCACGCCTCTCTCCTCTCTTTCTGCTCCTTTGTCCTTACACTCCTCTCTCTTCCTCCCACTAAACCCCCTCAAGCTCTTTCTTCGTCTACTGCGCTCAACAGGTGGAATTTCGCTCAGGGATTCGGAGCATGGGGATAATGAGGGGATAAAATAAGTTGGGAATTAGGTGCCATGGGTTGTGATATATTTGAATATAAATTTCGCATAATAAAGTGTAAGTGGACAGCGTTAATTTATATTTATAGTTGCAAAATAAATGATAATAATTTATAAATAGAATTAGGTATACTTTGAGCATAATTTATATAATCACGGTCAAATTTTCTATCATTTAATTAAAATTAAAATAAACAAATATTCACATTTCAGGACGTCAAAATATATACAGGGTGAATACTAAAAAACTTGACATTGGGAATTAACTTGGGAAACAGTTTTTTGCTGTTTTTAACTAAAATATTCGATTAAATAAATTGTACTTTGACAGAATTACCCTTCATATTTTTCTAAAAAAAAACTGTGAAAAAAACCATTAAAATTTGTAACCCTTTTTTAACATTCTGTATAAAGGACAATATCGAAAATTATCCCTGTATATAGAAACAATAATGCTTACGTCTTCGTGGTATCGAAATGTTGTAAAGTCAAATAATGATCGTAGAAAAAGATTCGAGTTGAACAAAAATTACGCACTTGTGGAATTACAAACTCGTGCATAATATGCATCTTACAACTCTTAATATTTGTGTATACTATTATGCTGAATTTACTTGTTTAACGAATTAAACCTAACAAACATTTTTATGCATCTCGTCTGATAAGTCATATGATGGGGGTTCCCCCATATATCATTCATAAAAGTGTTGATAATTTTTAATATACAAAAGTGTCGAAATAGCTAAGAATAGAATAATGCGGAGATTATATTACAGTATTAATTGAGCTTGTTGTGGAGGAAAAATTAGAATTTATCCTTCGTCGTTACAGGGATGACAAGGCATCTAATTGAAATAATAAAGCAGAATGTTACAGACAACTGTGCTTGTTAATATAACCCTCTTCGTTGTAATTAAAATTTCTTCGTCTGGTGTCGCAGACGATAACAAGAATACTTCAAGAGACAACCATCGCGCACTCATTATCCAAATTAGAAAATAATTTATCAGTTATTTATTCCTTTCCTTCGCTTCCAATCATACTAATGTGCCGAATTCGAAACATTGCTCGAATTTTTTAATTAACTTGAAATTTACCGCAGAAATAATATATACTGACAAAAATTAAATTAAACCAAGAAATAATAGTATATTGTATATTAAGGTTGAGAAGACTATCACTATTGACCTAGTGCTAAGATTGTGTACATAGATGTGAAGCACCGACGGATACAAAGCGGGATAGGATATCATGGTTACCATAAGTAAAAAACAATTTCTCATGTTAAATAAAGGTAAGTAATGGTGGATATTTAGATTAGTAATAAAGAAAACATTATTATAATATTTAATTATATAATAATACCATTTTATTGTGTACGTGAAACGCTTTTTTCAGTATAAAAATGATTGGCAGTAGGTATCCAAATACATACTACTACTTTAATAAATGGTGACAAAAAGTAGAATTAAATGAAACCAGGAAATAAAAATGATTACAATATAATAATGTAATGACATAGTTTTGATGAGTACGTGAAACAAGAAACACTCAATAAAGAAAATGATATCCAACAAATTGCTACATGTGGAAAAGGAGAAAATAAGCAATAATTGAAGTAAAATTGGCTAAACGACAGAGATTTATTTAATGAGCCGTGTTTGTAAGAGCGCCCCGGTAGCTTTCTGCAATACTGCACCTCTTGTGCGAATACCTCGTTGTTGACATCATTACACGTCGTGCGATGACAGAATGCCGTTGTGTGGCGAATATAATAGTAAACAAATAAAGCAGCAAGAGTGCCATGCGAACGCACTAGTGTGTGTGGGTATATTTTGAACACACTGTACCATTCCTGGAAGTCGTTCATTCATAACAACTGAACGGCGGTGTGCGGGACAGGGATGGCAACATATGGGGAAGGTGGTGGGAGGAAGACGGAAGATGGAAGAAATATCACACACACTGACACGCCGGACCAGCATGAACGGTGCTCCCCGCAACCCGCAAAAGATATCGTCAACGTGCCACCAGCCTAAATTCCCAAAGTGATGAATATGTGCCCTGGGACGCAGTATCATGATGCATAACATTCATCTGGGACACAACATTAGGTCAACAATCCAGATATACTTTCAGCAGAAAATAGTTGACCTATATAATCTTTTGTTAGCAGGAGTTGCTGCATTGGAAATTGGACGGCAACGTTGCTTACCAACAGAGATAGTTAATAGTCATATTTCATTGTTTAGGGACGAGAGAAAATTAAGTTTTATGATCTGCTGCCAAATATAAAAAAAATATTGTATATTGTGCAACAAGGGCAGAAAGTTGCCTATTTCACACGAGGTGTGAAAGTTTCGACACAAGACGAAGTCGAGTGCTGGAATCAGACAAGGTGGGAAATAGGTGACAACCAGTCTGCTAAAAGTTACAGAATCAAAATACATGCACGAAAGTTATTTGACATAAAAACAATATGTCGCAGGTAACCTTCAAGAAGTACTATTTTCCATAGGGGTTGTAGAAAAAAATAATAGTAAACTGTGCAAAAAGTGCAGAAAGTCGCCGATTTCTCAAGAAGTGTGATACTTTCGGCACGAGACGAAGTCGAATACTGGAATCACACAAGGTGGGAAATAGGTGAAACTATACTTTTTCTATGATCACATTGCTAAACGTTACAGAACAAAAATACATGCACGAAAATTATTTGACATAAAAAACAATAGGGCGTAAGTAACCTCACAAAGAGTACCTTCACGCATGGTAGTTTTGACAATTACTATGAGAAATGATATTTACCACATGTGAAATGTTGGCAAATACTGTGAGAAATTATTTAACTTACCATTGTGGGAAATACGTAACTTTTAAGCTATATACAGTGTGACCAGAATGACACTTTCCATAGTGGTCGTAGAAAAAAGTATTTTCCTGATTTCTTGGTTCTCAAAAATTGCGATTTTGACTTTAATCAGTGCAAAAAAATAAAACCTTTTTTTAAATAATAGTAAAATGTGTATTATATTAATTATTCACTTTTCAATTAGTCAATAAAATAAAATTTAACTACAATAAATTAAAGATTGACTATTTACAGTCAAATGCGAGTTTACTCTTTTCAGTGACTGACTTTAAAAACAATAGTTAAGAATGCAACCAACAATGCACTTATGTAAAGCGTGAAAATCATCAAGCCATAATGAAGAAATAAAAAAATATAAATATGTAATATTAATTTTTTATGTGAAATTATAATTTTTTAATCTATCATGTATCCTATTAACTGCACGCATCAAATGTACTCTTATAAAGTAAATAAAAACTGGTTAGAAGTATTTATATAATTAAATAGTTCAATACCTTATGCCTATGGGAGTTTAATAGTTATAGCTGGGAGAATTTGCCCCAGTGTGACGTTGGGCCCTGGTTGAGAATGGCCATAGGCGGTGCCGCCAAAGTGTTTCTCTGCACCTTATTACCCACAAGCTCGCCCGTGTGCCGGCATCCTGGACGTGCGTCGAATCCTGCCAGCCCTGCGCGAGGACCCCACCCAGCCCGACGCACGTCGCAGCTACCCGTGAATGACACGACACTTTTAAAAGCTGATGAGCCTTAACCCACCCCAACGCATTCGGATAATCATAGCTTCCTAATAGTCGCCGTCTGCATTTGGTTATTTAGTAATTTCGGTTTCGTTTTACGCTACAACACAGAACAGAGCACGATGATGATTGACTAATCATCTGTGCTACAACCGCAGATTTCTACTTGTTAAACCAATAACAACAAGCAAAAAATCCCTGGGAATCCTCTTAAAAAATTCGTACCAGAACACCACATTACAAATATTAAATGAACCGTTATTATTTTAAAGGTCCTCCCATCACATGCACATCTTCATTCATTTCACATATTTTATAAATTCATTAAAAAATAAAATACAACGAATCATAATACAAAATACATATCCAGAGGAAAACTAGAATGCAACCAGAATTACATACACGTATTTGAGGATAACAAATGATCACCTTCGTTATTTTGAAAATGTTTCTATTTAAAAAAAATAGTGTTAGGATACTTTAACCGGGTAACGGTGGCTCACTTGATTAGTGCGTTCCGACGATCAATAAATCTGTATATTGCACACTATAAAAATATACCAGGTGTTTTTTTTAAGGTGGGAAAATCAGACTGTTACTTATAAAAAATCATACTGGGTCTATAATAATCTATAATATCTTAAAATGATAAAATTCTTAAAATATTATTGCTGATCCTCAGAAGTACTAGATATTTTATGCGTTTTTCGGACGTAACAATCCTCAGCCTATACTTTAATATTATAAATTTTGAGAACGATCTTTCTGCAGTGCAATTTAATATCATGAAATCAAGGTAGACGAAGATGATATCCCCGTTAGGAAAAGCATCCTGCACTTTTTTCTATTATTAAATTATTCATTCGTAAAAAAAAACTATAATATTCTTCTATTAAAAATTATGTCATTATGATGTAAGTTAGTAAAGTTACAAGTAATTACATTTCGGTGTTGCCGACCCTTAAATTCGGGTCTTATTTTTTTTGTAGTACACAATATACAGATTTATTGATATTTGTAACTCAGGGGTAGTTTACTCAGTCAAGAAACTTCCTAAAAACACCTAAATTTCTCACTGATGTTGTTCCTGCACTCGACTTCCAAGTCTCATGAGAAATACAACTTTCTGCACTTGTTGCATAATGTATTGTTACACAATTATCAATTCTGCTTTACTATTTATATTGTTAGTAAAGAGAATTATATATTTTTAAATAGGACGAAAAGTATTATTTACATCTTGTCTTCTGATGGCTGTAAACATCTTCGTAATACATTTTGTAGGTAACTATTGTAGTTCATGCCCTTCGTGCTTTGAGGTGCAGTACGAAGACTCGCCGACGATAACTCATGAAATGCAAATAAGTTGTATATTCCTGGGTCGCAACTTTGTTTCATTGTTTATAAATACACATCCGGAGTAAATATTGTTTTGTAAACAGATCTTCCTACTTACTGTGTTTTTTATTTTTATATTACAATGTAATAATCCACATGCTTAAAACAATGCATACATCACTACATTATAACTTTTTGTTCCATATAAAAAATTGTAAATACCTAGAAAGTTAACGAGTAATAAGATGAAGATATCAAGAAGCTAATTATAAAGTAAATAAAATTTTATTACTAATTCCACAAATTCCATTTTAAACATAAAATAAAATAAATTTATTTGCACATAAAATATAAGAATGTAATTAGTAATTTTAAATATACTACTCGTATTCTTATTTCAAAATCTGAAGCACAAGTATTTTTTAAAACATAATATCTACTTACTGGACTTTTGAGAAGGGTCCTAAATTTATTTTGAAATATGTCCCACGAGAATGAGAGCGACGGTGTCAATTTGTACCCTGATTCCCATATGGGGTGAAAATGTCACCGTGACACAGACATTACACCTTGTAGTAGTAAATGGACATGTGAAGGACCCTAAATATAAAACATGTATTTAATCTAGTTTGGGACCCAGTCCCGTGAGATTCTACCGGGACATCCCGTTCCCTTCTATTTAAGCCCGTTTGTGAATCTATCTTGATCAGGATTCACATTTATACAGGCTTTGTATTACAAAATTTTATTTGATAAATAAGGTACGTATATGTATATGAACATATCTCTCAATGAGATCTTGCACGATTTTTCATTTTTAGCTTTAATCGATAGAATAATGAAAAATATTAATCACGTATTTTTTATTTTTCTCCAAATTAACTTTTAAGAATGAAAAAAACTGCTATTAAAAATTATATTCTTGAAAACGCGACGAAGTGGGAACTGGGAAGTACGCAACTTTTAAGCTTTATATAGTGTAAGAAAAGTACCACTTTCCATAATGGTAGAAATTTTTTTTTTATTAGCCAGTTCACATTTCGATAATTTCAGAATAAATATAAATAAATTGTTCGTTAAAAAAGAAATTATAATTAAGCAATGTTCATTTTCTAGGTGTGTTTTACGTTCGTGCATATCCGGCGCGATTCGGTATACTTCGTGGTAGTACAAAGAAATTTTACCAGAGGGATGTTTTGTATGATAAGAAGAAAGTTGAAAACCAAAATGAAACAGCAGATTGAGAACTGTTGAAAATGTAATTAATCTTACGCATGCTCGATGTCTGTTTTGTGGGACATTTATAAACCCCCCAAAGTAAATTAAAGTAAAGTATATTCTACGTCAGTTATAAATCACTAATTCGTGGAAGCTCAGTCGATAAAGTTAGATGAGGCCGAATAAGAAATGAGATTTTAGCATATTTTGGTCGTAGGTCGTAGTGTGAGGTTATGTGAAACGGTAGGTGCGTTTCCCGTTCGTGCATATCCGGCACAATTCGGTATACCTCGTGATAGTACAAACAAATTCAACCAGAGGGATGTTTTGTATAATAAGAAGAAGGTTGAAAAATAAAATGAAACAGCAGATTGAGAACTGTTGAAAATGTAATCAGTCTTATGTAAGCTCGAGATCGGTTTTCTGTATTTTGTGGGATATTTATATACCCCTCAACCTAAATTAAAGTAAAGTATATTCTTTGTCAGTTATAAATCCCTAATTCGTGGAAGGTGAGTGGAGACTTTAGCATATTCGGTCGTAGGTCGTAGTGTGAGGTTATGTGAAACGGTAGGTGCGTATCCCGGTCGTGGCGAGTGAGAAATGCGCTGTAAGGGTAGGAGCGGTCGGCGGCGCGTGCGAAGTTCCCACGGAGCGCGACAGAGACAGAGCAACTTGTAGAATGTTCATGGCCAAGGCGGCGGTGGCCACGAGGGCGGGAGACGCAAAGCCATGCAACCCATTTATAATTGCGTACATCGCACATACACTCACCCTCTATATCTAACCAAAAATATAATCCCATATATATTTGCCATTTATTTATACAGGGTGTAACAGCAAAACGAACCATCTACCTCAAATAATTTTTGTACTATTAAAGACACAATAAAGTGTTAAAAGACAAACTTGTAAAAGACCAAGAGGGACATCCGACTAATGAAAAAAATAATTTTTAAACCAGTGGTACTCAAATTACAACAGGTAGTTATATTCTTTAAATGGAACAATTTATAGCGACTTTCGGCTATAGTATACAAAATTCTACGTTATAAATTTAAAATAATACACACATCAGTAAAGTCGTTTTACAGATGAAGTTAAACAGATTTTGCAATTTTTAAAATAATTGCTTTATGGCAACACTGCTCACACGCTTTTCCCTTAATTTTCGCAAAACTGGGATGTTAAATAAAAATTGCAGAAGAAGTAATTTAAATCAATGCAACCCTGCAGCAATTCATAAAGTGTAAAGGGCATACAGACACATCATAAAATAATATATTTCCGAATCATATGAAATTGATTTCACTTATAAATCTCTAATACTTTGTTGACTATTACCACAGAAAAGTAATTTTAACACATGTTAATATGACAATATTTAAATTTTCTTTAATATTAAAATATTTTGTCTAATAAAAAATACTGTCTAGAGATTAAACTATCAGCTGATTACTAATCTAGAATGAACTAGAATACAAAATGATAAGATACGTAAAAATATTTTGTAAAAGTGTAGATTCATTTAATTTATTTTTTACATTACGACAGTTTATTGTTAAACCATAGGCCAATTTACTCACAAAATATTATTTTTATATATGAATCAAATGAATAAAATAGAATATAAATAATGTGTACCTAAATCTAATTAACTTCGTTATTATTTAATTGTGGAGACGTTAGTTCTATCTTCTGTAGTATAGTACTTACCAAAATTTAAATAAAATGATTCAGAAGATAGTTAAGCCCTGCCACATATCTTCCATATCTCGTTAATTTACAGTTGGCACGTAGTAGATTATTTTGAGTCCTTGTGAACATGAACAGTATATCCCAAAATCAAATTTCTTAACGTAATCGCAGGCTTATAATTGCAGACATCACCGACCGTTGGAACGCGTAATTTCCATCAGACGCGAAAGACCACTTGATATTCCGGCTCTGGCTTTCAATTTCTGTTCACGAAGAATTTTTAATTTAGGACTTCCGACTTAATGCATGGATCAGGAATACTCAGCCTTGAGTAGGAGTAGTTATGTTAAATACTCAATTAAAAATGAAATTTTCATGTGAATGCAATAAAACAATGTTTCATAAACACTTACATTCAATTAAATGTAAGTTTTTGTGTATGTAATAACAATTACGACCCATATGAGAAAAAGATGTTTAATACAGACTAGTCTGTAAAAATATATTATCTCACATGCATTACTTCGCCATAAGATTTAATATGTACATCATAAACAGACCAATAAACTTATTTAAAAGATATAAAAATTTATATTTTAAATACCTAATCCAATTCTCATATATATAGTATATCTATTTTTATTTTACGAGAATATGGATATGCTGTTGATTAGATCGGTCTTGAATGATCTGATTGATCCTTAATTTTAATTAATCTAGATCGATCAGAAAAACATTAATTCTGTTTAATTAAATCGATCTTGATTGATCTAATCGATCTTAATTTCAAATTAACAAAACTACAATCTAAATTCAATGTTCATAGTTATAACTTAAAAAATACAAGAAATACGTATAGAATGGGTCTGAAAAGCCTTTTACTCAAAAGATCAGATCCATGAAACAATCCGATCAATATATCATCACTAATATCTAGATTGATCTGATCGATCTTGAAGGATGTGAATGATCCTTAATTTTAATCAGTCTTGATCGGTCAGAAAAATATTGATTCTGTTTAATCCAATCGATTTTGATTGATCTAATCGATCTCAAATTCAGTTTAATAAAAAATTCAAAATTCAATATTTCAAATTATAATTATTAGCTGTATAGTGCAAATAATGATTTTTATTATATCAAATAAAAAAATATAAATCCAATTACGATTTTTTATTGTATATTGTAAATGGCCATTCCAAATGACAATTCTTTTCATTTTTGTTACAATCACTAGTCAAGTCTAGAAGATAAATCGCTTATAAACTGTTTAAATTTTAAGTACTCGACTTTTGTTTCAATAAAATTTCATGAATATTGAACCGTGTATGTAAATATTTACAAAATTTTCAATTTGTATTCATTATAAAGAAAATAGGATAGGGTTGCATTTAACCGCCTTACCATATCATCTGGTATCCAATTAATCAGCTGGGGGCGTCGCGACGACGGCGCCCCCCATGGAGCAACCAACCTCCTTTGTCCCTGTAAAGGCAATCTGAGTTCCAGGGCGCCGATTCCTGGAAGCAGCTCGGGACGGGCCATTTAGGCCTCTCTGCCACTAACGGTGATTTATTCTCCTGCCAGAGGGTGGACTCTGAGCTGATGGTTCCCAAGGATCACAAAGTACACAAGAACCGCAACTACAAAGAACAACTTTAATTATATTCGAATATCTTACACTGTCACATCATTTGCTGAGGGGTATTCAGACGCTTTCTTGCCTTTTGCTTTATGACAATTTGTGAGTTTCAATGGAGTATAACTTATCTAACTTTATACCGAGATCACATCCAGATTGTATAGTGTGGTTCAAGATAATAGCAAATGACCTGACTTCGTATAATGATTCAGGATACCAAATCATAGCTTATTGTTTACATTCATATATGTCAGGGAAGGATTATCAAAATTTGTACTTTCTCAAAATATTTCTTGTGCCGCAATTCGAATATTTTGTTACAACCCTATTCTGTTTCTCTTACAATCCGTTATAGAAGCTACAAGCTGTGTATGTGAAAGCAGGTACCTAAGTTTGCACTTATATTGAAACACACTATAAATTAATGTTTCATGAGTCTTGCATTTTTCTTGGTCTTGCCTCAATGCAAGACGAGAACAAGACAAGAGCTACAAATTTCAAAGCAAGACAAGGCAAGAAATTGTCTTGCAAGAAATGTGCAAGAATAGCAAGACTTTCTTCAATTCTTGTACTTTCGCATGTTCATAATAAAAGTACAAAAATATGTAAGTATTTAATTTTTTTTTATAAAATGTATGTAAAGTGACTAAATAATATAATTATTATTTCAAAATGAAATAAATATTTATAATTATTTGAATAATAAATAAGTGAAAAATTAATCTATGGAACAATATACCTACTACAGAGCTCAAAATTTATAGGAACAATTACATTGTCATTATTGTTCTTAAATTCTTCAATCGTCCAACATAAATTGTATGTATGTATGAACTTATCCATATGTATATTTGTAAGCTACATTCTTTACCTTAATAGGCACATGTGCATTTATTATTATTTTTTTATTTTTAGAACAATTAAATATAAAATAATAAAATCATTATAAGAACCGTATACGTACTTCGTAAAATAAGTAGGCACAGAACAATATATTATTCTTTTAAAGTTCTTAAAAAAAATCATCTGTGAAAAGAAACTTAAGACAATAGGCTTGCTTGTACTACATTTTATTGTTTCCACGATTTCAATTTTTTGCAAGCCTGAAGAAGTGAAAAACCAAAAATATATTCTCCGTTAAAGTAAATTTTATGAGTAAAAATGACAGTTGAGCATCGATATTTGCAATTACTCCGGATTGTCACACGTCCGCCGATAACTAATTGCGCTCGTGTGGTCATTTCGCATGCAGGACGCAGCGCCACGAACGCTAAATTACACAACTATTCGCCATATTTAGCGGCGCAATACAATAAAGCCTGTGATTTTTATCATGGCGTGTATTCGGAATTACTTCCATTACAATAATTTATTGTTGAGTGCATTCTTTTCACTGCAAAAACTAGGTGGGGCTATCGTAGCGAAAATAATTACCGGTTATTGGTTTTGAAAGATTCACTCGTAATGGACGGTTCCAAAACTACAAATAAACTTAAATTTAGACAATAATAAAATATTATTTTTTTTATATATAAATTACGAATCAAATAAATCCCGTTTTTTTAGGCTTTTAGCGTGAAATTGTGTTTGTGTACTTAAAATAATCTAAAAATACCTATTTTTGGGTCCAAAATTTTGTTTTTTGAAAATACTCTATATTGATAGAACTCGATGCGCTGATTTCAAATTTTCAAACAGAATTTAATTATGTCTTTTCGTTCCTGAGATATTTGGTGTCAAAGTTGCGCCTAAAAAAAGTGTGTTTTTTGATTATATCTCTAAAATGGGTAGAGATACAATCTCAACGATTATACCAGTCGATTCTACGCGAAAAATTACATAAAGAAATGTTTTCTCCGCATATACGTTCTTTGGAACGATTAGGTGAAAAATGAGAAAATCGAAAAAACCTAAATTTTAAAATTTCTCCGAGGAGCTTTTTGTCTCCAAAACTTTTCATTTTCTGGACTTAAGTAGATATTGATACGCTGATTCCAAATTTTCAAACGGAAATCAATTATCTCTTCCCGTTCTTGAGATATTTGTGTTCAAAGTTGAGTTTTGGCAATACCTAAAAAAACAGGTTTTTTAGGTATACCCCTTAAATGGTTAGGTTTAAGACTTTGGCGACATCGCCATTCGATTCTACGGGCAAAATTACATAAGTATACTAATTTTTAGATTTTTATTCCAAAGGATACAATTTATAGAAAGGAAAAACGAAAATGGCCAAAATCGAAAAAAACGCCTGATGAACCCCTTGCGATTTTTTCGATTTTTGACCATTTTCAGTTTTTTCCTTCTAGAAATTCTATCTGTTGAGATAAAAATCTGAAAATTAGTACACTTATGTAATTTTGCCCGTAGAATCGAATGGTGCGGTCGCCGAAACCATAAACCTAACCATTTGAGGGGTATACCTAAAAAACCTATTTTTTTAGGTATAACTTTGATCTCAAATATCTCGAGAACGGAAAGAGATAATTGAATTCTGTTTGAAAATTTGAAATCAGCGCATCGATATCTATTTAAGTCCGAAAAATAAAAAATTTTGGAGACAAAAAGTTTCGAGGCGAAAAATTGAAATTTAGGTTTTTTTGTTTTTCTCATTTTTCACCGAATCGATCCAAAGAACGTATATGCAGAGAAAACATTTCTTTATGTAACTTTGCCCGTAAAATCGACTGGTATAATCGTTGAGATCGTATATCTATCCATTTTAAAGATATACTGAAAAAACACACTTTTTTGGGGTACAACTTTGAGAGCAAAAATCTCAGGAACGAAAAGAGGTAATTAAATTCTGTTTCTAAGTTTGAAATCAACGCATTATCTTCTATCATTATGGGTATTTTTAAAAATCAACATTTTGGACCCAAAAATGGGTATTTTTTTATTATTTCGGCTGTATATGAAAAAAATTTAAATTAAAACACTGAAAATTCTACCTTTTCATAGTCAACTGTGATCGGCAATAACTTGGAGATATAATATTATATAATATTTCAAATTTATTTAAATGAAAAATATATCAAAATAAATCTGCAGAAATGGAAAATATCTACGCCTAAATATAGACTACAAGAATATCACTTTTACTTTTCTCTTGCATATTCAGGACCGGCGTAAGGGTGGTCGAAGGAGTACCGTGAAAATATTTTTAAAAATTTGCTTGGAGACAATTAAACTGTGGCCCCAACAACGCCCTGAGCAATTTTGTTAAAAATAAGTCACTGAAAAATTCTATTTCTTAGAAATTTTTAGTTTTATTGAGAAATTGATTTTATATTTTAAATATAACACTTGTAATCTTACTTTATGTCAGTAATCAAGTTATATTGACAAGTTTATTTGAAATGTGGTATTTGATTTATAAATCAGATTTATTTTAAAAAAAATGATTTTTTTGCACCCTCCTCTTTTTAGGAATAAGCCGACCCTGACTATATTTTAAAAACATTGCTTACTGTAAATAAATATTATCCAGTTTTTAATTGCTTGCAATAATAAAATTATAATGCTTTGGTACACTCCGTATATTTATTTATTTAAAATATAATAAAACAATAAGATAAAATGTAAAATCAGCATTGGAACGCCATCTGTTGTAAATATTCCTAACTTTACCGGTAACCGCCAGAGCGTCGTACGCCATCTTCATAGTGATTATAGTTGGGTAAAGCGTGTACAGCCAAATTAAATTTTGGATGTAAATAGTTCGTTTTTCTATTGACTGATTAATATATAACGGTTTGATGTTAATTGTGATTAGTTTCTTAGTTTCAAAAACATGAGTGCGATAAGTATTGAAAAGCTTTACGCGAACTACGAGATTTTGACAGATGCAAAAAATAAAATTGGTGAGGTGAGTTCGTGGGAGATTAAATATTTATTTTTTGGAATCATGTTTTAATCTGATTGATTATAATCTAATAGCATACCAAAGAATATGAGGAAATTATATTGGGAGTGAAAGGTGGTGAGAAAGAAAAGAAACTAGCCTCCCAGTTTATTGCGAAATTCTTCAAACATTTTCCATCTTTACATATTCAAGCTATCGATGCCTTGTTTGATATTTGCGAAGACGATGATATATCAGTAAGTAACAGTAAGTTTGTCTTTTGAATTATTGTTAAATATTTTTATTTAGATTAGGAAACAAGCAATAAAAGTCTTACCTAGTTTGTGTAAAGATACTAAGGAACATACATCTAAAGTTGCCGATGTATTGGCACAGTTACTTCAATTAGATGATCCTCAAGAACACATATTAGCTGTTAATTCATTGGTAGAAGTTATTAAAACAGACCCCATACAAGCGTTGAAAGGATTTTTCAAACAAATCCAAGCAGGCGTTGATGTTGTGCGAGAAAAATGTATAAAGTTCTTGTCTACGAAAGTACAAACTATGGGGTCAGAAATAATTACAAAAGAAATAGAGGATTACATTATTTCAGAAGTTAAGAAAATTATATTGGTAAGTACTCAAAAAACTGTAATTTCAGGATGCAAAATTGTGTATTTTAGTACACAACTGCAGATGAATTTGTTGCTCTTATGCAATATCTCTCCACAACTAAATACAGCCAGACGACGACAGGACAACAGGACATCATCGAAATCGCCTCCGAACAAGCAGAGCTGGGAGGAGCCTTCGACCCACTGGATAAAGAAAACGATAATGTCGACCGGCTAGTAATTTGCGTCGATTTCATTCTCCCATATATGTCAGTGAGTATAAATAACACTACTTAATATTTCCTGACATTAAATTATGTAGAAATGTTTTAAGGCCAAGCAGGAGTCTACGAAATTTGTAGAATATATGTGCGACAAAGTACTTCCTCAATTTGAAATCATAGGAACTATAGATCGAGGGGAAATGCTGCAGCTGAAACTGTTGAGGCAACTTGCTGAGTTGAGCACCCACTGTGGGGCCTTAGCCAATCCCACCAAACAAGTACAAAGCATATTCGACCTTCTAAAGGTAAGTCTAGTTTCTGACATCATCATTATTCTAATTTTTTATCTAATAAAAACAGTAATTGAGAATTATTTCCCACCTTGTATGTTTTCTACACTCAACCCCGTCTCGTGCCCAAACTTTCACACCTCCTAGGAAATTGGCTATTTTCTACCCTTGTTGCACAATATACTATTTCATGTATGAAATTTTCAAAATATGTTTTTCCTCATAGACACATCTGCCTCTACCACCAGAGGATAACGAAGTTACAGAATTCCCATTCCAAAATTATTCGATTGTAGAAAGTCTAATATACGCCTTCCACCGACTAGCTAGACAATGTCCGGATTTCTTAACATCTGATCCAAATGTACTTAAAGATTTCCGAGTCCGCTTACAATATTTCTCTCGAGGAGTACAAGGCGGTTTAAAAACTTTGAAAGTAGTAGATATCAAGAAAGAAGAAGATAAAGAAAAGAAGAACGCATTCGTTATTCTTAATAATATAAACACTTTAATTAAAGATCTTTTCTACACTCCTCCATGTTATAAGAATGTTATTACTCTTTCTTGGAAAAAGGAGGATCCTAAAAACCCCACAAATGAACAAAAAGTATCCCCAGGAAAGAGGCATGCTCCAATTACAATAGATTTCGATAGGAATTCTTCGGCAGCGAAACAAAACCGAAAATCTAACGACAATATGAAGATTTACACTCCGCCCAGTGGGAAATTCAGCAACAACTTCCAAATGCAAAGTGAGTATGGTTACAGATAACAAAGAATTTGTTAATGAAAATGAGGACTATACAGGGTGTATCACTGAACATGAACCTCCCCTTGACTTTTTTCGTCTCGTGCCGAAACTTTCACACATATTACGAAATAAGCGACTTTCTGCACTTGTTGTACAATGTACTATTCTGACGTTTCTCAATTCTTATTTTTCTCGAATTTTTTCAAACTCATTCGTTATTGTGGATACACCCTATATAATGTTTAATAATATTTCGTTAATAATTTCAATAAGGAAGTGAGCTGAAAAGGTCACTTTACAAAATATCTTGCGTAATATAAGAATTGTTTTTTATTTTTCTGTTAGATCGAAAACCAATGCGTGGGCGAGGAAGAGGAGGCGGTGGAAACCGAGGCAGAGGCAGAGGAAGAGGCGGATGGAGAAATTAATACTTGTCTATAATAATAAAATAATCTTTATTTTATGAAATAATTCGTCAAAAAATTCATACATCAGTTTTATGTGTAGTAAAGTAAAAGACTTTTAACATGTATATTTTGGATCAGTTGAAGTATTTATTACAAGTGTATTGTGTTGAGAACAACATTTTGTTAAGTGTTAGACTTATTTTGTAGCCGTGTTCAACTATTAACTGTACAAAATGCAAATATAATTTCAAAAAATATCTTTATTTATAAATTAAATATACATGTTAGCATGAAAATATAATTGAAACATTACATATTATCAATAATATTACACATAATTCGATCTAAAACATGGCATGTATCATTACTCACATCCTTAACAGAAGTTTCTTGGTTTTCGAAGGGTTCTGTTGAAATTAATAGTTTGGAATCCATCTCCATAGGGTCTGGTAAATTCTGCAAAGCTTGTTGCAGAATCTCTTGAACTTTTTCTAAGTGTTTTTGAAATCTGTGAGCAGTTTCTATTCGTTGTCGACGTTGGAGTTCCATCATTACTCGCAATGTTTCTCTAGCTTGATGTGGTCGGAATTCGTTTAATAAATGATGAATATGAATAAACAATAGACTTAAATCTTCGACTTTCTCAGCCCTTCTAGGGGAATCAGGGCAGTTTACTAACAAATCTAAAAGATCTAGAAAGTTTGCTAAGAGAGATTGATTCAACTTTTTAAGTTCACGTCTTCTATCAAAATGCAATGGATATAACCGACGAATCCCCTATAAAAATATAAAAAATTAATAGTTCTACAAATTATTTTCTTTTTATTGTACTTGGGATTCCAGTGGTCTTATAATGGTATCTTCCATATTAAAAGCATTTCCAAACATGGAATACGTATCGTGGATAGGGGGTGGAGGCCGTGGGGCCCTACCCCGTCGAATATTTTCATCAGTGTACTGATTTATATATTGCATAGGAGGTAATGGCAAAGAGCTCACTTGAACTGTGTCTGATGCCATTTTTAATAAATTAAATTAAACAATTTATCACAATAACTATTTGTTTGCTACATTTGACACATAAAACACCGTGATAGACTTCAGATTCCCTTATGCCAGTGTTGCCAATGTTAGAAAACAGAAATTACTACACTAGTTTATAACAAAATAAAAATATTGCGTTATTTAATTTTTTTAATACAAAATATGTAACAAAATAGCTGTTGAGTTATTTTTAAAACGAATTAAAAACAATAAAATTATTCAAAAATTAGTTGTAAAATTCCCTACAGTTCATGGTTATGGTTGAAAATTTTGGGGAAATATTTGTTAGCTAACTTCATGGGTCTTTTCCGGTGTTGACTGCCATCACAAACGTCTTCAAGTATGTGAAAGAATTTTAATCTTAATTTATTATTATTCATCTTTAAGTTTTGTGCTCTTTAATAAGTGAAATATTGTTCAAGATAGTGTGCTACTTATTGTTCCAAGTATATTTTGTGTGAATTATTGATATTTAAGAAAAAATACTTGTTTAACATTTCGCATGTCCAATAATATAATGCATGTTTTCATATGTCAGTTTGGTTCTATGTGATGATTAGTTTTATATTCTTTCGCGGTTTTCACCTGAGAGCACTGCTCATTGAAGGCCTAAGACTATCTGATATTAATATAAACAACTTTAAAATGTGTTAATGTGAGTTAGATAACCTAACATTTATTATTACTTGTAGGATGTTGATGCCCAAAAGAAATAAAATCGCAATCTATGAGTACCTCTTCAAAGAGGGTGTTATGGTAGCAAAGAAAGACTACCATGCCCCTAAACATCCCGAGTTGGAGACCATTCCTAACCTCCAAGTCATCAAAGCGATGCAGTCATTGAAATCTAAAGGATTTGTCAAGGAACAATTCGCCTGGAGACATTTCTACTGGTAATTTATTTTATTAATACAAGTTTCGTCTTAAAAGCGCCTGCTTGCATTGCAAGTCAACTTGTAGGTCGTCAAATAGACGTAAAGTAAACTGTAATTCTAGGTGAGAGTATCGGTTACCAATATCGAAAGCTCGCAATCCGAATTACAACAATTATTAAAAGTTTTAAGTGTCGTCTTAAAAGCGCCTGCTTGTATAAAACATATACTTGGAGGTCGTCAAATAGACGTAGATTAATTGTAGTTCTAGGTGAGAGTGCTGATTTCAATGTCTGATGCTCACAATCCGAATTACTACATTTTTAATAAAAAAATATTTCGTCTGAAAAGCGCCTGCTTGTATTTAAAGTCTTCTTGGAGGTCGTCAGATGACGAAGATTAATTTAATTCTTGGTGAGAGTTTCGATTTCAGTGTCGAATGCTCGCAATCCGAATTAAAACATTTTTTTTTTAATTAAAACATTTTAATAGTTTACAACTTTTTCAATAATGAAATAATTTTTACCTTATTGCTAAAAATTGCAAGTTTTAAAAATAGTCTTTTTCTATTCCCACTATATTCAAAATGCTTTCAAAAGTATATTGTGCAACAAGTACAGAAAGTTGTAAAGTTACCTGCTTCATATTGTTCTTTATGTATCGTTTAGCAATGTGGTCATAGTAAAAGTATAGTGTGCCACTCGTGCAGAATCTCCTATTTCCCACCTTGTGTGATTCAAGCATTCGACTTCGTCTCGTTCCGAAATTTTCACACCCCGAAGAATATAGGTGACTTTCTGCACTTGTTGCACAATATGTTATTGTACTCCGTTTTTAACATTTTTGTTTGTGTTTTATATTTTTTATAAAGCGTCTACTTAAAAATTCCCTTCGAGCTTTTTGTGATATTTTTTAGAATCGCGCAAACAAAATTATATAATTTTTATATAACTTTACGAAGCACTTTAATTTTTTTTAAAGGGAATATTTTTTTTGTTTTGTGAAGGTATTTGACAAACGAAGGTATCGAACACCTTCGCATATTCTTGCATTTGCCTCCTGAAATCGTCCCAGCGACTCTGAAGAGACAGACACGCCAAGAAACCGCGAGACCCCGTCCTGCAGCTGGACCAAGATCAGAAGCTTCCCGGCCAGCGGAGGACCGCACTGCCTACAGGCGGACTCCTGGTGGCGCGCCGGACAAGAAGGCCGATGTTGGCGCTGGCACAGCAGATTTAGAATTCGTACGTTTTTATTTTTTTTACAAAAAAAAAATCAAATATTTATTTTTCTTTTGTTTTACAGAGAGGAGGATTTGGACGAGGCCGAAGCGCTCATCAATAATTTTATATGTAAAATATAAACAAATAAAAATAAGTTGATAAAATAAATAGTTTTATTCTTTTTTCCTTTAATTTTATCCTTGTTTCCTTTATCAATAATTTCATATATTGCGTATTTGAATTATTTTAAATAAACCGCGTAGTAAGTGTAGTTGTGTCAAAAATGGCGGCCGTAGCGGCTTAATTCAGCAGTTGCGAATTGTAAATATAAAAATAATGGGTCAATCATCATCAAATAGTTCTCATAGCAATTCAGATAAATTTTTACCAGATAGTATAGATATTGTTCACGAAGAAATCTACAGACATGCTAGGTTTATCTCAGAAATTGCCCTACTGTCTTACGAGGACTTCCTAGAAGATCTAGGAAAATTAAATACATTGTCGGTCTTTGTTCTATCAAATTGTGAAACAAATAATAAATGTGTTCTTTACAGATCTCAAAAATGTCTTGATGTCGGAGGAAAACAAGTACTATTCGCTGTCAAGAAAGGTACAGATACTACAGTGTTGTGGAAGGGAACTGTCAGAATAGCTTGTGTAAAAATAGATCCCTCAACTAGGAAAGTAGACAGTTGTCGTTTATTATCCCTTGTTGAATTTTTAAGAGTTTTAAAAACATTGCAATGCCAATTATCCGCTGCCGAACAAAGCAAAAGGTAATTTAACCTAAATTGGAATCAACCAGTGGTTGTAATTAACATTTTCAGCTCAACTTCACAAGAAAAACTTACAGCTTCAACTCTCTTAGATACTGTTGACAGTGTTACTAAGCGGGAACAACAAAATTCGGAGTGTTGCATATGTCTAGAACGGAAGCCTGAAGTTATTTTGCCTTGTGCTCACAGTTATTGCTTGTTATGTATTGAACAATGGTAAGAATATTTAAATTTATTTACAAAACCTAAATTCAATCAATGTAAAAACAAATGCGAAATCAATTTCAATTCCTTCAAAATTTAAAGTCTTATATTTCAAATAATACTTTTTTATAGAAATGTATTCAATAATAGTAATATAGGAAGTTATTACATTTTTTTCAAAAACTTTGTTGTCGATATATTTCAAAATATTTGGAAAAACAATCAGTTATGTAGAAATCGGTCTTTACTACACATTTTACAGTTACATATTTTTTGCATTTTTTCTTGCACTTAAAAAAGTATAATGTGCCACTCGTGCAAAATCATCTATTTCTCACATTGTGTGATTTCAGTATTCAACTTCGTCTCGTGCCGGAACTTTCACACCTCTTGGGAAATAGGTGACTATCTGCACTTGTTGCACAATATACTATTACATATTATTAATTTAGATGTTACGAACACAAAACATTTGACATTACATCACAACTATTATTTAATAAACATTTTAGATTCAAGAAAATTAAAATCATGTGTTTGTTATTTTGACGAAATATTCTTGCTTGTTAGAAGCAAATATTCCAGTTCATTCCATACGTTTTATGTTTGTCTCTCCTCTTTCATTTAAAAAATTTAATGTAAAAATTATTAAATTAAAAATTTCGTTAGCTACAATTTGTTGTACAATACAGGAACGTGAACAATAAAACATGTCCAATATGTCGTGAAAAGCTGGAGACAACTGACGACACCTGGGTGATCTCAGAAGTTCCAGAAGCTGAAGAAATTAGCGAAGAGATTCGCTCAAGTCTTATGAAATTAGTTGATGATCCCTCCTCTCCTGTTTAAAGGTATTGTACTACAATGTACAGATATTTTCGTATTTTATTGTTAGTGTTGACTGTTTAGAAAATATGAACAAAATGGTTTTATTTCCCAGACTCACTCATAAATTTTAACGCACAAATAATTTATTTTAGTATCTATTTTTCATAAGCTGTGATAAGTTTTCAAAGTCAATGACTTACAATCAATCAGATTGTAATCGGAATATATTTTAATAATGTGCGATTCGCGATTGTTGTTTGTAGAATAGATGTAAATATTCATTAAACATTTAAAATATAACATATTTATATTAAAAATGAGATTTGGTTTACGTTCAAAAATTAATTAAAGAACTTTTTTCATGACATGCGTAGAAAGCTCTGCTTTCAGAATTTGGCAATTTGAACTTGGATTGGCATATTGGCAATACTGTAATAATTACACTACTAAACGTCGAAGTTAGCATAACCTAATTTTCTAGCTTATCAACTTTTCATTTGCTGAGGTCATGAGTCAAACTCGAGCTGGAGTGGTAAAGAGATACAATTTCCTCTCTAGTTGTGACGAATAACTATTACATATTTTTGTTTTCATTCTAGTCATTAATTTTATTGAAAAGTGACATTTGTTTATTTACTGAGCATCTATATTATTTACAATATTTATTCTCTCTAATCAAAATTAAGAAATACTCAAATATACTCGTATTTATTTGTATAATTAAAAATTGTGTATTTTATATAAAATACATGCATATGAAAATAACAATATGTAGTGTTTAGTGATGGGCTGTGAAACCATTTTGTTAGCTTTCCCTTTACAAATGAAATGTACAGTTATTAAAAATTACATTTTCACTATTTAGATCTTTATAATGTATCATACATAAGTAGCAAATACTTATTACGTCGTAATAAAATTTACTGAGCAATTAGAACTATGTTATCATTACTGGCACAAATAAATAGTATCATAACCCATCCCTTAAAATTCCCAAGAATAAATGTACAGTATCACATTTTTGTCCACTGTAAGTGTGTTACAGTGAATGTATAATCCGGTAGTCAGATTTTGTAAGAATAAAATATACAAGAAGGTCTTATAAATCTGATCAATATATAACAATAAATAATTTTAAAACATTTAACACATACACTACAATGGATAACATTCATCCAGCAGATCATAAAAAATTCAATTATATTTAATTGATGTATGTATCATTTCTGTCCCATTTTTTTCTTCATTATAGCCTTCTTTTTCTTTTCTTGTGCTTCTAGTCTCATATCTTCTAAGTCCTCCATCAGACCTGTACGAAAATAAATAATTGTTAAAATTTAAATATTCAAATGTAACGACACAAATAATCTGAAACAGTTTTCTTAATACAACATACCGATTTTACTACTGATGAATTCTTCTCGCATCATCTGCGAAAATGAAGATTCCATATTGTCATCTTCATCATCGATATGCCGATATTTTCTTTTATCGTATCCAAATATTTCTGATATATACTTTGAATAATCTTCTTCTCCCTCTGGACCATCATCAATAAAGTCGTCCATCTCGGAATCGTATTCTGAGTCATCATCCAAAATACGACCTGGAATGGAAATTTAAAAATGTTTTGTAAACATGTTTGTATGCATTATCACTGCGAATTTTTTTTCCTTTATCTTAAGTCTTTGGTTAAACAATATGACCTAATATTTTTATTGCTTTTTAACTATTTTTTCATAGTCTACAAATTTATTATTACGAAAATGATAATAAAAATCAATCAGACTTCTTTTACAAATAATTTCCCTCATTCCAATAGTTTCTTGATAGCAAATATTACATACTATATATTTTAATTTCAAAATATTATATTACAAAATATTAAAGAAAATTAAGTTATTAATTTTTAAGTATTTACTTGATATATGAGTTAAATAAATAAAACCTTAAACTCAAAATAAGGAAATAACTTCTCGTATTTCTTTTTAATCAGCAATGGCGTTTCTAGAGGAACTTACATATTTCTATAATAGGGCTGCGAAAAATATTCACTCAGATCGAATGATCTCAGTAAAAAAAATATCGGTCTGATTATTTGATCTATCTGATCGATGAGTGATTTAATTGTTAGATCTATTACACGATCGATCAAACAAACAAAAAAAAATAGAATATAGCCAATAGGAATTGCGTTTCTGAAATATGTTGAAAATAGTTTTATACTGTTACAATTTAATTAATGTTATGAATTAAATATAATTTTTAATTAAGATTTATGAACGTATTAATAAATATTTTTAAAATGTAGAGAAACTTACGTTTGTGGCCCATGGGAGGTGGTTTCCGCTTAGCATCTTTAGGTCTTCGCCTAATATCAGATGGTGGGAACTGCTTTGGCCGAAGATCTGCTGGTGGGAACTGCTTCGGTCGAACATCTGCTGGTGGAAACTGCTTCGGCCGAACATCTGCTGGTGGAAATTGTTTGGGTCGAACATCTGCTGGTGGAAACTGTTTGGGTTTCAAATCTGCTGGTGGAAATTGTTTGGGTCTATCATTCATGGGTCTTCCTTTAATGTCCCTACTATTTATATCTTTTCTAACAAGTGCTTTGTTTTTATCTAAACTGGCAACAGGTTTTGATGACAACTGTGGTGGTCTATTACTACTGGAACTACCGTTTAGTTTTGGTGCTGGTTTGTTTAAACTACGGGGTTTATCTTCAGCTCTTAATTTTGATTCTTTTGAAGGGATCGGTTTACGGTCCGAGGAAGCACTTTGATTTTGTACACCGTTAGGTTTGATTTCACTCTTTTTAGGATAATTAGTTCTGTCGTCACTCTTTTTAGCTATGTAATCATTCTTTTTAGGGACTCTGTCATCAGGTCTGCTTCTATCATCGGGTCTGCTTCTTTCATCAGGTCTGTATCTTTCATCAGGTCTGCTTCTTTCATCAGGTCTGTATCTTTCATCAGGTCTGTATCTTTCATCAGGTCTATATCTTTCATCAGGTCGACTTCGATCATCAGGACGATTACGATCATCAGGACGACTTCGGTCATCAGGACGACTTCGATCATCAATTCTTTTTCTTTCATCAGGTCGTCGTGGAACATTGGGTCTATCATCTCTTTTAGGTGCAGGTTTCGGAAGAGAATTTTGTGGCCTTTTCTCTTCAGAAGTGTTAAGTTTAGGTATTTTGCCATTGCTAGATGAATTAAGTTTAGGAATTTTGTTAGGTGGTCCCATTTTATCCGAAGGTCGTGGTGGTTCTGGGCCAGATCCGGTATCTCTTTTTTCTTTTCGTTCCCTCCATGCACATTCTTTTTCAAACTCTCGCTTTTGTCTTTTAGTCATTAGACGCTCTTCTTCTTTATCAATTTTGGGTTCGATTTTTATTGGCTCAAACTGTTTCTTTTCCGCAAGTTTTAAGAGATCGTTGAAGTTCATTGGTGGTGGCGCTGCTGGTCGTGGTTTCGGTTTGGGTTTTTCCTCTTGCCTTTCTTCCTCCATTTGATAATCTTCTGTGTCTTCTTTTGGTTTTCTTTTTCGCTTGTGTGGCAATAAAGCTTCCTCTTTTTCGCGTTCAATTGCAGCCCGAACGCGATCTTTAATTTCTTTTAAATTTGTGTTTACATTTTTTCTAGCTTTAGGAAATTTTTCTTCATCTGGCATAGTGCTGTATTTCGCCATCATTTTATTGTAGTATGCTGAAGCTTCTTGGGATACGTAGCCGTAGTCGTCTTCGTCGGGTTGAGATGGACCAGCAAGAGTAACTGCAGTGTTATCATTGTCAACTGCATCTTGAATGACGGATTTATTTGCAGATTTTGTGCGTTTTAACATAACAGCAACTCTGCGTGTGGCTTTTCTATCTTGTGAACGTAAAGCCAGAAGCTCTTCTTTTCTAACCTTGGCTTCTATGGCTTTTTGTTTTTCCTCAGCTTCTTTTCTAGCTAAGAATTTTTTTATGTTATCTGACAGCTGTTTTGACCGTTCCTCCTTTTTAGGTGGTTCAAACTTGGTGCTGTAGTATTTTATCTGAATATAAAAAAACAACATTTTCTAGAATATTCTTACGAAATGGGTCATACATTATTGTTATACGGATATGAAAATCAAGACGTAGAAGGTAACAATGAAAAATATAATTGCTATTTTAATATTAAATAAAAATATTGATTGTGTTCGATGATATCATTTTTAATGTTATTCAATGGAAACTAAATGATGGGTAATCTGAGCGTACTTGGAATATGGAATTTTTTCTTACCTCATTTTTAGGCTTTTGCTCATTTTTTTGAGCAACATGCAATAACGATCCGAAATCCATTTTGATAAGGAAACTTTTAATGTCACTTTGAATTGAGAACAAACTAAGTGAACTAATTAAAACATTGAAAATTACGTGTCATACTCCGATACTAGTACACTTCATCGTCCATTAAAGCAGACTGACATTTATTAGGAAACGAGAGACACCACACCTCGAATGGAAAATTCCCTAGCTTCTAGATACATTTCCATTTATGTATCTTGCTTTTCTGATATTTATTATTCATTATTCCAAATTATTAAATAATAGAAACATCACAGAACGTATATTTGTTCAATAATTATTTAAATTGGTTTATTTTCTTTCGATTTTCTAATCTTGGAAAATTTTTATCGTTGTTGAAAATTATATTACATGATTTACAGATGTGAAAGAAAGGTTGCATACAAAGAAGGGTAAATATGTATCTTATTTATTATATTTGCTTTACATTTTATACAAAAATATAAATAAAATAGATTTGTAACAGATATGTCTAGCATTAATGTTTTGTTTTTATAACCTTAAATGTTAATGTAATATTAGACAAATATATTACAATTATATCGTTAAATTAATTATCCTATCCATTTAAGTGAATTATATCTAAAGTTTTATTAACATACACGTACTAATATTATTATAAATTTGTTAACTATTGCAATTGAGAAGATTAGCATTTACAGACGTCGACTTAAATATCCTTTCGTACCGGCATCAAGTTCAGTCGTCTTTTGACAACCATCCGAGAAAGAAGTCAGAACATTGGTTTGAATGGTTACGCTAGTTTGAATATGAGTTCCCATTGTTATTGTTAACAAATGAGCGCTGTGATCAACAATGAAATAAAAAAAGTTGGTGAACATGTTAGTGTGTTAGATTTTTAAAGACAGTTGAATAGCGGGAATTGTCGAGTCAAGAGAATCTGAATTTCAGTTATTACTTAACGTGTACTTTCACACAAAATGTTTCGGTGATATAGCTTCCTTGTTCCGATTTCCTGAATTATCAGGTAACTGGCATAATATTTTATTATTGCATACCGCTGCACTCGCATTTGACGTTGATTTAGTGCTTCGATTGTCACAGTGCTTGTTGATTGTTGATTGTTGCTTATACTTTGTTTTGTTGATCTTATCTTTTAGCAAAATGTGGTAAGTTTATTTTTGCTTTGAATTTAATTGTTAAGTACTATTTGCTTCATTGTTTACTACTAAATATTTACTATTTATTTGCGGTTTGTTGTATTACCAATTAAAAAATATACAAACAATAAACCTACAAACCGACATTTTTTAATAATTAAAATAATTATAAGAAATTTATTTGCTTTTATAACTACGTTACAGATAATAATATTTTATCTACTTACTATTTTTTTTTGTTTTGATTAGTCAGTTCAAATTAAAATGTGATAAAATTAATGAACTGATATTAAAAAAATTGTTTTGCAATTTGTGGAAATTTATTTACCAATTTACAGGTAATTTTTTTATTTAAAAAAGTTATATTAGGCAAAAGAAAAAAATCTAAAATTTGACATAAGTTGACATGTTGTAATCATTTAATCATGAGTTTTTGCATATTTTTTATTGATAAATTTCATCTGATTATACGAACACCGACTATATAAAAAGTACTCTATTTTTAGAATGCACGGTTCAATAACATTTTAAATAAATGTAAAAATGTATGTACGTTTTTACAAAACAATAAAAGTGAATGTTCGTTCAAATACCAATGATTGTGAAAACAAAAACTGTCATAGCAATTTTTTATTAGTATTTTTTTTATTACTTTAAGTTTAACTATTTGAGATATTTTATAAATAACATTAAATATTACGGTAAACTTAATATGCATTGGTTTTTACTATAAATATAATATTCGTATTAATGTTTTATCGTTTAATGTGATATACCTATGATATATACATTATTTTGTAATAAAGAATCAGATAAATTTTGTTCATTGTTGATTCTAATACATTTTCCATCATATTCAATATTATAAAAAGCAATTCAAAACCATATCATTATTACATGATCACATGTTGAAACAATTGAACATACCTCACAACATAAACATAATTTTTATTATCTTATTTCATCTGTTAAGTGCTTTTTCTAGCTTTCAAGCGGCTGTGTTTCTAACAACTGAATTGAAATCTAAACAAAAGTAAAATTGAAATTTGGTACATAGTTATACAGACTCAAAATGAATGAAATAATACTATATACTATATAGATCTGCATAACACCTTTAAGGTCCATGAAGAAACGTCTTAAATCTAGGTAAAAATGGAGGGATGAATCTAATAAGTTGTAATAATTTAAGTATCTAATCTGTCGTTTGAATTACCTATTCTAACAATTCAAATATTTGAAAAATTAAGAACCTTTCGTATTTTCTTATCGTATACAATTTATTGTTTTGTATTATGAAATCTTTCTGACATTTTATCATTTTCATGGTACACTCAAACCAATTAGTGTCCGTACACCAGTAAAGGAAAACATTTTCTATTGTTTTCTTAATAAATAAAATAATGTGTTGACTTCTTAATTTTTTCCTAATGAAATCGAGAATACAAACACAGATCCTCCTCCATATTTCACTGTCGGGCATATTTTTTTCGTTTTCATTTGATTTTTTTTCCTTTTCCAAAAAATAATTCGTCTACCTGATCCCAAAAGGTTTATTGTGGTTTATCTGTAACAATTACTGAGTTTCAAAACAAAGCGTATAGATGTTTGTACGGAGACTAGTGTGTGTATATATTTAAATTTAGCAAAGACAAATTTGTACATCCAACAAATTATATTTCGACTTATATTTTTTAAGAGAGATAAATTCAATATTATTATTTAAAAGATACATTATAAAAAAAGTAATGTTGTAGTAAAAATTGACAAATTGATTCCTAATAGTAGTGATGTGATGAATAGCAGTTCAGCCGAATAACCGAATAACGAATATTCGGAGAAATTTAACCGAATATTCGACCGGCAATATTTACTGTTATTGTAGAAAAATTAATAATAACTAAACATTTGTATATCTTTTGTTTAAAATTTATTATCTCTGTGTTTATATATATTTTAACATAACTAAACAGCGTTATACTTCATGTATTTCCTGTAACCGAATATTCGGTGTTAAAATATGCCAAATAGGTCGAATACCGAATAGTGAATATATGGCCGAATACACCGAAAACCGAATAAATATTCGGCTTCGGTACCATCCTTTACCTAATAGTATTTATTGAAGTTCAAAATAGCGTTTTCTGAAAAAATGATTTAAATTTATTTTTATATTATTATTTATTACTATTAACGAAAATTACTTCCCTATTTGTTATAGTAAAAAATGTACATATAAATATTTTATAGGGTTGTATAACACTGTTCAAGGAAAATACTACTCATTTGTTATATGTATATGTCGTGGTCAATGCAGTGGCGTAGACAAGGGGAGGGATATGAGAATAATTTATTACTTTGTTTACATTATAAAAAACTAATAAAGTAACTAAAATAAAAATTCTTCTAAATATTTTCTTTTAAATTATTAGAGTTATTAAAATTATAATTTTTGTTAAAACTGAAAGAAATGTATATTCTTCCGAAATCCCTCCCCATTTGAAATTTCTGGCTACGCCACTGGATCAATACCAAATAACACAATTGTCATAAAAGAAACAAATGTCTATTTGTATATACTTATTTTTCAGCTACAGTCTACTTATATATTAAAGTAGAGTAACAAATTTATAATATTGTAATATAGTTTTCCCTTGAAATTTGTTACAACCCTTATATCGCAAAATCAAAAAAGTTTTATAATTTTTTGATTGTTTTTCTCTAGTCATCACTGATTTGAAAAACATGGAAAAATGCATTTTATTTTGACATATATTTATCTAAGTATTTCTCAAAATTCTATCAACAATTTATAACAACAATAGAACATAATTAAGAGTCATAAATAAGTATCTTCCAAAACAAACATGATTACAATACAAACGAAAACAGATAATTGTAGTTTTCCCTGGCTGTTTACTCGTTCGTCTTCTTTCTTGACCAGTGATAATATATCAGTGAGTCTGCACACTGCACCACTCTTCAGCCGTTTAGTTGACGAACGCTGAGAAACCGAAATCGCTGGATCAGTGGCATTGTTGGTGTGGGAACCACGACTTGTAGTACTTGATGAGCCACACTGAAAATCGAACAGTGAATAGTGAATTGTAGTTTAGTGATAGTTGATAGTTGACTAACTGTGGTATGTATGAGCCAGTATTTATGTTTTCAATTCAGTGACACATTGCTTACCAGAATATAAACAAAATTAATTATATTTAAAAAATATATTGCTTGTTTATTTTTATCGAATATCATAAATATCTGCATTTAATTTATTGTATGTTATGAATATAATAAATCTTTTAGTAAATGTTATTGGGATTTGAAATAGGTTATTGACTTATTTACTAGATAAGAAATTAAACCATAGATAAGATCATATAAAGTAGCTTATAATAACAAAAACTTAACAAACAAAACCACCGTATCTGATTCACTTCCTAGTGAGTTATTGTTTATGCTTAATTATAAAATTTCATAGAAACAAAATTATAAAGGAAGTTTAGCAATAGAACAGGATGTAAAATTTGTGGTTTAAATCGCAGTAAATTATCCAAAATTATATGAAAATTACTTTAAAATAATTTTAAGAAATCATTTTGCAAGATTACATGTTACAGATTAAAATATCATTTGAATTACAAAGGAAATAATTAAAAATATATACGAATGGAAATAACCCTTGCGTAAAACTAAACTATTATTAATGGAAACAATACAATTCTCATAGTCTCATAAATAGGTTATAAGTTCACACTTAAGACGTTTCCTAACTCTTAATAATGAGTTAATAGTTATTAATCATAGTTAATTGCAACATTATGAAAGAAAATTAATTATGAAAATTCTATAAATTTGGATATTGATGTAGATAAATGAGGTATGTGACCAGATTTTGATTTTTACATGATACTAGACAAAAAATAAAATACCCGAATTTTTTTTAAATCGATTCATTATTCGTAGTTTACAAGAAAATAATTTTTACATTAATAAAAAATTAATAAGAATTCAGTTTCGCCAAATTTTGGCCGAAACCGAAAACGAAATCAAAATTCCGGTCGAATAATACTAATAACCAGGATCGAACTGAACCCACCAAGATGCCGAGAAATTTCTCAATGGACCTTAACCGTCTTTATGGGCCTTAGACGAGAAGATTTTTTTTAATTAAATTTTATATACTCTACTCTATTATTCTCAATGGCCTTTTTTTTCAATCCGACCCTGTTAATAACTACATTACTGCAAACTAATGTTTAATTTTTATTATCATAATGAGAAGCTATAATGGTTAGTTTTTATATTTTATAATAATTGTACCTTTTATCTATTTAAAGGAGAAGATAATATTAATACTGTTTACTTACCTTTCTTGTTATCTAAAGATCAGTTCATAACAATATCAAAATCAATAAGTAATATAAAAGCTATAGCTTTTCCAAAAATGAAATATATATTATTTTTTGAGATTTATTTACATAGGTACAGATGTAAATCTCTAATACCAATAGCAGTTATCTTCAATTCGTCCTTGAATACCAGAATTTTATGACCGACAATAGACCATGTAAGGTCCTAGTGCAGTACAATGCTGAATTGTTAAGTACTTATGATGGGGCAATACTTAAAGCAATACTAAATACTAAAATCATGTTACGATTACGTTTTAATATTGAAAGGAATGAGTAACAGGAGTATTGTAAATTAATTAGTAATTTTTTTTCGAGTTGTAAATATTAAATATAACAATATAAATTTATAATTTAAAAAATACACCTTAAGAAAATATTTAATGAATGAAGATTGGTAGTCGCTATTACCCCGGGCGCTAAAATTTAAAGGGCGTTAAAATTTCACAATATTTTGTTTTTTAAAGAACGTGTCAACCTAGATAGAACAATTTCATGTTCAATAAAAGGACATAAATTATAATTATGTAACACTTAAATGCAATTCTACGCTTTAAGTAATTGTTTTAATTATTACAATGCACAATTTATACGGTTTGAGAAATTAGTTTATTTTGCAAGCATTTGTAACAGATTTGTTATAAAAACCTTGTTGCTATTATTGCTACATTAGTTACTTCAATAAACGTGCTGAAGTTTTTAATAGTAAATACATTTACATTTTATTAGCATTTGACAAAAAAATATTGCACATGTACTTATTACTAAATAAACTTTATCGATCGCAACTTTATTGTAATTCTATTGTTGAAGCATTTATGACGAACATATTAATTAAGTATTTCCATTTAAAATTTCAAAGTGAACGCAATAAAAATTTGTAGTGATATAACATTGACGTGCAGAAGTCAGTTATAAGAATTTAAATTCCCGGTAGTTTAGTTATAATACATCACTACACATTTTACATTGTAATTATTTTTAACAAAGCCTGAATTGGAAAAGTGGATATTGTTTATACTTCATTCTATAGTTAGAAATATAATAATGAATTTTGTAAATCAAAAAATAATAAAATTAGAGCAAGGTCAAAATTTTGTTTTAATATAAGAAAATTCTAAACTCAAACTTCTATAAATTCCTTTCCAACAAATCTGTACGGAATAGTATATTGTACAAGAAGCACGGAATGGTATTCATTTCATACGAGTATGAAAGTTTGTAGCACGAGCCGAAGAGGAATACTACAAATCATACTAGTATGAAATGGATATTTCAAGCGAGTTGTACACTATATTTTTTCTACGACCACGATATTATTTCCTAATACATTTATATTTTAATAATAAAGACGTAACTAGCTACAAAACAAAAATTAAACAATACGATTTTTGACAGAACTGTGAGATATGAATTTCTACCTTAACCTTGTCCATGGTTACCGTGGGAAGTGAAAATTTGTTTACAATATACTATGTATCCGTAGCAATAACAAACATACAACAGAGAAATATCTTAATAGTTGTAGAAAAATATTATTGCCATACTGACTTATGTACACAAAGACTTCAAATCCTGAAACAGATGAAGTTTATTAAATTATTAAGTAATATTTATTTACATTTGTAAAAAAAAACCAATAAAAAAAATTCTTGTGTATATTTTTCTAATCTTTTTATTATAAATTATTACAGAATTCTGACAGATAAAACTTTAAACGTCAAACATTTTTATTTTATTATTCAAATGCCATGGCTATCGCTATTATTAAGATATTGAAGAAATTTAAAAATGAATCATATGATTATAATACAACGTAATGTTAATCTCATATGTGCACCTTGAACAAACACACCCTGTATAATATTTATAAAAGTACTGTAGATCTCTATCGAATTTAGTTTTTTCGACTATCCCTGAGAAAACAATGATTGGCGCGCCACTGAATTGTCTTTAACAAACTGACTTATTACTCTCTCCTTCACAAACGTAGTATACCTCTAAACTACTTGATTTAAAATAACACAATATAATGCATTTTAAATTACATAAACGGAATGAAACGTAAAATTGTCCAATCTTCAATAGAGATCTTTGCACATTAATGTCACAAGTGCTGAAGTCTAAAGTTGCAAGTCACACTTTGGTCAACAATAACCCATCCAACAATGTGTATCATTGCGGCATTGTTATAATCATGAGCTACATCCTGTCTCGGTTATTTATATTTGAACCAATGAGCGCACAGGAAACGCCAATAGAAGATGTACTTGTGGTCGATCTGATGGGCGCGGAAACAAAAATTCCAATGTCAAAGCCACCTATTATATGTGCTATTTTATTTATTTATATTTACTTTCAGAACCTTTTGTTTCATTTTAATATTGTGTATTATAGTGCATTGTAATGATATAATGCACTGTTTTGCTGACGTCTGAAAATAAAAAAGAAATATAACTAATTTCATGAACCACATTAAAAACTCTATTCCGAACATTGTCTATTTTGATAACAGCGTAAAAGTTACCGTTATCAAGTAATTTCATGAGAATAAATAAAAATATGCAATTATGGTTTTTATAGAGGTTTAGTCTTTAATATAGCAAATAAATTTTAAAAAATAAATAAAATAGTTATTTGTATGTCAAGGGACTAAACTATTTTTTTTATTACGCATATGGGATTTATTCTAAAAGGCAATAGCCGAGGAGAATAAACCATGTGAGCCACCTGACGCCGCCACTGGTTTTTAGTTAAATGTCAGTTGATAATTATTACATTTATTTATTTAAATCTCAATACAGTTTGTATTCTAACGCCACATTTAAAAATTATAATTTATAAGGTCGTCACGTTCGAAAATAATGACTACATTTGACGAAAATATTAATGCGCGACAATCATTGATCAAAAATTTTAATACAACAAAGTTAGTGCGAAATACATAATTTTCTGTACTTGTTACACAATATGCTATTATAGGCAACGGTTTTTTGAAAATATTAAATTGGTTTTCGTTTGTTAAAATAAACAAACAAATTTCCATTACGGTTTATTTTTTTTTCTGGTTTCGGTTAAAATTGTACTTTGTTTTAAGAAACAGTATAGTTACTTCAATTTTAATATTAAGTTGTGATCTTTTATAAAAATAAGTAAAATTTATGATTAACATTTTCGATTTTTCGGTTCGGTTATGTTTTCGGTTACAGAATAAATATATTTTTCGTATTTGTAGTTTTCCGTTACGGTTTCATAAAAAGTCAAATATCGATGTAGTTTTCGGTTACGGTTTCGTTACGGTTCGGGTCCCTGGTAAAAATACAAATTTTCCCAGTGTATTTCAATGTTGAATTTTAAAATTTGTGTAATATGCTTTGTTTTATTATTTGGTAGTAACCCTGAAATTAGTTCTCCAAACAGGAATTGTACTAGAAAATAAAGGTGCGTAAAATTAATTGACAACCGTGGAAATTAATTATATATTCTATCAAAACATTTTCTTGTGCGTAAGGTCGAAAACCATTCATTTATAATATTTTGTTTACATTTTATCATTGATATTATTCTAATTGCACCTGTTTTTAACATATTGTTAGTAAATAAATCATATATTTGCAACTACTTTCACTATTTTATAATTTGTTTTGGTTAAACTTAAAAAACGGTGCAAATAATTTGGAATGTTTATGCAAATCATGAAAAACAAAAATTATTTAATATTTACATAAAAAAAATCTAGTTCAAACTATAATGTTGCATAAAGAGAAATGTAGTGAATTGAAAAATTATAGGATGCTAGATGTTATGTGCATGTTATATGTCAATAATTAATTAAAATTACGTTTTTCCTACAATTTTCTCGTTCTGCGACATAATTTCTTTGGAAATCACCTAAGTGATAATAATTCTTTAGTAAATTAATTAAATACATTTTTTACATTCATACATTAAAATGGCACCAGAGTAATAATGACAAATTCATCTGAATTGTATGTAAAAGACCAGAATTGTTTTTATATTTTGTTATAATATTTACCACCATAGTTGTCAAAAAACTGGTATTATAATAGGTGAAGAAAAATGTATATAATCATAAAATGGGGTTTCCATGTTTTTACGATTTTTATATATTATATTAATATTTAAATAAAATATTACATGCGCATTTTCTAATTTGTAAAAATTCCACTAATAAAGGAATAATAAATTATTAATATGTATGAAATAAAAAAAACCTGGAAGTATTTGTTTTCTGACTAATTTTCCTTCCATTTTAGTGGTGCATAAACTTCAAGTTCCCAACTACATATATATCTGGATTTGAATTTAATATTTCTATAAATCATAAAAAAGTGGAAAACGTTTTACTAATAAATATATGTATGCAAAAGAATATTATTATATATTTATGAATCATATAATTTATATATTATTTTACTCACAATATCAAGGTTGATGTCATTCATTTTACCTTTTGATTGAGTTGTGATATTCATCTATAATATTATTTTAAAAATAAAATGATGCAGCTGTACTGTACTAATGCGTTGTTTATATTATTTTTCATTTTTCATATATTTAAATTTTCCTATATTTACATTTAATTTATTTGTTATAATTATTTTAATAACAAAAATTATTTAATTTAAATTTAATAAAACAGTCGTTTTGAACAAAATGTACAATTATAATTATTATAATTACAAATTTCAACAATGACACATCACGTATATTATTTCATATGTCATCTTAAATTAACATGTAGGATTGAATATATGATGCTATGTTTACTTTTTTGTCTAGACTAATTGTAAGAAGAAAAATGTTCTTGAATTTTTACTTTGCCACAAACTTTTGGTTTAAATTATTTCATGAACCCATTTTTTTTATGATACCGAATAAATGTTGTTAATGATGAAGTAGTCATAACTATTAATGACAGATTAGATATCAATATAGGCAATTCATGGAATAAAATAAAAATATTTTGACATTACAAAACAGATTGTGTTTACATACATCGTTTTAAAAATGTAACTTATAAAGAATCAGCAAAATGTAGATTACCCAAATATTTTAAAATTTTGGTTCTTGTTTTTAACAATAAATATTGTGGTGAGCCACAAGAATTATCAGAAACTTGTTTTTAAACAAAAAAAGACACTTTCATATGGATTCCTTTGTTGGGTATCTTGGTAACGCTATCAAATGTCTTTGTTTATAAAATGTGAAGAAACTTGAAACTGAAATTCATAAGTATATTTGAAACTTTCTTTTAGCAGAGTTATTATGCTTTCCTTCCATAATAGTGAAAATGAGACAAGGTCTTTATGTCTTGAAGTGCAAATATGTATCTTTAAATATAGATAGTGAACTTGTAGTTTCATTTCTCCTTTTCAGTATTTTAAAAAGAAAATAACTTCTCTTCCGTTATTTCGTAATTATATTTGAAATTAATTGTTCTCATGACAGTGTGAATGCCGCGAGGATATTTAAAATTAAAACACATTTTACTTTCTTTTATTTAAACATTCTACAGATTTAAATTAATGTGTGAGTGCCACTGTAGTAATATATTGTATAAAAGATTTTCGGTACATTCAATTTGTAGTTTTAAAATTAGTTTGTTATTGTAGTTCAGAATATTTTTAATTCATTTCATATCTAAAATTTCCTATTTTTGGCGTTACTAAAACCGGAACCGAACTTACCTTGATTCACGCATGCAATTATATTCCGTATATATTTTTTCCACCTTTTTTATTTTACAACAAAATTACTTCATATTTACTTATTTTATCTTCCTTTATCCTCAGCCTAATCGATATGTTAAATTATTATAATTTATATAATTTTTTCTATCTAGCTAGAAGTTATAATAAACGTAATTATGTAGATAGCTAGAAAATTTTAAAAAAATTATATTTAATAATAACTTCATTTGTGAAAAAATGGTATTTAGAGGTATTTTTATAAAAAGCGATTTAGAGTTTCAAGTAAAGTACTACTTCCAGGTAATCAAATTCTAATCAGTTCATCTTATTTGAATACAAGTCTTAAATACCAAATATTATTTTTTTACATATATCGTGTTGCACTTATCGTAGACAAAAAATCGCCACACACACACACGGATATACAGATATATCACGAAAAAAATGGTAAAATCGTATTCTAGGAACCCCAATTCGTGCTCATATGTTGAAAACTCACACTCGAGAAATTTGACAAAAAACAATACCTTCCTTATCTGTATATTGATAGGCGAGAGGTAAAAACAAATAATATTGTTCTCTAAATTTCTAAAAAAAAATCCATTGCAATTTTCATGTATATGTTATAACATTGAACTAATTTAAAATTTAAAAGTTTGGTTATAAATACAAATTAATTTTTCAATCTATAAGTACCTACATTAAGTAAATATGTAACCTTGCGATAATTTTTCTATTCTTACAACATATAGATTAGATACAAGAACGATAGTTATGATTACCGTTAATATCTCGTTACTGTTTTTCACTTTATAAGTGAGATTTAGTAATTAGAGACATGTGGCATACTGACATAGATGAAACGGTTTGAGTGAAATTATTAGATTGTTCTAGAAGAAGAAATTTGCAGTCAGGTTAGTTACCAATCAAATTATACGTTACAGATTGTTTTAAAATATTAAGAATAGTAAGTAGGTCGCTAAGGATTTTACGAGGATTTTTTTGTTTCTACTTTAACTATTTTTAAACACAGATCTTGAAACTGAAATAGATTTTTTTGTAATATTTTCATTAATTTTCCTGTTGTGTTGATTAACATTTGTCATTTGGCACAGAGTTTAAAAATAAAAATAAGATTTCTTTAAAAAATTGTAATAAATTAAAACTTGGCAAGATTCATTTGAATCTAAGATATGTAAATCTAGAAACCTGCTGTTCTTAGCTTTAGTAAAAAATATAAGAACACCAGGTATTATATTACAAAATATGTCGCGGTTCTGTGATAAATCAAAAGCCATTATTGTACCAGTGATAATAAAGAAAATAATAGTGTGAGAAAAGTACCATACTTTTCAGGTGGTCGTAGAAAAAATATGTTGTAACATCCTCCTAACTTATAAACTCTTTGGAAAGTGGGATTTAGTTAAAAACTAGAATTAAACGATGCATTTAATTGGATAATTGAATAATATACATGTACTTCTTTCTATTAGTTGTAAATAGATACTCATTATTTAAATATTTATTTCCTTTAATTATTTTTACAATATGTACTTACATATATTCACGCTTGTGCATGCATAGAAATGCGGAAAATTCAAATTTTTCTTAATTGGTGTTGTGAAATAATTAGATTACACATGATTTGCATGTATATTAAATGCATTATAAATAATATGTACTCCATCGTTTATAACTACTTGTAATTTAGATTTTATTAAGCTAAAGTTACCTAAAGAGCTTAACTGTCCCAGTTTTAACAATTTTATTGACTTGTTTGCTTTCTGAATTAATTTATGAATTTCTGACATTCATTGGAATTTCTCAAATTTTATTATTTTAAATTTAACTATCATCCAATCTTTTGCAGTCAAATGAGGAACAGTTTAAAAAGATTTAATTACATAATTTATAAAAAGATAAATTTTTAAGGTTGGCTCTCTCTCAATTGGAGACTAAGTGTGATAACCAAGTGAACCACCGCTGCCCGTTCAAAAAAAAGTTGTGGTCCATCTCATGAATTTGTTTACATAGCTTTACTAAAATAAACTTTATATGATGTTGTCCTTACTCGTGTATTTCTGTTCAGGATGAGTATGAAAGAATGGGTGCAGAGACTACAGCCGGTGCAGCTGTACCTGGTGCTGGCACTCACCGTGGCCTTCTTCCTGGCCGAGCTGGTGGTGAGCCACGTGACCCACGCACTCACGCTGCTCATGGACTCCTACCACATGCTGTGCAACATCATTGCCTTGGCTGGGTGCATCATCACCATCAAGGTTTGCATGTTTTCTTCATTTCTATGTAGTTTATTTATTTGTGGCTGTCGATTTCGTGGGCCATTTTTTATAGAGGGTCATTTGGAATTAATTATTGCCCGACAAGAATTAGAGTAGTTTACAGTGAGTGACCGTATCTTTCTCAGATAGTAAACATTACGGTCACTAGTTTTTACAGAGGGTGATTTTGGTCTAATTACATTAGGGTAGGAATTAGAGTACTACACAGTGAGTGAGCACCCTTCTCTCAGGTAGTAAACATTAGGGTCACTGATTTTACAGAGGGTGATTTTGAACTAAGTAGGGTAAGAATTAGAGTACTTCATAGTGACTGAGCACCCTTCTCTCAGGTAGTAAACATTACGGTCACCGGTTTTTACAGAGGGTGATTTTGCTCTAATTACATTAGGGCAAGAATTTGAATATTTCACAGTGGGTGAACACCCTTTTCACAGGTAGTAAACATTATGTTCCCTGGGTTCTGAACTACAATTATATTAGGGTGAGATTTAGAGTATAGTAAGAGTGTAAAACACAACAGTAAATAAGTAAAAAATAGCAGAATATTTTCCTCACTGGAAAACGTATCCAATTAAAATAAATATGAAACAATTGTACGCAAAACAATCTAATATCAATCTAATAAAACAAAATTTATTATTAACCGCACGATAAAAAATTATATAGCTTAAAGTCAACTTTATTTCTAAATTGTATAAATTATAAATAATTGACCGAGATTAAAATTTTGTTTAATATTTATACGGAATATATAATTTACCAAAATTATTATTCTTCTAAGATGCTGATGCTGAGCATTAATAGACGTAAATGTATAAACAATTATTAGTCTGTCTCAAGTCTATACTTTTTATAAAATAACATTCTGTAATGACTGTATAATGACTAGATTATAAAGAAGAAAAACAAAGTAATGAAAAAATACCACTTTTACAAGATTTATTTTCTTTCATATTTTTAATTACACTGTCAAACAACTTAAAAACAAGAAAACAGATTTTTGTTTCCTTTTTACAAAAGTAGTATACAGTTATATCCTTTCTCCTCTTTTCTCTTTTTTACTTATCTCTTCATTTCTCATTATAGAACACGTCCACAGAAATCCTTTCAAAAAAGTCGATAACATCATCTCTCTATTGATTGTACAGTAACATAAATATATAAATTATTGTTCGTTTACTTTATCATTACCAGACGTTGAACTTTCTTCTCCGACCATAAGCCTTTATGATAACTTTCGATGGCTATTATAGAGTTTACTTCAATCCTGAAGTGAGAACTGGTCTTACAACAAGAATGTGTATAACAGAAAATATAATCTTGTTGGAGACCTTCACACAATTAAATTGTGCCATAAGATGAGATGATCTTCAGAAAGAGGATGAAATTATTAAATTTACAATCATTTTAATAAGGAGCGCCGTACTTGTTAAATGTCATTACATACTACTGTTAAATTAATGAATCAACTGTGTCAAATTAAACTAAAAGCCATATCATTTTTTATTAAATGTGTCATTCTATATAGTTATATATTTATTGTGAAATAATAAAAATTTTGAATTAAAAAGATAATTACATATCCTGCTCTATTAAAAGTGTGTTTCCTTTATAATAGCGAGGTTAAATGAATTATAATTTATTACTTCAATTTATAAAACATGGAATCATTATTCATAATTTTTATAATAAAAGTGGACGCAATAAAATAACAAAATATTATCAATAAAAATTCTTGTTCTAAATAAATATTAATATAAAGATAAAATAAACACAAACAGAAAGTAGATCAGATATTTAATAAAAATCTGATATTTCATAACAAGTGTAGACATTATTTTTGAGTTTTTAAACCGTGACAATTTTTCTTCCTGTTTTTTAAAGGAGAAAGTATTGCATCTTGTTTATTACTTTCTTCTCCAGTTAACATTGCATAAATAAATAACTGTATCATCACGGTATTTACACGGCATTAAATTGATTGCTTTATTACGTAGTAATTTTTTCACAGAATCAAGAACAATTTTTTAGTACAAACCGTGGATAATATGGTTTAAATTGAGTACTTAACGGAAGAAAGAATTACTTTAATGACTATTGTGTATCCTAATTTTAAATGATCTACTGACATTTTTTCTCTTCAGTGTTTCCAATTCTGCGAAAAAGGTGAAAAATTTTGTTATATATTTTAAACTTAGGTATAACTTTACCTACAAATATGCACTAATATATTTTTGAGTCTTTCATATTATATAATTTCGAAGTACACTGAAATTTATAAAAGATATAAAAGTCGAAAAGTTTTTCGTACTGAAAGATATTACCTACCTGTAAATATCTAAGTACATCAAGATATTCAAGATTAAATAGCAATGTATTTTTAGAAATTGTTTCCAAGCAAAAAAATTAGATTGTGCTTTGGAAAAGATTGCTGCTCATTTTTTAGCAACAGATTATCCTACACTTAAGGAAATTGGAATGGTAAAATCCTTATAATACTTTCCGTTTATTTCTACCGTACTTGTACTTATTTAGTAACTACTACCTAATATATAATAAGAGTAGGTTCATTGAAATAAATATAAATCTCAATAAAGAAGAAGGAATTATTGAAATCTCGGAAAATTTTGGTTTTCAGATTTTCACAAAAATATCCGTTTGACCTTTTCTGAATCCATTTTGACTGTACGACTGTACCTTGCATAACTCAAAAATGATTAACCCTAGAATGTTGATATCTAGTTGTGCACGTCCTTTTTTTATTCCATTCGGCAGTGCTAAAAGGGCACTATGTTTGAAGGGTTTTTTGATTTTTTTGCATAACTCTAACTAACGTAAAATGATCTCACTTTCAATTGAAATAAGTTCAAATGAAGTGCAGCAAAAAGGTATATAATTTAATAGGCGTACAAGGAAGTCATGTGGTATCCACATCAGATTTTTTTTATGGGTGACAAAAATCCAGTACTTTGCAAGAGAAATGATATTTATTACTTTCTCTCATTCTCAAACGGAGATTAATACATTAATTTATATATTTGTTTATATAAAATATTTAAATTCGTAATACTATGGGTTTCCGTATTTTGGTTTTTACAAAATATTAGAGGCTTAAATTTCGGTGCATTTTTTCTTTTTTTTTATTGTTTACAGTTGTCTTTCCGCTCTATTTTTCGTCCATCACGTACACAAACTAAAATTACTCATTCTTTCCAAACTAAGATATGTACATTAAGACGCAAATGCGTAATCTCGTAGTTAATATTACACGTACGTTATTTCATTACCAGTGTCCACAACAAACACGCTTCAAATGCTAATCAATTGTCCTTCGCTTCCGACGTTAAGTTCTGCACGTGCGAACTCGTCTATGGGACTTAAGTTCATTCATTCTCCAAGTATAGTGACGTAGTCGTTGGGTAGAGGTTAGGTCATCAAGTAATCATTAAACACGAACGTGTTAGACAGGTGACTGACTAACATGTCAGTAATTAACACTTACAGAGCTATCAAATCTCGAACTTGACGCAAATTATACTTATGCGATTCGTAATTGTTGTAGAAGTAAATTTAGCAAATCTCGTATACTAGTAGTTGATAATTGCAAAAACGGAAAAATGCGTAATTTTGTTTTTAGACAAGATATTTCTAAGAATTGTTATTGGCTTCATAAAAAATATTGATAAATTTTGAAGTAATAAATATTTCGAAATAATCATACACATTTCTCTCAAAACTATTTTTTGTTTGAAAAGTTGAATATCTTGGGAGCAAATTATAATTATTGAAGTAATTGTTGTAGAAATAAATTTAGCAAATCTCATATACAGTTCATAATTTTAAAAAGTGGATTAATTTGGAATTTTGTTATTAGCAGAACTAAATATAAATCACATTTCTAATAATTTTTATGGGCTTTATAAAAAATATTTATGAATTTTAAAGTAATAAATATTTCGAAGTAATCATACACATTTCTATTGAAACTATTTTTTGTTTGAAAAGTTGAATATTATGGGAGCAAATTATAATTATTATAGTAATTGTTCTAGAAATAAATTTAGCAAATCTCATATATGTAGTTAATAATTGCAAAAAGTGGATAAATATGGAATTTTGTTATTAACAGAACTAAATAAAACTCACCTTTCTAAGAATTTTTATGGGTTTTATAAAAAAAGTAATAAATATTTCGAAATAATCATGCACAATATTTTTTTTAAAATCTTAAATTGCATTTCTTTTGAAACTACTTTCTGTTTGAAATTTTAGGAGTAAATATGTAGTAAGAAATGTAATGAAAACTATTTAATGTTTTGGTTTATCATACTTTGTGTTTATGATATTTTATCGCACTGTGAGGGTCGTATTTCTTATTACACAGTTAAAAAATAACATTAAATACCATTTTGATTACTAACATCTGTGAAGATAAAAAAATACTTTTGTGTTCGTAATTGTTCAAAACCATAAATAGGTACTATATTTACAGTAGCAAATTTGCAAAATTAAAAAATCTTAATATTTTGTTTTTTAATTAGAGAGTGATGTATATATTTTTTGCATAGTTAAATTATAATAAGTGAAAAGTAAATACTAAAACGTCACAAAAGCAGCAAATAAAATTGTGAAATATTTAAATTATTAATATATTTAAACTGTAAACTTACTTAGCATAAATGAAATTTAAAATTACTGTAAAATGGTCAAATTAGCATAATTACGAAATATGTGTTGTATTGCAACGAAAGTACTATTTACAGAATTTTTACAAGATTTATTGTAACCTAAAAAATTTTATTGGAATACGTCTTTCTGAAATCAAATATTTACAATTACTTAATTTCCCTTGTCGTCTGCCTGTGTTTCAATTATTTACATTTTACCGTGTATTTTTCTTTGTCTCTACATATTTCATTTCATAAAATCAGCTCAATTTTTTATAAATATCCTATAAGTTTCTGTTTAGACTGTAGTAACGAAATGATAATAATACCGTAAATCGTAATATAATACACGTGAAATATATATCGTATTTTTGCATTTCCAAAAAATAAATTTCATTTTATCACTTGAAGTTTGAGACAGGTTTTTGTTCGCAAAATTAATCTTAATCGTTTTGAGAACAATATAACTTGATGTTTCCTCAATGAAATGATGGAAAAGTTATGAAGTAAAGTTGATTGTACTGTTCCAAGTAGTTGGTTTTTATAGCGATGTGATATGAGAGTAGGCATACCTAATAGTTGTTTCTTTCTTTCAAAGTAAATAGAAAGGTCAAGTTTTCCGGTATTTGAAGACGTTGGTCATATTGCTCCACGTATCTAACTTCTAACGGTACTATATCGCTTGAGGACTCAAAGTCTTAACAGTACTTGAACTCCATAATCTCATTTTATATCTTGTTTTTATTGACGGGATGTTAGTACATCTATCTTGTTCGAAGTTTTGATCAAGGATGTATTTTGCAGTAATATTCATTGCAAAAACCATGCTGTTTTAATAATATATTATTATACAAGTTTTATAAGAACGTATATTGTTTCATGAATTGTTTTCATACTCAAAAATAATATAGATTATATAAAAAAATATTTATTTTTAAATATTTTTTAATATTAAATATTTTTATTTAAAGTGGGGTGCAGTTGTTACAATTTTACAGCAACAATAATACTAAAAACAGTTTAACAATATTTTATATTATTAAACTGTTTTCCATATTATAATAGGATAATTGTTAAAGCAAAGTATAAAATCTACTTTTAAGGCCATTATACATAAATATTACAGTACAGTAAAATGGAAATTAGGTTGTTCGATCCGTAACCTACTGCCCTTATATTTCTCATACGAGCAAGACAAAGGATTGTTTCTTAAGGGGCTAGTTTACTTACAGCAAAAGTGTCGTTCATACTTTTCTAAAATCTCATTTTTGGTACATTTTAAAGAAAAAAAGTTTTAAAAATAATATTCTTAACATCGAACTGTTTTTCAAATTTTGAATTTTCAGTAAATTATAATTTAATTTTTTTATTTAAAATTTCAAAGTTTCAAAAAATTTATTACTGTATGTATAGGAATATATGTTATTTTTTTTCTCTATCTCTTAAAAAGTTTTGTATTTCAATTCAAAATATGTCATTTTGATAACAATGTTTTGACATTAAGACACTTAATTATATAAGATAATAATGCTTTATTTATTTAAACAAATATTCAGAATAGAATTTCTGAAAATGAGCTTGCATATTGTATTTTTAAAAGTATTTATTTAATATTAATGTTTTAAATAAAATTAATAGCTTAACTCGATGAATAGACAATATGTTATCTTAAAGTTGTTACCATGAGAATTTTTGTCTACAAAAGCAAAATTCCCTGAAAAAAATATATTCCCAGATTCATAAATCACTTGGAAAATCAGGTTCATAAATACCGAATTAAAAAGTTGTTTGAAATGTCTAAAAATGTCACTCACTAAAGGTCAAGAGAATCGTCCATTTCACAAAACAATGTTTAAAGAGAACACACGTACGACCTTTAATAAGCGAATTAGGAAAACGTTATCAAATCTGATGTTACTTGTTATGTTACGTTATTACAACATTGAAGGTTTGGACGGACCCATGTTCGCATTGGCAATGACCCGTTACCGCAAAAACTAATCCACTTTGTGTTACGTAACACGAAAGTAACAATTAGAAAGTGAACGACATCACGCCTGCTAATCAACTGATCATTTCCATTTCGCTTTCGTTGACGATGGCGATGAAGTAATCGTAATGCGTTACCAACAAGATACGTTCAAATAATTTATGTTATGATGGGAAATGCAAATTGATATGTTTTGATTGAAATAGCACCGGTCTGGTGATATTGCACGTGAAAATTACGTTACCGTTTATTTAATTTACCGGTTTCAGGATATTCATAATGTCTTCATTTTATGTCTTAAAATCCTCGCTCTACGAGTTCTGATTTCAAAGCGACATCTGCGGTGGTTATGATACTCATAACAGTTCTAGTTATGTAATAGATATAAATTGAAGACAGTAAATTAAAAAAAAATCTAATACATAAACGACATGCACATATAATGCACATATATTTTTAAATCTCTTATTTTTTTAAAATGTATCATTGTAAACAATCTGCATTTTAAATAAATTGACACACCTATCGGATATACATAATAAGATGTGATGATTTATTTATTTATGATAATTTTAATAAAATGATGTTGTTTATCTTTCCTTTTCGCTTAAATTTATTCCAATATTTTAATATGAAATTTTATCTTGAACACCTGGTGCTATATTTTCAAGAATTTATAGCTTGAATCTTTAAAAATTATTTTTAAAAGCAAATTAACATAGGTTAGTTTTTGATATTTTATATGATACATAAAATTATTATTTATATAGTATAATAGTACAACAATACACATTTAACCTTTTACTTCTCATATATTATTTGCTACTGAAATTTAAAATTGCTGTTATTTATTGATAACAAAATAGATATTATTAATAATTTGTATATAGTAAAATGAAGTATATTAAACATAAAAATAGCTATTTATGTTACACAAGTAACACAAAATTGCATTTTCTAATGTGTTTCATACATTTTTTCTAATTTTGATACAATTCTTTTAATTATAATTTTTTCTTCTAATTTTGAATTTTGACATCATGCATGATGTATGTAATTTTGTTCTGTAACGTTTATTGGTGTGGTCTTAGAAGAAGTTTAGTGTGCCACTCGTATAGTAGTGCTTATTTCTCACCTGTCTGTTTTGGAAAATGACACTTATATATCAAAATTAGAAAAAAAAACATTTTATTTATACAGGTATTATAAACACAGTTTCACCTGTTTAAATTTTTTGTTGATATATACCTTATATATGTATAGCACGCAAGTACTCTCAACAACCTATAATTTGCAAAAAATAAAATTATTTCGACCAAAGAATTATTAATTAATAAATAATAACATATTTTTATGATTTAAAGTTATCTTTAATTAAAATGGCAATGACATGTCCAAAGCATAGTAATAAATTATTATTTTTATATTGTTATACAATGGAAAAGTACTATAAATTTTGTATCATGTGCATGCAAAATATTAGTCAAATGCCAAATAAAACATGAGTTTTATATAAATGTAAGAAGAAATATTCCCCAATCGCATAGCTCACCTCTTATTTCATGTACAATATTTATAAGTATTCTTCGATACTTTACTAATATTGAAATCTGAAGGAAGTTTATTGTCTTTGCGACACAATTCAACCACTTCAACCGCATTTACGCAAACACGTGGTTAGCTATCCATTATCTATTATTCAATTCTTTTATTCAACATAATAAATGTAATTCGCTTATATGAGTGATTTTTTTTTCAGTATGGAAACAAGAAAGAAACAGATAACCGTTCAGAAATTTCAACTGATGTGGAAGAATTGAAAGGTTCTTCTAACAAAATGCAAGTGAAGATACAGCAGCAGCATGAAACTACACTGAAGAATACCTTCGGATGGGCGAGGATAGACATCATTGTCATGTTGATCTGTTGCGTCTTCCTAGCTAGTCTTTGCTTCTCACTCATTGTAGAAGCAATGCAGACTCTAATACACATCAACCATCAAGATGAGATGCATTATCCCATTCCAGTTATGTGCCTAGGAGCCATGGGTATTGTCTTGAACGGAATTTGTTATCTGTTAATTGGTGGTAAGTTTTTTTTATCGGTTAAGTTATCGTAACAATAACAATGCCCTCAAGAAATAGTAAAATAATAAAGCCCTGAATTGTTATTATTTTAAAGAATATTTTATCTCCTTCCATTTTTAAGTAACTGATTTCTACCCTAAAATGGGTGTAAGTTATACCCTTAAAAATATTACCAGTGAATTCCCTGCGCCAAAGTACCTATGTATACAAATTTTCATTTAAAAATTCCCACTGGTACAGCCACAATTACGGATTGAATATCAGCCAATAGAAATCCACGTGACCGGTGATAATGCGCGTCTCAGGATATACCGGAGATCCTGAGACGCTATCACTCAGTCCCGCTCTGCGGGGCGTCGGGGAGGCAGCAGGCCTTTGGGTCTCTTCCCCGTCTGGTGGTCTGGCTAGACCGCCTTCCAGGGCATCTCATGCCCTGAAGGTGATCTAGTTCAGCCGGCCAGGAATTGAAGCACGCTTCGGCGTGTGGTCTAATTCTTGGCCTGCTGAAACCAGAGCTCATTCTGGAGCAGATTTAGCTGCTCTGGATTGTGCTTTGGTTTCAGTGGGTCAAGAATTAGAGCACTCGGGAGTGTTTGTTCTATTTCTTGGCCTGCTGAAACCAGAGCACATTCTGGAGCAGATATGGCTGCTCTGGATTGTGCTCTGGTCACAGTGGGTCAAGAATTAGAGCACTCAGAAATGTTTGCTCTAATTCTTGGCCTGCTGAAACCAGAGCACATTCTGGAGCAGACTTGGCTCCACTGGATTGTGCTTTGGTTTCAGTGGGTCAAGAATTAGAGCACTCGGGAGTGTTTGTTCTATTTCTTGGCCTGATGAAACCAGAGCACATTCTGGAGCAGATATGGCTGCTCTGGATTGTGCTCTGGTTTCTGTGGGTCAAGAATTAGAGCACTCAGAAGTGTATGTTCTAATTCTTGGCCTGCTGAAACCAGAGCACATTCTGGAGCAGATATGGCTGCTCTGGATTGTGCTCTGGTTTCAGTGGGTCGAGAATTAGAGCACTCAGAATTATTTACTCTAATTCTTAGCCTACTGAAATCAGAGCACATACTGGAGCAGATTTGGTTGCTCTGGATTGTCCTCTCTTGAAAACAGCATTAGAAGCTTTAGAAATTATTTTCAGGATACACATTCCATCAAGGAAGCTTCTTGTACGTAACTGCTAGTGGAGATGTAGTTTTAAATAAAGTGGTCACAAATGATTCGGTTCGTCAGGGTGAAAGAAGATTGTCTAGAACAAGACGACCTGTTCATATGCCTCATTATAGACAAAGACAGGGTGTTCGAGAAATGTGCAGGGATATTTTAGGTAAGCTATTTTTAATAACCCATTTCCCTTATTCAAAAATAACTCATTTTCAATGTCAAAACTAAAAAAAAACTACAACTACCTTGGTACAGTATTTTAAAGAAGACACCTCTAAAATGTTTTTTTTTTACTTTAAAATTATTCTTCCAGTCAATTTGATATCAATGAAGAGCAACTATTTTTCATATTTATTACAAATAAATAGTTATTTCGAACAAAAACGCCAACTTTCTTTCTGCTTTTAATTATGTTTTTTTACAAGTTACATATTTGCATATTTACTAAGTAGATAACAAAATGTACATTTTATTTATATATTTTTGTAATAATTAATTGATTTCTCTTTAATAGTATTTATATCAAAATCAAATTAATATTTCCTGCTTTCCAGGAAATAATTTAGAACAAAGTTGGAATGTTATGGAAATATAGTAGTATTAACTATTCATTACATCCTTGAGTAAGTTTTGTTTTGTAATAATGTAACTTTGTTTTCAGGATGCATATTTGTTATTATATGTTCAGTAATTGTATACTTTACTGATGCACAGGTAGCGAAATTCGTAGATCCTATTATATCAATTGTTTCTGCTGTCTCTCTATTAGTCCTTAGCTTTCCATACAGTAAGTTCTTCGAACACTTAAAAAAAAAAGAAAATTATTTATTATTTAATTTTCAGTGAAGGAATCGTGTTTGATATTATTACAAACTATTCCGGACACCATAAACATAGACGATTTACGTACAGAATTAAGAAAGAAATTTCCAGATATTATAAATGTTCATGATCTTCATGTTTGGCAGTTAACTGCACAAAAAGTCATTTCAACAGCTCATGTAGTCTTTAAAAATCCACAAGTATGTTTATTTAAAAATAACTTAAACAAGTTTAGTAAATATTTGTTTGTAGGAATATGCAAAAATAACAGACGCAATCAAAGAATTTTTCTTGGACCAAGGAATTACTCAAGTAACAATTCAACCAGAGTTCTTCAGTAAAAATAACGATGTATCTTTAAAAACCAAAAAAGAAGGAATGTGTTTAATGAAATGCCAAAGTGAAGGATGCAAAACCAGCGCTTGTTGTCCTGAAATTGTAAGTAAAAATTAGTAGATTAATTTTTTTTACTTACAAGTTATTTTTCAGGACGAAACCCATAGCAACAAGTCTAGTAGAAATAGTAGCACCTGTGAACTAAAATCTATAAAAATACTAGACGAAGACACGATGAGTAAATCTCTGCCTAAAATAAATGAAGTAACTGGTGAATGCAGTGATGAAACCAAAAAAGAAATAAGTGAGACAACAAAGGACACAACTAAATCATCCGATTCTAATTTGACTGAAAACAATGAAATGAAAAATGACGAGACTATAACCAAAATTGAACAATAGTACATACATAATTTTATTATTCAGTGCCTTATTATGTGTTCAAATTAAATTTTAGTTGTAGTAATGATTATAATACAACGCAACTGTGATTTTAAATAATAAGTTATAATAAGAATTTTATATAATCGACTAGCATATTGTGATTTCTTAGATAACATTATATGTTTGCAACTATTATTTATAATGTTGACATGAATTCATGTACAGTTTAAAATTGTTTCATTACAATACAATAAATGACCTTACACCAGAAATAATATTTAGAGTTGGAGATGTCATTACTTGATTTCCTTTAATTTTAATTATTATCACCAAATCGATCTACTAATATTCTGTTTCCTCTTCGACTGAATAACAAGTATAAATACGCATCAAAATATTCTATTGTTCAGTCAAACTATGAAAGTGGTTACCATGTATATTTTAAAATTTATATGTTTTGTATTATTGGTTTCTTTTCCGCGATATTCCAAAGCTTGTGTAAGTTTTACTTTCAGAGAAATTAAGGGAAGTATAATATTTCTTTTGTAGAATGGATATGTTTTAAAATTTCATTATTTAACACATTGTCAACAAGAAAATGTGATAAATTTTAAAGATATTAAAATAGTATTAGATAAGGATTGTAACATGGTGCCTCATGGTTGTATTAATACAGAAGGATTTAAATCTGCAATGGTAAGAAATTAATTGAAGTTTCACATTTAGTTCCAGTTTTGAAATAAATTTTTTGTTTTGAACAGCAATTTTTAATAAATAAAATTCTATAATTGGTATATTTCGATTAGATTCCGATTGTTTTCAGTATTCCAATTTAAAATTAAGTACATATAGCACATTATTCAATAAAACTAATAATAAAATTTAACAAATTTATAACCAAATCAAACTACATATGTATATATTTTTTATCGATATGGTGCATGGTCGGTTTAGAATTTTTAAATTGTAATATTTACAATTTATTTATTTTCCGGTTCGAGTGTCCGAATTTTTACTATAAATTATTTTTTCTACGACCACTATGGAAAGTGACCCATAAAGAGTGGATTAAAGAGTGAGACATCATTTTTCACACTATTTGCCAATACTGCGCATGTGCAGTGTGAGAAATATAATTGCTTACAACAATCGCATGAGTGAAGGTCCTGTTTATGAGATTTTTGTTTTGTAACGTGTAGCAGTGTGGTCGTAGAAAAAGTATAGTGTGTCACACGTGCAGAATCACCTTTTTTCCACCATGTGTGATTCCAACACTCGACTTCGTCTCGTGTCGAAACTTTCACACCTCGTGAAATAAACAACTTGCACAATATACTATTATTCATAATTTTTCTGGTATTTAAAGAAATCGTTATAATGTTTAATCATTTAGAATACCAAAAAAAAAAAAATTAATTTAATTATAATACCTGGATATTGCATTTTTTTATGTACATCATTTTAATAATTTTATGAGAAACATGTTTCGCAAATTAGATGCATTTTCGAGCTGAGAAGAAACCTCTCCCGGCAATAGAAGGCGATGTTGATTTATGCAAGGCATTGGAAGAAAAAAATGAATATGCTTTAGTAGCTACTGGAGCTTTGGGTTTACCACAGACCTGTCCTATTGGCAAAGTATTTTATTGCGTGTTTCCATTAATAAAAATAAATAAAAAAAACACTTTTTTTCAGTATTCAGTCTGCTTGAATGGCGAGCAAAAAGTAGATATCAATAAATATAAGAGTAAACTTGGAATGACTCTTGGAGTTGCTGTTGTAAATATTACAATTACTCATGATACAGGAACTACTTGCTTCAGTTTTAAAACTGAATTCCAAAAGCCTAGGCGAAGGGGATAAAAACTATATAATTATATAAATTTATTTTATGAAAAATAAATATGCATTTCAAAATATAATACATTTTTATTAAGAACTATTGAAATAAAGTTGCACATAAACTTGTAGCGACGAGTTCTTTCGCTGAATTTTGTATCACAGTAGGCTCTGGATTCGACGTTGTGTTAACAGTGTTTTGTTCTGTGACAGGTGAATAGTGTTTATTATTATTCATAACTTTATAGAAACAACTAAAACTAATAAAAGAAACAATTTTATTGAAATATTTTATTTTTTAATTGCAAACTGTAAAATAAAGGTAGTTTAAACGTGCAGTGACCAATTAAACAAGTCTTTAGTTGAATTTTAATCGTAGTAGTCTGTGATGCAAGTTTGTTTTAACATTGTATAATAGTTCTGTGTGTGAATGGTGTCTTATAGTGTTTTCTTTCAAGAAAGAACAATTAAATTATAATGGTAAGTGAAACGATTTATTAAAATATTTAAATTCTCAAACAAAACTGTTACAATTTAGTATTTATAAATTATATCAAGCACTATAACCAAACAAATTAACAATTTCATTTGATAACACTGTATTCAACTATTAATGAATATAAGCTGCACATAATTTGTACATTTTATAATTGAAATTTAGTATTCTATTTATTGCACATGATTTTTTTAAATATATCTTAAAGAAGATTTCATATAATTAACATTTAGGTAGGTAACATCAATTCACATTTGAACATTTGGAGCTCACATTTTGTTTGTACCCTTTTCCCCATAAATTCTACATTTAGTATTTCAGATACGTTAACCTGGTTAGTTGCTGCATTAAACTTATGAAACTGTTATTTATTTTACTTGAGATAAATTAATTATGATAAATGGCAGTAGGTTAATTCGACTTCTTAGTGTAAAACAGACATTTTTTTTAACAAAACACGACTATGTAAGCATTTTTTTTCATAATTTTAATGTAGCAACACCGGGTTAAACAATGATATAGATTTATATAATTGGAATTAAAAAACTTCATTGTAATAAAATAATTATTTTAATTTTATTAGTTATTTTGGCTCAGCAAATCCTAACGTCTATTGGTATATTAACAAAAATATAGTATTTGAAATTAATACAAATGTAACAAAATTATAAACTATAAAAAATAAAAATTGTTTGAACTAATTCGAAGCACATAAAATTCTTGGTTCCTTCAAGACATGAAATAATTATTGAAACTAAGTTCACCTGTAAAGATTCATATATCTGAAGGTAGAACATCAGGAATAAGATATGTACATAACTCCTCTTCGGAATATACGAATTTTACTTTGCTGGTTGTGTTTTCATCCAACCTGCATACAAAATGATGTACAAAAGTTTACAAGCATAAATAAAATATTACCATCCTTTTATCACAGCCCAACATCCTGAAAACAATGTTGGCGAATTTATAATTAAACACACTCCTAGTCGTTCTGGATAATGTCTGGCAAGTAACCAAATCAAGTTTTTAATAACTTGGTAATCCATACAACTTAAACCAAAATCTTGCAGATCGAAAACGATGCAAAGATTGTCAATAACTTCTTCAAAACATCTCTTGCACGCTTCTTCCTAAAGTCATAAATCATGTTAACAGGTGGTTTAATGTTTACAAACACAAGATGTTACCAAGCAATAGACGATGAACTTTGTAAGTTCATCTATATCTCTTTCGCTTGCATTGTGATTCTTTGCGGGAATATATATTATGGGTCTTCCTTGCATATCTCGATGTTTTAAAACTCTTGCTTTATTTCCTTCCATGTGAATTTTAACTGCATGTACGTCAGGATTAAGATTTGCGACTCCATATTCTGATCTCCATTTATTTGTTTTTAAAATAGCCTAATAATAAATTTGTTGGAATCACATTCAATTAACTCGTTAAGATTAATTACCTTAAATGCATCGTCTGTTGTTTTAAAAGCTCTTAAATATCTTTTTAACGCAAACTCATTTTGATATTGTGTCGGATCTGCATCGACAATTAGTTTCATTCGCTCTTTCAAGTCTTTTAGATCGGCTTCATTTACTTCCTTTAATGTTGATTCTGCCATATTACACTACGTTTTTTTATATATAAATAAGATTATAATACACCCACAACAAGTTATACACAGAGGAACATATGGTATCTAACCTCCATATCTAAATAATATAACAGATAATAGAATCGATTTCATTTGAATGATTAAAATCATTATATAATACGAAGTATGTGTTATAATATACTGACATAATCATCAAATGTCAATATCTTATCTATAAAAAAAATGATATGGTAATCAATTTCAAAAAGACCGCTGTACATAGGGAAATTTGTTACCTTTTCATATTGTAGCATTTTGAGGTTAATATTATTCGCGTCATGTTAATATTCCCTAGTGTAAGTAAATGTAAACTGCATTGAATTTACGAAGTAATGTGAAAATAGTGTTGAAAGAAGTATTATCAAAACAAAATGGATTTCCAAAATAGACCCGGTGGAAAAACTGGTGGAGGAGGTGTAGCATCATGGTCCGAAACAAATCGAGACCGCCGTGAGCGTCTTCGCCAACTTGCGTTGGAAACTATTGACCTTCAAAAAGATCCGTATTTTATGAAAAATCACCTTGGTTCATACGAATGTAAACTATGTTTAACTTTACACAATAATGAAGGAAGTTACCTAGCTCATACTCAGGGTAAAAAACATCAAGCTAACCTAGCTAGACGTGCTGCTAAGGAAGCCAAAGAAGCTCCACAACAATTAGCTCCCGAAAAACCAAGAGTAGAACCCAAGAAATTCGTTAAAATCGGTAGACCTGGCTACCGAGTAACAAAGCAGAGAGATCCTGAGACTGGCCAACAAAGTTTGTTGTTCCAAATCGATTACCCAGAAATTTCTGATAATATTTACCCTCGACATCGTTTTATGTCAGCCTACGAACAAAAAGTAGAGCCTCCAGATCGTAAATGGCAATACTTGCTATTTGCAGCGGAACCCTACGAAACAATTGCATTTAAAGTACCCAGTAGAGAAGTTGAAAAGTCGGACAACAAATTTTGGACTCATTGGAATAAGGACACCAAACAGTTCTTTTTACAATTCGCATTCAAAAACGAAGCAAAGAAACCTGTTACAATAATTGGTAGGCCACCAGGAATGCTGCCAGGAAATGTTCCTCCTCCACCTATGTTGCCTGTGCCTCCACCGCCCAGGGCTCCGATGTTCAATCCGGTACCTCCTCCAGCGCCACCACCACTTCTTGGGGCCAGTGTTCTACCTGTTCCGCCACCTCCCCAGAATTAACATTTTTAAGTGTAACTACATTTTGTTTGTAATAATAAAATTACATTTTACAATAAAAATTCGTATGTATTATTTACAGGAGAAACATAAAAACAAAACCTTTATTAAAAAAATAGCGAATGGGAGCGTTTATAGTCTATTTTTTATAAGAACGAAGTGTGGTGAAGATAGAAGCAGTTTGATCTTGTTCTTTGATTGGATAATATTGGGGTACTATCCAATCAAAAAATAAGCTTTCATTCGGAGAATTTTATAACAATTTCTTTATAGTTATATTAAAAATTCGCAAACACGAACATGCGAAAGAAATTTTTTTTCGTAATAGTGTATACACTGTCAACTTGAGCAGAATTATATGAACATTTGTGCTGCCACCTGGAAAAGTTTGGCGTGAACACTCCTGTTTTCATTTTTTTTTTATAAAGATAGGATTAAGTTTGTTTAAAGGTAATATAATATTTCAAATATATGTAAAAATTAAATTTATTTCTGAGTGGAATTGTACAGCTGATTGTTCAAAAGTAGTTGAACTAATATTGAGGAAATCAAAATACAATTATAAATTTTTAAATACTTTATTAGTGTACAAAAAATTTAAGCACACAACACACAAGCTCCACCAACAGCCTTGATCTTACGTTCGGCTTCCTTGGAGAAGAATTTTGCTCTAACAATAACGGGTTGTTTTGGAATTCTGCCCTTGCCCAGGAGTTTGTAGTAACCCTGTACAAATTAATTTCTATTAGCTATTAATCAATCTAAATTATAAAAATAACTTACGGCTTTAACAATGTCGATAACTGGAGCTTTGCCCTCAGCGTTATCCTTGTATTTCAACCTGGTTTGTTCACTGACAAGGGTCCACAATTTGTCTAAGTTTAGAGATGGGCACCACTTGGTGTTGCGTCTGAGATGGTAATTTCTCATACCGAGCTGTAAAATAAAAATATAATCAGTATACCAATAACAAAAGCGAAACAATCTTTACAAAAAAATATTTTCAGAGGAGAAAATAATCACAGAGTATCATTTAGCCGGTGAAATGTTTGTATCATCATTAATATTAGCATAATAATAAACAAAAATCAAAAGAACTTACTTTACCGAAGTAGCCAGGATGGTACTTATCGAAGTTGATTCTGTGGTGATGCATACCACCAGCATTACCACGACCACCGGGGTGCTTACGGTGCTTGCCTAAAAGAAAACAAAATTATGTAAACAAAAATCCTTTACGTAATACTAAAAACTAATGTAAATTATTAACTTTATAATTTGGACTAGCTTATGTGACACCAATGTAAGGTTAGTTCGTCAGATATACAGTAATATATTTTAAAAACTTACCAATACGTCCATGACCGTGGCTTACATGTCCACGTAGTTTCCTTGTCTTCTTCCTGTGGGTGGACTGCAAGAAAAACCAATTATATTAAAAACTTAACACATTTCACATGTGGAATTGATGTTTATGTCAAACACAACATCGATAATTTTCACTTAGATATTTGTTTTTACATAAAAATATACCGAACATTATTATTATTAACATATTACGACACTATAAATAGCGTTTCGTAAAATTAAATTAAAGGATGACAGAAATAAAATTGAGAATTTCTAGTTGAAAATTTCTTAGCACAACTCACCATTTTGGTTAACTATGCGAAAGAACACTAACTTGAAAATAGATGTTGAAGGAAACCTTGGCGCAAGGGATACCAACATTAGAAGTAGGGAAATTTCACGTTTGCATGGAAACTAGCAACATGAATAAAAACAATATCGAATCGCGGGAATTGTGTTTCGTGTGATTTTTCTTTACAATTGTTTATAACGGTATTTTAAGTAGTGCAAATTGTTTAATTATGTTTATTTTGTGAAGTCAATATATTTTATTTATGAAAATGTGATTGGGTTTCTTACAGTAAGTTAAAAACTTAAAAATTATATTTCAATATTTATTAAAAAAAATAATACATAATATATTTGTAACAATACAATTAAATATGTGAACGATGTTCATAATCTGAAACAAAAATTGATATACATTACAAAACTATAATTAATTGAACTATTCAAAGTATAAAAATGTAAATATCAGTAAATGCGTATCATCAATAAGAATCAGGCCGCACGTCGCTAATTATGTTTGTTTATCATCATATAAAAGGTACTACATTCATATAATTACAGATTTATACACTTACTTTATATATTTCGTCCTTAAATGCGCAGCGTTCATTCATCTTTCATATTTCCCATTTTTTCTGAAAAAAATACAAACTTTGTAAAAAAAATTGAATTCGCAGTTTATGAAGAGTATACAAAAGTAAATATCAGTAAATACAAATCATCAACAAGAATCAGACCGCCTGTCGCTAATTATGTTTTTTTATCATCATATAAATGAATATAATGTTACTATACTAATATATATTATATATTTGCAAACTTACTTCATATATTACATCTTCTAATTCAGTGTTCATTTAATCTTCGTATCTGCCATATTTTGGGTACATTATTTTCTGTAAATGAACAAAATATGTTAAAAACATGGAAGTCTGTTAACTAAGCACAATGTAACGAATGTAAATATCAGTAAATACAAATCATCAATTAGAATCAGACCGCCAGTCGCTAATTATGTTTTTTTATCATCATATAAATAAATATAATGTTACTATACTAATATATTATATATCTGCAAACTTACTTCATATATTTTTTTCATCTTCTAATTCCGTGTTCATTTAATCTTCGTATCTCCCATGTTTTGGGTACATTATTTTCTGTAAATGAACAAAATATGTTAAAAACATAGAAGTCTGTTAATTAGGCAGAATGTAAGGAATGTAAATATCAGTAAATACAAATCATCAACAAGAATCAGACCGCCTGTCGCTAATTATGTTTTTTTATCATCATATAAATATTACTGTATTAATGTATTACAGATTTATAAACTTACTTTTGTATTTCATCCTTATATTCAGTGTTCATTCAGCTTTCACATTTCTTCTTTGTTTCTACTGATTTCTGTAAAAGAAAAAAAATTGTAGAAAAAGTTTTAGTGTGAATTATGCAGAGTATAGAATATAAATGTAAATATCAGTAAATACAAATCATCAACAACAATCAGACCGCCAGTCGCTAATTATGTTTTTTTATCATCATATAAATGTTAGTATAATATAATACAAATTTATACACTTACTTCATATCATCCAGAAATTCAGTGGTCATTTAATTTTCATATTTGCCTGGCATGAACTCTCCACAATATTCTGTAAGACAAAAAAATTGTAAAATAGTGAAACGAACATTACTACAGAACATAAAATGAGTTTTTATTTGGATGAAAAAATAAGGATTTTAAAATTTAAATAATTATCGAGAAAATATCAAAATATTTATATATTTCAATTCCAAATATTAAAAATATTATATAGACAACTATTTTTAAATGAAAGATATTGTGATTAATAGGATATAAATAAATATTAAATACCTGACATCTATACTTCGACGCCATGCTTGTACAACAGACCGGTGGTGTAAGTACTGTCAAATTGGTGCATCCACCAACCAACAACCAAGCAACCAGTCTTACCAACTCTTGTTAAATAAAATTACCAAGGCAAGATTTACGGATTTACACAGTAAATTTTATTGCAAATGTAAAATCCCTATATTTCTTATAAACAAAATGCGGTAAAAACATTTGAAATCAACTATCAAAAATCATAAAAAAGATCTTTTGAGTTTCCATTGTTTATATTGCCTTATTCAAAGAAATTTCATTTTTTTTTTACTTATACATGATTGAAACTTTGTACATTTAAATTTTTGCTTCATAGTGTTAAAAACATCATTTAATATTAATAGATATAATTATGAAAGGGTACATATTGAAAAAAAATCAATTTTAAATAAAGAATGTTGATTTATTCATTTATTCTGATCCAGCATCTACATTTTCGGTTTGTAAACCTTTGAAAGTTGCTACTGGAACATATGTAACTAAAGTGAATAATTTGTTTGCAGAATCTTCATCGTCGTTTCTTCTGCGGGACAGACGGACACGCATACGGAAAGGTACGTTTCTGAAAAGAAAGACATCATTAGTAAGTTTTGTCTAAATGATATTACCCATTAAATTTGTAATTTCAAACAAATTTGGCAGATATTTTCGTTATGTATTAGACTTACTGAACAGTAACAATTGGTATATAAATTATTTAAAACAAGGGTATATGTACTTTTATTTATTGTTGTGTTTACTTGACTTTCTAAAGAAATTAGAATTATTTTCGTACCTGATTCCCTTAGACCAGAGCTGTTTGTTTAAACGTGTATCAATCCTGACATCAGGAGTGCCCATCTGCTTCTCAGCAAACTTCCGGATTTCTTTGATGGCTCTGGGGGCTCGTTTCTTGAAACCAACACCATGTAACCTTTTGTGGAGGTTGACGGTGTATTCGCGGGTAACTACTTCATTGATGGCAGATTTGCCCTTTTTCTCACCTTTTGGTTTGCCCATTTTACCTAAAACACAATATACTTGAACTTAACCTGACATTAAACTTTCACATGTGTACACAATGTACAATTTTGGTAATTTTCACAAAATATTTATATCTGCACTTAATATTACTTTATATTTACACTACGATGATAATTTAACTCACAATAGTTTTTATTTATTTAAGATGATTTAGGATTTTATGCAAAATGTCAAACCTACCTATCCGATTTTAACTCACGATAAATAAGAAAGACTTCTTCTTCTTCTTGTTGTGTTGTTGGTTTCTAAAATTATGGGAACTGTATTACCGGCTTCATGGTTATTACTTTCAACTTTGATGTGTAGATGTCACTAGAATTAAAATTTTAAGTATAACAATTTTGAGTAAATTATTCGACTTCCTCAATATATTTTGATGGTTGTTTTTTAACAATATTTGACTTGAAATGGTAATATTAGCTAAAATTTGCTGAATGTTACCTAAAATTTACTTTATTTTTTTCAGAAAATCAGACAAATTTAATAAGAACAATATTTATTGTTAATAAATATTTTGCAATGAATTTATTGCAAAAATGTGAATTGTTACTTAAGAGTTTGGTTATTTTTTTATATTTTTCATATCTTAACTAAAATCACATATGTAGTTGTAAGTAAGACTTTGAAAATATAAATTCCTACAAAAAAAATATTGAAGTTATTAAAAATGCTCAACTTAAACCCACCGGTCTATTTTGACATCAGCCCTTTTAATATTTACCAGAATTGCCAGATGGCTAGTTTCCTGAAATATATGAGTGCGCGTATTTATTGTCTACATAAATATATAGTAGTTGATAATCAAAGTGGATATCATAATCTAAAGTTAAAATATTACTCCTTTGGGCTTAAGGATACCATAATGAATAACTGAAAAAGAAGGAAAAGGGGCGTGGCTTAATTTCATGACCGCAATTACTGCCTAAATAAAAATCATTTTTACAAGAATTCTCAAATTTTGAAAAAAGGGACTCAGTCTAATTATAAACAATTTCGGTAGCTCAACATCTCAAGAACTATTTACGCGTATCATATAAATATACCTGTAATACAAATTATTAATATATTTAAATATAACACCATAAGTTGCATAAAAAAGTTATATAGATAGATACAGATTCATTTGTACTTAGTTATATATTAGGTATTATATTAATATAAAAAAATATATAAAATTGATTAGAACAAGCATAGTTTCAGATTTATTTAATATATGACTAGTAATTTTATTAAATAACTGCAACTCCAAAAGTACCATTCTTTGTTCGGTAAAAGTAATGTATAAATGTTGTATGTTTTGATCATCTTAATAGGATCCGTTGTAAGGAATCTTGTGTCACTAATATACTTATACAATGATGATTGGTGGATTAATTAATTTTATTAAATGAGTATCATTCTTTTTTGTTTAGTAAAGGCGCAATGGATGAATGTTGTAAGTTTTGACCATCTTAACATGATCCGTTGTAAGGAATCTTGTGCCACTAGTATTTATACAATGATGATTGGTGGATTAATGACTTTTATAAAATGTTTGCAACTCCAAAAGTACGTTTCTTTTCTGTTTGGTAAAAGTAATGTGTATGTTGTAAGTTTTGACGATCTTAACATGATCCATTGTAAGGAATCTTGTGCCACTAATACTAAAACAATGATGATTGGTGGATTAATGAATTGTATTAAATAACTACAACTCCAAAAGTATCTTTCTTTTCTGTTTAGTAAATGGATGAATGTTGTAAGTTTTGACCACCTTAACAAGATCCGTTGTAAGGAATCTTGTGACATACTTATAGAATGATGATTAGTGGATTAATTAATTTTATTCAATGACTGCAGTTCCAAAAATACCATTCATTAATGTTTGGTAAAGGCAATGGATGAATGTTGTAAGTTTTGACCATCTTAACATGATCTGTTGTAAGGAATCTTGTGCCACTAATACTTATACAATAATAATTGGTGGATTAATGAATTTTATTAAATAACTGCATTTCCAAAAGTACGTTTCGTTTATGTTTGGTAAAGGCAATGTATGAATGTAGTAAGTTTTGACCATCTTAACAGGATCCGTTGTATGGAATCTTGTGCCACTAATACTTATACAATGATGATTGGTGGATTAATGAATTGTATTAAATAATTACAACTCCAGAAGTATATTTCTTTTCTGTTTAGTAAATGGATGAATGTTGTATGTTTTGACCACCTTAACAAGATCCGTTGTAAGGAATCTTGTGCCATACTTATAGAATGATGATTGGTGGATTAATTAATTTTATTGAATAACTGCAGTTCCAAAATTATCTTTCGTTAATGTTTGGTAAAGGCAATAGATGGATGTTATAATTTTTGACCATCTTAACAGGATCCGTTGTAAGAAATCTTGTGCCACTAATACTAATACAATGATGATTGGTGGATAAAAGAATTTTATGAAACAACTGCAGCTCCAAAAGTAACGTTTGTTTTATGTTTGGTAGGCAAATCTTGTGCCACTAATACTTATACAATGATGATTGGTGGATTAATGAATTTTATTAAACAACTACAGCTCCACAAGTATTTTTCATTTCTGTTTGGTAAATGTATGAATGTAGTAAGTTTTGACCATCTTAACAAATCCGTTGTGAGGAATCTAGCGGGCATGTGTTGTTCTTGTTGGCGGCTGGCCCCACCTTGGCGGCATGTGCAAGCGGGAAGTGCGTTGCGTTGCGTTGTTGCGTGCTGCAACCGCGTGCCCTCTAAAGAACCTCCACGGCTAGGTCATTGAATTTGGACCCTTGTCCTTCGGCGGGCTCGCGGCGAGCGGTCGCAGCGCGGAACGCGTAATCGCATGGGTGGAGGCACCACCGAATATTTGGGGGCCTACCACACACCTAAAACATACAAGAAAAATAACAAAAAGATACTTATTTATTTGAATGAAAATGAATAAGGAAAATAAATATTATTCTTTGGGGGTAGACATATTACAAAAAGTATTAAAAATGTACGTAATGGTGGAAAACATGATGACATAAGGAGCAGAAACTTCGGTTATTACCAAGGAGATTAAATAATCATTATCTGACTTTCATCTCTGAAGAAGTTCCATGTGAGGTTGAAACCGGTAGGAGAGGAAATAAAACCTTTTTCAACTGACTGAATTCCAGTAATTTTTTCCCTTATTAACAAAGAGAATAAAAATAAAATAACGGCCACGGAAATGAAGTACTGGAGAAGAGGTTGCGATGTTATGAGAATAAGAATAAAAATAGGTATAGAAAAAGATTCACTAGAATGCTTAGTAGAGAAAAGATTGATATGGTAGGGATAGATTTAATGATCAAATGAAGTAAATGAAGTCCTGTAAGAAGAAGAAAAAGAAGATGGCGAAAAAGATTTTGGCGAGACGAAGTTGAAGATTGAGATTGAGAAGAGAGAATTACAGGATGATGAACCGCAAGATAAAGAACAATTATAAAATTTACAATTCGGCTTTTGTTAAACTTTAATACCCGTATATATAAAACGTTCGTTATATATTCTCCAAAAACACAATTCGTTTTTGAAGAAAAATAAAAATTTTAGTTTGTCTACTGTTTTTTAATTTGTCACAAAATTTAACGAAGCGTTATACCTAACTATAACATAAGTTTAAATAATATATCTGCATACACTTTCATTTGATTTTAAGGGTTTTTGATATTTCCTAAAGTACTTTAATATGGTTCTAAATAAACCTGCCTGAAACAGTCGTTCTATATTCCTTGTTACTTGTTTTCCCTAGTATTTCTCAAAGGTTACTGCATACAATTTAATATGATTTGAAGGGTTTTATATACATAAATCTGCCTGAAACAGTTGTTCTGTATTTCTTGTTTTCCCTAGTACTTTTCAAATGTTTCTGCACACAATTACATTTGTTTTAAAGTATTTTACATTTAGTAAAGTATCTCCCATACCGTTCTACATTGTTGTGGGTTGTAAGTCAGTAAGGCAGTGGTCCCCGCCGCTGTTTCGCGGGCTGGCGGCCGGTGCAATGGCCGCGGCGTTGAATGTGCGTGCCCGCCCCGCCCCCGCGCGCCTCTGATCCCACGCGTATTTGACGCATCCACGCACGAACCCCGCCGTGCCAGATGGAGCCGCTGCAATGGAATCATACGGGACAGGGTTGTAGTTATATGCTAATCATACCGAATTTACTAACTTCTACACATATTCATGGTGGTTGGTATTTTTTGAACAACGAGAATGGGGAATACAATAGTTTTTAAAAACGTAGTTGAATCTTAAAGTTTTAAATTAAAATCTCATTTTAAAACTATGGAGCCCATGCAATGGAATCATGTGCATACTATACGGGGCAATGAGAAATTTGAACTTATTTTGTCTTTATAGAAATCCGAAATAAAAAAATTAAATAATGTGTTAAATAAATTTATCACGATAGCGAATTACCCATTATTGGGTATGTATTTTTGACTTAATGTAGATTTTAATAAAGTTTTAATATATAAAATTCAAATTTTATTTTGGTACTTAAATCGAAATCGATTAAATTTTAAATATTTTTTTATTATCCTCAAGATTATCAGTCAAGAAACTTCCATCATGATCGAAGAATTATTTGATATGTTTATGTATGCATGAAAGCTATCAAACAAAGAATAATACACCTTACATAAAGTCAGAAATAGTTATTTTTGAAACTAGTGTATAAAGTCAGTGATAAAAGATACGGCAACCAACTTCACATGAGTTAAAGAAAGTTGCATAGTTTACCTCAAAAATAGCAAATGAAAATAGTTTTGTACATTAAATTCTGCTCATTTGAAAAATTCTTATTCGTTCTTATATTGAAGCTCAATGTATTTATTATAAGAATTCATTCTTATTCGGCTCAACAAATACATAAGTTCTTGATCCGAGACATGACGCGATGATTCTGTTATTGTATACGTTGTGAACCTCCACAAATAGCAACTGAAAATAGATTTTTGCGTTGAGTTTTGCGCACTTGAAAAATTCTTATTCGTTCATATATTGAAGCTCAATGTACTTATGACAAGAATTCATTTGTATTCGGCTCAAGTTCTTGTTCTGTTATTCTTTCGTTTCGCATAAGTTAAAGAAAGTTGCACATACTGTCTCAAAAATATCAAATGAAAATAGTCTTGTGCGTTGAGTTTTGCTCATTTGAAAAATTCTTCGTTAATATATTGAAGCTCAATGTACGCTAAGAATTCATTCGTATTCGTATTCAACAAGTACATAACTCCTTGTTCCAAGAACGGCATGACGATGATTCTGTTATTGTATACGTTGTGAACCTCAACAATAAGTGCAGTGACAGCGAGTCCTTGAGGTGAGATTGAACAAAACAAGGCATGGAGGCATCACGTCCAGGAAGGCAGCGGCGTGGAACGGCGTAACGCTTCGCCACGTCGGGCTAGGGCAAGAGCGGAGGCCTTGCGCCAACTGCGGGATGGTCACTGCTCTGAACACAGCCCGGACTCAGGGCTTTTCCTCAAAGGGAAATAATATAAGGTGGCAAGTACAGCGAAATATGTACAGAAAAGCAAATAATATTGCTTAGATATTTAATTTAATAACATTAAGGAACAGTTGATAACGATTTAAGTCATAGCAAATTCATGTAACTACATATTTATAAGAAACATAGAGTACGAAACAGTTTAGGAATTGATCAATATTCAGAAGGTTGAATTATTATCTATAAGAAACAAAAAGCACAAAACATAGATCTGCTCAGTTTAAAGACCTATTTGTAACTAATATATAGGTATATAAGTCATAGGAAATAGATGTACCCCTTTAAAAGAGAGTACAAAACATAGGTCTGCATATTTTAGAACTCGATCAGTTCAGAAGATAGAATTATTATCTATAAGAAATAGAAAGAACGTAAAACATAAATTTACACAGTGTAGCATATATTTAGAACAGAAATTGATATATGCATTTTAAGAAACACAGAATGCAAGACATAGATATTTACAGTTTAATTAAATTAAATTAAAACCGAACCCCAAAATATTGTCGGTTCGAGTCCCTGCTCAGTATTTTCTATGTTCGTATATATTAGGCGCCAGCCGGTATACTTCGTGTTAGTACAATTAAGTTCTACTAGAGGGATATTTGAGGGAAAAATGGAAGACGTAAAATTAAACACTTTAATAGAAAATTAGCCAGTTGTTTGGTAAGAAAAAGACTGATTATAAAAAATTGAAGTCATACACATATTCGAGGTCTGTTTATGAAACCTTCAAACAAAACTCTGTATTTTCTATGTTAAACTATGATCTACGTTTTGTGTTAGTTATAAATCCAGATTTACAACATGATTAGAACAAATAAAGCGATATATTTATTTAACTTGCGGTTGCTGGGAATTATTGACGTAAAACATGAATTTTCGTGTTCACTGTTGGTTTCCTTTGAAGAATCCGGCCCTGTAAAGCCAACCCATACTCCGTACAAGCATCCTCTTATTCATAACCCTAGCCAACAGTCTCCGGCTCGCGGCTCTGCTAGCCTTCCGGTATGCGCGCGCAGAGAATGGTAATCGCACGCGGCGACATCTTTCAGCCAAACAATCGACACTCGCCGCCGCCAACTCAGCTCGTGACTGTAATGTCTGATGAAGCGAGGAAAGTTAGTTGCGGCGTCATGGGGGCTCATTGTCCCATCATTTGTTCTGTTTACGGGTTTCGAGGTAATTTTTTAATAGCTAGGGTGCGGTGTAAAAAAATTGTAATATAATGCATGGGAGCGGGCCCACATTCGCGCAGCTAACCAAGCGTTTACGCTGCCATCTAACCATGAAAATTACCATCGGGGTGCACGCTCTCTCTCTGGACAATGTTTTGTCGATTTTCATAGCGACTTTGACAATGAGACAATCACAGGAATCAAATTATTCACTTCCTTTCGATTATAAATTGATCACAATTATAAATCACAATTTTTATAAACGCACCCACATATTGGGGCGATTTTCAAAGCAAATACTGATAAGCATGGCTTGTTTGGTCGAATTGTATGGAATATCAAGCGTGACATTGACGTCTTCAAAGCCATGAAGAAAATTTGCCTTTGAATGAGTATATAAGTACTTATATTTAAATATCAATTTATAAAAAAAATATATATATTAGACAGTTTTTCTGAAAAAAAATATACAGGCAACAGTGGTTCACTGATTAGAATAATCTGAACTCCGAAGTAGGGTTGCTACATGCTAATTATATTATACGAAAAAGGAAAACATTTGAAAACAAAGAAAAAAAGGTCGACAGCGAAATGACAAGCTATTCCTTAATCGGTAAATTACTTTGTGCACTTCCGGGAGTAAAAGCCTACTTTACTCTTCATTTTGAAAGACGGAAGTAACACTTTTAATCCCTGAGGGATTAAATATACTAAAACTAGTAAATTTTATTCGGTTCTCAGAGAAATAGTATATTTCATTTTATATTAAAAGTACAATGGAATGCACATAACTGAAAAAAATATATATAAATAAGGAGGACATTATTATTAAAAGGAGGATGAGAGCAATAGACAAATGAATGGAGAATAGTTGGCAAACCTAAATGGATTTAATATTGTTTCGTATATCCTAATACAAGAAAATGTCAACTTTTGCAATTCTGCAAACCGCACTACATATTTGTATACTTGGTGGTTTTTGAAATCTTTAAATGAATTAGCTATTATTGTATTATTTTTTTAAACGTATTATAATTTGAAATACACTATTAGTTTTATCAACTTGTTTATTTTTCTTGAGAGAGCTCTCAATTTTGTTTTGTGTTTACAATTTCAAAGCCTCTTCTCAAAATGAACAAATTTCACATGACGCCAGTAAGATAAGACCGTAGAAGAATGTCATTCTCGCTTCTTCTTCAAGCGTTACACCGTTCTTAGCGGATGTGTGCATCGTGTTATCTTGGAAGAAAAAATATACATAAACACGATTTTATTTGGCTTTTATCACAACTCCAAATATAACTGCGGCCAATTTAATGTTATCACCGAACTCGATAAGTTCGAACTTAAATCAGTTGAGCCTAGCAAGTGATTGGACGCGAGATGCGACATGTAACATGCAAGGTTAGATGTGTCACTTCACACAAGCTGGGACCGGTTTAGAAAACGTCTTCAATTTTATAAGCTTATTTAATATTACTTTGATATACTTACAGGAATAATTAACAATATTTATACTCTTAAGTATTTTTTTTTAATTAGCTATAGGAGTATGAATTCATTTTTAATGATATATATATAGATATCCGTTAAGAAAAATTTTCTGCTGATTATAAAATTTTTAAAAACTGCAGTCAGTCCTTTGACGGCCTCTTTGCCTAAATTTATTCAACAGAGTTACTCCATTTTACCACATATTATGTAATATTTATTTTATTAACATAGGGTTAAAGAAGAACACACAGTTTTACAAAATCTTTCACTTTATGAGTTTAAAATGGGTTTACGGTACACAATTATTGTTTATTTAACTGATGGATCAATAAAAAATAAAAAAAATAAAATTCCCAATTAAAAATTAATACACTTTTACATCTTCAAGTAATTTTCAATCTCAATTGAATATGAAAAGTTACAATTTTTAGTTTTTTACTACAAAATTTTTCATAAACAGCCGAAATAATCAAAAATTATTAATTTTTAGGTCCAAAATGTTGGTTTTTGAAAATAGACAGAATTGATAGACGTCGATGCGCTGATGGTAAATTTACAAGCAGAATTGAATTATCTCTTTTCCTTCCTGAGATATTTGCTCTCAAAGTTGCACCTTAAAAAAGTGTGTTTTTTGGGCATATTTCTAAAATGAGTAGAGATACAATTTCGACGATTATACCAATCGATTCTACGGGCAAAGTTACATAAAGAAATGTGTTCTCCGCATATATGTTCTTTGGAACGATTCGGTGAAAAATGAGAAAATCGAAAAAACCTAAATTTCAAAATTTTTCCTAGGAACTTTTTGTCTCCAAATCCGTTCATTTTCTGGACTTAAGTAGATATCGATGAGCTGATTTCAAATTTTCAAACCGAATTAAATTATCCCTTACCGTTCTCGAGACATTCGTGTTCAAAGTTGAGTTTTGCCAATACCTAAAAAAACAGGTTTTTTAGGTATACCCCTTTAAGGGTTAGGTTTACGACTTCGACGACCTCACCAATCGATTCTACGGGCAAAATTACATAAGTATACTAATTTTTATATTTTTATTCAAAAGGATACAATTTGTAGAAAGGAAAAACGAAAATGGCTAAAATCGAAAAAAACGCCTGATGAACCCCTTGCGATTTTTTCGATTTTTGACCATTTTCAGTTTTTTCTTTCTAGAGATTGTATCTGTAGAGATAAAAATCTGAAAATTGGTACACTTATGTAATTTTGCCCGTAAAATCGAATGGTGAGATCGCCGAAACCTTAAACCTAACCATTTAAGGGGTATACCTAAAAAACCTAATTTTTTAGGTATAACTTTGAACTCAAATATCTCGAGAACGGAAAGAGATAATTGAATTCGGTTTGAAAATTTGGAATCAGCGCATCAATATCTACTTAAGTGCAAAAAATGAAAAATTTTGAGGACAAAAAGTTTCCAGGCGAAAAATTGAAATTTAGGTTTTTTCGTTTTTCTCATTTTTCATTGAATCGTTCCAAAGAACGTATATGTGGACAAAACATTTCTTTACATAACTTTTCCCGTAGAATCGAATGGTGAAGTAGTTGAGATTGTTTCTCTACCCATTTTTGAGATATACCCAAAAAACACACTTTTTTGAGGTACAACTTTGGGAGCAAATATCTCACGAACTAAAAGAGATAATTCATTTCTGTTTGAAAATTTGAAATCAGCGTGCGAGATCTATCAAAGTACATTGTTTCTCAAAATCAAAATTTTGGGCTAAAAATGAGTATTTTTGGGATATTTTGCGTTTGTCAACACAATTTTTTGTTTAATACTGTTGTTTGGTTTGTTTTCACGCTACACAACTTTGATATGGAGCTATAGGTTTTGAAAAAAAAATAAAAGTTAGATAAATCAGCACAACGACGTCTATCAACAAGGACTATTTTGATTTTCGACCCAAAAATGGGTATCTTTGCTTTTTTTGGGTGTACAAACACAATTTATTACAAATAACTCCAATTTTCTAATTATGAATACTTGAATAAATCGATAAAAATAATATAATCAAACAATTTTTATATTAAATCGTTCCTAGACATAACAACATAAAAGCAAAACATTTCATCCAATTTTCGTCTGCCAAACAAATTCACCTCCACCCTCTATAATACCAGCATTCACCCATACGTTTTATCATATTAAACACATGAAAAAACACATATGCTCGTTAGGGCAACCCCGATATAAGAGCAATTTGATACAGTCTGAATGTCACCCCGTAGCTTAGCAACGGCAAACAACCGCCAATGGGGGCGGATTGTGTTTTATCCACACAAGGTCAAGGGCGGCTGTGACACCACCTCTTACAGTTCATAAGGGATACTTACTAGGGTAATTGTAGACATATGTGGGTAGATCAGTAATGGAATAAAGATGGGAATAAAAAATGACGCGTGTTGCGAATTACTGCTCAATTGCTTGCTGATTGTCCGGCGAATGATCTTTTAGAAGTTTTTTCGATGGGAAAATTCTGTTTTACAGTATTAACGAGGTAAAATAGAATTATTAGTGGTAATAAGAGAAACTTTGTTGCTAGATTTTATGAATTTCCCAAGTCTATTTAGGAAATAGATTTACAGTTAACTGTTTTACAATTTTTGGTTTACGTATGCCAAAAAAAATCTTATATTTTGCTGATGTTACAGAGCAAGGTTATTTTTCTCTCCAGATAATATTACACTGGCTAAAGTTACCCTTTTTTGGCACTTTGACTGCTCTGTATGGAAATATAGTCCTTCATAATTATATAAATATGATTAATATTCATAAATATTTATATGCAATTATTGAAAACAGAGTTTTATGTTTTCCATATATTTTTATTTCGCACTCATGTGACTGTAGGTACCTCATTACATTTCTTTTAAGTAACTTAAAAAATTTGTGTAGTAAGTACCACTGGCAGTAATAAAAAAATCATTCTACATTAATCTTCAAACTACACGATATTTTGAATCTTTAGGAATTTTACTTATTTTAGATTATTTAAAGGAAATCAGGTCAGTCGGATGTAAATCTATATCGTTGTAAATTATTTTTTGAAAACATTATTTATTTTTAAAACACATTTTATTACTTCCTACAAAAAAATAAATCACTTTAATGTTATCAAATTTACGATTAGAAACTAACCTGTAAAGTATACAAATATTTTATATAAAAAAGTAGCACTGAATAAAAAGAAACATATTCTAATTTCTCGTACAGAAGGTATCATTATCAAATTGAATAAGTAGGTAACGGTTAAAAATGCAAAAAACTAATGTTACTTAAAAGGAAATTAATTATATTTAACTACTTTCCCGAGTAAAAAATTAATTATTAAAATAAAACAATTTTTTTACAAACATTGCAAAAACAAGAATTAGATCAATTAACCTCAAAAAAGATAAATTAATTATTAGTTGAATTATTTTCATTTTGCGTTAAGGTCAAGTAATTTAAGTTTATTATTAATTCAGTTTAAATTTTGAATTATATATTTTTTATCTTATTGGTATGTTATCGTTTAAAATATTAAAAAATTATTCGCTAAGATACATTTTTATTGTAAGTAATAATTTTAAATAAAATGTTTTTCCTTGTTTCAGAAAATGCAGTCTTTCGAGTTCGGCCTATAAGGTAAGCCATTAAATTAAATTTTCATAAGAGAACACGCCTAAAAATTTTACGACTATCCTTATGATAGCAAACTCGTTTTAAATGCAAATTATAACAATATTTTCATTTCTACGTTCATATCTGAGGAGATATGGCATTTCACATAATTACATGGTTTGCTTACAACCAAATTCAGCAGTTGATACTATCTAGTCTCACGTATAATTAGAACTGCAGTTTGTATCTACTATGACCTGATTTGGTGCGTAAAATTTAGATAAAGGCGTTCAGATAATGAGTTAAATTTAATCAGTTTGGGTTTTTTGTTTTAACAAGGATCTACTTTCATACCTTCACGTGTTATATTAAAGTTTCGCAACAGCTTGCTCCGATTTTGATTATTTACGCAGATTTTGTTTTTATTACATTCCTGTATTCAACAAAAAACTTAATAAGACAAGCTTATCTTAATCATTTTGAAAGCTTGTGAATGCATTTTTCTTATACGCTTATAGGAGTATAATTAAGTAGAATATTGTTTTAATTCATTTTTGTTTGAACATTTTGTAAACAAAAATTATTATTGAAGAAAATATTATACCGAATATTAACGTTCAAAATAGTTTAATTTATTTCATGACAGTGTTACAAATTGTTTTATTTTTAATTTCTATTGGTAGACGTGTGATTGATATGTTGATTGTATGTTTACATTTTAACATTCTGTTATACATGTCTTTGACAACTGTATAGCTAACAAGCATAACGAAATATAAAACGATCGTATCCTGTCTTATATAAATTAGATAAATAATGCATATTTAAATTCGTTACTTCTGATTGAGAATTTTTTGTGATTTGTTTAGTTTATTTATTAAATATTTTTCTTAATCTTGTAAAAATATAATATTGGTAAATAATAATTAAAAAAAATAAAATTATTTAATTAGTTTTACATAGAACCATAATTTAATTTAGAGACAATATTTTTGCCCCCTATTATTAAAGACTTAAACAGTAAGAATATTTATTTAAACACTTAATACTACGGACAATTTATTTACACAATATTTATATCACTAACTATATATTTATATTCATTATTGTTCTCGCGATCTTTTCCGCATGGTTTTATATATCGGAGCAATTAAACTCCAGAATATTCTGGCAGCTTCGGTCAGTACAACAGATGGGTGGTTAAACGTGTCTCATCTTTTTTGTCATATACTTGTGACCTTGCAATCGCTACAAATATAATGGATAATATATTAAGATATTCTTTAAAAATATAAATTTAGAAATGTTTGAATAGTAGTTAATTTAAATATTTATTGAGTCAAAAGAAATGGTTGAAATTTTATTACTCTATTAAAATGAATATTTTATATAATGAAGAAATCAAATACATGTTTGAACTCGATTAAATAGGTAAACTTTTTCTTTCACTATCTTTATTATTCAGCATTTTTATTGCTTATCACTGTCATTCGAACTGGGCCAAAATGAAATTGCCTGTTAGTAATTACGCTAATTAGAACTAATAAATTTTGAATATTAATTAGAAATGCGGGAATTTTGGAAGAACAGTTTGTCGTATTTTTGGATTAATTTGGTAAATATGTGGTTTTGTGTAGTTTTTAAAGTTCAAAGATATTTAGGTCAGAGAAGAGCGTTAGCATTTGTGTTAAAATTTCATATCGCATATCGCCATGTCGATCAGGGCCGGACTGAAGTTTTGCGAGGCCAGGGACACGACGGCAAAAACGCAATTACAAATCGACTCTTTCATTCGTCCGTCACCTAAATTTAGCACTATTGAATTTTTAAATTATTCACCACGAACATTAATGGTTTCGTAAGTTTTACGCAATTTTAGCGACATTAGAATGTCAAACGTTGAATTTATAACTTATCACCTCAATTTATATTTTGGGATACATGCGAATCTACAGAGAAGTATATAGATTTGATAATAATGACATACCAAATTCATAATTGTTACGGGGAAGTAATTCCCAAAGCCGTTGATGCTGTATTTTTGAGTACACCCGAAAATATTTGAAAATATCGAATTTTTAGCTCGAAAATTTTCAAATTTTACAAAATTTTACATGTAATTTTTTTTTAAGAATTAGCTACACTGATACCAAATTTACAAACAGAATTTAATTATCTCTTTTTGTTTCGGAGATATTTGCTCTCAAAGTTATACCTCAAAAAAGTGTGTTTTTTGGGTATATCTCAAAAATGGGTAGAGAAACAATCTCAACTACTTCACCATTCGATTCTACGGGAAGAGTTATATAAAGAAATGTTTTGTCCACATATACGTTCTTTGGAACGATTATGTGAAAAATAAGAAAAACGAAAAAACCTAAATTTAAATTTTTCGCCTGGAAACTTTTTGTCCTCAAAATTTTTCATATTTTCTACTTAAGTAGATATCGATGCGCTGATTTCAAATTTTCAAACAGAATTTAATTATCTCTTCCCGTTCTCGAGATATTTGAGGTCAAAGTTATACCAAAAAAATTAGGTTTTTTAGGTTTACTCCTTAAATGGTTAGGTTTACGACTTTGACGACCTCATTAATCGATTCTACGGGCAAAATTATATAAGTGTACCAATTTTCAGATTTTTATCTCAACAGATAGAATTTCTAGAAGGAAAAAACTGAAAATGGCCAAAAATCGAAAAAATCGCAAGGGGTTCATCAGGCGTTTTTTTCGATTTTGGCTATTTTCGTTTTTCTTTTCTACAAATTGTATCCTTTGGAATACAAATTTAAAAATTAGTATACTTATGTAATTTTGCCCGTAGAATCGATTGGTGAGGTCGCCGATGACGAAAACCTAACCCTTAAAGGGATAAACCTAAAAAACCTATTTTTTTAGGTATTGCCAAAACTCAACTTTGAATACGAATATCTCGAGAACGGTAAGAGATAATTCAATTCGGTTTGAAAATTTGAAATCAGCTCATCGATATCTACTTAAGTCCAGAAAATGAAAAGATTTGGAGACAAAAAGTTCCTCGGAAAAATTTTGATATTTAGGTTTTTTCGATTTTTTCATTTTTCACCTAATCGTTCCAAAGAACGTATATGCGGATAAAACATTTCTTTATGTAAATTTGCCCGTAGAATCTATTAGTATAGTCGTTGAGATTGTATCTCTACCCATTTTAGAGATATAGCCAAAAAACACACTTTTTTAAGGTGCAACTTTGAGAGCAAATATCTCAGGAACGAAATGAGATAATTCAATTCCGTTTGAAAATTTGAAATCAGCGTATGGAGATCTATCTATGTACCTTCTTTTATAAAATCAATTTTTTTTGCACAAAAATGAGTATTTTTGGGATATTTCGCGTTTTTCAACACAATTTTGGTTTAATAGTGTTGTTTGGTTTGTTTTATCTCTACACAACTTTGATATGAGGTTATAGGTTTTGGAAATAAATAAAAGTTAGACAATAAAACGACAGAATAAAATCGAAAAGGCCTAATAGGATTGCAGGTTTTAAAATGATATAAGTATATAAAATGAAAAGTGTTTTACACATTAAAACTTTTATTTTAATACTAAGAATTTTCATTTAAATTAATCCAAATATACATAACATTTTTTAATCCATTTTAGTGAAATATGAAAAAACTGGGTCATTAATCATTTTTAAATTTGATCTTAATTCGAATTTTGTTTACACAACTTGTTACATTCCTGAAATAAATAAACATGTTATTTATATCGAGCTATTAAACCGTTTGTTCTACAACCTTGCAGCAAACAGCTAAAAAACAAATTAAGCGAGGCATCATAACAACAAATTATGCAAATCTGGTGTCAGCGAACTGTACTCGTGCGGCCGAAACCTCGCGAAGTGTGGCCGAAATGCGAACACGAGCGCGTGCACAGCCCACTACGCGGGCCACCTATTTATAACTCCATCCGTACTACGACAAAACACAGGTATTATTTGCGTACTACATACTAAATATAGCACCCCGGGAGAGAAATGGGGTTGGAATGATTCGAGGGTTTAATAACCTCTGTATTCAATTGGTGCTTCAAGCTAATTTCCAATGAAGTGGTTTGCAAATAATAAATAATAGAAATTGATTTTAATGCACTTTCTTTTGGATCCACAATAAGATTATAATTCATAAAGAAATAATAATAAATTTACAATACAAGTGTATTTGGTTAGCGTTATCTTTAGTTCCTGAATTTGTTTTTAAAGGATGTAGGAATTCTTTAAATATAAGTTTACATATATATTCAATAAGACATATCAATTTTTATAAAATTTCTTAATCAATTCAACGAATTCAAATTAGGACGAATTCTTGAAATTTTAAATATTATCAAACTTATTGGAATTTAGATATAAAACACCTGTTTGTGAATAAAAATATGTGATACTGTTTATTTTGTTATGTTGATAAAATTATGATATTATAATTAACAAGTTAAATAAAAAAGATATGTAAAAAAATATTAAGCAATCTTTTAATAATAGGCAATAATATAAAAAGTACTAATCTCTTGACTAGTAAACAAATCTAGAAATAAATATGTAAAGCGACATTTTTAAGTAGAGCGGATTGTTTAAAATTACATTTCACTATATAAGCAAACATCTTTTTTAAAGGTCGATGGAAAAATATCTTTTCTAAGTCCACTATGGAAAGTGGAATTTTCTCATACTTCATAAAGCTTCAAAGTTGGGTATAATCGTGGGTGAGAAATCATTTCTCACTGTGTTTGCCAACACTGCGCATGTGCATTGTGAGAAATATTATTATTCACAGTAATTACCAACAGTGCGTATGCCTTAATATTGTGAGGTTACATGCGCCATATTGTTCTTTATATCAAATAGTTTTCGTGAATGTTTTTTTTTGTTCTGTGTGGTCGTAGAAGAAGTATAGTATACTACTCCTGTTTCCTAACTTGTGTGATTCCAGCACTCGACATCGTCTCGTATCGAATCTTTCACAATTCGTGGGAAATAGGCAACTTTCTGCACTTGTTACACTATGTACTATTTATAATGCTATTTCATTTATGAATTTATTCAAATTGTATTCTTTCTACGACTATTAAGATATTTGTTTTTTGTATTTTTGTTACTGCTATGGATACATAGTACATCTTTATTAATAAAATATAAATGAAAAATGAATTAGAAAATAATATCGTAGTCTTAGAAAAAGTATAGTGTAGGTACATCTCGCTTGGAATGACCATTTCACACTGTCGTGGTCATATGATATGAGTACCATTCCATGCTTGTTGTACAATATATGTACTATTTCTATGGATTCATCTAGACACAGACCAAGAAGAAAACTATTCGCGTATCCACTTGAGACTATTACGTCTGAGTTGGCTGTGTTTGTAGATACGTGTGCGTGCGTGCAAGTTCACGCGGAGACCGGAATTAGCATTAGGAACATCGTCCTCTGCGAGTTGAAAGTTTTGCCATGCCCCGCTGTGCTATTTTCCTCACATCGCATACGCCGCTATTTACAAACAACATTTCTGCATACAAATCGACTCTGATGAGAGTTTCGCAGTCCACGCTCACGTAAAACCGTTTCTCTATCTCCATAATGTAACTAGCAACTAGGTTTCTCTGCAAATAGAAATTGGGATTTGTGAAATTCCAAGTAAATTTATATGACCACATGGTTTCTCTACATATCTAAATATTTTAAAGAACAAAAATGTTTCAATTGTATAAATGAAAAGTTGATTATAGGCCATCAAAGATTTACATCAATTTAAACTTTTTATTGTAAAAAGATTTGTGCGGAGTAATCATTAATTAATTAAGGTTTTCATAAAAGAGATAACTTCTTTATGGAATGGAATATTTGGATCGACACGTCGATGTGAAGTAATCGTTTTATTGACTGAAACCCAGCAATTCCTTCCTTTAAATATTTTTTTTATTTATTCAAATATTAAGCCTATTAATATTTTGATGATTGAAATCTTAGGTTTAAATTCCAGAGTCGCTAATATTTATCCAAATAAAAATAACGCTTTGTTCGAATGGTTCAGAAGCGACGAATGTACAAAGCTTATTAGGCTAGTGTGTAATTTAATAATGACTGGATGTTTCGATGATTTGGTACTTCATGCTTCATCTTCATATGATACACACTTAATTAATTTGTATTGTTGTTTCTCATAACAAACTTTACAAGACGGTCAAGCAAATAATTTGACAGATGACGAAATATAACCTAATTTTATTAATAATATTATTACACATTTTGTTTTTATCTCTTGCCACTCAGTAAGAGAGGTATTGGAACCATGCTAAAAATCTAATAGTAAGTTTCAATGAATAAGCACGTTCTGAAGTCCCTAGAACACAATTTTAATACTTTTACGATGATATCTGTCCGTGTGTGTGGATGCTGTAACGATTAGTCAAATACTAGTGAATAAAAAAAAATGAAATTTTGGATACAACAATTATGACACCCTAGATAAGATCTGATTAAATTTTAGGGTTAATTGTGCAACCAGATGTGGTGTTTTCATGAAAATCTGTTTTTCTGAAAACCTAACGAAAAACCAAATGCCTAATAATATTATTATTAAATTAGGTTATATTTCGTCATCTGTCAAATTATTTGCTTGACCATCTTGTAAACTTTGTTATGAGAATCAACAATACAAATTCATTAAGTGTATATCAGCATATGAAGCACGAAGTAACAAATCATCGAAACATCCAGTCATGATTAGATTACCCAGTACCAGTACACAGTAGCCTTACATCTTACAAGCCCAATGCATACACATTCTTCGCTATACACACGTGTCTCGCATCTACTGGGCAGATTGTGATTACAATTTAGAAACTCAACTTCGGCTGCTGAGCCCTGCGAGCGAGTGGGTTAGGCCAACGTGACTTTGGTTCGCTCAGGTCGATGACCTTCCGACTATAGCTTGCATGCACACACTGTCTCAGCCGAGAGTAGCAGAGTCGCGTATCGCGTATGCATGGCCATGATGCTGGGCCGACGTATTTTGGGAGTAAAGCTTGGCGTAGACGAGCAACGCAGTGCGATTTTACCAGAGATGAAAGGTTGAAGGGAGTGAAGTAAGTGAGAAATGGGTTGGAGATTGGTTTGGAATTAGTTTAAATATGGATAGACCTTGACCTAGGATTGCGTGGGAGGTTCTAAGAAATTGGGTTTTACATGTTGAAAGCTTAACCTGTTTTCTGATTATTTAAAATATACTACAACAGAAGGATTTAAATAATTAAAAAAAAAAAACTTTGAAAATTAAAAACAAACTTAAACACAATAATGGCAATCAAAATTTGAACAGTAATGTTGAATAGTTCATTTGACATTTTTTTCGATGTGATATTATCCATTTAAGGGAAACCTAAAGTTTAAGTAAAATCGGTGCAACCGATTATGAAGAGTTTAAATTTGAAGCAATACTTAAACAAAAAAATGGTAATCGAATTTTTGACAGCAATTTTGAATGGCTCATTTGACATTTTATTTCGATGTGATATTGAGATATTGTCCATTTGAGGGAAACTTAATATTTCAATACTATTGTTACAAGCGGCTATAAAAGAATACTATTTTTCTAAGACCATTAAGATATTTGCTTGTTGTATGTTTGTTATTGCTACAGATACATAGTATATTGTAAACACATTTTCATTTCTCAAGGTAACCGTAGACAAAGTTAAAGCATAAATTCATATCTCACAATTCTATAAAAAATCGAATTGATTAATTTTTGTTTTGTAGCTAGTTGCTAGGAAGTAGTGAAATGAACAAATGTTTATTATTAAAATATAATAGTATCAAATGTCAAATATCCCTAAATTCAAACAAACATAAACGATTGGTAAAAGTAATGAAATTAAAATGGTTTATAACGGATAACATATTAAAAAAAGTCGTAAAAAGAAATAAGTTTATAATTGTTGAATATTTTCTTAGATTAAAGTACAATTGAATAATTAAAAACAAACTATTACATTCCTTAAGTTTTTTCAGCATGAACAAATGCAATTAACGACAGTTAAATTTGATAAATATAATTTTAAAAAATATTTTGAATTTGTTTTTAAATATATTTACAAATGAAGCTGTCATATTAACATTAATTTCACGCACGACTCTTGGTCTGGTAGCCAAACTAATTTGTTAATTCATCTGTCAATATTTTCACATGCTATTAATTTTCTAAATACATTTAAATGTAGGCTAATAATAATTATAACGCAACCATTGATTGGTTCTGTCAAGCCAGTGCAAGTTCATACATGTAAAAAGTATTTTCTTGAATTTTTACATATTTTCTTAACAGAAATGAGAGATAAGAATGTTGTTTATCATTAATTAAGACTCGTCTGTGGCAAGCTTTAGCTGTAAGCATATACAAACAGACTCAGTACAGGCGTAAGACGCGATATTTTTTTCAACATGCCGCGGAAAGCACTGCTCACTGCATGTGCTTTAGAAAAAATAAAAGATGGAAATTCCTTCTTTTTCCTGCATCCGCATGCAACAGAAATCCGATACTTCTATTTCTATTCCCAAACTCGACTTATTCGCTAGAGAGAGTTAAAATAATTAATCCAGTTTTAATTACACTATTAATTATTTGCATTCTTAGAATACTTTCTGTGTGAAACAGGTCGTATTATTTTTGGCAAAGTTTTTAGAAAGTTGAGTGTTGTTTGTATGAATTATAAATAGCGAGAGAAAAACTTATGCTGACATTATGCCTGTAATATACTGGATACATTTAATTAATATACGCCATAAATATGACAAGTGTAAATTATAAAATTTAACGTGGGTTGATGAAAATCCTAACGTACGATTGGAATGCAAATTTTGGTTATTTATTTTGTCGTTTCTTCATATCAAAATATACATAGATAATGGGTATGTGACAATGTGACCATAATTGAATTTCAGTATATAAGTCATAAATTATAAAAGCTAACCATTATAGCTTCACATAACAATAATAACAACTAAACATTAATTTGTAATAATATTGTTATTAGTAATGTTTTGGAGAAGGGATATGTGATGTCAGCATGATAGAATATTGAAAGAAGACTGTCTCTTTCAATCTATCGCTACCAGTCTATCTGTCTTCTTTTACGATTGTATCACGTTGACGTCACAACATGCCCAAATCTTTAATAATAATTTTCTCCTAAACTACAAATAATGAATCGATTTAAAAAATACAGCTATTTTATTTTTTTATCTAGAATCATACGTAAAAATCAAAATTTTGTCACATATCCCATTGTGTAGCAAAATTTCAAATAAATAAAATATAAGCTAAACAGTACAAGGTATATGTATTTATATTTTCATATCGGTCATATTCTGAAATAATAGATTAACCACATGTGAGTGTTTTTAGAAATAATACAAGCTTTAAATTGTAATTGTAATAATTTATTTTTACCTTTAATTATAAAATATTTGGAAAGATTAAAATAGTAAATAAAAATTAATAATTTAAATTGCACTTATCGTTAATTTATTTCCAATAAACATGTACGTACTAAATATTTACTAAGTAACAGATTTTATTTATCACATTGATTCTTATTTAAAATTCATAGCTTGTTGCTTAAATAAACTTTTTACAACTTCCTGAACTGACCAGACATATTTTTACATCTTATTGTTTTGTACTTGTCTATCTCTATATAATTAAATATTTTGTGGGGATTAAAGACGTATAAAAAATCAATTTAATTAATCTAATAAAATGTAAATGAACATATGGCATCCTCAGTAGCTGGAGAAAAAGAATAAGAGTTGGGCTGGTAATTTGATAGAATCATGGTAAATAAATTCCTCTTGGACTTCCTTATTTATCGCCTTTTTATTTTACCCCACAAGTTTTTCTCTTATATTTGTTTCATTAGATGTTGATTCCTGGCTTGATAGTCTTTTTTATTCCGTTTTGAACTTTTTTTGGCCATGGCATGCCACGATGCGCCGATGAGCAGTGGCGGTCCATCACGAAAATTTTGAGGGGCAGAGAAAATGTTAAAATTATGTGACCAATATTTTTAATTAGAATCATGTTTAATCTAAAAATATTTATTTATCTTTAACTTCTAGTATGTGAAATATTAATTTATTTGTTATTTGGCTGAACATTCCAATCGGTACAAAGTTTGCTACAGTCAAACTTTTCAACAGAACTAGTACAAGATTTTGTTATTTCTTGCAAGCTGAACATTATTTATGTACTTAATTTACAAAATTTTATATTTTTGATGTTTTTGAGGTACCGAGGTACGACATATGTTACAATAAAATAACAGATGCGTAGCACGTGGCATGTTTGTAGTGGTTGCTGGTAAAAATTGCTATGTTTTATTAAATTTGTATGCGGGTAATTTCTCCATGTGAGTGAAGGAGTGACCATATAATTACATATTTACATATAGAATTATATTTAATTTATTAAATACTATTTTTATTTAAAGTCATTTGCATATTGTGAAAAGAAAAGATAAAATATTCTCAAAATATTATTATTTTTTTCATAAGTAATACAGTAATGAGAGCCTCGAATTTATCGGTAAAATTTACGAATAGTTGTTGCCTTGTGTCAAATATAATGAAATTTATGAAACTGAAAATAAATTGTTTGGTATTCAGCTCCTTCATATTCTTGCATTTTCTAAGAAATAGTAACAAGAAGTTTAAATTTCGAAAACGTTTCTCCTTTTTCTACGGAGTAAATATATTATAACCAGGGCATGTAACAGAAAAAATACTGGTTAACGGTTACCCTTGTAGAGAACGTTAGTTCGAAAACCGGTTTTTGAAAATTGGAAACTGATTTAAACCGGTTAATATATCGATAGAAAAATTAAATTAAAAAAAATAATAAACTTAAAAAGAAAATAATTTACCATCTGTAAAAATATAACAAATAAAAAAATGTAATTTAATTTGTTAACGGTTACCGGTATCTTCAGCTCTAAAAATATCGGTTAAAATTACGGTTAGAGTTCGTAATTTTCGTTTATAATATCGGTTACCGGTTTTTATTAACTGTTTTTTTTAATCGGTTACATGCCATGATGGATAATTAGCCATTCCTGATATATTCTATATTTAATACATATACATATATGCCCTTTGTGGATTTGGTGAATCCGCCTCTGCTTTCGCTGTTCGGCGGTCTCACGGCAGAGACACCGGTTTGTCAGGTTTTATTCCGGGATAAGCCCTTTTTATTATCACGTCCCTCACCCCGCCAACCTTGCATTCCGCATCGCAACCTGTAGCTGCGAAGATTACCTGACCAACAGTTTTTTTCCTATAAACTAGGATTTTTTTCTTTTTGATCACATTTGTATGCAGCTGGTGAATAAAACTTCATTTGGAATGCGGGTTTCCATAAATTTATTGCACGCTTTCAAATGTTTTGAATTACTGGGAAAAATTGGAAGTAGAAAATTTTTAGAATATAATTATAAATACTTAAATTGTACCCGTATTATCATTTTATCCGAGTAGATTTATCAAAATTATTAGGTGGTCTTTTATTATTATCGAGAAAATCCAATAGCAAACAATTAGAGTTTATAATTTTTGAGCATTCTCAAGATTTTAATTCAGCTATTACTTTGAAAGATGATAAATCGGAAACGAAAAGAAATAATTAAATGTAACAAAATTATTATATTATAATTATCCGTACTTATAGTCAGATAACTAATTTGTTTAAAGTATGTTTTGTAGCAACAATTTTCTTAAACTTATCTGTTAGTTTCATCAATTTCCCTAAGTATAATAAACAAATATGTAATTAGAACGTCAAAGTAAAAAAGTCTTCTAGATCAGAATCTTGCAAATTACTGTTTATTACTCCGCTAATTTGTACTTCTGTAAATGGCAGTAAAAATATAATCAGCTAATTAGTTTCTTTCAAAATATGTACATACAATAATAATAAAACCTAATTATAATAATTACAAAACAATTTCAAAAATATTTTTTTCGAAATCGATACTAAAGTACACGATATCACTCCGCGAATTTAGACAAAGTAGTTAAAGTAAAACTTTACAGACTCTTATGTCAAAATTTAACTTTACGGATTCATCTGTCAAACTGAATTAACTTATATTTTAATAGTATTATATTTTTGCAGTTTATTTTAGCATTACCTAAAATAACAAACATATCTCATATGTACAAATTTCTACACAAATTACCCTAAAGGAATAAAATATTATAACTTTAATTAATAATTCATGTGTCAATTAATTTTAGTATAAGTTGTAAATTAGATATTTTTATATCTCTATTTATGGATGTAAAAAATGTTTTTATGTCTGAGTAATTTATTTTGTGTAAAGAATAACTTAATAATAGGACAAGTGTTTTAATATAACAAATGAGAAAAGGAAAAAAACGGTAATAAGTAATTTCTTCGAAGGCGAAATCGTTACATTTATGTAACGATTTGTGTTGTTTACCACGCACTTGTGTTTTTATCAATCGAAAATGATAGCAATTATTGATTACCTACTTTATTTAAAGTTCAGTGAATTCAGTTTTGGCCATTTGGATAATTACGAAATTGTAGAGCTATGGATTCGATTGATCGTATTTGGGTCAGAAGAAGTAAAGGAAGTTTGTCATAAAATCAATTCGACATGTTTTATTGAACGCATTACGCGTATGGAGGCGTTGCAATCAATTGAATTGCCTTCGTTTATGCGATAAAAATAAAAACTTTCATTTATTCGCCTATTGCCCGTATGCAAACCAATTGAACTTTTCTTATTCTTTTGTACTGATGAAAGAAACTTCAAAGATCAAACTCACATGAAATGATCTTCAATTTTTTCTGTCTTTCCAGATTTTCTTTATTTAAAGAATAGTTATTTGTATATCAAGGCACTAAAGTATAATTTTTAATTTCCATTTTTTTATACAAGTCTTCTCGGCTATCACTTCATAGAATAAATTTCATATGCCTAATAAAAAAATTATACTTTAGTCCCTTGATATAAAAATAATTATTTTCTTTCAGAGCATAGCATTTTCTTTTAATCTTATAAGTGAGCCTAGATTACGTCTTTAATAATAATAACATAATTTTTGTGTTTTAAATATTATTTAATATTATAAAAAGAGTCATTTTTTCAAAATATGTTCATCTCTCCCCATTCACTCTAACTTGAAAGTTGTGCAATATAATCCCAAAAAAATTCTTTTTCTCTGTTTCTCGATTCACAAACAAATAAAAAAATAAAATTTATGACGGCAATTCACAACTACGCAAAAATGTACCCGAAAAGGTATTTTTACACAATAATTGCACCATGCCATTTCCAGTATTTATTGCCTTACAATAAGCAAAAGCAAGGGTTGCTCAAATTTTTTGTCCCATGCAACTCTATTTCGCTTGCAATAAATCTAACAACCAACACCTAAATTCTGAAAAGGCAAGGGTAAGGCTGTAAAACCGAAAAAAGATCGCAATGCAATTTTACCTTTTTCTTCGGCTTCTGTGCGGTTAATAAAGTTTACAACTTGCAAGATGACGAAAGCTGAAAGGGTTTAGAAAGATCTTCTCGGTATTGCATTTCTAGGTCGATAACGGGACCGAGGTAAATTGCCGATGAGAGGCTAAAAGGTAGACTTACCATAAACTCGCCCCCATAAAAAAGGTTCGCATTTTAACTCTTTGTTGATGGAGTTTTTTCTAGTCTGACCGCAGAACCCTGCAACTTCGCTTAATTGGACGAGATTTAATTTTTACCTGGATGGGAAATTGATTGCTTTTTAAATGTGATGGGAATTTAGCACAGAAAACAAAAATAACAGTTTGCTGCTAGCCTAACGGTACAATTTGTAAATTTTACGCGTCTCACCTTCAGCGAAATTACAGGTTGTCAAAAATTAAGTTTAAGAAAAAAGTTGGAATTTGGAAATGACAACCGAAGCGAAATAAACTTGTAATAAGTACTTCGTTTAATTATTAAAAAAAATAATTATAATATAATAAATGTGACTAGAGTTTAATAATAATGATAAATAATTCTAAATGTAATAAACAAAAAAATAAACCCTTTTTTATATAACTTATATAACAGGTTACTTTATTCAGTATATTTAGAAAAATAAGATCAAATACATGTTTTATACAAAACTGTTTTTTAATTTGTTTTACAGAGTCTAATGAAGAAGTTGTTGAGATTTTCGTCCTATTCTAAGTTCCAACCTAAAATCAATTTTTTAGGAATAAAAATAAATATCTCTAGAATAAAAAAAGATAATTGAATTCAGATATTACTATTTTAATTTTTTCATTTTCATGTATCAGTTTAATTTCTCAATAATAATATATCAAACTTGATAGAAAGTAAAAAATGAAGCTAATTTTCGTTCCATTTTCGTAGTAAATTAAATCCTCTCAGAAAGGAACCGCCAACGTCAACGTGCCACATTCTCTTAGGTTCCCATTTTGCATATTAATGCATGAAGCGCCACTTTTCCACTTGGTGAGTAAACAACTAAACAGTTGAAGTACGGAACAAATGCGCTAAGTGTATCGATTCGCGTGTGTTGTGGTTCGCACGATGTGCACGTGTTTCCCAAATACAGAGCACTACCGTCAGCGCCACCTGGAACTTAGTACGCATGGCGGAGACATGCTAAATGGCAGAGTAATAGCATGCAAAAGATGAAAGATTACGGGAAGGTGGAAATTAGCTGTTTTATTACGAAATTATGCTAAAAAGAACATTTTATTTTGTATTAAACACACATCTATTTTAAGCTCGTAGTAGAGTAATGACGTCAAAGTAAATAATGCAATGGGTGATCATACAAATGAAATAGATTTTCTTTTTTATATTTGTTATAATATACATTCTTAATTTTATTACTACAAAATGAATGAAATATTATTTTATTTACAGCATTACATAAAAATTCGATTATTTAAAAAAATCGCATGATTTTTATTTTAAGTCAGATTTTTTTTAAAAACATGTAGTTTAATTTGAAAAACATTTCACAAAATAGCATTTATTATAAAAAAATATATTGTAAATAATAAGAAAAATTTAAAGAAACAGTAAAAATCTACAGTAAAATTTGTTTTTAACGACACAGCTTGTACCTACAAACTGGTTATATCGTCGAAGTTGTTAGATCTTTCGATGTCTTTATAACCGGATTTAAAAAAATTACATTAGTGAAAAAAATATTTTATTCGTTTAAAAACTTTCAAAGAAAGGGATATTGTTTTAATTTATTTCTTACAATTTCTCAAAAAATATATTTTGACAGTAGTCAATGGCAGTTTATTATTAAATGTTTCCTACAAATTTATTATTATTTTTATTAAGTTTGTGCCAATAGGAAATTGTAAATTGAAAATTTCGATTGAAACAAAACATGAAGGTGCATAACTAGATGTTCTAGGAACTACATAAATAAAGTTCTACTGCTAATGGTTTTTGAAAATGGGAGGTGTACAACGACATGTTACAGCAGTCCTATATTTAAAATTACAAAATTTGTTGAGTTATGAGAGATATGTACATACGTACAGGCGTTACGCCGAAACTAGTCAAAATGGATTCAGGAATGGTAAAAATGAATATTTCCGTTAAATCCAAAAACCGAAACTTTTCGCGATTACAATACTTCCTTTACTTTGTACAAAGATGAAAAATAAAGGTAAAATAAAAATTTTGTACTAAATATAAACTGCAACCATAAAATATGAATTCGAATTGAATTGAATTACCCTTTAAAAGGTATTTAAAACGGCATAATGTGTGTGAAATGAGCTTGAATGCGCGAGAAAGTAGATCGGTTTTCGCGGTTTGTGGGAAAGTCGGAGCGACACACCCACCCGGTTAACGCGGGGGCGAGCCGAACCGCGAATGTTTTCGGACAACCGTCGCTATGCGACCACGTGGCGTGTCGCGTCGTTATTTGTCCACCTACACTTGCGTGCGTGCGAAAATGCTCGCAAATTATTGATTTGTTTTGATTTGAAAAATGACCGAGTGAATGTGTAACTGCTATTACTATTTTCTAGGAAATTGGTTTATAGGGTGTTTCCTGCCTTAAAACCGGTTTACATTACACTCATTTTGTGCCAATACCCAACGATTTCATAAGTGCTTGTTAAGTTTAATGCTTTTCTATTTTAAAACTAATTCAGCAATATTTCATTTCCCTCTTAAATATCTGACTTAGAGTAAACGAAATAAATGTTTAGTTCGGGAGAACAATATGATTTGGAAATAAATTTAAAGATGGTTGTCACAAAATAAATATGGTATGATATAAAAATTTTCTACGATCATTTAAATATTTGCTTGTTGTATGATTGTTATTGCTACGGATACATAATATATTGTTTTTTATATTATATTTTTTGTTGTTGTTGCTTGGAAGTTGTAAAATGAATCATTGAAATATAAATGAATTAGGAAATAATATCCAGGTCGTAGAAAAAGTATAGTGTTCAAACTGTCATACTCGTATGAAATGAATACTATTCCAGGCTTGTTGTACAATGTACTATTTCAATTCTATTTGACAGACGGTTACTAAAAACAGTCTCCCATTGTTACAGAACAATTATATATATTTTTTCAACATCCTTTCGATAAATTTCATTCCTCTTTTATACTTTAACCTCAGAAATATAGACGGACAGAATAATAGACATTACGCTAAAAATATTGTAAACGCTCTACAGAATGTTAAGAAAATGGCCAACAAAGTTTAAGTGCTATAGAACATTCAAAAATAATTTATATTTAATAAATAAACAAAAAAAAAACACTTTTGTAAACGGATCATTTGTTTATTAATACTTTTAAAATTTAATTCGAATACAATATGCTAAATTTTTTCTTGTGTAATTTGGAAGAGACTTCACCATTTTAAAAATTGATTAAGTCGTAGTTTGGATCATGTGTTATTAAGTTGTCAGAATTTTTGTTTCTTGTATACTAATATGTAATTATTGGGAGATTATGGGAATTAGAATTTTAAATGTAACTGCCAATTGTATATAGTGGCAGTTCAATGAACCTATTATTTCAATTTGATTTTAACAGGATAATTGCTCAGTTTTGTTTGTTTGCTATTTTGCATAAATTTAATAAATAATTCACGCTGAAACGAATGAACAGAGCATTAATACTCCGTATTTTTCCAATATATTAAGCACCAACGGAAGCACATTTTACCATGTATTAGTAATTGACATGTTATGTCGGCAATATATTTTCATTTCAGATTAAATTTCGCTAATGCATTGGAAGGAAAATGATAAAATCTTATAACTGACATTAAAAAAGAAAATTATAAGACGTAATTCCTGAAATCTACAAAATATTTAGTGCTATTTCAGTACTTCACTACTGGTAGTAGTAATAACTAGTAGAGTTTTCGAGAAATAGTAATGGTTTTATTCTTTTTAAGAACTTTTCTTCGTCATGTAACATTCCCCTTCTTTGAAATCAATTTTCTCGCTGAAATATCTGTCTGAAAATAACTTGACACGAGTGAATACTCGATGACATTACTCTATCTATAATTTATTAGAGCTAAAATAACTTAGAAACAGCCACGTAAGCGTAAGTAATTTGCCATTCTATTACAAAGTTCTCACGTGATAGTGTTTCTGTTGGTGTTTATTATTTATATGTACTTGTTTTTAGAACACATAAAAACATTAATAAATATTTGCTATACTCCTATTTTGAAATATAGTTTCAACTACTACCCCACTATACTACAAGAATACTTTTTGTTGCATTTTAATTTATAAATATTCTCACTAGTAGGTCGATTCTGTTCACATCTTTAAGATCTGTAAGCAAATCTGTAAGACTTACAATCCAAATAGCAATTCTGATCACGTCTGTAACTTACAGAAAATCTGTAAATCTTTACATATCCTTTACATTCTTACGGTGACAAAATCTTGGCCGTTAGCTTAGAGGTATGACTTTTTGTCAAAAATGAAACAGGAACAAGATTCAGTTTTTGTAATTTTATGGCAAAAATTAATAATGAATTTTGTGACATAGTTATTTCTCAGAAATCTGACAGATACTTTAAACCCATTAGAATATTCTGATCTTTTTTAAAAAATATTTAGTAATACAACCCAGAGTTATGAATCATTAAAAATTTGGATCTATTTATTTATTTTCTTTCCAATGGGTCAATGTATATTTAGTACTGAGTAGTTGTGTTTCTTATAAAATTATTTTTATCGCTCAAAAACTTGCAAAGAAAGAGTTGTTGTTTTTCACTAAATATATTTTGACGTTGTCAGTTTTGTCAATCGTACTAAAGTTATTAACAAGAAATTGTTTTTTTTTATAAAAATTAAAGCCAAATAAATTCTTATTTCTTCTGGGGAGCAACCAAGAGATGGTAGGACAAAACGAGCCCAATGTCACGCATTTAAGTTAGACGACCCTGGACAGGACAAATATTTTCAACTAATTGCCAAGCAACCAAATGTACTTATAAATTTTTAAAAATCCTTTTAAAAATATGGTACTTATTTGTCCAAAAATTGGCTCTACTTGTTCTTGAAATATTGCTCTACAAATTTACTGTTTTATTTTTCTTAGTTGTTATTGTTTACCTAAAACTACGGATTTAATTTTTTGTGGCCTACACTTCATGATAATTCTAAATGCATGTGCATTTATTTAGAACATTTTTGTAGGCCGCATTGCTAATTTTGATGCCGCTCGTTGTGAATACTTGAGCCTATCTAATCTCAGGTTGTGTATTTGCTGGTGGTATGCTGCATGTGTAACTAGTTGATAGTGGCTGTTTGGCGATGTCGCGGGGGCATTGAACGATAGTGCGTGTACGTGCCCGCGTGCCCGCTGAGCTGGTTCAAGGTCTCGTTCGCGCCTACAGCCCTACATGCACGCCAAGGAGGGAACTGAATAGGCAGGGGGAATGAGGACTCTATGAGTGCATGCTAATTCCTAAAACGAGAAAAGGTTTCTACAGGCAGTTTTGCTCGGTTTTTTAAAATATATATTTTTTATTTCGGATTTCGGACAAAATAAAAATAATGAAACGAATATTTTTAACATTCTTCATTTTTAAAGGAACTAGCTTTTACGTATATTAGCGATTTAATTTAGGGCAATTTCACATATCATATATTTACTTAGGATAAATGAGGATGAGGTGGACCACTTTTTGGAAAAATTGTTACTTCTCTTATTATTTAATGATATTTATAAAACAAAATTAATTTATAAGAATGAAGAAAAAATTTAAACTATGTTCTGAAAACTACAAAAAATATTTTATTTGGGTTCAAAAAAGTCCAACTCTCTTCCAATATAGGTAAGACCTGAGACGGAACAAGGCTATGAAGAGAAGAACTAGATCTTCGTGTAAACAGCGACCAAAAATTACACATTTTATCCAATCATCTTTCTTTATCGTTATTTGTAATAATTTTCCTTGCATCCCGCATATTCGTTTTCATAATCTTCAGTTTCTTCATTATCATCACCCTCTGATTACCCTTCTAACAATAATATTCCTGTATTGTTTTGGTAATTAGATTAATGAAAAAATCTTAAAATATATGTGTAGTAGATTGGCTAAATACACACACTTAATAAAAATGCAAACTATATCTACCAGTGTGTCTGATGTCCTTTGATTAACAATTGTATTTTCTACGTCCTTACAATCGATCATCAATATTGATGTGTTTGTTAAGTTGTCAATGTAATTTCGTATTTTTACGACCTTTACACTTTTAATGTTTGTTTACCACTCTACTTTAGAAAAAAGGCTTGTGCAAAGACAAATAATTGAAACCTTAAAAAATCGAGACATTCAATTGTTTCCAATTGAATTATACCTACTACTAAATTTACTTTTTAAATTTAACTGTAGTATTATTTATTTAATTTATGTTTTTAGGGGTAAAGGAATTTTAAATTTAAATTGTAGCATTGTGTTTTGGCAATGAATAAAATATTAAGAACCAAAATACGAGTACCATACGAGAAGTAATATGGACAAAGAAAAGACAATATTAGTATAAACCGAAATATCTTTTTTACACTGTTTTTTTCTACGACCATTACGATACTTGCTTGTTGCATATTTGATATTGCTATGGATAGATAGTATGTTATATACACATTTTCATTTTCCACGGTAACCATAGACAATCTTAAAAAATAAATTCATATCTCACACTTCTGTCAAAAATTGTTTGTTTAAGTTTCGTTTTGTAGCTAGTTGCTAGGAAGTAGTGAAATGAAGATGTCTTATTATTAAATCGTGGTCGTAGAAAAAGAATAGAGTATAACTCGCTTGAAATGTTCATTTCATATTCGTATAAAATGAGTAGGTACCATTCCATGCTTGTTGTACAATATACTATTGTGTTACCTTTCCATAGAAAAATAAAAATGTTTTTGTAAATTGAGAAATTAGAAATATATGGTATGAATTAGGTAGAAGTAAATTATACTTCTGAGAAAAGTAATAACAGAGACAAGAGGAAATTATAAATAAAACCAATCCAACCCAATATCTTATTTAGCTTCACACTTTTAACCTCCCATACCCTTAAATCTTGCTACATGGCAATTAACCCTTCACAACATCCTCTCGGTTTCGCATTCTTTCCCAGGACTCGTCCACCTGTGCAGTCAGATCTGAGATCTGCACACGGAAACGTCGGCTAACGGGACCTGCATAACGGCTCTACCTGCTGATTGTTATCCTGGCTTGACTTCGGCAAAAAACAGGCGAATTCACAACTCTGTGGGAATCGGACGGTCACAATGGGATATTAATCATATGGTAAACAAGGGTGCAGCTGAATGATAAATTCGGATTAAATAACTGTGAAGGATTTGTGTGTTCTGGAAAGCGGGAGGGGGTGGTTGAATGGTTGGATGGTTGGGTCTGAGTTTCTGATATGGGTTTGAGTGGCCAAATGGAAATTTGGCTAAATTTACATTAGTACGGATTCTAAAAGTCCCTACATTTTTAATAGTGGAGATAAATCATATTTTTTCAGATATTTTGACATATTTTTTATTTACCTTTGGTAATTTTTAAAACCTAGCAGATATTTTCACTGCAATAATCAGGGCCGAGTTCAGAGTTTTGAGGTGCTAAGACCAATATTTTATGGGGCCCCAAAAATTTCTAAAAAAAAATTAAATCTCGGAAAATAAAACTCTTTAGCAATTTGTGTATATGTATTTTTTAATTAATAAAAACAAATTTAATAATAAACTTCTAAACACATTGAAATTCTAAATTAGCTTATAAGAAGAAAATCTAATGTGATTTTTTTAGTACTTATAATTCTTAATGTTCCCGAGCTATTTATAATAATAATTAAACCATCTTAACTAGAGTTTTTAGGTATTTGCTATAAAACGTTAGAAATATTCCAAAATAGAAAAATATATTATAAATTAGGTGTTAGGTAGGTACCTACTAAGTTAAACACAGAAATATTTTTTTTCACAATTGTTTGCGTTGTTTGAAATAATTTGGGGAAAATTTTAAAAAATATGAGTTTAAAAAAAACAGCAAAAAGTTATCAATTTTCGTTATCGAGATATTCTCATTCAAAGTCACACGCAATAATTAGGATATTTAGGGATTTAATTTGAAATCAGTTTCAATAAATACATATCTATTTACTTACGTATGTTAAAATTATTAAAATACAAAGAAATACGTAATTTTAATAGAAAAGGTGAAATTTAAATTTAATTATATCAAAAGAAGGTCTTTTTTGGAGTTGCGGACATTTAGTAAAATTTTATTAAATAACTACAATTCCAAAAAAACCTTCTTTTATTAACATCCAGTGGATAAAACGAATCGTCCAGTAATTAAATCAGTTAAACAAATAATGATTGTGTACCTGATTTCATTTTCAAAATAACTCAAAAAAATTGTTGTAAGAAGAAGGTTAAGTACTGTCTACATCAAATTTTTATGTCTACCTATTGCATTGTCCAATTTAAAATTCCATTTAGAACGTAGAACCCAAAATGACAAAAAGAGAAATCCCATCTATCATCATTTCCCGGACAATTTCTTATATGTTCAAAAACCCTGTAAACTTGATCCCGACAAACGTGTTTGGAAAACTAAAGTTGCGGCTAATTTTTTACTCCATTATTTGTAACATGAACATGAAAATAAAACCGTCTTGACTTATTCCAGTTCTTGTTGTATGTCACGAACACTCACATGCATTAATTCGTGTTAACTTGACAAATTCCTAGATTTATTTCTACTGGTAGTTTATTTCCAAAAAAAATATGACATGGATAACTTAATTAAACAAACCATGTTTAATCATTTCAGAAATCCATGTTGAATTAAACACAGTCATCATTCTATTAACAGGAGAAAAAGAGTAAATAAAATGTTGCAAAAGTGGAGTTAAGGAAGCAATTTAAAATTAATGAGAACTATGAAGTAAATTGATAACTTCATTAAGTTTACTAAATTGATTTCAGTAACTAAATTAAGTAAATTCTTGTCATGGTGATTAAAATAGTTTAGTCTTTAGTCTATCTTTGCGGACATTGATTGGTCATTTGTGAATGGTGAACAAATATTAAAAATTTTCTATTAGCTTGTTTTTAAAATGAAATAAGACATTTTAACGGCCAAGTATCGTTAATAATTTTTTGGCGTAGACTATTTAATATATTTCCAAACCATCGTTGTGATTGATTAATATTCTTAGTTTCAAAAATGACAATGGCTTCTGTAATAAATCTTATTTATTGACGTAGATCTTGAAATAATTTTCGTGTCTTGAAATTTTATTTCATGAAAATTCTCTAAAGCGTGTTCTGCAACTGACGGTTTTTCAGGCTGGTTCAATCTGATCGATCGTTGATGTTCATTTAATCTTGTAGAAATAAGAAAATTTTAATCAAAAAGAAACATTTATATTTGATAATAGCCAATTGTTCCAATAGTAGTTAAATTTTAAGATTCCCTAAATCCCTATCAATTTTTTTTATTAAAATTGTTTAATTTAAGAATTTAAGCCTTGTTGGTACAACTGGGCATAAAAAAAGTTTTTCGATACTGGGTTAAAAGTATTCATATTACCTAATAAAGTATCGATACTGGTATCGTATCAGTAGAATCGGAACATTCCTAATTGTAAATATTTATTTATTGAGAAATTAGGATATACGGGATTATTAAAAAAATATTATTGTTTCGAATATGTACAACTAGATAATATAAATATTTTTATATTAAAAATGCATACTTCCTGGTGCATCCCATCTCATACCATATTTCTCGCATCCTCTCATAAAACAAAGACCGTAGAAGGTCTGCGCGGGAAGGGCGTGGGCCAGACGAGACAAGTGCCGCTCTGCCACGCCAACTGCGACTCTGCGACGAGCAGCGAGAAAGGGTGAATCTGGCTGATGGCGGTAGTGGTAAAAAACCCCAGATAAAACATGGAGGGCGGATTCGCTCGCATCTCCGTTCTCACGCTACGAATTGCAGGTGGATGATGAGCGGCAGAATGGAGGTGGGAGGCCACATTGCCGGAGGGGATCAAAGGGTGGAGATGGGGATGCAAAAATATATAATGGCTTCAACAAAACTCATTATTAAAGTGTTGAAAATCTAAAAAAAAAAACAGTTAAAAACATATTTTTCCCTTTATTAAAACTTATCATCATCAGACAAATAATGTTCCGGTAAAAATAAATTATTTACATATAGATGATATTTAGTAAAACTAGGAAATAGTTATTAATATACCTAGGATAGTTTTGAGTATCATAACCGCCACAGAAGTCAATTGAATTTCGAGCTCAAAGAGCGAGAATTTTAAGACATCTAAGGTCTGGTATGTATGATACATAACATCCGTGGTTTGTTCAATAGTTTACGGTTTCACATTATTAATAAATATTATTTTATAAAATCCTCCTGTGAGTAATGTTTTCGTGATCAAGGCTGTATAGTTTGATATGATATGACAATTGTCTCATATTATTTTGACCAATCTATACGGTAATATTTTTACCATATTAACTTATCAAAATTACATGGTATACAATTATAACATAGTTACCCTGCTTACTTTTGTCTATTTAAACAGTTTGATATCCTGAAACAGCTATCATGCTGTATTATCCAAATGTCCCACGTTATTTTGACAAATCTGTATGGTAATATTTTTACCATTGATTTGTCAAAAGATTTTTTTTATTAGGATTTTTCACAAATTCTGAGACAACATAATTTTGACATACATTTAATTGTTAATAACTATATTATTGCAAACTAATGTGTAGTTTTTATTACTGTAATGAGAAGCTATAGTGGTTAGTTTTTATACTATGACGTACATCCCGAAGTTTGATTATGGACACATACCGCATTGGTTAATTTTAATTCATTTCAATTGTTAATAAAATATAATAAATAATGTAATTAAAAATAGATATACATATAAACATATGTTATTTTCTTAAACATATTTAATTGCTGCATTTTACTACTTCGTATAAAAAGGTTAGACTATAGTTTTTATAGTAATTAGTTAACAGGAAGTCACCACTTACAGGAAATAATCTTTTTTAGAGGAAAAAAATTGTTTTGTTTTAAAATTTTGTTGTTGCAGCATACATTAATTATTTATATTTTATGCTATATTCATTTTCCATTACATTTCCACTTAAAAGTTTTTAATAATAATAATAATAATAATAATAATAAAACTGCATCTTGCACTTAACAACTATAAATTTATTAAGGATAATTTTTTTATATATATTAATTCCAAATTAATAAATATCAGAGATAAATTTTCTGCAAAAAAGTTAAAAAATATGTTGTTAACATATCACATGTCAGTTGCTGAAAATAATTACAAGATAGATGAAAAAATCTTTCCCAAAAATTATAATGAACAAAAAACCTTAAAATCTACAAAATTATATCTCCCATCTATTTCCAATCCGAAATCAGATTACAAATTCGCTCCATCCCTAACCCCTAAGCAGGTCATGGTCCCAAGGCCAGACTTGCAACCCTTGTAAAAAACCGTCTCCATCAACCCTTTCGCTCGTTATCCGTAGATCGGCTGATAGGAAAAAACTCCAGCCGAAACATTATCGCAAGTCACCGAGAAATCCTTCGCGGTAGGATCCTTCGCTCGCTCGCTCGCTTATGAATTATAGAGGGCCAGAGGACTAGACCCTGGGATGCACAGGTGCCCGTACAATAACTTCTGATATAAATGATGCGAATAAAACCTGGGAATTTGATCTGGGAACAGTGGGAGAGTGAGGGTGGTTTTAATATTTTTTTGTAGGGTTGTTTGGTTTGTGATACAATGAAATATGGTTATGAAACATATTGTTAAATCTCAATAGAGTGTGTGGTTATTTATTGAAGTGAAAAATCAAATTCAAATATTGCATATCTAAATAGTTTAAGGCCCGTTACCCAATAAAATTAAAAAAAATGATAAATTTATTAAAAAATTTATTGTTCTTCACAAATTTTAATTTTAATCATTGTAATTTCAATGTTGTTTTCTTTTTCTGTACGTTTTTTTTTTACCATAGTTGGAAAAAATCATTATTTATTTAAAGAAATGAAAAATCATTGACTTTAAAAAAGTTACTGAAATAATGATTTCTTGATTATTTAATTTTAGAAGTGATACTGCATTTTTTAAATTGTTTTAAAAGCAATATAAATATTTTATTTCATAAAAGAAAAATCTGTAATAAAACCAAAACGATTCTTCTGAATAAAACTAGGAAGAGTAACAAAGAATTTTTACTTTCAGTTACACATTTAAATAGGTACTTATATTTTTCTTCTGTTATATGAGAATTAAAATGATAAAATATCTTAATTGTTTTATGATATTATGATATACAGAACATATTTTGGTTATTATTAATAGTTTTGTAGCAAATAATTAAATTTTTATTATAATTTGTATTTTGTTATTATTAATTAATAATTTTTATTTAAAAAATCAATTGGTTTAAATCAGTAGAAAACTTCAGCGCAAAATAAAAATTATTGAAATAGAAATGAGAGTTTTATCGAAAAAACCCTTTGCATTTTAAATACAATACTAGAGCCTCAGAAACTATAGATATATATATATATATATATATATATATATATATATATATATATTACATACTTGTTTCTTTAATTATCCAATATCATAATTGGTTTTCGTTTTATTAATCTATTTAAAGTCAATCTTCCATAAACTTTTTATTTGTGAGTTTTGTTGTAGGTATTACAATTTACAGAAATATGAAAATCCTTTATCAAAAATCTAAAAAATTTGGAATGGCGCAGGTATCCTATTTGTGAATTCAAGAACGTAAGGGGTAGTTTATTCCACCCTCTAACTCTAGGGCCATGTCACAACGGGATATTTACGGCAGCATCGTACCCCTCACACGACCAATTTGCATTTAAATTTACCCGAATTCTTTCTAATGACGGCCCTGAACGCATGGAATTTCTACAGACTGCCTTTTAGGTAGAATGCAACGATATATGTTTTGGAAAAAGAGTACCTCTGCGTCAAAACGATAAATTATTGTTTGTTAATGATTATAAATTTTACTAATGACATATATTTGTAAACGTGTTATTAGTAATACGATAGGTGGGGATTTGACAGATATAAATTATTTCATATTTTGACGTAATATTATTACATTTTAAATAATATATGAACTTGACTGCTATTTGTATATTCGTGACAGTGAAAATATAAACTTACCTATGTGGAATATTATTAATGTCATATTACAAACATTAATAATAAAAATGCTTTGTTCTGTTTCTCGTTTTATAGATTATTTGCAGGTATATTCATTTTCTATAATTTTATAGATTCACAGAAATATAAAAATATATTATGACCTATTCAGTATTTAGCATTGATCTATGATTTTAAGATATGATAATTATAAAATCAGTAGCTAAATTTATTACACTGTATTGTTTTAAATTTCTTAAATTTTGAACCAATGCATTAATCCCATTTATCAAAGAAATACAAAAAGGTATAAATGAAATCCGTTTTATAAAATCATTGACAATTATTTAACATATGTAACGTAGGCGAAAATTTCAAAACGAGAAGAAGGCGAGTTTTTTAAGAGCAGAAGTACAAAAATGTATTCGAAAATATGAATTTTTGACATTTTAATGACATTTGCAAAGTAAACAAAAAGACAATACCAAGTATTCCTTAATTTTGTGCGTTACTAAGTTACTAGAAAAAAATGTTATAAACAGATAAACGATATAATAAAGTGCTACAACACTTAAATGTCTTTAGGTATTAAAAAAAATCGAAAAAATCAAAATTTATTTCATTTAAAAAAAAAAATCCATGATTTTTGATTTTTTTAAATAAATCATGATTTTTGCCTACTCTGTTTTACATCAATAATTATTAGGTGTTAGATAAAAAAATATTGTGTGACATGTGTTAATTACGTACGTTATTTCTCTCATGACTTATTTGTAATGTAACACACTTGTAGATTTATTCCACAAATAACTATTAATATAATCTAATATTTTATAAAACATAATTTATTGTGTATAAATTTAATCTAAATTAAATTTAATCTAAATTAAATTTGAAGAAATACTAAAAATTTAATTTAGTGCATGGCAAATGGCAACTTGGAAGATTCCCTTATAATTTTGATTCCAAACATCAGTGTTACGTTTATGATCAGTGACATACGTTTTTAAAAATTTTCAAATTTGACCCGACATTTTGTCTGTTATATCGAGGTACTATACTAATTGTAAAACTTTTTATCATATTTGAAGTAAATATCGTATATTTATACTACATATACCTACTTTTTTATAAATTTGAACCTAAGAAACATATGTAGATATAACTACATGATTAATCACACTGATTGTTATCTTAAAGAAAAACCAATACATAAATCACATGCATGTATAAATTATAATATCACATTTCGTCCTCCTCCCATTTGCTTCTCCCTAGGCTTCCCAACTCCCTATTAATTAGCAGCAGTCATCCAGACCACAACATCCCTGTCCCCTTTCCAGGAGCTGGAACGGGAGCACCTGTTGCTCCCTGTACAGATTACACGCCGGGATAGGAATGGGGATGCTGAAGCAACAGATGAGGGTAGCTACATAGGGGATGCAAATGGACGATTAGGATACTTAGGAAGTGATAATAGGGGAGAATATGTGGAGAGGTGGCGATAATAAGCTTATGTTGTTCATATGTGTATGAATATGAATTAATTGGAGGAATGACATAGGGTTATATATTCAGAGTATTTACAAGTAGCTAAAATGATTCCATTGTTGTTATTTTAGTCATTAGTTCGGAAAATGATTAGGAGTAAGATGTTTACGATTTTTGAAATGAGTATCATCTCACGTATGACATAAAACGTTTTATTTTGTACTATATTACATTTTTCAATTTCAAACAAATGTTTGAGTTTGTTGCTTAGAAAATTAATAAGGAAAAAATCTTTCATTTGAAAATTTAAGAAGAAAAATGCTGTCATCTTTCTCTTATATGACATATTAATTATAAATTTTGAAAAGAAATGTAAGTTTATTTAAAAAAATAGCTTTTATTATATGTTCTACTTTCTACGAAATATATTAAGTATATTAATGTTATCGTGGATTCTAGAGATCTTCAAATGTGTTCTTAGTCTTGACAAAATATTGCATGATTAAAAAAATAACTGTTTTTTTTTAATCTTTGCAATAATTGGGTTATTATTACCAAAAAATATTTTAAAGTAAAAAACATCAACATTAAAAAAAATATATTTATTTAAAGTATATATACACTAGATATATTTTAGCAATTTTATTGAACGGGCAATAATGGAATTTTTTTTAAATAAACACAAATAAAAATTAAAGGTAGCCCACATGCAAAAAAGGTGACTAAAAAGTAAAAAGTTAGTGTAATCTCCAAATGTAGCAGTTTATTATAGTTTATTAATTTGATTTAAGAATTTGGAATAAAATGAATAATTTTTTAAAACAATACTTTTTTTATTTATAGTTTGAGGGTTGAGTAAATGAAAATTTAGTTTTTTAAAGTCATTAACCTGTGCGTAATTGCGTAAGAGTGAGAATATAAGCATAACAATAGGGTGTTATTGAAAGCGAGAGTGTTGTTATGTGGAAGTCAGGTGCACAGAGCTCATCAGTCGGCGAATACCTGTCCTTTAGAGCCAGACACCGAGACACCGCCCTTGTGCAGCCCTTGCAGTCTAGACCAGGGGCCCCAAACACCTGACAATCGGAACACTAACCTACTTTCGCAACCGCACTTCTTAGAAATTCACCAGCAAAAACAAACAAGGAAATTCCTTCCTTTTTATACTTCCTAAACATCGCATGCATTTTTAATAAATCAGAATAAAGTATTTTTTATTGTTAATTAAGTCAGGACTATTATTTTTCTTGTTTTATTCATTTATTGTTGTTGATGTCAAGTACAAATTAAACAAGTATTTTTTTTTAATTAAGTTCAGAATTATTGTTTTTTTTTGTTTTCTTCATTATATTTCGGGTTTTTTTTTGATATGTTGTTGATGTGAAGTATAAATTAATCAGGACTTCAGGACTCTAGTCAAATATTAAAATTATTACTTTGAAATAATTAATTTGACTATATTTACTAATAGTACATACATTTTAAGTATTAGTATGTGTGCTTGCTTGCAATACGTTTTCTTATAATTTATTAATGAATACAAGAGCGAATTAATAGATATGTATTTTTTAATAAGAAAAGAATTTAAAAATTAAATACATGCATACTCTGTAATTCCTCCGTATTCTTTGACACCACAATAATTACTTGATACATGTCTCTATTTTCTAATAGGTACTACCGTTTAAATTATTTAGAGTACTATTAATAGCTACTGTATTTATTAATTGTTTATTAGCACAGTATAAATTGATACATATTTTTTAAATTAAAATAATTAAAATAAATATGCCAGACAGCTGACACCAGTGTAACAAAACATATTATTTATTTTAAATTTTGGACTAATTCTAATTGACTAATAGTACAAATTTTTTACTAAAGCAGGCCACTACATATTTGTGACCTAGGTTGATTTAATTCGATTGATTTTTTAATAAAAATCAGATTATTAGATAAAAAAACAAATTATAATAAAAATGTTTTTATTTGCTACTAAATTATTAATAACATCCATATATGTTCTGTACATCTTAAAATTAAATTATATTTTATTTCTTTTATTGTTATATAAGAGAACAAAAAAAAATATTTAAATGCGTAAAAAAAGTAAAATTTCTTTGTTACTCTTCCTAGTTTTATTCAAATGAATAGTTTTGGTTTTATTATAGATTTCATTTTTGTTTATGAAATAAAATATTTATGTTGTTTTCAAAACAATAAATAATTGCAATAACACTTCTTAAAAATAAAAAAAATCTATGATTTTTTTAAATAAATCATTATTTTTGCCAACCATGTTCTCTAACTTACAACCACTTTATTAAATCTGTATTACTTAGACAACAATTTTATTACAAAAAACGCAAAAGAACAAAAATATAAATATTTAAATGTGTAACAAAAAATATTTAAATGTGTAAAAAAAGTAAAATTTCTTTGTTATTCTTCCTAGTTTTATTCAAATGAATAGTTTTCGTTTTAATACATATTTCATTTTTGTTTATGAAATAAAGTATGTATGTTGCTTTCAAAACAATTAAAATATTTCAATAACCCTATATCTTTAAAAATTTAAAAATTAAAAAACAATGATTTTTTTAAATAAATCATGATTTTGCCAACCCTCTTTGTGACTTGTTAAATGAAGTGCTAGTAACCGAGATAAAAATAAATTAATTAAATCTGTTTTATTTTACAATTATTTTATAAAAACACCCAAAAAAAATTACCCTATTCCGTTTGACAACCCCTGGTCTTCCAAGGCCAAACCCTGCGTCGTCTGACCAGGGTTTTTTATCTAGGGAGGCAGCGGAGGAATTCGGCTGTGCTGTTTTCACCCGTTCGCCGTGGACAGCCCCGGGGGTGCGACCGCAGACAGGCCAGGGGCAGGCAGGGGCAGGGGTGTTCTTCAGACCGCAGTTTCTGCCTGGAGAAATAGGGGCTCAAATTTATGTCATTTTTTTTCTCCACGACGGGTGAATGAAGAAAAAATTCTTTTTTGCCCTAAAAGGAATTAGGTTTTCGTATAAAATGTAAATTTTATCAAATTTGACAATAAGGGTAGGTAAGAGGATAGGTAAGGGAAGAAATTTTGGGCAGTGATGCAGCAGAATTGAAATTTGAAAGTGGATTCTAAAGAATTGGAGATAATTTATTTATTTAATGTACTATTCTTCCCCAAGGCAATAATTTTTCAATTATTTGAGTTATATTTAATTTGTCTTTAATGTTCTATGGTTGAACAAACAGGCTAACAATTGGGATTTTCTACTTAAATTATATAGAAGAATTGTATTACATTTTTATGTAATTTAACAATCTATCTAAATTGTACACAAATTCAATAATTAATAATAATTAAACGCGATTTTTTTAAGATCTTTGATCAAACAACTTTTTCTTTTTTTGCAAAGAATTAACTAATTTTTTTATTCAATTACTGTCAGTATTTGTACTTAAAGATTTTAACAGTTTTTCTTCTTAAAAAAAATTAATATTCATAAATTTACCTAATTCTTTCTCATTTTAAACTTTCCACATTCCTATTATTAAAATGTATTGCTGAATAACAATTTATTCTTAAAATTTATCTTTTATATTACAGTTTATGTGATTATGTATTTCTTATTAGTGAGTAAAATCAATTATTATTCACAAGTGAGTAAAATGCTATGTTTTATGCAATATTGTCAATTATAAAATATAATAACAACCATAAAAACTATAACAACCGGGTATTGATATTCCTGCAGTAATTTGGATTATTTTCCTAAAACGTCGTTAAAATGTTATATTAATATATGTAGTTTCAGTACGATAAAACGTCTTTGATCACACGTGAGTTAAATGTCTTTATATGTAGATACGTTGTGAGATAATCATCTAACTTATGGATAATGACTTATTTCACTCACTTATGATATAATGTACTATTAGGTACCTACTCGATTTTACACACTTGTGTGCAATTTTTTTATTAACCGGTTTAAACCGGTTTCCAATTTTTAAAAACCGGTTTTCGTACTAAAACCTTCATTATTACACGTTCTCAATATGGGTTAACCGTTAATCAGTATTTTTTCGGTTACATACCCTGATTATAAATATATATTTCCGTGAGGTGATCAGTTAAAGAAAACAATGAGTATAGTTTACAATCAAAAGTCAAAACAAACATAACAAGCCTTCACTTGCACCTCAAGTCCTCAACAAACCAACCCACCCACTTTCCTCCCACAATGACGTCACGCTTTTTTGTAACCTCTTTATCGTTTATCCTGTGTGTCACACCCTTTTGCCATGCACTGTTGCATTCTTTGTGGACTTGCGCCTAATCCAGGCAGACTTTCCTCCGGGCACAATCTCTCATCAGATTTACCGTCTTCGTCTTCTCCTTTCGCTACATCACAATGGGGTTATTCAATGCATTTATCGATTTAACACATGGAACATTGTGGAGCTGTCACGAGGAACAGATTTTGTAGGTGGCGTGAGACTTTTTCACTTGATATAAAACTGGGGTTGTGTTTTAACTTGTTGCATGTTTGGGGATGGTTTTTGTGGGGTTAATATTTAAATAGATATTTTTAATTTTAGTTGTAATGTAACACAAAAATTATTGTTTTTTGTTATTCAGATAAAACAAAATACTACAGCTGGGATCATAACAGAATGTATATGCTACAAGATTATTATTATTTTTTAATTACATACTACTGTAGTTCGGCTTTGGAAAACTCTTCTTCATGATTATAACTGTTAAAATTTAAACTTCAGAAAATGACATAATTCAATTATTTACAATAAATATCAATCAACAAAAATTGAATGATGTGGATGTGTTACAATGTTTCATCCAGGGTTGGTAAAAATCATGATTGTTTAATTTTTAAAGATGTCTAAGTATTATTACACTTTTTTAATAGTTTTAAAAGCAATATAAATATTTTATTTCATGAATGAAAATGTAATATATAATAAAACTAAAACTATTCATCCGAATAAAATTATTTTTAGTTACATATTTAAATACATATATTTTTCTTCTGTTATATGACAATGAGAGTATTGAGAGTGATAAAATATCATTCAATTTTAAAATATTATCATACACAGAACATATTTTGATTGTTATTAATATTTTTGAAGCAATAAAATTATTTTTTTATTATAATTTGTATTTTTTATCTTTGATAAAAATCAATTATTTTGAAGAATACTTATTCGTCGGAAGGTTAGTGTGATTTTGTATTTAATAAAATAACTGAATTCTCCAATAATTTCTTTACTTCTCATATTTATCCGTTCGATTAATTACACCTTTCATTCTTGCTTTCTTTGATTATTTTGAAAGAAAAACATTTAAAAAGGCATGAGAGTAGATTTCCACTTCTAGTTACAAAGTTAGAAGCTAAGAAGAAGACCAATAAATGTATTATTTATAAATGATAATAAATAAACATTTGACACGTGAAATCATTGTTGTTGCATAGCTAAGAGTGTTTATTAGAAGTAATTGCAGTTAATCCCATTGAGTTAGAATGCAATACTGTTCGGCGAGTAGACTAACAGGACAAATATTATGGTAGCATTAAGTTAAGTAGGAGTAATGTCAGTTTAATCCGAATCATGCGGGTAGTTCTGCTAATACGTCCAATAAACCTAGTCTTGTCGACCGACTGTCTCCCACATTTCAGACAGACACACTTTCTCAAATTACTCAACTCTGACTCATGTACAACTTCTCAATGTACTTGGGATACAATTCATAATACATTACAGTTCTTATCTCAAAAAATAATATTAAGTAACGTGGACTCTGTAATAAAAAATACATGATCAAAATGGGGTTCCCATTATTCTTCTATTTTTTTTTTAATTTAAAAGCGAGGTGTACTTTCGAGAAGTCTTAATCTGTGCTTGTGTGGGGCTGTATGAGTGCAAAAGGGGTGGGAAACTTAATTTTTATTGATGGGAATGTGCATGGGTTATTTGAATATTTTAAAAGAGAATTTGGAAAAATGTTCTATAAGAGATTCTTAAATCTTTCAACAAAATAATGACCCTAAACATACTACCCGTAAACTGCTAGAATAGTTATTGTACAATTGTAGGCAACAATTAAAAAGCCTCCACAGTCTCCAGATATGAATCCTATTGAAAATATCTGTGATTTATTTAAAAAAATGTACAGAACAAGACGCCCAAAGAATATAAAAGAACTACTACATTTATGGTAGAAGAGTGGGGTAAAATTGATTCCCAAACTCCAAGAAAATTGGTGGGAAGTATAACAAACCATTTAAGGGAAGTACTTCTAATGAATGGCGGTTCAAAAATCATTGATTCTAAATAAATTACAGGTGTACGGAGACTAATTTTTTTCTCGATTTCATTACGATAAATTTAGGAAGTGATTACATTATTTTATTTAATAATATAGTAATTTGTATTATAAAATTTATTTCGTATAGATATTCAATAAAAAACTTTAGAAGAATAGAAAACTTTTTTCCTATACTGGTGTACAGAGACTAATTGGTTTGAGTGTACATATTACATTCTCAAAATATCTTTCTTTGGGTCGAAAATTACTTTTGGAATATCGACTACAACTACAATAGAATTTCAGGAATTTTTCAAAATTATTTCTATTTTGTTATACTTAAAAAAGCATTGAATTTTTTTCTTAATGTTACCTTTATGTATACCTAGTGATTTTTTACTAAATAATGCACTGTATGATCACTAACCATTGATCTGCCATCTTGTATATAATTTGCAACGTTTTGCAATCTTAAATAATGCAAGAGTGTTGAAATTTGAAGGTAAGGAATTCATATCCCACATCCACCATGGCTCGTTCTGTGGAAAATCAATTATGCCGTTAGAGTTTGAGCGTTTGATGAATGATTGAAAACCGCGAGAACGCTCTTCGCCGCGGCGTCGCCACCGTCGCGTTCCGGGAAACAAAGACTCGCATGCAGCTGTAATTAAAGGATACGAGGCCTCCGCAACAAGGATCAAACTTTCATAAGGCCTAATACGCACCTACACTCATGTGCCTTTCATTACGCTGATTGGCTACAGCTGATATCTTGATTTAAATTACAGTGCAGGAAATGTTCGCGAAATGGCTCTGTAATGCGGATTCTCTGGCGGATTAATATTTATTAATTGGGTTCTCATTCATCTGAACTGTAAACTATGGTCTGTTATTTGCACTGATAACACATCTGTTTTCCAAGACTTGTAATAATAATATTTTTTTGTTGCAGCTTAACAAGGATAGACGCAGGATTGGTGGGAAATATGAATAAATTTTCAAGTGGTGAGTAGTCATTTTGTTAAACCAAAATTATTATTATTGTGTATCAAACACCGTGTAATTATAACACTATAGCTATGGTGTTTTTAGATAAATAACGTAGGTCATAAAACACATGTGGGTTAGAAATTATAACTCACTGTTTGTTGATTCGTATCATAGATTATATATAATATTTTTGTGTACAATAGATGCGAAACTGCAATGATATCAATTGGGACTGCTTTCAGCGCAATTCGGTGTATGCTCCCCAACTAAATTTAATTTTAAGTATTTTATTATAGATACTTAGTTCAATTAAGAAAACGTAACGTAATGTTCGATCTGGTAACACTTGGACGCTAGTCATTTGGTTGTTCCTAGCGTTTTTTTTTTTAAACAGTTTTTCTTGTGCCTTCTAAAACCGAGTAACGCCAATATCAAAGAACGGTGTGCTATCAAGTTTTGCTTCAGACTTGGGCACAATGCAATGGAAACTTTTACAAAACTTAAGTAAACCTACGCAGACAGTTTAATTTCAAGATGCCAGGCGGTTTTAGACATTTTAAGAAGGAAAAGAGTCGATTGCGTTCAGATGGTCGGTTGACAGTACTGAATGATTGGGGAAGAGTTAAATTTGATTCACACCACCGTTCAACAGATTTTGACTAATTCATTGGAGAGAAGAAAAATTTGCTTAAAAATGGTTAAAAAAATTGAGAGCCTCCTTATTCGCCTGACTTGAGCTTTTGACTTTTTCCTCTTGTATTAAGGTATCTCATTTTGGAACATTTCAAAACAATTAAACGGTTGTAACCGACCAGCTGAAGGTGATTTCAGTATCCGAGTTCCAGCATTGCCACGAGGGTAGGAAGAATCGTCTCCAGCACTGTATGGCTTCCCAAGAAAGTTATTTTGAGAGAGACAAAATTGAATTGTAATTCTATTCGAACAATTAAAAAAAAATCTTATTACTTAATTTACCCAACTCTTATTTCGGGTAATATTAAATTTTATTCTGCTGATTATAGACCACAGAGAATCTATTGGAAGTATTATTTATAAGGTGGATACTTCCCGAAATAGTACGGGGTTGTAAATAAAATAGTTTATATTTACGTTTGGACCAAAACAAATGTCGCATTCTGGGAAAGCAATCGCACTAACCTGGGATGAATAATAAATGTAAACGCGAAGCCCAAAAATGCGTCGGTCATGTATCATTCATTATCGTTTCAGTGAACGATCTATTAGTCATGTTACAAATTATCTGTGATCGGCCGCATCTGCGACTGCGAAGCAACTCCGGCCTAAAAAAATTGACCGGAACTCACGCGAATCCTGATTTCCATCAATCTTTTATGTTTTCATTATATACTCCTTGCATATTAACATCTCAATTTACTCTATAATGGACGCAAGAAAGACTCCCACAGGGACGGAACATAACTTTTTTACTGCAATAATCGCTGAAGATAAAATAAGATTTCAGTTATTAAGTAAATAATTCTAAGACCTAATATAATTTTATTTATATTTGATATAATATATTTTTTATACTTTGCGTTAACAATTACCCTATAGTTATATCGAAAACGGTTTAATAATATAAGATATTGTTAAACTGTTTTTAAAATTTTATTAATAAGACTTTCAGACATCCAATTTAATAATATTTTATAAAATGATAGATTTTTTTTTAACAATTTCGTGATTTGAAATTAAATTTCAAGCAGGTTAATAAGAAATTGGAATTAATATGGTCCTGAATCATTTTTTTATTCTATTTTCTGAAAGAACTGACTGAAATAAGTGTAGTAGTGAAAACTGGACTGAAAAATATGCCGTGGTAAGCGTGATATCAATTTTTAAAGTGAAAATTTTGGTCTCTGACATCATCAGTCTTCGCAAGTGATGAACAAATTGTTAGTTTACAGGGTATAGGTAATTTCCATATTTTTAGTTTATATACAAATTTGTATGTATATGAATGACAAAATTATTATTAGGAATAAATGAAAATTATTATTCGTAACAGAAATAAAAACATGCAGTAACATTTTTATACTGCCAGGCCGCATGCATGTCTCCCTTGCACAAGTTCTAAGAAAAGCGGACTCGCGGTTGTCTTTTTAAAATCAGGCAACTAATGAAATTGCTAAAGACAGATGACATGACAGGACAACGCAACAAAATTTAATCTCTTGTATCTCGCGAAGTAAATAATATTTAAATGAAATATATGAGTAAAACTCATTGATTGTTGTATATTTTCATATTTTTCTGCAAAATAGTAATATTTCGACAAGTTTTAGGACTTTTAAAAATATAAAAATATAAAAATTAAAATTTTATTGAATTTAAATAAACAATAAATGTTTATGAAAAGAAGGAAGAAAATGATTTTTGCTATCCTAGCTACGTCCCTGGTGGATTCGTGATGTTAGGGCCGCGATCGCTAACGTCTTCATTTTAATATTTTATTTTAAAATTATGGAATTTACTGGAAATGATTGGGGATTAATAATAATCGTGCACTGTGGCGTGATTGCCCATTCGATGTCTTGGAAAAGTACAGTGCGCGCCTCTCAACATACGCCAATACTTTATTACACATCCATATTTCATTCCGCTTTGTTTTAAAAAATTACTCGCTCTTCCTTGTAAAATCATTTTTGATGTTCGTATTTGACGTAGTCTTCATCTGAACTACATATGAGGTCTTAACCATAGCAATTTATCCGGTTTATATACCATGCAAATCTATCCATTTATTTTAAATGAATAATTTTATATTATTTGGTATTTGAAATATAAAATATTCTAAAATTATTGCAGTGGTTGTGGCTTCATATTGAAACCATTGTAATTTTGCATTACTTCATAAAATGGATTTTAATAATAAAATAATAGTGAATTGAAATAAGACTTTGGATACAATGTCTTGATCATCTCATTTATTAAAATATGTAGGTATGTTGAATTGAACTGTACTATATTTAATTTTTATTTAAATATTTTCCTAGAAAAAGCGTCATTAAATGATTTTTTGGCATATTAGATTTAGTAATTTTATTTTTTATTAGGTTTTTTAATTCTTGATCTAGAATTTTTTTTTATTTTTGTATGTCAAGAATTAGACACTTTTAAATATTTGATCTAATCTTCGATCTACAGTGATTTAAATGGGCTTATGGAATTTTCTAATTAATTATATGAAATTATCTAGTAAAGAAATTTTTTTTTCTACGACCACTATGGAAGTATTACTTTTCTCACATTATATAAAACTTCAAAGTTTCGTATTTTCCACAATCGTGAGTTAAAAAAACACACTGTATTTATTATATCCAAACTGATTTACTTACATATTTAAGAAGTATTCTGTGAATGGTGAAACACGAATATTGAACAGTACGAATCATTGAATCTTGACATGAAATGCCTACTTCACATTTAGGTACTTGCAGTTGTAATTCTTGGTAAAGTGCGAGTACGTGTACTGTCAATACACGTTCATATGTGTAATTTTATATCAGGAATTATGGGTTCGATGCTATATTTTACAATAGGGTAACAAATATAACAACTCAGTTATTTGTCGTTTTACCCAGAACTTATATGCTGCAGAATATCTATATCTATATTCAATATGTACCTTGATATTGACGAATAGGGATAGGTATCTCTTGTTAAGTAATATAATATTTGTTGAAAATTTGATAAAAAAAAAATTAAAAATCAGGGCCGGGTTTAGCACGGTTTCTGCGGGACCCAATAGAGCTTTTCAATTAAAATGAAATCCATAAAAATAATAAATCAGCTACTAAAAATCTCGTGAAACTTATTAGTTCAAAATCTTTGATCATTTAATTCCATCTTTATTATTATAACAACAAAAAATAAATAAGTTGTCATTGTAATTAATTTCTTCTTTTTACATATTTTTTTTATGAAGTTTGAAGTTCCCCTTCTAATGTTCTAATGGGGTTGGTAACCAATATTTAAATTTTATATATATGATTGCTTGTAAAAAAAATAATATATCCGTTTTTCTTTTAAATTATTAATTATGTGTAGTTTTGAAACAAATAAATAATAAAGTTTTCGAGAGGGGATGATGACGTCGATTAAGTTCAGGTCAGCGTTTGCACTTAATATACGTCACAGTAAGGGACGCTGTTTTTATTTAACGCGAATTAATAAATAATTGCTGACAAATATTTTATATATATTTTTTTTAATGTCAACATTTATATTCATTTTTTAATTAAAATTCTATTATGGTCACCTACCCCATTTAAATACAACAAAATGAAAGAATTTGAGATTAGTGCGATTATCAGTAGCGCCACTAATTTATTATTTCCTGAGCGGATAGCAAGTGTAATTTCTTCATTTAGTGATAAAATCAAATGGCAAGTTGAACAGTTTTTGCGTATAACTTCGTAACGTATTCAGTTCACATGCTGTGCGGTGAACCTGTTCCCAAAATATCCTTCCTGGCCGCACTTCGTGTACGTAGTAAGCTCATTATGCAGGTTTAATTCATAAAATATGTAGATTTATCGCGCAAAATGTGTGTCAAAGACTTTCGGAACGAGAAAAAAATTTTAAATTATTTTTAATTCGCGTGCCTGGTCGACCTCGATATTATGCGTGCACATTCTAAGAACGCGCGTGTGCGTAATTGCGGTATTTTCACCATAGGACTGTGACTATTGTCAAAAACTGGCAAACGATAGAAATGTGAAAATGGCGTTATAGATAACATTCCTACAAGAGCAACGCAATACGCATTTTATATGTATTTCATATAAAAATACTACAGTATTACTAAAACAAACAAACAATAAAGTAATGTAAATATAAACATTTCTGATAAAGTATAAAATGAAACGAAATTAACATTTCTTTATTAATCATAAACGCAAGCGTAACTGCGATTTCAAAACTTTTTTGCACTAAAAAAAAAAAACTACAGTGTATTAAGTATTAAAAACGATAAGGACATTTTACCAATCGAAGACAATTATTGTCTGAGATCGCTGTCCCTTACCGTTCGCGATGCTTATACAATTTTATGCAAGATCAAAATTAAATCTCCTTCAATATCAGTAAAAAAAGGTATCCACTATTTTTTTTTATTTAAATCTCTATTTACAACTGATTAAGAAAAAACCAACTACAGGTATTCATAATAAATTTGTTTAATTTTTTGTATAAAGACCGCTTTAGAGTAGCATTAAATTGTACAAGATTTTGCACTATTTTTGGTCCTATTTAAATTGGCTATAAGTATCAAACAGAAAATTGGTTGAAAAGTTGTATACGATCGTAAATGTGTATTTATTTTTTATACAATTTCATATTTCTTCGTAAACAATTAAACAATGTAAAAATACATCAATCCAGAAGAAATAATGATAAACATGTATAAAATTACAGTTTGTACCTATATATTTCGTACGATTTTCCTTCTTAGTTGGCAAATATCAGGGTAAGATATTCGCAATTGTAGTATTTCTGTAACCACAATCCATCAAAATTCAAAGAATTGTATGAAATCATAAAATTACATATTATTTTCACCGATCTCAAGAATCGCAGCAATATACTGTTACACATCAGTTCATAAGAATCCATTTATTTTGCAATATAATGTACGATACCTGTAATTATTTTTTAATCTGTATTCATAAATCACTTCGATATGTTTCGAAAATATTTTCTAATTTGTGCGATTTCTAATAGACCAGACATCGCAATTATAAGCTATTTACTTTATCTAAAGTAATGAAGATAAAGTATTTCAGATTTCAGCATCAAATAGTTTGCATTGACATTAAGAAGTAGACTAATATATAATTAATTTGTTTTATATGTTATTTTGTATTATAATAATGGAATTATAAGAAATTCCCAAAATTTGCTATTTGTCACTATTGCTAATTTGGAAATTTTATTGTTATCAATCTTGTGGTGTTAATTATTTTGTTTCTACACAAAAATATCACTCAAATACGTATGAAAAGACATGTTCGCATTTATGATTGGTTTTGTAATTAATAAACTTGTTCGATATTTATTTATTATAGTAAAATGTTGTCCTATTTTACTACTACTTTGGCTAACTTCGTGAATCGTTTACTTTAGTATCGATTTAAAAAAAACGTAATTATTGTTTTCATAATTCTGTGAAATTGTAGAAAATCGTTGTTTGCAAATTTTTTAAACTACGAAATCGTTATATGTAGCCTATTACTGTTGAATATTGAACGACAACATATTAGCAGTAATTCTAAACATAGGTAATTTCTTGGGATAAAAGTATCTAGTCAGCGTTGCAATTTTAATCATAATTACTGGTTGCCTTCTTTGTAATTTTGCAAAAAATAATCGTAGATAGCATGTTACGAGCTTGAAGTCTCAGTAAGAATAAATGAGACATTCAAATCATGACAAGTATCGAGGTTTCTAATTTTGCAAAAAATAATCGTTTAAGGCGTGTCGTTGTGAATATTTCATGGTGTTTTTATGGACAGAAATGAAAATATTGCACCTGTCATCACTTGGTCAAATGAAAGAGAATATTTTTCCCTTTTGCCTGATGGGCAAGGACAATTTAATTACAGATTTGCTTCATTTTTTATTTATTATAGTACATGTGGCGCAAAATTCAATTCTTTCACAATGGTACAGATTATACCTTTGATTGAATATTATACCATTTTTAATCTTCTACTAACAATAAATAGTATGATAACAGATTTCGAAAATTCAATTATTATACTTTAAGTTTAAATGTATCTAAAAATGTTTTGTATTTGAAAATTATAAATATTACATTTCTACGGGATGTTATATTTTTTTTTTTTAAATAATATCTTTGATGCAATTGACAAGAAATACATCTATTTATAAAAACTATAAAATGTATGTCATTACAATCATGTTTTCGAAGTCAATGAGTATGTTGATACAGACTTAATTAAAACGTAGTATTAAAATAGTCATTTATTCATAGTTTTAATGATGCCTTCATATATGTATAATAAATAATAAGTATAAAGTTTCTAGTTGGAAATTATACCTATGGAAATTTAATTATTATTTTTCTTTAAGTTCTGGTGTGTTATTAAATGTAATTAAATGTTTTGTACACTTTAAAAGTAAGAATAATATTTTTTTTTCATATTGTACTTAGTGTTTATTACATACAAAGCAGTGTATTTTCGGCTTTAAAAAAATCGGTTAAAATTCGCATCTACTGATATTACCTATTAAACACTATCATTTTTTTTCTGTCGTCCTTCTATTTAGATACAGTTTTTTTTTCTATTGAAGATAAATTTTAATACGTATAAACCATTGGTTGTACAATATGATTGTTTAATTACTATTCATGATAGATTTACCAAAGATGAAACAATGTCGAAAGATTGGAGATCAAAGAAAATTTCTTCCTTGTATTCTTATAAAGAATGAGGTTAGAAGCATTATAATCTAAACCTCTAAATATAAACTTGCAATATATGAGAACCGGATTTACTTTTTGTTAAAAATTCATGGCGTATATTTACAGAAAAACTCACGGCAGGGTCTATTTCCAGATCACATGTTGTAGGAAGCTTTAAAAAGCCACAACCTCTTTAAAAATAGCTTTAGCATATTCGCTTGATAGCGTAATAACAAATCCTTTCCTTTGACTCGTCCCGTTTCTGCCTTCTTATTATCCCTTTTAGAAATCACTTCATTTTTTATTTTATTTGCTAGAATGCCCGCCCTGTTATTTTTTCCATCTCTTCGGTTCTCACATAAATTGTCTGCCCTTTTGTCATCACAAATGTTTCGCTTTATGTTTTAATACACGTTGTGAAATATTTATTGTATGAGGTTATTGCACATACATTTTGTTTCTGAAATTTATTTATACTAGAGAAAACAGAAAACTGATAGTTTGATAGTACCCTAGAGAATTATTTAATAGAATTTCTCGTACAACATTAATCGTACGATAGTGTTACAATGAAATATAATGAAAGACTTCATTATAAATTTACTTCATATAAATTTTGTAACTTGAAAATATGTAATTAAAAATAAAACATAATTAATACAAAATTTTGGTTTTTTAATAGCGAAAAAAATATTTAGATACATGTAACAAAAGAATAACCCAAATATATTTTGAAAACATTTTTCAGGCCCGAGACAGAGAAATTACTTGCCTAAATGAATATTTACCGGAAGTTCCATAAAACTTTATACCCAATCAGCTTATTTTATAATGACTTTCAAGTATCTCCTACAAGAACTTATCCTATAATTGTAATGTAGTATTGCCTATTATAGGTTTCTTGTAACGAAAAAGTTCCCTTTAAAATTGTAATGCGTTGCTCGTTCGGTAACTGCAAAACAACCTTATCTTAAATGTCACCGCAAAGTTTAACATGCAGTACATACACCACATGTATTCCTCCGCGTAAGTAGAGGCCAAAACCGAACACTCTGCTTGAATAAACATTATCCAAGTCCTGTACACTCGCTGCCAAAACTAAACCGGATGCCGAGTGTAAAAAACTAGAAGCAGGGCTCACCGACTTTGTTGGTACTTGGCAAATAAATATGTTGGAGTTCCTCATTCCATTACAATTTTGTACACATACGGTACCTTTAATTTTTTTTTATGTTTCCTAAGATTGTTTGTTGTTAAAGTGACTTTAAGAACTATGAATGTGACCAAATGACTACTAGGAAACATTTTATATACGATTATTTATTTAGTATTTGTAAAATTAATATGACATTATTCAATATTTTTGCTGTAGCAATTTTTGGGGTTTATATTGTTTTAGTTATTTGATCAAAGTGTTTCTAATATTTACCCAATTTACCTTTTTGTACCAGAATTGATATTTTTTAAAATCTTATTTGAATATAGTTCGACAATTTTATTTTAAAGATAGAGTCGCTTCTTCAAGCAATATTAATGTAGTAGGTAATTCATGAAATTAAAGTTAAGCTATTTTTCTTGATATTAATAAAATTCTATTTATTTATTTATTAATGTAAGAATATTTATAATTTGACAATCTTTTCAAAACCTTTAATATATCTCTATGTACTTATCAATCAGGGTTGGTTAAATTTTAATCATTTGATTTAAATCACGATTTAAATCATAATAAAAATTTAATTATTTGCAACGAAACAATTAATAACAACTATAAAATGTATTCTGTATCGTCCACAATAAGAGTATAGTATTATGTGAAATAAGTAAAAATTTAATCTAGTTCACAGAATATGCGCTGTTATCAGACTGTGGTGAATTTGAATGCGACAATTTTTATCAGCTTGCAACGATATCGTTGCCTAAATTATCTGGTGTCCGCGCAAGCTGTGTTTAAACAGTGTGAACCCAGGCAAATATCCAACCGTTTTCACACATAACGGATGTGTCTAATTTCCTTTATTAATCAACCACCACGGATATCTAATGCACCAGAAACACACACAACGCTGGATTTTAACATTGATTTTCCCAATAGTTTAAACATTAGTAGTTTTGCATTTTCCGAATCATCCAACTTGGCATAACACCTTAGGTTTAACTATTAACAAAAATATATTTGTTACGAAAAAAAAATACATTATCAGGAGTCAGGTATAGAATACTGTAGGTCATGTATCTTCAAAAATAATAATCAGTTTTTATACAATATATAAAAAAATTATTCACCTATTATTTAAACTCATTTGTATGTATGTTTACAGTAATCATATCAACATTTTCATAAATTAGAAATTTAAATATTGATATGAACAACCGAAAGTCGCATTATTTTATAATTGTTGATCTAGGTTATTACTATTTAAATATGATGTATTTTTGTGGTACGTACGAATGTCTCATCAGATGATAAAGAAATTAATTATGTTATGCTTCCTGTATTATTTTAACTTAAATAATATTGAGTACGGTCAATCTGATAACGTATTTAAATTGTGAATCAAATCGCAGGTAATTCAAATTATTACATTACTAATATATAGAAATAAAATGTCAAAATGAAATATGACATTTTAATAATATGAAAAGAAAATTAATTTAAAAAATTGTTTAGAAGTTTTGATTTTATGGGCAATAACATGAAAATTATTTCTTTAAACACATTTTAATTTCCCACTGTAATTATACAGACAACGTTGAGATATAAATTCATATCTCACGGTTCTTGCTAAAATCGTATTGTTTAATTTCTGTTTTATGGCTAGTTTCTAGGAAGTAGTGAAATAAACACATCTTTATTATTAGAATATAAATGATCGTAGAAAAAGTATAGTGTGTAATTCGCAGGGAATGTCCATTTCATACTCATGTGAAATGAGTACCATTCCATGCTTGTTGTACAATATACTATTCCGATGCTGAGTTAAATGTACTGATATTAATAAAATGTAGACAGATTAGTATCGATACTAAAATACCAGTATCGAAGAAATATCGATAGTAGTCGTAGTATCGGTACATCCCTGGATAGAGTGGCATCACCGAAACAATTTTTCTTGACTGTTGGTTTAAATAAAGAATAATAATTTTTTCGGAATGTATATTCTTTAAGACAATTTACTTGTATTTTGTCTATCAATAGCGCTGTTGAAAAACTGTTCAATAGCAAGTACTTCTTCTTTCAACATCTCCATTCAAACAAGCAACCAAACCAAGTCGATGTCCATCCATTGAGCCATTGAGCCTCCTCTAGCTAACCAGTAGCCGCGGTGCTCCCAATCCGTCACGTCGGGTTAGGTCAGCTTTGACAGCGTCAACGCGTCCGCTGTTGCGTTCTGCGGAACGCGACAGCGCTGCGCTGCCTGCGTCTGGGTCAGCACACACTCCGGCCGTTGCTCCAGAGTTCAAGGATGAGGGTTGGCGCGGCCTATAAATAGCTGGATGCTGCATAGCTCCATAGCTCCATGGCACCATGGCTCCATGGCGGAATTGGGAATTATCTAACTGCTTTATTAAATCAGGCTTACAACATTGGTTCTAGGAAAAATATTTGGAATAAATACTGATAAATACAAGTATATTGTCTTAAAGAATATAAATTCCTTCATTTAAACCAATAGTCAAGAAAATTTTCTTGCACACATAATTTATTTTATGATTTGTAAATCGTCCAAATCATAAAAATTATTTCGGTGATGTCATTGTATCTAGGGATGTACCGATACTAATACGATATTAAGAGCAGTATCAATATTTTTCTTTCGATACTGGTATTTTAGTATCGATACTAATCTGTCTACATTTTATTTATATCAGTGGGAATCTTAGTGCAGTTTTGTTCCCAATAGAGGCGCTGAAGGGCGAGTCATTTTTTCACCTTGTTCAATGATATAAATGATTATTTGATTCCATGATTATTGGTCTTTTATGCTTAGGTCAAGTTACATAGATGTTGGTTTTGTCATGTCCATGGTTACGACTTGATATTTGATTGAAAGCAATGCATTCTTGTCTCATTTAAAATTAAACATAGCGAATGAATTTAACAGAAAGTATAAAATAAAGAACTAAGTATAATAACGAACAATTAAACAATAATAAGCATTTACTCAATCTACTATAAAACTTCCTAGAAACTAGCTATAAAATTATTATAGAAATTGAGAAATGATTTGATTTTGAACATTTCATTGATCTAATTTTTGAAGTTTTTCCCCGATATAAATTTCTGATTTTAAAGGTCACCAATAAAAAGAATCTAGATGTGTAAGATCGAGTGTCGAGTGATCTAGTAGACCTTTCTACTATACTACAATTTAAAAAATACAAAATTGTTGCTGCACTTGGTATAGACCTATCAGAAAATTTTATTATCCAAAAAGCAAATGTCAGATTGGTTCCTCATATTTTATTTTAAATGAGAAAAGCAAATATACATTGCTGTCAATCAAATATCAAGTCATAATCAGGAATATTATAAATACCATGTATATTTTTTTGAATTAATTTAATTTTTCGTTTCTTCAATTAAATTCTGTTTTTAAGTATATTCTTTTCCATTTTCTAAAGTCACGCTAGAACTAAAAAGAATAAAATTGTATATTTTATTGCATCCAAATGTTTTAGCTCCTTTAAATTGTACCAAAAATTGCGCTTGTACAATTTAAAGGCTAGTCTAAAACGGTCTTAATAAAACATATTTCTTTTAATGTAAGAAGTCTTATGTCGAATTATTATAATATCTAGACATGATATTCAATTTTTTTATTTCCAACGTCTTAATTTTATGGTGAGACGTAAGTAACTTTTTGTCAAGTAAATTGTGTTGTAATGACAGTTAATTTTCCACACAAAATCTTCTTATTAATATTACATTACATAAAGTAAAATTGGATAACATAATGTATATATTAATATAAAAACATTGTACATTAGTCACAGACGTTAGTAAAAGTTGCCGAACAAGTAATCCATAAAAATCGTGTATGTGCATTCTAAATACCAGAAAATCATTAATTTCAGCATAATTCCACTTTCGTTTCTGTCCGGCGGTCATTTCATTCAAATAACAGATACAAATGTGGTAGTTAATTGCGCGTTCCATTAGTGAATACATTAGTGACCAACAATAAACAATATCCAATAAAAAGTCACAAGCTTCGATAGGAAGATAATTCGCGATGTAAGGAACATGCCACATAGTCGACAATATGTTTTATAATCGCATTGGGTATTTAAAAAATATCGACGTTATTCAAACGACAATAATTTTGCTACGTTTTTTTGATTCCTTTATGAAATGTTTACAAATAAGAACGGTGCGTTTCTGTCATACAGCCTAAGTAATATTGTTTTTTTTTGTATATTGTCAATTGGTAGTATATTGTGCAACAAGTGCAGAAAATTATTTCAGATGAGGTTTAATTTTTTGGCATTAGATCTTGTCAAATATAAAATGATAGAAAAATGGATGATTTTTAATTTGTACGAACAACAATTTTTAGAAATAATTCTTATATTTTAACTCACGATTTAAAAAAAACCTTAACTTATTTTTTTAATCTTAGGAAAACTTGTAATACATGAGCTAGATTAATTTACATTATTTATTTAAATTTGGATCCATTTTGGACAAATATACTTGCATTTCATGTTCTACCGACTTAAATCTGAGTTGATGTTAAAAAACGTAGGAATTTTAAGTCACATTCATACAAGAGGTAGAAAATTGAACTAAATCTTGAAATTCTATGCTGCTATATTGCGATATTTATTCTGAATAAATATCTAAAAGGATTGTAATGTAAATTAAGAATATTTTTACTATCAATAGAAATATCTAGAAAATAGTAGCAAATCTGTATTCTTAGTATTAACAAGTATTTTTGGTGTTCTTGTAAACATTTCCAACTTTCCTCAATTTCAAAAGTTCTATAATGTCTTTAAAAGTTCTAATTTTAATGGATGTTCATCCCTTATTTTTTGCATGCTGAAATTTACTTTTACAAAAATCAACTTTGTTGTCTTGTTAAAAAAAAAGTGAGTAGGCAGTTCTACTTTTAATTCGTAAACACGATTCAATACTCATTCTTTGGACAACTATTTGACACCAGTATGAAGAAGGTTCAAATGCTCAGATCCAAGCATTGTTAAAATACCTACGATGCTAAATTTCTTATTCAATAAACTACCCAAAGAAGAAACATCCTAACTCCTAAATATTAATATAGTCTGTAATAAACTTTGTGGACACAGTGGATTTTTCTGGTAACTTTTCTGTTCGATTTAGATCATAATAACCAGTGAGCTACCGTTTCCTGATCTAGCAATATCTTTAAATTATCGCATAAAAATTTACTACTCCATTTCCTGAACGTCGTAGTTGTCGACTAAACGGCACATACTTCAATAACGTCAATAAAAAGTCACCAGCATTCGACAGATAATTCGCAAGCTCACGAACATATTCGTGTTGCGCAGAATTCTCTTTGGTCAGGGCTGGCTTGGAACAAAGGATTATCGAAATTGCAGCACTTATGTGCATTTGGCGAACAAGTACCTGCATTAGTAATGCGCTTGTTAGCGACATGCTTACGTCACGTGGAACTATTTACCTCGGAAACACACGTGGTTGCGATATGTTGGGTTACCATGGTTATTTTCACTGATCGTTAGCTACACGTGTACCGAGTATTATTGGATGCAATTAGATGAGTGTAATTTTAGCACGACGTGTTCACACTTATGTATTTGTCGCGAGAACTGAAAATGTTATTTTCAATGAAAATAAAGTTGTTTGCACGAGTTTTTAACAGGTTATGATATTTGGGACTTATATAAGTGTAAATTTGCCTTTAATTTATTTATGTTATTTTTTTATTTTAAATTTAAACGGATAATAAAATGAAATTAAGTAAAGAAAACACATTTTAATAGCGGTAATTTTAAAATCAATGAACGCGCACGTGTTTCTAACAAAAGATGTAAACAAATAAAATAAATTAATGTATTATTTTTTTCCAATAAAATTATGCTTTTTCTAAAAATTGCGATAACGTTATCATGAGATCAAAACCTTATAAATTTTACATTAGTATAAAAATTTAATAGTTCTGGACAATAAATATAGTTTAACAAATGCAATTTGATTTAAACCATCTGATTTTTTTTTAATACCGAAAAGTTGGGTTAATTAAAGTATGCAGAACAAAAAAAAGTTGTTTTATTCAATTAGTATGAGTTCTGAAAAATATTTTATTGGTATACGATATGTTCAAAAATAGAAACATATTTTTTCACTAATGGATACATAACGTTTTACTGTCTAATCTAAGTATGTTTATAAAACAGACATAAAAATAATGCATTTGAAATGACATTTTAAAAATAAGACCAGTATCCAATAGACTAAATTTTGTTTTTTACATGTTATACTACATAAAAAAATATATTACCTATCTGTTTTTTTAAAATCAATTTATTATTAGTAATTTAGGGAAGGGAAGAAAAAACGTCATCGTGGTAGAATCATGAAAGAATAGAGATAGACTGATCACGCTGACGTTATATATCCTTTCTTCAGACTATTAAATTACTAATAACTACAATATTACAAACTAATGTTTAGTTTTTATTATTATAACGTGAAGTTATAGTAGTTAGTTTTTATATTTAATGAGTTATATATTGAAATTCTATGGTCACATACACCATTAAGTACAAAGTTTAAATTTCATTACATTTAAGGTCAGCAATAAGCTTAATATATAATAAATTTTATTTTAAAACAAAAAATGAATTCAAAGCAAATGAATCTTGCTTTTAATTTTTCATAGTATAATGAAACAAAAGCTGTTATTTATTTTGTCAATCAGTTCTTTGTTAGTGACGTCGAGGCTGAAACAAAACGCATCGCAGGTGAGTGTGGAAGTGAAGTTTTATTGTCGGAATGTATGATGCATCCACCAATCCTATTCGCTGGCTCAGCATGAGCCATTTTAATGACAGCCATAATTCTAAATGGAAGAAATTAACTTTGGGCCTAAACCGACACCAGGGCGCTGATAAGCAGTAGCAGCTTTCTATATTATTTATTTATAACGTTTGTGATTTATTTCACTTACGTTTGAAGATTGATGCTTATAGTTCGAGGAATAAATGAATGGAATTTGATAAAAGAAGTACAGGAGAGCAAGACCAATGCATAAAAAATACAACCTTTTGGTTTTCGGTAAAATTACACCCGAAATAATACTAAAAAACATATGTTTGCACTGTCGGGAGTAAAAGCCTACTTTAGTCTTCATTTTCGAAGACTGAAGTAGCACTTTTAATCCCTGAGTGATTAAATTAACAAACAAGAATTTAATATATCACGTATCGTTCCTCAGATTTTTGCTCTCAAATTTGCTCGGGATCTTTTTGTCTATAAAATTCTTTATTTTTTGAAGTTACAAATTTTCAAACAGAATTCAATTATCAATATTAGCTATTATATTACAAATAATTGTTATGTTATAGATTTTACATTTTTTCTAGTAACATTTACTAGTGTTTGAGTAATCGTTACGACAATAACCATCCGTCCATCCATATATCCATCAATCCACACACACGGATAGGCATTATCGTAAAAATATTAAAATCATGTTCTAGGGACTTCCACACGTGGTTATCCATTGAAAACTTACTATCCGATTTTTAGTATGGTTTCAATAAATTGAAGTTACTTCATAATCAGTAAATCAACTTTGGAACTAAATAAGAATGGATTATTTAAAACTATTGTATAGTTTTGTTAGTTTTAATTTGGCAACCCCTTGTGCACACGGGATTCAATTACCATTTAGAAAATTATACTGACTCATTTGAAATTACTGTATGCTATACTGTTAAGAAAAAAAAATTCCTTTGAAGATAAATTTCTTAATTTTTAGTTTTTCTTTGCTTAGAGATAAAAGTTGCATATCAAATGACATTTTCATGAAACACGTTTAAGAAGATTATTAATAGCTACTATTGACTTAATAATTCACCGACTGAATTGAATTCCTTATAATCAGAAAAAATTCTTGGAAATATTGTGCTGAATCAAGATAATTGATAATTGCCTTCAGTGTCAAAGTGTTTTTTGTTAAAGCGAAAATCAATAAGGAGTAAAAATAATTGGTTTAATGTGCTTAATTAGAAGAAATTATTAATAAGTACATTTTTGCGTTGAGGATTCATGTGAAAGTCGAATTAAATATTAATACGTTCATTTTAGTAAAATGACAAACTTTTAATAGTCGCTACAAACAGAACAACCCCATAAAAAAATCCATCGCATTTCTTCGACTTTCTCGTCCTGTAATGAACTGAATTATAAATTGAGTGGAAGTTTTTATTTTTGTAATTACACGTTAGAGCTACGTGGCGTCGTAGAAATTAAAAAATAATTGCAATGCAAACTTTTTTCGTGGTGTCGTGACGCGATGGCTTGGAAAAAACAGCGGTGTGCGTTATTAAAGCTATAATTGCCGGGTTATTATAGCATGTGTTTCGAGTTAAAGTTGGTTCCAATTATCGATTGTCAATCCACGTGTAATTTGCCTCGCTGCGCGCATTACTGCCAAGCGTTAATATTTAAACAGCTCCGGACACACAAACACATCAACATTCGCATTCGCATTCGCATTCGCGTACTCACGCTAGCTACGATTCATAAATTATGTCACAAGTCTGATACCATCTATTTCTTTTACTATTTTCAGTGTTCAACATTTATATCCCTTCACACTGATTTTAATTGTCACTATATAAGGAAAATAACGTTCCCTAAAAAAATTAAAACTTTTATTAAAGTTTAAAATTTTACTTTTCTTAATAAAAATAAATAATTATAATTAAAACCATCAAATTGATGAACAACCTGCTAAATGTTTGCGTTTCATGTAGGTACTACATCAAAATTATAAACTCACTACATACTACGTCAATAAAATTGGTGATGTTTGGCATGACGCAACATCGTTGCTTATTTGAGGCGGCTCGTGCTAAATATTATCAAACAAAAAATGAAATAATATATTAACCAAACGAATTCATTTTTCTTTTTTTTTTAATTTAAACTGTAAACACAAATGTCTTTCCTTGTTTTCGGAAAACTTGTCTATTCATTTTTCGATGTAGTTTTGTTGCAATAAATTTTCGATATTTTTTTTTTATTTTCTCAGTCATATGCAATTAAGCTCTCATCCCTGTTTCAGTTCATATTTTTTCATCATGATCGTCCGCAAACAGCAAACACGGATAACAAAATAAAGCATTCTTCCCGTTACAAACACAAATCCAGTTGTTTCTTAAATATGTCTTTTTGAAATTGTATTTTATATGGTTTATCGCGAATTGTATTCGAAATTTTTATGTTTAGTACAGGTGTTGGACGACCTGGCTGTTTTACTGCTAATTGTTCCTGATAAGTTTAGAAAAATAATTTTTATATTGTCCAAGTTTAAAAGCGAGAACGAATTCAATTCAGTTCAAATAAGAAAGGCTCTGCCACTTTATGTATATGAAAACGCATACGCATATATTTGCAAAAAAATCGTATTAGATTCCGATTGTCTTAAATGAGTGGTATGTTATCGAATAGGAATAGCATTTTCGTATAAAATACTTACGCAGCAAATACTGACCGGGTAGTAGGTTCGAAACGAAATGAATTCGTTCTCTGCAACATTTAAAGAGTGATTTATGATTGAAAGGCATCCCATTTATTCTGATTCAACTGATCTATCTGAACTGATTTGATCTGAGTAGCAAAAGGAATTAGCACAAGCACTCCTCAATCAATCCACCCCCAAAAACAACTTGGTCGGCTGTACCCCTCCAGATCGCTGATCCTTTCTTATAGAATTAGATTGGGCAATCAGTGCGGCTGCCTTCCTGGGTCATTAAAGGAACTAGGCCACATGGAAGGGTTATGGGAACGTCGGCAAGCACCTGCACCGCAACATCTCGGGAGGCTGTGCACGCCCCCTCCACCCCACCTCCCCGACACATCCATGCGAACCGTAACACTGATTTAACATATGCTGCCAGGCAAAAAATATCCAGAAGGGTTAGGTAAGCCCTCAGCAGATGGATTGTGAATTGTGATTTTTAATACTTGACCTAGTTTTACTAAAATAAATAAGGAGCACATTGAGTAGACGATGATTTGAAATTTGAATTGAACTTGTGAATTTTTATATATTATATCTTAAGGTCATTCTAGACTAGCCTATTAATTGTATAAGATATTGCACCATTTTCGGTACAATTTAAATTAGCTAAGTATCAGACAGTAAATTGGTTGAAATATTGTTTACCATCATAAATTTGTTGAAAAACAGAACACGTTCTATTTTTTATTCAATCTGCCATATGAAGTTAGTGATCAACGGTTTCTATAGTTTATTTGTTTTTATTGTATGTAGTGTGGTTATAGAAAACTTTGTGTTACTACTGGTAAAGTTTGAAATATTGCAAACTTTAAATGTAAAATGAATTTATAATTAATTCACAGACATATTCAAGAAAAGTGCGCAGAATCAGAGCCAATGTGTTGTACAAAAAATTGCATTAGTATCATACAAAATTTCGTCAAAACTAGCAATTTTTGGTATAATATATTATACCATTTGTTGTACTATATATGGTCCCATATATTAAAATACAATGTGTAGTTTCTTACATTTTCTATATACTATTATAACAAGATGCATTAACAATATAAGCATTTAATAATGCTTATAGATTTATATGCAATACGTATACAAAGAGTTAGTAATGTAAGTAATAAATTATGTAGGTTTGTATGAAACCAATATTTGATTTATATTATGTTTTAATGATGATAAATGAAAAAAAAGGTTAATAAAAATAATAAATTTTAAATTATTATTAATATTTGATTGATGACAAAAAGAAAAGAACTGTGCATAAATTTATTTTTCTAATAAATAAAAATGAAATGTTTGTCCTACAATGCAACGAAGAATATAAATTATTAAAAACAAATGGACTGCACAAAACATTATACTTGCATTACCAGATATAGTATTTAGATATAAATTTAATAATGTTTGTAATTTTTGCAATCATGTATTTATGTTGGTTTTAATAATTGTTAACTTTAAAGTAATAGTTTTATTTTATTGTCATACAAAATCGACGGACAATAATGTACTTTTTTGTCCGTGACACGTATGCAGTCTATAAATACGATTTTTTGTACTTTATTTTGATATCAATAGCAATAATTTTATATAAAAATGTAAACATTTAACAATGATTGTCTCTGTATTTTAATTATTCCTTATTTGCGTACTGCAACCCTCTTATAAAAATGCATTTTATCGTTCCTTCTCTTTTCGCTAACTTCCCAGTTCTTTTGTTTTTCACCACCTGTTTTTAATCTGCACAATAGCTGTCGGTAATATCGCTTATACCTGTCGCTACTGCATTCATTCCTGACAAGTTGTGTTTCCGACTTCCGTTATGGTTTACTTGACCGGAAGAAACAATTGAAGCACGCTGAGAGCAAGGGTTGAGTTGTATGCGAATTGTGGGAATTAATTGAATTGAGGTTAAGGGTTGCTTACATGCTAATATGTTTGTGATATAAAATAGAGCACTAGAATTATAATAGTGGAGTACATTTGTAATTTGTAACCCTAATTGATTTGTTTGGAATCATGAAACATTAAATTGGTGAACCGTAACTAAAATATACTATACATATATTAAACTGTTTGGTTTAAGGATGTATACATAAACTAAGGTTAGGGATTCATTTATATTACTTTCATTTTTATTGAATGAGTATGTTTCTCTTATGTATATGTAATAGAAAAATACGAAAAATAATACTTTATTCTATAAGTACAATAAAATCACTAATCACAAATAAAAGTACATTATGTACTTTCTATGTATTGTATATATACTACTATACTACTATAAGTGTATAAAAAATATAATTGCAAAATTAGTAGTTATTATCTAATTATAATATCGCTTTTTTATATTGCAACTTAATGAAAAAAATTGGACAGCACAAGACTTCTTTGTAGACTAAATTATAAATATTTTTATTGCACTTCTTTTAAACTTATTTCATTTGAAAGTGAGATAACTCGACGGCCAATCATTCTTCAACTTCTATTCGTTTCATATTTTTAGAATTTTCTTCGAAACGGATCATCTTTCGTAAAACTTTATTAAAATATTTTTCTCTATTCCTTATTTTAGTAAGAAATATTTTGAGTTATTACCTATGAATTCGAAACTGCTAGCAGGAGATCACCTATTTCTTTAAACTTGTAGTATCTTAAGCTAATATTAATTTTTGTTACAGAAAAGACAATGAATAAGATTCGACCACATCGGTTATTCATTTCCTGCCAACTACTGACCAGTAAGTGATTTTGTTGATCTATTGGAAAACTAGTATAAAATTTATTACCGTCCATGAATAAATGATAAAGAAAAAAGTATAGACAAACATTTCCTAGAAATTTATGTTTGAATTAGAAAGTATTCAAAGAAATGTTTCTAAACAGCCAACATGTTAGTTTATATCAAGAGAAAGATACAATAGGCAAATTTTGAAATTGATATAGTACGTTCCCTGCTTAGTGAAGACTGAAACCATCAGTTTCCGTTATGGTAAAAACAAACTCGTGTATGGCTTCTGTGTAACAAAACACGATCGCTGCTCTACACATGTTGGGAATTGCGAGGCACTGGCCCGTTCACCAAATCGTAAAGTTAATTAGGGCAGGGGAAGGGATCAAACACCTGAATGGATTAGTTATGACTTCCGGTTTTAGGCCAATTTAAAATGCGCCGTTGCAATTTTAAACTGAATTTTAACGTACTGTTTACTAACCGCACCAAAAACATAAGGCCGAACAATGGGCACAAGGAATTCACTCATTGTATTAAAATTAGGAATTAGAATAAATATACAATATAGTGTTTTGGGAGTGCCATGCAGATTTAAATGCCGAATTCATTTTATATTTGTGTTTTAAACTAAAGGAATTTTAGAACCAGAAATTAAAAAGAGAATCGAATATCATAAAAAATACAAAAACTATTCTACTATTTAAGGTAGTGACTCCAGGGATAGAACACCAAAGAACAAATGAAAAATCCAAGCTGCCAAAATGATCATCTTTTATATTTTTTTATTAAAATTTTTATCACTGTTCCTTATTGCATTACACAACATTATTTGAATTGCTCAAAAAATTGCATATGTCCATATTTTGTAACCAGTTCAATTTTTTTTCTCCAATGAAAGTAGATAACATTAGAGAAAATATCAAAACATTATTTGTAATGTTTGTTTTTATTTGTCAAAAATTTTAGCAACTGGTTAAAAATTAACCACTCAGTTACAGAATAGGCCTCAGTGTTTTGATTTATTTCCTACATATTTTTCATGAAAGATATTCTGTAAGTTGTCAATATAGTAAATCATGTACCTAATTTCAAATCAAATGTTTCCCACAAAAATTAGAAGCCAATTAAATTATTACTTTTATTAAGTTTCTGTCCAAAGTGAAGTGTTCTTTTGAGAAAGATTGGAACCAAAAATGGAGGTGCATAACTAGATGTTCTAGCAATTCTATAAACAAAATTTCAACATTCTACGGCTAATTATTTGTAAGTAATGCGAAAAATTCAAAATAACACTACGAACAAAGTGTCTTTTTGGCACTGCCAATTGCAATAAAAAAGGAGGTGCACAATTAGATGATACAGCTGTCCCATATTTAAATTGGGATATGTACGTACAGACGTCATCAAATGGAAGAATAATATAGAATAATTTTAAGTGTCTCTTAATTGGATATCACATCGAAATAAAATGTCAAATAAACTATCTACCATGCCGGCAAAATTTCGATCAGTTTATTTAATAGTTGTGACACCAGTAAATGTATAATATATTTAAACATTTATAATAACAAAACTAGAACCTTGAATCTAAAGCCAATAACCTACTACCTAAATTCGCCTAGTAATAAGCAGTTTAGTATTCTGCATCAGTCATTGGCAAGGACAATCGCTATGAAATTAGTCAATAATCCTCGAAGCAGTGCCGTCGGTTAGCCATGTCCTCGCGTATGTTTCATACATGGCACGCAAAATTCAGTTGCACAACACACTCGTAATTTATATGCTTGTGCCAAAGGGCGCACCTGTGAAAGTTGCTTAATTACAGAGCGTTAGCACGGACTAGACTCAAGAACGACGCGTTATTGTGCGTACACTTGCAAATTAAAAATTTAAATAAGGTCAACCACACCATTGACGCTCAGGTGAAAGATATCAAATTAGACAGTGTCGTAACGTCTAAGAATTCACAAAGTGGTCCCAAATACGAGAGACAAACATTTCAGAACTTAATAATAACAAACTTGTCAATATAGTCCAACTTCTCAACATAGGAGGTGCAGATTCAAATCCTGAACATATACATGCATGTATCTTAGTTAAATTTTAAGAAAAAATAACAAAGCTAGTATCCTAGACGTTAAGTCAAAATTTAGGTATCCATAAGTTTAATATGCGATTAGTAAAGTTTAATTTAATTGAAAATAGACTCGTCAACGTTAATATTAGTAAGCAATGATGGAGAAAATATAATCCATAAACGAAATAAGTTGGTTAGGTATTGAAACATTGCTACTTTTACAAATGTACCATTACAATTTTTTTTATATAAAGAACAGACGGTTAAATTAAAAAAAAAACTTTTGTACCCGACGTTAAGTCAAAATACATATTAGGTATCCAAGTTTAATATGCGATTAGTGAAGTTTAATTTAATTGAATATCGACTAGTCAACGTTAATATTAGTAGACAATGTTGGAGACAATATAATCCATAAACGAAATAAGTTGCTTGGGTATTGAAACACTGCTACTTTTAGAAATGTACCATTAGAATTTTTTTTATAAAGATTCATAAAAATCACAATTTTATTTCTTAATTATAATTACCTTTATAAATATTGAGAAAACACAGTTTTATTTTTTCAATTCCCATTTTTAGTAGGGGATGTGAATGGTTGTTGAATACAGTAATATGAATCAAAAAAGTGACTCTACAAATACTAAAGAGTGCATAAAATATGTACTTTAGGCCCGGTTGTAAAAGAAAATAATTAAGTAAAAGAATACTCAACATGTAAGATCCTAGAATCTATAATAATTTTTTATTAGTGTATTTTATGTTATTTTTGCAAAATTGGGATAAATAAACAAGTTTTTTAATTTACTTAATCTAATATTTTGTATTTGATAAGAAGTATCATACATCAAGGATAAGCAAATATTGAAAAGAGGGCAATATTTTGATAAAAATGGTTTTTAAATTTTGGAATTTGCCAGCAATCGCTAATGATTGGGTCAAGGTAGAGTCAAGGTTTGTTTTCTAATTTGATTGTCTCATTGATTTCATATTTGGTATTAATAATGTAAATATTGATACTTTATTACCCTGAAACTGTATATAATTAATTATTCTTTACTCGCATTAAAACTTACTTTTACATTAAAGTACGAAGTGGGAAAATAATAGATTAGTTCAATTATTTTTTTTATATGTTTGCATGTATTGTGGAACGAATTTTAATCAATATTTCTTATCTACCTAACAGTTCATTTTGCTAATATTTGTAAATGAATTTAGATAGCAGATCAATTTATAATCGATTAATTAAAATTAATAAATTGTTTTACAAAAATATATATTCGTAAGTATAAATAGTAAACTTTCTTGTCTCGCATAATTTTAATAAATTTGAATTTGTCTTTGTTTTTATTAAAACCACAATTATTTACTTTTTACTGTGAATGAATTGGGCAACTTTCCCAATAATGGCAAACTTCACGACCTTTCTAACCCGCTGTCAATGTTCATCCTCACATGAGTGAACATAGTCACGTATGTCTTACGCATGCACGCACGAACCTAACATGTGTTAACCTTTAATTTAGGGTAGAGGTCGCATAATGACAATCGACTGTCCATGTCGATCGTCCGCTGTTCTTGCATGTGAGGTCGCCACAACTTCTTCGATTCCGAGAAATTACTATGTGCTTCCTCGATGGTATTATTGATATGCGAGCCACTGACTTTGATGATTCTATGTTATTTATTTGCGCTGGTATTCTTTGTCCTACTTGTTAATTACTTTTGAATTATTTATCCAAGCGAAAAGTAGATATGTAGTATGTGCAATTAATTACACTAAGTGTTTGTTTGTATGTAACTATTATAAATTATTCTTGCTAAATACTTTGTTTCTGTTTGACGTTCATAATGTGTAGATATATTGCCATCTTGATAAAGTTGTAATCACGATTTGTAATAATTATATGTTTGGCTACATATTCTCTATTTCTAATTATGTTTTATTAGATATCTTTAACAATGAAACTGGACTATTTAAAAACAAAATATATAAAGGGGCGGTCATATATTACTTGGAAAAATAGTTTATGTATGTAGTAATAACAGGGGAAGTATTTCCCAAAGCCGCTGATGCTGCATTTTTGCGTAAACACAAAAATATTTAAAAATATCGAATTTTTAGCTCTAAAATTTTCAAATTTTACAAATTTTTACCTGTATTTTTTTTTAAAGAATTAAGTACGCTGATACCAAATTTTCAAACCGAATTGAATTATCTCTTACCGTTCTCGAGATATTAGCTCACAAAGTTGTATCTCAAAAAAGTGTGTTTTTTTAGTATACTTAAAAAATGAGTAGAGATACAATCTCAACTACTTCACCATTCGATTCTACGGAAAAAGTTATATAAAGAAATGTTTTCTCCGCATATTCGTTCTTTGGAACGATTAAGTGAAAAATAAGAAAAACGAAAAAACCTAAATTTCAATTTTTCGCTCGGAAACTTTTTGTCTCCAAAATTTTTCATTTTCTAGACTTAAGTAAATACCAATATGCTGATTTCAAATTTTCAAACAGAATTCAATTATCTCTTCCCGTTCTTGAGATATGTGAGTTCAAAGTTATACCTAAAAAATTAGGTTTTTTAGGTATAACCCTTAAATGGTTAGGTTTAAGGTTGCGGCGACCTCACCATTCGATTCTACGGGCAAAATTACATAAGTGTACCAATTTTCATATTTTTATCTCAACAGATAGAATTTCTAGAAGGAAAAAACTGAAATTGGCTAAAAATCGAAAAAATCGCAAGGGGTTCATCAGGCGTTTTTTTCGATTTTGGCCATTTTCGTTTTTCCTTTCTATAAATTGTATCCTTTGGAATAAAAATCTAAAAATTGGTACACTTATGTAATTTTGTCCGTAGAATCGATTGGTGAGGTCTCCGAAGTCGTAAACCTAACCCTTAATGGAATATACCTAAAAAACCTGTTTTTTTAGGTATTGCCAAAACTCAACTTTGAACACGAATATCTCGAAAACGGTAAGAGATAATTGAATTCCGTTTGAAAATTTGGAATCAGCATGTCGATATCTACTTAAGTCTGTAAAATGGAAAGTTTTGGAGACAAAAAGTTCCTTGAAGAAATTTAGAAATTTAGGTTTTTTCGATTTTCTCATTTTTCACTTAATCGTTCCAAAGAACGTATATGCGGAGAAAACATTTCTTTATGTAACTTTTCCCGTAGAATCGACTGGTATAATCGTTGAGATTGTATCTCTACTCATTTTAGAGATATAGCCAAAAAACATCATTTTCTGAGGTGCAACTTTGACAGCAAATATCTCAGGAACGAAAACAGATATTTAAATTCCGTTTGAAAATTTGAAATCAGCGCATCGAGATCTATCAATGTACACTATTTCCCAAAATCAAAATTTTGGGCATAAAATTTATTATTTTTGGGATATTTCGCGTTTGTCGATACAATTTTTGGTTTAATAGTGTTGTTTGGTTTGTTTTAACTCTACAGAACTTTGATACGGGGTTATAAGTTTTGGAAATAAATAAAAGTTAGATAATAAAGCGACAGAATAAAGTCGAAAAGGTGTAACAGGAATGCGTGTTTTGAAATCAGCGCATTTTTAAATGAAAAAAATCGAACTAATGTGAGAACAATAAGATAAAAGCAAATCAACCTTATAAAATTGTAAGTTACACTTTTATAATCAAAGGGAACACGTGTTCCAATTTCGAAATCAGAAAATATTTAATTATCTCAATAAAATTTACAGTACAATAAAGTTGCTAATATGTGCAAAAAGAAAGTTAATTACAAAATATAAATTTATGTTTCCGATTTCATTTTTTAGCAATTATATCACTTGAAAATTCCCATAAATCTTATTGTTTCACTTATAAAAGTATTAATTACTCGTCATTAAAATAATTTGCTAATTCTGTTTCATGCGCAAATTAAATATTTCAATTTAAAGAATTTAGAATTGTGAACTTATTTCAGAAGCTATACCTGTTTAATAAATGTAGACCTATAAAAATTTTATGTTTTGAACCTGTACCTCCATGAAATCTCAAACCCAAACATAAATGTTTAACAACTAAAGAATATTCTGTGAAAAATGTGACCGCAAAATTAACCTTACAAATTTTGAATAGCACCACAAGTTTAATGCCTCTATAAAACTGCCCATGCGTAGAATTTTACTGCCACCAAACCTGATCTAACTGGTATGCCTGATGCCCGTTTGATGTGGCCAGAAAGCCTGAACATAGTTACGTATGCTATGCGAAAAGTTTCACCTTAACATTTACCAAAAACGTGCACGCGAAAAGTAGGCCGCGGATTAGGCCCGGTTCACACTGCCGAAATGTGCACGAATGGCTGATGGCGCAGAGATAGTGGCCGTTGGACATGACATACATTTTGAGTGAGTAAATGGGGTTTACCGTTTTATTCATACGGGTACAGTTTGTCAATTGGCAAAGTGTGCCAACCACATGTTTTCGGAAATGTGGAAATTGATAGCATTACATGAAATAATTTTGCGATTCCATTATTCTCATTCACAAAAAGAAATAAAATTATTGAATTTTTAAACCTCTAGCTTTTAATAAAACAGACTTTATTTATTGTATTTCAATTCAAAATTTAGTAGATAAATTGGCACATCCAATTCCTCGTATCATCTTCGATTCGATTACGTACATATAGCCGTTCAAATTCACGTCAAAATATAAGAAATAGATGAAGATTAATTTTAAAACAAAATATATTGTTCAGAAGTACTCTTTATATTATATACCTATACTTATTTGAGATACAAATAGAAATATCTGAAGGAAACTTCGATTCGAACTGAGATTTTAAGATCGATCTTCGAACTAATTAGTATCCAAATGAAAAATTGATGATTGTCCTATATTCTGTAGAACATAATAAATCAATTATTTCAAGAATCCAGTACCTATAACAGGTAGTAAATAAATAATAAACAATATATAATTAGCGAACCCTTTGATTATATAATAAATTTTTTTTTAAACCAATGGTTCTCAAGTTCCAGCACAAACTTATTTTTTTTAATGGGATTGTACAATTTTTTTGCCTATTCGATAGCTTATTTTTTTCTGAATTCAACCGCGTAATAATTATATTATTTTCAGAACATAATGGCAATACAAGTATCTCAACTCGCAATAAAAATTCTTGCTGTATCTTATGTACAAGACAAGTCTTTTTATTAAATTAAATAGGCGTACCAATTGAAAAATCCTATATTATATATTAAAAATAGATTGGTGTAATAGATTAACAATAATATTTCATGTCATTATCTTACGCAAATAAAAAAGGTTGATTCTTTCCTAGGAAAACCCGAAAATATAATTTGTTTTTTACATTTGACTAGCTTGTAATATGTATTTTAGGAATATATATATATATATATATATATATATATATATATATATATATATATTAGTAAATTTAGAAATGACTTTATATTTTAAATGGATATAATGATTTTTTTTATATATTATGTAGGGAATACATAATTAAGTTTAACTTTTTATTTATAATATACATTTATTGTCGTGGTAGCACGATTATTTATTTGAGTATATTTTTGCATTCATAGTGTGCCTGGCGAATATAATGAAGAAGTAACAAGCATGTTTTTTCCTTGTGAGAAAACAAGAAGCACTGAATAAAGAATGGAATAATGAATAGACTTGTAAATGGTAATGAAATGACAAGAGGGGAATAAATTATATTGTATCTTGTTACACCATTTTAATTATAATTTCCGTTAGTTATTTTTTGTAATTTTGCAATCTCGTTACACGGCTTTTTATTTTAGAGGTGTGAAACGGTCTTCATACGCGAATGTAAGTCATTGAGCAAAATTATCACATGTGGTAAGAGTCTTAGCGGTTGCTCAATCTGCTAAAGATTAGTCATTTTGAGGCCATGCAAACATTTTGGTAACGCAACGTTTACAATCGTTATTATAAAGCCAGATATTTAGATCTTATATGTGACAATTTAACATGATGCATTATATCTGTTGATATCTCAAGAAAAGAGAATTCCTGTGATATACACATATAAAAATCAAAGGTTTATAAGTAAATAAAATATTTAGACAAATTACTATATTGTAATTTTTGATCATATTTTCCCTGTTTATATTATATTACCTTTATTCAGAACATATTCTTTTTTCTTTTCATTTAGATTAGTATTTATTGTTCTATAATAAGAAACCTTATAAGTATTAGATTTTTTAGAACAGATTTTTTTTTCAGTTTCTTATTAGTACCAATCATGAGTTAATCTACTTTCATTCGATGAGTTTATCTTTGAAATTCATTTCAGATTAAAATAATACAAACTATTCAACAAATGTTTGCATAATATTGTTGTTATTGATTTTACTCTCAAGTTATAGTGAAAACTGGGCTTTATATTATGCCGCATTTAAATTATGCAAATAATAGTCTAGTTACAGAGAAAGGCAATTACGTTATTGCTATCATTTCACATTATTTCTAACCGACTTTTTTTTATTGTGTATTGCATACTTTTCTCGTTTGCCAAATGTTATTGCAAAAAAAGCAAAAATTATTTCTGTTTAAGGAAAAAGTAGTGGTGGATCCAAGACAGCTGTGATACATTTGGTGGATAATAAGGCCAAATTTTTCAAAGTTGATTTTAATTATGGGTTTTGAGTACAGGTGGAGTAAAATTGTAGCAATAAAATTACCCAATTATATAAATTAAACTTAGTACTCGATCAAGGGAAGCGATAAAAACTACGCCACTAAATGACTTATTTCTTAGGTGTATAATAATAATGCAGAATGGAATGAATTAAAAAACGTTTTAATTTTCCTAAATATAATAAAATATGAACTGTTTTATTATTAATAATTTACAATACTTATTTGAAGTAACTATATCTACTATAAAACAAACATTATAAAATAAGGTTGCAAATGTGTTTATAATACGTATAGTAAAATTATAGTATATTGTGCAACAAGTGCAGAAAGTCGCCTTTTTAGTACGAGGTGTAAATGTTTCGGCACGAAACAGAGTCGAGCGCTATAATTACACAAGGTGGGAAATATGTGATTCTGTTTTCTACAACTGCTAAACGTTACAGAACAAAAATATATGCACGAAAGATAATTGACATAAAGAACAATATGGATATACAGAAAAAATAATTTATATTATTAGCATACAAGTAAAATATCACATATCTGATCCATGTAATACCTGTCTTGTTCTTTTTAGGAATGATGTGACACAGAGAATATGTATATTTTAAAATCTAATTTGCATTTTATTATATTTACAATGGTAGAAATATTTTCATTTTAATTGGAATTATTTATAGAATATGACAAATGAAGAAATGATCATAAAATTACGAATATTTAAAATTTTGTCAGTAGATTATTAAACCCACATTTTATTAATGTAATAAAGGAAAGTATCTACTTACATATTCATATTTGAATGTAGTTAAAGACTCAATATATATTTTAAAATTTGTGTAGCAGATAAAAATGACTTCAAATTTAAATTTTAAATTACAATACGATCAAGTTAATATTGACTAATGTCAAGTTATGAAACTTAATAAATTTAATAAAAAATATTTCTCATGTAGACTACTTCCAATTAGAAAGAAAATTATTGATGTCAGGAAATGAATTTGGTTTTATGTATGAAATGTAACCGCAGTTTTTTAAGTGTACTGTTTGTCTAGTAAAACAAACGCTTGTATTTAAAATACGTTAGGTCGAGATTAGAAATGAAATATGCAAAGTGAAAGGGGAGTCAGATCAAAACAAAAACTGCATCGCGAATAATACGGTTTGAAATCTCGTCAGACAAGATATCAACCATTCTCTGACGGGACCTTTTCGCCAGATGCAGGACCGGTCTAGCCCACAACTCATATACACTCTTACACATTGTATCTCACGTAAACAGACACATTATTCTAGAAGGCAAATTATTGCAGAATTTGCTTTGCTGGGTATATTAGTCAATTTATTTAATATACAGACAAGATAAATAGTGTTATGTTGATAAACTAATTATTATTAATAAATCCACCATGGAAAAATTAAAATTTGGCTTGTGAATATTTTTTTTTTAATATTACTGTTAGTTTTAATATTTTGAATTGTTTTGTTATTAATGCAAATAATTATCCAATCTTACTATTTATTCACTTGGATCGTTTATTTGAATTGAAGCTACTAATCTATAAAAATTTTGCATGTTAGGTATCAGTTTCGTTGCATTTTTTACATTATTAATTTTTTTTTGTTATAATTTTGATACAACAATAGTAACTAATAGGATTTGGTTATAATTTTATAGCTATAAACATACCTAGAATAGTTATGAGTTTCATAACCGCCGCAGATGTCAATTGAATTTTGAACTCGAAGAGCGAGGATTTTAAGATATCTAAGACCTGGTATGATTCATAACATCCGTGGTTTGTTCTCATTATTAATAAATATTATTTTATAAAATCCTCTTGTGAGTAACGTTTTCGTGATCAAATCTGTGTGGGTTGATATGATATGACAATTATCCACGTTATCTTGACAATTCTGTATGGTAATACTTTTACCATACTAACAATTATGCCTTAGTTAAAAAGTTTAATATCCTGAATCCGGTAATAGCTATTAACATACCTTGGATAGTTATAAGAATCATAACCGCCGCAAATTTCAATTGAATTTTAGACATCTAAGGCCTGGTAAGATACATAACATCCAAGGTTTGTTCAATAGTTTACGGGTTTTTCATGATCAAGTATGTTATTTTGATTATTATCATATATTAATTATCCTTAAAAAAAAGGACTTGCCGTTTAAAAAATATATTTTTAATGTTTAGTTATCAATTTTAATAGTTGTCAAATCATATATTTGGACATTTTATTAAAAATTTTCTAAATATTTCGTCGACTTGTTCAACTGAATTTGGTGTACGTGCGAAATGTTTTTCTTCGTGATATGTTTGTCCTCATATTCCAGAGTCATTGAACTGGAGTGAGTCCCGCCCTGTGTACTGGTAAATCCAGTCGGATCAACCTGTTTTTGCGCCCGGTTCTGGACCGGGACGCCGCGCCCCGCTCCGGGAACGGGCCGGGACTGGATTCAGCCCCTCAATGCCCCTCAATGCGAAACGTCACCGCGCGCACGATAAACTGTGAGAAAATCTCGCGAACAGACACTCCGTGCGCGATAGAATGCAAACTATCCTAGGGGACATTGCTTGAAAACACTGTACTTACACAATGTAATCCTAGACATAGAAGCTAAAATACATTGTACTCTTCTTCGTTAAATGACTTCTGTTTTGAGTGTAAAAAGAAAATGTATTCATAAAATATATGACTACCTATTCCAAATTTAATTAAAAGGAATCAATTACAATCTTAATTCTCTGATTGAAATAATGAGGTATAAAAATTCTTGGAGAATTCAGTCAATGTAATAAAATATAAACTACAGGAAAGCTGATGGCTATAGGTTAAATTAGTATCACATAGCAAATGACAGTTTGTGAGTGTTATTTTAAATTTTTGATAAAATAAAAATAATCAGACATCAAATTCATTTTGTATTCACCTCACTTCAAAGAAATGTCAAACCAACAGTCAAACATCAAAACTAAATTTAATTTGTAAATGTACTGATTCGATAAACTTAGGAAACTAAATACTTTACAAACCAGAAGAAAATATTTACCCAAATTTGTCGTTTATTCGCAAGCCCTCCAGTGGTAGGAAGTATTGTCCATGATGATAAAGGAAGCTTCATCTAAATTAAAGACTATGTTGTTCTTTTAAGAATTTTGAGACATTTTTATGGTACATCTGTCCACGGTACTCATTTTCGTTTGTTTTCGAGTTAAAAATTAGGAAATTATTGAGTCAACCATTCTCAGAACCCCATTTTTAACGACCTTTTGACTATTCTATAGTCATAGGTATTCATTTGATTGAGGGTGATCAAATGAAAATTTGTAAATTTTAAATTATTTATACACTTGTGTTTAATTTGAATTCTTTATAAACACCAAAAAAAACTCGGTTATAATATTTTATACTTATTTTTATTTATACATACAAACAAAAAGTGATTTTGATAACTTCAAAATTATTTAACAATTTATTTTTTGCTTTGGGTTGGTCGCGAAATGGACTGTGGTTGGTGGTGCGAGGCGTCATTTTTTGTACATTTGTAAATAGCATCATAAATAACTTTCAATAAATTGAAAATAACGATAAGAAAGAAATAGGAATCCACGTATAAATGTGTCGCTGCCAATATAGTCTCTCCAGGCTTGATCAGATAAAAATGTACCCCATAAGTTATCAGAGTCATATCGATTACAACACAAGTCAAAAGAAGCAAACAAACTGACCAAGGAATAATAATTGAAGATATTGTGAAAGAAAATAAGAACCTAGCTAATGCTATATAGATTAATCCAAATACTATCAAACTCCATAGATTGAAACAAATATTCACGGCTTTAGGTGGTATCACTCCGTTTATAATTAACGTTAAATTACCCACACATAACATAACAAACGTAAACTTGAAAGTACTAAAATCTAAATATGATGCTATTCCCCCTAAAAAGAGGCCACATATCGGAGTGACAAATATTAGGAACAACACATTCCAAGGACATTTATACCGAACATGACCACAACTGAGTAAAATTAAAATGATGAGTATATGAAGAGAACATATTATTCCCCAGTACCAATAATTCTTTTTCACCCAACCAGCCAAATCCGTGAAATAGATTAAACTTATGATCCCAGCAGCAATGAGAAGCATAAGGTAGAATAGACACAGACTTTCCAGAAGGAAGTATACACGCACTTTCTCGATCGCGAGTAACTCTTGCACTTCTTCCCTTTCTGAAAATAAAAGAATCCTTATTGGATTGATCAATTTCGAACCTCATCTTCAAAGAATTGTAAATGATTAATATGGAATACCTAAATAAAAGGCTTGCTTCTTTTTTTGTTCAATTTGCGATTTTAAAAATATGGCAATTTAATTATCCAATGCAAGAGTAGTATCCCTTTTTAAAAAAGTTTAATTCGTTAAATAAAAAACTAAAGCACATTTTGGAGCGTAAAAATTGGGTTCGGAGAGCGAGGATTTTAAGACATCTAAGGCCTGGTATGATACCTAATACCAAAGAGTATAAATATAATAAATTATTATATATATATATATATATATATATATATATATATATATATATACTCTTTGCTAATACATAATATCCGTGGTTTGTTCAATAGTTTACCGGTTTCACGTTATAAATAAATATTATTTTATAAAATTCTCTTATGAGTAACGTTTTCGTGATCAAGTCTGTATGGGTTGATATGACAGCTATATTATCCAATTGTCCCACGTTATTTTGACAAATCTATGTACGGTAATATTATACCATACTGACTTGTCAAAATTGACATTAAAAATAAAATTAAAAATATGAATGCAATAACAAGGAGAAAGTAAAATTATTAGAGTAATGTATATACATACCTTCTTCAGTAGTAGGTCGTGTGCAAGTAATCTTGCAGAATGTTTTACCTGAATAAAAAGAAACTGATTGTCTTAAGAAGGTTGAAACGTTATGCCAAAAATTATATGGAATGGCAAAATTTACATAAAATGAGTGATTTTTCAACGAAGCTTGAAGAGATTTGACTGTCTAGTCTTAATATGACATTAAACATTCACTTTTTAACATGGGAAGTAGGTATACAAGAAAGAGATCAATAAATCATATATAACAATATTTACGATACTTTTATTATAAATATTAAAGAAACATTTACAGATTTTTTTTTAACATAAATCAAAGAAATTTCACTATCTGGTTTGTTTAAAATCATGAAAAGAAAATGATATTTTTTATCAAAAATCAGTAACTTTGCACTATTCGATTTTGACAAGAGAACATTTTTTCTAACCCTCAAAATATTTTTATATATAGCTATTTTTCTTGCATGCATCTAGTTTTAAAAATTGTGATGATAACTTACCTTTAGATTCATTGATTGTACTGGCCCTTTTTTCAGGCATGGTAGTATATTATATTAATTATCAAACTATTTTGACATGTACTTAAAACAAAAATATACATTCTTTATGTCAAATATATGTAATACTTTCATTACTTATCTTTCAAACTAAGAACCTTAAAAAATAGTAGCACACAATAACTAAACAGTTGTTTTATTCATTTATTAGACCTACAGCTTATAAAAGAGTACTATTAATATTAATTAACATATTGTTAAAATAATGTGTCTTGTCGAAACATACAAAGTAGATTTATTTAAAAATCCTATAAATATCAATTTCATTTCGACAGAAATTTAATCGTTTACTGGTACAACAGGAAAACAAATGTTGAAAACAATTTGAATTACATTTAGAAATATAATAGGACACAAGATAGTATCCAAATACAAATGTGTACCTGCTAAAATATATTCTCCAGGTTGAATTTTGTAGAAATGGTATCCTTTGGTTACTATATATGCTTCCAGGATCACAAGGTACAAAAATAATTGGCATATTAGAACAGGAATAATGAAATCCTTCAACTGCCGATTATATATAAATGCTTCCAAATTTAAATACACAAAAGTAAAAAGAGTTAAGTACATTATATTAAAGGATATGTGAAAATTGTTTGGTGGAATTAAAAGTCCCATTACTAAAGTTAAACTTCCACATCCAACTAATATTATCACACACCGTGCTTGGTCGTCTTCTGCTATGAAACAGCTTATACCAGCTATAAAACTACTCATAATTATATTAGAGATTATTAGAAATATTACATTTATAGGGAATTTATATCGGCATTTTCCAAAAAGCAGAATAAAAAGAAGAACAGGTATTGTTAATAAGGGACATATAGAATTCCAGAACCATGGATGTAATTGTATCCAATCATAAAAATCAGTGAAATAGAAAAACCAAGTTACACTAAGAGTCACTGCAAGTTGTATGTAAAATAGCAACAACATTTTTAAAATATACACAATATATTCTCTTTTACTTTCGTACTTGATTGATACTTCCTCCAGTTCTAGAAATGATTACCAAATAAAAAAGACGTTTTGATTATTCATTAAATATAATTGGTTTATACCAGATGACTAAATAATTTTGTTAGGTTGGCAAAAAAATCCTATACCCATTTTTCAAAATTAAAAAATTGGAATTGTCATTTTGACAATGACTTACCAATAACAAAGACACCAAACTTAAATTTGTTTTATTTATAGTCACCTGGTATTTATAAATGTACCTTCCTTCGAAATTGGTGGTCGATTAATACCGATCATTCCAAATGTTTTTCCTAAACAATCTAAAATAAAATTAATTTATTTTTATAAGTATATTCCTTTCCTGTACTATCAATGAAATATATACTTTTACAATGATTGACAAATAATTCGTCTGGTAATGCTACTGAAGTAGATGGTTCTGCTGACGATGGCATCCTATTCGGAACTGATTCGAATTTTTTTTCAATAAAACATCACAAAAATTTATATATAATGCACCAAACAAACATTTTGTCCACAAAATACAATTTAAATAGTGTAGTCTAAATATAAAGGTGTCATGTCATGAAAATGTCAACATGACAGACAAACGTCATTAAATGAATGTCATTAGTTACGAATTTAGGGAATTTTATATTAAAATAAATTTTTTATTCAGGCATTAGATAAAAAATAATAATTTTAAGGGTGCATTGATATTAGTTACCCAATGTTTTTTTTTACTTAAGGGACCATAATTCTTTCTCTTCATTCTTGATAATATTGATTTCAAAGTTGCACTTTAAAAAAGTATCAACGATCTTATCAAACTATTCTACGGAAAGTTAAGTCAGTGGCGGCTGTATATTAAATTTCAGTCTTCTAGATATTTTAAATTTAGTGTGTAATATGTTCAAAAGATCTAGTTTTCAAATACCCACTGTTTCTCTATCCTAATGTGAAATGAAGCATTCGTATGCCCAGCGCTGTACCGACTATTGATACAGACGAGCAGAGGAAAAAATTATTTTGCCTCAAACTTCATCAATGTGTTTGTACGACTGTGCTGTTTTTTCCATGCTCACAGTGTTTATCGGTTGCCTGCTCCAGAAAAGGAAGTCTTGAGGCATGCCTCAAGTGCTTTCTGATTGGTCTGTTTGCATGTGGATGAAGTGAACATTCGACCGACTGAATACTTTTGAAATTTTGGCAGTTGAATTTGGAATTATTCAAATGTGTGTTACAAGATTTTAAATTTAAGTTTACTTTTATTCAGTCCCTATAACAAATGTCTCACCAAAGTTTTAGTTCACAAGCCATTATTATATTAAGTTATGTTAACTTTTCTATAAGTTTTCTCCAAATATTTTCATTTGTTAGTTTCAAGTAAATGTATATAACAGTGAAAAGAGAACAATTTCAATTTTTCGGTAAGGAACTTTTTTCAATACGCTAGGAACATACGATTTTGAAAATACGTTGAACATCAAATAAAAATATAAAAGCTTGAATTGATTTTGGATTACCCTAACCTACCATGCCAACGAGCAGTGAGAGAAACGTCAAAACACGCATGTGTTGGTTTGGAAGTGGATGTAATTACTGCTTATATGTCAGCAGCGCATAATAACAATCTGCACCGCAGCGTGCACTTACTGTCAGGGGCTGTGTGAATAATTCACTACCCTCGTCGCTAAACCGACCCATTACGAAGATTCACCACCCGATAAGCGGCGTGCTCATTATTCCATGAAGCCACCGGCCAATGATTTATGCACTCGACAAATTGTTTATCACTAAATTTACTTAATGTGTACTGTTATGGTTTTTAATTGTGTTTAAATTGCTGTTGTTATCGATGGTAATGTTTTTATTTTTGTGGAGTAATTAGCTTGAATACCGTAACGAACTATTGCTCGCTTTATTGAAAAAACATTGGCTTTACATACATTCTAACAAAAAATCATTATGTATAGATATTCAAAAAATAATGGACATTGAATTTCTTGACTCGATGGAAAATTAGAAGAGGTTTCGATCCTACCCGGGATAATCTGAATATAAAGAATATTTTAACTGCTTACACCTTCTCAAGATTGAGTAAAGATGATCCAAGTAGGATCGAAACGTCGATGAAGTAAATTAAATCTTTTTCATGACTTAAATTCAGTAATTCCTTTTTCAAAAAACAATATTTTCCGAATTGTCTCGAATATTGGTATCCCGCAATAATAATAATGATTGAATATTTATGATTGAAAAGAAAATGAATCTGACATACCTAATGATTTTTTTATAAACGTCTATTATTATCAAGTAACGCCAATTCGGATTGACCAAAACTTCTATAATTCGAAAATTCTATATTTGTTTCTACTTTAGTGACTAAATAATGTCTGTTCTATTTAATTTATAAAAAGAGTGATCTTTAAAAAATAAGGCAATTCCAATTTCAATGCTTACAATTCTGCTAAACATTTGTTATGGAATTTCAAAGGGGTTCAATAAAAGGTTGCCTGTCTATCAAATTCTAATCTTATTCGGGATCCCACTTGTATTTTTCAATTCGCAACCTGTCACCACATTCTCTCAATCATTCGTCCTGCTATAGAATCCTTACAATACCAGTCGTTCAAGTGCATAGTCCCTTGTAGACATAATGATTGTAATTTTCATAACAAAGGACGAAAATTGCCGAAAGTGTATGATAATGTCATGTCTAAGTGTAGAAATAATAAACACATTATGATTTTATTGATCGTGTATTATTCATAGATTTATGATAATTTAAGTAAGGAATACGAAAATTCTAAGAAATCGGGTGAATATTCACACATAAAAACATTTAAATATGAAGTTTGCTGTACATAATAATCTACAATCACTTGAGGTACGTAGACAAGTAAAAGTAATATTGTATCTAAAATACATTTATAGACATGAATGTGATCACATTAGTTGAACGATCTTTAATGACATTAAAAATTAAATGCAAAGAACCTGTTTCAACTTTTGTACATTGTACTTGTCATTAACATATTTAATATATATTTAATTAATAGATCGCATTTTTATAAAAATTACAGTGATTAGTACAATTATGTATAGATAAACAAATAAAATAGTACATATTAAGTTACAGTCTACAATTAAACATTAATTTATTATATTTTTTTCGGTTTCATTTTTTGAAAATTAATAAAAAAATAGTTATTGTGAAAACTTACATTTGAATTATATTGACAATTTTTCACGTGATAAATATTTAATATTGATTGTCACGTTCATATAAAAATTGACAAAACTTATCCTCGTATAACAAGTACAAAAGTACAAAAAGAAATTATTGTAACTGGTGGACATCTAAATAATTGATTAGAGTAATTTGCGTTTTCAGACGGAGTATCAAGTTCTTTCACTTGCCTTCTCCCACACCAAGTCATTTAAAACTAATCATTGCAATGTTAAAACTATGTCATTATGACTTATTAATGGATCTAAGAAACAATAAATGCACTATTGAACTTTTTACAGTGGAAAATAATTTCTCTTTTATACATTGTAGAAAAAAGTTGCCATTGACTTATTACAATTATTAAGAACTGAGTTTATTTATTATTTGATGAATGTATACTTATACCGGGTGTTCCAAAGAAGTGTTGTTATAGGCAGTTAACACAAAAACACAAATGGAACAATACGTCGTATAAAACGAGTATAATATACTATATTTTATACTTTGTTTCACTTATTTAGTATCAATCTTAAAATTTAATTAAAAAATAACAGATTGCAATCTAGGGACATATAAATGTAAAATATGGTAACTCTGTTGTATAAAGTGGGGCACATATTTATTTGTCAATATGCATTTAAAATATTATAAAAATATTTATAAATCTATACAATATGAGTTTTGAAATTTTAATATCCTTTTAAATTAATTTTGTTTAATCGATTTTCGTACTCAAAAATAATATAAATTATATTAAAAAACATTTAAAAATAATTGAGGTTATCAATTTGACATTTAAAGTGGGGTGCAGTACAACAAAAAATACCAAAAACAGTTTACTTTTTTTGAACACACGGTATATGCGCAATGAAGTCTGACGCATTTTTAGTACAGACTAAAAGTAAAATAAATTATTGACTACTTAAAAATTAATATGATTTGGGTAAAAGTAATAAAAGAAAGCACTGCGCACAACTGATCAAAAAGCAATAATAGCAAAATAATGTCATATGAGCCGAGGTGATTTAACATAATGGAATATAAATAATGGTGTAAACGGCTAAATAATAACCCTGTTAGGTTTGCTATTTACACCATTGTCAAATGTCGCTTAGTCTACTTATTTTAGTCAATACCTCTGCTTTGGTGTTTTGTATTTTGTTCTGCTATTAATACAATCATTTATCATTTACTTTTGAAATGTAATCATCGTTTGTTATATTGCATGCTGCTTACAAATTTTTCCTTCATTCCTGTTCCAAAAATTGTAAAACCAATCTCATTACAAATTGATTGTAAATTTTAAATTCAATTTGAAAATTTTTAGAAAATAAATGAAAATAGCGGTAATTTCAAATTAACATTAAAAACATTACTTATCCCCATAAAGTTTTTGAAATTGGTATCTTATTCGGTTGATATACAATAAAAAATATTATTTAAAATAACTTATAAAAAGTTCAGTTTTCAATTTCAAGCACTATTATACATTATAGCTAATGAATGAAAAATGTATTTTATAAATATATCTAACACAAAACATATTTATATGAAATATCTTTTGATAGATGGTAAAATTTAAATATAAGTACGAGTAATAGTAATCTATTAGTTTGCTGATTGCTAAATGACTATAAAGCAATAACCATATTTTTTGCTGAACCCATAATAAATTGATGATGACTATAGAGTAGTCGAAACGTCGGTTAATTGAAATAAAATTTTATCCACTGACTGTTCTCCGATTTTTATCTTCCAAACATCCAAGCTGTAATCCCCTTCTTGCAGAGGCTGTAGACTGGCAATTCACGCCACTAAAATACAAGTAAAATTTGTTATGAAATAGGTACTTTAGGTACTATCTAAAAATGTAGTGCCAGAAATGGTAATGATGATAAATATTTCTTATTATATTAATTCAGACTGACCTGTTATAAATTCTGCAATATAAATATTTATAGTTTGTTTGTATTTATATTAATTCTTCTACAATTTGTATTCCTTGGTATCAGAAATGATATTTTTGAATGAATTACGAAAAGTCTGTTCCCATTTTTGCTTGACAACACCCAGACTCAACAATTATATCTCTATGAATTGGTAATTCAGCAAAGAAAGAAAAGAGCTATTAAGGTATCACTGATTACGGTAGTTACTATCAGGTGGATAGTTTCGGTGGATGGAATTCCATAAAAGCCATGTTCCGTTATGTGAGTGATTTACATATTAAGAAAGACCTTGTTCCATTTCGTGGAGATGCTGTGGTTGTCCATGACTGCAGCTTGCAGCGTGACTCGTGGTCACTGCACCAGACTGGCCTTCACCTCGATGCAATGCAACGCGGATGAGGAAGGTTCGAGACGAGAGAAATTCTCACAAGTGGCACACCTTGAGGTACTAACACAAATATTTCATCACAGGGATCAACATATTGTTAATGTTTTACTGAAATTTTACTGCAGCAAAATGGGCATCTAGAAAGATGATTTCAGAAAAATGGAAACATTAGAAATTAAGCTTTTTAAAGCGCGGAAAGAGTGCGGAAAAACATTTCATCACAGGCATCAATACCTATATTGTTAACATTTTATTGAAAGTGTAATAACCTTTTTTACTTTATGCAACAAAATGGGCATCTAGAAATATGATTTCAGAAAAATGGTAGCATTAGAAATGAAGTTTATTAAAGCACTGAAAGAATTGAAGACGAGACCAGATCAGAAATGAAGTCATAGATGAAGAGCTAAATGTATAACTGCTAACACAGAAACAAGTATAGAATATACATGTCATAAAATGTAGCAGAAAGAAGAAATCTAGAAAGGCTGAAGAAGTAAATTAATCGTGGTAGGCAGTGATAAAAGTAGACAAGATGAAAAAGGCGGATTGCTGTTTATTAAAAAGTATATTTATTTTACATATTTTATTCATATATTTATAGATTTCTTACAGGTACGATATTCTTATTATAATACAAAGCATGTTGTTCACAATTTTGTTCCTTTGTTTATTTAAATCTTTATTTTCAACTAGTTAGGAAAAATACCAATAAGCAAATGTGATAAATTTAAGTAACGTGCGAGAAATAACTCCCATTGGAGTCCTTCAGTGTTATGTTGTTTTTTCTTCATAATTTAGATGCCAAATCTTTAGTTCTTTTTAATCTTCTTATTTCAGAGGAATTAACTAATATATTTAGTGCTAAATTATTAGTATGGTTATGTTCACAATTTGATGACAAATTATTTTGTTGGAAAATCAATTTAATTAGCAAGTAAAAGTAAAATAGATTTACAATTTTTATAATGAACTAGTCAGGAATTCTATAAAATGTTGGAACCTTATGTGAGTGAATTACTACTATTTTAGTAAAATTAATGCAGAATAGATTATTTTACATAAGTAGAAAAGTATACTTGTAGTAATGTACGACAAATTATAATATGTAGATAATCATTGCCACAGTTTCTATATCCTAATTTTAAAATGTACATAGTCACACCACCGTTCCGATAAGATTTTGAAAATGTGTAATCCTTGAATTTGCGGCGGACTGTACATCCCACGTCGGACCAGTTGGGCGGGTTTTTGTTTTTGTAAAAAGAGAAAAACGTGATTTTCCCCGTTGCGGGATTGGCTGCGTCGGGCTGTTGACCGCGGAGAACTCGCCTCGACCTGGAGCTCCGTGGAGGTGACGAGGAAACAAGGGCTTAATTGCAGGGTGCAAATCTAGCTGAAAGCTTTGGCTACGGGTGCTGCTAACGTATAATTAAAATAAAAGGGTACAGGGATTAAGCGATGCCAAATGGGTAGGTTTCCAACTCATTTGCTCAGGCACTAATGAGCAGGGTTGTGCATGCAGAAACAAAAAGAATCTTAAACTAAAAACAAACCAACAATTTTATCGTTAAATTTGGGTTACACACTCGAAATAATTCAAAAATACTAAATTTTTAGGTCCAATTTTTGTTTTTGAAAATAGTCCATATTGATATATATTCAAATTTACAAACAGAATTTAATTATTAATTAATTTCATAAAACAAACAATGATTGTGTGCAAAATTTTGTAAAACTTCATGTTCTTCTTGGATCTTATAGTAATTAAATGAATATTATATAATACATGATAAAATGAGGTAAGGCTGTGGAATAAATTTAGACAAAGTGGCTGTTCAAGAACTAATAGCAGTAAAAAACACGGTGTAAAATTTTGAAGTTATAATTGTACTTGGGACGCTGAACAGATGCACAAGAAATTCCTCGCACTAACGAGCGCTAAATTTGAGTATTGAGTTCGGTTTCGTTTTCTGTTTGCAATCGTATCTTTGCAAATACTTTTATTGTTTTCAAACGATTATCTTATTTGACCTTAATATTATAAATAGTATTTATTAAAATATTTGAAAATAAATAGAATTATTTCACATTTCTTAATTTGTAGCGTGTAAAACTGACTTCTGCGTACACTAATGCGCATTGTAGACCCTGCCCATTAATTTAATTAGTGCATCTGTTCGGTGTCTTAAATATAGTACAATAATTTTTATTATAACAGGATTAATCTTACGTATCATTATTTATTATTTTATTGAACACTATATATATATATATATATATATATATATATATATATATATATATATATATATAAATGAAGAAGTTCTTGGAGAATTTAGTCAGTTTATTAAAATTCAAATACACACCAACGTTTTGACTTCAAATAAATCTTCTTCAGGGAGATAACTGTTTACATTTAAAATAAAAATGTAAACAATTATCGCCCTGAATACTTATTTGAAGTCGAAACGTTGGTGTGTAATTAAATTTTAATAAACTAACTGAATTTTCCAAGAATTTCTTCATTTATTTATAACCCAGTCGAAAAAAGTTCAATACAATATTTTGTCTACAATTTTTAACTTGAAAATATCGCACTCTACGGCTGTATAATTTCCTAGTTCATCTATTCCTCTACACATCTTAATAATTCCGTTCTCCAGCTCAATGCTCAACCTCTACTCCTTGTCGCATCCACACATGCACGGTCACGTGAGCGCGCAGATGCACCTTCCGAGAAGCTTCGCGGCCGCAGCTTGCCTCCCCCCTCCCCCCTTCCCCCGCGCAAGCCGCTTCCTGCATAATAATTACACTTGACATCACAAGCTGCATGCAGTGCAGGTGGATCACGCGAACGAGTCCTGGACAAGGAGGATTGATGAGATTTCAGCTGGTTACACTTTGCTCTTATTTACTATGAGGTTGGAATCATATGATGGAGTATGTAAAGAGAGAATGGAAGATTAAGAAAATAAATGATTTTATAGAGACAAAAGCAGCTACTTAAATACAAAAAAAATCTGATGTGGACTACACATGATTTTCTTCTACGCTAAATTATACCTATTTTTTGCTGAACTTCATTTAAACTTATTTCACTTGAAAGTGACATCATTCTATGGCTAATCTTTCTTCAACTTCTATTCGTTTCATATCTTCGAACTTCCGTTTGGAAGGGATCATTTTTTGAAAATTTTGAAAACAATACTTCCTTTACTTCTTACAAGGAAATAAAAACAATTCGTCATAAACTGGCATACTCAAAATTCGGATTGTAATGTTACACCTCCTTTATTTTTAAATACAGCTTTAATCCCTTGAGGCTTAGTTCTTACTAACTTTTGACAATCCTCTATTGAAAAGAATTCCATATCTGTAATAATCTTTCTTCCAATTTGAGAACAGATTTGTCTGGTCTGGCTCGTAACTTCTTCTTCATAATATGCCATAATGTTTCTATAGATGGAAATCTATTTCAGAATTGGAAAAATATGATCCATTAAAATACTTGAATAAAATAATAAAATTCTTTAATTAAATTGTAGTATTGAACTTGGATTTATTTGCTTCATTGTTGTAAAAAATTGTTCGTAACCATTCAAATAAAGTGATATACTAAATATACAGTGTATCCCATTTCGATTGCTAATGTCGGGATATCAAAATTAAGAGTTACAAGATCGGTTAAATCGAACTCTTGATGTGACGATGAGACCATGCTCAAATATTTTGAACAAACATATTTTTTCGTCTGCTCATAATTTCGGTCAGTTTTCCTTATCACCCACATTTACTGAATATACTGTGCGGGTATTTAGGTTGTTATATATTACCTACATAATATTTTATTTATTAGTTTAGGTCAGGTAAAAGGAAATAAATGCTAAAAATAATATATATTTAAGTTTTAGTCTACTTCCAACAATAATAAAACAAAATATAGTCAATTTTGTACTACTTACCATGTTATTTTTCTTACAATCATATGTACTCAAAATATTATACAAAATATTTTTAAAATTCTTGCTGGTGTTTTTACCTAATATTCGAATGCCTTCTTCCATTTATTTTTCCATGCATGAATTGTCATTCCCAACTTCTAACGGTAATTTTAAAGTAGAAGCAAAAAACTTAGCAAACTATTGCACAATATTTGTCATATCAATAATACCTCGGATTTCTCAACAGCGGACAGTTATTTTGGCCAAGCACAGTAGCAATAAATATTTGATTTACCTACATTCCTATCTCATTTATAAATTATATTTGTGAAATTACTTCTCCCAATTTTCCTAACGCTCAAATCTATTATTTATTTGTCAATTAGCAAAGAAAAATATCACTTTTCAACACGCAATACGTATTCCCAAAAACCAATCAATTTTGTTTGTCCATGTTAAAATTTAAATAGGTTGTTCATGTTAACATCCTTAAATTTTTAAGCTAGTTCCTTTAGAGATCTTTAACCTACAATTTATTAAATTTGTCAAATACCTGAAAATATTAAATATGTTCGACCGAAACACGATTTTCAGCAGAAACCGAAACCGTAACCGAATATTTGGCTCCTCTTCTAATTTCGGCTGAAACCGTAACCAATACTGAAAAAGAACTCAAGATATCTAAAAGCATTTTATATTTTTGTAAATATCAGGATTATTCTTTTTTTTTATTATCATTTCATTTGAGTTTAAAAAATATAATAATAGGAATTAAATATAAAATTAAAATGAGTAAGAAAACTTAGGTGGTACGAATTACCTAAACTAAACTAAATTAAAATTAATTTGCTGGCCACATCCGATTTTTATCGTGTTTCCTAAATAATGACCTGTAAAATTGCATATGACCCATAAAAATTAATTGCCAACCAAAACTCAATCTTGCCCGTAATACCTCCTACCAGAACCATCGTCCGCACCTGCTGCAACCCTTCCAGGCAGTTGGCCATGGCTAACAAAAGACGATCAACGATCATCATCGACCAGCCAACTCAGTACCGTTCGAGAATAGGAAATATATAGGTCAAACTGTCAGCGATTTCCTCTTCCCTGTGCTATTATGTTTCAACAACTGTTTTCCTACCGAAATTAAATTTGATTAGGGTGAGTTCTGTTTTTGTCACTGCAAGGTGTTGCTCGCTAACCCTTCGGTTTGATTTGGAATTTGGGTCAGGAGTCAGAAGGATCTCGGTTGCCATCTGATTGTTTATTTTATTGTTTTTGGATAACGGAAACCAGGGGTTTGGTGACATCATTTAGGTTCCGTTAGTTTACTTGGAAATATTAATGACTATATTATACACGTGTATATAATTTTGTAATTAATTTAAATGTCAGGTGCTCTTAAGCGAAACTAATAATAATGTTACAAATTGATCTTATTAACTGGATTATAAATAATTAACAAATAAATAACACTTCAACGAATTAACATGTCTGACTGGCTTCACAATATTTAAGAAGATAATTGACACTAAACTAAAAAAATTAAAAACAAAACTTGTATCTTGATATTTAAAAGTTCAATAAAATAGATTAAATATTCTTGTAGGCAACATAAAAACGAGAAAATTTTGGAAAATAATAAAAAATGAACCCAGAGGTTTTTTAATCAATTTACCTTTTCTTTAGGGATGTTTAGATACTATTGATTTTAAGTATCGATACAAATCTTCTGAAATTTTATTAGTATCGGTATATTTCATCCAGTAAATTAAAATTAAAATTAAAACTAATTAAACTAAAAAAAAACTATTTTATTACTTTTGCGAAAGAGGTTTATTAATTTGTTTTTACTTCATTCTTGCATATTTTATACCTCTGTACCTTTTTCAGTACATATCGCATATTTCTACTTTTTTTTCTTACCAAAATGCAAAAATTAAAAAACCTATGGAAAATTAATCATAATCGACTATTCCAATATTTTAAAAAAATGTATATTTAGAGTAAATATATTCAACTGTTCAATATGAAAATAGTTTAAATAATTTTGTTGAACCATACTTTGTTCCATTCATTATCTCCCTCATTGTGTTTAAAATGTTGTGAACATAAGGAACATATTAATTTTTTCACTTTTTAACATTCTTGCATAAGTGGTTTCAAATGACAACTAGGTACTCAAAATTCCTTTCCTTGGCGGTGAGTTTATGTAAAAAGTAAAATTCCTTTCTCATGGCCGTGAAAGGGTCAAACAAAGCCAAATATACCCCATAAAATCCCCATAATTGTCACTCGTGTCTTCATATTTTCGCTCTGTTGCCGAAGCATAAAAACTACAAGTGTATCATTAGCATTCACGGATGCCTGACGTGGGGTTCGTACTTACATTGTGAAAGGAAACAGTGCCTAAGGAGAATACTTGAGGGGCAAGGGGGGTCCGCAAGGAAGCGACCGGTGCGGGTAATTTAGGGGGCGGGGCGCAGTTTAAAAAACGTTCTGTAAGACCTGTCACTGCTGCAGACTCAGGATGTTGTTTGGGGCTTGACAGTGATGTGAATGAAACCTTCATTAGCATCATCGAAATACCAAAAGTTCTCAAAAGAAAATGTCAATGAAATTTCTTAATATTCTTAGTTGTTATTGGCGTGGTATATAGCAAGCAAATTTAGCCAAGAAAAAAGTAGAATGGCTACAATTCTAAAGGTAAATTGTAGGGAAGTGGAAGAGGAGATTATATTCGAAATGAGACAAGAAATGACTGAAAAGTGGAAAATAAATATAAGAAACAAAGACGCTATATACCTAAGAGGGAATAGTGGAAAATAATGTCTTCTATTTGAATCAGTTTATATAAAATTACTTGCATTATTATAATTTAAATATGTTATCATTATATATGGTCATGTTCATGTTACATATTAAATTCATCTTTGTTTTAATTTCTCTGTTGTTTTAATTCTTAACGTTATTTTCTGTCTATCGCCTTCTCAAATTGTTTTAAAAAAATGTCCCAAATATCTATAAAAAAAATCATAAAAATTTTATTTCAATAAAAAAAATGTGATTTTTTTAATTATATTTTTAAATCGAATTGTTTCGCAATCCTGCAAAAAGATGTTTTAAATTAAAATAATATTTATTTCTCATTTGTTATCTATCTACAAAATTGATTCAAAATTTATATGATTAATTTTCGTCTACAGTTAATTTATATTTGTGACAAGCTAAAATTTGTTCGAAGTTCGAAGTATTTCTGTGATACGCGATACCGATTATAAATATGTGGTAATTTTATTTGAAAGGTACTATTATAAAATACTTCATAATAAATTTATATTTATATCAAATGTTGATCTTGAAATATTGATTTCTAACTGGTTGAAATATACCTTACATCAAAATATAAACCTGTCTCATTAAAATTGTCACACCCATCCAAATTATAGTGAAACATGTATTGATATAAATTAGATTGCATAACGATTATAGATTTAAGATGATAATCCTTTTATCTAGTAGAAAGTTAGAATTAATGTGGAGATAAAATTCTATTGAAGTCTCATTGAATTGTAAAATTGTCATATCACAAACCGAATCCCCTTCCTTCCTGGTTTAAAATACTGAGCTGGAGATAAAATAAATCTTTCATTTATCCCGCACTTGTGCAGACGTGGCCCAGACATTCCTTATTATTTTTTACGAGCGTAAACAAGATTGCAGCGTGAGACAGGGGTGACTAGGGGTTAAACAAACTCAGCGCTGTAGGCAGTTTATCAGGGTGGGAGACTCTGCATGGGTCACCTTTCAGAATTGCACAAAAAATGGAAAGAGATCTCTGACACGCTTAACATGTGTCTGGAATCCTCAAACAGAACTGCAATCCGATATTTTCATTTTTCGCTCTAGACTTTTGGGAATTAATGACATGTTTACGATTTGACGCGGTGTAAAGTTTCAAGTCTAAGAGGTTCGTTCCGTCTCGCCCAAATCAATATAGCTATTATATGGAACAATAATTAACGTCTCAATAAAATAAGATTAATGGTTTGCGTATTTTGACACAGTGCGAATAATAAACGATCAACAGATGGTTTATCAACCATTTTTCATAGTTAATCACGACATTTATTTGCGCAATGTTACTTTCAATTCAAATATCTAAAAAGTTAAATTTAATTTGAAAATAAATAAAATCTACATTGTCGCAGATAACAATACTTTTTGTAGAATTATTTTTCTAATCCCTTTTTTAAATATTAACATCACTCAATTATTTTTACTAGTTTTATTAATTTTGTAATGTTTTTTTTCTCGTATATGATCTCTCTTCACTCATTATTTTTTATTATAATACAATTTTATTTCAATAAGCATATGGGAACGAGGCATAAATGTTTCAATTTTATCAACGTTTTGCTCTCTTCTTTAGTAAAATATATAATTTTAATTTAATTTTGTAAAATACGTCAAATCTCGCACACATAATAATAAAATATAAGAAACAAATTCTTTTTATATTTTAAACAGAAAGAAGCAATATATTTGGGTATGCATCTTATAATATATACATGGAAAATAAAATAGGCGGATTGAAAATTAAACACTGTTGTATATAAAAATTAAATAAATAAATTTAAAAAATTAAAAAGATTTTTTGTATTCAAGTAAAACTGAAAATGGCATTCTTGTATTATTTTAATATGCATTTAGCTAATTAAATTTGTAATTTATAATATGAAAAATGTTGCAATGCATATGGAAATAAATTTTTACTTCACGATCAAAATTTTTTTTTGCCTTAAATATCAAATAATGTGCAACCATATGTACTATAATATTTATTGACTTTAATTTATATAATATTTTACTTAGAAGTTTATGTCTGCAGATAAAATTTATACAAAGCTTATTTAACTGATGAGAGTGTAAAATAGATATAATAAATGGTTTAGAAGGGCTTTGATTTTGACCACGCCCACTTAAAATAAACACGTGTTGATTTATTTCCAGAGCTTGTATCCTTAAGTCATTTGATTAATCAATACTTCAACATATAATTTGCAAGTATTTATTATTTATTCATACTGACATTTATTACTTGCGAGATTGTAACTCCTTTGGTATTGTTAAATCAATCATGTTATCCATTGACAATTAATATTTGCGGCATATGAATTAAGTATTATATGATGGTGATTACGTAAGTGAATGTATGTCGTTTATTTAGTTATATAAAATTGCATGTGGATGTGGGGTTCAGGCTGGGCTCATTTATTTGACACATTCTCTTGGGATTTGTGGGCGCGGTGGATATAATGGGCCTGCATGACTGACACGCAATGAATAAATGCATTAAGCCAGACAGAGATAACTGCATTAAATCTCTCAAGTACCCCTACATTCACAGCGGAAAAAACGCTCTTGTGTTCCAAAAACAAATACCGATTTCCTGTACAAAACAAAGAAATGTAGCACTATTACTTAATCATATAATAATGATGGTACTGTTGGGACTATTTTCTTTATTGGGTGTAGCCATTTTTATAAGTAAATTTCGTTCGTGAAACTTAAATTAAATTTTAAAACACATATTTATTACTGCCTTTTAATACCAGCTCAATTATTTTTTTTAGTTGATGTAAACATAAGGTGACCAGACGTCCCACATTAGAATTGTTTATCCCATCTGAAAACTGTTCCTCAAAATGTCCCATATTGCAATTTTATTTCCCACATTGAAAAGTAGTAAATTTTGTTTTAAACCAGGGCTAAAAAAGCAGGTTAATAAACACCGGTTATCTATATTTTAAATAAAATTTGCGAACTTTAACTGTAATTTTAACCGACATTTTTAATGCCCTTCGGATCCAACTCCTTTAAGGAGTTTTAATTTCCTTAATACAGAAAATCTACGTTAATAATTTATTTACTAATAAATAAATATCAGCACGAAATTGTTTTAGAATTTTATATGCACTGACGGGAATATGATATTAAATGTTTGTTAGGCATTTGAGTTTCCACAACAATATTTCAGCAAATAGATTTTGTTCTTGAGAATTATGCCTCAAATCTTTATGTTTATATATCTTTGAGTTCCAGATTTACTTATTATTATTTTCGAAACTATTATTTTTACTGGTTGTAAATTGTCGTTTTCGAAAATGTAAACATTATTGTTATATATATTATAGGATCTTTCAGATCGTGTGTAAAACGTTTCGAAGCCATAGCTTGTAAAGTAAGAATAAAATATTAAAGAGCATATTAATTTACCTGTTATACATAGAAAAAAAACTATATTAATTTCATGTATTATAAACTAAATCATTTGTGAAATTGCGTTATAGTATCAAAATAAATTTTGTGTAGAACAATTAAAAATTATTGAGCTAAATTTTGATAAAACGAAAAAACAAATCCCCGTTTCTGTTTCTCCCGGGATAAAAGTTCTAGAAGTTCACGAGGAATGAAAAACAACAGAGGCGCGCGCAAGCTGAATGCGTGAACGTGAACGAGTTCTCGCTGTGGAAATGGCCGGTTGTTTAATCTTAGGTTAACGACCCATCCTAATCTTAGCCGCGTTGCATCCACAACCTTACCTTGACTGCGACTGGTACAGTTACAAGTTCGAGGCTTGGATGCACTCATTGTCGAAGTAGGTAAGGAGACTACGCAACAATCGCTCTGTCACTGTTGTCTTCATTCACTTGCACTGTTGCTCTTTCTGCCGAAATTGTTTCATTATTTTCGGATAGGTTTTAATTATGTTCAAATTGGTTTACTTATACATATATGCCAATCATTTGGTTTTTGCTTATAAACAATGATTGTTTACCAAATATGGAACTCGTTTCAAATTAATTATATTTTTTCGGTGGTCTATTTTCAAAAATGCGTAGTATAATGCGTGTACAAAACACATATGTATCACTTTATTAACATAATAAAATTGTTTTGTTTATTTGAAAATTGATACAATAGAAGAGGTCAAGAGTTCATGTTTAACTTTATTTGCCTACTTACCCCGAATATAATTTGTATAGCATTCTTACTTACCTTTCAAATATTTTTATTATTAGAGTATTAATTACACGATTATGCTAGGTTAGTAAAAATTAATTTATATAATTTTTAAATTTTAATGCCAAGTTGCAATTTAACTTGAACAAAAAAATACTACTCGAAATATTGACAGCAATTTTGAATAGTTTATTTAACATTTTATTTCGATGTGATATTGTCTACTTAAGGGAAACTTAAAATTTATGTAATTTTAGAAAAACTGGGCTTTAGAGTCATATTTAGATAGTTTAACCGACTTTGCAAAATCTTGGCATGACTAAATGTAAGTCTAGATTAAAAATCTTATCTAGAAGTCAAGAATCTAGATTGTTTCAAAACTCTAAATTAACCAGTGCATACGCTTTAGGTAAGGGTAGATAATTCTTCGACAACGTTCTTTTTCTATTTTACAATCACTGTGACTTATAATAAAATTCTATTGTATTCTGGTGGCAGTTGGCTCTGTCTTTTAAACACATTTAAAAACATTGTTTCAAATTTTTATTTTTTTAGAACTATTAAGCAAAATATAATTCTGTGTCCTAATGGTTCAAAAACCAATATAAAATGTTAGTTATCAGTATTAGTACAGTATACAAAATACATAAATAAGAACAGGTAAACAAGGATGAATGAAGCAAATAATTCACAAATTGGTTTTCACCGATAAAGTCCTTATTATGCCAAGCAAAATATATTAATCTCCCACAAACCTATTCTCCACCCAAACAAACAAATCCCAACACTTAACACAATGGGATTTGCGGCATTGTCCTGTTCACGCATTATTTGGCAGTTCGGAGGCAATGGAGGCATTACCCGCTCAGCGGGGTTCTTTCTTCTCGCCCGGTTTACAACCTGCACTCAAATCCGCACACCGCCGTCGTAAAGTTTCACTTTCCGTCGCTTGTTTGAACTAGCCGAGACTTGTTTATAGCAGTGATATTTGTGCGAATACTGTAGGAAAGGTTTAAGTGCCAATGAAATGGAATTTTTAGACTTTTAGGACGATTTGTCGGTGACTTCAAAAAGTTTAAAGTATTAAATTTTATTTGGTTTTTATTACTTTTGCCATCTTCAAGGCTCAATACTTAAAATATTTTATTTGCGTTTTACCGAAAAAGAACTTTTTGATAATAAAACACAAAAAGATTACTTAGATTTCCATTTTTTTTAATATACAGAAATTTTATATTTATTTAATTTTAAATGCTTTTTTACAAAGAAATAAATTATAAATTTAAAATTTGCTATGTTATAAAAATATGTGTTGTCTATAATGTGACGATTTTTTTTATATAGGTAATAAGGATAAATTCAAGGAAAAATATTTAACGAATGACCTCGCAAAATCACACAAGTTTGTATAACTTGCCTTTTCCAACGTGTTTCATTCAAGATTTTTTCTAATTTTTATAAAACTATTTTAATTTTTTCTTTTAATTTTGAGATATAAAGTGTCACTTTTCAAAACTGATTGATGTCTGGAAAAGGCTCACTTTTCCTCACCCAGAGATGAAAATTTTTCATTTCCTAATTGGTTAAGGAAAATTTTGCGTTTCAAACATCAATCAGTATTTGTAAAGTGACACATTATATGGCAAAATTAGAAAAATCCTTTTTTATAGTAAAATGTAAATTCTTTTAAAGTATTTATTTAGACTAAAAGTTAGTCGTATACATATTTTTACGTTCATGTTTATTGATTTCAATATTAAATCATTTTTAGAAGATTTGTAAATCTTGTTAGGATGATGAAAGCAAGCTAATGATTTTTTTTATTGTGATGAACTAATTTTTTTGCTTAGCTTCAATGTGGCATATTTTCTGGGAATTTTTTGTGCGAGCCGTCAATCAATTTTAGTCTAAAATTTCTTACTAATGTTTTCGTTTCGGGCGCTACAAAGGCTGCATTTGTTTTTTACAGAAAATTTTGATTTGGGGAAGTGAGTTGTCACATATCCCTGCAGTATCAGTTTCGTTGTAATTTTAGGTCGCAGACAAGAAAGCAAACTGTTCTAATCTACAAAACCAACATTGACTGTGATCCAGGCGTCCGTAGTTTTTTGTTTACTATTTGACTTTCAACGTAAATCGCGCGTAGATATCTACTTTGGATGATAGAAGCTGGATATTGGACACTCAAACAAACACATTCACTTATTTTCAGCGCAGAATTCTTTAGAAATATTTAACAAACATCATCGAATAAGTCACATAATGTTCCATAAACTATATTCATTACTCTAAAATATATAGAGTTAGGTTTTTTTTAACGGGTAGCGATAATTTACTGATTGCGACTCAAGTCGAGTTGCGACGGTGAATCTCCAAATCTTGATAAAAGAATTTTTTGAAAAACATGATTATTTTAACACTATATTCATTTCACTATACTACACTGTAAACATAGAACAAATTTTTAATAGATACGCTTTTTTCCTGAGTTGGAATTTTTATTTAGGGTTAGATTTTCTCCTCTGATTAAAAATTTAAATCTCGAATTAAATCATGATTTAAATCAACTGATTTTTTTACGAAACTATTAATAATAACCAAAATATATTCTGTGTATAACAATATCTATAATTAAATGGTATTTTATTATTTTAATTTTCGTATAACAGAAGGAAAATATAAGTATTTTAAGTACGTAACTTTTTATTTAGATTTATTTAGATGAATCGTTTCGGTTTTATTACAGATTTCGCTTTCGTTTATGAAATAAAATATTTATATCGCTTTTACAACAATTATAAAAATAAAAAAAAATCATGATTTATTTGATTTTTTCTTTAAAAATTAATGATTTTTGATTTTTTTAAATCAATTACATGTTATTTACTATTTTGATGCGATATTTTTTTATTAGCCGATGGTTAAAGTAACCGGTACTTTAACCAGAGGTGAAAAAAACGGCCTTTAATGTGAATATAAAGCCAATATTAAACACTTTAGCACAAACAAATTATCTTATTTTTAGCACTTTATTGATTTAGTATATTCACAACATTGCGCACGTTATTTTAGGAGAATTTTTCCATGAACTTCTGAATGTCGCTGGTTTTACATTGTATCGAATCAAGGTAATTCATTCACGCGCACTTTTTTGTTACACAGACACAGATATTTATAAATAATATCACTTGTATTAGTCACATTAATTACAAGACACAAAATAAACAACACAAACTCAAAAATAAAATGCACTTCTGAAGCTGAAACTGAAATTCCGAAAACAAATCAGGTTAGCACAAACTGTAAAACAAAATGCACTTTTTAAGCTGAAATTGAAATTCCGAACACAAATATTTTCACACTATATTTTATACAATAATCCTATATGAATCCAATTAGATTGCAGAATTTTAGCCACGTCACAAACACGAACACCATTTTTGAAGGAATAAATTTAGAACAACAATTGTCAAATACTATATTTACTAATAATTGTGTACATATTTGGAAAGAAAGGAAACTATTTTATAAAAAAAACACTAATTTTATTAATACAGACAGAATGTCACTATAAAACGCAAATAATGGTCGATATCCCTGCAGGAATGGATGAATTTGCAGTTGGGGTTGTGAAGCAGCAACAGTTGAATTCCGTGCAACAGGTATCCGCAAGTTGGCACACGCAAGTCTGAGTCGCGAACTGAGCAATTCGCGAGTCGAGCGACAACACGCGAATGGTGGAGCCACCCGTTTGGAGCTCCGACATGTGCGAATCCACTTGGGCAGCGTCGGCAGGATTCGCGGTTGCTCGGGTTTTGCACGCGGCCCGTCCAAGGCCGGCTGGGACATGACCCCCGCTTGATTCGCAACGTTGCGCTGGTCATGATCTCACCCCGCTGCCCCGCGGGCCGCACTGTCAATGCCCGTGGCCCAGGTCAGGACCAGCGGCGGGTAGCCCCGCGCAGAATTCGCACGCGACGGACGCGTTCCAACCTGCCCGCACACGCTCAAGGACGACTGCGAATTCGCCACTGATTTATCAGGCGAACAACGGTAGGCAGTTACACCGACGCTGAGTAAATGCAACTCGACATGGGTAACGCGGCGCCCTGCGCTGTTTTTTGCTTGTTTGTGTGCGAATAAAGACAGATGAAGACGCATAAACAATGCCAACTTTGATCCAGTGACAGTGCATTTGTTCGCTGATTCACTACTGCTGCTAGCGACTACTCGTTCACGCAGGGTAAATATCCTTTCACCACTTTTTAACTAATTGTAACCTCATTTAACCTTACTGATAATCCTTTACCTGTTTGCGTGCTTCCGAATATCGTGCTGGCCATCTTATTTTTGGCTTTTTGAGTGCATTTTTTCGATAATTCACTTCGGCAGATAACACCTCTTATTTTACGCAGGGTAAATATCCTTTTACTACTTTTTAACTAATTGCAACCTCATTTAACCTCTCTAATATTCCTCTACCTGTTTGCGTGCTTCCGAATATCGTGTAGGTCATCATATTTTTGGCTTTTTGAGTGCATTCCTTCGTTAATTCGCTTCGGCAGATATCACCTCTTCTTTCACACAGGGTAAATATTCTTTTAATACTTTTTAAATAATTGCAACATAACATAACATTAATCATTTGTGTAATCATTTTCGTTGCTTCCTATTTAAGTGATTGTGAATTTTGTACTGATGTTTTCCTTCGAGTCTGTTTATCCACGCGGGGTTAATATCCTTACAGCACTTTTAATTAATTGCAATTATCGTTTCAGGCAGCAGCAAAATGTTGTTCGTACTTTTCTAATATCTCATTTTTGGTACATTTTAGAAAAAAATGTTTTTAGAATAATATTCTTAACATCGAAGTGTTTTTCAAATTTTGCATTTTCAATAAAATTTAAATTAAATTTTGCTTTTTATTATTTTAAAAACATTTTTCTAATAACATTTTTATCTAAATTATATCAAAAATAAGGTATTACAGACTATCACCTTAATTACCAATTTAAAAAAAAAACTAAGTGCTAGTGATTTTTTTTTTAATCCAGTGTGGTGTTGCCGTCTAGACAAGACGATATTGTCTTGTTTAAAAATTACTAAACAAGACTTGACTAAGTCTAAGTCTAGTTTAAAAATTCTTGTCTAGATATCAAGGACTCTACATTAACTTGCGCTTACAATTTAGAAAACGATAGATAATTCTTCGGCAGCGTTTTTTCTATTTTACAATCACTGTTTCAGCTCGGATAGAACAAGCTTCGCATGTTATATTTATAATTCAAAAATTTCAAATTTTTAATTAATCTAGAGTCTTGAAAATTTTTTTTTCTCTAGAAGATGAAAGTCTTGTCTCGTCTTAAAGTTTCAAGACAAGAATTTTTCCAGTCTTATCTAGATAACCTAGACAAGATAAGATAATAGTCTAGAAAGTCTAGATCTAGACAGCAACACTACTCCAGTGACAAACAAAACCTGCTTCTATTTCGGTTCTCTGCTTTTTAATTAATTTCAACCCAAAATCAATTTTGTCGCTGTTTGCGTATGAATTTCGTATTGATGACCAAATTGCGGTTGTGGGATTTTTGCTACTCGGGCTATTTCTAGAAATGGTGTATGGTTATTCGGTACTGACTCGCGTAAGGGAATTAGCATCTGAAAGTGAAGGTAATTAGGTGTAGGTGAAATGAGTGCTATTATAAATTCGTTTTGTCGGAAGGTCGTTTACTTACTGCGAACTAGTACGGTGACTGGCTACGACTCGGGCAATGTGACAACTGTTAGTACATAGTTTGTTATTGCGTCTACAATTGTAGGTAAACATTATTCACTGCCATAAATTAAGACGTACGATAATACCTAGTATTTGTATGTTTATTGAATTTAACCATTCAATAAAATTTAATACTTAATATCAAATATATTAATTTTGTAAATATTAAACTGAGAATTGATTAATTTTTGAAATTATTTGAGGCTTCAGTTTTTCATTGTTTATTGTTAAACAAAAACAGTATGATGTTCATATGTTAGCACCTGAGTACAAAGATACTTTTGTTTTTCAAGTTTGAAAGCTTGATTTGGATGTTGGAAGCTTAAATCTCCAACAATTTCAACCTATTTAATATCAAATAGCTCATTAATTATAATGGGAGATATAGGTACTAACTTCAATAATTTCTATACCTAAATTCACAATTTATTTCTACATATAATAAACATATAAAAAAATCTAAGTATATGGTTACACAGACAGTACACATATAATGATTTCTACAATTCGGAGAATTATTTATTTTTATTTTAAATAATGTTTTTCGCACAACACTGACCTTTGTAATATATTCATTCTATCTTAATCAGATACACTTAAAATATAACCTATACTTCATATTTAAAAGAATACAGTAACTTGTGACCTAATTTACATAAAAATAAATTAATATCAAAATATGCTATCATATAAAAATTAATGTCAGAATAACACATGGAAATTCCACAATCAAATTTATTGGGCTAGTATTAACAATGTATACAGGGTGTTACTAAGTTGTAACACCCAAAAATTTCAAAACAAGGTATTTTGAAAACCACTTTGAAATTGAAATTTTTGATCGGTCGCCGTTTTAATATTTGATAAAATAGAAAATAATTGTAAGTTTGTAAGTTGTAAATGTTTTAAAGAACCGATAGCAAAAGCTGAAAGTTTTTGTATTTTTCGAAAAACAAAAACACGCCAAAAATTTGAACTAAGAAAAGATGTTTGTTCCAATAAATTTTAGTTTTCGGATTTAAAAACTTAGTATTAAAACTCTGTATTAATTATTATATTTTAGAGGTAGTAGCCTGACAAATTATAGCACTAAAATATAAGTAAAATAGCACGAAACGAGTAGATATCTTAGGTTCTTGAGACCCTATTCTGCAAAGAAAGAAGAAGAAATTATATTTTACATTTTATGTTTATAAAAAAAATCGTTAAAGTACGTAATCTAAAGTAACCTTTTATCAAAAGTGAAAAACATAATTTTAAATAAATGAATAAGGGAAATAGTGTTACATTTGTACAAATTTTATATGTATTTATATTTATCAGTAATAAGTTTGCTAAAAACTACTTTTAATATTTTTAATTACTTTCAAATATTATGATATTTATTATCTACTATTTAGACTGTCTATAGATTTTTGTCACCATGGTATCTTCAAACCTATTTATCTTTAGATATATTTATGTATAAGTATAGACAGTTTATATACAATTAATTTCGCAAAGCTGCCTTAGATAAACAAACCAAGTATTTCTCGTGAAGGAAAAGCTAATATTGCATACTGACTCACGAATTCGCAGACACAATTCTGACAATTGGAAACCACAGACGCATGCAATTGTTTGCTATTTTCTCAGGCGACTGTAGCTGCATGTATGTTTTATTATCAGAGTTTGTTGTTGGAAGAACTTTCGACTCGTGAACTTTGTCGCGTTGTGATAAGTGCATCGTTCTCGATCGGGAATGCATTCCATATTCCAGATATCTGCCAACCCACGAATCGGAGATGTGTTGTGTTTGGTGCAGGTAAACAAAGGGGCAGATAAAACTGTTTGTGAATTTGAAATTCTATTTCGATACGAAATTGTAACAGTGGGTATTATTTCATCATTTTTAATTTTAGCTCGTTTTGCACTATTTACATTTTTGATACTATCGAGGTTTATTTTTAGGTATTTTGTGTTCAAATGAGGATATCACAATGTTTTAATTCATTCTTGTATATTATACCCTTGACATGACGGTTAGTCACCGCTATCAAAGTTAACACTGAAATATTAAACGACTTTTAAAAATAAAATTGGCGAGAAACAAAAGATTAAGTACAATATTTATTTACCTTACGTGTGTTTATTTTTATCATATTATAATTTATAAAAATAAAAATGTAGTGCTTATTTTTATTTTTAACTAGAAACAATAAATTCTCTTCGCCTTTTCTTCAGAACGATTTATAACTTTATTATTGTTACTTTCTTACTAGAATTAAAAATTTGTCCAAATGTATTTATTTTGGATATCGTGTTACATATTTGCTTTATATTTTGGTTTTTCCATTTATAATTCCTTTTATTTTCTGTAGCTTTATGTATTTAGTAGATACCTATTTAATAAGAAAGATTTTTGAAAAGTGACAATAGAAATAAACATACAAAATACATGGGTACAAGACAATTTTTAATAAAATTTATGAAATAGCTTTAGTTTTTTTATAGTACAGTCATCCTTCTTGTCTGTTAAATTATATAGGTACATTTTTTGCTGGAGGTTATTTAAACTTATTTCAATTGAAAGTGAGATCATTCAACGAAATATATTCTGACAATTAGAAAACATATTTTTTTCGCGATTACAATATTTCTTTTATATCGCACAGGGAATTAAAAACAGTCTGAGGTACATTATGGTATATGGTGTATATAATAAGCTTCATGGATACTACGAGCTCCTTATGGTTATGTTAACTATAAACTGATATTGACATCATAATGCTCTAGGTATATATTTAAATTATTGTTAAGTATTACTTTTCTTGAAATTTCTGTTGTTTAATATGACGTAGACGACTATACCTATAATTTTAATTCTAAGAAGAGAATGTTATTATTGTACTATAAAATTCTCATTATTCCTGTTTAGAAATCATTACCATTTTTTGCAACGCCATTTCCTCCTGTGAGGTCAGAAAGTAAATGATCGATCCTTAACGAATAAAAGAACAACCATTAAATATAATCCTTGCAAAAAGTCTGTTCTCCCATATGTCCGAATTGTGGCAATCTACATTAAATAAATATTTGATATCGCATTATCGTGGGTAGAATTTCCCTGTGAGATGCTCTTCCTCGTGTTGCAGATGTCGCGTGGTAGGTTTGGCAACGGACATGGTACTTTGTGGTTTTCCTGTCACTATCGCTAACCGAGCGAAGTGTGAAATGGACGAGATGTAACGCAAACACCACCACTTACGACAGCCTGGGTGGGACCAAATGTCAGCTCAAACTAATCGCCTAGAAATTCCCAATAACGGGAAATATTAGAGAGATTTGTTACTACTATTTTACAGAAAGGTTGTTGCACTTCGAAAAAATCAATCACCGAAATATCATCACAATTTAGAACAGTCAAAGTTCGTATCCACTTTTCTGCAAACTTCTAATAAAAAATAAATTTTATTACTGTCTTTCGAAATACTCTCTTTTTAACTTATTACATTTACGCATTCGATAAAACTAATCGTTGAAACAATAAATTAATTCTTTTTGAGATACCTGAGAGACCAAGTTTCCGTAGAATGCAACCGCATCATTTGCACTTGTATATCGGAAACCACGCATTTTATCCTTTAATTTAACAAATAGGAAGAAATTACAAGGTGCAAGGTCAGGACTGCTTGGACTTCGAATTCGTATACTTTGACAGGATTGGGGTCTATTGGAAAGACCCATTGAGCTGTTTGTCGTTTTATTTCTGGTTCAAATGCATAAATCCATGATTCATCACCTGTTACAATATCATACACTGTTTTGGATTTACTTTCATTGTACTTATTTAATGTTTTCTTGCACTATTGCATACTACATAGTTTTTGATCATCATTTAATTTATGAGGAATCCAACGGCAACAAATTTTCCTGAGAGAAACTCGATCAAATTTAAATTCATTGTACCAGCTGTGAACAGATCTGTTACTAGGTGCTTTATTTCCAAAAGCAGTCTGAAGTCTTTCGAAAAATTGTTTTAGAGAGAACAAATTTTTAAAATCTTCTCTTGTTAACAACATTTTCAGTATGGCTTGTGTACTTTAAAATTGCTTAGAAAATTACTGACAACAGGTAACGAATTGCAACAACAGCTCTCAAACTATATAAGGAAGTTCTTTTGTTTTGTGATGATTTCATTTTTCATTTAGTTTGTTCGGTTATATTAGTTTGCACAAACTTTCGGTGCTTTTATTGTTAGCTTGCTTTTATACTTAGTTAGACAGAAGTTTCATATAAGTAGAAGATAATTTACGAGTTTAATAACATAGGAGACATATGAATTTAGTGAAGAAAAGCTTTTGCATTTATTCCATTTGTTTAATGGAAAAGAACGTTCGATTCCTTGGATAATGCAGTGCAATCTGTTCAGCGCTATTAAAAAATCAATTCATTGTCAATTGCAACGCAATTTCTCCCCGCATATTCCTGAGTAATAATTCAGGTTTTAATTTATAGTTGCTGGGAAAAGAAAAGCAGCAAATGAAAAATAAAAATCAGAATGTCCCAGATTGACGGAGTCCTGTAATTTCCCCCATACGTGGAAGAGCCATGGCAAATAATTATAGTCGTTCTCATTTAAAATTTAACATCTCCCGTAAAACAAGTCCGTGACATTTAACATGACACAGCGAGGCTTCCGCACGATCGCTGAATTATTCATTACTGTCAAAATCCAGCAGGACGCCGCGAAGACCTTCAAACGCCGATAGTTTCAAATTTCGGGCAACTATCGGGGTGCCATAGACTAACTTCTCTTGTTTCGATCTTGTTTTTTGCTCTCTGAATATTTTAACGACGTAGCTCATTCAATACCAAGTTACTTTGTTCAAATTGAAATTTTAATGGTATTAAAATGGATGAAATTACTATGAAATGTTTCAATTTTCCTCCTGACGGAATGAAGTTTTTTAATGTTAATGTGCCAGAGACGTAATTGAATTTATTAAAGTTACATTAAACTTTGTAAGTATTATGATTTCCTAAGAAATTGGATATGATTAGCTACTACTAAAATGTTAAAGGCAAAGATATTGTAGAGTTTTTAAAATATTCAGTACTTTACAAGTAGCTGTTTTTTTCCAATTTTAATCAATACACTCATACAATCAAGACTGTATTCTCTCATTAAATAGCCATTAGTAACAGTAAAATTTAACTATAAATAGATAAATTATCAGACAACTATTAGCAATACCGATATCTAAAGTTTATTGTCTTTTTAGAACAAATTTACATGGGACTCATAAATAAATAATAACGATATCGCTTCTTTTTCATTTTCACCGCTACCTACAAGATATGGAAACATCTGGTCTAGTCCACTGCATTTAACAAGAAATCAAAGTAATTAGTCCACTAATGTTTGATGTTGGAAGTAGGACATTCCTACTTTATACTACTATTTGTTTCAACATTAAAAAATAAATTTTACCGATTACCGTGATATTAAGCCTTTGTTTACTTAGACAAAAGTAAGTTAGGTCATAATTACAACCCATGTAATTTTATCAAGTCAGTATTGTAATAGCCGTACAGATTTGTCAAAATAACGTGGGACAATTGGATAATATAGATGTCATGTAAACCCTTACTTGATCATGAAAATGTTACTCACAAGAGAATCTTATAAAATAATATTTATTAATAACGTGAAATTGGTAAACTATTGAATCTACCACGAATGTTATATATAATACCAGTCCATAGATGTCTTAAATTTAATTGACATCTGTGGCGGTTATGATACTTATAACTATCCTAATTATAATACTAAGACTTTCAAGTTCCATTTTTTGAAAAAAAAAATATATGGAATATTTGTATATTCCTTTTAAGAAAGTAATGATAATATTTCATTTGAAACTACTAGAAATGAAGTGTTTCCTCTGCTATAATGACGTTATAACCAATAATTGTGTTGTAGTAACTTAGTAACGCACAAAATTAAGCAATCCTTGGTATTGTCCTTTTTGTTTATTTTGCAAATGTTGTCAAAATGTTATTTCAAATATATTTTTGTACTTATTCAAACGGAAGTACAAAAAATATTACATGAAACACATAAGGAAACTGGATGCTTATTTTACTTACTTACTTACTTCTTTTGTAATTTTCACTTGCGTTAAATAACCACCTTTGTTTCCTAACTTATTACATAAATACCTATTTTTTTAAGTATAAATACTTTGAAAAACTGAATTCAATATATTGATCATCGCAAATATTCTAATTTTTGGTCAATTTCTTTTCGAAGTAAATTGTGTATTATTTGTGTATTCCTATCGGAAGTAACGGTAATATATACGATGGTGTTTTCATTTGAAACCACACGAAATGAAGTGTTTCCCCTGCTATAACGACGGTCATTCGGAATTCTTCCAGTTGACGCGTTTCCCTGCACAGAACGGTATTTCGGATAAGAGCGGATCGGTAACCGATGACAAATGATGAACCACGGACCACAGAGGTTCAATGCACCAGTTTCGATACGATATGTTTATCTCTATAAAACATTCCTTTTACGTGAAACGGTACTTGCGCGGTCATTGGTCAGTTCCGTGATGTATGGCAACGGGGGATGTGATTGTTTAATCGGCTGGGAATGATGCGACAGTTACAACCTGGCTTTCCAATTTTAATGCCCAATAGGGACATTTAAACTGCAATTGATTTTTTTATTAACCTGCATACCCAGGGATCTCACTTCTGCGTTTATCAATAATATAAAGACAAAATCTATCAGAATAACTGTTCAAGGGTGAGACTCTGTAAAGGCCGTTTTAGACTAGCCTATTAATGGGACAATATGTAGTACAAGAAATGGTACAATATCTTGCACCACTTTTCTTGAATATGTCAATGTGACAAGCAAAATTAACCATAAACTGATTTGCATTTAAAGTTTGCAATACTTACAACTTTACAAGTAGATATACTAAGTTTTCTAGGACTGCACTACATACAATAAAAACAAATAAACGTTAGTCAAATTGGCTGACAGATTGTATGAAAATAGAATGTATCCTGTTTTTTCAACGCATTTACGATCGTGTACAATATTTCAACCAATTTTCTGTTTAATACTAGCCAATTTAAATTGTATCAATGGTGCAAGATCTTGTACAATGAGAACTATTAGAGATACAAAGTTAAATTAGCAAACAACTTCTATTTTACTATAAGACTATTAAAATGAGTGAATTAATTATTTCAATCAATGGTTCTATGGAACCCTATTTTCTTATTTTAAATACCCTATACATTTTTTAAAGTTATAGAATTCCACTCCAAGTTTGATGGTTTTGTACAAGTACTGTTTAAATTCGAGTCTTTACTGATGCAACCGTTAAATCCGATGACCACTAAAAATCCTCTCCAGCTATTTGAGTATTCCGACAGCCGAAAATATCGAAGGCTATAAACCTCGGCAGCTATAAAGCAAAGGGGGTTAAAAACGTCCATTTGCCATTTCAAGGTGGTGAGGTTGTCTGCCTTGCGTGTGATCAATTGTGACAAAACAAAGTAAAATATATAGATATTAGATATCATGAATATATCACATGTATGGACATTACTGGTCACGAAGATATTCGGTGGCCATTTGCCTTATGACAAAAAGCTTTTTGTGAAATATGTGAGGTCTCCCTTCGCTTGCAGATTACGCTTGTTGGATATGTCAGACATAAACCCTAATGAATATAAACTTCTTTATTCACGTGAAATGAATTCTGGATTGGATTTTAATTGCGCCACGTTATTTTTGTCCTGAATTTTTGGAAGCTTTTATGAATCATTTACCTTCGGTATTAATTAATGTCGTCCAAATTAATTTGTTATTAATATCTATTTTGTGTTTTTTACGAGGTTGATAACCGAATGGGAGAAAAATAAATGACTAACGGTGACAACAGTCAGGGCCAGCTAATATCATTTGTAAATCGTTTTACTTTTGGATTTGTTTCCTACATTGCCACTCCTATATATTCGTTTTAAATGTAGTACAATATCATAAACCCATGGTATAACATTCTTAGACTGAATTGGGATAAAATTTGTAAAGAAATTTATACCCAAAATTAATTTTAAAGTTTTTTTTTATTCACTAGTATTTGTATCCATCAATCCATCGATCTATACACACGAGCAGACATCATCGTAAAAATATTAAAATCGTGTTTTAGAGACTAGAAAATGTGGTTATCCATTGAAAACGCATTATCTGATTTTTAGCATGATTCTAATACCTCTCTCACTGAGTGGTGAAAGGTAAAAAAGGAAATTTTACAAAAAAAGTACAATTCAATTATTTTGTTTCACATGACAAAATAATTCAGTGGTGAGTTTTGTACATAAAAACATTTTGATTTCTTGTCACGAAACATATTTATATTAAAATTATTGTACTGTACTATGTAATTCCTCTTTTTGCTTTATAGTACAGGCGCTGTAAAATTCATAAGATGAATTTTTACTGTCTGTACAATTTAAAAAATAAATCTAGATAGATCAAAAAGCATTAGGCTCCAAGCACGCAACAAACATGAATAAAGTATTGTGAACTTTCGTAAATAAAAGAAGTAATCGTGCCTTATCAATAATCGTTTCCATCAAAAATCTATTTTTATTTCCCTGTACAATAATTTCACATCGTGAAATAAAGCAAACACAAAAAACAAAAAACAAAATTACAATTTCCGTTTACAAAACAGATATTTCCTCGGCCAGTCGTGACGCGTTTTCACATATCGCGGCATAAATCATCCGCGAGGGGGGGTGGTTACCTCCCCCCGGAGGAAGGGAGGGGGTAAGTGGCACAACATACGGCATAATCACAACCAAATCGATTAAGGTGTATTCACATGAGAGCGAAATAATGGAACCAGCGTTTGATAAATTATTCAAATTGAACCAATATCGTAATGGTGCGATTTGCGTTCAGTTTTGTCCGTTTCCGAACAAGAAGAAAATAACATGCTCGCCTGGGAACTGCCCATATAATCGCAACGTTTTTTGTGTGCTGTATACACGTATTGGTATCGAACTTATAATGACTGCGTGGTATCATCAGGCTATTGACAAAAGACTAATTTTTTATTATTCTCGCACGATACACTTCTTACTAATGTTTTTGTGTATTATCTATGTTTGAATTAAAATTTTGTTCAATGTTTCAGACAAGAAATCTATTACAAACACAATAAATAAATAAAGATTGAATCATGCTCTATTTATAATTTTACGTATTTTTCTAAAAATTCTTAAGTGATCATTAAAGATATCAAAAATTTAAATTATCATTATTATTTTGACATCTTTAAATCAACAACTCTTTATTACACATTAAATTAGCACTATATTTTATACTAACATAGAAATAGACTATCTTTCTTTTATCTCTATTCAGAATATATTTATATTATATCATAAAGCATCGAAGAGAATCACAAAATTTTGTGATGAAACTAATTTCCTCTCTCTTCTTTAATAAATTTTTAGATATGGCAAAACAAGAAGCTATTATGTTCGCGATGGTCGTCAATGAAAAATAGAGCAGTCTCTAATTTTATCACAGATTGGAAGGTTTTCGATTTCACAATTTAATGTGATATTCTTGAACGAAACTGCTACTATTGTATCACATTTTAATTTTAACATGAATTCGAAATTCTAAATTTCTGAATTTCGAATTGTTTTTCCAATGAAACTTCAAATTCATTTTTTCCGAATATTGACTGCACTAATTATTTATAATCCAATGAGTTTTTTCAAGAGAAGAATTTTCAAAGATTAAATAAAATTGGTATAAAATGTTTAATTGTTTATTAAAGGAGGACATCACAAATTCTTTTTCTATTTCACCTGTTTTGTTCGTTAGATAGATCACGAAAAATTAATTAATTTATTAGCTACTCCTTTACTATTGCGATTTTTATAATAAATGCGAGTGTACCGAATATTTTCAATTGAGAATTATTATAATAAAAAACAAAAATCACGGAGAACTGTATTATTCGTACATAATTTCAATAAACTTTAATAGAGTTGGTTAAAATCGCATAGACTATGAATTCATCAAACAGGCGTTCCCAGTGCCCAATGAGTAAGGGGAAAGAGCTCAGTGCTTAGTAATGGTAAATTAGAGTACGCACCGGGACACCCCGAAATATCAGGAGGCTGATCGGCCACGCAAAAACGCACTAATGGAAGCATTAAAACTATTGCATTGCGTCCACACGTAGTCTGCAGTTGGTGACCGGGGTGCGTGAGGGGCAGGTGCGTAGCCAACTGCACGCTCGAATTAAACAGTTTTTTATTGATTCCTTCCTTGTTTTATTTTCCGCGACTATCATGCAGCTTTAATTAATAAAATTAAAGTTTTTTGTAGGTGGAATGGGTTGTAATGATTAATCAATATTTTACATTATATATAGCAAGCTGATGGTCTTTTGATCAATATGTGATCATTAGAAAATAAATCATAAAAACAATTGTTTTTTTGTTGAACAAAGATAGTCACTTTTTTTGTAAGATTTTGATGTCTTCAAAAATGAGACCATATGTGATATAATAAAAGAAAATGACAATCGTCAGGCCTTTGTATGTGATAAGGTAAAAAAGAGCGAATGTATTTATCGCAAGATAAATCAGTAAAAAGTGGCGAACCGGAAATGTCTAAAGATGGTACCGTCCTACCTGCTTCTAGTGATACGTACGGAGATAAAAAACAAAACTACAAAAAAGTCATTTTAAGAAGAACAGGAAACAATCAGCAAATTTGCCCTAACTTATGTATCCCTTTTCGAAAAGCCGTTATAGAATGCCATTCACAGTAGAAGAAACTTAGGTACCCTTTACATGTTTGAAAAGTTTGAATCTGTTAGCGATACTCCAACTGTATTCATCTGAAGTACTACCTAGAGCAATAATGGTTGTTATCTCTCATTGAGTAGATTCGAAGATTGTTAAAAATTTTAATCAATAAGTATAAAAACAATGGTAAAATTTTAAATGTTGATATCTTCTTGTACTTAATGGCCGAGTTCACCAATCCTTAATCAAGGTTTGATCCACTGATTAACTCAGATCCACGAGTCAGTTCTCAGTTCAAGTCACCATTAAAGAAAACAATGATCAACTGTTCGGTCGTATTTCATTAGTCAAGTTTTGATCATCTGATTTGATCCTCGTTTTTACGTTTTCCCTCTCACCACTTAACAAGAGAAGAATATGGTGAGTTTTCAATGGATAACCATACTTTTTGAAGTCCCTAGAACACGATTTTAATATTTTTACGGTGATGTCTGGCTGTGTGTGTGGATGTATGGATGTTGTAACGATTACACAAATACCAGTGAATAAAAAAATTTTTAGATATAATATTCTGACATCCTAGATTAAATTTGATTGGTGTTAATCGTACAACTGCCGAAGTGGTGTTTTCATGAAGATCTGAAGTGTTTTTCTGAAATATCTTAATTAATTATAAAATTATAAAAATTTTGGTAAATAATAATTTCATAAGATGTCATTAGCTAAAATTTTATAGTTCAAATTTGTTTGTACCTAACTCCATTTAACTATTATAAATAATTAATGATTCGGTTATTTTATTACAATTGCGGTTCATTTGTTTACCTGTGGAAATAAATATTTATATATTACAGTAGGTGACAGTGATAATAATTACAATTGACAGTGAAAGTTTATAAAAACAATTGTCGAATACTCTAAACGGAATTGTACTAATACTGTAAGTATCTACTAATAATTCATTTTACCGTATATATATATTTACATTTAGTATATTCAACAGTTACCGATATTTCAATTTTGATTAAGTCTATGAAGATAAAGTAACTTTAGTACGCATTATTGCTGGAGATGAAATAACAACACACACCAACATCTGTATCCCAGTCGAGATATAAACTCAGAACCTATCTTATATGAAGCGTCAACTTTTTCGATACTTCACCTTGTTTTTTTCGTAACAAAAATATGAAAAATAGGATAACTCCATGAAAGCAGACGTCTTGCTCCAACGTGTCCATTAATCACCGGTGCTCCACGTGTCGCAGCGTCTGCAGACTACACGTGGCGGGGCTAGTTTGCATGGAAACCGCGGGCGCGGGACTCACGCACCTCCACGCACGGAACAATTCGCGTGCCGCCGCCCGCCTGCTTGTCACGCGTGCAGAATGCATAATAATCCCCAAAAACAACCCCTCTGTTTACCACTCTACCGATCGAACCTTACTAGCGAATTACGGAATTGTTTCCCTAATCAATAGTGGAAAAATTATGAAAATGTAGTTTTGTATGTATTTATTTATGGGTTTTGTTATTACATTAAAGTAAAGTGCAATATACACTCGAAGTATAATCTTCTGTCACTATATTCTCGTTCTCCTCGTTCAACCTTTTTATTCTGGACGTCTTCTTCTTGTAGTTTTCTATTTTCTACTGACCTCTTCATTCCATGATCATTTATGTGTTCCTCTTTTCTTTTGTACTGATGACTTCCAATTATTCCATTGATTATGCTTTCTATGACAATTCTTCCTCCTGCATAAGCATAAGGTGGTTGAATGTACTTTCGTATGTATTTATTTATGGGTTTGATTAATATATTATATTATTATATTAAAGTAAAGTGCAATATACATTCAAAGTATACTGTTCTATTACTATACAGGGTGTTTGGCGAAAGGCCGGCACCCAAAATATTTCGTTTATTTTGCGAGATACAAGAAAATGTTAAGGAGCAAAGCTAAACTAGACAAAGGGTCTCATAAAATGATACTAGTACAAATTTTGTGTCACTTCCGGTTTTAGCGGAAATGGCTCCAACTTTAATTCTAGCATAGGGAATCGGTAATTTTATATTTTTTTACGGAATGTACATAAAATTAGCTTTGCAATGATACCAAAATATCATTGTTTTACTTCAACCATTTCAAAATGGCGACAATTTATTTTCATATTTATGTACTAACAACTATAGGTAATTAACGCAAAAAAAAATAATTTTAAAATACCTTACAATAATCAACACAATACAAAAACGTTCTAAATATAACAAACAAAATTAAAATTAAAAATACTCAAAATGGCCGCCGTCATTTTTTGTACAATTTGTCACATATAACAAATTTTGCCATTACATCGTCAGGAAAGGTAGATCTATTATTTTTTGACATTATTTGTTTGGTTTCAGGTAACAAAATCTCAGATAGCTGGCTATGGTGTATTTTTTATGAATTTTTATTAGTAATTATTTTAAAAATAAAGAGTCGCCATTTTGAAATGGTTGAAGTAAAACAATGATATTTTGGTATTATTGTAAAGCTAATTTTATGTACATTTTGAAAAAATATATAAAAATACCGATTCCCTATGCTAGAATTAAAGTTGGACACATTTCCGCTAAAACCGGAAGTGACACAAAAGTGTTACTACAGCCATTTTATGAGTCCCTTTGTCTAGTTTAACTTTGCTCCTTAACATTTTCTTGTATCTTTTAATATGAACGAAATATTCTGGGTGCCGGCCTTCCGCCAAACACCCTGTATTCTTGTTCTGCTCATCCAATGTTTTTATTTTGAACATCTTCTTGTAGTTTTCTATTTTCCACTGACCTCTTCATTCCATGATCTTCTATGTGTTCCTCTTTTCTTTTGTACTGATGACTTAGAATTTTTCCATTGATTATACTTTCTTTGACAATTATTCCTCGGGCATGCGACATAGGTGTTTTATCTATTATTGTTTTCTAGCTTCCATGCATATTTTCTTTTTTCTTCATTAGTTTTTCTTTGTAACTTCAATATACAATAACATGGGAAGTAATTTCCAAAGCTGCTGATGCTGTAGTTTTGCGTAAACTTGAAAATATGTGAAAAAATTAATTTTTTACTCAAAAATTTTCAAATTTTAATAAATTTTGTTTGTAATTTTTTTTTGTATGAGTTAGGTATGCTGATACCAAACTTATAAACAGAATTTAATTATCTCTTTTCGTTTTGGAGATATTTGCTGTCAAAGTTGTACCTCAAAAAAGTGTGTTTTTTGAGTATATTTCAAAAATGAGTAGAGTTACAATCTCAATTACTTTACCATTCGATTCTACGGAAAAAGTTACATAAAGAAATGTTTTGTCCACATATACGTTCTTTAGAGCGATTAGGTGAAAAATAAGAAAAACGAAAAAACCTAAATTTTAATTTTTCGCCTCGAAACTTTTTGTCTCCAAAATTTTTCATCTTTTGGAGATAAGTAGATATCGATGCGATGATTTCAAATTTTTAAACAGAATTCAATTATCTCTTTCACAGCAAATATCTCAGGAACGAAAAGAGATAATTAAAATCCGTTTAAAAACTTGAAATCAGCGCATCGAGATCTATCAATTTACATTATTTCCCAAAATCTAAATTTTGGGTACAAAAATGAATATTTTTGGGGTACTTCACGTTTGTCAACACAATTTTTGGTTTAATACTATTGTTTGGTTTGTTTTAACTCTACACAACTTTGATATGGGGTTATAGGTTTTGGAAATAAAAAAAAATCTAAAAAGGGGCGTCATTTTAGAAGTTGCGTAAGGGCGCAAGGGTTTGATTCCTAAACAAGTAAAATACCGAGTGGTTCGGAATCCACTATATGCAAATGTAGATTGACAACCTAACAGAAACCTTAGTTATTTGAGGTCCGTTCCATCTAAGAATATTGTGTCTTAAGAATTAATTGGAAAAGTTTAATATTGAAAATTAATTATCTTAATTTTTGGATTTTATTGTCATTTATACAGCAATAAATAATGATTATTATCATTAAAAATTCTTTGGAATTCAAAAATCTACTAAACTAAAATTGACTTTATAACATCCCTAAAGCGTATTTAATCATAAAAATGTCTATACCTGCCAAAATTTGACATGATTTATATTTCTCATGCTTCCAAAAAAAAAATTCTTAAAGATCTTCAGTTCAAATTTAAAAATTGTCGAATCATCTTGCAAAAAATCACCAAAATCCCACATTTCAATTCTGAACTGCTGAACATTTTTATACTTTATTTACAGTGCATTGTTGTGGATGACTATCAGTTTATTATTACGTGACTTTTAAAAGAATATAAATCGTGTTTGTGATATTTGACATAGTTTTTTGCATTTAAATGTAGTTTACCATTTATGTGACATTCCAAGTTAACAAATCTTACAATGAAAATGTATCCTTATACGTAAAAAAACATTTGCGATGCGAAGCCTAAGCGCTAACTACTAGCCCAACGTTGATGGCTATTTTTTAATATTAATATACTTTTATTAATCAATTAAAGAATTAAAGTATGTATATAATAATCAATATAAAAGGTGTCCAATTGACTCATATTAATATTTAATAGTGGATAATGTCAGAGTTTCATGTGTATATGAATTAAATATTAGTTTAAAGAACTTACTAAAGACGAATATTAATATTTCAATTGAGAAGACAAGACAGCATAATTTTGCTTTGCTCTTAATATTTTCTTCATTAAAATAATTAGATATCCCAATGTGATGAATTTCTTATACTCTTCTACAATAATTATTAATGTAGTGAATCTATGATTTACCTGTCATCTCTAAGCAATTTTTACTAAATTTAAATCTTTTGAAAAAATTATGGTCATTCCAGAAATTAAAATGATCTGGTTGACATCTTACACGTCTTACGTCTTTTATAAACAACATTAATAAAATCTATTAACTCTTCTTTGTACTTTATTGTACCAATTCCATATTTTGACAATATAATGAGAAATTATCAAAAATATGACAAATGCTACAGAATATTTTACATTCGATCATAATCGGACCATAACTTTGCATATTTATCCTACTGGCAAAATTATATCGACAGCATAAAGTAGTTGTTAGTTTATCTTCCTGTCATCTAAATCTTATCATCCTGGTTACGCGAAGATATTGAAAAACCGAAATTCGTGGTTACCATGAAGATTAATTTAAGGAAGACTTATCAGACTCTTATCAGGACATTGAAAAACAGACCCTGAGAAATAATTTGTTGGTGAACAAATAAAAAAATTAATGAAACTAAAAGTCTTCTACAAAATAAAATGACGGTAATAATTATACTATGGTAGGAGTACTTTATTTAAAAGGAGGAATTGCTGATCATTCTCAAGTTTCCGGGTAGGATCGAAACGTCGATGTGAAGTAATCGTTTTATTGACTAAAACCCAGCAATTCCTCCCTTTAAATCAACGTCCAGTTAAGAAATCTTCCATTACAAGAGTACTTTATATCTGAAAAATGAAATGTGAAGCAATAGAGCCATGTGTTGTTATGTGGAATGTCCAGAAAGTTTAAATCCCCGTCCTTAATTCGGTGGCGTGAGTTCCTCGTTGGCGATGTCTGAGGCCAAGGACAGCCGGTCGCGGTGCGTGCGTGTGCAACACGCTGGGATCGTAGGCAGCGTGGTGCATTGCACTGCACCGCCATCATGCCCACCAGGAAGTAAACACAACGCAAGGAAAGCGAGGGTTGACGGCTTGCATTGTGTGTCGTGGGCTATCCGGTAGTTCTCATGGGACTGGGCAAAAAGAGGAGGAATGGGGATTTTAATTTAATTAAAATGTTAACAGCAGAAACTGTGGTGATCACAGAAACAACCATTTGGTTTTGGATTTTTTAAAATAAATTGTTAATTTAACAAATACCTGAATAATTTTTAATTCCATTGTTGGTGTATTAGTGGATATTATTAAATGACTACTACTTCAATTTTTTTCCTAATTACTAATTATCCAGTCAAACTTATTGTAGAATTTAGAAAAAAAAGTACCTACCTTATAAATGAATTTGTTAGTAACATGCTTCTTGAAAAGACTACTTATTTGATTGTGATATTTGTGATCTTTGTGATGTGGTGATAGATAACTAAAGTTTTACTTCTTTAGTAAAGATAGTATCTCTACAAAAATAAAGTAATTTTCTAATAAATTGATGTCTGTTATTTAATTTAATAATCGTATAATACCTTAAAAGGTAAGAAAAACACTAGATTTCCATGTTCAATAAAAGTTTAACTAAATTTTAACTTAACTACATAAGTTTCAATTTCGGTTAAGTTTTTGTCTAAAACTAGAAGAGGAGCCGAATAATCGATTAGGTTTTGGTTTCGGTCGGACATTAAAAATATGTAATCATTACCGTAAAATATTTCATCTTCGTCTGTGGTACGGCTTTCATTGAAGGAACAGAGCTTCAAGTACCTGAGGTACTTATTTGGTAAAAAGTTTTAATTGAATATTTATGATAGTTGTGTTAAGGTGACAATAATATATATTTAAATGCAGAAAAAGTGCTTGTTAATAATTAGTCACATTTTCCTTTTACTCACATTAACATTTACTCATTAAGTTCTTATCATAGTCCAATATCTATTTCTTTGCCAATTAATGAACTCATAGTTTGACGCATTAATATCGGAATGCAAATTGACTTATCATTAATTGTTAAACGAAAACCACATAAGTTTTATACGCAAAACGGAAAATTTGTAAACGTATGTTCGTACCAGGATAAGACACAATTTAAATTCCAGTTCTGTAATCTTAGAACTTTAATATAGATCAATTTCTGGTTTTAAGAAAATAATATATCTATGTTCGACTAATTTGGAATATCTCATGTACATCTTTTAGTACAAAGAAAGCACTTTAAACTTACGTAAATATTTGAACAATTTGAAATCCAGAAATTTGTAAACCAAATTAATATATCATCCATACTAGAGTATTGTCCTAAATACTAGTGAAATAAATTTTGGATAGCGTGACAATTGAGGTGCGAATGTAGCCATTTTTATGATGGATATCCTAGTAATTAAAATCACAAATGTTTTATGTACTTTAAGGCATAAATATGGAATATAAACTGCTGAAAGAAATATTTTAAAATCGCATGTAATGATAATGTTAAGTATGTATTTACTGTACAAACATAGGAACTGATACCACTTGTTTTTCATGCACTATATCTGGGACATGGGACAGAGTAAATATACCACGCTAATATACTTATCACGATGCATCACGAATTTCTCATATTTTTATGATAGTTCTATTAAGCTAAAGCATAAGATGCAATGCTTGCTTTTCAAATTGAAAATATATTTGAATAATAAACTGATACATTAAGGTATATCAGGTTTAATCTAAGGTATAAGCACAAATAGGTTTATACAGAAGCGACAGTAAGACATAGAAACGAAAAATAGAGAGAGATGGGGAAAGCCAACAAATTTAAAGGGCTCGTTGTTTAAAATCGGAAAGTTTCGCACATCTTAGGGAGAGATAGGGGAAGCCAACAAATTTAAAGGTCTACACAATACACAATGCTCTAAGGTAATAGAACTGAATAGGGTAACATGAAAGGTACCGTAACGGAGTGTTGCTTTTGTCTGTAACTATTCTGTGGTATAAGTTTATGATTACCTATAGAAAAATGTAAATTATTTTTTACTCCTGGCATATATAATTTAATTTCAAATATATTGACTTTACGATAAGGAAAACAAATGGTTGGAACAAATGCATTTCATTATAGTCAATATGCAGCACAAAGTTGTGAAAACAAACTAATAACCTTGCGTCGCGGGTGGCGGGGGCAGTTAAGCGTGGGCACTGAATAATTGACATGTATTGGCGTGCGGCACGTGCAATGAGGCGTCGTCGGCGGCGGCGTCGGAATTGCAATGACAGAACGTTCGCGAATGGCGGATTGTGCGCCGGTTCGCGCGCGGGCCGCCCCCGCTTACCGCCCCCACCACACCCCCTGCAGGGGTGAATTCGCAACAGGAGACACAGGAAAATTTGGTTATATAGAATAAAGGCTGGTTTATGATGAATTTAATTTATGATTTAGATTTTAAAATATAAACACAACTAAAACACATGTTGTGGTTTATTAATATATTAATATATAAAACTTTCAATTGAATGATATTTTTTTAACTGTCAAAAAATGTTAACATTTTTATTCTAATAACAATGCATAAAGTAGGCATTTTTTTCAGAATTGTTACCTTACCACCGTGTACGAAGTACCTGGGAAAACGTTTTTTTTTTCACGCTTTTGGAAAACTTTTCTTCACTCAATTTATATACATAAATAAAAATATTATAATTAACAATGTAAATTAGGTGTAGAAAAAATAGGCTGTTCTAGTCAAAAAAGTGACATTTCACGCATTAAAAACATAAACTTCGCGCACTTAATACAAAAAAACTATTTCCACTCGCAAATTGCTTGCGGGTCGAATTTTGAATATAATATAATCATTTCTTGATTCTTCAATAGGCAAGTTTTGTTTCAAAATTTGATCCTACATATTTTCTAGTATTTTTTCTGTTACCTAATAGCTTTATTTACTTAATCTATAAAGTTTTATAATAAAATATTTTATCTATGATATTTATTAGTACACAGTGATCTAACTGTTTACGCACGTAGAAGTATTGTTTTGGTAGATTTTCATAAGAAGACATTTTTATTTTAACTACATGTACTAAGTACATTTTTCGTACCTAAACTTCAATTTGAAATCCTATGTACTTTATTATGTTTTATTTGAAATATATATTTATATTAATATAGATACAACACTTTTATTATACGCTAGAATTGTAAAGAGATTGATTAAGATTTTTTTTTCAATTGCGATCGTTTTATTCCTTTATGTTCTATTATCCACATCGAAGATGAGAAAATTCAGATAATTATGAATATAATAATTACCTCACAATAAACGCATATTTATAAAATCGATTTTATTAAATATTTACGTGTTCTGTATCGGAAAACGTGCGTAGATATGATTCGTTCATTAGAACGTAAATATTCAAAGAAATAATTATTATTTTAGCAATATTTACACCAAACTATGTTATTAAAATTCAGCCAGAAAAGGACACGTCACTTTTTCTCATTCCTTAAGATCTCTTCTTTATCTTGAATGTGGTGTTTTAAAATTTTAACGCAAGCAAATACTTTAATATAAAAACAAACTTTTTCAGAATAGTATGATAAATTTTCTTGCCGTTTTTCTGTTGGATTAATTTGTTCCGTATTAAATCACTTCAAGTTAAGCTTTCGTATTAGCGTGCAAATTTCCTGCATATTTTCCTGCGATTGTAGTTTGAGTTACAAACTGCGTGACTTTTTATTGTGCAGGAAAATGTGAATGAATTCGTAATGTAATTCAGATTTAATTGCACGAAGTGTATGTAGTACGGTGTATGACTCGTGGTAGTAACTCATACTGTAATTACTTACCTACTGAGAAGTTTCAAGTCACGGCTTTTGACATGATTTATTTGTACGTTTACGCTAGTTTCCTAAGTGGAACAAAGATGCAAGTGTTTGGTACTAAATAACGTCATATAGGAAACATTCTTATCAAAAAATGATAACAGTAATAACAGGACTTTATTGGACAGATTTCGATTTGTTTAGATACTCGAAATATTAAATGTGCATACTTGTTTTCTTTAGAATCTAACACAATGTTAAATATATATTCAGCAACAAAAAATAAAAAGCACAGTAAACAAAAATTTACCACATTTTAAGTCTTAGACGATATCCACAAATTAAAACTAAGTTGATATATTAATTTTAAGTTTAATTATTAACAAATTTACCATTGCATGTATTTTTAGCACAAAATTAATTAAAATGTTAATATCTAAACAAAAACTTCTATATAGGCCAATGTCTTTTATTGTTGTTTGTTGTTGTAAAAGGTTAAACAATATTATGAATTTAGTTAGTTTAAACAATATTAAAATAATTAGTTAAATATTTCAGTTTAAAAAGAACTTACTATATATAAATATGTGTAGCTTCAAACGATTTCATTACAATTGTAGTTTATTTGCATATTATCTTATGGTCATCCGTGTAAGTAAGGAATCGAATTTAGTACTTTACATTCAATAAACAACTTCATACCACTCTTAATATATGTTACCAAAATATATATTTAAAAATTATTTTATTAGAATAAGATTTTAATACCTTTTGTCTTGTATTTTAATGAATTTTGTTTCAGTTTTTGGATAATTATCATTTCTCTATTATATACGATAGGATTCTAGTAACTGTTTTTTCAACGATAAGTATTATACTCGAAAATATTGCTACCAGGGCTGGACGTACTTAGGGCTAAATTGGGGCCCCCAAGAATTTCCATCAAATGTTTTTAGCTGATATCTTGAGAAAAATTAGTTAAGAAGTAGTCAAAGATATTGTAGTCCATAGAAATATAGAAGGTAAATGTTTTAAAACATTTCTCTCAATATGTGATGTGTTTTATTATTTTTATAGAGTTGCGGGGGGAGGTTGTCGAACTAGTAGTGTTTAGTGCCCTCAAATGAATTAGGGCGGCCCTGATTGCCACCCTTAATTTGTACAAAAAAACAACTGAATTAAAATTGAAAAAGTTTATTTATTTTTTGTATTTGCTGAACTTTATTTCAGGATTTTGGTAATGGTACCATTAAAGGATTGACGTTATTAATTAGGGAAGAGGTTGAAAATGCGTTTGTTTAGAAAAAAATTGCCCCCAAAGTTGGGCGAAGAAGCTATTGCTGGTAAAAAAGCCTGTAAAAAGTCACCCCCGTTGCAGGTAGAGGGGGTAGCGTTCGCGATCCCCTCCCCCACCCTTGCTCGCCAACCCTGTTGCGTGAACGATCGGCACCCCCACCCGCGGCCTTGCATAGCCGCCTCGCTCCAGCATTTTTCAGAAATCGTGCGGGAGTTTTGATGAAAAGTCGCTGCGTGAAAAAGTGCGCGCGGTGCGTGTGTATGGCCAGTCCCGAAACTCCGAGTCGCACCGCAGTTTCGATGCAACTATCGGTTCAACAACACCCTGCATCTAGCTACACCTAGACCATTCCTAGACACATGCTAGACTACTACGAATTACGAGAATTTTTCTATTAGTTTAATCTGTTGCCAGTGCTGGTTCTACAGTTCGCGAATTTTCGCGCAGTGCAATTTTAGTTCCAATGAGTTTGACTTTGGTGTGATTGTGTTTTGGTTCCTACGCCTACTTCTCATTACGTAAGTTTATTAAACACATTTATTTGCCACATCTACTCTTTACAAAAATTTAATTTTCTTATAAGAAATCTTTTTAATGCACTTTAAAACTACTTTTAATCTTATAAGACTTTTCTAAAGATGTTGTGTTTCTGGCAACGGTTAAAGTTGTCGGTTCGCCCCGTGAATATTTTTTTCTAATTTGAATGTCCCGGTTGTGGATGGGCCGTACGAGTGATATGTAATGAGGGTTTGTTGAAGGGTGCGTGTATCGTGTGTTTTCGGGCCGAGACGCGAAGGGTAGTTGCCAAAGTGGCCCGGGCCGCTTCGCTGTGCGTTAGTGCGTGTGTAGTGCTACGATAGACAACATACTTGCGGGTTAGTCCCTAGTTAGCAGGTTGCCAAAAATTCGCAAAGAAAACCACTTGCTCCTACAATTTAGTGTGCAAGTGTTTTTTTATGAGCGTGAATAGCACTTAATTGTTTTGAATGTTAATGTTTTTTGGGAATAGGTGTAATTATTTTCGTATCTATGGAGACCTCCAAAGAAAGTTGTTTTGTTGAAAAGTGATTGTCTCTGGCGTTCGTCAAATATTTGTTGATAACTAATCAGTGGCTAGTTATTTCGGGTGACATTTGCGTTTCCGACTGTATATATGTTTGTTAGTCCGTGAGTACTACGCTACTATCGTGCGTGGAAACGGAACTCGCTGTTGGGTGGTTTCGGGTTGGTTTTCGGCAGGAAATTGCGTTATTTAATGAAATTATTGTTATTGTTTGCAAATATAGTGAATGGAAATAAATATGTGCGTGCTACAGGAAAGTACCATTAGCGTATTTAGTTTGTGGGGAATATTTTGTGATTCATCAAGGTAACAATTGCTCGCACTTTGATACCTTAATTGCATTACCGAAATTCGAAATTATAAAGTAACGTACTCCATTCGCAGTAATTTAAATATTTTTTTTGATTCCGTTATTATCGCGATTATGCAATCTCTGTTTTTCGCATTAATTTCAATTACGCAACGATTTAAATGTCTACTGACACAATTTTTCCGAGCTTTACTTACGAATATTTTGTGTAAATACGCGCAACCCTCACAGAAATAGGTGGTGATTGGTCTATGACGCATAACACACATGTGTAGGTAGGGAAACTTAATAGTTAGGGGTAGAAACGCATTTAATTTATAAGGGAAGATTATTATCAAAATAACATAAAAGTGCAAAAAGCTTATTAATACTTAAATATAAGTTTTAACATAATTTTTTATTTAAATTATTTATTTTTAGTGATTTTTTATGCTACAAACATGTGCTTTCAAATAAACTTTGGTCTTCAAGATTATAATTTTTATTTAGGCAAATTATTTTAAAGACAAATAGAAAATATATCTTAAATTCTAAAAATTACCAGCATAAAAATAAAAAATAAATTTCCAATTGGACAATGAAAATATTAAGGTTGCAAATTAGAGTAAATTAAAAAAAAACGTGGGACAATTCATTGTTTTCAGATTTTATACCCTCAAAAAATTGTTAATAAATTGTTATAAATACAAATTTGTTTTATTTTGCATATTTATAATTTGAAAGATATTTTCATTATGGACAACTAATGAAAACAATATAATTAGAACAAAAATGTTCCTGTATTTTTAAAAATTTTTTGGAGGACTACATTCTATTGTATATAAGCGGTTTTGCTATAATGGAAGACGATGAAAAGGGATGATTAACGTTAGCGGTTTTTAGGCCTTATGGAAAGCAGAGCCCTATATCTAAATCTCGAACATTAAAATTGTTACCCGCACAACATTTAAGTTGGTTGGGAATCGAACTCAAAATACTTGGGGGTTGTAAAAGTAAAGCTTTTATTTCTCCTTGGAGACAGTGGCGTATCAATAGGGTAGCAATATTGGGCAATTCCGTTTTATGAAATAAAGGATGTTATTATCATTATAGTCTATTTTTTTTTAAGAATGAAGTGTGGGAAAGATCTAACTGGTACTTTCTTCATCACACTTCGTTCTTAAAAAAATAGACTATAGTAGCCTAAGGGGGTTGAATATGGCTGTAGGTGAAATTACTAATGTTGTTTGTTTGCAGTGGTAGTGGTTGTCCTTCACAATGAGTGGAGGCGCGCAGCAGTACTGCCTGCGTTGGAACAACCACCGGTCCAACCTGCTCACGGTGTTCGACGAGCTGCTGCAGAACGAAGCCTTCACCGACGTGACGCTGGCGTGCGATGGCGGCACCAGCATCAAGTGCCATAAGATGGTGCTGGCGGCGTGCTCGTCCTACTTCCAGACGCTGTTCACGGAGCTGCCGTGCCGCCACCCCGTGGTCGTGCTCAAGGATGTCAAGTACTCGGAGATCAAGGCCATCCTGGAGTACATGTACCGCGGGGAGGTGAACGTGGCTCAGGACCAGCTCGCCGCGCTGCTCAAGGTCGCCGAGGCGCTCAAGGTCAAGGGGTTGGTGGAGGAGAACAGAGGGGGCGGGGGAAGGTATTCCGAACCCAGGGAACGACATGACTCCCAGGGACCACAGGTGAGACACAGCAAAACTTCTTCTTCTTTTATATAGATTTACACTTAAAGTTAAGGGGTTTATATGGAAGTCGATACCCAGATATTTTTCCATGTTTTGTCTTGTACTCGAAAACATGTCGTTTCATAAACGAGGTGGTTGACTCGTCCTCGTCGTATAGTCACATACTTTATATAATTGGAACATACACATCATTTAAAAAGGCAGCGCGTCGAATCGGCTCTCGCTTGAGATTAAGCAACCCTTCCAATTTACAAGCGTTGTGACTCTCTGTAGTGCGCTGACATCCCATACATTAAAATAAAACTACAGAAAAAAAAGAACATAAGATTCAGCATTTTGTCTAGTTCTCATTGAATTTTAATATTTTTTTTTTCAAGAAAACTTAATTGCGAAGATCATAAGTAAATATTCTATAGTATATATAATATTTTGGAAACATGTGAATAATTAAAAGTAAAATAATTTTCGAAGTATGTCTGTGTCAATTAGATCCCTTGAGTCTCACCGGACTTGTGTTACAAGGAACGCGCTGAACACCGGTAGCTATCTCACTGCCATAAAAAAATCAAGCTAGTGTTAGGGCAGTTAGTAAATTAATGGGACACCTTCTGTACATATTTCCTAATAAGAACAATATATCACCTTATACAAGATATAATTTTTAAAGAAGTATGGTGAAGATAGAAGTAGTTTGATTTTGTTTTTTGACTGGTATTATTGGGGTATTATCTAATTAAAAAAATAGATCAGACCTATTTTTCCCGCACTTCATTCTTATAAAAAATATACTAGTTAATTGCATTTAGTAGTTTTTTTTTTGTAAAATATGTTAATAGTATTATATTTAATATAAAAAAAATTAAATCTATTTAATTCAAATAATCACAGTACTGAAAAATAAAATATATATGAATTGTTTTGTAAATATCTGTTTACAAGTTTAAAATAAATATTGGTACATGATATATTTTGTCATGACTTGTCTATAGTCTTGAGATAATAGAAGAAACTGTGTAATAGTGTAAATGTTAAGGTTATTGAATTGTAAAATTAAAAAAAAACTTTTTTAATCATTCAAGTAAACAAACAAAATACAACCTTCTTGTGCTTGTATTACTACATGTAATATTATGGTTTGCTTCCAGGACGACGAGGGTCGGCAACAACACTCCCCCCCAACAATCAGCACCTCTAGCACGAACATCCAGAGCGCAGCCCACAGCAGCAGCAGCGGCGGTTCTCCCCCGCACAGCACAGCCCTGAACGGCCCGTACAAGAGCGCCCCCAGCCCTTACGGCGGCGTGTACGGCAAGCAGCAGTGCGGCCGCCTAGGAGTCCCTCTCTGGGCCGTGCCCAACGTGCCCAGCCTCCCGCTGCCCCACTCCCCGGCCATGCTCTCCGGGTACGACACCGCTGCCGACATGTCCCCCCTCAAACGCAAGAAGCTCTCCAGCTTGCTCATGAACAGAGACACGCCGATACTAAGAACGGTGTTGGGACAAGGACAGGCTGATTCCTCGCAACCTGTGTCGCTGGTTTGTCACCCGGATAGTCATGAGAATCTACACTCTAATGGATCTGCTTACGACTCTGACAAGGTAATTGTTAGGCAATGTGTATCCGTGCTCTATTTGTTTGCAATAACAAAAGTTATATCTGTAACTATATACGGAAAGAAGTAGACGCTACTAGCTTACTAGTATAATCCAGAAATATAATAATAATTATAAATAAAAAACTATTTTTAATACTTGGTTAATACCAAAAACATCTAGTAGAGGTCAGTACTTGTGCTCATTTCAACACTAATGTAGGAATTCTGAACTGGTACTATACTTTGGCCGGCAAACAGATTCACTAATTAAATTAATGGGCAGGATCTAAATTGCGCAGTACCGTGTACGCAGATGTCAGCTTTACACATTTCAGTATTTTAATATTAATTTTAAAGAAGATAATCAACTGAAATATTCATTTTAACTTAATTTCGGCGTGACATGTGTACATGGAGCAGCAAAAAATGCATGCAAAGAAATTTTGTGGTGTCCACATCAGATTTTTTTTATCAAAATTTATAACTTCACTATTGTTATTGTAAAATATTTAGAAACACGTTGAGGATAATCATTATAGTTTGGTTTTGTTTCGTGTATTACAATGCATATGTTTAGGTAATGAAAAACGAACCGTCCGAAGATGCTCAATCTCCTTATACTGACATATCGATGATGGATGATGAAGACAAACCCAAACTAGCAGTGCCATCGTCATCCCCTTTATCATTTGGAGGTGACGTTCGAGGCGTCACTTCCGGCATCGCAACCTACGTCCCTCAACAGAAACCTGAATGGAAACGGTACAAACAATACACTCGCAACGACATCATGTCCGCTATAGAAGCAGTCCGCAACGGTATGAGCGCACTGCAAGCAGCCCGCAAGTACGGAGTGCCGTCGCGCACGCTGTACGACAAGGTGAAGAAGCTGGGGATCACGACGAGCCGGCCCTTCAAGCGCGGCTCTAACGGCAGCAGCGCGTGCTTCCCGTACGGGCTGAGCGGGACGAGCTCCCCGTACGGCGGGCACGGCAGCGAGGGCGACGAGGCGAGCCACGCCGCGCTGCTGGAGGCCAGCTTCCTGCAGCAGGCGCTGGACGGGCGGGGCGGCGAGGCGGGCGAGCGGGAGGCGCTGGCCGCCATGGCCGCCGCGGCCGCCGCGCACCACGCCGCCGCGGCCGGCAACTCCACCAGCCCGGGCAACCACGGCATGGCGCGCTCGCCGAGTCCCGGCCTGCAGCACCCGCACGCGCACGGCATGCCCAAGTACATGCGGCCCTCGCCGTCCTCGCTCACGCCCTCCCCGGCCGCGGCCTCCGAGACCAACGGCAGCTCGGAGCGCGACCCCCACGAGGACGACGACCAGGTGGAGGACCTGTCCATGGCGCGCAAGGCCGAGCCGCAGCAGCAGCGCGTCATCATGCCGCCCATGAACCAGGTCTCCACCATCATCAAGAAGGACGAGGCGCTCAAGGAGGGGCTCCGAGACCGCGACGAACCATCGCGCCACGAGATCAAGGTGGAGAACAACGAATGACTCGCACTGACCTACCATCTCACTGCAGCTGTAGGTATGTAACGACCGTACCGACTCACTTCAATCAGCAAGACTGCTAATACTAAATACTTCTAACAACCAGTGTTTTCAATATGATATATAGATTATAAATATATTTATCGTATCGATCGTACGATCACTCGCATGATGAAATGTTTGCATTTCATTTCGACTGAGGATTCAGTGCAATATAATCATACTTTCTGTGGTTTTTCCGCATCCCGTACTCATTAAACGTAGTGTTAACTCTAGCTTTATGAAAAGAAATAATTATACTTTGTATTAATGAATTTTAGAACACTAGTCGCGTTAGGTACCGGATCTCTAGAAACTGCAACAGTTTTTCCCAAACATGTTCTTTGGAGGTTTGTGATTTAGAGAAGAGTGGTTATGAAGGTGATTGGGAAGGACTGGTGCCTGTTTGCTCCTTCCTCCTCCAGCCCTCATTCGCACAGCAACACACGCGCCACCCACACGCAGAGTGCCTCGTGTTTGTCGTGTGTTCCTCACAGCGCACTGTCCTGTTTTACTTTCAACCCAACTAACTAGCTGTTGAACAGGGGACCATAAACGTAATTCACTGAGCTCATTGTTGTTACAAATGTCCTGGCTGAGGACTCCAACTGATAAGACTGATTTAGGTATAAATATCGTTAATGTTCACTGTATTATAAGAACAATTAGTAACGAATACATTAGTAGGCCACCGGGCCGCCCTGAGACTGACTAGCGTTATGCCAAGGCGGAGCGGAACGGACGGACAGAGAACGAACCCAGCGACGAGACCGTGTCGGAATGAGGCAGATTCAGTTTTAACTACCGAATGGGTAGAGTTCGGGCGTTAAGATCTTTTAAAAAAGATGTAAATAGAAAGCGATTTGTTATTGTTTGTACGCTGAGGGGCTCTGAGCCCGTCTAGCAGAGGCTCGCGCGCCACCTGGAGACCTCCGTCTCCCTCGGCAGCCTCTTTAAATCAGCTCCAATGTGATTATTATTATTTTGTTTTAACAGAATTTCGTTTTTATTATGAGATAAATAATTGGTTTTGGGTTTAATTAGGTTAGATCGGTAAATAGAATGTTGTACTGTACGATGGTAGTTGTAGGTTAGTACGGTGGGTAACCGGAACCGGAAGGACGGTTGCAAGCGGAAGTAACGATTAGGTACGTTTGTTTGTGGTGAGCGGATCTCACATCACCGTCACGTTTGTTGTAAAGTTTGTTAAGATCGCGTGGTACACGGGTCCTGATTTTGTTTATATTTACTTGTAATCTATATACATACGTAGCACCATGAAGGTAACAAATACGCATAGTTTGTAGTTTGATGTGCACAGGGATCGTTTGTTTGTTGGCCACCACCGCGCTTGGATTGATCGGATTCGTACTGAATGGATATGGATAGACCCGCCTACTTTGTTTCCATAGCTGTGATTTTCTAGACTGACTATAGAACGACACATGATGTTTCACACCGTGTACCGTGTTCTCTTTCGAATAGACTGACCAAGTCTAGTCGCGCATGATCGCTACACAACGCCAAACACACACTGACACACCTGTTATCAAGTCAAGTAGCCAACAACACTAGCACCGCAAGTGTGTGCTAAGCCATGCCGAGTCTCGGCGACTTACTAACCCATCCTTTCCCTCCCTTCTCATTTATACTAGAGTACTATATACTTGTAGTTATATGTATACCTTATATTAATTACTTATTGCGATTATTATATATCTAGTTACGTTTTTATATTGTAATGCGACACAAAGACTGAACGATAGAGAATGTAGAACAATGTATTGTTTTCATTTTCAGTTTATTTTGTTAACTTAACTGCAATACACGTTGAGAGATGTTATGTAACTTAGTAAGCTATAAGTTTCAATCTTTACTTTAATCTTTCTGAAGTGAAACCTTGGCGCAACCAATTTGTTACACATTCGTGCCTTTGAAATCATCTTGTTGAAATTAAACATTCCAATCTTTGTCAAGACCACAGCACGTGTGGTTTGAGCTTTCAGAGTGGCCGACACTGAGTGCCCTTCTCATGCACGCCAATGTTTGTTCTACATGTTATCCCCGACCCTCAATATTTTATTTCTACATATATTTACATTTACTAATTCTTGTTAATTTCTCTTTCATTTATTGTTAAACGATGTACTGCATTTGCCATTTTTGTTTAAGACTGAATTATAGTTACGTTTTTTAATATTATTAATATTCCCAAAGTATTGTAAGCCATATGTTACTATCGTATACTACTGTTAAGAGCCATAATTCTGCAATATACACTCTGGTTATTTTTAGATGTTATATGATTGAATCTAGCTAAACAGATCTCACATGTACCGTATGTTACCTATCGACCTCGGTCGACTGCTGTAATTCAAACTACCTCATTCAATGAACAATTACCTAATTGATTTATTTACCCACATATTACTGCAGATGTATTGTAAATATATTATAGTAAACAAACATTTTATACTAATATCACATGTATTTATAAAAGAAAACTAACAGAGTTTATTATTTAGTTCAGAACTGAAATAAATAAAATATGATATATAAAATTTATTATGTCGACTTATTGTCTAAATGTTTTTGAACAAACTATACCGTAAAAATAATGTAGTTTATTAAGAATGTAGTGTTGTGTTGTCGCACTGCACTTGGATTTGCAATCATTATAAAAAGTGAAAATATACGTCATATACTTGTAAAATTGTTTACTTATTCTATTTAATAATAACGTTCAATAATTTCTAAACTTGAAAGTACCGCTGGACAAATAATTTCGCTACTGGCCGGTAGATGTAGTAGGGAAGTATTTTAAAACTTTACTTCATAGATGGCACCGTACAAATTGAGGATGACGTAAAATCATCCGATCAAGTGCTGTCATTTGATTCGCTGTCGCATGTGTGGTGATTTTCTCATAGTATGAGAAACTGCGATGTGATTTTCTTGAAAAATATTGTTTAAAGAAATGAGTGAATTTGAAAATAATAGCCATTTCGCCCCAGGCGATGGCTTTAATATTAACGAACTTACTGGACTAGATGGTAAGTAGTGTTAATCAGTAATAACTTTATTAAGTTGAAAGAAAGTTTGTTGTTATTGTTGCATCATTGTATAGACCAATAAAACTTATTGAGCATATTTTAAATTGACAATTGAATGAAATAAAAGCTTTAAGATTTATTGATGTGTTAAGGATCTTAACCACATTTTTCAGATATAATTTCAAATTGCGAAAGCGAATTAATGAAGAATGATCATTTATTTGGAGATGATGCTATATTGTCACAACTAGAAGATTCAATTAAAATGGAAGACATGCCATTAGATATTCTGGAATTACAGAACTCGTACTTAGACAATATAACTAATGATCAGTTATCGCCTGTGTCTATGGACAGTGGATTTATTAACAGTCCGGAAATGTCATCTAGTTTATCGCCTAGTTCATTAATGTCTTCACCTCATCACCAATTGCGTTCACCTCACGAGCAACTGCAACAAATGCATTCTCCAGTGACGCAAACAATTCAAATTCCACAGTCTCTCCCTGTGCAGCAGAATTTGAAAATTCAACAACTTCATCCACAACTTCATAATCAGACAACCGTACTTCTCTCTAGTGCCCCAACGAATACACAAATGATTTACACAAACATTCATCCCACATCACAACAACAACTAAATATTCAATCGCCCAATCCTCACCAAGTTCTACATTTACAAAACATAAAACAAGTATCCTCTGTACCTAAACAGCGTGTACAGAAACCTATAATAATGAGCCAAATTCCTGGCGATAAAGTCAAACCAGTATTGGTTCAAGCTACGCTCATCAAACCAGAACCACAGATCAACCAGACTTTGATGTACACAACTGCTCCTCTGAATGGGTCTGCGAACACGAATCCCAATACTTCAATACACACATTGGTAAACACGGGAGGGACGATTCTTGCAACTGGAATCCCATTGGTTTTGGATCCAGATAAAGTTGCTATTAATCGTATTCCATCTAATGGAAAGGAACCTAAAGTGAAAGAAGTGAAACGAAGTGCACACAATGCAATAGAGAGGAAATATCGCACAAGCATCAATGATAGGATTGTGGAATTGAAAAATATCATCGTCGGTGTTGATGCGAAGGTAACATTTATTTTCAAAGTCTTTATATTTAATTTTAAGATTTTTTATGAGGTCTTTGGATGCGGTCATTATTTTTCGTTTTAATATTAGTTTAAAAATTATAGCTTTCTTATTTTAAATGGGGTATATGACCAAATTTGTGATTTAGTATAAGTTAGAGGTAGAATTATTGAAATACAAAACAAACATTTTCTCAAAGGAATAATTCCTGTGTTCTATATAAATAAATATCGCGGAAATTTTGAATTATTTATTAAAAAGTATTTCTCATATTAACATTCAAATTCAATGCTTTCATTAAAAAACCGTTATTTATGCACATTTCTAACTATAAAACATGTGTTTTTAGTTAAACAAATCTGCAATTCTAAGAAAAGCAATAGAATACATCCGCTTCTTACAAAATTCTAACACGAAATTAAAACAAGAAAACATGGCCTTAAAAATGGCTGCACGTAAACAAACCCTTAAAGATCTTTTGGCTGCTGGGACTACCAACGTGGATGACCTCGCTCAAGAGTGTATTGGAGACGTTACTCCTCCTCATTCGGACGTATCTTTGTCTCCTCCTCACTCCGACAACTCGTTACCGCCCTCTCCGGAGATGTACTCCACGTCGCTTAAAGACGAAAGCGATGATGAGCCAGTTGGCATTAGTAGAGGAATGCTGGATCATTCCCGAATGGCTCTTTGCATGTTTATGTTTACTGTTCTTGCTTTCAATCCGTTTGGAATCGCGTTGAATAATTTCTCTGGAGGCAGTATTGGATTTAGTAGCGGTGTTGGAAGAACGTTAACTGCAGTTGATTGTAAGTACTGTCTTAGTACTTTTTAACAAATATTTTATGTAGGTATTAAATTGCAGATGATGATACAGGAACTTGGAGTTGGTTTAGTTCATCTGTATTTTTGTGGATGTTCAATTTGTTTATATTACTTATATGTCTTGTAAAAATGTTGGTTTATGGTGATCCGGTTATGCCAAGTAAATCTAAAGAATCACAAAATTTTTGGCGACATCGCAGACAAGCAGACTTTTACCTTTCAAAGGTAAGTCAAATCAAAATTATAATTTAGCGATATGCGATTATGTATTTCATTTTCAGGGAGACAAAGTCGGTGCAATTCAAGAATTGAAAAGATGTCTGCAATGTTTCGGAACATCTCTTCCAACTAGTCGATTTGAATTATTTATGTCGACTTCGTGGCAACTTGTAAGACAAATTTTGCACAGACTTTGGATTGGAAGATGGTTATCCAGACAGTCTGGAGGATTTTTCGTTGATGGGTAAGAATATTTGATTATTATTTTGAAATGAAATTAACTAATATTTATTTCAGTGCAAACAAACATGAAGCGATAAGTTCTTGTAAAGAATTATCGCTGGTGTATCACCGATTAAATCAACTACAACTTGTAAACTCCAATGTAGAGTCTGGACATTGGCTGGGGTTAATGTCAGCCCTTACAGCTGTAAATTTAGCTGAAGCTGCTTCATCTATGATGTCTGCTGATCAAATAGTAGATGTGTATGTTGCTGCTGCTTTGAGAATGAAGTACACATGTCCTTCATTTCTACAAGGCATTAACCGGTAAGTGAAAACAAACATATTTACTTTAATTATTAAAAATATGTTTTCATGTAGATATTATTTGGGTTTGGCAAAGCAGATCGCAATTAATACTTGCGAAAGTATTCCTTCTCGTTTACAATGGTTGTTCACTCCATACGGGTACAGATTTTTCGTTTCGCAACGATTTAGCTATGAAGTAACTGGAACATCCACACCTTTTACTTCAATTGACAACAAGGCGGATCCTATGTCATTTGTAATGAAAGTAAGTGAGATGTAAATGCAAAGTATGAAAGTTTAATTTGTGTTTGATAATAGGTTTATCGGGAACATTTGTTAGAAAGAGCATTACAAACATTAGTTGCGCCTGGAGGAAAAACTGATGTAAATGAAGATGAGTCAGCGAGGAAAAGTCAAACTTCGGACGTATTAACTTACGTTCAACTTCTTATGGAAAATGTCACGACTGATATTCCTGCTTTATTCAATCCAACGTCACTTAACAGTAAGTCAAAGTTTAATTTTTAAATTTATCTTCAAAGGTAGATCAACTGACCAATTTAATGAATGGTCAATATTATTCCAAGGTTCGATTTTAATAAAAAAAAAACATAATCTCTTTTCATTATCGAATCCATTCTAACTTGAAAATTACTTCTTGCAAAAATCTGGGGTTCCTCAGGATTCAGTTCTGAGCCCTTTATTGTTCCACTTCTTGCAAAAATCTGGGGTCCCTCAGGGTTCAGTTCTCGGTCCTTTATTGTTCAACTTCTTGCAAAAATCTGGAGTCCCTCAGGGTTCAGTTCTCGGCTCTTTATTGTTCAACATTTTTATTGATGATATTTTTAAAAACATAGACTCGAAGTATTTAATATAAGCGAATTATTTGAAGTTATTTGTAGAATATTTTCAGAAAAATCTTAATATTATTTCTAGTTGGTACAAAAAAAAAATCTTGAGCTCAATGTCTTCAAATGTCAGTGTATGTGTAAACCTGAAAGCTCAATTTTATTAAATAATTGGGCTTTAGCTTGTTGGGTATTGTTCTGAAATATATTGTGCGTGAAATTAGAGAAGATTTGAAACTTTGTCGCAGGCTACGAAGATGAGATCGCGCACTGGTGGACCAGCGTGGTAGGAGTTGCAGCCTACTGGCTCCTCGGTGAAGACACCCAAGCTGAAAGGCTCTACAAGAGAGTAGAAGCTCTCCCAGAGTCGCTTGCAAGTCTCAGCGATCCGCTACCGAGAGCTGTCCTTGCTGGATTTATAGGAAGACGCACATTCTTGGAGAAATCTAAACAAGTTTCCCACAAGTACATTCTCCGGTTGTGTGATATTGCTGGACAGTTGCTTGAAGATAGTTTGACGTACAGTAGCTGCAAACAGCCCACTGGGATGGCTTTGGTGAGTATGACAAAAAAGTTTTTGTGTCAATTGGATTTAAGAGATTCGCAAACGGGAAATAGAAGCAAATTGATTATTTTTGTAAGCATTTGTTTGTTTTGAAATTATGTAGTGTTTACATTGAACATTGAAGTAACCACAATTCCGACATAATTAAATACAAAGGTCATCCATTATAGATTTTAATCGCACAAACATTAATCGGTTAATAAAACGAGAATAGTAGATTTATTGATTCATATAAATAGGAATTATAATGATTCTTCTTATATTTTGTGAAATTTGTAAATGGTGATTTGAATTTTATTATTGATTGATAAAAAATAGTGTGTAACAAGTGTAGAAAGACGCCTATTTCCTACAAGGTGTGACATATATTTTTGTACGACCGCTTTGGAAAATGGATCTTTTTTCATACTATATTAAGTTTCAAAGTTGTTTATTTATAATGTCAGCGTATTTGGAAACATAATTGAAGTAGAAAATATTTAATACTTGCGTTGTATTTATTTTCAGTTGTGCAGTTTTAGTTTTGATGGCTGCGGTGCATTGTAGTTGCATTGCATTTGTTTTAAATATGCAATGTTCCTGCCATGCAAATACAGCTTTCAAAATAATCTACAATTGCGTAAATATTTATATATTTAAACATATTAAAATATTTGAAACTAAATAAATGTTTCTGTCGGTAGTTGGCACAATTATTGCTGTGCGATTGGCTGTTGGAAACCCGTACTGCTTTATGGGAAGAAGAAATAACTGACGCTGAGCACGCAATTCCTGTTCTCAACGCCGTTTTGACTGGATTCCAAAGAGATTTGTCGTCTTTGCGCGCACTTACACAACACATTCCGGTAGGATTGTTAATGTACTTAACTTCTATTTTATGTTATGGATTTATTTGAATTTCAGTCCGCAATGCCAAGAGTTTTCTTATACGAAGCGACATCTCGAATGATGGCCGGAGCTGCTCCTGGAAGAACTCAGCAACTGTTAGACAGAAGTTTGAGGCATCGGCATTCCAAAACGTCAATCATTTGCGGAAAAGGTAATAAAATTATTCATCAGTTGAATCACTTTTCAAAAATGTATTACAAAAACGTTACATTTCAAAATAAAGAATGTATTAAATCATTTTGAAAAAGCATGTATAATATAAATGTATATTGATATTTTTGCATGAGGTGTTTTTTATTTTTTAAATTGTTATTTTCAGGGTTGGCCCGATTTAAATCAACTGATTTTTCAAATAAAAAATCATTGATTTTTATCAAAGATAAAAAATTACAAATTATAGTAAAAAATTGTATTATTTGCTATGAAACTATTAATAATAACAATAGCCAAAACATATTCTATATTTAATAATATCTTAAAATTATTATCATTTTAATTCTCATATAACAGAAGGAAAATATAAGTATTTTAAATAGGTAACTAAAAGTAATATGTTTTTGTTACTTTTCCTGGTTTTATTCAGATGAATCGTTTGGTTTTATTAAAAATTTCGTTTTCGTTTATCAAATATCTATCCGTATTATTTTTTAAAACAATTAAAACTCAGATATCTTTAAAAATTAAAAAAATCATGATTTATTTCATTATTTTTTAAAATAAATCATTGTTTTTGCCAACCCTGGTTATTGTTCCTCAGATTATTTTGTGTTTTGCTTCGCTTATTTCATGTGTATGTTTAACTTTCTTTTTTTAAGGCACTAATCGTTCGGCTTTATGTTTATTTGTGCTTTTACACATTTTACAGAATTCCGTTTATTCTCTTCCGTAGATAAATCTCAACAGGACAACGGAGGAGAGAGGCAGCACGCCACTGCTTTATACATGGCGTGTCGCCACCTGCCCGGCCAGTTGCTCTCGTCTCCTGGGGAGCGCGCGGGCATGCTGGCCGAGGCCGCCAAAACCCTCGAGCGCATCGGCGACAAGAAGCGCCTGCAGGATTGCTACAAGCTGATGAAATCGCTTGGGCCCAATTCCGTCACGAATTAATTAATTAACTTCAAGTTTTATACTTCGCTGTGTTATAGTAGTTAGTATTTAAATGAAAATAAATATTTAATTTTTATTATATCACCATACTTGCAAGTTTTTCTCTATTCATAATAACTAGAGTTCGGAAAATATGCTACCATTATAAGAGGTGATTCATATTATAATATAAAATAAACAGCAAAGTAGATACAGATCAAAGTTGATATGTGCATGTATTACTAAGATATTTAAGATATTGCATTTTCTTTTATCTCAAAATGAAATCAAGTTTATGCATTTTATACAATGCAAAATATTATTTTGCTAGACAGGCTTTAAATGAGTACCTTTTAATTTTAATAATTTTTAATCTAAAACTTATCTTTTTGTTGCAAATTGTGTGTAAATACTAACGGAGCCAATAATTTTTTCCAGGTTTTACTTTCTTAATACATTCTATCTAATTATTTCGGCATTTTGAAAACTTTTTTAATCACTGTCATAAAATACTTAAAATAAAGCATTTCAGATACAAAATACCAAAAAAGTATAACAAGTCTTTATAGTTATATTTTTTGTATTTGAATTATTCAATATTTCAAATAATAAAATACCTGATATTGTATTTAAAACACTATTAAGTATTTCAAATACTTTTAAGTAATAAATATTTTTTATTATTTCACATAAGATTAATTACATTTCAAACAAATCAAGATCAACAACAAGATTAAAAAGTAGTTAAAACAAACATTTTTACAAATTTTACTATAGATTTAATTACAAATGAGGTTTTTGTATACTAAAAAAGGGTCTATGTATAGTTTAATAAAAGTATTATAATGTTTAATGTATTAAATATAAAATACTTTTAAAATGTATTGGAAATAAAAGAACAAAATAGTTTAGTCTTTCAAAAAATTTATCAAAATACTTCATATATAGACCTAGCATTGATTATCCGGTTGAATTTTATTGTACCTAATCTTTTTGATCAAAGTACGACCACAAGTATATTTTGAAAGTAATATTTCAATCACTAAATGTTAAGAATTCGCAAAATATGAGCTTATTTATTTTCCTAAAATTTTTCCATATTTCCCGAACTCTAACAATACCAGAATTAGTTCCAATTTTATTTGATTTTTATAATAAATATTGATTATAATTCTTTCTTTTTTATGGTAAATTATTTATTTGTTTTGTGTTTTATAGGCGGAGAAAGCGCGCGAAAAAAGCAAAAGCAACAAGTGTCCGGTGAGTGACAGTTTAAATTGCGATTTGTAAACTAATGTTTCAGTTTAATCCTCGTTCGCGTCTGCAGCGCGCGCTGTTAATTAAATATGCGCAGCGCGTAAGGGAAAATTTACGCACTTTGTTACACTAAAAATATATTAAATCTGAAATGTAACGCTCGCGGTGTGTAATTGTTCATGTCACTCGCAGTGCAGCCGAAAGTGAGTAAACGCTTACGTAAAACCCAAGTCAGCGACTGGAGGAACATAAGCAGGGCATTAAATCCGGCGCAAATATCGTAGTTTGTTGTGGGGCTAAGTAACCCCCTTTCAGCGAGGAAATTACTTGGTTTCGCGTGCGATTTGCGACACAATTTACTGCATATTACGACCAGCTTGCATAACTACTACGCGTTAATACCGTTTCCGTACGAATACCAAGATAACTACCGGCGAATTAAAATATTTCCTTCACTTTATTGCGCTCTTCAAACAACGTTACCTTCATAACTTTCCACTAAATTTCTAGCTATCTTTTAAGTTCAATAATTGACGATTCTAAATAATAGCGACCGTAAGATAAATTAGAAGTACAGTATCTTTGAACCTGCAAACAGTGCAATACAATACAATGCAATTTAAATCATTTGACTTAGATCAACTGATTTTTTAAATAAAAATCATTGATTTTTATCAAAGATAAAAAAAATATAATAATTATAATAAAATTTATATTATTTGCTACGAAATAACTAAAATATATTCTGTATATAATAATACCTTAAAATAAAATGGTATCATTTTAATTTTTTTATAACAGAAGGAAAATATAAAAAATTAAATATGTAACTAAAAGCAAAAATTCTTTGTTACTCTTCCTAATTTTATTCAGATGAATCGTTTTGGTTTTATTAGATTTCGTTTTCGTTTATTAAATAAAATATTTACATTGCTTTTTCAAACAATCAAAAAGTGCAGTAATACTTAGGTATCTTCAAAAATTTAAAAAGAAATCAATGATTTTTTTTAATAAATCATGATTTTTGTTAGCCCTGAACCAAAGTAATTATTAGTGATAAATGGTTGATAATATTCTTTGTACAAGACAATTATCTTTAACTGTGGAGAAAATATTTTCTAACGTTATGAAAAAAGTGCAGAACAGTGAAAAAGGAAATAAATGGTTTGAAATTCGGAGTGCAATTTGGATGTATATGTTTGGCCGAGACCGTAAATTTCAGTAAATACCCTTACAGATACAGCGCTGTTGAATTACTGCAATGTATCTTGGGTTTGTGGATAAAACAGCAGAATACCTACTTCAGACTTTCATTTCTGTTAGTTTAGGCTTTAAAATAAAACTGTTACCTGCGAAATTGTTGGTGTGGTATGGTTCTTGTTTGTGGTATACACTTTTATTAATTATTTAACTAGAGATTACTATGTTGTGTATTTTATGACTTCATTTGAGATAAAATAAAAATTTTAAACTCTTCTCAGAAACAATAAAATAAAAAATGACCTAATAATATGTATCTTATCATAAAATCTATAAATAATGTGTTGTGATTTCAAATAAAAGATAAAACAAAAGTAATTAAATATGAATTTATTTAGTAAAGTTAAAAAAACAATGTATAGATATTTGTACTTTTTACATGATAAGTTAATTGTTAATATGTAATGTAATGAAAAAAAAATTAAGCGAATCCTTTTCCTTCCATCATGGCACGGGCGCAGTAATGAGGAAACTGTACGCCCGCCAAAAGCAAGTCAGTTATTTTCTAAAAAGTAAAAATCATTTTAATGACTAGATTTTTTTTAAACATTGTTTTGTACTCACTGATAAATCTGGTATACAGGCAACGAACACGTATATTATTATATACCAGAATGCACAAAATGAAGCAACGAAAAATGAAATAAAAATTAAAATGAGCAGCCAAATTAACGCAAACACTGGATTCCCCATCTGTAACGAAACACAATTTAAAAATAAATCGACTTCCCTAGTTTCTTACAGTAACAAGCAGCTCTATTCTTAGTAGCGAGGAAATACATACAATATATGTTATAATTACACAAAATATAAAGTGTTTATAAAGAATTTGTTGTACTCTACTGCGCTATTTTAAAATCAGTTGTGTTGTAATTCTATCTATGACGCGATGTGACATTCTCAACTGATGTAACTATCTAAATTTAAAATTTAAACCTTAATTAGACTTATTAACAAAAATGTCCTCTTAAATTACAATTTTTAATTCACTTTTATAACTTGAAAACTTTGTGAAAGCGACAAAAAATTTGAGTAGGCAGCTTGTATCTGTTTACATTTCAATGGCATTGAAAAGTGATGCACCAAACACCAAGCGTAAACTATTTTTATTACAAAACAAACTTAAGGAAGCAGGTTGTTGCAAAAACTTGTTTTTAGGTGTAGAAAAAACGGTAACAGTACTTACAGTTGTGGTTTGGTCGGTGGACGGAAGACAATAATAAAGGATGAGTCAATTGTTCGTAGTATTCCAATCCGACTACCTGTTGACCTGCATAATCTAAAAGGCGATGCTGTACTAGTTGGGCGTTGACTGACTTGACTACGACTACGCACTGAGCGAGACCGTGTGAGTGACTAAATAAAAGAGAACCGTACGATAACGTATTTATATCTACTGTTATCTTCCTTACTTTGTTTTCTTCCACTTTAAAATGCGTCAGAATCGTGTGATACACTTATTTTGATTTTTTCTTTATTACAATACATTACAATTTGTATTTGTGAATGACAATAATAATTAAATCTTAGAATGTTTCCATGTTTCACAGAAATTGATTACTAAAGTAAATATTTCGGTTATCAAATAACGGATATACCAAAATACATAAAACTTATCAACTTACACACCTACAAAAAGTATTTTTATTATGTACATTTCTAACGAATTTTGAGGTAAGTTTTGCTGTATATTTTTGAAATATTTATATATCTAACTCATTTACAAACGTTTGAAATAAATATTTTTATTTTTAAACAAACTATTTAATGTTCAAATATATCACGAGATTCATTTTATTTATTTTTTGATCAAATATTTTCTATATGTCTGTATGTGATAATTTTAAATTTAGTATTACAATTAAAAAATTATTATTAGTCTAGACATTGGGTAAACGGAAATAGTCTTAATAGTTTTTTTTTTTTTAAATTAAGGTAGAATGTAAAGAAAATGTTTTTTCCAGCAGTCAACAAATTACAAGTAATTGATTTTACTAAACTAGTAAATATCTTATACACTTACATATGTGCATATGAAATTAATATTTAAATTTACATTTTGTGTATATCTTTCTCATTTTATAACCAAATTCTTCAAAGGTTATTTGTAAAGTAGTGTAATTAAATATTTACGATGACTAATTTTACTTTCTTAATGTTCAATTTCTTTAGAACTTATAGATAGAAAATTTAAGTACCTATTATTATTTTAAGAAGTAATATTTAACATATTAAAAATTTGGCAATGATATATATACAAATAAACACACCTTAAAATATTGGTATTTTTAATATCGAAACTGCTACACTAAATTTTAAATGGAAATTTATTCTTTAGAATTACCTCATATTGAAAATATGAGAAAGTTAAAATAAATACCTTTGATGATATTATAAAATAGGAATTTGTAATATCTAATGTCAAAGATAATATAAGTACGAAAAATAATTTTGTTTGTTTATTATTTTTTAGTAGTCCTTGTATTGTAACTACTTTATACCTAGTTTTACTTTATTAATAAACAGACATTTGCATAAGTAAGTTAGATTGAAAAAAAAACTGTAACAATATGAATAATTTGTGTGCTCAGTTGTAAAATTATTAAAAATTAATAAATGTACATTTTAAGAGTACAATCAGAAATACATTAAAGCAATGAAAGCAGCTGTTTTGTTACAAGTTTTTCGTGTATAAAATTGTAATATTTAATTAAAGGTGTACATATAAAATGCGAAAATATATTATAAATGTTTAGCCTGGAGTAAAGAATGAAATTTTTATTAGTTTTTCATTTTTAACTTCCGACCTGCGTTACTGCGGATTCATCATGAATATAATTTAAATTTTCTTTCAAAGTTTCAACGCTCGGCTCCGTTTAAACTAGAATGCATCAACACTTGTGTAACATTTTTTATCATATTTCATCGTTCGCAGAAAGTTCTGAACGCATATTATCACAGAGTAACTTTTAGTTACAAAAAAAATTGAAAATGGAAAAGTAATTTCAGTTAGACAACTCACTACACGCATAAATTTAATTTTGGAACTCTTGAACGCGATATTTAGAGAGGAAATTGCTTAGAAATATATTTAAAAAGACTTGGTTCGCAAAACTTGTTACTATATAGCAGTGAGTATAATATTAGCGCCATTAGAAAAGTTTATATTGACTTTAAAAGGCACCCATATGATTCACAAAAAGTTCGGAAATTGAAATTGAGAATGGAAAATTTTATTATAATTTTTTGGTGAGAATAAAATTCTAAATAATTTTTATTTAAAAAACACAAAAGAGCTATTAAATATATAGTATAGTTATATATCAACATAGATGTATATTTCTTATATCTGTGATAGCACGCAATATGAATATGCAAGCAAAAAATAAACTACCCATTGAATGTCTCACGTTATTAATATATTTCTGTATGTGAAGTATTAAATAAACAATACAAATTCTAATATTCACATTTTTATATATATGAGAACAGGTAATATATATTTATATCCAGACCATATAGCTTCTACATTACTTTGAAATTCTAAATTTAAAATAAAATTAAAGAGGGTGGATAATTTGTATTTCATCCCTGGAAGCGACAGCTCTATAAGGATAGTAGTAAAAATAATTAATAACTCTCGCTGGAGAATTTTTTGGTATTTAATTGTTTAATCTACAGTATATAATACAACTGTATATATTCATTTACAAATTATATACTTTTATCTAAACGTTAAAAATTCAAATCAAATAGATCACGCTTCTGATTAGTCATTTCAAAGGTAATAAAATACTATAATTTCATTGGTTGATTTAAAAAAATCAATACTTGATTGATCGTTTAATAGTTTCTGTACCTTTTTTATTTGAAATGCTCTTTATTTTTTTATGAATCTACAAGTGTATTAGGAACTTACATAATACGTTTGAGATTTTTCTTATATCTTACAGTATTGTAGAATACAAGTATACAAATATAACTCCTATATTTATGTATTGGTGACACAAGGTCGTGTTGGGTGTTGCCTAAAATTTAATTCGAGGGGAAACGCGAATTACCCTTAAACTAGGGGTTGGCGCACAAAACGGACATCAGATTCGTTAGTTTCACAGTTGACTCTATATAAAAGCATACTTTTTTCCCCTAATTTCACTAATTAGTTGCATCGTAAAAAACCCTGGACTATAGCCCATGGTTTTGAAACTCCAAAAACACTTTTTGTTACGGATCCGGTTCAAACTTGGTATACATATACGAGGTACATGGGGCTAACAACATCTGAAGTCAAATTCACCAAGGGGTTGAAAATAGGGGAGTTATTTAATTATAAAGATTTAAATCGCTTATTACGTAAGAGTTATAGGTCGTATGGAAATTTGGACACCAGATTTGAAATCTACGACCTCAAATTAGTAGAATAAAACCAAAATACCACCCTCTTAACATGAACACCATCACACATATGGTAACTTGTGTATATCTTGTACTCTCCATGCATGAGTAAATATATTTATTCTGTATGTTTCACACATATTAATTGTTAATTTTCTGTTTATTTAGATGGAGGACGATCTGCACTTCACCCCCAGATGCGACAGCTGCATTTCCAGAAAACTACAAGTGAAAATATTAAATAAATTGTATATGTATTATTTTATTATTATATTACTATAATTATATGTATTTACAATTTAAAAATAAAGAGACAGTGAAGTTATATAATGTGTTTTATTACATCTACCATAAAACCATTTGCAACTCTTAAAAATAGGAAATATTTATTAGGATATTTTAAAAACAATGAAATTTTGAACATCTTCTATTTGAAACACTTTTTTGTCCGCTGGTGTTTTTGTTGCATAGTTAATTAGGTCATTTTATTTTTAAAATGTATCATGTGTATCATGCATGTATTTAATATTAACATTAGAATATTAACAACTATGGCTTCAAATAGAACAACGATTTTAGAATTTAAATATATTTTGAATGCAGTTATGTAAGCATCAACATCAATTAACGATAAATTAAATTTTAAAAATAACGTAATTTTGCTCTATATATCACATGTACTTACTGTACATGTATTTAAATTCTGTACACTTACACAATTGATGTCACCCTTTTAATAAAAGCACCCCTATATACATTATAAGTATATGTCCTTCTTATATTGTATTATACTGTGATATTTTCTTTTGTTCGATTTTGATGAAACTAGGCATACATAAACTAAGGATATAGATCTAGTAGACAACCAAATATGAGCCTCTAAGGGTTGATATTAAGGGAATTATTCAATTATATATTTTACAAGGGTGGAAAATATTAACTTTAGAGGAAAACTTTATTAGAGTTTTTTGTTAGGAATAAAATTCTAAGCATCTTTTATTTAAAATATAATTTTATCCGATTTTTCTTTTTAAAGATATTGTTTAAGTACATCTCTGTCTTAAAGATAAGTTCCGTTCGAATCTTCTTCAAGAGAACTACCACTTTGGGGTGCCCTATAAAATTGGTAATTTTTTCACAGATGTAGCATTAAGTTCTTAGTCTAAATACAATATTTGAGATCTCTACCCCTAATAATATAGGTAACAGAAAATAATTTGTTAAAAATCTTCAAATAAACTACCCTTATAGTTGCACTAAAAATTTTATATTTTTTTTATGAATGTAGTATTGGAAGCTTAGTTCATATGCAAAGTTTGAAAATTTTCATGTCAATATTATGGGGGTAAAATAATGCTCTACTTCTGGAACTTCAATCGCGAATTACGTAAGAACGAAGCGAGAGCGCCAAAAACGGACACCGGCACGGGAAGCGGAAGGGTCGAATTAAGGGGATGACATGTCTAACTCCGAAAATTTGGGGTTCAAGGTCAAAAACCATGGGCTATAAGTCCAGGGTTTTTTACGATGCAACTAATTAGTGAAATTAGGAGAGAAAAGTATGCTATCCTATAGAGTCAACCATGAAACTAACGAATCTGATGTCCGTTTTGTGCGCCGACCCCTAGTTTAGGGGTAATTAACGTTTCCCCTTGATTAAATGTTTTGTCTCTGATTTCGATGAAACTTTGCATACATGTAGTAGGGACCTAAACTTAGTGCGGAATATAACTTGAGCACTTAAGGGTTGATGATAAGGGAGTTATTGAATTTTAAAGTGGGATTTTGGAAAGGGTGTAAATATGAATCTTAGAGAAAACTTTATTAGGATTTTTTCTTTAGAATCAAATTCTAAGCAACAAAGTACGAAGAGTGTATTAAAGACAAGTCATCCCTCTAATTCGACTCTGTAGATTCCGAATCTGATGTCCAAATTGCACCCCCACCCTTAGATGTTTTTTTAAATATTATTAGCGTATCTTTTATGTAATAGTGTTATGTTTATGCAATTTAAAGGTGTAAATAAATATATTTAAAACTACCCTGTGTATTTAAATAATTTTTTTTGAATATGTAATATAAATGATATAGCATTAAAAATAGTATATTACAATACGGTTTTTTTAATTGTTAATACATAAGAACAATAGAAGTCTATGACAACAATATGCAATAAAAAAAGGTTATTGACCCCGTCTCCAAATGTTACGTATATTTATGCATATGTTATGGAAAAACCGACGTCTTAGGTTACAGTGAAAGTACTTTCTGGGTTGCCTACCTTTCAGGTGTCAATTAGTGTTCATAAAGCAAGGATTTGGTCCATATTTCCTATTTTTAAGGGTTGCAAATGGTTTTATGGTAGATATAATAAAACGTATTATATAACTTGACTGTTTCTTTATTTTAAAATTGTAAATACATATAATTATAGTAATATAATAATAAAATTAATATATATACAATTTATTAAATATTTTCACTTGTACTTTTCTGGAAATGCAGCTCAGCTGGGGGTGAAGTGCAGATCGTCCACCATCTATACAAACAGAACATTAACAATTAATTTGAGTGAAACATACAGAATAAATATATTTTTTATTTTTAATTTATTAATTTAAAAATATTAATAAGTAAATCTTACAAAAATCATTATTGGAGTTAAAATAGATCACCTATACTAAAAGAAATATTACATTCGAATGTATTTTACCACATATGTTTAATATATTGTGATTTTTTGGTTGCAGTTTCAAAGTTACATCTGTATAAAATATCTTTAGAATTAAGAAAAAGGACCACTACAAATTTTAATCAGTATTCATAGAGAACCACACTTTTCAAAGTTTTTCCATCTCGCAGTTTATCTTGAAACTAATTTTAATTCAACATGATCAGAAATTAGTAAGAGGAAGGCATTAACAAAAAATGTCATTACGTTGGTTTAAAAGAATAAAAAATCATGAGTTCCGTCTTGTGGCAGTAGGTATTGAAGTGCTCTGCTAGTAGATTCCAAAATTAACTTTCTAGACGTCGTCTCCGGTACTTTTCGTTTGCCTTAATTAGAGCTTCTCCGAACGAAATATGAAAACTTTGTGGGGGTGGGGGTGTTCTACAAGCAACAAGCAACGGATCTATGTTCTTGTTACTAAACAGCTCCAGGTTCATGTTATATTTTTCAAGAAAAATCAAAATCATGTAGTGTTCCGCAGTAGTATAATTATAATATTATTTTAGCAGAATTAATTAGAAATTTTAAATATTTTTCTCGTTAATGATTTTCTCATTTGCCTGCGTCTTCCGTTTTAAGAGATTAAAATTACGGCTGAAATGTAAAAGGGTTAATTTTCAAATTTAAAGAGATTTAATTTTAATGTAAAATAATTTTTGTAATTTAGCGAGTAATGAAATGAATTTTAATTTAGATAAAATTTATTTCTAAAATAGAAATTATAAAGAAATAGTTATTTGTACATCAAGGGACTAAGGTAAAAAAAAATATTACGCATATGGAATTTACTCTACGAGGCGATTGCCAATTTCGAAAAAAATACATTATTAAGTACGAAAATATCTATTTGTATAAATTTTTTAAATTGTTGCATTGAAATTTTTTTGAAAAGTAATGTGATAGTGTGATAAACCGAAATATTTTAAAATTAAAAAGTACTGGGAAAATTGATTGTAATAAAAATGTAATACAAACCATTCTGTGTTCTGTAATTTATTTATAATAGTTGAAAGTTCAATAGCGCATTGTAAGCAATGAATTGTATTCAATCGTAAAATAATGTTTCCGGTTTCAATAGAAATAAAATAATGAAAAGGAAAAATAAAAGTCTGAATAGAGGAAAATATCAAAAGTGTATTTCGCGTTCGCGCTAGATTTATTTAATTCATTAACGGACGAACACAAACAAAAGTCTAATTTTTAAAAACAAATTAACAGACTCGTACCATTCTCGCGGCCGTTTAACGAAACAGTCGGCAATAAAAGGACAAATGAAAATTACCGTATTACGTGCCCAGGTTTTCTGAGCCAAATAAACATAATTTAACAAATTCCCCGAGTTTTCATGCCCAGCTAAAGCGAACTCAAACTTTAATGCCTCAAAGATTTTATCACTCTGAATAGCTTGTACTGAAACGTTTTAACTCTATTGAGAATTAAACCCCAAAGTCTATATATAATACATATTCAAATATGTTACACATTACCTTTAAATAAACATCCCTTTTCAAATTCAAATTTATTTTTGCAAACACAAATTTAAGCTTGTCTGGGTTTATTCAATATAAGGATTATTATTATTATTATTATAGAACTTAAATCTCATTTACCCTTTCGTTTTATTATCCTATTTTATTAGATAACTTTTAATATTTCTTTACACTATATATTTTCTGTTTTCAACTTTTCTCTTTGTTTCTTTGACAATTAATGTGTAGTTAGTATTTCTTCTGTTATTTTTCCAAGTTTTCATCGCCTTTCCTCTTTTCTTCTTGTATTTTATTTTCGCATACCACACTACCTTTTTTATCTGTCTTCTGGCATTCTTATCAGACGGCCATACCATATTGCTTCTTTTCTACAACGTCTTATTTGTTATATATATATAAGAAATATTTGGTTGTGAAAAAAAATATTTATATTTCGTCTTATCAGAAAAAACTAATGAATATACTTTACAGAAAAATTTTAGTATTTATACATAGAAGAACAAAGGCAGAAACTAAGTATTAACTAGCTTTACAATGGTAGGAAAATCTGAAATGGATTAAAGCGGAGTGATGAACAGAGATTTGACTAAGTCAAGTTGTTCATTCTTATGATTTTTCTTTTCATTTGGATTTCCAATTATTCTAAGAAATTCATTATTGTTATCAAAAATTTTCTTTAGAGATACACGGTCAGTTTTGGACAAGTCATCAAAAAATATTTACGTGCTTGCAGTTTTTAGTAGTGTATGCATAAAATTATAAATATGAATATGTGGAGATCCTGGGAATATAATTTTGTGGACGTAAGTCAGCATGCAGAAAACAACATTCGGAAAAAATAGTTCAACATCTAGCAGAAGATCAGCCGTTGAACGTCGAAAAAACGAAGTCGCAAATATCTATCCTATGACGTGAAGATTATGTTACGACCCTGTTCTTACTTTTCAAGTTTTGAGTTTTTGAGTTGAGATAATTTATAACTCCTGACCACAAAGCTTCCCACCCCTCCACAAAAGGTTGTAAAATTCGTATAAGTCGGTTTCATATACATCTACTTCTACTATAAAATTATGTGTATTGTTCAGCAAAACTGCAAGCTCAGTTAACGGTGAACAACGTATTCGAAAATTATAATATATATTCCCTATATTAACATATTTCTGATACCAGGGGCCTGTTTCACAAAAGTACAAGTCTTGTAATACAAGTGTATCACTTGGCAACGCTTGTCAAATTTTCAATATGTGCCAATAGAATTTATAACTTGACAAGCGTTGCCTAGTGATACAGTCGTATTACAAGACTTATAGTTTTGTAAAATAGGCCCCAGTTCATATTTATTTTTCATTTAGAAGTTGAAAGACCTCATTTATTTAAATAATCTTAAATTTGATGCATTTAGTGATACTCGCTTCGGTAGTTTAGCTGCGCACAATGTTCTGATGTCGTCGGCGAGAGTAAAACAAGTTGCAGGTGAGGTGTTTATCAAATCCATTCGCTCGTGTGTAATCTGGTGTATTTATTGTGGAATTCCCGGTAGAAATTAAGGTGGTACATCAAGTGCAGCGGCTGGGCATGTGCGACAACGCCGCTCCGTTCGACTAATTGCGGCAGGGGAGCTGCAACACGTACGGTGAATTGTGATGCAGATAAATCCAACTACAATTTATGGCTGCAGTGAAATGAGATAGAATTAGCAAATTAGACCATTACCAAGCTGTGATATACTACCAAATATTCACTTATTATATGTTTCATTATGTTTAATGACCACCAAACACTGCCAAAATACTTTTGCGTATACTAATACCACATAATAGTTACATACAGAAACGACAGTAAGATAGAGAAACGAAAATTAGAAAGGTGGGGAAAGGCAACAAATTTAAAGGGCTCATTGTTTAAAATCGGAATGTTTCGTCACATCTTAGGGAGAGATAGGGAAAGTCAACAAATTTAAAGGTCTACACAATGCTCTAAGGGTCTAAGGTCATAGAACTGAATAGGGTAACATGAAAGGTACCTACAAGGAGTGTCACTTCTGTATGTAACTATTCTGTGCTAATACCATAGAATAGGTTTATACAGAAGCGACAGTAAGACAAAAAAAAAACGTAAATTAGAGAAAGTTGGGGAAAGGCAACAAATTTAAAGGGCTCATTGTTTAAAATCGGAAAGTTTCGTCACATCTTAGGGAGAGATAGGGGAAGTCAACAAATTTAAAGGTCTACACAATGCTCCAAGGTCATAGAACTGAATAGGGTTACATTAAAGGTATTGATATGCTCTTCTACATTTATGCCCGGTTTTATCAAAGCCAGTTAACTAACCAATTCGATTAAAATAATTTAACTGACCGATTTCTGTACTATAAACCTTAGTTAAAATAACCTAACGATTAAATCTACAGATTAAATTAACTAGAGAATACCGAGATATTAAATTTTAGTTGGAAGTTTAATTGACAGTGACTGTCAAAATTTATTTTCTATTTGAATAGTGTTCGCTCTCAGATTCAAAGATTTAATTTAGAATAAAAAATAACTAGATTTTTGATTTCATGAATCAGTATACACGTTACGCAGGCGTGGAAATATGTAAGCCTTTTACTAGCTAATGGGGATATGTATATTGAACCAGAAATTGAACATAAATGTTTTGGTAAACAGTTGTTATCAAGTATAACAATCTAAAATCTATAACCTCTTGTTTACATATTAATCGTGTTACCTTAATAACCACTAAACAACAATTGTCTGTAATTATGTAAACATATGTTGCTCCAATTTAATTAAATGTTATACCTTAAATGATTGTCATATTTATTTTTTTAAGGGATTATATTCAGCAGAATTAAAACTTCCGCAATAACGATTACATTTCAATCACTGTATTTAAGACTTGTAAGTGGCAAGCCTTCAGCTTTTTTGCATGAGTTTTATTTAACGACAAATCATACGATATCATTGTATGTAATTTTATAGCAGATTGAGTCATTGCTTAGTCATTAAAGGATGGATTTTTGAAAATTTATTTTAGTTATTGTTTAATTGTTCGATATTATAATTATTTGTTTATTAGTTCCTTATTTTGTAATTTCTTATAATATTAAAATTTAATACTTCTGTCAAATTAATTCCCTATTTTTCATTTTAAATGAGACAAGCAAGTATACGTTGTAGTCAATCAAATATCAAGTCGTAAAATAGATATGATAAATCCTCATGTTTCACGTTAAAAATACTCACGGTATTCACTTTATCTCAGTTTAATTGTGAAAAAAAGTACGGTCAAAATAAGCGAGCCAACTAAAGCTGAGCTAAGAAATACTGGGATTTTGTGTAAAAGATTGTGATTACAATAAAATAAAAGTAAATAAAATTATCAAGTCGTAACCATGGATATGATAAATCCCCATGTTTCACTCTAAAAAATACTCACTGTATTCACTTTATCTCAGCTTAGTTGTCAAAATAAGCGAGCCAACTGAAGCTGAGCTAAGAAATACTGGAATTTTGTGTAAAAAAAATGCAATTATAATTAAAGTAAAATAAAACTATAATAATTGACCTTCACTAAATTCGGCTGCCCTTTTGCTTGCTGAATAGACCGCAACGTAGATATTATTTAGTATCTGTAAAGCGTTTAAAGCAGCAATAGATTTTATTTAGCAACAATTTTCCATTCCATTAGTGGGTAGTTTAGTGCATCTCCGCAGTTATCTGCTCATTGTGGAGCAAGTGCTGCATATCACAGTTTAATTACCGCGAGTGTTACACATCGCCGTAAACTATTTACAGTGCGGCCTGCTTCCTGCTCCTGCATCCTGCAGGACGCCTGCAGCCGACGCCTCGCTTCAGCAGGACTTTGACTGCGCCCGCAGATTTACGACGCCGCAAGCTCCACTCAAACACCGAGATTTCTCGCGACCTGATGAATTTTCATTTCATACTGCAAGCACACAAACGGAAACGCGAATGTGTAATTTAAATGTATGATTTCTAGGTTATGCTTTAATGAGTTCCATGGAGCTTTAAAAAATTAATACTGTATTTGTATTTGTGTTATGTGTACGATTGAAATACTTCCTTCATTTGGAAGAATTGTCCTCCTGTCTTCTTTTTAATAATAATGCTCCTCTTATTTGTACAAATATTTTTTTCAACGACTATTAAGATATTTGCTTATTGCTACGGATACATAGTGTATTGTAATAGTATATTGTGCAACAAGTGCAGAAAGTTGCCTATTTCCCACAAGTGACATACTATACCTACTTTTTCTACGACAATACTGGTAAAAGTTACTGAATAAAAATACATACCCGAAAGCTATTTGACATAAAGACCAATATTACACATGTAATCTTACCAAAAGTACCTTCACGCATGCACAATGTTTGCAATTACCGTGAGATGATATTCACCATACTGCACATGTACAGTGTTGGAAAATACTGTGAGAGATGATTTCTCACACTTTAACTTTAAAGCTTTCTATAGTCTGAGAAAAGTGCCACTTTCCATTTACAGTATCATAAATAACGTGAGATATAAATTCATATCTAACAATGAGTCAAAAATATTTTTGTTTAATTTTTGTTTTGTAGCTAGTTATAGTTACTACGAAATAGTGAAATAAAAATGAATATGAAGATCTTTATTGTTAAAATACAAATTAATAAGGAAATAATATCATGATCGTAGAAAAAATATAGTGTACATCTCGCTTGAATGTCCATTTCATACGAGTATAAAATGAATACCATTTCAAGCTTGTTGTACAATATACTCTTTTAGTTCAATTATTTTTGTATCCAAATATATTATCAATGATATCAAAATGAATATTTCCATTAAAATCTGAAAGCCAAAACTTTTCACGAATATAATATTTACTTCGTACAAGAATATAAAAATAGCAGAACATTTTAAGAAATTTAAAAAAAAACAATATTTCTAAAGTCATTGTACATATTTACTATATACCTTACTCTTTTATATTTTATGAGTCTTCTCCATCATGAATATAAAATTTTCGTTCTTCTCTATCTTCTCCTGTTTAAATCTATTTCGTTTAAATCAAACATATCCTGATACAATTACTTATAAAACTTATTTATTATTAGCTGTTTTCTTTATGAGGTAGATATGATGAAAGTTATATTAAATACAGGTGTTAATTCTGAAACAATTATTAACTGATCGGTAAAATATTGAATTTCTGTCAACATTGTTATTTAGAAAAAATAAAAAAGTTGTAATCTTACCTTTTTATCTTGAACAAACTGCAGAGTGAAATTAATTTGGAATATAAACAAAAATCTCGCTTCAATAATCCAATTGAATTAAATAAATAAATTGCACTGGAATAAACAAATCAATGTCATTATTAAATTTAAAAATAAAATAGTATAAATTAGCAAATATGTCAGGTTAAATTATATATTTATTTATAAATAAATGACATACAAATAGAACAATGTGGTAATAACGTTTATTTTATAATAATTTCACTATTTTACAATATATGGCAATAATATACATGGAGTGCTATACGTACAATATAAGCGTACATGGATGTTTACGGACGATATTGCGTTTTCTTTAAATGATTTATAAAATCTTTAGAAACGAGAAGCCAAAAGGCACTTCTGGTTTATAAAATTCCTAACCATTTGCCTGACAACTAGTCCAAAGTAAACCAAATACCTATAAATGTACAATTATTTATCGTAGTATGTTTGCTATATAGTTGGCTATCAGATATTTAGATACACTTGTATAAATTTAAACTAAATTCATTAAAATTTCGTGGGAAGGGGCATTAGCCCTTCAAGCCCCTCCGTTGGCTACGCACCTGTTTCAGACATAAACTTCATATGATTTGTTTTGTTGGACCTAATGATTGTGAAATGTTGACGTTTGACATGATCTAGTGGACTTGACAAAACAAATGATGAGCTGAAATTTACTAATTATGAAATAAAAGTTGAGCTGTGTGGCATGAGAAAATGTTTGTTGAATAAGTTATAAAGTATTGGCAACATTTGAAGAAGGTGAAGACAAGAACTAGGAATGGTATATGGCTTAGATGGAAGTCAAAAGTCAAAACCAAAAAATGTAACAGACGAGTGAGCGAATTTTTCAGTCAGCTGCGAAAACAAAGTTGGCAGTAAAGTCGTAAGTAAATTAGAATGCAGTGTTTAATAAAGTGCAAGAAATGTCAGTGTAACTGTCTCCTTTATTTTGTTTCTCTTGGAAGCCACCACCTGAAAGTTTGAGAAAATAATTAGCTAAAGGATTAATCATTTTGATTTATACACAATCGGCTTTTGTTCCCCGATCACTAGGCAACGGCGTAGGACCGTAGGTTTTTGCTGCTGTCTTCTTCCAAGCGCCTATTATTTATAGGTTCATATTGTCTGTTGTCACGACGTGTGCTTTTCCGAGTTCATTTCTATTATTGCCTGTTTAGAGTTTAGAGGGAAAACGCGTTCGTTTCGCGCGACACTCACGATGGATTAAATTTTCCTGTGCCGAATAGAATTCAATACTCGCCAATGAATACAGCTTGGTTTGCGCGAATTCAAATTTTTAATTCATTTTGATTTTTTCCATTTCCCGCTTGATTTGGACTACGACAATGCCGGAGTTTTCAAACTGTTTAACTTTTAATGAATATGATTGCTTACTAAACACAACGTGGTTTAAATGACAATGTAGGACTTTAATGATGAATGAATTCATGAAATGATGAAAATAGTTTTTTGAACAATTCACAATGATGATACATGAAGACAAAGATATGAATCTTAAATATATAACTGTTTTATTTTAAAGATTTTGTTTTCAAGACATTTTTCTAGAGTTTGTAATGGGTTTTGAATCCAGAAGCGCACCCAGAATTTTTTTTCGGAGTTGAACCCCTGCCGCTCAAGTAACTACTAGAAACATTTTAGACACATATCGGAAATAGGTATTTAGCGACGGTTTCTCTTTTGTTTTTAATGTTGAATGTCCCGATCAAAGTCTGACGCAAAAGTGTTTTCGAAATAACTAAATAAATAATAATGATCTTAGTTTCCATGTACAGCTTCTTCTTCTTATTTTCAGAGAATGCAATATGGACCGTCAAGAAGTAACAATAAAAAATATGTTTTTGAAAGCGTTTCTTGTTCCGTAATGCCCGTGGAAACAACCGAAAACTTTGACAAAACAGGGGGTGTTTAGTATAGAGCACATGAATGAAAACAGAGTTTTTGATTTATTTGTGTTTCTTTGCTGTTTTGTCTGCATTTGTCATGTTTCCACATTCCGAAATAAAATATAAATTTAGTAAGTCCGTTTAGTAGAAAAACGCCTTTGCTAGGTAAAAATAATGAATGATGGATGAAGATATACATTTGAACATTAAATATAAAAATTAATATTAAGAGAAAGGAAAAAAAAATTTTGATGGGCATCTGTGCACTGAATTAGAGCACCGACGAATGATTGAAATAATTAATAATCATATTGAATTACTCATGTGAAAAATGAAAGTGAATATGAATATATGACAGGTTATAATTTGATATGATTTATTAACAATTAAATGTCATGTGCAATAACAAATATAAATTTACACATATAAATGTGAGAAATGAAGTAAAATATATTATGATTTAAGGACGAAGAAAACTTTATGAAAACTAAAAGCAGTTAAATAGTAAAATTAAGAGAAAAGCACGTTACTGTTTAAGTAAATGTGAAAATAGAAGAAAAACATCACATTAACGTAGTCCAATAAAAAGAAAGTAAATATTTAATTTAAAATAATTTTGTTTCATTATGTTGAAAGTACTTACATTAATTATTTTTAATGTCCCGAAGTCATTATTAAAAAAGTAGAGTTTTGTTTAGTAGACAAAGATTTAAGGAGTGGTGAAGAAAAGTGGAGAATAATAAACGAGCAGCGAAAACAAGTGAAGGCGGGGAAAGAGACGCGCAGATGGTCTCCAGGTGAACATTACCTTAATTACGTTCCAGATGGGCGCTAAGTCATTTCACAAGTTAAAAATCTCCGCATTCTTTCCGTTTCTCATTGCCGAGAGCTCTAACGAGGATGCTTAAAATATAGCGGGATGAAAAAGAAAAGTCCAACAATTCGGCTTCCACCATCGCCCAGAAATGACGTTTTCGAATTAAACTGAATCAGAAAAGATTGATTTTCTGTCGAAATTGTGTCTCTCCGATTAATTAAAATTGATAGCATCGAATTTTGTCAAAATACAAGTTCGGGGCGTGAAAAGTTTGTGAAATCAATTTTCCGATATTTTCAGTCGTTCGTAATTGACGTGTGGTTATTTCCATTGGTACGTCAGCAGTAAGTGAAAGAGTTAACAAAGACTGTATGAAGTTTTCCAACTTCCAATATAATTGATTTTACCTGCCATTAATTTTAACAACGAAATCTTTTCTCAACTTTTTAAAAATACCTTTACACTTAATTAAAATTAATGGCTTACGAAGAAAACAGTTCTGTTGAGGCTAAAGAATTCATGTTCTGATTTCAACACAATATCGTCCAAATGAAACATACCCTATAGCTTTATCTTTCAAACCGAACCTGATGATTCGTTGGCAAGTTCAAATCAAGTCTTTTTGTTCCTTCAATTTCGAACTAACCTTTCATTGTACAAGTGTTTTCTCTCCTTTAATATTTTAGCAACAATATCTGCTTCCTTTATAAAGCTTTGAGGTTTTATTTTTTATTGGTGTTTTTAATAGCTTAGTTCAAAATTGAAAAGAACAGAGTAAATATTTTTATGAAAATACTTTGTAATAATCTGATTGAACTACTGTATTGTCTCTATTTTGTTTTATATGTAATGTTTGTTCTTGTATGTCCAATATGAAGTAAAATGAGAAAATAAGAATATGTTACCACATTATTCAGTAATGGTCATAATTTTTGATGAGATGTGTATAAAATTTTGAGTAGCATTAAATTTATTCTCTAGTATAAATACATTATTTTAAATATAGTAAATGTATAGTATACTTGTTTACATGCATTTAGAAAATACTTACAATGATTGGCAAAAACAGCGATTCCCAAAAAATTTCCATTGAATTTTCCAAATTGTTAAAAATCTTGTATCAATTTTGATTATCGTTTGGTGTTCCGTCCAAAATTGAGAACCACTGTAAGAAAAGAAAAAACAGTCGTTGATTCTGGTTCGGCTTGAAGGATACAATTTGCACTAAACACTTAAATTACTAGGCGCGGAAACTTTACGTACATAACGACAGCGCATGTACAGAATACTTCATAAAATATTTACCTATGGTTAAAAAATAATAAAATATCTGTAAGTAATCTGTATATCTGGACACGTTGCGTTAGAAGTCACTTAACTTTATACATAGAACTTCGTCCACATTTCACCTCGAATGTTTTGGTCGTTATTGCGTAGTATCACTGAAAGTTGCTTTGCACAATTTGAACTTGAGTTTAGTTCACGTAGTTTATAAGGATTGAAGCACTTTATTATTACACAGATAATTAACAACACTGCACAAAGCGAAGTCTCAATGGTAAGGGTGGTGATGCAGCGACGTCATGTCCTTCGACTCCTCATGTCCCCATTTGTTGGCTGTAAACACAAACAAATACTTTTAGTTTCACCACAACTCTACAAACACAGACTGCTTGTCTACAAAAAAATACTGCTTTCATGCTTTAATCATGTATTCTGCAATTTTTTTAACCAGTGTATACACAATACTACTTTTTGTGCATTAAAAAATTAAAATTAAGTGTCTTGGAATCAAAATTAAAATAAAGAAAAGTTAGTTTACAAAATAAAAAACTGTTTATTTGTTTAATTTAGAATAAATAAAAAAGAATAAATTCTTCTAAAATGTCTTATATTTTTTGAAAGTTCAGTTTCAAATTAGTAAATTGTCATAGTAGTTTTCATCCAGTTTTTATACTCATAATAGCACAATATTTCACAAGTAGCTGTATTTATAAGAAGAATGATTGTAATTTTATAAAGATTATAATAATTACCAAATGAAATATAGGTACCTAAATTAGGTACACTTTTAGTATCATTTAATTTTTGAATGCTCATCATGTTCTTAATAAAAGTCATTTCAGCTTTCAAAAGCGGTATAATTATCTATAAATTTGAAACTTTTATCAAAATTTTCTAAGGAAAATCGACATTTAGGTGTATTGTTATTGCGTCAATTATAGCAAATAATAATTAAGAAAGAGTCTTTAATACAATTCACAATAAATCTAGCATTATAAATGAATATTCGGTTTGCAGTAGAAAAAATCTTTACCATAAGTATAGTATAGAGATATTTTATCGTTCTAAATCTATGCTTCCTATTAAGATGAAGATAACCTTTATTAAAATTTACAGAGATATTGAAATACCCTGTGCTACGAGGTGACAATTATAGTGTACTCATGTACTGTATATGTACAATCTGTCACACAAAATCAACTTGATACTACCATTCGGTGCATTGCAAACACATGTTGTAGGGGGGAAACATGAAGTGCAATAAACATGTCTATCATGAAAAGCAATTTATAGCTAACCACTAACACCAAATAAAAAAATGTTTTTGAAAATATAATTGATGTTTGAATATAGAATTAAAAAGTTCTTAAAGTTTTCTTAAAAGAATATAAAATTATGTCTATAAGCATTTTAGGATAGTACACCATACACGACGTATATAAAATTTATTTCGCGTATATATATTCAATACAAAACTTTAAAAGAATAGAAATGTTTTTACCTTTACTGGTGTATTGAGACTAATTGGTTTGAATGTAAGTGTGTAAGGAAAAGTGAATCCCGCTGAAGCAACAATGAGTAAATATAACTAGCGATAAATTGAGCAACAAAATAACAATAGGAAAAACTGAGTGTCGGTGATTTGCCTGAAGCGAGATATGATTCAGTTGTAAAATTTACGCCAGCAATTTTAATAAAACAGAATCGAAAATGAGATAAAAAGCACGTTTGCACGCTGTAACCATATCATAAATTGCTTTTCAAATACGCAACAATAGAAAACACAAATTCACTTTACCTCTGTAGAACTTCTCCTGGTACATGGTTGGACAGTTGTTACTCTGAAACACATAAGCGGATTAGCCATTAGTATTTAGCACGTATTATCGGCCAGTGGCGACTCGTGGTGGGAAATTATCAGTTTTAAATAAACGGGTTTCCTCGTTGAGCGCTGTATAAATGCATATTCCTGGTTTCCAATTTCCTGGCGTAAAGGCCGAGCGTGCGGAACAAAGGCGGCTATGCCCCCCCCCCCTGCTCGTATTGTGTTAACGCAGGCTTTTCCGATTCCGGTTTTGTTACGTGGATGCCGTTTCTCATTTCCTCGGCGCCCCTCTACCTCTGTCTCTTTCTCGATCCTACGCCGCGCTATCATTTTTTCTCGCTCGTCGTTTTGTGTTTGTTTAATGAGATTTACATGTTGGTTTCGCACCGGCTTAATAAATAACTAAACCGTTAATACTGATGGGAGAATGTATTGATGTTTCTGCTATGATTTGTGAATTGGTCCCCTCCTAATTTACAAATTGATATTTTTTATATCTACTTTGTTCCAATTACCAACTAATTAGGATAATTAATTTTTATGTCGCATGATTTGTACTCGCGGATTTTAATGATAAAATAATGATTTTACATTTTAATAACATAGTTCATTAGAATACATTATTTAGTTTAATTATGAATTTCATACAATAATAATGCATCTACATTAATCCTTTATTTAATGTTAATTTAATTTTAATGTATTTGTATAAATTATTTATTTGCGTTGTCTTAATTTCTGGAAATTACTTTTTTGTGTGTTGAATCGATTCGCATAAAAATAATGACAAAAAACTGTTTAACCTATATGCTGTTTATTTTTATGAAAAAGTGATAATATCCCAAGATTTTTTCATTTTACAAAGCAAATGTTGCGTTATCATATGTTCCCAAGGAATTTTATAAAAATTTCAATATCAAAATATTTGCAATATTTACCATATCAATATTTGATTAAAGTAAATTTATATTTCCTATTTTCTGGGTTGAAGATAAATTAAAATCATGATTCAATTTTAGATTCTATTTATGAGTTATTTCAAAATCTGATTCATATTCAAGTGCTTTCTTTAGTTGATTTGTAGTTCAATTAAAAAAAATCATCTACAATATTAATTCCATAGACATATTTAGATTTGAAAATTGAGGGGTTGCTTAACTCTTTACTTAATAAAAGTATTTATTTGTAAATCCAACAACTCTATATAACTATGTTGTTTGTAGATAAATAAAGTAGGTCTTAAAAGTCATGTGGGTTATAATATACGAGTATAACTCAATGTTTGTTGGTTCATAGTAACTACATTATAAAACCTTATCTACTCTATTTGTTTTATTAAATGTTATTTTAAAATGTCAGTTATCAAAAAAAAAAACTTTTATATAATTTATATAAATAATTAAAAGGTGTTCGATGAAATTTTGTATGGCATACGTGTGTTAATTACCTAGTCACTTGCTTTGGAGAGCTTTATCTGAATGTCAGAATTGAACACTTGTAACAGTGGTATTCGAATAAATTGTGTTATAATAATCGTTGTATCAAGTGAAGAAATTTCAATTGTATCTTTTTTCTAAAATTGCAATTTACAACTAGCTTACAAATGTAACAACTACAACTGGAACTGAATTTGTGTAGCAAGGTGTGCTATATTTTGAAATGCATAATTGACATAATTTCCAAAGTTAATATTTATATAAAACTAATTGTTGTGTTGTAAACTGGCATATTTTGCATGTTTTAGTGAAATATAAATCACGTAGCGTCAAACTAATGTACAAAATAATAATAATTACAAGGGCAATAATTTAGTGAAATGCAGCATCTATTTTCCGCGAGCTGCATGATAATGGTGACAAACCACGGGCACAACTGAAATTAATGACAGCAAAATAATTTGAACCCTTCCGTTGATGCTAAGCGCTTAGCATAGCAACACAACAGCATTCCGGTAGTTGGCTTATTTGCCGGCAAATGAAGTGTGCGCACAACACGCGGGCTTAATAAAATAGGTTTGCTAATGCGGGACAAACTGTCCCATCAACTAGCGCCATGCACTGGGGCTTGTTTACAAAACCTACCTTATCTCGGACAACAAATAATATACCTACAGAAAATGTCAAGGAAGTAAAAATTGGACGGCAGTCTTAATATTGAAAATTTATTTCAAAAATATTAAGACTGCCGTCCAATTTTTATTTCCTTGACATCCACTATCCAGTCGCCGATCATCTTTATCATTACCAATAAACAGAAAACTCCAGTAATTTTATACTTATCGAGATACCAAGTCTACTAAAATGTTTGTTGTCGTTATAGCAACGACGTACTTTGAAGCACTGTCTTTTTCTTCTGAAGTACAGAAATACCAGTTGTGTTATCTCACTTGCTATCACATTTCAAAATAACCTTGAAAAAGCACGCCAAAATAGACAGTCTCTGATGCGCTGTCTTTATCTGAGGTGAACATCTATCTATAGTGTGTTCTCACTTGCAATCACGTTTTGACAAAACTTTGAAAAAATGCGCTAAATTTAAGGACAGGGACGTCATCTGTGAATACCTAGTTAGGGGTACACAACATTCCATCATAATATTTGTACTAAAAACCTGGACTTAATATGGAGCCTTGTGGTATATGTATATATATGTTCTTTGCTTATATGTTACACTGCTGCCACCAAAATTTTCATTATCTTACGGCGAACGACACGACGCACTGCCTTTTGAATTACATGTATGGTCCAATTATGAAATATATGGCTATAGGACGAGTCACCAACCATAAAATTTAGTTTTTAAATTCTGTCATGACCTCATTAAATATTTGCGATCCGGAATGACTCAGGAAAACAAATATCTGAAGTATACCTCGGTGTTGTTGTCCTAACGTAAGGAATTAGAATATCCTAGAAATGAATTTGACGCTTGAAGAAAACTATACACTATACCATATTTATAAAATAAGATCAGAAGTTGGACCCCACGCATTCCGTAAAAATTTTGAATAAAGTTGTCAGCCAAGAGCCTATTGCTTATAATAGGTTCCGATCTACTCATATTGAGCGATATTTTAATTTTAGTTAACAGTTGGTGAAGCTAAGTTATTACTAATAAATTATTACAAGAAATAATTATGAAATAAAAGTATATTTTTTTACTTATTCAAATAAGTAAAATAGGAGTGATAAATTGTAAGGAAGCATCCATTTAAACCTGACTTGTAAATGAATTAAATTTGATTTATTATTCTCGTATTAATGTAGCAGCAATTTGAAACTTCCTTAGCAGAACAAAACGTGGAAAGCTTTAAATGCATCGCGCACAAAAATGAGTTGAAACATTTACAAAAAGCCGTATTTCAAAACATAAGATGACAGATAACATTAAGAAAGAAGCATTCTACATTTGTATAAAAAATGTCTACATATAAGTTATGATTTATTTGCCGCTGACATTCTTTCACTTGGTGTAAACAATCACGCATTTTGATTCACTCAAAAAATCCTCCTCGCTCGAAGACAAAGACGTGACATTTTTCACCACTTAGCGAGTGGCTGAGCAGAGAACCCGAGACGGATCTCGCTGTATAAATCATAACAGGGCATTTGCGTGCAAACTTCCAGGACCGGCTGCTGGAAATTCACTTCAAACTTTTCATATTAAAACTGGATTTCGTTCCTCTGCTTCCCGATTGTTTGTTTAAAGTTTCGTTTAGTTTTACTAGTGGGGATTTAAAATGCCCTGTTAGATTTATTTTGTGATTTACATGGATTTGTCTTCTATTTCAACACTGTATTTTATTTTGCCGCGCCAATATTACCACATATTGCAACATTAAGTCTCAAATCCCTAACACAAATGTTGTTTTAGCTCATTATCCGACATGAGAATAAAACCACAAGCTATTGTTACCGATTTAATGTGTAATGACTACTAAATCGTTGACATGTACAACCGAGTTACATGAAATTAAAAAAATAGGGGTGAAATACATTCGAATCTGTAATCCTTTTAACGAAACATAGGACATCTTTGGTAATAAAACGAAAGAGGATACGAAATAGAATATATGTAACAGAATTTTAAAAAGATACGAATTTTTAACGACGAGCAGCGGTGGCTCACTTTCCAATCTTGAATAAAATAAAAATACTCCATTAAAAATACAAGTTAAATTTCAGATAATTATTAAATTTCTCAAAAAAGATAAATAAGAAAAAAGACTTTTGGTTTTAATTTCGAAATAGACGTTTACAAACAAATGGACCTATTTATAATATATACATCTACACAAAAATATTATATATAATCTATGTTTCTACTAGTTTCTTATGTTCACTATTTTTATGAAATATAAAAATAATCTACCTCCAAAATATGGAAACAGGAAATTTATTTATCCTTTTTAATAGATAAATAAATGTAAGATGGAGTCCATGATAAATAAATAAAAATTCTAGAAATATATTTCTTCGGGTCCCTTTGAATGATTTTGTATTTATTAGCATATTTTCGTCGATACCTATACAATATAAGAACTCGAACCCTAATAAACCTATATGGGCAGTAGTTTGCTACATTCAGGTTCATGTTCAAAACTTTGGATAAACCTCTATAAAATTTTATATCAAAACAATATTCTGTTATTTTTATTTATATTGAACAATAAAAATCCTTTCCTATATTTAGGGTATACCTTTCAAGAAAGCATTTCCTGAAAGCTAAAATAATTTGTGAATAAATTTTATAAGAGAAATAAAATCTTCGAATTCAATATAAATATTATTTATTCATATTAGCATATACGAATTTAGTGATGCATTATTTATATATTCCTTGGACATTTCTTATATTTTTTTGCACAGTAATAAATTTTTAAAATTGGTATTTATAAGCTTTTCTAATTCTTGGTTTTATGTTGGGTTTGTGGTTTGTTAGTTATTCTGTTATCGAATCATGTATAGTTTAAAATAATAAAATTTATGGAAGAAGTAAAAATGAATAGTTGAATATTTTAATGAAGTTAATATTTAAACAAAAATGGTATAATAAATAAAACTTTTAATAGCTAAATAAACACTGAAATTTGATTATTTAATACTTTATTCAATATTTAATGCAAACGAAACATGAAAATATTTAATGTTTTTGTTTACAATTGCTATATATACCAATCCACAAATCAGAGATAAATTCATTTTTCAAATGAAATTCAATAGTTATTATCGACATGACACCCACATTTTTTCTAAATAAAACCCTTGATTTTACTGAAAGTTTGTGAAAGAAATATAAAACTCTTAATAACATTGCATGTGTGGTCATCTCTCGACCGCTTTAATGAAACTATGGAAGTGTGAAATGATATAATGTTATTTTTAGATTAGAGAGTCGATTTAATTAGAAATTCTCGTTGAATTTAAAAAATAATTACACTAGAACAGAGTTTCAATGTTCCTTTTTTATTCAGGTTATTTTCATCCACCGTTAAGTTCTACAGGAAATCACCTGAAATGGAGCAAAAAATTCACTGCTCATATAAGAATATTCAATAAACATAAAAATTAACAACCTTTACTATTTGTTTCAGAAATTATGAAAATTCATTGACCTATATTCCACAGCTCCCTTTGCGACTAAGAGATAGAAATGAAATATTTTTATTTTTGTTCTATTAATATAAAATTGCGAACAATTAAAGTAGATGAAAAAAAATATTAAATCACTATAGTAATTGAAAATACAACAAATTCTTTATAAATTCATAATATAGGATAAGTAAGGAATATGAATTTTGTTGTTTAAAGACAGTGTAAGTAGTCATTTGAAAATGAATGCAGTCAATACTGAATACCCAAGATTTACTTGAAGAAATACCAGCAAAATTTTGTACCTTATATACATAATTAGTTAATTATTACTTCAGTAGGTTTAAACAAACTATTCATGTACAAACTTTATAAACATGTGTATAAAACTATAAAAACCTAAAAATGTGGTTTTATCTAAACGCAGTCATAAGTAATTTAGTGGTTCATGTAACCTCAGCTCTGAAGACAGATGGACCACCTATATTGAGGAGAGATGGACCAGAGGATTTTTATTGTTAAAAAAATAAATCAATTTAACTAATCTTTAACAGTGTGACAGTTTGGAATTTATCTCACCGTATTACACAAACTCTATGATATTCTCAAATAAGCAAACTGACACTAGGAAAACTTCTTCCTTCGGTGTCGAGATTTAACAAAATTTATCGATAAAATTAGGAAGTTTTGTGATATTATTTTTGATAAAAACCAAATGTCAGCCAGAAATGAAATTAGTTAAGATACACCAAAATTTGTGAGGAGATCACCCGATAATAAAAAAATACATAATTATCCGTTTTGCAACTTATGTCTTAATAGCGAAAATATTGCATTAGTCTAATTAACTAATTTCCCTCATCTAAAATTAGCATTTTTAGCTCCCGGTCTGAAAATAGATGTGTGTTAATTAATATCGCGAATATTGCATAATAGCACACAATAACCAGGAATATTTAACACCCGGCTGTGCGGTATATCTCGGACACAAATCGTGGATTACTTGAGAGTTAATGTGCACTTTGCATGCTTGTGCGTCCCGACGCTGCCCCGGTGATATATTACGCGATCTTGAAGCGTTTCGGCGCGGGGCAGGCCCGTACTGGCCCATTCCCCGGATTAGATTGAGATGGACGCTAAGCGGTTAATGCCACTTACAACTTTTAACTTCTATGTTGGTAATTTTTAAAAATGAATGATGTGAACGTGGCTTGAATTTTATTTTAAATGGACCAAATAAGAATTTATAAATAAATAATGTTTTATACCGGCAAATGTTTGCTGGCTACATTAAATTTTTGTTAATGTTACTGACATTGCCATCCAGGTATTAAATGTTTTGATAAACTATTTTTATTATTAAAAGAATTTGTTCAAAAATATGAATTTAACAAATATTTAAATTTATAGGTTGTAGAACTTTCACAAATTATATATTTTTTTGTTTTTCCTAAGCAAGCAGAGATTTTTCTGCTTATAGCGAAGCTTAAGGAATGGTTCTGATCTCTCTAATTTACGCACCTTTGTATGACTTTGAGAACAGATGAATCACTCTTCACTGGCTAAAGCATAATTATTTCTGCTTGCCTTGGCTCACTTTCATGTACGCTACTGGTAGATTTATTAAAAACATTTTGCAAGTTATTGTACTTTTTCAGTCTAATTTGAATATTTGTGCCATGATTACTCTATTATACAATCAAAGTACACTTTGGAAAAACGCGAAATGATAATAATAATAAAGGAAAATTAACTAATTAAAAGAGAAAATAAAAATTTTTGGAAACCAAATTATGCGTACATTGTGTAGGTTGCTGATTTGCATTTGTTACAAAATTACTGTAATTTACGTGAGATATTAGAGGGTCGTTAAGGAATTACAGTTGATGTGATGAATATTCTTCTATAACGGTAATTTATTGCTCATATTTTATACATATTTAATAAGGGCGATAAGAAAAATAACAAATTTTGGAAATATTTTAGCGTGTAAAAATTTCATAATTATTTCACTACTATTAATACCTGTTGAAAATTTTAAATAGCCGTACACTATTTCATTGGGAAATATAGAGCAAATGAAGTCTTGTTCTGTTTCTTGCATTTTAATGGTACTGGTTTACAGATTATAGCACCCAATAATGCGGACATTATCTATTATCATTTGCTTATAGATTTGGGAAGTTGGATTTGCCCTACATACATCACAGTGTGAAAGAAAACGTTAATTAAATAATGTGTGGTGTTATTATGTCATATTATGTTAATTATGTATAACGTCAGTTTTATTATTAAAGTATTACAGAGCACAATGTCAAGATATAATTATGAAAAGTAGTCCACTTCCTAAGATGATTTAATTTATTCATCATATTCGCACTCACACTTTATCATAAAATCATAATCATGAAAATGATCATCTTCCGGGTTATTCAAACATTAAAAATGGTCATTGTATGATGTAAACGTCGGTTTAATTCAATAAAAGGTGTTTGACTGCACATCCAAGTAACTTTCCCATAAATTTAATTAATAAACATATATAGTAACTATAAAAAATGTGTACTAAAAGGGAAAGAGGGGTCCGAAAACTTAAAAAAAGGGTCCTGCGATTCCGTAAATTCCACCTCAGTTCATACCTTCTCAAAAGTTATAATGTACTTGCATTCCTTATAGCGTAAATAACTATTAATAAATAATCTGGTACATTAACATTTATGATTACAGATCATACCGCAATGCAATGACGTTTGATAGAGAGAATGGTTGTATTCGTTAGTGAGTTTAGAATAGAAGTTAGACATTGTTTTAGTGCAGCGAAACTATTGAGAAGACAATAGAGTAGTGTTATACATAACCTGAACATGCAGATTGGTTGTCAGCGAGTCGAATGATTAAAGGCATTTCCTTGTAAAACAGTAATATTCCGGATGAGCGAGCCAACACCGACACCCGGCAAGAACGAGATCGCGGAATCATGTATATTAGCATAGCGCTGCAAAGGGTATCATTATCATATGACATATGTTGTGTTCCTGCATAATACAAAGCAGATATCTGTATGCAAGCCGCCGCGCCCACAACACGGTGTCTGAAGACAGAGACGAGCACAGGCGGTCCATTCACAAGCACATAACTCCAACACAATCATTGCGGCCTTAAATCACTCAACTACACACGTCTAATTCACTGCCCAAGCACAGCTTTACATGTTATGCTTCGGAAAATCAAATCACATCTACTTTTAATTGTCAATTCCAGCAGGGATTCAAATTTTAACCCAAATAAATCTGCAAGTTTAAATAATATAATGTAACCTATAAACACGCATTACGAACTCTATCTAAGAAATTGGAACATACAACAACAAGAACAGTAAAGTAAATACTATGAGTATTTTTTAACATGAAACATGGAATGTATCATACCCATTGTTACGACTTGATATTTGATTGAGAGCAATGTACATTTGCTTGTCTCATTTAAAATGATGCCACGATATCTACTGAATGAAAAGAAAAACATCGAGATGATTGCTAGATTCAGACGTGGCAATGAAGGGAGGAACAAGTACGGCCGTCCAGTGATGAGAGAAGGTAAACTTTGTGAAAGAGAAGAAGAATCCCTGAGGCATTTAAGGATATCGTGCAGAGTAGAAAAAATCTGGGTACAGGACAAGACTGAATGAAACTAGAAAGTAAGAATAGGAATGTTAATAATAATAACCTTTACTTAAAAAAACTAAGGAAACATGCCCATGGACACTCCTAACTGAAGTGAAGAGTGCACCCAAATGGGCACTCCTAACTAAAGTGGAGAGTACACCCAATGGACAATCCTAACTGAAGCGGAGAGTGCACCCTATGGGCACTCCTAACTAAAGTGGAGAGTGCACCCCAATGGGCACTCCTAACTGAAGTGGAGAGTGCACCCAATGTGTACTCTTAACTGAAGTGAAGAGTATACCCCAATGGGCACTTCTAAATGAAGTGTAGAGTGCACCTCATGGGCATTCCTAACTGAAGTGGAGAGTGCATCCAGGGTACTCCTAGCTAAAGTGGAAAGTGCACCCCCAAAGGCCACTGATAACTAAAGTGGAGAGTGCAGACCATAGGGGGCGGAGCACACAGGGTGGACGAATTCGAAAGGGTTGTGCAAGAAGTGCGGGCGAAGAAGAATGGTGGTGGTGAGGATGAACACGGTCATCGAGTTCGAAAACCGTGTGAAATGAAAGGGGTGCGGATTCGTGAGGGTTGTACAAGAAGTACATGAAGAACTAACACACCGGATGTCTTCAGCTGAAGAATGGTAGATGTGGATGACCACGGTCATCGAGAGCGAAAACATAACCGGAAATGAGGCGAAACGTGGATAGCTATACTACTTATATATACATATAAACGAATATAGACCAAAAAAGAATTATACATGGAAGGGGTAACAAGAAGAAGATATACACGAAATAGAAAGACTTGTAGAAGAATCCGCAATTTAACATAAAGAAATGAGGATTGATCCAGTCCAAAAAAGAATATCCAAATCAGTGGTTTAAATGTACTTCAAAAATTAAGGAATAAATAAATGCCATCAAAATTTTGGATCCATTATTTAGTACGAAATTTGAATGTAATTCCCTAATCAAATATGATTTGGTATTTATTATAGGAAGAAAAGGCTCACATTTAACACGTACCCTTTCATGAAGCACCGTTCTGTTGGTAAAGAAAAGCGCGCGCTGGGTGGAAGTTTACGTCTTGATTCCACGTGGTGCGATCTGCATGCAGGGCGTCGGCGTCGGTTTAGTATGCGCGCGAAGTGCTCCGGGCGCATGATTAGTCGGGAATTATTCCGCCGAGTTGTTTCATGTTTTCCTTCTGGCTCGAGTTTGTCTGCGTCCTCCGAATCGCTGATCAGTTATTGTCGCGCCCAGCGTAATTACAAAATGCGATTACGGAAATGATAATTTTGTTTGAGGTTCACAACTAACAGTCTTTTTTGTTTTCCAACCATTGTTGGAGGATAATTAATGAACGGAGTTGGAGAATTACAACTGATACTGTTTCTAGTTACACTAGTTGAAAACTGTAATTGTGCCTGTACTGAAACACTTCATTTGGAAAATGGATGTATGTGCAATTTATTATTCCATTCCATTTACTCTATTCGCTTTTTTACTTCACAACTTTTCACCACAATATTTAGCAACAGATCCTACTTATAATCACAACTACCATAATTTTGTTTTATTTATATTACAGAAAATGTCAGAATTTAAGAAAAAGTAAGAAATTTATAGGCATCATCGAACAATATTAAAATCAGACCAAATATCTCGACATATAATTTTTAGCAGAATTCATACAACTCTCTGAAGTTGACAGGAAGTACTAGAAGTATAGAAGCATGGAAGAGTAAAGATTTTCTTCAATATCTATATAACTATTTATTAATAGACTATGTAAGTATTGATACTAGTGACGTGTTGCTGCGTTCACCGCATTTTTTCCGGGAGTAATATAGCAAGGGTTCGTCAGTTTTTGATCGAACATTTTATTCATTAGCAAAAATGCACAATTGATTATAACAAACAGATCATATTTTATGTTAATTCTAAATTTCACCCATTGCGACAAAATCAATGATAAGTAAGTAATTGAAATTTTACTTCAGCAATAATTGGCATTGATTCTTAGAAAGTCAATTATATTTTACTTTATTATTACTCTAAAAAAACATCTAAAAGTAATTGAATTATTTATTTGATAAATCATTTGATTGTAATAATTTCTGAGGAAAAAAATAACATTCTATTTAATTTATTCATGATGAAAATGTTAACATTTTTAACAGTTGTAGAAAAAATTAATTTAGTTTGAAATCACCGCAAGATATATATTTGGAAAATAAAAATTGTATATTTTTAAATAATCTCAAATAACCTTTAACGAATTAATTCCGTTGAATGAGATAAAGAAGTGATGATTTAAAAATATTTCTTTGTGTTTGAATTCACATAAAGAGCTTAATTTGTATTGATTATTCACACAATTTGTAGTATCCCCTACGCAAAATCATCAGATAAATCCGAATAAAAAAGAAATAATTATACCTTTTGAATTTGGAGCCGCGTTTGACACGAACATTTATCAAAATTTGAAAATCTGACAGCAGCGCGGGTGAACATGAGTAATGTATCACTCGTATTTCGTATTTAAATGAGTTTCCTTTATCGCATCGCACGATAAAATCAAGAGAAAGTATGTGCTAATGAAGTCATATTTGAAATTAATTTTAATTCGCAGTGAAGCCGCGAGTACGTGCGAAATTTGAATACGAGTTGCTATTGAAAGTCTTGTCCTTTCAGATTCTTTGATGCATACCGCGCCATCGCCGTCAGCTTAGGATTAATGAGTTTGATTATGTGACAAAGACGGATGTGAGTTTTATAAATCTGATTACATAATTGCTAAGGGATGGGAACTGGTCTGAGTAGGCACATTCTGCGTATTTGTCACTTTCATTTCAACCTACTCGTCATTCTATATTCTATATTCTATATTTGTTGCTATTCAGTGCGTTTTCATGTTAAAAATAGAGGAATATATTAATTGCTAGATTTAAATATTTTAGTAGATACTGTCGTTTGAGAATTGGGACGATAATATGTGGTAATACTTTTTTGGTACTATGAATGAACAAACGAGAGCATGGTATAAAATAATAAAAAATGGAGGAAAATGCAAGCCCATGCTGCAAATCACACGAATATGAAATAGACATTCCAAGCGAGCTGTACACTATACTTTTTCTACGACTACGATATTATTTCCTTATTCATTTATATTTCAATAATAAAGATCTTTTCATTTAACTACTTTCTAGCAACTAACTACAAAAGAAAAATTAGCTACTATACTGCGATAAAGATACAATTTCTTTAAAATAACAAAATTTTATAAACATTATTTCGTATTGTATATTTTTAAAGGTTTTTTTGTTTTTACCATTATAATTTTTAATAAATTATTATGAATTTTATTTTTTATATATGAACGCTAAGAAATGCCATTTTAGAAAATAAAATGGATCGTAAATATATTTATAATGTATTTATTATTTATAATCCAGGAAATTTATTTTTAAATTTTATATGTAAATACAAAAATCAAAAAGATTTGTTTGACAAAAAACATTCGTATTTTGATTGGTTTGTTGTATAAAATTATATTTTTATATTTCTGATTAATAATGCGAAAATATCAGAATAAGAATTGAAAGTAGAAAGAAAATGAGAAAGTAGTCCAGCATTGTAAAGTGAATAGTAAAATGTTGTAAGGGTGTAAACGTAGATAATTGTGTTTGTTATCACGAAGGGTTTGTTTATATTTAGCAGATAATCTTGAAAGAGGGTAATTTGAACAAGGACAATCTTAGGAAAGTCAACAAAGCGCTGCTAATAACCTAATTAATCCCAGTCAGTGGAGAGGCAGAAAACCGCATTGTATTTATTTAAAGTCGGTTTATAAACCCCCTGCGAAACCAACATAAAACGCAAATGTACCCTCAAGTAAACAGGCCTTGGTTGCTTATATTATCATCAAAACGTTATCCTCGGAGGGCTCGGCCATTGTCGGCTCTCTTCGCTTGTCTCCGTCTCCGGCGGCGACGCTGAATTATTCATGCGGCCAGGGACCAAGTTTCAGTTTCTGTCGACAGGGGCGCCACGTGTAAACACGTGTCACATGACATGTTTCACGCATACCATTACTTAAAAATAGTTTTATGTATTTCAAATAAGATGCAGAAAGTCTGACGAAAACTTTCATACCCACTGATGAATTACCTTTGTAACTAGAGCAAGGTGTTATTGAAGATTTTGTTATTATTTTTTTCCACGCTCGGCCGCTATGAGTATGAGAAGAAAAACAAAATCACTTACGTCTCTTTTATTGAAATCTATGTTCGTCCTAATTGTCCTATGGTGCAGTTCCTGTACAGGCCTCGCATTGTTGCCGAGGGGTGCTTTGGGGGCTGTCATTGGACCTTGCATTAATTTCCTCAATGCGTACAACTGAAAATTAAAAGTTATACATTAATTTCACGAATAAATAATTAATTAAAATATATAATTTATTTATTGTAATAAATGTATATTATATATGTATAAAGTTTCCTAATCAGTTAAGTCGACTCCGCTGGTTATGGAGAAAATAGTAAAAAAAAATTCAGGGCAATACTTTCTGAGAAATGAGTGTATACTGCAAAAATTTGTAATTAATTTCATGTCATGTTTTTTGACGGAAAGTATCTTAAACAACTAATTCGACCCCGCTGATTACTGGAAAAATAGTGAAAAAATTCTCAATTGCATAGTTTTTGAAATACAAGAGCAAACTGCAAAATTTCTATACGTTACACTAGCCACTTGAAGCGAAGGTAATTAGTTTTATATCAGGCCACTTATGTTTTATGGCTATAATCCAATTATGTGGTGAGACCCAAAGATAAGAAACTGGTTACGATTCTACCTGCGGCCTATGCTTCTGTGAGTCAGACAGAGACAGACAAAGTCGTAAATTTTAATTCCCCTCGAATATAATTAATTGGTATTGAATCTTGACAGATGTTCTCAAAATATTTAACTATTATTTAGTCTAATTAGTCATACGCTCATATTTAATAAATAAGTAAAGAAGAATCCATCATAACATCGAAAAATATTAGGTACGTGAAAGAATGGAGATGAGAATTCGATTTATTTTAATAGTTATTAGTGTCTCGTACCATTTGAATGTAGTGGTATTTTTATTTTGTCCAGTATTATTTTTCTCGAATCCTATTTTCAATTTTAACATATTATACGCATCGGCGCCGACCTTTAAAAATTTTCTTGGGGACAAAATTTCTTGTAATGATCAAAAACAAAATATACATTACAATAAAAAAGAAATACTAAGCAAACACATTAAAATGCTGTAATTCTTGATCCATTCAAAACAGAGCACTCAAAACTGCTCAAAAATGTGCTCTTGTTTTAGTAAAGCAAGCATTTTGAGTGCTTTAATTATTGACCCACTGAAACCAGACCACAATCAAATGCAGCCAAATCTACTCCAGAATGTGCTCTGGTTTCAGCAGACCTGTAATTAGAGCAAGCACTTTTGAGTGCTCTAATTCTTGATATACTGAAATCAGAGCAGCTAAATCTGCTTCAGAATGTGCTCTAGTTTCAGCAGACCTAGTATTAGAGCAATCACATTTGAGTGCTCTAATTCTTAAAACGGTCATCTGGATTCCTATTGGTTTATATTCAATTTAAAATTGTGTCTGTACTAATGCGAATTTTAAAATGTAAATTTGTGTACGTAGGTATTTTGATAAAAATAATTCACTGCTAATATTTTTAATGACGTAACTTACACTTTTTTTAAGATAGTAGTAAGTTATTTAATACAATAATTTTTAAAAACAATAACAATTTAGGGCTTTATTTCTTATGTAAAAAAAATTCCGCGCAAGATAAATGTTTCCTTGATATATGTATTGAAAATAAAGATATATTCTGAGGATATTGTCTGTTATATTAATTTTTTTGGAAATACCTGCCATAAATTTAAATAAAATAAAAAATTCAAAATGAAACCTTTTACAACAGTTTTGTATAGACCACAAAGTTTAAAAAGCCAGTACATGACATTTAACACGATTTGAATTCCATAATTTCAATTTGCAGCCAGCATTACGTGAATGTCTGACCCGTTGCAGCCTGTACTCCTACAGGCGCTAACCAGCCAATCCAAGTTTAAACCCGTTGCCATCTGCCATACAGCCACCGACAATGCAATGTAAAAACTCCAATAGTTAACTCGATTAACGCCCCGTGCACAGATAATGTGATTTCCCGTGTTCAAATCGCAATTTCACACGCGGGATTATTTTTTGTTGCAGGTTTTCCGGATTTCAGAACGTCAGACTTCAGCCCTCTGACGGTCGGTCAAGCAACTGCTATGAATGTTAATCCTGGAGATTGAAGTCCGCTTTGTCAGTTTGTTGGCTATCAAAATATTGACCATTGTATTATGATTACCGAGGAACTTTCAGCAAAAGTGCTGATCCAGTGTTAAACCTACTAAAACATCGTTCAGAATTATCATGAAATCTGCTGGAAAATACATCATGTAGAATAGATATTTCATTTGTTAAAATAATAATCACTTATGTTGAACTAATTGTTTCCATTTTGCAGTAATTATGAATATCGCGAACAATTAATTTATAATATAGTTTTGTAAAACAATTATTTTTCATTTTTACATATATGATACTAAACAAAAATAAAATACCCGTATTTATTTAAATTAATTCATTCGCAAATAAAAAAAATCACTGTGTGGTTCGGAACATCAGTATTACTGAAATGCAAGTAATATTTCCGTGAAGTAAGTTCCTTACGTATCCGATGCTATATTCTATCTAGGAATACCTACTATTTCAATATAAATGTCTGTATATTTGTATTAATTTTAGGCTCATCTTTTACCTCATTTTATAAGCTTTGCAACCATGTCTAACATGTATACTTTATTTTTATAATCAGTAAAATAAATCTAGTTTTATGTTTTTATTACAGTATGTAAAATACCTAATTTACAAGCCTTGGAAGATTTGTTGGGAATACCACTATTAATTTTAAGACTGTGGTTTTGCGAAGTATTTTCTTCGCTAAAGAAAATCTTGCTGGTAAGGAATGTTTACCGAACTTAATTTCATGGAAGAGGTAGTTATTTATTGGGCGGTGATTCTTGAACACAGTTTAATTTACCGTTAAGAACAGCAAGTATTTCTCTGGTTGTTTGCTGAGCTTTGCAGAAAATGTACCGTGATTTATTCTACAATTATTTACCTTACTGTATACCTATATTACTTATTTTTCAGTGGCTGAGAAATATATTCAGTCGACTATAAATTTTAAGGCAAAATACACTAAAAACTTTTCACTATATATTAAAATGTACGTGCGAAATTTGGTTATGTATTGTTAATAAAATATTCTAGTATGAATTTAATTGTCGATTCTATATAAAGATTTTTTATTTAAATAACAAATACCTATATTTGGATACAAATGACATAGTGGTTGAATATGCAGATATTGTAGAAATAGAATGTACGGAGAATTTATAATATGCATACATATATGGAATCATATTGTTATTAAATCATTCACATTCGAAATTACTATATAAATTGAAATAGTTTTACAATGGTAAAACTTCAATACAATACATGTAAAAAATATTGTATTTAGTATTTAACAGTTATATTCAAATATGGTGAACCGATTAAATTTTGACTACAAATGGTTACCAGAAGTAGTACTTTACATGAACCATTAAACCGTTTTTTCTAAAAAGTTGCCTCTAATTTCCTTTTTTTCGTAAATTACTTTATTATTAAAGATAACAATTATTTAGTTTTCTACCGACATGCATAATTACACTTTATATATAACTTTTGCAAAAAAAATAAAGAAAATATTAATTATATTAACTTTACACATCGTTCAAGTTGAGGAATTCCTATGTTTATAAAATTTGACATAAGCTGATAATAATTTTCGAAAATAAAATAAGTAAATATGAAGTTTTTTATTGTAAAATACAAAAAGATGGAAGAAATATACAAAGACTATTGGAAATTTATGCAAGAAAATTTCAGGAATGAATTAAAAATATCGTGTACAAACTAATTCTAAAATTGAATATATAATGTACTAAAATTTTTTTTATAGAATATATTACTACATTGGCGGGAGGTAATGTGTTGGACACATTTTTTAAGTCACCTGATTCTAAATCATTAGAGTATTATTATTTGTACAAAAGGAATAAAATGAAGTGAGTTATAGATAGGTTTGTTTGAGTGCAACCTACCCTAACCGAAGCCGAAGTTACGACTGCTGGGAGCTGATAAAGTAAACAGTTATCACACGTTACGCCTTTGTGGGGCCACACCTGTGTTATTATTATCAAAACCAATTGAATTCTCGCGTGGGGGCCGAGGGGCAATCTCTAAAACAATAAACCAACACAAACATCTGAAGCGACGCGTGCGAGTTCCCATTCCGTAGCCGATTACAACGCTCGCCGATTGTGTATTTAGAAGCCCCAGATAAACAAGCCGATAATTGCCATGTGATCGCTGTTGTTATGCCCCGCCACAAACATGCTGATTGATTCCCGGCCGATACGAGTGCTAACTTGTCCCAAGATTATTCTACTCTCATTACTACTAAAACCTATTTAAATGCTGATTCCTGTTTTTCCATTCCCACCAGATTATCCAGGAATCAGAAGAAATCCTGTAATTGATACTGTTCAAACACCAGTGGAATTTGACAACCTGTGGTTCTACAACGATTTGGAATGTGCTCTAATGTAGGTTAACTTGTTAGAACAGTGGTTCTCAACCGTACATGTAACGGTTTTTACAGAGGATAATTTTGACCTAAATTAGAGTAGTTCACAGTGAGTGACCCTTTTTTCAGGTAATAAACATTAGTACGGTGACTGGTTTTTACGGAGGGAGATTTTGAATATAGGACAAGAATTAGATTCTTTCACAGGTAATGAGCAACTTTCTCTCAGGTAGTAAACATTACGGTGACTGGTTTTTACGGAGGGTGATTTTGCTCTAATTACATTAGGGAAGGAATTAGAGTACTTCACAGTGCATGAGCATCCATTTCTCAGGTACCTAGTAATCATTATGGTGACTGGTTTTTACGCAGGGTGATTTAGATTAGTTCACAGGGTATGGGCACCCTTTTTTCAGGTAGTAAATATTACGGTGATTGGATTTTACGTAGGGTGATTTTGCTCTAATTACATTAGATAAGGAATTAGAGTACTTCACAGTGAGTGAGCACCCTTCTCTAGGTAGTAAACATCACGGTGACTGGTTTTACGGAAGGTGATTTTAAATATAGGGCAAGAATTAGAGTAATTCACAGAGAGTGAGCACCTTTCTCACAGGTAGTAAACATTATAGTGACTGGTTTTTACGGAGGATGATTTTTGAATATAAGTAGGGCAAGAATTGGAGTAATTCTCAGTGAGTGAACACCCTAGTCTTAGGTAGTAAACATTTCGGACCCTCACAAAATACTAATCTACAGCTAATTCTCGTTAGGAATTCAATAGAAAAACACAAGAGACGATATTTTATCTAGTCAGATAAGCACCGACGTTTTTGAATAAAAAATAATAATTGCCAAGACCAACCAATAACTATTTTTTATGGAAGGTGAATTTGAACTAATTAATTGGGACAAAAAATAGAGTAATTCACAGTGAGTGAGTACCATTCTCTCAACTATCTGAGAGAATAATTAACTATTATTTAATAATTTATTATTAGTTCTGTCCATTGTGGCATTCGCTTAATTGTGCCAATATGGATTAGTATCAATATGTAATAATTAAGCGGAATCGAATGGGACGTATATACATATAAGCATTACAAGGAAGGGAGAAGGTTTTTATATGTTTATCAAACACCGTGTAATTATAACGATATAAGTATGCTGTTTCTAGATAAATAAAGTAGGTCATAAGTCACTAGTGATCTACATATATTAGCTCACTGTTTTTTTGGTTCGTATCATAGTAACTACGTTAAAAAACCTTCTCTACACTATTTTGTTCCTAAATACCATTTCGAAATTCCATCTGTCAAAAATCTTATATGTATTTTATATCAATGATTAAAATGTGTTGGATAAAATGTTGTATGGCACACCTGTGTTAATTACAAAGTCACTTGAAAAAATACCACACTCGGTCTAACGGCCTCGTGAGCTAAACTTTTCCCACTTGACTTATCTGTAATGTAACACACTTATACCATAAATAACTATTAGTTAATTTGATTTGATACAAGTTGATTGTTGTTTACCTCATGCTTGGTGATGTAGATGGGCTTGTTGAGGATGATCCACACCGTGGTCTCCCAGCAGCCGGGATGGGTGGTGGAGCCCTCGTACGTCATGAAGAGCTCCGTTTCGGGCAGCAAGGAGCGAAGCGACAGGTGCCGGATTTCCTTTGATGCTCCTGGAACAATCACACACCTTAACACTTCATTCCAACACATGTCCTACAAACATGTGTTGCTACTACCAGCAACATATGTAATATATTACATTTCGGGATAATAGGGGTTTCCAAGATTTTTAAATTTTTTTATATGATAAACTTTAAAACAAAATATTGGACACATATTTTTTTATTTTTCCAAAAAGTTGATAGTATCCGAGAAAAAAATTAATAAAGTTTACGGACAATGGGTGTGACGTCATTCCCCTGACTAGAAAAAGATAGTCCATGTGCGCTATGAGATAGAACTATAAGTAGCTAAAAAACTGAAGTGAAGTTAGGCTACTAGTACCGCTTAAATTCAAATATTGAATATAAACATAACCTGCTTTCGTGATTCATGCTTTCGATAGATGCATGTACCAGTTACCACGTGTGTGTGTTCTCATATATTTTGAAATCCAGGCAGGATATAAATATCAGGTACTGAATTTATAATAATATTTAATGAAAAAAGAATGTACTTATACATAAAGTATTTTATTTTAGTTATGAATGAATATTATTTAGATTTTCTTGCTATCGCTGCTTTTATACATGCAATTTTCCTTGTGGCTATTATTATTAAGTATTGTTTTATACCTGTTGCACTGTCATTTTATCACATGAAGCTAGCTATCGGGGGCAGTGTTGCGAACCGGTGAAATTAAAACTTATATACATATAGTTGGCAACACTGATCAGGGGTATGACGTCACAAGGTCATTTAAATAAAATTTTAATTTCAATTTTTAAATAAAGTATTCAACAATTACATATTATTTTAGTTTTATTACAATATACTCACGACCAAAATTGATATGCAGAATATATATTTTAAAAAGGCGTTGTATTGGAAACCCCCATTGGAACAAACCACTTAAGATACACAATAAGAAATGTTGTTATTTCATGAAACGTTTTTAAAGAAATGTAATTTCTTGAATTCGTGTTAAGTAATTACGGGTCTTAATAGTCGTGAAAAAGTAATTGGAGTAAAGAGCTACGTCTTGAAATTATATATCGCGGTGGTATTTTTCATTTAGCGGCGGAGAAGAGCGGAGATCAAACAGCCGCGGAGAGGCAGAGCAGAGCCACGCTTTTCCGCCCGCTGTGAAAATCTTTTCGCGGTTTTGAACATCTTTGCTAATTACGGTTTAATACATTGTTAGGGAAGTTTGCTAAACTCGGCAATCAAAATAAAATTACGACTTCAACATTACTTTTAACGACTCTTAAGGGACTATTTGAATTTATGATTTTCCCTGCTCTTCCTTGATAAAATTTTCGTCACTTTGTAGGTCGTGGCTCCGCAATTTTCACGCATTGTTTTAAACTTTGGAGACTAGTGCACATTCCCTACAAATAATTGCGTTTGCGAATCGCTTTTGTTGTTGAACTTCGAGCCCAAGAATTTGTAACTGATTCTTCTGCATTAATTAGGTTATTCTCTTCTAAGCACCCGTGAATGTTTTCCCAACACTCATAATGTAAATACACCACTTCTGACTTAAATTCACATTCCTTTTCATTAGCCTTTACACCAAATAATACAATCTTCTATTCATTCTGCTTACACAACTTCACAATCCAATGTATAATAAATTATGTTTACGATTTAGTTCTAATAAATTAGAAAATCCAACTATGCATTTTTTTGTATTACTCATTTAATAATAATAATAATTGTATCATAAAATATATATTATATGTCAATTTGTGAATAGGGGAATACCTACGTTATAACCTGCAAGACAAGAAAAATGCAAGAAAATGACAATCAATACAAGATTTTTATATACAAGGGTAATGAAAGACAACACATACTTAAATTTCTTCTTGTCTTGTGTTTCGAGACAAGATGAGAAATAACAAAACAAGACAAGAAATCTTGTCTTGTGAAACACTATTCCTTATGTTTAATTTTAAATGAGACAAGCAAGTATATATTGCTGTCAATCAAATATTAAATCGTAACCATGTTTCCCGTTAAAAAATACTCACGGTATTTTACTACAAACATTCAAATGTATTAAAACAATTTATTAACATATTGTCTGATTATATTGAAATTAATTTTATTGTTCATTATTACGAAAATAGTTCTCCTTGGTTTCATTTATTAAATGTATTAAACTGAATACATAAAGTGTTTTTGAATGCAAAAATAAGCGAGTAATAAAGAAGAGAGAGTACTTGTAGAGGGTAACAAAAAGCGGTTGTCGCGTTATTAAGTGAAGATTACATCTCTCAATTGATATTTATCGTGTAAGCAGGGCAAAAAGCGGGTGACGCCGGGAAGACTTTATAAACGAGGTGTGAAGTGCCACAACACGCCGGCATCTGTCGGACAAGGACACAGACCCTCCAACAAAGAGTTTTTGCCATTCCGACCACACCCGCCGTATATCATATTAGCAGTTTATTGTCTCGTGTGCAGCTCGATTCCATATTCCTACAGCCTGTGCAACACAAACCTGAATTTATCAATATAAAAGGATTCGGGGATTCGGGAAATATAGAAAAAATGTGTTCATGCATTAATGGAATTTATGTAAAGCTACATTTTCTTTTTTACAATTCCCTCGGGTTCCAAAAACGGATATTCAAAAGTGATACACGTACTGTCGCACTGTCACTTGCCTTCGTATCATACATATTTTAAACAGATTGTAAAATATGTATTTTCCATATTTTTTGCAGGATAAAAGGTACGCAGGTTAACAATATTGCAACATTGTACAATTTAAATTAATAATCTTATTTCTCCTACCTAGGTTTTCTAAATTTTTATCCCATAGAGATGTCCAATATATTTTTTCGAAAACTTGACAACTATCAAAACGCGAAACGATTGTTTTTTGTCTATCCTAGGCGTAGAAGTCTTTTACATCAAGCAATTTTTTTGATGAAATAAAGAGTCGCAATTTAACCAAATCTATCATTTTAGTGTTTTCATTACTTTTTAATACCATTTTAGTAGTATTAACAATGAGATATTGAAATATTTCACTTCTAAATTGATATAATTTAAAACATTTGTTTGATATCTGCTGTCAACAAATATTTGATTTGATAATTGATTTAAAGAAACAAAAATCTGATTTTTTTAATGCAACCCTGTTAAAAATTGTACAGGCACTTTATATGATATTTTGTAGTTGAATGAAGATGATTCGATGGAATAAAGACACATATAAACTGATCCAAAACTTCCACGGGATTCGAATATGCAATACCTAGTTTCCAAACCTAAATGTTAACCACTAATTTAATGCTTTATTTTTAAGTCAATTATTAACTATGGTGATCAGTAAAAATAGAATATTAAAAGTCCAAAAAAAGACCAAATTAGAAAATGTATTTTTCAAACAAATAATTAATAGTGTTATTGTAATATTATTATTATTGGTCCAACAGCTTTTGAAAAATCAAGCTCAAAAATCATAAGCTTTAAATTAAAATTCTGGTATTGGTAATTCAACTAGGTGGTAATTTATTTTTTGCCCATTTGTTTTGAAGGAGAAGTGTGCTTATTTATTTTAAATACAAAGTAGTACTACTTATATTAGGAAATGTAAAAACAAAATGTGAATTTAAAAAATCTTCAGTGTTAGTTCATATTGTTCGAGACTCAGATGGTCCACTTTATATTTTTTCTTTTTATAGCTTGAGAACTATGAACACGCTCTATATTTGTCCCGCAAAACAATTGTGCTGACGTCAATATATAGTAGCGAACTGCAGAAAACAGTGCAAGACAAGTTGAGTCACGTGTCACTAACACGATTGCCACGTGCACTTTGACAACTGTTACAAACATGTTTTATTTCTCTAAACTTAATAACGCAAACTTTAATTGAAATGAAAACCCACATATTGCCGTGCAAACATGTCATCTAGAATTCATGCAACAGGGTGAAACATGTTTTTCATAAAGTTGGGTCGAGGAAAATAGAAAATAGAAAATAGAGAAGCTCAATGCAGCGCAGGTAGGTTCATTCCAGCGTAGTGGAGCGACCATCAGAGGAGCAGTTTTACTGCAGCATAAAACAAAGTCCGCAAGAAGTCCGGTTCCGGAAACACGAACCCATCGTCCGTCTCGCCTTTATGGCTCATTTTCGGTAACTCACGCACTGTAATAAATTCTGACCGACTGTACTGAGATGGCGATAAAAGTACTTAACTACCTAACGAAACCATGAGATACGACATCAACAAACAATTTTTCTGTGTATTTATATTATTATTTTGCCGTTTCCTTTCCCTGTTCACATTTTGCCTTTTCGTAAAAATATAATTCGCTCGCTAAGGTCAGAGCTGTTGTCATATTTATTTAATGTGGCAAACAACGCAGAAGACAAATGATACTGAGGGAAATCTCGCTGCACTGATTTATTAAAAATGTATCCCAATGTTTACCTCGCCTACGTATGTAAGCAAATATATGTACATAATTATGTTTTCTACGACAATGTAGCTCTCTTTTATGAATTACATGAAAAATTTATTTTTCCCACAGAGACATAAGAAACGCTAATAAAATATCAGTTCCAAATGACGGATGACGCGTCATGTCAATTTGAACTTCTATTAAAATTCTGTTTGTAATTGTAGATATAAAACTTTAAATTTAAGAACAATGTATCTCTTGCGTTCCTATTACTGATAACTAAGTTTACAATTAGATTGTTTGCAAAATCTTTCTAAAAAAATATTAATAAGAATATTTGTATTTCAGTTTCTTTTTTGTGTAATTTTCTTTGTAAAATATTATCCTTATACAATATTCTAGGAAAATATGATTTCAATTCATCTCTAAACATACAGTAATAAAAGAAGCAATTATTATGAAAAGGTATATGTTTATATTCACAAAGAGGAAGAAATAATAATTCCGTCTTTATTCCAACCTTCCGCTTGCGTTGTTGCATGCTGCAGTGACTTAATAATGCACTGATAAGAAATGCAAATGTGACGCAAAATAAATTTGTTTAGTAGTAATTTATAGCCATCGGGATATATTCCAATAAATTATTTTTGTAGTTAATTTTTAATGTTGTACATTAGGTTGTTGATTTTTTCTTTCAACTTGAGTGATAAATTTCAATTAAAAGTCAATTAACACATGTATTAATAGAACCGTTATTACCATCACATACCACGCAACAAAGTTGCAAGTTGGTGTAGAGTTACTTAGATGTTCTGATAACAGTAGGAGGTCTTAATAAGAGAAGACTGCAAAACTAAAGATGAAAATAAAGACCAACTTGAAAACCTACATATTTAGAAGCAACAAATTACCTGAAATTCCTGAAATAATGTATTTTTGATGTAAATATTCTTATATGTATACAGGGTGACCAATGAAACTGTTTAAGTATAGGGATCTCGAGAACTATAAGAGATACGAAGTAGGTTAAATTAGACAGAAGTTGCCTCAAATGGGAGGAATTTTATACACGTTTTTGTTTTTTCCAAAAAAAATTCACTGAAGTACTCCAAATTTTAATTTCTCATACCGTTTTCAAGAAATTGATACCAATTTTCAATTATCACACGAGACTCAAAGTTGGCTGTGAGACCGTTAAATAGAGTTTTTTCTCTTTTCAACGATATAAAATACATGCATATTAAAACTAAAATAAATTTCCGTTATTTATTGTTGATTAAAATTATTATTTTATGACAGCTTATACTTTTTATTTATTTTTATTTTTTGTAGTTTTGGAAGATATATATTTTGTAAAATATCGATATAAAATACTTTTATTTTATTTTTAGCTTGTTATGAGAGGGCCGTCAAAAATATATGAAAATTATGTATCAAATATTGAGTATTAATTAAATCTTACACAAAATATAATGAAAAGTAAATAAAGAATTTTAATTGGATGTATGGCATTGCATTGATTTAAGTTTTATTAATATTCATGTGTAAAAAAAGTTTGTTTATGGATGCGTACAATATTAATGTTTAGTTTGAAAAACCAAAAATCACAGAAATTATAATTTTTGTTATAAAAAAAAATTACTAATTTAGGTTCAAAAACCTTTGTAGATTTTTTTATTTATTAAGATATTGTATGCCACAAAAGAAATACATTTATTTTGAGCTTTCCTGAAAAAAGAAAAAGAACAGGAACAAACCAGCAAGGACAAGATTGTTGTATTGAGTTTTCTTATCTTAGTGAAAGAAAAATACGTAAAGTACTAAGGACAATGTACTTTTTGTTAGAAATAAAAATGTGTGACCATGGAATAAATTTTTCACTTTCCCCTTGCAGTGAAAAAGCGGTCGGTTATTTGCAGCACTTAAGAAATACTAACGGCTTCATGGTTTATCTTGCTCGGTTCGTCTTTTGCGTTTCATAAAAAACCGTCGTTTGGTGACGGAAGCTGTGTTAGTTTTTACTCGTGACTCGGTTTAAAAAATTGATTTGATTTTTATTGTTTGAGTAGTTTTTTCCCTGTCTACTTCTTTACTCGTCTTCAAGATCCATTTATTCTTTTCCTCGTCTACATCTTGGAGTTTTGTTGTGTTTTTTTGTTTGACGACAGTGCTGGATTTTTATTAGTTTTGTTGTAGGATCGTTTTACAATTTTATACCCGGTTGCATGATAAATGAACTGTAACTGGGAATTAATTGGAGACAATTTCAAAATGTTTTATGGTTATGAAACCCGTCAAATGACAAATTTAATACATTTTTTATTTGGCAGATTTTACACAACTGCTTTATCATTTATGCATTTCACACATGATTTTGTAATGTCACAGAATATTAATACCTTTGCACTAGGGATTTACAATTTTAATAAAACGAAAAATCTATTACTTAACTGTGGTTTCATTAAGTAGGTATATTTTAACAATTTTTGGATCTGAACATTTGAACCTTCTTCTTTATACTGATGAATGGTTGTCCAAAGAATGAGTATTGAATTGTGTTTACCAATTAAAAGTAGAACTACTTACTCGTTACTCAATTAAATTACCATACAATTATGTGCGATTCAGAGAAGACAGGTTTGTGTCTCGTTAAGTCAAAATTAAATTTAGAATTCTGATAAAAATATTAATAAAGACAAGTTCTAAGTGTAAGAGTTAGGAGTTGGATAAGAATATTTAATGAAACATAATTTTTTAGTAATGAATTAACCTAGTTAACCTCAAAAGAGGTTTTAATACAGTGCAGAAATTACGTAGATAAGTATGTAAATAAAATAAAAAAAGAAAATAAATATTATAGTGGATAGGATGGTTTCTAGATTAATGTAAACAGATCAATAACGTGGCCCCTTATCAGTAGTAGAAATAAAGTAAGTAAACAAGGGCCGTCCAAAGACATCGCAATATAAATGTTAAAGAGAGTGCATTGATGATCTCCAAACATGCATAACATTTATTTACCCAGATGCAACATCGAACATTTGCAGGTCTAGTGAAGCGGACGCGTACGTGTGTACAGTGCTGCCCTCTCAGCTCCGTGCAGCAAATACTGCAGTAACGAATTTTCTATTTACATTAGGAAAAAACTTTGCTCCTGACGGACGCTGAAACCGATATGGACGATGTTTCTCAGATGTTTGCATAACTGGCGATATGTTTACAACTTGTACACACAAAGGCTTCTTTCACTTCTCTGGATTCCTTGTTCATGTTAATTGAAGTTGAAATTATAGCGAAATATACCAAAATAAATACAAGTATCTATAAATATCTGATACGTACAACATATTATTAATACATCAAATTTTTTAGATGAAACATATAATTTTGGAAGACTTGTTTTATAAAGTTATTTGTTTGAATATTATTTAGTTATTGAAGTTCATGTTATTAAACTTCAATTCGTTTCTGAGATATTTTTCTTCAAAGTTATACCTCAAAAAAGTGTGTTTTAGAATTTAGTGGATATTTAAAAAATTAATAAATATACTTTTTGTCGAAATCGATACTAAAGTACAGTACAGTAACTAAAGTAAAACTTTACAGATTCTTATGTTAAAATTTAACTTAACGAACTCATCTGTCAAACTGTCAATCTATATTTTAATAGTACTATATTTTTGCAACTTATTTTAGCACTACCTAAAATAACAAACATATCATATTATTGGTGAATTTATTTATTATTTACCTTTGATAAGACTTCAGCTGATTTCATGCAGGTGAAGTCTAAGCAATTGTAAAAAAAAAGAAAATTATAAAGAAATATTTGGCACTTTGACAGTACGTTTGTTATTAGTCATTTCATTCTCAATAACTAGCTCATTTTTAACAAACATGATTCTATTTATTTATTTTTATTTAATAATTTAATGATTTCGGAAAAAATATAATATATTGAACTGAACATTCAGAGTAAATATCTCGGGAACGAAAAGAGATTATTAATATCTGTTAAAATTTGGAGTCAGCCTATTTCGATTGTTTCCTAGAGATAAAAATAAAAAACTTGTATTTTAAAAATGTTCTTCTCGTATTTTTGTGTAAAAGAGTGCAACAACATTTTAGTTAAAGTATTTCCTTTAAAAATATTCCAGTGTTTACATTTTTAATTGCCGAACAAAACACGGAAGTGCAAGTTTTCCCCTTTGTTTACAATGTCGACTAGTGCTTCCGTTTTCGCGCCCCGTATTTTCCAATCTGCTAAAGCAAACAAACAGATAAAAAACTATCTGGAACATTCCATAATCAACTGAAAATATATAAAGGTAAGAGAAGGGCGAAGAAAACATACAAATATAAAGAAGTTGTCAGAAACATTTACCACTCGTTCATATTCATTAAATTCTCGTTACCAACTGTAAATTTTGCTTTACGGGATATTACATTTTTGGTTGATGTCTTCAACTTGCTAATGACTCTCACTTCTTTATTCTCACAAGAAATAAAAATAAACATTAATTTATATTTTCTTAAAACATATTTAAAATAAATGTTTAACGCTCACACGAAAATAAAAACAAAAACAATAATTTGGAATTGATAACCTACAAATTGAACGTCAAATAGTATATTTTTTAAAAATGTAATGTAATTGTCTACTCTCGCCACACAAAGTATCACTTTTACTATTAGTTACACAATATAATATTATTAAAGGGATGAAATATATATAATTAGGTACATTTCAAATACAATAAATTATAAGTACATTAATATTAATATTCTGTTATTTATTTGCTTGCGGACTAAATCAAAAATAATTTCAAATATAATAGCTGATTATTAAACAATTAATTCAATGAAATAATGATCTGTTTTTCAAATATATACTCATATAAATTGAAATCGGTTTTGTCGGTACTTCATATGGATTTGCTTTAGCAATAATTTATACCAAATTAATTTTAATCGTCCCAAGTTTTAATATCGTTCTGAATTGTTTTATGAATAAACAAATTGTACAGTAAAATAAATAAAAGGATAACATGTTATATTATATTTTGAATATATTTTATATTGCGAATTCTGTATTTATTTAAGTGGACAACAAGCTTTAATTACGAAATATGTTTACAAAATTAAATTTCCAAAAAAATGTTATGTTTTGAAAGGTTTCAGTTAAAACGACACACAATTTTATATAAATGCTGTTACACAAAGGTAATTAATTACATAGGTGAAATACTTTGTAAAATGATTTTCTAAACACTGCAATGCGTTGTATATCGAATTTTAAACTATAATTTTTTTTACAAACATTCAAATGTAGAAATTTTGTGACGATCAGTGAAAATATAAAATTTGTGGACATTTCTTCTATTCTAAAAAATAAAACTAATGTGAATAGATATTTTCCAATTATTAATGTCATCATAATAGTACTACATGAGTATAATACAAATAATAAAGAAAAGTAGAGGTTTTAATTAATGTTTGAAGTAAAATAAATTTAAAATTTTTGACAGGATATAATGCTAAAAGTTGGCAGTCTTACTTTTGCCGGCCTAGGCCGAAAAACAGATAATTTCTGGACGATTTTGAGTTCTGTAATAGAAGTTATATCGGACGGCGGTGAGAAAACGTATAATGTTACTTAATTGTTACTAATTCGAATGGTTAAATATGAATTTATTAGTAATTATACTTGTAATTTATGTAACAATATAATTAATGACCGCTATTAATACGGATATTGTTAAAGCTTTATATATTATTATTATTATTAAAATTATACTGTATGCCGGTATATAATAGATTTAAAGTGAAATATTTTGAAAAAGTAACAAATTAAAGATAAAAAGCAAATAATAACTACTGTAAATTATTCATTAATTTTTGTTTTTTCTTCAATTTATAAATTTACATTACGTTAAGTTAGATTGTTTGAATGAAATTTTTTTCAAAACTAATAAATTCAGTTTAAAAGTAGTAAAATAAATGGCTGCTACTGAATTATTTATTAAAATACGTTATTTGATAGATTATCCTGTTTCCCTTAAATTTCTGGAGGTCAGCTGACAGTCGAATAAATTTAGTTAACCTATGTTGTAAGCAATAAAGAACTTTGGAAAGTATCAAGAATCCGTAATATACTGTCGGATTCTGGAATGAAAGAGAAGAAGTAATAAATAGAGAGGAGTAGAATTTTTATGAAGCGAAGTTGTGGAGCATGCGAAATGAATAATGCGGTATATTTCACTAGCCACGGATTGGTGGCTTCGTCCGAAACCAGATGATGTATTATTCCAACAGAATATTTCCCAAAATTTACTGATATATAAATCAATCCTAACTTTAATGCCTACACTTTATTACGAGAAATTTTACTATCATGCACACCAAATGAAAATATTGATTGAATCATTTTCTCTTTTTTATGAATAATAAATTATTAGCTATTTATTGATACTTCGATGTGCCATATGAGTGTAAAAATTGGTTATGGTTTATAAAAGTAGTTAACTAGCGTATAAATTTTATGGATTGTAAAGGATATTATTTTATGAATATTGTATAAATAGTGTAGTAAATTTTAATTAAAGTCTGAAATTATTTTGTGTTCTACTTAAAAAGTTTTAATAGGTATGTGGCATGAATTTCCGCAAGTTTTTGATTAATTTATTATAAGAGAACTAACATTATGCAGTTTTTGAAGAACAATAATTAATATGACCTTTAATTTGATAATAGTCAGATATGCAGCATCTTTTTTTGAAAAATATAAAACGAACAACTAAAGAATCTGGAAATAGTGTTGGAAACCAGCGTTTTTATTTTGGTTTATTTATTTTTTTTTCTGTATTTATAGTTTACCAGGAAATGTAATAGCAATTTTTGCTATGTGGATTCATTCTTTACCACCTCTTGAGTTACCTGTTAAAATGATATAATAAAATCAGTTTTTTTTTTATAATCTGCATATTGCAAACATAAATAGTTATAGCAAATAATTAAGAAATAAATTGTATTGGTCGTCTGGAATATAAAAATTGAATCAATAATTTAATTTGCGTATCGAAAACTTAATTAAATTATATTTAGTTTACGACTATTTGCTGAATAAATGATCTGTTTTTGCTTTAAGAGTTTAATTAAAGCTTGTTTTCCCCAACAAAAAAGTCTTTATAGAACTGTTATTGAAAACGATATGTTGCATGAAAATTACTTCTATTTTCTGCGATTTTATTTATGATGTGCAATGCGCCATATTATGAAGTCTCTTAAATTTAAAATGAGTATTAAGTAGTGCTCCTTTACATTATTCATTTTCCTTTGTGAAATTAAAACTCTGTTGGAGTTAATTTTTAATTTCGAGTAAATACTCTTAGTTTTTAAAGAAACTCTTTTATGCACACTTACAATTAAAGAAAACATTAAGCAGGTAAACAATGCTTCTTTCTGAACGTCTTTATACTCGTGCCGGAGTCTTAAAAAGAAATTTAGCATGAAATTCCCTTTGTTAGACATTCCCGTGCAAGTTAATGATGAAAAGTACAGTGACATCTACAAATAAAAACAAGTCTGCAGTTGGAACTAACGAATACGCAAACTCACACTTTTTAAAGATGACAGAGATCAACTGGAAAATAACGTGCAGGTTTCAGCAATCCGCTTGTGGGATGGTTGGAAAATGAAAGAAACGTTTGAAACGTTAATTAAATACGTTTTTATGAACCAGCGGCTAAACAAACAAAATGGAATCATCTTAATTCTGTCACCCCCATCCGAGTCGACGGCAGCGCTTCAGCGTTTAGCTGCGATACTAACGAGCTGGGAATTTAAACAAACGCAATGAAAAAGAAACAAAGCAGCGAAAAATGAAAGAGTTCCAAATACACCGTGCTCGTGGTGTTTCGCAACGCACCGAGATAATTAAATATATTCCAATTAAAAATAATCTGTAAAGAAATCCTAGCTACTTTGCCAGCTCTTTTCGTTCTTCATCTTCAGCTCTTGCTTTATCTCATAATTTCATTCTCAAAGCTTTACGCATATATCATTCTTTCACGTGAAAATTAACATTTAAAAGAAAGCAAATATAAGTAACTATTTATATTATATTTTATTCTTATAATAATATACTTTATTTTTAATTCACTTAATACATGTACACTATTTAATTATTTTATCATTATCCTTAAATATTCTGGTCTATTTTGTATTTCAACTGAAGTTTTATAAAATCGTTTCACTTTTTGAGTTATAAATAGGTTTACGTTAGACAATCATTTTGTGTTTATCTAATAGGTTCGTAAAAAATTAAAATTCACATTTACAATTACAAATTAATTTATTCTTACATTTTAAATTTATTTTCAATTATAGTGGAACATAAAAAATTGTAATTTTTGGTTTTTCACTGTAAAATTTTTGATATATAGCCAAAATTAAAAAAAAATACCAATTTCTGGGTCCAAAATTTTGTTTTTTGAAAATAGTTTATATTGATAGACGTCATAGTGCTCATTTCAGATTTACAAGCAGAATTTAATTATCTCTTTTTGTTTCAGAAATTTTTACTTTCAAAGTTGCTCCTCAAAAAAGTGAGTTTTTTGAGTATATCTTTAAAATGGTCAAACGTACAATCATCTCGATTATACCAGTCGATTCTACAGGAAAAGTTACATAAAGAAATGTTTTCTTCGCATATACGTTCTTTGGAACGATTTGGTGAAAAATGAGAAAAACGAAAAAACCTAAATTTCTAAATTTCTCTGAGGGACTTTTTTTCTCCAAAACTTTTCATTTTCTGGACTTAAGTAGATATCGATGCGCTGATTTCAAATTTTCAAACCGAATTCAATTATCTCTTACCGTTCTCGATATATTCATGTTCAAAGTTGAGTTTTGGCAATACCTAAAAAAACAGGTTTTTTAGGTATACCCCTTTAACGGTTAGGTTTACGACTTCGGCGACCTCACCAGTCGATTCTTCGAGCAAAATTACATAAGTATACCAATTTTTAGATTTTTATTCCAAAGGATACAATTTGTAGAAAGGAAAAACGAAAATGGCCAAAACCGAAAAAAATGTCTGATGAACCCCTGACGATTTTTTCCGATTTTGGGCCATTTTCAGTTTTTCCCTTCTAGCAATTCTATCTGTTGAGATAAAAATCTGAAAATTGGTACACTTATGTAATTTTGCCCGTAGAATCGAATGGTGAGGTCGCCGAATCCATAAACCTAACCATTTTAGGTATATACCTAAAAAACCTGATTTTTTAGGTATAACTTTGAACTCAAATATCTCGAGAACGGTAAGAGATAATTGAATTCTGTTTGAAAATTTGATATCAGCACATCGATATCTACTTAAGTCCAAAAAATAAAAAATTTTGAAGACAAAAAGTTTCAAGGCGAAAACTTGAAATTTAGGTTTTTTCGTTTTTCTTATTTTGCACCTAATCGTTCCAAAGAACGCATATGTGGACAAAACATTTCTTTATATAATTTTTCCCATAGAATTGAATGGTAAAGTAGTTGAGATTGTATCTGTACTCATTTTTGAAATATACTAAAAAAACACACATTTTTGAGGGGCAACTTTGAGGACAATATTCTCAAGAACGAAAAGAGATAATTAGATTCTGTTTGTAAATATGAAATCAGCGCATTGGTGTCTATCAATATATTCTACTACGAAAATCAAAAATTTTGGGCCCAAAAATGAATATTTTTGGATTATTAACAATATATAAACATAGCATTACTTTAAAAATCTAAAAAAAATATTATATTTTATGTGTTTATACAAACAGTGACTAAATAAACATTTCTTCAGCAGCTTATCTGTTATTTCGGCTACAGTATTCAGTGGAATGTAATGAACTTTGCGTTTATAGGTAAAGGAAACATCATCTTTAAGTATAATATACGTGATGTAACTTTATCTAAATTTAATTACGCGGGCAACTCATCTAAAAATGTGGGGGTGTTATGGTGTGAGTATGAAGTCGTTGTGTGGGAAAGCGAAGTTGACGTGAAGTTGTGATTCCAGGCAGGAAGACAATTTCATTCATCTAATTGTTTTAATTCCCGGCCGAAGTTTGGGAAGTTTCACCTCCTCAGTCTCAGTTTCGTCCCGGAGGAGGGCGGGCGGTCCGGGACTCCCGTTTCCGGGAGTTACGCCACGCTCGCCGACTTCTACATGCTCCATACACGCCAACTTACTCACTTTTGCTTACATTTCCAACTCAAATCCACACCAAATTAAAGTTATCGCTCTAGTAATAGCTCACTGTAATACTAATATGATTCCAGTTAAAAAATCATTGCTAAATTGTAAAAATTGCTTGTAATAGTTGAGATTCGATTCGTAAATTAATGTATTATACAACATAACTGACTGAAATTAACAATGTAATTAGCTATATTAAAATTTCAGATTGACAATTGCTGATGATTTACTAAAAATAAAATTTAAAAATATTTCAACACCAATATACCTACATATGTTTGTGAAATACTGAAATGTCTTATAGGAAGGTTCCTATATTTATTAAGATGCCAGAATACTTTCTAAAAATTTAGGTAGGAATATTTCACGAAAAGCGGTGGCTCAATTAGTTAATGTGCTTCAATGCGAATAAAATGGAATGTGATATCTAAGGTTCGTATTCCAACGTAGCTAATTATTAACCACATCAAAAATTATTTCTGTCCAATTGATCCACTATCAACTTAAGTTTTTTTCTTAAACTGTAGGCTGATAACATGCACCATTAAAATGTTTTGCACTTAGTACTTCTTTGTTTGATCTGTCTTATCATATATTAATGTTAATTGTAGTGAATATTAAAAATTATATACGAAAAAAATTTAAATTCTGCACGAGAATTAAATATAAGATAACAAAGAAAATTTGGCATACATAATATTTTACCGCTTTACTTGGATGTTTGTATTTGAGAAATACCTCAGAATATGCTTTGATTTGAGCAGATCAGGAATTAGAGCTAACAATTTTAGAATGCTCCAATTCTTAACCAATTGAAACAAGAGCTTCAGAGCAGTTAAATCTGCTTCAGAAAGTGCTTTGGTTTCAGTAGACTAAGAATTAGAGCAAGTACACAGAGTGCTAGTGTCTCATGATCTGATATTCAATCTGTAATTGTGGCTGAACTAAAGAGAATTTTAAATTGAAAAGTTGTACAAATAAGTAATTTGTTGCGAGGATTTCGCTAGTAATATGTTTAAGGGTGTAATTCACATCCATTTTAGTCAGTTACTATCAAATGGAAGGAGGTACAATAATACTTTAAAATAGTTGAAATTTAGGGCTTTATTACTGTAGTAAAAAATGCTCCTTTTATAAATAAATTTTGGAGAAAATATTTAAGCAATTTTAACAGAAAATGAATCTGCGCTTACTTAGCAATTAATTCTATTTTATTGATTACTCCGTCAAAACTTGTAATTCCTGTAAATAAGTTTTAATTGAATATAACCAACACCTTCACCTAACAGTCTCGTGAAATTGGATTGAGTTAAAAAATCAGAGTAGCGCATTTAACGAGCCAGACGAGCCGTTTCCGAAACGACGTGGATCACGGTAGCAAACACGCTACTGACACTCATTCCGTACCTCGGCCCTCAACTCTTGCCTCATTGCGTCCTCTCACTCAAACTCAACGCAAACATAATACGGAATTGCATGATTTGTACAAATGTGCTCACTAATATGGAAAGTACTTTTAAGGTTAAATTAATTAAGAGGGAATCATCAACATACATACAATTCTAAAAAAATTGTAACTTTATATCGATCTCTAAAAGTATTTAGTACTAAAAGATTTTAATGTACCTAATAATAGAAGTATTAATAATAAACAAATCTATTAAGTATAAGAATAGAGTAAATAGCTAGAATATGTATTTAAAAAATTACCTTTGTCTAGTTTAGGCATCGCCATTTTTTTTGCTGCTGTATTCCGCCACTGTATCTTACTGCTTTGTTAGCTAATACCAAACTATTAATTTCACATCTTAATTTTAATTCAATATTATATATTGAATAACTCTTAGGTATTTTGTAACCTCCCTTCCCTTATACATTCATTTAAATGATAATTAACAACTTTGAACTCGTCAGTATTTCTCTAGCATTCGTCAGGTGAGTACCATTTATATTTTTTACTTTTTAATTTGAATTTCAATAACTAATTGTGGTCTACTACTATATTTCATTAAACTAGTGCTAAATATTATTAAAGTATTCCTATTTGTTAATAATTATTAAAAACGATTTTTGTTATAAATAAACTAATTTTTTTTATTGTTTCAGATTCGGTTCAGCTTCTTTCTAGATATAAAATATAAATATAAGATATAGATATAAGGGGGGAAGCAGGTACTTCTTCAGTTTTTTTTTTCTAACACTGAAATAGTAAGTTCAATTTAAGAGTAATGTCCTCCCTGAATATTTTATGACTTTGATATTTAAATATTATTCATATGATTCCTGAATTGTTGACATTGTTTAAACTTAACTTTAACTTATACTTTGTCTTGCAAATATAATACATTAGCTTTTTAAATTAACAAATGAATAAAACGTGACACATTAGGTATGAGTTGAAATCTAGATATAAGGTGTGATGGTTAGATGTAAGGTATGATAGTTAGATTTAAAGTGTGCTGGTTAGATGTGAGGTGTGATGGTTAAATATAAGGTGTGATGATTAAATATAAAGTGTGATGGTTAGATGTAACGTGTGATGATTAAGTATAAGGTGTGTTAGTTCCATATAGAGTGTGATTGTTAGATATAAGGTATGGTATGATGATTAAATATAAGGTGTGATGATTAAATATAAGGTGTGATGATTTAAATATAAGGTGTGATGGTTAGATATAAGGTGTGATGATTGAATACAAGGTGTGATGACTGAATATAAGGTATGGTGGTTAAATATAAGGTGCGATGGTTAATTATAAGGTGTGATGATTAAATATAAGGTGTGATGATTAAACATAAAGTGTGATTGTTAGATATAAGGTACGGTATGACGATTCAATATTAGGTGTGATGGTTAATTATAAGGTGTGGTGATTAAATATAAGGTGTGATGATTAAATATAAAGTGTGATTGTTAGATATAAGGTACGGTATGATGATTAAATGTAAGGTGTGATGGTTTGATTTGAAGTGTGATTTCTAAATATAAGGTATGATGAATGTAAGGTATGCTGATTACATATAAGGTGTGATAATTAAATATAAGGTGCGATGATTAAATATAAGGTATGATGATTAAATATAAGATGTGATTATTAAATATAAGGTGTGATGATTAAATATAAGGTGTGATGATAAAATATAAGGTGTGATGATTAAATGTAAGGTGTGGTGATTAAATATAAGGTGTGATGATTAAGTATGGGGTGTGATGGTTAGATCTGAGATGTGAGGTGTAGATATAAGCTATGATGTGTGAATGGAAGCAAATCCCTACTGCAAAACTGCCCGGGAAGTTTTCAGTTAGGATGAGCTGTTACTATAAGTTAGTTTAGGTAATAATGTATCACGTTTTATTAAATTTTTTGCTTTTATTTATATACGTATATTATTTAATTCAATATATTTTACCAAAATACATATCTCCAATATGGACAACAAATTACTTATTTTTTTACATTTTTTTTACATAACTTACAAACTTTTAAATTTCCCTTTTTTGTGCAAATATTAGACTTATTTTCAATATACCCAAATTAATCATTAATTTTTCCCTTACAAATCCAATTTTAAATTTTTAGAATTTTTGTAATTATAATATTTAATTGTGCAACTTCCCCAAAGTAATATATGTCGAGGCACTCCTTTCTCTGCTTACAGCATTCTGGTCGTTGGTATGGGTTGCACGGAAGGGTTGTGATACCGCCCTCGTATTAGCGTGTCTATAAGTTAGAGGTATGGATGTGCTTGGTGCATCTTGCTGCCCTTTTACCATTTTGGGCGTTAGTATGGAGGGCCGGAAGGGTGTCTGACCGCTAGCGTGTTGAAATGTCTAATTGTGGAGTGAGTTTGTACATAGACTATAATAATTAACACAATATTTTCATTTTCTACTTCTTTCTTGGTTTTCATGCCAATTCCCCTGACCCTTTTCGCTGGGAAGTACACTGTATTAGTTTAAGTTGCGCCAATATAGTTTTAAGTCGCGGTTAGATTTAAGTCGTGGTTATATTTAAGTCGCGGTTATATTTAAGTCGCGGTTATATTTAAGTCGCGAATAGTTTTAAGTCTTCATCCTTTCCTTAACCCAAATCCCCTCCCCCCTTGCCGTCGTGGAGAGACCTTGTCGTGGTGGCAGGGCTTAACCATCCTCAAATGGAAATTCATAGAGGATGGGACCAACATCTCCACTTTCATATTATACTAATTTCATTTACAGAGAAAGCAATTTAAAGAAAAAACAGATATTTTTGGAGAATAATAAATAGTAAGCTGTAGGATCTATTCCAAATGATATACTATAATTGTTTGCGGAAGCAGAAATTTTTAGTGGTAAGTGCAAAATATTTATTATCAATAATAATAAATAATAAAATTTAATAAGAAAAAGAAAATTCGTACAGGATAGAACCAACACCTCCACTTTAATATTATAATTATTTCTTTTACAGATGATGTAATATGTAAAAATTTCTTTCTTCAGATATTTTTGGGGAATAACAGAAGATACGCAGCAGGGCCTATTACAAATGAAATATTTGTTTCCGGAGGCAGCAAATTTTAGTGGTGAGTGCAATATATTTTTTTATAAACTATGATAATAATATGTATTTGATAAAAAATAGGATTTTTTATTTATTTACTTAAATCTTTTACTGGTTACGAAAAAAACAACATGAAATGTGATTAATTAAAATAACTCCCATTAGAGTTCTTTTAGTTTTATGTTGTTTTTACTTCATAATTTAGACGCCAAATCTAGAGATTTACTTCTTTTTAATCTTTTTATTTTTGAGGAATTATCTAATAAATTTAGTGCTAAATTATTAATATGGTTATGTATGTGATTTTCATATCAAATAGTGTATGTTTCTGTTAATACCTTAATATTTTTAATTTTTAAAACCGAATTTATTGATTCATTTGCGACATACAAGGGAGCATTTACAATTTGGTGTAGATAAATAGAGCATGATCTTTCATAATATTTTCTTATAAATTTGCAAGTAATTAAAAACATTACATAATTACAGAAGATAACTTGTTAATACCTGGTAATTAAATTTGTTGTAACAAGATATTAAAACAATAATTAGAATAAATTAAATTCAAAGGGTTTAATATATTTTTGTAGTTTTTCTAGTCCGTAGAGAATTGTTAAATTTAAAAATGTGTTTCATGTCACGTAGTCTATCTTTCACAAAAAATTAAATCTATCAAAAATAGTTTGCTGGTATGGCGATGAGTAAAGTGAAACGTATTTTAATTTGTAACTGGATCCTAGAGGGAATGTAAAATGGAAAATGTTCCGTACGCCCCTGGCATGACCGGCGAACTAGAGCGGAAAAGGGGTTACTTCATCGGGCGAGAAGCAATGAAAATCGCATCCGTCTAATGGCAATTAAAATAAAATTTTACCCCGGAAAATATTTTTAATTTCAACGGTTAAAGCAGACGACAAATCGTCCTTCAATCGCTGATGCATCTAGAATTGTAAATTTATGATATTTGAATTCGAATTACTTATGCACAATTACACAGTTCACTTTAATTTACATTCTAAAATAGAAGTTATTCAATTTATTCGTAATCTGACAGAACTCAAACATAATTATCCCAACGGAGAAAAAGGAAGCTTTTGAATCTATTTTATTCTTCCAAGAACAATACTAGATAATTAAAACAATTATTTGGGTTTGCGTTTTACGTGCTTCACTTGAGTGCTTCGTCCTTAGTCACTTATTAGGTTTAATTCAAAAATTCCTATTGTCACTCATTTGTGTAAATTTCACTGTTTGTTTTTGTAACCTAATATCAATTAATGAAACAAAAAACAAAGTATATTTTTCAGTTATATCTGTGGGTTCACGAATTATTATTTTATATTATTTTAAAAAACATATGACTGCTACTTTTTTTCCTCTAAGCGTAAAAAAAATTACAAGAACTGAAAAAAATTACCAAATTGTCATCTATACAGAATTATTAAGTTTTTGTCATAACAATTAATAAGAAAAACATGAAAATTTCAGATCGAATTTTAATAAAGAGGCTATATCTATCAATTAAAATTATAGGTAATATTTATTACGTTAAATAAAATCAAATATTTATTATGTATCGAAATGCAATAACAACAAATTATTAAAATGATATGCATAAATTTCAATAAATTTATATGTTTTAAAATGTTAAACTAAAATGAATAATAATATTGAAATTTATATCAGGATATTTGTATATGTTTACAATTTTGTTCATTAGACTGCAAATTGTAATTTATTTGATTTGAATTCAAAATAATTTTACAATTAATAACAACTATTCTTTTGTGTATTTATTGAAATTTGTATTACTAATTCAATATCATATCAATTAAATTTTAAATTTCTATTGTTACTAAATAGTTAAAATAATTCGAGTTTATTATATACCAGCAAACATTAAAACTAATTAGACGAAATAGATACAAATAAATCTATTCGACACTAGTAGTTTTGTTTGGAAATTCAAATTGTATGAGTACAAAAATAAATTAACACATCGTTAAAAACGTTATAATATTTATAATAATTGATATGAAATTGACATTATTTTGAAGGAAAATGATGAAACATTGCCTCTCTAATAATATATTTTTGAAATTTTATTTTAAACAAGTGGTACAATTTGTCTAATATAAGCAAACTTTAAATGAATAAAATAATAAAACTGGACAAAAATTTAAAAATCCATCACTAGAGAGACATAGTACGAAATTTAAATAATTTGATACTGTTTTATTTAATTGAAAATGTTAATTTTTAAGACGATTTTAATGGTATTACTAAAAAGCGTGTTGGCGTATTTCAAAGGCTAGTAATGAAACCCCTTAAGAATGACAAAACAAATCTAAATATCCTCAAATATGTGATCCTTTTACATACGTTAATGTCAGAATACAAGTAATGTATTTTAAAATTGATTAAATTGTTTCTATACTGAAAATTTTATTAAGAAACAAATGAAAATTTGGTTGCAAGTGCAGTGAAGCACAAGGTTGTCAATCTCACCTGCATTAGTCAGATTGCTTGCAAGCTGCCTAGGAGATAATGGCCGTTATTTTTAAGGCAACACGGATTTGAATAACCGATGTTATTTATCAAAAGTATGACGACACCATTGTTGTTTATTTTTTCTCTGCGTTTTTGTTCAACGTTGCATTTATGTGTCTGCGTGAAAGATATGCTTTTTTCCAGTTGTGGAGAAAAATCGTTGCGCTTTCCAATCTGACACGTGAATTTTTCAGCGGAGTATGCGGAATTTTTTAAAATCTTTCACACTTAAACGCGTGGAATGTGGACGATTTGAAAAATAATTACTAATTGATGGGAATCTGATGAATTATTGAAAGTTTTGTGTGGTTTGTCGGAACACACCGGTTTTGAATAATTGAATTAATTATAATGTAATTAATATTCGGGTAATGTTGTTGATTTGCGTTGTATTTAAATACTTATATTTATGAGTGGAAATACAGTACACGGACATCATCAATTGTGTAGATTTTCCACGCGCTATTAATTTAGAAATTATATTCTTTCCGCTTCTATTAATAGTTTACTGCTTTCATAATTTAATATCACATTTTAAATGGATATTTAAATATCAATTAGAGCAATTTTTACATTATTTATACTTCAACCTATTTTCGAATAATTTTCAGAATAAAACAATATTAAGAACGAAGTATAAAAAAAATGTTTGGAGCACTGAAAACATCATTTATATTAAATACCTTTAGGTTTTTTTTATCAAATAATATTAAATAATGTGATAAATTAATTAATATACTGTGTATTGTATATAGTAATGTTAAATTACCGTAATTTTTAAAATCTTATCATTTAATTGTTAGATGTTACATAATTAATCATTAAAGAAAGTATTATAAAATAAATTATATACAGGGTGTTAAAATAGTATCTCAATTTTATAAAGGATATCTATTTTGATGCCCTAAATTTATTTTTATTTAAAAAAATCGAAAAAAAAAAATACGTACATAAACATTAAAATCAAATTTTCAAATTGGGAATTCGAAATTTGCACACCTGTACGTACAGTAAAGAAGGTATTTCAGTACTGCGATTATTCCTGGAAAAAATTGATGCGCTCGTAAGTTTAATTAAAATTTGCAAAGTTGTCAGTTAAAAGTCTTCTTAATTTCTTTGCGAAGTAGTGAAATTATTGTCCAATTTTAGAAGCTTTCTCTAGCGGAAAAATCTAATTAAATTTAAGTGTGAATTGGAGTAGTTAGAAAAGTAGGAGTAGATCGAGGAATTTGATGAAAATGAAGCTATCAAGTGAAGTAGCGGGGGCTATCACCGTGCGAACTTATCGCATGCAAATGTAGCCCTAATGCGTCTTTAAATGCACGTCAACACTAACATGCAATTTCCAAACGTACGACTTGCGAAATGTGATTAATTACTATCGCTTCAAATAAAATATTCCTTCTCTTCATACACCTCTGTTCTCTCTTACATTAACTTTAAAATACGCAGCACTGCAGTAAAATTAATGAAGTGACAACATGCAAAATAAGTAGCTCTATACACAACTCATTACAGGTACATTAAGAGGAAAAATGAATTAATTATGTATAACACATAATTCATAATATTTCTCTTTATTTTCAATAATTTCGATCTTATTTGTTTCACTTGACACATTTACTACTATAAAACACAAATCAACATTATTTTTAGTATGTCTAACATTTCAATATAAAACAGCACTATTAGTTTCATTAATTGTGTAATAATTTTTTGATTAAATATAAATTTTAAAAATAGTTCTTTATTAACAATATTACTTTATACTGATTTTAGTTCTTCGATTTTATCTCCGTTAAATTTCCTTTTGCTTTTACATTTAAACACTAAATATTTTTAAATGTAAATTTATAAAATCGATATTGATTCAGATACTATGTATATTTGTCTGTCTGTATGCACATGTAATATTCACGGGTATCAACCTACAATCTTTATATGTCACTGTGTCAGATCTTTGACAGATCTACAAATATGTGATGGTTTAACATTGAAAACCAAAAGGATATCACACTTTATTGTTAGGAAATAGAAAAATGAATCAAATGGTTAGTTGTTTTAAAATTGTTTTCAAGACACGTACTGCCATTACCTAAAAAATTATAATTCTTAATATTAAATTAAATATTATATTTACACATTTTTAGAAATATTTAAGAAATCGTTGTTTTCGAACTCAATTTGCACTGACGGGAATATTAGATTTATTATAAGTTAGTCATTTGGGTATTTATTATTATAATGAGAAGCTACAGTGGTTAGTTTTTATGTGTTATAACTAATATATTGAAATTTGATTATGGTCAATTTCAACACAGTGTAAAAGATAAATGAGATGAATTAAGAATGAGCTTATGTAAAAGCCGTGAAAATATTTTTAAGTATTTTTTACAATATTTTCCCTTATCGTGCAATAGCAGGCTGGTGGTAAAAATGAGCAGAAGTTTGTATGTTTATGTGTTTAACATGGAACAGCAAAGTCCGTTTATCATATAGAGTGAATAGTTCCCAAATGTGTGTAATTAACAGTGCAGCGGCGTATTGAAAGAACACGAAATATGATTAATAACAATGAGGTGGAATACAGCATTGTGCGTCTGTTTAAAAATGCAACACATCGAGTTTATGCAAATTGGGGGACCGTACTCGAATGTGTGATCGATATGCATAAAACGGTAATTTTTCTGGCAGCGGTAACCAGCAACCCTCATCATCGTTTATCTTTGTTAACCCGGTCAGATTGCCGTTCATTTTTTAAACAAATGATTCGTTTTTTCGCACGGCCGCCGTGATGTGGTGATAATAACTGATATTAATGCGACCGTTACGTGATTTCGGATGCGGACTTGTAATTTGCTGCCGTTTTGTGGAAAAGCCCGACTATTGACGTGATTTGGGTATCAATCAATAACCCACCTCCACCCAGCCTTCTACTTTAAATTTGCACCAGCTATCGCCAACGCCAAAGTGATGGATTCAATTCCCCTGTTATCTCCGAATCACATTTAAATTAATATTCATTCTTCTTTTATCAAAAATACTTTCAAATTTGTAAATTAACTAATTACTTGCTTTTCAATAGATACAATTATGTTTGCTCGAATTCAGATTAATTTAAAAACCCTAAACTCCAAAACACCGATCAAAATCAGAACTGGAAAAGAATTTTTTTTTAAATTTCCATGTACTTTTTTTCTAAGTATTTTAATATACAAATATTTCTTAAATGTATCTAATATAACTACTTAAGATATAAGAAAGTATCTTTGATACTTAATATCTGCAAGTGAAGATTTTGGATGTTATGATATCCATTTAAAAAATTTGATTTGAAACGCACGTCCTAATAAATAAAATCATCAAACGAATTAAAAAATTACAATCAGAGAGTCATTTGTAAATTGCATTAAATATTTTACATATTTCCAATAAAATCACACTAATATTAAAAATTCCCTCTCACTAATAAATACATATAAATGTAAATAATTTCCTGGAAATATAGAAAGAACATTTAACATTAACAGAATATTTTAGATAAATTATTTACGAACTTATTATTAATTTTATTACGATTAATAATTCGTACATATGTAATGTTATATTATAAATTTATCCATATTTCTTTCAGAAATAATATTAATTTCAAAAGCAATACGTCTATTAGGTAAATTATAATTTGTCCTCTAATTTTTAGCGAATGCTCAATTACGAAATTTATATAGGCAATTAATTTATTAATCAGAATGGGTTGCAATTTAATTATAATTTGTATTTTTTTTTCGATAAAAATCAATGATTTAAATCAATTCAACTCTGCAATAAAGTGTTTGTACTGATCTCGTTTAATATAAAAAGTTATTGAATTCGTATTCTATTCAAAAAATTTATAACCAAGAGGTGGTTTTTAAATTCCCTAGCATTAAGAATTAAACAAATGTGAAAATCATCACCAGATTGAATACAAACATTTTATAATTCATATTATTTAATACATGCCTTTAAAATCTAGCAGCATTTGTAGGAATAGTTTATGAAAACGGTACTTATAGTACATCTGCTTTTGTGTTAATAATAAAATGATGAGATGAGATTATTTATTCGTTTATTCGTTGTAGAGAAAAGCAGTAGGATTGTAGGAGCAAACGTTTAACCGTAACTCAAATGAAAAAGTAGTAAAAATACTTGAGTAATAAAGTGAGCCGTCAACAAAAACTCCATTACCGTATTAAGCGCGTTATTTTCCCGTGCACTTAATAATATTGTAAAGCGAGGTGGAGTTTGGCCGTGTGTGATGCGATGCGCCCCGTGATTTAGCGCAAGCTTGCGAAATTGCCCAGAGAAAGGTAATAAATTTCGTTCAAGCTGCGCCCAATTAAAGGAGTAATTGTTTTAAGTAATCCTTGTTTACCTTTTCGGGCTTTTCTTTTTACTGGAGGATAAACACAATTGGATTCCAATGAGGGTTAGACTGTTTCGGAATGAACAAACGGCTTCATTCCATTGATTTTTACGAGATTTTAAAGCACCGACACCAACATTTAAATAACGGGAAACAATATTGACGGTTTCAAAATATACTTAAAATGTGCGGGTTATATCCACCATACAATTTATAAGTACGAATTAATTTTCATTGTAATTATATAATATTATATTAATATATTAATACTACAAATATTATTGTTTAATCTGCAATACTTAAATTAAGTAGTAATTTATATTATTCATTTATTGTTATAAAGCGGCTTAGAATCTACATTTATGTTTCTAATTTAACTACTTAACTATAATAGTGGTACATAATAGGGAAGTTTAGATTTTTTTATTTTTGCGTCTTTGTACAAAGTAAAAGAAGTGTTTTAATCATCCCTGAATCCATTTTGATTAATTACGTACATATCTCGCATAACTCAGAACTGATTAGCCATAGAATTTAAAAATTTTATATGCGAGACTACTATAACATCTATATAGTTGTGCACATTTCTTTCTTATTTCAATCGGCAGTGCCAAAAGGGCACTTTGCTCGATTAGCCATAGAATGCTGATTTTTTTTAATGCAATTGCTATAACATCCAGTTATGAATCCCCGTTTTTTGTTCCAATAGGCTTTTTCAAAAGGGCATTTTATTTTTGACAGAAACTTAATAAAAATAATAATTTATTTGGCTTTAATTTTTTTAACAAACATTTGATTTCTTGTTAATAATCGAATATATGGTTGACAACATTGACCACTGTCAGTATATATTTCGTGAAAAATATGTAGAAATAAAAGAAAACATTATCTCCTTCTTTGGAATTTTTTAACAATTAATATAATTTTGTGTCAAGCAATTAGGAACATTAATAAACCTTGTAATAAAATTTTGCATGATTCATTAAATTACATTTTAAATTATAATTATTCATATATTTACGATTAAAAAATATTTAACATATAATTTCAATCATGGAAACGTATTATACATCTTTTAAGCTGACTTGTCCTGACCCCAAATCGTCTGAAAGAATATGTTCTTCTCTTGTTTCTCTTTGAACTTCAGATTCCTCTTTCCTTACGCAAAGCCTATACATTTTTTCATCATTTCATAGCCAGTACTTGTAGTTTCTCTTTTTATTACCATATATTTGTCCAGTACGTACCGTGGTATTGACGGTATTTGTATTAGTTCATATCTGTTACTGCAATTCATTTTTTTTATATAAATGATAAAAAAGATTAAAATGTAATTGTTTATTTAAAATTAATGTTCGATACTGCACAATTTGAAACAATGCTGTTCGTAATGTTCTACACCTACATTTAATAAAAAAAATGATTATTGTGGGCGAAAAGCGAAATATCCATAAATAACTGGCAAAGTTTAAGGCTGAAGCTTGAAAACAAAATAATAGCAACTATATTTCATTTCATATCTCCGCATCTCTTATCTTGCCAACTTAGTTTATGAAAAGAAACTAGTCAAGTTTTTTGCCCAAATTCACAATCCTTTTTATCAGTAATAATTAATAATGCGCCGGGTAATAAAAGTGCAGGCGAGACCGATTTCTTGCGTTCAGCGATTGAGAAAATCCACTGAAACTTAATTAATGAATCTTGGTGTTCCATTATAAATTAATTTATATCCATAATGTTGTCAACGGGTTTGCAAATTTGCCATTAAAAATTCACGAAGTCTCGCTATCGCGATTTGGCGCTTGAAAAACTGGCTGGGGACCAGTGGCGTGCTAGCTGTGGGGGCTTTTGTTTGTTTTTAATATTTATACTTGTTAACGCAGTTAGTTTTTGCAATTATGGGATTTATTTGCTAACAAGTTGTTAAATATTAACATTAAGCGAGAGCAAAACAACTGAATGTTGTGGTGGTGCTTAAAGCTTGAAAATACATTAGTCCTGATTACAGCAATCGGATTTATTTTCACGTAAATTTTTAAACAGATGCCCTCATTTGTTTATATTATCTTAAAACAAAAATTTGACTTTTAATGCAACACTTAATAGCTTGATGTCGCGGCAATAATCCATTTTGTTTTCAGTTTTTTACAGTTTTTCTGAAGCAGTTACAGGTATAAAACTTGTGAGTGAGGGATTTTATTTAACGTAAGTATTTTAATTTTTAATCAGGAAGAAAAAGAAAAGTTAGAAATGAAGTTCGTGTTATCAAATATTTACTTTGCTTTTTCTGAGGCAAAATAAAATTTGTTCAAATTAATTATTTAATAGAATTCGCAAGAAAAATTTTATAATTTAAATCGTAAAAGTAAATTTAGACTTTATATAACATGATAATATTTTTTAAAAAAATTTATAGGTACACAGAAACGAAATAAACCTTATATATATTTTATAAATGAATCACATTAATACTTTATTTTAAAATTAATAAAATATTTAGAATTGTTATATATTGTTTGTAATATACTGAGAAATAATCTAATTAATATTTATATCTATACAATGGGGTCCTCCATTTTTTTTCATATTTATATTTATTATAATTTTAAAATAATAAAAATAATAATTATAACTTTAAATTGTTGTTTTATTTTCTTCTACCCATAATAAGGTAAATGAATAACACATGATTATGATAAATAATTTTGTTTTAAAATTTGTAGGGCCGAAATTTTTGTACACATAAGATTTCTGAGATATATTCAAGATATAAAACTAACATGATATCATAGTGGGAGTTGGAAAAAACTAGTACAACGATAAAATAAAACTTAAAAATGTTCTCTTATCCGCATACCTATGTATTATTTATGATCCTGTTTTTGATGTAATATCATTGCTAGGAGTGTCTATCTCTAGTAAAAAACCTCTCCGTAGGTTAATATCCAAGATGGCGTGGAGTATCGCAGCGTCTGATAAACGTTCTTATTTTTCATATCGCATGTTTCGCGTTTTAATGTGCTTTCAGTACAGCGCGCTGCGTTTCAGAAACCTAACTTATGGCTTTGATTCATATGTAAATCTGCAGAAATTCCTATTGATATTAAAAAGCTTTCATACACTAACTTCAACTTAAAATACTGCCGTAAAATTGTATTCCCAGCCGTTTTTATCACGTTCTCTCTGCCTCTAATGTCTTAATGGAACACTGTAAAAAGTCAAATGTAGATTAATGATTTTAATGATGAATATCGTAAGTTCATTTTACGTTAAAAACAGTTTGTGAAAAGTAAAGTGATTTTTTATCATAATTAAGCATTAACCTTTACTAAAACATGACTGGTCCATTTAAATTTATTAAGAATTATCTTCAAAAACTTAACTACAATGATATTGAATATGAATTCAGAATAAAACGAAAAAATTACCTGACTTGTATTTTGAAATCACTTAAAAAATAAAATTATAGAAGTGTATTAAGTAATCAATTTGATCACGAATGTATAAAAACAAATATCTAAAATTTTATAAATGAGTCACTTTCCATAATTTTTCTGAATGCAAATTAAGAACGAAAAAATTAGGTTACTTATTTTTAGAAGAAAAATATAAGAAACAATTACTATATTTCTTATTCTTCTTTTAATAATCTTATTTTCATATTGAAATGTCTCTTTTTTTTAAAAAAAAATAATTATTTAGTGCTTAAAACTACAATAATTAAAGAAATTAATAATTACTTATTTACTATAAATATTTATGTTACATAATGTCAAATTATTTTAAGTTTTCGTGCAATATCTCATTATATTTTTGAATGGAAATGATATTTTTCACACAGCTAACTATCATGTTTTCCACTGAAGTGTTAAATTTTGACAATTGTTTGAGAATTGTATTTCGCAATTACAGGTAAATTTTAAAACGATAAATCTTGAAAATATATAGTGAATAACAAGGAAATATTTGTTTTATTATGTAAACTTCGTTATTTTTTTCATTTCAAATGGTTTAAATTATTAAATTATTACATTATACATTGCGAAATAAGTGTTTTAGGCACCTGACGTGTTGTACCTCTAGCTATGCTTGGAAACAAATGTCACGTCGCGTGCCTAAAACACTACTTCGGCCCTCTATACGTAAATAACTATTAAATTCCCTTAAATGGGCAATACCACATCCAAATAAAATACCAAATAAACTATTCAACGTTACCGTCATAATTTCGATGAACATTTTTTTTTTGTTTAGAAAACTTCTGGGTTAAAGAATAATTAAACCACTGTTTTCTGACAATAAAACAACGGATGCAGTATAATGATGAGCGTAGAATGAAAGAAAGAGGGAAAGTGCAAGTACGAAGTGGGTAAATCTGGACAAAGTTGACAAATTGAGAAAGTAAAGCAAGTAGGTTGTGAACGTTAGTCATGTATGTGTATATTGCGATGAAGTGTCAGCACTGTCCTGATAAATGCGAGGCGTATCTGTGTACGTCCTTAGATGCTGGAGATAAAAGGTCTGAAGAATACTCTTACGCGTCTCTTGAGAACACTTCTCGTTTTTTCCCAGGAATTTTACTTGTGTCTGATAAATACGATCGATTCTTCCGAAAAACATGGGAGGTGGTCGTGGCCGTCTGAATCCTTTTTACTGATCTTTTGATGTTTCTAAGTGACTTGAATTTCTTTTTCTGTATTGCTGTATTTGTTTAAATTATGTATTTTTTCAACTTTGAAAGGATCACTTTCGCCAATTGAGCTTCAAAGGGAAGCTCAAAGAAGTTTTATACCATGTCGGTACGAAGCATTCTTTGCTTTACATAATAATTCTCAGCGTACTTACCAACAATTTCAATTTAATAGCAAGTCTTCTTCATTGTTTCTTTGTTATTTGTTGCTTTTTAATTATGAACAGCTTAAAACATGCATTCTGCTATTACAATGACTTTCTTAATTGGTTTATATAAGAGTAATGGGCTCTAGAATATTTTCATTGTTTTTTTTTTAATTAAATCATGAAGTACAAATATGTTGTTAATGATTTTTAAAGGTACAATTATGAATTTGATGATTAAAAATTTCAGTCATCGACGATATCCACTTTATTATTTATTAAATTTGGAAATATTTGAAAATATCGAATTTTTAGCTCGAAAATTTTCAAATTTTACAAAATTTTATTTGTAATATTTTTTAAAGAATTAGCTACGCTGATGTCAAATCTACAAGCAGAATTTAATTATCTCTTTTCGTTTCAAAGATATTTGCTGACAAAGTTGCACCTCAAAAAAGTGTGTTTTTTGAGTACCTATATTTCAAAAATGAATAGAGATACAATCTCAACTACTTTACCATTCGATTCTACGGGAAAAGTTATGTAAAGAAATGTTTTGTCCACATATACGTTCTTTGGAACGATTAACTGAAAAATAAGAAAATCGAAAAAACCTAAATTTCAATTTTTCACCTCAAAACTTTTTGTCTCCAAAATTTTTCATTTTCTAGACTTAAGTAAATATCGATATGCTGATTTCAAATTTTCAAACCGAATTCAATTATCTCTTCCGGTTCTCGAGATATTTGAGTTCAAAGTTATACCTAAAAAATTAGGTTTTTTAGGTATACCCCTTAAATGGTTAGGTTTACGGTTTCGGGGGCCTCACCATTCGATTCTACGGGCAAAATTACATAAGTGTACCAATTTTCAGATTTTTATCTCATCAGATAGAATTTCTAGAAGGAAAAAACTAAAAATGGCCAAAAATCGAAAAAATCGCAAGGGGTTCATCAGGCGTTTTTTTCGATTTTGGCCATTTTCGTTTTTCCTTTCTACAAATTGTATCCTCTGGAATAAAAATCTGAAAATTGGTATACTTATGTAATTTTGCCTGTAGAATCGATTGGTGAGGTCGCCGAAGTCGTAAACCTAACCGTTAAAGGGGTATACCTAAAAAACCTGTTTTTTTAGGTATTGCCAAAACTCAACTTTGAACATGAATATCTCGAGAACGGTAAGAGATAATTGAATTCGGTTTGAAAATTTGAAATCAGCGCATCGATATTAACTTATGTCCAGAAAATAACAAGTTTTGGAGACAAAAAGCTTCTCGGAGAAATTTTGAAATTTAGGTTTTTTCGATTTTCTCATTTTTCACCTAATCGTTCCAAAGAACGTATGTACGGAAAATACATTTCTTTATGTAACTTTTCCCGTAGAATCGATTGGTATAATCGTTGAGATTGTATCTCTACCTATTTTAGAGATATAGCCAAAAAACACACTATTTTGAGGTGCAAATTTGACATCAAATATCTCAGGAACGAAAAAAGATAATTCAATTCGGTTTGAAAATTTGAAATCAGCGCAACAAGATCTGTCAATATACTCTATTTCCAAAAATCAAAATTTTGGGCACAAAAATGAGTATTTTTGGGATATTTCGCGTTTGTCAACACATTTTTTGGTTTAATACTGTTTTTTGGTTTGTTTTAACATTACACAACTCTGATATAGGGTTATTGTTTTTAAAAATAAATAAAAGTTAGATAATAGAGCGACAGAATAAAATCCGAAAGGCATAATAAGATTATACAAAGTATATATTTTCTAATTTTTTAAAGTAAGTTTATAAAATTACTACTTGTTATATAATAGCGACCTTACTGACAACCAAATTTAAATGTCTTTACAATCTAGTTAAATAAAAGTTTAATATTCGAGGCATACATGTATTCCTTTTAATAAATCATTTCGAAATACGAAAGAAGATCTAAAAAGCATATCTAACAAGGAGCGTCATTTTATAAGTTTCCGCCGGCTCTGACTATTTGTTACGTTACAGTTACCTAACGTTATTTTGTTATAATTACGTTATTATAAAGTTATCAAATATCGTTATGTTGCGTTTTCCATCCCTGCACAAGATACGTACTCGTGTATAAAAATTTTGCTAATAGCCTGAATTCGTAAATAGTTATATATTTACTATTCATCTTTTTCTAGTGATTCATTTATATAAGTGTACTTCTAGTAGATATCTATTTGACAAATCAGAGAACGGACCCAATTTCTCATATGAAAATAACATATTTTCCGTAGATACATCACTTTCCAGAACCAACGTTCGCATCACTCTTGAAAACCTCTCACATCTGCCCACCTTACATTTCCTTTTAAATAAAACCAATCCAACATTCCCACTCACATTCATATAGCCCAATTTTTCTTGTTGTATAATCAGAGTGAGATTTCCGTATCCTGAACGATTACCGTTGAAGGGAACAATACCTCTCTGGGAATCCGAGCAACAGTGGAGAACACTAGTCTGACGGGGCCATTTATATCTGGTCCATCAAATCTAAAAGCATGGGCCCGAAGGCCGGCGCTCTGCATACATCAGCGCCCCGACGCCGACGCACGCATGCTGTAACTTGTCAATGTCACGTCACCGACGTGTGAGACCGCATTGCCAGCAAGATTAGTTGCAAATGTACCCTGCGATTGTACACAATGGAATTGACTATTGGGGGTACCTGTGAAGGTACTCTATACGAATAATACATTCTATGTAATTAATTGTCTTACAATTAATGCTCTAGCTTTCGGCTTTCCTGTTCCGGATACTGGCTCAACGACCGATACGTTTCCTCTTGTTGCTGTCACAGTTAATCATACAATGGCTTAACAGAATACAACAATTTGATTAATACAACAAATCAAATCCTGGTTTATACCTTATTACTGTCAACAAAATATTGAAGAAATTATTGTTTTTATTATAGACAAGAATTAGATATCTTGCTAGATTTTTGTAAGAAATGAAATGTTGCAATGGGACGAGATCATGAGTTCGATTAGCCGTAAGTAAAACGATCCTTTTTCTACGCATGTCACGACTTTTGTTTGAATTTTTAGGGTCTCACAATACGTTCCAGGATTTATTGTTTCACCATGACGATGATGAGGAGATGAAAAGGTCCGTGAAGCAGTGGTTGTCAAATCAGGCGGCAGTCTTTTACGAGGATAGGATTAAAAAGCTTGTTGTACAAACGATAAATGCATTAATATTGGTGCAATTATGTAGAAAAGTAGATTGAGGTAAGGTAATGTAAAAATAAAATTTTTGAAAAAAGTATACTTGTTGTATTTAATTTAAAATTGTACTTATTTTAAAAATCGGATTTCAAAAATCTGCATTTGTTTTAATAAGAAAATTGTAATAATGTCCGTAGTTGATTATTGTAGGCTATGAAGCAAGAAATAAAATGTTTCAAATTTATTGAAAGGGAAGTTTGAAAATCAAATCATATCTTTTGTGTTGAACAAATAACCGGAGCAATGTGACAATAGCTCTTGTATTAGTTTTTTGTGCGGGATATAACCTGTGGGCACGACAATATAGATTTTACAATCACAGTTGTAGTTTTAATAAAGAGAGAGAAATACTGGTTTAATCCACAATAATGCAATTTCCAGCGAGCTAGTATTGATAAAAAGGATTTTTTAGATGAACTATTTTGAAATTTTTAATGAAGTAAAATCTAGTTAAACCGGTAACCTAATTTTTGCTGCCGTACATTTTCCATTATATGCGAGAGCACATATTCTGCCGCACGATTCGAATTATTTAAAGCTGTTAACTTCAACTTATTCCGCTACGCTCGCAGAATACCAATATTCTGATAAAACACATACGAACTTTTATAGCTGGTTATTACAATAAAATATTGTAATTATTACCCAAACCACTGAAATATCACTGCAAAATGAACAAGGAACTTATAATAACTGAAATTGCTCCTAGCTATAATGTAGCCTTTAAAATACTATAAAGGAAATTAAAATTTTTAACTAGAAATTTATTCAACTTTAATATATTGAGTATATATTTCCAGGAATTTGTGTGGGTGATGTTATTACGAACCTAATGTTACAATAAAAACAAAATTTGGCATTTTACATCGACATTAATAACTTCTACCTACATACACGGTTTGTACCACGTATTTATAATGTATTTCAACTAATACAGTTCAAATACGATATGAATATTTAACAAGTTAATATTGATAAAGTAAGTAAATGTACATACGAGTATTTTAATAAATTCATATAATTTATCTATATTTTACTTTACGACATGAATATATTTTTTCCATTACTTTTGATATTTTTTTGTTTCATAAATCGAATTTATTTACTATATTATGGTAGAGTTCATAAATATATTAATGATTTAATATAAAAAATTATATATTTTGAAGTTTTTACTCTATTAACAGGTAGGTACAACCAATGTGCACACAAAAAAATTAAGTGAACCTTTTTTTGTTTAAATTGAACCTTCTAATTTGTTATATCTATAATAACGTTTCAAAGTATCATATAAAAAATGTCACAAAAATAAGTGTAGATGCCAAATCCCAAATATTGTGGTTTGACGTAAAGTTGGTAAAGTGGACAGTCTGTGATTTAAAGCATTGTAAGATTTTTGTGAGCCACTATATTTGCACAAGATTATAAGAAAAAATATTTTATTTGACGTTTGAAACGAAGTGAAGTTGGGTAAGAACAAAGTGGGAAGTAGAGTTTAGTTTTGAAGGACATCATTTTCAATAGCAGCTTTTTTATTACTAAAAGTCAATTTGGAAAAAAAAATTATTACTAAAAGAAAATCAAATTTCAATAAATATATAGAATTTTGTTTATTTTATTATTATTGATGACGCATTTATTTTCCAATTTATTTTGGAAGTATATTTTTGAGCTTATATTAGTGAAATTAAATGATGCGGTCTTTTAAAGTTCTACGATGTGATTATATCTGTTTCAGTGTTAATCAAGGCGTGTTTTTTCTTATAGTTTATGATTTTTATACAAATTCTCTAAATTTCTAGTTTATTATAATATATATTTTGATGCTGTCAAGAATAGATAGATATAGAGTCTGGTATTAAATAAAATGTTGATTTGGTGACAAGCTGTTGTGAGACATTGTGAAAGTTTTATGTCATAGTAAAGAAGAGTTGAGAAAGGGCGAAAGAAATAATAAGTGGTGCGTTAGTGTCGTGTCGGCACGCGGCACAAATCGTGGTTGGTCCGCACCCTCGTCGGCGTCGGTGTCAGCGTCGCCGTCGCCGAGCCGGCAAACGACGCCTTACGCCTTATTCCGTAATCGGATTGAGGGCTGTAAAGAGGCTTTCTCTGACATCGCACCGGAAATTTCTGATAATTTATTGAACTTTAAACACAAATCCCAGCTTTAAAAATATGCGACCGCCAACTACAGTCGTGTTTACTATTTTAGCGCATCCACCAATATCCGGGGATTATTTACTATGTGCCGCTCTGGGAAATACTGCTGCGGACTAATCTTTGTTTTATTTTATCTTCTGTGGAGATTTAATTTGTTTGTTTGCTCCCCGTTTTGGTTTTTTAGTTAGCAGTAAATTTACTTTATTGGTTAGGATATATACGTTGTTAATTTTGTACGAAAATTTGACATTTGGATTGGATGCGACAGTTAATATAGTTCCGAATTTGAATATTCAATGTCAATGCATTTTAATTCGAATTTGATTATTATGATAAATGTGCGATTGGTTAATGAATACTAATCACTTTTTTGTAGACAGATTTGTGTGGCATGTCGGTAATCAACTTTTCTGCAAATAAATCGCCGACCAATTAGCCATTAACTGCTTCATTTACAAATCACATCAAATTTAATTGCTTATTAAAAAGAAATTTTACCTCACTTTTTATGCGTCTCTCAAAAAAGTTTTTATTTTTAAAATCTTATTTTATCTTTATAATAAGGACGAAATAGTAGCTTATTTAATAAGTATAAATAAACAAATCTCAAATTCTAACGAGATAATATTGTAAACCTAAATTGTATATAAAAGAAGGTATTTTTAGAGTTGCAGTCATTTAACAAAATCTAATAACACACCATCGTTTCGACTGTAAATCAGTCAACATACAAAACATACAATCAAATATACAGACATACAGATATACATTCAAATCAGGCAACAGACTTACATAAAAGGTGTTAAAATATTATCAAGAAAATCATGTAAATTATTTTATTATTGTTAGGTTATTAACAAAAAATAGCAAATGAAACATTATTATAATCTCACAGAGTGTCGCTACGTTACGTTTTCCATCTCTGATTTGAATAGATAATAGTTAAAGATTTATTAGCGTGATGGCAGGAATGTAAAGTACATTATAAAGGCAAAAATATTTACGTGGTTCCTGTAGAGAGGCGAGCAGGTACCGTACATGAATAAAACGGGAAATAAAGTCGTATTTGGCGCGCACTTGGGCGTCATAATTCGAAATAAAGCCGGCGAGCGGAACTGAATCTGAGTTGCGGGCGTTGGTGTTCGTTTATCGCATCATGCACAGTAAATGCAGCATCACAGCTTTTATTTATTCGAATAATTCCGGAAATTAATTAAAAATTCCCCTTTTCGCGTTCGAGTGTCGACCAGTGAATGTAAATTTGTCCAGATTACGTGAGCTCGGCACAAATGATGATGTTTACTTTATTAAACGAATATAATTTGTGTTTGGCCGAAAGAGATTACAGGTAGTGGTATGTAAATTATTTTGTGTCCATCCATGAAATTAATTGAATTATTTCAAATAATCTATTTGATTCTGATGCATTTTACACGCTATTAAAGCCGATGCGCTCTCCATAGAATGCGTAATACAATTAGACATGTACCGATAATATATTAATTTTAAATTATTATTGATTCAATTATGTGCTACCCTATAATATTTCAAACGTTTCAATAAAACCATTTAATTGCTTTTCACTTCTCCAAATTGTGAATGGATTATTAATTCAATATTATTATTTAATAAACACTTGGATATAATGTCATAATCACTATTAAAATTTCGAAATTCTAACCTAGTAATAATAAAAAATTTCTATAAATTTAAAGAATTTTTATAGTAAGTTCTGTTTTATTATTCCAATTGTTAATCTTTAATTTATTTTAATAAATATTAACTTACAAAGTGCATACTATTAAAATTCGTTTCTCATTTTTAAAATGAACAAAAAGTAAATATATTGTTTAAGAAACCTTTTCAGCAAATACTAAAGTAAAGAAAAAATATTTACAAGGTATTAGAATAAAAATTATTGCTTTTCATCGAAATAATATTTTTTAGAGGACGTAACTTCGGAATCAATTGAAAAGGTGCCGTAAAATTTGTCGTAAAAATATAATAAACCCACACATTATTTTTTCCATTAGCCGACCATAAAAAGTATTATGGTAGGCAGTTTGAGTGCCCCGTGAGATTTGCACATAATTGAAATGCTGCAGATTTGCGCCAGAGTATCAGATTGCAGGAAGTGATACATTTTTTAAATGGTTTCGATTTTCAACACGATAAAGGAATTTATAACGCAACATAAATTTTCATTATATTTTTATTTATTAATTTACATAAATAAGGTCACGTAAATCCCAAGTTAATTTACTTTGAGTTTTTTATACACAAGTATTTACAATAATGTAAAAGTCTATGATGTGACTTAAGAAATTTTATTGGAGGGCCAATATCGAAGTATCTAGTGCCGACTTGAAGTAGTATATTTTTTGTGCTCTACATAAACTCTCAGGCTTAAGAATGTACTGCATTAGCACGAGCGCTGGTTTATCCACGTTCACTTGGTGGTACGGCACCGGTACCATGAAGGCGTGTGGCTAGTCAGTAGCAATTGCATTATAGTCGCCAGCTGAGCTGGGTGTCTACCCCAATATTGGCCTTCAAGCAATATTGAGCGTCCCCAGAAATAAAAGACATCAGAACAACAGATCAAATCCACGCAAACCAACATGTACACCCTTACAACTGTTAATGACTTCCAATATGGGTTTGGTCGCAGTCACTCTGTTTGACCATAAATGATTATAACAAATTATTGAGACAACCCTTTGAGAATTGAATGCAATCTGTATATACTCGTAATTGTTAAATTGACAAAACCAATTTAGCCAATAAATGCATAAGAAAGCTAATATTTTGACTAACTTCACAGATATCGCGTACTTTACTGTCGATTTTGACAGAGAAGTGTATTTTTGGATTATTTGAATATGAAAAAGTAAAAGTTTCATGTTTAACTTTTTAATTTTAAATTGGAAATGTGAATTTTTATGTTTTCACGATCAATTTATTTAACCAACTGACTTTGAAGGTGTTGAGATAAGGTATTGATTTTAAAGATTAATAAATTATTGTATCTGAAAATACGATTGATATTTATTAAATAAACGTAGCGGAGAAAAGTCACGAAAACAATAACCAGAATTGAAATGTTGAGCTGTTTTCCTTGAGAAATCAAATTCCGAAGAGCAATATTTCCAATAAACCGGGCGTATTATGTACAGAGACAGACCGTGAAGTATTATCGAAGGCACTTGAGAAGTTGGCAAGTATAAGAGCAACATGAAATTCCGCTAAGCACTTGGAATCATCGGCGAGAGTCGGGTATCTCTGAAGTTTGCCTCATGTCGGTCGGGGTTTTTGTGTGCGCGTCGTTAGTCCGCGTGAAAAATGGCCGCAAATTCCGGGCCACGCGCTGTTTATCGGAACACGCACGTTGTGGCTCTGTCGCTAAGAACGCTACCGCTATCTGTTTACCGCGCAATAAGATGATTTAGTGCCCCTGATAGAATCCTGCAAGCTACAACCCGCACCGTTATATAAAAACATTTATCCGCCACAATTCTCAACTACCCAGCGGCTCTCGCCAGTATTCGGCCGCATGTAAATGGGCCTCATAAATCAATGAGACTATGAAATATTAAATTCGTGATAAAGCTCTTGAAAATCTAAAGAAGTAACGCAAGAAAAAATACAATTCATACAAGACTCCACCGATGAAACTACCTTATTGTAAGAAGAAAAATTTATGTTAGTTTTTAAAAAATTAAACCATATTCAATTTCTTGTTCCATTAAAAATTTTGCGTGAATTTTTATACAATACTTGATTCGTATATATTATGTATTCTTAACGTTGCTTACAAAAGTTGATTGACTCTTATCTTGACAGACATCATCGTATCGTCTTAATTTAAAAATGTAACCACAATCAGCTATCATTTCCGATTTACCGATTTATTATAATTAATATAAAGATTGAATACACCTTACAAAGTAATAGGTATATTATAGTATATTGTTCAACAAGTGCAGAAAGTTGCCTATTTGTCTATGAAATGTGAAAGTGCTTGTCACATTGACATATTCAAGGTAAGTGCGCAGAATCAGGGCCAATATATTGTACAAGAAATTACATCATTTCTTGTATTATATATTGTCCTATATATAGGCTAGTCTAAAACGGTCTTAAAAGTCATATTATAAATAAAGGACATATACCAAACCAAATATTTGAGTCTAAACTATAAGTCCATCAAGATGAACTTCCAAGCAAACGTATACTGAGGTACCACTACCAATATATCATGCACCTAAATCGGTTATATTGATTATTAAAGTGCAAACCTTTAAAGCTTTTATATCGAATTTACAGTGCATGAGTGTTCACTGGAAGCACCAATTAAAAATCACTAGGTAATTTGCAAAACAATAAATCACTAATCGCGAAAAAACACCACAATACCCTTTGATTAGTGTAACTATAATGAAATTTCAATCACTCGTTAATACCGAAACAAAATCTCATAAAACCAGAGCTAGCATCAACATTGAACATTGAGGCTATCAAAATATGACATGAATGTGTAGTTAATTAACATGGAGTTGGCAACTAGCATTGAAAGTTGCGGGCGTTGGGCATCGGCTTCGTTCACGTAGCTATGTAGGTGCTCGTGCATTTGCAATCAAAGTGTATATTGACGAGTTATTTGCCACGCTGCGAGTGCGAGCGACAGCACTGTACTGGACATGCTGTCACGCGGATATTGGAAGGAATGTTTGTTGTCACTTATATCAAATGGAATGAAATAAATGAAAGATAAATACTTCATCACCCGTACCAATTTTACTTCTAACATACAAATGTACATGACCTAACTATAAGGTTATTTATTGGGTTAGTATTTCAATAAAATAATCAACATTTAGGATAAGAGGGGTGGTGGATTACAATGTAAAAAATTGGAAAAATAATTTTGTTCTGTAATAATGAATAATATTTATAACTATTAACATACCTAGGATAGTTATGAGTATCATAACCGCCGCAGATGTCACGAGGATTTTAAGACATCTAAGGCCAGGTATGATTCATAACATCTCTGGTTTGTTCAATTATGGTTATGGTATTGATAATTTTTTTAAATAATCTTCAGTTTCTTCGTTAACATCACCCTCTGATGAACCATTTAACAAAAGTTCTTTAGAAGTCATGGAATAGCAACTAGATCGTCTACCTTTCTATGCGCGATTTTTTGCTGTTCACCGGTTGAATTGATCTTTTTAACAATAAAAATCTTGTGGTCTATCTTTCTTTAGTATAGGTGGTACATCTGTCCTCAGAGCAGAGTTTAAATGGGCCACTAAATTACATATGAGTGTGTACAAATAGAACCACATTTTTAGGTTACATTAAGACTTATGCACATGTTTGTAATTAACTAGTTTTTAAGTCAGTCTTGGGAAACCGGAAGAACTTATTCTATTGTCGAACAAATACGGTGACTCATTGATCACATTTAAATTCCATGCAAACTTTTCCGTTTTAATTTTTTGATATTTCCATTGTTATAACAAAAAAGTAGTGAATTGCAATTAACAATGAAACCGAAACTTTGATTGAATAAACGCTGTTCAACTCGATGTGGCATTTGTTCGGGATATTAAATGTTTTAACAGTAACACTTTCATTGTTAATAATCAATTTTTAGAACAATGAAAGTCCGGAGCGGATGTGTAATAGGGAGTCCGGGTGCCGGAATTTGATCGGAGCTCCGGTGTTGATGTAACAAAACGAGTGTGTACAGAGTCAGCTGTGTTTGAGTTCTACAGAGTTGTTCATTTCGCCCCGCACATGTAAACATTCGCTAGCGCACTCTCTTGCTTCTATCTCTTCACTATCCTAGTTACACTTGTCTCAAAACACCTTATTAACTAAGCAAATCAAATACCACCCAATGCATTTCATTTTAGCACTGACATTTTTTTAAAAGTCAGCAAACGATGGAACTTCGAACGCAATTTTATTTCACTAAATTAAAACTTAATGTGTTTTTTGGTCAATACAAAAAATAAAACTGAATATCAAAAAGATAAAGTTCAAGAGTGAAGTCTATAGTGAACAAAATATTTCTTAAATCTCACTTATCGTATCGTATCGTCTTGAAATATTTTGTCCCGGGCAAGAGGAGAATGATTTTAAAACCAAAGCTTCGAGACGAGAAAATAAAATCGAAATTCTGGAATTTCAATAATTTTGCCGAATTTTTTCCAGGTTTATTTTTTTTTCATATGTAATACATGTGACATCTTTTGCAATTTCTTTAAATGTAGTGACAAAGCCTGTAATATTCGACTTTGAATACTTGAGAAATCTCGGCGAGATTCCAGACCAAGACGAGATAATAATATTCAAGACGAGAAATAAACGAGAGGAGATAAAACGTTTTACATTTAAAATGAGACGATACGAGAAAAAGAAAAATATCGTCGTTTTGTCTCACAGAATCATTAGAAGTCCAGTATCCAGTCGGACACACGGTATTTCATTTTTGGATGGTTTGTCGTCCTAGGATAATTGATTAATTAAGTAAGCCGCGGTTACAGTAATGATAAATATACTGGACATTGGAAAAGCTTATTTCTGTCCCTTGATATTGTTCGGGCAGCATTTTGTATGTAATTGGCAGACAAACAAGGCATTGATTTGCTGTATGTGCTGATTCGGTATGCGAATGAGTGGTTTGTATAAATGCAAGCCGAGTACAATTCCCGGTTTTATTTTCTTCGAGCAGACGTAGGTACTTGGGGTCAAACACATCTAGTTATCGATTCCTCCACCTCTAAATTGCCAGTCAGTATTCAGGAAGCATCTTCTGCTGTGTCATAAAAGAACAATTGTCTTCCGATTTTATTTTTATTTAAACAATGTCTTACTACCGCATAATAGCTACGGACAGCTTTGTTCGCAGACAGAGAACTTCACAAAGTATCCGGACTGCGGCTTCTTAATGGAAAAATACATTGCAAACAAATGAAGAAAAATTGTTTGCCTGGACCTTTAAAGTTACAATATATAGAAAAGTGATTCGTAATGTAATGTATTTTTAAATTCGCAAAATACCTTCAGATACGGAAAATTAATAGTAAGTATGTATAATCAGGTATTCTTTATGATTAGTAAAATATATCACTATATAGGTAAGTAACTTGAGGATCTGTTCCAATTAGAGATGTTTGTTTTATAGAACAAATATTATTTCTACTATTCACTTTTTTTCCATTCAATCATACTTATATTAGTATATTGTACAACAAGCATGGAATGGTACTCATTTCGTACGAGTATGAATGGACATTGCAAGCGAGTTTTTCACTATACTTTCCCTACGAGCACGATATTATTTCCTAATTATTTATATTTCAATAATAAAGAAACCTAGAAACTAGCTTCAAAACAAAAATTAAACAATACGATTTTTAACTGAACTGTTAGATATAAATTTATACTCTAACGTTGCCTATGGTTACCTTGGGAAATAAAAATGTGTTTACAATATACTATGTCTCCATAGCAATAACAAACATACAACAAGCAAATATCTTAATAGTAGTAGAAAAAAATATATGTATAATAAATGACAATGAGATTCCAGTGTGAGGACAATTATGTCCCCTGCCGAAGTGCTTATAAATTTATAGAAATCATCACGCAAGACGTAAAACTCTGATGTAAAATTCATGAAGTGGTTGTAGGAAGAAGAGAATTTATTATGACTTTATAAAATTATGTCCCGAATTTGCAACGTGATATAAATGTACGACGCTCATTAATTTTGAATGTGTCCGCTCGGTGTATCAGAATATTAGAGGTCGAAGATGGGACGGTGTGATTCTGTACGCCGAGGCGTCGCAAAATAACGACCAACACCAAAAGGAATTACGTGAGGATGCAACATGACGTGGGAGAAAGTGAACCTGCACTTCCTGCTATAATATGTATGTATGGTGCTATTTTTATTCTCATTCCTTCCAACTTTTTCATTCATTTATGTATGTATGTAATTTCGTATGAATAATATTGTATTTCTATGTGGTTCTAGAAACGAGTCTTCGTTTATGTTTCTATAAATGAATGTATGACATATTTTAGTTTTTGTACATATGCCCTATTAAACCAACTAATAAATATTTACTATCTTGTGCAGAGGAAATCTAATATAATTAGTTAAAAATATTACTTGGTAAAAACGAATTACTTTAATATTTACTACCTGAGAACAGGGTATTTAATCACTTTGAAGTAGGTACTCGAATTCTTGTCCTAATGTAATTAGTTCAAAATCACCCTCCGGAAAAACTAGACACCGTAATGTTTACTACCTGAGTCGCTGTGAAGTACTCTAATTCTTGGTCTAATGTAGTTAGTTCAAAATCTCCCTCCGTAAGAACCAGTCACTGTAATGTTTACTGCCTGAGAGAAAGGTGCTCACTCACTGTGAAGTTTATCTAATTCTTGCCCTAATGTAGTTAGTTCAAAATCACCCTCCGTAAAAGCGAGTCACCGTAATGTTTACTACCTGAGAGAAGGGATTGTTCACTTACTGTGAAGTACTCCAATTCTTACCTTAATGTAATTATATCCTTCTGGAAAAATTAGTGATCTTCTCAATTTAGTGTTTAAATTCTTTATTTGTTTATTAGTTTGGTAACTATTATTTGAGATTTGGCTGAAAAAATTGACTGCTCCAATTATCCGGGAGCCCAGTTAAACGATTGTATAATTAGTAGAAAAATAAAGAATAGTGTGAAATTAATTTTCTTTACGACCACTATGGAAAACTTCAAAGTTGCGTATTTCCCATAATTGTGGGTCAAAGTGTGAGAAATCATTTCTCACAGTAATTGCCAACACTGCGCTTGCGTGGAGGTACAAAGTCAGGTTACCTGTGCCTTATTGTTTATGTCAAATAATTTTCGTGTTTGTATTTTTGTTCTGTAACGTTTAGCAGTCTAGGTGTAGAAAAAGTAAAGTGTGCTACTCGTGCAGAATCATATATTTCCCACCTTGTGTGATTTCAGAACTCGACTTCGTCTCATGCCGAAACTTTCGCACTTCTTGGGATATAGGCGACTTTCTGCACTTGTTGCACAATATACTATATTAAAATCCAAATGTCAAAAAATATTTTCCTCGGTAGGACGTAGATTAACAATATTCTCTCATATTGAGTAAGACCGGACTGTAGGTACAGCACTTAACAATTTGGATAAATTGTTCATTAATCTTATGGAGCATTTAGGCAGCGTCGTTAATTTCCCAGGGTTGCCAATTCGCAGGAAAGATTATTTACGACGGTGGTGTGACGGGTGGCCACGTACGCTACGCACTGCAGCACGTGGCACCGCTCTATTTAAATCCCATTAGTTACCCAGCGGAAACGCCTGGCAGCCGGGAATGAAGCTGGCCGGACAGATACGTGAGGTGCAAGAAACCAACGCTGTTGCTCGGGGCTGCTAATGGAACGGACATACTGTGGGTGGATCAGGCCCATTCTGATGCTGTCTGATTAATTCAATGTGGATTTTCATTCTCAATTCTTTATTATCAGGTGTTTTAGAATCACATTTTTCTTGTTGTTAAAACTTAACTCCTGATTTCCATAATTCAATTATCTCTTTTTGTGTGGGATACATCTATCTCCAAAGTTTTTTTTGAATTCAATCATTCGATTTTACCTTTCAATTCTTCAGAAATTACTTGGTAGGTAACAGGTAAGTAACCAATTTTTAGGTTTTTATTTCAATGGATTCTAGTTTTAAAAATCCATTTCCGTTTTTTATATTTTTGACGACTTCTATCTTATATTTCTAGAAATATTATCTATTGTGATAAAAATATGGTAAAAGGTATATTTCAATGTTTCTACGAGAAACTTTTTTTAGATTAAAGTAGATAAGGATGCACTAATTTCAAATTCAAACAAAATTTAATTTATCAATTGTTTGTTTTCGTACTACATATATCTGTCTCCATGTTTTTTTTTTAGAATTCAATCTTTCGATTTCACCTTTTATATTTAACCGTGACAGTCTGACAGTTATTAATAATTGACAGTGAAAATATTATAAAAATAATTATCGATTACTCTAAAAGGGATTGTACTAATACTGCAAGTACTAATTATTTTAATAATTCATTTACTGTGTCAGCACTCAACGCACGGATACTCATCCATTATAATTTATAGATATATAGTAATAAAAAAGACGAGAGCTGATGTGCTACTCACATCACATCAGATTTTTAATTTAAGTAACAATTTATCAAAGAATTTTTGGCGCTCCAAAGTTATGGCACCTTTAGACCAATATCTCTACTACCCTATTTAAGAATCTATTGTGACTCCTACAGTTGAAATAAAAACTATATGAACTTAATATGAATGCGTAAACCCGTCTTGTCTCCATTGGAAGAAGCCGTGGAAAATGAAAAGTTTCGCGGGTTGGGATCGGCGTGGCATTGGCGGCAATGTGCTCCTGCCCTCGGATACATTACTTCTGTTATGAATGATAAACAGACTCCGGTGTGAAATATTCGATATTCAGGGGTCCGGAAGTAATGCGCCTGCGTCTCGCCGGCTTTTAGGCTTCGCGGCTCAACTCGCGATGCAGGCTCACGGGATCAAGGCCAGGAAATTGAAACTTTCTATACTTCAGCCGCATTCATCCCTGAATACACCCAAGACGCCTAATAGTGCTAAGGATAAAAATAACTTCAATGGACATTCCAGCCTCAACCTTACAATATTACATCGTATTTTTGTTTCAGGATTAATATGTCTAATAAAGAATAAGTTTCTAACAATATATCCTACATTAGACTTCTAACAAAAATAAGCTGAATTGATTGAAATCCGAATGATTTGTTTTCTACTGTAACGTGTTATTTATTTAGATGAAGTGTAAAAATAATTGAAATACGAATTTTTGTATCAATAAGTTTAATAAACGAAATATGAATAATAAAAAGATAATAAATATTATTAACACTATGAATAACCAACTATATGCACTAATTTGAGAATAATAACTATTAATAAAGACTTAAACACTAAGAACATTTATTTAAACACTTAATACTACGATATTTATATCACTAACTATTTATTTATATCATCAACTATATATATTTATTTCTACTTTACATGTTGCTGACATGCACTGACCGACACTGTATGACTTCAATGATGCACGCTCTGACCGATATTGACTTTTATTAATCTCTAGAACATTCTAGAGCCTTCGGTCTCTTTCAAATTCCCGAACAATAGCTGCGTCGCTTCTATCCCATTTGAATTTTAGCGCGACTACCTGGCCAGAGAGGTCAACCGTGATGACTCATCTACGGTGAATCTCTCTCGTTACACTACTACAAAGGATGTCTACAGGGAGCTTGAAATGAAAAAATCTGAAGATTCCATGCTGTGGTTTCTTTACAGATACTTGGCATTTTTAGATGTTTAAGAACAAACAAAAGTTAATGTACTCGCAGAATAAATGTACCTCATTTTTATAACTAATTTTTGAACTTACAAGACATTCATTTTTGCTTATTAATTCAGGTGTAATTTTTATGCTCTGTAACTGTTATTTGAAGCTTTTTTCCTAAAATAATTATTTATGATTGTACATGTTAAATCTCTATGTTCGGGTGTTTGAGTCCCTTGTATAATTAAACAGGATACAAAGATGCAAAAGTAACGTGAGCGTCTGAAAAATCCAATGATAAATTGATAAAGGCTTAAACTCGTATTAGAGCATGCAGAGAGCCTAGATCAAGCAGACAATGAAGTGCGACAGTAATTGAACATCATTTTTCTAGAATTACACGTCATTCAGGAGTAATTTATCAGGGAGTAATCCGCAGAATTACTCGGCATTCAATTCTGTCACACGAGCCGACCTCTAATACAATTGTTTTAAACCCACGAGTCTTGGCACAGCCCATTAATAACGCGTAGCGAGAAACTATCTCTGCGCATGCGCCGGCCAAATATGGCAGTAATTTATGGCCGGGCCATAAGTAATTTGTTAAGTGCTCAGAAGATAAAATACTGATATAGATTGCGGGAACACAATTTCCTAATGAATCCATTGATATCAACGCGGAGTTCAGTTATTTATGAGGGAATTGGCATGTATTCTGGTCCGTGGGTCATAGGCCAACGCTGCCTCTAACCGTTGCTAAGGCACCTAATAATAATTGATTGCGCGATCATTTGCGTCGTACTGTGTTATTTCTGTTTCTCCGCCACGCTCATAGTTTTAGTGCTGCTGTTGATTTAGTTACTAGTTCCATAACTGGAATATTAGTTTACCAGACTTGGCTGTTATCTACGGTTTGTGATTGTTATTTATACTAGTGTAAAATTCATTTACTGCTACAGCGTCAATTGACATTGTTCTGCATCTGCGGTGATAATAAACCAATGTATCAATGTGTCACCTATTGTTAATTTGACAACTCCAACTAAGCACTCAGCTCAAAACCGCAGACAGTTATTTTCACTCGCTAGCACTTTTCTTATTGTTCATTGACAATTTCAAGCCAATAAAAAGTTATACGTCACTCGATAAAACTAAACACAATATACCCCAACAGAAGTTCACGAGTATTAAATAAGATTCTTATTATCTTTATTCGGTGCAAGTTTTATAATAAAATAACTGACTGTGTTCAAAGAGCAATAATATATAATAACATTTTTCTGTTACTATCAAAAATATAAGAAAACAGATATTGTATTCATTATTTTTAATTTGTATATTGATTTCGATATAAATGAATTAGCATGGGTCCCAATATCTTACCTTGAGGAACTCTCTTCATGTTAAACTAAGAAATACCTTTCGATTAGATGCTAGGGATATATCTCCATAAAAATGATTTTTTTTATTTTCAAAATGTTACATATCATGATAAATAAAATTAGGTTCAATCCAATATTTTCAAAATTGCTTTTGGTAAAAAAATTACACTTAATCAATTAATCTGATTTTTATTGATATAGAAAATAATATAAATTACCAAGATATAATATTAATTATATTTATATAGTAGAAGTGTAATTAAAACTTTCTATTGTAATTTAAAATAGACGATGCTTAAATATGGACATTAATTTCGAATATAAATTAAAAGCTCTGGCTTTATTATTCATATTTTTTTACGGATGGGTAATTTTAATATTAATTACTTTTGATTTGTGATCAATAAATATAAATATATTTTGTAAAGCTAATGAGAAATATTGAGTAAATTTTCAGTTAATTAATTCATGTGATGTAAATGTGATTCATTACCAGATAATTAAAATGAAATTTTAGGTATCAAATATCATTTGATTCAAATTCAGTGAATGTAATTAATTTACTATTTACCCTTGTTGCAACACACACTGCATGTCTCATTTATATACATTCATTAAAAATTTGCATTATACATGCCACGTTATAATTTATATTAGTAAACACGTATTAATATTTGGATGAGATAATACTAGACGGAAGGATTTTAATTAAAAGTTGTTCAATTCTGTGCAGGAGTAGAGAAATGTTCTGGGGAAACTGGTCAGGAAATTTGGACCTACCCGTATATGCATTTGAATTGTAGCACAAACTAAATTAAAGGTCATTCCACATATGTTCATTTGTTTCATATGTAACTTGATTAAATATAATTCGTCACAAATGGAATTGTTTTACGCATGCGCTTGCAAATTCCATGTCGCGAATGGGCTTACATTTTTAATATAAAAATCGAATTATACATGCATTTTTTTGTGTATATTTTTAAATTTATTCTTTTTCATTTCTGTACTTTAATTTTCTAAATCTTACTCATTGATGTCTAAATATTTTTTTAATGAATACTTATTATTTTGAGAAGATTCTCAAAGAATTATTTTCGCAAAAAAAGAAACAAAAAAAATAAAATAAGAGTAAATTGTCACTTACAGTTCATCAATTCGTGTTCCAATATGAATTATTAAAATACAATTTTCTATGGATGGGTCGATGAACATCATTACTTATTGCAAAGATTTTTTTTCTTGGATTTAATTTAAATTCCCGAAATGTTAAAATCGGTAAAATATCTGAACTTAATGAAGATCAATAAATCTTGGGGTTTAACTTTAAGATTGCCTTATCAAAATAATTGCTGAAATTCCACAACTGAAAATAAGTTAAGAATTGCACTAAGTAATGATACTGAATATTCAAGTTTCCATGAAATATCAAATTCAATTTCAAAAATTTGTGTCTCTTGTTTGTGCCATCACTGGTGACATGACATTTACTTTTTGTAAATGAAATATGACCATTAATCATTGGAGTTGTTAAAATGTATTCGTAGTTATTTTGACATTGAAAGCCTGCTGGAATATTACCCGAAGTGGAAGATGAGATTTGTGAAAATATATTTGGAAGTTGTTGGCAAGTACTTTGTATCTCATTTGAATAGAAAAGGAGGAAATCTGGGAGCAGGTGAGAGTGTAGGTTTTTTTCTCAAGGTGTTTGCTCAGAAACAGCTGAAAGCCGGCACATCAGAGCCATCTGCGAGCTGGCGGCACTTTTAATTTCCTACGTATCTTGTCAACTTGTCAAGGCAATCCCTTGTTATGCCGTGGCCGCATGAGGGCAGGAATAGAGCAGGAGTAGCAGGAGCAACAGCAACACACTTGTATTAAATATACATCACGAAGAATACGCTAGTACGTAGCTTCTTTAATGCAATATGCTGTCCTGATTTACATCAAAGTGTTCTTGATGTAAGCAACGGAAGCACGTAATGTAATGTAACTTGCATGCGCAACGTAAATTCGCGTCTCAAAGTAAGTATTATGTTTGAACAGGGATGAGACAGGCAATTTGGATTTGCAATTTCGAGCCCCTGGATCCAATAATAGCTAAATCCAGTAGATTTGGAAATATGAAAGGCTTTGCTCATCATAAAGATGTGGAATCGTTTGAATTATAAAGAGAAATTAGATTAAATCATCCCGATTGTATAGCGCTCGCTATCCCTTTGGAGGATTTATCAAGATAACATGTTTGTTATTTATTAAATTGAAATTTTTGAGGAATGTAAATACTGCTTTTAATGAAATCACTCGCTTATAAAATTGCGTGTATAAAGAAATTTAGTATTTACCTTTGTATAGGACGTCTTTGAACATGCTTGTTATGATACGCAGCTCTGGATTTGGTGTGTCTCCTATCTGCAAAGAAAAACAACGTCATTACCTTTTCAATCACATCCATTTATATCTCTGCCACATCCTATTAACATTTACTCTTCCATCAGCCGCACAATGTCATAACCGAGTAGATCTAAATAAATTATAACGCATTCAGACAAACAAACAACCACGAAAATATCATTTTCTCAAGAGATGATCATGTCTTGTCCACCTCATTATCATTTTAATCTACATTCACAAAATTGCTCGTCCTTAAGGTCGCAAACCTTACAAATTTATGAAGCACGATAATTTAAATTCTACATGTTACAGTTCTGGTTTTTTTAACAAACCAGTTCATCTTCTGATTTATTTCAATTGTATATTAACTTTAAAAATGTGACATACAATTGCACTTATTTAAAAAAGATAACAATTTATTTGCACAGTATTATAATTTCTTTTACAATACTAAGTATAAAAAAATATTAGTATGTATAATCTTTCCTTGCTCTATATTTTTTTCTCATTTCCTTAGATAGTTGTCTAAAGTAGACAATCTAATTCTCTGCATACTTCAGTTAACAGGAACAAAAATAAAACAAGTGGAAAATAAAATGAGAATTAATTCAACGTAACACGCAATATCTTACATTTTACCCAACCCTTAGACGTTCCTGGTAAAACAGCATAAAACAAAAAGACATTCGCATATATCGCAGGTTAAATTTAGTTCTCGCTTCATACGTTGGCTCTAGCTCTTATCTTCGCACGGAGAAAAGTCCGATCGAAGGGGTTGTGTACGTTACAATCAGTGGCGTACATAAAATTTCAAGATAAATTTGAAAATCGATCATTTTATTTCAAATTCCTTATCTTTTGTCTGTACGATATCTAGCAAATTAGGTTAAGAACTGATTTTGAACTCTTGGTGGCTTCAAATAATATGGAATCTGTGACTAGAAAAGATACTCAAACGAGTGCTCGAATCAAATGTCCGAATCTGGGTTTTATTTGTATTAAGTATAGACATACTATTGCAGAAGAAAAAAAAACTAACCTATTTCGTGGTGATCTATTTAATTTACCTTTTTTTTTGATCAAATCAAAAAGAAAGGATCAAATTTTGTAGACACTTTTATTATGTAGTTACATAACTTTGTCTCATTAGATTGTCCAGTTTTATTATAGTTATAGTTATTTATGGTACAAGTGTGTTATTGTACAAATAAGTCACGTGAGATATGTTTAGTTCACGATGCCGGTAATTTTCTCAAGTATCTTAGGTTATTAAGAAACGTGTTCCATGCAACATTTTATTAAACACATTTTAATCATTGGTATAAAAAAAAATACTAAGATATGAGTCAACAAACAGCGTTATAATTTCTAACCCACTAGTGATTTATGACCTACTTTATTAATCTAAAAACACTTAAGTTCTCAAACAAGTACATATATTTGTGGACTATAAATTTATTAAGGTAGGGGAATATAGGCTGCAGGTCAAATCGAGAAAAGACAATTCTTACTTCCTTTCTGAGTATACTCCACTTCACTTAATTTTCATTTTAATTTACACTGTCAGAAAGACTAAAGTTCATTTACAGGACAGAGAACCACAGCTTGTAGTGGGTACTGAACCACTCGAATAGAGCGATATCTATTTTTGATTAAAACAGAGTGATATAATTGAACTTCAGATCTAACATTCCACTTAGAGTGGGATCACGTTAGGGCTAACCAAGTGAGCCACCGCTGGCCGTATGTATGAATGAGGTAGAGACGATGTGTTGGTGAGGTTAGCGCCGCCGCTGGAGATGATCAAGGGCTGATATCGCGTGACTAAAATCACTTTCCTACGCGGGCCGCACGCCTTGTTCTTGTTACATGTACGCGATTTCCTGACTGCGGACAAGTGGCTCGGGCCATGCGACCGCTGCTGGCGTTTTGTTCCGTCACGGATGATAAGCCACATACCAATTCTTATTTACTCCTGCTTTTGTGCTTTTCTCCTTCGCTTTCTTACAGCTAATTCACTGATATTCATCTTATCCTTTCGTGCTTACTTAAATCAAACTAACAAATCAAATTTACCTACATTCCAATGACTTTTCGATTTTCAAATTTCAATTTTAGTTTGATTCGAGGTATGTAAATATATGGAACAATTTCCTTGTACAAACTTGGGCATTTGGATACTTGATCTTGCATCTTGGTAATAGAGACTAAAATTTATCGCCTAACTGTCATATCGAATTCAAAAACAGATTAGTTTTACAAAATATAATAAGGAAGGTAGGGGATGATTTCAGTTTAGTTCTAGAAAACTTATCATATTTTGTAGGAGTCGCGTCCTATCGTCTGTAGCTGTAGCGTACAAACCTTAGATCATATATTACTTGATACAGACTTGCCTATATTGTACGTTTTAAATTTTTGGCCAAACATGGACTAATGGATTTACTATGTCGATCTCTTTTTGGAAGCGGAAGTATAATTTAAACGTCAAATTTAAACCCATCATGACATCTGACATTGCACACAATTGTCACAATGATTTGAACATACTTTGGAAGAATTATGAATTACTTTATGAGTACCTGTAGAGTTTCAACCTAAGGGTGACTTTAATCAGGTTAACTGGAAAGGAATAACCTTGCTCAGAAACTCTAGCAAAATACTATCAATAATTTTACTCGATAGAATAAAAGATAAGGTTGAGCGTAAATGAAGAAGAGAATAAGGTTTTCGAGAAGGAAGATCTTTCCTAGGACGCAAATACACAATCAGGGTAACTATTGAGCAAATGATGAAATTCCAAGACGCGATTTACCTAATGTTTATAGACATCGAAATTTAGGATACCTATCTCTAAAATCTTTAAAATTATTTACTGTAAATCTTTTTTCTACATAGACTTGGTACATTCTTAAAATTTTAAGGAAATTCCTAAAATATGGCACCACTGATTTGAGCTAAAAACTTAGCATACCATTTTAAAGGTCATCTCGTGCCACTTACTGGCACATGTGTCACTGGTTGAAATTGCAACAAAATATTTAGCCACCGTTGTCCACCTTTTGTTACTAATAAAACAAATTCTATTTTCATTACTACTAAAAATGGCGTGTGTGTAATGAATAGCAGGATTTTAATGCAAGTTACGTGCAATTGTTCCAGTCTGCTTCTCCCATATTAATCACCGACAAAGGCTCCTTACATTACCGCGGCCGGGTGTCAACACAACGGAACACACGATCCCCTTTCTTCGCGAACAATTCCTTGTGTGCGCTAATGTTGCCAGGCAGTGCCGTGTAGTGTACACGCACTGCGAGCTAAGTGCTCCAGCCCAAACTTCTTCCCGATACTTGCTTGCGTGATTAATTGCATCTCGATACTTCGCTGGGATGGGATCTGCGATCTGGATTGTGCGATGCTAACAAATTAGCAGTGCGTTGTAAATGAATATACTTAACAACTGTGACAGACAGTAGTGAAATCAATTGGTATTTGCATAGGTGTCAAAGTAATTTCACTTCATACGACTTCCTTGTACCTTAAATGATACTTATTTTTTACTTCATTTAAATTCATTCACAACTAGAAGTTATAGCAATTCCTTAATCAAAATTTCAATATTCTACGGCTAATCGTTTTTGAGTTATGTGAAAAATTTAAAAAAAAAAAACATTATGAGCAAAGTGCCCAACGTGCCAATTGCAATAAAAAGGGAGGTACACAACTAGAAGTTATACTGGTTATACGAGATACGTACTTATGTAGTTAAAATGGATATTTCCGTTGAAATCTGAAAACTGAATTTTTCGCGATTACAATACTTCCTTTACTTCATACAAGGAAGTAAAAATAACAAAAAAAAACGGTTAAAAAACCCTTTTATAAGAAACAGAGCAAAAACAGATATGCACAATTTAGGAATTGGTCAATGTTTATTTTCTATGTTCGTGCATATTCGGCGCGATTCGGTTTACTTCGTGGTAGTACAAATGTATTCTACCAGAGGGACAAGAAAAACTTGTTTCTGTTTATTTATCAACGACGTAAAATTATTCAGTTTAGTAGTAAATCAGTCAATTTTGTATAATAAGAAATAGCCTTACTATAAAAACAACATGAAACAGCATACCGTGAATTGCTGAATATGTATTCAGTCATACGTTTTATAAAACCCCCAAACAAAATTCTGTTTTCTGTGCTTAACTATGTTCTATGATCTATGTCAGTTATAAATCCATCTTCCAACTTTTTTTACATGTTCTCCTAGTTTTCATTTTAAAGAATAAAATTGTTTTCTAGCGTATCAAATTTAGTCTAAAAGTCGAAATAATAAAATGAGTGCACAATTTCTCCAAATCCACATATCTAGCTGCCGTTTTAAATAAAAGTTTATCTGCAAAGCCATAGGAACGAAACTCACAATGAAACATATTATGAAAGATAACAGCACTCAAACAATTCATAGATGTGTAGGGCATCTTGTATAGGAGCTATTACCCGCACTTTGGCGGCGGCGGGAGGCAGGACAGCGCCATTGTTTACCAGAATCAGCAGTGTTTTGTTTGGCCTCACTCAATGCAGTTCCAGCCGACATTCCGCTGTTATGAATCTGGATCCAGTGGCCTCTGACGGAGGGGATGCCCGGCTCTGGTTAATTAAATTCACTCCGGGACGCAAAAACTCCGCGCTGATTGAAATGTCACACCGGAATTTTATAATGCTGTTTTTCTACTGTTTCTCAGTATTAATCATGCCGGTTTTTACTTCTAATCAAATATTAATTACATTTTTTACTTCATTAGAACGTCATGTGTTAATCTGGTAAAAATTCACAAAAATTGAATCTTATGACACAATGACATGTGAGTAATAATAAAGTAATAAACATAATAAAATATTTTTTCATTACTACCCTGCACACCCACCATTATTAACCTTTAATTGACATGAGAAATTAATTTTTACTACCTCTTACTTGGTAACCATAGTCACATAGGTCCACAATAAATTATTATAAAGAGTAATTTTTGACTCGAGTTGTCTTTACTTCATAACAATAATTTGCTTGATCATTTCACGAATGATAACAGTTCAAACATAAAATTTTTGATTTCAACAAAATGCAATCATGGCTATGATACTATGGATTTATCAAAAACATAATATGTATACCACGGTTGAAAGGAGCATTATTGACCAGCGCCTTATGTCTCTCGCTTGCTTCGTATACAACTTGACTTGGTCAATAATGATAGTCTTCTCAACCTTGGTGTATAATATATTATTAAGTTATTTTCAGGATACTTTCACTACTGTTAATAGTATACTTGTTGACAGCGTAATAGTTTATATGAAACACACCATACATCGTTATTAATATACCAAAAACCCAAAGGTTATAACTTGATTTGTTATAAGTATTTTATTACCTTAGCTTAAATAATCTTTCTAAATAAAAAGTAAGTATATAATTTCATCGATTTTGTGTTCACACACTTAGCATCTAATAATAAAGGTGTCGTTAATTACAAAAGATTTTTACTTAGATTGGCCCAATTTAAAATTATTTTTGGATATAATAAATTAAGTAAGCTGTTATAATTTATATTGTACTAACAGATTTAATTATTTTGATTAATTAAGTGATAAGGTGTATGGCTAATGATTTGTGTCACGATATTTTAATATCGATTGGAAAACATAAATACACGTTTTCTTTACAAACAGGAAAAATACGTTATATATTTATTGAATATATTTTTTAATAGTTGTTTATATCTCTCCATTAATTAAACAATTTTTAAGAACATGGCACAAAAACCAAAAAAAAATGTGAAAAAGCACAGTTTTTTATAGAAATTAAATTTTGATTAAAATATTTTAACCATAACTAAGAAGTACACAAATAATTAAATTTTCTTCGTAGCGCACTATTCTTTATTTATCCTTCTACCAAATTTCGTTATAAAAGCAATAATTATTGATCCCAGAAAATAAGATATTTTCTATCATTTAGTTTCTATACTTTGTAAGATCTCACAAATATAGAAGGATAGATATACTATTTCCATCTGTTTTTGGAGGCAGAAGTATGATTTAAACGTCAAATTTAAAATCCGTTATGACATATCTGACGTTGTACACAATTGTCAAAATGCTTTGAACATACTTTGGAAGAATTATGAATTAGTTTACGAGTTAGGTGTAGAACTTCAACCTAACGTGCTTTTCTGAAGGATTCTTTCTATACTTTGTAATGTCTTAATTAAATGTGACCTAAACTCAAACCATGGATAATGTGTAAAGAATATGGCAATTGGTAACATTAAATGGTGTTGATAAAGTGCCAAATGACGAGACTTTAATCGCCGGTTTAAAATTACACATGTAGGATTCATCTGCAAAGTTCTCGTATAAATTCCGAAGAACAAAGCAAACCGAACATTCAGCACATAATCCTACAACACATTATCAGATAAAGTAACAATAATTCCAACTAATTAGATCCCGGTTTTAACGTAGTAATTTAATTACTTGAAGTTGGTACGGCGTCCGGAATTCCATGCAGGACGCGTTGTCCAGCCATTGTTAAAATACTAAAGTCACTCCAACACAATAACAATTGCGAGGCGAAGCATTCGCGGCCTGCTTGATGCTTGGTCCGGCCATGATATGGTAATTATCGGGCTGACACCCTGAGAGGACTGTTCGTTTATTATGCGACTGGAATGCAGACCCAGAATGGCCAACCACTCGCACATTAAATTTAATGTCCGATATCACTGTTTGCGAATACTTAGTTTCAAAAATAGTTGGCGGACGACGGGAATATTTTAATGCAATTTGAATAATTGCTTATTCATCCTGACAAGTTTTGTCAACTGTATAATGTCGCGTGTGAAACAAGGGTTGCTAATTTGTGCCAAGTATTTCACGGCAGATGTAAGTGAGGTAAGTGGACCTATTCTATCATTTGCATACTTTTGTCAGGATAAATGTATTCTCCAATTGTACCTTGTTTTGTTATATTTTATTTATGTTAATTAATTATCAATATTAACCGAATTCTTTCTTTTTATCATTTAATTTTGAAAGGAGTTCAAGAATATTAGAGATGTCGTCTAGATCTAGACTGTCTAAGAATTTGAAGACAAGACAAGACTATCTTATTCTCGATCAAGACTCTTGACAAAATTCTACACAATAATTTTCAAGGTGGTTATACTATTGTAAAGAATAAGTAAAAATTTAAAGAAACAATAAAAAAAACTACAGCAAAATCTGTTTAGTCGTGTAAATTCCGCAGCAACTGACTATATTGTCAGTGAGATTTGATTCTGAATGGTTCAATTTACCAAAATACTGTGTTTAATTGGATGACAAATTATGAGTAGATTTGTTTAATGAATTCAATAAAATATTTTCAATTTTGATTTACTCCAGTTTCTAAGTTAACGTAATTTAGAAATAAATAAACTATATGTTTAAAATATAATTTAAAATAATTCAAGTCACATATGTAGATTAAACTGCAAAACTAAATTTCTCCTAATTAAAGTTTTAGTTTTAGTTTAAATGGTAAGATGTATTAAATCATTTTTAACAACATTAATAAATTTCAAAGATGACTTGCGTATGTGATCATGGAAGCCAATAAAATTTAAAATTGTATCCTCTATAAATTTTTTCATACTGTGGTAAAAATTCAAAAATACGCTTTCCGAAGCACGCACACATAATAAATTCTAATCACCCTCTCCCTATCACCTTCAGCGTTCAGTCCATAAAGAGAGGTGTATAATGGGCAGTTGGTATAGGACCGCACGACGTATGTAAAAAAGCCAAATGAATTTATCGGCGTCCAGGGACGTATTCCAGATCAATTTCCATCGCGGTCCGGTCGACAACGTCTCCCAAGAGGGTTCATACCGAGGCGGCTGTCAAAACATTCACCGCAAATGGACAATGCGCAACGACAGCTACAACGGAGCAAATGACGACTGACGAAATGGAAAACTTTCTCATTTTCAACCATTTGTTTCCATTCTGCTTTGGATTCACTGTCATTAGTTTTACTTTACGGTGCATTGATGTCGGGGTGCCAGACATTTGCCGTCTCATAATTTTGTTTACTGTTTATAATAATAATGTAAATTTTTTTTGCTTAAATAAGAATATATAAAAGTAAATAGCGAAACAATTGAACAAGTTTGCAATTATAATATTTAGGCATAACAAAATAATAATGGCACACAAGATTTGGATATAATTAAAACGACAAAAAATGGACAATGCGCAACGACAGCAACATCAGACCAAATGACGACTGACGAAATGGAAAAGTTTCTCATTTTCAACCATTTGTTTCCATTCTGCTTTGGATTCACTGTCATCAGTTTTACTTCACGGGCATTGACGTCGGGGTGCCAGACATTTGCCGTCCCCTAATTTTTTTTACCGTTTATAATAATAATGTAAAAATATTTTTTGCTTAAATAAGAATATATAAAAGTAAATAGCGAACAATTGAACAAGTTTAAAATTCCAATATTTAGGCATAACAAGATAATAATGGCACACAAAAATATATAACGCAATGAACTTAATTTTATAAGAAAAAAAAAGTAATAAAGCAAAAATGACGATATTCATCAAAGTATATAGAGCAATATCGACATATGGGTGTGAATCATGGATACTTTGTATAAGGAAGTAAAAATCTAATTTCATTTTCCAAAATATGTCATGCAAAAATTTAATAACTTATTCATAACATTTATTGAGGTTATTAAAATCATAATAGACTGGTGATGACAATATACCGTAATGATGAATGTCTGCAAAACGGAAAATTTGCTCATACGCATAATGCATTTTGGATAATAAAATGAAATATATTGTTATTTAAATAATGTATGTTAGCATGTTGATATTATAAAAAGTATTTTAATTACATTTGTATATTAATGTTAAAATTAAAATTTCAATTTATCTAATGATGGTGAGATATTAATAACTACATTTTATGAAATACGTGGGAATATTTTAACATTAATTTTATATTTTATGTTTGTAAATAGGGAATAAATTACTTTTCATAGATTAACTTGGAATATTTATGGATTTGTAAATATTAATTTATTCATAACATCATAAAACATTTTACTCTTCTCTTCAAATTTACAAAAAGATTTAGTTCATCAATATTTTTCTTACATTACTAATCCAGAAACTAAACTTTTTCGAGTGCGAGTTTATTTTGCAAATAATGCGAGATCTCGCAAAAGAGTTTCTGGACGTGTGATACACAAGATTTATTAAAGAAATATTATTACTAGGTTGCTTTAATTAATGTTTTACATATCCAATAAAATTTAAAATTTTGATAGAATGAAATGCTAAAATATTTAAGTTGGCCTACACGTAGGCCAGTAAAAAGAGAGTTTCTGGACGATTTTGAGTACTGTAATACTAGTTAATATATATTTTATTCATTAAAGAAATATTTGTTGATGAAAAATGAAATCTCGAAAGCGACAGTAGAGTTTTTATTTTTTGGCTATAATTTTTTTTCTCTTCTGTTTATACATTTTTTTTGTTTAACAACAAAAAAACAAGGTGTGAAATATATTTTTACCGCTGTATTTCACATGAAAGAATTTACAATGTGTGACACGATTTTCTTAAATATAAGTGCATATAAAATTTATTTTGTGAATATCATAAAGTTTCCAGCGTAGTACACAAGCATGCAGTACTTTAATCTTCTTACACGCGAGATAAAACATATCACCACCAGGGGAAAATGAACTATCACGGCTTTTATGAACAATTGTGTATATTAGCTCCCATAAGTTCCGGCTCTTCTTTTTCTCTAGCCCCGTTTACAATTGCGCGGCGCGCCGGTTAATTCGCGATCCGTCGCATGTGAACCTCCCTTTATGAATGGGCAGTGCTGCCAACAGTGGAAATGTGGCCAGAATGCCGGCTATTGCCCTTGTTCTGGTATTTGCGTATGTGCGTTAACTTTTATTGCATGGAAGAATTATTGTAGAGCGAACAGTTTTTGGTTGGTTTAAATTCTTTTGGGAAATTACTGGGGGTTTAATTTTTAGCTGGGCGGATGTGTGTATGAAAGTTTAAATAGAATTAGCTAAATACTACTCAGTTTTAATTATTTGATATGCATTTTAAGTTCGCAGAATTCTAGTTCATTTATTTCCAAAGTATTGTTTAACTATATTTTTGTTTATTTTTGTTACAAAGTACGACCAAACAATAGTATTATAAAATATAATTCTATTATTGAAGCATAACACATTTTTTATTTTAAAGGGTTAATGGATCTAGTGGACTGAAACTAAACAATGACGATTTTCATTTGTCTATGTACAGACATTCATCATACAATGCAATAATAATTTTTGAGACAGCTATTACATAGATAGTTGTTTTACGTATATATAGTCAGTCAACCGTAAAGCATCAATTTCTATTTGACATATGCCAAAATCTTATTTTTCGGCCGATATATATATTTTATAAAGAATTCTTATCAATCAGTCAATCAATATCAATAAATATAAACAATTGTTTAAGAATTTCGTTATACGTAAAACGATATAAAAAGCTTGACGTAAAATAACAAAACATTAAATAATTTACATAAAGGAAAATAAATCTGTTTAACACTCAGTGTTATATGAAACATTTATTAAAATATAAAAGTAAAAGATAAAGCTTCGTAAAAATGTTAAATATTTTATTAAATGTTCTGCTAGAAAAATTTACCTCAGTTCCCTTTTACGGCTTTTATGTTTGTTTTTATCTCATTTAAATGTAAAGAATTTACTGTCCTGCATTTTTAAAATTCTTTATATTTTACCTGGAACATTTTTAAATTTCCTCTTAGTTTTTTGTTACAAATTAATTCCCTAATGTGAACAAAATAATTAATATTAATTTATCATCTGTAGCTCGTATTGCCTTCTAGATAAGATTTGACAAAGTTTAAGTTTAGGTTAAAAAGTCTTGTCTAGATATCAAAACTCAAGATAGTTTCAAGGATATACATTAACGTGCTCATACGCTTTAGACAAGAACAGATAATTGTTTCAATTTTCTTCTAATTAAAATTTCAAGACAAGATTTTGCCAGTCTTATCTTGATAATATGACAAGACAATACAAGAGGCTAGAAAGTCTAGATCAAGACGGCAACGGCAATACTATTTCTGAAGGATAACATTCTTAGATTGAAAAGTGCCTTAAGTACTGAAGCGTAATATATTGCATTAAATTCCATAACGGTTTTTACGTTTCAAAATTTCATTATGCTGTCCTATATATACTTTTTGTTGTCAGTAAAAAATAATGCAACATGTGATTAAAATTAAATATTCTTTGGATTAGATCGGGGAGATAAAACGCCAGATCAAATAACTAATCATGATTTTAATGAAAGCTGCGTGTTTTGTCGCGTTGATTCGCAACTAGATGAAACGGCGAGGCCGCGCGTTTATATGTTTTATGTACAATACATTTAATCACATTTCATCATAAAATGACTACGAATGCGTCATAGAAAAGCCTGTGAAAATTAAATATCCTGCTCGGATATTAAATATCCTGTCGGCTGGATACAGCAGCCTGTTTGTTTGCAGCAGATCAACCTAGCCTTGCCCGACGCGATTTTCAACTTTTTTCCTCAGACTGTGATAATGCTGTCATGCATGCATAATATGCATATGTCATTTGTTATAAACAAGTGATGAAAAGAATTTTAAATAGTTGTATAAATCTGGTTTATATTTCGTTTAAATATGAGTACTTGTACGTGTTGTTGTAAACTAGTGAAAATTAAAAATTGCACTGGATTTTCTACTTGTACAGCAAATGCTAAAATTGTATTTTCAGTTTTAACAACATTAATTTAAAATAAAACAATATTTTTACATTGTTTACTACACTGCACAAAATACAATTTTTTAATATTTATATAGAAGGAGCACACCACACTTTTCAAATAAAAATGTTCTTATTTAATATTATTGCTGATTTTCAAATGTTTTAATTATTTGTTTATTAGTAAAGGAACTTGTTTTACCCATTGTGATTTTATTTATTTTGTATTTATTCTAATTTAATCTATTTACCTATTACCTAGGGATATGCGATTCTGAGAAAGTATCGATACTTGGTTATATAAAATATAGAATAAAAACTAAAAAATAAATATTTTCTATTACTTTTATGTTTTACAATAATATTAAATGACTCGCTCTTCTTCACATAATAAAAAAATAATTAAAAATAATATAGACTGATATTAATAAAATATCGAAAGATTGGTATAATTACTAAAAAAAAAAAATTACTGATACTAGTAATCGTATTATTATCGAAACATCCCTACTAGCAACGTATATTATTACCTAATATTTCTAGTTCTTCTCATTGCTATACTTATTTTTTATAGTTTTTCTGACAAGTGTTCTATTTTTTTAGGATATAATTATTTAAGCTATAAGAAATGTAAGTACATAACTTTTGAGAAAGTATGAACTGAGGTTGACATTCTTCCTGTTTAACTATTCTGTTGCAGATTGATTCAGTATTTTATTTTATATAAATTAAGAATAAAAGTAGACGTAAAAAAAGAGTAGTGACAATTTTTGATATTGATGTGACAGATGTGTTGTAATTTGTATTTAAAATAGACTTCGAGTTGAATAATGATCTATTAATTTAAATCCTTGTTGTTATTTCTTATGGCTATTTCCAGGGGATACGCAAAAAACTGAACTTGGGTACAGTGACATTTATATGCGAATTTTCTTCACTGTAATCAATAACATATTCTTTTAAGATATCTTTACATTTGAAGATATTATTTATTTGGAATTATTGAAAGGATTTGATTTGAGGTTAGATATAAATACCTCATCTGAATTTATCTCTGATTGTAACATATCCTATTCATGTGGAGTAAATAATTCCCGCACACTTATCCTTGGCACGGCTCCATTAGGCAGCAAAGGTGGGTATAGAGAGAATATCTATGAGACGCAGTCGTCAATTGACTGTTTGAGCCTCACATAACGTAGGCGGATTTAGCGCGGTTAATCGCATTACATCAGGACTTGATTGTGCGTGAGCGCGAGTATTCGAGCAGCTAAGGTGCTGAAGGAGCGCTCTGCTTACACTCACCTGCACCATCAGGGAGATCCCCACGATGCCCTGGGACTTGTGCTGCGCTTCAGACATGTTGTGGTACAGTTCTTTGTTGAAGCCGTACAGTTGGATCTGGAATAAGAATATCGTATTAATTCATTTCATCAATCTTATATTTAGATGTTTGTTAACGGTGTACACAATACTCTCATTTTTTTGTTCTAATATTTGATGACCTCTACTAATAAGATGGTTGAATGAAGATGATAAAGAATTATTATTTAAGTAAAGAAGTACTCGTTTTATGGACTGGATATTAATAAAAAGAAAAGTTCTTTGTTGAAGCCGTACAGTTGGATCTGGAATTAGAACATCGTATAGACACTTACTCCAATTCATTTCAACAATCTTATATTTAGATGATAGTTAAATGTTTATGCAATTTTCTCATTTTTTTGTTCTAATATTTGAGGACTCCTCTACTAATAAAGTAGATGAATGTATATTATAAATTATTATTACCAATAAAACTTTTAAAAAAATGTCTAAAAAGGGGTCGTCATTTTATAAGGTGTGGAAGGGTGCCACATGTCCTATTGCCGCTTCTATCGAATATTACTTAGAGAAACAGTTTATGTGTCTAGTAACAACAGGGGAAGTAATTCTCAAAGCCGCTGATGCTGTATTTTTGCGTAAACCCAAAAATATTTGAAAATATCGAATTTTTATTTCGAAATTTTTAAAATTTTATAAAATTTTGTTCATAATATTTTTTAAAGAACTAGCTACGCTGATGCCAAATTTACAAACCGAATTTAATTATCTCTTTTCGTTTCGCAGATATTTGCTGTCAAAGTTGCACCTCAAAAAAGGGTGTTTTTTGAGTATATTTCAAAAATGAGTAGAAATACAATCTCAACTACTTTACCATTCGATTCTACGGGAAAAGTTATATAAAGAAATGTTGTGTCCACATATACGTTCTTTGGAACGATTCGGTGCAAAATAAGAAAAATGAAAAAACCTAAATTTCAATTTTTCGCCTTGAAACTTTTTGTCTCCAAAATTTCATTTTTTGGTCTTAAGTAAATATCAATGCGCTGATTCCAAATTTTCAAACAGAATTCAATTATCTTCTGTCGTTTTTGAGATATTTGAGTTCAAAGTTATACCTAAAAAATCAGGTATTTTAGGTATACCCCGTAAATGGTTAGGTTTACGACTTCGGCACCCTCACCAATCGATTCTACAGGCAAAATTACATAAGTGTACCAATTTTCAGATTTTTATCTCAACAGATAGAATTTCTATAAGGAAAAAGCTGAAAATGGCCAAAATCGGAAAAAATCGCAAGGGGTTCATCAGGCGTTTTTTTCGATTTTGGCCATTTTCGTTTTTCCTTTCTACAAATTGTATCCTTTGGAATAAAAATCTAAAAATTGGTACACATATGTAATTTTGCCCGTAGAATCGATTGGTGATGTCGCCGAAGTCGTGAACCTAACCATTTACGGTGTATACCTAAAAAACCTGATTTTTTAGGTGTTGCCAAAACTCAACTTTGAATACGAATATCTCGAGAACGGTACGAGATAATTCAATTCGGTTTGAAAATTTGAAATCAGCGCATTGATATCTACTTAAGTCCAGAAAATGAAAAGTTTCGGAGAAAAAAAGTTACCCGGGGAAATTTTGAAATTTAGGTTTTTTCGTTTTTGTCATTTTTCACCTAATCGTTCCAAAGAACGTATATGTGGATACAACATTTCTTTATGTAACTTTTCCCTTAGAATCGATTGGTATAATCGTTGAGATTGTATCTCTACCCATTTTAGAGATATAGCCAAAAAACACACTTTTTTGAGGTGCAACTTTGACAGCAAATATCATAGGAACTAAAAAAGATAATTAAATTCCGTTTGAAAAATTGTAATCAGCGCATGGAGATCTATCAATGTACACTATTTCCCAAAATCAAAATTTTGGGTAGAAAAATGAGTATATTTCATGTATTCATCCAATTAATCAATTTCTTTCTTAATCAAACTGGTATAATAGGTTTGCAATTATAATAGAACTATAAAGAATCCAACATATAAAGATAAGTTGAATATAGGGAGTTACTAAGAATCACTAGGAATCAGTAGGGAAAAGAATTGATACAAAAATCAACCTGAAAGACATACCAAATTTTAGAGACCAATGAACAAACTCAGATGAATTCAAGAGACAATTGTTTGTGGAGTCAAAAAAAATACTTTTAAATTAGTCATGAAAACTGAAGAAGAAATTTCTAGGAAGATAAAACTGGAAGTACCTCACACAACGATAAAGTGTAGATATTTTCCTTTCCTATCAATGTTAAATAATGTAATGTATCTAAATAACGTTTTAAATAAAAAAGAGAACATGATATTTGATAACTATCTGGTGTAGAGCAACAATAACAATGGAAAGTTTTATTTGTACATGAATAGGTATCGGGTAACAGATAATAAACAAGTGGTGTAGTGTATTATTAAACGTACAGTATCAGTATTAGATTATTCATAAAGCAAATCGATTTAGCATTGATTCGTGTAGTGTAATGTTGTCTAATGGACGTTGCTAATGCACACGCAGTGTAAAACAATTTACAAAGCTATTGACGTCCGGTTTAATATTTACATTAAACTTCAGCATTTACACGCCGTAATTCCGTACGCACACTGCTCGATCCAATCTGCTGATACGGTTACCTAAGTGTGCTGCACAATAGGATTGCCTGCTGTTCATTATTTCTCTCTTATAAACCATTTAATCGTTGCTTTTATTTACTCAATACACAAAAGCTCGGTTATCTCTATAAATGATAAAACATCTGATGCTTTTCAATTCCAACACGATTACAACAAATGTTTTAAAGGTTGGAATAAATTTTAATACTAGCACAAACTTTTAATAAAAAGTTAACGGATTTTGTCCTGGATGGTTTTGAACTCAGATTACATTTTGTACAACATGTACATTAGTTGCTTGTACCATTAAAATATACTGTAACATAATTTATTCTACTACTTAGTATAAGTTAAGTAGAATTTAAAATTTTTCAGGTGACAAAAAAAGAAACAGTAATAATCTTCATCTATATACCTTAATTTCTACAAATGTAAAATAGATGCTCATCTAGTATTCTCTTCTATCAAACCATTTCTCAATCTACAATTTTTAAGTTAGACTTATTTCTTCAATCAAACATTCCAAAGTCGAAAATAGTTATTTTTATGTTAAGTGCTTTTAGTGAGTGAGATGTCACTTTTGGACGAGGCTTGCTGAATCAAAAAAGGCAATCGAACGCACTAAAAACATTTTGTGTACAAAATACAAAACAATATTATTTCTACAACTAATTTGCATTTATAATAATTTAATTTATCTGTATAGATTAAGTGAAGAAATATTTTCCATCACAGTAAAAAACATTTTCCAGAAGCATGGAAAAACGTTTTTCTACAACTACTATGGAATGTGGCACTTTTCTTATGTTTAGGAGTAAGTAGGTTTAAACATTTTTTATAAACACCGTTAGCTTAATGTCTGAGAAAGTAGAAAGCATTTACTGGTAAAATTTGGACGCTGCGTTACAGCTTTTGTATAATAATGACCCCTAATGTTTGGTAAAAGTCATCTATGGTATAAATAAATATAACATCACCAAATTTATAATACAGTAAATTGGCTATTTCACCAATATATTTTTATATATTTTTAAAATATACATGAATACAAAGTTCAGACGGTGAACATCTAACAAGAAGATTTCAGTGAGGTCGAAACCGGTAGGAGTGGAATAAATACACTTGATTGAATTTCAATAAACTTCTTCATTATTCCTCTCATGAAAATTACTTACGATTTCTATCTTTTCACCACAAATGTTAAAGGTCAAAAATAAATGTCATAACGAAATATGTTGCTACATGACTGCGAACTGCGAATTAGGCTTACTAGAATCTCATTAGGAATTAGGTGTATATGTGGTTAGGTAGGTAGGAGGAAGAATAAGTCAGTTAAAGTGGTCCGTTTGTAATGTAAAGAGGATATACGCTAGACATGTGGGCGAAATTGAGGGTAAGTTTGTGTGGGAGAGTGGGCGTCCTGTAAATGCCTGAGTGTTCTTAGTTCTGTGTGGAAAGGAAGATTGAGCTGTAATGTAATTTGTGCAGCACATGGAAAACTTTTCTAAGACTATTAACATAACAGCCGTTCCTCTAAATTTATAATTTCATCCAACGTTGTATTATTTAGTAGGTAAACTATCTCAATAAATAAACAGACACTACAAATTTTAAAACAAATATATTTTTAAAAAATCGGTACCTAATAATTAAGACCTTTACCAAACGTCACCTTTCAGTCCTCTAGCATTTAAAAATAACAGAATAAGATGAAGAAATAATGAACTAAATTTAAACATGAATTAAACGTCTCATACGAAATTTCTTAAATAATAATGGGAAAAACTTGGCTCATGAAATGAAAGAGAACTAGGAAAAAATTATAATTTAATCCAACGTTGTATTATATTAGTAGTTACCTGAACTATCTCAATAAATAAACCAACACTGTACATTTTAAAATAGAAATATTTAAAATTCTATTTCGGACCTTCAGATGAGGTGGAGAACACTCAAACATTTAAAAATATCAGAATAAGATGAAGAAATAATGAGCTAAATTTAAACCTGAATTAAAGGCCTCAAAAGAAAGTTCTTAAATAATAATGGAAAAGACCGAGAGACATATGATTATATAGTTAGGTACAAATTCTAACACATCTGGCACGTCTAATAAAACATCGATTTCTGCGGTAAAAACTTGGCTCATGGAGTGAAAGAGAACTAGGAAAAAGTAGGATCAGTAACCCTACATAATTCTTTCCAATAGGGTTTAAAACGAATGATATATCATAGGTACGGTTCCAACTATGGCATATTTAAGCTCCCAACTTCATATATCTTTCACGGAATATTCAATTCGTAGTTCGCCACCGTTCCGCCTGCGGTGATGGCGCTGGGGTTGCTCTTTACTGTCCTCCAGCTTATTCATGCTTTTCTGGTCACGGACTTTATTAACTAGAAGATTTTCACAGGGTTTTTATAAAAGAATTCACATTTCTGCCAAGAGTTTATTAAGTTACAGCAGTGAATTATTTCAAGATTTTTAACGTCTTTTAAAATTCTGAACCTTATGTGTACAAAAGTGAAAGATGTTATAAATTTATTCACTTTATTTTGATTTATTTTAGTTAAAGTCAATTTCTCTGAGTTGATCCTCAAGTCATCAATTTCTGCTACAAGAATTATTAAACTTTTATATTGCATTTTCATCGTATATGCATGGCATAGATGAGACTTTATTCGTTATCTCATTATCGTACTTGTTACAGAAAAGTATATATGCTATCTGCATGGTAACAGAAAATTTCAAATATTAAAAAATAATGTGTCATACATGTCATTTATGGAGGTAATTTTGGCGTCGACAATTTGTGCTTCATTTTGTGTTGGTATTTCGTTAGTTTAATCTAAAACTCTTTTGGTATGTTTCATACATTATATCTGTATATAATATTGTCAGTTTTGATATTTATTTTACTTCGGAAATCATACGATTCCATCTAACAAGATGATGTCATCAATCTACCTTTTCCCCTTGACGATTTGAATCACAAGGTTACGGTTGATGACGTTAGGATCAACTAAGGGAAACCGACTTTACATTTTATCAATAAAATATATATAATATAGAAAAAAAGCTTTTTCATTAAAATAATTTTTATTTCAATATTTTTTCTAAATTAAAATGAAACAGTCAAGTAAATTCTTAAATATAAATACAAATTGTGTTTCCAAGAAAATTTAATTTGATATTTTTAAGATGATTTCGTGATGTTTTTCATTTTGGAATGTTCTAAGAAATACTTAATAAATTATCCGCAGCGTGAAAAATATACTGGGCGTTAAGTTGGTGTGATTAGTGACAGCAATATCCAGCTGGGGTTTGATTCTTCCGGAGACTTTCCCGGTAAATAAGTTTGTGCGGCTGCGGCTTCCAAGGTTATTAAATACGGAGCGAAGCCCAAACTGACAACATGTAAGAAGTTTTATTTGTGCAGCGGCTTATAAGTTTTCATCGTGTAGCTAAGAGTGCTTCGAGAATGTCAATATTATTTTCAGGGTGATACCATGTTATGAATGTTTGAGGTTTCGTTGCTAAGATAAACAAAAATGTGATTCATATTTTGTTGTTTATTCTGCAGCGATCAATAAATAAAAAAGAAATGAGTTGGCATAAAACAGACAATACACACGCGTTATTTGCTCTGTGGGTAGATTCATCGTATAATGAATTAATGATTACCAAACGAAATTAGGAAAGCTAGTGATCCTTGTATTGGGCATGTATAGACTTTTTCGATTTTATCTTCTGAAGGATTATAGAATTGTATATGATTTGTTTTTGTTATAAAATTCAGTATTTTAATGTTTTTTAAATCAATTTACAATATACTATGTATATTTAATCAATTGATTAATTATGAAATACTCAATAAGTCATATATGTCATTCCTGTCATTTATTAAGGTGATTTTTGTGACGACAATTTGTGCTTCATTTTGTCTTGCTAGTTTTGTTAGATTATTCTACAAATCTTTTCGTATGTTTCATCCATCTTTATATTTGTATATTATACTGTCAATTTTGACATTTATTTACTTCGGAAATCACACGATTGTCAGGATCCCTGGTATATCCTGAGACGCTCATTATTACCAGTAATGAAGATTCCTATTGGATGATAATCAATCTATTATTGTAGATGTACTACTAGGAATTCATTGGTAATATTTTTAAAGGTGTAACTGTCACCCATTTTAGATTAATAGTCAGTTACATAAAATGACAAGAGGTGCAATAATACTTAGATACTGTGATGCGAGAATTTTACTGGTAATATATTAAAGGATGTAACTAACACCCATTTTAGGGTAGTAATCAATTATTAAAAAATGGAAAAAGGTACTATAATTCTTTAAAATAAATTTAAAATAATAACAATTCAGGGCTTTATTACTGATGTAAAAAATGGTACGTTAAGATAAATGTTTCCTTGTGGCCAGAAACCCCAATGCCCCCGTATAGTGGGCGCCCATATACAAAACAAAATTGCCTCACAATAGTTAATTTTAATTTTCAATGAATAAAGAAGTTATTGAAGCACATATTATAATTAAAAATGATTTCCGCACATTTTACCGTGGCGCCTGGAAAGTAATCCTTATGAAATGATATAAAACTGCAGGTTCTGGGAAATGTGGGAAGCATAACGTTCGAATAACCGTAACATTAGAGTCTCGTCCTGGTCATAAGTCGTCTCATTTCGTGGGCGTGTGAAATTTTTATCGCGGAAGAGTGCTGGGTAATTGGTAATCTGTTAAGTGGAGCCGAGACCAAGACCGCGTCTAATATTGAAGGTGGGAATATATTATAATTTTCTTGGGAAGAATTGGCCATTAGCCGGACATAATTTCATTAAGGAACTTCATTTTAAACACTGGTGCATAATAAATGTTATAAATTATATGAAAACACCAGGACAAAGAAACTGAAATTAATGAGCTAGAGTGAAGAGAGCGTTGTTCTCTGGATAATTTTTTCAGTGTTTCTGTTTTATTTTTGGCGCTTAAAATTAATTTTAATTTACTCCGCGAGTTGATTGATAATGCCCTAAATGTGCCAAGTAATCGATAGATTAATTCACTTTCCATTACCTATATTAAATTACATTTATCAATCATTCTTCATTCTTCAATGACCTTCAAATCTGCAAGATAACGTTTCAAAAGAGTAAACATCTTTTAAAGGGGATCAAAAAACTAATTAATTTTTAAGACCTCCCTGGTAATCTCTCTTCAACAATGCATTAGTCTGAATACTAAACCGAAACGAAGAGCTGATACTCTTTGTTCCTTCATACAAACCTTATTTGGAAGGTGTCTGTTTACATTTACTAAATGCACTTTCATTCAAACTTCATTGCAATATTTTTTTTATTTTTAAATCGGTTTTTAGAGTGGTTTACCACAGAATTCATATTAATGCAAATATTTACTCGCTAATAATTATTAAAACTATAATAGTTTATTAAAATAATGTTGCATATTATTATTTGTCATTCATTATTACACTAGAACCACTATACAAATATACGATTTATAAACGGCTTTAACACCATAATACGATTGTATATATTGAATTGATTTATACATTAATATTAATAATATATTGCATATAGGTGAAGTGATTTTATTTTTATTTATATTTAGTGATTTGAAAGCAATATAAATATATTAATTCATAAAAGAAAACAAAATCTGTAATAAAACAAAAATCATTCTTCTGAATAAAACTACGAAGGATTTGGTAAATTTGTTACAATTGCGGTTAATCTGTTTACCTATAAAATAAATGTTTTATAGTTGACATTGACATTATTATAATTGATAGGATTATTAGTGAAAATATTAATAATTATCGAATACTCTAATAGGTATTGTACTAATACTGTAAGTACTAATTATTTTAATAATTCATTTTACCGTATCTCTAGTTAACACACGTAAAACATGAATATTAATAAAAAGTGTAAAGAGGACAGGCGAGAATTTTATTTTTTTTTATTTGTAGTTGAATTATTTTATAATTAAATTTTGAATGAGAATAAAATTAGTAAAAGTTTTTTGGGGTTATAATACAGGATCTTAGCATGACTGCATCATTAATAAAGAAGGTTATTCTGATGTTAATTACGAGGAATAATGATTAGGTCTAGGGAGAAGGATTCGACGGAGTTTAGAGGCATTTTTCCAAGGACGATATTTCATCATAATAAAACATAAAACTGTCCGTCAGCGAGTTGAACCGAACAATACAGTTCTGACTTCGTAGCTGTCAGGATGTGATGAACATCGCCGGCAACTTAAAAGTATTTCCCAAGTTTCGGTTACAGAGTACGGGCTGCCGGAGCTGGTGTATGTATATTTTTTCTGCCGATAAACGAAAAAACGGGAAGGAAAAAAGAAACTCGGTGACTAGAATTTCCCATTAGCGAACTTTACCTTCTGTATACCCGCCTACCGAAACAAGGGTTTCCGGCGTCGGAAAATTTTGTTGTGCTCAACGGGAGAAAATATTACGCGTAATTATTACATTCATGCAGCCAACCCAATAAAATGCTCCTTCCAAAAGAACCCGTGTCAATAAACTTTCCCCGATTCATTATCATTTTTCATATAACTCAAAAACTTTGAAATATCATTGTCAAAGTTTTAAAAAATATTTCACAGAAAATTTTACATTAAAAATACAACTTTTAGGTGAGCTAGTAAAAAATTAAAAATTCGCATTTCCAATTAAAAATTAATATCTTTTTACATTCCAATTTACTTTCAATCACAATTGAATATAAAAACTTGATATTATAACTATAAAACATTTTCATATTCAGCCGAAAACCCCACTTTTTGGTCCAAAATTGGAAAATAGTTCATATTGATAGAAGGTAATGAACTGATTACAAATTTATAAACAGAATTTAATTATTTCTTTTCATTCTCGAGATATTTGTTCTCAAAGTTGCTCAATATGGATTATTTTCAAAAATAAAAATGGAGATGTAGAAAGATTTTAATTTGTAATTTAAAATGCGAATTTTTTTTATGAATCATCAGTTAGACAGTCAATGATTGTGTACTATTAGTCATTTTTTTTCTCAAAAGTGAAAGATTTACTCCTGATTGTCCAAATTTTGGGGGGCAACTGGGTACCCCAATCCTGCCACTGTACATAGAGGAAAACATAGAAATCAAATCAAATATAGTTGTGCAGTTGATGGTTTCTCTGGAACAATTGATTCGGATCGTTTGATTGAGTACAATACAATCTTCTAATGTCATCAATCAGATTGAAGAACGTACTCTGATTGAGAGTTACTGAAAGAAACTATCTATTCAATATATCATGAAAGCATCTCAAACGACTTTACTCCTATATCGATTGTTTTATTTTTACAGACAATGCAACAATTTTCATTCTTAGAATTTCTCACGAAATAAAATTAAGAATACAATTATCAAAAAATGAATTGTTGGAGGACTAATTTTTGTAGATTATAGATCAGCTTTTGCAATAGTAGACAAGACGGCAAGTATTTATCACGTATCATATTTGAGTAAAGATAATATGAAATAGCACTGAATATAAAAGTGTATCAAAAGTGAATAGACGAAAAACTAATAATACATGAACAGGAGAAGAACCAACACTCACTATTAACTTAAGAGCTGAGATCATTCCCTCTCCTCTTTACCATATTTTGTAAAAAAATAATATGTTTTTGAAAATATTTATTAACAAGAACTGGATGCAAGATCAACTGTTCAAACACTTAGGTTTACAATAACATATGAAGAACATTTAATATTGTTAAAAATCTATGAAGTAACATAGCTTTCACCAGTGATTTTATAATTTTTAAAAGGGGGTCTCAATAAATGTGCCTAGGTGTCCCAAGATGTCTTACAACGGCACTATTTGTAGATGATACAGAAGCACCGAACATTTAATATTGTTACAAACCTCTGAAGTAACATAGCTTTCACCAGTGATTTTATAAATTTTAAAAGCGGGTCTTAATAAATGTGCCTGAGGTCCCAAGATGTCTTACAACGGCACTATTTGTAGATGACGCAGAAGCACCGTCGTTCGACGGGAATGTTACTTGGTGGAGCCGCAGTGTCAAGCACTAGCATCAAGCGACAAGGCAGAATATTTACTTGATAATTAGGCAACGGGATTGCGGTTTCCTGTACCTTGTCACTCTTGTCGCGTCTCTACCACTCCTCCATGCATCGATTTACTATAAATCAACTCTGTCTAGCTACATTCATATTATCGCCCTTTAAACGTCAACTCTCCTTCAAACCTTGCACTACTTCACACCTAGTTAACACTATATACCTCATTTTTCCTAAATAGAATTTAAACATTCCTTATTGTAAACCAGTGATTTTATATTTATCTCGATACCAAGACTACTAAAATGTATGTTGTCATCAGAGCAATGACATATTTTGAAGCACTGTCTTTGTCTGATACCTATTGAGTAATAGTGCATTGTCTACAAATGTGGATTTTACTGCTTGTACCCCCTACTCGTAACTTGTTAAACTAAGCACTAAACTTCATCTACACTGCATTTTTGTTGCTGTTTTAAAGTGCCAACATATGGCTGACTTCCTTTAACTTTTATATGGTAAACTATTTATTACATACATAAAAATTACACACAAAATTTAAAAATTATAATGTGCCATTAATTTTATTTTGAAGTTAAAGTTTGTAGATTCAAGAAAGTCAATAAAATGTTTTTCTACTCCGTATTAAATATGTTATGTTTCTTGCACTCTTGTCAAAATGGATACATAATTTATATCTATCCTAGAGTGGATATGAAAAACATCTGATTTGTCAAAATCACAATATATTTCTTCTACGACTATTGAGATATTTTCTTGTTGTATGCTTGTTATTGCTACGGATACATAGTATATTGGAAACACATTTTCATTTCCCACTGTAACCATAGAAAACGTTAAGGTATAAATGCACATATCACATGTCAAAAATCGTATTGTTTAATTTTTGTTTTGTAGCTAATTGCTAGTAGTAAAATGAAGACATCTTTATTATTAAAATATAAATGAATTAGGAAAAAATATCGTGGTCGTAGAAAAAGTGTGCAACTATCTTGGAATGTCCATTTCATAATCGCATGAAATGAGTACCATTTCATGCTTGTTGTATAATATACTATTAATGGTACCAATGTGTAAATTATTTTCATAAACTTGAAAAACTGTAAAGAAGTTACAGATATACCTTTTTAAGTTTTGTAATTTCTTTTTCAAAAAAGAATATTTTGTTTTGTATAAAAGCAAATCTTCCTCATAATGTATTTCAATATACGGAAGCAAAAGAAATTCATTTTCAGTGGAAGGATTATTACGCCCCACTTATTCCTACAAAAAATCCCATTTGTTACACTTTGCGAATACATGTCGAGTGTTGTAAAACAATTAACGACATCGGAATAAAGTGCGAGCGGAAAGAGAAAAATCATTATTGTGGAAATTTGTCAACATAAATCAGGATTTGCACAACTTGACAGATGAACACGCTAAATAAATTCATGTTCTGCGGATTAGGACTGTGCATGCAGGTATTAATATCGCTGTGTTCATTATTCATGTGTAATGCAATCACACACAATAATTAATTTCATCATTATATTTATACATACTGTGTACTGGAATTCATTACACGATTAGAAATTGTTGCTATAGTATTCCTTTAGATTATTTATTTGTTACACATGAAATAAATCCGTATAATATTTATCATTAGTTGGCACTTATTGAAACAAAAAATATATATAAAAAATAATTAGAAGATTATGCTAAAAAACCTCTTTTTTGGGTCTAAGTTTGAACGTAAATATATCGTGAACGATAAGAGATAATTGAATTCTATTTGAAAATTTGAAATCAGTGCATCTATATTTACTTATGTCCAGAATAAAAACTTTAGACAAAAAGTTTCCAAGCGAAAATTTGGAATCGTTCCAAACATTTCTTTATGTAAAAAATAAAATATTTGGTATTTAAGATTTGTATTCAAATATGATAAACTGATTAGATTTTGACTACAATTTTTTAATCGAAAAAGTTACTTTAAATGAAGCATTAAACCGTTTTTTCACATTTTTCTACGAACTTTTAATATTTTACTTCGAAGAAATATTTGGTATTTGGACTAACGCATTGTTTTCTAGCCTCATACTGTATTTTGCATATTAAACAGAAATGCTTTATTTTGCAGAATTGCAGAAATTGATAATGATAACAAACTATTAGTGACCAAATGACAATTGTATTTACACAACAGAACAGATAATTGTTTCGTAATTTAATTTTCATTTGTTGTTGATACAGTTGTGTCTATTAAATTGTTTTGTAATTCGACGAAAATTAAAAATTTGACAGTTGAAATCGATTATTTGTTTAGATAGTTCTTAATTTGACAGATAACGTTGACCCAAATTACCAATAATGCTGTTGGCTTGTGAGGATAAATATTTTAGCCCACACATTAATATAGAATGACTTTCTAAAGTTGAAATGGATTATTATCAGCAGAATTAATTGTTACTATAAATAGGTAATCTTAACAGACACATACTGTTATGTCCCCACTGTTGAGAACCGAATTACCTTATCATCTACGTCACAGAAAACAAAAAAATTATAATGGCTTAACAAATAATAATTAAGACTTGTGAAACTACACATGGCTTTCAAATTAGATAAAGTTTCATATAAAAAAATAAACGAAAAATAGTGGAGTTGTGTTTTAATATATATCTTCTGTAAGAGCGGCAAGAGAAACATCATCAGAGTTGGCTATTAATTTTCTTGGTATATTGGCAGAACCTCTCACCTATTTCACCGCAGCGTTCAAAATGTAAAGTGAGCAAATGCATTTGGCCGCATTAAAAATTTAGAGAAATATCGAAAGCACGCTATAGATTCTCAAAGTACACGAAGTGAAAAACTTTAGTGGTACTTTATTATTTGTAAAGAAATCCTGTACATGGCAGCAATAGATTGCAGCAAATGATGTTGGTTGCGGTATCTAGATCCCATTTCCGATTAACAAATGAAAAACGCATCCGTGTACTGTATATTATCCACAATAAATTTTTTGTGAAGTTTGAAGGAGTTAACGGATATATCGAGTGTTATAATTCTTCCAGGCGCGGCAGATAGGGACGTGCTCGCTTCCGGACTTGCCGGGCTCCGGATTTCAGGAGTTTGGCTCCGGGTGCATTACCCGGAATGCTTATTTTCATTTCTATATGCTCACACACATATTTCATACTTATCGCCATTCATATTAATGCGGGAATTTAAAAATAAATTTAACCAAAGCAAATATTTTTCTTTCTAACTTTATCCTTTTAAAATAAAATATTGCACTGATACCATTATTTATATTAGTCACCATATAAGTTATATATGTAAGTAAAAATATACGATAATTTACATGAACGGTTTCGGGATATTAAGCTTCCCATGTAATTTTGACAAGTTAGTATGGTAAAAATATTACCGTACATATTTGTCAAAGTTTCGTGGGACAATTGAATAATAAAAGCTAAGTGAAATCGGTAAACTATTGAAAAAACCACTGATGCTATGAATCATACCAAGCGTTAGATGTCTTAAAATCCTCGCTCTCCGAACTCGGAATTCAATTGACATTTGCGGTGGTTATGATACTCATAACTATCCTAGGTACGCTAATGGCTATTACGCATTCCTGCATTTAAAATCATGGTTTACATCTGTACCATGACGGAAACTAAAAGATAGCAATCCGTATAGTATTTTATTAAGCAGTATTGAGTTTTATAAGATTTATAAAATAAATATTCTTCCAGATTCTAAATGAAGTGGGTTTATAAAATGAATATACGAAAACGTGTGTATATTTTATAAAATGATGTCAAAACTGCCCTTAATTCACTAACATAAATATAAAAATCTTGAGAAATACGACACGACCGTCTGAATATTTAAACATGCTTATTTACATGCGTCTCGAACTTCAAAGTAAAATATAGCAGGGTTTCTCCAGAATTTTAAAAACTACTATTAATATTTTATAGTTTGACCGCCTAACCTTTTTTGCTTAGTTAAGATGTTTTATGTTTAAAGAGCAATATACGCAAATATTATTTTCACAATGAAGCATAAATTGTCAACGCCAAAATCACAATTTTTTAAATATTTGGAAATACCTTTTAACGAGGTTACACTAGTGTTTCTATTTCATTTTGTCGTTGGATGGACGTAGATAGCAGGCCCAGATTTAAAGGTGGACAGACTGGCCTGCAGCCAACCAAATCAAAAATTTTGTCAACAATATACTTTACAATAAAAAAGAGCAACCTAGGAAAATACCAAAATTTAATTACTTATAACTTTAAGTTTTTTTAGTCCAGAACCTTTTTTTGTATATTTCAACATATAAAAATTGCAGGATATTTTTCCAAACGTGTTTCCAAAATCTATCTTGTTTTTATGAAAACAATATGCACTGCTGAAAGATCATTCTCAAAATTAAAATTATTAAGAAATAGTCTTACAATGGTTGACTGAACAACGCCTAAAACATCTTGTACTTCTGAGCATCTATCATTTGAAGATATTATAGAAGATATTGTAAAGAAGGAAGTAAGAAATTTAAATTGTAAAAAAAATAATGAATTAAATTTTTATTCCATGAAGAAACAAGGACCCCCATCAATCTTTGAATAAATCCGGCCCTGGCAGATAGCATATGTACTCCTCTGTAATATGTACAACAATGAGGTAGCGAATAAAATTTTGACCTGTGCTATGCGTATACGACAAAGATGTAAGATAAAAGTTTAATAATTCTTGTAACAGAAATTGATTCTCACAATCAACTGCGGGAAATAAAATTTATTAACTGTTACTTAAAATATTAGGTGCCTGTATGTATAAATATTTAATTTAGATAAAAGAAATCATAGCATCATAATGCGTGCTAAGAGTATTTAACACTATAGAGGAAATTGGAACTGATTGAAGCGTAAACATTCTAGTACGTAAGAAATAAAAATAGGTTTGTCCGCGGATGTTGGTATCGCGAACACGCGTCTTGAAAACATCTCCGGCGGAAGGTCCGGAACCGAACTGGGCACTGATGGATTGGCCGCCGGATCCGGCCTCCACTCACGGCCCATCTCGCAGCCGTAAATATAAATTTCAGCGTCGTAACGCGCACCCGTCATACTGGCCGACCCGCACTACATACATCACACAACACAACTTCCGTCTATACATTCATCCTCTGTCTGCATCCAATCTTTACGGGAACTTAGGCAAACAAGTCGAGCGAATTCCAAGAATGGCTTTGCGAAATATGAAGCAAATAGTATCACTTTAAATACTGTAGGTATTTAAAAAATAAACATTAGTTGGCTTAGTTTCATTTGAATTAATCACTTTAAGAAGAAATGAAATGTTAATTTTAAAAATTGAATCTTTTATCAGTGTCGGTTTTGTTAGGTAAGGTTTTTGAATTTCACAAATTATATAAGTAGACATTATAAGATTCACTTGATTTGGAACATACATTCCCCGAAAACAGATGAACAGGTCTTTACCTACTTTAATGAATACTAGTAGAAATATGATTTTAGACCCGAAAAAAAAAATGTTCAGAGATTTTCTCCTTAAAAGAGTTGGATTCGAAATTTTGATCTGCATCTACGAAAAATCGTCGCCTAAATTTGATTACAAAATTTCTGTTGTATGTATAACTTTGTTTTTTTTTTTTTGCTTAATCATAAGTAATATTGTGAGTACTTTTTATCGTGAAACATAGAGATTTATCATATCCATGGTTACGACTAGATATTTGATTGACAGCAATGCATATTTGCTTGTCTTATTTAAAGTTAAACACAGGGAACGAATTTGACATCTGCTTTTTGGGTTATATAACTTTCTGACAGGCCTACATCAAATGTACAACAATTTTATGAATCGTTAATAATTTTAGAGTCATTTAAGAGTCATTTTTGACTCAACTTGATTATTTCACGAATTATACACAGTTCAAACATAAAATATTTGATATTAACAAAATGTAACCATGATTATTATACTGTGGTTTTATCAAATTTCTTCACTAAAATACTATCTACGTTCATGAAAATAAGCATTCTGATTGGGTGAAAATGAAGTATGTAGAATAATCCGATAAATATATAGTTCATTGATCCGTCATAATACATAAATGCATTTCATTTTTGGTAATTATTAGATATAATGAACTCTTATGATAAATATCAGTGATTCTATTTTCTTTAGACATTTCCACAAATTTTCTGTAGGTGATGTAGTGATAGAACCCTAAAAAGTAAGGTGTGCAAATTTGTGAAACAATGTTGTAAAATGTTGTAAGTTTCATAATTGCAAAGCTCATATTTTGTCACTAAGTAGTTATATTAATTACAAGTGCAGGTATCTTTGTTGTAAAAGTGCCATTTTATTAATTTTAAAGTTATTTTAATTAAAACTCCAAACTGACCATTAAGTTGATGTTATAATTAAAAGTAATGTTTCGCGAAGAACAAAACTTGCATAATGAAATTTCACTCCGTATATCCCTATTTCCCTCAACAAATAAATCTTTTGTACACGGTATAATTTACAAATTTTGCGGCTTCATTTTACCCCAGAAATATTATCTAACATTACTCACTTTTCACCAGGAAGAAAAAATGAGAGAAATGGAACAAGAAAAATTAATAAATTAATAATCTCTACATGGTCAACAGCTCATTTTCAAAAGACGAACATTTAATTTTTCTAAAAATTTTAAGTGTATTATAAATTATATTTATATTTATTCTGCGATATTAAGAATGTTTTTATTGATTTCTATTTTATTCCAGTTAATATTAAGAAAATGTCGTGAATATATGTAAAGTATGCAAAAAAAAAGCTATAAGTTAAAAATAAATTTGAAAAAGAATACGAATTAAAGCTACAGTAATAAAGCAAGAACATATAATTTACGTTGGCTATGATATACGACTTGTCTTCAAAAGCCAATATCACCAAATGTTTCGAAAGGCACAGGATTCCACACTGAGTTGCTGGCTGTCATTACGACGTGAAAAATGTATGGCGAGTATTGTTAAGTTATTTACTCAGGCTCCAGGCGCAATTTGAAACTGTCACCCGTGCAAAGAGCCTTGCATTATTGAACATTAGATATAACTAGTGTAAGACCAACAAAGTGTCTAGCTGCGTGAGTTTCGGTAAATAAATCAAACGCCATTCACCAGCACGCAATCATATGTTTCATCCACTGTTTTCCTAAATTACAGACATTTCCGCACTGCAAGAAACCGATAGCTGGACGGTTGTTTAACCTAAATATACACATTTACTTGTCAATTGTCAGGTATATGGAGTATACCTTTCATAACACTTAGATGAATAGTTTTAGGAATATTAGACTCAAATAAACGATAATTCCAAATGTAGAAATAGGTCTAACCTATTGTAATGCAGCATATTAAGTTCGATTAGATTAATTATTATTAATTTTGGTACTAATATTGATAATTTTACTTTTTCTACCAATAGAACGTTTAAGTAAAATTTCTAGTTTCAGATTATTTTTTATTTATTTATTTAAAATACTGTCCAACAGACCGAAGTCCAATTACAGGACAGGGGACCTACAGCTTATAGTCAATTCAAACAAAACCACAATCAAATGTCAAAATTAAATCTAATTAAAAGACTATTTACGAGAAAACAATTATTAAAAATTTGAACCAGGGATATTGTAACAATAGTGTGCTAGAATCCTGAAAGAAGACATATAGACTGAAAGAGACAATTTACCTATCTACTTCCACCGTACCATTCCTACGTCACATTTCCTTCTCCAAAACATTAAACTCCTAATAACCATATTGTTGCAAACAATTATTATTATTATGAGAAGCTATAGTGGTTACATCTCTTTGAAATTTCGCTTTTACCAATGCTTGTTTTATTAATTTAAAACTTGTTGCATTGTAAACAACTTGAATAAGTATTATAGTTTTCTAATATGTTCCATTGAATCTTAGTTTTCCATATTTTAAAAGACTGTGAAATACAAAGAGAATTTGAGTTGTCGTATTGAATAATTATTGAATGTGAGAGTAGCAGTTATTGAATATGAAATATGTGAAAATTGTTTCCGGAGATTTAAGAATATGTTGAATAGTTTCCATATATCTGCCGGTGGTGCACGTAGTTGGCATATTTTAGCTCGTACCGGCACTATGTTATCGGTTGAGACGGCATTTTTGTTTCAATTTTAAACATACGTTGGTGATTTCTCTCGAGACCGATATATAACAGTTAGAAATAGCAAGTATCATGCATTGCAGACTATTGTTGCTTTAAAATTTATCAAAACTTTCAGTACTTATTTCAAAAAAGAATACAGACAAGTGTTCCCGCGTGAAATGTATATTCTTCATACATGACATGAGTTATATTGCTATACATTCATATAAAATTATCATCTGTTTATCAACTTATTTCAATTCCGAAGTGGTATACCTTCGTATATGTATAATTTTTATTATATCAAACAAACAAATAATAATTTTATATCTTACTTGAAAGATTACTATACTATGAGAAGCGAATGTAAAAGTTTTGTAACATATATAATACATCTAGAGAAATAAGATATTACTATTACTGATTTATTTCAGTCTTAGGAGAAAACTAGCTAATACATAAAATGTAAAATATTTGTGCAGTGTAAACTTGATGAAGCACTAACAAATCAGAAACGCCAGTTTTGGAGGTTAAAAAATAAATCGCTCCTTGTAGTAAAAAACAGTATAACAATAGTCGGTATTTAAAAAAAATGTAGTGATTATATTTGTTGATGTTATTTTAAAGGATTGGTACCATAATTTAGGTCGTGGATGCATTATTCCCACTAAGAAATAGAGTAAAGCGTGAATGTAAACTCACCTCTCCTGGAAAGGAGTAGCCGTGTATTTGGTGTTCACTCCCTTGCTGGTTGTCGGTTCCGTAATGTATGTAGATCTCCTCAAACTGGTAGCGGTAGGCCAGGGGTCCGCCGGAGATGTTAACGTGGTGCTTGGTGTCCTTGTCTACTCGGAACACCAGCGATTGGCCTGTGTTGTGCAACGTGCCGCTAACCTGGAAACAACTCCCTTATTTTACTTACAACAATACTTTCTCATAAAAACTAGCATATATCAGGTCTAACTACCGGTGACTTAAGGGTGGTCGACTCGACGCGCTGCCTTTTGAATAATGTGCATGGGCCAATAATGAAGTATATGACTATAGGACGAGATTGCGTCGGCCGCCTGTCTTAAGATCATCGTATCTAACATTGTATCAGTTTTGTAAAAGCTCCCAAATCTTTAGTACTTATTTTTAGATATCATCATTCAAATCAGATTAACTGTGAATATGATGGCATCATCTAGACAGCACTTGTTAGGTCTAGATTTAAAAAGTCTTGTCTAGATATTAAGACCCTAAAATAGATAAGGACAGATAATTCTTCGGCAGCGTTCTTTTCCTATTTTACAATCACTGTTTCAGCTCAGATGGAACAAGCTTCGCATATTTTATTTATATTTAGAAAGTTTATAATTTTTAATTATCTAATCTAGAGTCTTGAAAATTGTTTAGAATTTTCTATTCTCGATCTAAAATAAGAAACTCTTGTCTTGTCTTGAAATTTCAAGATAAGACTTTTGTCAGTTTTGTCTTGAAAATCTAGACAAGATTAGACAAGAGTCTATAAACTCTAAATCTAGACGACAACACTAGTAGATGGATAATAGAGAATCATATTTCTGGAATTTAGTCTCAGTTTATTTTGGGTAGTCTACGACTCCTACCGATTTTGATCCCAAGCGGGTCTTTTTCAAGGAGTGCAGGACCACTGAATAAAACTTATTTGATTATGCCGTTTCTGTAATCAAATAAGTTTCTTCCAATGTTAACGTACGTTACTTTTGTTAAATTGTCTTACACTTCCTGAGGAAGACCCCACGTGGGGTCGAAACCAGTAGGACACGTAAAATACTAAAAAAAACTATTCTATGTGAATTGTGAAATTTGCAATTATAGATCATGAAAGAACTATTTCGCAGGCTAGGAGAAAAATCCCGTCATGACATAAAGTAAAAGTTTGCAATAGAGTGATAGAGTTAATATGGTTTTTATCTGGGCTGGGGACATGTTCGGTAGTTCCCACGCGAATCAGCCGTCGCTCATTTGGAGGCTGAATCAGGTGAAGTGCAAGAAAGGCGTTGCTGGAGACACGGCAGCGGAACAATGCCCGGGGCTGCGGTGATCCATCACTCAATCACGCCGGGCTCGCGGGACGCCGCTAATGAACAAACCCATTACCCCCGGCGCCAAGCCAGTGGCGGAGCCGGCAAACTCATTTACATTACACCAACACCAACATCATCATCATCACCAACACCAACTACACCACAAACAATATATACTTTCATTTCCAATTTTAATGGTGGTGGTTCCCTAATTAATAACAACTATTTCATTTTATAAATTATGTCTATATGAAATAATATTCTCATATTACTACAACACTAGATTACACCAACATCAACATCATCACCAACACTATCTTTCCTCTTTTTACGCCAAACAATATATATGTCTGGAATTTTAATGTTGCTGGTTCCCTAATTAATAACACTTATTTCATTTTATAAATTATATCTATATGAAATAATATTCTCATATTACTACAACACTAGATTACATCAACATCTTCATCATCACCACCATTATCTTTCGTCTTTTTACGACATACAATATATATTGTCATCTCGAATTTTAATGTTACTGGTTCCCTAATTAATAACAACTATTTCATTTTATAAATTACGTCAAAATATAATAATATTTTCATAGTACTACAATACTACATTCAGAAATGGACTCGTAGTACAAAACCGAAAGAGAAATACAGCGGGTATTAAAACGTAGCAAGCGAATTATAGTTATACCCGGGACATACGATAAAATTTAGTGATCTTTATATTGAACATTATCTTCAATTGAGAATTTATTTAATGATCATTACTTATAGCGTGTGACCCTGACATGAAGTCTTCTTAGTAAATAACAGAAACGGTCTGCTAACTGAATTAGAAGCAAGAATAATGTCAGCTAAACTAAAATTCATATCGCGATTCCACATTCTACAAAAATTAGGATATACAAAAAAAAACAATCCTTACATACGGATACTAAACCTGGAATATCCCAACATTGATGATAAGTAAGCCAGCTACTTTCAAAAGAAAAACTTTGAGAAAAATAATAACCCTAGTTAAAGATGACACATCTGGAGATCAAGAATGAATATGGAAATCTTTGATATGATGAGTAGAAGGACATTCATATAATTGTCATTAAGCCTGTAAGCCGAAACTAGACAATAGGGAAGATAACTAGTCAACACGATCAACCTACAAAATCTAGAAGAGAAGCTTCTGATAGTCAAAAATAGTATAAGAAGAAGAACGATACATCACATTTTCATATTACATGTTTCTTGTTAATAATAGTGCATTATTCAATGAGCATGTAATATGTGCTATTACTCATAAGAATGCAGTATGCCAACATGAGCGAAAGCGATATATAGGTACTCAGTAAAAAAAAGACACAAAATGATCTGAGAACACATTTGTGGGATTAATTAATTAGAAATCAATTGGTTTAGTAAGGCATGAGTTTATAAACAGCAAATTGTTATTCTGAAATTAGTCTTGTGGTGTTAATGATTCAAAGTAGTAGCTTCAATAAATAATATTCTTGTTTGTTAATGCACTCAATGAAACATACAAAAAGTTGAAAGACGTTTAAGAGCATTCTTAATTTTGCAAAATTCTTGATTCTTTATAATCAATCTTTAAACACGAAGAATTTTTTTCCACCGCCACTGTCCTGCTTCTGTGGTACTTGAGGTCAAACATTTAAAACCGCGCGTTTTTCAAATGAGTTTCTTACGAAAATGGATTCTCCGTGGCTCGGGATTTATTCGCCGCCTGGATTAATTTTCAGATTAAATCTAAGGAAGGGGAGCGTTTTTCGCGTGGAAACAACATTAAGCTATCAAAATGCGAAACACGCTACTGGGCTTCGGTTGGCTACCACAGACTGACCAAGCCTCACTATGTTGTGATTGTGCATGGTGTTGCTTATTTTTATAGCCCATTTTCAACGCTTTATTTTCTGTGAACATGTACAAAGTTTCACCAAATTAATTATATTTTTAATTAAATTATTTTAAGTACTCCAGCAACAGGGATTTGTATCACGCTTGCAATAAAATTAAATTTTGCAGATAAACAATATTAATCCCATACTTTACATTTTTTATGTTTCCTTAGTAAGTACTTGTACATGCGCGTTTTTAAATTAGTTTTTCTATTAATATAAAAATTATTTTACAAGTTTTTTTTACTTTAAGGAAATACACGTGTACATTCATTTTATGTAAAGCGTATCTTTAATAAATGACTGTACCAATCTTTCTGTATTTTCAAGTACTATCATTTCTACTTTTCTCGTAATGGAAAAGAAGCGATTGTATTTCAATACCATTATAATGGAGTCTTATACTCATATACAATTCACCAAGAAACTATTTTTAAAAAGCAATAGATAGCTTTAAAATAAATAAACTTCAAATAATTATTTATTTTACTATGTACACAATTTCAGCTTTTAAAACTTCTGATTGAATAACAATAAATAAGAATGTTACTATTTGTATTTCTATACAACACCCTGTAATTATAACGCTATAACTATGGTGTTTTAAGATATATAAAGTGGGTCATAACTCACTAGTGGGTTAGAAAATATAACACATTCTTTATTAGTTCGTACCATAGTAACTATGTTATAAAACCTTCTCACATTATTTTTTATGAAATGTTATTTTGAAATGTTAACTGTCAAAAATTATGTTTTTCTCTACTAGCCTAGACACCCCCTATAATTAATCTTTATTTTATATGCGAAATTGTTTTTCACTACATCTTACTTGGTAACTATGGTCACCTAGGTCAAACAAAAAGATTTTTTTTAAATTCGAAATGTTAAGGGTAGTTATATTCCTGTATAACAAACTTAATTGAAGAAAATTTGACATATTATTTCGATGTCATTATCTTATCAAATTGAAGTTATATGAGATAAAAAAAGATATATGAAAAGTAGAAGTAATAATTGGTAGAATTTAGTTCTAATGGTTACATTTCTCCAATTTCACTCTAATAGAAACTAGGAACAAATCGGTGCAAAAATCAAACAAAGCAAGGAAGAAACGCGGATGGGTCAAGTTTCCCTAATCGCAATTAGTAGAAGTAGTGGGGCACGGGCCGATATCGGTGGTCCGGTATGCCCCACTATGGGTTACGATTACACAGGTAATTGTTCCCCGTGCTCTGCTTTAGTATCAAAGCCTTTCGAATTAATAGCACGGATAATTATAGCACTTTCGATTAGTATGCGCACTAATGGAAATTAATAACCGCCATGTAGGGGGGGATATTAGCACGGCACGAACGTCTTTAACTTTGAGGTTAGGTTAGCGCCTTGCGTTTTTGTTTTTTCAGTTTGAGGCGGGAAGGCCAAATGCCATGCCGGCAATTTATCTTTATTTGTCTTTATTTTTCGGTAAATTCGCCAGGGATTAGTAATTACATTAGGAATTAATTATTTGTGGGGGCTGTGTATAGAGAATGGGTGATAATTGATTGCTCCCTTGTAAATGTGTTTTCAATAATTTGGAAATGTTTTTAAGGGATTGATTCTTAATTAATAAAGCTTTAATTTACTCTGCAATTTCCATTATCAACCAAAATTTTTGCAGGAAATTATTCGGCCCATTTAAATTTTCCATTCTCTAAATTACATTTGGACCTTTTAAAGTACAAGCAATTTAACTAAATATCAAAGGATATGTTACTTCTGTTGTTCGACGTTAAAAAAATATACAGGTAAAGCAATAAAATATGAAACATGAAACCAGTGAACTATTGAACAAACCTCCGAATTCAATTGACACCTGCGGCTGTTATGATACTCATAACTATTCTAGGTATGTTAATAGTTCTTGTTTAATTACAATTCAGAAATATAAGCTATCAAATAATGTTAACATTATTTTTGCATAAACGATTTCTAAGGCAGTAATACTAATATAATTTTTTATTTTAAGGACCAATTAATATATTATTTTATTTTATTTATCGAAATGACTGTCCATATCTAAAGTTTGATCTACTGTCTACAGTAAGCAGTATAGTAACAAGTTAGAAAAGTATGCAAGGCAGATTTTTGCATGAATATTTACATATAAAGTTATTTTTTGTGTCACCGTAGCAACGGCAACTGGATATAAATATTTAGTTGGCAAGTTAACGCTGAGTGTTGCGAGACATGGAAGTTTTTCTAAATATTTCATCAAAACTATATTTGCAGTAGAAGCGACGGCGACGCACTTTGCTTTAGGCACATTATAATTGTAAATGTAATTTTTGTAACTCATTTATTATTCCCTTGCATCGGGATTTTTCTCTTCTTCTTTTTATTATTTATTTTTGTAGCTTTTGATCTGATTTATACGGATGGTATTCAAAATGAGATTTCAAATGAAAGAATTCCTTTATAATGTAACGAGCTTTATATTCTGTTTTAAAAAAAACTCAAGTGGCTTGTATAATTGAAACTGCAAGGATTATTCAAAACAAAGAATGAGATATTGTGTTATTATGCGTCCCAGTGTGGTAGCTTTCTACTTTTAAATGCTTTCCTCTTTTGTAAGTTCTTCTTTCTTTATCCTGCAAATCAATTTTCCACCGATAAATAACCTACAAGTTAATGACCTACACAACATAAAAAATAAAATAAAACTTTTAAAACTTTGCAGTAATTAAAGACTTTTCATTTAAATGTTTTAAAACTTTACCATTCAAGTCAAGAAGTAAAAACATTTGAATAGAATGTTAATAATCGATACTATATTTTCACAAAGAGTTAAGGAAGATGAAATTTTAGAATTTATAATCTTTTTTATATAAATAAAAACCAGACAATATGCTTTCTTTTAACACATTATAATTATTATAAAACGTGGCTTGTTCAATAGTTTACCGGTTTCATGAAAACATTATTAATAAATATTATTTACTTACTTTTGTCTATCGAACCAAAAGTTTAGTATTCTTACGGTAAACAATTTAAAATTATAAATACTATTGCTTGATCTTTGAAGTATCCGTTTTAACCATTGTGATCTCGAGGATCATAGGGGATATATAGTGAGCTTATGTATTTTTTCGGGAAAACAACATAATTGAAATGGCCATCTAATGCGGTAACTTTGTCCTAACTTAACCGACTTCGTATCTCTTACGGTTTTGGAATTCTCATTTGTTAGCCTCTTAAAAAGGACACTATAATTGGAGAGGAGAATGGACCACAGCCACATTTATAGGTGATTTTTGTGATAGGTCAGATTTCTATTTACGATTTCATATTCAAACATAACAAGGTTAAGCTGATTTGCTCAAAATTAATCTGTAAAAACTTTTTCACGAGTTTATATGATGAGTTTTTGCCTTTTATTTCAGCCACAACTAAAGTACTTATTCGTATTAATGAATAGTAATTCCATTGAAATAAAATATGCATTTAGAAGCGTCTTAACAAAATCCATTGAATTCTGTAAAGAAGTAAAAGTTTGGAGTATAATCCAAACATTAATTAAAATAGTCGTAGGAAAGTTGAGCTCGTCGCCAAAAACAAACCAACATGGCTGGTATTATCTTCATTTATGACATCTCCTCATAAATCTCCAGCAGTGTAAGATCCACCCGCGATGGAGTTAATTAAAGTGAAGCACGAGGCAAAGTATATTCTTCTTTGTTGGGTTTGGTGGCTGATTGTCACGCGACTGACGACGCAGTTTTGTTAATTATAATATAGGTGCCGTGTCAAGAGGGTGGTTAACCCGACTGTCGAATAAATAATGCGTGCTTAAATAAATCTCTCCACACGTGCAGGGAGTGGTTTCCAGGCCCACTAATTTCCAACGTCTGGAAACTTAAATGCTCTACCTGTTTGCTAGCTGACACTTTCATTATTACCACTGAATAATACTAAATTATATTCATCTCGTAAGTTATTATAAATACAATAAGCGGGACTAGTGGTCTGGCTAGACCGCTTTCCAAGGTATCTCATGCCCTGATGGTGGTTTAGTTCAGCCAGCCGGTAATTAGAGTACGCTTTAGCGTGTACTCTAATTCTTGGCTTGCTGAAATCAGAGCACATTCTGGAGCAGATTGTGCTTTGGTTTCAATGGGTCAAGAATTAGAGTATTCTAAAGTGTTTGCTATAATTATTGGTCTGCTGAAACCAGATCACATTCTTGAGCAGATTTGACTGTTCTGGAATGTGTTTTTGCTCCAAGAAAATTTGCAAAAGTCGGCTCTCGTGAATGACAGTTATGCGATAAATTTTGAACTTTAACAAAAACTAACACATGTCGATTCTGAAGACGATACTACGTATACAGAATGCTCAGATCTGCAGTAACATATGGAAAACATTCCATATTTTTACAATATATTATGTATCAATAAATAGGATATACTTTTGGAGTACTACATTATGTATATTTTAATTTAAGTTGACTGAATTGTATTTGAATAATCCGTTGGATTGTTTCTATATATTAAAATTCCTGCAAGGTACGCTACGCCCTCTATACTTATATGAACGCTCTTGACATTTTGGCTGGTGACAGCTTTAATGCTTAAATATATCATCTCACAAAATCTGTTTGTGAACAGAACTGACATTCAAAAATTAAGCGGTAGGCGTGAAAATATTTATATGACACCTACATAAATTCTACTTTCAGCGACATATGTAGAACCAGTGGATCGCAAATATTACATTAAAAGGGAGTTTCACCAAACAATATTAATATTTTTTTAGATACTCCAGTACTAAAAATATTTCTGAAAAATCAATTTTAGTGATATTTATTTTAAATTACAAATGATTTGATCTGCAAATTTTTGGAAAGGTTCTCTTAGTGTTACTCGTATACCTACATGTTAAAATCGGTATTTTAAAATTTTAAAAATCTTTACATTACTTTTTCATTACCAGTAGCGTGATGTACCGTCGTATGAAAAAATAAGAACCCGTAATGAATAAATTGGGAGAAAGGGAGTGAAGATTAGTAACACACTATAGTATGTTTTGTTTCCGGCGTTTTTATCGTTGTTGAAGTACAGAGTAATGTAATTTCCCTAATCTTCGCCAGCATCTTAAGAAATGAAAAACATTGTGAGTTAGAGGGTGATTATGCAGGTGTGTTATCACACGTGGGTGGCGAACTCGGGCGAGGAATAAATAATGCGTGGCTCAAATAAATCCCGCACGTCGGCCACGTTGTGTCGCGCTTGTTGGGAAGTTTGTACAGCCGCAGGGAGTACCACAGCAGCGGGAATACAGCCGCACTTCGCGCTGATTGTAAAGAGTTAAAAGGTGATGTGTTTACTAAAACACCTAGTTTACATTCCTAACTTGTGTGCGGGTTAAAAACTCACATAATAAGGTTCCGTAAAATGAAAAAATAATGTACCATCATTCAAGATAATACGATAAATATGAATACCTCGAATGAAATGTGTTATACATTACGGATTTAATACTCGTACTATTAACTTATGTGCGAGTTAAAAACTCACACAATAACTTATAATGAAAAAATTATGTATGATCATTCAAGATAACATGACAAACATGTATACCTCGAATAAAATGTGCTACACTTTACGGGTTATATTTTCGTACTATTGTAAACAAAACTCGCCCATTTTGATTTTGGAACATTCTTCACATCCAAACTTTGATCCGATTTGATTATGTTTTTCTTTTGTTTGTTTAATTCAGATTTTTTTTTTTCTAATTCAATGATTTTGTGTTAATTATAATATATTTCATAGTTTATGATTTCTTTAAAAAAACTGGTAATTCGCCCTTCCCTTGGAAAGTTTCTGAATCCGCTTAAAAATGTTCTGATTTTTGGATCTACTAAAATTAACGTTTTAGAGGGGTAAGAAAAATAGCACATTCTTCTCTCGGCCCAATTTTTAGTTGAAATGAATGATTCGAAATAGCGCGCTCCGATTTGAATTGTGAGATCTAGGGTACAAATAAAAGCTTTCTGTTTTATTATTTTTTGAAATAAAAATACTGCTTTTTCTAAATGGTTCGGAATCCACTATAAGCTGTAGGTCCCTTACATAAGCTGTAAAAAAGTAAAACTTGCCAAGAAAAATGTAAGATAGGTAGTTCCAATAGGAATAGTGTCACAGAGGATGATGGATATTTTCTTATTTCTGCATGACAAGAATTAAAAACATATCAGAAATACTATCAATTTCTTAAAAATAATGTAATAAGATTTTAATATTTGTAGACTTAGATAGGTATCTGAACATATTTTACAAATTCTGTAATAAGGACTATAAGGTTTTTCCTGATATTTTGTGATTATAAACTAGGATTTTTATTCTTTTAAATATTTTTTTGACAAGGTAAAAAAGTAAATAACTGGTGAAGTTTTTTTGATTATTCACATTTGCACAAAGTTTATTTCAATATAATTGTGTGTTGCTCGTAAGTTTGAAATCAATAATCATAAATAATTTGATGTTTACTTAATCGTGAATTTATAATTCAGGTAAGTAGTAAGTCCACAAAGAGAATATACGTTAAAGTGGCGTACTGAACTTAAGCCACAGTGAAATAATGAAGTAGAAACATTGCCGTACCTTGTGTTTATCCAGTAGAAGAGGCGTCAAGTTAGGATCATAGAGCAGGTGGTGAGGCTCCACGTTGATTGGTGACTGTCTACGGCCCTTTGTGCACATGTTCCACTGCGGGTTCATCAGGCCCCAGAACGACGGCCCTGCAACAAACAGCGCATTCATATTTCATGTTTAATACACTTCACCTACGCCGTCCACCCCCGCTTTCTTCCATGCATAATTCCCTCAGATTTCCCGACTCCATCTCCTAATTACAAGGCTTCTTTACCGCCACTTTACAACAATCTCCAAGACCTGCTATCAACGCCAATTAATCTCATATTTAATTTGACTGATGCGCTTTTATTATTTAGTAACAATGCTTGCAAAGGTGTTGGGTGTGATTTTTATTGTGAGTATACCGACTACAAAGAGCTTTGTAAATTCTTAATTACTGTACAAAAATCTGTTGCGTTCAGACATTACCTTTTATACTCTACAGACTACAGATTTACTTATAATGTAACTACAGTTGTCAACTATCTTTTATGAAAAGGAGGACTTTTTTCACAAACGTCAATCGTTATTCACTTGTACTAGAGGAATCACAAAATAGTTCCATAGCTTAAACTTCTTAAAATTATTTAACTTATAATTTCGTTCGTTTTTATTAGCTTCTAGAAGATCTTTATTTATGTAATTTAATCAAACCATAAAATTCAAAACAAGTAAGTTAACATTTACATAAACAATGATTTTAGAAATTCTTCTTTTTCCTTCAAATTTCCTAATAAGTTCTACCATTTTTATAGTCTCATTTAAATGAGATCATTTTTCTGTAGAAATAGCATATAGCATATAGATTTATACAAAGTAGAGAGAACAGCATACTACGAAAGTAATGGACATTCTACGGTACAAATAGAAAGACGACGTATAAATATAACATACATATAACAACAAGAATAGCAAAGGAAGATAAAAAAATTAGAATTATAAAAATAAATATAAATAATACAATCAACATCAATATGATGGTTACTAGATTGAGATGTGATAATGAAGAAAATAACAATATATACTGGCTATCTAGTAAGGAGAAAATAAATCTCTAAAGCATCTAAGGACATCCTGCAGAAAAGTTCGGAGAGAAGAAAGAGAAGAAGTCCTGTTAGACGATTTAGGTTCAGGATAGGAATTAAGAAAAGGAATGTCATTATAGAGTTATAGAATGTTATTCGGTTTTCGAATAAATAGAACGGACAATTGGTAATACTAACTATAACTTGGGTTACTGTTAAAGCTTAATATTTATATTGCTTTAAAATTATAAATTAATACAGTAAAATATGATTTCACAAACATTAAATTAGGCTGTAATAGTAAATAGAATTTAGACTTCTTAAAACGTTTTTATTTACTAAAAACATATTCTCTTAAAATCTAAGCAAGAATAGTACCTTTCATCTGACAGGTTGGGAGGTAAAAATCGAAGCTTAATTCATTAAAACTGATAATGATTTGTTGCTATAAAAAGGTCGATTAATTAAATCACTAATTTTTTGGATCAGATTAAATGCAAAGTGATTAATAGGTTTAAAATAATATTGGTACGGAAATTACTTTTTAGTCTTTGATGAATCATCAAATTATGGTATTACATTTTGCCAAAAAGATAACGTTCGAATCCTGTAATTTCCTTATTTTCAAAGATGAAAGAAGTTAATTACAATTGTAAATTATAAATTAGCTTTTAATTTGAAAGGACATTGGTGAAAGTCGAGGGAATTTGTTCTTATAAATAATACGTAAAGTTTGATGATAGGTTTGACTTAGGCGAATATGTTCGCAACTTCTTTTTAATAAATTTCCTTTCTAAGAGTTTTAAGAGAAAAGTTACGTTTTCCGCTTACTTTGCACTTTCTATATATATTTACTGCTTTATTCGGTATGGGCTAGCTGTTGTTTTATGCTCAAAGGTATTAAAACTTTGCTTCAAGTGGAGTGTAACTCAATTATGCTGAGTACGAAAAAAAATCTTTCGTCCGAGAATTCTTTCAAACTTGGCTGATATGTCCGTCATCTGTCAGTTACTGTTATCGCGCCGAGGCAAAAAGGTTTTATTTCTTGATTATTTGTTTGGCGCTGGATGAAAATTTTGTTTAATTATTTATGTTGTTTGTGTGCTGAATATTAATGGCGTTGCTTTCTGTGGAAACTTCCGTCAGAAGTAAAAAAGAATTCTGAACTTTGATGAAGCTACAGACTGGATGATCAACTTTTCTTATTTAAATGTTTATTTTTTGGTAATCATATTTACGGCTCTCTGAATTTTAAATTGCGATGAATCCCAAATTTAAATTATTAATTACGGCATTACAAACAAGGGTAAGTATAATTTTATCATTCCAACTGACCACGTAAATATTTCAGTAACAATTTAATTCACTTCATAATTAATATGAAAACATTTTTCTTGGAAGAATTGCAAATATTTGCTGAAAAAAACAGGATTTATAAAATTTTTATTAAATATATTTCCAATGTGCAAATAGAAGGCATTCCCTTATTTAAAAAGAAACAGATTTTTTTAAATAAAATATTTACTTTTGGAGCAAAAGTAAATTTACTTAAGTTAGAAACAATCAATAATATAAATTTCATCAAAATCTTACAAATGCATATAAAACATAAAATAGTTCTTATACATAGTGTTAATTTTTACTCGTTTTTCTTATTACAAAACTAATTATTGCGCTTCAGATATAATTGAAACCAATGAGAATTTAAATACTTTGTGAGAAATTTCAAGACTTATTCCGAGACTAAACTAATTTTAGTTTTGTTTAAACTTTCTGAAACCCTGTAAGAAACTTTGGAATAATTCTAAAAATAATTCAAAGAAGACGAACTCTCATCATGTACAACCTTTAACACAGTAAAAGTAAACTGATCTATAAAATTATCATTGTCTTATTATTTTCTTGGCGTATATTATTACATAAGTATTTATAAGAAAGTTCTGTAATATATTTACAAGTAAACGTAAACATTGTCATATATATTTCTATATTTAGAGATTATAAAGGACTGTATAAAAATTTTTTGACGTAACTATGACAAAAGGCTTTCTAGTCGGGGATTCTATGTAACATGCACATTTATATTTTATTTTATCATTTATTTATAAATAATAAATAGATTATAATAATATTTAACAAACCAATTAGTAAACGCGTAAATTATATAGAATCAATGATCTTTTGAATCACCATTCATTAAAATTACTGCTAATAATCTTGAAGTTTCGGAGTCAATTTTACCCCATTATTCTACCATAAATTTTGTAGATCTTTTGTATTCTTTGAGCGTCTTGTTTTACACATTTTTGAAAATAAATCACAGAGATGTTCCATGGGATACATATCTGAAGACTGTGGAGGCGTTTTTAATTGTTATTTATAATTTAAAATAACTATTCTAGTAGTTTACTTGTAGTATGTTTGGGGATATTATCTTGTTGAAAGTTTTAAGAATCCCTAAAACCCAATTTTTCAGAACACATATAACATTAAGTTACAGTATCATACGAGTACAGATCATCATCTATATTTCACTGTTGGACATCTTTTTTTTCATTTGCTCATTCTTCCTTTTCCCAACAATAATTTGTCCATCTGGCAGAAAAAGGTTTATTTTGCTTCATCTTTATATATTTCAAAAACAAAGCACAAAGATGTGTTGGTTTGAGTTTATATAAGTGTTTTACTATCTGTTTATTTTCTATACTAACATTAACTAATATAGTAAAGGATAATCGAATTTCTTTTGTGGTTGATTATTTATTATACATAGAAAGAAAAAAATAAAGGCAATAAGTTAGTTTGAGAAATGATAGTGGCCGAAGGAAACAATGTGAAGTCGTGAATGGGGAAAGTGCGTCGTGTTTAGCCGGGTTCCCGGTGCATTACCTCCGCACAAAAGCGTCGTGAAAGGCACGAACCCGAGATTCCCGTCACCGCGACGTCACCTATCATGTTAGTGTAAACACACTATAGCAAGTCAAGCATTGAAAAGCGCCCGGTACATATGAATATTAATGACAAAGTTCTTGCTCCTTCGACGCAGTGTCTGTCGTATCACTCACCAGAGCCAGAGCCATAGCTGTTTACTACGAGATTTGAATACGGCGAAACACGGATTTAACAATATGTTGCGGGAAACGGTTAATAGTTCTCTATGCAAATTATGCACGTATTACATCATGTTATTTATATATTCTGCAATGTTATTATGGCTTGGTTGTTGGCAGAACGTGACTTGGTTGTCCAACTTCTTCCAAATAAAAACACTCCTGGCTTATTTTTTATTTCTGTGATTTATCTTACCCGGGTATGTATCATAAAATTCAATTGAAAAACCTTTCATGACAATTTTCGGATCGCCTTTCGACCGTCGCAGTCGCACCCGTGAAGGCGAAGGCGTAACTTGTGCTTTATGAAATATAAATATCGCGTTTCTTTGTGGCTCCGGAGAACACTAATATTGATTCCAATTTGCGGCACTCCACTCTTAAATAAATAATACTCGTATTGCTTGCTGCTGGCTCTTCGCTCTTATTTAATTAGACTTTGTTTTGACGGTTTTACTGCTAGAATCGCCGTCGGGAAGCGTTATTTAGACCGCGGATAAAATAAAGCTCACATAAAAATTCATAGTCTACGGCTATATTGTCACTTTTTTCTCATCTCACTGTAATAAAATTATAAATTGCGGAAATTGCATTACCCGACAAATTTTATGTTCTAAAAATATATTTCTCGTTTCTGTATCTTGTCTTCAATTCATTTTCTAAGGTTGTTAGTAGTTAATCTTATTACAAATAAAACTGAGAACTTTAGCGAATTTACACCTCCTACATTTTAATACTTTAAAACAAGTGAAAGCTACATTATGTCCACTTATATCGACAATATATTATTGATTATAATGGTAAGCAAGTAAATGTAATTATCTTTGAGTAATTTATATTATACATCCCTGAATATGAAAGAATACTTATGTATACATTTTGAAATTTGAATAATATCTTTACATCATGTTTTAACTAGCTATAATGCTACACTTTTTGGTCCAACCATTTAAATATTAAGTAAGTAAATTGGTAAAACGAGTTGAAAAGTTTTAATAAATCGGTCAAATTATTTTATTCTGCATTATGTATTCTTTTTTTATTTTGAAAATTTATAACCTTTTGTCAAAGTTGTATAGAGTTAAACCAAACAACAGTATTAAACCAAAAATTGTGTTGATAAACGCGAAATATCCCAAAAATACTCATTTTTGTGCCCAAAATTTGGATTTTGGGAAATAGTGTATCTTGATAGACCTCGACGCGCTAATTCCAAATTTTCCAACGGAATTTAATTATCTCTTTTCGTTCCTGAGATATTTGCTCTCTAAGTTGCACCTCAAAAAAGTGTGTTTTCTGGCTATGTTTCTAAAATGGGTAGAGATACGATTTCAACGTTTATACCAGTCGATTCTATGGGAAAAGTTACATAGAGAAATGTTTTCTCCACATATACGTTCTTTGGAACGATTAGGTGAAAAATGAGAAAATCGAAAAAACCTAAATTTCAAAATTTCTTTGAAGAAATTTTTGTCTCCAAAACTTTTCATTTTCTGAACTTAAGTAGATATTGACGTGTTGATTCCAAATTTTCAAACCGAATTGAATTATCTCTTACCGTTCTCGAGATATTCGTGCTCAAAGTTGAGTTTTGGCAATACCTAAAAAAACAGGTTTTTTAGGTATGTTCCTTTAGGGGTTAGGTTTACGACTTCGGCGACCTCACCAATCGATTCTACGGGCAAAATTACATAAGTATACCAATTTTTAGATTTTTATTCCAAAGGATACAATTTGTAGAAAGGAAAAACGAAAATGGCCAAAATCGATTTTTTCGATTTTTGACCATTTTCAGTTTTTTCTTTCTAGAGATTCTATCTGTAGAGATAAAAATCTGAAAATTGGTACACTTATGTAATTTTGCCCGTAGAATCGAATGGTGAGATCGCCGAAACCTTAAACCTAACCATTTAAGGGGTATACCTAAAAAACCTAATTTTTTAGGTATAACTTTGAACTCAAATATCTCGAGAACGGGAAGAGATAATTGAATTCTGTTTGAAAATTTGAAATCAGCACGTCGATATCTACTTAAGTCTAGAATATGAAAAATTTTGGAGACCAAAATTTTTGAGGCGAAAAATTGAAATTTAGGTTTTTTCGTTTTTCTCATTTTGCACAGAATCGTTCCAAAGAACGTTTATGTGGACAAAACATTTCTTTACGTAACTTTTTCCGTAGAATCGATCAGTAAAGTAGTTGAGATTGTATCTGTACTCGTTTTTGAAATATACTCAAAAAATATACTTTTTTGAGGTACAACTTTAAGAGCTAATATCTCCGAAACGAAAAGAGATAATTGAATTCAGTTTGTAAATTTGGTATCAGCGTAGCTAATTCTTTAAAAATTATTTCAAACAAAATTTTGTAAAATTAAAAAATTTTCGAACTAAAAATTCGATATTTTATAATATTTTCGGGTTTACGCAAAAATACAGCGTGAGCGGGTTTAGGAATTATTTCCCCTTTTATTACTACATACATAAACTATTATATTTTTAATTATTAAATACAAAACTAACTATTAAAAAGAAGAAATTATACATTTTGTATAATTTATTGTAAAGTCTAACGATACGTCAGTATCTGATTTTAATATACGAGTATCTAACCCATTCCCATTTATTTGAATTTGATATTTTTAATAACAATTTTCTAATGCTAACATAGTATTGCATTTTAATACAAATACATTATCGCGTTTTGGTATAAAGGAAAAAAGCTTTTGATGCTTTTGAAGAAAAATTTGTTTATTGTGCGGTTTATTGGAGGTTCTTCAGTAAAGAAAATATTTAATAGTTCGGCAGTGGCTTATTGAAGTTTCGTTCGTGGCGCATTTTTCGAAGCGGGGAACAAGCGAGGACGAATATTCGCGGCGGCATATCTGGTTAGCTTTAATATTTTTGGAATCTCAGTACAAAGACATTTTTATGAAAGTAAATTTCTTGCAGGAATTTAGCGAGTTATGTTGTTTGGATTTTTAGCCAAGTTGGCGCGACTTGCATCTTAAATTCGCGCGATGTTAAAAGTTATTTAAATATTGTGCAACGCGTGCTGTGCATTTCGACAAGAATTCCGCAATCATTTTTCTGGAAATACATGAATATTCTGTGATGAATTTGTGCAGTTATAAAAATTCTACCCTTGTCTTGCATAAAATAATATGACCTATATTTTGAAACTAAATTCATTTTTGCACACAAAGATAGAAAGCTTTGTTGATTATCGTACTTTGGCTATCGGGTCTTTCTTTTAAAAACTTTCAGTAAATGAAAGAATATGTAACAAATGAAAACAATTTGAAAAAAAAATACAAATATTATATATTTTACAGGTATCTTATTCGAGTTACCGTGGACGAAAAATCGTCACAGACATACGACATCACGGTAAAAATAATAAAATCCTAATTTAGGCACCCTAATTCGTGCTCATATGTTAAAAACACACTCGAGAAATTTGACCAGAAACAATATCTCCCTTATCTATCTATATTATCTATATTGATAGGCGGGAGGTAAAAACGAAGTGCTAATTAAAATATAATTATAATAAACCGTTTGTCGTCTCCCCCGCATATTAACTTATTATATTCCGTGACTTCGCTGCCATTAATATATAATTATTGTGTTCGCCAGCGAATAATAAGGTACTATCGACTTGTCATTAATTATTCACTTTGGAATAATGTTATTTACTTAATTGCAACCTGCTTTGTACAGATCTTTCAAGATTAGTGTAACTGAAGTTGATCAGCGTAATTATATCAGATTTTCACCCTTGTTTTCGACGAAAAAAACAGAGTAAATTAATAACACCCAAAAATTAAGGCCTAATTAAATTTTACTCATTTTATTTGATGGAGTCTTCTTACGAGTAAACATCAACGTCGAATAAATAACCGGTACACGCAAAGGTCAGGAAAAATGTCTTTCCACGGATTTTTCTTGTTTTATCCTGGAAATATCAAAGTTCCTCATAAGAATTTATAATGACTTATTAGGATTTGAAATAGGAAATATTATACTTCAATTTAAAATTTAAATTTGATTATTCATTCCCATTATGAATATTTATACAATAACCTTCTCTATTTCAATACTTGCACAAAAAGTGGCGACTATATTACAATTTCTCGTACTTAAGGCGTATTCAAGTAAAGTAAAAAATATAAAGTACCGACTAGGAATTCAGGCATAAGAAGAAAAATTTCTAATTAGTAATTCTCTGAGACGAGACGAGATTTTTCTTTTTCTCGTATCTTGCCATTTTAAATGTAAAATATGTTTTTCACTAACTTCATTCTTCTTACTCGCTGATTCCACATAGTTCCGGCGGCGTAGAAGTACCGATAGTTCTACTTCGGCGACGTAGAAATTTAACTACGTTGTGATCAAGTTACATTTATGACGTCAAATTATTTTTCTACAGACGTCATAAATGTAACTTGATCACAACGTAGAAGTTAAATTTCTACGTCGATAAATCTCGAGGAAATGATTGAAATTCGAGAATCTCGATTTTATTTTCTGGTCTCAAAGCTTTATTTTTAAAATCGTTCTCGTCTTGCTGGAGACAAGCGAGATTCGAGAAATATTTTGTCTCACTCGAATTAAACAACTACTAAAGATATAAAAATTTGTGATACATTTAGTTGAAATCAATCATTAATTATTACTAGATTTGAGGAAGGATTGTTTGTTTAGGTTTAAGTGTTCGATTCAAGTAGGTACATATACAGGGGCGGACCGTGAACTTTGGGGGCCCTGGGCTAATACTGTTTGGGGGCCTGAATATGAACCGCAAATTTTTCAAAAAACTGTTATAGTTTCTTTTTAATAAAAAAAAATATAAGGCAACGGGAATGGAAGAACTTTTTTATTTTATATTTCAAATTAACATTATATCAAAAAACTGTTATAGTTTATTTTAGTAAAAAAATTATAAGGCAACGGGATTAGAAGAACTTTTTATTTTATATTCCAGATTAACATTAACGAAAACAGAAAATTACACTTATTCTTATAAATAATAATAATTTAAAGACATATATAGACAGTTTTATAGAAATGATTAAGCTAATCTTCATATTCCGGTATTTAAAATTTAATATTTATTGTTTTATGAAAAGTTAAATACTAAGATTAGATTATATTACATTTTAAGAAATAAATTGGCAAAGTTAGAGTTGAATTCATTAATCCATAGTGTTTGTTATTTCTCATATCTAAGACGCAAGAGCGTACATCGCGCAGTTTCTGGTCAACTTATCCCTATTCCTATTCCTATTAAAAATTATCGAAAGCAACGTCTACATGCAAATTAATTTAAGCATCGCTGCAGAGGGTGCTAATGTCTGTCTGTGTTATTCTGATTGTACGAAGCTGGGGGCCCATTGTATCGCGGGGCCCTGGGCTGCAGCCCATAAAGCCCATGCCTAAATCCGCCCCTGTACATATAACAGTAATAATTAATCCTAGAGGTAATAAACAATCATTAAAATGTAAAGACCTAGAAAAATTGTCAAAGCAAAATCCAGGCTTTATGTGTAAAGCGCCTATAGTTTCCAATTCAGTGTGATTATTTTGAAATATTAGTTGCATTGTGTAAGTTTTGAATTTGCAACGTTGCACTCAGTAAATTAATGTAGTGGTGTACATGTATTATGCAGTAGTTATAATTCATGTTGCACTACAAATATAAAATATGAGCATAAAGAACAAGGGAGTAATTTCTCACAATACATAAATGATGTCAGCTCCTCATGCACGTAATTCCACATAATAACAATATGCAGCGCGCGGTTAGAGCAAATAAATCCGTCTCGTCGAGGACTCGTACGGAGATATCGACTCGCAGGTTGGCCGTAATAAGAATAGTGACTTTATTTCGCTTTAGTGCCAATATATCTGAACGTCTGGGGCACTTGTTTATGTACGTCTAGTGTCGCCATCTTGCGGCTCTGTGTGTGAATTAAATCTACTTCACCGCGACACTGCATAACCGGCACTTTATATCGTGTTACCGCTGCTGACGTCTGCTTTTATGGTTCCCAACCAAGTCTTGGATTTATTTGTTTGAGTTTTGTTTTGCTTTCCTGGTTAAAGTGGAAGAAACATCACAGGAAGAATATTTCTCATACACGTATCAGATTTATTGTTCAACGTTGTTAGATCCTACAAATGTCAACTTTCTATCAACATCATCCACCATGTACTAAACTACTTTCTCGTACCATTAATATTAGAAGCTTTTTTAATTAATTAAAATCGTTTAACCAGCTCTTTATCTTTCTAAATGTTTGAATAAAATTACAATTCAATATTGTCTCCCTTAAATTGACTTCCTTGGGATGCCACAAAATGCTGGAGACGATACTTCCTATCCTCAGGAAAATGCTGGAACTCGGATACTGGAATCAACTTTAGCTGATCGGTTACCATTTAAATGTTTTGATGTGTCCCAACATGAGTTCCCTTGAGATGCTTTTCAATCGCGGGAAGGGGAAAAAGTCACAAGAACTCAAGTCAGGAGAATAAGGAGGCTGAGAAACAACAGGAATCTTTTTAGTGGTTTTCTCAACCCTAATGAATTAGTCAAAATCTGATAATCAAAAGTTTATATAAAGATTTTAATTTTTGGGCTATCTTTTGGAAATGCAGTAACACGAATCGATTGTTAAAAATACCAAAAGTATTTAATTTAATATATACATGAATATAAGATTCGAAACAAATCTAGAAATCATTTATATCTTTTTTCCTCTAATGATCATTCAACTATTAACATCATAAACAATAAACAGTCGAATGACGAAGGTACGATGGAATGAAAGATTCAAATTGTTTAGGAAATTTTGTTGGTATCCACATTTGAAAATGATTTTCTGTATATTGGTTAAAACATATTAACATCGTTTAGAATGGAAAATTAAATTGTAATTGTAATATAAAGTATGAATGTAACGTAATTCAAAGTTTGAACGAGAGTTAGCAACGCAAGTATTATTATTAAACAGATTTGGGTCTAAAAGTTTAATATGTGGTAAAGGGTAATTTTGAAATATGCGCATACCAATATGATGTACCTTTACCTCGACGTGTAATGTATAATATTTCATGTTCTACATAAAATTTGTTTTGAAACTTGGAACGTAACGGGTAAGTCTCGGTGTCTTTAGATGTTCGTTAAAATTTATATAATTCCTATATTAAAATTCCATCCAGGGATGTGTTTTACCGTGGAACATCAAGCAACAAGGAGCAGGGGCTGCAGGCTCCGTCGTAAACTACGTTCATTAGCGCCGAGCTTGTAATGACGAACACGTACGCGCCAAAGGTATATCACAACCTCGCTAGTAATAAACATTCAAATTACGATGAACCGCACGCATGTCTGTGAAGCAACCGCGGGCCGGGTGGTTTCATCAGCACGCGGCCGCAACCACTTCAGATCGGACAGGGGTGGCTGCAAAAATTCCCAACATCATCAACTTCATACAGTGTAAAACACTGTTTGAGGATAGAATTTGCAATTTTAACCAATACCTAAAGTTGGGCAATTACGGATATGACAGTTTTAACAATATAAAACATCGTATGTGTTCGAATATAAGTCGTTTCCGAAGATACGATTATAGGGGATTACCATTTTGTTGCATGCTTTAGGTCACGAAAGAGAAATATCTCATTTATACAGTGTTACGTACTATTAATTGAAAAAGATTTGTTAAACAACAAATTAGAAGCCCTGAATGACATAAATAAAGAGTACATAAAAAACTAGAAGGCAAATTAAATGGCAAAATCAGTTTCAGAAGAAAAGAACAATCTGTTTTTACATTCTTATAAGAAATAAAAACTACAATCATATTACTTACAACAGAACTAGATGATAGAAACTTATGGAGAAACACAAGAGTCATTTCAGTTATAGCGAGGTAGCTCGAAAATAAGATAACATCTTGTTTTTCAAAACTAGTAAGGGAAGGTTACGATGCTTCCTCGCTGAGATCCCAATCCAATAGAATGTTTTTGTTAGTTTATTAATCATAACACATTTTTTATGAAAGAGTAATGGAAATTGTATATAATGACAGAGAATTCATAAAAAATATTTGTAATAAAAAAATTAATTCCCATATCCGCAGGCATTGGTCTCAACAAAATCCGCATTTAAATGTATCCGTTAATATCAAAGTCCAGAAAGGATGAAGGTATGTCTAAATATTTTTTATTTTATTTTATTAATCATAACAATACGAATCACAAATTTATAGCTATTGTCGTAAAAATAGGGTAAATAGTCTTTTTCACACTAACTTTTGAAAATAAAATGTACAAATTATTTTCATTAATTTCCCAATTGATTATCCACTTAAAATTATTTTTTTTTGTTTGTATATGACTCACTTATTTAAAAAATATCCAGGGACATTCAAATTCTGTTTATCATTAAAAACAGGAAGTCTAAAAATGCTTATTTTTTTGTATATAAATTATGTTCTAAATCACGATGTCTCTCATCATAGCAACTATAAATATGAGTATGGCCTTGTTTTAATTTATAAAATGCAAAAAATGTCCTCTTATGATCTCAGAGAGAATTGTGACCTTCTATTGTAAGTGAAAAAAAATATTCTTCATTATAGACTCTTTTCCCATTAGATCATGTATCTCATATTATATTCTTAGAATTAGATAGTTAGATTTGAATGTATAGTAAGCAATATATTGGTAGAGTGAAACAGTGGATCTTTCCACAGGGCGTTACGTACACGAGCGCTTGAGCCGCACCGGAGCGCCGAGTACAGGGACACAAGTAACTGAAATTAACACTTTACTCGGGTTAATAACGCGAGACACGCCACTGACTTTAATCGAATCCGCACACAGGATGTAATTTCTAATTAAGAATCCACTGGATGCCTCAAATTTGCTGCGTTGAGCCGTTGCCATGACGGTGACACCGGGAGGTATTACCGGCATGCAACGGACTGGAGATGACAGCCTAATTGCCGATATTTAACATCCTATGTTTAATCCACCACAAATCTCCTTCATTACGACTAACGCTCTTGTTTTAACCATATTCCTAAAATGTGGACCAGGTTAAACAACGACAAAATTCTGTCTCCAGTGTTCATTGTGTAACGAGCGTGACTCGCAGCAGATGAATCATCACGGCTGACCTGTCTGATCAGGTAGTCGCGCTAAAGGTCAAGTGGGATAGGAGGGACGACGCTAATGTTTGGGAAAAGAGACCGAAAGGTTCTGGAATGTTCTTGAGATTAATTGGTGGTAGGTATATAAGGGTCGCATCGAGCATGTAAAGTAGAAATGAATATATAGGTGGAAATAAGTATAAATAGTTGGTGATATGAGTAAATAGTTGGTGATATACGCAAATAAATAGTTGGTGATATAAATAAATAGCTGGTTGGTAATATAAATAACGTGTAAATAAATATTGCTTAGATTTAAATGTTTTAATAAATGTTCTTAGTGTTAAAGACTTTTTTCTTAAATTATTAATCCTAATTTAATGTTTATATTTGTTTATTCATAGTAGGTATTACTTACTTTTATTATCTTTTTATAATTTATTATACTTTCATTAAACCTAGTTATATAAATAATCGTATCCCAATACCTTTTACATTTCACATCAAAACACACATCAATAAAATGGAAGTAAAACAAATAAGTTACATAGTTGTTGCTCTGTTCTAATTACTATTACTACTACTGATAATAAAAAAAAATACTTCAATTAAAGTCTTCTACTCTACATAAAAACAAATTAATTTATGGATTTAAGAATACAGGATTATTCTGTTTTTCGTTTGGGTTTCTAATAAAAAGTTAAGAAGTTTTAATTATTGTTCAATAAATGAATTTGGAATTGTAATATCTATAAATTTTAATTTGTTCTTTGTACTTTTAAAACATATATATTCTCTTTGTTTAAATTATGTCCCATATAATATTTACACATGTGATGCGAGAAGTATTTCTTTTTTATCATGTTGAAAGGAACTACCAGTAAAATCTCCGTTTAAAAACTGGTGGATAATACATGCTATAGAAGATTAAGGTCACATTTACGTAGCCATCAAAATAAAACTTTACTTGCTTCTAGTGGAATGCCGTGCTTTGGAACAGTTTTCTAAAGAATTAAATGTTCAGAGGTGATTACGCTCAAGAATATCACGTCTACGATAGTTTAAAAATTTCTAAGAAAAGACAAGATCAAATACGTAACTCCTGTTAACCAGATCATCATGCTTTTAAAACGTAAATTAAATTATTTCATATATTTTTACTTACAACAAAATCAATAATAAAGAAACAATCATAAAATAAAACTATTACTCTTTAAAGGAATAATAAAAACAAATAAGAAACTTACATTGAATTACGAAACTTGCATCGTTGCATCACCATCAGAATATAAACACTATTACTATCCACTATCAACTATCACATTACACATTACAATTCCTTAGGTTATTATAGATATAAATGAATGGCACTTCTAAAACAAGAGTCTCTAGAACGTCATTCCACCTAAACAGTGTCCGACTTACTGCCGATAAGGAGTTAACTTGCAAATAATGGACCGATGATACAAGTTCCGACAGCGCTTGTATTAACGGGATTTAACCACATTTGGGAAATGCTATAATTCGTTATGTAGTAAAATGACGTTTAGGAAAATTATATTTGAAATAGAAAAGATTTATAAATTACAATTAATTTTGTTAATCCTACCCTTAAGATTAAAATTTTTCAATGAAATTTTTATTTAAATAAAGATGGAACCATTAAAATTAGAGCAAATTACGAAGCAAATAAATAAGAAATAATTAATTATTGTGGAACTAAAGCAAAAATGTTGTAATAAATAAATAAAAAATATATAAAAATTCTCAAATAAATAAATAAATCAGAAGTAATTGTATTTCCTCATATTCATGCAAGCCATTAAAAAGCACTTTAAGCTCAGAAATATAAATTAATAAAAGAAAGGAAATTGAAATATAAATATAAAATACATACATATGTATATGTATATTGCCAATAAATGAAATCCCTCGTGAAATCCATTCATATATACGAGTATTTTATAGCATCAGTAACTTGTTTTGTTATTTTCCTAGATTTAGTATTAGTATAACTTTCTTCGGAGGTAATTGTAAAGTAAAATAAAAAAAAACTTTGTGACCAGCACAGAATCTCTCACCTGTACTCTTTACACTTTTTATTAATATTTATATTTCATATATAAAAATTTTAATATCGTGTTCCATAGGGACTTCATAACGTACTTATCCATTAAATAAATTCACTATCCAATTTTTAGCATGATTCCAATACCTTTCTTACTAAGTGGCTAGAGGTAGAAACACTAATTTTGATTGTATAAAGAAACAAATACCCTAAACACTTAGTTAAGTCTTTGTTCCGTTTAGGAATATTATGCCACTGTTACATTTTTGGCGATTACTCTTCTTGCCTTGCTGTTCCACTTAAATCTAGTGGAAGCAATTAATTTTAATCTAATATTCATAAGAGTGTGGCCTAGAGATAATTAGTGCGATAAGCGTCCACAAAGCGTATTCGAAAGTTGGGCTGTAATCCTAGCGTCCGTGAACAAAGCACCCTTGGCCACGTTGTCACAACATCATAACAACAATACGAGGTTACACTTTCGCAGAGTTTACGTATCCGCAGAATTAGAAACGCGCGCGTCGACGCAACGAGGCTAATAGTTGCGGAGCGCGATTAAACGTAAGCATCCATTGTGCGACGCCGCGACGCCCGGGAGACGGCGCCGGCGACAATGTTTATACAATATCGCGCGGAAACAATGCTTCAATCAGCTAAATGGCTCGACTCAGCCGAACTTCTCCACGACGTAATGAACTCGCCAAGAAACGTTTCACGACCAAGTCTTGTTCTCGCAGGATTTCAGTTTTACGGATTTAGTTTTATTAGCTTTGTTTTATGTTGAGATAACTTCCGCCGGATCATTTTCACGGAGATTAAAAATTATGTGGTGTCGAAGGAATGCTGCTTTCGCTACTAAAAACTTTTACTGCGGCCAACTCACCCCTGATAATTTCACTATTTTTCTAGTTATTTTCTAGTGGCTGCTTTTATTTCATACCTTAAGATTTATAGGTTAATGTTATATGACTACTGTAACATAAAATATTTAAACAATTAAACAATATCTACTCCTGATCTCTGACTCATGTTTTTATCCTATGGTAAATCATAGAAGTATGTATGAGTACGTATGTTATAAAATAAAATAACACATAACACTATTCTATGCAAATGTGGAACAGACTAAGATATACATCAATTTTTGCAATTACCTCTTTAATTGTATCATCATCATTAAATTATTAGTAGCGTATTTTTTTATATTTTAAGTCATAATTTTTATCTTTATACAAAAAACAAAATAAAATTGCTACATTTTTAAGGGTAACTTGATAAACAGTAATTACAAATAATAATAAAAATAAACTAACACAGCTAACTTGACAGGTAAACCGTTAAACATTTGTTATTTTTTATTGATTTGCTTCATCTTCATACCTAATTTCTAAGCTTAAAACGTAGATAAAATTTATTTTGCTTATTGATTCAGATGTAGAATTTTATTCTCTGCAACAGCTATTTTTTATGTAAAATAGTTAGGGAAACAGGAAATTATGAAAATATAATTTTACATGTTAAATCCGAATGTTCGAGTGTTCGAGTAACCACCCTGCATATAAAATATTTGGTAAACAGGAATGAAGATGATTTGAGCGAATTATATTACTTTATAGTTAAGATTATATAATGTCACTTTTACTTTCTATAACAGCTTTTATATTTCTTGTCATGGTCAAGAAAATTTTGCCATTGTTATAAAGTTAAATATTCCATATTTTTTAAGCTTTACGTAAAGAACTTTTTATAATTTTTCATTTACAATCATAGAAACGTTTTTATTTATTAAAATGTATAAATCATAAATTAAGACAGTGTGAACTTTCATGGCATAGGGCAATAAATGAAATAGTTTGTAATTTGTTTAAAACATATTCAAGTTTAAATAATAAACAGAAAAAGTTTGCAATAAATACGAAGTGAAGGAAGTAGAAGTGTGGAAAATGTATAAATAATAGAAACGCGAACATGTGAGGAAGGGTGAGATTTGTTCAAAGTGATAGGAAATAAAAAAGCGTCACTTGTCTCAATTGACAGGACGTGGGAGGAGCAGCCATATTTGTCTTTCACCGGTGAATTCATCATATAAAGTTTTTTGATCTTTATTTGCGTCAACAGCCTTTTATCAAGTTGTCGGGACATCCACTTCATTTTTCAAGATCCCGCGTCATTTGTCAGTAAGTTGGCCAAGCAGGTCGTAATGAGTTTGAGAACAAGAGACAGGCGTGACAGCGAATGACCCGCCCGGCGGACTCGCAACTTCTTGGCCTCCGTCCGGCGCCGTCATTTTTCTTCCAGGCGTCCAGGCGAGCGCCGCTTGAATAAGACAAAATGGAGCGCGAACCATTGTCTCTGCGATGCGTCTTTTTTCTGCTAACGGAGGAGACAAAGGCGACTAAAGTGACTGACGCGTACTGCTGGTTACAGTTGCTCTTTTATTTCACTACTCAATTCATGGAAATTTTAAATTGTTTTTCCCAGCATCGTTTATAAAACTTACAGTTTTATTTCAACTTGTAACTAACGCACTAATTGGATATTGTTTCCTAAGGTTATGAAAGCAACATCTACTTTTGTTTAAGGAAAACTCTGCATTCACTAACTTGAAGTTTGAAGTTTTCATTTCATTATTACTTGTTATTCTTTTTAATAAAATCTTAGTATTACTATACCATATTATTTACCAGTAATACTTTAGTTGGCGTTGTTAGTTGTATTATTTTACGCAAAAAAATATTGGCCCGTATTACGAGGTCATTTTTATGAGAATTTTTGTTAAAAGTGAAGTTTGGCGTCCTAAGATGACAATGTAAAATCAGGCTTCATAAAAGCGATTTTATTATAAATTTGAGCTCGAAATACGGGCCAATGTGATTCACACGTCAAATATACCTACTATCTGCGAAAAAAAATATTTATTTAAATTTAAAATTTAGATTTTTTGCTCTGGTTTATGATGGATTTCAGTTTCCTAAATTTGTCCAATCAGAAGGTACCACGTGATATTATGTAGTTGTTTTGTTTGTTTAATTTTGATGTTTGATATTGGTTGACATTTTTTTGAAGTGAAGTGAATTTGTAGCAAAATGTATTTGATATCTGATCATTTATATTTTAACATAAATATCAAAATAACACTCACAAACTGTCAATTGCAATTTGATACCAACTTAGAATTTAGAATATAACCCAATTTTTTTAATTTCAAAATTTGTAAATCGTTTATAAATCACCACATGTGTTTTTAGTGTATCTATATTTTAAAATCTAACTCATAAATTGCAAATTAGTAAATTAAATCCATAACTAGCTTAAATTATGTTGATAAGTTATTTTATGAAATACATTTATATTGACTTAAAAATTTAATACATTATGACTGCATTAGTTCATTGTATATTGCACAGTTTTATTAAAGCACTCCGCTTCTCCTCGTGTTTCAATATTGAACCTCGCGTAGTAAAATACAACCTAACACTCTTATAATATAAATAACTATTGATTGTATAAAAGCTCAACGACAGATAGTTTGTAAAACACTAAAAACTATTTCCTAGAACTATTATTTGATTTCGTATAGTTATACCTTGAGTAGTACATTTACCCCCTTTAATAAACCTATGCAAAAGTGTGGGTAAATGATTGTATTGGGATTGGGAAAGAAGCGAGATTTGTTCATTTGCAGGTGGTATTTACGTAGCGGATACGTAGCAATCTGGAATGAATTTTCCCCCCAATTGAATCCGGGATCCCCATTTGCCATGCATCACGGGCTGAATAGTTGTAGGTCAGATTAGGGCTCGCGCTGCGGCGGTTTGATGGAGACGCCGAGGAAGTTTATAAGGCGTCGCGCCGCCACCTGCCAGACGAGATGTTTATCTCCCGAAGACGGGAAGTGACTTAATTGGGCAATTCTCCACACATGTCGGCTGCTTCCCCCTCTTCAAACTCTAGCCCACTCAAGACTTTGCATTACAAAATGAAATCTTAGAGCCGGGTATGAAAATGAAAATTACACTGCACATACAAACTTATTGATCCGAACAATTTCTATTTCTATAACCATATTTTTTTCTTCTTCTTCACTAAATATTTACTTATTAACACATTCCATATATTTGTATATTTTCATATAATTCAACAACTTTGCATTACAAAATGAAATCTTAGTGCCGGGTTGAAACTTCAAATTACACTGCACATACAACCTTATCGATCCGAACAATTTCTATTTCTACAACCATTTTTTTTCCTTCATTTCGCTTCTTCACTAAATATTTACTTATTAAATTTGTTGACTTCTGAATAACATATAAATAAATGGAAATCGTATATGGAAAATTCTTCGAAATAAATTATTCGAATGAGAACTCCTACTTCTAAACTTCTTGTTTTAATAACTTATGTGGACACAACATGATTTCCTTTTACGTTAAATTATATAGGTACATTTTTGCCGCACTTCATACTTATTTCACTTGAATGTGAGATCATTTTACGGCTAATCATTTCTCAACTTCCATTTGTTTCATATCTTGCCGATGGAGACAAAAAATGAAGAAGCATAACTAGATGTTATAGCAATTCCATAAACAAAATTCCAACATTTTACTACTAATCGTTTTTGAGTTATGTGATAATTTAAAAAAAAAACACTACGAGCAAAGTGTCCTTTTGGCACTGCCGATTACAATAGAAAAGGGAGGTGCACAACTAGATGTTTCAGCAGTCACTTATACAAAATTTCAAAATTTTACGGTTAACCATTTTTTGATAGACATAAACTAGTCAAAATGGATTCAGGGATAGTCAAAACCGATATTTTTCGCGATTACAATACTTCCTTTACTTTGTACAAAGAAGTAAAAATTGCGTATTTACTTAAAATTTTACTGATAGAGGCCTAGTAAATTTAAAAGCTACTCGGAAATATACAAGATTCAGAAACTGGCTCATGATATTGTAAATACAACGGGTACAACTAATGTTCTATCCGAACATCTGTTTTCTAAAGCTTTTCAGATAATTAGAAAACAGCTATACATTAATATTCTACTGAATTACTTCTTTAAAATAAATAATATCATTTTGATCTCCATGTAATACAAATTTGTAAATAAACGTATTAAAAAGTCCTTAGAAGAGACGAGATAGAATTAGTCTCGTCTGGACACAACAGCAAAGGTGGTGGCTCGTAAAGCTATAAAAAGGGAGAATTTGGTGTATTGGACAAGTTATAGACTTCCAGCTCATTGGAGCGATCAATAAAACAAACCGACTTGAAAGCAATATACCGTGAAGCCTTACGTAAACGTTATTTTATCCCGTGTTTCCGCAGGTGAAGCTTTACCTCGGCTCGGCAGCAATTACATGCAACGGGCTTCAGGCACGCGGCAACAAACAACTCGCTAACAGCTTACGCCCTCCGACAATCCGACAAAGCAATGCTTCATCCAACGAGTCGCCGTCATTTAGACATGCCCACCAATTCTCACTCATATAAGACGTACCACCAATCTTATTTCCTTATATATCCTCCTTTCCGTGTTTAACAGTGTTTCTTTCAGGCATATACATCCTCCGGAAAGAAGTACAGATATTTAAAAATAATTCAATAATATTAAAAAAAAATCTTTTTGGTTTTACTGATGCTAAATTTTTGAGTTCGAATTGTCGGAATTCAGAAAGAACATAGTTTAATTCGGGTACCATATCACATCTACCAGAAATTATAGTAGTAGAAGAGTTATATTTTTGAAGTATTTATTTTTTATTAAAGCGAATTTTTTTTTTTCATGAATGACCAAAAATGTAGGTCATAGGTTCGCCATTACTAGTGCATTGTAAAATGCCAATTTAATTAAAAGTTGTATTGTTTCAGATTTCATTTACTTTTTCTCGCCTGGTCTTCAGAAATGTCCCCGCGGAGAAATTGTCTGAAATAATTACTGGTGTAGTACAGGTTTACAAGATTCAAATCTTAGACGTCAAAGCACTGTTCCAACGGCCCAAAGAGATAGAAACCTGAATAAAAATCCTATAAAAGAACAGTATATATATTGAGCTATTTCTGTTACATAATATAATAAATATAGGTCTATATAAAATTATGTGACGTTCTGTAACAGATATTCTGGCGAGAGTACCACAAAAGAATTTTATGTATTCAGACAACAACGAACGTCTGAAGTCTGTCAAGAAAGCGACCGTTACCATTGAGGAAGTTTATTTCTTATATTAACTACCGCGTAACAAAAATATTTTAAATTTATACAGACATATATTAATACATCGCTTCATTATATAAATAAGTTTAAAAGTTTTTTCTTGTTTACACTACAATTTTTTAATCTCTTTTAATAGTTAATGTTCTTTTTTCTCGCTTAGAAAAAGTTAATAATTCAACAGGTACTTTTAATATTAAGCTCCAGGAAAACATAAATTAATTATAATTTCTTATTATTTTTTTTAGGTTAAGAACATTTATCTATACTTTTGTTGTTAAAAAAAATAGTAAGTAGAGATATTTTTCCACTTGATCTCAAAATCTTAAATATATTTAAAAATGCAATGAAGTTTCACCTGTCTTCAAATTGTAATCATTTCTTACAAAGAAGTACTTGAATAAATTTCTAAAAATTGTTTTGTTTACCAATTTCAAAATTTAATTCTGAACATCTCAAATTGAAATGACATGAGTTGAACTGAATCCTATTATATGCATATTAGAAGTATGAGCCCTGCATTATAATTATAGGACTATAATTAATGTTCAGAAATTTGCACTCAAGTTTAGATTTCACACAGAATTTGTAATATAGGTCCTATGATTTATTAATCAAAATCAATATGCTGAGGTAATTTGAATTTGATAAAAGTTTATCAAATTTTAAATATTGTAGTAAAAGTTTCTATGACTATCATTATAATTCTTACAATCAAGTTACAGATATAAGTAAAATTATGTTTAATGTATAATACCAAAAGAAAACACCCAATGATTAGAAAGTCAAAGCTATAACCTTAGAGATCCGAACACACTATAAGAGATATTACAAAATCTTGCTCCTTATAAAGTTTTATGGGTAATTAAAGATACCTTTAGACAGGTACTTTTTTCTGTCCTGGACCATATCAGACATTTGTGTTTAAGACTTAAAAATTATTTATATTTATGTACTTTTAAATCTAGATTAAAGTATTTTAATAACAATGTATTTTAAGTGTAACTCAAATTGTAACTCGAAAGGAATAGAGAAATAAAAACAGTTATTGAAAATTTTCTTTAGAGATACATACAAGAAACAAAATTTGTACAAAGTAAATTCAGTATGAATTTGTTTAATACGACCCATTTCTTTTTTTTTTAAGTGATGGCTTCGATTTGAAATAATATATGACACCTGACCACTATGCTACCCAACCGTCCATAAAAGGTTGTAAATCCTTGTAAGAGATATTTGAAAATAACTACAATAACTCAAATAATTCGGTAGAGCTACGTGAAGATCTTGAATATACACAAAATATATTACTTTTTTTTCACAAAACTTTATTATATGAAATGTACATTTAATATCACAAATGTTATGTGAAGAAAAGGTTATATATTTTGTGTTTATAATTATAACAAGATACATTCTCCCGCTTGTCGTTTGACGCCAGTGAGCGAAACCAGCCCGGTGGAACTCAGCGGTGGTAAGTAGTAAATTTGCGGCTGGTGGTTGGTGTGCGGCGTGCGGCTAAGTACCTCGTTAAGTACCCCCCGCAGAGTGAGCAATTCCAGCCGCTGAGTGGCCCGGAGCCCGGAGCTCGGGTCCGGATCCCGGACTCGACTCCGGTAATATCAGCTCGCACGCGGGAACGGTACGCAGGGGAGGTTAATGCGAGGTGTCGTGTGGCCTACTGGCCTTGCACTAACTACGATTCTGCTTCTTTGGCTTTCTTAGAGGGACGAGGGGGGATTGTGATAGGGAGGCACGTGGATAGTACAAGGTAGGTAACAGGAACTAGGGGTTTAACAATTGTTTGCATTTTATGGAAATTAACGTAGTATTATTATTTCTTTTCAAATTTAATCATGGACAGAATTCCTTCTTTTCCATTTACTGTAAGATATACTATATATATATACTTTATGTTCATTTATATAATAGTATATAATAATAATTCAATGAATTAGTAACATAGCTAGAGCTGCAACTATTTTAATGTAAAAGCAGCTAAGCTAGAGCTACAGCTGTTTAATGGTAAAGTAACATAGCTATAGCTACTGCTATTTTAAGATACTTGTAATTGACATGACTTCGTAATGAGTCAGTGTATCGCATCACAGCGAGATGCTTATGTACCAATAAGTCAGGGTTTTAAATCGAAGTAACGGAATTTTCTTAAAATCCCGCTAATTATGATAGGTACTGCTTTTATTAAAAATTTGTATTTTTTTATATCATTCGAATGTAATTTATTAAGGTATTCAGTTATTGTTGCAATCAAATTCAAACTAAATTAAAGAAAAAGATGTGGCGACTATGAAGCTCCAATTTGAATATTTTCTTTCGTAAGTCAACTAGTCCGATCTGTAGAAAGCAACATAGGCCGCCCTGTCCAATTGGATGGGTTACCGAACAATAATTAAGTATGAATTGTAGGTTGATAACCTGCATTTCTAAAATGCAAGTAAAACTTGTTGCGAATAAATTACCTTGGTATTTAAGGTTTTCTTATTGCTAAGAATGTCATACCAAAGATGACAATGAATTCAAGTAAAAAATAAAAGATTAAATTTTAGTTCATAATTCTATAATAATTTTCTTATTATTTAATAAAACTTCATAGGTCAGAAACAGTATACCTGTCTACAAAACGTAAATCTATGGGAAGCAAATATTTTCAATCAGATAAAATAACTGAAACACATCCAATAATTAAACAATATTTATAATATTTCTTACACAAAGCTAATAAATTTTTAAAATTTTATACATAGTAGGAAAAGTATTGTTTGTTCTACGTGCGTAATCACATATAACACGCAAGGTGTAAAAATATTAACATGAGATTATGTCAAATGCGGAAATGTACGATTCTGCTATTTTTCTGTGTGATACAGACCAACTATACATAAAGCAAATTTGAATATTTAACACCATCTGAAATAGTAATAAATATATATTTTACATATTCATTTCAAGAAAAGTATATATAGCTAATAAGTATAGAGGATCAAAAACGGTAGTTATTATTTTAACTTTTTTTTAATGACTTAAAATATATTTGGAAATTTCTTAATCTGATATTTCAAGGAAACACGGCAATAAACAGTGAGTTATAAATTTAACTTGTTAATAATGATTTTAATTCTTAGTAGTCAAATAATTATAGTCTTTATGTTTTCGTTTGAAAACTACACTAAGCTGTAGGTCCCTTAAAGAGACAAGTATATCACAATACGAGTACAAGTACCTTAGGTACTTCTAATTCATTTATTAATAATATTCCCTAGATATAAAAGTAACTTGCATTTAAAATTTAGTTGAAAAATCAATGAATAGGGCAAGTAGCTAAATATAAAATAGTGCATAGTGAACAAACCTATGAACTAACTAGCTATTAGCCTGTTGGAATATTTAATTGAGTGGAAGTGCAAATCACTGTCTACTTTATGAAATAGTCTAGTGATGTGAATAAATGAAACGTGGTTAAAACACAGAGATATATCTGCATGCCAAGAGAGGCGTACTAGTTAATCAATCAGAGTTGTGTTTGTGTTGAGCCGAAGTCCTGAGACCCAGCGTTCCGAGGGCCCAGACCTAGGCAGGAGAAGACCATTTAATTTCGCATCACGTAATGAAATTGTTATTTTCAAAGTAATTAAAAACCCCGAACCACTACACACGCGCTAACACCGCATAAACGAACCCCGCGTTATTACGTTACTAAATAAAACGCGTCTAATGAGCAAAAAGCTCAGGTAACCTACAAACAACAACATATCATGCAAATATTACTTTTCTATGAAGTGTGCTGTGCTATATTTAGCTTCAGCAATTTATTTTTAACCTTAGTTATTTTATTATAACAACCGCATATGCAGGTTTAGGATTTTTAAAATTATAATAAGATTTATAACAATATTTTATTTTTTATAGTATTTTAGAAATATTATAATTATTTACATAGGTCTATATAAAAAAAAATATTTTTTCACTGTTTTGCATGGTTGTTATGATAATGTATTAAAAACATAACTCATGAAAAAATTACAAACTTTACCCTTAAAAATTAATGCATAAATGTCAACATTGAGAAAGATTGTTTCTTCTATATTGAAATTCAATTATATAAAATTATAACTGAGATAATTCTCATTTAAGATATAATTAATAACAATATCCATGTGCCTGATTTAGTACATGTAATTTGTTTTTCTACGACCATTAAGATATTTGCTCATTGTATGTTTGTTATTGCTACGGATATATAGTATATTGTAAACACATTTACATTTCCTATGGTAACCATAGACAACGTTAAGGTATAAATTCATATCTCACAGTTCTTTCAAAAATCGTATTGTTTAATTTTTCTTTTATAGCTAATTGCTGGGAGGTAGTGAAATGAAGACATCTTTATTAATAAAATATAAGTGAATTAGGAAATAATATCGTGGTCGTAGAAAAACTATAGTGTACAACATGTTTGAAATGTCTATTTCACACTCGTATGATTTGCAGCATGAGTTGTGATACATTTATACATACATTTATCTTGTAATTTTTTATTATAATTTACACATTAAAATTTTTGCAAATAATACATTATGAAAACTATTCATTTTAATTTTAACATGTAAGGATGCTGTATGGCAATGGAATTCTCATAAAATTTCTATAACTGTTAAAACATATTTATTTATAGTTTTAATTACCTTTAGTAAGACCAATGATATATTGACATTTTTACAAACTTGTAATTATTAAACATGATGTGTTTTAAAAAGGGATGAAGAATTACAACTGAAGTTTTCATACTATAAATCTCAAAATATAAAAGGAATAATAGTAGAAAAGTATATATAGTTTATATGATTATTTTCAAGCAAGAAATTTCCTAGGCGCGACTAACAAATAATGTAAACAACCTTGTGTGATTAAATCATCTCGTAATGCGATTCGCTGTACATTTACATGGATCCCACCCGCCCAGCAGACAATCTCGAGATGTTCAATACCAGTCTGTGTAGCTGCGAGGCACTTTATCTCGCGCTGATGAAGACGTCGCGTAACAAGGGGTGCGAGCGTCGCCGGCGCCGCGACGCGCGACAGTGATCCACTGCTCCGCTCTGTTTACCGACTAAACATCGTCAGCGGCCGCGCATCCGCCGGCAAACTGCCGCAGATGGAGATAACACCCCCGCTAAATGGAATTTTCATTTGCTTATTGTCTAAAGATTTGTAATTCATCGCGTGCTTCATTATTTATTTATTTATCCCTTTATCTCAACTCAAATTTTATAAATAAATAAATTATGTCATACATTGATGTAAACTTACGAAAAATAAATAAAAGAGACCAAAAACTAACCTCGCTAAATGGAATTTTCATTTGCTTATAGTCTAAAGATTTGTAATTAATCGCGGGTTTCATTATTTATTTATTTACCCCTTTATCTCAACTCAAATAGGTTCATTATTACTTTTATTGATGAAAACATATACCTATATAATCATTGTCTCTTATACCCTTTCGGGTGTCGAGATGATGATGAAAACATAAAAAAAAATAGAGGAGGCCAAGAACTAACCTTAAAAATATTTTTTTTAGAAATTATATCACACAGTGATGAAAACATTTGAAAAAATTAATAGAAGAGACTAAGAACTAACCTTAAAAAATATTTTTTTTAGATGTTTAGCGTAAAATTATGTTTATACACGCGAAATAATAAAAAAAAATATTTTTTTCGGTCAAAAATTTTGGTTTTTGAAAATAGCTCAAATAGATAAAAGTCGATGCGCTGATTTCATATTTACAAACAGAATTTAATTATCTCTTTCCATTCCTGAGATATTTGCTGTCAAAGTTGCACCTAAAAAAAGTGTGTTTTTTGGCAATATCTCTAAAATGGGTAGAGATACAATCTCAACGATTATTCCAGTCGATTCTACGGGCAAAGTTACATAAAGAAATGTTTTCTCCGCATATACGTTCTTTGGAACGATTTGGCGCAAAATGAGAAAAACGAAAAAACCTAAATTTCAATTTTTCACCTTGAAACTTTTTGTCTCCAAAATTTTTCATATTTTGAACTTAAGTAGATATCGATGTGCTGATTTTAAATTTTCAAACAGAATTCAATTATCTCTTCCCGTTCTCGAGATATTTGAGTTCAAAGTTATACCTAAAAAATTAGGTTTTTTAGGTATACCCCGTAAATGATTAGGTTTACGACTTCGACGATCTCACCAATCGATTCTACGGGCAAAATTACATAGGTGTACCAATTTTCAGATTTTTATCTCAACAGATAGAAGTTCTGGAACGAAAAAACTGAAAACGGCCAAAAATCGAAAAAATCGTAAGGGGTTCATCAGGCATTTTTTTCGATTTTTGCCATTTTCATTTTTTCTTTCTACAAATTGTGTCCTTTGGAATAAAAATCTAAAAATTGGTATACTTATGTAATTTTGCCTGCAGAATCGATTGGTGATATCGCCGAAGTCGTAAACCTAACCCTTAAAGACGTATACCTAAAAAACCTGTTTTTTTAGGTATTCCCAAAACTCAACTTTGAAGACGAATATCTCGAGAACGGTAAGAGATAATTCAATTTGGTTTGAAAATTTGAAATCAGCGCATTGATATCTACTTAAGTCTAGAAAATGAAAAGTTTTGGAGAAAAAAAGTTCCTCGGAGAAATTTTGAAATTTAGGTTTTTTCGTTTTCCTCATTTTTCATCTAATCGTTCCAAAGAACGTATATGTGGAGAAAACATTTCTTTATGTAACTTTGCCTGTAGAATCGACTGGTATAATCGGTGAGATTGTTTTTCTACCCATTTTAGAGATATAGTCAAAAAACACACTTTTTTGAGGTGCAACTTTGAGAGCAAATATCTCAGGAAAGAAAAGAGATAATTAATTTCTGTTTGTAAATTTGAGATTAGCAAAACGACATCAATCAATATAGATTTTTATCAAAAACAAAAATTTTGGACCCAAAAATTGGTATTTTTGGATTATTTCGAATATATAAACACAATTTTACGCTAAAAACCTAAAAGATGTAATTTTTAAGGTTCGTTTTAGGTTTATAATGCATGATTTAATTAGGGAATATGTCAGGTAATACTTTTTTGTACTCAAAAAATACCTAAATATATTCGATATTTACTTTTCATACTATAAAATGTTAGAATTTGGAAAATAAACAAAAGGTATCGATATCGGCGTTTCGTTAGTTTGTTTCATTGTTAGAAACATGAAAAGTGTTACCGGTGTTGAAGCAACTACAATTAATTTGTGTGAAAGCAATAAGAGAAATAGGAAAGTGTTGACAAGTTTATATTGATTAAATGGTAGTTTGAACATTCCAGATTCAATGGACCAGCGCATAATGCTGGAACTAGGGCTGAATGCAGCCGATATCTATCATCTGGAACAAGACATCAATTGCATTTGACCTGGCGACAAATTGATATATTGAAACTACCTCACTGTATCATTGTTACCGATCCAGATAAATTCTGTGCGAGTAGCTTCAAAAACATGCAGACGAATGGCGTGGAATTTTTGCTGGGAAATCAGTTTGGAGTTGCGAGAACGAAGTTGGGGATTACTTACTCCAGGCAAGTGTATACAACACGGAAACTATTTAATACAACAATCAGTGTATCGTTGTATAACAGGTACGGTCGCCTAAGACGAAATCTAGTACCTAACATACAAGGGTTTTAATTTATGAGTTTTACTTGCCTCAAAAGTAATCCACAAATTGTATAAATGAATAACTTTTACACGACACAAGGGTAACGATAGTCGCTGCCACCACTATCACTTTATTTAAAAGTCTGCCGTGATAGAAGCAGATAAGGAAATGTTAATAATGATAACAGACGCGGTTTACTATATGGTCAAATTAGTCTAGGGTAGTAATATTAGAACAATAGAGTTTTACCTACGCGTTATGCTACCACGTCACAAAAACCGATCGACATAAATTCAGTGCGAGTAGCTTGAAAACATGTAGACGAACGGCGTGGAATTTTTGCTGGGAAATCAGTTTGGAGTTGGCGAACGAAGTTGTTGGGGATTACTTACTCCAGGCAAGTGTAAAGAACACGGAAACAACTATTTAACACAACAATCACGTGTGGGGAGAGCTAAGGAAGAGCCTTGCGCAGAAGCTCGCATTACACAAATGTGTTCACGGGTTATCAGGCAGGCGATATGCCATTCCGTCGGTCGTAGCTGCTCGGAGCGCGATAAAATCTCGCGACACTGTACCCCTTCCCTGCCTAGCCTAGTCCGCTTTAAAGTGGCGTCGTTTCCGAACCGGCCGCCGTCATCTCCTCGCAGTCCATTTTGCATCTCGGTCCGTTTATCTTTATGGGTGCCAGGATGTGGGTTAAGTAAATTGAGGTTTGAGACCGGCGTCTTCGGTTTATCGGCCGCGTTCGCAAATAAACACTCTTCTCCCACTGCGACAGCGATACGCCGCGTATCACTGGATCCAGGATTGGGAATAAACTGCGACTTGCGTATGCTTCCAGCCCACACGAGTTTAATGGCCGACCATTTTTCTCTTCCACTTGTTATTGATATATGGATGGGGAACCATTGATAATGGAAATAAACTCTAGCCATTCGGAACCAAATGGGGAGTCCGTACGTTCAATACACAGCCAATGAAATTTTGTTCCTATCATATTCCATTCTAACGCAATTCTACTCACTACTACAACCATTGTTGTTAAGAACACAAACAACTTTAAATTTACAAGACAAACTTGGCTTGTGACATAACATTTAAATGCGATTCACATAAATTTTTTTTAATATATAATTACATATTATATAGTTGTCAACGCATTAAAAGTTGTAGATACCTTGCAAATATAAAATGAAAAGAAAACTCAACTAATGTTTTCATGTAGTTTTATCATTTTGTCATAGTAATCACTCATAATGCTGGTTTGAAGAACAATTTGATCATACTACAACTACTGAAACCCAATTCTCCTGTAAGTATTGTTGTATAAATAGCAGTGTTTTGTTCAGGTATAAAGTGTTGACTATTATACTAGAACTAGGTGTATTATATTTTCACTTAGAAAATAGAGGTAAGTTTGCCCGAATAGTGAAGTAGCTTATTATAGAAGCTAATGTACTTTCAATTCAAAAAAAAATCCTACTGTATTTATGGTTTATATAAATGGCAAATTTGAGGAAGGAATCTCTTGATCAAACAGAAAACGATGGAACCGTTACATCAGGTAGCAAACAGGCTTTAAATCAATATTGAAAAACTTATTTTAAATTTACGCGCCTTTGAGAATCGAAACTCAGAAGTATCTACATACTGTTAAATTTATTTGTCAATATGAATTTTGTAATTTGTCTGTTATAGTACCTTGATTCCTGATTCCAAATTTTCAAACAAAACGTCCAAATACCCAGAAAAGAGGTTTTTCAAGCATCGTCCTCTAACTAATTGTGATTCGATTTGGAAATCAAAACCCAAAATTGTCCTTGCTGGTGTCCTTGAAGAAAGGGTACTGCAAGTCCCAAAACAGGACATGTGTAAGATTTCCTCTGCTGATATATCACAATAACATGGACAATTTAACTTTGTCCAACAATCGTAACCAACAATAACAATAGTTCATGCATGTTGGCGTTAAGTAGGCCCTGGGCGAAGACCATCTCTAGGAGGCCTAGCTTGAAGCCGGAGTTCTCCGGGTGTATCGAGCGCGAGTTAGCGATTCCAAGAAGCACCACCGAGGGAGGATGAAGAGTCGGAGGCAGAGGCAGAACGCCGCGCACTAAACAATGCTCTCAAAGTTGAATTAGTTACGTTCGAGCAGAGAATTTTGAACGATAACCCGACAAAAGAAGTTAGAGAAGAGATAGACAAACAGTCGTACGGAGGCACGCCGCGGTGAATACAAATCAGGCGGTGAAGTTGTAGGAACACCTGAGCGCCAGCTCGCGGGGATTAGCTTCTGTTCACGCTGTATGCAGCTAATAAAGTAAATGCTGCTACAATTCCACCCTCTAACTCAGGGGTTTTCAAGCTTTTTTGGTTATCGCACACTTTTTTATGTTTTAAACAGATGGATTTTGACTAGCCAACATAAATTTATATATTTTATTTTACAAAGTCGAAAATGTGTTGTTTTTACCTCAAAAAATTGTTTAAAAGAAATTAAAAATAAGAAAAATTAAGATTCCAGGACTGGAGAAGACTCAAAATTGACAAATAGTTTAAATTGAGAAATCATATTCACTCTAAAAATATTTTAAAATAAACACCTTAAAGATTATAAAATACGTTTTCAGGGAGACTACGAATCGAGTTATTTCGATGAAAATTGTGACGCTAATTTTAAAATCTGATCTTTAAAAATCGTTAAAAAGAGCAAAATTAGAACATTATATAGTAAGAAGAATTATTAAACTTTTGTCTTGCATCTTTGTCGTATACGTATGGCGTAGATGAAATTTTATTCGCTATCTCATTATCGTCCGCATTACAAAGGGCTATCTATATATGCTACATGCGTCTAACCAACGACAAAAATGAAAAAGAAATAGTATTGTAACCGCGGTAATTATCATTGTCATTGATGAAGGCAATTTTGACGCTGACAATTTGTGCTTCCTTGTGTGTTGCTAGTTTCGTCAGTTTACTCTACAACCCTTTTCGAATGTTTCATCCATTTTTATATTTGTATATAATATTCGAAAAAATGATATCATCAATCCCCCTTCCTCCTCAATTATTTGAAATACTGTTACAATTGATGACGTAAAGATCAACTGCGGGAAATAGAGGGTACGTAGTTTATGTATTCGATATCATGTTATATTTACTTGTAACGTCAAAAGTTTTGATAAGGTGGTTTATTTTATAATTTGCTTAAAAATATTAATAAAATAATTTTCACATAAAAATATTTTCTTTTATAATGGATAAAATAAATAATGTAGCGTTAAAAATGAATATTAATACTGTCCACATTGAGAAACCCTCCTGTAACTCAATCATCCCACAATCACATTCTCGATATTTCATTTTTCTTCCTTTCACGTTCAAATTCCTAGCGTTAAATTTTATGTTCATCTAATTTACTTTCCGATTAAACAATTTCACGTCGTGCATGAATAATATAAAATGAACGTTTAACTTCCGAACACTAGATAATGCATATGTTACATAATAATGAAGCGAATATTTTGCAAGTTATGGTACACTTATGAAGATATATGAATGGCATCAGTTAGCGAACTGGGTCAAACTGGAAAAATGTTTTTAAAAATGTGTGGGTAACTACAGCTCTAGATGTAGATATATTTACGTTTAAGTATTTAAGTGCTCGCAGCACGTTACTTTTAAAAATGGCGATGGGAAAAATTTAAAACCCTTATTTACAAGCATGTTTATTTTAAATAAATAAATTATAGAAAACAAACTGTAGTTTTAAATGATAATTATTATATCATTGGTAATATTATAATAATAAAATCAAAATGGTACGATCATCAATTCTTTATTCAAAGTTACTGGTTCGTTTTTTTTTTTAATTTTGAATATAATATACGATAACAGATCTTTAATAATAGTAAATAATTATAACGAAAGTCCAAAATGAAGTGTTAGTAAGTCAAAATTTTATGACTAATTATCTAAAAACCATAGGGACTATTTACACAATCACCATATTAAAAATATTACTGACCAGGGACAAAATCCATTCATCCAGTTTCACAACTATTCGATTTATACTTTTCCTTTACAATAATAATAGCTATGCTATTAGTATACCTAGGATTGGTATGAATATCATAACCGCCGCAAATGTCCCGTTTGATTTTCGTCGCAACAATCAGTTGTGACCATAATGACAAAAATTTCAAGTAAGATTCTAGTTACTTGTGATATTACGTATGACAATTCTATACGGTAAAATTATTACCATACTAATTTGTCAAAGTTACATTCTATAGTTATCCTGCTTACTTTTGTCTATGTAAACAAAAGTTAAAATATTCTGAAACTGGTAAACACGATTTACTCATAACCGATTTATCTTACACGTATTTACATACGCAGAATGCAAGCAGGGTGGTTACAACCACCTGGTGACAATCACATGCAGCTATGTATAACATTGTGATGTTATTAATCGTCATTAAGATGTGACCAGCAAGCAGCAAATGAAATAATGAATAACATGTGTCTGGTCGCATGTTGCTGAATTAATAGTAGGCTGGGTAATGCGTGATTATAAATGCGGCGTACGATTACGCGGTTGCGTTGTAGAAGCTAGCGAGTGGCACAGAACGCACCCTGTCCGTTAACTAGATATGATTTGTTAGCCGTAATTGGTCACGTGACGAATGACCGGAGTCCCAGATGGCACGATAAATCATCCCAGCCGTGGAAACCGCTAGTTAATTTTCCAACCGACGCGGCCCACCAATTATAAGCAGATTTTTGTTAAATTGTTAATACGTGAGCGAGTGCGTCGTCATCACAACTATGCTGAATTATTTCACTTTTGCTGTCAATGTATTCTACGCACAAATCAATGTAATCAGCTGCAATTGATTGCAATATTTCATATATTCTTCATTTATTCACTATAAATTATACAACAATGTTTTTCTGTTCCTATGAATTCATTATTATTTATTTCAGAAACGTACAGTTTAACACACTTTTATAACTTAGAGGCAACTTATTTGAGAAAGAATTTTGTAACTCAGTGGGTAATTTTTAACCAGTTGCTAAAATTTTTGACAAATAAAAACAAACATTACAAATGATGTTTTGATATTTTCTCCAGTGCGATTTTCATTGGAGTAAAAATTTAACAACTAGTTAAAAAATAATGAGTGAGTTACAGAATAGGAGGGAATATGATATAGAGTATGTGTTTGGGTATTATCATCTTGTAGTGAATTTGTCAATTTGCAACGTGACGTATCCAAATATACAAACTAATTGAGTGAAATCCCGAGTGTGTCATGTCTTTAGCGGGGACGGAATGCGACATATTCGGGATTAATTGCGCGCGTATAACTACACCGAAGCGCTCCTAGTTTTTGGTGACGTTCATTACATACATCTCCCTCCGAGCTGCGGGACAGAAGGATTGCCGTCATTTTTCATAGGGTTTATTATCCTATTATACGACCGAGGTTTCAATTAACTATAATGGGGTTGAATAATTTGTGGCTCTCTTTGTACTTTATGACAGAATCTGCTATAATCATTTAGTCATGCAGGATTTCAAATTTAAAACTTTATAGTCCACAGATTATGTTTCAACTTCCAATAAATCTCATTCGCGTGGAATTGGTGATCATAGCTATCTAAATTGCAAATAAACGAAAATTGATACGCATTTATAAACTACAATGAACTATGCAAAATTAAAATATCAAGGTTAATCATAATTATAAGCAAATAACATAATCTTTTTCGTGGATAGAACACGACGCGTACAGAATTTTACTTTTTAATATAGGTAGCCCAAATATTATAATTTATATTTATTTACAGTTTCAAATATTTTATTATTAAAAATCTCATTTTTTGAAAAGCCAGTAGATTTATAATTAAATAAAATTTTTGTTTAAATAAAAACTATTTTATCGCGTCAATGAACCTTAGGGTCAGGGATGGAAAACGTAACATAACGATACCCTATAATGTTATAATAACGTTTAATTTGCTAATTTTTTGTTAATAACGTAACAGTAACAAAATAAAGTTAAGTAATTGTAACGTAACAAAGAACGATATTATATGCCGTTGAGAAAATTTAAATTCCTAATATACCGCTATTACAATATGTTTCATTATATGTGTAATGTATACATAGATGCTATATAAGGTACCTACCAATTACGGAATAAAGTATTAATAATATAAATATGTTTTCTTGTGTATTTTTATAACAAAATTATGAAAAATAAAGTTATTATAACGTTAGGCTGTTGATTTCTTTTAATTATATAACATTATGAAATAACGTAACCTTCATTAACGTTACCTTATCCCTACGGCCCTGATTATAAATAAATAACTCTAATAATTCGAATTGTGTAAATCCAGCAAAGTTTTAAGTATTGTAACAAAGTGTAATGGTATGATATATAATTCAAAAGTGAAGCTCATAATCGAGCTTTATTATAATGTATAATTCAATAATGTCCGTGATCAAGTTGAGATTTTGTTCGGAAGTTATAAATTTTGCAGCTTGCTGTCATCAACAAACTGCACTCAACTAAAAACTAAAGGCAAAGTTGCGGACACTACACTACAGCCATTGTATTCACGCTCATATTAAGTAAATTATGTAAAACATGAGCTTACATCAACCGGACAAGCTTATCATAATACTCTCCACTAAATAAACCATCACTCCGTGTTTGCAGCTTCAGTAAATACAGCAAAACCACCGCAAAAATGAATTGCAAACTGGGACGGGCTTCGGCCAACGTTTTACGAGCTTACACCAATGTGTGAATTGATTATACTACAAAACTTTTTTATCAGTCTGTGACGGTTTGGTGCTAGAAAATACAGCTGTAACTAACATTTAAATAGGATTAAGTTAAACATCAAAAAAATGTTTTATATTAATTTTAACAAATTAATTTTTAATTCTTTTCCTAGAAAAGCAAGTTTAGTGGATGCTGTTTAATCTGATGTTCTAGGTAATCCAAAAACCAAAAGTAGTTTTTATTTATTTATTTATAGAGGAACATGTTTTAAAACAAAAATTGCGTAAGAAGCTTTTCTACGAATTTGTTCCAAAACTTTTAAGCTAATTCAATTTATATTTATTAATTTATACATAGATCCTGATTCGTACGACATTTTATTTGTTTATGTCTTAAAAGCTCAAATGTGATTCATTTGCTATATTTTTGTAATAAATTTATCTACACCAGAAATATTGTACTGATTAGTAATTGCAATTATTTTTTTTACTACAAAATTTGTAATTGTTGTAATTTCTCTCAGTTTTTAATGTAGAATAGAGTCTTTCAATTAGCACGACTAAATTTTGACAATTTATTTTGGTTTTGTATGAATTGACACCGCTATTGTTCTGTGATATTTTTGTTCTATTATACCTGCCATTTCATCATGTAAAAGTATACTATTAAAAAAACGTGTTGAAATTGTGAAAAATTATTATCAAAATTCGTCCTCAATTCGCCAAACTTTTCATGAACTACATGAAATTTTTGATACACATAACCATACTACCGAGAGCACAATTCAGCGACTAATTACAAAATTTGAGTGGTTTAATTGTTGCTCGGACAGTGCCTGTGCTTCGTCGAAACGTTCGGTCAGTCCAAAATATGTTGCTGTTCAAGAAATTGTACATGAAAACAGAAATATCTCAATGTTTCGTCATTATCTTTGGACATAATTGGAAATATGGACGAAATGTGGTTCCACCAAGATAGTACTACGTACCACACAGCGGGTAACACAGTGAAATTATTGCGAGAAAAGTTTCTAGGGCGCGTTGTTTCCAGTAACTGCATTAAAATACCGGAATATGCAGTTTCCGGTTCGAAAACACACCGGAAAGGTGTCAGTTTTCGTCCGATCGAAAAATAATTGTTTGGTACAGGTTTTGTTTGGTTTGGTCCAAGGATATTATAGATCAGATTAAAGACAAGTACCGAGGTACGATGTACATTTAAAACGTGGATTGAAATTAATTATTTTGAAATGTGTAGATAAATGTGAAGATAGCCGGTTGGTATGGAGACAATTATGATCGAAAAAAAAATTCAAGGATATGGATCGGATTAAAGAACTGTACCAAGGTACGATGTACATTTAAAACGTGGATCGAAATGAGTTATTTTGAAATGTGTAGATAGCCAAATGTGCAAACGCGATCGGTACGCAGACAATTAGATGGGAATATGTCGCAGTCCCCCGTCGCTAAATACATGAGTCAGTGAATTGAGTGACACGCTCTCGCAACGCCAGCACTATTGGCTCTGCAGACGCCAATATTCGAGTCGGAGGGATCTAGCCAGCTCAGGACCGGGTTTATGTCTCTACTGCTTCCTTTCCTATTCTTTAAAACGGATCCGATGACGTCACAAGAGATTGAGATACGATCACGAGGTGCATGTTGCGATTCGCAACCTATTTCGTGATTGGAAAATCTGGATTCTGGATTCCGTTCCAATAGCGCGCAGTTTACTGCAGCTGGATGGTACGCGATAACGGGAATTTGACACACTGGAAATGTTTTCCTCTGAAAGGACTGCGCGACTACGTTTTCCCAGCGAGCTGCAGAAATACAAATGTGATGCTAATCTTATTATGGAAATACTTTAACTAAAACTGAATACAAAGCTAACACTTCCACTCTAATTAATTGTGCTTTTTAACAGATTTCCTACACGTGATTTAAAAAAAATATTACATTTTACAACTAAGCTATTTTATTTGTACTCATTTTCAACATATAAAGTGTCAAAGTTAATAAAAATATATCCTTTGTTTTGTTACCACGACTAACATTGCTGTCGTTTATTCATTTTACTTCATTTCTTACTTGTTTCTTTCTTTCAATTATTGACATAATAAATATATCAAAAGAAAATAAATATTAATTTATAACAATAAGTACAAACTTGAAAGTACCTACACCTAAGAGTAGGTTGGACAAATCCTCAAATACCAAAGTTTCTGTTTTTTTGACAGGTTGTTAATCTACCGTCACTTTTTTTATTTAAACTGAAGTATATCTTGCCGGGATGTCGCTCTACCGTCTGAGCTACGGCTCATTGCGTTTGTTCTTATCTCGTCGATTGACATATTCTCTTAGGCCGTAACTGTTAAAGACGTCCTCTATATTAAAGAACTCTACTAGTCACATGTTAAGATGTAAGGTTGTATATACCATTACATTTAAACATTTGGTGACCGTTAACCGACGAGCTAAGAACAGCCACCAGTGAGGTCTCGGGTTCAAAACCTACAGTTGTCATTTTTTTTCATTTATTTCAATGTATCATCGATTATTAAAATCACTAATATTCTTATATTAAGTAGATTAAGAAAAAAATTTTGTTCTATGACTTCGATAAATAAAATTTCATCGGTTTGGTTTCGTGATATTTGCATTTATTTGATTTTTTGTGCCTGATATTGAATAATTCAAAAGAATGTCCAGATTTACAGAAATGATTTTGAAAGGATGAAAAGGATTTGAACTTGATCTTCCATTCGACCATCAATATCATATTGGATTTTATAGACACCATTATAGCTTATAGGTGGAATAAATTCTATTACGGAGTCCACTTCAAATAAAAATGGGTTTACATATAATATCGTTTTATAGCTACGGAAACGATTTTCCGAAAATAGTTTTCTATTAAAATATTCATTTGTTCTAAATTTAGACTTCCTTTAAAATAAAAAGGGATGTAATGTGAATTTCATTCTTCTTGAAATTTTTAAGCGAAACAAACGCAACACAGTGCTGGTTTTGGGTACAACTCAGGATGTTTGAATTAAATTTATTGAGTACATAACAAAAAATCAAAATTAATTTTCTATGCTTTTAATAAATTTTAATGCACTTAGTTACAAATCCTCAAAATAAATAAATTAACATTCCTTCCACCAATCAAAGATGATAAAGAAACTGTACTTATTTCCGTGTTGATATATAAATATAAGTCTCAAAAAAATTCCCTAATTCACATCTGATTTCTCTAACTTTGTGCATTTTCCTATTTTTATCTATTAACGTTACCGGTTACCGGTATTTTCGGCCTTAAAAATATCGGTTAAAATTACGGTTAAAAATATAGATACTGTGGATTGGATTTCTGTCATAGATTATCAGCTTTTGCAAAACTTAAGTAGAGTCCTCAAATAATTTACCTATTTTAAATTTACGATTTTAGTATTTTACCGGTTTGTAATGAATAATCTGCTGAAAAGAAAAATTGACAAACTATTAAATCATGTTCCATAAAATGATGAAGTGGAGTGACAAAGAAAAAAAACCTTGTAGTACGGTCCTGGAGCGCTTGTGGCCCAGCGGGATCCCACCAAACAAAGTCCTGCCCTTGCGTGCACGATAGATGGGACTACATTTTTTATTGTTTTCCCAGAGTAAAGCCTCGGACTTTATCATGGCCCGCTGCGATCCTCTCGCAAACGCAGATACGTCTCTCGCTGATAAAACGCTCTCAATTGTTAACATCGCATCGGAGTTGGCTCTGGCTGCACAGATACCGACTTCGAGAGGGATAGCGGCGCATCAAAACTGCATTTATCTAAACTCTAAACGAATCTAAGTGCTGCACTCAATGGACAACGACGCGACGTTGGATGGATACGTTGTAGTCCTTTTCTATCGTAGCAAATTTACTCACGGAATACAAAGAAACTTTTCATTTTACTAAATGCCATTTACGCTATACAGAAATGTATTCTCTCTCTGAAGTGAACTCTTTTAAGCGTGCCTAATAAAATTGTAAGTACTATGAATTTTGATTCAGTATGTAACGGCCATAAAAAATCTGAATTAAAATAATAAAATGTTATATCGAATAACTGACAATTAAAGTAAAAAATTTAAAACAGCAAACAAAAGAAACTTTTCTAAACAAACTTAAGCAACCTCAAAAATACCATAAAGAAATAACGAACTTCCTAACAAAATGTAATATAACTATCTAGGAAGTTCAACTTATAATAAAGGTCGTATGACTTATGTTAGGACCTTAATTAGAAAAAAAATCTGATGTGGACACCACATGACTTCCTTGTACGCCAAATTATAAGTCTTTTTCCTGCACTTCATTTAAACTTAATTCAATTGAAAGATAGATCATTTTATGACTGATTCTTCTTCAATTTCCATTCGTTTCATATCTTCAAACATCCTTTTGAAATGGATCATGTATTAAATATTTTATTAAAATGTTTATCACTATTCCTATTATATTACGCGAAATTATTTTATTCGCTCAAAAACTTGCAAAAAAAAAGTTGTTAATATCAATTTATTAACAAGAAATCAAATGTTTTCTACAAAAATTATAAACCACTTAAATTATTATTTTTAATAAATTTCTGTTAATAATAAAAGTTGTTTCTCCTATTGCAAATTGTAATAAATGAAATTCTTACGAAAAATACCGTTTCCTCCAAATTGTGATCGTAGAAAAATTAACCAATAAAATCATTAAAATAATATTGGGGTTTAATAGTTGAGAAATTTGTAGTTTATACAAACATATATGTATTTCTGTTGTAAATAGTCAGTCATGGTTTTCCTCTTCAGCTTGAACAAGTATTTCATTATAGAAATTTCATACCCCGTACACTTATATGCACTCGAATAGAATTCATGTCATTGAATGAATGATTATTTGCGTACACAACACCAAATCATCAATTGCAATATTTAAATACCACCCTACAATTCCACACAAACAAAAATAATCGATACCGCACAAAAAATTAACAAACGCGAATCGAAATACTCGGCGGGTAAAGTGGAGTGGGGGGTGCCTACTGCAGCGCCACCACAGCGGAATTCATTTAAAGTGCGTCCGCTCCTGTTTGTTTTATTCGAGTGTGCATTGTTCCCGCTCTCCATGCAGATCGGCGTTAATCAAAACGTGTTGTCGTTGATATACTGGTCAGGGAAGCACCCCCACCCCCTTGGCGCACGTGTGTCCACGTGTAACATGACGCGGACACGCGCACAAAATTCCCATTGTTGGGATGGGACCTATTTACAAATATCCATAATTACATTTTCATTATTATAGGCAATAAGCTGTTGTGCAACTATGGATTAATTCAGGATATGTGGTTTTTGAATCAAGTTAAGGATTTACAGATTATTAAAGCCATTATCGAATTGTCATTTTAAAAATTAATTATTTTCCAAGATAAGATTGTTGCTTGCATATTTATAGCTACGTTTTTAATTGTTACTTTTACTAAGGTTAGTGAAAATAGATCTTCGTAGACAAAAGAGCGAGCGAAGCAAGTGCTGCAATTATTGACGTCTGCAAAGTTGAAGATTTACACAAGATTTTGCTTACGATTGTACAGAATTAATAGGACTTATTTAATCCAGAACCTATCTACCAGGGTTTTATTACAAGCCTCAATATATACAGAGTGAGTCACAGAAATGCCCGTCTTTAATATCTCCATTGTCGTTAAGAATACAGCATAAATTTATTAACAGAATTCATTCGTACACTCAAGGAGCATAACAAAAAAATATTTACACATATACGGGATGTTTCACGACAAAAATTATTTGCCTTTTTTTAATGGAACATTTTTTTAATTGTATTTTATTCTCCTATACGGACATATGAATTTTATTTTAGTTTTCCACGGCGTTGCCAAGTTATTCCGTTTATACTCTAAAAAAGACCAAATACACGCATAAATGCTTTATAGAGACATATTGAGTTATTTTAATAGTAAAAATTTAAATTTTTTTTCTGTACAACTGTAATTGTAAATTATACAGATGTTCAATAAAGCGAATCAAATTTACGCAATTTCAAATGACCATAACTCATCATTTTCAAATCGAACATCCTATATTTTACAATTCAGTTGGGTGTCTTTTTGTATTATCTTCATATGTTATTAAGGGTATCCTATACCGAGAACTAATAATTTCGGAAATTTTTACCAAAATCAAAAAGTTAATCTTTATATTGAGTTTTCTGAGATGTACAACCTGGTCCAATTTCCGAATCTCGTCAAATACAGTGGGATTTCAATACCTTCGTTAAAATATATGGCCATCGAAAAATGAAGATATTGTTTTTGGTACACTGTCTTTATATTGAGTTTTTATTAAATCATCATGGATCTAGACAACAGAAATAATAGCTGAACAAAGAAAAGAAAACAGAAAAAAATATAGCAGAGTAATTGGAATAAATGAGTTTTACAAATCCAGCAAACCTTATATTTAAAATGAATTAATTGAAAGCTGGTAATAAAAAGTGCATGGCTCGCTTTGGCAAAAGCAAAAGTAGCTGATTAAATAGAGGAAACGTGAGTCTGGTGTTTGCCTTCCCAAAATTCCGTTTCCGGTCGGTGGCGACACAGGAAGCAAAGGCAAGTGTTTTATTTGCATTGGCGAGATCCGGATGCAGCTGTTTGCACGGGGGAGTGTGACTCTTGTTTCATATTCGCGTTTTTAGCACTCATTCCCGGATCTGTTGTCGGAGCCTCCACTTCAAAGTGGTTACGGCTTTGATATTATTATGTTGAAATTAAAGACATCTCGTGCAAATTTGATATCACTCAGAGGTTATTTAATTTTCAAAATGAAGTTTAGTCAAGAAGAATCTCGTTACACCAGCGAGGGTGATTTTAATAATAAATTTCCTTTTACTACATTTGCATTCTAATTTTTAATACACTCTCTAATTCCCTTGCATTTATTTTTAAATTGTTTTACATAGCTCTAAATTTTTAAATTTTAATTGAAAATTTTATTTGGCTTTCTTTGTCATTCTCCGTTATATTCTTATACATTTCACGCTTATTTTGTTTCCGATGTCTTGTTAACGCTCTATGTAATATAAATATACCATTACCTATATACATATGCTACATAAAACAAATCTAGAGAACTTAATAATAGGTAAAAAAAAACAGTGAGTGACATATTGAAGAAAAATGTTGAAACGCCTCTAATGATATATTTTAGAAATTTTGTTTTAAACAAGTGGTACGATTTGCCTAATATAAGCAGACTTTAAATGAATAAAATAATTATGGACAAAAATTTAAAAATCCATCATAAGAGAGACATAGTACGAAGTTTCAACAATTTGACAGAGTTTTATTTATTTTAAAAATATTAAGTTTTAAGACGATTTCAATGGTATTACTAAACAGTATTTTAGCGTATTTCAAAGGCTAGTAATGAAACCCCTTAAATCGGATGGCTATCTTCTTGAAATTTCCTTCGTCATAAAATTGTCTACTTTCCACATCTGGAATGTTCTACTGGCAAAATATGTAATAAATCTTAATAATTCATAATCATGATCGAGACATTCGAGACGTCTCCTTAGGTCATCTCGTCTAGTCTCGTCTCGAAAATCGAGAAATTCTTGCCGAGACGAAATATACCAGTGGGGAGACGAGATGAGACATTATTATATATTCATAGTAACAAATACTACAAGAGGTATTACAGCTACATTTAAATACTACTTTAATGTGCTGATAATGAGAATACTAGAAACTACTCGTAGGTGTTTAAGCCAATGGAATTTATATTATGCGATGATCAGTAGTGAAATTGATTAGTGAAAGCAGAATACTCGTAGGTGTTCGTTTCGCATAATAGTGTGTGAAGCAGGAAGAAATTAGGCTCCACATATAATATTCGTGTATAAATTTCCATTTGCGAAGTTCATAGCGTTCACACATAACCGTAATGAAGAAAGTCCGGAACACTTGAGCGTAAGTTACCGAAGAAGCTCCACGAACGAACTGCCTCGCTGTTAACTCGGTAATGAAATTCCAGATTTCATTTCGCGTGATTTGCGAAGGTGCTAATCGATTTGCTTGTAATTTAAACTGAAATTAACGGCGGGATATCGAGTCGGTGGAAAGTAATTTCTTCTTACATGTTTATCTCGTGTTGTGTGATTGTAGCTCCTGGCTCTGCAGTTGCACTGTTTCCGTGCTATTTCCTAGTTTTGATTTTAATTATTTGATAATTTTCTGCTTTCGGGTAATAATGGATGGGACGCCCGCCAGGCAAATAGTTACCAAAGGGAATGAGAAATTAAAACGATTTCTCAAATCTGATTGCGATTTTCTATTAGCGAATTATTCAATTATAAATTCTACTTATCTGTACAAACGTACATTAATGTAAAATATCTTCTTCCTTTGGTTAATGCTTGAATAAATAATGTTTAATTATTATTCCACTTAATTACATGCTATTTTTTCTCTGCCTCCTATACCACAACAAACCAAGAAGAAACAAAGTTTTTTTTATTTCAATAATAATTTTCTTATTTAAGATTTTAAGAAAATTAATAAATGAAAAAAATCTTAGTAGATATATAATTTTTAAAGGAACTGGCAATATTTGTATCGTTGAAATAATATAAATTTAATAAATGGAATCTTATTTTCAATTTTTCGTCAACTATAAATGTGAAAGATTATGCTGATAAGTAATTCTTAATAACATAGTTTCTTATCACAAATGTATCGTTTGAAAATTGATGTAGGTATATAGTAAATTATTTTTAGATTACAATTTTCAAATTAAAATCTATGCAAAAATTATTCAAAACTGTTCTGTTCTATTTTGCATGTAGGGACAAAGGCAATAAAAATTACTTACTTTGTTACTCTAAAATTATCGGAATTGCAATCTCTATTTCAGTAGGTGTATGCCGGCGAAGTATTAAGTACTTTTCTTTCATCTGTTATTACCCTATATAAATCAAGATGAAGTATGTTAAAACATCACAACTGTATAATTTCAAGAACATTACTACCTCTGATTCTTGTTTGTTTTGAGTATTTGATTGTTTCATATAACAAGAAGAAAAATAATTGCCCTGTGTGAAGGCTTATCCAAAATTTTAAATAAACAAATGATGGAATGGAATAGAAAATTGTGGGAGATAAATGAAAGAAAAGTGATTGATACAAAATATGATTTAGTGCACAAAAACATACACATAAATAAATAATCAGTTTAATATGAAGTTGTTGGAACAAAGTCTATAAATATCAGATATTATAATGAATTCCATTTGAAAGCTTCACGATAAATCACTGTGATATATTTCCAAAGTTTTACGAATTTAATCTAGATATAAATTACCACCAAATTCAGACAGTGTTCACATTTTTACGCAGTGAAATTTCAGATGACTCAGATTTCAGCTCATCACTGGAAATTTGTCACCCAATTTATATCACCATAAAAAATGGTACGTTTCGCGCATAACACAGATAATGAAACATCTCATGATGTTCATCTCTCATTCTTAATCCGCTCGCGTACCGCAACAACTCTTGTTTTACTACAAACGCACAATTATTTTGCTTTTATTGCGCTAAATGAACGTCGAAATTTTCTCATAAATTCCGTGGAGTTAATTTCGGTGGAAATAGGCCGAGTTGCTTCCGTTACGTCGCAGTGTCGCAGCGTGCCATGAAAACAAAAATCACAAAAACAGAAACAAAACAAGGGAGGTTATTTGAAACAGTTAATTGTTTATACCAGCGCGGTAAACTAACGGTGCAAAGTTCGTAACTGAGAAGGGATTGCACGGGAAGCACCTGCAGAGGAACTTGCTCCCCAGGAAACAATTTTATGCAGCTATTACCATATTGCGCTCTTGGGATTTCCTGGTTTTATGCCGCATAAGACAAGTTTTGTTTCAACTAATTGTTTGCAAATTGAAAAGATTTTATTTATTAGCACTGCCAAATGAATTACTCCATCGAGGATATGTATTTTTCATCTTTCTGTACAGAATTGTATTACTGTTGTAATTACAAATTGCAGATGGTTTAATTTCTAACTACTTAATTACAAGTTCGTTCTGCAATTATGAAATGAAGATTTCTGTGGCTTTATGGAAGCTCCGACATTCGCACGCGATGTATTTAGCTGGGAGATTACTTTTCATTTTTTATTCTTACTTATTTAATATTAAAATTACTTACATATACTTAACGTATAGTAGTTGTTTTCAATTTCAAAGTGGAATTCTGGGAATTCTGTTTGATAATCAGACCAGGTCAGATCAGTTCAGATAGAGTACTTAGACCAGTATACTTATTCAAGTGGCAAGGCCTTTGGCTCATTTTAGTTCGTTTGAGATTAAATTTTTAATACAATTAATGTTATTAATTTTGTATAGGTAAATTCACAACGCTGATTGTCGTTTTGCTGTCTAGATCTAGACTTTCTAAACTCTTGTCTTCTACTGTCTAGATTATTAAGACAAGACTGGCAAAAGGTTATTATTAAAAAAAATATGTAGATTATACTAGAATGAAGTGTTTGTATTGTAAAGATGTAGAAAGAAAGTAGTAGTTTGCACTTTGATTTCGCTCCGAAATTGGGCTAATTGAATTAAGTGTGAAAAACAAAAAATAGACAAATTATACAGAATATTACATTCGAGCATAATCGGATCAACTTCGTAAATTTATCCTATTGACTAAATTTTATCAGCAGCATAAACTAGCTGTTAGTTTATTCTCCTGTTATCTATGATTTATCATCTTGATAACGCTGACATATTGAAAAACCATAATTCGTGATTACCATGAGGATCAATTTAAGAAAGACTTATCAGACACTTATTAGTACATTTAAAAACCAGCCCTTAGTGTATGGTATTGTCTATATTATATATTATTTAACAGAAAAGAATATGTTGATTGCTAGAATGAAGAAATGAAGAGAAAGCAGTAGTTTGCAAGTTGATTTCGCTGGGAAATTGGGCTAGTTGTGAAAAACAAAGAGTTCGCTAGTAAACATTCCCCAATCGGCGGCAAAGCTGGAGAACAACAAAGCCTGGGTATGAGACCTTGATGTAAATGTTTGACAAGCGCATTAGTTTATTCTCCTATCATCTAAGATTTATCCTCCTGGTACCTCTAAGAAGAATTGAAAAACCGAAATTCGTGGTTACCATGAGAATTATTTTAACAGATAGGTATTAGATATTTATCAGGACATTGAAAAACCATGCCTTTGTGTATGCATTGTCTGTATTATACATTATTTAACAGAAAGGAAAATGTTGATTATTGGAATGAAGATGTGCGGAGAAAGCAGTATTTAGCAAGTTGATTTCGCTGCGAAATTGGGCTAGTTGTGAAAAACAAAGAGTTCGCTAGTAAACATTCCCCAATCGGCTGCTGGAGAACAACAAAGCCTGGGTATGAGACCTTGATGTAAATGTTTGACAAGCGCAGTGTAGATCCCCGATAGCGTTGTTGTAAGTAAAGCGACCAGAGCACTCCGTAAGATCCCACGTGTCAAAGTAAACTAGGTGGAAAGGTTATATAACGGGTTAAGAAACACGGGTAGTGTCAACACACGCTCAAAGGGCCGCCGCGTCGGAATCCCGAGCAGGCTGAAAGGATTTTAGCATTGCAGAACTATGCTTTGCGCTTTACTTTGCGTGAACGTAAAGGAGCTGGAGTATGCGCGGCGAGGAGCTTTTTGGATTTTCATTGTTCTCACCTAAGCTACTGTGACGGCACAAGCCAGGCGACCCTGCCCGTTTAAACTATTTCAGATATTCTTGCTCTTGGTTTCAACTTCTCTGACTTACATTACCCAGCTCGGCTTTGATGATGAATATTACGGATTATGTACTTTCTCACAGATTTTCATCTTAATTAACTTTATTGTTGTAAACTTTGGAACTATATTTACTATACCAGAACAATCATAATCCTAAATTGCTTTGTGAATTACTACATTTCGCTCTTGTTTTTAACATTCTACCTAAATATTGTATATGTATAATAAACAATTTGCTACTAGAACTTCAGCGAGAATTATATTAGGTGAATCCCTCTTCTCAAAAGAACCCGAAATTAAAACTTCTGAAAGCGACGCACCAATGAGATCAAGTTGTTTATTCGTCTTTAAGAGATTCATAATTTAATATGCTTCTAAGAATATTAATCAATATACTATAATATAGACATTTTATAAGAACAGATACAGTTTTCTTTGTAATTCATGCTACTAGGGCCGTATTTATTTGGGAAATTTTAAAACAACCCTAAACTGATCCTAAACGTACCCGGGTTAGTACCAAGTAAACAATCAAATTTTAAAGATTGTGAAAATTTTAAGCAGTAAATTTCAGTTATTTATTAAACTTATTTATTTATGTTCTCCGTTATAACCTACAAAAGATATCACTTCTGACAGAAATAGAAAGAGAAACCAATGTATAAATAAAGATAGAAAACGGGTTCAACTCATCAACCCAGTAAAATATCTGGGTGAGTTGGGTCAGTTCGGGATCAGTTCTGGGTTACTTGAAACGTACCAAGTAAACAGAATTAACCTACTAGGTTACTTAAAAACTCCCAAATAAATACGGACTAGGTATATTTCACTTGACACTTGGATCAAATTTCACTTACACTTTTGAATCCGGATCTCTTATTTTTTATTCCATTTGACTTGATCAATCTACCCCCTCTATTGAACATAACGATCCTAAGTAATACACTCGCCGAGGTACATCAAAAATATCAGTTCAGTATCCCAGGTGATGCAGAATTAGCAGAGAAATTTGGCTATTAATTTTTGTGAAAATGCAAGTAAAATTTGAGGCCCTGTTCCATGGAAAGTTGTTCCATAAATAGATGTGGAATTTATACAAGTTAAAAGAAAAATACTTTTACTCCAAACTTCGAAACGCTTTTAAAGAATTAAACAAGTATGATAAATAACTTATTTATTTTCTTTTGAAATAAGAATTTATAGGAGATAATTTGAAAAGAATCTGAAGTTGGATGACATCGGGACATTTGCAGCTACTTTATGAGAGAATTTTTATTAGTGACGTTGGCGAGAACAGCGGTTTTATCTCGTCATCGCTTTTGATTTGGTTGCGGAAGTTTTTCTCATCGCAAACTTTGGGCTGCTTGTTAACCGACGGAAGATTGAGCAGTCTGTTTTCGTCGGACTCGGCGCTGCAATCTCATCCGACATCATTGCTCCGCACTCACTTAACCACGGAAATGAAAAGTGGAGCTGCTGCAAGGAATATTCATATGCAACAGTCCACCAAGTAAATTTCCAAAGAATAGTTAAAAACCAACTTGTTATCTACATATACATTAGTACCGCTAAATACAAACATAACCTTATTGTACAGTGAGTACCGAATCCCTTATATACAAAGGCATATTATTTTCAATCAGTTTATTGATATGGCCAAATTTTTGGAATTAAATATGACGTTCCTGAGCGAAATAATAATTATATATACAGGGTATGCAACGAAATGCGGAATATAGGACTTTAACATGGGTTTTTTCAAAAAATTGCTTACTCTTTCTTTATATATTTAGAGCAAAACTACAAGAATACAAAGATGTACAAAATTTTGTGCATGTATTTTTGTTCAGTGCGGTCGTAGAAAAAGTATAGTGTGCCACTCGAGCAGAATCACCTATTTCTCACCTTGTGTGATTCCAGCACTCGACTTCGTCTCGTGCCCAAATTTTCACACTTCGTAGGATAAAGATAACTTTCTGCACTTGTTGAACAGTATACTATTTCTACAAATAAATGTTTATTTAGTTTCTTACGAACTTTGACTAATTTCTTTATAATACATTATGTGTTACATTGTGAGTGCCGAATACACAGCGACATTAGGGCTTTTGTCTCCAAGGAAAATTCACCTTGGGGCAATGTCCCAAAGGAGATATTTTCCTCAGCGTAGGATTTTTTAGAAAACCCAAAATTGTTATTATTTTAAAGATGAACTCACATAATTTTCAGAGCGAGATAAAGTGAGCTACAAACTCAGTACACTGTAATTTATGATTCAATTATTGTACTAGAAGGATATATTTCCAAATAATTTTTATGTATTAATTGTGAATTTTATGTTTTGATTTTGGTTTTTATTAAAAAATTTACTCCAAGGAAATTTTAAAAAGTCGGCGTACGTAAAATATACACTAATGTAATTTTTTTTCTGTTTTATAAAGTCGCATGTAACGTCCATATTTCAAGTCGCTTAACGGACGTTAAATATGACATTCACTGTATATCTTTTTTATTTCACAAATAATTTATTATCTGTTTAGGTTAGTTAACTAGTACATAAAAGCTAGGGAAGTTAGACTCGCGTTGTGAAATTCATGTGTAAGAAAAGAGAGTGGTGTTTAAGCGAATCGTATCGAAGTAACATCTCAAGCCACTGAAATATTTACGCAGAATAAATCCGTAGCTTGGCGTGCGTTGGCTGTGTGAAACAACACAATTTATCACTCGACTTAAAAAGCTCGATCGGGTAAACAACACCTTCGCTCGCGCAGCGGATCGCACGCGAGATTTATCCTGACACGGCGGATTATCCGCGGGCATAGCGTATGGAGATTGCGAAACTACCCTCCCACTACTCATTTCCCTTCTTACCAGCGGGAAATATCGCGCACTTCAAAACTTAGCCATTAGTGCATGTGTTTACCACCGTATGGAAAGGTGAAATGATGGATGCTACACTCACCTGGAAATGAAAAACTGGATTAGGTTAAAGTCAATTAAAGTGTTGGTAACAATTATTTATGAACAATCATTTTTTGTTAAATATGAAATAGTTGTTTCACCAATTTCGACCCAACGAGTCTTGTTCGAGAGATGAAATTTATACTAGTATGCTATTCAAACTATCTATATTTATGTAGAAATAAATTTAAACTGGATTAGTTTAAAGTCAATTAAAGTGTTAGTAACAATTATTTATGAACAATGTTTTTTGTTAAACAGGATACAGAATCAGACAACTTATATGAACCTCGACAATTTCGAGCCAACATGGATCTTCTTCAGATAAAATTTATACTAGTATGCTTTTCAAACTACGTATACTTATTTAAAAATACATTTTATTTAAATATAAGAAGATTTATCTTTTTAAGTCTGATCTATTGAAAGAAATTACTGACTGCAGTTTCATTACTTATTCAAATCGAGCTGACATAAATTATTTATCCAATATTCAATTTTATTACTTTATCTAGCTTTGGGTGAACAGTTATATATTATAAGTATTTATTTCATGGTAATATCTGTTTTATCTTTCCAAATAGTTACAAAAGTTTTAATAACTCTTTGGTTTAGCAATCGTTAAAATAATTTAATTTACTTTATCTGATCTTATTGAAAAATAATTTTAATTTAAACTTGTTTTATTTAAATCTTTATTTACAACTGATTCAGAAAAAACCAACAAGCAAATGTTGTTTCACTTATATGTTATCTGTACTTCATAATTTAGATGTTAAATCTATAGAGGTTTAACTCTTTTCAATTTTCTTAAACCAGTTTTAATAGATTTTATTTCATATTAGTATGACACAGTACGAATTTTAATTTAAAAGGACTAAATCTGAATAATAAGGAATGAATACCAATGAAGAGTTTCTATCTCTTTAAGTCTTAATTGTAACCTAGATCTTTTCTTTAGATTTGTAATTAAACATTTATTCTCGATAAATCAATTCCTTGTAAATTGTAAATTTTCTCCATTATATGATAAGGCACAAAGATGTCTGGATTATTGTATTTTTTTATTATACATATAATTTATGAATACACGTTTCAGAAATAGGAATGTTTTTTCTGAAATTTCCCGTACTCTAATTTGGGAGAGACTTGGGAAGTTAAGATTCCTGATTTTGTTTAGGTGACGCCAATCAACAGAGTAAGAGTACAAAAATTTTATTATAGGTTAAATTTATGGTATAATAAATTTTTACAAAACCTACTTTCAATTCTCAATTTTCATTAGTAATTTAATGTTTGTTAAGTCCAAACTTTTCTATTTCACTTTAAACTTACACATACATTTCTAGTTAGAGTTACTAGTGAAGAAATTTAATTTCAAATCAAATATTAAACTTTGTTTTGTCACAGATATTTTTTTATGTCATTACCAAATGTTACAGAGAATGAGAGCAATACAATAAAACAATGTCACACAAAATAAAACTGTCAAGAGAAGCATAATACAGGCAGTAATGATAAATAGTAAATTGAAACACGGCGTGAAAGCACATAGTTGGTGAACGAGAATATGAATTTGGAGTCCCCAGTAGCATTAGGCAGTCTGGATGACACAGTTGCTTCCGCATAGTTCGATAACTTCCGCCGGCATGCGCGCAATTAATTAATTAACCTATCGAAAACAATCCGCACCTGTCTGCCTCGCACATAATTTATTACGCAAAACAATAACCAGAGCGGCGGTCCGTCCGACGACGTGTCTATTCTGCGGCTGCATTTTCCCGGAATGATACGAGTTTACCAACTTTCCTTATTAATTTTCCACAAATTCACGCTTTAATATTCATATATTTTATTTACGTCTCATTTCCCAGATGGGATTCTAACTGATTTAAATTTCACAAAAAAAAATAAACACTAACTAGCTCAAGTTTCAAAAAAAAATTATAAGACAATAAAATTATATACATTTTTTGCTGCACTTCATTTAAACTTATTTCATTTGAAAGTAAGATACAATCCTCCATTCAGTACCTTATATTACATTCTTCGGCTAATCGTTTTGGAGTTATAAAGGAATGTGTCCCTTTGGCACAGCCGATTGCAAAAAAATTAAGGTGCACTAGGTGTTATAGCATAGCAATCCCATGCATAAAATTTCAATATTCTGTGGTTAATAATTTTTGAGTTATCTGAGATACATATGTACGTACAGATTCAGGGATGATCAAAACTTTACTTCGTATTGTAACGTTCATTTATTTGGGTGAAGTGTAAAAATGATTGAACCACGAACTAAGTTTCATAAATAATAAATGAATTATGAATAATGAAGTAACACTATTTCCACCAACTATTTATGTTCACGACGCGTATTAATAACAGACTGTACCCGCGATCTTTTCTACTCAAGCTTAAATAGTAGAGCAATTATGTTCTAGAATATTCTCGCATTTTCGAGCATTAGCACAATATAAAGGTGACTAAAACGCGTCGTATCCTTGAAATCGCTACAGTATAAAACAAAGTAGTTAGATAGTTAATTGAATACATATGATTAATAAAACCACAGTTCCAAGTCAAATTTTTGACAACGGAAGTTTAAAATGACTTTATAATTATCGTTATATTGTTTTTAAATAAAACATTGTAGTTTCAACATTCAAGAAATTTTCTACGACATCTCTTTTTTTCTTATTTCTACTGCTTCTAATTTATATCTTCTTTACTTACTATCATTACTATTTTCAAATTTAAAATAAAAATATATTTCTTAACAAACGTTTATAACAGATGGAAAAAATCTTAAAATCACGGTACTTATTTAATAATCACAATAAAGTCTCATTCATACCATATACATACATTACACATCGTACTGTTTGTTATTCTATTAGTTAGATATTAGAATTTAATCCGTGTGATATTATTAGATACCTGTCATACATACGTTAGTGCTCATTATAACAATTGCAATTGGGATTTAGGGCAAACATTAACTAGTATAATGTAATGTGCTGCTGCATGTGTTTAAGTAATTGTAACTAAATATTAATTTATCTATAAACTATTTGTATTTCAATATTAAACCAAAAATTCGGAGCTTAGATTGGTAATGATAAAAAGGTAACAGCAAATTAAAAATTTAATGCATTCACTAATCCGTACTTTTAAGTTTTGAATACACCGTTAAGTGTATTTCCTTTTTTACATTAAGTTTATATCCTCTTTATACAAAACCAGTTTCGTGTACGTTCAAAGTTACTTCAATTTAATTTTCTGCCATAAATTCGCAGACAAAAATAAAAATATATCAAACAAGTTATATAAGTATATATTGCTTTTTCAGTTTAATCATTTTTGCTTTCTTCTTTTGACTTAAATCCAAACCTACACGTGTGTTTCTTTACTCACGTTATTAAATTATCACTATTGTTCGTCGCATTTAGAAAATAACTGTCGTACATATTTTGAACAACGAATAAGAAAGTTGAGTTTTGTATCAGGGGTGTATTTAATTCCTAGTTCATTTTAAGATTTAAGAAACATAAAAATGCAATAAATAAAAAACAATTAAGGATTTGCTGACCACAATTAACACGGAGTGGTAATTTGAAATTTTACATGTAGCAGAAAAAGGATTAACAATGAATTGGAAATATAGAGATTAAGAAAGCTGTTATTCAAAGAAAAATACTGTCAATGACCAAACCAATGTAAGCCATTTTCTTCTACTTTAGTTAGAAGGGTAGTATATATACTGCTTTTGCACTTCTGGGAGTAATCGTAATATCTAGAAAACATGGGTGGGATTCTATAACTTCGGTTGCTATCATTTGGAGTTGGACTTGTTATTAATATCAATTGCAAATATTAACTACAAAGTATACTTGCTATTCTATAACAGTAATGGTTATTTATGGTTAATTCGTACTTACTACACTCATACATGCATAAAGAACACTCTATAAGTCTACACTGATGTGGGAATGTCTTAAATTTATTGAAAATTTCAATTTCGGTCATGATGACATTTGATATTTGACGATTGTTATAGATATTTTAACAAGTGCAGTTGCAATTTGTAGTTGCTATGAGTTATAGAATCCCACCCCATGTTTGGAATAGTGATTTAAATTTGCACTTGCAACACTTCAAACTAGTATAAAACAATGAAATCATACTCGGAAAAGTTTTCCCAATAAACGAATAAATCAAAGAGCGCCTTGGGTTTTATTAGTCCTCTTCTGCATGACAAAAGGCCACAATAACAAGTCAATAAAAAGAGAACATTTAGAAGGAAATAAGTTCCACGATGGCGAATATTCCCACGCGAAGTTGTCAGGTCGCGAGACAAAACACTTCAGTAGGAATGATTATGATTATATTCGTTTAGGGCGAAGAGCACGATTCGATTATAAAGTGTATGCGTGCGTGCGCTATAAGCCTGATCTGGAGAAGTGCAACATTCAATCTACACAAGTGGAGCGCTTTGAAAAGATTTGTCACAATGAGGCTTACCTAGCGAGACAAAGACCCAAATTTTACCGAATCACAAGCGAGAAAGAGAAATCGAATCGGGACGATGTGCCAGGACAGCCTTAAGGAGGGAATCCCACATCAAATTTATTTTCAAAACCACTTTAGATATTAAATCACAAAGCCTCTCTGTAAATATGTATCGCTACGCAATAAAATTAATTAACTTCAGCCAAGAAATGTATTTTATTGTTACCAAAAAAAAATATTTATATTTGAAATTACTGCAAAGAATTATTAGACGTATAAAAATAAAATGAAAATCATATGCAGTATATTGGCTTGTGGTTGCTAATATCGTAAATATAAAATATGTAAATAAACATATTTTCATATATATTAATATTACAACAGAACTAATATCTCTAGCTTCATCAAAGCATTTTTGCAATATAATTAATTTTATATGTAATAACCTATACAGCACAAAATATCCACGAAAAATTTCATCAATATTTAATTTTGATATAATCTAGCTACATATTAATATATACTCTATACTGGAATTAATTTTCAATGTACAATATTTTGATTAAATCTTTCAAAAACTTTATAAATATTTTATCTAGGCTTTCCTACAAAGCACATGTATTTGATAAAATTGGTTTCTTAAAATAACTCCATAAGTTTTTAGTTGAAAATATACACATAATTAATTCTACAAAATACCTAGTAAGTAGAACAGTGTTCGCCACATATTTTTTTTTTATTTATTTGTTTTCTATTTCGCGTCTATAATAAACCATATAAATATTTACCTTATTAATAATTGAATATAGAAAAAGATCGCATTACTGTCAGTTACTAACTTATAATTAATAACCATATTATATTTATTACCAAATACTAATCGTCTGCACATTTGATCTTGCATCCAAGATCGACACATGTTAGTTTTTGGTAATAAAAAGTAAAATTTATCGCTTGTCATTCAGGATTCGTGAGAAAGTGTTCAAAATCAGTTTACTTAATTATAAAATATAGAAAGCGGAACCGAAATTTACTTGTTTATTTTAACCGAAACGAAAACCAATATATTTTCGAAAAATCGGTACCGATAATCGAAACCGAATTTTTATTAAAGTAAACACCATTAACCGTAACCGAACCTTAAAATTTTTTGGTTCCATCCCTGGTTCGTAGTTAACTAGAAAATAATTATTAAAAATTTAAGATTTGAGACGATTTGTTGCGACGCCAAAGTGGTTGAATCGTGAAAGAAAATACATAGAATGGGAGCGTTACGATCTTACCATAATGACGTTACATATCCCTTCTCCAAAAAATTAAATTGCTAATAACTATATTGTTGCAAACTAATATCCAGTTTTAATATTATATTGAGAAACTATAGTGGTATATACCGAAATTTGATTATATTGTTTTAAATATTTGTGCGATCTATTTTGAAATAAAAGGTTGATAATACGTAACCGATTTTACAAATGGAGAAAGAATGAGCATTGAATGAGTGTAATTTCGTTGAATGTCCTTCTTAATAAACAATTTTTAATCCAGTGTGCTTAGTCCTGGCCTGGTGGGCCAGTGGCGTAGCGTGGCGGCGGGTTCGGAAGGCCATTACCCCGGAATGGCTTTGTTTCTGGCCGGACACGCAGCGGAATCGTCGCGATTGAATTGGAAAGCAGAGCCGGCGAGGAAATTCCACGACTACGAGTGAGAATTGCCCATAATATATTTACAAGGGTAATCTCAGAACGTACAGCGCTACACTAGTGCTTGCGGCCGCCAAGGTAGGGGGATGAGACGATAATTTCCTTCACATTTTCTTGGGCTACAAATATTTTCAGTTATCAAAAATTGTACAATTTGTTCATATCTATAAATTACAGTGAAGGTATCTTGTATCTATAATCATATATTACTATTATTATTAGTATTAATAATAATAAAAGTTATTTTAAAGGGAGGAATTATTAGGTTTCAATCAAAAAAAACGATTACTTCACATCGACGTTTCGATCCTACCCGGGATCATCCTCAGGATGTGAAATTGTTGTATCCTGAGGATGATCCTGGGTAGGATTGAAACGTGGATGTGAAGTAATCGTTTTATTGACTGAAACCCAGTAATTTCTCCCTTTAAATCAACGTCCAATCAAGAAATCTTCCATTCAATATAAGTTATATTATATATTACAAGTACATATATACATTGATCATAGACGAAAGAGATACATCTTAGGCGAAAGAGATACTAGTAAACGTTATTCTTACTTTTAGTGTAAAAAAATGGAAAGATATTTTTACATAGCAACGTCTGAAAAGTACACTTCCATATATTTCTTCACGCTGCTTGTAAAACTGGTCACGTTTGAAAAAGGTTAGTAACCTTCGAATGTTTCTTGATATTTCATTTGAATTAGATCAATCGAATAGAGGATATTACATCGAATACATATTATTACCCAATTTAAAATTCAATAAACATTAGTAACAGCCGTTAACGTTCAATTCCATTCTATTCCAGAATACATAAATTATATTTACTCTTTGTGTTGAATACTTAAAAAGATAATAAAAAAGACAATAGGTTTAATATTTTTGAGTAATACTTCTTAATCAACTGAAAGAGTAACATGTGTGTAAATTTTATCTATCTTTGACTCGATATTTCTGTAAAATAATTTACAAGTCTAACTTGATAAAATTTTATACCGTTGATATAATAAGTTGAATAGAATCAATCTTATTATTTAATGTTTTTCCAGTTCTATAATAAAGTTACGTTTAAAATTTCAAACCCGAATAAAAAGCTAGTAATCAGACAACCCATGTAATTAGCGTGGCGTTTTTGAACTTTCTTTTAACCATCAGCAATACTTTGTACTTTTACTGTGAAACACCTTTATAATTAATTAAATTTAAACGTTATTATTATGACAAATTATTCTTTATTTTATGAGAATATAAATCCAACTAGTATTTTTCGATGGCCTGTATTTATAATATTTAATTATATTGTTTAAATGAATAAAAATTTTCAGAACTCATGATAATTGAATAAAAGAAGTATAAACTGCTGCCTTCTTCAGGGTAATGACAAATACAACTAAGCACATAAACAAGTAAATAAGTAACGAATTATAATATATTTAATATAGGAAGCCATGCTTTACTAATTTCTTCTAAACCGTGTTTCTTTTTCTGAAGTGCAGGTTACATCTAATTCTGTTTGCATACGAAGCTTATAATAGCATTTCCTTTTCCTTGTGTTGTGCGAATAATGAAAACATATTTAGTACATTAAAGCAAGTCGAGATGATTAGATATACAAACTAGCACGATTATGTATTTATTTTCCTTGGAGTATAGTGTGTAGGTTATGCAGGTCGAGTAAGCAGCAGGGGGGGGGAGGCGAGGGGGATTCCCGGGTCCGTTTGTCCAGTTCATGCATTATTCTCCACAATTCAGAGCGAATTCGTATCCGCTGTTTCTGTCATGGAAATTAGCAGGAATTTGAAATGGTCTAAGTGCCGGAACGGTAGCGTACCTACTCAAATAAAACCGGTGGCCGAGCCCCGAGCCTGCTAGAACTCGCCTCTTAACTTATTTGTTAGCCGCGCGTGTAAGACGGTGAAGAACAACAAAGTGAGGTTAGGGGAACTGCGGACGCTAGATGCTACGAGACATGCATAAACCAGTAGTATCGAATTGGGCCTTGTCTTCTACTTTCGCTAAACACAGTCTGACTTTCTTCCTACTTTCTTATTATTTATATAAGTTGCTGTATACGATAATACTCAAACACTCAAAAAACATTTTTTTGTTTTCGATGCGTTAATAGTTATTTACGTTATAAGGCCGGGAAGTGAAGTGTTACGGTACGAATACGAAAAATTTTGAAATGAGTACGGTAATTCTACTTCACAGCCAAATGACGTACAACATTTTATTTCATACTATCTACGTGTTTTAATATTTATTATATAACAATATGACAATTTAACTTAGATCACATCATTTTTGAAATTGTGATTTAGTTACCTATGGATTTGTTTTATTTGTTTTGTTTACTTATTTACATTGTCTGTCACAATGAACGCTTCATCCGCTGTATGTTCCTCTGTTGATGACGCTGATTTTTCGAGCGAAATTTCTGCAAAATGTGCCGAAGCCACAGACAAACTAGTTCCCACAAGTCATTGGAAAGATATGAAAAAGAATTTAATTTATTTTGTAACTGGCGAAAATCCTATAATGTGGCAAATAATGTTAACGAAAATATTATGCTGGCTTACTTTTTGGATTTGGTAAGAATATTTATTTAGTGACGTAAAGTAGTACACAGAGTGGACAGTATAAAAGAAATATATTTTATTCGCATAAAACTATTTTAGTTTCAGTTCTGTAATTTTTATTTATTAAATATAACTTTTTTAGAGCCTGTTGCTAATTTATCTCACTCTATTGAAAAATTGCTAGACGACCAATTCTCGTAATAATCTAAAAAAAATTTTCCAGCAATTAACCACTTAAGATATACCTAATATTTGAAAAATAATTTGCATAAAAAGTAAAGATGCTTTTCGACATCTTGTAAAAAATATATTAACTTTATGAGAAGCCGTTTCGTCATGCTATTAAACATGGTACAAGTCTGTCGCGAGTCGGGAGTTCAAAGAAGATTCCATATATTCATATTTACCGTGCATCGTACGCGTCTTTGGCAAAAAGAGTAGAGATAACTAGGCCGGTAGCCTGCGATGATACGGCGTAGCCTGCGGCACTAAGACGTTCCAGGGGCATAAAAGGCACCCGGAAAATAGGAAGCACGCAAAGAGATCATGCAGAAAGGATTATGGTTAAGCAACCAATAGAAACCTGCGTTATTCAATCAATTGTGCCCAACAGCATTGTGGATCGGGTTACAATTACGCGCTCACCCATATCCTAAAACGACTTCAAATCATATTTCTTTTTCTAAACATTGTGCTATATTCCGCTCAATTTCATCTTTTCGTGTACCGATGTCTGAGCAATTCAAGAATTACACTTTTTCAATTCACACTTCTACAGATTAGTTGCTACATCTACATTTATTGAGTGCCACTTTTTTCTGCTGTTATACTTTTTCTAAATTTGAATATATTCTTATCCCAAATTTATCTGAGGACATTTTTTGTAGTGTTAAATGGAAAAGGAGTCATTTGGTTGTCCGTAACGATTTTTTTCGTGAAACAGTTTTTTATAGTGCATCTAAAAATGAGTATCATAAATTTCAAACAAAGGTGTGCTATCATGTTTTCATTCAGACTTGGAGACAGTACAACGGAAACTTTTACAAAACTTAAGCAGACCCACGGAGATAGTGTTATTTCAAGGGGCTAGGTTTTTCGGTGGTTTAAGGCATTGGGAAGCCTTCATTTACAAGAACTGATGACAATGTCGAAGGAATCCGAGATCTTCTGCATTTAGATCGTCGTTTGACAATACTAAAGAGTTGAATTTGACTCACACCACCCTTTATCAAATTTTGACCAATTCATTGGGGATGAGAAAAATCTGCGCAAAATGGTTTAAAAAAATATGAGATTTTAGCTAGTGAAAACATTTTTGTGTCTCCTCAGCCTCTTTATTCATCTGACTTGAGTTCTTATGACTGTCACCTCAAGGTAACTTATGTTGGGACACTTCAAACCATTTAACGACTAGCTGAAGGTGATTCCAGTATCCGAGTTCCAGCACTATGTGGCTTCCCAATGTAGTTATTTTGAGGGAGACATTATTGATCAGTCTTATTACTTAATATACACACCTCGTACATGTATACAATACTTTATTTATAGAATCCAAAATAAAACACATTCATGAATATCATTAAAAATGAAATAATGTCTAGCATTGGAATCTGAGTTACCTATTCATATTCATGGAACTATTTTTATGTTTCAGTTTAAATCGTATTGATCTATAAATATTTAAACGGAAATTAGTTTTCATTTAAATGTAAATAAACAAATAAATGTTCTCAATTTAAATTTAAAAAAGAACCAAACACAATTTCAATTTTATTTATTATTTTATCAAGGATATACAAATTTAAAATCTAACTTTCGTTAAGCTAGGTATAATAGGAAATGTATGGAATAACCTTGCATTATTAATGAATTATCTTATTCGTACAGATGAAGTTAAAAATTTTTCTTATATTCGCAAGGAACATGTGAAAACAAAATAGCATGTTATTGTAGCAGGAAGTGTACCAGATCTCGAGACACTTAATTCTGCCTGGGAGTATACCTGGAAGTACAACTGGGATATGTAATTTTGTCAGTAGTGGAGTGCAGCAATTTCTCAAGTATTCTACAGTGTTGCCATGTTGCCAATTTTCAGATGGTGCAGATGTTATATTCCGTGGGAACATACGGCTTTGTTTATCGATTGGCCTAAAGTAGCTCGCGTGACAAATTCGCTTTTTTTATTGGTCTTATTTTAATGACAGGTGTTATGCATTCTATAATTTTGTGTTTTCACGTTATTGACTATGGGAATAGATAGTCGATCTAAGAATAACAACCTATAATAACAAACACACCAAGTAGCTATTTCAACCACTTGAGAAAATAAGCGCTGAATGTCAATGTTTACGCTACTGAATTATTGAAATGAAGAAATCTATCTGTAATAGCATTTCCCAACCCAGCTAGTTTAACACAATTCATGCTTTTATTTATTTGTACAATAAATACTGGTGACTAAATGAACAATGTCAAGTTGAGAATAAAACTAAAACTGTAGCTTCAGGAAATATTATAGAAAGGAATGAAATTAAAATCTTACAGATTGCAAATATTAAGAAAAACCTTGAATATTTTTCTGTTTGTTGTCGTAATTTGGATCCATATAATAGTATATTGTGCAACAAGTGCAGAAAGTCAACTATTTCCCACGAGATGTGAAAATTTCGGCACGAGACGAAGTCAAGTGCTGGAATCACACAAGATGGAAAATAGGTGATTCTGCAAGAGTGGCACTATACTTTTTCTAAGACCACGCTGCTAAACGTTATATAGAACAAAAATAAATGTACAAAAGGTATTTGATATAAAAAACAATATGGCGTCAGTAAACTCACAAAGAGTACTTCCACGCGTGCGCAGTATTAAAAATTACTATGAGAAATTATATTTCTCATACTGCACAAGCACATTTTTTACTTTAACCCAAGATTGTAGGAAATATGCAACTTTGTAGCTCTATAAATGTAAGAAATGTGCCACTTTCCATAATGGTCGTAGAAAAATATTTTCAAGGATATTTATTTACAAGATTCATACCTTATTCGGTTTCGAACATTCAGCATATAAAATGGAGACGCTTTTCACTACACTACATTGTTAAAAATATATTTATATTTATTTTTTCTTCTAAAAATTATTCTGAAATGTTAGAACAAAAATAAATTACAATTAAATTTTAAGAACTTGTTTTTTTTTAGAAAAGTACCATTTTCTTGTGTGAATTAGATTCTTATGCTTTTTTGTTTAATTTATTTATAGAATGTATTAGAAAGTTTTGCATAGAAATGGGAGTATTTTTATTGAATAAATTATTGAAATAAAGGAAATAATTCTCGGTAAAGCGAACTCTTTCACGGAATTGAAACCAATCTTGGAAGTTAGCGTACATTTGAGTTGAATTGAAAGGAGGAAAAAGTTGGTTGCACGCCACTGATTTCAATCCTCGGTTTCGTTCCCCATAAAAAGCTCTCTAGTAAATTAACAAGGCGGCAGGCGGCCTCGCGATAGCGCCCTTAAATCTGCCGTGCACCTACATAAACTTCCCACTCCAAATGTATATCGAATCGCTCCATCCAATATTTAGCCAACTTGCGAACTTGCCGGACGCTGTCGAAGCGAGTTTGACGAAATCCTCCACGACATTCCGTGTTTTAAAAGTTCTGTCGGGGAAATGTAATTAATGACCAAGCTGCTTAGTGTAGACGCGTTGTTGGAAGAATCATCGGTTACGTTTACACCTGCTAATCCGATTACCGAACTCAGTTAATGTTCAGATGAGTTTGACTTGCCTCGCTGAATTTGTTAATTGTTTAAGTTGATTTATCTTGTTTTATCTAACCTGATTGGAAGTTGCGGCGACTGATCACGTACACTGTTCTTCGGTGACAAACTCCAAAGGCATTTGGAAAACTCACAACGACAAACCAACTCAAACTGGAATCTTAATACCGTATCATCTATATATTCTCTTTTTTTTTCGTCCTTATTTTCACATTATAATAACTAATGAAAACTTCAAATGCAATAATAATAATTTAAGCTACAATCGCTTATTATGTTTTTCGCGTCACAGTATATACTTTAAATACCTATTATAGGAATTTTTGAGGACATTCGTGTTTGATATTGTATGCAGCATGAAACATAATAACACAATATAACATAATCTATTTCATTGTTTCATAATATATATTATAATTATTCTTTTATCATTTTGTTATTAACCGATATATTAACTAGTTTAAACCGGTTTCTAATTTTCAATAACCTGTTTACGAACTAAAAACGTTATTTTTATAACGTTCTCAATATGGATTAACCATATTATTTTCCATCTTTAATAAAAAAATATTTTTGGTATACACATATATTTTTCGATTTAATAAAATGTAATGGCGAAATCTTTAATCCACTTATTTCTAGGTGTAAAAGTAAATCATCAGTAGTGTTTCATTTGATTCTAAATACAGAAACATAACAAAGTTTATATTCTATAAAAATTAATATGAGCAGAGTATGAAGTAATAATAATTATGGCGCACCTGTGTTTCAATGCCATCATTCTCGCCAATTTTAAGTAAATGTAAAATATTTCCCATTTCACATTGCATTTTTACTGTTAATGTTTTACGTACATTAGTACAAATTAATATCCAACCATTGTTGAAATGATGGAAACACACAACTTTCCAAAAAGGTGGAGAACATTAATCAGATTTATGTAAAGAGTATTAGAATAGAGTTTTAACCAGTGCAAGTTTTAATGCATGCACCAATTTTCACAAGGTAAGCTAATGAAAATGAATGATTGTTAATTCATGACAATCGTGTACACGGTGTTGTCGGCACTTGGAATGAAACGTAAGCCGGGTATAAAGATAGGCAGGGACCAGAATAGCTGCGGGTTGTGAAGCCATTACCTGCACACCGACGCCGTGTCGCGGAAAGCCCGGCGAAGCTCCTGAAAGTCGTGGTCGAAACACTTCACGGCTGCCGTCTGCGGCTAACCATACCACGTTCATTAGATTATTTATTGATAATTAACATGAATAAGCTACGTAATTAAGTTCATTTTGCATAAGTGGAAAGTTGAATGTACGTGGAAATTATTTATTCAAGAACTTTGATCATTTGTAAAGATAACTCGACACGCTAACTACTAAATTATATACATTATTTTTATCTTGTTCTTTGGCAAAAGTGTGCTATTCTTTTCTGTCAGTGCATCACCTGCAATTTTTACAATCTTAACCTAATTATTTTTTCAATTTCTAAGCTTAGTTGCACTTACTATGTATGAAACAAATTATGAACATTGCGGCTGAGAAGAGAAATAATATAATAAAACACTGGTAGTCAAAATTATAACAGAAAAAATGTTTGATTCGTTGTAAAATAATCTTAAAAACATCTGAACAACTGTAATTAAATTTTACTCTGTAAAAAAATAAAGTGTTAAGTAAAATATAAGAAGTAAAAATGTAAACTTTAGGTCTTAAACACACTGACTTAAGGATATACCTTTACATTTTTTCTTCTTATATTATACCAACACACTTTCAATTTGGACATTGTATTGTTTTGCATATAGTTTAAAGGTGAAATAATAGGTTTGTTCCAACTAGATATTCCTGTTGGTTTGTGATTTTGATTAGTTCATGAATCATAGTTTTCGCATGCGTGAACTATGGATAGTTTCGAATTGTGAACTGATTCTGAGTAGTCAATGTCATTACTGTCAATTGCATTGTAGTAGTTTTACTAGAACCTGAAAATAAATCTATAATTATGTAAGGTAAAGAAAGATCTCACTGTTTTCTTACAAATAATTCATTTGAAATCTTAATTACCGATGCTACGATCCTCTGATTGTTTTGACCGTTAGAGAAATCAGGAACAGTAGAATAACGGGCATGAACTAAAACCGTTATTATTATTTTTATGTTCTCTGTAAGGGTTAACCGTTAATCAGTATTTTTTTCGGTTGCCCTGGATTTAAATCATAAAAGCACCAATTTTTAAGTAACTTGAGCGATGGTCGATGAATAAAGTTCGTCCTGTCTTACAATTGAAGTTTACCTTGTGGATAAAGTACCAAACAGTAATAATAAGGCAGATATATTGAAGAAACATTAAGGTAATAGAGTGATTTTCCAATGGAGCACCTGCGAAGCATATTAAATCCATAAAAATTTGTCTGTGAGAACCTGTAGCACATAATGTCAAGAATCCAATTTTGCGTAAATGCCAAACATTTATATTTTCAAGCACGACCTGTGACGGCATTAAAAAAATGATAAAAAGAACATTTACGTATCGATAAAAGCAGTATTTGATAAAGTCCGGGTTGCAGCTGTGTGGAGTGTATTAGCCCGACAATAGCAATGTAATACAGGCGTCATGCGCGATTTATGTGTCGATTAACCTACTCTAAAGTTATAAAAATCTCTCTATAAAGTTCCAGTCGCCAGATTCAATGTTTACGATTCCGCGGACGTGAGCTGGGTGCGAGCGGACAGCGGCGTCGCGACGCTTGTACTACAAGCCGACATGTGCGCCTTTTTACACTCCAAGGCCTCCGGCGACCGAGCTGCATTTATTCATGTTGCGAATTTACTTCCCCATTATTGAACTTATTCTTTTTACCACCAACAATTCTCGGTTTATTCGATAAACTATCTTGGATTTTCGCGCAACATTTCAACATGAATCTCAAATTTTCTCACATATTTGTGCCACGTATAAATGATGGCGTTTTAAATTTACGACAATTTCTAACAAGAGGATTCTGCGCGAGAATTTTCTTCACGTTTTCAGATGACCAGAATTTTAAATTGATTCAAAAAATATTTATTTAAACAATTTAACGATACATAAATATATAAAATATATATTTAAGTTTTACAAATCGTGATAGATTGTCCAAACAAATATTATTGAATTATAAATCTGTTGCAAGAAATACAGAAGATCAAGAACTAACCGTAAAAACTTTTTATTTTAGGTTTTTAGCGTGAAAATACCTATTTTTGGGTCAAAAATTTTTGTTGCTGAAAATAGTTCATATTGATAGATATCGATGCCCTGATTTCAAATTTTCAAACCGAATTTAATTATCTCTTACCGTTCTCGAGATATTCGTGTTCAAAGTTCAATTTTGGCAATACCTAAAAAACAGGTTTTTTAGGTATATACCTTAAATAGTTAGGTATACGACTTCGGCGACTTTACCAATCGATTCTACGGGAAAAATTACATTAGTATACCAATTTTTAGATTTATATTCCAAAGGATACAATTTGTAGAACGGAAAAACGAAAATGGCCGAAATCGAAAAAAAATGCCTGATGAACCCCTTACGATTTTTTTCGATTTTCGGCTATTTTTCGTTTTTTCCTTCTAAAAATTCTATCTGTTGAGATAAAAATCTGAAATTTGGTACACTTATGTAATTTTGCCCGTAGAATCGAATGGTGAGGTCGACGAAACCTTAAACCTAACCATTTAAGGGGTATACCTAAAAAACCTGATTTTTAGGTATAACTTTGAACTCAAATATCTCAAAAACGGAAAGAGATAATTGAATTCTGTTTGAAAATTTGAAATCACCACATCGATATCTACGTAAATCTAAAAAATAAAAAATTTTGGAGACAAAAAGTTTCGAGGCGAAAAATTGAAATTTAGGTTTTTTCGTTTTTCTCATTTTGCACCGAATCGTTCCAAAAAACGTATATGCAGAGAAATCATTTCTTTATGTAATTTTGCCCGTAGAATCGATTAGTGTAATCTTTGAGCTTGTATTTGTATCCATTTTTGAGATATACCCAAAAAACACACTTTTTTGAGGTGCAACTTTGGCAGCAAAATTCTCAAGAACGAAAAGAGATAATTAAATTCTGTTTGTAAATATGAAGTCAGCGCATCGATATCTATCAACATGAACTATTTTCAGAAACTAAAATTTTGGACCCAAAAATGGGCATTTTTGTATTATTTCGGCTGTACAAATACAATTTTACGCTAAAAACCTAAAATATATATTTTTTAAGGTTAGTTATTGGTCTTCTGTAATTCGCTTCGTCTTCTATTAATATGGTTCATTTCCAACAAACAAAATATTGGACAATTTTTTTTAATTATTTCGGCTGTATATGAAAAATCCAACCATTATGGATATGTAAACAAGAGGAAGATAATAAAATATTATAGGCTAGTATTTAGGTTAACAAAGATAATCTTGTAAAAGACAAACAAGAAAGAAGTTCATCAGAAGTTGGTTAGTGGATCAAGTATATAGTGCCAGTAAATTACAACTCTTCTGACATCAAGATAATGCAGTTCGGTTGCTGAAGTATCAACCTTATATCCTGAAAGGTGGAGTAAAAAGTGTAGAAAAGAGCGCATACATTAATAGCGGTTGGCGCGTTATCACCCATCGGCCATCAAAGCTCCGTGTGGTGCGTTGGAACGCAAACGGCAAAGTAATGAAGTCTAGGCCGGGCCAGCCGTTAGTCATGCAACGTTACGCGGGATTTATACCGGCGGTTGCGAGTTTTATAGCTCGCGATTCTTCCCGGAGCCGCGTGATCGATTTCGCATTACGCCGACCCACCGCGGATCGGAAATGTGGAAATGCATTTTTAACTAAGTTACGAGACGTGTACTTCCGGCTTCAAATGCGACCTCGCTAAGTAATATGTAGTGGTGTCACATATACGCCGTGGAATACATTCTATGTGGCTTATATTCAATATTCAACATATGAGAATGAATATAATGCTCTGCCTTTTCTATGCATTACTAAACACTCATAAATATGTAGCCGTGATCTTTTTTCGATACATTTTGTTTGCAAATAATACCGCAACATTTTTTAGAACAGCAGCTAATAGAGAATAATATATAATAGAGGCAAAAGGTTTTGTTTTTCCTGCCCCCAAGGAGACATTTCCCTTAATGTACCATTTTTTACATCAGTAATAAAGACCTGAATTGTTTTTATTTTAAAAAATTATTGTACCTCTCCATTTTTTAGTAATTAATTACTATCCTAATATTGATGTTATTTACACCCTTCAAAATATTATCAGTAAAATCTTCGCATCAAAGTACTTATGTTTACAAATTTTCATTCTAAAATTTTTACTAGTACAGCTACAATAAGAGATTGGATATTAGCCAATAGGAATCTATATGATCGGTAATAATGCGCGTCGAAGGATGTACCAGAGATCCTGAGACGATAGCACTCAGTTCTGCTCGACGAAAAGATAATTTCAACTTTCAATCAAAGGTTTACATAAATCTTTGTTTACGATGGTACAATAATTTTAGCCAGTTTTATTATTATTATTATTATTATTATAGTTCTTGAAAACAAAAATTTATTGTCATGTTACATACCACTGCTATTAGTAGTAATGTTTGGTCTACAATTGTCCTCTTTCAGTCAATAAATAAAGTATAGAAACTAGATCTTTCAGACAGATCGCAAACAAAATAGTTTTCACCTCTTGGAAAAAGAGTCTCCCAATAAGGTGTTGAAACTATTAAAGGTTGAAAATAAAAATAATTCACTGAATTCAATTAAGTACGCTATTTAGAAATTAATTGTTGAAGCGTTAAATTTGAAACTCAAATTTATTATATTTACATCAATCCTTCTTTCGGTTTAAATATAAAAATAATCCAATATTATTTGTTGGTAAAGACAGGTTAACAATAATAAGGTTAGACTGAAGTTGTTTACTTTTTATTTTTAAACCGCAAAACTGTATATTAATCCAACTTTTTGCATGAAAAAACGTTAATTCCAGTATTTGTATTCAGAGAAAAATGCAGCGCAGTCTGTTTAAAGAGTGGCGTGACAAACCCCAATTTAAACAAATCCACGAAACCAATCAGAAAGCAAATGAACGCAGCGGTTGGAGTGCTCCACAGCGCCACGCACAAACAACTCGATTGGAAACAAAACGGTTAAGCCCGTCGTGTTAACCAGTGTAAACTAGGGGCATCACACCATAAACGTGTTGCGAGTCGGCAATGTTGCGTGTGCCAGGAGCAGGTTGTTATTCCGAGCACCTCAACCCACAACCGAAATCACCTCTTTACTTTGCCACTTACTAACAAGGTATTTATAGGAAAATCGGATTCACAACACAATTTTGGAAACAGTGCTTTAAAAATTAAAAAAAAATATATTCTAGGATACATAACATATTTGTAGGTGGGAAATTTAGTCTCGAACCTTCTAGAATTTTCCGAACAATAGCGGCGTCGCTCTTATTTCTTGACCTATGTAGCAAGACTACCTGACCAGATAAGTCGTGATGAGTCATCGGCAGTGAATCATGCTCGTTACAATATAGATCGTTTTTAGATATATGCTATAAAGGCAGAACATGAAATGCATTAAACCTCATTAAAATTGATGACTTTTGAAATGACATAATAACGTTGCATATTCGAGGCGCCCATAATTCTATATTGTTGTATGTAGTGATAAAAAATATTATTATTCAATATCTCTTTCTTATAGAAATGAAAAACAAATAGTCTCAAAATTATTAGTCTACTTCAGTATTAAAAGTTATATTCATTACTCTAAAATATTTTTTTTAGGTTAGGTATATTAAATTTCATGGTTTACACATAAAATAAGTTTTACATATCTAAGTGAATGTACATTTCTTTCTATATCTCTACTACTTTAGTTCTACATACATGTATTTGAATATACATACATTATAAAGTAATTACCTATTGTAATAAAGTACTATTTTATATAAGTGCACTTCATTACAATTTTATTACCAATTTAAATAGTCCAAGCGTCAAAGAAATCACGCAAACGCATAAAATTCACGGATGATATCTATCCACGGTATATTTTATGGCTTGACTACTAATATTCATACAATTAATAACACGAACATGTTGCAATATAAGCTATAAATAAATTATTACATGGTGACATCTTAATTATGGAGTTTTTAAATGAAATATAAAACAATAACAATGAAGTAAATATATAAATATTTCGCCAAAATAAGCAGTATGTGACGTTCCATATATGTATATTTGACAGTGACGTGACACATTGATATATTGCATATATTACATTTTTTTTTAAAAAACAAACAATATAATAATGTCAACTATCTACAGAGAAACTACAGCATGGAATATATACGTACAGATGTTTTCATTTCCAATACCAAAATGAAGTAAAACGTTGTATGTACCACAGGCATAATCAAGATTGTAACCCTGAGGAAATTTAAATTTAAACATTCCTTCGTACTATAATCTTTTCATTATGGCCTTAATACATAAATAACTATTAATGTATCACATTTGCTTGTTGTTTTTTTCCTAATCATTTGCAAACAAAGATTTAAATAAAGAAAAAAATAATGAACCACCAATGTCTTCTTACAATTTTAATAAAAAAATCATTTGTTAATTGCCTGAGAAATAAGTTAGTTTAACTACCCCAGTGACAATTCAATAGAGATGACTCTATAATTAGCGCCGAACTTGTTGAATTGTTAAACTGTTTGGATGTTCCGTTTCCCACAACCTCTAAACATCATTCTCCCTTGTTAGCAGATATGTGAGAGAGAATTTGATTGCGGATTCTGCAAGGCCACCTCTGCGGTTTTTCGCCCTACCTTTTCCTCTGCTCCTCGGGTCCGCGGTCGCATAAGTGTTGTGTCTCTATAACAATGCACTCGCTAATCGCATGTTTCCGTGTAGTTTTCCAACAACGCTGTTACAATAGTTTATGAGCGAATTAATCGATCCGCGGATCAGGGAAATGTTAATTGTTTCTAGGTTTGTGTTGGTATTCCCTCGTGGTGCATTAGTAGCTCGTATCGCTGGGTTATAATCGCACGATAAATCCAACTCTGATTACACTGCTGCCCTTGTTTTTCCGCAATCAAATCAACTATTCATTAGGAACAACAACTATTTAATCATAGATTTTTTCTATCATCGTTTTTCGTTCTTTATTAGATTACTATACCCTGATTTTTTTTACTGATACTTCTGCTCGATTTGCTTGTAACAAACCGCCAAAATTCAAAAGAATTAACTAAGATATTTTGTCCAACACTGTGAAATTATAACGATATAAGTATGCTGTTTTTAGATAAATAAAGTAGGTCATAAGTCACTAGTGAGCTAAATATATTAGCTCACTGTTTTTTTGGTTCGTATCATAGTAACTACGTATAAAACCTTCTCTATACTATTTTGTTCCTAAATGTCATTTCGAAATTCCATCTGTCAAAAATCTTATATGTATTTTATATCAATGATTAAAATGTGTTGGATAAAATGTTGTAGGGCACACATGTGTTAATTACCTAAGTCACTTGAAAAAATACCACAATCGGCCTAATAGCCTCGTGAGCTAAACTTTTCCCACGTGACTTATCTGTAATGTAACACACTTGTACCATAAATAACTATTAATTTACTAGTGAGCTAAATAAGATGAGCAAATAAGTCATTCGCCGATTCGCGTTTCAAAAGTCAAGTCAACACTTTCTTAAAACGTTTCAAAATTTAGACTTAAAATTATTAAAATAACCTCAAGTGTCAGACCTAGTCTTCAACGACTACTACTACTAACCTTTAAGCCTCTCTAAATCATTTCAATTAATATTAAATAAATTAATAAAATTAATAACATTTGAAGTAAGTATCAATTAATCTGTTATTCAAATAAACGTATAATAAGAATTTAATAAAAAAATTAAGATATATATTTAAAGTATACTAAAAATTTGGTGGCAGCGCTGGGATTTTTATTTGGGACCCCAGTTTTTAATATTTCTTAATTAGAGAACAATTTCTATTTATATTTGTTTTTAATTTATAGTTTTTTTTATTTTTTCATGAAAATTATATTCATAAGCATTTTCTGAGTATTACTACACAAGTTATATTCAGGAAATGTAGCTTATACAAGAAAGGTCCAGTCATATATTTCAACGCTGACTTGGTCCGAGAAAGAAGCGCTGATAAATGAAGATGAGACAGTTTTTTTGTAAGTTGTTTTTCTTAGTTTCATCTGATGGAGATGGAATGGTAGAAAACAAACAAGGATATCTTATCTAGATTCGAATTTGCAATCATAAACTTTTGCAGCAATATAACAATTTGTATTTATTTAATAGATATAAGAAATAAAATAAAAATAAATATTAAAATCACACATTAAAATAATAATAGTTATTTATGGTACAAGCGTGTTACATAACAGGTAAGCTACGTGGGAGAAGTTTAGCTCACGAGGCCGTCAGGCCGAATGTGGTACTTTTTCAAGTGACTTAGGTAATTAACACACGTGTGCCATACAACATTTTATCCAACATATTTTAATCATTGATATAAAATACATATAAGATTTTTGACAGATGGAATTTCGAAATGACATTTAGGAACAAAATAGTGTAGAGATGGTTTTGTAACGTAGTTACTATGATACGAACCAAAAAACAGTGAGCTAATATATTTAGCTCACTAGTGACTTATGACCTACTTTATTTATCTAAAAACAGCGTACTTATATCGTTATAATTACACGGTGTTGGATAAAATAATAAATGACATTTTTGTAATTTGGGGGTCGATTTTTTTATGTGTATGTGAACTATATTGTAAGAAAACACTTCCATTACTTCAGTTCTGTTAAATATATTTAATATGTCTCGTATTTCAGCAAGATTTGCCACCAATTCATACCCGAAGGAAAACTTATGATAGGTTTAAAAGTTTACTTCTAAAATTTCATTAAATAATTCATAAGTGATGACAAACAAAAAGTAAATACAACTTCGTCAAACTTTATTTGAAATACGTGAACGTAAAAAACTTTAAATGATGTTTAACTCTATAAGAATTTTAACCAATTTGGTGTGGCAGACACCTTAAACCTTTTATCTAGCATCGTTACATCCACGTCTAAATATAGATGCTCTGTTGCAAAATCAATAACACCTCACTGACCATACCGCACATCTCATCGATACACAAGAACTCTCAAGAAAGGACAAATGGTACATGTAACTATTTTTGAAACAAAATTACTAATAATTCGTTTTTTTATATAATAGGAATCAACTTATATTTACCACATATAATTTTCTCGTTAAATAAAATATTCTACAATGTGTATACCGTGAGTTTATTTTAACGTAAAACATAGGATTTTCCATATTCATGATTACGACTTCACATTTCATTAATATTAATAATAAATGTATAAAGCACTCACTTTAAACTTAAACATAGGTTTTCAAATTTACGTCATTATTATAAAAATCTTGTCTTGGTTGTCTTAATTGTTATTTTCTTGCCATGCGTGTTGATATTTGCAAATTACCTGTATGTGTTATTTCAAATAAATATTATAAAAGAAAATCGTATAACTGCTCATATTATACGTATATTTTATCACAACAGCGACAAAATCAAGAAAAATACAAAACTCGTGAAACACTATTCCCAAAGAAATTAAAATTATTTTTGGTTAATAAACTTTCCCGATCGACTGGTCATACCAATGTGTAATACATTAAAATAAAACCGTCTTTTTAGCAAATTATGAAATCAGGATTTTTGAAAGCTTGCAACATTGTATTAAATCCAGAGAGTGAAGCATTCTCTTGTTGCATTGTATATCATGTGAAGTATTGGTCACTTGACGTCTGCCTGAATGCGAAGGTGGGCGTGGCAATCACTGATGCTGTTTAATCAAATATCGGCGTTGGAGAACTCTTAGCCCGAGGACAAAGCGTGAACACGCGCTGGTCAAGGGAATTAATACCAGGAATCGGTTACAAAGGATTACAACCGGTAAGTGGCCCTTTACCTTGCTAGTTAGTTGATTATTACTAAGGTGTAGTTGATTTAGGATAATGGTATTGGACGTGAAATTCTATCAAGTGTTACATCAAGGTGATGCTATGTTAATTAATTGGGTTTAGGGAAATCATCTGATTTCCGCTGACAGATTTTGCAACTTCTACCCGCCCGTAATTTATCATCTTGGGATAACTACATTTACATACATATGGATGGATCCCCTTTAAAATAATTAATATGCCCAAAAAGCTAATGAAAGTCATTATAACGCCTCTATAAATATACATGAAATAATGTAAAAAATATTAACTCAAAGTTCGTACCTTTCTCATAGACTGTAATAGGATTTCTATGTTTAATTTTTCTGCTTTATTTCCTATAACTACCATTTATAAGGAATTGAGTAATTTGAAATATATTACTATAAAAATTTTGAAATTTTACGTCAGCATTAACTTTTCTGTTTATTACAATTTTAGATATTTTAAGAAAAATAAGAAAAATGATGGTGTCGATAGAATTATACTGATTTCCCCTAGTGCAAACTTCTGATTTTAAAGGTCACCAATAAAAAGAATCTAGATGTGTAAAATTGAGAGATCTAGCAGACCATTATACTATTCTACCATTTTCTCTAAAGTTATTAATGATTCTTAAAATTATTTTTGCACTGTCAGAAAATTTTATAGCCCAAAAACCAAATGTCAATAAATACTTAATTTTTCTAATGTCATAAATACATACACTTTCTGCAATGTAGTAGTTTTTTCAGTAAAATTCTATTATGGTAACCTATCCCATTTACAAATTTTGATATTACTAATATAAATTTCATAAAACGAAGCACCATATAATTGTAAAATCCTGTGGTCCTGTAATCTCTAAAGAATATTGAAATAAGTAGTGTTTAGTTTAATAAAAAAAGATCAATAGCCGATTTGGTTCCCTATCCGTTGTTTTATGTCAGACAAACCTTTCTGTCTGGCTTGACTAGTCTCGTTTGAGACGTTTAAAATGAGCACAATATATTTGGAGAGGAAAGAGCTCGCGTCTGGAGATGTTAATAACCTTACTCTTTATTAAATCTTACAAGTTATTGTTGTAGAGTAATTGTGAAGCCAAGGATATAAATGATGTTACAAGTTCAAAGGGGCGAGTGAGTGAGAGATGTCAGGCTGTCAGGCGGAGCGCAGGGAAGAGAAGTCAAATTAGATTGTTCGTATCTTGGCAAATAAATGCAATCACTCACCCGAGATCCCGTCGTACGTCCACCAGTCCTGCCAATTGTCGCATCCCGCTGGAACAAAGAAATCAAGTTATAACAGGCCTCTCAACACAACTAAAACTATAACGACATATAACTCTCATGTTCGATCATCAACTATATTACTCCTGAAAATAGTTATTTTTTATACAAGACGATAAAATATTATTTTATTATCGACAAGCGAAAGTGTTAATTCACGAGAGATATAATCGCGAGTAAATTATTTTCGTGAGTCGATAATACAATTTTATCGTCGTGTATAAAATTCAATTTTTTTCTACAGCAGGTTTTGAAGAGAAAAGAATTAGAAAAATTAAATTAATATTTAAGAACAATTTTAAAATGTCAGTAGTGTGCGTTGTTATGGAAATGTACTACTAATAAACAAAAGTTAAAGTACTTTATCTACCCTTGCTGTTAAAGTGTTACTTTATCTATCCTTGCGGTTAAAGTGCTACTTTATCCACTATTTTGAGTTGATAAAATTATAGGCTATAGAAAAAAATATATAAAGTGTATAAACCTGTATAACCTATATTCTAACTTGTCTAAAACAAAAAAGTATGTATCTATATTTTAAAAGGAATACTATATTTCTTTTGACATTAGAATAGTCTTAAGCTATTGGGGAATGGGTCAAATTTTGATTTTTACATATGTATATGATACTAGAAGAAAAATAAAATACCCGTATTTTTTAAGTCCATTTATTATTCGTAGTTTACGAGAAAATAATATTTAAAAACTGATTTAAATACAAATTATAAGAAATAGTTAATTATTTCCTATAAAACTATTAATAATAACCAAAATATATTCTATATATAAAATATCTTAAAATCAAATAATTTTTTATCATATTCCTTCTTCAAAATATAAATTGCTAATATTTATATTATTGCAAACTAAGATTTAGTTTTTATTATTATAATGAGAACTTTATTCCAATTTCAGAAAGAAATAAAACATGCTTGCAATAAAACTGTATATTTTCAATAAATCACAAAAGTTAATTAATAATATTGTGATTATATTCAAAGTTTTACCAAATTCCATATAAATGTTACAATGTGTAACTGCAAAAAAGAAAAAATGTTCACTTTATGCTGGAAATTATTAAACTTTGTAAATAAAACGACAACACTAAATTTATAACTTTGTACAATTATTATATTATTATGGAAATATTATACATAGTTAAATTACCTTTTCAAAAATATTTTAATATAATAGAATGAAATACATTCATAAAGTTATCTAGATTTAGTTTCGTAGAATAATGTACAACAATTCAAAGCATGAGAAAAATAATAACATTACTTCATAAAATATCATATTAAATATGTTTTATCTACACTTAAAATTATTTTGATATCACATTTAAACGTAAGTAATCTTTAAAAAATTTAAAATGATTTGTATTTAGTAAGAAATATTATACAAAGGTACAATTTTCATTGTATTTGTGTAATTACTTAATAAAGAAGAAGCAAAAACAATTCGTAACCAAAGTCAGTTTTCCGTCAAACCTGTTAATTATCCGGCAATCGCGTGATCTAATCATTTTTAACACCCCCGAAAACTATGTCAGTACAATTTTGATGAAATTGGGATAATTATACAATTCATTATCATTATTCCCCCATTGTTCTGTAATGAATCAACTTCTGGAATAGTTGAGATAGTATAATGGAAGCGAAACAAATTCTCCATGTTTCTTGTTGTTTCGTAAAAGTTGGGTGAGAAACCTTTGCCAACTTAGTTCAAAATTTATCTTACGTGTGTTGTTTAGACGGAGAAGTCGAAATAAAGGATTAAAGACTAGAAACAAAGACGATAAAACCTAAACATTGTCCCAAGATATGTTTCATTGCACAACATTTTTGTGCAGTTTAGTTTATGTATCCGAATTATTCGTATACATATACGAATTATTCAAATATCCCAATTATTCGCATATCCGACTTATTCGGATAGGAAGTTACAAGTATTCGCCAAATTTTTATTCGGATACACGGATACTCGAATATATGGTTAACAGCACTAATATTTATATTTCAAGAATTAATTTTTTTTCATTAAACTACAGTCTTGAAAATTGTCTAGAATTTCTCGTCTTGATGTGAAAGAAGAAAGTCTTTCCTTGTCTTAAAATTTCAAGATAAGGCTTTTGTCGGTCTTGATAATCTAGGCAAGACAAAACAAGAATCTAGAAAGTCTAGATCTAGACGATAACACCAGAAACAACAAAATACTTCCTTATAGTTCACGCACAAAACAAAACTATAACTGAATCTCATGAGTTGTTTATATTAAATGACCAACGCCTTCTATGATCATTGCATCATACCCAAATTAACAATTAATTAACAAAACATAAATGAACGTCACTTGTCATACATTTGTTTTAATTATCCAAAAAAATATAGATTTCGAATTTGTTATTTTATTGAAACACAGAAAATAAAAATAACATATCTATTCAATCATGTGATATTAAAATATAATTGAGAGATTGTGGTAGCGTTTTGAACGATTGAAAACGAGGAATAGATGTAATAGTTCGTTTAACTGATTACGCTAAGTCAGCCATATTGTAAATCTGACAGAGGTACTTCAATAGCAATCAGCGAAGTAGTTCTTAATGATGCGGAACAGAAATGTATCTTCCATTTATCCGAAGCGAACTCGTAACGTATAATTTCTTAAAGTACGTTTCCCAAAGGAATTATTATTTGTTAGAGTTCTCTTATGTAGTATTATTTATTTGTAGATCTGGAAGAAGCTTTTAATAATCAAGTATCTGACTAATTCCTAATACTCATTGTACTTGAGAATAAGCGCTCCTTCTAGCATCAAACAAGAATGAAATATCTACAATCTATAAAGATCATATTGTATAGAAGTTGGTATAATCTTTTTCCAACCACAATAATTCAATACACTTTACTTATCCTTTGAACAAATAAGATAAAAGTTAGATATCTATTATTGTAAAATTATTTGTTGACATTCGATTACTAAATTGAAAATTTCATTTTTGTCAGATGATTTGTCCCAATAATATTTTAACTAATTTAGTTGGAATTATCTTTTCTATGTCACTATATTTTAATTTTACAGTATTGGATTATTTTAATAATTGAATGTGTACCAGCTTGAATATAGATTAAATGTAATAAAAATAACGATTTTAATAAAAACTTGAAAGCGTAAATATCCCTTTCTTTTATTGTGAAACTCAAAGCGTTTTTTCTCAAACAGTTTCGTTGAAATTGTTTTCATTGCAAGTAAGTTAACATCATTCCTATTTTAATGATTTCGTCTTGGAAGTGATCTCGTTAAAGTCAAAGTAAGGAAGTGCAACCAGAACGAACAGTGGCGCGCCATCGAATTTATCTAGGGTAATGCAACTATGAAAAATGAATGTTTAGTCACGAACTTGCTACCTTCACTTATTTCCATTTGTACAAATACTCCGTGAGTAACGTTTCTTTTTATTTTACTTGTATCTCTTCCTGAGATTTCCAATTAAAAATTAAAATCTTTTTACAATATCTTTCACTTTTTGAGGTAAAAATCTGTTTACTCTAGACAATTATTGTCTGTCTAACTGATGGTTTAGAAAAAAATGAAAAATTTACATTTCCAATTAAAAATTACTATCTTTTTATATCTCTAAGTTATTTCCAATCACAGTTAAACATAGAAAGTTACAATTTCTTGTTTTTTACTCGAATATTTTTCATGTACGGCCGAAATAATTCAAAAATACCCTTTTTCCGGTCCAAAATTTGAATTTTTGAAAATAGTTTATTTTGATAAACTTTTTTCAGATTATTTCGCCTGAATAGACACAATTTTACCCTAAAAATCTAAAAGTTGTGTTTTTCAGGTTAGTACTTGGTATTTATTTTGGTAGCAGGTTTATAATTCATGATTCATTGAGGCAATTTGCCCGGTGCCTCTTTTTTGACAAATCAAATTTAACATTTACTTTATTAATAATTATTATTTAATAAAGTAGGCCTGTATTTCGTACCAACGGTCATCGCATCTGGTAAGTTTCAAACTTAAAATAAGACAAGAAAAGTGCAAGAATCTAAAGTGGTCGTAAGAAATAATATATTAGCATCATTATGTGCAAGTATGTCTATAGCTGTTCCGAGGCTGTTTCCTACACATAATAAAAAAAGAAGAGTTGCTGTACATGTTAATCATAAAATCGAGAGAAAACAGTGGTCGCCAGTGAGCGACACAATTTTACCCTAAGAACCTAAAAGTTGTGTTTTTTCAGGTTAGTTCTTGGTCTCTTGTATTTATTTTTCTAGCATATTTATAATTCATGATTCATTGAGGCAATTTTCTCGGTGCCACGTTTTTTACACAGCAAAAACGTAAATATATTTAAAATCTAGTTTATTAATAATTATTATTTAATGCAGAAGCCCTATATTTCGTACAAGAAAGCACCAACGATGGTCAACGCATCTGGTAAGTTTCAAACTTAAAATATTACGAGAAACGTGCGAGATTTTAAAGTGGTCGTAAGAAAGAACATATTAGCATCATTATGTACACAAGCTTTGATGTGCAAGTATGTCTATAGCTGTGTCCTACACATAATAAAAAGCTGCGTTGTGAATGTGCATGATAAAGCTGGGGACACAAAGGGATGCAATTGCATCGGCGTGGGTCCCGATCTGGATCGAGAGAAACCAGCGGTCGCGACGCGCCGGAGCCAGTCTACGAGGCGCCACGTCACTATAACTTCACTCGGCCCATTTGTAGCCAGTTTTTGTCTGTCTGCAATCCGCGAACCGGCGCCAAATCTCGGGAAATGAATAAAAAGCGCGCTCGATGTGTATATCGCAGCGTCGCCGGCCACATGGCGCCAACTCCCAAAGGGCGACGCGTTTCGGCCCCACGCAATCCACCGTCTCACCAAATCAACACTCATAAAGCTCAAGACAATCACAATATACTTTCTTCAATCTTAGCACCTTACCTTAAAAGTTAAAAGTGAGACAATTATCAATATACAATTACATAGTTTGAATTTTACAGGGTGTTTTAAAAGGACCACAAATGTTGTTTAAATAAATATATATAAATTTTGAGAATTCAAAATTAATTTCTTATTGAAGCAAACATTTTTAAACCAATATTCAGATAGAAGATATATTAGTTACAGAATATATTTTTTCTTGGATTTTAGAAATTAGCGCAAAATCACTTATCCAAATCTAAATTTTATTATAACTAGTAAGAAGCAGAAAGATTTGATGCAAGAAGGATAAATAGAATAATACTAGTGTCCAATCGAAACACTATTTTAGCCGAAACCGAAACCGTAACAGAATATTCGGCTTCTATTCTACTTTCGGCCAAAAACGTAACCGAAACTGAAACTTATGTATGTAGTTCAGTTAAAATCTAGTTAAATTTTTATTAAATACAGAAATCGAGTGTTTTCTTACTTTTTAACGTATTATTCAATTATGGAATTAAATAAATTTAAACTCTATAAATTAAATTAATGTGATCTTGTCTCATATTGCGCTAGTCACCTGTGTACTACCATCCTGAAAATAACAATAATAAAATGATAACTATGTTCTCGAAAGGAATAAAAATAATATAACGCACAAAACTAATCAACAAATAAATAGGCGAGTAAAACCGTTCTAAACAAACCAGAAAGCGTCAGACACGACATTCGTTTCGACCGGGCCGAAGTTTCGGCCAATATTTGACCGAAACCAGCATTTTCTGCCGAAACTGGCCGAAACGAAAGCTTCGGTCGGAAACTAAATAATACAGAGTATTCAGTAAAAATCCTTAAAAAATATTGATACAACTATAGATTTACTTGTACATGCAGTTAAAGAAACTTATATAGTTTTTTCTTTTACTGCAAATTTATAAATAAATATAAATACTTCACATTATATCTATAACTGACAATTAACTAATCACTTAATGAACATATTAATTTTAATGGACTCCAATTCAAATAAGAATTCACGAAATTTTCGAGATCAATGGCTTTGCTTATTTGAAATTTATTATTTTAAAATGGCCTACGTTACTTATCCTCACAAGACGACGATTATTGCAGATAATAATAGTTATTAAATTTTGCTTAGAGTAATACCAATGTGTGACAAAGTTGAAAATTTATAAATTCCATGAAGTACATAGGTATGAACAGCAGTGAAACAATGCGTATGTACGCTATTCGTTATGAGCAGAGTTAATACACATTCCAGCGGCAGACTTATTTCCCTTTGTCAAGCTGTAGCTGACCACTACATCACAGCTTCACAGACACCCTCTGATGTCCATATCTAGCACCAGAGCTTTTGTCATCAAAAGCAGTTTATCAAATCATCAATACTATATCACTTGCGTTCTCTAGTTATAAACGTGTCGTTATTATATCTCACGATGCAATACGAATTCGATCATTAAACAATTAATCCGTTTCAAGAATATCTACACTCAAACAAATAGTCTCCGTATTCACATCTTTACGCTTTGTTTTTGAAATATATAAACCATTCTGAAACCTTCTGGAAATTAGTATTTTTTCAGATGAACTAAAATATACGTTTTGGATCAGATGGACAAATTATTGTTTAGAAAAGGAAGAATGAACAAATAAAAAAAAATATGCCAATCAGTGAAATATGGTGGAGGATCTGTGCTTGTATGGGGCTGTATGAGTGCAGAAGGGTTGGAAACTTAATTTTTATTGATGGGAAAGTACGTAAACTACTAAAATAATTATTGCAACGAACGAGACACACCGTAAGATGAGTCATCACGGCTGACCTATCTGAGCAGGTAGTCGTGTTAAAGGGCAAGTGGGATAGGAGCGATGCCGCTATTGTTTGGGAGTATTATAGATTCTAGAAGATTCTGGAATGTTAAGATTAGCTGTCCGCAGGTATTAAAGGGTCGCATCGGACTGCTTAAGTAGTCAGTATCGTTCAGAGTGTGCAGAGAGTCACTGAAGGAAGTCAGTATCAGTCAGAGTGTGCAGGAAGCCAATGAAGGAAGTCAGTGCCCATGTGTGCGACTTGGTGATATAAATAAATAGCTAGTGATATAAATACCGTATAAATAAATATTGCGTAGTGTTTCAATAGTTTTTTTTTTCATTTCACCTAATTAAATAAACGTTACTTTATTATACAATTTTAAACATCAATTAAAAACATCTCCACGGTCTCCAGAAATAAACAGCATTAAATATTTCTAATATTTATTTAAAAAAAAGTCTAAAACAAGAACATAAAAGAATAACTACATTTATGGTAGAAGAATAAATTTAATAATAACGAACTACACGCTTTTAAGTATCTGTTACTTTTCATACCATGCATATTGTCATGTATCTACCCCTTAATTTTTATATTCATAGTTTTGATTAGTTTTAAGAAAATAAATAATTTCCATAGTTTTAATCATGATTTTAGTTGCGTACATTTGTTCTATTATTGTAATATTTATCATAATTTGTATTTATATTTATTCTCAATGTATTCCTTTCCCATCCTTATCAATGGGCCACAGTCCTAACTACCACCTTAAAGTCCAAAACATGTGACCCGTGTCTTAAAATTTTCCACAATATCCTATCTTCTTCTTACCACCCCACCACTAAAATACAATCCCTATATAATTTTGACTCCAGAGAATCACTCTCTCAATTCTAAACTTCCTACATTGACTCCGTTACTCCTATTCTAAACTTCCTAATACATTGACTCCGTTACTCCAATTCTAATTCTAAATTTCATTTCTACTTCATTTATTCTATATAATTAAATAATATTCCCACAAAACATTCTAATTTTAATTCCACCCCAAAGTTCCCTAAAGTGTAGTGCAGAAGAACAACAAGCGAACTACAGAAATACAACAATATGAAGCTAAACTACAAATTCAGTGTGAATTAAAAGGGGTTGAAATGAAGAGTATCGAAGTGACTTCATTTCCCCATTGGACGTGGGGCAGCGGAAATTCGGTTAGAGCGCCACTTATAAACACAAGCCAGCTCCGGCTCCGGATCCGACTCCGGTTCAGTCTCTCGCTCTCCCGGAGTTTTTCTCTGATACGATGTTTTTTATTACTAACGTTTATTTTCTTCATATGAGTTTCGCTTCTCCCTAAGAACAAGAACGAGAATAAAATATAAATTTAATACCGCGCAACCGGTTATCGACAGTTATTAATCCTAAACTAAACCCTTCTGAGCTGCAATCTTGACGTTCTTAAATCGATAAGGCGATAAAAATATTAACCAGATTTCTATGTCTTTCTTTCTGGTATTTACTACCTTTCAATGTTATATTTAATAAATCGGAATAACCTTTGTAATACTACTTACATATAATATCATAATACCTTTGAATTACAATCAAAATAAACCCACTTACAAAAATAAGAAAATGTTGAGCTTTCTTGGTAAAATTGATCACTAGTCTAATCAATAGACGAAATTAAAGTGGTTAGGTCATGATTTTTTTAATGATTTTTATTAAAAATATCAGTTGATTTAAACCATGATTTAAATTGTGATTCAGATCAAAAGGCCAACCCTGCCATAAACTATTGGTGCGGGAAATTTAAATCAGCAAATGATTTTTTAAAGAGGTATTTTAATATTAATGGTTTTATTTCATGCGATATTTATTAATGGTTATTTTGATGCGACAACATTACAAAATAGCAATCTATTTGTTAAAATAATCTAACAAAAAATTATTACCTATACACCTGCGGAAAAAGTATTTGATGGAAATTCTGGAGGGGGGGTCCCTATTTAGTTGGGGCCCTAAGCACGTGCTTAGTTTGCTCATGCAAGTCCAATCCGAAACCTATCGATTGGAAAGCTGTGCGGATACATTGTTCATCGTTAGGCTAAACATAATATTAACAATAATTCAATAATTTATACTAATCTAACTAATTCCAATGACTACATAACAACAAACTTTTGATCCACTGGTATTTATAGACATTCACAGATGTTTGAATAATGCTCGTATTATATTAATATCATCGGGAACATTACAATAACAGACAGTTTGGTAAAGTTGTGATTAATAGTTTTATTTGTTTATGAATCATTTTTAAAGTGGTATTATTCCAGGGAACAAAACTGTTTCTAGTTTCTTTCAGTTATTAATGAACATTAGCTCAGTAACTACAAAGGAACTAAGCTTATGATTAATTGTATACACATACATGTGCGTCTTTGTCATTCTCCTACTATAGTTCTAGTTGTAAAACTAACTTATGTGGTAAATGTTGAAATACTTTGAAAGATAAATATGGTAAAAAATGAGCACACCTATCGAAATAAAAAGGAATATAAAGAAGCTACATATAATAAAATATTTACTATGTACTTTTATGTTTGCTGATAAGCAGTCTTACAGTTTATAGTACATATAGGTATTTTAATTTTTAGGTAATAATTAGTAAAGCCTAATTTGGGAATAAATAAAAATTATAAAGAAATATTTGACACTTTGACAGTAAGTTTGTTATCACAGCCAACCCCGTCTCAATAACTGGCTGAGGTTTTACAAACACATAATGCTATTTATTTATGTTTTTATTTAATAAATAATGTATATCTCAGGACTAAATATGTTTTATTAATCACATAGTTTATTCTTCTCGGCTATCACCTCGTAGAATAAATTCTAATGTTTCACGAGAGTAATGTATTTTTCTTGGTCTTCCCTCAGTCTTGCAAAAAATGCAAGACAAGAACAAAACAAGAGTTACAAAATTCAAAGCAAGACAAGGCAAGAAATTGTCTTGCATAAGACAAGACAAGAAATTACTAAACAAGGCAAGGAATCTTGTCTTGTGAAACACTAATAAATTCCATGTGCGTAATAAAAAATTATATTTTAGTCCCTTGATGTACAAATAACTATTAAAAATTGTGGGAAGAGTATATTGTAATTGAGAAAGTGGTCTAATTCAAAGAATAAAAAAGTAGTTGTAACTAAAACTTATGACACAAGTAGTTTCAGATCATTTTCAGACTAGGAATTTAAAATAACGCTATGTAAAAGGAATGTAGTTTTTCTTGAAATAAGTTGGAAAATATGAACGAGCTGTTTGATTCTAGGTGAAAAAGATATCAAGTATAAATTTATGTAAATATTATTATCCAGTTTAATATTTATGTAGCTTGTAGGATTGTTTTTGCGTAAGTCACCTAGATTTGAAAAACAAGTTTTGTATTACAGCACCTTTCATCGGAGAAAGAGCATGAATAAAATAAATATTAATCAAGTAGCTTGATGTTGGCGCGAGTAACAAATAGGTAATGCAGCAGGGAGTTAGAGAAGAAGAAATTTAAAACATCGGGATGCACCGGCCGAGACCGAGTTATGAATCTCGTGCATGTCTTTCGCTCCTCACCGAAATGTTTTAACTCTGCGCGTCATGCAACACCTAGCTACGTCGCCTGCATATTTGATTTCAATTTGAAATTCAAATATTTCACACCGGTGATGCGGAGAATACGTATGGCCCCGTGTATACAATGTGATTCCAGATTGAAATTGAAAAGTTATGCTGTTAAATAACTCTGGTTGCAACTATTTCCCCAGCTTCGTGCATTGAATTAAAAACGCCCCAGTGTGTGAAATATGAAAGAAGAGAGCAGGTGCTCGCGTACATTTCTTCTTTTGTCATTTTCATTCGCTCTTTCAAATTGGATGACTTTTTTCCTACCAGCTTGTTCTCTTTTAATTGAAACAAAATAAGGTGTGCTTTTTATTTTTCTCCTAGGATTAGACGGAATGCAAGACTTTATACCTTTGCGGAAATTATTTTACACTTTAAAATTACTTTATACATTTCACTAAAATATCGTGACCTCTGAATATATTGTTTTACAAATTCATTAAATTCGAAATTGCTTCCAATAAAAAAATATTTAAATGTTAACAAATGTATTTTAAATTTTATATATTTTTACATTATTGACCTAGTTTTATGCTGTTATATTCAATATTTAATTTATGTTTGGGATTAAAAACGAAATTTCAGATTATGCATACTAATTTTAAAATATATTACATACAAATATTTTAGGGGAAAGTTATAGTTTTCTGGAATATAAACATTTATCACTTTAACAGCGATTATAAAGAAAAGAAAGTTTACGCACCTCATAAAATATTTTTTCTTTTTTTAATAACTGATTTACTAAAAGCATAAATATAATAATTAAGTATATAATAATATAATAAATAAAGTACCTTGTCCAATTACAATCAAGGTTTAATTTTTTTTTAAATGACCTTTCTTTTGATAACTTAGATAAGTTTCCTATCAGACTGAATAGTGATATTAACTTAAAATTAGTTCTCATTTGATATGGAATATATAAGGTAAGTGGGGGTGAAGTGGACCACATTTTGGGAAAATAATATTACTCTTTAATACTAACTAGTCGTTAAGAATCAAAATTTATTTATAACAACATATAATCTAGTCTACTTAACAAGAATAACAAAAACTATATTCTGAAAGCTACAAAAAAATATTTTATTTGGGTTCAAAAAAGTCCAACTTTCTTCCACTATATACGTGAGACGAACCATTATAATAATATATATTATCAGAACAGTGTTTCAGTAGTTTATTTAATGAGTGGAAGGGTTTTTCAGTATTTTTGGGTAAAATAATAATGCAATAATGATCCGGATTATAAAAAAATATGAATTAAAATCATTGCTAGTCAATCTCTTACATTTTTATATTTTATGAATGAATGAATAATTTGGTACTAGTATTTTAACCGGGTATATTAGCGGAATATTATTAGGTTAATATTTGGTTCATACGTAATGTAAAGATTCTTTACCGTTATATGTGAAAATCGATATGGTTACAATACCTTCCTTATCGATGAAAAGGGAGATACATACACAAATTTGATAAAGCTTGGTTAGGTTAGAAATTGTAGTAAGTAGGTTATTTGTATTCTAGCTACTCGCCGTGATGACGAGTTGTAAACCAGCCTGTACATCTCAATCCTTGCGCGGTTTGGCGGAGTATATTCACCCTGCATGCTCGAGGGCTGTATTTCACCTCGGGACGTATCAGTGCACGAGTGCTGGTCTGTATTTAAATTAGTTGTCTATATGTGTTGAAGTCCGAGCACTGGCGGGCTCGGCTGCCCCGTTTCCTCCGCTAATGGCGCTCTTTGACCAGCAGATTGATAGCGAAGACGCACGCGAGAAGACACAGCGCTGAGGAAATGGCCGAGCGTGTAATATCCTGCCCTCTGACTCCTGGCCTGCAACAGTATCACAGCCGCCATTGCTGTTTATGTTTGATGTATTGAAAAGAACTCCGCTTCAATTATCAAGTGAAACCACTCCTAAGTTCACTGCTCTTTCTCTCCTACGAGCTATGTCTATCTATATACTCTATAGTCTATAGTCGACAGCCTACATCAACTATATTCATTTCAGAATAAATCAATTATAAAACAATAATTACTTGGTCTACCAAATTTTGTTTTGGTGTATAGCAGCCTTTTCTGTTTATGTTTGATGTATTGAAAAGAACTCCGCTTCAATTATCAAGTAAAACCACTCCTAAGTTCACTGCTCTTCCTTTCCTACAAACTATGTCTATCTATATACTCTATAGTTTACAGCCTACAACTATATTCATTTCAGAGTAAATCAATTATAAAGCAATAATTACTTGGTCTACGTGTATAACGAAATTTTGTTTTGGTGTATATCAGTGATTTTATACTTATCTAGATACCAATATGCAATATACTCGTACGTCCTGTATAACGTCGTTTCCTACATGTGTTACATACTTTTTTGCGCCATTTCTTTCTAAAGTATGTATACTAGTATCTTGTTGTCTCTCTTGCTATCACTAGTGACTAACCAATCAGCATGAAGCAAAGTGTCTATTATCACTTAAGTTCATTCAATCTAACTTAGCTGTTTTTAAAATGCTGTTCTGAGTTTTGTAGCGTGTTTAAACTGAATTGATGTATTATAATAATTAAAGACAATGGTTAGAAAATGTTTGATTTGTAAAACTTTACAAGTGAAAGATTCAATGCATTCATTTCACAGGGAAATTATGAAATACATTATATGATATTTAGTCCAGGACTTCGGAATAAATATTATGATGGACTGTTGTGTACCCCCAATCATACGGCATTTATAGACGACGCAGGAACATAATCAGAAGCAAGAAAACGAAGAAAGACCAGACAATAGTTTAATCATAGAAGGAAAAAGATTCAGATGTAGTAATGAAGAAAGATATAACAAGTACAGACTATCAAGAGAAAAGAAAAGGTTTAGGCATTGTGGAAGGGAAAAAGAATGTATAAGACATCTCAGGGAAGTTCAGAAGCAAGAGAAAAATGGGTACTGTTAGATAATTTAGGGATAGGACAAGACTGGATGAAAGAAGTAATTAAGAATAAGAATATTAATGTATGATATATGAATGTGTATCATCTTGTACCTCAAATGTAGAATCTAAACTGACAGGCAAGAATAAATAACACCATTAATAGAAGGAAGAAGAAGAAATAGAAAAGAATGTGTGTAATTTATGAATAATTTCAATTGGTGATTCATAAGGTTTCGTGTAGGAAGTTTAGAAACAAGAGAAGAAGAGGTTCCGTTAGATAATTTGGGGATAGGACAAGACTGGATGAAAGAAGTAATTAAAAATAAAAATGTTAATGTATGATATATGAATGTGTATCACCTTGTATCCCAAATGTAGATTCTAAACTAACAGGGAAGAATAAATAATAATAATAATACAAGGAAGAAGAAGAAGAAGAAGAAGAAGAAGAAGAAGAAATAGAATATGTGTAATTTACGAACAATTTGAATTGGTGATCCCGAAATTAAATTCAAGAATAGCATCTCAATCTCAATCTGTAGAATCTGATACAGGGTGGAATATCAACATTTGCAATGAATTAGCATTGTAGATGCGGTGTCCCATGGAAATGCTCGCCGTGGTCAAACCGGGTGCGTGTAATCGGCTTTGGCCGGCGCTCCGATCCTTCTGCCGGCAATGCTACAGGATTAACTTAATCTGGAATAATGCTCAACTGTTACTGACTTTTTACAGCGATTCCTCTCCCTTGCGTGCTACGTATTTACGGCCAGGATTAAAATGAAAGAACATACTACGAGTTCATGTTTGTATGATGTGTTCTTTGAATTGTTCATTTTGTTCCTAATGAAAAAAATATGAGAGGATCAGCGGATGTATGTTTTATTATTTTTGACGCACAACATGAATAACTTGTTTTAAGCCATATATAAAAATAAATATAAACCACGTTCAAAAAATATTTTTTATTTTTATCTTTAAATTAACATACAAGTAAGTTAAGCCTATACTCAAAGTTGGTACTTTACCTTTACTCACATGTGTGAGACAATGTTTCATAGTCTCTATTTTTTTGTAGGTTTTAATTGGAGATTCTAGCTCAATCGAACTTAAGAGAAATCAGTTAAAAAACAAGAATATACATAATAATGAATATTAATAATTAATACTTCCGAAATACAGAAGCTGACGTCAACTATATAAATTGCATCATTATTTTGATTGAAGACTTTAAAAGACCACGAATGTTTTGATTGGCAAGTGAAAAATTCCGCCATCAAGTCTAGCAAATGAGTCTGAAAAATATAACGGGCATGACATTGAGTCACAGTAAACTTCAGTTGTGTATTTTGAAGAGTTATTAGTTGAATTTGTGTCTTATATATTAAATTTTATTATTTCTTTTACATCTGTGACAGTATTATTTACTAGATTAGTATATAAACTACCTATTAATGTGTAATTTATTAAAAAAATTAATAAAAGTTTACATCACCAACGTCACATACGTCAAGTTGAAATTTGTAAAAATATTATTTGCGATTTCATTTATATGTTGCTAGACGACAGAAGTTTAAAAAATTCCAGTGAAAAGGTGGAATATATTCTGTTTCCTTCTAAGAAAGGAATTAATTTACTGCTAGGTGGTCGATTAAAAGCGAAATGTCATCTTTGCTCAGAACGTTTACAAATGAGTTATTTTTGTTAAGCAAACAAGAGTGAAATATAATTATACTCATAATTAGTCCCTAACATTAACCTATGAATAATACATATTTCCCTACTTGTATTTATTCCTAAAGCAAATGCACAATTTAATTTGTTAATGGTTTCCTTTGACAGTGTGTTTAACGCTGCATTTTACATTATGACAGAATTCACAACCTCAGGAAAGTTTCTATGAAGGAACACAATGAATACAAAACCTACATTGTCAATAACTCTTTCATGAAAAAATAACCATTGAATAACACCTGACTGAAATATAAAAGATGTGTGTTTATTTCTTATTATATATTCTTCTTCTTGTGTAACAACCCCTAGAGGTTAGTGAGAATTTTCTTTTATTTTAATTTACGCTGTTTAACAGACGAAGTCAGGACACGGAACTTGCAGTTTATACTGAGTTTTTTACCAATCGTATTACTGTCAGTATTTTACATTTACTTTAAATTTGTAGAAAAATGAAAAGCATTATAAAAAATATTTGGTAGTAGGTATTAAAAACTGTACAAAAAATGTTATAATTCCATTTTGAATTACTACCAATTTAATTTTAAAAAGAATTGAATTTCTTTGACAACTGCTCAAATTCTACATTTCCATTATTTTCATTGCCTTAGGTACATATGTTTGAGACATTTTCTCTTTGTCCTTCAGATAATAGACATATATTTTTTCATTTTAATAGATCTTTTAAGAAAGGAAAACAAACTTAATAATAAATTGAATTCAAAGAATTTATATATGATATAACAAAGGTTTTATTGAAAATTTAGTACTTAATTTTTCGATATTCACTGTAATTGTTAAAAGAGAAATTGAATAAATCTAAATGTAGAGTTTCTTTAACATTAATTTTTATGTTTCAATCAAGAGGTTTAGCAAAAATTTGGCCAAATGCCAATTATTTTAATATATTTAGCAGTGTACATATAAAGTTGTTGTAAAATATGAAAATTCATGACAAAAAGACATTTATTATTAAACTTCTTCAAGCTTATAAACATGCAATGGACTATTTTATATATGTAAGTATATTACAAATTTTTATAACACCTTAATATATAGTTATAGCAATACAACATGTATAGTGTATTTGTTCAGTGAGTTTAAGAGGTGGAAACAAACTAATTTAAAAACTAAATATTTAATGTACTAAAGATTTATTTTACAGAATATATTACTAGAGTGGTGAGAGGTAATGTGCTGAACTTAAAATCTGACCCAACAATTTTATTTAAAAAAAATCGTCTGTTCCTGCAAAAAAAAATCTATGGGGGGCACCATATTTAATTGCCCCGGCACAACATTTTCTGGCACAGCTATGCTTTTATTTAAAAAAATGACGCAATGAAAATATGAATGTAGAAAGTACGTCCAGTAAACTGAGACTGTCACATTAAATTTACTTTATCATTAGAAACATAGCACAGTTATTAAACACGACAGTTCCGTGATCAAAAAACCCCATCTCGGTTACAAACTGGCATTACATGCAGGATATATGCGATGCATTTGCAAATGCACTTGCACGTTTCGTTTAAGTGAACATATTATTCCTATTTTTATGTGACATTTCATTTGTTCGAATTGAAAATTTCCCTGGCAGATGGAACTAAAGCACTATTACTCATCAACGTTTCCAACGGCTCTCAGTATTAAAAATATTCTTTTGTGTGTATAACAGACTGCAAATAGATTACATTCCACATGCGTGAAAAGTTTTTGTTCATACATGCAGCAATATATTCGGAATATGATTGCAAATCCTATTATGAACAATCTGATGTATGAATAAAGTCCAGGGCCGTAACTAAGGGGGTGCCATGGTCGTTTTTAATTTGACAAAACAGTAATTACAAATAATAAGACAATAAACTAACGCAGCTAACTTCTTAGATAAACTGTTAAACATTTGTTAATTTTTGTCTCAATACCATGGCTATTGTTGGGATGATTTACATCATTTTCATACCTAACTTCTGAGCTTACAGGGTACGTAAAATTAATTTTGCTTATTAATCAGATGCTGAATGGTCTACAACTATTATTTGAATCTCATAATTAAGAAGCAGGAAATTACGAATATATGATTTTACATATTATGTGCTTATGTTCGTGTGTTCGAATCACCATCCTGTATATTTTTCAAAATTTTAGGGAACATTTGAATAAATTAAAATTTTATCACTAAATAAATATTTATTTTTAAAATAGAATTAATTTCATTTGTATATCATCTATCAAAATATTTGTTCCTCAACTATTATACAATTTTATAATTCTGAGAAAAATATTTATTATTTCATATTTTAAAATAAAATTCTTTTACGAGTAAGTATGTTCTATCATGCATAATATTGCGTGCTGCTCTTTTTTTAATTAATTAAATAAAAGTGCAATAATTTATCTATTGAAATAAATAAAAAAAGTTTATAATATGCTGCTGTAAATTATTCATATTCCTTGTGAAGAAATATTGAATTTTATTTCAGGTTTTATTTTAATATGCTAATTATTGTAAGAAAAATAAAGAAATTGGCTCTATATTGAAAGCTCTTGTTTAAATGGGAAACCGTCTGTTTACTGCATAAATATTTGCTCACCAAAATCAAATTTAAAAGTTTGAAAAAAATCGGAAGCAGAATATTGAATTTCATTGGAGTAATAGCTTCACAGATTCAAATTGTGCCAGCCTTAATTGTATTTATTGAACGCGAACATTAAGCAATTTCCAAGAAAAAAGCTTCTTCGGAAATCATTGCATTAAATTTTCAGATTGACAATCCCATTATTAGCATCCGTGTAAGTTTACCGAAACCTAACCTAAAAAGTCTGGATCGTCGGGATCCTATTTCTCAGTAACTACCGACGTAATGTACACATTGGAAAGTTTGAAATGAACGCGTACAGCATTGATGAAGTTCCGAGTGAGTCATAGTTAGTCCGGATTCCCGGAACCGAATGGAAAACCAATTTGGAAAGAAAAATAAAAGTGCCTCTTACCTGGACACCGGAGCTCTGGTGTAGAATCTCCGGCGTCGAATGGCTGGTGGGAACTACTAGACTCAGTGGCGTACTACCAACTCACTAACTCGCAATGGCTGCACTAACTTTTATTGTTTGCTCATCAAACATTGCAGAACCATTTCTTTTCTTTAATTACCAACTTTCATTACAGATAACCTATCACTGCATTTTTATAACATTACTCTTATATACGAATATTAATATTAATACCGATCATCCTAATAATGTGTTGTGATTGTCAATAAAATTTCAAATTCATCTAATCCTTTTTTTTGAGTTATCATCCTAGCTTAGTTAAAATCAAACCAATGAGGTGTTTGACAAAATTTTGATTTTCACATATGTGATACTATATTTGAGACGCTGAACAGATGCACTAATTTAATTAATGGTCAGGGCCTAAATTGCACAGTACAGTATATGCAGAAATCAGCTTTACTCATTACAAATTAAGAAATTTGAAACAATTCTGTTTATATCTTAAATAAAGTTAATAATTGAAGTATCTTCATTTCAATTAAGATAATTGTATAAAAGCAACAAAAATATTTGACAGAGATCTTAGTATTCGCATACATGCAGCTGTGTAAAAAATTTAGCGCTCGTTAGTGGGAAGAATTTATTGTACATCTGGTCGGCGTCCCATTATTCGAAGTTTTCGAGAAAATAATTATTAAAGATTTGGGGAAGGAATGCTGTCACGTCTTTGAGGTAGAATCGTTAAAGAAGACAGGTATAGTGGGAGCATATTATAATGAGAAGCTATAGTGGCTAGTTTTTATATTTTATGACTTATATACTGAAATTCGATTATGGTCACATACTCCATTAAAGAATTTAAAAAAGCAAAAAATCACGATTTTTTTTATATCAACGATTTTTAATTTTACCAATTTGCTTGATTTTTTTCGCGAATGACAACTGTTCAAACATATAATTTATCAAACCAACAAAATATAACCATTGTGAATGCTATTGTGGTTTTATAATTTTTTTTCACTAAAAAACTGATGGAAGAATTAAATGAAGCATTCTGATTAAGTGAAAATGACGTGTATGGAATAATAAAAATAGATCTACTTCTTGGATCGTAATTACAAGCATACAAGTAAAATTAGATTTAGTAATATAAATGAAACGGCTGATAGAACTGTCACTGTACATAATGTGTATATGATTAGTGATTGCATATGCATGGAATACCCGTGCGGTAGATGGTTGAAATCCTAGTAAAGACTGCACATCATATTAGCATAAAATAACATGTGGAATCACAACCGCAACCGTGTTGATGTGTTTCGCGCTGGAACAATATTGATCTAAATGAAGATACCAATATATGTACCTGTTTAATAACAGGAGATAATTAGCATATTACACACGGTGGCCCAAACTAATATAATCAATTTCAAATTACCTTTACACACATTAATTTATAGAATACTGATAACCTAATGCATCATTAATGTGCTTTGTGCTCCAATCAGATATCACTGGGTAAGAAAATGTGCTGATATACATTCATATTACATGTACGTGGGAATGTAACTGGAGATCTTTAGGTATCACATCCTCTTGTAACTACTGAGGTGCTTTACAGAATGACAAACATTATACACAATGTAATAATATATTACAGTTCAATCGTGCAGTGACCAGGGATACATTATATTAATGTAATGTTGAATGTAGATCTAAGGCATATTATTTTACCTTAAAGCATAAATTGAAATAAAAAGTGGCACTTTTCTCACATTATATAAAGCTTGAAAGTTGCGCATTTCTCACAACTGTGGGTTAAAGTGTGAGAAATCTTTTCTCAACTACCAACTTGTAATACCCTTACAGGACCGCTGCCACCAATTTGTGACCTTCTCCTCGATATGGGTATATAGAAATATACAGAATCCTCACAATTGAATAAAAATGTAAATATATTATTTATAATTTATATTTATAAATATGATGACATTTGGGAAATAGTATGTATGAAGTATAGAAAAACAAAGTAATTTAATATGAAATGTTTATCAGAATAGGTGAAATGCATTCGTGACTGTAAATGTTTATGGGCTGGTCATATTTCAATCGCATTTTTATATGTTTGAAGAAGTGAATATATAGCAGTAGAGAGTGTATTTTCCTCAGCAGCAATGTCAAGAAAAGCGAGTACATAAATACATGAGCGCACGTATGCAGCCGTAGCAATAAAAGCTATATCATCCGCGCAATAATTCTCCCGGTTAGAGTAGTTCAGCAACCGCTAACAGACTATAAATCGAAGCAACATAAAATAAGCAGACGCTTTGTGGTTTCCGGTGCTAGATTCAAATGTTCCATTCCCACTGCTGCTGTGGACTTAGGACGAAGACAGGAGCACCAGTGACCCAGAATACGACGGTTCAGAAAACTACAGCTGCAATTCCAAAAATAACATGCAGAATGTGAAAAATCAGAAATCATGCTCTTTTTCTGAACAGACTTTTGAGGTGGTACAAATTAAAATGCTGTCTGTCTTAGTTTGTATTCGATAAAAAAATGTACGAGCATGACTCACTAACGATGACTCATCGCGGCCAATCTGTCTTGTTAGGCTTTCTAAATTGGCCAAGTGAGATAAGAGCGACGCAGCAATTGTTCGGAAATTTTATGAAGTCAGTAAGATTCTGGAAGATTCCAGAATAATTAACCACAAGTATAAAGTGTCGCGATCTGCATAGTGTGCAGTTAGTCGAGTAGAGAACAGCGACATATGAAGTAGAAATAAATAATTAGAGAAAATAAATAGCGTAGAAATAAATACTGTCCTGTATAATTAAATACATATTAGTTAATAATTTGTATGTTAAGTGTGTATTATTAATATTCAAATTGAAAAAATATAAAATATAATCGACTATAAAAAGTTATTTATAAACTTCACTGTCGTGATCTAAAGGTCAGTTTATTACTATTTTTTTTCACTAAATTCATGGCTCTTATTATATTACTTATGATTATGATTAAATAACAAGTATGTCATCGTATTTTTATTTCTTATTTAAATCAAAAGTTTTTACAATAACTATGGTTATGCGTAAATGAAAAAGATTCGATAATTGGGTATCAAAAAAATCAAATAAATTTATCAAAAGCTCAAGAAAGTATTAAAAAACCTGTTTTTATAAAAAAGACTTATTTTCTAATATTCTTATGTTTTTCATTAGAGTTAAGTATTCCACTCTTTATTGCAAGCACCAAGAAAAAGTTATTTAGTAAGCCAAATAAAAATGTATTTTCTAGTTAAAAAAATTTTAACAAAAAATAAACGTTTATATTTGATTATTTCATACAAATCATTTTGACTTTTTAATGGCAGTTTCCAGTTTTTTAGTAAAAAAATTGATAAACCACATGTTGTAATTGTTGTCATTCGAAAAATAATCAAGCGAATATAATTCCAGCTGTGAATTTAATAGATAAAATGTACTCATAATTCCTGCCAAGTAACGACAATTTGTGTCGAAAATGATTCTATAAAATTGATATGATCTACCTACACAATTTTAATTCATTTAATTTATACACGTCAGGTCTTAATTTATACACTAATATCAAAATGTTATACATTCAAAACAGATTACATGAAAAACAAGCCCTTTTGAATTAACCCTTGTGTACCTATCCTATATGCCGTAGGCTACAGGTATTCATACGCTGACAGATATTAATTTCTTTACTCTGTATATTATTTAGTTCAACAGTGGGTATGAAATAAAAATAAACATTAAAATTATTTATAGCATTTAATAAAATGTACGCATTTTACAGCTTTATTTATAGCGGGACGTCAGTTGTAAAAAATATTGAAATGCCAGGCACAAGCGGCAAAAAGCCCGACAAATTAAAGTCATGTATCAGTTTTTAATATAAAATAAAACTAATTTTCCGGAACATTTATATTTTGGTCATATTTCCATGACAAAAGCACAACTAATAACCGTTTTTTGGAATATTGTTTTAAAGTATCACAAATAACATTTTAAAAATTACATTTTGTATCAAATTGCTTTATTCACTCTAAATAAACTTTTAACAAAGGATTCTTTATTTAGATTTAATCTAATTTGCTGCTGAAATTACATAAAATTTAATTACCTATGTATATGCCTAAAAATAAACCAACTATTTTCAATAATTTTACTTTCTATAATACACAAATAATATTAAAGTATTATTAAAAATATAGAAGTTACGTAAAATTACTTATTTATGGAATTTATAACAGCTGAAGATACTGAATGAAATAAAAAATTAAATTCGTATTCGTGCAACTGAAATCTAAAATAAAAATATATAGTTTCATTAAATTAAATTGTTCAAATTATGTCTAGGTATATTTGTTTAAAAATTAAAAATGTAATATAAAGATCTGAACTCGTTCGTCTCGGTTAAAATCTTGAAATAATAAAATTAAATAAGTAAGTAAAATTACAATACCTCCTTTCTACTTATGTATGTACGTATATAAGGCATTATTTGATTAATGTTCTCAGAATTTGTGGAATAAAATGATTAATTAATCTATTATTGTCGCAGATTATTTAATGAATAGTTATTTGTGGTACAAGTGTGTTAAATTAAAAATAAGTCACGTGTGAAATCTTTAGGTTATTTTCTCAATTGACAGGTAATTTACATTCGTGTGCCACACAACATTTTATCCTTAAACAAAATATTAAAAATAATGCACATCAAATAAAAATAAACACAAATTAATAATCGTTCGCGAGATTCTCATAGAAATATATACATATAATAGTATTGCATCCAACCCTTCTGTATTGTATAAATTAAAATATACACAACTGGTAATATGTTGAACATGAAACAGATTTATATTTAATTTTAATTACATCGGGTAAATGCCCGTAGTAGTTGACCATTAAAACAAAGTTAAACATTTTCTCATTTATCCAGCTGAAGCATTAGTTAAAAACCGGGGAATGAATCCATCTAAACAATGACCAAAAACAAGTGCGGGGCGGCGGGGGTGTTTGGACCGCAGCGTAATTGAGTTGACCGCCGCCGTTTCCACGTGTGATTGGTTCGCGCGTCGCCGGCGCGGTCACTCCGGCTAAATTAGATTCTAATCCAATTAAAAGTTGCCCCAGGTCCGACACCAAGTGAGAGATGCCTGCGATGCCGGTGCATCCGTTAACGAATCACTCTGCCCGTGCACCGAGATGGATGTAATTGTACGGAATTTATCTATTTCACCCAGAGGTCGCCAGGACGAGCGGGTATATTGCAAGTCTAAATATGTGCATGGTCTGAAGCATTTATGCATTCGATTACAGAAAAGACTCTAAATAAAATCAATTCTATACAGGGTGGCCCAGTGAAAATTATCAGCGCATTTTTTGGCCACTTAACATTAATTTTGCAAAAAACGCTCGAACAAGTCAATTTTAGTATAAAGGGGGACACCTGAATGGATTAGTACCAATGGCATAACTTCAACCCTAAAATGGGGGTGGACTGTACCTCAAAAATTTTAAATGGAAAAGGGTGTCAAACATGACACAGTTCGAAAGGCCTTTCAATTCTCTATCCAACAGTTTTTTATTTTTCAAATCCGATCAAGACTACCTCAACAGACAGGTCAGCAGCGATGATTCATCTGCGGTGAATCACGTTCGTTAAAATATAATTTAATTCGTTCTTTTTTGTGTTTGTTAGATAAATAAATTTTATTGTACCGCAATTTGGCGTCAATCCTTTTTTCATCGGTCACTAATTATATGAATTCGTTAATGTGCCTTGGAGCGGCCCTTTAGGTTATTGATTTATTTTCTAAATGTAAACCTAATTAAAACTAATGTCTGCAATCTGTGCAATTAGCAAAAACTGTAATAGAAAAAACAAGAAGTTAAACGTACATTGATTTGCTGTAGAAGTAAAAAATATACCGTTTTCTTTTACGTATTTTCTTTTTGTCTGAAGTTAGAGTTCGTACTTTGCAGGTGCAGTCTGACTAGCAGCACCTTTCTAAAGAAGTAAAATTTGTCACGAAACTAGTGGAATTTCTTACTCCATATCTGCAAAGTGAATTGGAACGGTACTACGAAACACGACATTTAAAGACGGATTCTTTTGCAAGTGTATGCATAGTTCAAGTTTATATTTATCTGCAAAAAAAATTATTCCATTATCACATAAATGCAATTATAGAAGAGAAATAATTATTGTAGATCGTTCATATATTAAGCAAATCAAGATTTGAATTTAAAATTGTAGCTATCAAAGGTACTTGTAACAGATGTAATTATTCTATTATGCAGTTGATGTTACTTATCCTAAAAACGTGTGGATAACGCTTTATAACTTAATCTCATGAAATGTTTGTTATATGTCTTTACAATAAATTCTGATTACTTTTCTGTTAGGGTGAGGTGTATACAAACTTTATAAATTGTTATAGTTATTCTAAAATTTAAATTAACGAAAATACAAAAGAATTTTTTTTTTAAATACAATTACTTAACAAATTATTTTTGAAAATCGGCAACTATTTTTATCTCTGGTACCTGCCACATAATCTGTGACATCTTTCTTTCGTTTACTGCCAGTACGTATTGGTTTCTTCTTCATTTCCACAACAAAATCTTGTGATTTTCTTGACGTTAGGAGCGACTTCACTATTATTCGAGAATTTTATAGAGTCCGAAAGGCTCTGGAATATTCGAGATTAGCTGCCCGCAGCTTTAAAAGAGTAGCGGCTGGCGGTTCGAGGAAGTCAGAGTGTGCAGAGAGTCAGTGAAGGAAGTCAGCGATATGTAAAGTAGAAATAAATAAATATTTGGTGCAAATAAATATTATATACAGTATTAAGTATTTTTTTATAATTTATTATAATTAGTAATATAAATATTCGTTTTTCAATTATTTTTACACAACACCCAAATAAATAAACGTTACAAAATATTTGATTTAGTTTAAAAATAAAGTAAAATAATTTGTTGTTGCATATTACCTGCTGCGCTTCAAAACATATAACATAAAATATTCTATCCACTAGAAACTAAACTATTTGAATCAAAGTTAAATATTTAAACAAAGTTAGTATACATGTGACAATATGTTGTTAGAAAGAAAAGGAACAACGAGAATTAGAACGCTGCATGCAATAAGTTAAATAAACTGGAATAGCGCGCTTTGTTGATAGAATTGATTAAGTGTAAGTTTGAATAAAATTTAAGCAAACACGTAAACAGAACGTGAGTGTCAGCAGTCAAATATTTGTGAAAACAATAATATTCGAAGCATGAAACATTTCACTCGCGATTCATTCTCGCAATTTGCAAAACACTCAATTCGATCGCTGTGGCGGGGTAATATATACCAGCTATAAACAACGATAAACATCACTCGAAACATTTCAATATTAGTTCCAGGGAATTTCATTACGGCTGCATGTCGTGGGTAAAAATAAATGCGCTTGGGCCGTGCTGTCGTTCAAACTTGTAACGTCTTCGTTCTCTCTACAACGTCGACTTCGTGTTGCGCATTCAACCAAAAATTAAATTATCTTATCAATAAGGCAACAAGGGGTAGCTCTTGAGTGCATTCCTAATGCACTTATTCATCGTAATCTTGCTAGACATACTCAACGTTCATAATTATTCATCTAAATAAAAGAATATATTAATTTAAGTGCACTGTTTTTTATACTTCCTGGAAAACATAATAGTATTATTATACAAGTGGAACAATACGTCGTATAAAACGAGTATAATATACTTTTTTTTATACTTTGCTTCACTTATTTAATAAAAATCTTAAAATTTTCAGTTAAAAAATAATAGATTGTAATCTAAGGAGATTTAAATGTGTAATATGGTAACTCTGCTGACTGAAGTAGGGCTCATTTATCTGTCAATGTCTCAAGGTGTAATTAATATTTATAAATCTATACTATAAGTTATAAAATTTTAATTTTCTTTTAAATTCGGGTTTCCTTCTCAGAAATAATATAAATTGTATTAAAAACATTTTAAAATATTTGAGATTTTCAATTTGACATTTAAAGTGGGATGCAGTTTTGAGAAGTACCAATTTTACAACAACAAAAATACCAAAAACAGTTTAACAATATTTTATATTATTAAACAATTACAACTTTTTGGAAGAAGAGCGAAGAAGAAGCAATGATTCCAATATTGTCTGAGATCGGTATTCCTTATAGTTCTTGATGCTTTTACTATTTTTTGCATCCAACATTTAGATCATATACCATTAGATATGTAAGACAGGCCAGATTTTTGTCAAACATAGAATGACAAAACTTATATACGAGATGGAAATATTCAATGCCTAGGTCATAGATTAAGGAAATATATTTGTAGAAGATTGGATATATACCTTAACATCTGTGAAAATAAATTTTAGCGCCGCTTAGAATCAGCTTCGGGAACTAAATTTGATATGTATATTAACGGTGATTAATATCGTTTCCCACATTTCAAATTATTCAATTTTTTTTTTGTTTCACAATTATTTCTTTATATTTTAATTCATACAATATCTATACTCGTATATTTCAGAAACACTAAAATTGATGAATTAGTTAATGTACAACTACGAGTAGTTTTGTAAATATATAATTAAAGTGGATACAAATTCAATAAAGTTATCATCATCTATATTCATTATTAGCTATAATATAGAACGACATATTTCATAATTATAATATGCATTGAGGTTTCTTATGTCATTAACAATTCATTATTATAATCAATATATAATTAACTGGGTATTAGTTCAGAAATTAAATTAGAAATTAGGTCGATGAAAATTATTATGCTGAAATTAGAACTTAATCATAATAAAATCACAACATCGATAAATAATTTTCATTCACGAACTAAAAATAAATTTCCAATAAATACATAATAAATAAAATTATGTTTTGAAATTATTACATATCAAATTCATGAAATAAAATATTAATAATATTTGTAAATGTATAAATAAATCTATTAAAATTTAACTTATTCAGCAAATATACATATTTATGCAAATATTTCATTAATTTTATTGTTACATGTAAAAATTAGTAATGAGGACATGAAAAATCGAAATCTTTGTTGAATAATAACATAATTTAAGGAATTCTAAGAAATTATTTGAGCATGGTGGAATGGCATTGAGTATAGTGAACAGACAAATTGTGTCTTTAATTTGTAGCAGGTTGATTGATATAGCTTATATGCGGAATAATCATGTTAATTAATATTGATTAATAGGCTTAGGGTATCCGTACGGGAAGTATTAAGTCATTGACATGCAGATGACAAGGAAGGACAGAGGAGCAACATCCTGAAGGACAATGAGGACGATCCTGCTTTATCCTTCCTGTAGGAAATAACCATAAAGGTTTCTTACTATACAATTACTAACTATACATTCCATTATTTTGGAATTTATTGCGAGACTATCATATAATATATACATACGAGGTGGTTAATTAAGTAATAAGACTGGCAATGTAATGTTTGATCTGGTAATAGTTGGTATACAAGATTTTGAGAAGAGTAGTAACATAATCGAGACAAAGAAAGTGTAGTATATTTAAACCTTTTTTTTATGTAACTGTAAAAGTCTTCCAGTATGTATATTTCTATCAATTTTTGAAATACTTATATTGAAACACATAAATTCACCTTTTTAAGTGCAAATTTATTATTATTTTGTTTTGCATCAATATATCTATCAAATTTTGTAATACATACATGAATACATGAAAGCATATATTATTAAAATTACAATAATAAATTAGCAGTTTCAAAACTGTGAAAATTATTTTCAACAAAATATAAAGTTTGTGCACAAACATTAAATTGTTTACATACGACCACAAAATAACACGCAATTTATTCATTTAATATTTGCAAATTAATTAATAAATTCCTACAAACATTTTGGCGTTCGCTTTCACTTGAGCTTATTAAAGTTTAATGAATTTATTTAAAACCACAAAATATGCATTAAAGTACTGACGTAATGAATATTTATCGATTGTTCTTTGTTGGGTGCAAATAAGATTCGGGTAAATAGAATGGAATCCAGTAGGTGTTTGTTCGGATACCACGAGCAGAGGTCACGAACCTCAGAAATTAGTTCTGCCAACTAACCGTGCTGAAATAACCATTTACATTCTCCACTCAACATGGACGGAGATGACGGTTTCACACTGGGACGTATCTTCAGAATTTTATATAAACAAACGTGATGTGAATACAAATGTAAATAAATGTACTTTTTCTACCACTGACTTTGTAAGTGAACTTTTCCAACAAACAAGTACATAAATAATGCCAGTGACAACATGGATCTTCCCACACAACAAATACAATAACAATTTGCTAAATAAATAAAAAATAATGAATTATCATCGTAAAAAGTTTATTAATACAACAATATTCTATCAATTTCAATTTCATTCTTTATCCCGTCGTGAAAAAATGTTATCGTTTTCTAATAGAATTTTTTGAAGCTGAGTTTCCTTGTAGCAGAATTGAGGTTAAACCGCAAAGAAAGATATAATAAATACTTAAGAAGGTAAAACCGTTTATACTGATCCTTTCTCTACCGACGCCCATGTGATACTCTGGGGCTTGTGGATACTTTGATTCAATTCCACTGCAAACAGGAATCTTGCCACGAAAACAAATCCTTTCCAGACATTAAATATTTATATTTAACACAATTCTACCTAAACAAGCAAATCGATAAATAACTTCTCTTATTTAGTCTTCCAACAACACTGTAGACAGATGTGTGGTGGTAGAAGTTAACGTAAAAGTGACAAAAATACTTTATACGTAATGAAATTTAGTACAATTGAATCTGTAATGTAAAGTAACAAAGCTACGAAGACTAATCCATGTTAATAAGAAATATGAAACAAAGTTGTATGATTGTTGTATATATTGGTATTTTTGGACAGTGAAAATATTCAATTTTAAAATAAAGATAAAATTATATTATCTACAAATTGGTACATTTCTTCAACACAAAACTAATTGTATTTCATTTATTTACATGTCTATTGCAAAAGGTAAACCGTACCAATTACAGAGTTAAGTCTTTGGATAAATAAGGTTCATCTTATTATTTGTATTAGTAATTAGTATGTAAAATAATGTAATTTTTGTGAAGGAATATTGTCGCTGAAAAGAGGAAAATTTTCGGGTAGAGGAAAAAAGCAGGCTTGTTATAAACCGTTTACCTCGAGTAAACCGATTTCTATCTGACCGTTAGTTGTCGGGCCGGACAAATAGGCATTTGAAAAGTAACCATTTGTCCACGTCTCGCGTGAAAGGATCTAACAGTTCCGGGATAAAAAAACAACAGGATAAAAGGGCGGGCGGTTGAGTAATTGGCAGGACTGGACAGTGACCAATTATAAATCTATGCTCGCACCTGGTGCCGCATCGCGGGTATTTATCAAAGCCACTCGGTGACATGACCGCGCGGGAGGGGATTTCCTCACTCACATATCATGCGGGATATATGATCACTTCGTGCCACATTCATTCTCATTCATTCGCTTTGTATTTACTTTCCTCCAACCATGTCATGTGATCCCAGTTTTGTAAAAATTATTATTCGTTTCTCCAACATATTTTATCTATTTCAATAAGTACTGATAATAGATTTAGGTCCGGTTGCATAAAACATTGTTAACTTTAATCACCGGTTAAATTTTTGACAGCAATGCATTTTAATACGTTACTATGGTAAAAACGTCAAGTTAACCAGGTGATCACGCTTTATACAACCGGGCCATAATAATTGAACAAAGAATTGACTTGTAATATGTCAGAAATGTACATTTTGTGGATCGCATTTATCAAATACTGTTCTAAAATATATTGAAAAAGGTAAATTAATTTACAAAACATAAGTTTCCTTAAAGTTACAAGTAGTGGCGTAACTACGTCTGTAACTCGGGTGGGCCTCACAGGTGAGATGGCCTCACTTCACTTCTACAAAACTAAACAAAAGTTAATAGGCAAATAAGAAGTAGCGACACTATGTCGACATTATTGATATTTCATTAATAATTAAAATTAATACGGAAATAAGTAAAAATTATTTATTGACAATTATATTATTGATGTTGGATTAACGTTGTGTTTGTGTAAGCCAATTATACTCATTTTATTTCTTGACAAGTATCACACATATCTGATAAGTTCAAAAAGAATATTTTCAGGCTGAGCAATCTTTCGACAAATTAAAAATCATTTAATATTACAAATTATATAGCAGGTCCCAAATGAGATTATAGTTATTTATGGTACAAGTGTGTTATATTTCAGATAAGTCACGTGGGAAAAGTTTAGCTCACGAGGCCGTTAACTTAAGTCGAGTGTGGTATTTTTTCAAGTGACTTAAGGTAATTAACACACGTGTGCCATACAACATTTTATCCAACACATTTTAATCATTGATATAAAATACATATAAGATTTTTGACACATGGAATTTCGAATTGAGATTTAGGAACAAAATAATGTAGAGAATGTTTTATAACGTAGTTACTATGATACGAACAAAAAAACAGTAAGCTAATACCTATATTTAGCTCACTAGTGACTTATAACCTACTTTATTTATCTAAAAACAGCATACTTATATCGTTATAATTACACGGTGTTGGATAAAAACATTTAGCATTGTTAGTGACAGAATATGAAAGTGACCATATTTTGCAATTTGCACTGTACCTAACCTTTATTCCCCTAATATTAATTTTACCATGTCGTATGGTATAAACTTCCACTTTTTTGTACTTGGAACATAGTGTTCTACTAATCTATTTCAGGATAAGCAAACGTTTATAGATTGATTGAGAAGCATCGAAGTGCTCAATGTTGAATAATTGGTGTTAGATATGAAACTAATCCGTGTAAGATAGGCGGACGAGACGTTAATTATTTGTGTATCAGCGAGGATGCGCTCGGGTAAATATTTATACACCTGGAATGACTATTTGCATGTGACAATCCTTCAGCTTATGCGATACGCGCGTGTTTGCTCGGATTGAGACACCTCCGTAGTCCTCACCGCAGCAACAATGTGAGATGAACACGGCTTGGGCTTGGTAAATATCCATATCAACATAGCTTCCTTCCTTTCTATTTGCTGCATATGCATACACAGTTTAATCTCACATATATCACATTTTTATACAAGATTATTTCTATGAGTAGTGTTTCGCAAGGAAAGATTTCTTTTCTTGTTTATTAATTTCTTGTCTTGGTTTTCGAGCAAGACAAGAAATTTACGTATATCTTGTCTTTCATTTCTCTTGTGTATAAAAATCTTGTCCTGATCGTTATTTCTTTGAATATTTCTTGTCTTTCAAGTTAATATTCGCAAATGACTTGGAACATATAAATAATTTTGTATCACACTTACATTTTGTTTGTTTAGATAACGTCTATTATCATATATATTTGTTATATTACAATTTGTAGTATTATTAAATAAATATTATGAAAAAAAAAATGTAGGTATATCTGCACATACTATACGTATCTGTACAAGAAGAAAAGCTTTATTAAAGTATCCCTGGTTATAAGAAAGTATTCTCTTGGCTACATGATTTCGAAGAATAATTATATAGTCAATAATAATTGTTACTATTATATATTTTTGAAAATGAAATTTGCATACATATATTAAAAAAATTGTATTAATTTTATAATACTTACATATTTTTGTACTTTTATTAATTTATAGATAACCTACCTAACCTTACAATAACACTAAATTTAAAATTAGTCAAAAAAATGCAAGAGTACAAGAATTAAAGAAATTTGCTTTGAAATTTGTAGGTCTTACCTCATTCTTGTCTTAGAAGACCAAGAAAAATACAAGACTCTCGTGAAACACTATCTATGAAATACAAATTTTCCTCGATTATAGTAATTGATAGTCACGTCTTAAACTTCTGCTGTAAGAATTATTAAAGTTTTATCTTGCATGACATATATGAGACTTTTATATAAAATCTCATTATCGTATGTGTTACAAAGGGTTATAGGTTCGTTAGTTTAATCTACCTGTTTGTACATATCATCCATTATTATACTAGTATATAAATGTTGACGACTAGTGACGTGACTATACTTGATTGATTTCAATAAAGAAATAACAATTTTTGAATGTCCTAATATACATTTTAAGTTAAGCACTTTATGTAGTTTTTATCGAATAATGTGCACAATGCATTAAAGGAACAGAAAGGAAAAATTAAATTCTATGAAATGCAACGGTAGAGAGGCAATCTCATCGCAATGGTTGGAAAGCTAGGTTATGGAAAGAAACAAGATAGAAAATTGCAAACAGCAGACCAGACATGCAATACCAAGAAGCAGTAAAAGCTGCCGAGTAATCAACAACCAGCAGAATAAGAAATCTAAATATTCGACATGAGATACACGTACATTTACAAATAGAAAATCGAACAGATATCAAGAAATTAAGGTAGTATTATGTACAAAGTATATACATACATATCTCTCAATACAAAATTCGAAGAAATTTATAATAGTGATTTTTCTGTAGCTAGACAATTCTGATTTTGCGATGATATAAATTTACATTTATTATTTACATTTTTATAAAATTATTGACGTTGAAATATAACAACTTTTAAACCCAACCCCTGTCATCATCGTACTATGATTATAGTCCAGATATTTATAATAATAAAACGAGTAAGGGTATTGGTTTATCTAAAAATTTAGCAAATTTACTTGGATAATTTGGATAAGTACTGACATTATTTTGCCATGGGTCGTCTCAAATAGAAATGAACCTGTCAATTATTCTCGCGCATCTAATGCAACAAAGAAGGTAAAGGAGGCGGCAACGTATATATCGTTTTTTCCAAAGGTGTGCAATGTGTCGTACAGTACTTAGATTTATGTCTCGCTTATCTGTATCCCTGTACAGTACAGAATTATAATAGATATTCAAATCAACTAAATTCAAAACTGCATTGAACCAATAACCTAGGGGCGTAAACCATAAATGGGAAAGTATTCTGTCAGTGGCGTGGGATTATTTCAATAACAAATTGAATTTCTGTAAATATTTGTATTTCAAAATATTAGTGTAATTGATGCGCTACTATTAATCGCTTCATCCTACATAAATTTAAACAAATTAAAAATGTATTGTCTATTTTTACCTACTATTTATAAATAGTGGTTTATAAAAATAAAGATATTAATAAAATATACACTTTTTATTGTCATGTGATGAACAGTACCTGTAGGGATAGTTATTTTGCCATTAGTAGACTGAAGTTATATTGCAGCCCCTAATATTATATAATCAAAATTTCAGGTATATTTTTCTTAGCGAAGATTCAAAAATGATCGTTCTTACATAAGTATATTGAGAAACAAAATTCCCCGCATCTTAAAACTTGCTGGTTGAATTAAAATTAAGGCTTTACATATAAATCTTATTTACTTACACAGAACTATACATTGATCATAGATCGACTGATGATTCTGACTATGATAAAAGTCCTAATTGTGTAATTATTAACTACAAAATTTTAATACATTAGAAGTATCTACCTACGACACGTGATTAAAAAGAGTATAGAATTCACCAAATTATAAATTCCAGCTTGTATGTAATCTAATTGAGTAAATGAAAAGTGTAAAAAGGAAATAAATCTTGGGTCGCATGAGTCGCAACCTTTACGGGGTTCAATCGCGTATCAGAGTGTAGATCTTGGCGGATCGTACACGATAATTAACACGTGACCGCACCGAGGAACAATTTAATTCGTTCGAGTGGAAATCAGCGTGACGTAATTAAAAATAGGCGCGGAGCGACGTCTGCACAGGGAAATGGAAATTCGGAGTTGGCGTCGACTCCGCGGAGGTCACGCGAGCACCAGCTCCACCTACCGTGCCGCGCGGTAATTACACGCCAGCCATGTTATTAATGAAGAATTTAATATGCTAATATTATGCGTACGTCAGCTTCTTACGTTGTCGAGCCATACGCGATAACTGACTGCTACTGCCGCATGTGTCGCATCCATTACTGAACTAAAGAGATTCGCCTTCGCCAACTAATGACATGCTTGCTTTGTCTCTAACTAAAAACTTTCATACAGACGCCTCACGCAATTATATATTCACTTTTCTTACAAGTTTGAATAAATACATCATTTTCACCTCTCTTTAATTTAAATCGTAATCACAGTTCTGTAAAATTTAATTATTTTTCACATGTATCCTAAGGTATGAAATCAAAACATATATTTATTTAATTCATTGCATGAATTACTTTATTCTATGTATCAATGAAATTAGTTTTAGGCAAATGAGTTTTATTTTGCATAATTTTTATGAATCAACGATATTTTATGAATTAATTTATTTTGTATGCATTATCCTTATTCATACATATTGTATTTATAACACTTTAATTTAATAAATATTTTTATCAAATAGACAAAAGGGCACTAATAACACTACAACCATGAGATATTCTTAAATAACCAAATCCAATGGTCAGTCAGCAATGGTACGCGTGTCATTAAGTGACAAGAGATGACTTTTGAAATGGCACGCTAAGATTTTAGATACTAATCCTGTTAGGAAAAAGATTTACAGAAAATATTTTTATGGATTTTAGAGTTAGGTATTTTGAAAAAATTCATTGTCTATAAACATTAGATAGAGCTTTTCTTAGAATTACCTCATTTGCTCAATAATTATCCTGATTGTGATTACGTTTCCTTTATTCTATCGAGTAAACACATTGATAGTATTAGGTTAGGATAGTTTATTCTTCTTCAATTAACCTGGATAAGTCAATTCAATAGTTCAATTTCTACCATTTCTTTTAGTGGCACGAGACATGGCTGAAATATAAGAGTTCATGTGTGACACTTCATTACATAATGAGATTTAACCTAATCTAAGTAAGATATAGCACTGCGTATTTTATTCTCTATTAGATGTAGTTTAAATTACATGTCTCAAGAAACAAATACCTGTGGTATTTGACTTTTTAGTAATAAAACATTAATAGACTAAGGGAATTTTATCAAATAAGTAAATAATAATTCTCAACTGCAATAGTTTGTTATTTTCATACATTTAAAATAATTCGTTGAACGGTCTACTATTGCATCTAAGGGTATTACCATTATTGGCGGATGTTTACAAGAAAATAAATATTAAATATTTGGTGAAGAGATATTGTAATGTCAGTAGGGTAGAATAGTGAAAGAAGACAGATAGACTGGGAGCGAAAAATAAAAAGAAACAATCTTCTTCCACGATCCTACTATGCTGACGTCACATATCACTTCTCCAAAACATTAAATTGCTAATAACTACATTATTACAAACTAATATTTAGAACTGGTTAGTTCTTATATTGGAAAATGAGATTTCATTGCTCATTTCTAATACCCCACCTTCCACAACCCTGATCGAAATCCCCCATTTTGGAAACAAAACCTTCGGAGGTGTAAATTTTTACCCAATCCATCATCCTTTCCAAACAGTGTCCGGGAATGCAAATGAGCCTGGGCTGATGGGACGCAGGTCCAGAGCGTCTTCAGTGCGTGTCGGCGCGCTAACGACAGCCTGATTAGCGCCGTTCCCGCGCCGCGGCGCCGCAAGATGCATGATGATGGATGCTTAGCGACGCGGATTGTGGATGTGATTGCGGGATGATTGATCAGCGCCCGGATATTTCCCAAAGGTTCCCAGTGCAACAAGTACACAACTGAATTAGGGCACCAGGATAAACAACCTTGGAATCGCAAAAATTAATTTTGGGCACACAAACATTGTTGATAATTAAAAATGATATACATTTTTCTATGGTTTTCTTGTACTTAAATCACTTATAATAAAAACCTCTATTATTTGAGCAAGGTATACACCCATAACAAGTAATGAATTAAATGAAAATTTACACAAAAACGTAACAAAAGCACTACATAAGTAGTAGCTTCATGAAAGTCATAATATGGCACTTATTTATGTTAAGATATTAGAATCTAGTCCAGTGTTTATTTCTTTATAAATTTTAACATCATCTGCGTTCGTAAGAACTTCACATGTTAAGGTATCTGTGATATCATTAATGAAGAGTAGAAATAACAGAGGACTTAAGTTAGATCCCTGAGGAGCACCTGATGTTGCTGTATATACACGAGAGTTATATTTAACTATGGCATTTACCAAGCACCTTTTTAACTGCCACAAATGAATTGGTTGCAAAAATTATTTCAGATTAATATCAACTAGACAGGAAGAGAGGTTCCCTTGTAATTTGATTGGGAGATATTAAATACGTATCTTCCATGACAATATTAATTCTTCATTATTTAATATTCTAAAAACAGCAGACATTTTTTTATTATTATTAATATACTTCACTGTTTTTAATTGAAATTAGTTTACAATAATATTAGCTTATTTATGAATCAATAACGTTCTAAATAAAATCATAATTAATAATTGAATAAAATTTCCCTCATTTAAGTAAAAAACAAATTTAATTATATTGTATTGAATTAATATAAAAAACTAATTTAATTTTAGTTCTCAGTAAAAAACTCTTGCGTTGGAGTAAATAACATTTTTTTCTTGCTGTTTTAATATATTATGAAGGAGACAGAAGAAAATATATTTACTTATTATGAAGTAATTGAATTCACAGCTGATAAACACAGTACGCCTACGCAATTATACGTGCAAACAAATAAATGCTGTACATTTAAAGCTTTTATTTTGTGAAAAATAATATGTTAGTTGGAAAGCACTTTTGGTTGTTTTCATATTAATTTGTTTAGCAAATGTAGTTGGTTACCAACTTATTTACATTAATGAATATATAAAATTCAACTGCTAATTGCATGTTTTTATTTACGCTTGTACTATTTATTTGCTGCGTTATATTTTGAAGGATTAAATTATTTTTTTAATCTGAAAAATAAATAATATTAAAATTCTGTTGTTTTTAATTAGTTTAATATGCAAAAGTGTTTAATTACCAAAAACTGAATATTTTAAAATACAAATTCTGTTTTGAAATTCCCACGTGGTTTGGTGTGTGAAAATAACTAAACGGAAAAAATATCCGGCGCTAATAACGGGTCTGGTGATGGATGGACACAAATCAATAAATGCAATAATCTCAATTTGCAAATCTCTACAGGTGATATATTTTGCGATGACATTGTGAAATGCATTTACAGTTGTTTAATTAAGCAACATGGATTAACGGTTATTCAAATAGAGGCACGTGGATTCATTTTCGCTTATGGGTATTTTATATTCCTATTCTATAATTTAACAAATAATCTAACAAAAAACTTGCCAAATATTTTGTATAAGCTTAGATTATTTTAAAAATGAGATATATCTAAAAATATTTGTCACATACATTGAATAAATTTGTATTTTTTGATGGTGGCAAAGCGATCAGAATCAAGAATATGGTGTTATATATTTGTAATTAATTAAATTATTACAAAAAAGCACCATATTTCGTTAGCACATAATTTTATATGAACGGGACAAGCATTTTTTTTGATAAAAGAAACGCGATAAAGTCGTTTATCCTAAAACTCCTAATCTAAAAAAGATTTAAAGGCATGGCTCGTTTTTGTACTGTGTACTAGATAGGATGGTTCTCTAGATGGTGTTATAAAACTTGTAAAATAAAATTTATTATCTACAACTTTTATACGAAACAGTTTTGCCTAAAAAGGCCAATAGGTTATAGAAAACCAATAATGTTTGATTTCTGGAACTTTGGTTTAAGATATATATTAGTTACGTTATTATTAAAAACAATTTATATTACCTTTAGAATATACTATATCGTATGTACAAACGTATGTTATTGCAGAATATGCAAACTAGTTTCCAAAATGATTAGGTCGATATTAGTGACGTGAACTGTAGGTATGTTTGTCATGTGACAAGGTTATTTATCCTGAGTTCATTACTTGAAAGTTCATAGTTGAGGGTATAATTGTAATATGTAGCAATTCGCAATAATTCCAAGTTAGCATTGCGTCAGAAAATCAGAAACTAATTGCAAAACAGTTCCAACTTGGTTTTATTTGATCAAACATGAACTAGTTTGATGTGCAAGACGGCTACGATGCACAACACCCGGCATTTCATATAATCCCCGCTAGGAAAACGACGCTGCGATAATTAGCATCGGTGATTGTGTTTCTGATTTATATCGGGCTGTATAGCTCAGTTGGTTAGCGCACTCAGAATCGAACTGATCTGAGGGTTCAAAGAATATAAACTGTGTCCAAAACAGTAAATAATAAGAGTAAAATGCAATTAATTGTAATAAACTTGGAAAATTCAATCCCCGATTTGAATTGATGCCAAAATTTCCTACGACTATCCCCAAACTGGATTGTAAACTGTCCTCCATTTTTTGTTTTGTCCTCTAGTTTTTCTCTTAACAATAGTGTCCTCCTTATTTGTGCATTTCTTTTTACATCAATTATTTTTATCCATGTCATTAGTTTCAGAATCGACGGACTATTTTTCACTAAAAATAGCTGTTTTATTTAAATATTTTTTAAGTTGAGATCAATATGTTTGGTTTGTTGATTTTGTCATTCTTTTTTTCTAAAAATCATCATTTTTTGCCACTTGTGTCCTCCTTTTATGATTTAGACGTCTGGTCACCCCAAATAAGAAAAATTGTAAGAAGTTAAATCTATGTAATTACTGTATGATTTCTCGAAGTAGTACAAATTTTAAATAAAATAATTTAACGATATTTTGTCATTTTGTTGTTTTGACGACATTTTTTTTTGGTTGTCAAATGTCCTCCCTTTTTGTATAAGATATTTGGCAATTCCAGATCACTATTATAATCGCTGCCATCACTATCATTTATTAGCAAAGAAATGAATGTGAATAAAAATAACAGACGCGGTCTTTAAATTAAGGGGTAAGGTTATTAACAAACAAAACTTTTACAAGAAACATCAAGAGTCTGCGAATAATATGAAAGTTTGTTACCTTTGTTAAACATCTGAGCGTTCCTTAACCTTAACTGTTTTTTTGATTTAATTTTGGTTTTTAGTATTTCATTTGATTGAACATGAATTAGTTAGTTTCATGTGCAAGACACGAGTACGAGTAAGATGAACAACATAAATATATGTGCGCTCCTTCACCACAGAAATAGTTACACACAGAAGGGACACACCGTGTCGATACCTTTCATGTTCCCCTAGTCAGGTCTATGACCTTGAAGCATTGTGTAGACCTTTAAATTTATTCGCTTCCTCTATCTCTCACTAAGATGTGAAGAAACTTTCCAATTTTAAACAATGAGCCCTTTAAATTTGTGCACCTTCCCCATCTCTCTTTAATTCTCGTTTCTCTATCTTACTGTCGCTTCTGTATAAACCTATTCTGTGCCTTAACCTCAACTGTTTTTTTTTATTTATTTAATGTTAGTTTATATTTGATTGAACATGAATTAGGTAGTTCCATGTGTAAGACACGAGGAGTACGAGTAAGATGAACAACATGAACATATGTGCGCTCCTTAACCTCAACTGTTTTTTTTTTATTTAATGTTAGTTTATATTTGATTGAACATGAATTAGGTAGTTCCATGTGTAAGCCACGAGTAGGAAGAAGATGAACATCAGGGAACAAGCAGCGTTTCATAATAATCCCGGCAACGAATTCGCGGCGCTGCGATAATTAGCATCGGTGATTGTGTTCTGTTTCTGATTTATATCGGCGCGCTGCCGGCCTCCGTGTAATCTAGACGGCTTATCGCGCCGGCGACATCAACAAAAACAAGTCATTTATGCGTTCAAGGCATTTGTCTTAATTACACGCCGTCTCTCCCTTCTTGCAGCGAGGAATTTACCAGGCGCTTTTTACGCGCTGAGATTGTGTGCAGATTATTCACTATACTTCCGCTTACTTTTTGTGTAATTATTACACTGGATTTGGAAAAATGTCAGGGAATTAGGCTACAATAACTGAAAAGCTATTTTAAGCGCTCGGAATTTAGGACTTCGTCACCTACTTACATAAATAAAATATAATGAATGCAATTACTAAGTAAGCGATCAATTACAAAGGAATGATAGGTACATTTTGTTCTTTCACAACAAAAAAGTATAAGATAACAAACGTACTGTCAAAGTTTCAAATATTTCTTTATAATTTTCATTTGTTTACACCTGATTACACGTCGTCTATATCAAATTAAATAAATTATTATCAAAGATAAATAATAAATAAATTCACCAATAGTATTATAGAATGACATGATTGTTATTTTAGGTAGTGCTAAAATAAACTACAAAAATGTAATACATTTAAAATATAGGTAAATTCAGATTGACAGATGAGTTCGTAAAGTTAAATTTTGACATAGGTAAGAGTCTGTAAAATTTTACTTTAAATTTTAGCTACTACTTTTGCTAATTTCGTGGAATGATATCGTATACTTTAGTATTGATTTCGAAAAAACATTGATTCTAGCAATTATCAATATGTACTGTAATGTTACATACTAGTTTTTAGTTTTTTGTTTTTCTTATTGCTTTTTACAAATTATTATTTAGCTCTCCTCAGTTTTATAGGTTAGGGTTTTTAACAATAAAAGGACTTCATATCAGTTCATATCAAAAATAAACATATTCTTAAAAAAAAACACTTGTGAATTAAAAGAAATATATTTTTTTCCGGTCGTTTATTATACTTGTATAATGAATTAAACATTTTGATATTAACATGAAATGAACAGCTGTATATTCCGAGAATATAAATGGAAGTAGCACATTTTTTCATGCTGTCCACTCATGCAACACCAAACAAAACAAGGGCGAGAGAACAAAGTACAAACAGGAGCTAGACTTAGACACAGACACAGAATCTTCCGGAGTTGCCGGCCTAGCCCTCTCGGATCCTAAACAAGAACTCGGCACGTATTATACCCAGAGGTGGCTGCCTTCCCCCACCACTCTCTTAAAACTTTACGTTTGAATGGAATTTGCCGCAGTAAAGTTGTTAGGAACTTTTCGTTTTTGTTGTGTTTTTTCTTTCCTCGTTTTTCTGCGGGATATGTAGAATTTTTTTTCGTCTTGTGGTTTGAAGAAATGTGATGGAATTAAGAAAATAATATTTTTAGGAAAGTTTCATGTTTTGTTCTGTACAGAAAATGTCGGAAACATTTTATGAAATTAAAAATTTATTCGAGTCAAAAGTTTTAGGCCCGTAGGGACTGTGTTGGTTTCTTGTTTCTAGACATGATTATATTTAGATTTAGTTTTCAAAACTCAAATTGAATACTTGTTATTATATTGGAAATGCATACATTTTCTACTTTTAGTAGTTCTTCTAGTTTTCTTTACAAAAAATTTAACATGACTTCATATTAAATAATTCAATTTGTTATTATTTCTTGTTCTTCGAAACAAATAGGTGACTCTAAATTTATTGCATATTAAAATATTTCAACAAGTACAAATTTAAATAATTTATTCACTATTATAATTTAAAATTTTATACAATTACAAAAGTGCATGCTTTTACAAAAATTGCAATTTATTTATTTAACGTTTAAATAAATTAAAATTATAATGAAATGTAAATAAAAACAATTAAAATTTGGTTAAATCTAGAAAATAGTAATTTTATAGTAGGTGTACAAAAAAGTAGGTAATACAAATATAAATTCCATTATTAATAAAGTATTAATTTAGAGAAAGGAACCCATTTTTTTCTTGCTTAAAAAAAATCTACAACAAAAAAATGGGGTATGTGACCAACTTTTGATTTTTACACATATGATACTAGATAAAAAATTAATATCCTTATTTTTTTAATCGATTTATAATTTGTGGAAGGGATGTTCAGCATGGTATAATCCTTAACTTACCACGTATTAAGTATAAGTACATATTCGTTGATAGTTGAAACAACGATTATTCTAATAAATAAGACAGTATTTCACGGAATAACAGGACTTTAAGTATTATTAGTTTAGATCTAACTATAATTAACAACATTTGACTTTAGAAAATGAAATGCAAATTCCAGAACTCAAATTCAGCTCAATTTGATTAATTAACTACTATTGTCCTTATATGAGCATAAAAGCAAAATAAAAATTTAAAGAAAAATGAAAATATTTTCATTTCATTCTAGCCAAATAAGAAAACGAAATTGCAGCCAAACATGAAAATATTTTTCGCCACACAAACCGATAAAGTACGTAAAATACACTGTTGCTATTCTGGAGTCACGTTCCACTCATGACAAAAAACAATTGAACAAAAGTAAAGCGACAAAAAGCTGCACAAAATGACAACCACGTTCTCTTTTCCGAATGAAAGCTGTGAAAAGCATGACGCTTTTAAATTACCATAAAATTGTTGTATTGTCATACACGTCAAACGTCAACTTAAATTTGCCTAATATCAGCGGCTCGAACAGCATTTGTCGCGCTTGAAGTTCTGTCAATTACCACCACGCATTGGCTGACAGATTCTGAAACATTTTTCATCCGAGGATGTGCGATGACATTTACGACGCCCGCGTCTCTCGCGGTATGCGGCGCTAGTGAACTCGGCGATTGATAACGTAAAGTTTTAACAGTTTTGTCTTTTTACTGCCGTCGTTTACTTTACTCGTAAATTCGCTATCGTCAACTGTTACTATAGGTGTGTTTATAGCCAGATGAATCAGACAGATTAAGACGCTGAATTTTTAAACAGATATTTCTTAATTACTGGGAATATACTTTTACTGTTACTGTTATGACTTTAGTCAATGTTATTATTTTAAACATAATAAAATCGTATTATACCCCAATATAAATTAAAAATTTTACAGCTAGATACACTAACAGGATAAGGTTTTAAACCTATAGCAAATTTAAGGTAAGTCATAAAATATAAAAACTAATCACTATATTTTCTCAGTATAATAATAAAAACTATACCTTAATTTGCAATAATTAATCAGGCTTGCATAAAAATCTGATTTATTTAAAAAAATAAAAAATATTTTGAATTAAATCTTAAAAATATATAACCAGTAAAGTCGTTTTATATAAGAAGTGAAACAGATTTAATAGTTCTTGAATGTATTGCCATATGGTAATATTACATTTTTTTTAATCAATGCAACTCTGATATTAATATTTATTTTCTCATAAACTATTAATATAGAATCGATTTAAAAAAATACGGGATTCTATCAGAATTTAATGTTTTTATTATTATTACTATGAATCTATTAAAGATTAGTCTATAACTCAGTAATCATTTTCATTTTTAATTAAAATATAAAAGATATGTACTTTACCCAATAGAAATATGATGATTCATTCGCACCAAAGAGAAAACACGTACCTGAAAACAAAAAATTATAATTAACAATTATGTTTAAATTAAAACATTTATTTATAAATAACATAATATATTTGTCTCAAATATAAATATTGTTTTTATTAAATTCAGTTGTAATTACAGTTTTCGCTTTCCAATGTTATTATTATTTGAAAATAATTAAATTGATACTTCAAATAATATTTATGAATGTATTTAACATGATTATTTGTAAAAATTGGAAAACAAAGCATTAAAAATTTCCACTATAATATACTTCATTACGAGGTACAGAAAAAGATACAAAAAAAAATAATTTATTTATATCCAGATTTAAAAATCTGCTTGTTGCGTTTTTAAAAACAAGGTTGAGCTTAAATTTTCACAGTTTAAAAATGTGCATGAGTGAAATAAAGGCAAAGTTGGCTTGTACAGCATATAAATTCAAATATCACACACAACGTAGCGTAAAATAACAAATGAGACATAAATATGCACAAAATAAAAAACACATAAGTAATGAAACAACCACATATGAGAAGACCTTCATACAGTACAGCCAGAACGTCAAGATAAAACTCCCGACTTATTTTTATTTAAATTTGAAAGTTCTATTTACATAGGTTACGTGCATTTAGTAGCACACTGTTCATTATGGTTTTCTAATCTGAATTCAAGTTAATCTTCATTAAAGTGAAATGCTGAAATCAAGATTAATGGGATTATATTTCTTCATTTTAAGTCGCAGTCTTAAATGATTGCACGTAGCAAGGTACTTTGTCTACATTGTAATTATTAATCGTTTTTATTAAGAAGTTAATGCATTCTATTTTTGCAAGGAAATTCAATGCAGAGTATAATTTAACCTTCAGTCAAATGTAGTCTTAAAATATTATCTTACATAATGATTAATTGCTCTTAAAACTTCCCTTTGACTTCGTATATGAATTTAATGATGATATGTCACGGATATTCATTCTTACATCAGACAAAGGAATTCTCTCTTTAGTATATATCTTGGAAATATCTCGGATTTTATTATTTATCTTTATTCTTCCCGGATTTAACGAAAAATCTTTCAAAGAATTTTTATAATAATTAAAGCTATATTTAAAAAAATATCAATGAAATTATTTAATATATTTAATAGCATATTATACACCAAGGTTGAGAAGACTATTATTATTGACCTAATGTCAAGTCTTGTTCCGAGGTGCAAAGCAACCGAGAGATATAAGGCGCTGGTCCATAATTTTCTTCCGATCGTGGTATACATATTACTTTTTCACTTCTAGCATTTAATTCTAATCCTGCTAATAAAATGATATTGACAATAACAAACATTTAGTATGAACATTAACTTCTTTCTTAATATTCACAAAAATAAAGTACGCAGTCTTTGTTTTTATATTTGACATTTTTGTCAACCTCACGTTTGATTTTTAAATGATTTTTTTTGATTTACATATTTAATTTAGACAGTACATTTAAATTGTAAATCCATACTTTACACTTTTCATGGAATAAATGATGCAAACAATATTTGGATTTGGAGACTTGAGTTTTTTTTTAAAATTGTCAGTTTTTATTATCGACCGTGGTTAATAATAATTCATTATTGACCAAGGTGATCATAATTACCAAGTAAGGGATAGTGAAAAACAATTTCTCATGTCAAGTAAAGGCTAATAATAGTGGGTGTCTAGGCTAACAGTTTGTGATATTAAAAGTAATTTAATTCGTTTTAATGACTGGCAAAGGCCTAATGAGCAATCATATCAAATCGGGTTTACAAATTATAGGTGATATTTGTAAACGTCGATATCCAAATTTAAAATTAATTTGCTCAAAGCCCTTCATGCAAAATATTTATAGTTTAGTGATTTTGAATAAGCCGAGTTTAATTCATTGGTATAAAATCCGTTATTATAAATAGATATTATAGAATCAGCAAATTTAGCATCCATACTTTTCATATTACTGCCATAAATGACTAATATTGTATACGCTCATAAATGTATTCTAATAATAGTCGAATAATTAAATTATTAATTAGTATTTAATATCATTCCACATATTATTCCATTGCACTTGTACACTTAGCATTGTATAGATTGACTATTAAAATTCCATTGTTCAGCATTTAATATGATTTAAATTTAACTATTATTTTTCGTAAGTACTCAAGACAAAAATCACATTTATGAACCTTGTTACACAATGAATAATTAATATATTAGTTTAAACAATAAAAAATGGAAACAATGTGAAAATAATTGAGCCTATTATTATTCAAATTGTTATAGAATAGAATGATTTTCATAATATTTTCATAGGAGCTGAAAATAGCCCAATCACCGTTAATTTAATTTTAATACACCATTTTTAAAACCCCATTACTCAACCCGCAAGCCAGCCATTAGCATATTTATCACAGCCTGAAGGAAAACAAGTCGACAGAAGTCCCCAGTAGTGTCTTAATCACAGGCTGAAATGCTGAAAGGAGAAGTGAACTGAACACTCAATGTTACGTGCAATTTCCGCCATTTATCGCACCGAGCATCGTGTCGATGATTACCACAAAACGACCGTTTCTATAAACGGAAAAACTAATTTAATAAAATTATACGATGGAATTGGTGATTCTAGAAGGACGACATTTAAAGAAATTCACAGGAAAAATTATTCTATATATTGAATATAATTTTGTAAGATCGATTAATTATAGATTATTCTTTTGAAAGAAATACAATATTCAAATTTAATATAACATTTGAATTTAATAACAAATTTCTTTTTGTTTATATCATAAAACGAGAAAAAATAAATTTGTTGTTTAAAGGTATGAAGTATTGTTTTTATTGATATTTGAATGTAAAGGACTAAATCATGAATATATTCAAATTTGACCTTGATAAGTAAATGTTTTTTTATAAAATGGAACAACAGGTTTCGTTGTTATTAAAAACACATTACTAGGTTAATCACATCAAAGAGTTGCGGATCAATATTTTTTGTATTTTCCTCAAAATTTATAGCAGGAATATTTAAACTATAATTAACCCTTCAAGTTGTTAAAGTGAATTGGTAAGGTTTTATGTACAAGACAAGAGGCGTCTGATTAACGTTAGTAAGCAATATTGCTGACCAATTAGCTGGATGCCATGCACTTGTTATAGATTATTATGTTAGCTATTAACATACCTAGTATAGTCATAACCACCCCATAAGTCAATTGAATTCCGATCTCGGAGAGCCAGGATTTTAAGATATCCAAGGCCTGGTATGAATCATAACATCCGTGGTTTGCTCAATAGTCTACCGGTTTCACGTTATTAATAAATATTATTTTATAAAATTCTCTTGTGAGTAACGATTTTGTGATCAAGTCTGTATGGGTTCATATGACAGCTATATTATTCAATTGTCCCACGTTATTTTGTAACGGTAATATTTTACCATAGTGACCGTGGGATACAATTATGACTAGATACCCTGCTTATTTTCATTTATATAAACAAAGGCTTAATATCTTGAAACCGGTAAAATCTATTAATCCTTCAATAAGTTAGTTATAAGCAACTCCAAGAAAGACCTTCTTTCAAGGCAATTCAAATTTTACTAAAATGGTGCAATTTTTTGTACAATTTATAGACTAATCTAAAACTGCCTTTAGTGAATAAAATTTGTAGAAAATCAAGAATTGTGTTCTTTTATTTTTTCTATTATTATTTGAAAACATTTACTTGTTGACTAAAAATTTTTATAAACCGAAAAAACATTCAACCTTAGGATAGAAATTGAGATGAGAATTCCATCTATTTTTATGTCATTTTTATGAACATTTTATCTCGTTGTAAATTGGCGGTCCCAATGTATGACATAGGAAGGTTAGTAAAAGCAATTTACTAGCCTTAATTTATATTTAGTTTTCAGTAAAACTTTAGCACCATAAATATTAGATTGACCGGTTCCTCATTTGTATGATTCAAACATAGAACACCGTACACCATTTTCTATTTTTGTAGCTGAGTCCAGGCCAGTAAATAAAGCTCCGGCAGCAACAATATCCCTTCACGGCCACCCGTGCTTAATTCCTTGGTTGCATACAGCCGGTCCTCGTCCGGTGTAAATTGTAGTGTTTGGCACGCGATGATACGCCCATCCCTGCTTCCCGCGGCTCCTCATTGATTACGGCCCGATAAAACCATTCTCCGTGAATAATAAATCACTCCACCCACCCTCCGAACAAGTGCAATCATCTTGTCGTATTTCTTAACCTATACATCTTCTTCCACTACCTACTCCATGACGACGGTATTACTTACTAACAAACTTTATAGTTTTATTAAGGAAAGAATTATTTTTATTTGACGTGGATGAATGGTTGTGGCAAAATGGACTTAACTAGTTTTTCAAACATGTTTTACTTTGGAAGTTTTTACAATTTTGTGCAGAGAACATCAAGAAAAATAATATATATTTTTTGACTAATCAGGGTATGGAATGAAAAATAGCAATTTAACTTATTAACTTTTTAACTTTTTATAATAAAATTGAGTTTACAAGCCTAAAATCTTCGAAAAGAAAAATAATTTTTAGTCGCATTTACTTTTCTACCAAGTGGTAACAACTGACGTGTTGTACCATTCGCTGCGCTCTTGGAACATATCTCATGTCATGTAAAACAATATAATTTCGCAACTTAATATATAACAGTTATTTTTGTATTAAGTGTGCGAAGTGTTTTAGGTACGCGAAATGTCACTTTTTTGATGAGGCTTACCGAGTCTAAAAAATCAATAGAAGGCACTAAAAACATTTTGCTCACAAAATATAAACAATATTTTTTTGTATGATTATTTATAATATTTTTTGATCTATATAAATTAAGTGAAGAAATAATATTCATCACCTTCAAAAAATAATTTCCTAAAGTGTGAAAAACGTTTTCCCAGATATTTCGTGCACGGTATCCAGGTAACCTATTAACTATGAAAAAATTGCCTGCAAATGTAGACATTTTTTGACAGTTGGTGTAGAAAATATCCATTTTCAGATGCGACCATAAAGCACACTTCCATTTTTTTAAAAAATTTGAAATTAGCGTCTCGAAATAAATCTACATTTTTTTTTCTAAAAACAAAATTGTCGTCTAGTTTAAAACTAAACATAATCATAATCAGTATTGACGATCTAATTTTGATATATATATATATATATATATATATATATATATATATATATATATATATATATAGTTTTTTATTGTGCAGTTTCGGAAAGAAAAGAATTCAATTCACCACCATTTTTTCTGCTAACTGTAGTAGTTAAGCGGTCGTTAAATAAAAAATAAAAAGCAGTATGTACGGCAGAGTTTTTTATTTAGCGCTTTTATTATAATAACGCGCTCAACATAGCAGCTATTGTCTCTGGAAACGGTAAATCGCAAAAAACCGCATTATGGAAAAGAAAAATAATGAATAGAGTTAAAGTGCGTTGAGGCAATCCCGCGTAGATCGTTGTGCGTTCAGGTAGCGCTTTACATAATCATGAGGGTCTAGCGGGATCTCGAACGGCGAAATCAATCCCGATTCGCTGACGGGGTCTGTTCCCGTTTCCGGTTCGCCGTTCATCCGCCGCTCCACTCAGACCTCTTCTCTTGTTCAGCGTCGACGATTGTCTTGTGTTTTGTTTGTGACGTGAATTGCTTCGCCTGTTTTATTAGTTTACATTTGTTATGCAGGACTGTGCAGAGGTTTTGTCTCTTTAATAAAAAACAGAGGTAAGTTATTAAGGCACACTGGATTAAATAAATGATTTTCATTTGCTTCTCTTTCGACACTTTGCGGATAATGCGTTCATCAGTGGCGATATCGTTTAATTGGTTTTTGATTACAGATGGCTACATGGATAAGAAACGAATTTACTTTTATCTTTCAAGGTTTACACTTTTCAAAATTTCTTAGGCTCAACATTAAACAGGCGACAAACAACGCTTTCTTAATAAAAATTAAGACATAAAAATAAGAAAAACATGAAAATCTCTGGAATTAAGCATTTCCGGCAGTTTCTCAAGTAAACTTGTCATCTTATTTTTAGGTGTTTAATCCATCCAACCATGTTGAAGTAATGTCGTTTAAAACTGCAACACCTTGAATAAGAGTATCAATTTGCTTTTTCAGGTAGAGGATAAATATATGCCAGTTACAATTTCCTGAACCCATAACTAGAACGTTGATTACATTCATAATATATTCGAATTTTTTACCGAAACGTACAAGTTCGAGTTATTCGTATGTTATATCTACATAGAAGTAGGTATTAAGATAACAATTTGCCTACAATATACCGTTCCGAAGTTCCGACAAGAAAAAGGTTTTGAAGTTAGGATTTCACTTTTAATTTAAACAATGCAGGAAAAGAAGTAAATAACAGTAAAAATGTAGGATCGGTTTTATAAATTGGTTGTTAATAAATGAAGGTCTAAATCAATCTTCATCAGGGTATGTATGTTATCAGCACCCTGATGAAGACTAATTTACAGTCGAAATGTCGGTGTATTAGTAGATTTTATTAAATGACTTTGGAGTTGCAAAAGACCTTCCTTTAATAGTATAAATATCTGTTTTAAATGAACATCGATCTGATTGTCAAATGCATTTAAACGCTCATACAACATGCTCACAACAGAGACCCTATAAGATTCACTTTAAATGCAACTAGTTCTAATTGCATTAGACTTCATAGAGTATCCCAATTGCTTGTCTTGGTATACAATGGTACTTAAATGTTGTAGTAGGATTAAGAACTTCAATCGTAGAAGGATGAATCTGTCGTAGAACAATATATGAGCAACTAAATACGTAGAATGTCTGCATTAAAACATCACTTAGTCACGAGTATAAAGAAATAAGTAAAAATTAACAGAGATTACAAACAAAAGAAAATTAAAAGGGAAAGAAAAGCGGCCCTGTTGAAATGAAATTTGAAAATAGTAACAGTAAGCAAAGTTTTTAATTTAGTTGAATTGGCAATTGCCCTTTCGTAATTATCAAACCATTTGCTTCGCGTAAGTACTGAGCTGTATTTTAAAATCTGTTATGATTATGGGAAAATAAATGTCAGTGCAAGCAACGACATATACGAGAATATCCGTTTAAGTGAACGCTGGCAAGCTACCCATTTCGCAAATGGCATGACGCTATATCCAGCCAGAAACCTTTTACAAGTTAACATTCAATAACTGAAACTTAAGCGACAATTCCCGCACAGAACGCGCATACCTTGCGATGAAATACATCAGGCCAGACCACCGCATTCTTTCACCCTCTATGCAATACTTGCATAAGGCTGCAAATCGCGAGTATTCGTTAGTTTTCATTACAGATAACTGTAGCAGCCGATTGAGCCCAGGTTATTCAATCCCGTAATTTATCCAAAGCGATTCGATTAAATCGTTTTGCCTAAGTTTACACTGAGAAATGCAGCTGCACAAGCGATCGTATGATGGCGAGCACCCGGTATGCGCTGTAGAATTGAATACTTGTTCATTTTATACGATCGCTGCGAAAGAGGAATTTACCAACTATGGAATTTTATGCCAGCAGTGTTCCCTTTGCTCAAATAACCGAAATACGAACTCGATCAAAATAAATTCATACTTAATACAACTATTCTCTGCTGTACCTACATGCCTTTCACTGCAGCCTTTCATCCATTTACCGGTTTTTCAAACAATTCAACAAAATATTCCGGGCTCTGAATAAAAATCAAATCCAATTGCTAGCAACTACACAACCCTATTTTAATATTTAGTCAGCTCTTGTTATTTGTACTAATTAGTACCAATTTTGTTTAATTAATATTTTAATTATTCACTTGTTAATGATGCATTAAATATTAATAATTTTCAAACTGAACTCAACTGAGATTAAAATAAAATTACAATTGCTAAGCTTTTAATATTAAAATAATATTAACTATAATAATACACCAAAAACTACAAATTAAAATACCTTAATTACTGATAAATAAAATATTATTGGTAATATGATATCCTTTTGTTTTTGTTACTATCACCTGGATTCAAATTAAATTTTTATCACTCTATAAACCATCGTATTTTGTAAACTTTTTTTATTTTATTATATATCGAAAATGTATGTAGCTACATAGATCTAAAATTAACATTAAATTTAGCGAACAAATATAAATGCACAAACCGAGGATGAAATGTGAAATTGAATAACATTAATATAAGATAATCATTTCATATTATGTCATTAACTTCATCATTATATGTACTATAATTTACATTAGCTGATTTCTATCATATAACAAATGATTATGTCTATATTCAATGATGAAAATAGACATGCAAATAACTTATGATACAATGTATAAATATAGTACCTACATGAAGAGTGAATTTAAATCCTTCTATTCGAAAAGATACAAAATTGACATATTTAAATTAATAATAGGGAAAAATATGCCACAAATTTTATTTTATATTTATTATAATAACTGTCATTTTTGGAAATTTAACAGCAGGGTTAAAGTTGAGATAGGCTAACCAGTCAACATAAAATTAACATTAATTATTTATATCTGAAGGAATTTTCGGAGAATTTTTATAACTGCTGCCTAGCGGAAAAAACAACATGCAGATTTTTCCCATTTTCAAGGAAAGTAGGAATGAATAATTTCACTTCTTAAACCACCCACGCTTTTCATTTATAACGTAATACTCTGCAAAACTACGTCGTGAAATTTGCATATCAGCTTACAGTATCTCACTTAGAATTCATAAATAATATAACAATTAACCAGTAAGTTTGTTCGCAGAAATTAGTGATTCAAATTTGCAGGTTATTATTAAATCTCATTAATTTACTAACACATATAATTGATAATATAATCACAGGTGTAATTTCATATATTAATTGTATATTTATCACCGTCTCGGGAAATACGTACGTTGTCATCGATTTAAGTGGAAAAATAATTAACTCAGTAAGGGGAACGTATTCATTGCCAGTAGCGAGGAAACGCAAAGAGCTTTGAGAAATTACACCTACTTTACTTCTCCGTTTTATATCACAATATGGAATAAAAAATTAGTATTCATTGGAAATATGCAAAGTAGTATGGGAGAAATGAAGTGAAAATAAACGGGAACATTTTCTTACAATTATACTATATATTTTTTATGTTAATGAGTAAGCACTAAACAGAAATTACTGAAAACTAAAAAGGTACGAATCTTATACATAATTAGGATTATAGGTACCTACTATAAAGTGTCTACTTTAAAATATTTTATTAAATAATTTTAAATGGTTTAGAAACACACGTACAATATTAAAAAAAACATTATAAATAATAAAGTTTTTCCGGAATTCACTGTTTTTACTTTATATTATCCTCAGTTTTATGAATTGTACAAATTTGTCGTAGTTTTGTGCCAGTGGTTTATATGACTTATCAGAAAGTTACACATACAATAATAATTATAAATTTGTGTTTTATTTAACAACATATGTTGTTTTATGTATTCAATATCGCAGCAATTTAAAATTAAAGTACTTACGCAAGTACTACAAAATTAATAAACATACAAAAGTTTTGGATGACATTTCATATTCTATTTAAATTCACATGAACAAGGCTCCCCAACTTTGATTATACCTCGAGTGAAGTGAATGAAATCCGTTCGTATTTCATTATTCAGAGAAACTGAAAAGCTAAATTTAATTCTATTGACGTCAACATCCACTTAATTATACCATAATGCGTTATCTAGTTTTACAGATATTCGCGATTTCAAATAATTATTTCACGCACATTAACTTAATCTGATAAAAATTATAGATTTGGATTTTATTTGTTAAAAAAGAAAATAAGATCCAAAAAATTTCTGCAAGAGATCATTAACGAAGCGTTTCTTAAAATTGATGACCGATAATAAAAAGAACCGACGCCCCATTGCGACACAATAAAAACTGTTTATCTAATAAACATAAAAAATAATGCGAAGAAATATTTTTCCCATAATTCTCAGAAAAATAAATAATATTCAATGAATTTTAATATAAATATAAAGAAAAACTTTTTCATTGTCCATCATGCTGAGTATTAATTATTCTAGGAAATTCTATTAGCAAGTTTTGTGAATTATGTGGTAGAGACAATGAATTATCTTTAATTTATGTCACGTAACTTAGTAAGTAACAACCACACTTCTACTTTAGTTAAGAGGAATATCAATGTTTAATTACGTGGCATCGTTGCAATAGTGAAGTAGGTATTTACACAACATATGTTGTGTATTTAACGACCTTAGTTCAGAGTTCAGAATATTTGGATGAAATATTTAACAACTAGATTTGTGGAGCACAGCGTACTGTTTGTAGTTATATAATAATGAATTGCATTCGCTTTATGTTCAGGTAATAATAATTTTATAAATGGATTCCGGAGTAATGAATATTACTAACACATATTTTTTTACTGTGTCACAACTTGTGATCTTTATTACTTGAAACCAACAATATAAAAGAAAAAAATTAAATATTGAGCGGTTGAATATTTTCCGCTAGTTTGGTAAACAGTTTTCTGTAGCTTTGTAGAAAATAAAGAAGAATTTATTAATTTAAAATGTAAGTTAGAAATTGCAAAAATGTAGATATAAACAGAAGAAAATTGCATCCAAAGGAATTTCACAAACTTTCACAAAACTTTGATTCGTTTCAAATAAATTTCATACTTTTTACTTCCGCTGTTTCACTCGATGTATAACTTATACAAATGTTTTCAGTTAAGCAACTTCGGCACAAATAATGCCAAATTATAACTTCTTGGCACAAACAATTCCCAAGAAATACTTAACATTTGCTTGGAAGTGTATAACAATGAAATATAAATACCTCCAGCGGAATATTTTCCTAAGTTAAAAATAAGTCATTCTTAAAAATAATATAAATATATTACATGGAAGAATAATTTATGTATTTAGTAACAACAGTGGAAGTAATTCTCAAAGCCGTTGACGCTGTACTTTTACGTAAACCCGAAAATATTTGAAAATACCGAATTTTTAGTTCGAAAATTTTCAAATTTTACAAAATTTTGTTTGAAATATTTTTTAAAGAATTACCTAGGCTGATACCAAATTTACAAACAGAATTTAATTATCTCTTTTCCTTTCGGAGATATTTACTCACAAAGTTGTACATCAAAAAAGTATGTTTTTTGAGTATATTAAAAAAATGACTAGAAATATAATCTCTACTATTTTACCATTCGATTCTACGGAAAAAGTTATATAAAGAACTGCTTTGCCCACATATACGTTCTTTGGAACGATTAGGTGAAAAAAACGATAAAACCTAAATTTCAATTTTTCGCCTCAAAACTTTTGGTCTTCAAAATGTTTCATATTTTGGACCTAAGTAGATATCGACACGCTGATTTCAAATTTTCAAACCGAATTCAATTATCTCTTCCCGTTCTCAAGATATTTGAGTTCAAAGTTATACCTAAAAAATCAGGTTTTTTAGGTATACCCCTTAAATGGTTAGGTTTACGACTTCGGTGACCTCACCATTCGATTCTACGGGCAAAATTACATAAGTGTACCAATTTTCAGATTTTTATCTCAATAGATAGAATTTCTAGAAGGAAAAAACGGAAAATGCCCAAAAATCGAAAAAATCGCAAGGGGTTCATCAGGCGTTTTTTTCGATTTTAGCCATTTTCGTTTTTCCGTTCTACAAATTGTATCCTTTGGAATAAAAATATAAAAATTGGTATACTTATGTAATTTTGCCCGTAGAATCGAATTGTGATGTCGCCGAAGTCGTAAACCTAACCCTTAAAGGGGTATACCTAAAAAACCTGTTTTTTTAGGTATTGCCAAAACCCAACTTTGAACCCGAATATCTCGAGAACGGTAAGAGATAATTTAATTTGGTTTGAAAATTTGCAATCAGCGCATCGGTATCTCCTTAAGTCCAGAAAATGAACAGATTTGGAAACAAAAAGTTCCTCGGAAAAATTTTGAAATTTAGGTTTTTTCGATTTTCTCATTTTTCACCGAATCGTTCCAAAGAACGTATATTCGAAGAAAACATTTCTTTATGTAACTTTACCCGTAGAATCGACTGGTACAATCGTTGAGATTGTATCTCAACCCATTTTAGAGATATTACCAAAAATCACACTTTTTTGAGGTGCAACTTTGACAGCCAATATCTCAGGAAAAAAAAGAGATAATTAAATTCCGTTTAAAAATTTGAAATCAGCGCGACGAGATCTATCAAAGTACACTATTTCCAAAAATCAAAATTTTGGGCACAAAAATAAGTATTTTTAGGATATTTCTCGTTTGACAATACAATTTTTAGTTTAATACTGTTGTGTGGTTTGTTTTAACTCTACACAACTGTGATATGGAATTATAGGTTTTGAAAATAAATAAAAAAATGTAACTGGATAGTTTAGTAAAGGTAAATTTGTTATTTTATTTTATTTTTAAATTTTCGAATAGTAAGCCAATTTTTCCGAACTTACCCTACTTAAAATTCACAATGTAAATTCATTATTTATTTATCAGGTTTATTGACAGATAAACTAACCTTTAATATACATAATTTAAACATGTAAAACAAATTAATTTGATCAAGAAGATCAGGTTAAAATAAGAGCAAACAAGATAAGAAACAGCGTGTTTAGATAATAATTCGTAATTTGCACAAGTGTTCAGTTCATAGCTAAGTAGTAAACAGCAAAGTTATATTGAATGTAACTGGATAGTTTAGTAAAGGTACTCCCGTGGTTGGGATGCAACGTGTCCGTACTACAAGTTACATTAAATGTTTCAGCAAATATCTTAATAGCGACAAACTTAACAAATAAGTTAAGAAAACAAATGGCAGTGCTCGAAGACCAGAGAGCAGAGAACTTGGTCGCTGTAGCAGTTTATATACATGAGTTTCAAATAATTGCTTTTGTACTTAGCGCTGTAAAGTAGCGGGCTGGTGTAATCCGAGACGGCGGGCTGTGTTTGCGGCCGAACCGCGTCCCGGCGCCCATTATGCGCGAACCGCCAAGACGTGCTTTTGTTCCTGCCATCGACGCCCAATTCGCACGTTTGCACCCACTATCTCCGCCGACAATTTATACACCCGATTCAAACACCTGATTCTCAGTCAAACACGCTTTTCATTATCTTTCTTGTAATTGATATCTCGCTCTTTCTGCTACTACTTCCACTTCTCTAACTCAATTTGCTTCCTTGTAATTTCATCCACTCTTTTGCTCGACACGGATAAGAAACCCAAACGAACAAAAAACTTCTTGCCAGAATATTAATGTTGCTGAGAACTAGCATTCTTTTCATTTTGTTTCTTGATCTTTGAGGCATCATTTCGGTAAATATTATTACATATAATATGAGCAACAAGAACACCAATATTTTTTTATAAAACATGACCATATATTTTCTCTAATCAGCTAAAAGTAAAAAATATTGCATCTTTGCCCTCACTATATTATATGCTTCTATATTGAAGAAGCATAATACAAATTCTTTATTCTGGACCACTAAGGAGAAGCAAAAAAATTAAGAATTAGACCAACGGGGAATTGTTATCAACTACTAATGGAAAAAATAAAGGTGCAAAATAAACAATAAAATTATTAATTATGTCTAGTGTCTTTCAAACTAGAGGTTGAAGTAGTATTAGTCCAAAGAAAACATTTTAATCTGCAATGTATTGTAAAAATCCAACAAAGCAACAAACTATATAATATATTCCGTTTGTGTGAATTGAAAAATTGCATGGCATATAATGAGACATTGACAAATAAATGCAATTTGTTATATGATAGCGTGAAGCCATGTACACATGTTTGTTCATCGGAGTTTGGCAGATATTTTTAAATACAATTAACATAAAGGGTGATGAATCACATGTCGGTTTATTCAAATAACGTGACAGACAACATCAATTTTACATCCATTACAATGAAGTTGTACTGAATAGTAAAAAAATGCATTTAAAAACCACAAAGTATGCACAAAAGAACACTTAAATTGAAACATCATTCTTAATAAAGCCTTGTATTACAAATTAAAAAAATGTCTAGTACATCTACTAAAATAGTGGAGTTATTAAAAGAAGGTCTTCTTTGGAGTTGCAGTTATTTAATAAAATCCATTAATACACCAAAGTTTTGACTGTAAATCAGTCTTCATCAGAGTGATAAATGGTATTAAAACATTGTCAAGTAAATCATGTAAAATTTTACAGAAATCTTTCGTCAAACACGTAGGTGTTACTTAACAGTTATAAACCAACTGTTGTTGATCGAAAAGTTGGTGTATTTATGGATTTTATTAAATGGCTGCACCTCCAAAAAAGACCTTCTTTTATTAACATCCAATCGATAAAACCAATACTATATTAGAGTTAACTTTGGAACTAAATAATATATTTAATTATTTTTCTGAATTGGGGTTTGTGGCTAATAATTTTTATGAATCTGGGTGTTAATGTATTAATTCTATTATAAATAAAAATGAAGAAATTATTGCAAAATATCATTTCAATAAAAACGTTTTTAGTAGGTAGATAAGATATTATATATATTCGTTTAATTTACTGAGTTATACTTTACGTAGAAAATTCATATCTTTTCAATTTACTTTTGCCATATTTCTAGTTTGATATAAGTAAATTCGTGTTGCATTTACATTTACAAATCAAAATATGTAGCGAAGTTTTTGTTATATTTAAACTAACATGTAGCATCCACGGAGTCACAATTTCATTTTCTGTAGAATTAAATATGACAAGTTCTGCCGGGGCGCCAGAGTGCAGCTCGTCGGGCGTCAGGCGTCGCGACGGAGGCGTCGCGTTGCGAATCTAACTTATTTGTTTGTCACGAGCGACAGAAAAATATGACATCGAAAAGCCATCACAGAATCAGATGACGATCGAAGCAGGGGAAAATTCCGGCGGCGGAGACAGGAATTCTCATAGCGGATTCCTGCGCGATGGAAGACGCCTGTTCCTGGATGGAAATCAGGGCTGGACATGCGGTGGAAGGAGTCACCACGGGAAATTCACCTACTCTCAAATCTACACGCCGTAACCATGTTATAAGACCAAAAATTTTAATAATGAGGTTTCTCAGAATATTTCATTTTAGGGTTAGAGTATAATGATAAGCTGATAGTTTTATGCACCAAAAATATGAAAAATATGCGCATAATATACACAATAATAATTATAAAATTATACATCAAAATAATCATTTTATACAAATAATAATCAAAATATGCATTTGTACATTCTAAAAATATATAAATGTTTATCGAAAAACAATAATTGTTGTAATAAATGTCCTTCTTCAGGTCCACGCGTCAGTTAAATGATTAAATATAATGTAAATCGAACATTGTGATAATGAAATTAAAGAATATTTTGATAATTGATGATTATATTGGGATAGGACATTTTTTGATTATTCTATCTAAGAAGGAAGTAACTGCAACTCCTAGATAAAATAATATTCTATCTAGGAAGGAAGTAACTGCAGCTCCTAGATAAAATAATATAAAAATTTCTTGTCTAATCTTCAATTTGCAAATATTCTGCAATTTAATTATAACAATTTTCGATTTACATTATACTCGTATTTAATTATTTAACTGACGTATGGGTCCAAAGAAGGATAAAGTTCTGAAATTACATTCTGCCTAGAGTCTTTTTGTAAAATTATAACTACTTTTATTTTTTTTAGACTTTTTTTATAATAATAATTGACCTAGGGCAATATAATGCATATTCACAATCACAGATTCACAATTTAAAGTTGTTGCCTTATTTCAATAAGTAAATCAAATAAATACAAATTAAGAATCAAATTTAACATTAACTGAATTGAAGATTGAAAGTTCATAGACAACTGGTAAATTAAAAAATGCAATTAAAATTCATCTTGAAAATAAAAAGTTATAAAAATATGAAATACAATTCGTATTTTGTTGTTTTTCTGTAAAGAACTTTTGTAATGGAAGAAAGAGCATCTAATTAATATTTATTAACACAAATCGTCCTTTGCTTTGGAATGAATTTACTTGGTGCGCTATATTAGTTCGTAGCTGGATCTCGGGATAGTTTTTTAAGCGTCAGTACAAAGCTGGCGAAACAATAGAAAGGTTTGTGTTGTGTTAGTGTAAGAGCCGGAGTGCCACTATACATGGAAATGTGCGATGAAGTGCGCAAAGGAAGTAGAAGAACAGATAAAGGCTAGGAAATTGGTTAGGATAAGAGAAATCGGAAAGAGGCACAGATAAGGCAGTGCGGTAATCGAGAAGAGCAACCCAAGATAACAGACAAAATATTTGTACTAAGGGTTGAGCGTACACAGTATAGTTCTAACACAGATATAGTGAATTGGCGCTTGGGGTATTTAACCTCATGTCATTAGCACAGGTTTATCATAATGTTTACAGCACTTTAAAAATCAAAGCTGGATTTAGATATTTTTAATTGGTGGATGAAATATGATGCTGAAAATAATCCAAAATATTCATTACATATTTTTTTATATATTGGTACTTCATCTCAATACATTCAATGTATTATACTGCTGATACAATACCAGTATCGATATATTTCTTTTTATACCGGTACATAATTAAATTTGCAGGAAAAATTTAAGAAGCTGGAGTGATTTAGGAACCATTGTTGATCTGAATTGTCGTTACTTCACAGAAATTAGGAGATAATTTTACCGATTAAATTCCTTGCTCGAATTATATTTGCTAGATTATTTTATGAATGACAACAGTTCAAGCATAAAATCTTTCGTAAGAACAATATTTAACCATGATGATGATACAATGGGTTTACAAAAATTTTTCGCTACAAAATTATTTATTTCTGTCAAATAAAGCATTCTGATTGTGTGTGGAATAATGGGTTTATTCTGTAAAATAGTGGCTAATTTTTAACCAGTTTAACGAGCTGCCAAGGCAATGATTTTTTACCAATGTCGTTAGATAAATTAGCAACAGGTTCAAGTAAAGCAATTGGAAAACTTATCAGGACAAAATTTATCCACGAATGTTACTGGGATGGCTATTTCCAAAATAAAAATAAGTGAACAAAAACCAACTCTGGCAGATATATAAACAATATGATTCTTGTCTTAATGTTGATTTCTTATATATCTTTTAGAATTATGTCTACGTGATAGCGAAATATCCCTGTATTAATACCCGTGACCCAATACTCTATACAGACAGGGAAACAATACCAAATATGAATTTTACTGGATTACGCTGAGATTGGGGCTGGAATAGTTTCATCCGAATACTTGTGAATATGTTCCAATTTTATATGCAGCATTCCACAGGTATGAAGGCATCCATAAAATGTCAAATCGCACAAAACGACGGATTTGATTTTATGCCAGTAGTTCTCAAATAGACACATATATCAAAACCCTGTGATTCATAACATGAATTTATTTTAAAGCGTTTCTGCGCACAAATGCTTTTGTTTTTTATTGATTACTTGTAATGTTTTTTTTTTATTTATTAGTCAAGATTATGAATGTACATAAATACTTTAAAATTTATTTGCTTATGAATATTATTACATCAAAAGAAAAAGATATTCTTAAATTTTTTATCGCAAATCATTCAAGACTAGATGACAATTTTTTTTGTACTGTAACGAATGAGACTCATCGCAGATGAGTCATCACGGCTGTCGTATCTAGTCAGGTAGTCGCGCTAAAGGTTAAGTGGGATAAAAGCGGGGCCGCTATTGTTCGGTAATTTTATACAGTTTGGAAGGCTCTCGAATGTTCGAGAAATTAATTGGTAGCAGGTATATAAGGATCGCATCGGGCGCTAAAGCAAGCTAGTATAAGTCAGAGTATGCAGAGAGTCACTGAAGAAAGTCAGTGTCGGTCAGTGTATGTCAGCGACAGGTAAAGTAAAATAAATAAATAATTGGTAATATAAATAAATAGTTGGTGATATAAATATCGTATAAATAAATATTGCGTAGTATAAATAAATAAATAAATGTTGTTAGTGTTTGCCTTCATTAATAATTATTATTCTTAACTTACTGTATATATTTGTTTATTCATAGTATTATCTGATTGATTTTCGACTATCAAAAAACAAAAATTGACTTAAAATTAAAAAGGTTTGCGCCTTTTAATTCTGCTGCTTCTAGAAACGAAAATTATAAAAGAAATTAAAATTATCTGCAAATATAATTTTAGATAACATCACGTGTTTAAAATAATAATTAATTTTTAATATGGAGTATTTTACCCTAGTACGTGTACTTCTAAAATATTTTATTCAAATAAATTAATTATTAAAAAGTGTAAATTGAAAGAAGTTTACATAAGCTTTTATTATAATTATAGCAGAGAGGAAAATGACTATTATTAACACTTACATACATGGCGTGTTAAATTACAAGTCCTTTTCTAAGGTGACAAAATTGTAGCCCGTGACTTCGATATTGATCAAACTATAAAAATATTTCTGCCAAGTAAATAAAGTGTATTTTTAGGACAAATCGACATTTGTATTCAATCTGAATTGCATGGAAAGAAAAATGAGAAAAGTTATTTGTTTTATCGTAAAAGTCAACAAGTAAACTTATAATTCACGTATAAAATTACAGGGATGATGAAATTAAAACGGAACCATAAATAATAAGGAAATAGATTTTTACTTTTAATTACAAGTTGCACAATAACGCCATTAAAACATTAGCATAACAGTGCATTTATCTCTGCAAAAGATCTTCATGCTGCTATTATGACATGAAACTGTTTCACTATACTTTATCTAAATTACATAATTAATCTCTACTGTTAACATCAAGAAATCCATACGTATTATTTGCGTACCAATGCCATTTTAAGAATGTAAAGAGTATAAATTTATTCTGACAGATATAAATGTCCAACTGAATAATGCACGAGCAAAATGAAGCCACTCGCGATTTAAATCAAAAAAGCAATATTCCACTACGCATCAAATCATACAAATGTTCTACATTATAATACAGTTTTTGTTTCCATTAATCTAACTGTTCTATTTCCAAGTGAAACAATGCTGCGTTTAAACTTTGCTATTCAGCCAAGTTCATTCTGAGAATGTGCGGAATCAGTCTTGTGCAAAGGGACCTGCACTAAAATACAGATGTAGTTTTGAATAAAAAAGGTTGAAGCACGCCTCCATTATTTACAAAAGCGTTAAATATATTGATTAGATTGAAATCGAAAAAAATAACGATTTTGATACGGTTCGTTTTTACTTTCTAGTTTAGATTTTCGTTTCAGTAACCGATTCAATTAAAATTAAAAACTATATAACACGATTGATAAAAACCATGATTCATTCACTTTTAAATACTAATATTTTTCTTGCTTTGGTTGCTTCTTCTTGTTTTTGGAAAACATTCCTTACGCTTTACTTCCTTTAGTTATTCTCTTCAATTAAAATGGTTCTGTTCTTCATATACTTCCAAATATTTAAAAGAGTTCATCTTCTGAAAATTATATTATTTGTCTTCCATTTCATTGCACTATACTAATTTAAAATACTAAATTTAACGATCGAGAGATAAAAATAATAGGAAAAGGTAAAATTTATAATTATGATAGTTTAATAAATATTGAGTTACATGTTTAGTATAGTCTTGAATTATAGTTTATTTTGTTTAAAATTACCATAACTATAAAGTTATAATTAAAAGGTGTTGATTAAATGAATAAATATTTATATCTTGTGTTGACAATGATATTTATACATGAAACCTATCAAAATTTGTTTTGGCTAAAGGCCAAATCAATTTAAAATTGTAAATATAATCGTGAGAAAAGTAGTTTGCTATGGGCTAGATCATGAGTATTACTTCTTTGGAGAAATTTACAAATTTAAATTTAATTTTTTTCCTTATAATTTCAGATAGTCTGTTGTAATTACAGACAACCATTTTTCAATATCTTCTACCATTAAATTATTTCATCACGATTTGATTCAATAATGTCAAAATCAATTCATTAATTATAATGAACAGCTACGACAACTACAATTAAAATCAAATTTTTTAATTAAAGTTAAACTGGCCTCAATTTGGAACAAACGAAGACATGACAATTATCTTGATAAGGTAAAGACAGCGATTTCTAAAAAGTTGAAATTAAATATTAAGAGTGAAATAGTGAAGGAAAGAAGTCTTGTCTAACAGACACAAATGTAATTTGAATTCGCATCGCTCTCATTAAAATTGATGTTTCAGCCCATAATAACGTAACATTGATTCGAAAGGAAGCAAAAGTCAATTAATTATTCCAGCGAACAGCCATGTCGATATTTAGTTTCCCTGCTAAATAATTTACAAACAAAATACGACCACTCTCTCGCTCACCGACGGAACTTCCAATAATTAACTGTCACATTTATTATTTTAAATCAAATCTTCTTACCTTCATCGCCGAGGGAAATTTCACACAAACTTTGCTCACTTCGATCCCAAATCCAAAAACAAACGAATTTGAATACAATGCCTGCGGATATGACCAAAATAGATTATACGCATCCAATTATAGCGTGCGAAATTCAATTTATAGAATTTCTAAATAAATAAAAAGTACGCAAAAAGTATTTATAACTCCAAAGTGTCGTATCACTACCGAAAACTATAACAAACTTTATAATACTTAAATAATTAAATAAAGAAAATTATAATCACCAAGATCTAAAAGCGAGAATAGTTCTCTTTTCGCTTATTGAAGGATTCTGAACCAGATTTCGGCTACATTGTCTACAGATGTTTGTGATGTTATTTTGTCTTTATGAAAACGAAATGGGAGAAATGTACGAATAAATGAAAATAATTAACTTCCATCTATCATCACTTACAAGGTTGCGAAAGAATTGAATTTAGGATGTTCTACTTTTTCAGATCAACGAGCAAGGATTTTTTCTGTTCCTTCTTTGAATATAATGGATAAATGTCCTGCAGCCCAAGGGTCCCCACCAAAAGGGGGCTCCCACCAAGTACACAATTTTGTCAATAATTTACTTAACCTTTTATAAACGTGGTAGTCATCTTGAGAATTTATCTTCTGAGCATCAACAGCGATATTTTAAATGTATTATCATTTGAAGATATTATAGAATATTTTACAAAGAAGAAGGCAAAAAAAGTGCCAAACCAAATTTTATGTTCATTTATTAAATTCACTAATACAACAACATTTAGACTGTAAATCAGAATTCATCAGAGTGATAAATGGTATTAAAAATTTTTCAAGTATTTGTTAAATTGGCAATTTATTTAAAAAACTATTAAAATTCCATGTTGAAAAAGGACCCCCACCAAACTTTCGCCCAGGGATTCAAGTGTTGCCTTCAATTTGGTTTAATATATGATGTCTGATCACTAAGCTTCCCAACCCTCCATAAAAATAGTAAATTTTGCATAGGTCATTTTCAAGTATCCCTTACAACAATTATAGAACGAATACTTTTTGGGAAAGTTAATTCATAATTCCTTGAATGTATTTGATTGGGCGATACAACAAAAATTCTAGAAAGTTTAGTTCCGTAAAGAAATAATATATTAGCGGGCAAGAAAGGCACCTCCTTGGCAATTAATATCAATAAATTGAACATCAGGCGTAATGTTCATGGCAACCCCTATGTAATCTTCGGGAGATAAAAACGAAATCAGAGTGGCAGAGTATGTCGAGTCTGTTGGAGCCAAGGAGCCGGGCTATAAGTTACTCGCGCAGTACCGGGGCTTTTTGCTGTAGTCACAGTAGCAGTCGCTCGCAGCCCGGCTACAGACAGATCACCATGTTCAGACAGTGAATTCATCAGCGCCATATCTCACCTTACTTATCTACACATCCGGACCTTATCCGGAGTTAATACCGCCCGAAGGAACAGAGTTCTTATTGATTTTTTTAGTTAGGACTACAAATAACTTACCAACACTAACAAACACTTAATAATATTTACTTATTAACTTTCATCGGTTTTGTTTAAGATTTTTCTTCAAGCGTTATTATTAGATGATTGCTTAAATTGGAACAACCTTTACATGACCTCAACTTGCAATATACAACATGTTAAGTGAAGTAAAAACGATTATCCAGTTAAAATAAAATTGTAATTAGAATGGAAACTACAAATAGATTAACTTGCTCAACCATTATTTGTACCTAATGGAAAAAATCGTAAGGCGAAACAGATTTCCAATAATTGATCTGATAAAGGAAAAAGATTGCTTCGCAAAACTAATCATTGACAATAGTTTTAAAATTAAAATATATCAGCTCGGTCTAATGTTTATAAATAATCTGTCTGATAAATTAAGCATTATTTATTTGGTCTGCAAGTACTAAGTATATACTATACTGTAACGAGCGAGACTCACCGCAGATGAGACATTACGGCTGACCTGTCAGGTAGTTCGCTAAAGGTCAAGTGGGATAGGAGCGGTGTCGCTATTATTCGGGAAGTTTATAGACGTCGGAAGGCTCTCGAATGTTCGAGAGATCATCATCTATTGATGACTTTTTTTTTGGAGAAATCTTGTAATTTCCGAAGAAAACAAGTCAAAACTGACAGTATAAAAAACATATAAAAAAGTTGTAAATTAAATTAAGGAAACTACCAAAATACAAGGAAGCACAAATTGTCAACGCCAAAATCGCATTTATATATCATATTAGTGATTCAGATAACATATATCCCTTTGTAACACGTACAATAATGAGATAGCAAATAAAAGTCTCATCTATGCTATGCGCACACAACAAAGATGCAAGAAAAAAAATTGATGACGAGAGAATGAACTACGGGAAATATATACAAATTCGTATTAAAGTCAGTTTGGTTACAATGTAGGTAAAAATTTAGCGTATAATAGATATTCGTTTGACAGCAGAATGTGACAAGCTCTTGAAACAAACCGTCGTCGTGAAATAAACAAGGCATTCCTCCGGTAAATTAACCATTTCTCCGGACCGGCAGATAGAGGGATCGCCGCGTCAGCAGTCCGGACCGGTGCGGATTTCCCGCGACGACAGCGCGGCTCAGCCATTCCGACCCTGCCCGTCATAAACTGGACGTAATGAGTCATATTACGAGCCCTTATCAGCGGACTGATTATACCAGGGTTCGCTGCGATTCCACTCGCTTTTTATTCCCCCCAAGGTTTAACGCTACTCAATTGCGGATTGGTGGTAAACAACAGTTTTATTCGAGGTGCTTGCGGAATTCAAATGTTTGCTTACAGATCTGATGGAAAAACTTTATATGACACCTACTAAAATGAGTTGCAAGCATTTGTTTACTTTGCTTAAACGATCCAGTTTCTACTTTTACACTTTTAATGACCTCTGTTACGGTAAACACAATAATGCACCTAGTGACTTATTTGATACTTAAATAATTTATTATTTACTGGCATATATATTCATATGAGATAATAATCGTATAATAAAAATAAATAGGCCTTTATTTATTATAACAAAAAAATAAAAGTCTAGCTCTAGAGTTACATTGTAAGGTACCATTTAGTTAATTAAAATGCTTTCTTGTTAGATGTTGCTGATTTAATGTTTAATTCTCTAAAAATAGTTCCTAATAAATGTATATTTAACAAAAATAATAAACCCATTCCGTTAAAGTAAACATTATTACTAGAACTACCAAAGTTGTTCTTTTCCTAAGACTAAGTAAATTATTGAATTCTATCGTCAAGGAAACAAATTACATTACTAGAAAATGTATATAATTATAGTTATCATAACTAGTATCAGACCGAAGTTTCTGTTTCGTTTTCAGTTTCAGCAATAAATGCTGGTTTCGGTTAAAATTTGGCCGAAACTAGTGTTGGTGTCGTGTTTGGCGCTTTCGCGTTTGTTCGGAACGGTTTCACTCGCCTATTTTTTTTTTTGTTGGACACTAATAATAACTAATAAAATATATGATAAATTAAACAGCACATACGATATTTAAGTAAGGAAACAGCGTACTGTCTGAGTTAAGTTCATACATTTGCCAAAATAAGAAAGCAAATTACCTTATTCAATCTTCTTGAAATTGCTTAACAGACAATTCACTCTCTATCACAAAATAACTCATTTCAGTTAACCTCAAACATAAACACAATCACAGAACGCGAAACACAAAACACTAGAATGAAATCACGATACAGGTCGTGACCTCACCTCACGGAATCAAATCCCCGACTGAAATACTTTAAAATATTCATCCAACAGCTCGATACGACAATCTCGTGGAAAGAAGCAAGTCGCTCATTTGTTTCTCCTTTAGCAGCTGGTTGTCACAGCCCGCTGCGAAAAGCTCAGCCAACTTCACACTTTCGCACACTTTAATGTCGCTCATTTGAAATAAACTAGTGTTGCTACACGAATACTTGCCGCTTAAGTCCCGTGGGGATGTTTCATTTGTTTAATTGTTATTTTGATGTTTGTAACTAGAGGCATTCTCCTGCATGCAAGGCTAATTTCATTTTAGTTGGCACCTTGGTCGGAACAAACTTTTTGCGCAAGATTACAAGTTTTATGGAATGGAAGGGGAGATATTTAGCACATTTTCGCGTCTCAATTTACTTTTACTGATCAAAACTTCTTGCAAATTTCCACAAAGTTTATTTTTAAATTTCCTATTTATGTAACATGAATTACACCGAGAAAGTTGCGGTATTTTCTTTTTATGTGTAAGTATTATTTAGTACTGTATAACGACAATAATTTACTTTAAAAACGAATTTCTTTTACATACAAGATTTCTTGTCTTGTTTAGTATTTTCTTGTCTTGTCTTGAAAAGCAAGATATCAATTATATCTTATCTTTCAATACGCTTGATCGTCATTTTCTTCATATTTCTTGTCTTGCATGTTAATATTCGCAAATAATCTTAAACATAAAAATAATATTGTACCACTTGTACATTTTTTTTTTTGTTTATATAATATCAATGTCAATTATCAAATATATTTCTTTTCTTATTAATTGATAGGTTAACAAAAAATGCGAGAATACAAGAATTGAAGAAAATCTGGCTAGACAATTTCTTGCCTTATCTTGCTTTGAAATTTGTATCTCTTATCTTCTTCTTGTCTAGCATATTTTGCAAGTCCAAGAAAATTACAAGACTATCATGAAACTACAAATCATGCAAATGTCTGCATTTTATCATTATTAACCAATATTTAATATTGAGATATTTAAAAAATATAAAACAGCATATATATTACTTAAATTTTACAGTGAAGATGAAGAGCAATAATTTATTTTATGGTAGCTTATTTAATATGAGAGTGATTTAAAATTTGGTCCGTCATTCAATACAGAATATGACGTAGGTACGCTTGTAACATAAAAAGAGAGTAAAACATTGTGGATTTTACGACAAAACATATTTCCAAAGCGACAACTTGAATACATATTTTCCAAATAGACAGACGCGATAAAATAAGCGGGAAAAACAGACAAAAATAAAAGATTTACAAAATTCGAACAAGGAACTTTATTGGCGCGAAAACAAAAATAAAATAAAATATAAAGAATCAAATACACAGTTCTTTGTTCGACAAGAAAAAGTATATTATCAAGAGCAGAAAAATATCCAGTAGTATAAAATCTTGAAGCCCCTCTATGCAATTTTTCACGTACGTTTATGTAAACAAAGCAAAGAGCAGTGAAAAAACTTATTAGCTTTCACACGTTCTTCTTTCTCTCCTTTGTTCCGCGTCCGCAAATTGCGACGCGCGAAACAGTGGCGGACTCTCTCAAAACTCCTCTAACTCATTTTACGTTGAAAAGGTCAATTGTTTACTTTCATTTCATTGCCACCTTTAAATTCCACGAATGTTTATTGTAATTGTGTCAGTGTCACCAGTTCCGAGCTTTTCAAAGTCCACACCGTATTTATTTTTCCTGCTTTTCATTTTTCTTTTTATAAAATTCTCTTGTAAGTAACGTTTTCCTGATCAAATCTGTATGGGTTAATATGATGACAATTGTTCAATGTTATTTTTGACAATTCTGTACGACAAATATTAATTATCAAATTACATGGTATACAATTATAACGTAGCTATATTGCTTACTTATATTTATGTAAACCAAAACTTAATATTTTGAAACCGGTAAAATAAATTTACTGAATGCTTTCTGTTATTTTTTTATATTAAAAAGTGTAAACATAAGCATTTAATTCCGTCTGTAGATAAGAGATGTGAAATATTCAAAATGGGTTTTTGATGTGTTGGTAATATAATATTCATAAGCATAAATGTATGAATAGAATTTGCTGTGTTTATAAGATTAGTGAAATGCATTTTAGTATATCACGAATGTGTGGTTTACGTCTAGTATGTACAATATTTACGTTTTCCTAACCCACTTGTAGAACATGCATGATGTACACAGAATAATGAGACTAAAATATTTCCCTGGTTCCTCGTAAAATTCATTGTTTTTCGTGCTTTATGTTCACAAAAACTAAGGCAATTATTTTTTTTTTGTAAAACTTTTTTTATTTAATATTTTATTATATTACTAACAACATTTATTAATTATAGTCTATAAATAATATTTCCTGGAATTTATATATAAAATAACTTACTTTCACATTTTTCTTGTTACATATATAGTGTAGCGACTTATATTATTATTACTACTTAAGCAGATATTTCCATACAATACAGTTAATGAAATTGTACCATAACATCCTAAATGAACATGAAACATCTAACATAAAAACCAATACATTTTGGTTAACATTATGTGATCACCATAAGAGCTCATTAATTTGATACAACGTGCGTCTGACTTCATCAGACGATGCGACGCGACTCTTATATTCTATGATCAACTCAATTCAATCCAACAACGGGATGTAACTCTTACAAAATATGATAAGTTTTCAAAGGCTGAGCGGAAATCATGCCGTATACTCCTTACCATATTTTGTAAAAACTAATCGAATGTGAAAGAAGCATTCAAAACCATTGAAGAAAGAAAGCTCAATTGGTATGGTCACTTAATAATAATGAAAAGAAAACGAATAGTTAAAGCAATATGGAAAACAATAACTCAAGGAAAACAGAAAGTAGGTAGACCAAACTATATCTAGAATACTATAAGACAGAAGAAGAAGATCTTCAAAAAAGAAGCATGAATAGAATAGCATGAAAAATATTTACCGCAAAAAAAAAAACGAAATTTAAAATGCTCCCGAGTTATCCTACACCAGAAATGGAAGGAGTAAATTTGGAGGAGTCCTGTACTGTGTAAATGTCGTCCTACCCTGCAGGAAAACACATGAATTTGCAGGCAGATGCATCGCTCAGTCCTTCAGCTGGTGAATATGCAAACGGACTAATGCACTCTACGCCTGGCCTGTTGTGTTTTACTTAATGGTGCGGCGTCGAAGTTTCGCGGTTCTTTTCCTGCAGCCCTCATTTCAATACTGTATACCTAGTGCAAGCGACCTCGGCCAAATACTCGATACTTTGTTCTACTTTTTTGTGGCAAGCTGAATAAGAATGTTCCGGGTAGGTATTTTTCTTATCTACTGCAAATGGAATGCTGACAACTGTGTTGGACGAAATTTTCACAGCGATGCAAACAGAGAAAAAAGTTAATTAAATTCCACATATACGTACGTACATTCTGAAATGTGAGTATGTTTTTACGATAAATAAAAGCAAATAACTTATTCTCTTTTATCTTTTTTACTTCTTTATTACCCCAACACTAACAACAAGCAACAAAGTACTAATGTCATTAATGTACCGAAAAATAAACTGAAATATAAAATCTGTAAAAATGTTAGGCTCGATGTAAGAACAGAACAGAGAAAAGTTTTAAACATATAAAGACAAGGAAATTATTTTAATTTGAATAGGAAAGATTTTATTCAATATTTCCGTTAACTTTTGAATTCGGTCGACAAAGAAAATATACGATTGTATAAACACATTGTCAACTATTATTCCGGTTTCTAAATACGTCTTTTATGAAAACAGTTCCGTTGGAAGAGAATTAGAGTAAAATACTACACACATACATGCATTCCTCTAAGTTCAATGAAACATAAAAGCCAATAAAAATAAATGCCCAAATACCAATAGGAAAATATGATTTTTCATAGCACAAAGAATTTCCTATATTACCACAAAGCCATTGCGCTTTACATCGAACTGAAATAACCTTCTCACTTCTCTTTATTGGCAGAAATTCCAGTAGGTAGAAAAGCAGTAAAATAAAACGCAGATCAATACCCAATCGTAATTACCAATCACCCAATTCGTCGCGGAGTGGCCGCTGATCGGTATTTATATCGGAATAATCCACTGTCGGATCGCGGTATCAACTCAGCGAACCAACAGTGACTGGCAGCTATAGGACTACAGATCATCTATGATGATACTGGAAATTTGCTTCTACAAAAATTTCTAGCAGTTTTTAACAAGCAATAACACTACTTCATGAATTGGTACCAGAAATTAATAAACTCACATTTGATATTAATATAAATAACATTATTATGCGTATCAAAATAAATTATTTTTTTGATCGTTTTTTTCAAATAACACTAGAATTTTACAATTTTTTGAAAACTGTTTATAAAAAACCTTAATTGCACCTTTGCAAAAAAAAATGAATAACGTTTAAAAAATAATAACTTTACATTTGTAGTGACAGTTTCAAAATGTCAACATTTTAATTGGCATATTTATAATAAAGAATATATTATTAATTTCTTAAATTATTCTAGATTTAAGCACCAAATAATTACTTTTGCAGCATGCAAAAAAAGATAGTTTGAGAGAGAAAAAAAATATAAAACGAGGCACTTCTTCAACTTCAAAACTGCTTGAACCAAAATATTAAAAATTTAAAAAAAAAATGGAGAATCGTTAAAATCATAACTGAAAAAAATAATATATAATGAGGAACAAATAAAAACTCAAGAATTTGTCTTAGAATTATTGGAAAAAAATCAACAACAATCTATTGACCGAACTTTATAAGTTCCAACTTACATATTATATGAATGTACCACAGAAAATTTCTACTGGATTTGTTTTAAATTTGACTAACAATGCATATTTCGAAAATGAAACGCATACGGTTCAATATTCTAGTTTTTCACCACTTTCCCTGAAATGCATGAATATAAGAGAAATATTATTATTAAATCGTCTTTACAAAATTTCATTAACCGGTTGAAAAATACGAGCATTTCATTTAAAATTACTAATGGGCAGCAATTTTTTTTGTACCCATTCGACAAAGTCATATTTTAATAACGAAATTAGAAAACATATTGGTCTCCGTTTCAGTATTTTAGTGGTTTGGTGCTGCCATCTACTGAAAGTGCTCATCCGAACATGTGAAGGCTGAAACTGAAGCTGATCCTTGTGCCCGCAGCCTGCTACGATGAATTTAAAATGCATTTGAGACTTTTGTTCCACTTTGAGTCTTACTGTAAACGGGATTTATTTGTCTGACACAGAGCTTTAGATTACACTGTTTATATAAAAGATTTCCTGACGTTTTTGATGTTATATTATGTGTTAAGTTGACACTTTTCCCTTTGATGTATGAATAAATGTTTTATTTTTGCCTCCAGGCTCTGATTTATATTTATTGTTGCTGGAGAAAACCTTGTGCGTATATATACACCCGGTTTCAATTAGAGATACATCGTTATCTCAATGTTTACCTGCAAAAATATTTATCAAAGCCTGTAATTTAGAATTTACCTTTTGTACATTATTTTAAAATCACGCAAGTTTATATTTTTTATTAGCAATGTTAATTTTAAATTTGCTTTAATGTGCATTATTTAAAAATTAAAAACATTTAAAACCTTTCAGTGTAATGTTTTCGTCCAGGATTTTCAGGGCTGTAGTTTTGAAGCAGACCCTTGATTCTGTATTTAATAAAATCTTATCCAATGTTCCTAAAAAGCCGACGGGGTATTTTACACGTCGGATTACGTTTAAATTTTAAGAGCAAAATTAAAATATGACACATCGTGTCGTGAATAAGTGAATTAATTTCGGTTATAATTCGTTTAGTAAAATATTCATGACGCTATACCACGGTAACCAGGTAACCTGTTTTCAAAAAGTGTTTTAAATTTATCTTTTCAGTAAATTGAAAATAAGTTGTATTCATATCTTATTTTTAATAGCAAGTAAATTGCTACTTTATTCAAATATATAAATACAATAATAATTAATATTTGACTACTTAAGATATCGTATTTTAGTTCTCATTTTTTTTTTAATAAAATCAGAGTCGGAAATAGCTCTTTGTGATAAATATTAGACTATAATAATGTATGTACATATTTTGTACCTTTAATGTTAATTACAGAACAGTTAGTTATTATAAATAAGATATCATTTGTGATTTAATTAAATGTAATGTCAAATAAACTTTAATGATATAATTAAATATTTAGTTTTAATTAGAATTAGTTATTTAAACTAGGATATTATCTGTGACATTAATTTTTTATTTCTTGCAATTGATTAATACTGTAAAATCATTAATATAATAAAATTTTAACAATATAATCATAGGTATAACAAAATGTAGTAGGATACATAAATTGACTGTATGTTTTATATATGTGAGGAAAGTGCAACCATAGTGGTCGTAGAAAAATGTGTTTAACTGTATACCTATAATATGTACAGTCAAATAAATTTTTACGACCACTATGGGAAGTGGCACTTTTCTCACATTGTATAAAGCTTGAAAGTTGCTTATTTCCCACAATCGTGAGTTATTTCCCACCTTGTGTATTCGACTACGTCTCGTGCCGAAACTTTCTCATCTCGTAGGACATAGACGACTTTCTGTACTTGTCGCACAATATAGTATTATGATCTTCTGTTATTCAAATATGTCTTAAGCTAAGTAATAATTTATTTATAACATAACAGGCCGTGACTTTCGAATGTTTTATACATGGATTTACTTCAACTTTATCATATTTTATTATGCTGTTTTTTTATTAGTCGTAGAGCAAGAATAACATCAAAATTCAAATATACTATAGTTCTAAATGTAAATTGCTTATTACATTTATTTAAAATTAAGAAAATTTGTTTTTTAGTTATAAAACACGACATAAAAACAAAAACTATTACTTCTGTTTTCTTTTTCATGAAAATTTGATTATTTATAACTTAAAAACATGGAAAATCTTATTACAATATTTTAATTACAACCAAGCAATAACAATACAAAGTATACTAGTATTTGATTGGTGAAAATAAGTAGTTGTTGTTAGGGGTATATTTATTTCCATTGGACATATTTATCACAGCGGGGGATCGGCAGTATATCACTTGGCTGGAGCGACATTTCACTGAACTCTGCGAAGAATCTCTCATTCGTTGGTTCTTCGCTGCTCCTCCGGTCAACTTGTTAGTAATCCCATGCGTTGTTACTGTGAAATCCCTAACGTAATTTAGTTTCACTCGTCTCGGAAAGAGACTCGGCATTAATCTAGCAGCCGTGGTTGCCGGCTGGGTAGCTGCTGGCTGGCTACGCGCAATTGTCATCAACTGAGAGCGTGCCGCCGAGAAGATACGGACGACGCTTGCCCGGCTTGCAAATATAACCTATTATCAACCAAATCATATTATCAACATCAATATTATAACCTCTATGAATACAGACAAGTGTAACACGATCGCTTGGCTTAAAAACCGTAAAATTTACATTTTCGTTCATATCTTTATCTAGGGATACATACCTTTTCTTTAGAAAAACAAAAACATAGTTAAAATGGTCCTTTAATACGGCAACTGTGGTCTAATTTAACCGATTTCGTAACTTTTACCGTTCTCAAAATCCCCATGCTTAACAAGTTATTTGGAATACCCTGTGTAGTTACCATGGTTGAGAAGACAATTATTGACCAGTGCCCTATGTCCCTCAGTTGCATCGCACCTCGTGACACAACTTTCCACTAGATAGTGTTCTTAACATTGGTGTATAATATTGTAACACGGTCGCTTGGCGGCTGTGCATTTTTATAAATTTTTGTTATTGTAGTACTCCAGATGTCCGTTTCCGGTACGTGATACTCTCGGTGGACATCAATAGTTGGATTACTTTAGCATAGTTCATACTTAGGGGATGAGAAGAGCCGGATAAACATAGGTTGAGAACTTCTGGATTTTTACCATTAAATGGTACTCCAAAGTTTGAAATCTCTCTCTCTTGTGTTAATCTTCGACTGTAGTGAACTGAACGTCAGACAATACCTTGGTATTTCTTAGTGAAATAACCAATTAGTTGTTTTACTGTGTAAAGGCTCTCTCATCGTGGTGTAAATTTTTAAGTAGTTTTTATTATATTCTTTGTGGATTAATATTGATTTGTAGATCGATGTAAAAAGATTTTCAAATTTGACCGTACAGTAAACCGCGTCTGTTATCATTATTAACATTCTCTTGTCTGCTTCTATCACGGTAGACTTTTAAATAAAGTGACAGTGGTGGCAGCGACTATCGTAACCCTTGTCTCGTGTAAAAGTACTTCTGAGGCAAGTAAAACATATAAATTAAAACCCTTGTATGTCAGGTACTAGATTTCGTCTTAGACAACGACTGTTGGTACTTGGTTCAGGCAATTAATAAGAAAGGATAATGTCAAGATCTTGCTGGTGTTGTAGTTTCTTGAAGACATCTACTGAAGCTCCACAAAATGTGCATAAAATATTCACTTAAAATAAGCCATCCTCCAAGACAAAGTTTGCAGAAATAAGAATGAAATTTAGGTGTATCAATAAGGAATTCAAACGCAGTGAATCTTTGTTTCTCCCTTTGCTAAGTTCGCAGCCATTCATCAGTCGTAAAAGAGAAGCAAACAGCAAATACACAAAGCACAACTTAGCCGAAAATTACATTCCTCTTTCTCATAAATCAAACAACAATTAAATTACAATGGAACTACTGTTCGCTGTAGATGCTAAATACAATTTAATTTACTCAATTTAATATAAATTAGTTCCAGTAGTCAATTTATTTCGATGTGTCATCAATAATGCGGTTGTGCTGATATATTTATGCAAACACAAGCGCCGCAGAATGGGGCGAGAGGGGTTCCCGAATCGATGGGCCGCTATAATCTCTGATGTGAAACGAATTTTTGCCGCAACTCGAATTTTGGTTAATATTTTATGTAGTCTTTAAACATTTAACTTTCAGAAACTAGTTTACCCACTAATAGCTTTACTGTTCATTATTTATTAAATTTGTAGAATTTGAAATCTTGGTCAGGTAAAATCTGAATTTTTTGTGCAAATATTATTTCTTCAAAAACACTAAAAGAAATTTATCCTAAGTAAGAAAAATGAATAAATATATTTATCATAACTAATATCATAAATTTTGTGAAAGTGGAAATTGACTTCGTTATTTTTCTAAATTTTTAAATTTATATTCTCATTGTCTCATCTCTCATCCTACTGCATCAAATTTGGAACAAAAATTTCGTTATATGTAAATAGCTTTTAGTGAATTTACTTGTTCTCGTAATGTGAATAATAGTAAATGCATGAGAATCTATTATGTCTGTCTATTATAAATATATCACTTGATCGAATTGTGCTATATTATGAAAATGTAGTAGCAAATATAGAGCATCATTTTCATTATTTTATATGAAACGGACACTAATTTTCTACATGAATAATCTGTGAAATATTCAAAGCACGCTTTGATTTTTGAGAATAATTTCAAAACCAGAATTTTTACGCTTATGAATTCATGTTCATTTTAATGTGAAATTATTAATTTATTTTTGTAATAACATGGTTAGCCACCAAAAATGAAAGTGATTTATTTTTTACATTATATATGTACAAATTGATTTAATTAAAAGAGGATTGAAAAATCATAATTAAAATTAATTATTTATTGACACAATGATAAGCTGTAGAAGTCGCGGAAATAATTGGCATTTTAGTTTAATACTGAATATTTCATTGAACATTCAGTAATTAAATCTATCATTAATTAATATAATTATTACATTTCTGCGACTGTATAATTTAATATTATTAATAATATTTCAAAGTGTAATTACAAAATTATTGTAATAACGGAATAATAGAATTCAGATATTCTAACAATTAATTATGTTTCTATTATTTCATCAAAATATCATACTGTTGTCTGTTTCAAAAGGCATTTTCATGTGAAATGGATATTTGCATTTCACCGCTTCTCATGCCCAAAGAGATAAAAGATGAATATTTAATAAAAGTAATATTACAAAGAGCTCGAGTACGTTCATTTTTCAATACAAAACTGTGTAAGCATGTTATACACTACAAGTATTTTAAATGTTTTCTCGTAATAAGAACGAAACTTTTCTTTTTACTTGTTATACTAGTCGTGTAGTCGTATTTATTTATTTACATATGAACATATGGAAAAAAAATGTTTTAATAATATAACTATTTCTGTTGTTACAGAATGAGTATAACGCTATTTGATAAAAGAAATTAAACATTCATATATACTCGTCTCAATAAAGTGCACACCAAAATCGCCTAAGCTTTTAATTTTGCAAGTTGCGAATATAAATAAAAACCCATGCCTTTTCTATAGGAAAACCAAAACATAGTTAAAATAGTCCTTTAATACGGTAACTATGGTCTAATTTAACCGATATCGTATCTTTTACCGTTCTCGAGATCCCCATGCTTTAACAAGTTATTTGGGGCACTCTGTATAGATACCATGGTTGAGAAGACAATTATTGACCGGTGCCTTATGTCCCTCGGTTGCTTCCCACCTCGGGACACAAACTGTATTATTCTAATATTACTACCCTTCACCAATTTGACCATGTAGTAAACCGCGTCTGTTATCATTATTAACATTCCCTTGTCTGCTTCTATCACGGCAGACTTTTAAATAAAGTGATAGTGGTGGCAGCGACTATCTTTTCCCTTATCTCGTATGAAAGTTGTTCATTAATATAATTTGTGGACTGCTTTTGAGGGAAGTAAAACTCATAAATTAAAACCCTTGTATATCAGGTACTAGATTTCATATTAGGCGACCGTACCTGTTACAATATACTATTGATTGAAGTAGTGAGAACGTCGTTTTTTTAAAAAAATAAATGCTAGTTGTGACAGTTTTGATAAATATTATGAAACTGTAGTGATGTTGCTTGAAATTGTGTAGTGTACAAGTAGAATTATAATGCGAATGCTTGATGTTTATCCCCAAGTTTATCAAATTGAAATAACTCACCTGCAGTGATTATGATACTTATAACTATCCTAGATATGTTAATAGCTATTATGACATTTGATCTTAAAATGTGTTATTGTTTTTATAGAACCAAAGTCTGTTATCATTATTAACATTCCCTTGTCTGCTTCTACCACGGAAGACTTTTAAATAAAGTGATAGTGGTGGCAGCGACTATCGTTACCCTACCCTTGCCTCGTGTAAAAGTTGTTCATTAATTTAATTTGTGGATTATTTTTGAGGCAAGTAAAACTCATAAATTAAAACCCTTGTATGTCAGGTACTAGATTTCGTCTTACAATATACTATTGATTAAAGTAGTGAAAAAGTCGTTTTTTCATAAAAGAAAATGCTAGTTGTGACAGTTTTGATAAATATTATGAAACTATACTGATGTTGCTTGAATTTGCGTAGTGTACAAGTAGAATTACAATGCGAATGCTTGTTGTTTATCTCCAAGATTATCAAATTGAAATAACTCATGTGTAGTGATTATGATAATTATAACTATCTTAGGTATGTTAATAGCTATTATGGAATTTGATCTTAAAATGTGTTATTGTTTTTATAGAACCAAAGTCTGTTATCGTTATTAACATTTCCTTGTCTGCTTCTATCACGGCAGACTTTTAAATAAAGTGATAGTGGTGGCAGCGACTATCGTCACCAAGTTGTTCATTAATATAATTTGTATATTATTTTTAAGGAAAGTAAAACTCATAAATTAAAACCCTTGTACCTCGTTTTTTTATAATAGAAAATGCTAGTTGTGACACTTTTGATAAATATTATGAAACTGTAATGACGTTGCATGAATTTGCGTAGTGTACAAGTAGAATTGCGTTGCGAATGGTTGTTGTTTATCCCCAAGTTTATCAAATAGAAATAACTCATCGTATTGGAATCCGCTGCACATTAGGCCGGCGTCACAAACCGCTACACGGTTCTGCCATCGCGGCGCCAGCGTCCCGGCGCTGATGGCTGGTTCACAGTTCATTGTGTTAATGCGCCAGTGCCGAGCTGTGATTATGCCACGCCACTGCTTTTTCCTCCTCTGTGTTACCTACACTGATTTGCAACCGCAGTTAATTTACGCCAAACCGCGCGCGGAAATACTATTTATTGCGAGCAAATTTCGATGACAATGTTTTTCATCATTGTTGTGATTTGCCCAACGGAGTTTACTTTTTGTATGAATAAATTAATGCGGGGTAAATAATTATTACAGATTATTTAATTAAACTCAGTTGGGCTGTTTATATTACTAAATAAATCAAGCGAATTTATTGTTATGCTGACCTACTTGTTGATATGTTTTAATTTATATAAAAATATTACACGTTTCTGTTTGTAAAACAACTTTTTTTTCGAAATCGATTCTAAAGTACACACTCAGCGAAGTTAGCCAAAATAGTAGCTAAAGTAAAACTTCACAGGTTCTCAGTTCGATTAAAGACCTTTTTTACAATCTTTCTGTTTTATTATTATATTAATACTTACAAAATTATTTCTGTTTTGTAAAACGTATTTAATGAGAACTAATGGGGACTTCCGTCATATTTTTTTTATTTTTTTAAATGAATCTAAATTTAAAAATAAAAGACCCGTATTTTTTTATTTTGCAAATAAATTAATAGTTTTGCTAAAAAATGTTCGCAAATAGGTTTGTGACGTATTATCCCTGACAGACAAAGAAGACAAGATGTTAGAAACAGATAGATATAGTAACCAACGTGAACATAGCATTACAAATGCCGCGCGTAACGTCAAAACCACGGACCATTTTACTATCAGACTGGTCGTGCAAACATAACCTCTCGTTTCAACCACGCTTGTTTGTGAATTTCGCGCATGTATTATCAAAGACTTGTTTTTATTAATATATTTTCTTAATTAAGTGCTTATTAAAGGACAAAATATGTTATCAGGTAATATTTTATTGTATATGTATCTCAAAACACAAGTAAATAAGTATGAAGTATAAAACAAGCTTGAACTGGCTGCTGATTTAAATGATTTCGAGACATGCGCTCTAAGTCAGATTGGCTTCAGGGTTCATACGTCACGAGGCTATTTGCTGAATTAGTTTTTCTAAAAAATGTTTAAGTCTAATAAATATTTTATATATTTTTTAACTTTTTACGAACTTATTTGAAGATAGAATTAATATGCAATTACAATTTTGTGAAAAGCTCGCAACGCGGAAGTCCCCATTGAAATTAAATAAATTTTTATAATCAAATGTGTCCTAAGTCGGAATCGAACTGAAGATCTTTGATTCTGTAGGCCGTTACTCTATCGTCATAATCACGAATTGACTGCTGTCATTTTAAAACATAAAAACATTCTTTTTTATAAATTTTACTGAATTATGTTATTTAAATGAAGTAATCTGTATTAAATAACATGTAAGAATACAATATTATTTACCAAAAACCGTTTTCCCATATTAAATTCCAATGACAACACTTTCTTGGAACACACGGTATATATTAACTGAGTACGCAATATTAAATTTTACATTTTTTTAATAATAGTAACCTACAAGACTAATCTACTTTATCCCGATTTTAACAATGACAAGTTTGACCACATAATTTGTAAGGTAACAAATTATACTTTAGTTAATTTCGTCAGGTACTCCATAGTCATCAATCTTGTAAAAGCAATCCACCTACTAAATCAATAATAAATTACGCACAATCCTTCATTAAACAATAAATTGTAGTTTGTCCTTTATTACATTATTTAGCTGGGAATTATAATGGCTTTACAAGGCAAATGTTTCAAACAACACAAACACAACAAAAAATCTGACGCGACAACTTTCAATTAAAAATTGTAATAAAAAACCTGTAAGTATTCAGTTTCAATTTAATTATAAAAATAATTATATACAATAAACATTATTTTCCATTTTATTATCAACATTGAAAAAAAGAACAGGGCCTCTAGTAACTGGCGTATTTGATTCGTTTTTATTATTAGAACATATTTGAGTATAAGATTGATTTAAGATAAGAAATTTCTTAAAAGCCTTTTAGCGTTTTTCAGACAGTTTTGTTACAGGTAAATTCACCAGTTGAATATAGCAAACAATATTAAATATTATTGTGTGAAACTAACATTGGAATTTAGAAGAGAATTCAGTATATTCCTTCGATAGACGGTAAAGCGAACGCTAAATAAATAAGGTCACGATTCGTAAGGTATTCATATAAATAATATATTCTAATTGTGTTTGCCAAACACATTTTCCTTATAATTCGATACAAAATGCCTCATACATGTCAATACATGTTCACTTTTCCTGCTCCATATATCTTTTTAAAAAGAGGTTTAACTTGCGTAGAGGTCTTTTAAAAACATTCCCACATAACGTAAAATTTTATACGCGCGATATAGATATAGATGGTGATAAGTAAGATAGGAAAAAAACTCTTTAACTCAAATTTATTCATATGTATCAAGGGAATTTTCAATTTTTATGTGTAATAAAGAAACCCTCATGCAAATTAGATTCGTTCCCATTTTTCATGAAAAAAATAAATTCAATCACAACACTAAAATTTTTACATAGACTATAAAATTTTAATATTTTGGAATAAAAGTGACAGTAAAAATATATTACAGATTTTTTCAACTAAGTTTCTGAACATATATTATCTTTTATTAAATTTTTTACAATCTAATGTCTGTTCCATTCTACGCTAATTTCAATATGGTGTAATAAAGATTAGTGAAACGTGTTTGGTTGTTAATAATTGAGGAAAATATGAATTGCTAAGATCGTAATCGAGCTGGCAAATTCTGCGGCACTTAACAAAGCCCTCTTCAGAGCCATTCCAGAGTATTTATGCTTTTCGCGTAATAAAAAAGCAGTTAATGCTGTTAATGACAACAAAGATATAAAATGAAGCTATATTTTAGCGTGTCATTCAACTTATGAAGAACACAGCAGTAAAAACTAAAACACCCCTCGCATGATTTAACTCTTATGTCTCTATTCCAAGCCTTCCACATTCGTAAAAGGTTACAAATTATTAAACATGTAACATTATTTGAAACATTTAAAAACTACGATAATTGGAAGAAATGAAATTATAAAATAGAAAATGAGTGACTCATCTTTTATGATATTCATGAAGATTGATCCATTTTCCAATTTAATCGCAAAAAGATATACCATTTTATTAAATCTTGTATACTTGCATAAAACATTAAGAAATAGGGACGTAAATTTATTTTGCATTTTAGTGGTACAAATACATCTTATATCTTAAGATTACCTAAGTAAAAGAGCTACAGTTTAAAGTAAATACTAACTTAGTTATATATGGCAATACATTCGTATTTAAGAATTAAAAAAAAAAATAAGGGACTAATACAAACATACTCTACTCGATATAAAAATCGCTTACATAACCATATTAATAATTCAGCACTAAATTTTTTAGACAATTCCTTAGAAATGAGAAGATTGAAAAGAAGTAAAAATTTAAATAAATAAAAAAATATATTGGAAATGTATTAATTGTTGATTTATAAAATTTGTAATAGAAAATTAAATTATAATTAAAATATAAAATAGTAGAAACTATTACTACCAGTCGAACTGTCATACGCGAGATTTGAATTTGTGAACTTTTTATAAATGCTTTCCACCGTTATAAATCACTTAAACACAAATGTATTTTATATTAAAAAATAATAATAGATTTGAAATTCCTCGTGAACTAGTTGAAATTAATTGACTGTTTATTGGAATGAAAAATTGATTAACTTTGGTAAATGTTTGGATTACATCTAACTAATTACCTTATTGAATAAATGAGTGGAATCATTGGTTAATGTAGTTTATCCAGTAAGCCACATCCTAACCTAACCTTACCCAATCTGACCTTCGATCCGGATATGGACCACGCAAATATTATTTGTACGTTTAATTTCAAATCTATTAAATTAATATTAGCCGGGCTTATATCATTTTTAATTCCACATATTTGTATTGCCACAAATCTGGGTTAACCGTTACGAGAAATGAACTGTTCAGGGAAGTATAAGTAAATTTAGTTTTCTTGATTACTACATTTTGTAGATTTATATTTAAAAAGATTTTGCAATTTTTTGGTTGATAGTATTGGAGAAAGCATAAATGAAATTCCATGTGTTGACGTTAAACATAAAACATCATTTTTTCTGATTGTAAATTGACTATATATTGATTGTTCTTTTACCATAAATCATATTTATTAATTTTCTTTCTGAATTCAAATGTAAATAAAAAATTAATTAAAAATTCAAGTAAATAAAAATTCGTAATAGTGTATTCTATTATTTTTTTACCTAATATTACTAGTGAGTAGTACTTTTACGAGTTTCTATTATTACAGTTTCTATGGTAAAATTTTGCTTAGTTACGATTACAATTATGCCTGATTACTTTAATTATTCAAAATTTCAGCCTAGAGTATAAAATCCAGATAAAAAGAGTTATCATCTCTGGCAGAATATGCGTGAAAGTTTGCATGGCGAGCGAAGCGAGTCGAATTATTACATGCGAGGCACATAAAGCACAAAAACATTTCAACTCTTAATGCCACATTCTATTTTTTCTTCAAATGCATATATTTTATACAATAATTTCTACATGACGTTAAATTTGTAGGTTATCATTTTAAATCTGACAGTTATTGATGTTTTTCAGTACCTAACTTTTTTCGTACGTTAACTAGTTTTATAGTGACATTTGGGGCGATATTACAGGGTTCTATTGTACAAGTTATTTCATTTTGTCTGATTCTACATAGTTTCTATATGAATACTTATTTATTTTACTTTTACTCCGACGTCGTGAAAGTAAAAATTTCTACTCCGACGGCGTAGAAATTTAACTTCAACCTTATGAATCATATTTATTTATATTTTTTATGTACTTAAATACATCGATGTACAAATTTTATATACACCTGGCATATTATTTTCAAAAATTTTCATGTAACAATTCATATAACTTACAATGCTTGAAAAAGGCCCACGTGGGTTTGAGACATGTTAATAGCTATAAATCCAAAATTCTAAAAACTTTTATTTTTATCTATTAACTAGTCAAGAAGTTTCTTCCTATATAATTTAATTAGTACCATCGAGATGTCGAAGTCTTAGCGTATTCCATGGTTGAGAACAACCATGTGTAATTCAGAGAACGTGAAAATAGCGCGGCAGTAAATTCGGGCGGCCCAAAGCAATTAAAAAGATCAGTTGTTCCCGATAACGTGTATGCATTACCGCGGTTATCCCCAGGTCAGCGAAGCGGGCGGTGGTAACTGCCGGCTCCGGTGCTCCTGTAATCGGCTCAGCCTTGTAAGCCACGCTGCCCGGCGGATTATACCTACATACACAGCCGGTAATCTGTAAGCCACGCCGCGGCCCTCGTAAAAAATGCCGCGCTTTTCCTGATACAGCAAAAAATCAACGGCTGCGGGATGATACGCCGTACGTGCTTACACCTAACCTCACAATCGCATGAATTTATTTAATGGCGAGTGATAGTGCTTTATGTTTATAGTGTTTATTGCGCTACGAATAAAAATTCTTCTTCCGGTTGCCTGTCTAATTACGCTTTTATATCAAACCTTATCAACACTTCTATCCGCTGTTGTTTCAAAACAGGAAATTCTCCACACATTTCTTCGATTTTCCAATTATAATTCATTCATGAATTTAATAATTATTTCCAGTAAAAACAAAACATTATCACGTGACACATTAACACAGAAAACTTGACAATTTAATTTTATTGTATCATAATTATACATTTAAAACATAACAAGTTTTTTAATTCATGACAAAAAACAATAATAATTATTTGAATTGCAAACTACATTTTACGGAGTAGTAAAAATTTATTCATATATTTTTAAAAGAATTATTATTTTGGTTACTGTTAATTAAATTTGACGACCAGAATATCAATTTAACAAAAGTCCTTATATTTGACTTTTTTTATTATTGATATTATTATGGATTCAAAAATACAGGTGAGAGGGGGGAGAGGTGAAGATTTTAATTTTTTATAATAACAAAAAAAAGTTCTCTTACGGAAGTTTCTGAATCCACTACTGCATAAATATATTTAAAAAAAATTACTTAGAATTAATTGTTTACATAAAAGAGAATTTAACTGATACTGTAAATAATTGAATAAAACAAACAAAACATATATGTATGTACTCATTCGGCAAAATTTATAGACAAAATGTATGTGAATAAAATATGACAAATTGAGGATTAATATTTTATATAAACAAACAAACAATTTATTTCATTTTATTGTATCTTTATGAGTAAAATAAATACATATATTTTTTAATAAATTGTTTCATTTAATTATTAATTTTAGTGTGCACATACAAGTTTTATAAGAGGTTTCCATAAGTTGTTATTATATGCATTTAAAATATTATGAACATATTTATAAATATATACTATATTATGAGTTATGAAATTTTAATTCCTTTTAAACTAGTTTTATTTATTCGGTTTTCCTACTCAGAAGTAATATAAATTGCGTTAAAAACATTTAAAACTATTTGAGGTTATCAATTTGACATTTGACGTGGGGTGCAGTACTAAAAACAATTTAACAATATTTTATATTATTAAAATGTTTTCGATATAATAATACGGCAATTGTTAACACAAAGTACAAAAATAAAGTTATATACGGTACTTGAGTCTGACAAGAAACTTTATGAAAGTTGTAAATATTTCGAACTGCGTAATCACCTAAGTGCAAAATATTCAAATGAGCGCTCAGCAGGAAAAAGTACTATTTTTAATAATCCTTATCAGCATGCAAGCTGAAAGAATAACGGAAGCGAACTGAAACAGATAACATACCGTATAAAAATAGCGTGGTAAGTAAAACGCAGAACTCCGTAAGTCGATGCATGGTGCAGCAGTCAGGGATCACCACATTGGGACGAGATCATGAGCAGATCATGAGCGTATCCGAGAGCACGTGTGCACGTCGGCGCCCGTCGCGAGCGGCAAGCGTACGCGAACTGCGGCACGAGATGAACCGGCGCCTTCCCGACTGCGCCAGAACGCGCACTGGCGCCCACTGACGCCGGCTGCACCGCCACACACTCTCCGCACCGGCGCTGCCACGCGATTGGCGCGTTAAATGCGGAGTGGCCAATGGGACGCTATGTGCAACATACTTACAATTTTCATTACACTTCGCTTTTTTCTTTGTTTTCGTTTCGTACTTTGCTTGATAATTTGTTTATATGCTAGTTATGAATTATGGATCCACAGCTAATGGAACTAAATTTTATTAAACTCGTTAATTAAATTTTCATGATTCTAACTCGAATTGTCTTTAACTTGAAAAAATGCTCTGGTTTTCCAACTTGGATCAACACTTAAAATCGCGCTTTATTTGATTTTTAAAGTTTGTACATTATTTACAAACTTTCACAGACTTCTACTTATAAAATAAAATACTTTTATTAAGAAAATAAAAATAAATACATTTCCTTTGGTGTCTGGTTTCCTATTCTATTTTTGTATGCTTGTTTCTCTTTTAAATTTTTTATTTTATTAATAATTAAGTTTTTTCTGAACAAAAAAAAAGTGTACTGGACGGATTGACGTAACAAATTATTAATTATATACCTGTTACAGACAGAGAAACAAGAAAGACTTAAAAATTTACCTTAAAAAGTACAACTTTCAGGATTTAAGCGTAAAATTTTATACACATGAAATAATAACAAAAAAAAAAAATTGTAGATTATTACCTATATAAAAATTTAAACAACCCATTGTTATTGTAATTTGTACGTGATTGGTTTAATTCACTAAATACTGTAACTTAATTAGATGACAGATTTTCACTGAATTTTCAGAATAAAATCGGGGTTATCAAAATTTTGGTTAGCATCTTTTTTTGTGTAACTTAAAATTTAAGTATTTTGTAATTGGGCATTAGGAAATAATATCGTGGTCATAAAAAAAGTATAGTGTACATCTTGCTTAAAATGTCCATTTCATACTCATATGATTTACAAACAGTCACACCCGTCTGAAATTAGTACCTTCAAAAGTCTTAACTTGGCAGAAAGAAACAATAAAAACTTAGAATTCCTGATCCCCTGCTTCATTCATTATCCACGTTAGTTTTCCCGGCAGATTCATCAGCGATGCATCGACGTCAGTGATTAGGTATCGTTGCAGGACACGGATATTCCATTTACATTGAAATCCCAACGTCGGGACACGATACATGTACTTAGCGCCGGAATAGGACGCTGCAGCAGGAGCGGTGCAGTAGGGCAGGAGACCAGGCAGGAAAGCAGGAATGCGGGATGATTGTCGTAGAGCTTGTTGGGATGTAGGGGAACTGAGCAAATGTTTTATGAATTGGGGGAACCTGTCTTGGTGGCTTTCAATGTACCTATTGTATATTTCTGCAGAGGTAAAGTATCACATGTAAGAAGTTTTTATGCACTCCTTGTTTTGGAATGATTATTTAAATTATGTTATTCTAAAGACAACGGCAAAAGGCAAGCAGCCCCATTTCAATTTTTTTTTTGCATCTCCAAGTTGTTTCCAATCACAGTTGATCATGAAAAGTAAGAATATATAGTTTTTAACTATTAAAAAATTTAATTACAACTATTTTTTGATCCAAAATTCTGATTTTTAAAAAGAGTTCATTTTGATAGACGTCGATGCGCTGATTTCACATTTACAAATAGAATTTAATTGTCCCGTTTCATTTCTGAGATTAATTTAATGAATTAAACCAATCACGTATAAATTATAATAACATTGGTTTTTTATATTTTTTATATAGGTCTTCAAATAAAAATATTTTTTTTATTTATTCATTTAAATGTTTATTTATAACTGGTTAGGAAAAAACCAATAAGCATTGGAGTTCTTTCAGTTTTATATTGTTTTTACTTCAAAATTTAGACGCAAATCTAAAGAATCAGTTCTTTTTAATTTTCTTATTTCTGAGGAACTATCTAATATATTTAGTACTAAATTATTAATATGGTTATGTAAGCGATTTTCATATCGAGTAGAGTTAGATTTAGTCAAACGTGCACCCATCTTTTTTTCGTAACTTAATACCTACTCCGTTATCACTAGTGTAATTACTACGAAAATTATATGACTAAATAAGCATCTGTCATTTTTTTTAAGTGACCAGTATTTGAAAAAATATATAATTATATATTATAATATATAGTTACGAATAAATTAAACTCACTCTTGCTTGTAGCCTTAGAAAATGATCAGTCCTTACTAAAATTTTTGAAGATAATTAAATTTAGTTACCAATAAAACTTTATTTTTGTCTAAAAAGTTTGTGGATAGTAGTAACGGTTTCCTATAACAAGCTATTAAGCCCTTAAACCCTAATTGTCACAAGAACAAAATTACCATTCTCACTAAATTCAAAACACATAAATTGTGCTTAACTCCTCCTTTCAGCATTAATTATCCGTTATCAGTAGCATCTCCTTCTCGCTCGATATTAATATTGAAAACAGCGTGTAAGAGTGGAAAGTAATTAAGAAAGTATAGGTTTAATTGGCTTTGTGCGGGTGGCGACAGCGATGCCTGGGGCCCGGTGCAGGACGCGTTAAATTAATGGAATTGTCGACGGAGGAAATCTCGCTCGCGGCTTATCGCCTCGGATGCTGTGCTGACCAAGGGTAACGTTGCTTTATACATCAAATGTTATTTATAGCGGATGATACCGAACAGTCATCTATCTGCCGCACCGGTCTTATTCAGCTATACTAATGCTCATGCTTGCTATAGTGTCGCTGTAATGATACTGTTTGTGCACTTGGTTCACGGAATGTCACAGTTCAGCTAAGATCTGTGTACTAAAATACATATATCTAAACGTATATTGTGTGATTTGTGTGTAGAACCAAAAATTTATTTTGACAAAATTATATATTAGAGCATAATGGCTATGTACACTACATCATGTCTTGATACAAATGTTAGTATGTCCATTTCTCTTGTTACGAACTAAGGAAGAATATTAAAATCCCATGATTGTAAATAAAGTTTAAATAAAAATATGTAGTAAAAATGTTCCCCTTGTAAAATTTAATTGTAGTAAAGTCTATAATTTTATAATTAAATATGTTAATTTTTAATTAACTTACCTATACAGAACAGAGGTTGTATGTTCGTCAACTAGAAAGTCGTGGTTCGGTCACAATGTCTGCAAGAAAAAAGAAAAATACTTTATATACTAATAATAATTTAATAATATATAAGTAAAAAATCATAATTACATGAGAAACACGTTTCGAAAGAAATAAATAAAAAATTATCCCTAAATACAAACTGGAGTAAATAATGGAATACATTTAGTAACGCGAAAATAGGTGCGAAAATAGCAAGAATTATTGGGGAAATATAAATTTTCCTATATAAAAAATAAAATACCCTTATGTTTTTAAATTGATGAATTATTTGTAGTTTAGAAATTACTAAAAAAATTTGGAAGCTGTGATGTCAGAGTGATAGAATCACGAAAGAATAGAGATAGACCAAAAGCGAACGAGACAATCTCTTTCTCTTTTTCCTCATATCCCTACTCCAAATTATTAAATTGCTAATAACTATATATTTGCAAATTAACATTTAATTTTTATTATTATAAAAATTATAGTGATTAGTTTTTATGTATTATATTTTATGACATATACTATACACCATTACAAAGTTATTCAAAAAAATCTAGGATAAAAATATTAATCAAAAATAAATAAATACGAAAATAATAAAGTTAAACAAATTTTTATACGACCACTATGGAAGGTGCACATGTGCAGTCTAGGACATATCATTTCATATTTATTTCTGTAATGTTTAGCAGTATGTTAGAAATCACCTATTTCCCACCTTGTGTGATTCCAGAACTCATCGATTTTGTCTTATGCTGAAACTTATACACCTTTCGGGAAATAGGCGACTTTCTGCACTTGTTGCACAATATATAAATAAAACAAATGTAAATCAAATCTATACTTATATATTTTCTTTTTAAGTACAGCACGATTTAAAATTTCCATGATAGAGATTAATAATAAACACCAACATAAACGCCTGCAGCTATTAAATTGGAGACCTAAGCATGATAATGCTAAGGAATCATAGTCCAACAAACCTTACAGTTGGTTACCACTCTGAACAATCTCATATAACAATATGTCCCTCATTTTATTATTCAAGGCAGCGAAAGGAACCTAAGTAAGCTAATCCCATCTCTATAAACAGTTGGGAAACTTTTTTTCGTTTGGTATAATAGATCTTGATCCAGTAGTAATAAACCTTCTACAGGAAGATATCAACCCCTAGCATCCGCGAGTCTGTCAGTCAGAGTGTTCCTCCTTACAACCCCCCCCCCCCCTGCTGTGTTCGCTTCACTTGCTCGCTCAAAGGAGTCTGCAGCTCATTCTTCATTCCGCACCGCGTCTCGATATAAATTAAAACGGCAGACAGTCGGTAATCAATTTCGCGTGATCGAGCCAGCTTCGGTCGCGAGATCGATTGTTAACTGTATTATTTATCCTAGACGGCTGCGCCTGCAACGCTCACGGCAACTGTCTTCAAGACAATTCAATGACTTTTTGTTACGAGATATGGGGTATTTTTCTCCTGATTGTGACTTAATAAATGATTGTGTTGCGGGTTCAGATAAAGGTTTTTAAACAATTTATTGCTTATATTTTACTTCATTGTTTCAGAATTCATTCAAGCGATCTTTTACGCTTTGAACTTACATAAAAAGCTATGCAAGCTTTTTAATAAAGATATTTACAAATTTTATCTTACGAATACTTCTTTCAGGAATTATTTTATATAAAAAAATATGTCAAAGTTACTAAAGTAAGCTACGTGTTACATCTGACAACGTTACGTGGTTGTTAATCCTTAACCACTTCCTTAAAGGATCAACAAATACATGCAAGGTAACAGTTTAATTGCTTAAAGGAGGTAACGGGTTTGCTTAAACATTTGTTTTATCAGTAAGTTCGTTCTATCAGCAATAAAAACTGCTTTACCTTTCTAACAATGTAAAATACTATATCATATATACAAGAGAATTAATCAAAGAGTAATCATTCAAAGAATTTGAGTAATTATACTATATAATTCTTCCATAAGGTTCTTCTTGAATATACATGCAATTCAACTTTTCGGTGTGACATTTGTATAAAAATATGAACACTGTATAATATCCTTTTATCATATACCATATGTATTTTGAATAAAAATAACCCTTTGAGAGATTTTTATAATCTGTTATATTTACATTTATATATGTCTATGTATATCAATACTATGTGGGTTTCGCTTCAAAATCAAAAGAACTAAAATTATCAACATCCTCATACACATTCACTTAATATCTGAATATTTTTTTGCTTTTATTTCTTCGTCTAATAATTATTTTTAAGTTGCGACTTTTACTGTAAAAATATTTACGGAAATTACTACTTTAAAATTTACTACAAAATCGAATGATAAGGTCGCTGAGCTTTTATTTGAAATTTGGAAAACATAACTAATTCAGAATTTGGCATGTGGCGCCCTTCTGCAACTTATAAAATGACGCCCCTTGTTAGAATTTTTTTTAGATATTGTTTCGTATTTCGAACTATTTTCTTAAAAGGTAAAAATATGCTTCGAACATTAAACATTTATTTAACTAAATTGTAAAGTTTCTACGTAGAACTTTTTTTGCCTCAAGAACTCTTCATTTTCTAGACTTAAGTTAATATCGATATCACTGATTTCAAAACCTGCAATCCTATTACGTCTTTTCGTTTTTGTTCTGTCGTTTTATTATGTAACTTTTATTTTTTTTTCAAAACCTACAACCCCATTTCAATGTTGTGTATAGTTAAACAAACCAAACAACAGTATTAAACCAAAATGTGTGTTCACAAACATGAAATATCCCAGAAATACTCGTTTTCTTGCCCAAAATTTTGATTTTGGGAAATAGTGTACTTTGAAACAACTCGAAGCGCTGATTTCAAATTTTCAAACCGAATTTAATTATCTTTTTTCTTTCCTGAGATATTTGCTGTCAAAATTGCACCTCAAAAAAGTGTGTTTTTTGGCCACATCTCAAAAATGGGTAGAGATACAATCTCAACGATTATACCAGTCGATTCTACGGGAAAAGTTACATAAAGAAATGTTTTCTCGCCATATACGTTCTTTGGAGCGATTAGGTAAAAAATGAGAAAATATAAAAAACCTAAATTTCAAAATTTCTTTGAGAAAATTTTTGTCTCCAAAACATTTCATTTTCTGCACTTAAGTACATATCGATGCGCTGAATCCAAATTTTCAAACCGAATTCAATTATCTCTTCCCGTTCTTGAGATATTTGTGTTCAAAGTTGAGTTTTGGCAATACCTAAAAAAACAGGTTTTCTAGGTATACCCCTTAAATAGTTAGGTTTACGACTTCGGCGACCTCACCATTCGATTCTACGGGCAAAATTACATATGTACACCAATTTTTAGATTTTTATTCCAAAGGATACAATTTATAGAAAGGAAAAACGAAAATGGCCAAAATCGAAAAAAATGCCTGATGAACCCCTGACGATTTTTTCGATTTTTGGCCATTTTCAGTTTTTTCCTTATAGAAATTCTATCTGTTGCGATAAAAATCTGAAAATTGGTACACTTATGTAGTTTTGCCCGTAGAATCGAATAGTGAGGTCGCCGAAGTCGTAAACCTAACCATTTAAGGGGTATACCTAAGAAACCTAATTTTTTAGGTATAACTTTGTACTCAAATATCTCGAGAACGGTAAGAGATAATTGAATTCTGTTTTAAAATTTGGAATCAGCGCTTCGATATCTACTTAGGTCCAAAAAATAAAAAATTTTGAAGACAAAAAGTTTCGATGGGAAAAAATGAAATTTAGGTTTTTTCGTTTTTCTTATTTTTCGCCTAATCTTTTCAAAGGACGAATATGTGGGCAAAACATTTCTTTATATAACTTTTCCCGTAGAATCGAATGGTACAGTAGTTTAAATTGTATCTCTACTCATTTTTGAAATGTACGAAAAAAACACACTTTTTTGAGGTACAACTTTGAGAGCAAATATCTCCGAAACGAAAAGAGATAATTAAATTCCGTTTTCAAATTTGGTATCAGCGTAGTTAATTCTTTAAAAAATATTACAAACAAAATTTTGTAAAATTTGAAAATATTCGAGCTAAAATTTCGATATTTTAAAATAATTCAGGGTTTATAGAAAAATACAGCATCAGCAGCTTCGGAAATTTCTACCCGTTTTGTTACTACATAAATAAACCATATACGTTAAATAAATAAATTAATAAGTATAGGAGAAAATGTAAAATATACAGTTTTTAATTTTTTCAAAAAGCTTCCAAGTATTTTTGTTTTTCATTTTTTTTTAAATTATTTCTTTTGGAAACATGGCGCCCCCTTCATCTTGGCGCCCTTCTGCCACGCTTAGATTGCTTACACTATAGCAGGGCGCTAATAATAATATCAACTTAAGTTTTTTCTCTTCACAAATAGAAAATAAGACGTCTTTAGTCGTTGGGCAAAAATTATTAAATAACGTTTAATTTATCTTCAGCATTGTAATATTGTTATAGAATAGAAATACAAGTAAATAAGTAGAGCAAATTTTACATTATTAATTTCAAGCTGAATGCAGTTTACTTTTACAGAGTCCTTTGTATAAGTATTAATCACTTAATACTCTAATGAGTTGTATATGTATAAATTAGCATATATGCAGGTATTATAAGTTCTGTACAAACCTATATTTCGTTCTTTGATAACATAATACTCAATTTGTATAAGTGTTATTAGACGAATGCTGAAATGAAACAATATTTACTTGATGAAAACGCACAATTAGTTGTGATCGCAATGTACGGCGAGAAAATAAATCTCATTAAAGCAGTAATCTTGCAAACGTTACATAATTACAATTTAGCCTAATGAGATTCATTGTTCCAGATTTACCGACAATCAAAAGCATCAATTAATAATTCAGAGTAGGAGAACAATATAAATTACACGTAATGGGAATAAAGCCCCGTGAGAGTCGCGATTAGCGTGTGGGAATTGAATGTAATGACCAGTATATTGGCGCGGGTGTGGGAGATGGCCTGGTGAGTGTTTGCCCAGTCGAATACATTAGAATACTGCTGAGGAAGCGTTCCGTTCACCCCACTGGCTTCCAGCGATTGCCAAACTCCCTAGCGACAATGAGGAACTTAGCGAGACCGGAAAGTGGAAATATGCACGCAAAAATTTTAATACCTAATGTATCACTCATTACAATCTTCAGTTTTACAGGAATTTACTTCCATACCTAATAATAATAATAACCAATAGTAACAATAAAAGTACTCATATTTTTTAAATCGAATCATTATACGTCGGTTAAGTGAAAATGATTATAAAAAAATTGAGAAGCGTGGTAGAATCATAAAAGAAGAATGATAGACTGGAAATGTAAGATTATCTGTCTTTTTCCACAATTCTAACATTTTGACGTCACATACTTTTTCGGAAACATTAAATTTCTAACTGAGAATATAATAATTGTTTTATTAAGTTGCTAAGTACGTTTAGAAAGCAAAAGTGTGGTATAAATTGGGAGGTATTAGCAAGTCATAGCGTGGAAATGTAAGCGCAGGTCCGAACTGACATTTGTAGAGGTCAGCCAACATCCCAACCCGTTCGTGTCCGTCGATATTTTCCTGCGGTTTAATGAAAAATCGAAAGTCGAATCGGCGGAGCGTCGGCAGCATCGCCGGCGTCGGCGGAAGACGGACGCCCGGACATGAGTGCGATCGGACGCGCAGATATTCCGGTTCGTTAATTAAATTAAACAATAAATCAACAGACACGGCCCAACGGAGTAACTCGTCCATCTCACACATCCTGCGCCGTGCCATCGAATTCGTCAGCGCCCGTTTTAAGTGATTAAAAACGCGGCCCTTGTCCGAGCCGGGCTAAATGGCCCCGGGACTGGAAATTGCCGGCGATATCGCCGCAAGATTGGATCCTCCAAGAGACATTCGCAGCTAACATAACTTTACACCAGATAAATGGTTCCACGCAGATGTGCGAGCGAACCATCAACCCACCAAACTTTTTTAACTTTAACTAATGGTTCCCAAAGAAAAGGGCCTACCAACTTTATACGCGCTTTATTTTAAATTACACTCTATTTTGGGATTTAAATACATAGCAATGCGCTGATTCCAAGACAAATAAAATCAATGGAAGAAGCTGTTGGTATTGGTGAAACATTATACCTAAAATATGTGTTCCTTGACACAAAAATTTAAAAACTTTCTTGTATGTGAATATTCTACCCATTTTTTTTAAATATTTTTTCTTAATGATTATGTTCTGTATACATATTTTTGATTAAAAAAGAAAAGAAAATTTCAAGTGACATTAAATTTTTCATCCCTGTAATGGAAACAAATATAAAGATAATATCGCAGTTAGCTCAGCATACGAAAATTGTTTGCAGACGAAAAAGGTTAGCAGCCAAAAAATAATAACCTGTAAGAAAAGTGACATATTTTGGAAATTACTATATAAACCTTTTTAAAAGGTTAACAGAATTTGTTTTATTATGTCTGGATATATTAGTTAAAATATGTTTTAAATTAATTCTGTAGTGTTAGTTTAAATTTGTTGTGAAACTCTAGTAATATAAAACGCTCATTTAATTTTATGATAAATTAAGCAATATGACCTATAAATCTATCAATATTGGACTAATTAAACGTATATAGATTTGTTATTTTATTTATTATAGCAATTAACTATTAACTAAATACAGATACCTATGAAATAAAATCACATTCCATTCAGAACGAATGCACACGAAATGAAGTACCTAACACAAAAGAACATTCATCTGTATTCGTGTGTTCCAATTTGTAATGGTAATATCTCTGTATTGAAATGTTGTAGAACATAATTAATTAACTATTAATTACTCACTCTTCGTTTATCTATTGATTAATAGCCGTATAACGAGTTTATTTTCAATGCATTCGCAGTAACATTAACGGTGTAATTTGAGTAAAATTAATAACACAAATTTTGACCTAGTTTAAATGATTATATATGGGAATTTGACTAATGTTATTATCTGTAATTAGAAACTATTACACACAATTACTATTTTTTTTATTAAAATATAGAAATAACAGGACTTCTAAGTTTTAATAAGTATTGTTTTAAGGCAATTTTACCTTATTTAGGGATTCAGTTAACTTAAATGACAACTGTATTTTATATCGTTTATCTGTTTATAACCAACAATTATATTGTAATAATTTAATACCGCATAAAATTAAGCAGTCCTTGGTCTGGTCTTTTTTTTGTTTATTATTAGAAATTATTTTGTTTATATTCTTAATATGAAATACATTTTTGTACTTAATTAAACGGAAGTAGAAAAAATAGTGTATGAAACACGTAAGGAAAGTAGGTGGTTATTTAACTTTTGTTACTGCTGCCTTCTTCAGGGTAATGACAATTACAAGTAATCATACATACTGTTTAAAATAACCTTAAATTTTTATTTTAAATATTTATCAGAAACAAAGTAAGAAAGAAGTATTAGTAACAAATTGAAACCCGATTTTCTGTAAAACAAGTATTTATCAGTTGCCACTTTAATCCATGACACCCTTTATTTAGTTTCATATCTACAGTAGTACATCAATGTGCCACGTATATTCGCAGCTCGCCTGTATATAAATTTTCCTCGCTGGCGTCCAAACCACAATTGCCTCTAAATTTGAATTTTTAATGCAAAACTATGTGTGTTGGAATCTGTGATAAAACACGAGAGAGCAGAAAACAAATGTTAATGCGCATTTTCGTAAGCACTGGTCACGAGGTTTTTTAGTAAATGGTGCGTATTATGTGTGCGCATGTGTGAAATCTATTTGATAAACAAAACTCACATCCCGGACTCACTTAATCAAATCACACGGCGAGGGGCGTTGGTTAAAGCGGCTTCGATTAATAATTCTCCCGGCCGGCCAGCGGTAGATCCACCGCAATACCAGTCCGTGATATACTGCTGCGCGTTCTGCAAATGTATATGATGCCATATAAGCAACCATTTATTTATTTCGTTTCCGCCACCAGATGTAATCATGTTTATTTCATGAATTTCACGACTTTTAAATTATTGCAATTGAATATTTTTATTGAAACTTGATGCAGCAATGAAATTAGTTTTAGTTGAAATGTTTGCAAGTTTAATCGCAAAATTAATTACATGATTTATGCGAAAAATTTGCAAGATTAAATTCGTATAAGTAATAAATTAAAATGTTTATTATTTAGTTTTTTTTTTTCAATTAAGAAATAATATTAAATCGAAAGCTAATAATGGCACAATAATCACTTAGACAGTATCAAGTATATATTTTGTTATTAGTTACCGACTTTGTAAATTGATCTCTAAATTTACTGACCTAACCCAAGCTTAATAAATATTATATTATTATAATAAATCAATTATTCACATGCTTAATATATTTGTAGCTATTATATAAACTGAACCCTGTTACTATTATTTTCCTAAAAGCGAAAACTAGTTCTTGTCAATCGTATGAACAATTACTAAACAATTGATCATTCATCCATAAATACAAATTAGGAGAATAACTGAAAAGTCTGCAAGATGTTCTTGTCTCAATTAAACCAATGAATTGATAGACAAAACATTGAACTCTACGCCAAAACAATAATAGATTTTGAATCACTCTCGAGAAATATTTGCCAGACCACTTTTTCACCTTGTAGTTCAATAGCAATTAAGTTTATTGATGCCTTTTAATTAAGTTAGTAATGAAAAATTCTCGGACCAATTAAATCTTTATCGCCGCTGAAAAAACCGTTTCTAAAATTCAAATTGCTTATTTTTATTCAAATATACATATAATTATCAATATTGATTCATTACCACGTACAATATTATTGAGATAAATAATTTTGTTACATAGCATGCATATACATAAATTATGTGGCATAAATATTCCTAAAACTGAACTAAATTTCAGAGAACTTAATTAGTGTGGTATGCATATTGAATGTTATGAAGATTTCTAGGAAATTTGTCTGAAATGTTCGTGAAAACTATATTTTAAATTAATTTAATTTTGATAAACAGCAAATTTGATAAATATAATAATATATAGTTTTTGTAACTATAGTTACTGGATTAATTGTGAGTTGATTGGCAACATAAATGAAATGGAATATCCCTTTCATCACATTTAACAAATAATTAGTTTGTGTGTAAATCCCATGAAAAGTTAGCAGAGCTAGAAGTTGTGCAGTCATCAATTTCCTGTAAATGAATCCACACACACGTTAAAGTGTTTAGCAAACAGTTTACCGGTAGCCTGATTCCGTTCCGCAGACAACGGAACCGAACACCGCAAAGGTTAAATCTCGAGGGAGATATTAGTATGTCTTGTTAGCGAAACCGCCACGCCGCCATTGCTGTACCGCAAGGGCCCAATGTAACTGTTATCCAAGTCCTCTAAGACGGCCCTTTGTCAACCCAAGAGGTAGCCACCGGAAGTGTTTGATTTATTACCTACCACTGCCAGGGTGATACCTTCCGGTTGCTTTATTCTACAATTATTCATATCATTTGATTACAACTACCGAATTTAATCAGTTTACTTTTTTTAGATTAACAAGTAAATGTGATTATTTAAAATTGGAGTTCTTTCAGTTTTATATTGTTTTACTTCATAATTTAGATACATACCCAGGTATCTTGCTTCTGTCTGTTGGGGCATTACTTCATTGTTAATTGTTACTGCGAGACAGATGACATGTTTTTTCGTATATGTCACGTGAACAATTTTTGCCCATTTCACTACTTTATTTAATGCCGTTTGCAGATTTTTTGAAGCTTCCACTCTATATCTTTATGAGATGCAAGTATTGCAGTGTTATATGCATATGTAGCTACTGTAATTTTTTCCAAACAAGTTAGATCAGTCGTCTATATTAAGTATAAGATTGGACCCAGTATACTACCCTGCGGTACCCCAGATTTAATGAGGTAATACTTGGAGTACAAAGCTTCATGCATTACGTGAAAACATTTGTCTGATAAATCTTCTAGATCAGATTCAATTTGATTTGCAAATCGATAGACTTGCTTCAATGAAGAATATTGTTCTCGGAATCCAAATTGGTGGTCAGGAATGATATTATTTTCTTCTAACATTTTTTTCTTTTTAAGAAAAGTTTTTCAAATATTTGAAAAACTTGAATATGTCATTCATGTATTCCAGTCATTGATGAAGGTGATTATGGCATGAATAGCTTGTGCTATATTTTGTGTTGGTAGCTCTGTTAGTTTGTTCTACAACTCTTTGCGTATATTTCATCCATTTTTATATTTGTATATAATACTGTCCTTTTGGAATTTATTTATTAAATTACACGATTTCACCCAAAGATTTGAATCACAAGATTACAATTGAAGACGTGAGGATTAACAGCGGAAAATAAAAGTACCAAAAGAAATCAAAATGACCTAAATTTGTATCATGCTATAGACAAACATAAAAGATTAAAAAAGACAAAGACAAGGCAAAATCACGTCTTTGTATAGTTATTTACAATATCGGGATGTTGAAAACGCAGAGTGCATTTTGCAGTGAACTTCGAAAGGTCAACCACAAGCGATTTCCAAGTTGCGGTAGAACGATATGACGCATTTGATAGAGTTAGCAGGGTAGGTATATTCCTGTAACGCGAACCGGTGCAATTCCAGGGATAAAAATAGCGTGTGCATAGTTAATTGGCGAGCACATAACGGGGAATGAATTTATGTAGCGTAAGTTGTTGATTAGCAAATGCGCGAACGTAGCCGCAACCGCCCACATAGATCACGCGCGGGAATGACAGATGGAAGTTTGATTCCATATCTCGTATCCACACTTGACGATAGCTAGTGAGCAGCGGAGTTCCTGAACTGTCTTTGTAATTAATTTATGCGCCAAATCGCCACAGTACAGGCCGATCCGTTAATATCTCGCGACATGCCTGGTGATCTATCATTTACGTTTAATTGACTTCGAGGGCCGCGCCAGTGTTTTGTTTGTGGCGGCGCATGCGTCGATGACCGGACAACGGCTACTTCCGACTTACTTCCCCTCGGCCACTTTCGGGTGTCGAGATATCTCACCGGCTATTTTCCCGGTTTATCATTGTTTTATTGTTTGCCCTGCCATGTGAGACACTGTTTTGTTTGTAAACAAAATGTTTCGTTTTGTTTGGTCATGTTTGTTTTCTTTTTTATGATTTAATGATGTTAAATACAAGCTTACAATGTAACTGGGGATACTGGGAATTTAAATCTGTACTTTTAGATTTGTTTGCTTTATATTTTTCACTTTTATTTCCGAAATTAAATGCTATCGTTTCAGTTATTAATTTCTTTGTCGACTGTAATTTCAAAAATTTGTTTCATCTATTTATGTTGTTTACACGTTCTATTGTACAAATACCAACAGAACAATTTGTAATTTGTCAAGTTACGCAGATAATGTTCATATTAAAATTTCTCTTTACTCTTTGAATTTCTCTCAACAAATAAAACAAACAATCATCTATATAATTTAATATAATAAATTTATAGTGAAATTGTACAGCAACCTAAAAAATATTTTAATAAAATGAAACCTTCTCAAACTCAAATTTATAATCGAATTTCAGTCTATGTTTTAACAAATAAAAACTAATCACTATAGCTTCTCTAAATATTAGTTCGCAATACTGTAGTTATTAGCAATATATATTTATTGTAACGATGAATTTCGGAAATTCAGATATCTTTACTTTTTGTCGCTCTTAGTTGTTAAGTTGTCATTGTACATTTTGCATTTTGAAACTTAAAAACAACATGTAGTTACAAATCGAATAGATCGAACCGGAAGAAGTTGTAGTACGATATGTTAGGTCGAAAGCATCGTAGACTTTTGATCGATGAACAAGAGCGATAGGAATTGATGCAGTGCATCGTGTTCTGACCGCAAATTCAGTTTAGGAGTAAAGGCGAAAGCGAAAGCCAGCAGCAGAGTGGAGCGATCTCCTGAGGAATCGGGATTTCAATCCATCAAAGGGGAAGGAGTCGGCCGCTACGAGTCATTAAAAGGTAATAAAGCACTGGCGGCCAGAGAGATTGCCTCGCGAGTTCCGCTGAAGAATAAACATGTTGCAGAGGAGGAAGCTCCTGGCTTGTTTATCGTAACGGTAGCGGTGGTTTAAACATATCGCGGACTTGACATTACTTCAGTCGGCATAACTTCCAAAATTCTGCCTATATATTCAACAGGACTTTAAAATATATATTATGTTCTGGAAAGCACTAACTGAAAAACTTCTCACATTATTAGAGTAGGTTTTTCGTCACATTTGTTTCTTGTCTTATTTTACAATATTTTACATTTTAGCAACGACTTAATCAAAATAACACATTTTTCGAAATGGAAACAAGGCAAAATTTGATTACTTTTTATGGTCGTAGAAATAATTATTTTAATTTTTTAATTTAATTAATTGACTGCAGACAACAAAAAAAAATCAATTTTTAAGTGAAATATGACAATACATCGTTGTTCAACACAATTAAAATTATATTAAAAAGTGATGAAGACAATGAAGTGACAAATTTGATTAAATTGTGGTTCTTAATTTTACCAGAAAATTGCAGGATATAATAGTATATGTGAAAGTTTCGACATGAGGCGAAGTCGAATGTTGGAATCACACAAGGTGGGAAACAGCTGATTCTGTACGAGTGGCAGGCTATACTTTTTCTATGACCACAGAGTTAAACGTTACAGAACAAAAATATATGCACGAAAGCTATTTGACATAAAGAACAAGTATCTTCACGAATGTACAATGTTGGCAATTACTGTAAGAAATGATCTTTTACACTTTAACCCACGATTGTGAGAAGTACGGAAATTTTATATAGTATGAGTAAAGTTGCCAGTTTTCACAGTGGTCGCAGAAAAAATAGTTTTGCATCCCATAGACAAAAATCATTTCTCATGTTGAGAGTTGTCTTGTAAATATTAAATTCGAAAAATAATTTTATAATAGGTACCTAAAAATATACTTTGCGAAAGAAAGTTATATATTAATTGTTCTTAAAATATTTTTATGAATAGTAAAACAACGATAAATAAAATGATTCGTTATCATATCTATTAAATTAAATAATAAAATTGGCAAAGTTTTTGAGTTAAATGAGTAGGTCATTGGGTTAATATATAATAAAAAAAGATATAATAATCTGATGTGAAATAATAGTTGGCAGTCTACTGCATGATTATCTTCGCATGTCTTGTAAACGCGTTGAAGCTTGTTAATCGGAAGCGCTGTCCATTATCTAGGACCGTTGATATTTTTACGCCCCTGGAGTGGGCACGACACTGGCGTGCGTGCACAGTGGGCCAAGCTGTTATATTCAGGAGTTTTATCCTTTTTAGTGTCCACAAGAAACGGACATGCCTAACACGCTATTTAAATGTAAATCGCGAAGCCAATGGCTCGCGAAGCCCCGACAGGAAGAACAGGGCGCTTTGGGGTCAGAAGTAATGAAAACATTCGCCTGCAGAGGGGATCATCAGTAAATAATGAGAACAGCTGTAATTCCCTCTCTCGGTATTTATTTCACTCGGCTCCCGCTACACTGTTTTGCTTTACTTATGTGTTAGTTGCCGGTTCGCTTCTTGATCGCGCACCAAGTGTAAATCTTCATTTAGATACGGTGGATGTATTTATTGGTTTATTCTAGCTGAGCTCTGGTTAACTGATTGAGATTTCGATAGCGATTTATTTTCAGACTGGAATTTTCTTAATTCTATTTCTCACAAACACTTTCTTACTAAATTGAAACCTTTAAAAAATAGTTCTATTTAAATAGCAATGTTGTATAAATTAAAGGACATTTATTTAACGCAAATTTATTAATTAATCATGAACAGTGACAAATATTCTAATTAGCTAATTCGACTTTGCTGATTATAAAAGAAATAGTGAAAAAACTCAGGACACTACTTTCTGGGAAAAGACTGCTTAAATTTACAACAAATTTTATAAACAATTTTTTGACGGAAAGTATCTTAAACAACTAATTCGACCCCGCTGGTTACGGGAAAAATAGTAAAAAAATTCTCAAGTGTATAGTTTTTGAAATAAAAGATCAAACTGCAAAATATATATAGGTTAAATTAGCCCGTTGAGCGTTGAAGCCATAGCTAGTTTTCTGACCCCTTTAAATTAAAATGTCAGTAAGCCAATTATGTGGTGAGACCCAAAGATAAGAAACTTGTTAGGTTTCTACCTGTGGTCTATACTTCTGTGAGTCAGACAGAGATAGAGAAAGTCGTAAAACTTCCCCCTTCGAAGATAATAAATTGGTCTTGGCAAATGTTGTGAAAACATTTAATTATTATTTTTTTAACAAAAAGTTAATTTTGAAAATTCCGATTTTTTAAAAAGGAATATTATAATTTAAAAACATGTGTCACAAAATAGCATTTATTATAAAAAAAAATACATATTGTAAAGAATAAGTAAAAAAATTTAAGAAACAATAAAAAATCTACAGTAAAAGCCCTTTATAACAAAACTGATTATAGCGACAAATTGGTTATAACAACGAAATTGTTTTTTCTTGTTTGAAAGACCACACGCTACCATTATTTTACTTTTATCGGTTATAGCGACTTACGGCTATAGCAACATTTTTTTAGTATTTCTTTGATGTCGTTATAACTGGATTTTACTGTAACACATTTAAAAGTAAATTTAACAAAAAATTACAAATTGGTGTAAAAATTTCTGCGTTATAAATTCAAAATAATATACTAGTAAAGTCGTTTTACGGACGAAGTTTAACAGATTTAATAGTTCTTGAAAATATTGCCACATGGTAACATTAACCATAAAATATTGTGAAAATAATTATCGAATATTCTAAATGGAATAATATTAATACCGTAAGTATCTAGTAATTATTTTAATAATTTATTTTACCGTGTTAGCAGTCAACGCACGGATATATAAAATATAAATATTAATATAACGTGTAAAGAGGACAGCCGAGAGATTATGTGCTGGCCACATCAGATTTTTTTTTCTGTTTATTTAACTCGTATGTAAATATGAGCATTTTATTTATTTCTCATCGGTTTAAAAACTTGCCCAGTTTACTTGTTTATTTCGATTTTATGTTGTACGTATAAACCAAGCTATTGAAGGGAATTTGTAAATATGAGACGAAATCAGTGATGAGTGAAGAAAGTGACTGGCACACAATATAAAACTTTATTTGCGTGAAATAACCCCAGCTAAGCATCTAAATTACGATCCATTTGCATCAACAGGCCGAAATAGGAAGTGGGGCTAAAAGAGCCACGGTTAATCATGCACGTTCATCTGAAGAGCTGTTGAGGCCTTGGCGGAAAACCTCCACTCCATCTGCGTCTTCCGCGGCCTGAAGAGGAAGAAGTGAAGAGTGAACTGCAGTAAAGGAAGCGATATTAAAGCACTTCATCGATGAGCGCTTACAACGCATAAATGCACGTGTAATAGCCGTGTTCTCCGCCCGCTGGTTCGCCTAGCGGCTAATGTAGCGTACCGAGAGGACCACGCGAGCGGGATGCCGACTTGAAAGGAATGCCTTTCAAACTGATTTCACCACCAATTTTAATATACATATCAATGCCAAGATTTGCTCCAACCAATATGCCTACACAATGTACAACAGCGAACCTCAAACTAAAACCAACTGTATATTCGTAAATGTACTAAATTCTATTCAATAAATATTCCATTTTTTTCTACGACTTGTTATATGTTTGTTATTGCTACAGATACATAATATATTATAAACACATTTTCGTTTCTCACGGTAATCGTAGACAACTTTAAGGTATAAATTTATATCTTACAGTTCTTTCAAAAATCATATTGTTTAATTTTTGTTTTGTAGCTCAAAGTAAAACCAACAGTATAATAGTAAATATATTAAATTCTATTTAATAAATAGCACAATATTTTTTTTCTACGACCATTAATATATGTGCTTGTTATGTGTTTATTATTGCTTAGGATCAGTGGCGTAGCCAGGAATTTTGAAAGGGGGGGGTTCAAAATTAGATTAGGTTACTTAATACATAGGTATGTATATCTATTTATTTATTAAGAAAATGTAAATAAATGGATATATATGAATATTTTATTTTAAATTCGTCAAGGAGGGGGTCCGGACCCGTAAACCCCCCCCTTGCCTACGCCACTGCTTAGGATACATAATATATTATAAAAACATTTTCATTTCCCACGGTAACCATAGACAACGTTAAGGTATAAATTCATATCTCACAGTTCTTTCAAAAATTGTATAGTTTAATAGTTGCTAAGAAGTGAAATGAAGACATCTTTATTATAATAAGAGAATAACATATGGTTTAAAAGAACCTATTAGTAACAAATACTTATTTGATTGTGATTATTTGTGATATTTGTGAGATATATAGTGATAGAAAACTAAAGTCTACTTCTTTAGTAAAGATAGTATCACTACAAAAATAAAGTGATTTTGTAATAAATTGAAGTCATTTATTTAATTTAATAATCAAATAATACCTTAAAAGGTAAGAAAAAACTATATTTCTGTGTTTAATAAAAACATAATTAAACTCTGAGTTAACTACATAAGTTTCAGTTTCGGTTATGTTTTTGGTCGAAACTAGAAGAGGAGGGGAATATTCCATTACGGTTTCGGTTTCGGCTGAAAATCGTGTATATGTGGGACACTATAAATAACTATTTTATATCTCTCTATATTTTCTATAAAAAAATTCAATATTGGTTTGTGTTTATCATAATGGATTTTGATTGTCGTTTTTCTTTATTCAAATATGTCTCCTCAAAGATGTATTATATTTTCAAAAGTGGGTGGAGATATTATAAGTATTATTATACTATGAATCTATTTATTATTTAATAATACAATGTTTCTCATTGCTTTCAAAACGTAGAAATTAAAAAATTAATTATTTCTTTTTTATTTTCAATTTAATTATTTAAAAACATTTTTCAAAATCCTGCAAGCTTTTAACAGATTTTCAACAAATCTGAGACAAACCAGGATAAGTAAGAAAAATGGAAAAATAAGTTTTATATAAAATGTGTAACGTTAAAGTGGTGCTAATCCATCTCTGTCTCTATATAAGATGTAATACAATAAAAATAAACCATTCTAAAATGCTTTTATTCAATGCTTATGTATAGATTTGTAAGATTTTAAATAAATAAAGCAAGAATCAGAAAATAAAATAAAAATTAAACTCACAAGTTTGATGCATGGGAATGATACATGAGCTTCTACTTCGCCACCGACAGCAAGAGTAACACTAGAGTTATTTTCACACAAAACCAACACCAAATAGTTTTCTTAAAAATTAAAAATACCCGAATCACAATTGCAATGTCATTAGTGAATACAACACAGAACTGTCCAACACTTCTACATCTACTGAAATCCTAACTGATGAGACATGATGTACCTTGTTTGCAAAGTTTGGCGTACGAATATAATAATAAGATGACACTACTTTCATGTCAAATAGAGATGTTTTAATGTTAATTAATATTAATAAATTTATATAGATTTTTTTTTATAAATCCTTTAATATTATTAAAGGAAAGTTATTCTCATAAGTGTTTGTGTAAAGTACGATATGTAAGGATAAAGTTGGATCTCGATCTTTTGGGTATTGGCGTACATTCGAGAACATTCCATTACGAGATATGGGGAATCTGATATTTATTGGTAATTGGAAACCTAGCTGCTAGAAGGATTGAACTAGTTTTAAAATTCTGTTCTACAATTTTTAAGGTTACAGCATACAGCATTTTCACTATCAGCTATTTTAAATTGAATGCTATGTACTTATACTTTTTGTTTAAATAATTCTGATTTATTTGATCAATTATTTTACTACATGGAATATTATTTTATAATGCATGTTAAATATGAAATAAATGAAGATATGGATAATTATCTTATATTAAATAAAATAAAATAAAATCTAATAATTATTGCAATATTGAAGAGTTTTGATAGATCTTTTTAATAAAATATATAAAATAATTTATGAATGCGATTGCTTCTTTTCTAGACTTAAAAAGGAATGAATGGAAACTAAAACAACATAATTTTCAACAAAAAATATTTAATTAACCAGAGCAGCCTAATCTGCTCCAAAATGTGCTCTGGTTTCAGCAGACCTAGAATTAGAACAAACACTTCTAAATGCTGTAATTCCTGACCCACTGAAACTAGAACATAATCCAGAGCAGTTAAATCTACTGCAGAATGTGCTTTGGTTTCAGCAGGCCAAAAATTGGAGCACATACCGAAGCGTGCTAGCGTCTCAGGATCTCTGGTATATCCTGACGTGCGCATTATTAGCAGTCATGTAGATTCCTATTGGTTGATATTCAATTGTAGCTGCACTAGTTGTAATTTTAAAATGAAAATTTGTAGGTATTTTAATGCGAGGATTACACTGGTAATATTTTAAAGGGTGTAACTAATACCCATTTTGGTAGTAGTAGTAACAACTCATTAAAATTATAACAATTCTGGGCTTTATTACTGATGTCAAAAATGGTACGTTAAAGAACATGTCTCCTTGGCACGTGGTTCTCAAAACAACTGCCATTTCTGAAGATATATTTATTTAGGAATATTTACATTTCTTATTAAATACTATCAAAAACCTTATACTCCATCACATTATTTATGTGCATGCGAAGTTCCTGGTACGAACTGCAAGACAATGTCGTTGAAAGTCACAGAGGCACAAACAATTAGAATGAAGGGAAGTGGGTTTGGGGCCTTGAGCGAAGACAAAGCCGTCGGCCGCTGGCGAGCTGCAGATCCGGCGTCGAGCACACGAGATTGACGTCCCTTTCTTTTTGCGCAGAGAACGTCTTCTAATCAGTATTTTAAGTGAAACGTTCAATCCAATCGTTCTCCTGCTTTGTGTTTTTCTGCTCCTCGTTCGTCTCGCGGCAATGCAGCTTCATTATTTTCCGCCGTTGAGCACTAACGAATCGGACCGATGTGCACGTCCCACGTCGCATTCAAATTGTTGTCGGATCAGATTCGGATTCATATTGAAATAATTAGAAAAGTGCGATGCCGGCTAGAGCAGTCAAAAGATTTATCTCCCCGTCCTTCATTAAGTTTGATTGAATTTATTTCCTGAGCACTTGATATACTTTAATGAGTTTTGATAACGATTTCTTTCAGACGCCTGCGGTCATTTTTTCCTTTTTTCAGCAAAGATAATTACTGATTGATTCTTTACGTATCGCAAAGACAAATTTGAATTATTTTTATTTGAAAAATTTAAATGGCTTGATAGCCTTTTTGTCTGCAATATTCAACAGCGATTTTATATAAAGTAATTGATAAACTAAGAAAAGGCATACCGTGAGTTTATTTTAACGTGATACATAGGATTTGTCATATTCATGGTTACGACTTCAAATTATTTGATTGACAGCGATGTATCAAAGCGTTCACGTTAAAATGAAACATGGGTTGTCATATTCACATCTTTATTAACTGTCAAATAACATATTTCCACATCATTGGATCTCTAAGTACTTGATTTTTTTAAACTGATACATTGCTGTCAATCAAATGTCAAATCGTAACTCACGGTACCTATTATATATTAGTTATTGAAGAAAATTGGAGACCTGACTATTGTTTTTTGTTTAATTCTTTAAAATAGTACATTGTGTAACGAGTGCAGAAAAGCATTCATATCCATGCGAGTATAATTTTTAAAAGAGCAGTATTTTTTGCAAAAAAGGCATTCTATTTGAAATGACATATTAAATTAAGTATATATATTTTTCTTTAAGTATATTTTGTTATTGTAGGAAGGATATAAAAATAATAATATTTAACAAATAAGTTGAATCATCGAAAGAAACAAAACCTTATCTAATCAATGACTTTTTTACTCTGAAACAAATTCAACCTCGGTTATTTTTTGTAAATTTATTCATTATTTTTAAGGAAAATGATTATATTTGCAGCCAAGTAGCATAAAAAGCTATTGCTATTACTGAAGAACTTTTTGATATTATCCAATAAATGTTACCATTAAAGCCATTATACAAAGTGAGTGTAGTGCAACGCAGTACAAATTTATAGTTGAAAATATAAATTAATACAGCATTATCATAGTAATAAGTTGAAAGATAGCAAGTTGTGCAACGATAAAATATTTCAAGCGTCCGTAACACTAAGAGCTCCCGTGTTCCAAGACTTTCTTTTTCTCCCAGCCACAAAGAAAATTAAGTGTGCGTTTTTATAGCGAACAATATCATAAACGTCTCTGGCGCAATGCATACAAAATATGCGCTCAAATTGAATTAGTAGAAGGCGGCCATTGTAAAGATAAAACGTGAAATATCACGCGCCGTCATGAACAGGGCGCTATCAGATTTTTCACTTTCTGTTCTGCCGGGTGACGGACTGAGTAACCCGCAAACCTCGCACTGTCAAGTGGGAATTTACATGGGGAAAATGCATGACACCAAAACGATTATTGAAGATTGATGATATCATTGCGCGCATTTTGTTCGTTTTTACACAATTTAACTAATTGCACTCAAATCAAATCGTGCATTCGAATTCTTCACATTTCATTGTGTACTATTTCCAAATCAGATAAATATTTCACATTTTCAATTTTTAATTATAAGGATTTTAATTATTACTGAATAGTTTGCATTTAAAATATTTTTATGTTATGAAAATATTTTATTATAAATTTAGATTTTTTAAATTCCTTGTAATTACGTCCAATATACATATTTTGTACGTAGATTAAAAAAAATAAATAATAATATTAGTAATAACAAATGAATGTTCCATTTTACGTTAGTACTTATAAAAATGAGCAGTAAATTTAAAATAATGTCATATTTTTATTATATCAAAACAAACGCCAAACATTTGTCGTGTGTATTACCAATTGTCCCTTGTTATTTTGACAAGTTAGTACGGTAATATTATTACCGTACAGATATAGTTATGATTTAGTACCACAGGTTACTTTTGTCCATGTAAATAAAGGTATATTATCTTGAAACCAATAAAGAAAAATAACAATCGCTATATACATTCCTTCGCAATTTTTATTAAAAATTAAGAATTACTATATTACTTGGTACATAAATAATATTAAAGTTATAAACATTAAGAAGCAACAAAATTTCAGCATTTTTAACTAAGAAGATTATTATGTAACTTGGCAAAATATTTAAGTAATTAGTTGTTGTGAACGAAGACAAGTTGTTGAAGCATTTAAAAAGAGATTTGGAGAGCAAAACAATGAAGTCGTGATGAGTGTTAAACAGTCTCATTTTTAATAAAAGCAATTTGAGTGAGGGTTGTTCATCACTCCCAGATATTCTTAATTCTTTGCAGCGGCCGCCTTGTTATTGCTTCGATTATTCAGCAGAGCGTGATAAACTGCGCACGTCGTTCACTCCTCTCTCGAGTCTTATTTATCAACCAATCCTTACTTACACCAGATCACTGCTACCCAAACTGTGGAGTTGGTGCTTCCTTACTAAATATTTCGTATTTACATACTGATTTTTAATTGTTTTTGCACGATTATAATCATACGAGTATGAAATGGACATTCCAAGCGAGTTGTACACTATACTTTTTCTACGACCACGATATTATTTCCTAATTATTTATATTTTAATAATAAAGATGTCTTTATTTCACTATACTTTCTAGCAACTAGCTACAAAACAAAAATTAAACAATACGATTTTTGACAACACTGATATATAAATTTATACTTTAACGTTGTTTATGGTTACAGTAGGATATGAAAATGTATTGACAATATAATAAATATTCATAGCAATACAAACATATAACAAGCAAATATCTTAATAGTCGTAGAAAAACAATATTTACGATTGTAGCTAAAAACTAAAACTGTCACACATTAAATCAGAATTCTTGCCTGAAAAAAATTTTATGAGAAAGTTTTGGAATCCCATTATATTTTTTATTTCCTTACTCGTCTATATAACATCATTTTGATAATAAATTTATATTTATTGCTTGCATATAACATGGCACTGATGTTTACGTCTTCCCAGATATTTCTCAATACTTCGAGATATGCCTTTGAAAAAATTGCTTCAGTGAAACATAATAATTTAATAATGTAGGAACCATAACAAGAATAATACGTAGTAAAAAAGTAAATTCGATAAGATAATTCATAAATCATAAATACTTTTTTAAAAAGGTTATTATCTAAATATATAATTCTTTATATTGTATCGAGATTCAGTAAAATGCGTAAAATATGAGACGAGACATAAAATATGATTTTCAAAAATAGGCCACATGCAGAAACACAGAGTATTTCTCCGGCAACTTACACGAAAATCCTTTTCTGGAGGTGAAGGTAAGTCTGCAAGTTATTTGCCAGCATTTAGTTTTAGTTTATGAAAGTTGTAATACTCCTATAACATGTGCGACAAACCAGCGAGCAAATCGGTCACTGTTACATAAAATTACCGTCACTGACATAAAATATAAACCATAACCTACAGAACTCCGAGAGTTGCACAGCAACTAAAAGAACAGAGCTACGAACAAAACTTGTTGCAAAACAACGTCGTAAAACAAATGATTAATGCCACACTAAATATTACAAATAAAACTTCCAAACATGGCTTCCGGATTACTATCTGACGCGGGTAGGGCAAGAAGTTACCTCCTGGTCAAACTTCAAACATAAAATAAAACTTTCTTTTATTTTTCCGCGGGAGATTTCCATTCCTTGGCATAATATGCAGTGGTATGGCGAATTCAAGAAACGGTAACGTAAGTCACGATAGGAAAAACACGAGAAAATTAAAAGAATGCCGAGCCTGTGGGATTATCAGCGGAATATCGCTCATCCACAACACGCTGCCTAGCCTTCTAGACTTCTTGTTGTTATTGGCGGTTGAGAAATAAATCCATCTACATTCTGTTTCAAAATATATAACTCTCCATAAAGTTTTTCTTTACTATCTTCCATCAGCATTTTTCATTATGCTTATCATATCTAAATGTTCTTATTAAATAAAATATGGAGCATTTCATGTAATAGTTATTTATGTATCAAGGGCATAATCAAAAGATAATAGCACAAGGGAATGTTTAAAGCTCGCCGAACAATGATTTATTTCATTTTGGTACTTGAAATGAAAAATATCTGTAGGTATATATTCCATGGTTTTGTTTTCTTTACAGATAGTTGGCTTTGTTTAGATTGTTTGTTCTTGGGCCTATTCTGTAACTCCATGGTTAATTTTTAACAAGACGCTAAAATTTTTAACAAATAAAAACAAACATTACAAGTGATGTTTTGATATTTTCCCAGTTCTGTTATGTTACATTCCATTTAAAATATATAGATATCTAAAATTGTAGAAACACTCATTACATAAAGCAAAAAAGGAACAGTATTTACTTATAAAATAAATATGAGTCTACCTAATTTAAAATTGATAACGTGTACATATTCTAGAAATTGAAATGGTTAATGAAAATTTTATTACAGATATAGGAATTTTTTACAATTTGGCTTTTTCCTTGAAGATATTGTTGTTATTCAAAATTTTGGTTGTATTGTTCTTATAATGAAATAGTGTATTACATATTGAGCAGGGAAGTGCTTGATTTACAGTCGAGCACAAATTTAGATGACTGAGCATTCCTACGAGTTTAACAATCATTTAATAATTATTGAGTTGTACCTATAAAATTAACTTGTCAACATGACATTGACATTAGCTAGTCGGGAATATTTTACATTACCGACTATCTGTAAAAATATGTAATGAGCAACGACCACATTACTAACCGATTGTCAATTATTTTTTATGCACTTAACTTCCTTTACATGAAAAACTGTGACTGTCTCTCACTAAAACCGTTAGTCCGAACATGTGCAAAGAATGTAAGGAAAAAGTATCCCTGTTGCCATTGCGGAAAGGAATGCGATATAGCTTGGAGATTTTGATGATGTTGGAATTCTCGTTGAACGAAATCGACTGGCTAATGTCGACGTTATGAACCGCCGTCTAATGCTCGACTGCTTTGTCTGTTGGCGTGCTATGTGTAATTTCAAAGAAAAGGTATTAATTTTAGTTGAAGTACGTAAATTAACGCTGTGAACTTCACGAAAGCGTGTTAAATATACCGCAGTTTTTATACACTGTTACCTCTAACTAAATCGAATTAAATCTAATCTTCAAAGGGTAGATCAATTTCAGATTTACATATAAGTGTAATTACATTAAATGTTGGTTCTATTTATTACACATAAACATTACTACATCAACGACTGTAAAAAATTATAAGCAAATATTTTAATAGGGTGAAGATGTAAACTTTCAGTTTTATGCTGAAACTTCTCTCTTTTAACTATTGAAAGTTCCTAATAGAAACACAATGCTGATTATAAAACTTTGTTCTTTTGTGTTTTAATAATAAACAAAAAGTAATGCCTATCTTCATATAATATTTTTGACTCAATATGACCTCAGGAATAAGCTATTAAGTTATGTTATGAAACAGCGTGTACATATAGATTTATGGCTCGATTCTGAACAAATACATAAGTTTTACAGATCTATAAAACTGTAAATAATGAACAAAATCGGAACGAAAGCACTCTTATCTATAATTATCTATTAGTCCACACACAAACTGTTTTTTCTTCCCTAGGGAATAGTAAGATTTTGTAGGTCTGGACCGGCAAATGTTTCCTTTCTTGCACACGCACACGCAGGAAAATCTTATTTTTAATATGTGTAGGATAAAAAATAATTTCCTATATTAAATAAAAAAATAAGATACATTTCGAATGATGTATAATTTTCGAGTAAAAGATCCAAATTAATAGGCTAGTCTTATTTTCTACTTTTATAGCTATTGTATTTTTTCTTCTGTAATTACAGTTTTCTAATATAAATACTCATAATAGTTCAATTAAATTTAAATTTAAATTCTAGTTTTCAACAAATTTAAATAAAATATTATCATAAATGGGTATAGGTACATATATAGAAACTTTATGAAATTAATATGACATGTCATTGAAATAATATAAATGTACCATTAAAAATACTTTATGAGATTTAGTAGCCGCTGTAATACGTTACAATTTTCAAGCGTTTATGTTCAAATTACGCCGTTCTTCGCATTTTCGCGAGGCTGAAATCGCCTATTGTGTTATGTTTCTTGAGATTATGATGGCGGGCGTAATATAGTGCTAATATTTTCACCTTTTCACACTTTTTATCTGCGGGAAGCACAAATGTATACATTACCCGCATAAGACATAAACCAAAATTTAATTTTCTTGAGGAAAATAACTTGAATGTAATGGTTTTTCTTAAGTACCTCATATACCTACACATTTCCTAGATTAAAAATCTTTTCGCACCTAAATTATATTGCTAGTAATTTATTGCTTTTTCACGACCATAATTATAAGTTTTTCTCGCCTAATACATAACTTTAAGTTGAAAACATATATTTTGCTCAACTTTAATAGCAACTGTTTTCATTCCTTTTTACTATTTTACCTCACAAAATGTAAATCAGTATAAACAATTAAAAAAATACAAAAATAACAAGTTTTACTCGTCTTGTATGATTATGATAATTATTGAAAAATATCAATGTACATTCGTTTTATTTTTTAGGTTAGAACAAATGTCACTATTTTTTTAATAAAACAAGTGAATTGTTTATATATCCATGTGACCCGAAAATGTTACAGACATAAAAACCTATAGTGTATAAAATTTTAAGTAGTAACAATATTTCTTTAATAAATTAAAAGTGTCATCGCCGTAAAAAATCCTGTGTATCTCACGCCCAGATACTCTTTTGCAAGATCTCACATTATGTAGTGTTGTCCTGTATCGTATAATAAGTAAAAATAAAAATTTGTTCACATTGATCCATCGCTTTCTATTTGGTTAATGCCAGAAAAAAATATTTGTTATTTCTTTAAACAATTGCTTATTTTAAAATCGGATTGATTATTTCTAAGGTATATTTATTTAATATAAAGAGATACTATATTTATAAATTTAATTTGTAGTAAGTATATTTAACACTAAACATGAGAAGTAATCTGTTATAATGAAGTTTTTTACAGCAATACAATAAGCTTTAGGTTTTTTCATGTATTTAATATGAGTAAAGCGTAAAAGCGCAACATTTCTTTGTGAGTTTTTTTGCAGTGACGTTCGCATTGGCTGTTATTATTTTAATCTCCAGAGTTGAACGTTTCAAACGCAATATTTATTTTGGCGCGGGAAAATATTATCCGTCGACTTTCCATACCTCAGTGAGTGGAAGCTGTTCCAGCAGAGGATTTTTTCGCGCGTCGCAGCAAACATTTTTTCCAGTCGTGTATAACTCAATCTGAATTTGTCTGGTTTTTATGAGGTCCTTATCCATCTGCTGACACTGTAACGCGTCGTACCTCACGAGAGCTCAGCAAAGACGGGATGAACTTAAATGTGCCCAGCGATTTCTTCATGGGCGTCGAGGTCTTTAACATACGAAAGGAAGTTTTTTGACACGCACTTAACGATGAAATAAAACCGCATGTTTGGATGATGTATTTCATTCGGATAAGATGACAAGAAACATTTGTGTTCGTTTAACATAGCAAATAAAATTTTAAAGAATCCAGCATTTTTATTGAATATCTTCCATCCTTTGATTTCTACTTCTGTTGGGAAGGTGTGGCTTTGAAAATTTTGTACAATGTTTGAATAATATTAAACGTTAAATAAAAACTAAATCCGATATTATTAAATATTATTGTTATCAGTTTCAAAAAATAATAATTTCATCAAATATTCTTATATTTTATTTATTTACTTAATTTAAACTATCCAACAGACCTAACAACAAAGGGGGCGTACAGCTTATAGTGTGTTCTGAACCTTATACTTTTGGTTACAGTTTTGTCGCCACTAGAATTTGAACCCCAGATCTTACAAGTCAAAGCGTGCTAACCAACTAAGCCACTACTAGCCATAAAATATGCCTAGAAATAATATAACACTGTCTTTAAATACTTAATGCTGAGAAAGGATTGGTAAAATCGTTTTGTTGTTATCATATAGTAAGCAAATCTATAATTCAGGATGCAAGGAAAGCGAATGAAAATTTTAAATAATAATGAGCAAATTAATCATTAGTGAAAACCTCTACTAGACCTGGCAATACCACAAAATTGTAGCAATTAACAAATAATAGCTATTAATATATCTAGTATAGATATGAGTATCATAATTACCGTAGATGTCAATTGAATTCTGAACTTTCTGCCTGTCAATATTAAAAAAATTTGAAAACTGTTTTATGTAATTATTTTTACCGGTTTCATTATATTAAGCCTTTGTTTACATGTATAAAAGTAAGCTGGTAATTAAGTAATATATCTATACGGTAATATTATTACTGTATTGGCTTGTCAAAACTACATGAGACAATATAACTGTAGCAATGCATAGCTTCGTATTAACTCATTGCGACAATTTTAGAAAATTATATTTATTAATAATGTCGATAATATGGCACAATGTGCGTTAGCTATTAGACTATTAGAGTTGACTCTGCCTGAATGGTGAAGTAACGTTTTACAGAAACTAAGTTAGTGGTATATTGTATCTACGAAAACCGAAATTCCTGGAGAAAAACTATGCTACTGAAATTTAAGAAATATTAGTGATACACTTCGATTAGTTAATACCCGTGAAATACTCATCCAAGCAAACCCCCACGCGCACGCCACTGCAAGAAGTAAACCCACGTTAGTAGGTGAAGTGGGCACGTAAGTTAGCGTAACAGCCTGCCACTGCGGCCGGAGTGGCACTAGCTCCGGCTTCATACATTTTAATGTCCGCATACAGGGACGTCTCCGTCTGCAGTACCCGACGCCGCAGTTATTATTTCCTGCTGCTCCTGCTGGCATGCGTCGCCCGCCGCTCTGAATGTTTCGTTAAACGGGTTGTCCGTCAGACCTGTCGGTTACGAGCGTGTTTGTCTCGCTCCACGAGCTTATTCCTTGTCGTTATAAGCCAGCAGTTCTCAAACCAAGATTTTCTGCACGCGTTTATCGTTTTAATATTTTGCAACAAACTGGGAAAATGTTTCAGATTTATTAATCCCGGAATATACGATAATTTTTTTTCTCTACTAGCCTAGATATCCACTATTATTAATAGGAATGACGAAACCTGAAAATTTTGGTACCCGGTTACCCGATATGAATACCCGAGTAGTACCGGATACCCGATAATTACCCGTTACCCGATAATTACCCGATACCCGATAAATTCCCGATACCCGATAATAACCTGATGCCCGTTAATTACCTGATGATGCCCTTAAAATATCCGTTATTCTTTCATGGTCATCTTTTTAATAAAAAAATTGTTACTTGCATATTAATTTATTAAATGAACAAAGAAATATTATTTTCTGATATGGAAATTAAAAAAAATTGTTATTTTTTAAAATATACGAGTATATCAGCAATACAAAATTACAAAATTAAAGAATTACAATTGATTTAATTACTTAGGAATATCTCATATTTCTATTCGCAAATATCAGCATGGATGATGAATCTGCACTAAGTCATGATCTTTGTTTTGTTACAATGTTTCCGGCTGCTGAAAACTGTCTTTAACTGGCAACAACAGATTTTAGGTAATGGGTAGATTTCGGGTAACGGGTAATAAACGGGTAACGGGTACATTTCGGGTAATCGGGTACTATTTTTGATACCCGGGTACATTATTATCGGGTAGGTTCCGGGTACCCGGGTACCCATCGTCATTCCTAATTATTAACCTTTAATTGTCATGAGTATTATTAACCATGGTCGGTTTAACTTTTTCACTTTTTCTAGAAACTCAAGTCTCCTATTCCTAATATTGTTTGAATCATTTAACTTTAATGCAAGTAGTGAAAAAATAGTACATATACCAGAGCATTATTAACCAGCACCTTAGATCCCTCGGTTGCTTCGCAGGTCGGGACACAATTTGGTGCTAGGTCAATAATGATAGCCTTCTCAATCTTGGTACATAATATACTATTATTTGTTACTCACTTGTAAACCATCGTTTATTAGAACGGTTTATTCATTACGGAAACTAGCCTTTACAATCTACTAACCTACAATACATTTACAAGTTAGCTGTCAATTTTGTTGCACTGTTTACATTATTAAAAAGTATATTGTATTGACACAACATAAGTAACTGACAGGTTTGATTATAATTTTAATTTTATTTGTAAGTGAATAACGAATAAAGTATTATACAATATACGCAAGGTAGCGTTTTTTACAGCTTCAAGGAGTTGACAGGTTGTCTATGTTGAAATAAACAATGTACAAGTTATTATTAGGAATCTAGTTATAATATATATATATATACAAAAAATGTTGTAAGCTATGAAAATGTTTTTTTTGTAATATGGTTGTCACATGTTAAAAATAAATACATATTTTCTGGTGTTCGCATGATTATTATCATTTTCAGTTTGTCTGTGTATTCCCACTATTCCAATAGGTTATGGGCCCAGTGGAAGATAAGTAATCGTGTAGAAAATTTGAATATAGTTTAAAGAAAATATGGCTGACATAAAAGTTTCGTTTGCTAAACTTAATTCATCAAATTATCATACTTGGAAAATTTGGATGGAAGCTTTCCTCTCCCGAGAAGAATTGTGGTACGTGGTAAACGAAGAAATTCCAGAAGTTAACGCCCGAACTAATAAATGGTTGCGAGATGATGCGAAGGCAAAAGGAACAATTCAACTATTTATGGAAGCAAGTCAGTTCTCTCTAATAAAGAATTGTGTTCATGCTAGAAATTTATGGGTAGCGATTCAGAAACGTTATACCAGGATTACCAGTTCATTGAAAGCGTCGTTACTTAACAAGATTTGTTTATGCAAGATGCAAGAAGGTAAAAATCCTGAAGAACATTTTCAAGAATTAGAAGAATATTTTGATCGTCTTCAGGATGCTGGGATCGACTTATCGAAAGATATGCGTCAATGTTTTATGTTACGGAGTCTTTCTGATTCCTATGAAACTGTCGTACAGAGTCTTGACTGTCGCGCAGATAATGATATTTCTGTAGAACTAATAAAAACTAAAGTTTTAGATGAGTATCTTCGTAGAAAAGAAAATAATGATCTTTTATTGAGAGGGACAACAACCACGGCCCTGAAGTCAACATTCCGACAAAGAAAAGAAATTCGTACATGTTTCTTCTGCAAGAAGACAGGGCACTTGAAAAGAAATTGTCGTAAGTTTTTATCACAAAACAGATATGAAATGCCTCAATCAAGAGATCAGAAATTAAAGATGGTGCAAGAAGATACAGCTAAAGAAGAAATGAAAACAATATGTTTTATGACAGCAACATGTCAGCGTGACAGTTGGGTGATTGACAGTGGTGCTACCTGTCATATGACTGGTGATAAAAATTTCTTTACAGTTTTAAAGCCCCATATTGCGGGAAACGTAACGTTAGCTGACGGTACAAATACTCGTATTGCTGGATGTGGAGATGGATTGATCAATTGTGTCAATGATCAAGGTAATATAGTAAAAATATTGATCACAAATGTATTATTTGTGCCAGCATTAGAAGGAGGACTGATTTCTGTAAGTAAGCTGATCACTAAAGATTTTATTGTAGCTTTTAATAATGACGGTTGCAAGATTATGAATTCTGCAAATAAAATAGTAGCTATAGGTGATCGTGTTGGAAGCTTATACATCCTGCGACAAACAGAGGTAACAAGGAAGGTAACTGAAAAATGTCATAATGAAAACTGTCAACATCAGTGGCATCGCAGGTTTGGACACAGAGATCCAGTAGCTGTAAGTAAGATTTTGAATGACAATTTAGGTAATGGAATAATTTTAAATGATTGCGGGATACAGCAAGTTTGTACATGTTGCATAGAAGGTAAAATGAGCAGGACACCGATTCCAAAGGAAGCTGAAAGGAAGACAAAGGATATACTTGAGCTAGTTCACACAGATTTATGTGGACCGATGCACAATTCTACTCCTAGTGGTAATCGTTATTTCATGACAATGATAGACGATTTTAGTCGATTTACAGTTGTCTATTTACTGAAACGTAAATCAGATGCAACTGAAAAAATAAAGGAATATGTCAGGTATGTTCAAAACAAATTTAATAGAAAACCAAGGGTAATCCGTTCAGATGGTGGAGGTGAATATTCAAACAGAGAACTTCGAGAGTTCTATGCAAAAGAGGGAATCAAACCTCAGTTTTCTGTCGCTTACACACCACAACAAAACGGTGTAGCAGAAAGAAAGAATCGCTCACTACAAGAAATGGCTACATGCATGCTTATTGATGCGAAATTAAATAAAAAATATTGGGGTGAAGCGATACTTACAGCTACTTACCTGCAAAAATCGTCTTCCATCTCGAGCGGTGGATAAGACACCTTTTGAAAAGTGGTATAATATTAAACCAGATTTGGGACATTTAAAAGTATACGGATGTGAAGCTTATGTTCACATTCCAGATATAAAACGTACAAAATTTGAAAACAAAGCTCAGAAATTGACTTTTATAGGTTATTCAGAAGAGCACAAAGGGTATAGATTTGTAGATCAGACAACAGATCGAATAACTATAAGTAGAGATGTAAAATTTATAGAACTTGAAAATGAGTCATCTAAAGATAAATTGGTGCAAAATGGAACAAATGAAAATAATTTATCCGAATTCAATATCGAGATAAAAAGAACAAAAGAAAATTCCAACAATGAAGATGAAAGAAATATGGAACAAGAAGTAGAAAAAGAAAACGATAGTAGACGTACAAGACGACAAAATCAAGGTATTTTACCTGCAAAATATTCTGATTTTGTAGTAGGTGTTGCTATAAATTCAGCGAATGAACCTTCATGTTTTGAAGAGGCCATGACAAGCCCTTATAGTATTTTCTGGAAGAAAGCAATGGATGAAGAGATGCTCTCACATAAGAAAAATAATACCTGGCAATTAACCGAACTACCTGAAAACCATAAGGTAGTAGGATGTAAATGGGTATATAAAATTAAACGAAATGAATTTAATGAAATTGTCAGGTACAAAGCACGGATTGTAGCACAAGGATTTACACAACGTTTTGGCATTGATTATGATGAAGTATACGCTCCTGTAACACGGCACTCTACTTTACGAACTTTTTTGGTGTTAGCTGGTAAGAAAAATTTTATACTAAAACATCTAGATGTAAAAACAGCATATTTATATGGAGATATAAAAGAAGAAATTTATATGAAACAACCACCAGGCTATCAAGTTAATGAAGGAAAACAAATTGTTTGCCGATTACAACGAAGCATTTATGGTCTAAAACAATCGGCTAAATGTTGGAATGAAAAACTTACAAATATATTATTGAATTTGAAATTTGAAGCAAGCACAGCAGATTACTGTTTATTTAAAATAACTAAAAATAATCGAAAAATATACCTAATCATTTACGTAGATGACATATTAGTTGGCAGTGAGAATGAAGAGGAAATTAACTGGTTTTATGAAGAATTGAAGAAACATTTTGAAATTAATGATTTAGGGAAAATTAAATACTTTTTGGGATTAGAAATAAGCAGTCAAAATGGTATCTATCATTTGAGTTTGAAGAATAATATAGAAAAATTAATAACAAGACTTGGTTTAAATGAAGCAAAAACAGCAAAGACACCTATGGAAAATTATGATAAAACCAGTGAAAGTAAAATATTTGAAGATGGAACTTTATACCGTAGTGTTGTTGGCTCATTAATGTATATTGCTGTATGTGCCAGACCAGACATAGCAAATACTGCAGCCATTCTTGGAAGAAAATTTAATACACCTACAGAAGCAGATTGGACAGCAGCAAAAAGAGTGGTTCGATATTTGAAAGCCACCAAAGATTGGAAACTTAAACTCGGTTGCTTCGATGTTAGCAGCGATCTAGTTGCATATTCAGATGCTGATTGGGCGGGGGATACAAAATCTCGCAAATCAACAACAGGTTTTGTTTTATTTTTTGCAGGAGGAGCAGTCTCATGGGCAAGCAGACGACAAGATTGCGTTTCACTGTCATCCATGGAGGCTGAGTATGTAGCACTCACCGAAACGTGCCAAGAAGTTATTTGGATGCGGCGACTGTTGAGCGATCTAGGAGAAGAGCAACTATCTCCTACCATAATACACGAGGACAACCAAAGTTGCATTAACTTTGTTGTGTCTCAGAAAACCAATAGACGATCCAAGCATATCGAAACCAAGAAAAATTTTGTTCGAGATCTTTGCGACCGGAAGGAAATAACATTAGTTTATTGTCCAACAGAGGAAATGTTAGCGGACATTCTGACAAAACCACTTGGTTCTGTCAAACACCACAAGATGTCTGCAACACTAAATCTTGTACAATGATAATTTGTACATTGAGAAGGAGTGTTGAAATAAACAATGTACAAGTTATTATTAGGAATCTAGTTATAATATATATATATATACAAAAAATGTTGTAAGCTATGAAAATGTTTTTTTTGTAATATGGTTGTCACATGTTAAAAATAAATACATATTTTCTGGTGTTCGCATGATTATTATCATTTTCAGTTTGTCTGTGTATTCCCACTATTCCAATAGTCTAAACGTCAGTTAATTTCTTCTATCACCAGTAAAAATTATTTTAAATCGCAAATATTGTAAAATATTATATCTATTTATTGACCAACATTCTTGTTGCAATATTTGTCTTATTACAGAAGCGGAGAACATTTTTACCATGGAAGTTAATGGTCATAGTTATTAAACTAATATCCAAAGTAAACTAAAATATAAGCTAGGTAGTAGGTGTAAGTTAATAAATAAAATCTTTATTTAAATGATGATTTATAGCTGTATTGTATTATTCAAGTCCTAGTATATTGTATAAATTTGTATTATAATGAATAATTGTTCCAGTTTCTTTAATTTTTTTAAATGTTCTTTAAGTATTTTTGTAGTTTCTGATAGTTGATCTCTTTATTTATTTTTCAGTATGAGCTCTATTTATTTGGTATCTGTATTATTATTAGTCTAAATTAATTATTATACATAAGGTATTTTAAATAAGAATGTAGTTAATGGTCCATCTTTTTTACCTATTTCTACTGCTGGGATCGAACATCAAACATCATCTTTTATATAGTTGTTATAAAATTAAAATTTGTACTAAATGTTTTAATTGAATTGTTTGTAACGTAAGATTTATAGGTAATAAAATCTTAGACGTATATTACAGAAATAACATTTCTAATGGGAATAAAACTCAATTCAAACTGTCTCTAAGTTTTCTTTGACTATGAATGTAGGCCTTGCGAAAAAGTTGAGGCTTCCTGTAAAGCGAGCCTCGTTTGGCTTGTTCTCGTTGTGGCTGCAGATCGCGTGAGTTGCCTGCTTATTTGTTTCGAGGTTTCTTTCAACTGCTAACTGAATTAGCACTATGGATTACGTCACAGGAAATTTCTTCGTTTTCTCACATGTTTACTGCTTGACATGTCTATATTTACATATTTTACCCTTTTATAAACAGGTATTTTCACGAACCGTCTCATAACAATCCTTCTACAAACCAGTCATGTCAACGGTAAATCTTGCAAAACTAGGTTCATTGTACCAGTCATTACTCAGCGAAATTCCCTGCATTTTTCCCGTTTATTGAAAGTTCTCATTTTTAAAATGTTAATTGCTTCATAAAGACGAAATAAACAATTAATATTTTTTACTCATTTTGAAAACAGTTTAGCTATAACCTTAGAAGTTGTTGAACTAACTAGAGGTTTCATATAAGACGCTGAAGTAAACCATTCTATTATGATAAAATATAAAAGACGCTATAAAAACTTTAGCTTTATAAACTGAACTCTGCCTCTTTCCTCCATTTAAAAGTTAATTCAGAGTCTTCAATAAAGTATTTATTACAACGAAAATATATATATTTTAATTTTCTACTTATTAATTTTATATTATGTACTTTAAAACTACAAGTAGTTCTTTAATGGTCACTGTACTTATAGTTACTTAACATACTTATTCCAATTTGCCACGTGTTATGTTAAGTTCATTATATTGTTGTATTGTGAAAGAAGAACACAAAGTTTTACAAAACCATTCACTTTTTGAATTAAGAATGGGATTTATTGTCCGTTTAACTTTTTGTTCAGTAAAGAATTTAAAATAAATAAAAAAGTATATATTTCGGGTATATCTCTAAAATGGATAATCGAAAAATTGGTACTTTTGGATTGTTTTGTGCGTTACAAACTTTAAAGTTGTATATTCAGATATTCCGATATTTCTTAAATTCTACCACCGAATACATTCGTCTACTTTTCATAAATTATACTTTAAATGTCTGGTAATTTGAGCTATGAGTGTCTATTACACTAGTACATTTATCAAATGTATATAGTTGTAATAACCGGTTTATTTTATCCCAGTGCTTAGTTTAATATGTATTAAGAAGAATATTCCAGCCATGAAACACAGTGAGGTAAAAGGAAAATGAATCCTTAAAATCACGTACATACAATACTGTTGTGTAATATGGTGTGAAGAATATGTAGTATAAATTGTAGCTAAAACTAAAATGAAATGCAAAACTTTCGTCATAGAGAGGGATTATTTTATAAGAGAAATATACATAAACCAACAAATATAAGTTCCATGGCGTATGAACATAAAGGCTTGTCAACACGACACACGAGTCGCACTCGAGTTTAATAAAGGCACGTGTTAGATGTACAGAGCTGCAGAATATTAAATCACAAGTGTGCAGCGGAAGAAATTCCAAAGTTCATTTAAGTTGTAGAATGTGGAATATTATGCATGGCGTCGTTCACACCTTCGCCTACGCATACGGCTCTCACCTTCAGTTTTATGAAAGCTCGCTGAATTATAAGTAGCGTGTAATAAGGTTTTGAGTTGTCGCACCAAACGGAACTTTCATTAACATTGCTAACGAGACAAGCGTCAAATCACACAACTCAGTCGTGGCGTTTATATTTCTATGCATGCTAATTCGCCATGTATTATTTTTAAACTTATTTTCTAAAAGAAAACATATTACCTAAACCTAAACCAGAATAATACTCTATATTAAAGTTGGTTATCTCAGACCTAAGGCTTGACGAAGAAAAAAATAACAAAATGCTATATTTTTCTATATGTAAATATTTTTACTTATTATTATGATTCTTTTAAAATTGGAATCGTAAAGGATCGAAACTCAATCATTCAGATAAAAATCTTTACTGCTTCAATTTATTTATTAAGTATTTCTTTATTTAACAGACGGGCGTTTCACACCAAAGTCCATCTTCCGCTGAAATAGTTTTATAGTTTACGCCTGCGGACAAAATTTCAGAAACATTAAGATGATGCGTTGCTTACTATAAAAACTTGTGGTATTTTGCTTATTAACAAGTTAAAATGTCATCCACATTATCAAAACTTTTTGTAAATAAATTTATACTTTCCATTGTACTACAATTGTAAATTCAAATCTTAATGCACATATTCATTAGATGAGTGATTACACAAAAAAAATGTTACAAATTTTAACTATTACATTTATTTTAATAATTGATTGTGAAAATACTATATTTTAAGCTGAAGATAGAAATGTCCGTATGTAAAATAAAGAAGCTATTTATTGTATTTTTTAAAATAAATGTAAATTATGATTACTATATTTTCCAATAAAGTGTACCTAAATAAAACAGTTTGAAAATGTGATTGTTTTAACAGTTACACAATTTAAATTAAACGTTGAATTTTATTCAGAACGTTGAACTGAAACAAAGAGAATATTTAAAATATCAACATTTAACAATAAACGAAATATCTATATTTTTGAATTAAACAGATTTGTAATCTACATATTAAATAAAAGTTTGAATATGTTTTGCAGAGCGCTCGAGTTGGTTGAATATTTATTTCAAATGCAGATTGAAGCCGGAATGCTATTATGAAGTTCACACGTAATAAAATTCAAGCCCTCCTTGAAATATTAATTTACAAAACCAATTAAACCTCAGAAGCGCTGTGAGGGCTCTTGAAAGACACTCGAGCCGACGACCCTCGCGGGCGTCGCGGCGCCGCTGCGGCGTCCTTCGGCGGCCCAAGTGGTCAGTATTCGGGCGACGTGCGTCCAGCGAGAGGGACCGGATCGTTCAATAAAAGAAAACAAACAGTGACCGAAGAAAAGCACTTTTCTTAACGCGTTAGAGACGTCCATTACGTCCCTTATCTATTAATAATCACCGTCCGGGAAAAAAGCAAGTCCGGCTCCCGAGGGAACGGGAAGAACTGAGCGACGAGCGAAGCTGGGCTTTGCGTCTTCAGCCGGGATTCTTTGTGCGGACGCGTCGCGACAAATGCTCCTCCCACTCAGCCCAGTCACGCCGAAAGGCCAATTGAATTTGTTTCACATTTATTGCAGGTGATTTCTCCACCACATATCTGGTTTATCTTTAAATTCTCTTTGAGGTTCTTTACTTTTTCACATTTTTGTCACAATTCAAAGTATATTACGTACCTAAGTAAAGAAGTGTAATGTTTTTGAATAAGGAAACAAAAATTATTTTAAATTAATAAAATATCTTTCAGAACTCATAGTAATGGAATAAAACAACTTTTTGTAGTTTTAGTTCTGTAATTTTTTATTTACTAAACCCAATGTTTCGACAGCATGAAGCCTTCTTGAAGGTAATGATAAATACAACAAAGCAAGTAAACAAGTAACTAAGAAATTAATTATAACTAATTTAATTTAAGAAGCCATACTTTAATAATTTCCAAACCACCATAGTTCTCAATAGCTTCTCTAATTAATCTTGTGTTAAGAGATGTTAATCTTGAAATAACTTTCGTGTCTTGAAATTTTATTTTATGGCAATCCTCCAAGGCATGCTCTGCGATTGATGATTTCGGAGGCTGGTTCGATCTAATCGATTGGTGATGTTCAGTTAATCTTGTAGAAATAGTTCTACCAATCTGACCGATATACATTTTCCCATAGACGCATGGAATTTGGTAAATTCCTAAAGACTGAAGAGGGATGACATCTTTAACTTGTTTCAATGTATGTTTTATTGTTACATATGGAGAAAACGATATTTTCATAACTTTCTGTTGAACAATGCGGTATTATTATTAAATGTTAGTCATCAATTTTAACTTTAACTCTTTTATTTATTGAGAATACATAAAAGAAATAAAATAAGTGTGCATATTTGTCACATGTCACATTAAATGAAAATTAACAAATATATAAGATATAACAACGTGGAACTATTAGACATTTGATAATTTTCACCTTCTGAAGATAGGCGTCGAAACTAATAGAGGCTGAAGATAAAAAAAAAATTAAACAACTGACTGATATCCAGAATTTTTTTTACTATATTATCATTTCAGTCAAGAAGTACCAGAAATAAGTAAACATTATGATGACTAATTTTTACGGAGGATCATTTTGATCCAGTGACATTACGGGAAGAATTCAAGTAACGAGTACTTCACATGAAGTGAACATCCCTCTTACCGGTAGTAAATATTATGATGGATAGTTTAAACTGGAGGTGAGTTTGATCTAATTACATCACAATCTACAATTCTTCAGTTTTATTTTAGAATCTATTATTAGATCTTTAATTGGGCCAAAATTTAGTAGTCCCAAAACGAAATTGTATGCGTTTGAATTCAGTTTTCAAATTATTATATTAAGAATAATAATTATAAAAAGCTGTTTATATGCTTTTGTAACTTTTCATAAGTATAAAATTTTATACGGTGGCTGATTGTGGGCGAAATAACAGTTTGGGGATATAAACAGCTGAAGGCTGAAGGTAGCCTTCGTACATTTGCTCCGGTCGTTATCCCAACACTTGGGCGGATTTGAAATCCTGCGATCAGATTTCCAGCGGCCTGTGATGCCGTGATTCTTTTAACTACAGCCGCCGTTGCTCCATTGTTTCTCTACGGTTTATACACAATATATCGCTTGTTTCCAACGCGCACTCGATCGCAATGCTTGATACGGCAATACGTGCTCCTTTGTTCTCTACAATTGCCTATGACCAGATAAGACGTCGTGTGCTGCCCGCTCTCTGTGCGAATGTGGCGGGAATTTATATCTTCGGGCTTAATTGATAGACCTGATAGGTTACACTCTAAGACCCGCAATTATTTCACGTTAATGTACACAACCACTAACACTTAATAACTAAATAATTACCTACACTGGTAAATTCTTTATTTGGGATATTTCTTCTCAAATTTACATCTGTTTTATCATACAGTAATTGGATAGATAAGTAAAAAATACGAACTACGAAAACATCTAAATTTCATATTTTCATTCAAAAACTGTTTTTCTCCAAAATTCTTTATTTAACATATTTATAAACAAAATTAAATTAATTTTTGTTCTCGAGAAAAAGTTATACCTAAAAAAACAAATTTTTAGAAATACCCTTCAAATAATTTGGTATATATTGTCCCATATATAGGCTAGTCTAAAACGGCCTTATTGTATTAGTCATTCTATATTCATTATTTTGAATCATTTATAATGTAATGTATACATTCTATTCCTATCCCAATCTTAGACCTTATTTATGAATTATCATACTGCAGTCTACCCTCGAGTTCAAAATATTATGAATCATATTTCGTAATAATTTTAACTTTTCCGTACAACCCGTCTACTACAAAATGTATAAAAGATCTATAGACCATCATTACCAGACTAGCGAATACTCAAAAATCTCATTCCCATTAAAATTTCCAAACTCCTGTGTTCTCTATTTTATTAAATATATTATATTCAAATTAAATTGGTCTGAATCATTAAACCAAAGAAAATTCAAGCGAATAGAAAAACAAAAGTGGGATCCACAACAAACATATTTTTCAAAATATTAGCAAAAAGAACTTCAAATATTTTGAAGTTGGAGAAGAATACCAAATTTATATGAAAATGAAACGATAAAAATTAAAAGGAGTTTAGAGATATATCAGAAAAAAATGGAAAGGGTTAGGAACAATATTTATTTATTGAAATAAAAGAGTATATAACTGAAGCCCTTATTGAGAGTTAATAACCATATTAGCAAAAAGAGTTTGGAAAATTTCACGATAGGTGAAGAATCCCAAATGTATACCAAAACGAAAATAGAACGATAAAATTAAAAAGAAGATTAGAGATGTATCAGAAAGAATAGAAAGGGTTAGGAACAATATTTATTTAGTGAAATAAATGAGTATATAATTGAATGTTTTATTGAGAGCTGTGTGCATAAGCATAGCAATCTGTAGCGGGATATGATTGCGACAGGCGAACAATCCGCATTTAGATCATCCTGTTTAGTTATGAGAGGAGATACTCGCGAGCTTCTGCTCTAGCAGGTCTGCGCCGCGTCCATCTATATGTAAATGCGATCACAAATTGCAGGTGTGGATGTCGGATCACTATCTGATTACGGATTCATATACACGCCGGGTTGATTCGATATTTGCACCCGATTACATCGGACGCGTTTGTTTATCCGGCGAGGGAGGCAATGCGAGTGGCGGATTGCGGTGGCCAGCTTGTCAGTTTTCACTTTCCCTGTCCGGGCTTTAGATGTCGGCATTCATGTGCTGAGTGAACGCTCATGTGCTGATGTTTAGATGAATTGGGAACATGCGGAAATACAACTGATTTCCAAATTAGATTTATGTTTTCACCGATCACATCAACCCTAAATCCAGAAATTTTATTCATTAAACCACCTTCCATTCAGAGGTTTATTAGGACAGTGCATCTCAAAATTCAAATAGAAATGGACCTGTCAATCATTCTTGCATACCTAATGCAACAAACAAAATGAAGGAGACAAAAATGTTTTTTTTTTTAAGGTGAACAATTTAATCGTCATAGACCCTTGACCCACCTACTAGTTGCCATGTGTTAATGCTCAGATGAATTGGAAACTTGCGGAAATACAACTGATTTTCAAATTAGGTTTATGTTTTCACCGATCACATCAACCCTAAAACCCACTGATTTTATTCATTAGACCACCTGCCTTTCAGAGGTTTATTAGGATAGAGCTTCTCAAAATTCAAATAGAAATGGACCTAACAATCATTCTTTCGTAGTTGAAGGAGACAAAAAGATACTATGGTTCTTTTTTCTAATGGTGTGCATTAACTGTTATAGACCCCTGTCCCGACTACTAGTTAACCTGTGACAATTCTTAGATTAATTGGGAACTTGCGAAAATACAACTGATTTTCAAATTAGGATTTATCTTTTAACCGATCACATCAACCCTAATTCAAACCCACGAATTTTATTCACCACCTTCCATTCAGAGGCTTATTAGGACAGAGCCTCTCAATATTCAAATAGAAATGGACCTGTCAATCATTCTTGCATATGTACTGCAATAAACAAGTTAAATGAGACAAAAATATACTATTTTTTTTCAATGGTGTGCATTCTAGAGCAACATGAATTTAGAGTCTACAAGAAGAATGACATAGTTAGGACCAAGAAGACATTGCACATCTAATTAAGAGCATGCAACAACGAATGAGAGATGTGAGATGATATTAGAGCTAAAGGTAGCAAATCACGATATTGGTGTTGATATTTGAGGTTTTAAAATTATTTATATTTTAAAATTCATAAATATTTTAATTTATCCTCTAATTTTTGTAGAAACTTTCAGTGACTATAGTTTGCGGAATCGATAAACGTTAATCGCTTCAGCCTCCATAAATTTAAATAAATTAAAAACTAATACTTTCCTTTAACTATTTAAAATCATAGTTGTTTAAAAATATACAGAAATTAATAACAACATTTTTGTTTTCTTTGTTATGATCTTTTTGTCTTGTACGCTAGAGTAAATAATTTTAAATTTAATTCATCATAACTTATTTTAAAATTAGATATGGCAAAAAATTTAAATGAAAATAAAAAATTTCAAACATTCACTAATTTTAAATAACATTTTATAAATTTATTTCCAGAAAATCTAGAAATAAATTTAACAATTTTCTTAGAATTCTTTTACGATATTATATTTATTTTGTCATGTGTAACGTAATTTTATGAAAATTTTTAGAAAAATTCTTCGAATTTTCTAAATTAGACAGAAAACGAGAAACAGATTTTATTCCTAACAAGTCAGGACGTAGGTGTTTCGTTCCTAGAATGGCATTGTAAGTTTGAAAGGAGTCCATATATTTAAAAAGCAAAGGTTTCTTCGAAAAATTCAATAGAACCCCACTTGACTAAATTGCATGTTTTCCATAAATAAAATTGTTTCTTAATAATCAAATTATTCTTGGATTTTTATTGCCATAAAATACTTTTAACTGGTTGAAGTTGATGTTGATATTTCGTTGTATTTACTCTTTCATATTCAAAAGAATAAAAAAGAAATAAACCTTTCAAGTCGGCAATTATCTTGAAAAGAAAAAATATATGTTTGTTTGAATTATGTTTGTTGGGGTGTCAGCTTGTGAAAAGTGAGCGTTAAAATATATTGTTTTACAAGCATTGAATTATACATTGTCGAAAGGAGCGAATGGCGCAGCGATGACGGTCGAGGCAGAAAATTCAATATAAAGGATTGGATATAACGAAATAAAAAAGTTATAAAACGCCGGTGCGAGTATATCTATACAAGTCTGAAGGCGTCGGCGTCCACCCTCGCAGATAAAAAATGTATCCGAGAAACAGAAAGTGAAGGTAATTGAAGAAAAGAACAGGGGAATTGCTTCCGTGGATTTGCCGAGCATTTCACACGCTTACAAACCTGCCTTATTTCATTCTAATGTTAATTGTCCTTCAAAAGAAACAAAATTCACTTTTTATGGAACGAAATAAAGTTACTTATTCTGTCGAAACTAATTTAATAACTGCTTGTTATCTTTTCAAATTTAACTTTAGTTACTTGATGTTTCTCTTCTTTTTATATTGTTAAGAAATTACGTACAAAATACCTCTTTTGTTTTCTCGACCTACTAAAGAAAAACGAAAACAGTACCTATATGCTGTAAATAAGTGCTAAAAAATAATTTCATACACTAAATTACTGTAATGTAAAAATTATACAATACCTAATTTCAAGTAGGTGTTTTATTATGTTCCAAAGAAAAAAAAATCATAATTTAATAATAATAATTATTATTATTTGCCCAATAGTAATTCACAAAAATTTAAACAATAAAAGTATTAATAAACAGTTTAGTTTATAACATAAATTTCCTGTAGATATTTGTCAAAAGTGACTTGTTTTCTCTTCCACATAAGTCATTGTGAAACTTGGTTAGCAATATTTAAAATGTAACAAATCATTAAGAATCATCAGAATATATCAGTGCGTTGATATACATATATTTTATTTACTGTGAAGATGATAAGATCTATGCATTTTATTTCCTAATCTGAACTATACTTGGGACGTTGAACAGATGCACAAAGTTAATGGACAGGGCCTAAATTTCACATTATAGTGTACGCAGAAGGCAGCGTTATACGTTACATATACAAAAAAGGAAAACATCGATTCCGTTATTACCGATCTCAGTACTCGTATTTATGCAGTTGTGTAAAAATGGTTAACCAAAAGCAATATTCTATTAAAATTTAACGTTCATTATTGGGAGGACTTTCTTGTGCATCTGTTCGGCGTCCCAACTACGGTGTAAGGTAGTTCATCATAGTTTAGCAAGCAAGTCAAACATCAAATTAAATCTGTGTTTGTTAATTAATTTCAAATTATACATACGAGTGAATGTTTTCATTGCGATTTTGTTTATTATTTATAGATTTACAGATCTGTAAGACTGTATATATGTAAAATAGTAAGGCAAGTTTGTTTCTGTATCTATAGTGAATTTACAAATTTCGTCAAATTGTAATTAAAAGTATCTTAAAATGTGTAATTAAACCAAATGTGAAAACTAACTGAAAAGTAGTTGAGTTCCTTTTGTTAGGTTTACTTATCTCTTTTCGCTCTTCCATTTTAAAGCCGCATTACCTACAAAAAAATTCGTTACCCCACATTGAATTCCCCACGTCGACAGGTACGAATACCGCCGCGGAAAGAAAGGCAAAAGGAAGAGCACGGACACGGACGTATTCACGCGTGCGTCGGGATGAAGACGAAGACGCTCTCGTCACAGTGCATTGGCATTCATAGCGACACGTCCGGTCGTGCCTCATCAATATTCGCGAGGAATTGCCTCCGACGCTGGTTAATGGAATGTGGTCGGCGCCGCCCGAAGACGTCTTCACGCCACAGGGAGGGTGAGCAGCTCTGATGAACATATCGCTTGAGCGAAAAATTGGATTTGCTGCTTCTAATCATGTGTAAAGTTTTGTTTCGCAATGCTACCCTACTTTTATCATATGAACAAGCGGGTTAGATGAAATGTGGGACAAGTGTTACCTTATTTAAAGCGTTATCTATACTTACCAACTCTTATTTTTAACAAGCATAGTTTTCTTAACTGGTTTTGATAACAATAATAAGATTGATAAATTTTTGTAGTTCACTTGTCTTTCTTTCTTACTGACATGAAAGCGAATCATAATATTTTCCTAATAAAACTAAACTATAAAACTATAATGGCACCTGAAGAAATATTTGCATAGTTATGTCTTTATGAATATGTATAATAGTGGAAGAACAATATTGGAAATTAGTGTCCGACTGAAACACGATTTTCAGCCGAAACCGAAGCCGGCTCTACTTCTAGTTTCGATCGAAAATATAACCGAAATCCAAATTTACGACGTCTAGTTAAATTTTTATTAAAGACGGAAATTTATCTTACCTTTCTAGGTATTATTCGATTATTACATTTAATAAAAGACTTACACTTTTTTAGAAAATCACTTTATTTTTGAAGATATTACCCCATATGTCGAATTACGAACGCACTTTTAATAAAAGCACTCATAAAAAAAAACTCGTAATACAGGCCACTATCTTTACTAAAGAAGTAAAGACACAAATAATCAAAATCAAATAAGCAGTCTTTTCAAGAAGTATTTGTTATTAAGTAACAGGTTCTTTTATAAATCCTATTCTCTTAAAATAACGTTACATTTTTTTTAATTCTACTATACGTCTTAATTGTATAAATTAAATGAGTAAGATGTTGACTATTCTTGCAATTATAGCACCTTTATATTAACAAACTCATCACAGAATGACGATAATAAAATAATAATTATTTCTTCGAAAGGAAGAAAAAAAAAATAACGTACAAAATAAAACGATAAGTAACAAACAAACAAAAAATAGGCCATTGATACCGAGGGAACCGAACGACAGACACGACGCGAACACTAATTTCGACCAAGCCAAAGTTTCGTCTAATTTTTGGCCGAAACCGAAACTGCAGTCGAACCCAGCATTATTGGCCGAAATTGATCGAAACCGAAACTTCGGTCGGACAGTATTGAAAATATAATGAAGAGGAAACCTTTATGCTGCCAGGAAGCACAACGAATAACAAAATCTTGAAGAATCAAACAATTTCAATATCTCAAGTAGTATAATGATAATTACATTTTATAGACATCCAATTATAAACGTGTCTGAAAGGTTGAATCCTTGCACAGCATGTGATTTAGGTCGTGCTTACCTAGTTAGTAAATCACCCTCTTTATCCTGGCGGTGTCCCCAAATCGCCGGTTTCCCATCACGATTCCATCACGGGTGCCGCCACCCTAATGGAATCTGCGGTGTCGGCGAGGGTTTGTTTGGCCAGCGTCTGATCCGACGCCGGCCGCCACCATCCGTCTCCGCAAGGACGCACTGGCGTCCGCACTGCCCGTCCGTCCCCGGGGAGCTGGGGAGAATGAGGCTTGAACTGGGCGCTTAGGTCAGGGTAGGGATAGCTATCATCTCAAGGAAGATAGTAATCGGAATATCGCAGACGAAGGAAAGATAATTGACGAGGTGGTATGTTATCAGCGGTGTTTTTAAAAGCAGTACACAAACTTTCAAATGTCACTTAGTGACTCTTCTATACCTATAGATTTTGGATTTATAATTTTTATTGCGCTGCTCTTTTTTGAGATGGTTTATCAAATATCACATCCTTGTTTTTATAGCTGTCCTAGAGTAATTTGTATGGATTGTGTTGTATCGTATTTAAATGAGGGTTGTAGCATTTTATTGCTTTTGTCACTGCGACCAAGAAGATCTATTGTGACACATCCCTTACTTAGTTTTTCCGGAAACAGTTCTAGTTTTCTGATGAAACCAATTATAAATCCAGGAGTTACATTTTTGATATCATCTGTCGTAAAATACCTCTTACCTAGTTGGTTGAGTCTCAGTATTGTTACGGCTGGACATTCACACAATATGTATTCCAACGATTCTTCGTCCTCTTCACAAAGTCGACTGATGTTATTTTCAGCTTTACTAATTTTGTACAAAAGGTATTTTAAAAGGCAATAGCCGGTGAGGACTCCTGTCATTATTTTAAGGTCCTTTTTGCTGAAAACTAGTAGCTTCGAATTTTCTTGCTTGACTGAGGCCTGGAATGCTTTTCCAAAATGACGATATGGTAGATTCTTCTTAGTTTTTAACCACTTTCTTATAGTGGCTTTGTGGAAGACTACATGAAGGTTCCGATCCGTAGTATGAAGGTTTAGCCCCTCTTTTGTAAGCTTTCTCGTTTTTTTTGGATTCTCTTGTCTCTTGAAGGAAATAGATAGTAAAAAATTTTGACTCAATGAGATTCGAACTTGGGTTTTTAGAATCATTACATCTAGTAGAATTAGATTTATACTCATGATCTGTAAAGAAAAGAGTCTGTGCCCTTTACAGATCATGAGTATAAATCTATAATTAAAATCATTAGCATTGAAATATTACTTTCCACTAGAAATGTTTGTACAAACAAATTTATCAATTGCGATAGAATAATTGTATAAAGTTTGCCACACTTTCCACATCAATACTCATTTGATTATCAGTAATCTTGTCGGACAAACGCGCAGCCATGAACTGTGACCCTTGGAGCCACAATTCATTAGTCCGGAATTGGAATGAATTCATAAGGCGTAAAGCGTAATCAGGGCGGGTGTTTATTTTAAGTTCCAGGTGTAATTATCCCCCGAGGGGTGCATTACGCGCCTTCCTCTTCCTGTGCGGCTGAAAGTAGCGCCGCGGTGGCTCATCATTGTATCTATATCACATTAATTCAGGAACGCGGGCGGTGATATTATCGAAGCCGAGAGCGGATGGCTGGGGGTTACGATCGAATTGGATATAAATTTTAATACCCCTCGGCTTAAAATAATTAAACTCATCTGGAATGTTTCATTCCGAATGGTTTTCACTCTGTTCCAACAACCAAGTGATTATTTTTTTTAGTGGAGGGCAAATGTGATTAAGGGATGCTGTGTCATTCCTTGTTTTAATTTTCTTACGTGCAGGGCTACATTCAGGCAAAATAAAATAATGTTCACTATAAAACAAAAACAATTTTTTTCTCTTCCTTTCTAGTTTCATTGTAGTTTTTATTAATTTTTTATTAAACTAACAACCGTAATTAATAATCTTGATAATACCAAATATAAAGCAATAATTGAAATCCAGTGAAGTGAAAATTAATTAAATTATTTTAGATAACATCAAGTCATTAGGGAAATGTAATTCACAAATTTCGTTCTAAATATTAAGTATAAAACAAAAGTTGTTAGAAGCCAAATTTAACAAAATTTTATCTTGTATGTACCTAACTTCTTTGAATAATTATATATAGGTATATATATATATATATATATATATGTATATATATATATATATATACATATGTTATTTGGGGAAGGATTAAGTACGTGTGCCGCAGATAAAATAATACTGAGTTAAAGAACAGGTGAAGCATGAATTTAAACTTCTTCCTTGTTTTACTCTACAACTATTTCATTATAACTTTTAAACAAAGGAATATTCAACTTCACCTACATAGTAACATAAAACTTACTTTTAATATTACTTGTAAATATTGTTCAGTCTCTATGTTTTAAAATGTTCGTAAATGGAAAGTAAACTAAACTATCTTTTTCTACATGGAGATATTAAATATTTCTTCTAAGTTTTCTGCAAATACTTGTACGGTAAATTTAAAGATGGTAACAAAAGTTATAGTTTGTTAAAAGTTCATGTTCTTATTTAAATTATTTATTTCTATTTTATATTCATCACATCATCAAGAAATATTCAAATTTTTAATTTATTTTCCACGTGCAAAATTACGAATAACATTTTACTTTTTGCCTTAGAAAAATAGTTAATAGGCAGCTTGTTCTTAAGTCTTAGAGTAGAATATTCCGTTAGTTTCTTGCACTTGTTTTACATTTTGATTAAAAATAAATAGCGAGAGCATCTTTCTGTGACTGTAAATGAAGTCAGCAGCATCCAGTTGTAATAAAGCTTGTAAAAATTCATCAGTAGCTGCGCTTTATAAGTTTGTTAAAAGTATTTAAATTATTTATTTCTATTTTATATTCAACACATCATGAAGAAATATTCAAATTTCTAATTTATTTTCCACGGGTATAATTACGAATAACAATTTACTTTTTGCCATAAAAGAGTTCTAAACACACAGCTTGTTCTTAAATCTTAGTCACAGAATAGTTACACACAGAAGCGACAATCCGTGTCGGTACCTTTCATGTTCCCCTAGTCAGTTCTATGACCTTGAAGCATTGTGTAGACCTTTAAATTATGGCTCTTTCCTTACTTCTCTCTCAGATGTGAGGAAACTTTCCGATTTTAAACAATAGGCCCTTTAAATTTATGCACCTTCCCCATCTCTCTCTAATTTTCGCTTCTCTGTCTTACTGTCGCTTCTGTATAAACCTATTCTATGGTTTCAGTTTGTTCAAAGTTCATCTTCGTATTTAAATTATTTATTTCTATTTTATATTTATCACATCATCAAGAAATATTAATAGTTAATTTATTTTCCACTTATAAAATTAGGAAAAAAATTGCCACAGAAAAGTAGTTAACACACAGCTCGTTCTCAAATCTTAGTGTAGAATATTCCGTTAGTTTCTTAGCTTGTTTTTGTTTTACATTTTGATTAAAAATAAATAGAGAGAGCATGTTTCTGTGACTGCAAATGAAGTCAGTTGTAATAAAGCTTGTAAAAATTCATCAGTAGCTGCGCTGTTTAAGTTGCAGCGCCATCGCCGACATCCAACAGAATTCCGCGCTGTGATGATGGCGTCCCGACGCTGGCATTATGAAAATATGGTTTGAAGTTCAAAGGCAGAGTCGCTGAGTTGCCGAGCAATTTGTGAATGCAGATTCGAGCACTTCACGCGCTGCCGGCACAAAGTGGAAATCGGCCAGGAAAACGTGCTAAGAGTGATTCATACATCGCGAGGATGTGCGCTGTGCGGACTATACCAACCCCTGCCCCGTCATGCAAGTTATAATAGTGCGTCGATTGTACTTATCAATGCTGAATATGATGGTGTAATGGGAATTCATAACTCACTAGAAAATTCCAATTACTTGTAAATAGGGCGCAGGAATTTCTATGTCACTGGTACGTAGGTTTCAACAACAAAATTTAAAATAGTACTGTCCGTATTTATAAATTATTTATTATAGTTTAACGCTTCGTTATTTTTTTTGAGAAATTTTGAAATAGTCGACAATCTAAAATTTTATTTTTCTTTAAAGACAAATTGTGTTATTAGAGAAAATATTTAACGAAGCATTATAAATATAACGATCGTATTATGCATACAGACATAAATCTTAAAAAATAATTATTTTCATTTACCTCCACATATATAGGATGTTAAACAAAAGATAGATTTGAATTCTTTTAAAAAGAAGCAATATGTAAATCCCGAGATACTAAATTTTTACTCTTAAGTAAACAGCTCTTCTTTTACGTCAATTAAACGAACTAATAATATATTATAAAATAAAACTTTCAAGAATTCTAATACAATTACAGCGAAATCACGTTTCCCTGAAACAAGTCATTGAAATCATGCTCCGTTAAAACAAGTCATCATAATGTTTACTACCTGTGAAAGGGTGTTCACTCATCTACTCTAATTCTTGTAATTAGTTCAAATCACCCTCCGTAAAAACGAGTCACCGTAATGTTTACTACCTGGGAGAAGGATGTTCACTCACTGTGAAGTACTCTAATTCTTGGCCTAATGTAGTTAGATCAAAACACCGTCCATAAAACTAGTCAGCGTATTGTTTCTACTTGGAAGAAGGGTGCTCATTCAATGTGAAGTACTCGAATTCTTGACCTAATGTAAGTAGATCAAAACACCCTCCGTTAAAATCAATCACCTTAATGTTTACTATTTGAGAGAAACTGCCTTAATTATCTGGTAGCTTACTTAAATAGAATCGACTGTATATATCTTGTACAATATAAGTATTTCACTTTTCGATATTTTAACGATATTTGATGATAGGTAAGAAAGTTATCTATTTACAATAAGTTTATTATTGAGTTGCAATTAACATGTGGCCAGTATATCAAACAATGTGATGAGTATCTATGTCCGGAAAAAATGTATATTTATTTCAACTTCGTGATATTCGTTGACTATTAATTTTGATTTGATAACATGATAGAGCAGGTAGCTTTAGCTGGACGTATTTATTGGATCTTTTTAACGTGACAGACAATATTCGAATTTGTCAAAATTAGCATTGACATATCTGTCAGGCAGGCGTTGAAATGAAATGCTGTGTACACACTCAGTCAAAATGCAAATGCGCCTATCACACTCATCGACTGGAATTTTACGTTGCCATGAATTCACGCAAATGGTTTTGCTTTCTGTCAGTTTATTCATATTGCTATGTTTTATTAATGGAGAATAATAGTATGATAATTAATACGGGAAATTGTATTGTTTTACGATATTTTGATAACCTAATTTGCAAACACGCACTATATGGATAGATATTACATTCGGCGTACCTGATTGAGTTTCGGGCCTAACTTTAATTAATTTCCTCATGTACTTGTATATTTTACTATTAACATCAAATGTGTATCTTCAATTACTGACAATAACACAAGATCTGATACAATGTTCTAAGCTAATAAACCATCATACTTTTCAATTAATATTAGTATGTTTTATGATATCGAGTAATTACACCAGAAAATGTTTTCTATACTCTTTTATTTTTGTCTGGTTTGTATGTCAACAACAAACGCATCAAAGTTACAACTCTCAGTTTCTTTACAAAAAGTACAAATCTGTGATCTCATTTGAAGTGAATTGCAAAGACGATGAAAGGAGATGAAAAACTATAAGTTTGTGAAAGATAATTTACAAATAACAAAAACTTCGACTAGATAGTTCACCTAGTTTTCTCGGGAACAAAACTAGGTTGCTCAGTTCATTTAGAACATTGCTTGCAGATTGTGCTAAATCAGCAAAAGGAGAAATGAGAGTGTTCACTTTTTCCTAACGTCCGTTGTAAAGGCGGAGCGAATAAGTCACAATTTTATTCTTCTCGGAATGGTGCATCACCGAAAGAAAATAATGAGCTGCATACTCAAATGTTATACAGATAGAATAATTCACTAATAATTAGTTATTAAATTAATTTTATCGTTCAGGTTGATAAATTATATTGCTGTAGTTCTTGTAATTACAATAATAAAATAAACTGATAGCTTTTTGGGACTTACTTTAAAGGTTCCTTTACGCATGTATTTTTTCTGTCCTGGCCGGTATCTGAAATTTGTGTCTTTTAAATCTAGATTAAGAAAAGAGATTAAATTATTATGGGATTGGAGAAATACAAACAGTTATTACAAATTTTCTTTAGGGGTACAGCAAGCAAGCATCATAAAAATAAATCTACAGAAAAAAAATTACCGGTTTATTTAATTTTTTATAAAAAATGGTTTCGTAAAAATTAATGTTTGGAAAAATGACAAACATAAAAAATTTGATTCCTGGGATTCTGAATTGTATTCCTGTATGACTAATAAAAATATGAAAGTATCGTTGAAATTTCGAGGTAGATATAACATCCCCAGTCGTGCAAGTAGGAGGGAAGCCGGTTATAAGCAAGACTTTGTAGGGCATCCACACCGATTTCATCCACATCTTATTATAGACCGTATAACCTACAACTCCGAATGCCTTCCGGATGGTGACGTCACGCTGTGTACCCAACTACCGGCATAGCGCCATTTTACGGCCACATAAAATCATTGTACAGCATTTTCATGCACGTACTTGTCCCGCAAGCCGTAGTCGCTTTGGTAAATAGGCGTCTACTGAGGCTAGAAGGAATTCTGTGTCACCCGAACTTGAGGGGTACAATCACAGGAATGCTAAATCGTATTCGAATATTACAAATTAAATCTAAACTTATCTACTAAGTTATCCAAGACAATAATGAAAAACGATTATCATATTTTTTTAAAAAAATCTACAATCGTAAAAGAAAACTTTTGACTTGTTTCCATTTTGAAAATTGTTAGGAAACTAGAAATAACTGTACATGAATATAAACCCGTTAGGTTTTGTCTCAAAAACCATGGCGACTCATAGCTGTTTCTGTATTGTAAAAATTAAAAAAAAAACTTTTATTAATGTTTATAATACTACATATACTGGATGTTAATAAAAGAAAGGAACTATTCTGTGTTGCAGTTATTTATTAAAATATATTTATACATCAACGTTTTGAACTGTAATCAGTCTTCATGAGGGTGCTACATAAAATACACCAAAACATATAATAATAAATAAACAGACATACATTTAATTTAGGTAACAGACTTATATGATAATATATTAATACCATTAATGTCAGTTACGTAAGTTGAATGTATGTCTGTTTAGTTGATTGTATATGTAGCAACTTGATAAATACTGATTTACAATCGAAACGTTGGTATATTAGTGGATTTCTTTAAATGACTAAAACTCCGAAAAAGTTCCTTCCTTTTAAATATAAAATAATTAAACATTTAATCAAAGAAATAATGGTGTAGGTAATATCTCGTGCCATAATTATCCACTGTAAACTAGAAATATATCGCACTTCTTATTAATTAAATAATATACTATTACTATTATATTTTCCGGTTGGAAAACAAACCGGTATTGCTCCGAACAAGAAATAATATTTTTTTAAATTTTCTTATGCAATCTAATCTCAAATGCAAAAGTGGCTTATGGTATTTATAGAAAGAAATATAAATTTTTATTAGAAATATCTCCCTTTTTTGGCTTTATGATTTTGTTTCTGTAGAGGTGAAAGTTATGCTAATCTTATAATCCTGCTGAAAAGTTTGACAATGAGGTAAGAAAGCAAGAAATTAATCACATAACCTTATCTTTTAAACTTAGTTAAAATTCAGTGAAAATTCGCAAATCACATAAGCTGTGCGTTTACAATACAAAAACAATTAGTGCGGGATATGGCGGTATAAAAGTAAAGCTGGGCGGCACAATGAATAAATTAGACGTGTGAATCTGTGGAAATTAGCACCGCTTGCGGGGGAGTATTATTATTTTCCTTGCGGCGCTCCGCATTTCCGCCGGGGGATTTACGATTACTGCCTAATTCTGATGCAAATGAAGTTGCTAAACTATTTTCCGACATGCATATGTACTTAGGATTTATTTGATATATTAATAGGCAGAGGAGAGACATCGACGTACAGCTGTGCAGCTGTTTCGCGCCGCTTGCGTTTTTATTTATGGCGTGTGTTAGTATTTAATCTTTTTCTGTTGTTGTCACACTACGTGAATTTAAGCTGTTGTGGATTTATCACGTGGATTCTGCTGCAACTCACAGAGGAAAATTTAGAAACTGTTTTTAAATCTACTTGCACGCAGTCACGCCAGATTAACGTTTCTCGTTTTGTGTAATTGAAAGGTACAATTCTTTATGAAACCTACACAATACAAAATGTTCAACTAGTATAAATTTCTTTGTACTTTTGTACTTTACATTACTTCATAGAAAAACTGGATTGTTAATTCCCAAAGTCGCTGATGCTGTATTTTTTCATTAAACCCGCCAATATTTCAAATATCGAATTTTTAGGTTGAAAATTTTCAAATTTTACATTTCTTTTATTTTTTGAACTAAAGTAAATATCGATGCGCTGATTTCAAATTTTCAAACAGAATTCAATTATCTCTTCCCGTTCTCGAGATATTTGACTTCAAAGTTATACCTAAAAAATTAGGTTTTTTAGGTATACCTCTTAAATGGTTAGGTTTACGGTTTCGGCGACCTCACCATTCGATTCTACGGGCAAAATTACATAAGTGTAACAATTTTCAGATTTTTATCTCAACAGATAGAATTTTTAGAAGGAAAAAACTGAAAATGGCAAAAATCGGAAAAAATCGCGAGGGGTTCATCAGGCGTTTTTTCCGATTTTGACCATTTTCGTTTTTCCTTTCTATAAATTGTTTCCTTTGGAATAAAAATCTAAAAATTGGTATACATATGTAATTTTGCTCGTAGAATCGATTGGTGAGGTCGCCGAAGTTGTAAACCTAACTCTTAAAGAGTTATACCTAAAAAACCTGTTTTTTTAGGTATTGCCAAAACGCAACTTTGAACACGTATATCTGGAGAACGGTAAGAGATAATTGAATTCGGTTTGAAAATTTGAAATCAGCGCATCGATATCTACTTAAGTCCAGAAAATGAAAAGTTTTGGAGAAAAAAAGTGCCTCGGAAAAATTTTGAAATTTAGGTTTTTTCGATTTTCTCAATTTTCACCTAATCGTTCCAAAGGACGTATATAAGGAGAAAACATTTCTTTATGTAATTTTGCCCGTAGAATCGACTGGTATAATCATTGAGATTATATCTCTATCCATTTTAAAGTTATGGCCAAAAAACACATTTTTTTGAGGTGCAACTTTGACAACAAATATCTCGGGTACGAAAAGAGATAATTAAATTCCGTTTGAAAATTTGAAATCAGCGCGTCGTGATCTATCAAAGTACACTATTTCCCAAAATCAAAATTTTAGGTACAAAAATGAGTATTTTTGAGATATTTCGCGGTTGTCAACATAATTTTTGGTTTAATGGTGTTGTTTGGTTTGTTTTAACTCTACATGACTTTAATATGGAGATATAGGTTTTGAAAATAAATAAAAGCTAAATAATAAAGCGTTTTTTAGAAAAAGAAAAATGGTTGTTTTCAATTTTCTCAATTTTTACCTAATAATTAAAAAAAAAAGTGTTTTGTATCGCAGCAGATAAGCACATATGTTGGAGCTACGTCGGCATAAGTAATTGGATAAGTAGTGCAGGGTTAACGAAGTAATAGAATATGAGAAGTGAATTTGCATATTAGATGCAGTATGGCGGAAAGATGGGAAAAACAAAGCAATAAGCCGCCCTCTCGCATGGGAACCGATAGCGCCCTAGCCTAGCTCGCGGATGCCTGGAATTGATTGATAGGATTCACTTCAGGAAATTACTTACAGCTGAAAGCTACAGATCTGCGGATCAAGACGGCTTGACAGTATATTTTATCAAGATTTTCTTAACGGTTTTGCGCGAATAAGGCGATATGTACTGGCTGGCGATGAATAAATCGCAGAATAAATCATACTGCAATTTACTTGATTGCATTTGCTTTAAAACGCTCCCAATTCCGTAGTGGGTTCTTACGCCCCCTTCCCCTCTACTCGGCTCCACAACCGACAAACAGTGCCGGGTTTATTATATTTAAAACCTGAAAGATCCATTTCATTCGAAGAATATGAAAAACACGTTTACCTGAAATTTGTTTGCTACATTTTAAAAGCTTCTTAAAAAAGTTAAATTAAAAAAAATATATTATTTAAAATATGTTTTATACGAATAGAAGCAGCGGTGGCTCACTAAGTTAGCATACTCTGATTCAAATTGAGTGCATTGTTAAATTGGTTTCAAATTCCAGTTTCGCCAATTTTTATCCAAATAAAAATACTGCAGTGTTTACACTATAAGCACAGAATAGGTTTATACAGAAGCGACAGTAAGACAGAGAAGCGAAAATTAGAGAAAGATGGAGAATGTGTAAATTAGAGAGAGGTGGGGAAAGCCAACAAATTTAGAAGGCTCATTGTTTAAAATCGGAAATATTCGTCATATCTTAGACAGAGAAAGTGGAAGCCAAAAAATTTAAAGGTCTTCACAATGCTCCACGGTCGTAGAGCTGAATAGGGTAATATAAAGGTACCGACACGGAGTTTCGCTTCTGTATGTAACTATTTTGTGCTATAAGCTCACAAGCAGAAGCTGTGGCTAACAAACTATACCTCTACGATGCAAGTAAAACTAAGCACGATACAAATACTGAGCATTCTATGGAAATGTGCCACAGATGATATATAAATGTTTACAAAAACCATTACTAATTTCACCTGTATAAGCACAGACATAAAAGTGTATGAGAATCAGATTTACAGTTTTGTGAGAATTGGGATTAAACCGGCCCTGGCCCTCAACAAATATTCGACTATTGGAGCAATTAGTTCATAGAGCAATAATAGCAAGTGTAATGTTCCACAATAACGTGCCGTGCAGTTGGTAGCTAGACGACGGTGTGCTACATTTTCTTATTCGGTTACTCGTTACTGTAATACTCCTCAGACTTTAAAATTCAATTAAAAACTTCCAGATATTTTTACGTCTCGAGTTCTTATGTCCCGCAACTTTTCAAATAAATTATTTTCTTATGATGTTTTGCGGAATAAAAAAATTACTTTGACAGGTGAACAGTTTTCAAGAATCACTGATTAATGGAAATTCAATTACACTGACACCGTTTTGCATCGCGGCTTGAAAAATTGCGAAACGGGGTACAAATGGAGAGTTTATTTTTCCTTTTTAAATACAATAGGCGCCTGCAGGCAAATCAATATCACATTAAGCTCCCATCCGTTTAAAGTAAATATTACTTCCAAGTAATCACTAACTTCTAACTTACTTTTTAACTCTACAGAAATCAAATCAATTCCTACATTCAAGTAACAATAACCATTTCAAGTAAATCATTATTATACATATCAAGATGACAACATTTTCTTTTATTATTATTTGTAAATTTGTTTCAATATCTTCCTTTTATCGATATTAAAAATTTATCTCAAAACTAAAACAAATTGCATTTGTACTTATTTAGTTTAAAAAACTTTCAAAATTTATTTCTTTGTTGTAAGTAAATAAAGTGGACAACAGATATTTTAAAAATTATGAAACTACGTCGTTGCATTGTTTGACGCAGTGTATACCTAGCGAAACTAATTTTTGGTACTCAAAATTTCATCAATATTTTCTCACTAAGCCAAATTTTTTCAGTCAATTGAATCCTGTCTAACAAGTGGGTCAAGTGTAGTTAAATTTCAGTAAATTGATTTTCAGCAAATTGATACTGCACGCCAACGTTCAGTTGTTAATGACAACAACCTGTCGACACTTCACATATTCTGGTGTTGAAATTTGACAATGTTCAAATTGAATTGAAATTTTATTACTAAATATGGTTTGAAACAATTTGTTCATTTAGAGTAGTCACAATGTGGTTGACAGAACAAAATATTAGATTACATTCCAAATAATTCGAGAATCTACCGATACAATGGAATTTTTCAGGAGTATAATTTTTGAAGAAAAAAGTAAATATAAGTAAATTTGACATTATCTTGAAGAAAAATGATGAAACTTTATCTATCTCATAATATATTTTTTAAATTTTGTTGTAAACATAAAGGACAGTATGCCTAATATAAATAAACTGGATAAAAATTTAGAAATCCATCATTCGAGAGACATAGTCGTGTCATCAATTTGATAGTGTTTTATTTATTTTGAAAATTTTAAGATTTAAGACGATTTTAATGGTATTTTGCATATATCGAAGGCTAGTAGTGAACCCCCTTAATTTTTATCGTTGGTTGAACGCAGATGGCATATATACTCCTCTGTTGCACGTACGATAATGAGATACCAAATAAAAGTCTCATATATTGCAGTAGAAATTGATGAAGTGAGTATGAACTGGGAAAAAACGATTCTAGTAGAAGTTTCTGTATTCTAATCCAGTTTTCTATGGCAGCTACAAAGAGTACCGTTGAGTTTGTTAAGGCAAACAAGATCATATCCATGACATAACAAAATCCCCGGGAATAAAATATCAGGTAAACTATATTAGGTAACGACGAGCGTCTGTCACTTGTCGCTTGGCGTCGTTTTTCCTCGCGACGCTGTTTAACGAACCGAACATTTGACAGACGCACTGACAAACAAGCGTCACGACGTCGCAGCATGCAGTTGGCTGATAGAGACGTTGGCAGCGGCTGATACGCTTGCTCTTTACACAACACCCCTTTTCTTTATTTCTGACGTTTATTTTGTTCCTGTCGTCGATTTTGGACGGTTAGGGCTCGGAACTGTCGCGGTATATAGCTCCTTCGTTCGCTATTCCACGCACGAGTCGCGATGTCATGTCGATGGCGGGAGCGGACCGACGCCGACAGGGTGGGATTTCCAAAATTCTATTTGTTCATATAAATGGATTCTCTTACAATAAAACATATAAACGGTTTCGCACACAATATACTTCGCTACCAATTCTTTCTGTTTTCTTCAAATTTATCCAATTTTAAAATACTTTTGCAACATAATAGATAACTTCGCTACAGGCTTTTTAGAAACATTATTTGTTAAAATATCTCCTTCTTATACAACTTCACAGTTTTTTCTTATTTTAATTTTTTACTCTATACTAATACAGTTATTCTTTTTTTCTGGTTTTTAAGAATTTCACTATGATAGTTGAACTTCTTGATTTCATATTCCACCTATTATATTGTTTTTTGTGTTGTCGTCTACACAAGACAACACAAGTCTTTAAAAATCATATCTTGTCTAGATATTTCAAGACAAGATTTGACTACGTCTAAGTCTAGATTAAATAGCCTTATATAGATAACAAGATACTAGATTGTTTCAACACTACATTAACCTGCACATTTGTTTTGAACATAGACAGACTGATAATTCTTCGGTAGTGTTTTTTTCAATTTTACAATCACTGTTTCAGCTCGGATGGAACAAGCTTAGAATGATATATTTATATTACGAAAATTTTAAGACAAGACTTTTGTCAATCTTGTCTTGATAATTTTGTAGAAGACCATACAAGAGTCTAGATCTAGACAGCAACATTAATTGTTTTGCTGTTCTCATCATTTATTTTGTTCATCATTAAAATATAAGGATCGGAATTGAAAATATGTAAATGTCAACAAACAACAAATAATTCTAATTCTTTTATTGGTTTTTAAATTTTGCAACAGTCTATTAATCATTTATGTGTGTGTAGGTATTCATTATACCTATTAATTGTGAATTGTAAATATTATCGTACTCTACATGCAATAATTATTATTCGTGAAATTGCAAATTATAGAGTATAGAGTAACCCACTTAATAAATAATTTGCGCTAATAATAGTCTATTATTTATGTAACATATAATTGTTTTAGTAAATTGTACAAATTTACGGAAATACATATTAGAAGGAAATTTGGCTGTCAATAATTTGTATTTACCGACTTATTTACTTTATTTATTTAGCTGATCAAATTTGTTTTATGAAATTTGCATTTAAATTTTTGATAAATTGTTTCTATTTTACGAATTCAAATAATATTAACTCTATTTATTATTGATGCCGTATATTATTATTAAGAATTAATTATTTTTTAATATACTGGCTGTTTTTTTAAGATTAAGATTCTGCTTCAAATGACACCAAATACATATGTAGATTATGTCGTGTATTCATCGTATAAATTAACAAAATAAAAAAGTTATTTTGTAGGGGTAATATAATAATTAATAATTTTATTGTTTGTGCAAATTGTTTTATTACAACAAAGCTAATATTTGCGGAATTTATGGTTTCTCTATTCACGGAAGCAATATAATTCACACTAGCAGTTGAGGTTATAAATCATGCGACAGAGTAATAAAAAGTTAGTCTAGGAACAGGAATCATAGACGGTACGTCATTATCAAACGTGGTTAATTATTCATCAATTACAATTAATGACACAAGAGTGTAGTGTGGGTATACGAGGAATTGTGATTATATATTATTTATCGTAATTACAGGGCATATTTGTCTGTTTCTGTGTCATCATTGTAAAACAATTTGAGCAGCAATAAAGTAGATGTAACTGTGCGATAAGTATAATGTGAACGACGCTAAATTCTGTTTGCACGGAAGTTAGATAAGGCTGACCGGCTGACCAACCAATAACTAATAAAACCTAATGGGAATCCGATATCATTATTGGATATTCATTCCAGAGATGTTGGAACTTTAAACAAATAAATTTTATATTTTACGTTTTCAGTTTGCGTGGAAATGCTATAAAAAAACGCTTCAGCAAAATCAAGTTTATATCGATGTGAAAAACGGAATTTTGTGAAATCTGGCATATTCGGAAACAAGATTGCTACGCAAAAAAATCACATTTTTTTAACATCCATGGTTTAAATAAACTGGGCAACACTAAATAAATTGGAGAACATTTAAAAATACTCGACGCAATATTTTAAAATAAATTCATATTTCATACAAATCCAAAAAAAGTTGTAATTTCCGTTTGCCTGGTTCATTATAACAGTGTAAACAAAATAATGCAGGGATTCATCAGGATATCAAGTATCTTTATTTTGTTTATTTTCACCTAATAAATAACTTTCGGGCTGTAACAATCAATCATTATTGTCCATTATATTATTCTAGTTCCTTAATAGATATCTTATATGAAATAGTTTAAATACTAGTGATTCATAGTTATCATCCATAATTCATAAAAAATTCTCAAATAATAGTTCGTATAAGGAAGTAAAAATAGAAATAACAATATTGGTTTTCAAAAATTAAATATGTTGCGTTATAATGTAAACTTTACAAAGAAAATAAAATGTAGTAGATAATTTAAAAACATGAGATATACTTCCTTAGAAGTTTATATCTTTCATACGATATGACATGTTCCATTCCATAGTATTTTACTATCGTGCCAAAAGTAATAAAAACAGCGTTAATAAAAGTCTAAGATGTACAGTATAAATTAGCAGGTCATAAAATAACCGAAAAAGAAACGTAATTAAAGAACAAATTTTAAATTACAAAAGTTGAAATTAGAGAAGTTTAATTTGTATTTGAGAGACTTGCAGCCAATATAGGTGCGGTGAAGTGACAAGTGCTGTAAAACCCGAGCTGTTGTCTGGTCTCAGCGTTGGGCCACTGTGCGGATGCTCACCGTCGCTTTATTTTTCCCTTTGCCCATCCCGCGTCGAGAACTGCAGCGTAAAGAACCTGGATGGCTACAACCGTCTTGCTCTTGACTCGTATCGGGAAATACTTGCGAGCAAAGCTGGAATTGTTGCTTAGCACTCTACCAACAAATGGGGTTACGACTTACGAGGTTTAAATTTACTTAGCTGGTGCAACAGTTTTACCACCATAAGATAATTTAAAAAAAAAAACAGATATATTGTATAGCTGTATATCGCCGTTGAAAAGAGGAATCCACTATTAGGATGGAGGTGAGATGAACCACATTTTGGAAAAATAACTATTACTCTAAAATATTGAATAATATTTTAATAAAATAAAATATATTTATAACAACATTATACTAGTAGTCTAAGTTTACTTATGAAAATAAATTTAAAAATATGTTCTAATAACTAAAAGAAAAATATATTTTAGTCGAATTCACAAAAGACCAACCCTCCACCATTATATAGGTGAGACGGACCAAGGCTATGAGATGAACTGGTTAACAAATTGTCATCTTTTGTTATATGTGGTACAGTCTTCGTGCAAACAGCGACCACAAATTATATATTTTATCCAATCTTCCTTCTTTACCGTTTTTTTTTAAATATTTTTCCTAGCATCCCGCATATTCATTTTAATAATCTTAAGCTTCTTCATTATCATAACCCTCTGATTATTAATTTAAGAACAGTTCTTTAGTACTCATGGAATAGCAACTAGATCTTTTGCTTTTCAATGCTCTAATGATTTTTTAGTGTTTACCAGTTGAATTGATCTTTTTAACAATAAAAATCCACTGATCTCTTTTTCCTCAGCAGTATGGTAGGTATCGTTTTTTTTTTCTATTAACCAAAGTACTATTTTTCGTTGAACTTTATTTGTAGGAATCCTAACTTGAAAATCCTTACAATAAATACGAATTAAAAAATTAATTAAAACATCTTAAGGTAAATACCGTTTTATTAAACAATTAAAGTCAAAATTACTATACCTGTCTAGCCAAGAAAAAAAATAGAATAGAAATAGAAATAGAATATAAACTTCTTTGTTTTCAGTTTCGATATAGTTACAGAAAATTTATTTATAAAATATTGTTTGTACTTCTTAAGACTGTAAAAAAATCTATTAAGAGAATAATAGAAAAGTTGAGTGCTTTACAGTGAAAGACCTTAATGAAATATTTTTTGTTAGCAAACAACAAAAACTTTGTAATTCACATGTCCTTTCCAAATAGCCTTCCACAATTCCACACTAGTCCTTCAAAAAAACGTTCCAGGTTCCACAAACATGTAAGTAATCCTCATCCTAATCCAAACATTCTAGACCAGCGATTATTTCAGTCAATTTAATTCCATTATGAGTGGTAATCTATCCTATCGTGTTTCTTCAGCGTGCGTCACGTTCACGCTGCGAAGCTAACACGCTCGCCATCACGCGCCGCTATCACGCGCACGCCGCGATGTTTGATCTTCGCGGAGTAATCCCGTGTAATCTGCCCATAATTCGGTGGGAGTCGAGTTGACAAGCGATCCAAGTAGGTTACATGCCGTGGAGGGAATAACAAGTGTGAATCTCAACATTTTTAGGTTAGTGGAAAGTGGGTGAAGTTTTGTAAAGTTCACTAAGTTTACAAAAGTATACAAAAAGTATGCCTTGAAATTTGGAATTATTTACTTGAGTATGGGACAGATATATTAGGATATTGCATGTAATATAAATTTGTTTTTAAATGGGCTCAATTATTTTGACTGTTCTTTTGTTACAACTGAACTGTGATTGAAGTGACGTTCTACCTTTGCCGAAGTTGAATCACCTCGTAATATTGTCATTTAGTTTTTAATAATAACAATGTTGCCAATAATATTGAAGATATTATGTTAGTTCATATAAGTCTGAAGCTGACCATAATTGTCGTTCTTTTACTACTAAAAAATTTTACCCCTACTCACTTTAAACTTATCTCACTATAAACTGAGGTAAGATGATTGGAATGACAAAAATAATCTTACTACGTACATTCTATAAGAATCGTTCCTTAGTATCGTCTTTTGTAAGGTAACACAAAAGTTTTTCAAAATAAAAGTGATGATGCCAAAATAAATTTAAGCGTTTTCCAGTACAATCCTTTACTCTCTCCCCAAAACAAAATTACAGTTATTGCAAGTGTCTCAGTGAGTTAAACGTCGGTATAATAGAGATGTTCATAATTGTCATTCTTTTACTCTTCAAAAATTTTAGCCCAGGTCATTTTAAACTTATCTCACTATAACTTGAGGCAAGATGAGGTGGATTATATAATTAAGGTATCGTTCCTTAGTATCGTCTTTTGTAACGAAATATAGAAGCATTATAAAATAGAAGTGATAATTTGACAAATTTGAGCTTTGTATTTTAATCCCTTATTCTCTCCCAAGAACAAAACGAAAGCTATCCCATGTATCCAGTGAGTTTAGCGTTGGTATGATACAGTCCATAATTATCGTTATTTTACTACTCAAAAATCTGATCCCAGCTTACTTTAAACTTATTTCACTGTAAACTGAGGTGAGATGAGACGGATTACAACAAAAATGCTCGTATTATATTATATCTTAGTGTCGTCGTTTTGTAATCTACAAGCTTTTCAAAATGGATGTGATAATGTCAAGACAAATTTGAGCTTTGTCCAACAGAGTCCTTTACTCTGTAAAACAAAATGAAAGTTATGTGATGTTATGTTGTGTCCCAGTGAGTATGATAGGGAAGTCCAGTTGATTACAGGACTGGGGACTCCCATCCCTAGGACGAATGAGTGGCCGCCCGCCAACTACGCGGGACAGCGCGAAGTAATCTCATTTGGGCCGCCGCCTCTCCGCGACGAGCCCCGTAAATAAATCAGCCGGCGACTTGCCGATTGCAGCCGCGATGCCAGCAATCCACGAAAACATTTCAATTGCTTCACACCAGGGAGGGCGGCCCCAGGCGTTACGAATAACGTAATTGGGGGTTATGTGGGGGATATTTTTCTGCTGTCGAGAACTCGACACCGACTCGGACAAATATATTCTTTGTGAAGAAAAACACAAAATAATAAAATCTCTATTATTTTATCCTTAATCATTATTATCATAAAAGATAAGTACTTGTAGCTATCACAAAACCGTTCGTCAATGTATTGGTTTCTCCTTTATGTAATTATTAAGTTCCAAACATAACAAGCATAAAATTGTGTTTACGCACCCGAAATAATCCAAAAATTTCCATAAAAATAGTCCACATTGATAGAAGTGACGATTTCAAATTTACAAACAAAATTTAATTATCACTTTACTTTCCTGAGACTTTTGATCTCAAAGTTGCACATCAAAAAAGTGTGTATTTGGATATTTCTCAAAAATGGGTAGAGATACACTATCAATGATTACACCAGACTTTGAGAGCAAAAATCTCAGGAAAGAAGATAGATAATTAATTTGCGTTTCTAAATTTGAAATCAGGACAACAATTTCTATCTATTTGGACAATGTTCAAAAATCAACATATTGGAACCAAATATGGGTATTTGTTTAATTCGAGATACGACCTCGGCGACCTCACCAGTCGATTCTAATAGTAAAATTACACTAGTGTTCCAATTTTCAGATTTTTTCGATTATTTTTTTACCGTGACTGGAAAAAGATTTAAATTTTTAATTGGAAATGTGAATTTTTAATATACAAGAATTCTTGCTGTGAATTTTTACCAAAAATCTTATTTTTCCTAACGATGTTAGTAAATGTATCTAATATTAAATTATTTATAGGTTTACAGTTACGAATCCATTTATATTATGTTCTAACTTTGTGGATTAATATTTCATATTTGAAAACATGAATGTAAATGATCAACGTTTGAAAAAATTAAAAACAATGATGAATCTTTTCAGCAGTTTAGACAAAAAAGCTGTTGTGTTTAGGTTTGGATTAATTGCGCAAATGCAGCTCAATGCTCAATGCGGGTATTTAAAAATTTATCTCAGTTGGTTGCCTTTGTCGATTGAAAGTGACAATGAATTATTTTCCTGATTAGCGGCTTCCGTTTTAATTATTCAAACCCCTGTTTCAATCCTAATTGAAATGTATAGGGTGTTTACAAATAAAAACACAGCCAGCGCCACGATCTAAATAAATGAAATTTTGCATTGGCGATAAATTTAAACGACAAAACCTAACTCTTCGGATACTTTTCACCGTAAATGATGATACGCCAGCCGGAAAAATTCCATGGGATAAATGCTGAAGGCATTGTCACTTTTTCCAAGTCTCAATTTTGAATTTAATGAAATTTTTGGTCTTCGCATGAATACATAAATAAAATAGAATTATACCTTTGTAACGCAAAAAGAGAAATCATAAATATTCAAACCTCAAATAAAAATTTCATTGCTTTGAAACACCTTTGTAATATGCTAATATTTATTATAATGATTCAATTAATTTACATTTTGTTTTATTGTTTATCGTCTAGTTTTTCATTCATAAAATAGTTTGCATATCAAATTAGAACATAAATATTCCTGCGTAATTTGTAAGATGCTATTTAGATACATCACAAATTCTAAACGTTATATGTTACCGCCCACTACATATAACTTAGCGACATATTTAAACATTTCAAAATTATAATAGATATCGACGAAGTGTAGATTTTACAATGTTTTGATTAACATTTTTTTATATGATTCTTACCATTAGGTCCTTTGAAAACAATTACTTATTTACTTTTGTACTGTGGCATTCAGTTTGGGACTGTAATATTTAATATACAAAACTATATCACTCTTCTCAACTAAGTATTTTTATTCTAAAATCACTTAAATTTTCAACTACCATATACCTATATCCAAATAGTCACCATCTGAACAAGTCACAAAAAAAGCAGAAACCAATCGAGAGAGTAAAATTTTAGTGGTTCAAATCCAGAAAGATTTATCTCTTATTGTTTTATTAAATTTAAAAGAGTTGCCAAATTTATTATTAAAAAACCTTGCTCGTGACATTTTACTTGCTTTTTAGTAGAGTATATTATTAATTTGTTGTCTTTAAGAATCAGAGTTTGGTGATTCTGCAATTTGTAAGTCACTGCTGACCGTAATCTTAAAATCAGTCCTGGAAACTGTTTGTACATTTAAAATCAGTAAAATCACCCTGTGTAGTACACACGTGTCGTGATGATGTTTTATATATTTTTGAATAAAAATGAAGCGAAGCGACATGTTAATTCTTCCGATTTGTTCTCCCTGCGTTTCATTAAAAATGCAAAAGCTCAAATCTCTTGTGTACAGTGATTAAAAATGTTTGCAGCAAATTTGCAGGCCCGTTAAATGATTCAGCGGTCAACAGCGACCGGAACTGCGGCCAAATCCCATCCCGTTGTTTATAATCCTCGCCGCTACCGCACCAAAACTACTCTAACCAATTTTTTGCAAATCTCGTCGCATTCAGACAAATAATTACGGGTTAACACTACGCTCGCCCAGATTTGCACGGGTTTCCGTTAAGCTGCAAATAATGAAGGCGCCAGAATTTAAATTGTTTTCAGAATAGAATTAATATTCGAAACAATGTTTTGCCGGGTCGGTTAATTCCGAGTTTGGCCGATTGGTAGGAAGTGTGTTAGTGTTGTTTCATTCCATGTAATCCAGACTGAATTTTGCGCATTGTATTTACATGCCTGATAACTTCGATGCCGGTCATTCCACGTTCGGATTGCAAATTGGCCAATGTAATTAGTTTACTTACTATTACATACATTTCCTATTCGTTCACATTTGGATTTTTTTATCATTCTAATATTCTACCATTTCCTCTAAAAATTAACATTTATTAAAATTATTGTTGCACTTGGTGTAGGCCTATCAATAAAATTTATGACCCAAAAGATCAAGTCGTAGCTATGGATATGATAAATCCCTATGTTTCACGTTAAAAAATACTCACGGTATTTGTAGGTATGATAAAGATGCATGGTAAAAGTTTAATAATCCTTGTAACAGAAATTGATGACGTGAGGATTAACTGATGGAAATAGAATGTATCTGTTCTCCATTCTAATATTCAGGAACATTATTTGTAAAATTTTGAACAACCCATGTTGGAGTAAAGCGGAAAAAGCTGTCGCCATTGTCAGAATTTGAAAGTTCCTGTTTGAAAATTCATTTCTGTTTTTAAGTCAATCGTTCGAACATAGACCTGCATCCGCAGTAATAAAATTAAAATTACTTTTATCATCTTTCCGCGCCATTTCTCATTGATTACTTTTAGTTGGAATATAAACGAGATAAGAAGCCGCGACTCCTAGGTAAGGCGTCGAATGCAGGAAGGAAAAAAGGGCCAGGTTCCCCGATGCGCTCCTGTTATTCGCTGATGTCGCATTTAATTATCGATTCCAATGTCCTGCCATTGTTACTTGAAACTTGCGGAATCTTTTACGCTGTTTGCTTACCAAATGTTTCGATCTCTTCTGGCCTTCTCAGGTTTGTAATTATCATGTTCTTATGTTACCTGTGCTTTCTACATAATGCGTTTTTAATAGAATATTGATTTTCGCTAAGTTGATGACACACAACTAAGCTGTAAGTTTTATTTATTGAATCAAAGTTCCCTGAAGCTTCGTTTTTTCAATCGTAATATTTCCTTTCATTATAAAAAGCTTTCGTGTTTAATAGAAGAGATTTCATCTAATGAATTGTACTTTTATTAATAGCTTCGATACGATTTATCTTCAGTACAATGGAAAACTTGATATTCTGTAACGATTTTTTTTATCTGTGCATTTAATTACGTCTACCGAGTCTAGTAGAAATATTGCAACTACTTGAAAAATACAGTAATGCTACTTTGCACCTTTTAAGAAAAAAATAATATAAAGTTAAGAAAATACAAACATGAAACTTTTAACAAAATTATCACTTGCTAGTATTAATAATAAAAAGTAGAGATTTACATTAATTTCCTTTAAAAATTGTCGTGTTACCCTTCGTCGCATTGTACAACTCGCAGTAAAAGTTTGTCTATGTGTGCTATTGTAAAATAATAGTAAAACTTGTAATCAGTGATATAATTTACGATATGTCTTTTTAAATATAACAACCTACTTCTAAGCAAAGTTCGTAATTTTACGGTTGCCTATTAATTTTTGGAGTCAAAGTGGTGGAGTTTGCGGTAATCTAATAAGTGAAAACTACAATTTAATGATATATTCCTATGTAACTCGAGCTCTTTTCAATTCACATCAGTTATTTTCCATTTTCCCCTCAATTTATTCTAGTTCTAGTATCCAGTTTATTAAGTAAATAATATCACATAGCTTGAAATTGCTTGACATCAAGTCAAGTAACTAAGATAGACAAGAATGTCAAGTCAAATAGTGAATTTAGAATATTCAATTTTCAAGTAATTAAAGTAATTCATAAAAAAATAAAGTTACTTGTCTTGATGAAACCATAACCAAACCTCTGCTTTTTCTACTGGTACGTTTATTACAAATTGAAATATTGAAAAGTGATTTAAATACTGTTGAAATGATAGTTTGTATGAATAATAGATTTTTGAGTGGATAAATATATCGGACAGGGATATAACTCAGGATGAGTAATAGGTAGGAAGGCTGATGAAGTCCATTGAAACGCACAAATCCACGCATAAATTCTAGCATATTCATCAGCATAGAACAAGGCAATACTCATAATGAATTCCTTCCTTGAATGCTTGTCTGCGATTGAATCCCACAATCGCACAATCGTAAAATGCAAAGCGAATCCATCTCTGCTCGGATCTCACCGGCAACTGATGACGGACGGGACGTCCAGCATCGGCAGCGGGCTGTCTGCTTTTGATTTATTTATAGACATCGGAATTAATTCTGCTCTGGCGGCAGGCTAAATTCAATCAGACCACGTCCTGTGTATAGACACACGCGGTTCCACCGTCCTATATTTTACACCCATGTCAATGGCCATAATTCCGTAATGTTGTCCGCCGTTTGCCATCCGCTCTTGTTACAGCTCTGCTCAAAATGTTTCCGCATCACACAAACATTGGCCCGTATTACGAGCTCACTTTTATAATAAAATCGCGATTTTAACGCTCACTTTTACATCAAAATCATTTGTAAAAACAAACTTGCTCACTTTTATAACAATATCGTGATTTTAACTATCAATTTTACATAAGATTATGATGTAAAAGTGGGCGTTAAAATCGCGAGTTTATTATAAAAGTGAGCTCGTAATACGGGCCATTGTTTTCACTTATTAATTTCATAGTCACATTGCTCACGTCTAAATCATGTATACGTATTATGAATTCACGTTTTGTTTATTTGATTAACTATTACAACATGGGAAAAGAGGTTAGTTGCAACACAATAATATTTATATAAAAATCTAAACTTTATAAGAGGTTCCTGGTGTCATGTATCCATTTGGAATTTTTATTTTTTATGATCCAGAAAACACGGTAACATCGGTATATAATACGGATTTTGGAAAAAAAAACTTTACACCTTATTTATCCTAAATTAATCTTCTCTATCCTAATTTAAATTACCACAATTATTAATTATTTATTAAAGATCTAAGGGTCATATCATTTGTAATTAAATCCCACCGTTGTGATTTACCTCGAGTATTATTAATGAAAATCATCTCCTGAAAAGGGCTTAAATGCAGCCGAAACAGTTCTAGGTTTATCTGATTTTTTTAAATAAATTTACTATATTCCAGTGCTGAATTTTATTATTCCACAAGTTCTTCAGTCAAAAAGCTTCCATCACTTCATTATTACTAAGTTTGTATTTAGAATATACAATGGAAGCAGTGCTTCCAAATCTTCCATGGACTGCACACCACTGCAAAAACATCTCTCAGAGTCTTGTGAAAGACAGATAGATTCTGAAAGACGATTGATCAAAATCAGTAGTCTATCATTTGTATAAACCTTATCCTGTGTATTGAAGTGAAGCCAACCAGTAAAGTGGCGAAGAAAACCGAGAAGAACGCAACATCGTCACAAAAAGTAAGAGATGTATTGCAACCATACTCTTTCGAAATTGTAACGGATGTCTACAGATTAAGGTCCTTTGCAATAAGTTTTTATATTAAATTGTTAAATATGCAAACTTATTGCAAAGGACCTTAATATAAATATGCAAATATATTAATTTTATCTACCACATACCTTTTTAAAAAAAGACTTTTAGAAAAATCTCAAGGAAGAACCTCTATCACCATCAAATTAAGGTCCTTTAAATTTGCATACTTAACAATTTAATATAAAAATATATTAATTTTACCTACGACATACCATTTTAAAATAGACTATTGGAAAGGAGAGTATGCGAATAGAAAAATCTCAAGGAAGAACATCTATCACCATGGTTCCAAATTGTAACGGATGTCTACAATTAAGGTCCTTAAAATTTGCATACTTAACAAATTAATATAAAAATATATTAATTTTACCTACGACATACCATTTTAAAATAAGACTATTGGAAAGGAGAGTATGCGAATGAAAAATCTCAAGGAAGAACCTCTATCACCATGGTTCCAAATTGTAACGGATGTCTACAAATTAAGGTCCTTTGTAATAAGTTTGCATATTTAACAATTTAATACAACAATATATTTATTTTATCAACCAAATACCTTTTTAAAATAAGACTCTTGGAAAGAAGAGTGTACGAATTGGAAAATTTTAAGGAAGAACCTCTGTCACCATGGTTCCATATTGTAACGGGTATCTACAAATTAAGATCATCTGCAATAAATTTGCATATTTAACAATTTAATACAAAAATATATTAATTTTACCTACTACATACCTTTTTAAAATAAGACTCTTGGAAAGGAGAGTGTATGAATTGGAAAATTTTAATGAAGAGCCTCTGTCACCGTGGTTCCAAATTGTAACGGATGTCTACAATTTAAGGTCCTTTGCAATAAGTTTGCATATTTAGCAATTTAAAATAAAAATGTATTAATTTTATCTACCAAATACCTTTTGAAAATAACAGTTTTGGAAAGGAGAGTGTGGGAATTGGAAAAAATCTCAAGAAGAAACCTCTATCACCATGGTTCGAAATTGTAAAGGAGGTCTACAAATTAAGGTCTTTTGCAATAAGTTTGTATATTTAACAATTGAATATAAAAATATATTAACTTTATCTACCTAATACAAAAAAGACTTTTAGATAGGAGAATCTGAAGGCAGAACCTCTATCACCATGGTTAAGTTTGAGCTCTGCACCCCATATCCGCGACGCCGCGTGACGCCCAGCGTCCGGCTGTGTGGGTGCAGCACGTGACCCCGCATTGAATGCGTAGCCTGGAATACATGTGCGGAGTGAATCATGGCACGGCACTTGACTGCGTGTGGTCAGACCTATGAATGTTTCGTGAAGGTGCATAATGCACAATGACCTACTGCAGCGCCCTGCCATTACATGCGCCAGATATGGTTTCATGTCCTACCAGTATTTATTACTTTGTTCTACGGTTTTATGGTGCTTTAATCAACCGGTTATATTTAAATGTTGCCTGGCTAATATGAAAATGTACAAGTAATTTTAATGGTTAATAAAAAATAATAATAACTTGTTAAAGTGTTATTACATATAAATATGTGATTGTAGTAAATTGAAACTGGGGCGTAAGCCAAAAAAGGGACAAAGCGCTTAGGAGCCGTTAAATTATGTACCACAAATTTGGACATTTTTTGATTCCCAATACTTGTAAGGCAAATTTAAACCTCCCTAATATTACATAATGGAGAACCTAACCAAACTACACAAATATTCAGAAATATTCTTTTTTCACGACTTTTATAAAAAGCTCTTCTTTAGTGAGGAAAATTAACCTTCCCTAGGGTACAGGGTTATTATAGAATGAAATATTGGAAAAATTAGTTATTATATTAGAAATTCTTATTTAATAATGATATTTTAAAAAAATATACGGAATTTATTTTTTATTCTTTTCTACTGAAAAATTGCACTGCTCGTGAGTCAAACTCTAGCTCGAGTGGTTAAAAGATACACTTTCTTCTCTAGTTTAACTAATAACTATTACAGAATATCAATCAACAAAATTGACATAGCAAACTGACAAAAATAAATTATAATTATTTACAAAACGATTCTCCTAAATCGGTAGTTAAAACCATGAAAACTAAGAATTTGTAAAATATACAATCTGCAGTTTGATTCACCTTAGATTTAAAAACGTTCAATGGCTTTTACCGAGTCTTTCAAAGTGCGACAGCCACATTCATTGGTGACGGAAATGGACAAACGTTAACCAAAAATATACTATTTATCTTTTAAGTAAAATAAATTATTGGGTATTGAATTAAGAAAAGTAACACTTTTGAATAGCATCCTGGCACCACAACTCTACTGAATAGACAACGAAACCTTACCAGAAAGTTTGTTGAGATTGAAGTTACCATGAAATTCGAAATTAGGTTTGATCTCCAGTATTATTAAAATTAATTACTGCAAGAATATAATTTCAATGATAATTTTGTTAAACGTAATGTAATAGTAGTTGCTGAAATAAGTTTTCAAGATGTTATTTATATATCTAGATAACATTATCATACAAATTATTAGGCCAATATCATATTGTATTTCAGGTAGGTATTAAAAAAGAGCTTGCTTATGTTGGATTGAATAGCTATTGTATGTAGAACAAGATACTTTGCGCTGAATGAAAACATGCGTCACTTTGTCAATTTCCATCAATACTTCCTCTAACTGTTCGGATGAAAATGATCTCTTACAAATCGGTGAAATCACCATGTCCTTTGAATATCCGCGCTCGGAGTGCGCGGCACTCAAGTGAAGTGGCGCGACGCTGCGATGAGGCATGGCGTTTCACTCGCCGATGTCAAAGCGCTGATGCCAGATTTGTTCTGCATAAAGTCAACCCCGTATCACTATCACTTTTACATACTCGTCACAATGTCAACTATACTTGTTCGCAAAATGTAAGAGTTAAGTTATGGATGATAGATCAACGATTATTTTTGAAAAAACCTTTGTGTGAATTGAACGGTCATCTCGTACAAATTTTAATTTTAATCATCTGCATGATTCGTCTAAAGGAAGCCGAGATTTGGTTAAGATTCACAAATAAAGAATCATAATTGTACGGAGAACCATCAATCACAAATATTATCAGAGCACAAAGAATGAGATGGCTAGGTCAAGTTTCAAGATTACCATAAGAGCGAATAACAAAACAAGTACTAATAAGAGGTATAACAGGAAGAAAATGAAGAGGGAGACCAAGAATATAATGGATAGAAGCAGTATAAAAATAATTACAAAAACTAGGAATTCAGGACTGGAAACAGAAGACAAGAAACAAGAAAGAATGGAAGAAGATATGTAACAAAGCTCAATATCAGTAGTTCTACCAACAGGTCATAGATAAACATGAAAATTAAAATTGTTCATAATTTTATTTGTAATACTATCATTAAATACCTTGAATACAAGTTTTTTTTGTAAGCTTTTTTGTTTGAAATTTAAAAATAGCATATTTTTCATGGATACAAGAGGTAAATATTTGTTTTTTCAAAATTGCTGGTTCGTCTTAATCATTTTGAGTATACCTAACGACTTTGAAATATAGTGTTTATACTACACTTAAATTTGTTTTAAATATTTATCTGAACCTGAACTATCGATTAACAGAAAAATATCACATCGAAATAGTAAATAACGTATATTTTTGACAACTTACATCAGATTTTCGATGCAATATTTTTTATTAATCAATGGTGAAGGTAACTGGTACTTTAACCAAAAATGGAAAAACCGGCCCTACAAAAAGTTCTTGTCAGTTAACCATTTCATCCATCGGACCCTTCATTTCTTAACGTAATTTGAAAGTATTTCAAGTGGAATGATTCCAATATGAATAATGTTGGAAAAAAGATTTAATTACAATTTTGGAAATGAAATTTGAGTCATTATTGCAGATAAATTTTGTTTCTTTAATTAAATTTCATATAACGTCAGCTTGCATGCCTGGTGTAGATACAGACTGATGTTACAGCCTTCGTGGATGTACAGAATCGTGAAACCCGGAAAACTTTTGTCATTTTCCCAAAGAAATTCTGCATTGCCTTCTTATTCATTACACTTCAATCTTATTATTAAAGCATTATTATTCTTATAAATCATTACTCTTAGTGAAACAATCTAAGGTTGCTACAGAAGACAAAAGATAAGAAGAAATATGAAATTATTTAATAATATAAAGTAATCACAGTTAATATTCTGATTTAAGTATTGTTATTACCAGGTGAACATAACTATTGATATAATATATTTATTCTTTCACCTCGGCAATTCGCTGGAAAATCGTTTTACAATTCGTTTGATCTTCCGAATACAATGAAAGGAATATTTACAAAATCCGGCATTAGTGACGTCACTAATGCTTTGTGGAAGGGGTGGTACCAAGTTCCATGTGCAGAGTTCACTAGATGCGAGCTTTTATTAAATAAAGCGAACGGTGGTGTATACATAGCGTGTAATGGATTACTTTTAGTAACGGTCTTAGAAAACAATGGATGATACTTAATCATAACCGTTGTGTCGGGCGTAGCATTAGCCAGCGCTGTCAAGAAACCACATCTACAGGATGGAACTCGCGAATTTTCATTTTAGGTTTTATACAACAAATGACGATTTAGTACCAAGTTTTATTTATATTAATTTAATTCGTAATTGAAATTTATAATAATATATATAATTTTATTATTTTAATAATTTCATTTTGTATTTATTATTTGTAAATAAATATTTTTGTACCAAGGTCTATAAAAGTTGCAATTTTTGTCCCATTGCAGATGCATTTGCATCAGTTTGATGTAATTTAAAAACGCAAACGAAAACCAAAACTTAATTCAGCACTAATGGATTCGCTAATGCGGAGGAATCTAGTGGATTAATTGTAATAGTGGATGTACTCGCTACGGAATTTGATCAATGCTTGATTAAGGATTAAAATCCAATTACGAGGATTTCTAAGGCACGAAGTCCCCAAGACAAACTTCATTGGCGTTCGTGAAAATATATACACCACTCTACAGTAAATAAATATGCACCGCTAAATAAATGGGTTTCAAATTCACTTATAACATCTACTTCTCTACTTCTAGAATATTATAGTGACAGGTTTTGCTATACTTTTGCTCATTGAAAAATTGAATATATAGTTCTCATATTCAATACACATTGAATACTTTTATAGTTGTTAATAAAAACTATTTTAATTTTTATCTGTAGAAAAATATTAACAAAAATATAATATGTTTTCAAATTACTTATTCATTTTACAAAATATTTTCTTTTATATATTTGGATTATTATTTTATAATATTCAAATTATACCTATAACTTACCGCCAGGAGTAGCGAGCATTCACAAAAAATTCTATTCCTGAAACAAATAAAGAAAAATTAGAAAAGCAATAAATGAATAAAACAATATATAAACTGGCAAAAATTATTTGGGAAATATAACTACCTACATCAAATGCTAGAAGAATTGTACAAGATAATAAATATATCAGTGTCAGAGAAATAACAAGAAAATAAATAGTTTAAAAAATTTATAAATACATGATATCTTTCGATTGAAAAATTGATAAGAATATATATAAGAAACATCATAAAAGTATGTAAAAAATGGGTCCTATGACGCTACCTTGGGGAACTCCACATTTAATAAGATAAAAATTTAGATATTTTATCTTATTGTGATCAATCTATATTAAAAAAATGTACAAGAAAATAAAATATTGGGTTTAATATTAACACTGCTATAGGCAAATTGACTTTTATATAAATATTATTTCATAAACTTTTTCTTAAAATAAAATTTTCTTAAGGAAAGATAAATTAAATGGCTTGAAGCAATATTCTTCCAAAGATGTCACTCTTTTAAACTGAACAATTTTTTATACATTTTAATTGATATTTAAATAAGTCTTGTAGATCAAAGCGCCGCTTGCACATCATCAAACGCTGTGTTGAACGTTTAACCCGCTGATATTGGCTTTGCCCCGCCAGGAAAAATATTTAATCTTCTGCTTTTCATTTTAAATGTAAATTTTTAAACAGTTCGAGTAACTAAAACACTAATAAACGATATTCCTCCTTCTATGTTGATATTGCATTTCTTTTAAAGACTTGATCATTTATGAGAAAGTTAAATTAAAACGTTATTTACATAGAAAAACATTATACATAAATATTTTCTTTTATTTAAGTTTATAAAGCATAAAAATATTTTTCTCTTTATCGCATATTTTGTAGAAATTAACAATTATGTTTTATTAATATATCAATTATCACACACATCTAAATTTATAATTTATGCAAATTATTTTCTTTCTTTTAATGAAGTGAGTTTTTCTTTTCTTAGCAATTTTCTTACATACAATGAACTATCTGCAGATAAAACAAAATTCTTAAAGAATTTCTGGCTATTTCATTTGCGTGCTTAAAACGATATAATTATTCAGAAACATGTTTATGTTTTTCATTTAATTTAAAGATGACGTTTGATAAACACCCCTTCCTGTAAAAATCTTAATTACCGAAATGTGGAAGAATGAAAACTGTCACCAAAATTTTAATTTGACACTTATTGTAGATAATTATTTATTATTGTAGAGATTAATAATAACTATATATATATATATATATATATATATATATATATATATATATATATATATATTAACATAACAAAACAGCGTTGTACTTCCCTTATTTCTTGTAACCGAATATTCGGCATTAAAATATGTCGAATAGACCGAATACCGAATAGTGAAAATATGGCTACATATATCTCTAGTATTAATATAAATAAGTGTTTGTGATAAACTTTATTCACAATTCTGATACTGTCGCTTTTGTACAATATTACATTATATTACAATTATATTGAGTATATGTATATAATCGTATATTATGATTTTATTATTTCAATATGTTTTATCGAGTATCATCAACTTCTCCCATTGGATTACTTGAATTAATGTATAACGTTATTGGATGATTTTAAAATTTTCAAATTTGATCGGGCATTTTGTCCGTTATATGAAGTTCTACTGTAATTAATATACAACAATATCCCATCATAACATTGTGGTGCAAAAGTCAAATGAACTCGACATAAGAATTCGTTTGTTTCAAGACTATTTATACTTGTAATTTAGTTGCTGATTGTCAGTCCACAGAGACCTACAGTTTGTAAGAAGTTCCTATTTGTCCCTTTTTATAATTCCATTGGTGGTAAATATCTATTTAATGTAGCGATTTTTTTATTATATTTGTTGTCCTGAAGTGAATATTGTGGGTGCATAAGTCAAATGAACTTGGGATAAGAATTAATCTGTTTAAAGATTATTTTTACCTGTAATTTAGTTGTTGGTTCAGTCAATAGGCTCTGCAACAGACCTACAGTTTGTTGTAAGTTCCTGTTTCTCCCTTATATAATTCTATTGGTACATAAATCACGATTTTTTTATCTTCTTGCAAATTATTTGTTGTCCTGAAGTGAATATTGTGGTGCATAAGTCAAATGAACTCAGGATAACAATTCATCTGTTTCAAGACAATTTGTACTCGTAATTTAGTTGTTGATTGTCAGTCCACAGAGTCTGAAAGAGACCTACAATTTGTAGAAAGTTCCTGTTTCTCCCTATTTATAATTCCATTGGTACATAAATAACTATTTAATGTAGTGCATAAGTCAAATGAACTTGGGATAAGAATTCGTCTGTTTCAAGACTATTTTTACTTGTAATTAAATTGTTGGTTGTCCGTCCATAGACTCTGCAAGAGACCTACAGTTTGTAGTTCCTGTTTTCTGTTTATAATTACATTGGTACATAAATAACTATTTAATGTAGTGAATTTTTTTATCGCCTTGCAACTTATTTGTTGTCGGTCTGTCCTGGAGTGAATATTGAGGGTGCAGCCACCCTTGTGGCACATAAAACAAGCGCAGATCCTTCCTCTTGCCTTAGTCCATTAAGTCGCGCCGATGAAACGAATCCTCATATATCTCCCGTCGGCGCCGGGCGTCGTTATCCGACGCGACACCAGCGACCGCTGACTTTGTATACGCACAATCAATACATTACGATGAATTGTAAATGTTGCCAATCCGATCACATCCGTGCGTAAGGGTCGTGTCCTCACGTCTTTAAATGTTACTCGTGGTTTATGTATTTTTAAGCGAATCGTTTAACAGGGACGGATCTTAAGGAAATGGTTATGGGAAGTAAAACGATTATTTACAATGTAACGGTTATACTAAATTAAATATTATTAAATTTAATGAATACAATGATCGAATTTAGTTCGGATTAGATACGTTCTCATTCTATTTCCAACATAAATGAGGTATCGGTAGTTATTATTCATAACTTATTTATAAAGTAACAACAGGGAAAGACATTCCTAAAACCGCTGATGCTGTATTTTTGCGTAAACCCGAAAATATTTGAAAATATCGAATTTTTAACTAAAAAATTTTCAAGTTTTACAAAATTTTCTTTGCATCATTTTTTAAAGAATTAGCTACGCTGATGCCAAAATCACAAACAGAATTTAATTATCTCTTTTCGTTTTGGAGATATTTGCTGTCAAAGTTGCACCTCAAAAAAGTGTGTTTTTTGAGAATATTTCAAAAATGAGTAGAGATACAATTTCAACTACTTTACCATTCGATTCTACGGGAAAAATTATATAAAGAAATGTTTTGACCACATATACGTTCTTTGGAACGATTAGGTGCAAAATAAGAAAAACGAAAAAACCTAAATTTCAATTTTTCGATTCGAAACTTTTTGTCTCCGAAATTTTTCATTTTTTGAACTTAAGTAGATAACGAAACGCTGATTCCAAATTTTCAAACAGAATTCAATTATCTCTTCCCATTCTCGAGATATTTGAGTTCAAAGTTATACCTAAAAAATCAGGTTTTTTAGGTATACCCTTTAAATGGTTAGGTTTACGACTTCGGCGACCTCACCATTCGATTCTACGGGTAAAATTACATAAGTGTACCAATTTTCAGATTTTTATCTCAACAGATAGAATTTCTAGAAGGAAAAAACTGAAAATGGCGAAAAATCGAAAAAATCGTAAGGGGTTCATCAGGCGTTTTTTTCGATTTTGGCCGTTTTCGTTTTTCATTTCTACGAATTGTATCCTTTGGAATAAAAATCTGAAAATTGGTACACTTATGTAATTTTGTCCGTAGAATCAATTGGTGAGGTCGCCGAAGGCGTAAACCTAACCCTTACAGGTGTAAACCTAAAAAACCTGTTTTTTTAGGTATTGCCAAAACTCAACTTTGAACACGAATATCTCGCTAACGGTAAGAGATAATTCAATTCGGTTTGAAAATTTGAAATTAGCATATCGATGTTCACTTAAGTTTAGAAAATAAAAAGTTTTGGAGGAAAAAAGTACTTCGGAGAAATTTTGAAATTTAGGTTTTTTCGATTTTCTCATTTTTCACCTACTCGTTCCAAAGAACGTATATGTGAAGAAAACATTTCTTTATGTAACTTTCCCCGTAGAATCCACTATTATAATCGCTGAGATTGTATCTCTACCCAGTTTAGAGTTATAGACAAAAAATCTACTTTTTTGAGGTGCAACTTTGACAGCAAATATCTCTGGAATGAAAAGAGATAATTCAATTCCGTTTGAAAATTTGAATTCAGCGCGGCGAGATCTATCAATGTAATCCATTTCCCAAAATCAAAAATTTTGGTGCAAAAATTTGTATTTTTGGTGTACTTCGCGTTTATCATCTCAATTTTTGGTTTAATAATGTTGTTTGGTTTGTTTTAACTTTACACAACTTTGATATGGGTTTATAGGTTTTGAAAATAAATAAAAGTTAGATAATAAAGCGACAGAATAATATCGAATTGAAATCAACGCATCGATATTTACTTAAGTCTAGGAAATGAAAAAAAATATTCATCTTTCTTTAATATCAAAAAATAAATTATTATTTCAGTTAAGAATATCCATATGTACAACAAACAATGAAATACATCTTATAATCTTCCCTCAAAATAAAATAGCAAGATTTTCAGGCAATTTCTGTATAATGAGTGAAAGGTCCAAATTGTATCACATTAAAAATAAAAACTTGTTAAATACATACTGTTATATTGACAATTTTATTCATTAAATGTGATAACAATGTTTACCACAACAATTAAATCAGATAATTCCACAACACCATATTTCATGTATGATTATTAATTATTCAATGTTCAAAGCATGAACTATGGTGGCAGCAATGTGTTGGCGGTAACCTACCGCAGTGTAAGCAACGTCATGTTACCGCTTCACTCTGTTGCTATGTACCAACGCTTCATTACTAGATTTATCTTCTATCATTTTTTTATTAATTTTCACCAACTTCAATTTCCCCGTAGTTTTAATTAAAGTTAAACAAACACACGACAATCCTATAAAAGTCTAAACTGTTGCGAGGTTTGCTTTTCATTTATTCACTTACTGTATAAAGTTGGATATCCTACACATATTATTAGTTACCTTTAGAATACAATTGATCAGTTTCAAAAAGTTAAGTACTTCAAAAACCCAAAAACTACAGCATTATTGTATTTTTGTGTGTTTCAGTACTTATATGAAAATGTAATAGTATATTTAATACAATAATACGTTTATATAAAGAATATGTTTCAATTTTTTCTAATAAAAATGTTAAAGGGAGGTTCGTATTCGTTGATGCACTTTGTATATACGAGTATTCTTCTACAGAGTGGTGTTAAATATGTTGCTCGGTACGTTTTAAAATGAAAAGTTTGAAATAATGTTTTATGTATGGTTGATGTTGTGTAGGCCTGTAAAAATAAAAATGCAAAGAAGCGAGTGGGGCTATAACTATTAATAAAGTGTTTAGGGTGACATACCCGAATGTTTTATATAAAATTCATCTGGGTAATATTTTAAAACGGTATGCATAAAAGATTTCCCAGATTTTATTTAGAATTCTCCAGGCGCTTTCAACTTTATTTCGTTCTTTTAAAATTCCATATATTTTCCTTTGTCAGTTCTTCAATTTTATGTTTCATATCTTTCGTGCCCTTCTCTTGTCCGTCTTTTCCCTTTTCTAATATTTCTTTTATTGCCACGTAGTCGGTAGTCAAAAATATTACTTCCTTTGGCTCCGCGTGTGTAAATATGTAAACAAATCGCAACATGCACGCTATTTGTTTTTCATTCCGGAACTGGAATTACGTCACTCAAGCTGTCTGGGGTCGCCAGGTCGCGTGGCGTCGCGGCGGCTCCTGTGTAGCTGCTGCCACCTCTGGGCAAGTTTCGTACCTGCGCTCGAGCGGCCGTCAGATTTATTTACTGTTTCACCTGCATTTTTCACTCTTTTCGATACGACTATTTGCATGTTACAATACTCGTATATCGTTTTAAATTTCCATTCAAATTACTTTTTTTACTGCTTATAAACCATATTTTTATTTTGTGAAGCTTTAATTATTACATTTTAATTTTTAAAATAAAATAATACATTGTACATTCTTCTCATTATTTTAGATTTTTTTACTTCTGTGAACGTGAATTGAGTTTTCTAAGACAATCTTAAGAAATTTACTTGTGTTTCATGAGAGTCTTGTATTGTTATATTTTTCTTGGTCTTGTCTCATTCTTGCAATAAATGCAAGACGAGAACAAGATAAGAGTTACAAATTTGAAATCAAGACAAGGCAAAAAATTGTCTTGCAAAAAATGTGCAAGAATAACAAGATTTTCTTCAATTCTTGTACTCTCGCATTGTCTTATGAAATACTAAAATTAACATTAAAAATTAATTTTAGTATTAAATAGACTATAATAGACTTGTCGTCTATAGTTACTAAAATATAATCCCCCAACTTACATTGTAACAATTCTGATTTGAAATATGGTAAGTTTGCGCATTTATAAATATGCCATTTTTGTTCTTTTATTTTGCAAAAACTACCATATATTTAATTTCGATTTAAACTAGAAAGACATTTTTCTGTACCACGCAACTTCTTAATATAAAGCAATTACTTATTATTGAAACTTTGAATAATGTTATGTAGAATAACAAGGGCAAACAGTAGGTTGTCAGTCAGAAGTTTAGATTGAGAAATGCAGGTGCAGAGCGTAGAGGAAAGCAATGTTTAAGTGCGACACACGGCACACGACAGACGAGTAGGGAAAAATGCAGCCGCATTTAAATAGCAAAGCAGGGCACGCTGCTACCCCAGTAAACGAACCCAGTGTTTTCCAACATGTGCAAACACGATTTATCTTTTCTCTCTTATACAGAATTCGTTGTTATTTAGAGCCATGAAAATCAAAGTTTAATTTTAATAATGGAGACAAAAAGAATGATACATATATCTAAATATCATTTACGAGTACATCAATTGGTTGCTTGGTTTATCAATATAGAAATGATTGAATCTATATTAGTAACAAACCAGAAAAATGAAAGTATCAATAAATAAGTATCTGTGAAACAGTGACGGCTCGTCAGTGGAGGCAGGGAAGGCAGTGCCTCAACAAAAAAAAATGAGGCAAGGTCCAGAAGATCTAATTTTCAAATTCTCAAAGGTTTCTTTATTCTATACATATTGTGAATAAAGCATTCGTACGCTCATGCAGTACCGACTACAGAAATGCAGAGGCAAAAATGTACTTGCCTCAATCTTCAATATGTGTGTACGACTGTGCTGATTTTTTTTTCTCTGGGTGTTCTACCTGCTTCAAGAAAGGTTGTCTTAAGACATGAAATAATGAAAATAAACTAGGCGTTTGGAAAAGATAAGTAACGAGGATAATTTTTAGAAGGGTTAAAGAAGAAGACGGGACATGGAGAAGAAGAACTAACCGAGAAATACAAGATATGTACCGATTTCCATTCATAAGTCACACGATTAGAGCACAAAGAATAAAATGACTAGGACATGTTGCACGGATGTCGGAGAATAGACCTACCAAGCGGAGGTGAAGGAGGAAGGAAAAGACGAGAAGGACCGAAGATAAAACGCAGTGAAAGAAGATCTACGGAACAAAGTGTGATAAATTGGACTGAGACATCCAAAGATCATCGTATTTTTATAATTCATTTTGAAACAAAGATCTTGACATTTTAAAGTGATATATCCCTGTGTCACGATGCCATGTCTTGTATAATGAAAGTCGGAAGCACGGAAGCTTTTGAGGCTCACTGTTCGGCTCACAGTACGTAACGTATCCTTTCCGTAATATCGTAACAGCAGCGTGCCCATATTTGAATTCATTACGTATTTAAATGACCGTATATTCGATAACATTGCTAATGGTATATTATTATGTATAAGTGGGCAGACTAAATGTTCTTTGCGGGGGGAGGGAGACTGGAGCGAGGACTCCCCCTATACGACGACGACCGCGTTCTGCAAGTCAAATTTTCATTAGTGAATTTTTTCTAACAAAAAATCAGATTTCCTTTAAAAAACTTTGTGATATCGTGATGAATAAGAATCCAAGCCGGTGTCTGAAAAGTACGTTGCATGCAAATTAGTGAAAACAAGAGGAAAAACTCGGAAAAATATCTCTCATAAGTATATTTAACAAGAGATTTCCTTTGATCAAATGTATGCAGATTAGGATTGTGAAAGAAGTCCGGTCTTGCAGCCGTTTGTGCTTCCTTTCGCTTCTTTTATTGTCTGGGTGGGATAGGTAACACTCGCTTATACACCGAATAAAGACAATTCCTTTCAAAATTTTATTTCATTTACGCCAAATATGCCTTGTATATTTTTATCTGTGTATATTCCTTAAATTCGCATCGTTACGAATATAAAATTTCCCTATAAGAAAATAAAAGAAACAATGGCTTTATTCGAATTTATACCTTTATTTCCAAATATATTTTACATATATCACGTATTTCAGTATTGGTTTCTTATTATAAGTTGCGATAAGCGCGAGCAGCGGTGCTTTAATTGGTTAGCAAGGTCTGATTAGAATTGAGCGTAGTATTCAATGCTAACGTACAGTAATAGATTTGAAATAAAAATTAATTTAAATTTAGAAAAATCTTAAATTTTTCTTGTTCTTGTCTCAGTCTTGCAAAAAAGACAAGAACAGGACAAGTGCTACAAATTTTAAAGCAAAAAAAGAATGAAATTGTCTTGCAAGAAAAATGCAAGAATTACAAGATTTTCTGCAATTTTTGTATTTTAGCCTTTTTCTTTTATTAACTTTAAATCTAGATTTATTATATGTAGCTACCTATAAATATTTGTCAATAATTATGAAAATAATGCAGTATACAAGATGTTCCACAACATAGGACAAAAAATTAAAAGGTATATACTGTACGACGAGCTGAACAATTTTTTTTTAATTCGCAAAGTTAAAGGTAGTTTACTTGAAGCAGGCATAGTTTGGAGCAAAATGTTCGTATGATAAAAAGATTTATATGTTATATGACTATGTTTTAATATGCAAGACAGGAGTACCGAAAGACACGATATACTCAAATTTCTTCTCTTGTTTTTCAAGACAAGCCAAGAAATAACAAAACAAGTTAAGAATTCTTGTCTTGTGAAATACTTACGACTAAAACAATTCCTAAGGCTGGAGTACCGAAGATTGATTTTATGTAAAGAGTAGATATTATTTTTCTGTCTTTGAATATCGTATTTGCCATGTAAATGAAGTTTTTTGAACTGAAAATGTATGCCTAAATAATTGTACGTAGAATGAGTGACAATACATCAGTTAATAAAGTTTGAAACATCGACAATGAAATCAGTGAAAAGCATTTGAATTGAATTGAGTGAAACCTCAGTAGAATTGAACTGCTAAAGACTCTTGAAATAATAATTACATGATGTCTGAAGGAAGCGCTTCATTTATGTAAAATATCTGTGGAGCTCCAAACTTCGCTTGTTTGCGAGTATCGGAGCTCGGAGTTCGATGAGCGATCCGCTCCACATCCGAGATCCGACCCGCCATCCGTCATCAAGTGTCGTGCGCTTATAAATTATTTATTTCTCCTTTCTTCCTGTGTACAAACATCCAAGTCAAATAATTCCAGCTCCCTTCACCATCCGACTCTTAAAAGAAAATATTTGCATATTATTTGCTACACAAGACGCGATTCCTGAAGTTAACGCATAAGAAACATAAATATAATAAACCGAACCTCTCTGTATCGATATATTCCAATCTCTTTCCAAATAATTATGTTAGCTTTTGATTTGAAGTAATGGATTGGAGTAACTCCGGAACTCCTACGTTTGATATGTAAATATTTTTATTTCTGCTTTCCTGGAATGTGTTTGGAAAATAGAAAAGAAAAACTTTTAATGATATGTTTGACATTTTGCAATACATGTCAAGAAACATAAATAAAATCAAACAAACTTGTTCTCTTACAAATTTGACCGAATAACCGAGAAAATAGGAAAGAAGTATGGTAAGTGGGGGTGCAATGAACCACTCTATACTATTGAATAATATTTAATAAATAAAATTTGTTTATAATAATATATCGTCTATGCTCACTTATGAAAAAAATATTTTATTCGGGTTCAAAAAAGACAAGGTGAGACGGACCAAGGCTATGAGGAGATGAACTGGTTAACAGATGGTTGTCATTTGTAATATGTGGTTCTTCATACAAACAATGACCACAAATTATCCAATCATCCTTCTTTACCGTTTTTTTAAATAATTTTTCTTGCATCCCACAAATTCGTTTTCATTATTTTCAGCCTCTTCATTATCATTACAGTTCTTCAGAACTCATGAAATAGTAACTAAAAACGGATACTTACACTGTAACAGATATCATCTAATGTATTTTTAAGACTAAAAGTCCATCTATCCTATCGGTCCATTTTTCCCCTATTTACCCTACTTCAAAAAAATCACCTGGATATACAAAACACGATTTAATCCTAATAGTCCAAAAGAATTTATTTCACTAAAACAAATAATTCAATGTGGTTATCCTTTAGAAATATAATCCTGTTATTTTTTATTATGGGATAATAAATTTGTAAGTCTTGTGACGTTATAAATACTTTTATTAATCAAAATAAAAATTTTATAATAAAAATTGCAGTAAAACGAAGAAAAAAGCAGCAATATCTTTTGCAATTGGTGATCGTTATGACAGAGTTTATTATCGGCATAATCGGAGCATCGTTTAATTCCGTGATGAATATCTGATGCTGAAGCTACATTTAGTTATTTGTTCAGCGCGAGTTAAAGTTTCTCCTGCGCATCCATGAAAAATGAGATATTCTATATTTGAAAACGACTTGGATTTTAAATGACTCCGTTCCTGGAAAATACGGACGCCATTTTAAAAATTCGACGCAGTAATCTAAGCCTCTGGGATTAAAGAGATAAACGATTTGATAGCGTTCATTTGGTTACAGACGAGATAGAGCTTTGCGAAATTGATTGCACTCAGAAGGAAGTTTTCAAGTATAATCAATTACCTATATTAATATTAAATATGTCTCCCAGCCAGGTAATATATCGGCTACAGGTATTCCAATAAATTCTAACTTTTACATACAGATGCAGTTTTAAATACAGATTACCATTTGTAAATTGAGAATTTACGAGTATGTTCTGTCTCACACATACTACACTACTAGAAGGATTAACTAGAATTATTTACATTTGTCTTTCCACTACAATGAAATATGTACTTCTATTGCTTTAAATTGAAGTATGTGTAGAAAAACGTTTTACAAATTAATAAAAGTAAATATATTGAACTGATATGAACCTAACGAGTTCTGAATATGTGGTACTAGTACTCTTGCCTTCCCATTCTTCTCAAAAAGATTCATCCTTAACCTTTCTTCTGCGAGCGGGACACACTGTTTTCTTAACTAAGTCTGGAATAACAAGTTACAGAAATTAGGTTTTTGAATTTGTTGTTCCATTCTTTCATTAGATAATTATAGGTTTCTCTGCTTCATTGTACAATAAATTAATAATAGAAAGTTACACTTTCGGATTCAATTTCATTTTTAAAGTATCACTATATTAACATTTTCAATTACTGTTTTGTTGTCAAAATAGTTATTTATGATTCAAGGACGAAAAATGAGGATATGGTAGATTGCTCCCAGTTTTTGACCACCTTCTTATAGTAGCTTTGTAGAAGATACCATGAAGGTTCCGGTCCACAGTATGAAAGTTTAGCCCCTTGCTAAAAAAGTTTACTTTTTGTTCAATTATCTTAACCACAAAATGTCAGTCTTTGACACAATAGAATAAAAATAATATCTCTGTTAAATTTAAAGAAAAGATCCATCGGTACAGTTTTTGGCTTTCTAAAGATTTTTGTTTGTCTCTGTCTCCATTATCTGAGATCTAACCAGAACCAGAACTTTCAAGAAGCACAGTTTGCGCAACAACATATATTATAATCAAGTGGTAGATAAATGTCATCCGCATCCACTCCCCATATAATCAAATCTTAACGTCTAGTCTATTATTATTCTAGTATTGTAAGCTGTGACAAAAACCGTCACTATTCCCGCTTTCCCGTTGCTTTGTGTTGTTATTCGAGGTGGTGAGCTGTCTGCTCCCACAAAGAACGGAAGAATATGTGAATTGTTTTCCAAGTCCGCGAAAGCCGGATCATTATGCGCATGCAATTAGCATGCATTGTTGTCGACGTCACTACAGCTCACAACTTGCTAGCGATGCTAATACGGCGCAGAAAGACTGGCGCTTCGGAAGCGGGCATATAATGCAGGCTTTAACCAGTATTAACATTCATTTACTCTGGACGTAAACATGACCGTGTTGATGTATGGCTTTTTTCTTTGTTTGTGGTATTTCTTCTAAAGCTACTTTTAAATACTAATTCATGTTTCTTGTATCTACCACACAAGGGAGACTTTGATAAATTAAAATGGAATTTTAGAGGCAATGAACCGCAACAATATATTCTCATAATGATTTTTATTTTATAGTCCTGCGAATTTTTCTGAGAGAAATATAAAAATCCATTTAGACATAAATTTATATTTTACCAAAACAAAATTTCAGCGAAGTTTGACCTATTAATTAGTTTTACTTAACATAGGCTAGAAATTTTTAAACTGTTATTTGATTATAAGTTTTAAAATAGGTTTGTTGTTTTACTGAAAAAGTTTCTGACATAAAATTGTCATCAAAATATTGATTCTCTAATTATCATACATGAATATACCCAAAACATCCAGATCTATAGGCAAACACAATTTTGATTTCAATTCGATTACATAACCATATTAATAATTTAGCATTAAATTTATTAGACAATTCCTCAGAAATAAGAACATTGAAAAGATCTAAACCACTAGATTTGGCGTCTAAATTATGAATTAAAAAGAACTGAAAGAACTCCAATAGAATTTATTTCTCGCAAGTTATTTTAATTAACCACAGTTGCTTGTTGGCTTTTTCCTAACTAGTTGTAAATAAAGATTTAAATAAATAAAAAAATCAAACAGGCAAATAATTTCTAGAATTCTACCAAATTTAAAATGAAAATTTTAAAGTGAGAAGCACACTTTTATAAATTTCATCTCTTGAAGAAGATCCATGTTGAGTCGAAACTGTTTATGTTGAAGGAATAAAGTTGACTCAGTTCCAGAATCTATCGTCTATTTAATTTTATTTAATCTTGTTACTAGATGGATAAACGCAATATAAGTTTGCTTTTGTTATAATCTTCAATCTACATAACGTTAACTTCCTCATTGTTACCAACATACATCTGTTTGAAAATCACTAGGGCAACCTCAGCATAGTTAGAAACTTGTGTATCGTCAATTCCCTCGTAATAATGATTTGTCAGGTTCTCACCCGCGTCATTGTCATCAAGTTGGCTAAACTGATTTAGCGCAGTTGGGACGTGCAGCGAGTTGAAGACGTCGCGACGCTCTCCGACCGTCGCAGCGGAACACGAGCGCCGTCCAACGGGCTACATCTGCATATATCACGTGTCCGAGTGCAAATTATACAAAGCTCTTACTCGCAAAGTGTAATGCTATACGCCCCATGTTCTACATATGTTTATTCTCTTCATTATTCCACTTTACTCGTCTGGCATTTAAATGAGACTTACGCTAACCTCTTTTGCAATTGTATATTTTATTAAACGTCTAGAATTACCCGAGTAACGTATTGTTACGCGTAAACTAGATGCGTCGCGCGAGTAAAAGAAATGCAATTAATTACACGCGACTGTGAAAGTTGATGCTTTTAATGTCATGCTGCATATCTGATGTTTGCTGACGCGAAAAAGCGCAACATTATTTTTGCTACTTTTGAAACGTGAGAACTCTTATTAATCTGATATTTACTTTGTAATGCAAACCTACAACTCTCATTTGTATTATCAAAGGTATGCATGAAGTCTTTGTACGGATTATGTACCTTCCTATTTGTTATTAAATCAAATATGCTACTGTAAATCCAAATCAAGCAATTTTTTCGCGCTAGTTGAATTGTAACTACCTATTATATCCATAGCTACGAAATATTTAAATGTCCATAACACAATTTTCAACAGAAATCGAAACCGTAACCGAATATTCGGTTCTTCTTCTAGTTTCGGCTGAAACTTAAGTTAATTTTTTATTAAACACGAAAATCTAGTATTTTTCTTACCTTTTTAGGTATTATTCGATTTTTAAATTAAATAAGACTCAAATTAACCACCACCTCACAAATATCACAATAATCACAATCAAATAAATAGTCTTTTTAAGAAGTATTTGTTACTAAGTAACGGGTTCTTTTATTCAGTGTGCTATTCTCTTAAAATAACATTACACTTTTCTTAATTCCACAATAAGTCGTTGTTTAATTCTATAAATGAAATTAATGCGATCGTGCCTCATTCTACACTTGGCACATTTTTACTAATAGCAATACCCGAAGAATAAAAAAAAGGAAATTTGTTTTTGGAGTTGTAGTCACTTAATAAAATCCACTGATACACCAACGTTTCGATTGTAATTCAGTCTTCATCAATGTGATAAAGTAAGTAAAGTATAACATGTAAATTATTTTACAGAAATCTTTTGTCAAACATAGATAAAACATACACACATACAGGTAACTTAACAGTTATCAACCAACTCAGTTGGTGAATCAGTGAATTTTATTAAATGAGTGCAACTCCAAAAACAACTTTCCTTTTATTAATACCCAGTCGATAAAACCATTCCTGCGTTAAAAGAAAACAATTTAAAAAAGATCACTGACCTACACTGTAGGAAAAAGTAATTAATTATTATTACTTCCATCCACAGTTTGGTTCCATTAAAGAGATACAATCTATAAAAAGCAGCATTCACGCACATTAACATCAGTCCGAGAAGGTTAGCGTAATGAAGAAAGACGACAGCCGTATGCGGATCGCATGTAGAGATCGCCTGCTGCTTCTCCTGCTCCGGTGATTTGTGGATTTAATATTTGGAGGACGCTCTGCCAAGTAGGCATATGTTGGGGGAGATTTCATTGCGGATGAATAGCGGTCCGGATTGTGTTAATTGTAATGAGGTTTGCGGCAAGTATTTGTTCCTTAGTTATTAAATGTGATACACCACATTCAAAAACGCGACAGCTGTTTATTGTTTACACAGCAAAATGTACAAACAAAAGAGATTAATTTTATTAAATAAATAAACATATTGTAATATGCTTGCTTGGCGGTTGTTCATTTTGTATTTTTTTTTATTTATTTATATAATTGAATTTAATGCGAAAAGGTCACAATTTACAATATGCAGGGAATGAGTAAAACAACACATGCACTGACAAGAGCAAACCGCAGCAAAAGTCGATCCAGAACATTCCGGTCAGATCATTATTTCACAACGGCGAATCCACCACAAACCCCTCGACTGCGGCCTTCGTTACGAAAATATCCATCCAAATATTCCAGCAATTACTCGCCACATGCGGACGCTAACAGCTAACACCGGGCTGCGGTTTACCCTCCATGTCATATTATTTGTCACAAATTCTGAAATTCTACTGCCTGCTTCATACCAATACAATTATGGAAGTATATCTGCCTGTCACAGAATTAAACATAATTTTAATTTATTTCTTGTAATTTTTAAATTTCTACAGTCTAAAGCGACCAGCTATGATTATAACAATCTAAATTCGAATCCAGACGAGTAAAATGTAGTATATGACCAAATTTTGATTTTTACTTATATGTATTTTTTAAATTGATTCATTATTCGTAGTTTACGAGAAAATAAATATTAAAAATTTGGAAAAGAGGTGTTGTACAATGTGATAGAATAATGAAACAAAAAACAGATAGACTGTTTTTATTTTTTTGTACAGAATTATAAAATGGAAGAAAAAAATATGGTCATATACCTCATTGGTAATAACTATTATTGCAGACTAATGTTTAGTTTTTACTATTTTAATGAGTAATTACATTAGTTAGGTATTATATTTTGTGACTTAAATAATGAAATTCGATTCTGGTTAAAAATCCATTCAATGCATGAATATTGTCTTATTGTAAATGAAAATTAAAAAATATTATATTAACTATTAAGTAAATTTGGTGTACTCTCCTTGTTAGCTAGAGTGTTCGAAAGGTGACATTTGGTATATGTCGATTTCCAAATTTGTGTATCAATTATAACAGAATTAAATGATTCAGTTAATTAAAATTACTGCACGAGACTTCCTGAATTAATTTGTAAATCATTTAATGAATTCATTCTATTATCTCAATTCCTATTTATATTTAGGAACATTTCAAGATTACATATAATTCTGTCATGGATGGTATTGTAACGGCAGCTATTATACTTTTTATGCTCAAAATTATTTATTTTCCGAAGGATATTGAAAAGATATAAGATATAATCATGCAAATTCGGAATTCTTTGAAGTATTTTTCATGTGTAATAAAAAATATTGCGGGGAAAAATGCGTTAGCCATGTATAAAATTTAATTTAAAACCAAGAAAAATGTAGAAGCGGAATTTTTAAATTGGATACGTAACCTTAACAATCAATAAAATGTTTTGTCTTCCTTTGTAATTCCGATATTTGAAATTTCACATAAATATTTTATTTCTTTATATTCCTCAAATAAGAATCATTATATTTCTTTCGTATCGATTTCATGTTATATTCATTTATCTACATCATTAGCAAAATAATTATTTGTAGAAATTTAATACTTGCTGCATTCTGAACTTTATATACCATTCTGAAGGAAAAATATCTCTAATTCACAAATATTTAATTCTAGTTAAAATAAAAATAAGTTTACATATAAAATAATTAGTTCATATAATAAAAGTTAAGTCATATCAGAAATCAAATTAAATTTAAATCCGATAACAAAATGAGTTCCTTTGAGGTGTGATTTAAGTTTGGAGAACAAAAATAATCACAGTAAGCCCTGATTTTTTTTTTTTTTGTTGATGAAGAGATGATTTTTTCAGTTACCTTTTGATGATCGACAGATCGAAACGCGTCGTACCTCAACTTTTCTTTTCTTACAACAATCTTTGCTCTAAACCTTATATTATATATCGTTTCGGATACAATAGTTACTGACGAGTTCTTCAAAGGAACAATTACATTTTTTAATTTATTTGTGACAATGAACTTCGGAAATTCAGATATTTTCTAAAATTGTGAAGATTGAAATATTCAATTTTCTTTGCAATGTAATCTAATTTTAAGAATTGAAAATGTAAAGAAGTGAACTTGATATAAGAACTATAATACATCGTTCACTATTCATATTTGTGGCACAAATTTGTGTCTTACGTGTTGACATGACATGGTAGTGTAGTATATAACAATTAAGTAGGTAGACAAGACAGACAGGTAGTTATAGTTGAAGGAGAAATGATAATAAATAGAGTTTAGCAAACAACGGACAATAATATTCCAGTGGTAAATCAATTCATTATTAATACTGGCATTACAAAGTTGTTCCATCACAATGGACATGTTGATCCAGGCGTACAAGTACAAACTGCAGGAGTTCATGAAGTGAAACGGGTCAGAGGAGACCGCTGGCTTACCGAGCTTTGCAGATAGCTGGATCACACACAATACGACTCCGCTATCTTAGATATCTGCCCAACTATTTCCTGAATACCTGCAGTGTTATGCATGTCGCACATCGGCTATTCACAACTTATCATTATCTGCACCAGAACGGGTACGGCTGTTATTACACACCAAGTTTTATGTGTACTAAAAGCATCACCTTATCGTCCTCTATTCCTACATTTATTACCGGTACCATCTTCTTTAAGGAAATGAATGTAAACGTATGTCCAAGCTGAAAATTGTTGTAGTTTTATCAATCAGCAAATAAAAAAACGCTGTAATCATATAGTTTTGACATTTTGAGATTTATAGTAAATTGTACATTCGTTCATTAAAATTTATTTGTACATGTGATTTTAATAAAAGTACATATTTAAGTTTGACTCAATGACTTGACTACACTTGATCAACTTTTAATAACAATCTAGTATCAAGACGTTGATTTAGAAAAATGGGTTTTAGTTTTTGATGATGACCGCAGTGTAATTGAGAACTGAATTTCAACCGTTCCATGATAATTTTTAGTTATATACTAGTGGAGTACTGTCCACCTTTTTTTTAGAAAATAAAACAAAACATATTTAATATTTTTATTTGAAATCTTTTGAATTTGTAGAAACCAACATCTGTAGAGCTTCAAATTCCATATTTCGCCAGAATAATCAGTACCTGAGGTTCTATATATAGTTGACAGCAATTGTTACACTTCGATTATATTAAATTTGTTTAAGAACATACAATCTAACAATGTCAACTATCTATAAAGAAACAGACAATATAATAGTCAAAAACCCCAACTGCATATGTCCAATTTACCATTAATACCAAAACGAACGACACCACATTGCCCATTCCACAACACAACACCCCATTTGGAGCATGTACTATTTCAGCGGTTATTTTAGTTTATTTGCCCTTGAGGCTAGAAAACGTTAACAAAACCTTGATAAGCCCGGCGCTGAAATCTCTACAGCGCGCACAATAGGAAGTGGTGTAGTGCATCTAATCCCGCGGTCTCGGGGGCGACTTCTTATGTAGATGCGTGCAGCAGCCACTCCATCTTAGTTATTTCTCCAGGGTGCGCGAGTCAAAGTGGAGCCGCAACTGGGACAGAGGTGAGGATGGTCTCCCGGGGTAGTGGAGGTACAGGACGGGAAATCAGGGTAAAGGATGGGGAATTATTGTTCCTGTTTGCACTCAGGCTTGCACTTACAGAAGCAAGAAATAAAGACAGTTTCTTTTTCTAGATTGAATGGTTCGAAGAGGGTAATTATAAGATTGAAGAATAACCGAAGAAAATTTTTCTGTCCACATAAGGTTTTAAGTTTAAGGTTCAAGATATCCACCTCCTTATAAAGTACCTGATAACTATTAGGAGAATAAGGTATTTATAAGCTAAGTGTTTTATTTTGTGATATCAATATGATTTTATTGATGTGTTAACTATTAAACACCTATTAAATAAACGTAAGGATATTCTGAAGTTGGCAAAAGTTTATTTAGGAAAAGTGAAATAAATAATGTGTTGAAGAGAATTGAAACATTAACAACATTTTGACTTTGACGTTTTGAGGTTTGGTATAAATTCTGATTGGACATGTGTGGCAGTTTGTTTGATTTATGTGATAACAATAATAATTTTGTAATATAAAACCCCATATGTATTTGTAAAATTATTAACCTGTCGATACGATAACGATGTCTTATTTTATATAAGTAATAAAAGAAACAATACTTGTTCTTTTAATAATCGAAATGTTTTGTAGAATTCAACATTATTTCATTTAGTAAAATTGACAACTCTGTTGCCTATGGTATAATCACGAAATAATCAATTATGTTCTGTTTCTTGCACTTATAATGAATCATAACCTTTGGATTGTAACAAATTTAAATTTATGACAATTAATAAAAGTTAAGTTAATTTAATGAGTACCACCTAAAATATTTAAAACGAATAATTCTTAACGTATTATAATGCAAGTAAAATTGATGTTTAATATTAAACAGGGTAAAACTTCGGTACAAGAGGTCTTGTTCTTAAAGCTAACCTAACCTGAACCTAGTATACAGACAGAGAATTTATACAAATTTAAAAATATGATAAAATTAAAAAAATATATCTTAAACTAGCCTAACATGAACCTAGTATACAGACAGATGGATTATAATAGCAGGATTGTGCACCTTGTAGCGAAGTTAAGCCAAATCAGTTTATTAGCTAAATAAAATTATTAGGATGTGGATATAAACAAAAAATATTTATTTCACATATAAATTTCCTAGGAAGTTTATTAGGAGATGGATATCTCGGCCCTTAGTTCAAAGAATTGGGTATATCTATTTATTATTGTAGATATATTCTCTCTCTATAAGTAAATTGGTTGAAAAGTTTTATTTGAATTTTCTGAAAAAGGAATAAAAGTTCTTTTGAACTCTTATATAAATTTTATTGTAAGCTTCAGATTCACACCATTAAAAACTTGGAGAATAGTTAAATCAGATCTTCATTCCTTATATTTCTTTATTTTCTACAGCGTTTATTCAACTCCTTCGAGTATTGACTATTGAAAGCCGACAGTTCCATCATTATATATAAACGAGTTAGAAATCTCAAATAAAAGACTTTTCACATACTAATACCACTAAAATCATTATAGAAACTTTTAAATACTAATAAAATAACAATGCAAAAGTCTATGCCTGTACTGCGAGCTCACTTTTATAATAAAATCGCTTTAGAAAGCCAAATGTTACTTTTATCAAAAGCACTCATAATATATTTATAAACAACTGACAGAAATATTGAGGTACTCACTGTTTCATTAGTTGTAAAAGAAGAAACACCATCCTTATCATTGATTCTTGCACCACTTTATGTAGTTCGTTATAGAGAATGTAGTTTACAACGTACAAAAGATATATCATAAGCCATACACACAAGAGTCCCGATTTTTAAAGTTCTGTTTCAAAATAAACATAGCGAACCAAATGCACAATTACAACTGACAAACTTATGCAAGTTAGCCGCCGTTCATTAACCAGTATTCGACACAAATTTAATGTAAGTATGTCCATCTAGTGATTGTTATTTGAATTAAATTAAAGAAAAATATTACCTAGTGAAGTAATTTTTTAAACAAAATTGTGTGTTAAAAAGTATATATTTCGATCATTATTAAGGCTTATTCCCAACTACTGATTTAATTTTAAGTTTTAGTCTTAATTTTAAGATTTTGTTTTAATTTTATATTCTAATTGCAGTACAGTTTCTTGCTATATTTTAATTTTTCGTTTTTATTTTATTTCATTTCTTGAATGAGGTTATTAAAATATCCCACCCACAGGGTGAACCCACCATCATAGTCTATGTTTCTTCTGTTCGTTTTTATTAAAATTACAACTGCAATAGTACAATTTCTTCTTCTCTTTTCACAGTTTCTTAATACAAAACAGCAGAATCCCTTTTAAATTAGATTTTGGATATTATTAATATTTATATATGATATACAATATAAATTTTCTTTAAATTTTCGAAGCTGTAAAATTGACATTTTGTGACAGCTGACAGTTTTAATTTTAGTTTTAGAAAGTATGGATTTTGCATACTCTTGCAACTAAAAAACTGGAATTAAAATTAAATGATTATGCACATAGGCATATTAAAAAAAAAAATTAAAACAGTAGCTGGGAATGATACTTTACTGGCTTTTATCAACAAATTTGACGAATAAGGATATTTTCCAACAGGTATTTCATTTTGAAGAATATTTTTAGAAAGAGCTTATTCATTTGAAGAGATAAAATTTCAATATCCATTAGCAGTTTGGGTTTGAGCACTTTTGAAATTGGCTGCGTCGTCGTCCCCATCCAGCCCCGTGAAGAATCACCTCCACTACACCTCCCAATTCCTTCCAATCAGCTGGAGCTTTTTGTTTCTTGCACATTTGGTGTCGCTTGTCGCATCGGTTCCAATTAACCAGCTTTCATTAAAGCGGCCGGGCTGCGATAGCCGCGGAAACCAATTAGCGGCGAACGCGACCACGGCCGCCCACGAGGAATTGTGGGATTTGCCGGTAAGCCGCCGACTTGCCTAGCACTAGTCGTAGATCCCGCGACACGCGATGGATTCCAACGGCAAATGACCCAGGCCTTCTTGGATTGCTTCCATTTTCTAACTATCGCAACAAAACAGTCAGTGGCTATTTTTTTTTTCTACTCGAACAGGTTTGTGCCTCAAAAATACAATTATATGTGTCATGTATTTTATTTCATTAATTTCACTGATGAAGTCCTTTGAGAAGCAAAAACCAGATGGAGTAGAAATAAAAAAAATTAAACACTGTGACATCAACTATTTCGACCAGTCAAGAAGATCGACTTTCTTTGAGATTGACGTTGACTGTGTGTCACCAGAAGACGTAAATAATAGGAGTAGGCATATTATAACCACGTGAGCATTATAAGGTGCAATAGTAATTATCAAAACAAATTCTATTGACTTTCCAAAGAAATGAAGAAAAGAAGTAGTTGACGATTTCGCAAATTTTATTTAAAATCGTAATCTATTGTTATTATCTATCCTCTTATAATTTAAATTTATGTTTATAGTATCATTATAGTATGTAGTGTTACCCACTTCTACATCATACATTCTATTCTTTACAATTTCTTTCATCCTGTCTTGTCCTAACCGTGAATCGTCTAACAGGACACCTTCTATAAATGAGACAATATTTGAATAAATTTATACCTAACTTTTACCCAAACATTTTTTATTTATAATTATGAATTCTGAAAGCATTTTCCACTATTTAGAACCTCTTCTCTTATTTCTCTCAGAATTTCCCTGCACGATGTTTTTAGATGCCTCAGTTTTCTCATCATTTGAAAGCCAGTACTTGCTGTTTTTTTTCTTTTATCACATCTGACTTTAGCAATCATCTTGATATGTTTCTTTTTGCCAATAATTATAAACCGCAATAAATGTACAATTACATAAAATAACAGTTCAAACATTTAAAATATATTTCATATAAAATGTTTAAAAGGCAAATTCTCCTAAAAAAAATATGTACCAAACGTTTGCTACATGTTTTAATATAAATGAAAATAAATTTATTGTTGCATTATAAACAACAGAAATTGCTGAAATGGATTTGTAATTAAACGAAAATAACAGCTACGTAAATAATTAAATGTTATTGTGAATATATTTTTATTTTATTGAATATTATTTAAATAACATTCACTCTAAAATGAAATGGGAAAACATCAGAATAGTCGCACTGTTTACACGGCACAACATGGTAATTTAGATTTATAAAGAACCATATACAGCTCCAAAGCAATAATGTCCCTGATTTCACGAAGAAAGAAAACATACGATATCTTTTGCATATTTTAATAAAAACAAAAATATAATCCAGCATCAATAATGACTCAATATAAAATATAAAGCGAAGACCTTTATGTGAAGCTTATTTATTCTCCATTAATTCGTTCTTTCTGGGGCTGAGAAGGCATGTAATCTGTGCGGAGGTAATTCTAATTTCATCCCTGGTTGATCTACTTCAATCTCCATCGTGTGGGTTTTTCGGGGCCGTCGCCGGAGGTAGATTACCCGGCATGTCGCGTTATCGGCGTCGTTTGCAGCGTCCGTCTCGGCTCTGAGGAAGACGGTCATCTTGACACGCCCCACATGATTCGGCACTTTCAGATAACGCGATTGTTTTAATCTCAGAAGAAAAGTTACTAGGAATAGGAGGGATGCTAGGTGATTTGTGAGTCGGGTTCTTATTGGAATTATGTTTTTCTAGGACTAAAGATCAGTTTGTTCTTTTTTCTCAATTTAATTATTGTTCTTGTTCGCTTGAATTTGTCTCTAGTGAGTTTAATAAAACGTTTTTCTGACCATCTTCAAAAATAAGTGGTGTGTTTTTTTAAATTGTTTTCTTCCTTAATACAATTTAAAATAATACCAATCTTCCAATATATTATTAATATCAGTTCATTTAATCCAGTATCGGAAAATTTTAATTAATGTAATCAAACATAAATGTTTCTTTTTGATTAATATTTTTTAAACATGAAAACAACATTTTTATTATATCTAAGAAAAAAGCTTGCTAAGATTATGTGGATTATTTATCTTAATAGTAAAACATAAGCATAATAGAATAGCATAATGTACAACAGGCATGGAAAGATACTCATTTCATTCGAGTATGAAGCGAGTTGTACAATATACTTTTTCTACGACCACGATATTATTTCTTAATTCGTTTATACTGAAATAATAAATCTGTCTTTACTTCACTACTTCCTAGTAGCTAAACTACAAAAAAAATTAAAAAGATGAAAACTTAATTGTCGGAATGGATGACCAGGTCGTGTTGTATTTGAAAAAATGTAGGTTTTAAGTTTCAACCGAAACATTGCATTTGAACAACAATGTACATTTCCGGTGTTATTGTGGATGGGTTTACGTGGCCACATATTGTCCATATGGTTACGCAAATTACCAACGAACGAAACATCATACAACCACAACCGCAACTTAGAGTAAATTCCAAATAACTCAACACAGATTGTGGTTTTGTGATGATATTGTGACATGTCAACTATACTAAATTCATTGAGATCATGTTGTAGGAATTTCAAACCAGAATTACTTCAACCATCTAAGTGTTACTGCACTTTTTAATAGTTGTAAAAACAATATAAATATTTTATTTCCTAAATGAAAAAGAAATCTGTAATAAAACCAAAAGGATTCAATTGAATAAAACTAGGAAAAGTAACAAAGAATTATTTCATTTGTCAAAAAGATACAAGGGAATACTAAATTGGACATTATCAGAAATACAATCTTAAGAGAAATGATAAAACAGGAATAAATATATAAATATAATAATATCTATATTTTTTTTTTTATTTTAATCATCTAAATTCTAGATCGAAACGAACGTAAACCAAAAAAATTTTATCCGCAAAAACTATATTTGTTTTGTAAAATAAATTTTACCCAGTTTAATAGGAAACAGTAGATATACACGAGTTCTATTTAAATATTTTTTCTGATTTGAATGTCCAACCGCAAATAAAGAACTGAATAGGGAAAAATAAAATTTCCGGTTTCCGAATTTTGATTGCAAACGCTGTAGCGAGTTTTGAACTGCAGTCCTGTAACACTTAATTAAATTTTGTGAATGCTGTAGTAAGTGGATAGAATTTTACATTATATTTAACATGAGGGGTTGAAATTAGTATTGAATCAGGTGATTGGATTAAAATACACACTGAAGCTTTGTAAAGTGGAATTGTTGTGTTTGATTTGTGTTCGGCATAAAAACACCGCTGCACTGGAAAATATAATCAGTTTTGTCATTTCAAAAACAAAAGCATTTTTCACTACTTAATTACGTTGCTAGCAGAAAAACTCTCCTCGAATTTGAAAATTAATTATAGACGGTATTGACAATTAGCTGAATACTTGATTAATGAAGCCAGTTGAAGATAACGAATATATTAATTAAAATTGTTAGATAGAAACATATAACGGCAAAAATAACTATTTTCGATATTTTAGTTGCAAAAACGAATAATAAATTATAGAAAGATAATATAAAAGAATATTTATTTCAACACTTAACACTACGTAATATTTGTTTATAGGATATTTATTTCACCAGCTATTTATTTATATCACCAACTATTTATTCATACCCCCAACTATTTATTTATTTCTACTTTACATGTCGCTGACATGCATTGACCGGCACTGACTTTTATGACCCTCCCGATGTGACCCTTACATACCTGCCGCCAATTAATCTCTAGAACATTCCAGAGTCTTCCAAACTCAAATCTATACATTCTAATGTATACCAAGACAGTCAGTAAAAGTAGATACCTACCTACAATATATGTAGGTACATAATTAAAAAAATTTGTAATTTTAAATATTTCATAAATTTTAAAAACCATGATTGTTTAACATCGTTGTGATAAGAAAGGTAGGTAGCATGTTTAATTTTGATTACGAGGGCTCTAAAAAAAGTGTAGAAAACAGGCGAGAGGTTACGTTTTTAAAAATGGAGTTATTTATAATAAGTAAATTGAAATTTAACTTGAATGTTAAATTGAAAACAAATCTTTACATAGCTCCAAAGAAGAAATATCAGTACTCGTTCTCATACTACTGGTATATAAAATATTTGATTGGATTGAATTCATTTGAAAAAGTAAATAACTGTACATGTGACATACCTTTGAGGTAAACAAAAATTCTATGAAAGTAAATATTACATTCCATCAGTTATAAAAACGAAAACATTTTATTTCATTTATACAAATCGCGGTAGCAACTTAATGACTATAAAACACACATTTCTTGTGTGTTCGTTTATTTAAACATGAAATATTCAAATGAAACGAACTCGTCCGTTTTACGTTCCACATGCGCTGCAGGTAGGTAAATGTCAGATTTTTTGCGTTTGATATCCTGGCAGTTGGAACTATTCCGACAATAGTTCGCCCGTTCTCCGCTGCGCTGATTGTATGTATCGCGGTGGCGCTGCCGGCGTGCTCAGCTGCGAACTACAGTGCGGATTGCTCCCTGTATATTACCCAAAGAAAGCGCTTGCTAAACGACCCTCCAAAGATTTCAGATTAGATATTTCAAAAAGAGTTCAATACTCTAAATCGACTTTTTTACTTCCCTCGAGTCGTTTAGCATCACTCCTGCCATTGTTGCTCTGTGCTAGGGTAATCTACACTAGGCAAAAAGCTGCTACATTCTTGCTACAATTGTAATTACATACTAACGGTTTTGATGTGTTAAATTGCGATTTAATAGCCCCGGGTTTAATCGAAAGTTTGACGTAAATATTACACTTCCTTCCTACTTATCCACACGCGATTTTCATCTACGTCCTATATTCATGGTACATCATAGTGTCCTTATTTTTAACAATTATATTATTTATGTTAAAATACGTTGTTTTTAACTTGATTCATTTTTTGTAGAATTGGTAATGCGGGACAGATAACATGTCTTTTTGTAAATGTCAAATGAACAGTTTTATTTCCATTAATTGTGATACCCTAGTTTTTCGCTCATTCCCTTACTTAATTTAATGAAGTTTGAGGATTTCTTGAAGCTTCCACTGTATCTTTATGAAATGCAAGTATTACAGTGTCGTCTGCATAGGTAGCTACTGTTGTCTTCTACGGATAGGGTAGATATGCCGTGTATATTGTAGTATACTGGGACCAATCTTATACTTAAGATTGGTCCCAGTATACTACCCTCCGGTACCCCAACTTTTATTTGGTAATACTTGGATTACCCGTCTTCATGCATGTCTTGAAAGCATCTGACTGATAAATAAGATTTAAATAATAAATAATACTGAGGTGGAACTTTTTTTTAATTATGGATGCCAGACTTGGTCAAAATAAGTAAGTACTTATTAAACCACAAGGTATTATTTGAATTGCTTATATTTATAAATATATATTATTATTTTGTATGATATCTGGGGTTCCATTCCCAGCGTTGTTAAATATTTAGAGAAGCAACCAAATGTAAAACCATCATTAATTATACTTATTTATATTTTTATATAAATGTGAATATTCTCCTTATTTCAATATTCACTTCCTAGTACTTATTCCATACCGGGTTAAGAAAGAATCCTTTTAAATATTATTTTTAATGCCTATCCTTTCGAGGAACGGGTCACAAATTGGTAGTAGTGATCCTGTAAGGGTTTTACAAGTTAGTGCAGCGATGTACAAATTGGTGACAGCGGTATTACATTAAATTGAGATTACAAATTAATAGACAAATAGTAATGGCATCTCTAGAGCATGGAAACTCTAACAAGTCAAAATGATTTTACGAATTACCAACTGATTATACATTATACATTCTATAAATATAGATAATCTTCCTCTTTTACTTATTCTGAAAATACTGAAATTACTTTTGTGTTGCGCTTAGAATAATCATGAATTAAAGTGAGTAGAAAATAAAAGAAATCGAGTTTCCGTATACACCTAAAGATATCACAACAACCGATTAACAAACACAGAAAAAACCAATAAAAGCCGCCCTCTGGAGAGAAAAGAAGTGTAGAGTTGGTTGTTGTCTTGGCGGGTCTTGGGCTGTATATCTCGGGTCCCGGCGGCTGCAACTTTCACGACCTATAACCCCTGATTTATGTATACGCGAAGGGCGCGATTAAATCCGGCTCGTTTCGTCTCGCGGTGAAGCGCCACGCACCCGCCGGTAAACAAACAGAAGCGCCGCTAATCTGTGACCGCCACGCATGTCGTCCACGCCTGGATGCTGAAATCCGGATGGTATTCACGCACAGAGAGAACTTACCACAAAGGGATAAGTGTTGTAGGTGATCGTATCTTATATATTTCTGGTGAGAAAAAATCAAGGATGGGATTCTGTAAGTTCATTTGGACTTGTTATGATATCAATTGAAATATCAACTACAAAGTATACTTGCTAACAGTAACGGTTATTTATGGTTGATACTTACTTTCATATACTGATACATGTATAAAGAACAATCTACAAGTCTCCACTGATGTGGGAATGTCTTAAATTCATTGCAAATTTGACGTACGTAATTAATACACTTGCTACTTTTTGGTAACAAAATTTAAAATGTATCGCCTATCATACTGGATTCGTGAGAAAGTGTCTAAAACCAGATTAGATTTTTACAAAATATGGTAAGGAAAGAAGAGGATGATATCCGCTCAGCTTCTGGAAACTTACCATATTTTTAAGAGTCGCATCCTATCGTCTGCATCAATAATTAACCAGACAGCTTGAACAATATAGTTCTTAACAGTAACTATTTCTTTTTAAATAAATTTTAATGTAAATAAAATCACTCAAATTGAATGTCCGCCCCTTTCTCGTTCCCTTGCGTTGTTGTGTACTGGGTTGTATCATTCCAAACCATAACGCTCAACTAAATCATCAAGGAGAATTCAATGCCTCATTCTTTTCAACCTCCCTGTTACAATGTTGAAATACCTCCACCTCTTACCTCTACCATTTTTAATAGGATTTTACTGTTTTTCATACTTCCTGTTGATCTCGTCATTTTATAAAAAAGTCATCAACAATATGCAAATTGAAGTTTGATCTGTCAAAAGACGCATGACGATTTTGTTAAACACCATTTCAGTACGCTTTTTAACTGACAAAATGTGAAACAAATATTTTTTAAGTGTTTCTCTTTTATCTTGTAATGTTGTACTTCAGATGTGAGAAATAAATATCCGATAATGAAAAGTAAAATAATTTAAGTTTAAAACAATTTCTCTGCTTTCCTGTTATATGAATTCTCGCCAGTCTTCCAGAAAGAATGAGGAGTTAGTTTGGAGCTAATTAATCTCTATATCTCTATCCGCGGTCCGCTTTGTTGGCGTGCTCGCTTGGCTTTCGTCGCCTCTGTATTGGATATATTTTTGGCCAAGTAATATCGCGTTCGCGACGAAGATTTGCAGAAGTTTCGCGCGGAAATCTCGACAATCCAATCTTATATAAGACGATTCTATTCTGGAACTTAAATGACATTCATTGCCATTAGTTTGGATTAAAGTTTTCTCTTCATATCTATTGTTTAACTGTTATTCCTCTGAATACTTCATATCCGTTAATGAATTATTATGATTTCGCTAACAATGTTCTCACGTTCACAGGAAATTTAACAGATATTAATTTCTGATTAGAGTAGAGTACTCTACAATCTATTATTGTAATTGACCGAATATCTACGACTATTTCTCTTTTCAGTTAGTATTCATTTATAATTATTATCTGTAGGATTGCTAATTTTTACTTTTTGCTTGTATTAAAAACATACTCGTACTTATTTCTATAGCATCATAAGTTGTAAGTTCCTGATAAATTCTGTTATTTGTTTTACCGGTTTCAGAATATTAAGCCTTTGTTAGTAAAAAAAAAGTGAAAAACATAGGAAATTAATTGACTGTAATTCCATCTATGTATTTTAAGATAGATTTTGGAAAACATTACAGTTGTCAAATCTCCAGAGATTTCATAGAAGTAAATAATATTCAACACATTATTTAATTTCATGAGGATTCGCAAACCTATGTTAGCAAAAAGCCACAAGGGAATGTTCAATAGACGTACAAACAATTTACATTAGGTTATTCTCAGTGTTAAACCTCCCGACATACTCAACCTGGGCTTATTTAACAGGAAGAGTTATATGGGGAAATATAATTTCCTTTAGATATTAAATTAAAAATAGAAAATCAATCATAGAAGAAAGAGATTTTCAAATACTATCAAGAACTTGATACCAAAAACAAAAAAAAACTGGTTTAGCGAACATTAATCTTTATTTTAATAATAGCATTTAGCACGAAAAAAAATTTAATATTTTTTATATCGGTTATATTTGTATAGGAATGAGACTATATGAGTCATGACAGTTTCTATAACATACATTTTATTGGAGATTCGTAAAAATAGATAGTCTCTTTGTTTGTTTTAGGTATCAAGTTTACAATTGAAAAATTACTTACATTATGTGAATGTATTCACAATATTTTTTCTTGGCGTATTCCAGCGTTTCCAAAACGGTTAATTCTGTAGATTGTCAAAAAATGACATACTTAAGGTTTTCATTTGATTCTGTCGTGTGGTATTCTGTTTTACCTTTGGGTTATATACGGGTGATGTAATCTGAACTGGTTTTTTTTTGGGTAGATAAGGTGAAGAAATGTGAGTTGGTAAATAAGTAATAGTATAAGAAGAAAATAAAGCAGTTGGATTGTACGTCCATTGACCTTCCCCAACCCCCAACCGCATGCCCTCTTTCTGGGCAGCAAATCGAGTTAGCGGGAAAGTGCTCGTCTGCCAACATGACCTGCTCACGTCATCCGGAATTATCACCCGACCATAAAAATTCCCTCCCGGATCACGCCACAAGCCTGCACTTTTCTATCTCCAGATAACCAACTTTCCAACACGTTACCATTGCTAATTTCACGCCTAATTCCCTAATCACTGTTATTAGCTTCCTTGCTTATCATAACCAAAGATATTTAATTGGAAACGAGAAGTTTTTTACTTCGGTTATCTTCTGACGTATCGAATTGCTTCTTACATTTATCTGCCCACTTAACTTTTTGAGGATATCACGGAATACAATAATAGTTATTTAAACTACAAAGAATGTAAGTGCGTTATAACTTTTGAGAAGGTATGAACTGAGGTGGAGCCTGCGGAACCGAAGTCCTTGTTACCGTACGCTTATTACATTTTTCTACCACTGGTAATTAACTTCAAATAATGTTAAAGTACTTGTGAAATATGACACTTTACTTGACAGTTTAGATTTATAACTTTTTATAATCATTTTGCCCTTTTTTGCCTTTTACCCCGCTAGTAGGACAGTTATTTTCTATAAATTCCCATCAACAATGGTGTAGCTATTAACATACCTGAGCGACGATTTTTATACCCTTATATACATACTGGCAATTAATCTGTAGAATATTTAAAGTCTTTCGGATTCTATAAAATTCTCAAACAATAGCGGCATCGTTCCTATACCACTACATTCCCAGACAGGTCAGCCGTGATGACTCATCTGCGATTAGTCTCGTTCGTTATATAATACACTGGTATCTATAATTACTATTATCATTATTATTTATATAAAATGAAAATTTTTTTCGTGGAAAGAGTTTTGAATAAAAGTTGTGATGCGTATGTAGTGGGAGAAAAAGCGAATGGTGGCCCTGAAGAGCCAGAGAACATATAGGGCAGGTCGTCACGGACAAAGTGTGGTGTGCGTGCGACCCTCTTGTCAGCGGAAATGGGTTATAGATTATAAATAATGAAGTCACGACAGGATCACGGCACTTGCATTCGTATCTCGAGCGCCATCATTAATCAAAATTTCTCAGTGATAAAAAGGCCGGGCCGGCAGAGGCTTTCCGTCTCTCGTACATACTACTTGCTTATTTCCTTTCGAATTAAATATACAGAACAAATAAGGTGATGATTTATGAGGCGACCGCTTGATTTATCGAGCTGCTGAGATGAAAGCACCCTGTTTTGTCATTGGAAAATGCTGCGCCATAACTTCCAACAGTCAAAGGATTCTTAATGTATAATGCATCAGGATGATTCGTGTACAAAGTGTCTGCAATCAATGTTTGCCGACCCACGAATTTTTATTTTATTCAAATTTTCCCTTCTTTACATTTTACATTCATCATTAATATATTATCATTTTTATTATTCATCGTCTTCAACGTCGTTTCTTAAGAATAAATATTACACAGAAAACTTCTAAATTTTAATACTTTCTGCTAAAAATAGCTACAATTCCATTAACTCATTCTCAGTTGTTTTATTACTTCGTTGTCATGGTTTTTCATTTAATAACAACTGAAATATTTGAATAAGTTTATTGTGGTATCAGATTTAATTTCTGGTGTTACTTTGTTATAATTTCATTTAAAATTGTCTATCAATTATAGAAGGATATTTAAAAAATTTAAAAATCATTAAAAATAATTTTAATTTTACAACTGATGAAGACATTGGTCGATAGTATGTTTAAAGGATTAAGGTTAGTCACAGTGCTAACTTTAATCGTCTAATTTTACAAGTCATTCTTTTTAAAAGGAGGACAGGACGACATGTCCAAGCAATAAGGAACAATTGACAACCCTAAATACAACCAATATAAAAATTACTCGGCACTATCTTCCTTGTGAAACATCCTGGCCCGTGTAGAAAACTCACATGGTAGATCGTTGAAAACAAGCAGTAACAGTAGATCAAAATATGTCCCCGGTTTTATGGTAGAATGGACCCTGATATAAAGTGGCAGCCACTTACTCAGCCGCCCTTGTCGCCCGCCATAAATATCCAGGGCTTTCCCCCGTTGTGACGTCATGCAGCCCATTCCAGACGCTACTAAACGTGAAAAACGCCCGACCCTCAAATCTGTTCCGTGGCGTCTCCGCGACACCGGGTTTGTGGGTTATGCGGGGCTGCAGAGACGGGACGCCGAGAACTCAGGTGCGCACCCACCAAAACAATCCTCTCTTACATATTACATTCCTTATATCGCTGAAAGAATATAATTCACTTGCTCTTATTTAAATATACTTTATTTAATTGAATAAAAAACTTTTTTAGGTTTAGTTCTGTAATTATTTATTTATTAAACCCAACGTTTCGACAGCATAAACTGCTACCTTCTTCAGGGTAATGACAAGTACAACAAAGCAAGTAAATAAGTAACTAAGAAATGAATTATAACATATAGGAAACCAGACTTTACTAATTTCCAAACCATCGTTGTGATTGGGATTAACATTCCTAGTTTTAAAAATCGCAATGGCTTCTCTAATTAATCTTGTGTTGAGAGATGTTGCTAAAATAATGAAAATTCATGTATCTTATTTTGTTTTTTAATGGTTTATTGTTACTACAGTTAAATGGTGCATTGAATCCTTGAGATTCCCAAAGTTAATTTGTTCGGTATTCTACTATTTTAACAATTCAATTGTTTAGTTTTCAATATTACTATACTCTGACAGAAATAAGTTACATTTTCCGCAAATTTACTACATATTAGCGAATTATTCTCCAAATATTGTTGCAGAGAACTTATTTAATGTTATTGATTGTGAATTGAGACTGTTTATTCAATTCGAATTTAATAAAACTTACCTTGCGAAATGCGATTCTTGCAGTAGAGTATCTAAAATAAATCTATATAGGTATTGACTCGTAACATTAAATGTGACCATTTTAATGAAGATTTGTTGGTCAATGAAATTTTTCTTCGGTTTTAACATTGTAAACGGAATTTGTTTTGTAAGTTTTTTAATTTATAATAATGTTGCATCATATATTTTTGTATAAGTACGTATCTATCTTGTTTATTTAGCTTTAAAGAAACCATCAACTTTGTTATTTATTTCCCTTAAATTTAACTTAGCAATAATTTTGTTTTGAAGGGCAAGTAATGGTCCACTAATAAACATATAGTCAATTTTGTCTTAAAATGTAAGTATCTGTCATATATCATAAAAATATTCGTCTCCTCATAATACTGGAGCACAAGTGAACGCGTTTAAGAAGCAAACAGTTATTGCAATGATTGGCAGTTAGGATATTTTATTCAGCAGATGTGTTGATAAAGCCGGGCATAGCGCTTGAGACGAACGAACAGCGAACGCTACAATTTGTACCGGAGCTGTCGTGGAGTTAACGAGCTGTAGTGCAGGGGACAACGACAACACCGTGAGGCACATTACTGCCAGCAGTCGACGAGCGTGAGGATACAACAAGGGTTATTTTATCACCGGCGAATTTTATTTAAGAATTCTGAAATACACTCGCCCGGCTGTAACTAACGATACGACCGAATGTACACTAAATTGTGATCATCTTTTCTTTCTTTTTCCTTTTATTACTATTCTGTTGATGAATCATTGGAAAATAGCAAAATTTATTAAAATTAGAACTGTACACTTTCTACACTCTTGTGTAAACTCAGACTAGCAAAAGTCTTGTCTAGAAATTTCAAGACAAGACAAATCTTTCTTATTATAGATCAAGAAGACCATTGACAAAATTCTAAACATATCAAGATTCAATATGAATTTTATAATTCAATACTTTATTAGGTAAGTACAAAATTTCTATAAAAATTAGAAGTATTCATAAGATATATGAATATATTAGCATGCTCCGTTAAAATTCTAGCGTCAGACAATATTAACCGATAAAAAATACCGCTGTGTTTGACTCATTCGAAAACCACTATAATCTGTTCTGTAGATCTCTTATCTCTTGTAGAATCTGCTGTAAGTAAAACTTGTAACCTTCGGTACTTGAGGCCCTGTTAAAGTTAGGGAATATTTCCTTATAAATTCCGTTCCTAGGGAATATTCTCAAAAATATTCCCTTGTCTCATCATTACATATTTGTGGTACTAAGTAAGTAGTTGACTTTTCTTATACTAGAGAAGTTTTAAAAAAAATCTTAAATGATAGTCTTGGCACAATTAATAATGTGTCTACATCTTGAAAGTAGTACATTTTGGTGGAATGAGAAATGGAAGTTATAATCAGGAAGGAAAGTTGTTGGAAAATAATAATCCATCATTAGGCAATGGCGAGTTGATGCGGAGTGCGAAGAGCGAACAGCAGCACTCAATCCTTGCCGCTGGAGTATGTTGTCACAGAGTTCGGAATTTCATTAGCTCAATTTAGTTAAAACATGATTCGTCATTAGCGTCGATGGGCGAACAATAACATTCCGACCACTTCGCGCTTACGAAGCCAATTGACTTCTGTCGAAGCGCCCGTTGCTGCTCCGACGCTGTTTACGCTGTGCTGTGATTGCAGGTAATGAACCATGTTGCCATATTCCGGCGAAGGGAAACACTCATGGTATACAATGCACAATCATCACTCATTATTTTATTATCTTATTATTCTGATATTGCACAGCATATCAACCACGCATTTCTGAAAATAAATCTACTTTCGTCTTAATCCTATTACATTAATTAAATGTGTAGGCACATACTTCTATGCAAAGTTTATTGGATGGAGCATATGTAGCACACAGAAAAAGAAACAGAAATAGATGTTGTTAGAACGTACAATGAGGTATGTGACCAAATTTTGTTTTTTTTTTTTCATATTTGATCGGAATAGGCTTATCAAGATTATAGCCCTCTGGTCACATATCCCATTGGGAATTGTAGAAAAACCTGAACACTTTTTGAATCAAACGGTAAAAGAACAAAAGAACATAGGAAAGCCAAAAACAAAATGGAAAAATATTTAAAAGAACATACTGCAGCTAACACTTGTAAAAGATGATTAAATATTGGATGTGTACATTTATTCTGAATATAGCGAAACCTCCATTGAAACAGGAGGATCAGTGTTTCCCGTGTTTTTCTAAAACATAGAAGTATTACAAAAAATAGGTTTTTTATGTTTATCGATCAGTCAAGTACTCAATTCATTTGCTTTCGATTCGAATTCGCAACATCTTGGTTGAAAAACATATGGTGGAACCACGCCATATTTACTTTGACAATTTCCCTTTACTTCAACAAACCTATCCCTTATGCTTATGTCAATGTCAAGATATTGGTACCAGTCAATATTGCCATCTTTATTTCGACATTCAATATTCCTGATAATACATTATATTAAGTAAAACTGGAAAGAAAAAAGTACCTTAGGTAAATGTTCCATCTAGGAATATTATGACTCTTAGAAGTATAATCAATATTTTTTACAATGCGTGTGTTAATGTTAATTTACGTATCTTGGTATTACAAATGAACGCATATTTCAAAACGCTATTATGGAAAGACGAGGGATTATGTAAAAAGAATGAAAAACCGGCATTATTATGATAAATAAAGAAGACGTCGGCGAAGAATAGGTATTAATACATTTTAATCTAAAATTAGCACCCCTTAAAAACATAATCCTTGCGCTGCCAAAAAGATCCTCTTAAAATATATTCGGGCATTATATATTTTCGTAGTAAATAAAGATTAAGCATTTGCATATCTGGGCGCGATAAAGGTTTAGCATAAAATACAGAGGAGAGAGCAGGGGTCTCGGTCGGGAAGACAAGGTGCGGAAAGCCGGCGCCAGGAGGTATAATCTCGTGAAATGTGCTTAAAGTTTGTTATCGATGTAGTGTTCGAGACATATGATAACGGAGACAGGGCGGCGCTCTGACCAGAGCCAGCCGCCCGTTTGCCGCCTCATAAAATATGAGTAATGGTTCCCGGGACAGGAATCGCTTACCCGACCTGCCTTGTCGCTACCTTACAATCCGAATATCACACCGCTTCTTGCAAACAACTGCTTTACTTGTTAAACACATACGAGGACCTGGTGACAGAAAAACTGATAAGAATAACAAATGTCATATGTATGACAGATTAGAAGAAATATAAAACTGATATTACTTTTTAGCAGGGCATGTAACTGATTAAAAAACTAATTAATAAAAATCGGTAACTTTAACTTTAATTTTAACCGATATTTTTAAGGCCGAAAATACCGGGTACCTTTTAAAAAACCGGTTTTAACCTTTATTTTAATAACATCATTTAGATTGTATCTCTACCCATTTTAGAGATATAGCTAAAAAACGCACTTTTTTGAGGTGCATCTTTGACAGCAAATATCTCAGGAACAAAAAGGAATCGCTGAACCGACGTCCTTCCCACCTTTCTTTGTCGCTACTTTACAATCAGAATAACACACCAGTTTTTGCTTGGCATATAACTACTTTAAAAATTAATAATTGAATGGAGTCTAAGGTTATATATGAAATAATATAAATTACCCCTAACATACGAGGACTCTTTTCCTGGTGACAAAAAAATTGATAAAAGTAACATATGTCATATGGGTAATAGTTTGGAACAAATATAAAACTGATATTTTTTAGTAGGGCATGTAACCGAGAACATTATTTCCCAAAATCAATATTTTGGGCACAAAAATTAATATTTTTTGGATATTTCGCGTTTATCAACACAATTTTTGGTTTAATACTGTTGTTTGGTTTGTTTTATCAATACATAACTTTTATATGGGCTTACAGGTTTTGAAAATAAATAAAAGTTAGTTAATAAAGCAACAGAGTAAAATCGAAAAGACATAATAGGATTGCAGGTTTTGAAATCAGCGCATCGATATTTACTTAAGTAGAAAATTTATAGTTTTTGAGAAAAAAGTCTATTAGGTAAAGAAACAGATTGGAAGTAAAAGGTGAGCTTTAACTTGGGTCGCTATAAAATAATTTTTGAGTTAAACCGAATTTTATCTGTCATAAGTAAGAAAGTTCACATCTAGAATCCCCTCTCATTTCGCTTGTCGGTGTTTAACTCGCGGGTCCGGAGATCCGGAGCCAGTTCCGGGGCTGGGTCGCGGAGCCGACAATAACCATAAGGCGTCGGTCGTCGCTCGCAGCTTATAATGTAGCATCTTGCAAAAATGTCCTGCTCCGTCCCTCGCTCTGCAGGAAATGTGTGTCGCTTGAAATACGTCGCTGGCCGAGACCTGCACAATGGCTGCTGAAATGTAGCTCGGCTACTTTACTGCATGCTTAACATATTGCTTTTCTGTTATTCCGCAATCAAATTTTATTTTTCAATAGCGATTTAGCAAAAAATATTATGCCAATAAACTTTTATCACAATCATTTTTTATTAACTTTACGTAATAAATGATGCTAACCAAATACAGAGAAATGGATTTATTTATTTTGATGAAGCAAATGCTTTAAAATGTTCTAATTCCTGACCTGAAATAGAGCACAATCCAGACCAGCTAATTCTGCTCTAGAATCTACTCTGGTTTCTGCAGACCTAGAATTGGAACAAACTCATCTGAGAACACTAATTCCTGACTTATAGAAACCAGAGCATAATCCAGAGCAGCTAAATCTGCTCCAGAATGTGCTCTGGTTTCAATAGACCTAAAATTAGAGCAAACACTTCTAATTGCACTAATGTCTGACCCACTAAAACTAGAGCACAATCCAGTTCAACTATGTCTGCTCCAGAATGTGCTCTGGCTTCAGAAGACCTAGAAATAGAGCAAACACTTTTGAGTGCTCTAATTCTTGACCCACTGAAACCAGAACACAATCCAGAGCAGGTAAATCTGCTCCAGAATGTGCTCTGGTTTCAGTAGGCCAAGAATTAGAGCAAACACTTATAAATGCCCTAATTCTTGACCCACTGAAATTAGAGCACAATCCAGAGCAGCTAAATCTGCTCCAGAATGTGATCTGGTTTCAGCAGGCCAAGAATTAGAGCACTCTCTGAAGCGTGCTCCAATTCCGGGCCGGCTAAACTAGATCACCTTCAGGGTATGAGATACCCTGGAAGGTGGTCTAATCAGACCACCAAGACGGGGCGGAGGCCCAGAGGCCTGCTACGTCCCCGGCGCCCCGCAGAGCGGGACTGAATGCCAGCGTCTTAGGATCCTCGGTTTATCCTGAGACGCGCATTGTCACCGGTCATCTGGATTCCTATTGGCTGATATTCAATCTTGAGTTGTCGCTCTACTAGTGGGAATTTTTAAATGAAATTTTGCATACATGTGTACTTTGGAGCGAGGAATTCACTGGTAACATTTTTAAGGGTGTAACTCACATCCTTTTTCGGGTAGTAAACAGTTACTAAAAAATGGAAGGAGATGCAATAAGTCGTTAAAATAATAATAATCCTGGATTTTCTAAAATATAATTTACTAATCTAACATATAACTGCAATAGATACATAAATAACAATTAAAAATTGAAACTTAATATTATTGAAGGTATGATTGTAAGTTTAACCTGTAACCTGCAAGAAACACAAGTTATTAATTGAAGTTGCTTTGAGTCGCTGATGCCGAACAAGTTTTTAATGCACTCATAACTAGGTTCCACCTGCATATTATTCGAGTGAAGACAAAGTTTGAAGCTCTCCATCTGCACTTTGCCGACAACCTGTAACAAAATAAGAATGGAGAAAGGTACAATGTATAACAGTGCATAGTTCGAGGCTTTGAAAGTAATTAAAGCTTACTGCCAAGAAATAAAGTAACCAATCACGTTGATTGGCTTTTTACAACTTTTCCACTCTCCTCAAGACTAGTCGGTTAAATTAAATTTCACTTACCGCCTCATTAAGGCGGCGTAATTTGGAACACCAATGTCGTGAATAAAAATGCTACCATAATGAAAGCAGTAGGGTACAGTAAAACGCCATCATTAATGTTCTGGCTACGAAGTGCTCCTAAAACATCTTCATCTAACTAATGACTGCGAATTCATATTCATAATCTGTTCTTCTTTATCTCGCCAACGCCAACGTATTTATTGCTACCGAGAACGCGTGGGGAAAATTCATAAATCCCTGCACAAGTGCATCGCTACTACGAGTTTAATCTCAACATGGGAGATTAACCAACGCGGAATACACACTTTTTTAACTTCAGTAATTTCATTGGTCCAGCAATGAAACTGAAAGACAAGTTATAACAACATTTAAATTGAAAATATTGCCGTTTGAGATGAAGTGATTCGATGTTGAAATAATTGTATAGATTTCATTTTACCTCGAAATTAAAAAAAGACATGATCACTAATGACCTGTTTCGTAAAATTTCCGACAGAAAACTACGAGAAAATTCATTGTACGTGTACCTATTCTAAGAACAGTATATTTGGAGCAAAACATTAGTAAACCGTGTTGAATATTACCATTAGCATAGAGAGCGTAAGATGAACCAATATACAGTAGGGCACATATAATATAAAGTTATGAACATAACGAAGGTAAGGCATAACCATAACTTGTTGAATAGTTTAGCGAGTCGCTGAAAGTTATAGGTTAATTAACACTCCTTAATTTGTACTGCAGGAGTATACCCATCTTGTTGTAGAAGGTATAGAAAAGCAGAAGCAGCTTCTTAGCTACGAAGGTAAATTTACTTGATTCAATATATTAAGTTTATATATATATATATATATATATATATATATATATATATATATATATATATTTATATATATATACTCGTATGCAGAATTTTATCACAAACTCCATTCTACATTTCAAATAATAAAGTGTAAAAGTAAAAAATAATTAAGTGAAACTTGACATGTGGTAGTAATAAAAAAAGTGTTGAAAAAAAATTTGTCGACAAGTATTTCACTGTAATTACTCGTTGTAGTAGCAAACTCGTTAAGCGATATTTTAAACAACACGATACACAAATAAAGATAGAGGTAGCCGTTAAGTAAACGGTTACAAAAGGACAATGTTCCAAAATGAAATTTGTAGCAAACACAACAAGTCTTTGTTGTGCTGCGGCAAAGTTGCACCCATAAAAATGCCAGAGGGATTCATCGGACGCATTTCGTTTGCGCGGACAACGAGTCTCGGAGCCGAGCACCTAATTTCTTTAACTGTTAATTGGGTGGCGCGCGAACTGCGAATTGCGAATTGCGCGTTGCCCGAAGCGCGCGGTGACACTCAAGCCCAACATCTTTTTAATTACCCGCCGAGAACGTTTATTAATAACTGTAAATATTTGGCAAGAAGCGCTGCCGACGCAGGAATTTTATCACGACTCTAATTTGCGGACAGTTTGGTTTTTGTGTTTAGCGTTAATTATTCCTTGTATTTCGTTATTAAATTTTCATCGCTTTTCCACTAAGCGAAAAAGGATTCCTTTTCGATTCACTTCCGTTTTATACAAATACTTCGTCATTTTCCGGGAATTCGGGATGTTCCGATACTACTGATAGGATACTAGTATTAATACTTTTCTTTCCATACTTTATTAATATTAATACTGTGGCGATCCCAAGATCACATCGCGGGCGACGATTACTACCAGATCTGTCAAGACTTATTCGCAACGCTTCTATTGTGCTAACTCTCGAAGATACGAGAACATGTCCGAACTTAATTGCTCTGCTATATAAACACCGACAGGAAGACTAGTGGAGCATTTAATTTTTAATTTAATTTAAAAAAAAATAATTACTAATGATTGTGTATTTCTTTTTTGTTATAAATAAAATATAATTTTGTTTATTTTTTAGATTGAAATAAATATCGATGGTTTTTTAAACAGAATTCAGTCATCTCTTTTTATTCCCGAGGTATCTCTTAAAAAAATATTCTTAAAAAAAGTTTTTTGGAGTGTCTCATGATACTAATAGGGAGGAAATAATATTTATTAATAATTGGTATAATATTTTAAAAATATTACCATTGAAAATTTGGAAAATAAATGAGATATATATACATTCATAGACAACTATGAAAATCAACATAGTAATTCGTGATTACATATTTCAAACTAGTGTGTTATCTGGTCCGAAGCTTAAACTGAACCATAAATTCAGCTTGCTGTATTAATTCTGTTATATACTAAGCCGCTTAAAAACATGCCAGCTGGTCAGTTTCTTATAATTTGTTACTTTTATGGCCTCTGTCTTACACTGTGTCTTATAACGCATGTGCCTTTAAAATCTTTCCCTTGAAACGAATTAATTTGAAAGAATAATTAAGACATGACGTGGAGTCGGTTAGAAGAAATGACAGCGAGAAGTTAAAGTGATTTGGGGTAGTTGAGGTAACAACTCTTTCTCTCGTTCTCCAAGTGAATTTGTACAAATAAGCTCTCACTAACAGCGCTGCAACTTTCATAATTATTCTTTGCTGCAACTTGACTTGAAGAACTCCCGGTCTAATATCTCTCACGTATTATTGTTGGGAGTGGTCTATTGTTTTTATTTCACTATGTTAATCTTTATTTCTCGTTTCAACTTTTAATTATAAGATTTTAACTTATAACCTCCAACAATCTAATGAGAAAGATCAAATCTCAGAAAAAGCGTATCAAAATCAGGAGGACAGCAGTTAAGGGTTAATAAACTTTGTCTTGATCCCAACAATCCGATATCAAGATATGTATTTTCGATGCACCTAAAATATTCTAATATGAAAAAGGATAAGGAGTTGTGTCGTGAAGTAGCTTTAATGCTCTTACTAAGTAACTGAAATTGTTGGTTTTTAATAAATTCGCTGAGGTGGCAGTGCTGGCACGGGACAAAAATAATCCTCTTTCTAATTTTTATTCTTAAATGAAGTTTAGCGTCATAATGACGGGGTGCGAGTGGAGAGCACTTAATCTCGGCGGCCGGTGCCGACTTGGGGGCCATCATCATATTTCATTTGCTGTAATTAAGCTGCAAGAATACATGCTGGCTGGGCGCGAAATCCGAGGTGTGAATTCATGAATTAGTAACGTTGCTGCTCTACTTGCTCCTTATCGGCGGTTTCTTAACTCGTCCCAGAACATTTCATCCCATAAGGGACGAAAATAAGTCAGTCAGAATTGGGAAGACTTTATTTTGTCTCCCAGAAAACAACCTAAGTAGGTCGAAGACAAAATAAGGACGTATCAATTATAACCGATTTTCAGAAAAATTTTGCCCTTCTCCAATCATCAACCAAACAAGAAAATTTTTTCATCATTGAATAATGTAATCTTTGCTAGTTGCATAGTTCAGTTTTTTTACTGTTATAAAGGAAATTAATTACAAAGGACCCTCACATATACCATACGGATAATAATCTGGAATCACTTTCATCAACTATTTTTGGTACAAAATGAAAAATCCCAATATTAACATTTTATTTTTTTTGTTTATTTCATCCTTGAGCGTTAAATTTTAATACCTTAACGAATTATCTGAAAATAGATTTTTATCTATTCTTTGGGTCGTTGAATACGAACCTGATATGAAACTGACAAAGCCAATACAACTGACCAAATATTTCTAAATACTTTGACTTAGGAAAATAATATCAATTTCGTTTACCTTACTATATGTAAGGTTCTCTAGAATCAGAAACAGGACCAGGAGCAAATTATTGGGGAAGATTTATAAACTTTAACCTTTTAGTCTTTTTGCTTGTAGGCTATTTTTTTGTATATGATGTCTAACTGATTCAATTTAATTTTTATTACAATAAGATTCCGATATTGTCCCTCCAATAAAATTGCTGAAATTTCGCTACTGATAAACGATATCCGTTAAAGCCGAAAGTCCGCCATATAAAAACAACTCGGAGGATTATTTTATAACCTCTTACAAACGTCATAGTTATTGTCGTGTTCAATATAGGTGACATTTGGATTTAAACATATTATTAAGGATAATTTGTATCTATTCTCTTATTGAGTCGCAGTTAATAAAGAGTAAAGAGAATGAGATTGTTATGTCTAAAGTGAAATTTTATTTGAGCGCAGAAAAATTTCGTAGCTAGGTCAATCCATCTCTATTAGAAACAATAACTTCGTTGGCAGTAAATCACTGTATTACATTAATTGAGTCCAACAAAATCCAAGTTGAAAAAGAAAAAGGAGAACCATAACACACAATATAAATTATATCAAAAAGACTACAATAAGAAAAATTCCAGCAAGTCATCGTTTCTCGACTTTTTCGCACAATGGATCTGGGCCGGCGAATTGAATAACCGAGAACGGGAACGGCAACGGCGGCCGCCGCTTCTTCCGCTGTTTATTTCATTTTGACAATTCTCGGGTTTATTTCCTTTAAAAATCTCCCCGAAGCGCAGTAGCCGGGTTATTGTCCGTTTAGTGCTGACGTCTCATTTCTAGCCGGGTGCTAAACACATGATTGCGCCGTTCATAAAGCAGCCCTTGATTGTCACCCGCTGTAAACATTCAAATTGCCACAAGCCCGGATACTTCCTAGCTGCCTTTTTATCGTTCAGGAAATTACGGAATTCATCTGTGGGAAAATGTTACGACACTTTTAACCCCGAGGGATTTATCTGCTTCTCCTACAGGACTAGTTTAATTCTTCCTGTGTTGCTACTCATTAACACCAAATTAATAACCACATTTCTTCTGTAAATATTAAACTGTTATTAAAATATAAATTATTAATTTATCTTAAAATTAGACACCTACTACCTATTACAACAATGAGGAGATGAACTGGTTAACAGATTGTTGTCATTTGTCATACGTGGTACACTCTTCGTGTAAACAGCGACCACAAAGTACATATTTATCCAATCCTTCCTTATCTTTTTTAAATAATTTCAGCGTCTTCATTATCGTCACCCTCTAATTAACCATTTAACAACAGTTCTTCAGAACTCATGGACTAGCAACTAGATCGTCTACCTTTTCAAGTCCGAATGATGTTTTTCTTGTTTACTGGTTAAATTGATACTTAGTTTCAATTTTATGCACTAACTAGTATTGAAATTTTTATCATACGAATGAACATTAATCGCACAATCAAACATGTTAAAAAAATATTATTCTGCGGAGTTAAACTGGAATTTAAGAAGAATAAAAGTATTAAAAGAAAGTCAACTTCTAAACTCGTTCAGCAAGATAAGTAGATCATTATTTTCCTTATTTATAATTTTGTTGCCATTACAAATATTTTTCTACTCGAGAGTACGCGACGTAAATTGAAAAGTTTAGCTGCATAATGAAATGTTTCCTATTAGCTCTATTCACGAGCATAAAGCCATGTACTCGTTAAAATTGGCGTTTAAAAAATAAGGATTTTCCAGTGAAATAAGTAAATTTAATATGTTTCAATAAGCAAGGTACAAGTGGTGAAGGATGTTATTTGTATAAAAGTCTCGTTTCCATATGTCAGCAAAGTGGGGAGCAGTCTGTCAGGGAGTGCGACTAGCGTCCCCCCTTCCCCTTCCCCCCATGCAGGCGGGGGGCGACATTCAAAGTCGCTTCCCAAGCGAAGATTTAATAATATTCCGAACAAGCATAAAATACGTTTCCGCCAAAAAAAGATTCGCAAGTTAAGCAGCACATTGTTAACCGTTCCGGCTGCTACAACTTCCATAATGTAATTGCTCGGGAAAATATAATACACATCAGAGAATTTAAAAACGCGCCAAGCTGGAAACAGTAAATGAAGGCAGCGAGTGGAAAAGTTTGTGAAAAGAAATTGCGAGATGCTGGGAAGCATTTGATTAGCTCAATCAATAAGATTCGGAGTTGTCTCTTCGTGGTGACGGCGTAAAGCCTACAGAGCTATGGTCGCATTCTTTAAAATGAGGTATCCATAATCGAATTTCAATATATCATTAATATAAAAATCTGATGTGGCCAGCACATAACCTTTTGCCTGTTCTCTACACTTTTTTTTAATATGCAATCCGCAAAAAATCGGATTGTAATTGGCACTATTGTCTTTACTGTAATCGGGATAACCTACGTCTCATAACCATTGTCTTATATAGAAAAATAACACAGAGGTATAGGCTACGAAAGCATTAGAATTAGTGACATCTTGCGGCGTTCACCGCATTTTTTCCGGGAGCTATATAGCAAGGATTCGTCAGTTTTTGATCGAACATTCTCTTCATTAGCAAAAATGCACACCATTGCTGCATGCTTGCAATTTCCCTTTCCACCCTTACATGTGCACATACAACTTATTATAAATATCTATTATTATCCAATTGAAATAATTAAATTTATTCTTCGCAATAAACCTTTTTTTTTAATTCTTTTTCACAAAATTAAATATTTAATAACAATCAACAAAAAATAGTAAAGTATATCTAATCTAGATATAAGATTACTTGAAACTGCATTTGCCCTGGTATTTTTTCTTTTTTTTACAATGAGGCGGCGAGGTAATCTTCTTTAGTGATTATCTTTATTCCTCCAAAACCAAAAAACAGTTGTATAAATTTAATATCGAGCGTGACAAAATGGAATTTGTGATCTATATGAACAAATAAATTATTTTGCATGTATTTTATTTTTGTTCTTATGCATATTACCTGCGGGCCAGTGTCTCATACTGGGATGTCTTGAAAAGAGAGCATTTTGAGCGAAATTATATTCATCAGTACCTTCCTCTACCTAAAAAAATATATTTTTATCTTTTTTTTTACAATTACGAAATAGATTCAAACAGAAGCGACAGTATGACAGAGATACGAAAATTAAAGAGAGATGGGGAAAGCCAACAAATTTAAAGGGCTCATTGATTAAAATCTGAAAGTTTCGTCACATCTTAGAGAGAGCTAGGGAAAGCCAACAAATTTAAAGGTCTACACAATGCTACAAGGTCATAAAACTGACTAACATGAAAGGTACCGACACGGAGTGTCGCTTCTGTCTGTAACTATTCTGTGATAATACACTACTGTACTTTTCTTATATTGTTTTAATGAGATAATTAAGTCTTACATTTTCTAGATTTCCAGTTAGCATGATTCGACTGCATCTTGGATCCTCTGGATCATAATTTTTTTCTTTGCAATAGGTACCTTGAGCTAACGACATGAATAATGTGGTTCTACTATCATGCTGCAATAGATAACAATAATTAATCCATTACACTAAATCATTCATATCAAAATAGGTTAATACTATTAAGTAAAATCATTTATATCAAAATAGGTTAATACTATTAAGTAAATATAGATAATATAGTTTTATGCTAATTGATTTGTACAACTGGTAATTGTTGGTTTTGAGTAAATTGATTGTTAAATTTTTATCTTTCTTTCACCTTATAATTATACCTTTCTAACCAATTTTTGACGTCAGTATTGTCAGTATCAAGAAACCATATTATACCTAAATCATTTCACTAATCATCTTTTCTTTGATATTGTCGTTTGTTTTTCTTTCTTTTTTGATTATTGTTTACATATTTCCAATATGATTCAAATTATAAAATAAATTACTAATTAATTTATATTATTTTGTTACTTTTATATTTATAGACTATATCTATAATTACGAGCAATACTTTAAAAAAACTTACTTGTAAGTCTATCAATGTTGGATCTCGATCAGTTACATACATATACACTTTACCAGTTCCGTTTTCTTTGGGTCCATCAGAAATGGATAAAATACCAATAAAAGGATATCCTTTTATAGATTCAATAGTTGAAATTGAACCTATAGACGCCCAATCTGAAAATAATTATAATAATAATTGTATTTCAACCAGGGCATGTAACCGGTTAAAAAAACCGGTTAATAAAAACTGGTAGGTAATCGATATTTTTAAGACCGAAAATACCGGTAACCGTTAATCAAAAAAAACCTTTATTTTAATATCATTTACCGCGAAAAATTTTTAATACTTTTTTATATTAGTTTTTTCATATATTTATTTATGTATTAACCAATTTAAACCGGTTTCCAATTTTTAAAAACCTGTTATCGAACTAAAAGCGTTATTATTATAATAACGTTCTCTATAAGGGTTATCCGTTAACTAGTATTTTTTTATTTCAATTTGGATAAATTATTATAATTTTGATGATATTATAGGAGAAATGACGTTCAGATATAAAATTTTACATGTAAACCCAAAAACATCTGTACCCTGGCCGGATTTCAAACCTGAGAACAATAACTAGGTTAATTATATTTTTGTTAAAAAACATATAGACTAAAATATGAACTTAATATTACATTTAATTTAAAGTGTTTATATAGTTTATATATAACTAATATAACTAATTATTATTTTGGTATATATTTATGCAGTACGCTGTCAACAACAAAAATTACCATAAATATTATCTTTTCAATAAAAACCTTGTTATATTATACTTTGTAATTAGTTTTTTATTTAAGGAAATTTAATGTAATAATCATTAGAAAATTACAAAACTTTTAAAAAATGCACCATAATGATGCATATTTCTTATGTTTTATTTTTTGAATAACTTACCAGAATTATGAACTACGTATCTTGCCAATGCAGCTGGATCGGTAGGCAAGTTTATTTTATTCCCCTGAGGTATACTACCGGCTTTTGAATCTTGAGAAGCGGCAATTATCAAAAAAATGGCGAAAATACAATCCTTCAGTAGAATCATCGTTGTTCTTAAATACAACAATTAGTTAATTAATATTTAAGAGAAATTAAAATTATACAAATAAGTAAATTTCAAGTCTGGATTTTCTTCCAAAACATTTGTCGAAATGTTTGTCCAAAGTATTCACAAAAGTAAAAGTTCACAATATATAAACAAAATATGAATTCATAGAATAATGCTATAGTTTTAATTTTCCATTGTTTTTACTCCTAAATTTATTCAAAATTATAAGTAAACAACTTATAAATATTGTTAAATTAAATTTAAATATATTCTTTTAAATACTAATTACCCATAATGTTCTAATAAGATAAAAACCTGATTTGCATTTTCTCAACCAAATAAATATATTTTGTGTTAATTAATTCCAAGGGAAAATCGAAAATAGGATAACGTACATATTCAAATAATTCAAAGATAAGAGACAAATTGAAATTACGTATACCTTATTATTTGAATGTAACTGGATATAAGTTTTCTTCAGCTGTTCAAATAGAAAAAGTTGAACAAAAACTAGTACAATTATATACAATTTACTCTATTTATACCAACAGCGGCGAGACTTAAGAGGGGGAAAGATTGGACAACTAGGAAACTAGGAGAAAATATTTAGGAAGATTATATTAGCTTTTTTGTCACTTAGTTTAATATTTATTACAATAAAAAATAATATATGTATGGATAGTAAACAGTTTAATTAACCTAATCGTTTTTTTAAATGCATCTACGTAATATCAACAACAATTATTGAGATAATTTTATCTACAAAATATGACATTAAGTTTCGTATTTTACAAAATTAGGCCAAAATAAATAGAGGCTTCAATTTTTATAAATAGAATTGGTAGGACAATTTAATTAAAAATATTTAACCTTTACACTTTAATGATTCCCGAAGTAAAAATCTACGAGATATTATTTGGCATTTTAATGTCCATTTTTTACAATTATAAATAATATGAACGTATGACGCTAATTAATTAATATAGACGTCAAAAACTTTCTGTAGGTAATTTTCACGACTAAAAATTAGTTTTTCACAAGACAAGATTTCTAGTCTTGTTTTGTTTTTTCTTCTTATAATAATTATTATCATTATAAATGTTTTTAAATGAAATTTCGTATGTATGAATTGAAAAATTGATGTTTTCCTAAGATGTGACATATTTATTGACAGATTCTTATAATAAATATATTCTTGTATTCCAAATTAATAAAAAAAAAGCAAGAATACAAGAATTGAAGAAAATCTTGCAATTCTTGTACTTTTCTTGCTAGACAATTCCTTGCCTTGTCTTGCTTTGAAATTTGTAGTTCTTGTCTTGTTCCTGTCTTGAATTTTTTGCAAGACTGATGCAAGACTAAAAAAAAATAGCTCTTGTGAAAAACTAGTTTCTATTGTCTCGGCTGGGTGTCCAAGAAATCTGATCTTCTCTGTATTCCCTTATATTCTATGCTTATTTCTTATCAATTTGCAGCAATATTGGTATACAAGCAAATACTATTTGTAAGACATTTTGGATAAAAAGTCAATATGAAGGCATAGCCATATCTGTGTCCAGAACAGTCGAATAAATCAGCCGACTCAGGAATCGTCTTCGGGGGACGCTTTGTTCGGATTGCTAAATAAGATATATGGCGCATAAGTTACTTACCTGGATGTAAAAAATAACCGATATATTTTTATCGCATCGTCCCCGATGGAAGCGCTGCGAATAAAGTTTTGAGTAGATTTTGTGTTTCATTTCCTTAACGGCCCAAAGTTTAAAAGTACGATACGAAGACGTGGAAGCCCAGGCTTCAACCGATAATCAATCAACAGCTTTCAAACGGCTCGTAAAATTTCAATTAAAACGATTTATTAATTTCAGTTGATCCCTGAGGAATTTGCTGTCTTACAACAGATAAACTTCGGAAAACATTTGAGTTTTCTTATTGATTTATTTCTGCCTTTTCATTTACATCAATTGCTTAATCATATTTTATACAATTTACTGGCTTTTGTTAATTTTATTCATTTATATTTCTCAAACTTACAAAAATTTTGTTGAAGGCGGATGTATCATTATCATCTGTGGTTGTAATTTATCATGATATTGAAGAGATTTTTATAAAACTTTATAGAGAATACATTTATTAAAAAAAAAATTGGCAGTGTGATTAGTAATCGTAATTTGTAAATTGAAAAGTAACTTAATTATACATTGTTACACATCATTAATTTCTTATTTTACTGTGAAATTAAGTAATAATCAAATCATTACTTTATAAATCTAAAGAACAACTAAAAAAATTGCAACAATAAAATACAGGCAAAATTTAGATACAACGGATTTTTTTTGGAAATAGAAAGTTTTAAATTTCAATCAAATTAATTAATTGATAATTTAAAGATTGATTCTTGTTTTGATTTATTGTAGCTAATTCATACTTGTGGTCTAGATAATGATGATCCAAATATAATATTTCTCTTCGAATAGCTTTGTAGTTGATATATGCAATTGATATCATAACAAGTCCAAATGATATAACTTTGGTTGCTGTAAGTTATAGAATCCCACCCCTAGTTTGACATTTATTTTAACATAATAAAAATATGACATTATTTTAAATATACCGCTTATTTTTATAACTACTAAGATAAAATAAATACAGTCAATATTTAATTATTATTAAATTTTTAGTAATTTATTTATTATTGTATACCTAACAAGAGGGCGCCATGTTATGATGTTTTCGCACCGGGCACCAAAATTGCTTACTGCAGCAATGAAAAAAATAAATTAAATCAGCTAGCACAGTATGTCAGTTCAATTATTCTATTAAATACTCAATTAATTTATGTATGCAATGCCTTATAAACCTCCGAATAACTTTTCTTTCATCATTCCCATTGTATCTTAAAAAATAACAAATATCTCCCAAGTTGCGCCAAGTATAAGATAATTCTAGTTAAGAGAGAATGATAGTGACAGAAGCAGCGCGATCATAAAACTCAGCAACAGCCAACAGCCAACAGAACAGCCGAATTCTGCGGCGTGCCGTGAGAAATCAGCGGTGGAGTTATTGTTATTATTCCCAGCACACTTGATGTTGCAGCGCGGTGAGGGGGGAGGGGGGAGGAGGTTAATCCGCCGCGGCCCGTGGCGCTGACTCGGCGGTTTGTCACATCAGCCCATCCGCCAGAGATATGAGCGTCCGCAGTCCAATGGCCGAAGAGAAATATTAGCGCGCGAGTTGGCACCTGCTGGGACAGACACTGCCAGAGAGGATAGCAAGAGGATGGATTTAAAAAAGTTAATATTGCAAATTAAAATGTGGAAAATGGAGTGTAATTAGGAAAAAAATATTAAAAATGGTAAATATTTACAAGAATGTTTTAAAACATCGAAGGATGCATCAAGATCTAAGTTACGATTAGTAAGAAACGAATGCTCCGAAATGTTCACAAGCAAAACTTGTCTTAAACAGGGATGCATTCTCAGCCCTTTACTGTTCAACTACAGTATAGTTACACATAGAAGCGACACTCCGTGTTGGTACCGTTCATATTACCCTATTCAATTCTATGACCTTGGAGCATTGTGTAGACCTTTAAATTTATTCCCTTCCTATCTCTCCCTAAGATATGACGAAACTTTCCGATTTTAAAAAATGAGCCCTGTAAATTTGTTGCCTTTCCCCATCTCTCTCTAATTTTCGTTTCTCTGTCTTACCGTCGCTTCTGTATAAACCTATTCTGTGGCTAGTGTCAATGAGATATCCAAGAGGACGCATTTAAGAGTCTATATTCAAATTAAAATGTGCGAAAAGACGAAAAGAGATATGATAAGAAATAAAGAATATAGAGATCAGTTAAGTATAATACCAATCAAGGTGACAATACAACAGGGTCAACTAAAGTGGGATTTTTATCTAAAATAAGATACTCTTGTCTTGTCTTGAAATGACAACATTTTTGCTAATCTTGTCTTGATAATCTAGACAAGACAAAACAAGATTCTAGATCTAGAGGACATCACTAAAGTGACATCATTCTTCGGATAATCGTTCTTCAACTTCCATTAGTTTTATATCTTCGAACTTCTCTTCGAAATGAAATGTAAAGTTTCTGCCAAAAATGAAGTATCCTTTTGAAAAGGATTGTAACCAAAAATGGAGGAATATAACTAGATGTTCTGCAATTCCATAAACAAAATTTCAACATTCCACGGCTAATCGTTTTTGAGTTCTACGGAAAATTCAAAAAAGTATTACAAATAAAGTGCCCTATTGAGCATTCCTCCAATTTTAAACAAAAATTTTGATTTTACATTAATATATCAGGATATACTGATTTCAGATAATTATATCTAATTTCAATACATACGTTCTGCCCAGATGTGACACGAGGATCTGTAATTAATTTTCTGTTAGTGTCTAGTGTATCTAACCTGACGTACTGCATTGATGTATTACTTCGACACCATCTGAGACAATATGAGGAACATTGACGTGTCTACTCAATATGTATTATCTATCTGTCTCGTCTCGCCTTGAATTATAGGTAAGCCTGCTTCGCAGACTCCATAATCCTTGTTTGTAGCCTGGTATAATAAATGTATACTACTATGTAATTTTAATATCCTAATCTATCATATCAGAACTAATATTAATACAACGTTAAAATCTAAATTCAATGATAAATGTCAATTGTTTACTGCTGTAATCTTAGTAATTCATTATGGAATTTTTAATTTATAATATATAGGGTAAGTATAAACATTAAATTGCAAATTAATGTTTAGTTTTACCTCTCGCCACGTAGTAAGAGAGGTATTGGAATCATGCTAAAAATCGGACACTGAGTTTTTAATGGATCAGCGTATTTTGAAGTCCCTGAACACGATTTAATATTTTTACGATATCAGTCCGTGTGTGTGGATGAATATATAGATAGATGTCGTAACGATTACTCAAATACTAGTCAATAAAAATTTTTGGATGTAACATTTCTGACACCCTAGATTAGATCTGATTAGATTTTGATTTTAATCGTGCAACAAGAAGTAGTGTAAAGAAGACAGACGAGAGATTATGTGCTGGCCACATCAGATTTTTATTATATAATGACACGCTGTATTGGTTAGTTTTTATATTTTGTAAAAAATACTGAAATTCTATTATAGTCACATACCGCATTGACCAATGTTTATCTTCTATGTGTGTGGTTGTTATGTTCGTGCATATTCGACTCAATTCGGTATACTTCGTGTTAGTACAAATAAATTCTTGTAGAGGGACCAGAAAAATGTTTTTCTGTTTTCTAAAACTAAACCATACAAAACTATGATCTATGCTCTGTGTCAGTTATAAATCCACTTTTAGCGTAATTTGAAATATTTATTTAAAATATAATTTAATTGAATAATCGGCACGTTGTGGTGGTCGGTAAAGCAGCAGGGCAGGAAGTAGAGGCGAGAAGAAATATGATCCAGCGGGCCGACGGGTTTGAGTTATGCCCCCTGGACGAGAACTTACGTTGGCTGTTAGGGGGGGGGGGGCAGGGGGGCGCTGGTGGCGAGAGCAGCGCACTGCGATCCCAGCGATAGGGTTGTCACTGTCTCGTGAACTGCCGTGTGGCTTTTGATTTATTGCCCCACTGCTACTGGAACTGTATCACTTGCCGACGTAATTTTTAATTTCCATGTTGATGTTGCCTTTGTTTTTTCATCTGTTTTCAACTGACAACTGCAATTTACTTTTTGTCTCCCGGCTTACACTCACTTAAATTTTGTATTATCACTTTATTTTGAAAAAAGCTTTTTAGGAGGAAATGCACCAAGGTATCAGGTAACGTTGCATAATTATAAATAATGCAAACTGTTCTGCAAATTCTGCTTCTTAATTTTATTGCAGATAATGCTGTTAGAAGATTAGAAATTTCTTTAAAAGTTAAATGACACTTTTATATTTCACTATTTAGTATTTCTTATCTTCTTGTCTTCTATTTCTTTTTGACATCATCAAACAACAGTTAAAATCATAACAATAAAGAAAAAATTAAATCTAAAATATCCAAGTAATTCTTTTCCCCTGCATTTAAACAGTGTTTTATCAGCTTATTCTTTCTTACTCTACAAAAAACCTACAGCTTATATTACATCCTCTCATAAAGTACCAATTTTTATAACTTTATAATCCCCTAATTTAAAGGTCACACAATTAATTTATTTATTTATTTAAATAAGAGATGATATTTTCGGTTTTAGTACCATTTAAAGACATTATTATTTTTAAACGATTTTTTTAAACTGAACGAAGCTTGTAATTATACAAGTGTTTGTTAGTAAATGATTCAATGAAGAACTTCCTTGAACATTACACTCAAGTTTCCCCATAAAATGTAGAATATAAATGATACATTTGCAATAATGTTGGATGAAGAGGAAGTAAACAAATATATTAAAAGCAGAATGATCGCTGTGTTATGGTGTGCTACGAGGCAGACAACATCAAAGTGCTTAAATGTCGTGTCATTAAATAGTGAAATGCCCTAGCATTTCTGCCACGGACATACGTAAGATCATTTCCATATTCCTGTTAGTATTTACGAAATGCCAGCCGCTACGACGCCAAGACATTCATACAAACTCGATGTGAGGCTGTAAATAATTTTAATGTTACAGCGTAGACAGTTTAAAAAAGTTATGGCTATATATACGATAATATTACGCCAGCCCGTTACAGATAAGAAATCTAAAATATTCTATTTTGCAGCCGGAAAATAATTTATGGCGTGGGGAGTACATTTGAAATATGACCATGTTGCATTTCAACCTATAGCTACTAAAAACAAATTGACGATATATACACTTTGTAATTTTTAACTTCAACAAATTATGTAATAATAATTTATCAACAAAAACAATAAAATAACAGCAAAGCAAAAATTTGAATATTGGGTTGAATTAGTGTTTCACGAGAATCTTGTATTTTTCTTGGTCTTGCGTCAGTCTTGCAAAAAATGCAAGACAAGAGGTACTAATTTCAAAGCAAGACAAGGCAAGAAATTGTCTTACAAGAAATGTGCAAGAATAGCAAGATTTTTCAATTCTAGTACTCTCGCACTTTTAATTATAAAATATTAAAAGGGAAAACGAAATCGCTAGACTTCCTGTTTAATAAAAATTTAACTAAATTTTAACTTAATTATATAAGTTTCGGTTTCGATTACGTTTTAGGTAGAAACTAGAAGAGGATCCGAATATTCGTTTACGATTTAGGCTGATAATCATGTTTCGTTCGGACACTAAATAGTCAATATAAAATCATAGTGTATATCAAATGTTCAAATATGTAGGTACTAACTAGATTATAATACTACTTCTCAAAAAAAAACCTTTAAAAACTAGAGCAAAATTTTTAAAATTTAAAAATGGCATCTCAGTGTCACCGAAAAACAAATAAATAATAACATATAAACAAATGAAATCAGCAGTAATATACATCAACAAGTGAATGTAGGTCGTAGGTGAAATTTGCTAATTAATAAGTGAGAGATAGTATTAAGTTTAGATTTTAATTTAAGTTTGCACAGTTGTGTAATTTATACGGAGAACACATGACAAGACAAATTTATTAGCATATGCAACCAGAATAGCGAATGCGTGTTTAGGTTGCCGACTACCTGCCTGTGTAATTTACGGACTGCATTCTACGCCAACTAGATAGTTTTGCAGAATTAAAGCACTTTCAAATTTTCCGAGAATGTGAAAATTTGTCAGCATAATATTAATTAAATATATTTATAACATATCTTTTACTAATAAAATATTTTTAATAAAACCCTGTTTATTTTTGTTTATGTAAACAAAATTTTAATATCCTGAAACCAATAAAAATATTTATTGTACCTTCTTAAATAAAGTGAGGTTAAGCATATTTAAATTGAAGAAGAAGAAAATAATGTACTTGTAGAGTAAGTAGCTACTGCTGCACAAAGTATTTAAAAAACCGCTACAGTTGATGTCTTTTGAATACAAAGCAGTAAACTTTTCCATTTCGCAATAAAATACAAAAATGTGAGAGAAAATTTCCAAGTTCCAATACTTTTTGATACATTAACAGCGGCAGGAGCAAAAAGTAATGTCAATATCGGTGGAAGATAGAATTGTAAATTCGCGATGATTCGAAGCAGAGAAAACCATAACAATCTAACCGCAGACAGAGGCCATTGTGAACGGCGAAGCGAAGGCGAATAAAATGCACAACGCGTTAATTCCATCTTCCCCCCCTTGTCTCTTCGTCCTCATCGACGCGGGTTAGCGCTTCGGAAACCGAATTCTAAAATTTTTATAATGTTTATCTGTTTCAGTTGAGCGGAGTTAACGGAATTTTCTCGTCTCCACAGTTTTTAATGACGTCATTTTCCACTGAGTTTCTGGAGCGACGATCTTTATTAAGATGATTCGAATTGGTGATAATCATAGACGGCCACGGGAAATTTTCCAGGGGGTAAACGAACTGAAAATTATAATGAACGCGAATGTTTTAAATATTCACTGCCGTATTTGAATTTTACTTTTTGTGAAGACACTAAATTTAATCTCTTTTAATGTTGTTTTTATCTTTCTAATTTAAATGAAATGAAAATTTAATTAATATTACTCTTTTAATCTTTAATTATTCCAAATTTCATTTCCGAACCCCATTATCAATTCTTTTTCTTCCTAATGAATTCTCTTTAATTGAAATTATTACTTCTCACTTTACAAAACGTTTGTATGCAGAAATTATGTATGAAACATCAATATTCTACTCTTAATAGTAATATATTGTGAATTTTAATACAAATACTCCCATTCCCGCTTTGTAGTATAAAATAAAAATGCTTTCGGTGCTTTTTCAAATACAAATAAAGTTAGGACTAAGTAACAATACATAAATGTGATGATATAGTAATGAGTGTAGATACAATTAGCGTTTACTACTCGCGGAGTACCTCCTTAAGTATATGTCATGAGTTCATTTGCATGCTTGTGACAATTGCAACTAGAATGACAATGTGTGTTTTATACAACTTAGAGGAACGGGTCCTAATGGACCGATCCGACGCTGATGGAGAGAGAACAGGAGGACGCCGTTATCCGGTCAAGGAATGTGAAATGTTTATCATATCTTTAAAATGCATGTATGAACGCTCTGGATTCTGAATAATAAATAGTAATAATATAATGCACTGACTTTAAATGGATCAATCCTATTTCACATTCGTCCTGAACATAGTAAATAAATATTAATTATACTGGCCATAGTTTTTGAAAATATTTTTATCGCTCTTTTACATGTATATTCGTTTTAATAAGGAAAGATAGCTTCTATAAAAGCATGCAAAGGTAAACTGATCCTTTGATTTAAAAAGTTTGATAATTGGCTGGGAACATGTGTGCGTTTACTGTACAAATCAGAACACGCATCTCATTAGCCGAGAATAATGACAAAGGAAGACGATAGTGCTTTGTGTTTTGATTGTCATTTTATAACAAACTAGCGTCGTCACTGTCGATGTAACTTTCTGTTTGTTGGTAATGCAGAGACCGAAGGCATAGTTAATTGGTGGCCGTATAAAAACGCGGACGAGGGAGAACTTAATGTTTTACGGCGGTCTCATGAGGAATACGAATTGCAGAACTTTACATTCAAATTGCAAACCAAGAACCTGTAAAATTTCATTGGTCATTGATTTAGTCATCTAAAACCAGCGGCGTTCGCATTCGCGTTTGTCCTGTTTCATTTTGCTTTTAAATATGGTGCGACTGACATGTTATTAAAAATCTGTAAATAGAATATTTTTATGCGCCATTCTTAATAGAATTTTTACAGTGACCTATTTATAATAATGTGATCGATACTAACAACTAATATATTTTCGTACAAATAATAATTCTAAAGAGACAAAATATACATCCAATAATTTTTTTTCTACTTCCGTTTAATAAAAGACTTTTTATTTCCCTATTTCAGTTAGGTTATTGATACCAATAGTTCACTAGTGAAATAATGAGGTCATTATTTCACGCGAAATCAAATTGTAAAATATTTAACAGATACAAAAATACAATATTTAGTTTTTATTACCTTACAAATATTAATAATATTGTTACTACATTTATTAGATTCACAAAGACTAGTATTTAAGACTTAGGTACTATAAGAAGGTGTAAAATAATAGTTATTTATGTATCAAGGATGAAAAGATGCATTTTATATCTGAGCCTAAGTAAGAAAATAGACAAAAGTGTCTAAAGCACTTTTTTCTGAGGTGCATACTATTTTTTTCCGTCTATTCTAAAAATATGTAAATTTGACAATTCGTAATTTGACAGACGATAATAAAATAAAACAATTTCTTAATTTTAGTCACTGAGAATTTTAGTGCATAGATTTAATTTCGTATATTGAACGTCAATTAAATATAAAAACATTCATTTTCAGAGGTCGAGGAAATAGTATATTTTACAAGCATGGAATGGTGTTCATTTCATACGAGTATGAAATGGACATTTCAAGCGAGTATACCACGCTATTATTTCCTAATTCATTTATATTTTAATAATAAAAATGTCTTCATTTCACTTCTTCTTATCAACTAGCTCCAAAACAAAAATTAAACAATACGATTTTTGACAGAAATGTGAGATATGAATTTATACCTCAACATTATCTATGGTTATCGTGGAAAATGAAAATATGTTTACAGAATACTTTGTATCCGTAGCAATAACAAACATACAACAAGCAAATATCTTAATGGTCGTAGAAAAATATATTGTAGAATATATAAAGTATTTGTTATCAGTTTCAGTGCACCATGCACGTCAATGTCCCAAATGCTAAATCCACAGCAAATGTCGAAGTTGGAATTATTGTGACGTCCTTTACATACAGATGTCGCATTATTCCGGGCGCCCTAGCTCGACCGGCGACGCACCCTTCCCGGAATTAGTGCAGACAAATTAACGTGCTACGTGTTAATGTTTCTTTCAACCCGTCGCCTTTATGTCTTCATCTACACGCCTGCGAGCAATGAGTTACCGCGCACGAAAAATACGATTATTCCGATTTTTTGTTTCCGGAGTCGACTGGGTGAAATGGTTTATAAAACCTTTGAGAGGATTTTCGCGTAATAAAGATAAACTTGTATTTGATCCCAGTTTTACTGCTTTGTAATAAAGATATATCTTAGTCACTTTATAGATTATAAAAGTTTGCAAAACGTATAGTTTTTGAAATACGTTCTGGAAGTAAAGACACACTATAATAGTTTAATGTCTTTCACTTTACTTTCACAAATTAATGTGTTGAAAAATTATTGTAATATTTTTATTTTATTTATAAACCAGTTTATTTAAATATCAGAAAATTCTTCATCTCACCATCTTATTATCTGTCTGCTTCTTTTAAATTATTAAATAATTTCTCAGATACAAACCTGACATAAAAGAAGTTTTAATGAACAATTCTGAGAAATCAGACATTAAATGAAAAATTTATTTAAAATTTCCGTTTACTAAGTAAATTCTAGGAATCATTCTCATTTTCAATTCTTCAATAAATTTCCATCTTTTCATTAAAAGAAGCTATCCATATTTTTTGGTAAACAGTTAACTAACTAATTAACAACTAATTTTATAAAATGAAAAATGTACTTTCATCATTAGACCGCTGTAAACCAAACGCAACCAACATTACAGTTATGTATTTAGGAGGAACGAATTTCATTACTTTAGAATTCGTTATTTGTGTTGTTTTTGTAATACCTTTTACCTTTTGTTCACCCTTAAATTATATACTATCTTTACAAATTTGTTAAACAGATAATATTTTTAATAATGACCAAAACCAAAATATGAAATTGCTACTTCATATTAAAAAAGAATGAATGGAAACTAAAAAAACCTTATTTTCAAAGAAAAATATATAATTAATTTTATTTTGTGATCACGTTTTACAAATCCAGAGCAGCCAAATCTGTTCCAGGATGTGCTCTGTTTTAAATAGGACAGGAATTAGAGTAAATGCATTAAAATGCACTAATTCCTGATCCACTGAAACCAGAGCACAATCCAGAGCAGTTAAATCTGCTCCAGAATGTGCTCTGGTTTCAGCAGACCTAGAATTAGAGCAAACACTTCAGAGTGCTCTAATTTCTGACCCACTGAAACCATAGCACAATCTAGAGCAGCTAAATCTGCTCCAGAATGTGCTCTGGTTTCAGCAGACCTAGAATTAGAGCAACCACTTCTAAGTGCTCTAATTCCTGACCCACTGAAATCAGATCACAATCCAGAGCAGCTAAATCTGCTCCAGAATGTGCTCTGGTTTCAGCAAGCCAAGAATTAGAGCACACGCCGAAGCGTGCTCCAATTCCTGGCCGACTGAACTAGATCACCTTCAAGGCACCGGGTGCCCTGGAAGGCAGTCTAGCCAGACCAACAGGAGAGGAGGAGGCCCGAAGGCCAACTGCCTCCCCGGCGCCCCGCAGAACGGGACTGAGTGTTAGCGTCTCAGGATCCCAGGTATATCCTGCGACGCGCATTTTCACCGGTCATCTGGATTCCTATTGGCTAATATTCAATCTGTAATTATGGCTCTACTAGTGGGAATTTTAAAATGAAAATTAGTACACATAGATACTTTGATGCAAGGATTTCATTGGTAATATTTTAAAGGGTGTAACTAACACCCATTTTAGGGTTGTAGTCTATTACTAAAATGGAAGGAGGTACAATAATTCTGTAAAATAATAACAATTCCTTCTACCATAAATATAGAAGTTCTTTTATATTCTTTGGGTGTCTTGTTTTACACATTTTTTAAAATCAAGTATAGAGATGTCCAATAAGATTCATATCTGGAGACTGTGGTGACGTTTTTAATTGATGTCTACAATTGTACAATAACTATTCTAGCAGTATCCTTGTACTATGTCTGGACTTATTATCTTATTGAAAGATTTAAGAATCCCTTAAACCCAAAATATTCAAATAATCCACTTTCCCATCAATACAAATTAAGTTTCCCACCTCATCTGCACTCATTCAGCCCCATACAAGCACAGATCCTCCACCATATTTCACAGTTGGGCATATTTTTTTTTGTTTTCATTTGTTCCTTCTTCGTCCACCTGTTCCAAAAAGATTTATTTTGGTTTCAGAAGGTTTAGGGTAGTTTATATATTTTAAAATGTGTGTGATATTTGTAAGGAAACTAGATTGGTTTGAGTGTATATACATATAATATAGCTTTTTGTAATTACTTAATTAATAATTAATTGTTGTAATCAACGTTTGATTTTCAGTCATAATCTTTATCATTCTTTTAATTAATAAAAGGGTGTACATATTACATAATTTTTATCATGACAGCAAAGCTGAAATGAATTAAGAATAATTTCTGACCCAAGTTGTCATTACCTATGACATTCACCCCAATTCTGTATAAAGAAGTTGCTAGCTCTTAGTAACGTTACTAAAAATTTTAACCAATGGAAATATTTGTAAAAGCTGTCATTTTCATATTTTATTTAGGGTCTACTATTTTTATTGGCTAATGATGTTAGTAACGTTGCTAAGAGCTAGTAACTTCCTTACAGAATTGGGGTAATTATGAATAAATTTTATTCATGAAATCATTAGCTCGAATTATATTTACTTGATTTATAACATAAAACATTGTAATCCTACTTTATTTCATCAAACAACTTGCATGAAATAATCAACATTAAAAAAACGAAGTACCTTCCATACTGTCCGTTGAAGAAGCAGGCTGCAGGCACTTGGTGAGTACAATGTGATTAGGTGTGGAGGGTTTTTTGCCATGTTTGCGGGCAGCGCTGATGGGAGGGCGAAAGAGGGTTGAAAGACGTGCTGAGTGCTGCTCTAATGCTGTGTGGTCAACCAATGCTAATGGGCCGGGAGTCCGCTCGGTCAACTATCTGGATGACGGATGGTCTCGCACGCAGCCATTTCCGAATTTGTTTGCGGACTGTCACAATAAGATTTAGGAACCACAGAAGGGAAGATGGGCAAACATTTTCACTTTTAATATTACTTTTGTAACTGAAATGGAAACCAATTTACTCGAAGATGCGTTACTAATTAAGAAAATTTTTCTGCTAATTGAAACTTAAAAAAATTATACCGTGTTGTTTAAAACTGCAACCGCTTCTTTAACTGGCATTTTGCATATATTTATTTATCACACTTACTCGAGTTTACAGACATATTGTAATGTTCATTTTGTTAACCTGAGGTTAAAGAAAAACACAAAGTTTTACAAAATCTTTCATTTTTTGATTTAAAAATGTTTGTTTAATTAATGGATCAATAAAAAAAATAAAAATTCACATTGCCAATAAAAAATTCAAATGTTTTTACATCTCCAAGTTATGTCCAATCACAGTTAAACAAGAAAAGTTACAATTTTTAGTTTTTCACTGTAAATTTTTATCTATACAGCCGAAATAATCCAAAAATTCCAATTTATAGGTCAAAAATTTTATGTTTTGAAAATAATCCAAATTGATAGACGTCATTGCGCTGATTTCAAATTAACAAACAAAATTTAATTATATCTTTTCGTTTCTGAGATTTTTGCTCCTAAAGTTGCACCTCAAAAAACTGTGTTTTTTTGGAATATCTTTAAAATGAGTAGAGATACAATCTCAACGATATTACCAGTCGATTTTATGGGCAAAGTTACATAAAGAAATGTTTTCTTCGAATATACGTTCTTTGGAACGATTCAGTGAAAAATGAGAAAAACGGAAAAACCTAAATTTCAATTTTTTGTCTAGAAACTTTTTGTCTCCAAAATTTTTTATTTTTTGTGCTTAAGTAGATATCGATGCGCTGATTCCAAATTTTCAAACCGAATTCAATTATCTCTTCTCGTTCTCGAGATATTTGAGTTCAAAGTTATACCTAAAAAATTAGGTTTTTTAGGTATACCCCTTAAATGGTTAGGTTTACGGTCTCGACGACCTCACCAATCGATTCTACGGGCAAAATTATATAAGTGTACCAATTTTCAGATTTTTATCTCAACAGATAGAATTTCTAGAAGGAAAAAACTGAAAATGGTCAAAAACCGAAAAAATCGCAAGGGGTTCATCAGGCGTTTTTTTCGATTTTGGCCATTTTCGTTTTTCCTTTCTACAAATTGTATCCTCTGGAATAAAAATCTAAAAATTGGTACACTTATGTAATTTTGCCCGTAGAATCGATTGGTGAGGTCCCCGAAGTCGTAAACCTAACCATTTAAGGTATATACCTAAAAAACCTGTTTTTTTAGGTATTGCCAAAACTCAACTTTGAACACAAATATCTCAAGAACGGGAAGAGATATTTGAATTCGGTTTGAAAATTTGGAATCAGCGTATCGATATCTACTTAAGTTCAGAAAATGAAGAGTTTTGGAGACAAAAAGTTCCTCTGTGAAATTTTGAAATTTAGGTTTTTTCGATTTTCTCATTTTTCACCGAATCGTTCCAAAGAACGTATATGCGGAGAAAACTTTTCTTTATGTAACTTTGTCCGTAGAATCGACTGGTATAATCTTTGAGATTGTATCTTTACCCATTTTTGAGATATACTAAAAAAACACACTTTTTTGAGGTGCAACTTTGAGAGCAAATATCTCAGGAACGAAAAGAGATAATTAAATTTCGTTTGAAAATTTAAAATCAGCGCATCAACGTCTATCAATATGGACTATGTTCAAAAATAAAAAAATTTGACCCAAAAATTAGAATTTTTGGATTATTTCGGATATGTGAACAGAATTTTAAGCAAAAAATTTAAAAATTGTACTTTTTATTGTTCCTTATTAATTGATAATAATCTTCAGAGGATATGTACACAGTTTCACAATGCTATTCTTTATCTACATTCGTCTGTCTATAATCAACGTTTACAGTTTCCATAACGTACTCGTTCACGATCGGATCACCGTCCATTCTTGCTTTCAGCTTCACTTCATTGGGGAGTTTATTAGCTCGGACTCGCTGCAAACTGCGTGCGAGGGAGCAAAAGAGAAAAGTAGCGCCCGGTCTAGCGACTTTTGTTTGCCTTCTGGCGTCAACGATGGAAACCATTGTCTTAATCAAAGTTTTGACGTTTCTCTGTTCTAGTTTGTTCGCGTGCACGTTGGTTTGCTTGGCTGTGCAGGGATTTCGTAAATGATGTGATGAGATAATGGAATGGTTACGGTTTAAATTGTAATCTGCTAGATTAGAAACTTTGGCTTGTGGTTTGTGTTTGATCTCAAATGCCATTACTGTGAATAAATTTCTATTCAATTTATTGTTCACATCATTATTCCCAAATAATTAAAACCATAAACTTATCTTTATAATGATCTATGTAGTTACTTTCCTAAGGGCCAGTTTTCAATCGTCTGTCAAAGTTCCTGTTAACTACCAAACAGATTAAATTTATATGACTGGTAAACTTCATGGTAATGAAAACGCGTTTTTCAATATTAATTTATCTGGCTGATAATTCAGTAACAGCCAAATTTAATTGTCAACTCTTAAATTATATTTACTACCTATATTCTTATGTAAAATATTCTTCAAATATGGTAGTTAATATAATACTCTATGATTCACACTATAGGTACATAAGATTTGAATGCCCGTAAGGTATCCTTCTTTTTTATTAAAAAAAATTATTATACAGGGTGTTTGACGAAAGGCCAACTCCAAGAATACTTCATTTATTGTAAGAGGTACAAAAAAATGTTAAAAAGGAAAATTAAACTAGATAAAAGGACTCATAAAATGATCGTAGTAAAAATTTTATGTCAGTTCCGGTTTTAGCGGAAATGTTTATATTTTTTTCGGAATGTATACAAAATTAGCTTTACAAATCAAAATATCATAATTTTACATGAACCATTTCAAAACAGCGACAATTTATATTTATAATACATAAAATCTATACAACAATTTGAAAATTACATTGTGATATATCAACCCATTTGTTATTATTAATTACAAAGTTTGGCTACAAGTAAAAGGAAAGGTAATAAAAGTTACAAGTCCGTCATAAGAAGAGGGTAGGCAGTGTCCGATTGCTTGCAACGCACGAGTGTGAGTGCGGTTGCCTCACTTCCACTTTCCTCCAGAGGCTGGGTCACCTCCCGTGGGAACATCGGGACTGCCGCGGCCGCCGAATTCCATTACCACCGGCACAATCTATCGGTCACGAAGAATCCAGAGAGCCAACTCGACGCACTAAAACTAAAACTTTGATTGAAGAAAACCGCTAGGGTTTTCTCTAGATGCTAAATCAGGTAAATGTGATAATGGAGCTCTGGTTTCTTTGCTTTTACATTACAAAGGACAATTCGTTACAAGTGTAGTGTGTAGAGTCATACAACATAATGTATAAATAATTTTTAATAGTTGCCTAACGAAAAATAATTATTTCTAAGAACAAATATATTTTTATGTTATTATTATAATGATAATGACTAAAACGACATGTGTACTTAAAATTTTGTTTACACAAATGCTATATTTTCAACAAATGACATAATATATAAATTGGATAATATTTGTATACATAATATTTAGCAAATTATGCAGAAATAGTTACAAAATACAATTTGTGCACGTTATAGGTAGCCTCTGCCCTCTATCGGAATGTATTCAAACTATGTGAAACTGATAATATAGAACTGAAGTTTGAAGTGTTACCTTCATCACATAAAATTTAAATAAGATTACAATTAATACTTATATAATAACAATTGATTCAATATGTTGCTTGTTATGTTTTGTTTTGTTGTTTTCCTACCAACAAATACTAGTGCCATCTGCTGATTAAATGCAAAGATGTATGCCGCGCAGTGCGTATCAAGAAGCGCGCGCAACCAAAAACAATGACAAAAACATGGCTGTTTGAGTGTAGTGTGTTTAAACATGTTGGAGCGAAAAGTGAACAATATCTTTGTGAATGTGTGTTTCAAGTGATGTATAATGTCCGAACCAAAACGTGCAACATTCACCACTATAAGTTCAGAAAAGGGTGATGTGAAAAAACCGAAGGAAAAGCCAAAAACTATACGTTTTACTCTAACTCTACCGGAATCTAACGAGAAGTCATGCCCAGAGTACAACTATAGAGACCTACTCAATTCAGCAGAGGTAAGTTATAACAGAAAATGGTTACGAATCTTGCAACGCTCAATATTGGGCAGTGTCCAGGCTTTGTATTTTCAAATTTATGAGTAATATCAACCCGTAAAACACACAAAATGTACAAGATTGTCATGTAAGTGCGAGGGCTCCTCCAGCAAAATTTTTCGATGTTGGCTGTTTTCTACTGTTGTATTCTACATACAAGCTGTGATATTCCATGTAATTATGTCCCAGGAACCGTACAGTCGCCATATTTGAAGGATTTAACAAAATAGTTTTAAATAAATTGCACATGTCATGAAAAGTCACAACATGAGAGGTGTCATTCTGGAGAATGCTTTATTTTTTAATAGTGATATCGTCGTTGCCGTAATTAAAATGAAAAATGTTTTTGGTTACATTACACGTTGCTTTCATAATCGATCTGCATTTGTTCTCGTTTTAAATAAAAGCACTTGCGTTTGTCTCAAGTGACACCTTGACAGTTGGATGTTTCAAGTTATATTTGTTTTTTGATGGGTATAGTTTTTGCCCTTAATTATGAATGATTGGAAATTTTATGCTTATGCGTACAAGTAAGCTTCCATCGATCAGACATGCATCTGGGGCGGAGACCCTTGATGCAGATCTGCACGTAGGCACCAAACTTGGCGCGTTGGTTGGATGCAGGTCCTCAATTTACGCATGTTTAACATTAAAATATTTCAAATACATTTATGTTTTATGTAAATTTGGTTTTTGAATGTAATTAGTTACATGTTTTACTTATCAATGACGAAGTGTTTTTTATCACTAGATAAATAATATATGAATTCTCAAGAAATATTGTCATTAGATGACTTATATTTATTTATTACCTGAAATATATCTATTTAATATGTAATTATTTTTTAATTGTTGTAAAATTATAATTGGGCCTCCACATGAGGGTTTGAAGGAACCGACGTAACATGCTGCAAATTATATGTACGTCACACATGTTAATCATTTTTTGTGTATTTCCGGTGTTAAAAAAATAACATATTTTTTTCTAATTATCTCATTAAAAGGTTTTCAATGAAATCAGTTATATTTTTAAATTATTGTTTATTAACATTATACTTTACTACCCACTTTTTATATTAATTTATTTTAGAATATTTTTTTTTACCTGTGTGATGTAATTTTTAATTATAGTTATTTAGTTGACTTTTTTTTATATAAGTAAGCAGTTTTATAAAATAAGTACTATGGTGAAATGAATATCTTTTTGATATGAGAATAAATTAATCTGATATTTCATTTTTTCTATATATTAATTATTTCTAATTATCAGTGGAAAGTTATTTGTTGTAATTTAGGTCAAATATGAATGCAACTTTGCAAACCACGTATACAGGTTTGCATAGTTTCTCCCGCGGTATCATGTGAAAGTATCGTTATTATTTTTGTTTATAGATGAATAATTTGAATGTACGAGACTGATTTATTTTCGGAAAATTAATATGTCATGGAAATTTTAACTAATTGTTATAGAAAATGAATGTCAGATGAACAAAATTCTCCCGCGAAGTATCAGGCGAACAGGAGTTGTGTAGGTAACGCGACGCATGTGCATTATTGAGACGGAGCGGTCCCTTGTACACATCGTTGGCCGCTCATATGAAACGAGGGTTTCATGTGTATTCCATTTCGCATTGTCCGCTCTCCCTGCATTCTTCGCACCAAACTAGTTCTCATTATATTTTTAAATTTATTTTTTTTATTTTATAATTTATTAACACATAAATATGAACATTTATTTTTGCATATAATACTATTACTATGTACAAAATACCGTAAAACTTTGAAAAATATATATAATCGCTTTTTGAAAACTTTTTAATTATAAACACTACCGTCAAATAATTTATTTATTTGTATGTATGTATTGTGATAATATGTAAATTTTACATTTTTTTTGTTTTTGTTACAGAAGAAGAATAAAACAAAAGAAAAACCTCAAGGTCAAATAAATGGAGTAGCACATTTGGATCCATTTGATGATGATGACGCTGACGTCAAAAGAATTGCAAAACAATTTGAAGAAAAATACGTAAGCTATATTAAACATGACATGAAATTTTACTTTAGTTATAATTTTGAAGGGTTTACCCACAAACAAAAAAAGGCGAGGAAAAAAGGACGATTACGCGGATATCGGTGCAGGATACGATGAATCCGATTCTTTTATTGATAACACTGATGCTTACGATGAAATGGTACCAGAAGATGTCACCACCGTTCATGGTGGTTTTTACATCAATTCTGGAGCCCTTGAATTTAAACAAGTTGAATTATCTGGTTCCGAAAGTTCCGATTCAGAGGCTTCTGATACCGAAAAACCTACCACTGGTCGGAAGGTAATTATAATTTTCAAAAAATCTTGTGCAGGTTCATAGTATTTTTGCTTTTTACAGCGTATTATAGAAGATAGCGATGAATCAGATAGTGAAGAAGAAAAGGAGGAGCAGAAAGTCGAGCAGGTGGAAAAGAAACAGAAAATAGAAACTAACGGAGTGCCGAAACCTGCAAAGAAAAAATTAATATTAGAAGAAAAAGAAAATGTGGCCAAGGATGTAAGTAAAGAAAATATTGTAAAGAAGAAAAAAGTTGAAGAAAATATTCAGAAGAAGAAACCAATTACTGTTAAGGAACTATTGCGCGAGAAACGGGAGGAAATTGACATGACAATCCCACCTGGTAAGAAATCTTAAAAACATAAAAATATTGTTTCTTACAATGAAATTATTAGATTTAGATGCAACGCAAAAGGAAATAAAAGCATCAGGCAGTAGTACAATCACCGATACAATAGAATCAGTTGTAAATGCAGGACGAGTAGAAAACGTAGATGAAACTAGTAAAGACAGCAGCAGCAGTTCCGATGACCCAGCTGCTGGTAATTAATTCATTGTGAATCTTAATCAGTATTTTCCATTTTCTAAAATTTCAGTCTCAGCGGCATCCTCGGAATCTGAATCTAGTCGAGATGGTCTCCCTACAGAGCAGCCCCAAACTGAAACACAAAAGCTTGAAGCTGAAATTCCAATAGTTAAACTACCTGATAAAGTTCCCGATAATGTTATGAAAATAATAAACGATATCAAAAAGGCAGCAGAAAACTCCGAAGGCAAAGTTAAATTTTTCTCCGGTCCTGTAAATAGCATGCTTTTGAGGTAAATTAATTTTATTTTTTTACTTTTAAAAGTTAAATATGTTTTTATTTAGTTTGGAGATTAACACTCGGAAATTGTTGAGATCCGACCGTGTACAGATTTTTGAACATCTTGCGCCTTTTGTAAAATGTAAAAAGGATACATTAATGCGTCGTGCCAAAAATTTGCTTTTGGATCAAGAACGAAGTAAACTAAAGGATCCATTGTTAAGACTGAAAGCTATTGTAGATAATATTATGCCAGTTGTTAAGAAAAATTATGAGAAGGAATGTCAAAAAGTTCGAGATGAAATGTAAGACTTTAAATCGTTCTTAACATACAAGTCTAATGTAATTATATTTCAGGTTCTTGGCTAGTGCGACAAGTGCCAATTCTGACGGTGATGTTAGTAAAGTGAATAAATTAAAATTTCCCAAGAAAAAGTTCCCATGGTCAGAAGACACAAGGTTGGAAAGTGATTCATGTAAATATAATTATTTTACTAATTTGTTTTTTGTAGAAAAACACTGCAGGAAATCATTTTCCTTCAAAAGAAATATTTCACGTTAATTCGAACTCGGAAGGAAACTTTTGAAGGAAATTTGGAAGCATTTTTAAAAGCTACAGTTCTTCCAATTTGGCCTGAAGGTTTTATGTCTATGGCTACTCTTATGAAACAAGCAAAATCCATACTAGAACAAATGTAAGTTTGTTTAATTTTTATTCATTAGACGATTCATGATAATTACTTAGATCAGCATTTCTCAAACTTTAACACGCGACCCAAATAATTTCCTAGAAATGTAATTAAAGCTAAATTATACAAATTTTTGCTGCACTGATAAAAAGAATTGGATTGTACATGGATGAAATTTCTAAAGCAAATAATGTAGGGGACTTCTCACGAAAAATCATGTTATGTAATGGATTAATATTGCAGGGAAAGGCGAAAATCTGGTTCCCCGTTAACAACACCAATAACTCTGGACGTCCACGCATCAATTCCCGCATCAGCGTCTCCCTTCAATCATTCTCCAGTGAAGAACATGTCTCTGAGCCCATCGTGTTCGGGTGTGTCTGGCATTACAGTGATTCCCATTCCGCAGTCCAATCTGCCCTCGCCGAAAGCTGCTCCGATGAACGGGCCGAAACTCAAGCCTAGTCCTCCGCTTAAACCCAGTGAAATGAGTGTGTCGGTTAATAAAAAAGTGGAACCGTCGGTTAGTACTTCAGTTATAAACATGAGTGCGGATATATGTACCGTTACCAAAGATACTAAAGAGTGTGAAAGAGTGCCCAATTCGTTACTTATGCCATCTAATAAATCCAGTGTTACGATAACTAGTGTAGATCTTAGGACTAATAATAATACCAGCAGGAAGGACCTTGTCAAGGAAGAAGATATGTCCATTTCAGTGACAGAACATGTCCCACCAAAACCAACCAACTTAAAACAAAGAATACTAAACGACTTACCGCGAGTCGACAACAACGACGATTGTCAGATAATAGACCTCACAGAAACAGCACCAGTTGTAATCAGAAAACCCGGTCCGAAAAGCAAAACCAGATACATCGACGGAAGTATTAAACCAAAACGCGTCAAAGAAGCTACGGAACCTCTAAGACCTATTAAAACTGAAGAGTTAAAGAAAGAAGAGATCACAGGTACTCAAGCTCTGAATCAAATAATAACTGGTCTAACTAAATACGGCAATTCGACAGATCTTAAAAGCTATAAAGACCCGCCCGCCGCGGCGGTGAACGAAGACGACATGGAGCAGGTGATGAAAGACTTGAAAGAGCTGCAGCAGCTTCAAGAGCACGCCAGGAAGAAGGAAATAGACCTCATGGCGCCGTCGAGCTCACCTGTGTCCGTCATAGCGTTCAACAGCAGCTACTCGCCCAATCGGCTGCAGCCAAACGATCTGTCCACGGTGAAAGAGCGAAAGCTTTCCCTCGAGGGCACCGGATTCCAGGACATGTTCCAGAAACATATGTTTCAAGAGCCGTTATTGAAACCGACGCAATCTTCCAGTGTATATAACTCAAACGTTCAACCAAAAAACAGCTATAATAGGTGCAGTTGAACTGCTTATCTGTTATTTTATTCATTTTATTTCTTTATATTTTTTTATATACGTTTTATTTTACAGCATTAATAATTTTTCGTATACATCAGCCGGAAGTATATCAAGCTCTATGAACAATATTAGATATCCTCAGGTAACAAATATTCTGTTTATTGTGATTGCTAAACGAGCTAGAATTCCGGTTGCGATTCCAAATTTCATCAACCTTTAATTATTTCGTCACGATGCTAACAACCAGTATCAAAATAATAGTTTCAAAAAGTACATACTTTACATACAAAAAAAAAATATTCCAAGATTTTTATTACGTACTTGATTAAGAACTGAATATTTATTACACAACTTGTTTTTCTAATTTTTTACGGTCTTGAATTTTATTTTTATGATTCTGTATTAGAGGCTGTCCTTAAATTACGTAAAGGAAAATTAAACAATTTTTGTTACTCCCTAAATATTATGTAAAGCAGTAATCATGACTAGGGCTGCGTAAAATGTTTGATCGGATCTAATTTGATCAAAAAATCGATCGATTGATCGAAATTATCTCAATAAAAAAATCTATTTGATTGATTGATCTGATCGCTTGATCTATCTGATTGTTTGCTCAATATATTTCATTGATTGATCTGATCATTGGATTAATTTGACCGATGACATTGATCACGATTGATCATTTGATTCAAAAAATGATAAGATAGATCATAATTGATATAGAATATGGCTTAGTGCTGCAGTTTTAGTAATGAATATCGATCCGTAAGTGAGATTTTCTGATTGATCAAGATCGATAAATAATAATGATCGATCATAAATATCCCTGATCGCTTAAAGCGTTATGTAATTTAAGGAAAGCTCCTTAGATATTTAAAATGTTTTTATCAAAATGCAAAAAGTAAATCCGTCTGCTCGTTTTTCAAACACCGCTGCAATATATTAATGATATATTTAATATATAGCATATTACGTATTTCCAGAGTTCCAGTAAATACACAACACCAATGAATCACATACCGCCGTCAAATTCAACAGGTACTTAGTTATTTTATACTTTCCATTTACGTTTTTATCATTATCCATTACTTTGCTAAATATAAATTATGTTCTAGGAGCAACAAATCATACTGATGATTTTGCATTGTTCCAAAACTTTTTGTATCAATACGGATTTCATAATTCGTCAGGTAGGGGGGCATGGTATTTGGTAGTGTTTTTGCTTAACTTGGTGTGGTGTGCTTTTTACTTTCACTATTGTTTTTTATTTTTACACCCACTAGGATGTAGAAACACTTGTATATATACATGTGCATAATTTTATTATGCTTGCCCTCCAATAACCTGATCTCTTTTATTTATTTTTACTTTATTTTGCACATTTAACAAAAAAATGCACTTTAAATATATGATTTGTTATTACTATTTTTTTTAAAATAGTGATTAACTAAATTTGATTTTGATATTAATTTTATTTTGTAAATTATAGGTTCTAAACAGAAGTCACCTCCATAGCAAATTATTTGAAGAACTAGAGAAGCATGAATATGTACAATATACAGTTTTATTCGAATGTGATAATCATCATGAATTCATTTTGAATTTTGATATACTGCCTTTTAAATTAATGTATTTATTTCAAGTATGATTTATACAATATTTTAATAAATAGTATTGTTTTTGTTTGTACCATTTCCATGTTGTGAAATGAAGAGTTTGAATTGTAAATAAGAAATGAAAATTTGTACATATCGTATTTAACAAAATTTTTGTATTAAACATTGTTTTTTTATTTTCCATTTATTAAAAATGATTATTTGAATTTAGGGATTTTGTTCAATGTCATTCACTTCGCCATCTACATGTAGGTTGGTAACTACGAAAACAAACGAACAGCTGTCAAACTTGTTTATGTGTGTGATAAACAAACGTTAGTGTATAATTTAAAAGTTTTGCAGAATTTTGTGGTAAGTAATTTTTATTTACTTTGTAAACTATTGAACGTGTTTTTAAATTATATTTATATGTTTCTTTGGTTAAGTTAACAATATTTCATGACTTGCTTTTGTTATGTTTATGTTTTTGTAATTAACATTTAAAACTCGCAAAAATACTGTTAAATAGTTTAAGTTTATTACATTAGTACCGATGTTATTCTATGAAATATATAGTTTTAATATTTACGTTCTTTTCGAGTGTTAATATTTAATTTATATTTTTATATTTACAATTACCAGTAAGTACAGTAATATCAGAATTTGGATTCTTCATTGATTTTTTTTACCAAATTAAATCATGTCAGTTACAAGGACAAACTAATGAACTAACATTTTAAATAATGGACAATTTAGTAGGTCATCCTGCATATTCAACAAATTTTAAATAAAAAGTGATATTAAATAAATATATTTATAAGTAATAATAATTTAATTAATTCTTCATTCATTATTAGTTACTCATGTTAAAATCAATTAATTTGAGGATTACATTTTTAACAATGCAAAATCGGTAATGAATATTAATTTTTAATAAATGATTCTTTTTTATGGCTAATTTTTCTTCTGTTATTTTCATTTTTAAATATATAAAATTTACGAGTTTAAATTAACAAGTCCCACAAAGTAATAAAGAAACTATTAGTATATTGAAGAATAGAGGGATATTATTATTGTCATTGTTGTTATAAATATATATCACTAATACAATAATTCTTGAACTCACTTTTGCGGGTATAGTAGAACAAAAAAAGTTTTTAATTTGTACGACATCATTTAGCAATGCGAATAAAGTATATTTTATTTTCTGATGCAACCAACTTAACACACATGTATGTAGGTACATTTAATAGTCGTCATTCATTCTTTCAAACATCTGTTACAATTTTTTATACAAATATTATTTTCCATTTAGAAACGTGTATGCTAAATAAATTATTTACAATTGGTAAATACAAATTAACATTTTTATATAAATTATAAATTGTTCTAACAAATTATTCTACGTAATTATTTGAAAACTTATTTATTATCATATTGAAGAAAGAATTTTTGATACAGAAAACGTTTATTTTTTACTATTTTTACCGTGTTGTCTGCAAGTCCGTGTAAGTGAGTGTGGGTGTCTGTGACGATTTGGCGTAAAATACAAAAAGATGGAAGAAATATATATTTAAAAAATACTGAGCTTGTGTTCTATTTATTCTTCTGTTCATTGCCCTAATTGTATGCTCTAATTTCATTTCTCAAGGTACTTGCCCTGAAATTTGTTTTAGTTTTGTGAATTAATTGGTTTTACCAATCTTTCCCAATATGTAATTTCAATACAACAGATGAGTTATTCATGTTTTACAAAAATTGAAGTAATATTATTAATGAATGGTTATCGTATCGTAATTCGTAGGGATAAAATGAGTATTATTTTACAAATTATATAAATAGAAACATAAAAATTGATCTGATTTTTTTTAACAATAAGCAATCATACTCAACTTCTTTAAAACCCATAACAGGTTATTTAAATTATTTTATAATGTAAATCTTTCCATATGGAAACTATTTTTGGATTCTATTAATAATTAGAATAATGAGTTTCGATAAATTTGTCGTTTAGATCAATATCGTAACCCTTTCGGCTGTTAGTACATTTATTATAAACAAATAGGTGGAAGAAATGGTGTTTTAGCAATGGGTCTGTGTGTGTCGTGGATCGATTGGGGCAGCCTCGGTCCGGGCAGGTGCGGAGGCAGGGCGGCCCAATGCGGTACCCAGTGAAGTTACCGGCTTGCACACACGCCGCCGGAATACCTAAACAGACGCCGACGCCACAGACGCGGAGGCCGATGGAGATGCTGGATGACGGGGAGACGCTGCTAATACAGCCTCTAACCTTCAGCCAAACGCACATTTCAAATTACTTAAAATTTAATAGCTTCATTTTTGTGAAGTTATAACTAATCTGTTTTGGTAAAATCATTAAAAAATAAAAAAAACTTGATAATAATTTGTATTTGTCGGAAAATACAGGTTTAGGTTTTAATCAATTATTTCTATTAGAGAGAAACATTTCTCAATTCAAATCTGCCAAATTTTCTACTTCAAAGAAATATATCCTATTAATTTTACACATATAACTAGGGCCTCCATGGAACAAGACTAATAAAAATTTCATAAATAAGTGTCTAACTTGCTCATAAAGGTTCTGTCAAAGAAGGTTGCAAAACAAGACTATAGAGAGTGAAGTAAATATCCAATATATTTGTTTTTATAAAGTTGTCTTTTTTATTCCCATTTCTTGGTTCTCCTTTGACCTTCAAGGGCTTTAGAAAAATGTACCGACTGCACCCCCTCCCCGGTCCTCAGATTTGTAACATAACAAAAAACAAAAAACTGGCTAGAATCTATATCGAAGCCCCACCTAGAAAGTGTTTTTTTTTTAAATTTGCGTTTACTAGGAGGATATTACTACTTATATTTCATGAATATTTTTTAATTTATTATTGATTTATATAAAAAAAAAATGAAAAACCTATTTTGCTATTTACAATCATATAACCTGCAAATGTATTTGACCAAGAGGGCACCGACATATGACAGTACTAAAGCGCCTCTTGCGTCTCTTGCGACCCCCTCCCCCTATATGAGTGTGCAAGTGTATGTACTTGCCTCACCTTTGACTGCAGGGGTTAGGTACGTCGCGTGTGAAGAGCAGAGTTGACAGCGAAACGCCATTTAGGGAGGCGGACAAGTACCTCCCCGATCTGTCTTGGGCCTCCGGGAGATCACTCGCCATTCCCTTCCTGTGTCACACGTGTTGGTGCCACCTGCCCCAGTGGCGGGGGGCTGGGAAATTGCTTATAATAATAAAATACCATTTTAATAAAATACAATTAATTATATAGTCTCATTTACAAATTAGTTGTTTAAGGTTATTCCTTTATTAATTTTTATTCTTATAGTCATGGGATAAGTACATCAAGTACGCTACTGATCTAGTGAGTGTGTGTGTATGTCATGTCACCTGGCTGCTTCGTGTTCGTCTGTTTTCTATTCCACGTCAAACTGTTTTTCTTCGTGGTAAACTTGAGCGACCGAATCCGAATTTGATACATTTTTATTTATTTGTGTTTGTTTTCTCATGTCCTGTGTCCTGATATTTATCTCGATTTATCCTATTTCAGATTAATTTTCTTTTCCTTTATTTCTGTTTCGTGTTTTTAACACATGGTTGTTCACAGAAAACAGATTTAAATTATAAATAATTCCCAATTTTTATTTCAAATATTCAGTGTTAAAAAGAGTGTTTAAACATTTTATTTGTTTATAAATCAGTGATTCATTTTCTCACATCAGTAATAATAAAATTTAATTAGTTTACTATTTAGTTTCCCTTGAAATGAATGAAGTTTGCTTTTAGAATTAGTTGCTCGTAACGTTCCAAATGACATGACGCAAAGTTAATTATAGAAATGAGTTTATTTTAGAACAATAACAACGATACAAATGTTAGTCTTGTAACGTAGTAACCCGGAGTTAAGAAATGTCACTGGATTTGTCATTAATTTTAATTAATCACTAATTGAATTTTATTGTATAGGTGAACTGTGACTCATTTATTTTATTTGCACAGTTAATTTCAAGAAACATAAATTAAAGATGAATAAAAACCGTCAAAATTTGTAAAGCAATCTTTTCTAATTTAAAATAAGAAATTTAAAATTTATTCATGATGTTTTTAAACGCAAAAACCATCTATAGTGCACATGTCCGACCTCCTAGTGAACAAGTTATTTGAGTAATGTGGTTTTAGATTACAAAGTAGTAAAAAAATCCATGAAAACCTACTTCATTCGTACTGTTCTAAATATATAACAGGAAATAAAAAAGTACATTTTATAAACGTATATTAAAAAAAATATTTCAAATTTAACTCCAATGAGATATGGAACAAATTAATTTCAATGATCACATTCCAGTTCATATTATAGAGAAATATTTTTTTTATTTCCAACTTTTTTTCTGTGACTTTAACTATGTTTTTTCTGCATTAAATAAAAAAAGTTCGGAGTTGCACATAGTCGGTGGCGAATAAAAACTGCGGCACATCGTTGACCGCCTTCCTTGGACCGTAATGTGAAATTAACCCGAGCGCATTACACACGTTCATCCGCTCACGAATTATGAAAATCACCATCCCTTGTGTTTACATGCAGCGGCGACACAATTAAAGAAGATCAAAAATTAAAACATTAACCTGCTCGCTAATGGCCGAAAATAACAGCTCCGGCCGTTACGGCGTTTAAAGAGGCCGTAAAGCAGATTATTTCCACGTTTAATTCGGCGTACGAATGTAAGCGCGGGAAATTGTTTCGCCTGCTACGGGCGTGAGTGATGGCGACGCCAGCGACGCAAGCCCGGATGCTTGAGAGACGCCTTCAAATTCGTTGCCTGCCGTACTGAATTTTTATTTCTAATTAACTTCATTTCACGCTAAACAAGAAATATTGTTAGCAGACATGAAGATGGCTGCGAAACTACCGGCATTTATTTAACAAACACATTTTTATCATTATTTTTTTAAATATTCAGGAAAGGCACTTTTTTTTCTTACATTTATTTTCTAGTTGCTTCTAATGAAATTATTTATTAGAAAGTAATAAATTATAATAATTTCTATAAACCATTTTTCCAAATTAAATCTTTCGATTCAGACTCAAGAACATTTAATTAATTTTGCCCTTTTGTGTACTGGAAAAAATGCATTTGAAAATATTATGCGAAGGCAATACCTACATGCAACCCCTGCATAAATTTTGCCCCCTTGTTTTCAAACATGGGGTTGAAATGCTAGACTCACATGAAGCGAGCTAGAAGATATTTGTTTTTGGATACCTACGTTGCCTTGATACCCATACGCAATACGCATCGATTTCAACACGAAGAACAGTCGTAATCCTGCATTATTGAAAAGGGACAAAAACGGAAACCCAAACACGGATAATTTCGCAGATAAATATTAATTAAATGTGATCGCACGTGTAAGGGGATCAGTGCAATCCGATTACATAAAAATTATTACAAGCATAAAAACCAGAATTATATAACAAGAACGAATTACAAACTCTTGCTTTTCATTTTATTATTGGAACTGACAATAACAAAATATATTCCTAAACTCGGTTTCCTTACTTAAGGCTGTTTTATACTAGCCTATAAATTGTCCAAGATCTTGCACCATGTTTGGTACAATTTAAATTGGCTAATATCAAACAGCAAATTGATTGAAATATTCAAATGTAAACGCTCGTAAATGTGTTGAAAAAGTAGAACACGTTCTATTGTTCTTACAATCTGTCAGTCAATTTGGCTGTGAGCATTATAACGTTTATTTGTTTTTATTATATGTAATGTGCTTATAAAAAACTTAGTGTAAAGATGTTAGTATTGCAAACTTTAAATGTAAATGAATTTATGGTTCTTTTGGTTGTCACATTGATATATTCAAGGAAAATACGCAGAATCAGAGCCAATATATTGTACAAGAAATCGCAGTAGTATCATACAATACTTCGTCAAAACTTAACAATTTTTGGTACAAGATATTGTAACATTCCTTGTACTATATATTGTTCCATATATAGGCTACTCTAAAACGGTCTTAACTGGCAATAAACTATACCGAAGCCAGTCGAAGTATACAGAAAATGTTTTAAAGTTATTTTTAAAAATTCAAATATTCACAAATACTGATTGTAAGTCGAATTCCTAAGAACCAATGGTGCATTCTCAAAATTTGATGTCGTATAATGGATATTACTGTCCTTAAGATGAATTTGTTATTGTTATTTTTTTTTAAAGGATAAAATAAATTTAAAATCTCCTGCATTCATATGTGCAACCAACTATATAATAAATCGGATAGCGTGTAATTACCGAGCAAACTATTTATCATAGCACTTCACGTCTTGAAGTTAATTCGCATTTTTTGCTGGTGGAAAGCTCGGTGGTAGCGCCATGTGAAAGCCCCGCTCGGGAGCTTTTACATTTATGAAAACACACGTGACCTATGAGTCAGGCAGCAGCGAGCAAAGCTCCACGCTACAAATCGCACTGTCCATTTACAATTCTGATGTCGCAGGACAGGCTTTGGCAAATGGATGCTGCAGGAAATGCATTCCGGCGGCCAAATGGATTGAAATTTCGGTTAGCTCGGGTTACAATAAAAACACTGCCAGCCTGTATTATAGGATAACACAAATACTAGGTCTGAGCTCAGTGAATATTATTGTACCAGCTCTAGGATACATGCACAGATTTGCATTTATTAACTTCAGACAACTCTTACACTTTTTCTTACATTTATTGGCAACAAATACAAATTATAACTGAATAAAAATATAAAATATGTATTAATAGAACAATAGTATAAAATGCAAATCATGATGAGCCATAAGACTCTACGGTTAATGCAACTATTTCCTTTACTTAAAAATAAAGACAATAAATAATTAAGTTACGAGCGTTGTAACAATATGGAATATTTTCCATATTTCCACTCTTGATCTTGTATCTAGAACGAACATATTTCAGTTTTTAGTAGAAATATGATCGAAACCAAATAATTATTCGGTATTTGGCATATTCGGTATTCGGCCAATTCGGCATATTTTAGTACCAAGTACAAGAGTAAGTAAAATACAAATTAAACAAAAAGATGTTCATATGTTTAGTCATTATTAAATTATCTACAATAAGACTAAATAATTTATCTAGTTATATTGATTGGCGGTAAATTTCTTAAATTCAAAATAATTAAATTTAATAATAATCAAACAAGAAATTACTTTAACAAAAAATAGGGCGAGCATTTTGGAATAAATATACCCCTGTCCGCAATGAAGATTACCAATCACAATTTCAGATTGTTACAAAAGTATATTATTGGATAATGTCGAATATTCGGTTAAAATTTCGCCGAATATTCTATTTTCGGTTATTCGCCTGAATTGCTATTTGTCACATCACTAGTTTTTAGTAATAAATATTAAAATTTACCTGTCATCCTGGATTCGTGAGAAAGTGTTGAAAAATAGATTAGTTTTTAAAAAATATGGTAAATGTGTATCCCATCATCATCATGAAAATCATCCAAGGTAATCGTAACATCATCCTGAACGCAAATAAATGTACAACTGTGTCCGAAAGTTTCTTTCTGTGTTAGTTTAGAAATAAGTCCAATATTCCCAATAGATACATTACATATGAAAAAATAATATTTTGGTAATAAAAAAGTATTGAGCATTGGAGGCAACATTTTACTTTGTAATTACTTTATCCACGTAAATATGATTTAAGTTCCAATGCAAGCCAAAAGTTGGTAAATTGATGATCAAACGCCGAGCCACGATATGCAGCAAGCACGATAGGTGCATTTCAATTCGTCTCGTGGCAGTCCCAGTACAAAATACAAGCCAACGACACTGAATAAAAAGCAAATGGAAGTCTTGTAGTGGAAGACGCCTGGCGTCCTGGCGTAGGGACGCCTGTCCGAAGGCACCGGTGTGTGTAACGCGCAGTGTCCCGGCCCAGGGCCCGACCTTGGGAGTAGCGATCGGAGAGCTCTGCAATTCCTGCCCGGTCGATGGGGACCGGCAACGTATAACAAAATATTTTAAAAATAGTGCGCCTAAAATGTAAACAACAATCGTATATCGTTGATGACTAAAATAGTTGTGATTTTATGCAACCCGGTACGGAAAAGTAATCCGCATTTTTTAGTTTTTAGAGGTCATTAAAAAAATAATTATTATAATTGTAATTATTAAGAACGCTTACAAAAACAATTTTTAATTTAGAGTCACTTAGACGTTTCAATGTTCTTCAAAACTTCTTATGACAGAACCTACTATATTTTCCTTAAAACAGCTCGTTTGTTAATAATTATTTCGCGCCACCGTTCTCATAAGTTTAACTTACTTCTATAGCAACAGAAGTCGTAAGTTCCTAATAACTTCCGGTATTTGGTTCCATTGTCAACGGGAAGTTACAGAAATAACTGTCCTCCAGTAATATGAAATTCGGTTCCGTAGGCTCCACCTCATTTCATACCTTCTCGAAAATTATTTCTTGTAGTTTAAATAACTATTAACAGACCTAGGATTGTTATAAGTATCATAACCGCCACAGCTGTCAATTAAATTTCGAGATGTTTTGTTCAACAGTAAACTGCTTTCAGAAAATGAAGACGTTATCTATAAATATTACTTACTAATGCCCTGAAAACGATGAAACCTTTCATTTCATGATAACAAGCATTTTTTCTTATAAAATACATACGTATGTTGGCCAAAATATTGTTATACATTACATTTGCTTTAGATATTTTTACATCGCCCGGTTTTCTTAATACAACCTAGCAGGATCATAATGTAATTAACTATTTCGTTTACATATGCATCCTGGATGTATTGTTTGTAAGTTTTTGAACAACTTTTTTAAAACACATATGTTAAAGCTATAATCCAGTTTTATGGAATAACATTAAAAATTTCCGTTAAATATAATATAAAAGCTTTTAATAAGCACTGTTGCTTATCTGGTCTCTGTGCGGCTAAGGATTTTAATTATTATTTATCAAATTTCGTATTTGATATGTTATTGGGATGAAAAGAGCTGGGACGAAGCAGACGCCTTGTGCGCCGCCGAGGTCAAGGGAATCGAACCCGGCCTGCCTGATCCCCAGGCGCGCGTAAAGCGCACGAAGGTAGGGGATGTGGTGTCCGGTGCCGGTAAATCCGCTTCTTTCTACCTTCGCTCCTGCACAGTCAAATGTAATGGACTTTTTCTTTTAATATACCTACATACTCTGGAAGCAGACCTTTACCTTGTAGCCGTCTTACTATGTTTCAAAACTTTATATCCCAATTTTTGGTAACTATATAGTTATAGCAAAATATACTTTAACTATAGTGATGGAAAAGAAAAAACCTGGAATAAAATATTTCTTTCTTATTAAATTTATTGTCAAGTTGTCAATTTTTATGATTCCAAATACAAACAAATTAAATCTTTTTGACAAATATGACATTTATTGTCGTCTTGTCATATTTAATCAAATTCATATCTCATATTTTTTCACTGCGAAGACACTTTTTCTATCCTATCCTCTCTATTATTAAAATAATTAGTACTTACAATATTAGTACAATTCCTTTTAGAGTATTTCCATAGGTAAACAGATTATCCGCAATTGTAACATATTTACCGAATCATTGTTGTAATAGCGAAATGGGAGTTGATAGAAATAAATTAGATATAATAATAATATAGAAAAACTATAAAATTTGACCTAAAGGCATAATATTAAATTATTATTTATAATTAAGATATTTCAGAAAAATACTTCAGATCTTCATAAAAATACCAATTTCTGGTGCACGATTAACACCAAAATCTAATTAGATCTAATCTAGGGTATCAGAATGTTGTATCCAAAATTTCAACATTTTTAATTCACTAGTATTTGAGTGATCGTTACAACAGCCATCCACACACACACGAACAGACATCATGGTAAAAATATTAAAACCGTGTTTTAGGAACTTCAAAACGTGCTTTTAATAATAATAATAATAATAATAATAATTTAAATACCTCCCTTACTGAGTGACGGGAGGTAAAAAAACATTTATTGTTAAATTTGTTTCTCTATAAGTCTAAGCTGTCTCTTTTGGATACCTTTATCATCCATGGAAAAATTAGAAAAAATGTAGTAATATTTTTATAGTAAAGGTCAATAGGAATAGAGACCTTTTTTGTTGGAACGTCCATCATCAATTAACTATTGTGGGTTATAAAGAGTCGTGTTGCCAGTGGCGTCGGCAGAAGGCGGGTTGAATAGGGTAACTTTACGGCCTTCTTCACCGCAAACCGGTAAATTTCCAGTGGCGCACTGTTAGCAGGAGGAAATATGGTGGCAGTCCCTAGCGGGCACGGATACATGACTTTGCGACGGAACGCCTAAGTTGGGCGGTAGTTAGTGTTGCAAGGAAAGGGTTTCACATGCGAGAACTCTACGTGTGTTTGTTTTTTTTTTTTAAATTCGTGATCATATTTCACGTAGCTAGATTTTGCTACTTCCAATTCCAGTTCTTTATCATAAGTGAAGAACATTAGATGAAGTTATCTATCGATATCCTAACCTAATATTTTGAATAAAATAGCTGCATTTCAAATTAATTTAATGGATGAGAGATGAATCTGTCAATTCTCCTCGTCAATTGGAATCGAATTTTGGGTTGTAATAAGTGGACGTCCGAAACCTCGTCGCGTATCTGTCAAACGAAAAACTTATTTGGAAGTCTTGGATGACATATGAATAGGATAAAGGACACGTTTCATATCAGTTCCTTAAATCTCGTAGAGAATTATAGTCGCACAGTGACAAATGAAGTCTACGAAAAGCATCGCATCAGTGACGTCAGCGAACACAAGTGGTCCTGAAAGAAGTTAGTCATTTTAAGAGTAGCATGTGCTGTTATTAAATAAATCTCTTTCTTTCTGTCCATATACAGACGTCTGTTCGATTTTTTTTTTAATTTCCTGTCTACGAATTTTCGCATTAATTTCTTAATTTAGTTTGTAAATTAATTAGAGCTGTCAACGCGAAGTCTTGAACTCTGCCATTTTTGACGTAAATTTAATTACGTGAAGATATTTGCACTTTCCTCGCGCAAAGAAATGTAATTAGATTAAATTAAATCACGCTCTTTTAAATTTACGGAACGTACATTACAATTTATTTGTTTTGTTACCATTCAGCTTATTTACACAAACAAATTAATATTACTTATTATTTTTATACAAATTTTTACAATCTCTAAATATTCCCAACTTACTATTAATCAGTTCACGGAAAATTGACGTCGTGTAATAAAATTGTTGACGTAATCACGATAATGTTAGACGTATGTACTTGTAAGTGACAGGTGATGTAAGATGATACAAGCCTCCGTGGCGCAATTGGCTAGCGCGTTCGGCTGTTAACCGAAAGGTTGGTGGTTCGAGCCCACCCGGGGGCGTTCTGTTTTGTCTCCCCAGCAGCTGCTGCCCTGGCCGCCAAAAACTAAAACATTCCGGTACCGGGAATCGAACCCGAGCCTCCTGGGTGAGAG